>OY979696.1:13788773-16288773 GCA_963855945.1 Thereva nobilitata | reverse complement strand
GACTTAAATTTCGATGATCTTGAGAGTCTATGTTCGAACAGTAATCCTAAGGATATAGAACAGGCGATTAGCAAATACTCGACGTACTTGGATTCGTATATTAAGAACTTACAGAAACCTGAAGCTATTAAGAAGGCCCCGTCAGTTTTGAATAAGATCAATGAAATTATTAAAAGAGCATGGGCAGTGCCTACGCATGGGCATGAGCTAGGGTATAGCTTGTGCAACTCGTTGAGATTAAGCGGAGGTTTGGATTTGTTGATGAAGAACTGTGTTGAAGGGGATAACGATATTAAGTTCTCTTCGGCTAAGCTGCTAGAACAGTGCTTGACTACAGAAAACCGATCGCATGTTGTTGATAATGGATTGGAGAAGGTTGTGAATGTTGCATGCGTTTGCACGAAGAATACGAAAACAGATCATTCGAGAGTAGGTACTGGAATTTTAGAGCATTTGTTCAAGCACAGCGAAGGCACTTGTTCTGATGTGATACGATTGGGTGGATTAGATGCAGTCCTGTTCGAATGTAGAAAGAACGATGTGGAAACTCTGAGACACTGTGCTGGTGCTTTAGCAAATCTATCCTTGTATGGAGGTGCTGAAAATCAAGAAGCGATGATAAACCGAAAGGTACCAATGTGGCTATTCCCTCTTGCCTTCCATGATGATGACAACATTAAATATTATGCGTGTTTAGCTATTGCTGTGTTAGTTGCCAATAAAGAAATCGAAGCTGAAGTTCTTAAGTCAGGCACATTAGATTTAGTAGAGCCTTTTGTTACAAGTCACAATCCATCCGAGTTTGCTAGATCGAATTTAGCCCATGCGCATGGTCAAAGTAAACATTGGCTCCAGAAATTAGTACCAGTTTTAAGCTCAAATCGCGAGGAAGCCAGGAATTTAGCTGCTTTCCACTTCTGCATGGAGGCTGGAATCAAGAAAGAACAAGGAAACACAGAAATATTCAAAGAAATCGGTGCTATAGAACCATTGAAAATTGTCGCTAGCTGCCCAAATGCTATAGCATCTAAATTCGCTGCACAAGCGTTACGATTAATCGGGGAACAAGTGCCACATAAGCTGTCGCAACAAGTTCCACTGTGGTCTGTTGAAGATGTCCAAGAATGGGTAAAACAAATTGGTTTCGGTGAATATGAGCAGAATTTCTGCGAGTCACGTGTTGATGGTGATCTGCTCCTTCAATTAAACGAAGAAAATCTCAGTGATGATATTGGTATCACAAATGGTATTAGAAGAAGACGATTCACTCGTGAGCTACAAAATCTGAAGAAAATGGCAGATTACTCGTCAAAAGATTCTGCAAAAATAAATCATTTCTTATATTCAATTGGTCCAGAATATTGTACGTATACTTACTCCATGTTAAATGCTGGCGTAGATCGAGAATCATTGCGGAATATTAGCGAGGATCAACTAATAGCTGAATGCGGAATCAACAACTCGATCCATAGGCTAAGGATATTAAATGCTGTGAAAAGTACGAATATATTTTTAGTCTTTTAAAGAAGATTTCTGTTTACTTAACTATTTTTTTTTAATATTCTATTTTAGATGTTGAAAACACATTTTCTCTGACCAATGAAGAAAGTATGGACAAAACATTGGATATATTTGTAAGCTATAGAAGATCAAATGGATCGCAACTTGCCAGTTTATTAAAGGTTAGTTAAAAATTATTTTCAAATATTTTTATTTCATTTTTTTCATCCTCTCTAATTCAACAGTATTTTTTGTTTGTTTTATTTTATTTGTACTAAGTTTTTTTAGGTTTTTTTTCAAGCAACAAATTTCTTTCAGTAATCCCCATATACTTAACAAAATAATCAAAATAATTTTCGATTTTTAATGATTACTCACAAAACAAAATTCATATAATACAAAAGACAATATTTTTTAATATAAAAAAAAATCTGTCAATAGCAAGCACAGAAGAGATGGAGAAACGAAAGGATTCGCAAGGAGAATTTATCCTAAAAAAGCAAAATGAGGATGTTGTGCTCTTGGAGCTCTTTTCCGTATGGCTAGGTGGGCTTTTTATTAGAGCTTGTCGCTTTGTTGAAGGCACACAAAATGTTTTTGTATAGTTTTTAGCAGTTTTAAGGTGCGTGGCTTTTCGGTTTTAAGATATACCAAAGCTTATATCATATCATTCCACTCTCAAAATGTTTTCTGTCTGTTGTAAAAAAAATATGAGAGTTTATTGTTTTTCTACTTAGCCAACTCTTAAAGGTACAAGTGAGCAACCAAGATGCAAGATTGAAACTTTTTGATATTGAAAATCGTTCGTCTTGTTTTGTACAATGCCACAATTCCCTTCTAAAAAATATATAATATAATCAATTCTGGCTCAATGTAGAGTTTCAAGTCCATTCTATCATAATTTCAAGTCTTGCAAATGGTAGTAGACATCTCCAGTGTTTCAACGTCTACGTGTATCTCATAAATACTTTTGCTTAACAATCCCGGGTTGGCTTTGGCTTCTTTTAAAGTGTTTTGCAATTCCTCTCTATTCATAGTATGTTGTTACAGTTGGGTGCCCGTAACTAGTTAAAGTTCTTTACAGTCAATCCAGCACAGTCTGGCCCTATCTCTAAGCTCGGTTTAATGAATTTTGAAACAGTCTTTACTTCTAAAGTTTTGGACCACTCATTCTAAAGTCTCGTCCCACCAATATCTGCCTTTGTGCTTGAATAATTCTTGCGATATCTAACGTCATCTAAGAATTGTAGAAGCTCTGCGGTTTTTGGTATCTCCTTATTTACATCCTGTTTTGGATTCGGCAACTTGATGTGTAGATCAGCTGACAGCAAATCCAGAATTACTTTCAGTGTTTCATCGGGAGTTTTACGCAAAGCACCCGTTATTTCGAGATATGCCATTCTTTGGACTTAGGCCAGTTTGTTATGTCTTTTGCAAGAGCGGTTCACCACACGTTATGTAGAGCCAACACACCATGTTTGGTTTCAAGCTGAAGCTTGAGGTCTAAAAATTGTCATAGAAAACTATGCTGACCTTTCTTTCCCTGATGGATTCTTCTATTTCATCTTTTGGTCCAAATTCCAAAAGCCAAGCTCTTAACTGGTTGAACCGTTGAACTAGGCTAAGTGCTCGTCTATTAATTATAAGTAGACTGAAATATGGCATTTTTGTGCTATTGGTGAAAAGCAATCCGCCTATTCCGAAATTAGAAATTTTCCACACCACTTGACCACTCGCTATTCTTTCCAAGAACCAACTCCAAAATCTCGCTGATTGTGAAGGTGGAGGAACCAATGAATAATTCCTTCGTAGATCCCGAGCTTCCTAGATGGGCTTAGTGTTCATGTTGGGACGCAGATTAAGGAACCTCTGTAATAGAATTTTGGAGAAATAGCTCTAGTATGCGTGCTAGGGCTTTCGCGACAAAGGATGAAAAGCTTATCGACCTATAATCCTTTGCAACCGCTTCTATCCACAGAATGAAGATCATTTTGACACTCTTCCAGGAGTGGAGCACTTAGCTGTAGTGTAGGCAATTTATATAGATTGATATCTGCTATGGACCTACGGTGCCATGCGTCTTCTGGAACATAATAGTCTTTTATTATCCATGCCTGGTGACTATTAATGGGGAGAAACTGTCCGTAGCGCATCTTTTTCATGGTGTCGGTTTGGCAAGTTTTCTGTAATGATACTGGTATCTGCGCGTGAAACCATAGGCACCTGTCTGGTACCACTTCTTTGCAGACTGCGAAATGGTTTTTAGGTGAATTTTCAGGACTTCTCGGGGACTCTGCTCATGAACCTTATCCACGCCTGACGTAAGATCTTTTGGTTTAGTTTCTTGGAGAAGATCTTGGTAAACCTAGCGGATTCGTCCAGGCCTCTATATCTTGGGAATGCTCGCTCCACGACAACCTTAAGTACTCCTAGGGTTTCCTATATTTCAGTTTATGAGAAATATTGAAAACCTCCATCGCTAGCTGCCTCTGGTCTGATAATTCTTGATTCCTCCGCGGGGAAAAACTTTCTTGCTATAATTTCAGTGTAACAAAAAAAAAATATAATTACCGTTATTTCTAGGTTTTATTCTCATACTTTCCATTTTGTTTACATTAATGCTCAAACACGATTTCTCTGCTTGTTATTGTAGATCATCAATTTTGTTTTGCAAAAATCTTCAAGGCGTGGTGTTAGCTACCATGTAAGAAGAACGCTGTTCTTAGAAGTTTATTTAGTGCTGGAAAAATAAGAATAGGTGATAAAACGCAACCTTGTTTGATATCCACTTTTGTTTGAAAGAAGTAACTGACTTTTCCACTATGTTGTACCTATAGGTTCGCATGACTATAATTCACGTAGTTCCTTTATAATCCGGATTAATTTATTAGGCTCTCCTTTCTTTTGCGATGCTCTCCCGATGAAGTTTCTTTTCATAAGCGCGATCGAAGTCGATAAATTTGATGTATAGGATGCTGTTAAATTTTAGTCATTGCTCAAGTATAATACGTCAAGTGTTGATCCTTGTAAAATCTATTT
Source organism: Thereva nobilitata (assembly GCA_963855945.1). NCBI lineage: Eukaryota > Metazoa > Arthropoda > Insecta > Diptera > Therevidae > Thereva > Thereva nobilitata. Next base: position 16,284,234 of record OY979696.1, on the reverse strand, counting down.
ATTTCAACAAAATATTCTTGGTAAGGATTTGTTTGTTCGGATATGGTAACGAGAAGACTACCGTTTTTATCTTAGAATTATATGATTTATTTGTTAACTGTGTGACCTCTTTATACATATATTCATCCACGTCGAACCTGTTGCCAGCATCTTCGGTCTGTATTGTTAGATTTTAGCAGTGTTTTCTTTTATCTTTCTTCGCGCTCTTTTTAAATAATTTGACTATCCCGTCATATTCAGATTTTAAGTGATCAGAATAGTTATTTTCATTCGTTTTCTCTTCGTTGCAAATAAAATCTATTACTACTACTATCTACAGAAAACCTTCGATGCTAGTTAAATTATCTACCTAATACCTTGTATTTCTGGCTATTACTGAGATATCATCAGCTTAAGCCATTCTTCCCTTGGGCATGCGATTTTTTCTTATATTACAAAATTTTTTATGGCATAGTGCAGGCGTAGATTAAAGATAGGTTGAAGATAGTGGTAGTCACTTTATTTATTCCACTGTTAGCAATTTTTTTGCATTGCATGGCTCCTTTGCTTGCAGTGCAGCCATCACTTCCAACCAAATTAATAATGCCCAGATCTGTAAGTATCATCCTTTGTTGTCATGTACTGTATTCGTAACATTTATCAAAAGTTGCTTTTTACCAGAATGCTCTATCTAACTCTAACCTATCGAGTCTATTTGTTGTTGCTCTATCTGAACTAAACCAGCATTGCGTTTCATTGAAAATGCCTTCTGCAGCTACCAACGCAATATGCATATCTTAGAATATTGTGTAGCATGTAATAATGTTTTGGAAAGCGTCTGCGAATATGCATGTTCTTCCGAAATATTCTCTCCCTCCACGCAAACTGACGCAGTTTTTTTATCATTATATCATTTTGGTGAGCGGCTTTGTTGGAGTTTACTTTTCTTTTATAGCCCTGATCAATCAATTTATTTGGATTTCCCAATTTTTGGCTAAGAATATGTATTGAGTATTGCTTGGGCTAGTATATCCATCCATCCAATGGTGATACAACTCAAATAGAGCTTGGCCTACCCTAGTGTATTTCTCCAAGTTGACTGCCCCTTGAACCATGTCTCCGGTCCCGAATGTTGAGCATTGCCTCTGCGTGAGACCTCACAGAGTGTCTCCTCCGTTTTGATTGGCATGATTCCTTCTTTAGCATTCAAAGCAGGCGAATTAAGTTGAAATTTCAGCTGCCTTTCATGATCGGTAGGGCTTGCACTACTAAAGGGTTAATTGTTGTGTTCTTGTTCGTTGTAAGATTGGCAGTGACGCTATATTCTCATCTCGTATCCGTGCTGGCAATTATCCTTTGGAATTTGGCTTTTGCAGGAGTTTGCCTTGGCGGTTGATGTTCTTACTGCTGTTCAATTGTATTAAACGTGCTTAAAGATCTCTTTAGGTAACTTTGTGCTTAAGTACCTATCTTAAATTTAGAAGCATTGACAAAGGTTTGAACTTTGTTGTATAGGCTGCTGTTTCGAATCTTCTGTCCTATAAAGTGGTGGCGATGTAGCGTGCTGTAGAGCTTCATCTAGACCTTGATGTCTCTGATACGACAGCATTTTTGGTATTCAGGCTATTGATATTTGAGTTATTGTTAGTCAACAGGATCGTTACATGGTTCTTTAACCCTAGTTGACATTTCCTTTCAGTATTCCTGAATCCAGAAGTAATTATTTTCTCTAGGGTTTAATACTTCGTTAGAATAATTTGTAGTGTTATTTCACGCGACCATTTCCGCTTCGCCGGTCTTCTGTAATCGATCCTAATATAATAAAACAAGAAATCTTCGTGCTTGTTTATATTATCTGTTGTAAACGCTGGATCACAGTCAATCAAGGCAAGGTATCTTGTTTATAAAAAATCTCCTTAGTGATATAATTTAAAACCTTCCATAAAAACTATTAACTAATCGAATGTAAGAAAAAGCAACTTAGTCCTGTCCAATCAAACTCAGTTTACCCCTTTAACCTCAACATAGTTGCTTCTATTTTTTTTGTACAAAACATATTTAAGCATCATTGTTCTCAAATGCATTGTTGACACTAATAAAAATATATATTCAACAAAATTTGTAACCTTCCATCCTTTTCACTAAAAATAAACGTTTAAATATTGTTTTTCTCCTCTCTTTATAAAACAATTTTCTAAATGATTTATTATTTTCAGGTTCACTTACAACTCCGTGGATTTTCAGTTTTTATTGATGTTGAAAGATTAGAAGCTGGAAAATTTGATAACAATCTCCTTAACAGTATTCGTCAAGCAAAACATTTTATCCTTGTCTTGACACCAAAAGCTTTAGAACGTTGCATAGAAGATTATGAGTGCAAAGATTGGGTTCATAGAGTAAGTTTCATCGTAATCTTAAGGAAAAATATTGATTAATAATTATAAAAATAATAATTTTTACTAGGAAATCGTAGCCGCACTTAATTCAAACTGTAACATAATCCCAATCATTGATAATTTTCAATGGCCAGATCCTGAAGAACTACCAGAAGATATGAGAAGTGTTTGTCATTTTAATGGTGTTAGATGGATACATGATTATCAAGATGCATGCGTGGACAAACTTGAAAGGTAAATTGACATATCTGAAAAAGTAAAATAAAAGATTTGTTTTAATAAAAAAAAATTTTATAAAAAAAACAGGTTCATGCGAGGTGAATTAAATGCACGTGTAGATCGAGGAATACCTCGCGGTGATATAACCCCCAGTACACCGAGTACAGCATCAACAACAAGACAGCACCCGCCCAGCTACCAAAGAATGCACAGTAACGATTCCGGGAAAGGAAGCGACAAGGATGTTAATGGAAATGGAAGCGCACAAGGAGGTACCAATTCAACGGGGCGATCAGGTTCAGATTGACTAGATAGCCCCTCAGCTTGGAACAATAATAATAATAATATTAATACTAATCATAAAATAGTTAATCAAAATAAATACCGAAAGTCGTCAAGTCCGGCCAGGCAGTGGTTAGCGCCAAACGGAAGCGGAAGATCACCACGTGGAGGACCATTACCGCCATATCGAACTCATCTACTAAATAAACCCGGTCTTGGGGATAGTGGTAGACGTAGCTCTGCTGGTGGTATATTAAGTCGACCCCCATTGCCGCCATCAATTGGAACAAGAAGTCATAGTCTGGATGGTTTATTGGATAGTAATAGTCAAGATTCATTGCAGAGTAATAAAATTGAAGACTCTTCAACTGATAAAATGAATGATGATGAACCTCCGTTGAATGGAGATGTTGTTCGAAGAGATAAATCAAATATACCAAAACCTCATTCTCAAAATCGGAAATCTCGTAGTATGGAGCATTTAATTAGTGAACAGCCGGTAACTATTGAAGAGGACATCACAAAGAGTTTAGAAAATTTAGAAGTAGTGTCATCAAATCAAAGTTTGGGTCCATGCCAGAAAGAAGATGATAATATAATACCACCACCATCAACACCTAGTATCGAACAATCAATTGAGAAGAGTCCAAAAAACTCCCCAAGACAAAGCCCAGAGGGCACAAGTTCAACGGAAGATGATCATGAAGATACACAATCCAATTATAGCCAGCAGAGTTCGACAACATCGAAAGATGCCGGTGAAAAAGGTAGAAACAAGACCTTCATCAATCGGGCTGTTAAAAAAGTTCGTTCGCTTATGAAAAAGTAAGAATAAAAAAAGGCTTCTATTGCGCTTCCACACCTCCTCCTTCCACATTTAAATACATTCAGCTTAAAAAAAGGATATTCGCTAAATTATATATAATATATTAAGTCCATCAGCCACCAATATATATTATACACAAACAAGTAATTCAGTCCTAACGCTTCGTTTTTTTTAGTTTTCGTACTACTGCTAGAATATTTCTTAACAGTTTTTACGGCTTCTAACGTAACTACCGTCCGATATTTTTTTTATACTTAATTTATGTGCAAGTGTAGGGTAGAGATCGACCATTACTTGTTGGTTTTTTTTGAAAGACTATATTGTGAGTGTGTCAATTTTTCATCAAGAAAAATTATAAAAAAAAATGATCTTTATAAAATAATATACAATTATATTTTTGGGAAGAATGTGTGCTTCGTAGAATATCGCATTGCTTTTATGTTTTTTTTTGAAATCATTTCGAAGGCTGTGAACATCCTCAAAATTATTTAAAAAAAAGGGTTTTTTGTGTTGCCATTATTTTTAAAGTTCCTAGAGTATGGCTTGCGTAAACTTAAAAAAAAATAAGTTGAACGCGGCCACCACAAGAGCTTTAATGTTTGGCCTTCAATTGATCATTCAAAGCAACGATTTGGTTTTTTTTTGTTTTTCATTTATCAATCAGTTTATGTTTTTATTATTCTTACTATTATTTATGTTTTTTTCATTTGTTTTTATGTGGGTAATGTCTTTTATGTTTATTTTTTTGTTAATGATAAGATTTAAGTATTTTTTTTAGAGTCTTTTTCATTAATAATTTTATTGAGTATTTTTTCTTCATTTTTGTTTTGTTCTTTACAATTTTTTTACTTTTTTTAAGCAATGATGAGGGTGACAAATCGATGCAGAGAATGATCCTAACAAGCCTTAACTCTCCACAATCTAGTAAAATGTTTATGTGGCCTTAAAGAATAACATTAATTTTTTTTTACTAATAAACTTTATTATTATTCTTCAAAAATAATAGCACGATATTTGAATTAAAACTTTAACATAATAATTAATAAGTTTTTTTTTTAAATAAATAACAAATACATAAATATATAAAACCATGCTACTAAGCTTCGATTAATTCGATTCTTATTATTGTATGTTAAATTTAGTTCGATAAATATTTTATAGGTGAAAATTAGTGAAAGTTAATAAGAAGAAAGCCTCTTACTGAAATATAGCTCCAGAAATCTTGCTACTGAAGGGGGAATTTGTCTAGGCTTTAGGAGCCATAATTGACAAATAGATTTTCATTTCAGTAAGCGACTTTTCAGGCTTCGGGGGTTGTAATTACTAACCATGTCGACATTTTCATCTTTCAAACTTGGACTTGAAATTTCTTTCAGGCTAGCATATTCGGCTTCTACGGTCGGAGCCATAACATATAGCTTAGAGATGAAACAATCTTCGACTTCTTCACCGAATTTCTTATGACCCTAAATTCTTTCGAAGTTGTCTTAAGAATAAGAAGGTTCTCGCTAAGGGTATGTATCTAGGCCAACCAAAATGTCCAAACTAAACCATCTATCAGGAACGATATGCATTCTTAGCGTGAGCTCTACACTATTTAATTCAGATTAACAATGGAGCAATGGACTACTATTAATTCAGATTAACAATGGATTAACCTAAAAAACCTATGCCCGGACGTTGGTTTGTAAAAATTCTCTTAACCACTTTATACCTAGACTCTTTGACAAGGCTTACCTTGCTACCTGTATCAAGAAATCCATAAAAAATCTTGCTTACCACCGGTTACTCAATGTAGCAATGGAGTCTCGAAGAGATTAACTTCCGAACATTCCCCAATTTCGCTAGAATTTCCTGGTTAAGCAGTAATCTTACGTGCGATTGGTTACCTGAGTGAGTGGTATCTTGAGATAGTTTAAGACTCTCTGGAAGCTTAGAAGCTTTTTTCAAAAGCTTTCAATTTTATTTTCAAATTCGCGAAAGTTTTGGCTTCTATTTTTTGCTTCTCTTCTAATATCTTATGCAAGTCCAAAGCGGTATAATAACAGAAACAAACTCGTTTTTCGGACCTCTTGCAACTTGTGCCAACTATCACAACTGTCGTCACTTTCTACGGCCAAACGAGCAGCACCTTTCTTAACAACTTTCGAGCGTACAGTTATTTCTGCATTTAAGTCCAATGTTTGCAATCTGCCGAAGTCTTTTAGCCAAGTAACAGCATCGTTCACTCCGTCTCCACTGAAGGTAACCAACGATTTCTTAATGCCTCGTACCGCTGCCACCAATTTTTTTTATGAGTATAATTTATTAATAAAAATACTGATTAAGTATTTATGGATAGAAAAAAACTGAATTTATTTTTCCTTTCAATAATAACCAAAAAATTGCATTACAAACTTGATCCATTCAGTCAACTTAGTCTAGAGCAAACTCAAAATCTTCTAAAGGAATGCACGTAAAATGGTAATAGCGAATGACCATGATCCCATTTTAACGGTCCCTTTTCATATGATTTTCGCGATAAAAGCTTTTTTATACCGCTCTCATGGCCCTCTTCGAACATATTGGTGTCTCTCCGTAATCGCTGCCACCAGTTTTTTTTGTGTGAGACCATCAGTCTTAGAAATCACCCTTTACACTATCGCTAAATAAAAGTGTTTTTTAAAACATATCACTGAGAAACAAGTAACCATGCATCAGATGGAAAGCTGTGTTGGGAGCCTCAAATTTTGACCGTAAACGAGCTGGCCTATTGAGCATTGTAAGTCGATATTGATTACCATGCGGATGCGTATTTTTCATCAGACATCGTTGGAATATACACGTAAAATAAATACCACCGCTTTGGTTGAACTTTTTACCTGGGGTTAATGGTACACGCCTATTTGGACATATTTTTCTTCTTCTTAAATGGTGCTACAGTCCTTGTAGGACTCATGCCTTTTGAAATCTCTTCTTCCAGTCATCTCTACATCTTGCTAGCTATGGGGCATCTTAGTTTTTGTATTGACAGCAACAACTTTTTGTTATATTTCCTTCTTGGAAAGCTGCTGCTCTACTCAGAGTTTGAACACTCCATATTCCGTTTCTTGGTTTGTAATCCAATCCGAAATCCGAGGCCTTTGTAGAGAATTCTTAACCATTTGTTGTTGTGAAATCGGGTCTACTAAACCCCAACCAGCCTTTTCAACAACAGCTCTTGGGTTATCATCAGTCCAGATGCGATAATTATACTTGTTGAAGAAACCATCAAAGTGAAAATGTGCCTCAACGCTGAAAATGATTTTCTGCGTAAAGTTGGCATCCACTGACGTATTGGCACGGTTCAAATAGTCCGTGAGCTTCAGTTCCTGAGTCAATTGAACCTTGTAAGCGTAAAAATTCAGGCCTTTTGTCAAAATGCAGAAGCCCGATGACGAATAGAGGTCAACAGAATCTCTGCCAAACTATCGCCTGCAGTTGCAATGTTTTCGAGGGAACAAAAACTTTTTTATAATAGGCTTGGATAAATTTTACGCGTTCGTGAGAAATATCAAAACAGAAAGCAAAAAAACATTGGACGTTTAGTCGTATTTCTCTATCTGAATTGGAAAATCTCTAATGGGATACCCTTTATCTACAGGCATCTTATTCGTTAGAGCCTCGTTAGATCAAGGAAGGCGACGAAAAAGTAAGGAGGACATTTTACAAGTCCTTATCGCTCAATCGAAGATTTAAGAAAGTAACAACTTATATCGTACCTAAAGAATAGAAAGAAATACCGAAGGTCTTCTTAGATTGTGCTCGAGCTCGCGTGATGAATTTCGTGGTTTGTCTCATAAACTGTACAGTACATGAGTGCATTATTGAAGGCAAACTGTTTTCGTATCGAATCCGAAAAGAGTCTCTGAACCCATAAACGTGAAGCATACACCTTTTTTTGACTAGGCCATCTGCCTGTTATTTTCATCGAAATATCAACATCAGAACAACTCTGTTAGTGAATGCAAGGGTGTTTAAGGAATCGATGCATCTCTTTTCAAGCTTTGATCTCATTATTCATAAATTGATATGTGATTTTCAATATTCACGGACACAGATCGCTATGGCGTATATCTATTTTAGCTGAAATACTGAAGAGAATTTTCTTAGAGCTACGTCTACTTACTTCTTTCTTTACCTAAGTGTAGAGTGTAGCCATATTCAGCACTGTCCCTAACGTTGCAGTAGGACACGTATTCACCGCTTTTGTCTTTTGAAATAAGCGTTCCTAAGTAGCGTCGTTTTAAGGTGGTGTATGTTTACAATTTTACAAAGATATATTGAAACATAAAAGAAATTGTATAACATTAATATGATATTTACTAGAGTAACGAATGATATTATATTTACTATAAAAGAACTAACGCAAGACTTTGGCTCGTAGAACCAAAAAGGTGTAAACAGATTGCAATATTAATCAAAAAAGTTACACAAGGGCATACCCTTTTAAATTTAATCGTCTAGCTTAGAGCATGGATAAAACATCAATTAATATTTTATATAACTTAACTTACTTATTGAGTCAACTTAATATTAAAGATAAGTGCTACTATATTTAAAAATAAAAAAATAAAACCAAAATTTTTCAGAACATGATTAAAATATAAACTCACCTGGGATGCCTTCGGGCTGTCAGGAAGTTCTTGTTCTATTAATGGATAGTATCTTTACCAAAATAAATAATCAACAACAATATATCGTCGTCATCTTGGGTGTATAAACATGGATTACAGACGTGCTGGAATCTAAAAAGGAAGAAAATTTTTATGATTAGGGATTTTTTAAAGTAAATAACAAGCAAGATTGTAACTAATTTTCTATAAATCAATGTTGGCAATATGGATTCTATTCTAATAAATCTATATGTTTCTGTAAAATTAATACTTTCAAGTCATACAACAACTCTATTTTTATAATTGAGTCGAAATTTTTTAATATTACTAACGATTTTTTTTTTAAATTTTGAGGATGAAAAAGAAAAACTTCGAAATTATTAATTCGCACATAAATAAGAAAATAGCGCACATTTCTGAAATATATGAAAAAAAAGCTTAGGAAATAGCAATGAAATATACAAAAAAAATTATTTATATACAACAACTTTAATAAACAAAAAAAAATAACAAATCCGTGCCTTTTTTAAACTCTTTTACAAGAATAAAAAAAAAACATACTAAAAAATCGATTAAAACGTTTTCAAAATTTTAAAAAGAAAACCATAAGTTGAACAAAACATGAAAAAAAAACAACCGCGAAATTTTGTTTTTTGTTTAAATAAATAAAAGAACAAAATAAAAATAAATTTAAAAATAAATATAAAAAAAAACAAAGCAAAACAACAAAAAAAAAATACGTTTCCATTATTAGTTATTTGATTTTGTTATTTTTTTTTCTTCTTAATGTTTCATTTTAAAAAAATATGTTTTTTGTTTATAATTATTATTATTATTATTGTTTTTATTTCTCTATTTTGAATTATATAACTTATTAATAAATGATAGGTAAGTTTAAAGCAATTATTTTTTATTGTAAAGTACCTGTTAAGTATATATGTGATTAATAAAACAAAATAATTATTTTTTTATTATTTCCGATAATAATTTAAAAAAATAAAACAAACAAAAAAATCATTTTAGAGAGTATCGAATGAAAAATATATAAAATAGAAAAATAAAATAAACAAATTAATAAAATAAAAATATTCTTTAAATAGTTTCTTTTCCATTTCCATGTTAAGTACATATATTTGTTCATTGTTCAAATATTTAAAAAAAATAATAATAATTAAACATAAATACATTAAAAACAAAACTGATTAAAAATTTATTTTTGTAATAATTTAATTTTTAAAAAAAAATTCAATTCAGTTCAATCCATTTATTATTATTATTATTACTATTATTTTACTTATAACGAATTTAAATTTCATTAAATTTTTTTGTAATAATTTTAGAAAACAAAACAATTCAACAAAAAAAAACTAAAATTAAAAGAAAAAATTCAGTTTCATAGATTTAAAAATAAAAAAAAAACAAAACAAAAAAAATTATGGAATAAAAAAACATGTATGATTGTGATTTACAAATTTATGATAGGAATGCGTTGTAATAGTGTTTAAAAAAAACAAAACAAAACAAAAAAAAATCTTCGAAAATTAAATTTATATTTTTTGTTTTTACACAAAATAATATTAAATTTTTATTTTATTTTTTAATTATAATTTTAATTTTCGTCTTAGGCCGTTTGCCAACATACCATTTCGAATTTTTCTCATTTCCCAGGGCACTTCGATATTCAAAAGTGTGCCAAAATACCAATTCACACATTTCAATGACAGTTACAGTTTTTGAGTAAAAATGGACGATAAATATTTGTGCTAGATTTTATAATTTTTTTTTAAAATTTTATTATCTTATTATGATTGTTTATTCTTTTTTTATAAATAAATGATTGAGCTTTATCCTTGATTTCATTATTTTTTTAGTTCCTTCCTGCTAAACTAAAAAATATACTAAAATGATGACTGCTTGCGAGTGTTTAAGACCAAAGAATTATAAAAATTCGTATGCAGTTATGTTATGTTTGACCCATCTCCACTTAGCTAAGCAATAAACGGGTTATTTTAAGTTATGTCTTTTTGCATATCTCCTTTTTCCATAATTTATTGTTATTTACTTGTTTGCTTGTTCAAATTTATTTAACGGCTACCCTTGATTAATAAAAACTGAAATGAGTTAAAATAATTTAATCATTTCCATAGACGCAAACCGTCGAAAATCAAATTAGTAGCTTGAAATGAGTTTTCCATACAAATTACGTCTGAATTGCTATTTTGGCACAGGGCCTTAGTTTTAAATTTACAATTTTTTTTAGCATGTAGAAAAATAATAGTTTTTAGAACACGATCGTTTAAGATTAATAATCATATTATAATTATTATAATAATTGAAGAAAAAAATATGTTATTGTAACGTATATGATTATTATTTTAGTAATATTAACATTTTATTAAAAATTTAATTTTTTAAATACGAAAAAAAACAAGATTGTGTTTTCTTTGCTTTTTAGATTTGTAGGCTAAATTCCCAAGTTATTAGTGTTAGCCCCTACGAATTACAATTAAGAGTTGAGAAGACCAAAACGATGATGGTGGAAATTCTCCTGCGAAAAAATAGACAAACTTTCAGCCTCTCTGAGGTACACTTAAGCTGGTGACATAAACAAGCGTACATGCATTGCATTCAGCGGCTCCCTGATATGCGGAGATTTTCCACTGACACATAACTGCATGGTTGCGTTCCGTCCCGGCTCTCACAGATAGCCCAAAAATCTGAGTAACGAGTCGCATGTGTTTGTTGTGTATGCTTGTGTGTCCTATGTCGAGTGCGGCAATGCAGAAAAAGTTGAAAGTAGCCCGACATTTGCGTGGCCTGCGGAACATTCACGGAATATTTCGTCAGGTCGCATTTGAATACACACACTTCTATATTTTCTGTCAACGAATGCAACGCATGTACGCTTGTATATGTCACCAGCTTTAGTCTAAAGATCGCTGAAATGCATTGCCTCCTCCTTTGCGGAGAATACCAAGGATACCATGGAGCTGCTAATGAGCACTCATTTCCTAGGCTCTCCAGTAACTTGCCAGAAAAATAACCTTTGACAATAAGAACAAAGGCCTGGCAAACAGAATTTTCACTTTTAACTGGTAAGATCGAATGGGCCATTGACACCTTGAAGCCCTTCCAGGCTGCGATGAAAGACCACATCTTCTCACCTCTCTTTCTTGAATTTGGAACAGATCCTTCTGAACCTGCTGTCATTATTCCGAGGCAGCTTTGCGCTGGTCCATATTCCGAGGTGCTGGAAAGATGCTGGGGTGGTCTTAATTCCCAAAGCGGGGAAAAGATCACACAAGTAAGCAAAACCCTATCGGTCCATCAGCATCTCTTCCTTTTTCCTGAAAACGATGGAAAAGCTTTTAGACAAGCATATTAGGGAGAATTTTACAGTGAACCCACGCCACTGTTTGCAATTTTCTTCCGGGCTGGGGCCATATTTGGTTTCTCGAGTCGTTATCGAATCCTGTCGATAAATAAAAATTGCCATTGGGCAACACGATATCGACAACTTTTATCGTCTCTTTACGTGTCGATAAAGACGTTTGACGTTTATTAAAAGGCTCAATTTATGTATACAAAAAACTTTTGGCAGTTTCTATTTTAATTAAATATGCGTAGTTTGCTGCACTTTAAGTAATATCACACAATTTGATGGTTTTGTATGGCATCACTTATCTGTCGACTTGGTCGTAATGCCAAATATGAAACTTAGAGAAAATCGATAAGCTTTTTTTGTCGAGTCAATTCATCAACTCGAGAAACCAAATACGGCCCCTGATCTGTAGATTAGGGATGTTAGGAATGTTCGCATTCGCTTATGCGAATGATTCGCATCATTTTAAACATTCGCATCCGCATTAAGTAGTGCGAATGTTTTGCGAATGCGAATGTGTGTGGAAAACTAAATTAAAATACCACAAATTGACAGATCTGGCTCGCAAATATCTGAGGGCTCCACGAGCAATTTTTCGAAAGAGCAATTTTTCAGTGCAGCAGGCCCTATAGAGCCCCTTAAGGACCCATTCACAACAGGCCGCCGACAGGCCGTAGCCTTTTAAGCCAGGTACCGCCCGATGAAGGCCGTACATTACTCAGTCTGACTGTGGGATGAGGACTTGAGGCATACGTCTGACAGGCCGGGGACTGCAGGTGACCTCAAGATTCCCTACATAAACACAGGCGAAGACGACAGTTTAGCGTAGCAGGTTGTTAATTCAAGTGCAAAAATGTTCATGGCCTCAACGAAAATTTTAGACTCAATAGAAGTTCAGATCTTCAGGCACGGAAGGACAATCAATACCCATACACATAAAGATTTTTGTCAGTTTTCGAGGACTGCAGGCCCGGCACGCTCCATCCAGTTAACGGTCTGGGTGAGTGAGTGTGTGGGACATGGCCTGCCGGCGGCCTGTATAAGAATGGGGGCTTTAGAAATCGCCTCATGGAAATATAATATTCCTCTCTTGAACTTTGACTATTAAATACGAGAAGAAGGAATACCATTACTGTATATAACACTGGTCTATTGTTCTAATATTTTTTCATATCCTATTGTAAGTAATAAAAACATGAGCTCTTAATTTAATTAAATCTTTTTAATGCTGCTTCATCGGACGTAGTGCGGTATGCACAGCATGCTCGAGGGTACTTAGCCCATACGTAGAGTTTATTTTCTTCTACTGGCCTTTCTGTCCAAACCCGCTGCCCTGAAGGCCTATCAGTCAATGAACTTCGAACCCAATCAACCTCTAAACCTAAACTTTCCTATCCCTTTTCTATCCTTCAAACCAAGCTTACTACTAGACATTGCACAATGACGTGAACGACATGACGGACTGGTAGTACAAAGAGTGACTCCTACGCTTGGTTTTTTCAAACGATGTAACATTGGAATTCTCATAGAAAGCCAAACCTCTATAAAAGCTCTGGATTCAGTAATGATAAACTCCAAGTTAGTGGAGCGATGCAGAACTGAGCTAGATAGGCACCGTAGAAAGCATAACATGACTCTCGTCTGGGTTCGCGGAAATACCAATTTTATGGGAGCGAGAAAACCGACTACCTAGGCAAGCAACCGCCTTTCTCCGGGGATCGCAGACCGAGATGTTCGGCAGCCCATTAGGCGGGATCAAAAACGCTATTTTTGACTACCACCTGCTGCTAGCCAGCCAAAAGTGGAGAGCACTGGAGACGTCCAATACCTTTTATGCTGTAAACATGCTAAGGGCGACGGCGAAACTATTTTCCTCGGCGACTGCCAAAAACGAATAGAATACACGGCTTATATATGAAGGCGCACATTCTAAAGACGACTGCGACGGCAACGTCGCCGAGCGTGGCTACCGAATCAATCCAATTTCTATTTCGTAGCCGTCGCCTGTCAAAATTGCATGGGTGCAGTGGCATGGGGTTGTGTTGCTATTCTCGTGTGTTCCTGTGTGCGTGTGTAGCATGCGGCTTTCCAAGATGATTATTCCGGTGTGTGTTTTTTAATTTGTGTCGCCGTCGCTCTTAGTGTGTGCACACAAGAAATCTCGTCGGGCCATTCGCCGTGGCCGAGGAAAATAGTTTCGCCGTCGCCCTTAGCATGTTTACAGCATTAGGGTCACTTAACCCACTTACAACAAGAAAGAACAATAGGCTTCCAAAAGAGACCCCGACGGGATATCGCCGGAATCAATGCCAATCGCCAATGGCAAATTGAAATTTCTCTGGCAATGCATTTTATATAATCATAATCATTAATATAGTTGATAATGAAATACGATTGAAATAAAATTTATAAATTTATTTTAAAATTTTTTTAACAGAATTTACAAAATTTCAAATAATTTAAACGCTTGCTCCATACAAAATGAAACTCACTTGCTAACAACAAAACTGTCAAAATCAGCAGCTTTTTTTACACTCAATTTCATTTCGATGTGCCCGTTTTGTTTATAAACAAACCCGCGGAAATGGAAGAGGAGGAGCGTGAAGTCATCGAAGTAACCCCAGAAAATAAGTTTCTAACGTAAGTAATGTTTTTAACTTTCCATAAAATATCAATTTAATTATTTCTGGGCAATTTTAAAACAGAGCAGAGGAACTTATATCCTTCCGCAATGCAGAAATTCCTTCCTCAAGAACTGGGCCCAAGAAATCTCGACCTGATGGTACACAAGAGGAAAAAGAAGAATTACAGAGATTGCACGGTAATTCTATTATTAATTAATGTAGTAACTAGTTACGAATATTGTAATTACATGAGTAGATGAACTGAGAATGCAGCTATCTCATCCCAGGATAGAGCGTGAAGGTGGAAGATCAATTGGTGAATGGGATCCCGAGAAGAAAGCCGTCAAATTTGTTAAGAAAGTGGGGAAGGTTCAGAATTATGGCTATACTGAAAATAACATTCAGTATTTAGAGAATTTTGAAGCTTTGTTCCTTCTGGAATTAGTAATATTATTTTTTAAATATCATTTGATTTCAGTTAAAGTTTAGCAATTGATTTTCAGAATCGTCTTGCAATATACTTTGACTCAGTTCTAGTTTCAGTCGAGCAAGCCTATGTCCTTTTGCTAGGCGAGGAGAAAAGCAAAGATTTCGATTATTACTTTGTATACGCTACCTTCTCCAGAGCTGGATATATTCCGCGTAGATACAAGAATATTTCTTATGATATTAAAATAACTGATGATGATTGCATATTTGAGATACTTCAATCATCTGTGGACCACACCCATAAGATCTCATCGTACGTTAAGAATTATAAAAATTTCGATGCCATAAGTAAGTCAATGATGGAAATTTCCGATAAAATATCAAAACCAACAGAAAGTGATACAATACAGAAGCTACAGAGGCCTTTCTCAATGGAAGATTATATTGATTTTGATAAGAAATTTCCAGCTAAACGAAAACCGAAAGAAAAGATATTAAGTAAGAATAGTCCCAAGAAGGCACGTCTACTCAATGTAGAATCACGTCAGAGTTATTTAGATATACTGAAAACCGAGCAGGACTATGAACAATTTAAAGATATTTTTTCAAAATTAGAAATAATTTCATTAAAGGAACGCGAAGATTTTCCAGAAGATAGCAAGGATCTTGAAATTATATTTGATATATATTTACCCAAGGATCAATTTAAGAAGACAGAAGCGAAACCGCCAACTGTGAGAGCTATCATTTTGGGGTAAGTTAAAATATTAGAATTTACTTAAAAACCCACATTAAAAATGGAAAAATAAACCATAAACTTTCAGATCTACCGAGGATTTTCCAAATAGATCCGAATTAGCTAAGGTGTATCATAGCCAAGAGTTCAAAGTACCTTTGTTAGTAATATCAGTAAGTGAATCGAAGCACATTCAAGCGTTTTTATATCATTTTACGTAACATTAAGATAAAAAAAATTGTTATAATTTTCATTAAATTTATTTTACGACTAAAGTAATTACTAATTAAATTAATTATTCTTTTGACTATTTGTGCAAATATTTGAGAAAAATCTCCATGAATTAATTCAATTTGTTTGACTATTAATTTCTTTGTTTAGAAGCTGTACTTGAATTGGTGTTTTTCAGATGAAAAACAATAATGAAAAAATTAATTTTAGGATATTGGAATTTGTAACGAGAAAAAGAAAACGAATAAATTTTAATTAATTCCTCTCCATTTAGCAGTAATTAGAAGTTATTTGTACACATTTTCTTGTTGTTTTGTTACCCTGTTTTTGTTTTACTGGTAATTTGTTATTATTTTAACGTCTTAGGGTATAAACGCAGTGCCGTACAGGATATGGAATAACCTGGGGTGGTAGCACGTAAGTTGTTTCAATCGACCTCTTCATACAAAAGTTCAGAATACTATACTATACTTACGTGCTACCACCGCTGAAAACAGTAATCAAAGAATCTGCTCTAGCCGTGATCGTATAAATTAATGGTTTCACAATGATGGTGCACGAGTAACGTTGGAAAAGAATGTAGCATATCAGTGATCAGTGTGATACAGAAACAGAAGTAAACGCGATGAAGCACCAAGTGAAGAAAAAGTAGTACTGCGAAAGCGAAATGTTAAAAATAGAAGAAACCAATAACCAAAACGATGTTAGGAAACTAGGCCTCGATTCCCGAATCCGGCGGATCGGAAGTGAATGCGGATTTGACACTTTGCGATTCCCTAATCCGCCGTGTGTGTGTAAGCGCGAATCTAAACGTATAGCAATGCCGACCTGTGAACGATCTCCGAGAAAAAAATTAAGGAATCTCAACTTCAACATAAGGCATTTTGGACATAAGTGTCAAATCCTCACTCACTTCGGATTCGGGAATCGAGGCCTATATAAAAAAGTAAATGAATCGCAAAATGTCAAATCCGCACTCACTTCCGATTCGCCGGAGCAATCGAAGCCATTAAACTACCGCCTTACGCCCGAGACACATCCTACAGGAGGCAAATGAATTTAATATAACCATACATTCACTATTCATCGACTTAGTAGCTTAATACTTAGTACCTAGAGCACTTAAGATTTCTTAAACCCTAGAAAAAGTAGTAAGAGATGAATCAGGGTGCATCTTTGATAGGTCAGTGCAAATATTAGCCTTTGCCAACGATATTGCCAACATTGGAAGCATGAAGAGGACCTTTGTAGCATTTGAGCAAGTCGCAAAAAAACCAGATGAAAATAAGCGAGAACAAAATAAAGTATATGTGCACAAAAAACGCCACAAGTAGCAAACAAAACATAACGATAGACACCTACAATAAAGAAGCAGTAGATGCGCCATCGAAGAAGAAAAAGATGAGTTTTTATACCTAGGGACGATTATAACAAAAGGTAATGATACTTCGGCCGAAATCAGAAGACGAATAGCACTGGCTAATAAATTCTACTTTGGTCTACGCAAGCACCTGACGTCGAGAAATATATCAAGCAAAACAAAATTGAAACTTTATAGAACACTAGTAAGGCTTGTCTTACTATATGGTTCGGAAGTGTGGACATTGAAGAACGCAGACGAAGCATTGGTAGAAAGATTCGAAAGGAAAATCCTTCGTTCGATTTACAAAGGAATGTCCTCTCGAACTTCCTTATTTGGGACGGGCCTTTGAAAACCACTATTACCTTGTCCATACGGTTCCTTTTTATACGCTTTATATTAGCTTCACCTGTATGTATGTGTCTCTGTATGTATGCATGTACAGTACATATGTATGTTTGTATGTATATATGTACTAGTTTTATATTAGCTTTACCAGATGTATGTATGCATGTTCTATGTAAACAAATCTTGCAACTTGATTTTGACCCATTTCCATATAACCGATCAACTTCAAATTTTGCGCAAATGCATAGTTCGCGTGACAATGCAATCTGACCATTTTGTAAGAAAATCAAGATGGCGGCTGATTTTTGCTATTGTGTTCCCCGACCCTCCGACATGGGTATCAAATGAAAGGGCATGACAGGTAGAATACAATTAGCTGTGTAGCGCCATTCAAAATTCAAAATGGCGGCCAACACAAAATAGCGATTTATCTTTTTCCTTGCAACGCGCTCGGTATGGTTATCAAATGAAAATGTAAGACGAGTATAGTACAGTAAGCTGTGTGACGTCATTTTAAATCTAATATGGCGGTCACTACAAAACGTCGGAACATATATAATAGACTAAAAAGTAGAATTAAAAAAAATATAGTTTAAAAAAACTAAAAAATACGCTTTTATTTTAAAATAAACTAACAAGTAAAAAATAATTTTGAATGTAAAGTTTTCACTGCTCCAACCAGTATATGGAAACAACCTACCTTTCGATATGTAAAAAAGCGTGGGGCGCTAGCGAAAAGTTCCGGTGTTAATTTATAAAATATGAATACATATAGGTAAAGAGTCCCACGCTTTTTTATATTTCGAAACGTAGGTTGTTTCCATAGACTGGCTGGAACAGTGAAAACTTTACATTCAAAATTATTTTTTACTTGTTAGTTCATTTTAAAATAAAAGCGTATTTTTTAGTTTTTTTAAACTATATTTTTTATTTTAATTAAAACGTATTTTTTGTAGGAACTTTTTATTTAATAAATTCTCGATATAGTCCCCAGTTGTCCGAGACTTTGACCTCGCACAATATGTCATCTCGCTGAAAATTGGGACTACACCCAAAAAAGTACCTAAGTCCCAATTTTCAGCGGGATCACATTTTGTGCTAGCTTTGGTGTAAATTTGTCTCTGACGACTAGGCTATTAGGGTTACATCGAGTTGTGATCCATACACATATATATTGATCACTACTAGCTGATTGTTAAATCACGATTTTTGTGTTACTATATAGAGGTACCGTAGTGAGTTAGTGGAGATGCTGGAAAAATACTGCATCAAGACAATAGATAGGAACGAGCGGGAAAGAACGGAAAGCGGCTAGATCACTGCATTTTGATCTAGGTGTTGTTCCTTTTTGATCGTTCCGATCGTGTTAGAGTCTTATTGTGACCTTGCGCGGCGATGTTAGATACAAAAAAGTACCCTCAAACGAATCGATGACGACGCAGTTTGCTCCACCATCGACTCTTTGAGCCACGGCAGCAGCAGCCTTAACACAATTGATTGTTCCATCGAAATGAACGCCCTCTTGCGGCAATCTCATGCCCGTAATACCAGATTAGCATGGTCGGCTCATTCCTTCCACCCGCAGCCCCACTTTTCGCGCATTCTACAAACTAGAGATTCATTTCTAAATAGAACGGCTCGACTGTGGAACAATTTTTCGCAGTCAGTATTTCTGAACTTCTACAACCTCTAAGAGTTACGCACGGTTCACCGCCACTTCCTTCAATGCCCTCCCATACCCTCATAATTCTAAACCTATTCTATTTACTGTACTAAGCTTACTAATAAACATTGTACTAACACGTGATAAACGACATAACGGAATGGTACTACAAAGGGTGATTGCAGAGCTTAGAGATGCCACTGAAGTTCTGCAGTGAGCTGATGAACTCCAAGCGGTTTCTTTAGTCATCTCACAACACCGCCAAAATTTGACCACAGCGCAGCAGAAAGGATGGCAGAACACTAAATGGCTTAGCCTCTGGACATTGTACCCTAAATTACCACCTTTAGAGGATCGGAATGGGATTCCATTCGTAGGCTTCTCTGTTATCCTCACTTTTGTTCGGTGTGAACTTGCTTGACTAAACAAGTTTGAGTGGCAAATCTTTAGGAAGACTGTTGAACCAGTTCAAACCATCTCCCTTATATTTCTGAGCCATAGGGGCTGCTAAGAGTACAATAATTCCAAGTTACGACGGCTGCACACCGTGCTCGTATACCTCATATTAGCTAACCCTGTTCTTTCAGCGTTGTTCGAATCATATCTTATTCCCTCTTCATATTATATGTACATATTTAATAGATCGTTATCGATTGGAAAATTTCCCACGAAATGGAAGAAATTCTACCTTACACCCAGAGACCGCGGAACCTTATTTTAACTGGGGTTGCGAAGCAGTTTTTTTGCCAACTTCCTCTCCTTTTGTTTTGGATCGCCTTTCTGAGTTGTTGCAACACCCAAGGGCGGCGGAGCATAATGATTGTGTATGGTGAGCACGGGAACAGATAACCGTTAAAATGTTAATCGGTCAATTTATTTATTTGAGAATTTCGGCGTGGATATGTGAGTAATAACTGTGCCGTTGTCGAAAACTTGATATGTATTTTTAAACGCGTGTCGTGGTCCCCCATCTGAGTACTAATCGCGTCCAATGCTGCTTGACCTTTGTGATCGAACTAGAACCGGTATATTGAGCATGTTTAATAACACCCTTCATGGCCACCAACATAATTTCCTGAAATATGAAGCAATGTAACAACAAAAATTAAAGCTTTGTATGAGTAAAGCTAAAGCTATGCTTTCCGAATACGGAAGACAGATGTTGGGATTGTCCCATTTCATTTGGTTTGCCTCATAGGGCCTTATGAGAAACTGATAAGGTATACCTCACTTCAGTATCGCAGATTTTTTTTGTGGGGTGTAAGAAGCCTTCTTTTTGCATGCCCCATTGCCTCATGGGGTCCTCATG
The DNA here is from genome assembly GCA_963855945.1 of Thereva nobilitata. Taxonomy (NCBI): domain Eukaryota; kingdom Metazoa; phylum Arthropoda; class Insecta; order Diptera; family Therevidae; genus Thereva; species Thereva nobilitata. The sequence continues at coordinate 16,263,816 of OY979696.1, read as the reverse complement.
AGGAACCTACGGAGAAATTCTTCTATTGGCCAGCCCCTGAGACATTCCCGTTTTTAAATGCTGGGCTGGCAGCTCTTCAACGTTCCGGGTTATTAGGTGTACATGAAATATTTTGGGTGTAGATTTCCCCACCCAAAGCGAAAGTGCGTGTGCACTTTTCCTTCCATCCTCATGCGCTCCGCCGCCCCTGGAAACACCTCACAATAGCGTGCAGCTGTGATCGTGGTCCCACGGGCAGGTAATTGATCAAAAACACCCCCTTGGAATCCCTAAAGAACGTTTGCCATTTTCCCGCGGATTCCACCACTTTCGATTTATTTGGTGTTTTGGCGGTAGGAGAGACTGGAGTCTTCTAAGTTGCTGAAGCCCGACTGCTGGATCGATCGACGCATGCGCATAGAAATTTTACAGTGCTGCCACTACACCCAGACGCAAATTCCCTGAGACTCCCAGACTTTTCCCGCCAACCACACGGATTTAAAAAATAGTGGAACTTACTTTTTAGACGACCCTCGTATGTTAGAAAGACCACGAGCTCTTTTTATGCCGCAAGAGTTAGTCACAAGACAAGAGTCGTTTTCATGATCTTTGGAAAAATCACATCTGTTTTCCATCAAGTAAACGTGTCAAATAGCGCTGAGTGGTCAGAAGAACCTTTTTTCCGAGGAAACTATAAAATTTTTTAAAACATGAGGGGAACATATTTTGCATAGTCCGGGGAAATTAGCATTTTAAGGAGACAAAAATCCAAAATGGCTGAGAATTGGTCCACAGCTTCCTTGGGACTTTCTAAAAAAATAATTTCGGAATCACAAAAAAACATGGCCGCCGGTGATGTCACTTTTTGGCAAAAAAATCACTCAAAAACGGTTTTTTTCGAAATTTTTTTTTGATGAATCAATGCGAAACGTTATTGCCTACAAAAAATCCCTCTTGTCATTTTTTCGAAAACCTAACCCTTTCGAAGTTATTCAAAGTCAAAGTTTCCAAAAATCACTTTTCGGCCAAAAAATATCTTGAATTATTCGGAAAGGTAAAGGTTTTCGAAAAAATGACAAGAGGGCGTAAAAAAAATTTGAAGCAAATCAAAAATGTTGATTAATAAAAGTTTTCTCATAAAATAACAAACTTTACCGCGTTTTCGGCACGAGTTAACTTCAAACAATTGAGATGAAATTTTTTGGAGAATTATTTTTTCATAGTAAAGAACCATTTCAGGGGTTAGCATGTAGAAATTTCCGACTTTTAAAAATAAGGGCCACCCAAGTAACAGTCTTTTACATAACCTTGTTTCTGTATACCGTGGTCGAAACCATATATTTTTCAAGTGTTCGTTCGAAGTGTAATATTACATCGAAACTGATACATAAAACTATAAAGGGTATTCACGATTCGGTGGAAATAGGTCTAGCTTCGTAGGTTTGGGTGCAACGTAGGAAAACTTTCCAACGATACAACAACAATTGTACAGAATGAAACTTTCCAACACTGCAAAAATTTTCTAGACCCCCGAGCCAGTGTAAAGTTTTCCTATGGCAACGAGAAATCAATTGGCATGTGGCGATTTTGTTTCAAGTACTGGCGATTTTGTTTAAAGTGTTTAATTGTTTTAGAAAAATCGCTAGCGAACATTAAAAAAAGAAAAAACGAAAAATAGATCGAAACCAAATAAAAAGTAGACTAGCTTGACAGTTCTTCACAATCAGCTGATTAGAAGAACTCTAATTTGTCAAGGGGCGTTCACGATATGAAGAAAACAGCTCTTGGAAAAATAATCCTGGGAAACATTTCCTACGAATCGTGAATACCCTTATATATTCATTTGTTGGCTTTTGTTTTAATAACTACCATTCTAGACGTTTGACCGAATCTCCCGCTAAACACTTGAAAAGATTCGACGCTGGTGCGATCGCACATAATCTTTGATAAAATGGTTACGAAAAATTATTTATTTGTAATTTAATAGCAAAATTTTTAATTCGGTATAAGAATAAAATGTAAAATGAATTTTCCCTGTTAAATTTGAATGTTGTTGACAACTATCGAATTTAAAAATGTATATACTCGTACTTTTCTTACAATTTTTAAAAAATAACCCAAATTTTGGCTTTTTTGATTTCAAAAACACAGGGGTTGCGGCGCAACCCCGCGAAATTATCAGGGGTTGCGGCCGCAATCCTTGCAACCCCACTTCCGCGGTCTCTGCTTACACCATTCCATGAAACATGTGATAAGCACACGATGAACAACCACAGGGGCATTGCCATCCTATCTTCAATTCACAAACTATTTGAAAAACTTGTCTACGACAACATTGACCCTGTAATCGACTCACACTTTAACGAACAACAACATGGGTTCAGAAAAGGGCGCTCGACCACTTCAAATCTTATGGTTCTAATCTCTGAACTACTTTGTGCTGTGAACAGCGGCCCTCTAATTGCTGCTGTTTATACGGACTTCAGCAAGGCCTCTGATCGAGTAGACTACCATATTCTAATTCCAAAACTATTAAAATTTGGAGTCTCTGGTCCTACCTGGAATGGATAAAACGATATCTTAACGGTAGAACACAAAGTTGTGAGATTTCAAGATATTTCTGTCCAACGAAATTGAAGTAACTTCCGGTGTTCCTCAGGATAGTCACCTAGGTCCTCTTCTTTTTATATTTTCATCTCCGATTTGTTTAATAAATTAGTCAATATGCCACATCTCTTCTAATCTGATGACCTCAAAATATATAGTGCAATCAACTGATGTATCCTTTTTCCAATCGAAACACAATGCATTACGAGACTGGTGCACCACCAACAAATTACATCTTAACACCTTAACACCGGCAAATGCCATCCAATTACCTTCTCCCGTAGAAGAAACACACGACTGCAGTATTATTATCTCAACGAGAAGATATTGAATCATGTTGACCTAGGTGTTGTCCCAGACCACAAGTAAACTTAAATCTGCACTATGATAATATTACTGCCAAAGCCAACAATTTTCTATCCTGGCTTTATAAAGAAAAGGGGTAGGGAATTCAGCGATGTACGGGTCACAAAAAACCTTTCTGTTCACTAGTCCCGACCAATCCTGGAATACGCATGCACGATCATGGATCCTATATTTCAAGTATGTATCAGGAGGATTGAATCAGATTTCTTCTTTTTGCTCTGAGAAACTTCTATCGAATAGTATCAAATTTAATGACGAAATTCGACATATTAGGTATACGAAACTACTTAGGGAATACTGGGATCGTGCCGAACATGCAAGGAACGAACCCGTCAACAGAAACTGTTGGGTCTAAAATAATCATGGATCATGTTATTCCCCTTGTATAAATAAAGAATCCTATAAAAGAAAACTTAGATCCATAATAACAAATGTAAGCTTAATTTGTTAGTGCGTAAAATATGTAAAAATTGTTCCCTTTTATGTTATAAGAATTAGTTGTAAAGTGTTTAGCTAATAAACAAATAATAAATAAATGATTAAATGTTAGCATATCCATTTCAGACTGAAGACTCGCAGTAGGTTGTCTTCATAGCTTTCCACAAGCCCTACAAACTTACCGTCATTATCAATCCTATACATAAACAATACCCTTACGTTCAAATCCACAAAACTTCACATCCTTTTCTAAATTTACACCGTTGTTTATCAAATCTATTTATATAGGCCTACTAATTTCTTTATCCATCTCTAAAAGAATGCGCAAAAATTCCTTATTAAATAATTATTACAAAAATATTTATGCAAACGCAAACAAAACAAAAGCAGCAAATAACGAACCATCATAACAATAACCATAATTTACTAAAATTAAACAAAAGAAGTAGATTACAAAAAATCAATATACTGTGATGATGATGATGAGTCTCCGAAAAAAAAAATATAAAAAAATAGAATCAAACAAACATCAGAGTTGAAATTTTCGAAAACGGTGAGAGCATCTTCATTAAAATAGAAATTTCTTTTCGGAATATTATTATTAATAATAATAAAAAAATTCCAACTCCTTTATTAAATAAAAATATATCTCCTTTGTTAATACAAATATCTGGATTCTAATTTATCCATCAATATTTAAATTTCAAAGTTGTCGTGTCTATCGCGAGATAAACACTGAATTTCTATATTTATGTATAAAAAAACAAAACTCTCGCTTGGTTGGTTCCTGATCTAAAACTGGATAATTTTGCAGTCTCTATTAATTAAGAAGAGACGAAAAGAATTAAAAAAGAAGTAGCCGTTAAGATGTAAAATTTCTGGACGTTATAAATAATAATAACATTCAAATATAATTAGGAGCCATTCTTACTGCTAGCGTCGCAAGTGGTTTAAGTAGGAAATAAAGTTGCCTAATTAGAGACCCTATAGATTCTAGTGACACTAGATAGTCGCCAGGTAACAAAAAATCAAACACAAATCGTTTTTTTTTTAGAAAAAATAAATATTAAATAATTTTATTCTTATAAACTAATGCAACAGTCTTATGTCTTAATACCGGTTTTGGATGTGATCCAGTCTAAGTAGTTAGTAACTCTCGAGAATCCTGCTGGAATTCCCGAGTAGCAGCCACTGGTATGCCCGAAACTCGTGACACCAATTAGGGTTTTTGTATTCTTCAATACAAGTGGTCCACCTGAATCGCCAGTGCAGACATTCTGCGATTGTAATCCTTTTGCGCACATAATTGAATCACGGATTAGTAATTTACTAAAATGTCTTATGCATTCTCTATTGCTGATTACTTCTAGATTGGCATACTGTAGCTGATCTGAAACTGGTCCATAACCATTGCTTCCCCATCCAGAAGCTATAACTTTTCGTCCTTCATAATTTTCATTTGGTGATGGTAATTTTGCTGGCTGAATTCTATCAGTGAATTTTACAACTTCTGGCAGCTTAACTAAGGCAAGATCATTGCTTGCTAGTCCAGGATAATATTTTTCATGGATTATGTACTTGCTTGTTGTTTGTATCACACGGCCTGGCTCGTAGTTATCATTGAAATTTCTAGCTCCTAGATGAACTTCAAAGCTTAATGCTCCTTGAACACAATGAGCAGCAGTTAAGACCCATTGCTTATCAATTAGAGTTCCGCCGCACAAGAATTTTTCATTGAACTGATTTACTTGGAGCATTACTTGATAAGGGAAAGTCTCTCCTCCAGTTGAGTATGATTTTATTTGATCATACGAATAAAATGGTCTATACGGTTCCACTGGTGCAGGAGGTTGATAACGTACCACTGGTGCTGGAGGTTGATACTGTTCCACTGGTGGAGGAGGTTGATACTGCTCCACTGGAGGTTGATACTGTTCTACAATTGGTAAAGGTTTATACTGTTCTGCAGGTGGAGTTGGTTTAGGTCGTTCCACAGTTGTAGTAGTCTTATATTGATCCACATCGTAGTAAGACGCAGGCTGTTGAGTAACCGCTGAAGATTTTTGCTCTGCATATGATGAAACTTTTGATTCCTTAACAGCAGATGAATCTTTCGGAACATCTGAATGTAACCATGTATCAAACTTTGAATAAGTTGAAGATGACTTAAGCTTTTCTAAATTCGATGATGGCTCGATCGTTTCCACTCTATCTGAACTTTCTGATAATTGCACTTCTTGATTTTCCTTTGCAGCTTTTTGATTATATGGCCATGAACTTTCAATTACAACTCCATTTTTAATAGTAAAACTACGGCAATTATTGCCAAGTAACAGTACACACACTGTAACTAGTAACACAATTTTCATACTACTCATGCTTGTCTCTCTCTCTATATGTATATTACTACGATCAATCTCACTAGCCTTCAAGATTACAACTGACGAAACTTAAACTCGTTCGATTCTCTTTTATACAAAACTTTGGTTATCACACCGTAATATAAAAAAATCTAAGAATCTTCTCCTCCGGTTAATGATCTTCCATATTAATTTTCCATCACATCACGTTTATTGCATTTCTTTAATAATAGTATTCCCCGCGCACGTTTCTCACAATCTACATATGTATATTATATATCAGTTTTTTTTGTAACGTCTTTTCCGTACGAAAGCTTATGCTGCTTTACTTGGACTGCACCAAAAGCAGATGGATTTATTTGTTTATCTCCACCAAAAACCGCTCTTAACGAATTCAAGTTCAAGTTCACCCCCAGACTACGACAACATATATATACATATAGAAACCAATCAGCTGCGCTGACTAACCTGCTCCTCTAGATTCAACCAGTATTTCTGCAAGGTAATAAAAAATTTATATTACCCCCGGCATAATAGTAAAAGCTTTTTAATATGTTTTCTAGAGACGAGGGTTGATGACTGACCCGGACGTTAGAGGCACTCTCGGAAATTCACCCGTCTTGGGGCTTGGAGCTTAGTGAATATTGACTATCATCTATTATGTTAATTAATTAACTCTTTTGCATTCTTATATATTCTTCTGCTCAACGTCACCGGGAAAGTTGTGTAATATGTGTTGACATTTTTATCTGTTATTTTATTACCTTTTGTGTGTGATGGGGTTTTTTACTGAAAAAACGTTTTCAACTAAAATTTTCAACTAATCTCCATGGGAATAAGATCACAGATCTCTACGATCTCTTAGTGCTGGTTTTGAGAGTTAAGAAATTGACATAGGTTATGCTACTAGTCTAGTCTAGATCGGGTTTTTTTCTGACTATGAAAATTTTAATAATAGTAATTTTGTTTACGTTTTGGTTGTAATCTTGATTTAAGATATTGATCTTTATTTTAATTAAGAAGAATACCTTCAAGGGATGTTTTAACATATGTACGTACATATATATTTTGGAATTTATGTAATCTAGTCGCGTGGATGTTATTAGCTTTTTTTTTTATTTAAGTCGTTCTTTATTTGTTTTGTAGACTTTGAACTACTATTTGTGAAAAGAATGAGGAAGTTATGTTGGGTTTATGTTATTTGATAAATATTTTGACGCATTTAAATTGATCTTATTAAAAATAATTGATACAGTAGAAAAATATTATTTAAATAGTGAAGGGAAATGTTACTTACGCACACTGTTGCTGGAGAATTTACGCATTGAGCTTAGCTAAGAATGCCAAGTCTTTTATGTTAAATTTTTAATTTAATTTAATAATAGTCAACTTGTTGGTGATATTTCAGATGGTCTCAAAGTTACAGATTCGTTCGTCTTACAAAATATATTATCATTCTTGATAATCCCAATTCACTTGTCATTGTTTTGCGTTAACGTTATTAAAAGTGGTTCGACGGACCACCTAAAAATCAAAAAAACTGTATAGTAATATCATATAGTGGCGTATTAAATTTACTACTTCCATATGCTCCTTTAATCCCTCATGGGACATTGGACGACACAGTTGCCCTCCAGCGAACTCTGTGCTGCGCGACAGCTCTCAGTTCCGCCCAGGATCTCTCAGTTGTTGTGGCCTCTGCTAATAGGATTGTCCTCCACGTTGTTCTAGGTGTTCCAACTCGACGGGTTCCTTGCGGACTGCTTAACTTTCGAGTTGAAAGCCGCAATTTGGTGTTAGTTGAGATCTCCGTCGATATGCAAAACAGCCATGCATCTGCGCTTTTTGCTTTATTGATTCTGAAACTGAAATTTGGATTATTCAATTTTTTTTTCTACATCACAAACTGAAGGATAGAGGGTTCTGACATCAGTTGCAGGATTTCTTTTATATGTATAACTAAAGGCTCGGGCACACAGGATGCGGTCTGTCGCGGCGGGCAGCGATCCAACGGTCGACGTGGCGGTCCGCGATATGGGGACGTCACATAGGACGCGATATCTTTGTGTGAGCGGTCCAGTCTGGTCGCACCCTTTTTGACAAGTAGAAGTGCGTTTTCTTATTTTTTAATATTGAGTATGAGCTCGGACGAAAAACAACTGCTTCTGCTATTAGCTTTGCAAAGCAAAAAGAAGAAAAGACGATGTTGGGTGCATGAAATCAATAAGAAGAGATACTTACTTGTCATTTTGACTTCTTGACCTATCTCATTCCATTCTATAGCCTTTTTTAAAACATTTTTATAATGTTCGCGTGAAGTATCAAGCAAAACCCTGTATTTACGTACACTTTCTATAAAAATTTCAGTTTTTTCACTCATTTTGCCTGAAAGCGGCAAGGTGGTCAGGCTAAAATCTGTAAATTTGTACAACCAGATCGCTTGTCGTCGCGACAAAGTCTAGCAGGCGGCGGTAGACCGCGTTTTGTTTGACATAGCTAATGCCAAATTGTGTAATACAACTACATAGACCGCCTGACCGGCTCGGTCGGAGATCGCTGCCCGCAGCGACAGACCGCTTTCTGTGTGCCCAAGCCTTAAATCATTACCCCACTAATTTTAAGATCTAGTAAATTAATTACAATTTAAATATCTATAGAAAAATATGTAGGAAATGTTAATCTCCCATGACCAAAGTATGTTTATTTTATTGAAAGAAAACGATGTGATACGATTGTTGACAATCGGAGATGAAGTTCGATTTTAGTACCCAGCTCCGGTATCCCGCGAAGTTATACAAAAAACAAAGTACAATTGTGTGAGATAGGTTTTATTGTTGGGGTTGGTGTCAATACTCTAAGAAGATTAGAGAATATGCTGCTTCGAAACACGAAAATATACACTTGCACATATTTTCCAGACTCGTAGAAGTACGGTCATAACTTCCAAGCGGTGGCTACTTTATTTATGTTACAGAATTAAGCTTAGGAGGCATCCTTTGTACTAGAAGTTCGTCATTCGAATGTCATACTGCAATGGCTAGTAGTAAGCTTAATTCGCCAGATATTGTGATAGGAAGTATGAACCGCGGAAGGTCTGCGTTGAGTTGCTCTACTTCGACTGATATGCGCGAAAAGGCAGTAGAAAGGTGTGATAATGAGCCGAGCGAGCTAGTCTTCTGTTGCGGAAAAAGTGAAGCCTGAAAGGCAGGAGATTTTTAATTTCGCAAGCACAGACCCGGCACAGTGATCCAGAGACCCCAAATTCCTGGCCAAAAATCGATATATCGAAGGTGTTAGAAGACATTATTAGTCAACTGAACTTTAAACTGTAGAAACTAGAGAGTAAGAAACACTTGCCCAAACATGAATATGGGCGATCTAGTAGGGGGAATCGTAGACAGTTTTAAGTAATTCGGCGAATGTTCGCATAGTACTTTTCCAAAGGCTACTACCTTTTCCTACTATTTAGCAAAACAACCAGAATTTTTATTATTAAAGTCAACACCATGGACAACACTATATGGAAAGTAACTTAATATGTTTTAATATTACACCTGTACAAAACTAGTTGGGATGTGGCTCTGACCTTTTCGGTCCACACGATCAACTGCCCAGTATGATGAATGTTGAATATTATCAATGGATATTTTAATAATAAATGAACAATAATAACAACAAATTGTAAGAAAAAAACGGCCGTGTTGGTACAAAAATCACTAAAGTCGTTCAAACAAAAAAACGGCTTGACCGATTTTTATGAAAATCTTTTCAGATCATATTTCCTTTAACACGCTTCAAACGGCATCTCAACGAAGGCGATATCTTTTTTGGTTCGCGCAAAATCGTGCAGGAAAACATATATTTCTTCTCAAATTTTAGCTTAAATTGCTATTGGGACCTTGAAACAATGTCGCATCATGTAACATTGTACGCACTCAATGTCAGGCCTAGAATATTAAGATATGAATCAGCCGTTAATCCAGACTGTCCACTGAAACGAAAGGAATACTGAAGGTAAGAGTAAGAAAAAGTACTTTGTTTTGTAAGCTTTAAACTCAACACGATTTTTGCTACTCTAATCAAAAATAAGTTCGATGTCCCTGTTGCTAAGACGATTATGAAGACAAGGTCTGGGGAGTGCTTAGCTTACTTTATTAAAGGCATAAAAGAAACTTAAAGTATCGCCATCAGCGAAGTTGTGAAATAGGTTGGAGGGAATAGAGAAGAGGCCCTTTATCAGCGAGCAATAATAATAAGAGTGATGAGCTAGAACAAATTTTTAAAAATGTTTCAGGGACCTTGAGATCAGCTGATAACAATTTCAATGGGAGCGAAAAAGTCAAGATATCAAAGAAGTAATATCTATGATAAACAGAGGCAGAATTACTTTAACACTACATGCAATGTTCGTGAAAGAAAGATAAAAAATGAAGGGGCAGTGACTACGTCGCCTTGCAAGATTCGCGCCTTTTTTACGGACAATAATACAAGTGAATTCATAGCGCAAACAATGTGTACCAACACGAATTTTCACGCATACATACTAAAGTCGGAGTCCAGTGCGCAAGTGCTCTGTTCCAGTGTTTCTTAAATTTGAATGTAAACATTCCAATACCGGAATCAAGGAACATGTTCTGTTTCTTTCATTCTCTTGTGTTTTTTGCATGAAATGTATACCCATCGCGCATTTGTTAATATTTTTTTTGACTTTTTGCTTAATGTTATTTCTAATCTGCTCTTTCATATCTTTAACTCTTTTACTTGTCCTCGAGCTCTGCCTAATCACTCTTGTTATTATTGCTCGCTGCCTTTATAAAGATTAGAATAGAAAAAAGAAGGGTGACAAAAATGAGCCTTGAAGGGACTCTGGCAGATGACGTGAGATTTAAATTCGACGGCATCCAATACCTGCTTAATTGAACGGCTAGAAAGAAAACTCGTTCGATGTAAAATTATCTTGGGCGACTTGAACGTTAATGTAGATTGGGACCCCGTCTACATGCAATACAACTTGCACGAGAACACCAATGTTAATAGATAACCAGTCGTAGAGATGGTAACAAGTGAATTTGGTCGGTCGATAACGCTTATAGACTAAGAGCCCAGGCCCGCCAGACCTACGTCATTTTCTTAAAGCTGATATTTCGTATATACATAGTGTGATACGCAGTTAAGAACGTGTGCACACTCGCTAGCTAGGAGAATGGCCCCTTTTGTAGATAGAGGGGTTGGGGGGTAAAAAAGGGGTTATAATTGAAAAAAGTGTCTGTCGATGCGAATGTAGGTTCTCCTAGCGCTAAATAACCGTTAAATACTAGTGGCCGAAATTTTTGACCATTTGCAGCTTCCCCAAGCCACCCCCAGCTGAAGTTGCCGTTTCACCCCTCACACCCTCCTAAAAAAGGACACCCTCATAAGATTTTTAATTGTGTAGGCCACAATGTGGTAGGTGTGCCTCATAAAAATCACACCTGAACAGACTTTGTTCCTGTGGGAGGCGGTGGTTAAGTCTCTAGAGTACCACTTATTGACTATAACAATAATGATAGAATTGGCCATCACTAATAAATCGACTCGATTATGTAAATTGACCATGTCAATGATATCACAAGACAAGTAAAGAAATATAGACCATTGTACAGACCAATTACAATGGACTCCGGCAAGGCAAAGGAATCAGAGATTGGGGTGACGTATAAAGAGGCACAATCTTCTATGAATCCTCGGAAATACTGGCTTACACACACGGCATAGACATCATTTGAAGAACAACAAAGGTTGTAAAAAACGCTTTGCCAAAACTGAGTCAGCAGGATCAAAAACTGTTTAGTTAGTAATAGCAGGCTTGCAACAGCATCGAGCCGGAAATACGCGCACAATTGCTAAAAGTTAACAAAAGCAACTACATATAGGCGGTGTTTCGAAATATAACCCAGTATACAGGGCAGTGCTAATGACGTCATTAATTGATGCCATATTTTACTTGTGTAAACCGGTATGGCGTACTGGTTATCATAAAAATATAAGATATTGCAGGATGAAACAGTTTCAAGTTGTAATACTTTCATGTGTGCTGCTGTTCATCACAGGGTAAACGCTTGAATTTCAAATCCAAGCATCAAATAATGATATCTGACTGCAGTATAAGACGTTGGTTAACATAAGAACCCTATCCCCAGACATAATACCAGAACTCACGTATGGATAAGAGACATTTATCGATAAGTTAACTGGATTCCCCTTTGCTTTAGGAGACATACCACTTCAGCAAGGCGGTTTCCGTTAGCTCCGATGGTTATGACATTGCCAACTTCAACTGGGATTTACAATCGTGCGAATTTGAAGCCACGGTACAAAAAATTTTGTTTTGATTTTTGCAATATTCGTGGACTTCAAACGAATTTCCTTTCCGTGATGTGTGGCAAGGAAAATAAAGCTTGCTAGGCTCCGATGAGCAGAAAATCTAGCTCATACGAGTGAAGAGAACTTATTTTACGATAAGATTTATAAGATGTGCTAAAAGGATGGTGTAGACCAGGACTTCCAGAGCTTAGGGATGATAAACTGAAAGATATGGACTCGGATTCATGGCCGGTGGTGAAGGTAATTACGAGGCTAGAATAAGAATAAGCAAAATTTTTTCTACTAAAACCAAACGATTGCTTCTTTTTCAAATTTGCTACTAAAGAATTTATATTATTGAATTGAAAATGCCAGACAAAAAATTGAGTTCTTTCTTAACAACAATCTGGAATATACCTAACCAATTAGAAACAGAGCCTAGATTTATTGACAATATAATAACACACGAGTCTCCACTAGAGATCCATAATAGCTTCCACTTATTTCGCTAATCATTATAATTTCTTAAAGATTTAGAAAAAAAAACTTTCGGCTACCGAATTAAGTTGAATCATAAAATCTGTGCCAAAAAAAAACGGGGAAGAGTCGCACATGTGAAAAAAAGAAGATTAAAAATTAATGCAAAGTTAAATCATTTAGTTTTTTTTGCAGTGCTTCTCTCTCTCCAGTCAGCTACTGCTACCGGTTTAGCTACTTTCATTGCGGATTATTATTTCCATATTAAATTGCAATAAAGTGATTTATATTGGCTTGTGTGAAAACAAGTGTTTTATTACACCATTAATATAATTAGGTGTTAAACATTAAAAAAGAGAGCAACGAAATTCGAAATGATTAATTAAGAATATGATTTCATAACATATTTTTTGGAAGGTCAAACCGTCCGTTTATAAATGATTTCAACTCCATTAAAATTTAGAACGTTCTGCTAAGATTAAAATGCATTTTAGAACACAAACACAGAAAATACAAGTAACTAAAGCCAATATGCATCACTGCACAAACGATGAGACCATCAGATTAAAACGGATGTGAGAATAAGAATAAATAATTAATGTGGACAATGACAGTATCAGCCTAGACTAAGAAGAATGTGATGATTTAGTGGCTTAGTGGGTAGCACTGGTAGAGTGAGCACAAAAAACCCAAACGTTCGTTATTCTTCCGAGAGCATTCACATTTTTCGGGGAGGAAATATGTGTATTATGTTAAAATTATAGAAGCACAGACGAGATCTCTCAATTTACGTCTTCATTAAAATGTTATTTATGGAAAGAATACTAATTTTGTTTAGAGTTTTAATTGCTTTATATACATCGACGTCATTTCAGACGTCGTAAACAGAACAGAAGAACGTCTACTTGCAAATCGGTATTATAAAAGTTGTTTTTTAAGAGAACGAGTTGAAAGAATTTGCTAAAATGTGTGACTTCTAAGGCCAGTAAACATCAACAGGGATTTTCAAAAGCTAGGATCAAGGACTACCATTAGCCGTAACCTGTGACATTTTTAAAATTTAAAGAACAAGTAGTGTAAAATATGACCTTTCAATCTCTTTTTTGCATATGGATATTTCGTTCCTACTTCTACTTTAATATAAAACACAATCTTTGTATAAATTGTAATTGTAAACCCTTGCTGCTATGCAAAGCAACGTAAGAAACTATCTCCTCACTCTCAAGCCACAACATGGAAAATTGTACTGAGGCCTAAATTTTTTTAAATGTCCCGGTATAAAAATAATGTCCTACTGATATGAGCGTGTAGTGAGGGAGATAAATGAGGGGAGGGGTATGGATTTGGACATGGATTTCTTCTTTCTTACTTCTTGTGGGTCAGTTACATTAGAAATGAGGCGAGGTCGATTGTAAATATGTACGTACTGGAGAGGCATTTCTTACTTCTTGTGCGGCAGCAAAATTTCGAACTTCAAATTACGCGAGGTGAGATTGTAAAATAGAAATATACATTGTGGAGACATAGATTGCTTACTTACTCGGAGGCAGTTTTATGCATTCGTAAAAAGAGCTCTTCAGTGGGATTTGTTTTATTTCTTTAATTTCTTGTTTTTGTCATTTTGGCATAACAATTGCACCTCGCCTCATTTGAAGTATGACATTGTACTGGCTTAAGAAAAAAGTGGCACCTCTTACAAACTCATTTTATAATCCTCCCTACCCAACACTACTATATTATATTACTCGTTCTAGATAGGTTACAGTGCATGTATTCGGTTGTGGCCTTGTCCCTTACAAGCCCTCATGTTGTAATGCTGTATATCACAAGCTAAAAGCAAATTGTAGCTCTGGCAGCGTTTTTGCTACTAAAAATACAGGTCGAAAGGTCTTTAGTGTCATAGTTTATAACGATGTTAAAGAGTAGCGGATTTAATGCTGAATCTTGATAGACCGAGACCCCTTCTTCAAATTCATCGCCAGCCCTGCTACTTTCGTTTTTGAACAATATAAACAGTTCACAGGCAGCTGGGCAGCCTTCCTGGACATAGAAGGCGTTGAAAAAGTATCGATCAGCACCAATACCATACAGGAGGCCCTGGGGAAATTCAGGATCCACAGTGGTATTATTCAGTAGATACTCCGCCTGCTGAAAACTAGAACCCACCGCTGCTTAAGTAACAGCCCAGTGATAAAGAGGTTATCGTAGATAACATTGATAATGTGAAACTTAGTGAAGATTCGGGTGTTCGATACAAGCTTAAGCACGCCTTTAAGCATTGTCTTTCGAAAACCCACTTTTCCAGATAAAATCGAGATATGTTTAAAACCATACGGGACGACCAAAGGTCAAAATTGGTCTGCCCAAGACTTGATAGCAGATCACCTTAACCGGTGGTATTGGTTGTCTTCTAACATTTTTGTCTTGTTGAATGCTTTGCATGTCCTGTACACAATCCGAACTTCCGCATATAATAGTGCGAAACGGAACGAACTTATAAGGTAATTTGTGAATATAATAAGTGGGGCGAACTTACCGTACCCCGTTGCATACCATTTTTAATGTCAAAGGGCCTATCTGATTTAAAGTTCCCACTTTTGACGACGAACTTCTTCTTGGAAATCATATTATAGAACATGTATATCCAGCATCTGACTAATTTGTCTGAGAAGATCCTCAATCCACACTGTATCGAATGCCTTGTTAAAGTCGATCAGGCATGCTCCGGTACACTGGCCCATTTCGATAACGACCTTAATCACTATTTCAAAAACCTTTCTGATATTCGGCAACACATTTATTAACCGGAGATTGGCAGGGTTACTTTTTCACGGTGTTTTTTAATGCGCTGTTCCTTCCTAATTCTCTCTTTCCCTTCACTATCTATCGACTAGAGCTTGCTGTTCGACATTGCACTCTATACGAAGAAAATAGATTGTCGACAGTACAAAGGGCTTTCCCTGAGCTCTAGTCTTCCACATAACAAAAAAAAATATGTCTATAGCCATTAGGGACAGATATTTCAGAACTATGTTGGGAATACCATCCACTCCAGACGACTTGGTATTGTTTAGACGATAACCCTAAAATTCTCTCTGGAAAAGCTGAAAACAAATTCAAACCACTATAAAATCGCTAAAATTACACTAAAATTAAATAAATAACTTCATTACCATTAAAATAATCAAAGGTCTACGTGCATTCAATAATCATCGGTTGGGATTCTGGGATATTGGTGAGGATGCGTTAAATAGTGACCGTTGGAATTCGTTGTTTGGACAACATGTATCATAATTGGACACTTTGGCATAGGTTCCGCCCGCACAGATGAAGCAGTCTTTACCAACACTGTCTGTCCCTGGCTGATGAGGTGGCTGCCGCAGGTGTTGCTGTGATTGATGAATCTATTGCTGCTGTGGCTAAAGGTGTGCTGTTGCGGTTGCTGCTGTGATGATGAATGTGCTTGCCTTATTGTATGATGTATTTGATGATGTGAATTGTTATCAGTCGTGGCGGTGAGCGATGACCAGTGTGCCTGTGTATTTCATATTTTTATTTTGTATCAAGTTCAGGATGATTTTTTTCATTTGGTCCTAAAAATATATATTAGTAAAAAAGTCCATGACTAACATTAAACTACATATATGTTTCTTACCTAAAAATTCGGAGGTATCTGCTGCCGCCATAGCAAGCTCCTCTTCAATATTGTTAGGCTTACAGCTGGTTGTCTTCCAAGGCGTTCTAACTCCTGACGCACTAATATACTTCTTATCGCAGGCCTGGCACACATATGGACTGGAGCTCCATTTAAGAAGAACAATAATAATGTAAAGTCTCTAATCCAGAAAAATCTTTAGGTTGTCAATCTGTTCATTAAAAAAACATAGGTTGTGTATTATTGTGCTTATGACGGTAATAAATAAGATTATATAATAATTAGATGAACGAATTTAGTAAACCTAGGATCCCTTTTGGTTGCTTTGTTTCTCAAAATTATCAATTATAATTATAATGTTATTTGATATCATAAATAATGTTTTCCTTTGAATAATTTACCATATTCTTACATCTACATTCTCTAATTTTAGAACTATAATTGATAGTTCAAGATAAGTTCCCCAAAACTACTAACTGTCAACTCCAATCACCTTTTACTATTACGTCAATAAAACTTGAACTAAATCAAGAAACAAAATGTTGCTTCCAAAAAGAGCACAAAACAAACTTCACTAACGTGTTTATTAGTAAAATTATTATCAACAATTTTTTTTTTTGCTGCATTCCCATTCCAAAACTTGTGATCTTTACGTACGCGTAATTTATAATCAAAATTCAAATTATGTTCGAAAAATTAAACAGCTTCATTCGTTCGTTTTTGACAGGTTCTATATATAACCGTCGCCGATTGTAAACAAGACACGGGAATTTTATTAATTAATTCCACCCGCTTAATAAAAATTCAAATTTTGGCGTCGCCGTTTTTAAAACAAACACAAAAATTTGCATTATGTGAAATATTTTTTGGAAATCTACCAGATGATATAAAAATTCCTTGCAAACGTTCCTTTTTCTAAGAAAACGTACCTAAAGCCTAATATATTACGTTCTGGTGAACGTTGGATATTTGATCCAATTTGGACTTGATGCGATCGAAAAAGTTTCCAAAGAATTCCGATTGATTTAACGGATCTTTAATCTGGGGCTTGTTTATTTCGGGGTGATAATAAAAAAAGTAAGGTCTGCCCGTGTGGAATGTGTTTGACGGAAACGATCTATAATACTCGAGAGAAACCTATCAACGATCCGATTCTGGCGCCAATCGATGGGTCGGCAATGTTTTGTCAACAGAAACGTAAAAACAAGATCAATGATCGGTAGGGTCAATGGAGGAGAACGCTCCTTGGATGCATGTTCAACGGTCATCAAATATATGCAGAACAAATGGATACATTGACATGGACTTGTTGACATTTTTGAATATCCGGATTGATCTGCACGATCATAAATCAATCAACACCGATGGCGTCAGAGATTGAGATGGGTTTGCCAGTAAATTTCTTCAAATCACCGATTAATTAATATGACTAGAACTGCGTAAAAGATGCTGTTAATCAGTGGCGATCATTATCTGTTATTCAATCGCAGCGGCAAAGACTCACCTGATTATATAAAGATCGGATCTAGCATGTGCGGTCGACCTTTAACTTCGATGTGATTGGGTTTTTTTTCTTCAATTAATTAAGCACGAGTGGGAAGTGGCAAAACTATAAATCTGTTTTTAATAACAAATAATTTGTTTGGTAGATAGACATTAGTAATATGACATGTCGAAATGTTTATTAGTTTCTTGTCAGATTTATTTTTGTTGTTAATACGTTTTAAGGTAATAAACATTGGTATTCCATTTTTTTTATACCAAAAAAAATCAAAATCTTATATCCTTTTTAGAAAATTATATCCAAACCGGAATTGTTATATTTCTGGCATCAAATCCGTTTTAAATACTCGGTGTGTGTTATATATTTAATGTCAATATAAATTTTAAGTTACAAAGTAAATTGAGAAATTTTATTTTATAAATCAAGAAGGAGAGTTTCAATTTTATGGTCTTAAGTCAATAAAATTTCAAGTTGGAGCCGTCATAAATATAAAAATACTATTCAAAAGCACTCAATTTTTATGAGGGAGTTGATTCTTCGATGAGGTTACTTGAATTTTTTGATATTTGCTCAGTTATTTATCACTTTTTTATGCTGTGTCGCGGACATGATATCCAGGAGCATTGTGAAGGGATATTGTGCAGTTTTGTGCCTTTTACAAACTCAGAAGTCATGTCAATGAACGTATTAACCCGAAATAATTCACTTTGAGTCAATGCATTTTAAAGATAATTTAAAACTAAAATAATTAAGATAATTAACTATATTTGATCTAAATGCTATAGATCGAATAAGAAAAGATATTTCGTTTCATCATGGCATACATCGGTGGGCAAAACCGTCACCTCTCCACTGGATACACAATCAACAACGGTAATAGCGAGTTTGGGACGTAATATTCTTGCCTACCAGGAAAGGGCTAGCAATTCTACCTGACAACACCAATTGCTATGAATCCGACAGCAGAGCCCCGCACCGGACGGATTATACAACAACGATCTGGTAAACAAAGAAATGACTATTATTTCGAAATTTTTTCATGAATCGTGCGAACGCTATATCAAACTTGGTAAGGTAAGGGTACTACTGGACCAGTTTGAAAAAAACAAAGCCGATATATCGGCGATTCAAGAAGTGATTTTTTTTATGTGAAAAACCAAGCTTAGGCATCTGTACTACCAGTCTGTCGTCGTTCAGGTCAAGGTGCAATGTCTAGTAGTAAGCGTGGTTTTATGGAAACAAGGGAATAGGATAGGTCAAAGGGGATCTGGGGAGTGTAGGAGCAGTTGGCGATGAACCTTACGTTTGAACTCTTGCTTGTTGTACGAGTTAAAAAAAGAACTGACTGTGGGTGATTATTTGTTATGTTCTGTGATCGTCCTAAAAGAAAAAAAGAACATTAGTTTGGATGACTGCATGAATATTATATGTGGCTTACCTTGTCTGTGTCGTCTACGTGTTTTTGGTACTGCTGATCCATTTTTCTTTCATGTTTTGATTAGTTGGAGGCCATCAGTAGTAGCCGGGAGGGAATACAGGTTTGGCGAGGGCCAGTGACCCCTGTTCAGAGGGTAAACGTGGAATCCCTGGAAGAGTGGATAAAAGCTGAAAAATCGACAACGAAATTAAAACTATCATTAACTCGATACATGGCTTTCCGGTGATCCTAACCTCCGTGAATGTCAACCAAGAATTTTTCCTGGTACTCTATATTCTGCACGGAATTACAGCACTTAAAGGTCAGGCCAGTAGCAAGGGAGGGCATCAACGCTTTCCAATTTAAAAATAACTGTCCACCATGGGAATTCTAAAAACTTTAAAACCTAAAATTAAGGCAACCCCGGCTTCGAGAATTTTCCTGGGGGTGGAAATAACAATGCCCAGGACCCAGTGCGCCTTTTGGAATACAAAATTTAATTTTGTTAATAATATTTTTTTTCCCGGTCTCAATCGGTCCAAATATATTGGGAGGCATTTGGGAGGCGCCTTCTTACCAAGCTACCAGGAACCTACGGGCAGAGATTGGCACGTAACATATACCATAGCCGAATTGTTCTATTTTATAAACGAACTTCTAGTCTAGAGTAGTGTGCGCGAAAAGGCGACGCCAGGGTGTGAGAGCAAGCTGAGCGGACTAGTCTTATGTTGCGGGAAAAATATTGCCGTACAGGCAGAAGGGCGATAATTTCAATGGAACAATATGGTAATAGCCATACAATTTTGTCATGGCTGCTACATTCTTGCGGTGGCTCAAAGAGTCAATGGAGACGCAAAAGGTGCCATCTTGGATGATTTGGATGGCGTGATTTTGCAGCTTGTCCAGCCACTCTAACGCGGTTTCAGATAAAGTTATACCCAAGATGTTAAGAGATGTGTCAGCTGATAGATTCACACTGTCCACTGAGACAGAAGGATGATTGGTGCAGATTTTATTAGTAATGAGACAGTACTTCTTTTTGGTGGCGATGAACGCGACACGATTCTTGCGGCCCAAGACAAGAATGAGTTCAATGTCCCTGTTGATGGAGGACGACATGAGTTCACGATTAAACAGAGGTCTAGCACTTGCTTGTCGTCGATTTTCGAAGTCGTGAGAGTAACGCAAAATACTATCATCAGCGAAGCTGTGTAGGGAGAAGATTGAGAGCAGATTATTAATAAAAATTAGGACAACTGCAGGTGATAAAATTTAACCCTGAAGAACACCGGGCGAACTGGTGTAGGGTTTAGATTCGACGCCATCCAATACTACCTTGTTGAACGACAAGAAAGAAAACTATCAATCCAATTTCTTAGAACTGGTCTATACCAATAGCTTTGAGTTGAGCCAACAACGCAGGGTGCCATACTCTGTCAAACGCCTTAGAGATATTCAATTCAATTCAATCTGCAACCACACCAGACTCACCAAAGTGATGGATTCTTTGGTTGAAATGCTCAGTTAAACACACAAGCAGGTCGCCGTGTGTTGTAGAATACGGTTAGATTCTAGATATTTCATCAGCTTTCTATTGATTATTGTCTCCATGCTTTTAGAAAGACTATTACTAGGACTATTGGACGATTGTTAGACGAGTTGATGGACTCACCTATTTTCGGAATGGGCCTGAACCTGACCTCGTTTTCAAGAGTTTGGATATACTCCGGAGAAGTATGACAGGGTGAACAGTTTGCGCAGAGGTTTATCCAAAGGTGAGACGCATTTCTTAATTACCATAGAGGGAATATTTATTGTCAGGGCCAGTGGATTTATGCACATCAAGCTCTTTGAGACACCTATATACTCCCCGAGTACTGAATAAAACTCCATCCGTTAGGTAAAATGCATACTCGTGGACGACGCACAAATCCCAGTCAGTGTCTTGGAAGAAGCGAAAAAGCCCCAACCAGTTGGCTTTCACATAGTGTAAGTTATTGAAGTTTTCAAAGAGCTTGGCGTCTTTGACAGAAACACTGGTGCTATTTTAGAAATTTACATTGTGAACGTTAAAATTACCAGCAACAATGATTTCACTCTCCTATCCCATATCCTGCATAAGTGCTGGGAAGATTAAAATCCGGAGATCCGTTCGGAAATAGCATCGAAAGTTGAACTGTAAGCTTGATTACTACCATTAGGACATTTGCATAGAAAACAGAAGAATATGACTTGGCTACGAAAAAAAAATTTAATTCTAACATGATTAAAATCATAAGATTGTACTACTGTGCAACACCTTATTAAAAACCACGTCACTCCTAATTATATGGGCCCATTGGCGCAACAACTACAAAAATATTGGGGGTGTCCAACATAAATTTAGATTCCAAGTGAGTTTGAACTTGGGAAAAAGTCACGAAATAATTGATTTTCGAAAATATTAGAAAAGAATTACCAAACTTCATGTTCTACAGTATGTGATGCCCGAGTAAAAATAAGATTCGCCTGTTCTTAGTCTGAAACGGGCACGCACAGCGTCAAAACGTCAGGCACGGTACGCTGGAGTACGCACTGAGTAGTCCAAACGAAGCACGGTACGTTCGCTCACACTTTTTTGGACTAAAGGGAGCAAATTTGGAGTTTTAAGAAATTGTATAGGAAGAAGAAAACGGACAATTATTTTGGGTGCCATTAGCAATTATTAGCTAATCTAGCATACTCAATAGACCGGTTCTCGTTCGATTGCGAAGGTCAAGCAGCATTGGGCTTGGTTAATATTTAGTTGGGGACCGCTTAGTAAAACGACACTCACGTTTAGAATTGTCGATTACGAATACATTCATATATGTAACAGGGGCATACATACCTCTATAGTGGAAGTATTTTTAGATTTTCATGCCTGTAGCGGGAGGGTGCGTACCGTTGTGGCAGGCGCATTTGTTCGATCTCCCTGCTATTTCCTAGTTAAAAAAATTAACCAACTAAATTATTTTTACTCGGGTGCATTTTAAACATATCGCAGATTGTGAGTAAAGTAATCCTTGACTCCGGTTAACGGTATTCCTCGATAATGTTTACGGCTCTTAGTGGTTTTTTAATAGAGGAGGGATCCGGGCCGATATATGAGGGGGGTCCGGACCCCCTGGACCCTCCCGTTGTTGCGCCCCTGTATATGGCTACTACCAAATGGTTGAAGAAGTTGTGCGTTAAGGTATACCCGTATCATCTGATATCGATGTGAACCAAAACCAGGTGGGACTTGAGTTTCACTTAGTGCAAGAATAGCGAAGGTATATTAGAACAAATGGTACACGCAACCCAAAAGTAAATAAATTCGCAAGAAGTCCCAGAATATTACAAAAATCAAAACAAAAATTTTTGTATCCGGGCCTATTTTGTTCGACAATGCCAGTGACACAACCATCGGAGATAACAGGAACATCCTTGTTGCATTGATATGCCTGCTTAGGCCAGCAGGCCTATTCTGAACTCCGCTGGAATTGAATCTTACATTGGTAGCATACGATTGTAAGAAAATTCCAGCGGAATCGATTACAGCGGAGTTCAGAATAGGCCTGAAGATGATTCCCATTAACCGACCGATATAGGTTGCGGTACCAGCAAGATCCAGAAGGGTCAAGGACATTCCATTTAGCGAATTTTATTTCGTAGTTCCTTAAATCATCAGTTCTGTAATGTTGCTGAGGTCGTTTCTGGACGAGTTCTTTTAATGTGTTACTGTGGCAAAACACGTAACTAGCGAAATGTCAGAGTTCCTGTGGCTAGTTAAACATTTTCGTCATTTCTTTAAAAAACAAGAAGATGATTTTAAAATGCATTTATATAAAAAGAGACCGCCCGATTGAAAAGTCACAAAAAATTTAGAGCTATTTTTTGTTAGAACTGAATACGAAGTAGAGATTACTTAACAACGGTATTGTGTTTCTGTTGATCATCTTAGAGCTAGATTTAAAAAAATATTTGTAAATTCCAGATTATGACGTATCAAAAAGTATCTTTTTTTATACCAAAAAAATAAAATAATAAAATCTCAATAAAACCGCCTAATCAGCTTGGGATAATTAAAAGCAAAACAAAACAAAGAAGTAATTAATAAACTAAAAATTATGCTAATGAACATGGCTGGACATCAGGTAGTCGTCTCCAGTGTATCCAAGTCTTTGTCTAAATAAAATTCTTTGCTTTTAATCTTTCTGTGTAAAGTGTTCCACAATGTTTCAAGTTCCGGTTTATATTCAAATACATCATCCGAGCATTCAACAATATATTCTATTTATAAAAGTAGTTTCGTTTCCAGCAATGCCATCCATAATTCGTCTAAGGTGTGCCTTTTCAAATCTCAAATAGTCACTTATGCTCCACTTTTGTCACCTAACAATAAATACCAAATTTTATTGGAATCTCTTCCACGAAAAAACCGCAAAACGACGACGGCGACGTCCACCAGACGAGACACCAGACCGGAACGGCCTTCAGAGAAATGTGATAAGATATACTAAACTTGTCATCGTTTGTGCGAAGAATTTTCTGTTGAAGATCCTCTGAATAATTTGCATATTTTATCTTCGATATTTAGTAGTCTTCGAGAATTCCAGCTGAGATGTAAAGCTGCTGATTATTAGTTAACCAGCAGCAGCTTGTTCACGTCATGTTAAGATTCGAGAATCTTTCTGGGGAATACCTCCGCGCCGCCGCGTTCGATCGGAATGATCGGTGGGGAGAGAGATTACAAAAACCGCTTGACAAATGGCAAAAGGCTGATCAGGCGCCAGGCATATGTATATTGTGTTTGGTCGGAATGTTTTGCAGCTTTGTCAAAATCTTCCTAAAATTGGACAGATCAGGTGGTGTGTCATTGATCGGTGGATGTTGTTTTGTATATTTGTCAATGTCAATTCGAAATTCTTCTTTGTTTTTCGTTTTTGGTTCGTTTTGAATTTTGCAAAAATTTCTAAATTTCATTTTGTAAACAGAAAATATTTCATCTGAAGGCGTCTTGCAAAATTTAAAGTTCACATAAAGATGTTATGAATACCGTTACCTAAAATAAAAAAATATGGTGTTAACATCAAATAAAACCAGTTATTTCCTTATTGTATCTAATATCTCTTACCTGTTAACATATTAATTTACGAGCTGTATCACAGAACGATATTCTTTTCTATAACATTTTTATTAATTTTCATAAATTCTAGGCGAAGGTTATTGAATTATTAATAGACGCGAATGCGATTAGCTCAGCCCCTCAATGTGTATAATGTTTCCTTAACAATTTGCTTTATTTAAAATCGAAATTGGGTTTTTCAGAATTGTGTTATTTTTGTTGATAAATATTTTAATTTGCATTTAACAAGTATTTAAAGAATGCATATCCTGTCCTACTTGTTTTTGTTTAACACACAACAGGATGCTTTCAAATCGTTGCTTTTGTGTAGCAACATCTGACCAAAAAAAGTGAAAAGAACTAAACCAAAAATAACAATTTCACAAAAGTATTTCTCTGGAAAGTTTTTCATTGATTAATATTGGATCAAGATCGTATGATCTTGATTGATCATAAATATTAAACAAAATTATATTTTTATAAAATTTTGAGAATATTGATAAACAATAGAATCGAAAGTTCAATAAACGTTAGTTCGTATTATTGGGGATGATGGTGACTTCTGAAGAAGTTATGATCGACATTAATCTATCTTAAGTCCGGGTACTGATTAATGATTATTTTTAATCAATACTGCGGGGGTTACCCAATGGATTGAAATATATTTTTAAAATATCAGTTTGTTTTCAATGGATATATATTGAAATCTTTTTGTTTTATTGTCTTAAATTAATTTAACAAAAGAAATGATGCAAGTAATAATATAGCAACATAGAAGAACATAATAGAGGCTTGGACATTAACCAAACAAACAGAAAATCATCTCAAAATCTTCGAAAGGAAAATCCTAAGAAGAATATTAGGGGTTAACCAGAACGAATGGCACATTAGAACAAACGAAGAGCTTGAAGATATGTATGACGAAATAAATATAGTTCCATATAGTGGCGTAGTAAGAAATATTTTTATAGGGTTAAATAGTTTTGTCGAGTCCTGAACTTTAGACATTATAAGTTGTATAAGATGCTTAAGATTGGTGATAATAGAATGAAAATATTTGATGCAAAAGCCTTTTTCCCAATCCTTATTAACAATTTTATTGACAAAACTTTATTACATATTCAACGTTTCGGTGGCAATGACCACCATCTTCAGGATTAATTGATGTATAGGATTAATTGATCTTCAGGATTAATTGATGTTTAGACATTATCTTTCAAAATTGATACAACTTTTAGTTATGTTTTAATACAAATAAGACCAGAAGAAGTGTTTTAGAGGAATTCAGTTTATTAACTATTGACATACATGATCAATGGTTCCATTTTTCTACGCTTTTCAGCAAATTTGTTGATTACTTCCTTAGCCGTTACGTCGATTTCCCTGTGAATACTCAAAAGAGCAAGACCGTTCAGCCGCTGTTCTCCAGTTGCACTTCTTTGCCAATCTTTTAAACGTTTTAAAGTTGAAAAACTTCTTTCGTTGCTAGCAATAGGTGTGTTCGGTGACTGCTCCATCTCAAGCTGAAGCAGAAAAATCAGCAATTTGCGTTCATTGAGACTTTTTGACAGTTCTTTTCTGCTCACAACTTATCTGCTCTGTGTTGAGAATTCTCACTTTTTCTGCTCCACGAAATTTGTAGGAGCAGGCAGAGCAGCAAAGTTCTTCTTCTTCTTTTTCTTTTGACAATTGTGAAATTGAAAAACAGGAAAAATCGGAAAATTGATTTATGAATGATTTATTCGGAAAATAATTGGAAATGTTAAAAATTAAACATTAATTTTAATAAAAATAACATTTCGATATTGTTCAGTTGTTTTTATTGGCATATATTTCTTCTTCTAAAATTGTCATTCGTATCTAACCTATAAAAAAGGAATTTAGAGCAAAGTTGAGCAGAAAAGTGTTTTTTTAAGATTGTTGCTATTTTCTGATTTTTTCTGCTCTGACACCAATTTGTCAGCTGCTCCCAATTGAGCTGCTCTGCTCTGCTCTGAACTTTTTAAGCAGTCATCGAACACACTTAATGGTAACAGCTAAGGTAGTTCCAATCTTCAGCAAGTTAGCGACGTTCGGCAAAAGTGTCTCGTCACAAAAATTTAAAGCATCGACGAATGTGTGTGGTCGTTCTTCTGCTGCAACCTAGCGTTGCTTCCATAATGTAACCTCTTTTTCGATGATGTATTTAGTTGAGACTGTAAAACTCGGCCATTGTTGTAAAAGTGCTGCAACGTTGCAGAAATAGTATCTGAAGTTTTTTCGTAAACCACCTTGCCTTCTCCGTTGTAATTTTTCGAACCAAGTTTTACAAATGTATTGGGAATGATATTCTGTATCATTGAAAACGCCCTAGAGGCTAAACCGTTATAATCCCCCCCCCCTCCCTCCCTCCCATACGATCTTTTGATCGTCTATTCACAACCTTTGTTTTCACATTAGTCCGGGGAAATTAGCATTTAAAGGAGACAAAATTCGGAAATGGCTGAAAGTTGGACCACAGCTTCCTTGGGAATTTTTAAGTAAACAATTTCGGAATCACAAAAAAAACAAAATGGCCGCCGGAAATATAGCGGTTTTCCGGTGTTTTCCTTGTATCTCGGTTTCTATAGGTCGTACAATCCCGTACAAAGGCCCTAAATGTTGACAATGAAATTTGTTCTTACAAAGATGTTGAACTGATTAACACTTTCAAAGTTATTCAAGGTCAAAGTTTCCAAAAATCACTTTTTGGCGAAAACATCACTCAAAAGCTGGTTTTTTCGAAAAAAATTTTTGATCAGTCAATAGGAAAGCTTATTGCCTACAAAAAAGCCTTTTGTCATTTTTACGAAAACTTAATCCTTTCGAAGTTATTCAAGGTCAAATTTTACAAAAATCACTTTTCGGCAAAAAAATCACTATTGATATTTGCAAAATTTTTCGAAAAGTTTTCGAAAAAATGGCAAGGGTATCATTAGGGTAGGCAATAATCTTTTGTATAAAGAGACAAAAAAAATCTCTCAATAATCAGTTTTTGAGTCATTTTGTGACCAAAAACCGATTTTTTGAAACTTTGACCTTGAATAACTTCGAAAGGGTTAAGTTTTCGAAAAAATGACAACAGGCTTTTTTATAGGCAATAAGCTTTCGTATTGACTGATCAAAAATCTGTTTCGAAAAAACCAGCCTTTGCCTGATGTTTTCGCCAAAAAGTGATTTTTGGAAACTTTGACCTTGAATAACTTTGAAAGGGTTAATCAGTTCAACATCTTTGTAAAGCTGTAGAGAATTTCATTGTCAACATTTAGGGCCTTTGTACGGGATTGTACGACCTATAGAAACCGAGATACAAGGAAAACACCGGAAAACCGCTATATTTCCGGCGGCCATTTTATTTTTTTTGTGATTCCGAAATTGTTTTCTTAAAAATTCCCAAGGAAGCTGTGGTCCAACTTTCAGCCATTTCCGAATTTTGTCTCCTTTCGTGGGTTTTTTTTGCTAATTTCCCCGGACTACATGTGCAATTTCCAGGAGAGTTAGCGGAAAAGTATTCAAAAGTTGAAATAAATCTACCCTGCGATTTTTGGACGCTATAATTAAGAGAAATATCGTAGGAATTCAATGAATGTGTTTTGGATAAAATCGGTCCAGGAGAACAGGTGGAAAAAAGTTAATAATGGTAGCGAAAACACGTTTTTCAACGTTTTAGGTGCGAAAAAATGTTGTTTTTGGAAAACAAAAAATAGTACGTAATATCGCTTAAAAAGACGAAAATTATGAGTTTTGGACAATTGAAATCGGTCAACAGGTTTTTGCACAAAAAAATAAAAACCGCGAAATATGGCAATTTTTTGACATTTAATTACAGGGACTCTAATTATCGTAGAACCTTGTTTCAGGGCTTAAATTGTGGCTTCTGTTAGTGCCTACCTACAATAAAAATTTCATCCAAAAATAATTATAACTTTTCGCGTAATTGTAAAAACAGCCGTTTCAGGAAAAAAGTTTGAACAAGGCCCACAGGGGTACTCGAGTTATTTTGAGAAGCCTTATTTATTCTCGAAGAGTTGCTCTACCAACCCATTTTCATTAAAACGTTGGTGAGGTTCGATTTAATACCTCATAACGGCGTTTGAAAACAGGCACTTTTCTTGATTTTCAGAAAAAACACCTTTAGGTGAGCAAACTCCCAATATTCTTCGTTTTTCAGCATTTTGTCCATACTTCAAACCTACATATTTTCTAAACGGAGTCACTCAACTTAAAGAATACACATTTACCTAAAAGATGAGGCTAATTTTGTTGCTTTACTATTTTATGATAACACTTACTGTTTAAGAGGTATTATAAGGGGCGCTTAAATGATTTTAGTTTTGACTCAAAACGTCTTCTTTTAAGTAAAAGAAAATAGTCCAACAGAAAAATCCGGGTTACTTTTCGATCTCATAAAAACTTACTTCAAGGTCACCGTGTCGTGTGTCCAGTGGTTGTTTGGTCGAGTGTGACGGATGCCTAAAGCCATCCTATGGCATTTAGGAAGCTTATCAGTGATGTGATCTGCAGTCTGGAGATCTCTTTTAAGTCTTCCAAAACGTAATTGCCTAGAGCACCAAACCTTAGTCGGTTTTCATTATTTTCCAATATCTCGAGGGACTCCTCGTTGATAAGGAGAAAGAATGAACTGGCAACCATGAACATGCGAGCTCTAGGTGTCCTCGGAATATCTGCAGCTGGGATTAGTTTGAGTCTCATGCCTTCCCATGCGTCGCAGATCTCAGTGACGCATTCGCCTAGGTGGCCCAACACCACCTCCGATAGTTTGTCTTCCACCCCCTCATGTCCATCAAAGGTATTTGCAGGTTATCTGTGACCACCTCGCTCAGCAGCTTTTCTGGGCCCGGCTGTGATCCAACTGCCGCTTTTTTTGGGGGGACCCTTTGTCCTTTTGCCATCTCATTCGGTCTTCTCTTTAGGAGAGGATCGAGGTCTTTTCTGTTCCTCCCGCGACTAGGGATGGATGGTTTGATTTAGTGCCAGCCGTTTGTTGTAGTTCTCAACAATCGACTGGAACTTTATTTTGTCCGACTGGTTTCGCTCATGCACAGTACCGGCCTTTTCATTCTTAGCAATCTTGTCAAGAATAAAAAGGGCTCTCCGGTACTGGCCCTACATTGCGTCCAGGCTGGAAGCTAGTAACTTTTTGTCTGACGAGGGTGAAGGTGGTATTTGGCCAGGTGTACTATGGCTGGTACTAGCTGCACAACTGTCTCTACAATTTGCACAGTTGAAGTTGTCCCCGTTCTTGTGTATTAGGCCTCGGGGTCCTGGGTTCGAATCCCGGCAGCACCACGGTCCTTCACCTTTCCCACCTTCTTCCTTCTTCCCTCTTTACATTCCTCATTCCTCCTGTCATAGCCTTCCGCTAGCACTGCCCCGCTCCACCAGCGCATGTCATCGGTTGGTTGATGGAATTCAACTCGTTTCAGGAGGCATTACACTCCAGCGAGTTGTTTCTCATTGCCCCGATGCCAGAGTCGCGATTGAAATGGTTGGGAGTAGGTGGTTGTGGCAGTTCCTCCCTTCACTTCTCTCTTTCCCTTCACTATCTATCGACTAGAGATTGCTGTTCGACATTGCACTCTATACGGAAAAAAATAGATTGTCGACAGTACAAAGGGCTTTCCCTGAATACTCTAGTCTTCCACATAAAAAAAAAGATATTGCTTTGCTCCCAATTCAGGCATTTTTTTAGCATAGAAATTCACTTATAGCTGCTGAGTTTCACCTCCTTGCTTGATCAACTCTGCTGGGATGTTATCAATTCCTGGGGATTTGTCGTTTTTTAAGGAGGGCATGGCACTTTGTACTTCTTCCAGGGTTAGTACATTTGTTTCTCTGATGTCGCTGTCGACGCTGAGTGTGACTATAGTGATAGTGTAGGACTACGGCTACACAGCCCAGAGGAGAATTTAAAGGTTTTTCTGAAGAAGTTTTCTTCCTTGTATGCTTCCCGTGTTTTGTTTTATGCATAGTTTTCCGCTGCCCTCAGATTGAAGTTGTCTTTTCTTCTTCCTGCAAATGTTTTAGCTGTTCTTCTCGTTCAGTTTCTTGCCTATATGTAATTTTCTATTTTTATTTCTGGCCTCTATAGTTGCTTTACATTCCTCGTAACCTACTGTTTCTTTCGCGACTTCCGTCAGAATCGTCTTCAGTTTTATCCATTTTCCCTCGCCTGTATCTGAATTATTTACTTCGGGAGTCCAAGACATCCTTTTTACTAGGCTTGCCTAATATATCTTCAATGCAGTCTGTTCTTGGAGGCGATCAACGTCGAATTTCTTTTGTTTGTTGTTCTTTTTACTTGAGTGGACAGCCATCTTAATCTAGCTTTTACTAGGAAGTGGTCCGAATCACAATTCGCACCTCTATAAGATCTTACTTGGAGAATACTGGAAGCTGCCCTTCTGTCTATGAGTATATGGTCTATTTGATTGCAGTATCTTTCGCTAGGAGACTGCCCTATCTGTTTGCAAATGTTCTTTCTTGTTAAATACGTCGAACTGATGGATGAAGAATTTCATGCGGAGTATTATTGTTGAACATAGTCGTTGACTTTTTGGCTTGAATTCTATAATCCTATGAACCCTACTCTTAAGTGATACTCCTTCCCGCAGCTGTAGAATATCCTGTAGTTACCAAGGTCAATTGTCCCGTCTCCTATCCATCTAATCTCTTGTACCGAGAGTAATTTTATTTTATATCTGGTCATTTCGTCTAGTAGCGATTTAATTGCTACAGTTCTGTACATATATCGCGTGTTTTATGTTCCTAAAATCATTTCCAGGTGTTGTTGCCGTTTTTCCTGTCTGTTCCGAGGCTTTGCTTTTGGTTTCTTAACCGATGTGTTTTTACAAGGTACGGTAATTACGCCAACGCCCAATCCCTCTACCACGAGGTCTGGATCCGTGAATTTTACCCCATCGGATAGGATGGCCCGCCGTCTGTTGGTTATTCTGGAGGCACCATCGAGGAGGTGGCGGTACGATTTTACCCTCACCGGTTTTATTATCTATCCGCAATTTTTCTTTTCTTTGGTCTTTTTAATTCTTCTCTTACAACATTTACCCCACTAGATCTCGCTGTTATACGTTGATCTCTATGACATAACAAGCGGTACAACCGGTCGAGTCTACATGAGAGCTAGTCTACCTTATAGAAAAATTGGTAATACGAAACGAAACAACAGGTTGAAAATAAAACAGACTTTATTTTTTTCTACATACAAGTCTTATCTTCTTTACCTTTTGTCCTTCGTTGGTCTAATGTTTCTGTGGTGGAGCAAATGGCACTAAGTGGTGAAATCGCTTTCTTCGTTTAAAACTGCACCGTTACGCAAGACTCAGATTATTGCTTTATCTTACTTCAAAGTAGTCATTTACAATTTCTGTTGTTCAAAACGTTTTTACATCCCTGCAAGCCTTTATTCTCTGAAATCTGCACCGAGTTTTTTCCATGCTAGGCAAGCGAATGATACAATGAAGTCGTCACTCGCCACCAGGCCTTCCAAGATATAATTTAACAATTACATCTACTGATTAAACGATGTTGTGCACTTTTTGGGTGACCACTCTTCAAAGTCTTCTTCTTTAATAGTGTTCCCACCATATTTAAACTCGAGGGCACATTTGCAAACCATTTCTTCAGAAGGAGCTGCATCTCCTAGCACATCTACCATTTCGGCATAAATTTCCATAGGTGTTAAACCTTTCTTAACAAAGAATTCTATTACAGCCCGATGTTTTATATTTTCCATTGGAAAAAAAAACCAATCAACAGCAAATTGTCAATTTCACTTTCACACAGCGCAAAGTGACAGATCGAATTCAGACTTATGACTCTGCAACATGCATCCAAGACATTTAATTCTATCGTTTCTCAGATGTCGCCCAGGGAGTTTTTTAACTGGAGATTTGATAAAAATGCCACAGTTCTACGCGTTTCAAACGAGTTTTATAAGTTTTTCAGTCCTAACATGATTAAAATAAATATAAATTGTAGCTCCTGGTACCAATAGAGCCGAAAAACTATGATATTGCTTAAAAATTGCGACATATAAGGGAGCAAATAAGGGCTAGTGTGGTAAGTACTAGAAAAGAAATAATCCTCCTTTGGTTACAAACTTTTAGAAGAGATTGTTATAGTTAAGAAATGGTCGAAAACAGCATCTTTAATGCCGACATATTCATGAGTTTTTGTGATATTTTAATTATAAATCGAATAAATAAGTTGAAGTAAATAAGTTAAGTCAATGCTTGAATGGTCTTATGATACTGTTCATCTGACCAAAGTTGTTGCTCTGAAATTAAATCCAGAATTAAGTAAAGGCTCTTGAACAGTACTACTTCTGATTCTTGCACTCCTGGTCGCATTGGATAAACTTTTTGGTCCATCTCTAACTGCTTCCGCAGGCATTGCAGCTACCTTGATTAAAGAAAGCAAGACGACTCACTCTGCCTTCAGGTTATACCTTTTGAACCTAAATCATTCTTGGTCAAATCTCTAAACAAAATGACATGTCTCGTATGCTTCGTGAAGTCATAGTTAACGTGTAGGATGAGACCAACATGACTTACAAAAGAGATATTGAGGTTCGATATAAGGTGTTTTTTAACAGACTTTGCTGTTGTACCACGCGATACTTATGCAGATGAAGTTAAAGCTTGGCTTAAGTCATTCACTTTATAGTCCAATGTCAAAATTCTCTGCTTAAGAGGACGAATCTTCAACACGACAGGAGCGCAGAGATTCTTCTCTTTGCTATTGACAATGCCATGTAGTGACAATTCCTTATGTTATCTCTTACCTTATAAGTAGTTAACGGTAACCTTAAAGTACAGTTTCTGTTAGATAAAATAAAATTCAATGCTCAAATTCGACACGAGCGTCATACGAAAATGGTTAAGGAAATCAACATCGCACCGAATACGCAAACAACGAACCCTGTTAACGTTCGTTTGCTTTGCCCACTTCTTTAATGGCCACTTCCGGTTCCCAACTATATTTCCCACTCAGTGACAAGTGTATTTTTCTAAATAACAACAGAGTCCTTGTAGGACACATGCTGTGCTTAGTGTATAGGTGTTTCAAAGAATTTGAAATCAATACCCCCCAGGCCCTTACGATATACCCCATGTTTCTCTGGAGTTATCCATCTATCCAGACTCTTGGAAACTAGCAGACATCGATCTTTTCTTGATTGAGACCGCAAGAATTGTGTCGAATTCAATGCCTTCAAAACGAAGTACCGTCTCATCTTTAATAAAACCTGCACCGACCGAACTCCCTTCTATATCAGTAAACTGTGTTAATCTAACGGTTGGCGCATCTTTTACGTCCTAGATCTAACAATAGGATCTGCAATAAAATGACGACATATTCCAAGTCACAAACAAGCATCGTCTAGGATTCCGCATGAGATGCAACTTCCTTCTTCAGCCAGCAGCCCAGACAACAATCATAAGTCGTATATTTGGCCAGCGTTGAATACAACTCGTTTATATGGGCTATGACCTCGAAAACCACCTAGACTTTCTAGGCAAGGTGCAAAATCGAACTATTAAACTGATCGGTGATGGCACCTTTTACGGCTTCAAAGATAAATCGTGCCACCGTAGAAATGTAGCAGCTTTGACAAAATTGTATCGCTCTAACCATAGCGAGTAACTGTTCACGAAGTTTAAGAAGCACTTTCTGCGACTGGATCGACTCTATGCTGAGAACTCGCAAACTAATGATTTCTCATGTTGAGGGGTCTCTGGAGGGCACTATAGCAAAAGGTTGTCCGCAGGGAGGAGTTTTTTCACCACTTCTGTGGTGCCTTGTTGCACATGAAGTCCTGGAACTACTCAACGGCCGCAACTTTTTCGCCCAATGCTACGCAGACGATGTCGTCATCGTAGTAACGGACGAAACTGAAGGAGCCATGTCAAGACGTCTGCAGCAGGTACTAGATCTAGTATCTAGTTAGTGCGACAGCGTAGGACTAAAAGTCAATCCCGACAAAACGATTCTGGTTCCTTTTACCAGGAAACGATCACTACCGGGGCTTTCGGAACCGACGCTCGCAGGTAGAACTATAGGTTTTTCACAACAAGCCAAATATTTAGGAGTAATGCTAGATGCCAAGCTCAAGTTGGAACCAGCACATGGACACTCTGATGAGCAGAACGGGCAGATCCCTGTGGGCTTGCCGCAGAACTTGTGGTTCCACATGGGGTTTGTAGCCGAAAACCATGTACTGGATATACACCACCATCATTAGGCCCATGTTAACTAATAGAGCTTTAGTTTGGTGGCACAGAACAGCGCTTAAGGGATAACCAACTTGGGAAAAACTCAAAGGATGGCCTGCCTTTCTATCTCTGGAGCCATCCGCACTTCCCCGACGGCTGCACTGGAGCCTCTCCTCAATCTGGTACCATTCCATCTTGAGGTAGAGAAATCTGCGATAAACGCGGCGCCGCGGCTGAAAGCGAATGGCTATCTGGGCGCTGGTCTTGGGCGAGGACATTCTATAATAATCAACATTATAGAAGGGATTGCAGAAGCGGGGATGCTATCGGATAGCATGCCCTTTAAAATCTCAAAATTTGAGCAACCCTCTGTGCACATACAAGACAGGCTAACCTGGACTTTTCCTAAGATATTGCCGGGTAGACTAGTATGGTAAACGGATGGCTCCAAAACAGAGACAGGTGTGGGGCCGGAATCTGGAGCGAAAGCCCC
This sequence comes from Thereva nobilitata, assembly GCA_963855945.1. NCBI lineage: Eukaryota > Metazoa > Arthropoda > Insecta > Diptera > Therevidae > Thereva > Thereva nobilitata. The sequence goes on along the minus strand of OY979696.1, from coordinate 16,228,779 downwards.
AGATTCAGCAGAGCGATAAGCTTAGGCACCCTAGCAACTATCTTCCAAGCAGAGGTGTACGCTATATTGGCATGCACTCATGAGAACTTAAGAAGGGCCTACCAAAATACACGGATTTTTATCTTCTCTGATATCCAAGCGGCAATTAGGGCGATAAGATCCCGTAGGACCAAGTCTAAATTAGTTTGGGACTACCAACGTGCTCTTGGTGAGCTGGGCGTTCTCAATCAAGTTACGCTTGTCTAGGTCCCGGGTCATCGGGGCTTCAAAGGCAATGAAAAAGCGGATGCCCTAACTAAACAGGGCTCTGACATTGCATTCATCGGCCCAGAGCCGGCTATCGGAGCACCTACCAGCTTGCTGCAAAGGGCCCTAGCCAATCGGACTTTGATGAAATATACTGAACGCTGGAGGTCCGCGCCTAGACTGGCCAACTCTAAGCGGTTCCTTCCTAGGCCGTGTCCTAACACGTAGGAATGATTTCAGGACACTTGTTGGCTGGATTACCGGACACTGTGCCCTAAACTACCACTTATGGAGGATAGGAAAGGCGGAGGATCCTACCTGCAGGCTTTGCCTGGAGGAGGATGAGTCTGCTCTCCACGTCGCCTGGCAATGCCCCGCAATAGCGAGGAGCAGGGTTTCTTTATTCGAGGAGTCCCTGCTCGATTATTCAAGTCTAAGCGACAAGACACTAGGCACACTGCTGAACTTGTTCAAGCGGTATGGCCTAAAAATATGAGGCATGTACTACAATAGGCCAAATGAATGGCTGCAGTACCTTCCACAAGAAAAAAAAACTGTTCCACTGAAATTTACGATCTCCTGGCCCCCCTCCATTAGGAGACATATTCTCGGCAATGGAAGATTAGGCCGCTCGACTAGTTCCCATACTGTAGCCCTTTAGCTTCATTGTTCAATGGCTGAGCTATTTTCATTCCAACAAATGATTTAGCCAACACTATCAACAATTTACTGCTGGAGAAGCTGCCGACTGATCTCACAACGAATTTGGGGACCGAGTGTGGTGGAGGTCGGGGAGTTCCATCTCACGATCTCTACATAAAAGTTCACGATCTAACCATCCTGTTACATAAACTAGGATAACCCAAAAATATATTTGTAGAAAGTCATAAAGTATTTTGTTAACAATAATCTAAATATAAAATCAACGGAAAATTGGCATTCTTAAAAACTTACGAAAAAATTTGCGCTTTTCGATCCACAAAAACTGCATTACGATTTTTTTTTTGCTTTATTCTAAATCCCGAATTTGTTACTTAAACACATTTATGATATCAATTATATTTGCATCAAACCAACAATTTCACTTTTACTTTACTACAGTTTTGTGTAAATTTTCTTCACAGTAAAATATCTGCCCGGGCGCCCTCGACCAAATCCTTCCTTGATTTCTGCACTTATATCACGAGACTCGAAGTCGACAACTGTTTACACCCGATTTTATTACCAACTGTGCAAACAGAGAAAAATATTTGCTAAATCTTATCTAAGTTTCAAACCAAATAAGAAAAATTATAAAAAAAAACTATTTTTGACATTTCTATTCGTTGTCGTTTCCTAACCAAGCCGGCTTCTTCCTTACAAATTAAAAATATCACAAACTAATCTAATTCCAGATTAATAATGAAACCTCCTATTAGAAAAATAGTGTATAACACAGTGCTCTCACAAACAATTTCTAATAATGGGAATTTTTTATTTATTGGCAATACTTTTGGTGATGTTTTCGTTTTGGGGTAAACTTCTACTTATTTTTGCAAATAACACTTAAATATAATAACTAAACCACTTCTTATTACAGTATTCATGATCTACAAATAATAAGCAACGGAGAACCTTCTAAGGCCGAAATGCAAAGAGTCTCCTTGTCTCCTATACAAACACTCAACATGGGACAAGTTTCTGTAACGAGCTTAGCATATCACCGAGATTTTTTGATCGTAGGCACATCTGTAGGAACTATAAGTGGTTATTTATGGAATGATGATAAGAATGAATTATCTACAACATGCACTTGGCAAATCAAGATCCCAACAGCACCAGAAGCCGTAGAGTCGACCGATGTTAATTCTTTTTGGATAGATAAAATTTCCGACTACTTATATGCTGGATGCGGTGACAATGTTATCTATCTTGTAAATCTAGACAATGGACAGATAATTCGTGAATTCAAAGGACATAAAGACTATATTCATTGCGTTACTGGCTATGAAAATTGCTTATATTCTGCCTCAGAAGATGGGAATATAATTCTATGGAATCCCGACACGGAAAAGTACATTGGAAAGCTTGAACCATATAAAAACGAGAATCTTATCAGGCAAGAATATGGAAAGTGGCAAGGAACAGTTTCTGTTAATAATGATTGGCTTATTTGCGGTGGTGGACCAAAACCTTCTATGTGGCACTTAAGATCCATGGAATGCACAAATTCCTACTCGTTTCAGGGTAAAGTCCATTGTTCAGGGTTCCTTGATGATTTTATTTTGTTTGCTGGAGAGCATGGTTTCGTGCATCAATATAGCTTCAATGGGGATCCTGCAACAGAGTTGCCAATTTCTGGATCAGCCGCTTATAGTGTGGTTTGGCAGAGTGAACCTTTTAAGTTTATGTCGATTGCTGGGGCTAGCAATTGCGTGGATATTTGTACAAATTATAATTATAAGGATTTAGTTGTAAAGTTGTATAAAAATGGGAAATAAAGTAGAAAGTTTTGTATGGATTTTAAAGAAAGTTTGGTCATTACAAACGGTCGAGGTTAAGGCTTTTGATATAGCAGCAATGAAGGACACTCAACCTCCTCCTTGCTGTAGCCCCGCAATCGCACAGTAAGTACTCCGCTCTTACCCCTATCACCAACAAGTGATGACCGATCCTACGCTGGCTTGGCCATTGGCAATTTTCTTACCTATGTGGGTTTACGTAACATTGTTGTTCCTGCTGAGGGATTTCAGAGATAGGAGACAATCCAAGACAGTCTTTGATGACATCCTGTGCGATTTAATAGCCAAAAAGGCAGCTTCTTGACTGTCTGAGAAAATAACGATGTTAGAGCTATTTCGAACTCTTTTAATACAAGTCTGGGCACACCTCTGGGACGAATGCCTCAGTTTAAAAACAATAGGGGTGGTCCCAAGAGCCATGGACAATTTGCCCCTTGGGCCATATCCCATTATCGGGTTTGGAAGCGTCCGAATCCAAAAGGTCGCGTTTTCGTTAAAGGGGGACCTACTGTGCTGCCGTTCTGACCGAGCTCTGATAATAGTCATAAATGGTTTGTCGAAGCCCAGACTGGCAGGAATGGTATCGGCCAATGGAAACAATGGCTAATGGTTTAATTCCTTGAGAATCGATACGTGATTCACAAGATCTTCTGGCTTAAAGGAGCATATCGCCCGTAGACGCAGATCGTGAAGATTTGTACCTATCTTCGCGATGGTGGACGGGAACCACTATGTCTTTCAAGTTTACAAATATCGCTACTGAGTCTGAGTTGCCGAGACTTGAATCAGCATCGATGTTAAGTAAGAAATTCGTCAAGCAGGTGGGCTCCTAGTTGTTTCGATTTGCAGTACGTTATTAAAACCCGAAAAAAGCTCTACTGCTTTGCTAGAAGCTCTGCTGCTATTAGAGCAACTCATCCAATTTATATTAAAGATTCTGAAAGCAGCCGCAACAATGTTTTTACGGAGAAACGTTCCGAAATAGGCTCGACTTCACATCCCCTGCTGCTTGACTGATGAAAAATTCTCACCACTCCCTCGTAAAAAATCCCCGAGATGGTTAAAAACAGAAGAAGTACTATTGTCAACTTTCTTAAACCTAGTTTTAGGTAGGGTAGTTTTTAATATAAATGGCAATTCCCCTATGAGTGGAGGGATTGTGCACTAACGAGTTCCCAGACATCTGATATTGATCTAAGCCAGGATCAGCTGAAAATTGACTGTTCTTAGATTTGGATAAGCTTATTCATAAAGGAAACATACCACAGAAAATAAATCGAAGGCTGTGTCGCCGTCAAGGCAGAGTTAGTGGCACAGAGTGTGCAGAAGACTTGTCGTCCGTCAATAGATCGATGTAATTTTTTCATGATAATGATCTTCATTTGTCTGTACAAAAACACAGCGCTACTTTTAATTTAAATAATTGGAACAGGAACAGTAAGTCAAGGTTGGATCGCCATTTTTATTTACATTTAATATACTATCGCACTTATTGGATAATCCTTAACAATAATTTAAAAAAAATTACCTTCTCACCTTGTGCTTTTAACATAAGACAAAAAATATTCAATCTTCTTCAACAATTGTTTTAAAACCTTCCGGTCAAGATGATGGATTTTACTTCCTGGATTTTTCAACGAGTTCTTAACAAAAACTTTAGACTTATCCTCATTTTTCGACTCCTTATCATGTTTAGCAAGTTCAAATAACTTATAAATATCAGAAAGGGCCGCAAGTTCATATACAGACTCACTTTTTCCTACATACCGACCTTCCATAATTTTCCTTACATCTTCTTTAATAAGTTTACAATCATTCGAATATAGTTCTAATCCCTGAGACTGACTTTCTAGTAAAATTGATTTTATACTCTCTTCGTAGTAATCGAAATTTGCATTGTTCTTTAAATTTGCGGATAAGGCAACTAAATAGCTTGCAGCTTCATACGGAATTGTTGCATGCTCTCCATTAAAATAGCGAACAGTACAGGTGTATGCGGCAAAAATGTTTGTTAAATTGTGAATTACACAAGGGTGAGGTTCCTTTTTGGAGATATTTTCAAATGGTTGGATGGTGGCTGAAAGAACAATTAGTTTTTGAGTATATTTTTGAAGAGTTTCAAATAGTGCTGCTTACCTAATATTTCTGGATAATTAAATGCAACTTCTTTGTTTTCTGTGGAGCCTTTATCATCAATTTCTTCAATTAATTTGTCACTCTCTTGAATACACCACCATGGTTCGAAATCAGGGAGAAGTTTAAGGATTTCACCGTTTTGTAAAAGAGTTTCAAATTCATATTTTTCCTCACTTGTAAGATTTTTCCAAACTTCATCGGAATTGTTGATATCTATACCTTCCAGTCTTTTAGCGAGTTCTTCAGCTTAAGAAAGTAATTGATATTATAAAGGAGATTATGTTTCAAGAGTTATTGTACCATTATCCTCATCATCTGAGTCGATCTCCTCAATATTGTCCTCCTCATCCATAAAATTAGTCTCGTCGTCTTCTTCAACAAACTCCAGATTTTTAGTCTTTTCTAGAATCTCATACATTTTCTTGGCATCTTGGATATTAGCCGGATTAGGTGGCACACATTGTGAAGCACCCCGCGTTGCTATTTCTTCGCGAACACAATTTTCATAAAATTTTTCGGAGCACTGTGCATGATTTGGATCCTTGTAGCAAGCTACCGAGCAGAAAGGAATGTTGCATTTTGGGCATGAATATTTACTGTCGGACTTTTTGCAACTAAAATAGGAAATTCTTGTTTTTGTTTGAATTTAATATGGAAATATTACTCTCCTTACATTTGACACAATGAAGTCATTTTAGATCCTTTATTTGTAGTTTTTAAGAAGCGTTAAAACTCGAGAATTGTTCAAGTGTTTCCTTCAACAACAACAACGCGATTTGTAAAACTTTCTACACTTTTAACACCTAATTTATTTTCTTTTATGATAGCCTTACTAATTTAGATACTTTATTCATAGTTTAATAAATCAAAAATAACAAGAAAAACGTTTTTACGTTTACGAGTAATCTCCATCAACGGCAGTCAGCTGTTTTATGTTTACAACACATGTTTTATCATCGCTCACTTAAGTAAATATTCTAACGTACAGATGGCTCTGAAAATCTGATATTGAGCAATTGCTTTCTTCGTTTGGTAGTGCACACAGTGCAGTGATGCTTGCGGAATCCGGCCCATGCGTTTTCTTTTAAAACAAGTTGCAGCAAATCCTTTAAAATGTAGTTAAAAAATAATAGGTAAACCTGATTAAAGGAATTCCTTCTTTCGGAGATAACTTTGAGCAAGTGTGTTTTAAAGGTAAGCAAATTATTTCAAAAGAAATATTTTATTTCCGCGCTAGTCCAACTGGAAACTATTTTTTAATGATGTAGCTCTTTATTACGTCTTCAGTAAATTTCCCAATATATGCTTTAAGAATAACCAAATATATTAAAACGTAGGCTGAATAGTTGTTTTAGCGTAATTAAAATTTAGTAAGCTTTGGATCCGATATGTGACTTCCCCAATGAATCTTTCTTTATTTTAATAAGTACCAAAAGTACGCAAAGCGAATTGGACCTGTTGTAATCTTTAGCAGCCACTGTACCACAAATTTATAGGCTAGACTAGACTATTTGGAGATATTCAGACCTAGAGGTTTGTCGCTTCGACTTGTCTGTTCGAGACGCTATCGTGTGGAACAATGATAGAGAACGTGAAGGGCAGACTCGTCATCTTCGATGCAAAGCCTGCAGGTTGGGTCTCCATAGTTAGTAATTTAGCACGCGTGCTTCAATAACCGGTTCCGAACCGATGAATGCAGAGTCTAAGTCCTATCTGGCCAGGTGCGTGCGCATACCCGTTACCTTCGAAGCTCTGATCTCCGGGCTCTAAAAACAGGGTCGATTACGAATATTCAGTTCATCAAGGTTGGTTGCCCCAAACTAAGTCCTACGAGACCTTTTAGAATCCCGATTATTAGCGAAGGCCTTTCTTAAGTTCTCGTAAGTACATGCTGCATACGCCTGAATGTAATATCTGTTTTGCCGGCAACCACGATGAAAATTATTGTCTGTGTAATCTTGGAAAAAAGTTTTGGCCTAACTCTATAAATTAATAGCAAGGAACGGAGATATTACTCCTCTCTGAGGATATCTTTTTGTTATGGAGCACTCCCGTTTTCGAGTTCTGAACATATAGTCGCTCCAGTCATAAATGACGTTGCCTCCGTTGTTCTTTGACCCCTCAATATAAAGGAAGGCCGCCAGCGCAATTCCTTTATTTAACATTGTAGAGTCCAACTTATGGACTAGACTTTCAAGGGCCGTCTCAATGCAATTCTCCTGCTGGTCTCTTGGATAAGATGCTGCACAAGTGGTCAAAAGCTCGGTAACGAGTTTTGGACCAACCAGTAAGGCCGAGTCCAATACGGAGGAAGCAGAGGGAGCTGACGACTGGACTGGGGTAAGAACACTGAACAACTTGTAAATTAGTGCGTTAAACCTACTTTACCAAAGAAATCAGACCCGGCAAAGCTGGAGAGTTCTGTGGATAAAGCAGCACAAGACCAACGCAAGAACAAGTTCACGGAACGGCCTGAGTGGGCTTAACAACTTGGACGTATTGTACTCAATTCTCGATTTGTAGGCCAGAGCGATTAAACTGGCTTCAAGTATGCCTCAAGATTTGTCGCTCAAGTTTGTTTGGTCAAGGGAGATCGCGTCGAATAAGCCCCTGCAAAGATGCTATCGTGGCACAGAGAGCGTGAAGGACAGTTTCGCCCCTTCGAGGAAGAGGCTGCAGGTGGGGTTCTCCGCTATTCCGATCCTCCATTAGTGGTAATTTAGGAAGCAATGTCCGGTGACCAAGCTAACTAGTGTCCTGACATCTTTTATACTGCAACTCAGTAATTCAGTCTTCTGTGGATGCTTTCAGATACCAACCGTCCTTTCCACCAAACTGGTTTGTATCCTAATAGTTGGTTCCGCGCTGAAGAAAACAATGCCAAGGTCTTGTCTGGCCAAGGCGTCCTACTTTTCACTGCCTACGAAGTCCTGATGGCTCGAGACTTACATAAGAGTGACGCGATTGAGAATATCCAGATCATCAGGGCACCATTGGCAGTCCCAAACTAGGGCTGGTTTCATGGGACTCCGTTGGTTGGAGGACATCAGGCAAGTTCTCTACAAACAATCTAATCGCGATAACTAGGAGAACCGAAGTAAGGTAGTAGTGAGGCAGCTCACCAAACCCTCACTGAGCTGGCTCTAAGTAAAGGAACGAAAAGGTTCCCACAAAAAGTGGTCCGAGTTATTATCCCTCGAAACAAAATGGGTTCTAGCAATAAAAAAAGCCAAGCATTCGACTGTTGAGTAGGGGTTATTAAATTCTACTTCGCTTAAATTTAAATAAAACATCACAAAGTTCATTTTTCAACGCTAATTTAATAAATAAAACACTCCTTATAGAACCTACATAATACATACTCGTAAAACAGATTTGGTAAGAAAGAAATTCCTTAAGAGCTAAGCAAAAATAAAAATTTACAAAAACCCATGGCCGGCAAATTCGGCAGGTATAAATCCTTCCCTTCCATCCCGTGCCTTAATATAGAACCACTGTCTCCTGTCCTTCGACTCCCGGCAATCCAGCAGGGTAACAATGTCGCCTTTGTGGACCACTAGACTATCCGTAGCGTAATCGTTTGTAATAGCCACAAGAGTCTGCCGTAAGCTCTTCGTTTTGGCTCCTACATTCGTACAGGACTTCTGGACAGGCTGCTTGGCCTTTTGCTGCAGCACCACATACTCATCATTCGTCGTTCGTTGGGATACTTCGTGCGGTTTCTGCTGCTGGCGATTCTTAAGGGTAGGCTTCAGCTGAGCATATGACTTCTCTGTAAGTTTTGGTTGACTGGCTGCACGGAGATAGAGCTTATCCACATGGTGTTCTCCGTAAGTTTTGGTAGAGGACCGTCGAGATCTTGGGGTGCGTGCTCCATCAGAGCGAGTGCCTCCACGAAGTCGCACCTCTTTTTCGCTGTCGGTCATGTTGCCACAAGGACGGGGAAAAACGTCACCGTTGGACTCCCAGCAGGGTGGTGGTCTGTTTGTCGATCCTGTGCGAACAGCTGGTGGTAGAATTCCCAAAGGAAGACATGATGAATACCCTACGTAGCCCTCCTCAGCGTGAGGAGTTTGCACATAGAGCCAATTCTGGTTTTTGAATACTGCATTAACAACCATTCCCAATGGGAGTGGCACTTCGATTTGGTATCCACCTGGACGTGTTTGGTAAAGGGTGCTGGACGATGATAACACCACCGGAATGTTCCCGGGAGATGCCAATGAACATTTCGATAAGAACTCATCAACATTTCGGATTTCGTAGCCAAATTTCTGCAGCCTATTTCGGTCTCTTCTCTTTCGATGTCTGTGACGACGGTGATTGCCCTCACTAGCGGCAATAAGACTAGGCTCTGAGTATGTACCTTTAAGGGACCGGACTTCATCGTTTGTTGTTTGGTGGTGGTGCTTTTCTGTAACATTTTCATTTACCTTAAAGGATCTCTTTTCAAAGTTCCGGCATATATCACTGCGACGTCTTGAAAAGACTTCGTTGCCGCCGTATCCGTCAACCGGCTGTTTCTGGGGTGTGCATACAAAAAGGAGGTCCTTACACGGCTCCCGTTTGTCTTGATATTCCTGTAAATTATGATTACTAACGTACTTCTCGCTAAAGAGCTTCTCCTCCTTTCCCTTTGTTTTCAGTTTCTTTTTGTCGTTGCTTGTCTCGTTCGATGGGGTGGTGGGGTTGCTTGACTGCTGTTCTCTTAAGACCCAGGTTAAAGAAATTCGTGGCCTATGAAGGCTGAGATTTTGACCCATTGCCTCCTGCTCTGGACTTGTTAGACATCCTCCGTCCTGTCTACTCGCCTGACGGCATCCAAGCCCAGAATCATTGTTTCCTCCAAGTTGTGAAAATTGCCCGCAAATCTTGTCTATTTCAGCGTAGTCCGATGAAGAAAGCGATAGACGTCGCCTTTCAGTATTTAATTCACGGTCACTTGACTCGTTGTCGCGCTGTGAAGGAAGTATCAATGAGCAGGCATGAAGTAAGTCTGGACACTGGGAACCTATAAGACAGGAAACTTTTAGTCCTTTATATCCTTTCGTTATACTCTCAACCATTTACCTCTCAATCTACTAGAATCATTTCTTGCAGATCCATAGTTGCTTTCATCACTGCTGGTGGAGGCGGCATACTCATATCGGTTCGCGACTGCAACGGGTGGATACTGATGATGATGTGCAGAGTATGATGGTGGCGGAGTCAAGGGGACCGGGTTATGCCCGCGAACAATCACTTCTTCAGGAGACCGATGTAGATTTCTTAAATCAGCTCTGCCTGAGCGATTTCCTACTTGTTGTTCGGCTGCACCGGATGCTGTTTGTTCTGAAGAAGTTGCTGCTGATGTTGAAGGTTGAAGCCCACTGCTCCTTTCCTCGGCTGCAAGAAAGATAGAAAAAATAAATGTAAGAAAATAAGGAAAAATTCAAATCGGTGAACTCATGTAAAATATTTTAATTGCTCTTGTACGTAATTAGCTGTCAGCCTTTGTGGAAAAGAAGGGGTTTTGCTATCGAAATCTCAGGAACTCTTCTGGAGTTAACAAGGCTTCAAGACAAAAGAATAAGAAAATGTGAAAGTGATTTTTTTTTTATTATTTATACACAAATAACAAGGATTTTTCAAGTAATGACGTCTCTGTTTGTAGGAAGACGACTATTTCTTTTGGAGTGAGGTTTTTCAGAAGAGATGCTTGAGCTCGAATAAAACTGAAGGTTCTTAAGCACAAATCTCACTGGCAAGTGCTAAATTCGAAGAAACAGAATTGAATCTTATAATCACCTTAATTCTAGAGGGTATAAGCTGTATCGAGATTAATAACTACGGGAAATCGTGGATATGGTCTGGCTGCACAACATTAGACGCACACAGAATAAGCTCTCTTCTGTAAGGAGTAAGATGAAAGTGAAAACACTTTTTTATGTGAAAGACCAAAGCCCAGGTAACTGACTGTTCTGTATTTTTTTTAAATGACAAACTAAGCTTAGGAATAACCTTTTGTACTACTAGTCCGCAGTCGTGCCGGTCTTTTTATAAATGAACTTTAAGATAGTATTGTGCATGAAAAAGAAGACTTCCCACAGTCTCACAGAAGGGTGTGGATGATTCCTATGGCGGCTCAGTAAGTCGATGGAAGTACACAAAGGGCCATCACTGCTGAGTTTAATGGCGCGGATTTGTACCTTGTCAAGCCACACTAAAGCGGGTTTCGAGATGCCTGTCCAAATAAACTAGTTGTATTCAAGGCGGGCCGAATGTAGGGCACAACAAAGTTTTCCAACAAGAGGTGACATTTTAAATCAATAGAAAAGCGCAAAAAATGATAAAAATTTTATTTTAATCTAAAGTACAAACTCTGATGGAAGCAATATCTGTCAAATGTTCGCCACGGCTATTCTTACCAACGGTTATTCTTTTGATGAAATTGTTCACTAGGTTTTTTTTTTATGTGGGAAAACCAAGCGTAGGAGTCACCCTTTGTACTACCAGTCTGTCATGTCGTTCATGTCATGGTGCAATGTCTAGTAGCAAGCTTGGTTTGAAAGATAGAAGAGGATATTATAGATCAGGGGAGGTCTGGGGGGTGTTGGAGCAGGTGGCGATGAACCTTGCATTTGAACTCTTGGGTGTTGTACGAGTTCGGGAAAACTGATTGTGGGAGATTATGCCACAGCCAAATTGTTCTATTTATAAACGAATTTTTAGACGTTAGTGTGCGCGATAAAGGGGTTTTGTAGGGTATGAGAGTGAACCGAATGGGCCAGTCTTGTGTTGCGGGAGAAGTATTGCCGTGCAGGCAGGACGGCGGAAATTTCAGTGTACCAGTCGCTATGGTAATAGCGATATAACTTTGACAGGGCTGCTACATTCCTACGGTGGCTCAGAAAGTCAATGGAAGTGCAAAGGCTATCATATCCGATGATTCGGATGGCGCGGCTTTGCACCTTGTCCAGCCACGGTAAGGCGGTTTTCGAGGCGCCAGCCCAGATAAATGAGTTATATTCGAGGCGGGGCCGAATATAGGATTTTTAGATTGTAGCTCTGGCTGCTGGTGGAAGAAGAAATTTACATCTCTTAAGAAATCCTAGGCATTGGGATGCTTGTTTTGCGATTTGGAATATGTGATCATTCCATCGCAAGTCCTCAGATAATAGCGGCTGTATTTCGCCAATAGCAGCTCCGATACTGTCGTTGTAGGCTTTATGCTTAATGTAGTTCCAAAGAAAAAAGTCTAATTGATGTCTCCATTATCGAAAAATAACACCTCCAGAAAATTTTCACATAATAGAGTCATTGTTTCATGAGCTGCGTGACAGGTGGTGCCGTTTTCTTGAAAATAAACGTCATCCACATCCATAGCCTCAATTTCAGGCCAAAAAATGTTATTCGATATCGTAAGGTAGAGCGATCACGATATCGTAAGGTAGAGCGAGTCACAGTCGAATCAGTAGTATTTTCAAAAAAGTATGGTCCTATTACAACGCCAGCAAAAAAACCGCACCAAACCTGACCAAGCTTGCGCTCATTGTGGTTGGAGAGGTTATTCGACTAGTCCTCTTATGTTTTAGGAGCACCAGATGTGTCAGTTTTGTTTGTTTACGCACTCAAACAGATGAAAATGAGCCTCATAACTCAAGATATTTTATTTAAAAAATCTTTTACTTGTTCATGCATTTTCACCAGCCAATCAGCGGATGTACGGTGTTGTGCGTGTACTACTGGCTTTAAATTTTGTGTTAGGAAAAGATCTTTATGCAAAATGTGGTGTAAACTGGCTTAACCCTATTTCTGTGATCGTCTAGAAATGGACAAACCTCGGTTTTCAGAAACACTTCGGCGATATTCTGAGCTGACTTGGCCGGATGAGTGAGAGTTAAGTGGATTCTAGAAAGTATCTCGTATCGTATAAAGGGTGTCCCGTCCTGGCTTGCCAAGCGGTTAATGTTAGATAGTAGATAAAAACTGATCGACAAAAAACACAAAAGGGGGGGGGGGCTATCTTTGCCCGTTTTCGAGATAGGGCGTTTTGAAGTTTTTTTTAGAGTTTTACAGATCACCCTGTATTTTTGTAACCCTATGACTTATTTTCATGAATAAGGTATTAGTGTACGCAGAATACTCCCACCTATCTAAAACTGTCAAAATTAAGATTCTACCCTTATAACTTCCAGAGCAATGAGTCGTCAAAATCAAAACTTTGGTTTTTTTCTTCACTAAATTTCAACTAAAACCACCTTTTTCTCCAAAAAATACGTAGTTAACTGATATTTTTTTGGCAAAATTGGAAAGCTTGGTCTATTTCCTATGAATAATGTCTGGACAATTTTTATCCTACGGCTTTTATTTTTGGAGTGGAAGTCGTCAAAGTTGAAATTTAATTTTTAACTAAAATTTCAACTAAAACCACCTTTTTTCCAAAAAATGCCTTGTTAACTAAATTTTTTTGCAAAATTGGAAAGCTTGGACAATTTCCTATTGATAATGTCTAGACAATTTTTACGCTAGGGCCTTTAGTTTTGATGTTATTAGCAAGTTTGATGTTCAAATTGGCCTTATTTGTTGCTTATTTGGTACTTTTTGTCAAAGCTTAGGCGAAAAAGTACTAAAAAAGAGCCAATTTCAGCCAATTTTGACGACTCATTGCTCTGGAAGTTGATAGGGTAGATCCTTGATTTTGACGGTTTAGGTAGGAGTATTCTACGTACACTGAAATCTTATTCATGAAAATAGGTCACAGGGTTACAAAAATACAGAGTGATATGTAAAACTCTACCTAAAAACTTCAAAACGCCCTAACGGCTAAACTGTTACGATTTCCCCTCCCCCACCCATACGATTTTTTGTTCGTCTATCCATAACCTATCCACAGCCGGCCGCTTTGACCCTCCTCATGGGACACCCTGTATAGAGGGGGGGTTTAAAATTTCATGAAAACTCGTCTACGGGCGACGGTTTCCGAGATATAAGCAAATTTATGTTTTCAACAACGTCTTTTATGGATAACACAAAAATGAAACTTGTTCAAAATGAAGTCCAAAATTAAACGGGATTTTCCATGTAATAATAAACATCACCTGGAAGATTTTCAAGCTGCACAAATTTAAATATGAACTCTTCCGGGGGCTCCAGTATTTATGATATGAAAATTTCCCCTGTTAGGCAAGGCTTTTTCTGGCATGGATAGATAGAAATCTATACAGCCATACAGTTATACAGCTATACTATACAGGTAGGAAAAGGAGGCGAAGGAGGAGGAAGAAGAGAGAGAGCGGGAAGAGCAGTAACAGTGGCGTAACTTTAATATTACATTTACAGTAAACCTGCATAAATAGCAGCAGACGAGATAGGTTTTAGTAATACATAGGTCTCGATTCCCCTCGATAATTAAATCTGCATTCAATCCGTAACTGCGGTTTTGAATTCGCGACTACGGATTTGAGAAACGCAAAGTGTCAAATCCGCACTCACTTCCCATCCGCCGGATCTGGGAATCGAGGCCATAGTAGATTAACATAACATTTACATCAATGTTTAGTATGCACCCAATTTATTTCTTTTGTTTTATAAAAAAAACAATTTATTTTATCATTCTCAGGTTAACACTTATCTTATTGCTTGGCATTATTTCTAGCCCAGACTGTCATCGTCTCGAAATGACAAATTATATGAAAGCAGTATTTTATGCACACTTGACTTGGATGCAAAATTTCAACTCCTTCCCTTGACACTGTTCTCAGGAACAAACGTTCGTTGAGGCTCTACACTTCTCTCTTTACCCACAAGTTCGAACGTTCGTACTGTTCGTATAGTAATTCTTTCTTTGCGTTTAAATAGTAGTTTTCATATGCGAATTCAGAGAGAAGGAGAAGAGAACTTTATTAAATATTGCTTTCATATAATTTTTCATTTCGAGAGGATGACAGTCCGGGCTAGAAAAAATGCCAAGCAATCAGATAAATATTAATCTGAGCTAATACCATATTCGTTGGAGCGTCAAAGCTAAGCTCATGCTTTAAATTGCAGAAATAAAGGTATTTTTTGCATTTACCATTATCATCACGAAGCATTAATTTTTGTTGACTTCGGCCATGTTCGTCACCATGTTGATTGCTTTTCGAAAATCCGATTGCCTTTCAGATATACCTGCTACCCTGCCAACGATAAGGAGCAATCTATAATAATGTATTTTCTCAAATATTGTGTTCAGACGTAGAGTCTCCCAAAGGTGCCACCCGGAACTGAAGCGACGATGCTGTCGACGTGAAGAAGTTGCGACGGATGTGGTGTTACCAGTTGAATATATACCCATCATAAATACTAGCGACTTCATCAGGTGGACGTGTTTACTAATTGTGACTGTATATGTTTTTCGTTTCGTATACAGTTTCCGGAAAAAACGACTGTTGGTCCTATTTAATGGCGGAAGTCTTTGAAAGTGCTGAAGACAAGTGGATTAGACCTTTCAACAAAAAAGCTTTCCGGAGGAAATTAAAGAACTGCGAAGAGGTCGAGGTATACTAGTTTGTTCGAAAATATGATTACTGAATCCATTTTTAGATAATCAAGGATTTCTCAAAGTTGGCAAACGCTTGCAATTCGAAGTTGAAGGTGAAAATAAAGCGCATCCACCTATGCTCTCGAAAGATTCATTTAACAGCCGACTTTTGTTGTGGGCGCGAATGTAAATTCCACGGAAGAGCCCTGTTAGCATTCCCAAGACTGCACGAAAAATTTTGGATATCCAGAGGACGGCAGGGCAGTTGTTAAAAATCATTGACAAAACATTGCACCCTCTGCAAAATACTTCGAGCTAAAGCTTTGTTGCAGCTCTTGGCCACCCTTTCACGAGATCGAGTCCTCGGTGCACGGTCATTTAATGTAACAGGTCTTGACTTCGCTGCACCAATCTACACCAAGGATTCGCAAGATCAGAAGAGAAAAGTCTAATCCAACTATTAACATGCGCTTCAGTTCGAGCCGTGCGCCTAGAGCTTAACGATGACTTGTCGACCGAAAGCACATTACTCGCACTAAGACATTTTATTGCACGACGAGGTGCTCCTGGTGTCATCTTTTCGGACAAAGCGACCACCTTCAAAAAAGCTGTTAATTGTACGAAAATTGTAGGAATTTAGCAATGATAACAAATTGTATGACGTTCTAGGAAGTCTGGAAATTCATTGTTGCTAAAGCCTTTGGTGGCGGTACCTATGTCAACTAAGGTGCTTTCGTTGTGAAAAGCGTCCACCTTCCTCAAATTCAATCACTGCGGCGCGGCGTACCTACATTTTGGAGTGTTCGTAGAATAAGTGGGGGACGAGATTGTAAGATCCAAGCTTGTCAAATACTCTTGGCTAATGGTAAAAGGCTTAATCGCCCCGTTCAATTACTCTATCCCTTGGAAATCTCATCATAGCTGCAGCCTCGTCCCCGCGGAGGATGTGAACAATAGAACTGAGTCACCGAGAAAATCGCTATTTTTCCATCAGCGGCGACTCTATTAAGACGAGATCTACGCTGCCCATAAATATATTTTTATAAAAACCCTGGAATCCCGAGGGTAACTGAACGAGACACGTAACATAAATGAACCAATGAAGTAAATTCTCCGAGACAAATATCATCATAATCGGCATCATAATAGCACAACGTCTGTAATGCTAATGGTAATACCACAAAATCTGTTTAGGTGAAAGTTTGTCCACAGTTAACGTCGGGATTCCTCTTTTCATCCCGTGTTGATGGAATCAGAATACAGATTACCCAAAAAGATATCAAAACTTGACTTTCTACCAAAGTTGAGATGCTTAACGAGGGAACCATCATACAAAAAACGGTGAAGACGTTCACTTCCTAGCTATAGACCATATCAAAACTCTTCTGATTGATTGCGAAGATTTCCAAATAAAAATCCCACAAGAATCCCCCATCATTGTGCCACTTGCGAAATGCGCAATTTACCATAACCACCGAGCATATCGCCCCGTTCTGGTGCTTGCCCATCATCTCAGTCCCCAATTCCCAGACCCCAATACTACCCATGCACTGGTGCACCGCCAGGCCGCCCCGCAGCCAGAGCACATGAGCACCGTCTTTCCGCCAAGGAAAATCAGATTATGTAGAAGCTCTAGCTTTGTGGCGGATTCTTTGAATGGTGGGCGAAATTAATTTCAGAATAAAAAAGGAAAAAAAATGTAAAAGAAAAATGCCAGGAATCGTTCCTTCGAGATGTGTACTGAAAGGAGCAAGGAGGCTCACATCTTAATTACAATCTCCCAAGAGCAAAGGCTACTCTTGTACCTTTTTGGCTTCGGGGATCTCTGGTTTCCTCCTTTTTATTTTTGAGGCTAGAGAAGATCTTAATTGGCACAGCTTCACGTCTGGCCTGTTGAGTCCTGGAATATCGACACTTATGAAAGGTTGTGAAGATGTGCTAAAATGCCAGATAATTATCAATTTGGGCCGAGTTAAAAATAGTACCGACATCCATGGTGATATGCTGGGTTAAGGGAGAGTCGTCTTATCTTCTCGTCTTTTCGTTCACAAATATTTTGTCTGCTTCAGTTTTTTTTTTCTAGTCAGTTGTGTGTATGTATGTGTAAAACCGTGTAGGGTAGGAAAAAGACTGGTTTTTCTGGGTTATCTCAAAGGATTTTAAAAAAAAACCGGGGGAAAAACATCACGAAATTTTGTTGTTATTGCGTATTAAATCAATAAAAGGATAAAAAAAAGGGAATTTAAGTGACTCAAAGCGTATTCAAGGAATTTGTAATACAGCGCTCGACATTGTTCACAGAAGGCCCTCCGGGGTGAGTAAATGGATTCTTCTTTTTTTTTGGTAATAACGGGAAACCATTTACAAAAGCCTCGTTCTGAGAGGACTTTGCTTGGTACAAAAGAATTTTTTTAGTAGTCCTGCTCGCACAAGCAATGCGAATATATCCTTACAGGCAATTACAAGCCTCGTCCTCATTATTCCATGACAATAACAACAACAACAACAACAATAATAAAAAAAAAATCCCGATGAGAGAATCCTCTATTCACAAAGAAGAGTTGTAAGGGTCATACGAGCTTTTATGCCATTTTCATTATGTCGAGCCCCCGTAAGCCAATATTTGTGATTACAAGATGCCAAGATACCAAAATCCGAACAAGAAAGACGACGGACGAGATGTGATTTGTCCCCAGGCCAGAGTTACGTCTTAATTCCATGCTCTTGAGGTCTATCGTGTGCCACCGAGCAAGACAATGGGGGACGGCATGCCTCACCTGGGGCCAATCTAGAAGGAAACCTGAAAGGGCAGAGCCTGCAAATAAAGCATGCAAAATTATATCTATACTATATACTAAAAAACAAAAAAAAAATAACTTGTCCTGAGCCACCTTCTTTGCTCCTTATGGTCGTCCGCACCACACAGCTGGGACTTCAGCGAGCTCTGTTCAGTGACACAGCAACGACAACGGTCTCAAGATTGGGCTCTCCGGTGTATAGGCTCTTCTAAAGTAAGATGTTGACGCGATGATTGCCTCAGCTGGAGCTCTTTCAAAAACATCTTGAGAGGAGGCTGCGCGCGGAGGCTATAGGTGGGAAATTGCTAAAATGAAAATTATGACGATAACCGCAGCCGCGTAGTTGGAAAATGTGAAAATGAAATGAACAATTTATAAAATTCTTTGCACTTTTTTTTGCGTGTTTATTACTTGTAACTTGCGTGGAAGAGAGTATTTTTTTTTTGAAGGAAGAGTTAAGCAAGAGTTGTGAACGAATCACGTTTTCTTTTGCAATCGACAATGGCAGTTGCGCACCTTTAAGGTGTTGATGAAGTAGACATTTACACACTTGGTTTGTTTATTACTTTTTATTGGTTGGATATTATAATAATAATAATAATAATAGAGTTTATCTTCTAGCTCAGAAGGTACACTTCTCAGCTGGGCTGAGAAACGGGCCACGCCTATGTGCAGGGACCGAACCGGCCGAAAGCACCAAAAAAGGTATAAGAAGAGAAAACACCACATAACGAGCATGCGATCGAAATGCAGGCTCCTTCTCGACCCTCCCCGGCACTCCGGTACCGAGCCGGTCCGGTCCCTGCACACAAACGCGGTCACATTTACCACTGCACAGTGGCTCAGCTAAGACATGCAAACAAAAAAAGTGTTAGAAACATATAACTTAAAACAATAATAAATGCAATACACAAAGAAGCGTGCAAGGAAAGTCAGTCAAGTGAGATTGAAAAGGCTCCTTTTAAGGACGTCCTTACTAATGCTCACGCTAAAAACATCGATATTTCTATTCACATTGATGAACATGCGATTAACAGGCTCGAATCTGCCGTAATTCGTGTTAGAGGAGTTGGTGTGTAAGAGAGGTGGACCTCTCAAATTGTATCCACTCTCTCTAAACGACGCACGGCGACTCAGAAAACCTGAGTCAACCTTTCCATTAAGGAGCTGATGAACAAATACAACATCGGCAACCTCACGACGCCTGCAAAGAGAGCTTAAGTTGAGTAACTTAAGCCGAGATTCATATGGTGGAAGAGCTATTGGGTCATCCCAAGGAAGATGATTCAGTGCGAATCGAACGAACCTCCTTTGAACTGACTCAATTCTTCCAACGTGCGAGGAGTAGTGAGGAGACCAAACCTGGGACCCATACTCGAGTAATGGTCTGACAAGAGAGATATAAAGGTGTTTAGTAATCAAGGGGTTATTGAACTCTTTGGACCACCTTTTTATAAAACTCAGGACTAAACTACCTTTGGAAGCAATATAGTTAATGTGGGCAGCAAAATCGAGTTTACTATCAAATCTAATCCCTAATATTATCGAAGTAAGGAAGTTTATTTTGCATTAAGAACTAGAAAATATTTTGTTTTTATTTTGAGGTTAGCAGAACTTTTTTTTGGGCCAACTTAAAATAACTAGCGCCACCAATTTTTCATAATAGGAAGCTTCATGAATTGTTTCATATGCATGATATGCAAGGTCGATTGACAAAAGGCTGTATTTTATCACCTGTACTATTTTTGAATGTTTCTAAGTGAAGTCAATGATTCAAAAGCTTGGAAATTGGGTGCCATACGTATTGAAGCCAAGAGACAGCATTTTACGTGTAAATTTCTGCTTCAATAGCATAGAAAGGAAGGTCATCATCATTGGCGATAAAAAATGGGTTTTCATGATATTCTCCAGCTTAAAAAATCATAATGCAAGCCTGACTAAACATTGACATCAACAGCAGAGGGATCAGTAGAATTGGAG
This sequence comes from Thereva nobilitata, assembly GCA_963855945.1. NCBI lineage: Eukaryota > Metazoa > Arthropoda > Insecta > Diptera > Therevidae > Thereva > Thereva nobilitata. The sequence continues at coordinate 16,208,617 of OY979696.1, read as the reverse complement.
TAGCAATCTCCAATAAAACCATGGGATAGCGTAATCAAATCAGACTGGTGAGCATTTCTTTCCACTTTTCCGACCAAGATAACATTTCCTTCTTTCTTATATTTTCTTTTTATAGCAATTCCCTGAAGTTTCTCTTGCCTTTGCCTGTCAGCACAGTAAACAAGAAAGCAGCTGAGAACAGAAGTCGTCGTGCTACCTGCCGTTAACATTGGCCTTTGGAATAAATCCGCTAGTTGGCGTTGGCAGCGCTTTCAGTTTTCTCTTTCACTCAACTATATTTCCGACTAGAATTTTCTGGACGACATTCCACTCAATGACAGAATCGTCGACAATACTGAACTCTAATCTTTAACATAGAAAATGTACATGTCATCGTGCCGACGCCTGTATGGCATGTCAAGGCTTTCACGGCATTTGAGCACTATCCCTTACGATCTACTCTGAGCACGCATAATGACGTCCTAGGGAGTTGTCATTCTGATGCTACCAGAGTCACAACTCAGAGCCGAAGAAGAAGCTTTTTGGAAAACACTCGTCCGGCATGAAAGTTTCAGCATCACAAACTACACTATTTCCAATTGCCAGTTGCAGAAAGTGTTGATGTACTACTTGTCAAGGTTGTGGTCCTTACTGTACAATCTACTAAGCAGAAGCTTTTTAACGCTGCCAAGAGGAGGAGGCTCAAACAAAAGAGAACCGAAAGGGAATTTGATTGCTTGAGATCTATAGATACCTGACTGATACCTGTACCTGCATATCTGCGCGAACTCCTCACATATCAATAGAAGGAGAACGGGCGTCAGGAACCTGTGTTGCTCCAAGCAGAGTGTGTCTTCTACCTCCCTGCCAAGGCTTTCATGACATTTTCCCTGTGACGAGCATTTTTGGTGCTCTGTCTAAACGGCAGGGCTCTCCATTGGAGCAGAGACCCCAAAAAAGAAGGAGGAGGAGCCGCAAGCCGCATTTCACAGCTACAAGCTGGCAGATGGTAACTGCTGACAACGGCCAACCAGGTGAGTCAAATTACTGCGTTGTATTGTTGTTAATGTTTTCTTTTTTTGCTTTTTAGGTAGATCCTGAACATGGGTGCGCGAAAAAGCTCACCTGTGCTAACAATACCCCGAAAGCCAGGAAGGAATTTAAGGGATAAGTGGATCATTTTACCAAGGGCGGCCTACAGATCATTATAGGATGTGATAAAAATAGTCATTAGAGTGAACAATAAGATTAGGCAGTAAAGTGAACAATAAGGGTGAGTACCTATTTGATTATCTCTTAACTACTAAGCTAGATATAATAAACCGCGGCGCATATCCCCCTCCTTCGCCAACAGCAGGAGATAGGAGATTATAGACGTCACACTGTCCACTGAATAAGTTGCTAATTACGTGAATGATTCACAGGTTTCACAGAGGGCGTCGTGCTCAGACACATTCACTCTAGAGTGGGTGATCGATTGAACATTACGACAAAGCAACGGTTGACCGAACTGGTCCTCGCGGGCAAAGCTTGCGGTTTCTCAAAATAAGTCAAATTCGTTAGTGTAACATTCAATGCAATGCAAAGGGGTGACATAGACGAAGTGATGAGCAAGTCTCGTACAGAACCTACCTAAATCACCTTTTAATCACCGAAGCTATTCGTACATCGCCTTGGTAAGCATTAGAGACTCCTCTAAGCTTTTTACCACAGACGCTACGAAGAGACTTAGATCGAATGGCAAAATTGGCGATGGTCTCCAGCAGGGACATTCTGCAAATCCCAGAAGCGGGAATGCGATGCTCGTGAAGATCTCAAAGTTGAAGTCTTTTTCCCTAAACATATAAGAGAGGCTGTCCTAGGTTTTCGCTAAGATACCACAGGCTGGATTCGTATGGTACACGGATGGCACTATGACAGAGAAAGTTGGAGTGCCGGGATCTAGGGTGAAAGCTCCATGTTCAGCTTGGACACCTTAACTTTTGTGTTTCAAGCAGAAGGGTGCGCTATTTTGAAATGCCCACATGACAACTTAAGAAGAGTCGGGTCACTAACAGACTGACTAGCCGGCCACGTAATCAGATGGAGGACAATGGTATACCAAAACGACTCATGGTAGCAGAAAATTCAGGAAATATACCATTAGACAGACCCAGAAGGAGATGGATAGACTTTGTGACGGCTGACGCAGAGGCAATCGGAACTGGAGACATGCTGCAAGGGACCGTCAAACTAGGAGAAATGCCCTAGAGGAGCCAAGGCTCGATTTGGGCTGTAGCGTCATTGGCTGGCTCACTAAAAAGCGGATTTTTATCCTCCAGTCGGCAATCCGGGTGATGAAGTCAAGCAGGACAAGTTCCAAATTAACTTGGTACTACATATGCCCCTCTGATGAGCTTGGTACTCTTAATCGGGTCACCCTTATGTGGTCCTTTTCGAATGCAATGAAAAGATGGACGCTTTGGGCAAGTAAGGCTATGACACTGTTTTCATCAGTCCTGATCAGTTTTCATCAGTCTAATGAAATACACCGAATTATGGCGGCCCACACCTGGTCTGGTAAACTCGAAACGATTTCTTATTGGGTCTTCTCGAAACTGGGGCCTAGATTTGGAAGGGTAGAGGACACATTTGCTGGTTCTGCCTCGATGACGACCAGTATACGGATTAGTGACCTTCTGTTTCTGCGTTCTTTGTGAGAAAGGTGGCACCGACGAAGCTCCCTACACAATTCACTGACTACATTAGTGCCCGTTGGTGCATCGGATAGTGAACAGCATTCTACCGAGAATCTTCTGCCTCTCGATTCTGTGGGTCTCACTAAAAAACCGCACTAATGTCCGCACTAAGAAACCACGTCCTAATGCTTAATTCTCCCCGCGTAACCGGCGTATGCCATTTCGTCACGAAACTGGACCTGCTATCTCTCCTGGCATTTCTTTGCCTTTCTCCGCTTCTTTGATCCTCGCATTGCTCAAGGTTCTGGTGGATGGCCTACAGCACTTCCACATTTCTCCACACATCCTCCGATCTTATCATCTAGTCCAGGATGTTCTCCGGTGTTAGCTGTACCTCGGCCGTTGTTTCCACCTAAGCACTGCGCTTCGCAAACCTCGAGCATTTACAGAGTACACGTCCTCTTTATCGTCTTGATTTTCTGAGAAGAACGATAATGGTATCTGCCCTATTACCTCCATGTCCACTCAGAAACTGCGAGAGGTTATAACTCATTTCCTCATGTTCCCTCATAACATATGTACTTATCCACATTTGGTGTGAGTCTTGGATCCAAGGGCCCTTAGTAGACTAGTGCCACTTCTTCTGCCATGCAGCGATATACTCGCCGCACGCACAAGCTCTTATTCTCCGCCGCCGCTCGGGAGCCATTGTTACGTGAGCGTCTGGCACACGAGGGCCTCGGCGCGGTACATAGTGAAACGGGTTTCTTTGTGTTAACAGTGACCTGGAATCGTTTGAAATGGCTTGTGCTAATGAAAGTAAGTAGATACTTTTAAACGTTATTTCATATTGACAATCAATTTTCTTAATTATGTTTAGTAATGTACCATTCAAAACAAGTTTTTTATAACTTCCCGTTGTAAACGTCAATGTTTAAAATTACATTACTAAAAAGTCCCACGACCATCCCACTCTCTAACAAGTTTTGTCGCATTCTTGAGATCTTTCTCTATAATTTGGATGTTTCAAAGGTTGCGCCAGTTTGCCCCGATTTGTTTAACATAAATAAAATTTCATAAAATTCTGGCCATTTTATAAGAACTTTGTCTGCCATATTGGATCCGCCATTCTGTTTTTTTCAATTTTGGATAGCAATTCGTTATCAGCAGGCTCGAGATACTCTTCATACCAAATTTCATAAAAATCTGACCACTTTATAAAAATTTTGTCCGCCATATTGGATCCGCCATTTTGTTTTTTTTATTTTGAGTGAAGATTCGTAATCAGCGACCTCAAAATACTATTTGTACGTAATTTCATACAATTTGAATAACGTCTACATATTTTGGCCACCTTTTCGGGATTTGGAACCACTGTGCGCCGCCAGAATATCAATGGAGCCATTCCTGCTATGATTCATGCTGCTTCATCGGATGTAGTATAGTATGCACAGAGTGCTCGAAAGGCACTTAATCAATACGCCGAGTTTATTTTCCTGGTGTTGCCCGTTCTGTCAAATGCCGCTCACTAGTGCTGTATACAATAGGACCGAACTAACTACTTTCGTGGCAAGGAGGCGTCGTCGTCGGCTTGGATTTTTAAGCAGAAAACTCACTAGTACTGCGCAGATGACCAGTGGCGTAGCTAGGGGGTAGCAGGGGGGGCATCATGCCCGGGCGCTAGTCACAAAGGGGCGCCAATTGGTCCGCAAAACAAAAAATTGCTGGATAATTTTTATTTTTATTATAATTGATTTCTGGAAAATATAATTTAAATTTAGTGCCAGTGTAATATAATAAATGTTAATTCGTAAATAAAAAGGAAAAAAAGGAACACTAAGGCCGAAAACTCACTTTTGTGTTGTGGCGTGTCGTGGCGCTCTGTGCCCAATCAGAAACGCCAAATCGTGACGCGCCACACCATTATAATGTAATCAGCCCCATATAAAATATATGAATTAGATCCACGACGCAGAGCGCCACCACACACCACAACACAAAAGTGTGTTTTCGGCTTAATAGTCTAAATTAAACTGTAATAATATATTCATAATAGAAATGGCACGTCTTTTCTACTGGCAGGGCTGACTCGACCTGTGTCTGTCAGCAGTTCCTTATGGCATCTACGCTGTGTGGTTACCTAAATTATCTCCTTTCTGGATTTGTCTGATAAAATAATATGTTATAATAAATAATTGCAGTGTACAAAGTTGTGTGCCTGAAAAGTATCTAAATTAAAAAATAAATGATCCTTTAGTTGTTATTTTCGGATACTTTTTTCCGTGACTGTACATATCCGTGACACTTGCGACAGGTTGTGGAAGTCCGCAAAAAATTAGGGAAATACCCGAAATATTAACGTATAAGTTATTTTGTGCGTGTATTTTTCAGTTAACTTTGATAATATTATAGTCCGGGGAAACTAGCATTTAAAGGGGACAAAATTTGGAAATGGTTGAAAATTGGTCCACAGCTTCCTTGGGACTTTTTAAGAAAACAATTTCGGAATCACAAAAAAAACAACATGGCCGCCGGAAATATAGCGGTTTTTCGGTGTTTTCCCTGTATCTCGGTTTCTATAGATCGTACAACCCCGTACAAAGGCCCTAAATGTTGACAATGAAATTCTCTACAACTTTAGTTCTTACAAACAGGTTGACCCGATTAACCCTTTCAAAGTTATTCAAGGTCAAAGTTATCAAAAATCACTTTTTGGCCACAAAACCACTCAAAAACTGCTTTTTTCGAAAATTTGTTTTGATCAGTCAATACGAAACGTTATTGCCTACAAAAAAGCCTCATCATTTTTTCGAAAACTTAACTCTTTCGAAGTTATTCAAGGTCAAAGTTTCAAAATATCAGTTTTTGGTCAAGAAATGACTCAGAAACTGATTATTGAGAATTTTTTTTTGTTCTATTTATACAAAAGATTATTGTCTACCCTAATGACACCCTTGCCATATTTTCGAAAACTTTTTAAAACAATTTGCAAAAATCAATTGTTAGTGATTTTTTGACCAAAAACTGTTTTTTGGAAACTTTCACCTTGAATAACTTTGAAAGGGTAAAGTTTTCGAAAAAATGACAAGAGGCTTTTTATAGGCAACTAGCTGGGACCCGGTGCACTTATGCTGTACCCATAAGCCAAAAATTCCCATATTCAAATTGACCAAAAATTCGTTATTTGCGACCTTAAAAACCCCTAGATACCCACTTTCATTGGAATCGGAACAAAATTAACAAAATTCGTCCGCCATATTGGCGCGGCCATTTTGAATTTATAAGTTTTGATCATAAATTCGTTATTTGCAAGCTTAAAAACCTCTAGATTCTCTTTTTCATTGGAATCGGAAAAAATTGGCGAATTCAACTATATTTCAGCGGCCATTTTGAATTTCGAAAATCTGGCTTCCAGGTGCATCTTGGGAGACCCCATGGACCTTTATGCAAAAATTCAAAGCTCTGCGATGATTTTCTACGAAGCTCTCCATGACAGCGCCATCTAGGAGTGGCTTTAGAGAGTAATAGAATAGCCTATGTTCTTCTCTTTAATATAAATAACACATGGTTAAAATTTCATTAAGATCGGTTACACGGTGTAGGAGCCTATTGCAGTTTTATATACAGGGTGTCCCACGAAAAGTAACAAAGCGGCCGGCTGTGGATAGGTTTTGGATAGACGAACAAAAAATCGTATGGGTGGGGGGGGGGGGGAAATCGTGACGGTTTAGCCGCTAGGGCGTTTTGAAGTTTTTTTGCTAGAGTTTTACATATCACCCTGTATTTTTGTAACCCTATGACCTATTTTCATAAATAAGGTATCAGTGTACGCAGAATACTCCCACCTATCTAAAGCTGTAAAAAAGAAGGTTCTACCGTACCAGGTTCCAGAACAATGAGTCATCAAAGTCAAAATTTTGTTTTTTTTTACTAAAATTTCAACTAAAACCACCATGAACCTGGTACGGTAGAACCTTCATTTTTACAGCTTTAGATAGGTGGGAGTATTCTGCGTACACTGATACCTTATTTATGAAAATAGGTCACAGGGTTACAAAAATACAGGGTGATATGTAAAACTCTAGCAAAAAAACTTCAAAACGCCCTAGCGGCTAAACCGTTACGATTTCCCCCCCCCCCCCCCCAACCCATACGATTTTTTGTTCGTCTATCCAAAACCTATCCACAGCCGGCCGCTTTGTTACTTTTCGTGGGACACCCTGTATATAAGATAACGTTTCGTGCGTTTTTTTGCTAATTTTCCCGGACTATTATTGATAAATTTGCTTCATCAAAAGCAAGGAAAATTTATACATAGTAATTAGTTTTATTAATGTATTATAATCATATTATTATTAAATATATGTATCTCCTTAGAGATAATAAATATTTACTTTTTTATTGTGCGTGTTTTTAAAATATTTCTTTATAAATATGTAAAATAAATATTAGGTATCTTTTGAACTAATTCTAGATGATCATATACATTTCAAAATCTAGTCTTGTTTTCTCAACTACATTTTTTGTCTCAAATTTAAAGCCTAGCTTGAGCCTATGACTTTAGTTATTTTACTTTATTTATTTATTAATTTGCGAGTATATTTTACATATAATATTATACGGTTCTCGAATGGGGGGCGCTAAAAAGGCATTGCGCCCGGGCGCGAGTTAAGCTCGCTACGCCACTGCAGAAGACAGAAGGTTTTTCCGCAGTGCCAGCCAGGTGCACCCCAAAGTTGAGCCTTCGGTCAATCATCACTTTCAGATATCTAATTTTAGGCTGGGGGCGGATGATCTGGTCACCAATTTTCATGGCTAGAGTAGAGTGCTTTGCCTGTTTAAGCGATCTGATCCACAAATCTTAGGTGTAAAGGCTGGAAAGAGAATAAAAGAGGTCCAAGTGGCAGCCGTGTTACTCCCTGGACGTGCAACCACGCTAATAAAAGAGAGAATATCAACAGCTAACACGAAAATCCATGGCTCCTTGATGGGATCCGATGGATGTGGTCTATTATGACCTGCTTAAATCTGGCGAAACCATTACTGGAGACCATTACAGCATGATAACTGCTATCAGTCATTATTCCTTCTGATTTTTATTTGATTCAGCCCATGCAGAACAACCTTTCTTCCAGCCCTTCAGTTCTTTTGAAAATATCAAGAAGTGGCTCGATTCATGAATAACCTTAAAACTTGCCCTTCCACCGAGGAATCCGCCTTTTACCAGAAAAATGGAATAAAAATTGTAGCCATGCAAAATACTGTGAGTACTTATCATTTTCTATCGTAATAGACGCTATTTTCACATACACAAAATCCTTTAAAATTAAGTTTTATACCCATCTTAATATTCATGAACACCCTGTACTTTAGATAAAATTGTCCCATTCTCTAGAGCGTGTTTTTGTCCAAACAGATTAACAAACTAACCGAAATCATTAGCACTGGAACACAAAACTCCGGGTGCTCTATTCACACCTCCGTAACGCCATGAATACACTCTGCTCATAGAATATTTTTCTAAAACATCCTTGTCCACAATGACGCGCCTTTCCCTAAATTATATAACATCCTGGTTATATTCTGACCCACTAAGATGGCATCATTTCAATTACGTTCTCGTTGTAGTAAGCATCTTTTCTAGGGTTACTAAAAAACGCGTTTTGTTCCTGGTTTTTTTTTTAATTCCACTACATACAAACAAACATGCTTGGGTAAACATGATGCAGGATACTGGGTAGGATCCTTTGTTCAAGGCTCTGTGATTGGGTTGGATTTCAAGTGGCAATTTCTCCTCTGCACTTCCGGAACTAGGGCTTCCGTTAGGTGGTATTATACAATGCTTAACGCGTTTGTTTAAGGGCTTTACCTAGCAAGAAGTGGACAATTATGTCACGTTTAATCTTACTCTAGAAAACGTGGTGCAGAAAAAACAACAACCCGGGAACAACATAAAACAATTCAAAAGTTGGGTTCTTTATACTCGGGATTCTTTTTGTTTTTTTTTTCTTCCTTTTTTTTGTAAAATATGCAAAACACGAATTCAGACTTGGCTTAAAGGAATTTTTTTTTCTGGGAGTTTAAATTTCTTAAGAAAACTTCCTTAAGTCCGAGACCACCATCATCATGCAAGAGACTTTTATCCCCAACAACAACAACAACAAAACACAAATATGGCTCTACGATAAGAACCTCTTAAACCGAAACTTTTATCAGATCTAAGTAATCCGAAAGGTGAACAGCATGTCGACAGTTCACATTAAGATGTCTTAACTGCTAATAAGGATCAAGAGTTGGCAATCGTCGCGCATCCATTCGGGCAAATTATGGGCGAACCTTGAAGACAGGAAGCCGTCATTTGCGACAATCAGGCCCACTGACCACACGTGAATGGAGCTTTTAAAAAGCCATTTTTATTGCTGATGACTTTAAAGTTTTTATGGCTGACAATTTGTTTACGTTTTTATTGTTTGTTGTGGAATTAAAAGCGCAAAAATGTTGCTGCGGGGCTAATTGAAAATATTAAAAGTTTTTATTGCTATGAGTTTTACCTTTTTTGGGAGGGGGAAATTATCGATATTAAATGTCGACAACGTAAATTTCAAGGCAAATGTTGTGAAGGGAAACGTATTTTGGACTTTTGGTAGTTGTTTACGGCCGTTGTGAACCTGAAGCATTTTTAAATGAGATTTACTTTATATCACAAGCTGAAACAAAATCATATAATAACATTGCAATGGAACGCAATATCTGCCAAATGCCCGCCTCAGCTCTTCTCCCAACGGTTATTCATTCCCCCCCCACGTTTTCGCATAATAGCGGATTATTGCTGGATCCTTGCTGTAGATTTTATCTTTAACGTAGCCCTGAAAAAGTCTATGGTGTTAGATCTCGGCGGACATCTCTCCATTTCGAGAAATCACACGTCCAGGCAAGTTTAAGCAATAGAGGCATTGTTTCACGAGCGGCGTGGCAAATAGTATAGCTACAGGAATTCTGCTCAGAACAAAGCCCAAAACTTCTAAGCACATTCGGCGCTAATTCGTATTATTACTGACCCAGTAGCAATTGAAGGGGGCTCATGCACCGAATGTGTGTGAAAGAGGGATTTCCCAGTAGGTTCCCTATGAGCACCTCATGTGGTAAATAAGGGCAAGCCGAAAGAGGGCTTTCCCCTTAGATTCCTCATGTGCACCATGCAAAGAAAAATCAGCGATGCTGAAGTGAGGTATGCCCTATCAGTTTCTATCGATCTATGAGGCAAACTTAATTATAAATGAAATGGGGCAATCCCAAAATCTACCCTTACATATTCCGAAAGCTTTTTAAAAACCTTTAAGCTTAAGCTTTAATTTTACTCATACAAAGCTTTAGTTATTGTTGCCGTGCTCCATATTTCTGGCAATTTAGTTGGTGAGCGTGAAAGCTGTCATTTAGCATACTCAGTAGATCAGTTCTCGTTCTATTGCGGAGGTCAAGCAGCATTGGATGTGATTAGTACTCAGTTGGGAGACCGCTTGGAAAAACTGTTGTAGTCCATAATATTAAAGCTAATGGCTGCATCTGGTTGTATTCTCACTCAAAACTTGTGGCGACATTTCCATAATACCAAAGTTCATCACTGAAAATCCCAAAACACCACTCTGGTTTTTTTAAGCTCGCCCAAAGCTTCTAAGCTCACCCAAAGCTTCTAATCTCACTCAAAGCTTTTAAGCTAACCACAAAGGTTGTTGTCCAGAATAAAATTCACACCGAAGGCAACAACTGATAACCTCACTGTTCTAGAAATCCTGTAACTCTTCTACTATGGCACAGTGACGTACAGTGGGGGGTGCAGAGGGCGCCATGGCCGCGGGCGGCGTAGATACGGGGGCGGCGGCCAAACTGGACGAAACTAGCAATCCAGTTGGCAACATCAGGCCATAGCCATGGCATGGCCGTGTTATGACTAAAAAGAGTACAAAAACGACATGTTAACCTTTGATTGGATTAGAATTAGCACATTGAGCAGATTGTTCTGGCTAAGGATGCTTTGTCTTTTTGACGGGTCATCATAAGTGTGTGGTCGGGCGTTTTTGTGATGGAAGATGTAGAGAAACAGTATGGCACCGCTGTAACCAAAAGACGCCACTGTTGTAAAAGCGATACCAAATAGAATAGCAACCCGCAACAAGGCACAAATATAAAAGGCCGCTGCTTGTCTGCTCAGGGCAGATGTAATCAGACAGTGCAAGCCTTGATTCCGTTGAGCAGAGTTGATCCATTGGTATACAGACAAACCTACAAAACAAGCCGCAGGATAGTTGGTCCAGTGGTAAACCGAGAGTTGATCCGGTGGTAAACCGACAGATCAAGAATCAACAAGCCACGCAGAGTTGATGCGGTGGTACACTGACATATATAGACAAAGATTACCAATAACTAAACGGTTTCCCACGGGAGCGTTGATTCAGCGGTACCCGCAAAACCTGATTTCCTCTCCTTTCCTCCCCTCGATAATTGTATTCGAATGAAATATAATTTCTTGTATTCAACCCATTCAAAACAATAAACGTAAATTCAGAATTTTATTTAAACCTTAGGAGTCTCTTAAGAGCTGACCTAAAGACAAAACCTTTTCTATTATTCAGTTCGGGGTATTATTGTTTAATTGCGTGGCGTAATTTCTCTAGTTGTCCAGAGAATGAATCGTCTTATCTGCTGGAAGTACCTCATAGTGAACAATTCCCTTCCAATGTATATGCAGCAGATGTTAATTTGGTCTATCATGATTTTCTTGTTCAACCCATGAAATAAACGAATTTCTGAATCGGAATGTGCGCGAAGATAAGAGCCGAGCAGGCAAGCGTTGTGAGATAGAGTAGATCTCGCGCCATATAAGAAGGGAAATGAGCGCGCATGTGGAAATGTCATCAAGAATATAAATTAGCCGGTTATTTGTGTTTTTAAACAAACAGAGTGACGTTGCTCTCTTGTAGAGAAGTAGTAGGGCTGAGTGGGTTTTGGGCCACTTCCAGGTGGCCCAGAACCCACTCAGGATTTGGGGGGGGGTCTGAAAGCTCTTCGTCTACGTGTAGGAGGTGTTTTAGGTTTGCGTCTTGGATAAGGTGGCTTCATGGTGGCATGGGATTTGGGGTGAAAGGTGTTCGTGTACGTGTATGAGGTGTTATAGGTGTGTGTCTTGGATAAGGTGGCTTCATGTCGCCATGGGATTTGGGATGAGGTGGGTGTGAAAGCTCTTCGTGTACGTGCATGAGGTGTTTTAAGGTTTGTGTCTTGGATGGAGGTGATCCTGGGGTGGGTCCTGGGGTGGTGTGGGCTTGGGTGAAAGCTCTTTGCCTACGTGCATGAGGTGTTTTGGGTTTGTGTGAGCGGGTCTTGGATAAGGTGGTCCCGATGAGATGTTTAAGATTTCCACTAAGAATTAAAAAAGGCTTTCCGCATGGAGACGCCACTAACGGCTGCATATTTTTAGGAGCAAACAAATTCAACATATTTTTCTATTATTAATTCTTGCATTAAGATTTCCACTAAGAATTAAAAAAGGCTTTCCGCAGGATCTTAGGTTAAACTTCGCTGTGTGAGGTTGGTGCTAACAGCGAACAATTAGTGGAATTAAATTAAGCGGTGTGGGAGGATTTAAGCTTTGGTGTGGAGACGTCACTAACGGTTGCATATTTTTAGGAGCAAACTAATTCAACATATTTTTTCTATTATTAATTCTTGCAGCAAGCTTGGATTCTGAAATGCAACCATATGCTGCTGCTGCTATCAGATATGTTATTGTTATTATTATTATTATTCAGGACAATAATTCGGGACGCTCAGCTTTCAAAATACTCACCTCAAATCGCAAATATTATAACAATAACAACAACAACAACAACAACAACTTGAAAATTGCCAAACGGCAAAAGTCATGTCTGAAAAAAGATATTTCCCATAAATTTCATCACACAACAACAACAACAAAAATAACAAAAACACAGCGAAGATTCCCATTCTCATCAGACTTATGATGTAATTATTCAATCCTGGATATGTTATATTTTTATAAACATTAAAATTGAACACTTTAAGATAAAATGCCTTTCACAAACCACAAATACGCATCATGATGTAGCAAAAGCTCCACCGCAAAAATATTTCACATAAACTCTTATCACATAACAACCACAACAATGAAGATTCCCCTTCTTATCAAACATATGCTGAAATTATTCGATCCTGAACGTATTGACAAAAAATTCTATTTTAAACTGATCTCCTTAAGTGCTAATTAGAGTCAATGGACGAATTTTAATTACATTTTATCCACAAAGACAATTTTGATCAGATGGAACCATCAAGCGGCTTCCTTATCAAATATAGATGTGAAAATTCCAACTCTTCCCATGCCGCGAAGGTTTATTGAGGTAAACAAAGGGAAGTTTTGCTCCACATATTGAAATTGATATGCCGCGAATTTGGTGTGAGTCAGTTTCCTAAAATAATCAAAGACAATTTTGAACAGGTACAGGTGGATTCCTTATCAAACATAGGTGCTAAAATTCTGAAGCCGTCTTCAAACCATATCATGAAAATTATTAAGATAAACAAAGGGATCAGGTGCAAGCCTTCGGAAACTGATCAACTTAGAGGATTCCTTACCACAATTCTTTACGTGGATTTTAGTGTATGATTTTAAAAATAAACATTATGTATTAATATAAAGTAAAGTTCGCTTCATGGCACCTCATAACATCATGGATGACGCCGAGGTCAGAAGCCAAATTGTGAGTATATTATTAATAGTAATATAATAAAAAAATTGATAATATTTTACTTTCAGCGTAACTCGATGAGGTTGATAATGGATGTCCTAGGAATGGAGGCACGTGGGCATCAAGCCAGCAACATCTTGAAACAGCAACGTCGAAGGGTGCGACGTGATCTACGAAGTTGTAGGGAGTATCTCTCCAACGTTGAAGATGCGATTCGCACCCAAGCTGAAGGATTGCAACGGCTGAGGGAGCTCGCGGATGTAATCTTCGCCCATATTGACGATTTAACAGAGGAGAAAAAAACTATGAAACATAAATTAAAATTGTTAAAATATATGAGAAAATTAGGTTGCTAAATAATAATAGTATTATAATCTTTTTTTCATAAATAAAAAACTATGTATTAAATAGAATATTATTTTTTGTTTTTATTTTTGCAAAATCGTATAATTATTTATTGCGTCACAATGGGTTGAAGAGGTGCTTTTTATTATTATTATTATTATTATTATTATTATTTCAGGATATGATGTGCATTTTACATATTTGTTTTAGAGCTGTAAAAATTAGGATTTCCACTTATATTATCAGCGTAAAAATTATAGTTGCCTGGGAGGACATCAATCTGTAGAAACTTAAATATATACGTCTTCCCCTGCGGTCCAGTATTTATTACGTGGAAATTCCTTTTGTTGTTGATATCCTGTAAGGCAGCATCTGATAGGGAGTTGTACCTGGTTGGTAGCAAAATCTGATGTTCCTCTAAGTCCAAGCGAATTCGAAGTCCATACGATGTTTCAAGCCTGCTGGCAGATTTGATTTTATATGGAGTTCCAAACTGCATATCAGACGTCCTTAAGTAAGGTGAATATTCCAAACTTTTAAGTTCTGCTGCTGTATCCATGTCTTCTTGCTGCTGCTGCTAATGCTGTTGATCTCCAGGTGGTTGGGGTTGAACTGCTGCCGATCGTCTTCACAGTGCTCATTATATACCTAAATTTAGAAACATGATTGAACTTGTCCACGAATTCCCACAGGGATGCAGCACATGGATGCACCTGTGTAAACAACTTTTGGGGGGTTGGGAATTTGCTACATCGTCAGTTTTTGCACCTGCATAAGTAAGTTGGAGACCGGAAGTTGGAAATTTTGTACTTAACCATGAATTCCAAGGACACGGATGCACCTGTGTAAACAACTTTGGAGGTTAGGAATTTACCACATCAGCAGTTTTGCACCTGCAAATATGATGTTGAACTTGTTCATGTTGCGCAATTATCGGCACTATAAAAGTAGCATTAGCTTGTAATTTTCACAATTCACAACAAGCATCCGGTGAGTTGACAAGTGAAGTGTAAATAATTACTACTCCTACTACTACTGCTATAATAAAATCACAACGAGCATCCAGCAAGTTTAACAAGTGAAAAGTTTTTTTTGTTATTAATTAGAACTATTAAAATGGATACACGCAGCATTGTGAGTGGGTTAAATAAGCAGGCAGCAGAGTGCTTAAGGGATGGAGACGCTGCACAAAGTGTAATTATTACCAAGGTGTGTGGTTTATTTATTAAAAAAATTAAAGCAGCATGCATAGCCGAACAGCGGAGTGGAACCAAGCAGCATTATGAAAATTGCATTGCGCAACTGAGAGGTTTACAGACATTATTGAAAGTTGGCAGCAACCACCATGGAGCAGGTGTGCAGGAAGGAAGAAGAAGAAGAGAAAAAAGAAGTGCTCGTGTACGCTGGGAAGAGCTGCATAATGCGTTTGCAATGCGAATCAGGACAGGTGTCATCATCAATATAAAGCACATCGAAGTGCAAGAATTTTTAAATGATGGTTATGCTTTGTTTGAGCGGCGCATTAAGAATATTTTGAAAAAGCATAATTTCGTTAAAGCATCAACTACTTTAAGCTGCGAGTATATTAAGCATGTGGTTAATGAAAGTGAAACTATCACCGACATAAAATACTTTCACACCAAAACTACACCCATTGGAAGAACGGATGATATACAAGTGTGGTTTCTTAAAAACGTGCAGGAAGACCTCTTAACCCAGCTTGAAGAATTTCAGGAGAAAGACAGCGGTTGGGCTTTACATGCCATAATAAACTTAATGGTACACATAAACAAATTCGAGCCATTAAGAGGATCATCTTTCATAAAATTGCCGCAAAGCATCGCAGCCAAGCATGCATGTGTAAATGTAAAGAATGGTGATAATGCATGTTTTGCATGGGCAGTGGTCTCTTCATTATACCCAGTGGAGCATGGGGGTCATGCTTATAGAACATCAAAGTACCCCCACTATAACAATGTACTGAACTTGAGCGACATCACTTTTCCGGTTACACTGAATCAAATAAAAACATTTGAAGCGAACAACAGCTTATCGATAAATGTTTTTATACTGGAAAAGGGGAAGACTAATGAGTACACGACTGTTCCAGCTTACTTAACCAAGAAAAAATTAGATAAACATATCAACCTGCTAATGATAAAGTCAAATTATGATTGCAGTGAGGACGAGGATGGTGATAGTGATGGTGATAGTGATATTGTTTATCATTTCTGCTGGATCAAAGATTTATCACGTTTGGTGAGCAGGCAGACGTCTAAAAGTACATGTAAAAAATATATCTGTGATAGATGTTTATTTTATTTTAATACTGAGGAAAAACTCACAGCGCACGTGCCCGAGTGTGAAAAGGTGAATGACTGTAAAGTTGCTTTTCACAAGGAGAAATTTATAACATTTAAAAATTATAATTACAAGAATCCGGTGCCATTTACAGTATACGCAGATTTGGAGTCGATATTGATACCTATTACCGATGGTGACAGTGGTGGTAATAAGACAAGGAAAATTCAAGAACATGAAGTTCATAGCATCGGATTATATTTTCACTGCTATTACGATGAATCATTATCATTTTACCGAACAAATCGAGGTAAAACATGTCTTCAGTGGTTTACATTACAACTGCAGGAGATCGCAACTATAGCTGAGCAGAAAATAAAGGATATAAAACCACTAGCACCGTTATCAGCACAGGAAAAATATATTCAATTAAACCAACCATGTTGCCACATATGTGAAAAACCCTTTCAACTTGATGAAACTAGAGTGAGAGACCACTGCCACCTCACAGGCAAATACCGTGGACCTGCACACAACAGCTGCAATATCAATTATAATGACTGCCGCAACATACCAGTCATTTTCCACAATTTATCAGGATATGATGCGCATTTCATAATCAAGGATGTAGCATTAACGATACCAGGAAAAGTGGATCTTTTGCCGTTGAACAAAGAGCGGTACATTTCATTTACGAAACACATAGAAAATAGCTGCATCAAGCTGAGATTCATCGACTCCTATAGATTTATGGATGAATCTCTGGATAAATTAGCAGGATTGCTGCCCAGGGATAAATTAAAAATAACAAAAGTTCAATGGCAAGACTTGGATGATGAAAGCTTCAACCTTCTCACACGCAAAGGAGTTTTTCCATATGACTTCATCGATGGATGGGATAAATTGGAGAGTAATAGTTTACCTAGCATGGAGCATTTTTATAATAAAATGATTGATGAGCCGATAACAGAAAAAGACTATGAACATGCGCAAAAAGTGTGGGAAAAATTTAACATTAAAAGCTTGGGAGAGTATTCAGATTTGTATTTAAAAACGGATGTTCTTCTGCTAGCGGATATTTTTACAAATTTTAGAGCTATGGCGCTCGACACTTACAAACTTGACCCTGCACACGTCTTCACACTGCCTGGATATACATGGGCTGCGATGCTGTATTACACGGGAGTGCGTTTAGAGAGGATAATGGATGTTGATATTCTTTTATTTATTGAAAAATCTTGTCGAGGTGGAATTAGCCAATGCTGCTGTAGATATAGTGAAGCCAACAATAAATATATGGAAAACTTTAAACCGGATGAAGAAATAAAATATCTCATGTACTATGATGTGAATAATTTATATGGATGGGCCATGTCGCAGCATCTTCCAACCGGAAATTTTAAATGGATTGATAATGTTGATGTTATGAATGTTGATGATAATTCACCGATCGGCTACATGTTGGAGGTAGATCTTGAATACCCACAGGAGCTGCATAATTTACATAAAGATTTTCCATTTTGTCCCACTCATTCAACACCACCAGGATCAAAACAAGGTAAACTTTTAACCACTTTATACACCAAAGAAAAATATGTTATACATTACCGCAACCTAAAACAATGTTTATCACATGGACTAATACTGAAGAAAATTCACCGCATTCTGCAGTTCGATCAATCAGCATGGCTTAAACCATACGTAGACTTAAATACAAATAAAAGAAAACATGCCAAAAATGCGTACGAGAAAAACCAATATAAGAAAACAGTTAATGCTGCTTTTGGGAAAACTATGGAAAATGTGCGAAAATATTCAAACATAAAACTATGTACAAAGTGGGAGGGGCGGCATGGTGCTAGAAACCTCATTGCAGCACCGAATTTCCATAGTCGCACAATTTTCAATGAAAATTTAGTAGCAGTTGAATTAAGAAAGCTGGTTGTTAAATTCGATAAACCATTATACATTGGTATGGCAATTCTCGATATTTCTAAAATAGCACTATACGAATTCCATTATGATTTTATGCAAAAAGAGCTGGATGCTGATAAATGCAAAATAATGTACATGGATACTGATTCATTAGTATACGAAATAAAAAATGCCGATATATACAATATTATGAAAAGAAGCATAGATAAGTTTGATACTAGCGATTATCCTATGAACAACCAGTATAATATACCGCAAGCAAATAAAAAAGTTCCTGGGCTGATGAAAGATGAATTAAATGGCAGAATAATGACAATGTTTGTAGGTTTAAGGTCTAAAATGTATGCCCTTAAAATAGATGGTGTTGATGAAGTAAAAAAAGCAAAAGGAGTTAAGAAGAACGTTGTGACGAAAACTTTGCAGATTAGCGATTACATTGAATGTTTGCAAAATTCAAAAAGCAAGGTAGCTGAGCAAAAAAGCATTCGTTCATATAACCATAAAGTGTACACTTTAAACCAAGCAAAGGTCGCTTTAAACCCACAGGATGATAAACGCTGCATTATGGACAACGGGATCGATACACTACCATGGGGTCATTTTTCAGCGCAGCAGCAAGAAGACATGGATGTAGAATAAAACATAAGTGCAATATGTAAATAGTATGAATAAAAGAATTTAACGTTTTATAAAAAAATTGTTTTATTTAAAAAATAAATCCCTTATTACAAAAACATTTTTCAGAGCACATCGGCCTTGGTGTATTATGCAAGATAAGCCATTTGTTGTTGTTGCTGTTAGATTAGGGCAGCCCTCCTCTTCCACATCATATATGGTTAGTTCCTCTGCAAATATTTCCTGAATCCATTGTTTCTTTTCAGCTCCTTTAACATAGATTATTTTGTCATGCAGCAGATCTCCAATTAAATATAGTTTGCGGTAAGGAATATATCCATCACCCCATCTGAATCCATGATGATTACGTCTGAGCCATTCAACCTGCTTCTTTTCAGATCGAGTTAGATGTTTATGGTGAAATGGTGGTTGGAGTATGTAGTGCTGAACTTGATTTTCACAATTTAAAATGGCCAATTCTTTGAAAATAAATTGATTGTTTTGTAATTTGAATCCTTGAATGTCGATGATAATGGTATCCATTTCAAGCAATTTTCCTGACTTCGTTGGTTAGAGGTGTATATTCCACTATTCGATCATGCAGCAATAAACAGTATGCTGTTGTGTTGGCGGGGACGTTTTCCGATGTTTTGAACTCCAACCTTATATCCACAGGACCTGTTTTGATGGTTTCGTTTTGTCGTGAGCAATCAATGACTGAGATCGGAGCATCACGCATAAACTCTTCCCTTGAGAGCAGTGGTTGGAACTGGCGTCCATAGTATGAAGTTTGGAATTTTATATACATATCATATAGCAGAGCATATTTACTCACATCAAATTTCAGGTTCAAATCATCATATGGGTATGATTCCGAATTCAAATGCACTTTAACATCTGTCAGCTTGCAGTGGTCAAACTTGCTAGCATCCTTTGTTTTATCATTTTTACGGTTTGTTTGGAGAGCTAGTATGACATATCGGGGCTTTTCCATCTGTGATGACGTTTTGACGGACCACGTGTGATGAGTCGTTCCTGGTAGCGTGGGGTACTCATATATGTCCCAGCTCCTGAATGGCATTTGTATTTCACGACCGCTTTCAATGATTTTATATAAACCAATTTTCTCATGGTCAGCAACATTAACATGGGGAATGCGCCACTGAAGTTTCGATATTGAAATGTTTACATCATCTGTTGGTGATATGACTGCATCTTCATCCATCCTGCTTCGTATTAATATGAGTTCATGTTTAGCGTTGGCGATAATTTTTTTGTAATCTTCAGCAAAGCCTAGCAATGTTTTTAGAGGGATGCAGAAATTGAAGAATCCATTGGGGGATGTAATTGATTCATCTGGTGACCAGCTAGCGTTGTATAGCATGCGGCTCTCATTTTGGTTTAATGATATGTAATTTTTTAGTGTTGTTGCTATTCCAAGATTTCGAGTTCTATCAATTTCAACACCGTTAATCTCATAGCGAATTTCCTCAAAGAGAAACGCTACAGCATTGTTTACTAGCCCTGCAGTGTCCGATATTGTTTCATCAGGTTTAGTTACTGTTCCCTCAATGTATATGAAACTTTCAGCTGGCAGGATATACAGATCTTGGTTTTGTACTGGAATGCGGATTTCATCGCTATTTTTGAATGATGAGGTGAATGATGAGTAGGTGTGGTAGTCAATTTTTGTTATGCTATTATCATGGCTCGTGCCTTCAGTAATGTCTAAGATGTTGTTCATTGCTTCAAATTTAGCCCTATTGATTTTAGAAATTGTATATTATCAGCTCTCAGTTGACGTCTTGTTCGCTTCAAGGTCGTCGGTTGACTAATGTTTTCTGAGAAGTTCATCCTGTATATATGCTTATTGCTGCTGTTGTCGCCGTAGATTATCATTCTGCGGCTTTAAATGTAGTCTGATAGTTATCGTTTCACCTCGAAAATTTATTAAATCTCCGTCCTGATCAATGAGCTTTAGTGTGAGTGAACTTACACGTTTGACGTTCACAGGTAAATAGATCACATTCGCGGGAACCTCTACTATTTTATAGCCTGGTCCCACAGCTGGAGCAAATTCATGCAGCATATGCACATGTTTATTGTTGATGTATGAGCCTGATATGATGTTACATTCAACCCGTATAGTATTAACTTTTATAATATTGACAGGTAAATCTGATGCGTGTAGTATATTTGCATCCAATACACGTTTTCCAAATCCCAACAGCGGTGCGATAGATCGCTCTTTATCAAAATGTATAACTTCGGTGGCTTTTATTTCACTCCTCAGGGTATTATTGTTTGCTCTTATTAAGACTGTTGCCTTGCTGCTGCTGCTGCTCTTATTTAAACTTTGTTGCACTGAAGCTGCTATGTCATCAATCTCGTATGATCCAACAGGTATTTCGATACATGCATCCCCCACATGCATTAAATTGTTGCTCTCATCAATATTCGGTATAGAATTGTATGTTTGAAAATCTATTAATCCGCAAACGTAATCCCCAGCTAATTCCAATGGTGGAAAGTATTCAGCGCTGAGAACTGATGTATTGCCGGTAAGAGAGAGTGTTATCGACATGGCTGGTAGTTATGAAATGTCTATGTTTACACTTGAAGGTCTTTATTTATACATTATGTAAGAATTCTAAGCACAAGTGTCCGCAAATCACTGAGTTGAAATTTTGATGAGCTGTATAGTTGTATGTGACTGCATCACCCAAATAATTTACAACTTCCTGCGGCGGTTGCAGGTTTCCAAAACTATCAAAGTAATTTATGATATTTCCATTCTTCTTGTACGCTACCCAATGCGTTCCAGGTCCAGATGAAACATCTAGATTCACAATCCCACTTTCATTTTTCCATGGTTTTCTTGGTAATTGATCGCGCATAAATACTCCTCTAAAGTGGGCTATGTGCTGTGAATATTTAAGCAGATCATTTTCATTGAGAGCTCTTTTGGGTAGCGACTTTAATAGTTTTTTGGCTGAGGGTTGAGGAAAAGTCCCAGTCCTTTCCTATATGGCTTTAGAAATAATCCTTGCCCACGTTTTCCTAGTGCTATAGCTTCCATTGACTCATTATGACGCTTCCCTTCCTGTAGCTCTTGACGTGCGCTGCTTGCAGCGTTTACAGCTTTAGCTATGCCTGCTGCACCTCCAGATAGCGCTCCAATAGCTGAAAGACCTGCAAAAAGTGGGACTAGGAATGGTAAAACACCTCCTACTTTAGGCACTGGTATCACTCTAGGTGTAGTGTATGATTTTTTCTTTCCCTTAATAACATTCTTTGCTGCACTTAGGGCAATTTTAGTAGCTTCCAACAGGTCTTTTGGCTTCTTCAGCTTTAAAATTTTCCGAGCATTGCGTACAACTTCACGGAATGATGGATGTAACGTATTCTTCTTCTTCTTCGAGCAGGCAATTTTTGCCTTGACACCCATTCCAACTTTGATTTTAGCTTTCATTGCGTTTGTTATTAATAGCGCGTTAGCACGTTCTGCAAAGCTAGCGTCTCTAGATGTTACTCGCTGCCAGGCTTTTTCTTCTAGAATATGGTCGGCTATATGTCGATCACTTAAGTCCTTATGATCTCGATATGCAATATCATGCTGTTTGCAAGCTGCATCGAGTGGGTTGATACCTGGATCACCACGGGCTAGTCTTTTAGCTAACTTTGTTCCTGGACCACAGTACTGATATCCTGGGAGATGAAGCTCAAGTGGTAACTTATTTATAAGAGAGTTTAATAGTCCTCTCCCCTCGGTAGCTTTTTGTTGAATGATGCGTTTCTCACTATGATCTATCATTTTATACGTTTACAGCAAGACTGATAAAAATCTATAAAGTGCTGCTATTTATAGGGATTGTGTTAGTGTTCAACATGAGGTTTATCAAGCAACAAGCGTGTCTACCAGTTAGAAATACTGATGCGGAAATTACAAGTACATTGAAGAAGCATGGAGTGCTGCTGCCAAACAGTATAAGAGGAATTATTGTTGGACCATCGAATTGTGGCAAGACAAATGTTATGCTAAGTTTACTGGAGCATCCCAACGGGTTGCGATTCGAGAATATATACATTTACTCAAAGTCGCTAAGTCAGTCGAAATATGAGTATTTAAGAGAAGTTGTAGCCCGCATATCAGGCTTGGGTTATTATACGTTTTCTAATAACTGTGATGTTATACCGCCAGAGGAAGCAAAGCCAAACTCAATTTTCATCTTTGATGATGTGGCCTGCGATAAACAAAATAATATTAGAGCCTACTTTTGTATGGGACGGCATAACGGCATTGATAGCTTTTACCTCTGTCAGACATATACACATATACCAAAGCATCTAATCCGCGATAATGCAAACTTTCTTATCATATTCAAACAAGATGATTTGAACCTGAAGCATATATACAACGATCATGTAAATAGTGATATGGAATTTGCAAAGTTCAGAAAAGCGTGTGCAAACTGTTGGAAAGACAAATATGGATTCTTAGTAATTGATAAGGATAGCTCCATGGATAAAGGTCGATATCGAAAAGGCTTTGATGCTTTCATGAGCCTATAAAGGATCCAACCTAATCAGCTGACCAGGTTTACCAGGTCTGTCTAGCTGGTCTGTCTGGCTGGTCTGTCTGTCTAGCTGGTCTGTCTGGCTGGTCTGTCTGGCTGGTCTGTCTGGCTGGTCTGTCTGGCTGGTCTGTCTGGCTGGTCTGTCTAGCTGGTCTGTCTGGTTGGTTTGTCTGGCCGGTCTGTCTAGCTAGTCTGCCTGGTCTGTCTGGATCTATATAAGTGCTTATTAGCATAGCTGTATATCATTGTAGCTGTAACCACCAGTGTAGCAACATGAATGAAAAGTTGTTGAAAGATATTATAAAAACACGTGATGCTATACGAAGAAAGTATAAAGCTCTCAAGACTGGTAAAATTGAATCTGAAGCTCAATTAGAGGAAACCTTTAAACCAATAACCAGCACGCTGAAAAAGCTTACAACAACAACAACTGCACCGGTGAAAATTGAACCAAAGGAAGAAGAAGAAATTAAACAAGAAGGCAATGAAGAAGCATACACACCACAACCACGTAAATACTTAAAGCTAGAGCCGCATAGCATGAGTTATTCTGAGGATGATGATGATCAGTTTGTCACACCTATAAAAGAATCGAAATTAGAGTCTGCAGATCAGATACTAAGTAAATATAAACAGCTACTTGAAAATGATAGCACGAAAATTGATAAAACGTATGGGGTGTACTATCAGAATGATGTGTGGAATATTGGTAATTCGAGATTAAAAGTTGATAAAGAACTCTTTCTTATAGGCGACAAGCAGTTTAAGATAACTGAAGGTCTAGCCGAATTAATTTTTATGAAAAAGCCTCGGGGTTACTCAAAAGAAGACTTGTCCAATTATCAAGCCATTGTAAATGACACATGTGCTCACAGACGTGATTTTAAGGAAAACCAGCAAATAAAAGGAACAAATAGCTTCAAATATAGAAACATAATAAAAAAGTTTATTCGCACTCCTCATACTGGAACGGGAATAATGCAAATTCCAAAGAAAAATATCGACTACATTTATTGGGATGACCCCAATGAGCTAGTTGATAGACTCCGAATATTGGTAGCATCACAGCAAGCTGGGAATAATAGCCATAGTAATGAAATAGTGTCAATTATTGAGTTGCGGGAAGCTGACATTATAGTATAAATAATCCCACGCACATAAAACTATTTACATTTCGGAAATGAGCGTTGACAAGTTTGGTCGATCTTCGAAACGGCAAAAATTTGGAGCAGTGGGTGATCGCGGTCCACCTGGAATTCCTGGAAAAGACGGTGCTGTTGGACCTAAAGGAAATGGTTTTAATTTAACACCAGATGGTGACTATGATCTTGCCTTAAAAAGAATCAAAAACCTAGGTGATCCAAAAGAAAAGACTGACGCTGCAACCAAAAACTATGTTGATGATGAAATACGCGAAAACACAGACAAAGCAGTAGAGAATCTAACGTTGTTTATATATGGTGAAATTGCGAAGATTGAAAATTATACATTCGCGAGCATAATTAATAAAAAGACACAAAATGACGTCTTTGAGTAAGAAGCAAGTAGTGAATGAGCTCCACAAACCTGCTCGTCGAAATTTTACTAGACGGAGAGTTATCATTAAAGGTCTGGATGATTTGTGGCAGGCTGACTTGGTGGAAATGGATGCATATAAACATGTAAACAAAGGATTCCGCTACTTACTGACGGTAATTGACACATTTTCTAAATATGCTTGGGCTATGCCAATTAAAAGAAAAACCGGTCCAGAAGTTACAGAAGCGATGCAATCAATATTCAAAGAAGGACGTACACCTAACAATTTGCAGACAGATGATGGCAAGGAATTCTACAACTCCCACTTTCAACAGCTAATGAGCAAATATAAAATTAACCACTACTCAACATTTACATCGCTTAAGGCATCAATAGTGGAAAGATTCAATCGAACTTTAAAGAGCATGATGTGGAAGGAATTTAGCATGAATGGATCCTACAAATGGTTTTCTATGATGAAAAAACTGCTATCACAATACAATGCGAAAAGACATCGAACAATCAAAATGCGCCCTTGTGATGTCAATAGGGCAAATGAGAAGCTGCTTCTTGGTACAGCCTATAATCACATCAAAATTGCCCCTTCATCTGCATACAAAATAGGAGACCGCGTTCGTATAAGCAAATATAAACATGTATTTGAAAAAGGCTACACCCCAAACTGGACAACTGAAATCTTCAAAATCTCCAAAGTTCAACTGACTAATCCAGTGACATATCAACTTGAGGACTACCAGGGCAACCCCATAAAAGGAGGATTCTATGAAAAAGAATTGCAGAAAGCTCAACATCCAGATCTCTACCTTGTTGAAAAAATATTGAAAAAGAGTGGTGATAAAATTTATGTTAAATGGTTGGGCTTTTCACCAGAACATAATTCTTGGATAAATGCTAATGATGTAATATAAGTTAAATAAAAAGACATTTTTTTATAACATATTTGTTTTATTTTCAAATCTAGTATTACATATTTTCTCACGATGATGTTGGTTCAATATAGGTTCCAGGATTTTACTTGTATTGATGATTCTCTGTTGAAATCTGCATCTATCAAGAGCGCATATATGCCATCGTCCCATGCGGCTAGCTCTATAAGCAAAATTCCATACATGCATGATGTGTACTTCTGGTGTTAGTATAAATCGAACCCTTTTCCGCATTCTCTACAGCCGCTTTTGGTGATCCGCACATAAAAATTTACTAGGCGTTGAACTGCCTTTTTGTACCGCTCCACAAAACAGCATCCGCATGTATCCGGTCCGCAGGTTGTCTTATCATTCGACCATGGGCAGTTATTGTAATGTGTTCCATGTATTGAATTAACTTTTCCAGCAGTTTCATATTCTTGAACATATCTGTACAGTTGCTCTATTTTATCCTTATGCTCCTCCAGCAGAACGCTAGAGTATTCTTCGAGAAATTTTGGGATGCTCATATTTACCTATCTTTTATCTGCTGATATCGTATGGAAGAAGTAGAAGAAGTATCTTTACTCACAGATGATGATGATGATGATGATGATGATTGCGTTGATTTAATTGATAGAGAATTTAGCTGATATTTTAATTCTTTTACTTTGCTTCCTTTATCACCTTTTTCCTCAAGCAATCTGGTAGAATCCTTATAACCGCTCATCACCGCAACCAGAAGAAAACTAACCTTACATTTCCCTCTTCAGGTATTTATATACATTATAGTAATTGAATCATAGATCATTCCAAAGCGTAAAATCACGCTTAAGCTTAATTTAATTCTGACCAGAATCTCCCCCTCCCCCACAAAGTCTATTTTAATTCTAAGTGGCGCATCTCCCACTCGCAGCGCTGACCAAAGATGCTTACAAACCCACCACAACTCCAACAACCAAAGCCGCCGCACCGAAGTTCAACTAGCCTCACACAGGTGGCGCTCACATCGAAACAAATCTTAAACATCTCATCGAGGGCACCTTATCCAAGACCCGCTCACACAAACCCAAAACACCTCATGCACGTAGGCAAAGAGCTTTCACCCAAGCCCACACCACCCCAGGACCACCCCCAGGACCACCCCAGGACCCACCCCAGGATCACCTCCATCCAAGACACAAACCTTAAAACACCTCATGCACGTACACGAAGAGCTTTCACACCCACCTCATCCCAAATCCCATGGCGACATGAAGCCACCTTATCCAAGACACACACCTATAACACCTCATACACGTACACGAACACCTTTCACCCCAAATCCCATGCCACCATGAAGCCACCTTATCCAAGACGCAAACCTAACCTGTAGGAGGTACACGTAGACGAAGAGCTTTCAGACCCCCCCAAATCCTGAGTGGGTTCTGGGCCACCTGGAAGTGGCCCAAAACCCACTCAGCCCTACTACTTAGAGACTTGGGACTGTCAATGCGCATGGAAACAGCGATTTTGAGATTCCCTTCGTTTATGGAGCGGGCTCTAACTGCAGAAGTTCGAGAAAGGCTCCAGCCAAATTTGTCGTAACAAATCTAGCTATCTTGTCATTCGAACAAGTGGCACAAATTAGCATTGGCCATTGTTTTAAAGAGTTCGTTTTGCAAAAAAACACACAGAATAAAGTTTTAATTTAAGAAAGACGTTTTATTTTGAATCGTTTTAAAATAGTGACTTTTCGACATCGCAGACTTTTTAGCAATTTTTTGTGAAAGTATAGGGCATCAAATTTACCGTTCGCCTCGGGTGGCAGAAATCCACACTACGCCAATGTTGTGGCAGAGGGCCCAGTTCTGCTGAAAATAAACGTTGTCCACATCCATAGCATATATTTCAGACTAAAAAAGTCAGTCAACATCTTTCGGTAACGAAGTGCATTCACTGTTACGATCCAACCAACAGTATTTTCAAAAAAGTATTGTGCGATTACACCGTCGTCAGCCCAAAAACCACACCAAACTGTCACAAGTAGACCACGATCTTTATGCATAATGCGGTGCAAACTAGCTTGTGATATCCCCAATCCCTGTGATCGTCTCTAAATGGACAAACCTCAGTCTTTAGACAAACTCTCAGCTACAGCGGCTATCAGCCCTATTGTCGTTGTAGAGTGACGTGACAGGTGTCACTTCGAACTTAAATTTGTATTCCCATTGCCAATCTAAGAGGCTCCTGGCGACTAGATAGACAAACGTCGTATTCCAATTCTCGCAGTGACGTGTGAAATGACATCGACACACGCCAACGAGAATACCATCTGATATTTTCATCTGATCTGGTCGGACGAGGACGAGTTGCGGTTTTCACATCACTAACTTGTCCGACGCGTCCGAATTTATTGATTAAATTGACTATCGGAGCTTCGCGATCAATGCTATTCTTAGATGTAGTTATTGATTCGATTATTTCATGAAACTGATCAGTGGATTGACTCGTATTATTTAAAACCGATCTACATAATTATATTTGAAGTCATGCAACTACGAATTAGCTGGAAAAAATAATTTTAACTTGGGTCAATATATGTCACAGAATAAATGGGCTATGCCAAACTTAAATTTGAAGGCTCTATTACGATTTAAAAAATCCTATCACACGTATTGGATAACCCTTTATTTTCTGTCAGACAGATATGTTCAACATTGTATACTAAATACTTAATCCCCGAGGAACACCTATCTACATAATGAAAATTGTCTCAAATACCCACAATTTCCATCATATCAAGAACACCCAACATGGCACAAAGTTAACCATTTTCCACCAGCCAGAAACGTGATGGCAACTCCTAACCGAACAGCAAATCAGCAAACTAAGGGTAATAATAGCTGAAGGCTTTGATGCAAACCGAAAAGTTCATAGCTCAGCCCTTTTCAAATCAACTCGAAACGATTCTCCGGATCCCTCACGTAGTTACCACGTAACGATGATCGCGGCGACTAGAGAAGCGCCATGCAGAGCCAAGATAATGCATCCCCAATTCACGGACATTATATCCGGCAATTTTCTTGTTCTTAACCATTTAATGGAATTTACGTGACGTTCAGTCTCTTGGCATTTCTTAGTCGCGATCTACCTGTCTGCTTCGCTCAAAAACCTTACAACTAACAACCGTCGTCGTCGTCGTCGTCGTCAGTTGATGGAATCGATCCGAACTTTGTAAGCGGCAATCTGCCTCGCCACGGCCAATAGATGAAGCAACAGGAAAAAAAACGAACGAACATTGAGCTGTTAAAAATGAACTTTCGTTTGTTTAATGGCGATCCGGGGTTATGACGAGGTTCGCTATCGATCGCCACGGCACCCTGTCGAGCTTCGGGTATACTATACGAGTACATCGGGGCAGAGTGGATTTCGCCGTGCTGGTCAATTTTCTGGGCCATTAAATCTGATCGGTTTCAATCCGGGAACAATTTTGCATAGAACAGCGGCAGACCACAGTCTAACGACCACGTTCGGGCACTTCTTCGGGGGATCTGCAGTAATTTTGACCGTTAAATATATAAGGTTCGCTTCACGCTTTAAGAACAAACAGGTGAGGAAATGATAATTTTTTCCTCGGTGGACCGTTAGAATTACCGGCTACTTGGCTTTAGATTTATGCAACTTTGTTATATTATCGAATCCAACGTGGAGGTTTGCAGTATGCTTGTTCGTAGTTGTTTTTTGTTGGTGATCCTAATGATATTTTGTTATCAAATGATCTTGTTTATGGCGGAGAATAGATAAATTAATGCCTTTACATATAGGGAAGAGATTTTCAAACAGAAAATGTTAAGAGACTTATTGAAGAGTTGTTAATTTTCAGCGGCAGTACGATCGAGGATAGGTGCAGCACCAATAACATCATTGTTTGCTCTAACACGTTACCACACTTTTCTTAGCAAAAAAATTCAAAATAAAATCTTCTGATCGTCATTGTGATTATTTATCAGTGCCTAAAGCAATAATTTATCGGAAACACGACTGATATGTATCTGATCGACGGACAACTTTTCTGGATCTAGGGAGATCATTGTGGAAGCCTGGTCATATTAGTCTTTTGTTTTTTTACTAATATGTTAGGGGAGAGGTTATGTTCCTCTATTAGCTGACAACCAATATTACACTATCCCTCAAAAGAACACTGAATATATACAAACTATTCCACAAAATATGAACAGAGTCTCAAAACTTTAACATTTTTTGCTAATGCACCTTTCACACGCAAAATTTCGTACATTTAACCTTCACTCTGTGCATTGGGGTCAAATGGACCCCAGTCCATTTAAAATGCGATTTAAAAAAAATTGCGGCAGCTAAAATAAACCGCCAACTAGGATTGCCTCAACTAATATCTTTTACACACAATACAAAAAATCCGAATCAAAAACTATTGTTTGTAAATTGCTCACGACGGTTTGAAATAAAGTAAACGCATTTCGGTGCACTGGGGTCCAGCTGACCCCATATTTTTTTGAAAGCATTTTGTATGTAGCATCAGCTTTTTAGTTAATAATTTTGAAATTTCAAAGTATCAAGGAGCTCAAAACAAACG
This sequence comes from Thereva nobilitata, assembly GCA_963855945.1. NCBI lineage: Eukaryota > Metazoa > Arthropoda > Insecta > Diptera > Therevidae > Thereva > Thereva nobilitata. The sequence continues at coordinate 16,178,386 of OY979696.1, read as the reverse complement.
AATAGAATTCTACAGGGAATTGGGATGCAATCCTGATTCACTTACTCGTCTAGAAACTATGTCGAGAATACCAACATGGTCGGAATTACGCGAATTTCTGGAGACCAGATTCAGGACCTTAGAGGCCGTCAGCAAGCCAACAAACAAGAGTGAACACTATGAGAGCAATTCAAAGGATGAAGATGAAGAACTAGAATATTCCACGTATCCAACAACAATGTACATATGTGGTTCATTCAAAAATTTACACTTCATGAGGAAATGCGCCAAATATCTACAAAGGAATACGGATCGAAGTTATAGGGCAGTGCAGGTAAAGGAGCTTCGCATCAATTGTTTGGGAACGAGCCATCGTGTGTCCAACGTAGAGACAGAGAATCAGACCAATGCAACACCAGGATCGGCACTTCGAATCCACCATGTTTAAATAAAGAAGCACTGAAACCCCAAACACAGTCAATTTCTCTCAGGTATCTCCTGATGAACCCCAAAAGTGTTACTGGGCACTGCATTATTCATCGTGGTATTCCCATCAGGACTAGAACAGATATGTAGGGCTCTCATCGATCCTGAATCCCAATCAACGTTTGTACGAGAAGCAGTAGTCTAGAATCTACCACTCAGAAGGGAATCAGTACAAAATGCTGTATCCGGACTAGATAGAATGCCAGCCGGAGCAATCACGAATAGGGTCACGTTGCTGCTGAAGGCACGAAACCAACTATCAAAGATTATTCAGACACAGGCACTCGTGTTGAACGAAATCACGAACCCATTACCAAGTATCGAATGCTCGATTAAAGAGTGGGCCCATCTAAGAGGACTCGAATTGGCGGATGCAACGTTCCACAAGCCAGGGCAAGCAGGCATCCTCTTGAGATCAGACATTTTCTCCACAATCATCACGGATGGCGTAAAAAAAGGCGCGGTTAGAACCTTAGTAGCTCAAAACACCTTATTTAGGTGAACTATCACTGGGAAAATAGAAATAAGGACTACTCTCGTAGAACTTCTTCGCCCAAGTAAACTCTGATGCCGACCTAAAACGGTTTGGGGAGTTGAAAGAACCTCCCTCAAGACCTCCCTGGACCAAACAAGAGGCACGGTGCAAACATCACAGCGCCGACAACTACCCCAGGAGCAAGGATGGACAACATCAAGCTCGGCATCCATCCACGACCGAAAAAGACGAAGTCCAATCAGGCGAATTGAAAAAGATATCCATCAGAAGTTCAAAACAAATGGAAAAACGTTTCGTAAAAGATCCCTTTTCTGAAGACTAAATACGTCAAACAGAAAAAGAAACCGTGAAATTTGTATTAAATCTGAATTTTCGTTAGTTATTTTTATGTATTAAGCGCGAATTATATTTTGCTTATTTCATTTTACAGTATTTATAACTATGCTATTATAATTAGTAAAAATAAAAATAAGATTTTGTTTGTTTTCCTTACAAAATATATCAAAATTTATATGGGGTCTGATTGACCCCTATGCACAGACGCCGGAAAATTTTCAATGCACAGAGTGAAGGTTAAAGATGTCAAATCGCGTTCTACGTCATCTAGGCAAATACTCCGTAGTCTATCTGTTGCTCTATTACTTGGGGATTGATGGTGTCAAGAACGTTTCCAACTGTGATCAGTGAAATCATGAAAAAAAGTAAGCAGTTGGGCAACAGACTGCCGCCTTGTAGTCGACCCAGTGAAACTGAGCTAATGCAATGCATTGTGAAAACAAAAATCAACGCCTTCAACTTTCCCAGCTTGGATACGCATATCCTCACTCTATAATCAGAGTGAAATTTATTGGTCTGATCCTAGCCCCAAAACTTAGCTTGAAGTCTCATATCAAGAAAAGAGGACGGGAACCCTGCATAGCTTTCTAAACCTGTAAAAAGACTCGGCAAGCTATGAGATCTCAAGCCAAAGATAGTCCTGTTGGTGTACACAGTCGAGGTACGACCAATCCTCACATATGCCTCGTAGATATGGTGGCCAGCGCTGAAAAGGACCTATAATGTCATAAAGCTAGGAATGGTGGAGATGACAGCAACACTTAGCATTGTGCAGTTCCCTTACATTGAAATTTTTTAAAACCCTACGGCCACTGGAAATCCTAAAGGCGAAGGCGAAGACGATGAACCTCGGCTCTACATAAGGCCGTAGATTTGGAGTTTTCATAGAGAGCAGATGGAGTGCAGAGTGAAGATGCACTCAAAGCTAGTGAAGCGATGTAGAGCTGAGCTATATAGACTCGGTAGAATGCATAACGTGACTCTCGCTTGGGTTCCCGGACCTAGGAACATAAATTTGAATGAAAAGCCGACTTTCTAACCAAGCAGGGAGCCTCTCCCTGGGGCTTGAAGATTGAAATGGTTAGCAGCTCAATAAGCGGCTCAAAAAAGCTATTTTTGACTACCACCTACTGCAATCCAGCCAAAGGCGGAGCGCACTGGAGACGTGCATTATCTCTAAGACGAATTGGTCTACTTACAACAAAGGAAGATCAATGAACCTTCTAAACAGACTCCGAGGTAAAAATCTTGCGCTACCGCCACGACTCATGCGCCCATTACTGGCCGATCCCGCATGACGGTTATGTCTACTCATACATACACACACACACACATGAGACTAAAGAGCCTCGGTGTGGCCCTCCCCCGCGGGACTGGCTAATAAGCATTACATCACGGGGGTCGTTCAGCTTTATTTAGCTGCTACTATTCGTGGCATTTCTTCTCCTTTCTCTATTTCTCTCGGCTTCTTCTAGCCTTAACTTCCTGTGGATGGCCTTCAGCGTTGTTCCCACTTTCCTCCACATTTCCTCGGACCTCATCATGTGGCCTAGGATGTTTTTCGGTGTTAGTGGCGCCTCAGCCATTTCTTCTAATTCCGCCCTTTCATCGGCGAATCTCGAGCAGGTAAAGAAGACGTGCTCTGCGTCTTCCTCCATCGCTGGGCATACCGGACACAACAGTGAATCATCGTGCCCACAACGGTGGAGGTATTTCCTATACCCCCATGTCCACTCAGGAACTGCGTGAGGTCTAACTCACTTCCCCACGTTCCCTCGTAACCCATATTTCCACATTAGGGATAAGTCTGTGGGCCCAACGACCCTTTACCGACTCGTCCCACTTCTGCCGCCGTACATTTTTTGGCTCCCCTCTGCCGTATTCTGGGTCGTAGAGACGCATGCCTTCTCTCGCCAGAATGTCTATGGAGATCATCCCCGCTATCACGCACGCCGCATCGTCGGACGTGGTCTGTACGCGCAGCAAGCGAGTGCACTTAACCTATAAGCGGCCCTCCATTTCCTGTTGTTTGCAGTCCTGTTTAACGCTGCTGCCCACACTGACGCTGCGTATAACAGAACTGAGCTAACCACCCTCCCCAAAAGGAGGCGTCGACTCGGTCTAGGGCCCCCAACATTGGGCAGCATTCTTGTGAGTGCTGCACAAATCGCAGACGCTTTGTCTGCCGTGGCCTCCAAGTGCACTTTGAAGTTCAGCCTCCGGTCGATTATCACTCCCAGGTACCTTAGAGCGGGCTGTCAGTGGATGATCTGCTTCCCAACCTTTATCCTTACGGACACTAGCTTTCTTCGTTTGCTGATCAGCACCGCTTCAGTTTTGTGCTCAGCAAGTTTAAATCCAGCGCGTTCTATCCACGCTTTTATTTCCCAGATCGCTTCATTCGCATACAATTCGATGTCATCTGGGCGTTGTCCTACGACCACTACCCCGATGTCATCCGCGAAACCGAATGCCACTGCTTCCTTTGGAAGGCGATGCTCCAACACATCATTGTACATTGCGATCCACAGGAGAGGACCCAGGACGGAACCCTACGCGACCCCGCATGTTGTCCCGAACACCTTCGGACCATCTTCCGAATCGCAATGAAGCGACCTACCTTGAAGGTAGTCGGCTACTACTCGCACTAGGTCCTTCGGTGTAGCTAGCTTGATCAACGCCTCAACAATTTTGCTCCACCTCGCTGAGTTGAAAGCATTTTTTACGTCGAGGGTTATCAATGCGCAGCAGTGATTTTTCTCTATGGCGGCTCTTGCTCTGCCCACCATCATGTTGAGTGCATCAGTCGTCGACCTTGCCTTTCTGAAGCCAAATTACCTATCTGACAGACCCTTTCGAGGCTAGGGAGTGTTATAGATCACCCGCTCGAAAAGTTTGCCTATGCAACTAAGGAGTCATATCGGTCTGTAGGGCGATGGGTCCCCTAAAGGCTAGTTCGGCCTCGAAAGGAGCACGAGTTTCTGGTGTTTCCATCGCTCTGGGAAGATCCCCTCTCTCAGGCACGCTGTGAAGACCTCAGCGAACCTGTTTGGCGCTATCGTAGCTGCTTGCTTCGCCGCTTTGTTTGGTATACCATCCATGTCGGGGGCCTTGTTAATGGCTACCTTTTGTGTGGCCTTCAGAATCTCCTCTGCGGTTATCGCAGATATCTCTCCTGAGTCCACCCGAAGGGTGGGCAGATCGGTGCCTGCGTATGTTCTGTGGAAACAGGACGTACACTATACTCTGGAGCAGCGTGGATCAGGTGATCGGCGGAGAGCGTTTGCCCTTGACCGCTGACAGGGGCCCGAGTCTGCTTCTCTGCACAACCTTTTGAAATGCTCGGATTTACTTCTAGCGATGGCCTTGTTCAGCCTTTTCCTCGCTTCCTTATATCTTTTAAGGAGCTCGTCGAAGTCCGGACGGTTCCGATTTCTCTGAGTTCTCCTTCTCGCTTACAGGCAGGCCCTTCGGCATCCGTCGATCTCTGCGTTTCACCAGAAGTTTGGTGTGTGTCGACGGTTGCCGGCGAGCCGCGGCATGGACGCGTCACATGCCCGTTTTTCAATTTGTTCTTCCCATTCCCTGGCACCTCCTGCCGACCTCGCATCATGCAGGAATACTTCCTTGAACATCTCTGCGTCGAGTTTCTTAACGGCCCATCCTCTAGCCGTTCCGCACCTAGTGTTCTTCGCTCCTAAACCCTGGCCCACCTCGAAGATGATAGCTTGGTGGTCGCTGTGCGTGTACACACCGTTCATCCGCCAATGCAGATCCTTTACCACTGAATCGTTCACGTAGGTGATGTCGATTACAGAAGTTCTCCCACGGTGTTTACGCCTCCGGTGTTGACTAACACCACGTTTATTCGCGAGAATACTTCTAGGAGTATGCGCCCTCTTGCATTCGCAAGCCCCATTCGACAGCCCAAGCATTGAAATCGCCCGCTATTATTTTCGGCCAATGGCGACTCGCACTGGCGTTTAACCTCATCATCGACTCGTACTCGTCTAGTTTCAGACTTAGCGTCGAATAGCAGCTGTAGACGTGTATTCCGCCTACCTTTGCCCGCGTTAAGCCATTCTCTGGGCTTCTCATGGTATCTTCCATGGCTCGGCTCCCGCACGTCCATATCGCTGACAGTCTGTGGTAAAGTTTTACCACGTGTAAACGATTGTATCTGAAATCTTATTTCAATATTTAACCTTATATCGTTTTTTAACTTCCCAGTAGGAAGTTATTGTAAACGGTAAATGGTAAACGGTAAATTTTCAATGTATTTACACGTTTCAAGGTCCCAATAGCATTTTAAGCAAAAAATTGAGAAGAAATATGTGTGTGTGTGTGTGTGCGTACGTATGTGGTCATTTTTTCCTGCACGATTTCGCGCGAACCGAAAAACATATCGACTTCGTTCAGGTGCCGTTCGAAGCGTGTTAAAGGAAATATGATGTGAAAAGATTTTCATAAAAATTGGTCGAGCCGTTTTTTTGTTTGGACGACTTAAGTGATTTTTGTACCAGCACGATTTCGCGCGAACCAGAAAAGATATCGACTTCGTTAAGGTGCCATTCGAAGCGTGTTAAAGGAAATATGATCTGAAAAGATTTTCATAAAAATCGGTCGAACCGTTTTTTTGTTTGAACGACGTAAGTGATTTTTGTACCAGCACGATTTCGCGCGAACCGAAAAAGATATCGACTTCGTTAAGGTGCCGTTCGAAGCGTATTAAAGGACATATGAATTAAAAAGATTTTCATAAAAATCGGTCGAGCCGTTTTTTTGTTTGAACGACTCAAGTGATTTTTGTACCAGCACGATTTCGCGCGAACCAAAAAGATATCGACTTCGTTAAGGTGCCGTTCGAAGCGTGTTAAAGGAAGTATGATCTGAAAAGATTTTCATAAAAATCGTTCGAGTCGTTTTTTTTGTTTGAACGAATACTGGGAAGTTAATCTTGTGGACCGAAAGGGTCAAAAGCCACATCCCAACTAGTTTAAATTGTTGCTTTTAAATTATTATATTAGGGTAAAAACATAAATTAACCAAATTTAGACAATGGTATATGGTATTAATATGATCAAAGGTTCGGTATTGGATACAAAAACTTTTCATCAGGAATCCAGTAATAAGCACAATAAAATATATAATTGGTGTAATTGTTGAACTTGTTTTGATTTCAGTCAATTACTTTATCTCTACTTAAACAAGCTGTCAAATTTCAAGGCCTCATATCTTATCTTTCACCCTATAATGTAGATTACGTTGAAAATCTCAGCTGTTACCATAGTTGCTCTATTAAGCAAAGCAATACATCAAAATTAGCTTATTATAACAATTTGCGCATTTTCCGATAGATTTATGACACCAAACAAGACGATAAAATAGCTTTTAATTTGCTCCAAAAAGCGCCAGCATAATCACATCCAGTGTCTTAGTACCAACAGTTCGCCAACTCCTATGTCGAACTAATCAAAAAATTCCGGTCACTATCAATTTTTCATATCTTTTTCCCAATTGAAAACAAAAAAAACCGCACACAAAACCACGTTCGACATATGGTCCACAAACACTTTTCCTTATCTTGACGAAAACGTTCTCTTCCCTATGGTTTGGTTTGTGAGTGTGTGGTACAGTATAGTAGTAAGGTATAGAGCGGCCAGGTAACTTCTAAACCAGTTTAAATGACTTCGAGGAAATTATTAGCGAGCAATTTTCCATTTGCCATATGCCCTGCTTCTCGGTCTATGGCATATTTTCCTAGATCAGCCGTTAAGCCGTGATATTCACTTAGCGCAGAGTTTAGCACAAGAACAATGCGCGGAATCTGATCTTGGACTTGAGATAATTCCAGTTAATAAAACGTCTATGGTACCGGCGGAACGCGATGACGACGACGATGTATGGATGAACGGCATGCCTCCAGCCGCGGCACTCTGGTGGAACAATACTATAGCCGCTACTCACCGATAGCCTAGCTATATAAGAAGAGGAGCAGAGCACACCAGAAAACATCTTAACTTGACGAGGTCATCTTGGCAACAATTCAATTAAGATAAATCTTCCGGCCTTATCCCAGATGGTAGGAAGGAAGGAGTCTCGCTCTCTCTCTATTAGGACAAAAATGGGGGTTACCTAGATACCCAGCCCTGGCCTGCGGCAGCGAGGCGGTTGACTTCTGCTTTTTGCGCTATCTTTCGCATTTGGCTGCAATTTCATTTTATGCCGAGGATAACACCTATAAAACCGTGGTAAATCCTCGCATCTTACAAGGAGCACCAGCTTCAGTTTTACGATTCTGTTTGGCGCATATACGACGACGACGACTCACACACCGCCGCCGTACGAGGACCATAAAGAAGGAAATTTTCATGTTCTTGTGTGTTGGGGGGAGTCGGGGGGTAGACCTTAAGCACAATGTCATAAAAAGACACGAAATTTTTCACAATCATCCCATCAAATTGGGACGTATTTCATCTTGTTGTCGTGCAATTGCCCCGCAGCCCGGCCCGGCAATTAAAATGCCAAAAAAGATGCCACTAATAAAATTTTTAATGTGGGTGATTGCGGCCAACTTTGCTCATATAACACAAGAATCTGTAAACAGAGTGCCCCGCGGTAATTAGTGGCGCGCATCAAGACAGGCTGTAGGTGATCCCAGGTTGATGGAAAGGTAAGAAGTATGCCTAACGATGTCTGACAGCACAACAACGGACCTCCTATTGGGCACCTCTTTGTTCGCATGTTGAATGTGTCAAATAACCTGGAGTCAAACTAATTTGAAAGATTTGTGGTATTTTATGGGATTGTGACATGGAAACCGATTGTATTTTTTTTTTGCTGTTGTCATTCGGATCTGATGTCTAGCATTTTGAGGGTTTCCGTGGACGCGGTTTTGTTCAAGATATTTCGAGCACAAAAGCGCCTTGATATAATCTATCGAGATTTGGAATTTTGTAATTTCAGTTTGATGTGTTCTAGAAATTTATTTATTTGTATTGTGTTGGGTGTGATATGGCTGCACCTTTCAGAGTTATATGAAAAGAAGACATCAAAAAAACACATTTTGTTAGTAAACAAAATCCGAAACTAGTAGGCGACTAAATGATGTGGCAAGCATAGGAGTATCTCAACATTGGCGACAGTCGCTTTAATCTCTTCATAAATCTCTAAATAAATCTCTTCATAAAGTTTGAAACATAAAAGTGCTCATTTCCCTCTTCCTGCTTCAACCTCTTCTAGGGCATTAGAAGTCAACCACACACCAATTAACCCTTTTTGTGCATCAACTGTTTCCGCTCTTTCAACGGTTTCCCTATTGTATGAGCGCTCTTTTAACGAATGTTCTCTACACGCTCTGCCAGGGGTTCATACACATGCTTCTATGGCATTTTTTGGAGTTCCAACATGGAGAAGCCTGTGTCCTGATTAAAATAGTAAAGCGGTGCTATTACCCACTTTTCTTTAAAATGTCACAAATTTACTGCCAGTTTCATTTCCTATACATATATGCACTTTAATCCTGTTTTAATGAAATCTAAAAACGAGATTTTTGTTTGAGTACAGCGTTAGGCTAATAAATATTCAGAGTGGAACGTGAACACTGTCTACGTTAAACAAGGATAAGGATTGATTTAAAAAAATTTGGGAAATAATACTGGATTGTAAATAACAGTTGAGAGCGTTCTTCTTCTTCTTTGACGGCTCTACAACCGGGATCCGGTCCTGGCCTCTCGCAACTGTTCTCTCCACCAGTCCCGATTCTGAGCCGATGTCATCCAGTTTGGCATCTCTAATCTCTGAGCGTCCTGGTCTACGCTATCCCTCCAGCACAGGTCGGGTTTCCCTCGATGTTGCACCCCATAGGTCTTACCGCAGAGAACTTTCCGAGAAGGCTCATCTTTACTCATACGAGCTAGATGTCCTGCCCACCGGAGTCCAACAATAGCGCTCGTAGATCTCGTCATTGTAGAGTCTCCGGAATCGTCCTTCCTCGCATAAGAGGCCAACAATCCTCCGAAGTATTTTCCTCTCGAACACCGCCAAGAGGTTAAAGTGCTTCTTGCTAAGCACCCACGTTTCGGATGCATATGTGAGTACCGGTAAGACCATCGTCTTATATAATAGAAGTTTAGACGTTATGGTTAGATAGATTTGAAGAGCCTTGACAGACTATAGTGGGGTTTGTTGGCTTTTAGCAGTCGTGCGCGTATTTCAGGTTCCATGCTATTGTCGGCTGCTACTATTGACTCAAGGTAGGTAAATGATTTTACCACATCAAACTCGTGTTCCTCTACCTTTATTGTGGGACCAATGTTAGGTGTTCTTGCAGACGAGGCCACCATGTACTTTGTTTTGCTTTCGTTGATGTGCAGTCCCACATTTCTTGCCGCTCAATCTGGTTGAAAGCTTCTTGTACAGCTGTTGATGTTTTTCCAATGATGTCGATATCGTCTGCGAAAGCCAGTAATTGGGTGAACTTGTGGAGGATTGTGCCCCTTGATGTCGCGCCAGAATCTCGGATCACTTTCTCCTACGCCAGGTTGAAAAGGAGGCAGGCCAGACCGTCCCCTTGTCGGAGTCCATTATAGATGTTGATTGGTCTGGACAGTGTTCCGGATACCTTTACTTGGCTTGTCACATTGGTCATGGTCAACCTACATAGTTTTGTCAGCTTGTTGGGGATGCCGAATTCTCTCATGGCTTTGTAGAGTTCTACTCTGGCTATGCTATCATAGGCGGCTTTAAAGTCTATGAAGAGGTGTTGGATTGAGTTTTGAAACTCTAGACATTTTTCCATAGCCTGCCTCAAAGTGAAAATCTGATCGGTTGTTGATTTGCCTGGGCTGAAGCCACACTGGCATTGGCCTATGATGTTTCTAGCGTATGGGGCCATCCTGTTTTGTAGGATGGCGGAGAATATCTTATACGCAGTACTCAACAACGTTATACCACGATAATTGCTGCACGTTGTGATATCTCCTTTTTTATGTACCTGGCAGAGGATGCCTTTTCTCCAGTCTTCTGGCATCGCTTCCTGTTCCCATAATTGCACGATTAGTTCATGAATCGCTTGGTGTAATGTAGGCCCTCCATATTTAACCAGCTCCGCAGGGAAGCCGTCTGCACCCGAGGCCTTACTGTTTTTGGGCCGGGTGATGACACTGCTAAGATTCCCTTCTTTGTCCTTGCAGTATGTGCAACGTGGTGTGAATTGCGTCATACCGCGTACTCCTCGGTAGAACTGTTCTAGTTCACAAACGAGATTTTTATCCCAGGCTTCCTTTCAGGTTTCCAATTCTCTTTTCTTCTTTTCTGAGCTCTTATATTTCTCTTCGCTTGCTCGTGTTCTTTGAGTCTACAGCATTCTTAAGTTCAGTTGCCAGCTTGCATTCATTATCGAACCAGTCGTTCCGATCTCTACGACTTCTGCCTAAGATGGAATCAGCAGTACCAACGACAGTATTTTTAAGGCGGGTCCAGCTCTCGTCGACGCCTGGCATCTTATTCCCAGGACTTATTCTTCTGAGCGCGAGTTCTAACGCCTGACCGTAGCTGTTTCTGGCCATTTCATTGCTTAGTGCAGCTGTATTGATTCGTGTCTGATTAGCGGATACAAAACTTTTCAGCGTTGTACTGCGCTCTCGGAGCACCATACCAACAAGATAGTGATCCGAGTCAAAGTTGGGACCTCGGTCCGTTCGTGCCGTCATCAGACCCGAACTATCAACACATGGTCTATTTGATTGCGAGTCGCCCCATCAGGAGATATCCAGGTGGCTTTATGGATATCTTTACACGCAAATCTGGTACTTGCAAAGACTTGAATGTATTCGCAATCGACCGTTCCAAACGCGAGTGTCATTTTACCAAGCGGTGCCCGAACTAAGTACTAACCACGTCCAATGCTGCTTGACTTACGCAACCGAACAAGAACTAGTCTACTGAGTATGCTAATGGCACCCTTTCAATATCCCACCCATGACACAAACCTAGTACCCAAGCTTGTAAAGAGGACGCGGAGCATGTAGAGCATGTTATTTTGTTAGAATGCTGTCCATATTCCGATGCTCTTACGACAATTTATGTAGCCAGTGAATTGGGTAGCGGGCTTCGCCTAAGTCACCTTTACTACAAAGAAAGTTGGTAGGTCGCTGATCCGTAAGCCTCACTGTTCCAGTTCTGGTGAGCACCTTCGAGGGATCCCTTTTTAAGGGTCATGCTGATGACGCCAGGCCGAAGTATTGCTTTTACGGCTCGTACCAATCTGGATACAAACGTCATGCAAAAGAGTTGGTGAGTTTAGTCAGTAGGAATCTGACACTACCGTCTGAGTGCGAACCACCAGCGGTGTTTCCTGCCGCGGGCATAGAAGCCTTAGACTGACGTTGGAACACATTCCCTGCTGCTAGACCGATGTAACATTCTCACCACTCTCTCGTAAAAAGAAAAGAAAAAAAGGTGCGTATCACCATAACTTACATCTCTGCTGGAAAGACGGTAGCTAGAGTGCCCCTAGGAGCTGAACGCTCTCTCTGGGGCTTTCGCTTCAAATCCCGGCCCCTACACCTACGAATCTTTTTTGGAGTTAGTTTTGGAGTTATTTTGGGGGTAAAACGGTAAAAATATCAGTTTTTTGCGATTATCTTGGGAACCGTTGTTGCAAGTGGTCCTAGTCAAAATTAAAGCTCATGATATTTCCCATCAAACGCAATGTTTTTCGTAATCTAAAGAAAAAATCAACCTCGCTTAACCTATGCTTCCATCAAAACTAATTTTCAAACTCCATCTAGAAATGAAACGCAGACCAAATCCGCACATTGGATTCCCGCATAAATTAAATCTATTGAAATCTTATTGCGAGTCCTCCAAGCCCCTACAAGAGCCTACTCAAGAACCCCCGTCACATTCCCCACCAGATTCCACCCAAGACGAGCGAGAAAGCCCATCCAACACACAAAATCACCACGGTGAATTTCAATTAATTTCACACAGGTGGCGCCTACTCGCACCCAAAACTTCTAAGCTCACCACACAGGACCCACCTCAGATTCCCCATAGGATCCCACCCAATACCCCAGCGCGAAAACCCGCCCAAATCCACCACAGAAAAGTTCAACTAATTTCACACATGTGGCTCCCAATCATACCGAAAGGTTTTAAGCTCACCACCAAAAAGCTCACCACACAGGTTTTTGTCGCGAATAAAACACCCACCCGAGGCCACCACCACACTCACAAAAAAAGCTTTAGCCAATACATAAACCTAAACTTGGTACAGTACGTTAGAACGCGAGATGCAGGATGCCATTTGCTTCCTTCGTAAGTGTATGCTAATTGCACAATTTCTTCGTGAATTGTTTGATTTGACCAGCTCCGCGGTGTTCCGGCTGCAACGGAGACCTCGTTTTTAGTTGGTTTACGGCTTTGGTAAACTCTTCTAAGCTTGGTGGTGGCAGCATAAAAACATTATTGGATATTGGTGGAGCCTCCAATTTCTCAGTTTTTTCTTTATTTTGCAATTCATGAAGGTGCTCTTTCTATCGATCTAAAATGTCTCTGAATAGCTTTCAAATCGAAGGTTTTCGAATGAGAGCAATATCCAGGTTCATCTCACCAAAAGCCACGTGTCATCGTTGCAGATATCGCTCTGCTGTGGAGAAAATTATAACTCGAGTTTAACAGTTAATGTCAAGGTCCACTTAGGCGATGTTTCTTAAGATAGGATATATTTTGTAATTTACGATTTCCGCTCTTCCCAGCAACACCACTTTACTATTATTCCCAGGAGCCTTGTTATGGCTACAATACCATAAACATTGTCACCTTAAATCCCGCCCATCATCACCTTTAAGTAAAATGATCATAAATTGAATTATTCACCATTTCGCACCTCACCAAGTACGTCGTTTTGAATCTCACCAAGTACGTCGAATTGTGACAGTAAAAACCGTTTATCTTTATTCATCACACATTTGTATACTTTCCCAGAAACAAAGTTGCGCTCAACTTGTCGCCATTTGAAAACAGGAGACAGGCAAGAAAGAAACTAACGAAAAAGTCATAAAAATTTTTGCAACATCTTAATGCTGCTGTAGCCAGTGATAAATCGTTACACAGTTCATATCACACCTGTCCCAAGTGCTAAAACATGTAGTCATCAATTCGGAACGTATCGATGCCTAACAAAATCCATAAATTTTACACGTCTAATGCCCTTCCTTAACAGTAACAAGGTATCGTAAACGTTTCGCATTTAAGTTTAACCTCTCTTGGGAGAAACGATCCCCAGAATCCGGAATCCAGAGTGACTGTATAGAGAGTAGCCCCCCCTCTCCCTAGCCCCTATCCAAAGAAGGGCAATCAATTTCCTTGGGACAAAATATATACATATATGCGAATATCTTTAGCGCTACTTCTTCCAGGGAGTCCCGATCTCTTTTGTGCAAAAGGCAACAAAGTTGCAGGCCACTGCCATATCTGTCCACATGGTGCCATTGTTGACCTCCGTTCTGCTATCTTAAGGAAGCAGTTAACAGTGCCACACAAATAAGCAAGAGAAACGTTTTTTTGTCGATGGGTGGGACGTCTTTCGTGAGGAGATTGAGGCTGGATGCAGTCTTGAATTATTAGATATCTAGGAAGCATTAGCTCAGGGCTCTGACCGAATAGAATCCAGTAGATAAGTAATTAGTGTTGTGGCCCGGGATAGTGTAAGTTGTTTACCCTATCTGTGTATCTCTGGGAAACAAGATCGCTGCCTTACAGGGGGTAATCCTGGAGATTGATTACGTTTTGTAGAAGGCGCCCATGGGGCTCCGCTTACAAAGTATTATACCCAGGTTAACCCCAGGAATAGCTTAACTAATCCATGAAAATTTAAAAAGACTCGAAGAAACTGTTACTAAACTACATGCACCATGGATCTACTCATAAATTGTTTAAACTAGTGTCGTCACCTCATTTCACAGCTCGAGAAGGTGACGACACTTACCAGGATAATGGCGTGTACTTGGCCTATGTGTCTATGCGAGGGGATGTGCTGTTGTGCATCTTTTACTCCAGCTTCCGTCCTGATAGAATCCAATTCCTTAACATGATACTCATTCTGAATGGGGGTTTTCTGTAGGGAAAAAAAATTTATTATTCATGTATTCTAGGGGTAAATTCTACCATTCTAGGTGGTGGTGATGTGAAACCCTTAAGCGCGACGACGACAAGGTATAGAGACACTAACCAGAATCGAGAAGGATATGCCATAATCTGCAGACTATGTCGCCAAGGCTATTTACTAGATTAAATCTACTTAGATATATGCGACTTTCTGCGATGGTGTGGTATTTAATTTTCATCTCTACACACAGTATCCAGACAAGAGAGGATCATCCATATGGTATTCTACAACATAAATGACACCCTTTTGAATGCGGGGTGAAAGTATCCCGAAGCGCATCAACACTTTAATAACTTTACAACGCAAATAAAGCACTTTTGTATATACACACTTATTTCTTGTCGCTATAATCGTGGTCTTGAGATATAAACATTCACTTTCTATGGGTTTAGTTTTATCCCATTAAACTCTTGAGATTAAACGCTTTTTTCCTTTTCGATGTGAAAGAATAAGCAAACAGACGATAGCGGTTTAAGGGTATTTTAACCTTTCTTTCAAATTGTCATTCAAAGTTGGACCTTGGGCATTTTGGTTATTGTCCAGGTTCTTGTGAATAGTAGAATAGGGATAGTTACCTTGAGAATAAATGAATATGGATAGAAGAAAACAAATGGTGAACTTACATTGATGATGAAACCTTGAAGATTGCACTATCTCAACTTCAAAGGCTTAATGAAAGCAGTAAAAAACTGCTTTTTTGTCTGATTTTTAAAAAGCATATGGAAGTGTTGAAAGAAAGAAAGAAAAGGAACTTATGTTAAAAAGGCAATGGGCAAGACAAATGTATGTATCATCCACCCGTCGGAACCCGCATAAATGAAATCTAATTCTTATTATTTTGAGTCCTCAAAGTCCCTTCAAGATTCTACCCAAGAACCCCTCCTCAGATTCCCCGCAAGATCCCACCCAAGACACACACCCAACACAGCGAATTTCATCTAATTTCACACAGGTGGCGCTCATTTACACTGAAAGCTTTTAAGCTCAAAATCAAAAAGCTCACTAGAACGGTTGTTGTCCCGAATAAAACTCCCACCCGGGGTCACCACCACACCCGGAAATCGATTTAGTCAAGACACAACCCTAAACTTGGTACAGTATCTTTATAACCCTTCTACTCTTGTCACATTGGCCATCGTACGTAATCGTGTCAGTTTATTGGGGATGACAAATTTTCTCTTGGCCTTTCGGAGTTTCACTCAGACTATTATCGCAGGCGGTCTTAAAGATTAAAAAGAGGTGTTGGATTGAGTTTTGACACTGTTACTGAGTTTCCATGAGAGTTCAACCAGAGTTGAACCCGAGTTATACGTCATGGAAACTGAATGAGTTAAGAGTTTTCTTTAAAGATTTTCAGCTTTGCTCAACTCAACGAAAATAGGTAGGTTGAATTGAGTTTACGCATGCAACTAAAAACGGCACACTAGCAAAGGTACAAAAACTGAAAATGTCACGCCTCTTTATATTTAATAAATACTTTCAAAAAAAATCTATAACAAAATTAATTTATGGAAAAAGATAGAGGAAGACGGAAGCCAGAAATGGAAACACATAGAGTTAATCGTTGAGTTGAAGTGTCATTTCAACTCAACCACAACTCAACTCAACTCGACTCCCATGGAAACTCGGTATGTATACATTTACCAAACCGGTTGTTGTCCCGAATAAAACTCAAGATACAAACCTAAATTTGGTCCAGTGCGCGTTCCAGACTTTCTATTACGATAATCGGACCGATTAACAGTTCAATTTACCACAATCCGAACTTAAGGCAATGTTTATAACACATGCCCCAATATCCATGAATGCTTTTAATGAAGTATCTGACCGTAAGTACCGCGCCCTTCACTTGGACCTATTGTAATCTTGACAGAATCTAAACCGAAGATTGTCAGACCAGATCGCTTTGAGTTGTCTGTTCGACTATGGTTGCACCAACAACGAGGCCCAGATCCCAGCTATCGCGGAGGACACTGACAAGGAACGCGATAGCCAGACTCGTCCTCATCAAATCAGAATCTGCACGTGGGGTCTTCCGCCTCTCCGATTTTTTGTCTAGATAGTGTAGGGGGAAAGCGCCCGACTACCATTCCTGTCTGTCGTTCGGATCCACTCCTGCTCCTTCGTCTCTCCATTTCTGCGACGTGGATAACTTTCCTTCTTTCCTGTCTTCCCTTGTCCACGATGTTTGACACTTCTAACTGCAGCACGTGAACTATTTTTCATCAACAGTCATTAGACGTTCCATAAATGGGTCGATTTCATTGTGTTTAAGTAGCGCCTCGCAGATCTTAATTCGGTCTCTCATGTTTTTCGCGCTCATCTCATGAGCAACCATAAGCACCCATACATTCAGCTTTGTTGAAATGATTCAAAACAGTTTTGTGACCAATGCCTAGCTCCATACCAATATCGGCATAGCTGTTTTAGTTTCAGTTATTGGACGACCGGAGCGTGGCTCATCTTTCACATTAGAATTACCAGAACAAAAGCGAGCGAACCATTTCCGCGCAGCAGATTTCGATAAAGCACCTTCACCGTACACACAGCACAAATGTTTCACAAGCCTGCACCAATTGCGATGTTTGTACACTCAGAATAACAATTGAACTGTCGCCTTTCAAACGACCGGTGGTGTCGTCCCGATAAATGGTTCATGACTTATTTGCAATTAACGCCATCTATGGGAAAAACACTACGAACTATTCACAGGACTAATATTAACTATAATTTTGGACATAGACTATTGATTGGTTTGCAGCTCAGCACGTTTAGAGTTCTGAAATGGAGTATAAACGTAACCCTGCAGCAAAGTTGTGCAGATAGTGCAGTGTTCAAAGTGACTCTGCTTTTGTTGATTGTCAAAATTATCAGGTGGATATTTTCAGAATAAGCTTCATTTTAATTAAATTCTGAAGTTTTATTATAATTTGAATATTTTTCGTTATAGAAACCAAAAGAAGGACTAAAACTTGAAGTCGAGTTTAATAGCGGAAAGAGGAAAAAACCGTGTTATGGAGAGTTACTTGAAGAGAAATAAAGAATATTAAGTCAGATTTTTAAATGACGGCTCCTTTCCGTATACAATCACGAGTCCAGAAACGTCACATAAATCTTGAAGATGCTTTAACGCTGCATTTACACGACTCGGACTGAATTTACAGCAAGCTCATTTCCAGTGTTACTGCATATATATGCTGCAGTTTTTGACGTTTCCGAACTCACACAATATTTCTGCATTTACTTTAGACAGAATAGTAAGAAGAAGAAAACGACGACCGGACTGTTCCAGAAATCATTCATACCGTTCTGCAATAGCTTCTTAGAGCATCAAGTACTGGCTTGGGAGAGTTACCCCATGAAAAGAATTAATGCACCCTGTAAAAAAATCCAAATTGATTCGATGCGTCAAGAAAAGGTAACTAATAAGTCCTAAACACTAAATGTCGTCCAATGTGCGGTGATGATTTATGCGCCATCTATTAGAGTTCCAACGAACTGTAATTTGTAACGCATTGTAATTTGTAACGGACTGTAATTTGTAACGATTTATGCAGTAAGCTACCATTGCGCCATCTGTTAGTTAGATTTTTTACGAACGGTAATTGAAGACATTAAGCTTCTCAAAGTGCTAGGACAGTGCAAAACGAAGTCTCGAATGTCCCATTAATAGAGGGATTCCAGACTGTGGTGGAAAAATCTAGATACGGGAGGAGCTTGGATATAAAAATGCAGTGGCAGCGGCATTTAAGGTCAGTTTTGATTTGAAAAGCGATTAAAGTGTTCTAAGTGATCAAAGTGACCTAAAGCGAAAATGGTGATTAAAAAGTGAATTAAAAGGCGATAAATGTAAGTTATTAGTGAGAGATATTATAATTGCAAGTGATAATTAGTGAGCTGTGAGAAGTGTGTTTGTATTCATTGAATTGTGTTAATAAGAAGTTTTGTGTGAATATTTAAAAAGTGTATTCCTTAATTAATCCTACGAATCCGTTAAGCAGTAAAAACGTAACAGTATTATATCGATAGTTATTCTTATCACCAATAACATAATAAAGTAATAATTACAAGTGTAGTACAATAAGATATACTATAGTAGAATTAAAAACAAAACAACGTGTTTTAATTTAAAATAGTAATCGCCCGACGGCGACAAGAATAAAGGGGGGAAACGGAGACGCCCCGAAGAAGTTTTATCTACGGACATACAACGATGTCTCCAAAATATGAGAGAGCGTCGAAACAGGGGTCTATCTATAGGTGTTGATTACCTATAGTTAACTGTTCTGGCACCTTCGGGCGTACATTAGTATTTTTCAAATCTTTCAGATGGTGGCGATCCTGATGGACTGCCAGACAATGAACCTCGAACCTACATAAGGATGCAGCTTTGGAATTTTCATGGATAGCCAAGTCTCTTTAAGAGCTCTAGATAATGATGATGTTAGTAGAACGATTTATCTCTGGTCTAGATAGACACGGTAGAAAGCGTAATCTGACTCTCGTCTCAGTTCTCGGACATAGGAACATAGATCTGAACGAAAAAGCCGACTCTATAGCCAAGTAGTTTTCTTCGGGGCCCGGAGATTGAAATAGTTACCCTGTTTTTGAATTTACGCGATAGCCAGCCAAAGGCGGAGAGCCCTTCCTCTGTAGGACGAGTTGGCCTACTTACGACAAATGAACGTTGGTCCACCTAACCAGATCCCGAAGAGATATTGTCAGAACTACGGCAATCGTCACAGTCCATAAGGGACCACGTTGCCAAACTAGGTATGCCACGTAATATCGACTACAGTAGCTGCGTGCTTCTTTGATCCGTTAGCTGGCGGTGCGAGCAGGACGTTCCCGCAACGGATACTCTGCTCTCAGTGTCGCTAGGTCTCGAACTCTATTCACGATTCGTTTCCATTCTTGACGATTTTTGGCGACGTCTCGAGCCTCGATAACTGATAATCGTTGATTCTTTAAGTCACCCTCGATATTCTTTAGCCAGGTTTTCTTCGATGCCGATCGCTGAATTCTCCAGTCTGCCGGATGGTTTCGCCAGAGAAGTTTACGTGGCAAGCGGTTATCTATCATCCATTAGGCAAATATCTCCAAACCATCGTAGTCGACATTTTTAGATTTCTTCTTCGATCAGTGTCTGTTGATCGCATCTTTGTATAATTGCCTCGTTTCGAAGGCGATCGCGGAGTGCGACGTACGAAAGAGAAACACTCGTTCACTTCCTGTATAAATGACCGTCTCTAGCCGAGCAGCGCACGCTAGGCAGCTGCGTTCTTAAAGACTTAAAATAAATGTCCAGACTAGGATTCGGGCACTGATAAACTTCCTAAACTCAACGGCGTTCTAAGGAGCTAATTGGATCTCCGGTTGGACTGGAAGCACCCTTACACCTGACTTATTATAAGGACTGTTCCAACAGAATAAACGTTGTGCTCCCTCCACGGCAAATCTTATTACGCGGAAGATTAGATTAGCCCGCTCGGCTAATTCTCTGCCTACAGCCCCCACTCTTTTCGTGCACTGTACAAACTAGAACTTCGTTTCTAAATAGAACAACTCGATTGTGGAACAAACTTACACTTATAACTCCAACAACATCCAACAGTTCCTAAGAAGAGTTCATCACCACCTTCAACACCCTCCTGACTACTCATAACACCAATCCTATTCTATCCCTCGAACTAAGCTTACTACTAGAACTAGACATTGCACCATGATCAACGGCATGGCGAACTGGTAGTACAAAGCACGATTCCTGAGATTAGAACTGCCACATAAAATCAAACAAAACACCTGATGATAAACCATACAAATAACATGATTATCATATTCCGTCATACTTTCAATTCCATTGTCACGGTACATCCAAATATCTACCAAAGACATAATAATTCATTAACCTTTCCGTCCGCACTTCCCTTTTCATTGCCCTTTGAAAATACCAAAATTAAAAGCTTATCATTATCTAAATTACAAAGGAAATAAAAAAAAATCATAATGACCACAAGAATCCCTCTCCCCTCGCGCACCCCATCTATTATCTCCAACAACAGCAACAGGAAAAAATCCAATTCTTTTAACGACAACCTCCAAAATTGTTTTACACACGAGTGCGGACGAGATTAAATTGTTAATTCTACCGCGACTTCTCTATCTACTGTTGCCAAAGTTATATACATTTGTGTATCCCCAAAACTTTCTCAAGAAAATGTTCAGTTATGTCTTCACCGGAAAACCGTTTGAAATTTTAATGAAATTTCATGGCTTACGGATCCATTATTTCAAGCCGAATTCAATTTAGCTTAACTACAAAAATACTACTACTACAGCAGCGCGCCAGCAACAACTACCCGAGAATATAAATTTAAAACTTTTCTAATTAAAAAAAAATAAAAAGAAATTCACTTTTTATCTTTACGAACCTTTCGCTTCCCTGGTGAAAAGAGCCGATAATTGGGGGGATATCCACAGTATCAAGGAAAGGAAATAATATATTATTGGTAATCAGTGCACAGGTAGCGCACAATCTTGGAAATTTAATTTTTTTTTAAATTTTCTTTTATTTTTTTTATTTTCACTGAACACAATTATCTGATCGCGATTTTCTCACGCAATTTCACGGTACAACCAGTCACTGATTAATGGAGCACTGAATGGACAACAATAGTCGAATGGTGATTATATCCGCACAACGGATTATGATTGCACCTTTTTCAAGAGCACAACCCGCGCGTCAGATCTGTGCATAAGCGCACTCGATACTCGTAACGCCGTCGTCGTCACCTGTTAATGCACCTGTGAACACAGCGCCAACATCGGCGATTTGTTTACAAACAGAAAAACTAGTCCAAAGCGTGACGAAACGAAACGTCGTCCGCGAAAACGTTTTTTTATATATAGAAGATATTTTTGTACACGCTCCTGTTTTCCACGGCAATCCACCCGCAATCAGATCTCGGCGAGGACTGAAAGGTGTCTCACAGCATCCATAAGTGTCGAACCGAACAGAATAGCGCTCGGCCCTGCTCCATCAGCAACAACCTGTGCAATAGTCCAAGTCCGAGCCGCCTCTAATGATGCGTTGCACGTCGTGGGGCTGCCGCCGTCTTCTGAGACCTCTACCTTCCATCAACCGTCGTCGACGTCGTAGTCGTCTTTTCTCGCGGCAGTGAACTCTATGCTGGACAATACCAACACGGAGCACCAGGCAGCACCAGTCCACCACACGATCCAGCATGGTGGTGTCCATGTCCGCGTTACTTAACGCCGGTATCTAGAACCTGCACCGGAGTTGGACTGCTGGGACCATACCACAAAACTCTTCCGTTTGCGGGCGCTTAAGCTCGGTCGTGCTCGAAGGGAGTTTTTCCTAGTTTCTACTTATTTTGGGGGGCGTCCTGTAGATATATATATATGTGTGTGCGTTTTTCTGTGCTCCCCACGAACATCCTGGGAAAATGTTGTAATGCGAAGTCGTGCAACCCTGCTGCAGCCCTTCAAGTGCCACCGCTATGCCGAAGTTAAGGAGCTTTCAGCCAGACTTTTTTTTCTCTCCACCCTGTGTGTTTTTTCGAGCATGGAAAAAGTTGTAACGACTCCATATTACTATATTTGTGTGCGCGCTGCTTGTGGGGATTCTTGTTCCCTCTCCCCCACCCCCAGTCCCACCACCATTCGGTGGTGGTTTGTTATCCTTAAAGCTTGAATCGTTCGGCTTTTATTATATTAATTTTTTTCTTCTTTCTTTTCTGTTACTCATGCTGGACTCGTTGACGATGAGGCGGTATGTTTCCGGTTTGTTTTACATGAAAGCGGAAACGCGATGCTGCCTTAATCGTGAACAGAATTTAATTAAAAGGACATGCATACAAACAAGGACATGTTGTGGGCGGATAATTGCCAATTCAGCAAATAAATATATACATACTATGCGATATATAGGAGAACGCTGAATTTCAACAAACGAAGTTTTTGGCAATATTTTTTTTGTTGTTGCTTCGCTATCACAGGTGTGCTTTTCCATTCTGTTACACCTGTTACTGAGATTGGGAGTTTGCATTGTGTACTATTAACATTTGCATATTTTTTTATTTTGTTGGTTGCTATTATTGAGAACACGCATAAATATGCTACGTGCATCGAAAGAGTAACTGCAAATTTGGTTATTTTGAGTTTGTTTTAATATTTATACAAATATGAAATTGAAGTAGTACGTCAAATATGTTGATTATATTGCATGGAAACGCGTGATCCAATCCTTTTCGTCGAGTCCTTTTTCGTATCAGCAAATAATTTTAACAATTTTGTTGAAACTATGGTGAAAGCCCCAGCTATGGTAAGGGTTAAGACTTTTGACTACCTTTTCAGAGTTTTGGGTTTGATTCGTCGCAGCGGTTAGGCTATTACCACGTATACATGACCGAATCGAACGATCTAGAGATTGAAGGATTAAAAGCGAATCTGCGTATTTGACATCGTCGGATCGAATAATTGAAGTTCAAATGGATTCAAACGTAATCGAAAAGCAATTAACATAACCTAGAATTTATAGTTTTCATATCGTTTTACTGTTGTTTCGCTTTGTCATTATGAAACTCTTTATTTGCAAACTATCGTATGAGAAAATCCCTGGTTTTCAGGAACGGCAAAAAACAGCTCTGAAGTTAATTTTCGATACATTGCAACCGCAGTTTGAAAAGATTGGAGAAAGGATATGGCTTCGATACTTTGCCACCACTCGATACTTTGCCACCACCACACATAAACAATTGCAATAAAGCGAAAAAACAGGCATTTTTCATTTTCGATAGTTTGCATTTGGATCGACGATATCTATGAAAAAAACCATAGTCAACTTTATCAGGCAACCATGTTAAATTTGAGATTTACACTGACGGCTCTTACGAAAACAGTGGTTGTATTCAAATTTTACCACTTATAAGCATGGAAATGTAAAATGTTCAAGATAATTTCCAAAATTATGTCAATGTATTTTTATATATACTAGTATCGCCCATTGGTCGAAATTCGACCCTCTCTCCCTAGTCTTCTCTCAATCCGTTCCGTTAAAGTTTGACGTCTACGCATTTCAAATAACTCAGTAATAATTTAATTTAACACTTTAATTTCTCTATCAGTTCTAAACAAGAAAAAAAAATTGTTCTAAAAAAGTGTAATTAAAAACTACATTATCATCTAAAATCGCATCTTTGAACAAAACTTTCTTCATTTAAAAAACACCATCGCTTACCGTGATATTTTGATAATAATTTCCACTTTGTTTTATTATTTATTTTTTTATTTTTTTTAATTAAAATTTGCCGGGGCGGTAAAAATCTCCACAGAAAGAAAAACCTTTTCAACATAAGCGGAATGACGCTGACATGCAATCGAAAAGTGGCACAACTCAAAAATTGGCTGTTTTGAGTTATTGCCGCCAGGTGACTGTTGGCCCTTTTCTTGCCGTACTGCGATAGTATATGCATTTATTTCTAATCTAATTTGTTGAAACAAAAACAAACAAAATTTTGAAATGCCAATTTGATTTGTTTAAAGC
This sequence comes from Thereva nobilitata, assembly GCA_963855945.1. Lineage (NCBI taxonomy): Eukaryota > Metazoa > Arthropoda > Insecta > Diptera > Therevidae > Thereva > Thereva nobilitata. Next base: position 16,154,350 of record OY979696.1, on the reverse strand, counting down.
GTAGTGAAAAGGAAGTACGGCAAACTTTCGCTAAGCAATCTAGGCTCATGAAATTTAGTCGATTCACAAACCTTGATAATAAATTTTTATATTCGCCTGTTTATATGCTAACCGTAATTTCTACCTTATATTGTTGTCCTTTTATCATTTTATATTGGGAAATGCAATACTCATTTCTGAGTGACAGAATTGAGATAAATGAATAATTCTTGTTTTGTGCACACCTTTAGGACTCCGACTTCCATATAAAACCAATTTGAGGAAAATTGGTTTAGTGGAAGTCGGATAAAGTGCTGTACAAAAAAGTGCTTGCGTATTAATATATAGATTGTATTATAAGCTTCTTGAGACTACAAAGCCAGGCTTTTAGGTAGTTATATTAAATGCCTATAGTCCTTTGCGGCTTCATTCCTTCTTCGTTTCACAGGAACGTGACTAAACCAACCGTATCTCTTGAACATGACCGGGATCCAAATCGATTTTATTTATCGTGGTTACATGAAGCGATCGAAAGCTCGACTTGAAAGTGGTTTGAAATACCATCTGTGTTTTCGGTTCTTCTCGATTGAGTTACCGATTTGAAATTAAATCCAAACAGGACTGAAAGTGACAGATGACAAATGCCAAGTTGGGATAATGGAATGCAGTGAAGAAAATTATTTAATTTTGCAAGCTTTTTCTGCTTATTTCAATAATTTAATGTTAATTTTGAAAATACATAATCAGCATGAGAAAATAAGAAGAAGGAGACTTTATACAATTTATTTTAATTTATTCAAAAGCAAGCATGTTGTTTCTTCATTTGTCCATATATTTCGTTTAGTCATGATTAAAAGCACTTCTCACAACACAAAATACTTTTCCAAACAAAAAAAAAACCAAGTAACCTAAAAACGTCAAAATTAAATTCGATCTAATTTCAATTTGTTTTACATGCACATTCTTGATTTAATTTCAATTCGATCAGGCCGATGTTACAATTGGGGCTTTGACTTTACTTTGACTTAACTTCGGGCTTTGATTACATGTAATGTCATTAAAGCAGATTAAATAAAAGCTTCGACTGAAGTTTGTCTGCGACTGTATTTCGACTGCAGTCCGGCTTTAAGAAAATTCAAAGTTTCGTCCGCCTGCAGCCAACTTCACTTTATCTGAAAAAACTGAAAACAACTTTTTTAAAGCGAAAGGAACGGTTTTGAATTCCGAGTATTTTTTATAGACTGCGAACAACATTAAAAAAAATTCCAATTCCTTTTCAGACATTTTAAAATTTTGATTTTTCTACTTTGCTTCTGCTTTGAAAGGAAACAGCTGATTGCAGTCAAAGCTACAATTTAATTTTAAAGTCCGGGGACTTTCTTTGCAGTCGGAGTTGAAGTCGAAGCCAAAGCCTCAATTGTAACACGGCCCTCAAGGAAATTTTTTGTATCGGATCGAGTCAATCCTATTTCAAATCGATCTGTGTTTACATAAGATCGAAATGTATTTCAAATATGTTTCAAATCAATTTCGAGCGTCATGTAACCAGGGAATGAACATTTCCAAAGTTCGTCTGTCATTTTCAATTCCAAAATTTTAACCACAAATTCGATATTAAAAATCCCAGACACCCATTTTTATTGGAATCAGAACACGATTGGCCAATTCCTCCGACAAGTTATGGCCGTCATTTATAATTTTTGAACACAAATTCATTATTAACAACCTTAAAACCGATAGATATCGATTTTAATTGGAATGGCAATTGTCAAATTCGTCCGCCATCTTAGTTTTTTTTAGTTATCAGATTGCACTATCACGCGAACAGTACACATGTGCCCAAACTGAACTTGATCGATTATGTGGAAGTAGGTTGATATTCAGGTGCAAAGATTTGTGGACGTAGTTACGCAGTTAACTCTATTGTTCAAGAATTAGGAAAGGGTGCATTTGATATTCCAGACCGCCACCATTCCATCGTAACTGTTTACATGGCTAAAAATGCAAATCTTTGTTGAGGATATTTAACAAATATGACGGAGATATCCCCAGTTTCTGTGCATGCGCATGATGTCGATGAGAGGTGCTCGAACGTTCACATACACTCTGCCTCACTACTGCCTCAATATTTTCTGTCGTCCGTTGGCTACATTGTCGCACAGCCTTTGCTTTATCTCCTAGTTTATGCATATTTTCAAAATTATTGATTACACGCTGAATGGTTGACTTAAATTACACAGTTAAAATAAAATGTTTTAACAACTTCAACACGTTGTTGTGGCATTACATAATAAATTTTTATCGACTACTATCCACAACTGTCATATATGAACTGACAAATGACAGCCAAATCACGTCAGTGCGCCCAGAGCTACCTAACTGAGATAGGGACAGGGAACAATTGCAAATGGTTAGGATTATCATACCGCCTGTTCTGCAAAAATTCTTGATGTTCTATCTCGAAGGCAATCATTTTCCGGCGAGACCAGACTAGAACGCTCGTCAAACTCTCACATACTTCCACCCTCCTAGATTGTGAAATAAGTTAACATCCAAACCAGTTTGTCGCTCTCACTTTCGGCATCCCGCAGGTTCCTACTAACTATAGAGCTTAGAGCGTCTGTAGAACACACGTAAGAAGTAGCAGGATCGAAATAGCAGATGATCCCATCTGTAGGTGTATTTATCTCAAGGATCAGGACACGGCCTGCAGTTGTTGCGGCATCTCGTTGCTTAATGATTCGACGAGACAAGTTGGAGCGTTTTTCAACCAGAAACCACAGAAGTTTTTCATTGGGCTGCCGTACACGGCTCCTCAATCAACTGTCAATACAACAGATTTTGATGATTCTCTTGCCGTTCATGGCTCATCGTCAACAGCGAGCAGTTTTCTTGTCTTTACATGGAGGTATAAATGTGTGTGTAAAGTTAATGTGCTAAGACAAATAGTAAGAAGAAGCACATTGTGTATGTGTTAGTTTTCACGGCAAAAATAGTTGTTGAAGATGTTACAACACCTCGTCCCTTCCCTTTTACCCTCTCTCCTACAAATCCACTGTGTTGATTGTTGATTGAGGAGCCGTGTACGGCAGCCCATTGATTGCATCACGACTATACCCGAAAAATGGCGAAACAGTGTCGATAATAATGGAGTCAGAACTAATAGCTCCTTTTTCTCATTAAGACGGATAAAGGCTGTACTTTCGGGGCAAAGATGAAAGGCTCACTTTATTGTTCAAGAACAAGTCAAATATTTTATACTGTCCCAAAGAACGTAATATTTCATAAGGCTCGATAAAGTAATCACGTAGAACTTTACTTTTGTTTAAATAGAGAAAAAACTGCATTAAAATTAAACACTTTCAAAATTTAATTCCATATCCAGAAAATATCTGTTAAGTGGCCATAATTATGCTAGTAAACCTCTTCTTGCCTTAAAAACCGGAAGTAGTTTGTGGCTTTTGTAAAATCCATTTCTACACCCTCTAGCGAGCGTTGGCTGCTGGCAATCAACATTCAACAACCAACTCCATCCCAAAATGGCGAAATATAAATTTTCTCGTTAGCAATAAAGCGATTTGGAAGATGAAAATTGGTACCTACACCGCCAGGCAGAAGTGCACCATTGCATCGCTGCACCTAGCATATAATCACAGCAGCCGCGCGAAATTGCATCAATCCGCCTGAAAGCAGGAAACGGCTTTAGACGCCCCCCCCTCCTACATCCCAGCCCCATCTAGAGGTCAAGCGACTAATTTCTTTTGACACCTTCGAATTGGCAAAAGTCAAGCTAGTCATTGGCAGACGGACAGACGGACGGACATTCCACGAAAGGCCATAACGTCTGGCTAGTGTTGTCTAACAAGGCGAATCGGCCGCGGGGCCCCCGTGCTGCACAATATAGAAACAATGCGAAGCTTGCGTTCTGTTTGCACGTGAATTACATTGCCGCCTGGAAAATATGATTTCGCAATAAGCGCGCAATCCCCGCAATCATAATAATGGCCCGCGGTGCTTATGTGAGCGCGCGGCCCTCTAACGCCGCAACTATAGTCGTAATTTACGTTAACTACGTCGGCTACGTGTGCTGATCCGCCGCGATATATCAAACGGGGCCTAGGCCTTACTAGCCCGGCAACGTTATCATACCGCCGCTACGGTCGAGATTCGAACAAATTTTCGCCGATTCTTTGTTCTATCGCCATTTTCCATGTTCTCCGGAGATTGGCGCGAATTCTAAGCTCGGCTCCGTCGTAAATAATCTTTTTCGGATTTAATAAGGATTGTGCTTTGCAAATAAATTTCCCTCGCGAATTATACTTGAAATGGGATTAATTTATCGCCCGCGAACGATTTATGATGCAAGGAAATCATTATTTTTTTTTTCAATTTGCCTAAAGAAGTGTTTTATTATGTTTTACTTGATATATTTGTACAAACACAGCGAAAGCCAATAAATACCAAATTTGTTGTATTTCCTTGCTTCAGTCTAACCGTTCTTGGGAATACGAAAGAACCTCGCATGGCATGGAAACTACATCCCTTTAGCCGTAAGCACTTTGTCTGCATGTTACATAGTGCATCATAATGTTGACATGACATTGCATTAGAAACGCTTTCAGGACTTACATTGAACCCCTCTTAAGATATTTATTATCTTCCCTGGAGGAACGTCTTATCCTAAGTCAAGTGCAGTAGACACAAGTATTTTCGTCTTACGAGATAAACAATGAAGCTTTTACTGTATTAAGGTATTAAAAAAACAAGAAACGGCATTTTTTATCACCAGTTTCTACATAATTTTAATAAATATAGTTTTTGCTATTTCTAAAATGATTTTAAACTAATTTTATGGAGAAAACAAAATTTTAATTGTCATTTATCTGTATTGAAAAAAAGGCTTTTACCAAGATGGCGTCCTTTTCACAATCAGCTGTTTTCAAAATTGTGAAATTGAGATGTTCAATATACACTAAATTTGAAATTGTTTAATTACTAACGGCCAATATATCTTCTATATAAATATAATTGGAGTGTCTGTCTGTGATTTCAAAATAATTGTCATTTTCTAAGTTCATATGGTTATTTACACGATATTAACACGAAATCAAGTATTTTTAAAATTTTTGTCTGTCTGTATGTCTGTATGTCTGTATGTCTGTCTGTCTGTTTGTCCGGGCTAATCTCGGAAACGGCTTATCCGATTGCGATGGGACTTTCACTGGAAGATTCAGTATTTTCTTGGGCATGTTTTAGGCTATTTTTTTGCTAGGATCCGACTATCGGATCCGATTATCGGGCCCGATTACCGTGTTCGACTACCAGATTAGACCGAAAACTTGAACCTTGCAACTTGATTTTTACCCACTTCCATATAACCGATCAACTTCAAATTTTGCACTTATGTATAGTTCGCGTGACAATGCAATTTAACCATTTTTGGAAAAAAATCAACATGGCGGTTCCAAGATGGCGGCCGAATTTTGCAATTGTGTTCCCGGACCCCCCGACATGGATATCAAATGAAAGGGTAAGACAAGTAGATTACAATAAGCTATGTGGGGTCATTCAAAATTCAAAATGGTGGCCAGCACAAAATGGCGGATTATTCTTCGGTGTGGGCATCAAATGAAAGCGAGTATAGTGCAGTAAGCGGTGTGCCGTCATTTTAAATAAAATATGACGGTCACTACAAAGTGGTAAAGTAGAAAATAAAAAATATAGTCTAAAAAAACTAAAAAATACGCTTTTATTTTAAAATAAACTAAAAAGTAAAAAATAATTTTGAATGTAAAGTTTTTATTGCTCCAGCCAGTATATAATAACAACCTAGCTACCTACATACCAACAACGGCTAATCCGATTGCGATGGGATTTTCACCGGAAGATTCAGTATTTTCTTGGGCATGTTCTAGGCTTCACTCGGCACTCGATAGTCGCAGAAAAGCCAGTGGAAACTTTTTTTATCATTCCAATTGTAAACCTCAAAGCTCGGAACGGTTAATCCGATTTTAGGACTTTAACGGGATGATTCAGAATCTTCTTAGGCGTTTAGCATACTTTTCACTATTATCCGACTGTCGGGTTAGACCGAAAACATGACTCGATAATCGAAGGAACGCGAATGAAATGCTGTCACGGCGAGATATTGTTCTTTCAATTTGCGGAAATACTGTGAAGATTATGGTTTGCCATCTCCGCAAATGATCGATAGGTCTGATGAAAATTAAAACAGAGAATATATCGAACTCAATAAACAAATGGGAACAAAATGTTGAGGACGCTATTGGGCAAGTTCCGCACAGGGTGAGGCACGTGTTCTGAATGTGATTGTTGTGCATGTAGCACACAATTTTTCCGATAGGTGGCGCTCAACACCGCATTTTAAAAAAGTTCTAACACATTTTTTATAAGTAACTTTAAATTTTTGTTATTTGTTTTATCTGGCAGTGCCAAGCTCAGGAATCACCCTTTGTACTACCAGTCCGTTGTCGTTTGCACGTCATGGCGCAATGTCTAGCAGGGAGCTTAGTAAGGGGGGAATAGGTTAAGGGTTATCGGGGTTCGGGGGGGTTGTTGAAGAAGGTGCGGATTAACCCTGCGTTTGAACTCTTGGATATTGTAGGAGGTCGGAAATACTGACTGTGAGAGATTATTCTATAGTCGAGTTGTGTGCCCTAATATGTTTTGCAAATTTGTTATTTTTTTCATTATACCTATTTCCTATCCCGGACTGTGCACACATTAGTTTTTTTATTAAAAGGCGTTGCAACGCACGCGGGTTTTTGCTAATGTATATAATACACATATACATGTTTTATGTTTCAGGCCGATTTTGTTTGGCCGACTTTTTGGTTTGGATATCATTAGGAGCCCATACACTACAAGGTTTGATGCGTTCAAATAAGGCGTTCAAACAAAGATTGACAATGTGTGGTGAATTTGGTTTTTGGTTTTATGATTGTCACAAGATTGTCCCAAATATCAAAATCGTGGTTTTATCTGTCAGTTCTGTGCATAACCTGCTGTGTTTCTGTTGTTTTTGTCATTTTTTAGTCTTGTTGCACATATTACAACAATTTTTTCAGTATGAATAATAATTTCATTGGTTACTGATAACAACTTATTTGTAGTTAAAGCCTAGTACTAAGTTCACGTGAAATGGAATTGGGCATTTTGGGCTAGTGAAAAAGCAACCGTGGTGAGTTAATCAGCTGTTCGTAACTTTGTAGCAAAGTGTTTTCCATTCTCAAAAAATAAATTGAAATAAAATAAATCCCGCCAAATAAATACATACATACATCAATTAACAAATAAATATGTCTAAATATATAATATTAATTACCTACTTTTTAATAATAATTCACAAAACGCCTTTTAATATTCACTTATCACGTTTTTTCAGTTATCGCCTTTTGAACATTTAACAGCTCACAATTTTTCACGTGGAAAAAATGCCCAAATGCATTCTTTTAAATGAAATGAAAATGAAATTTCGTGGTGAATGCATGCCGCGCCATCTGTTAGAGAGCAGCAGAGTCTGATTTATTCACCAAAAAATTCACGTGAACTTAGTATTAAAAATGAAATGTTGACAAGCGAAATTTTCACTCGTGAAAATTTACATTGAGTAGCCCATTTAAATTCCATTTCACGTGAACTTAGTACTAGGCTTAAAGAACTTATTTCGATTTGAAATCTTAAACCAAAATAAAAACCATATAGTGTATGGGTAAGCTCAGCGTTCCAAACAAGTTTGTCACAAAAGGCGTGTTTCTTTTTCCCGGAGTAACTACACCGGTGTACTTTCGAGTAGTTCCAACTACCCCAGCTTATATCTTGGAGTAGATGATTAGAGTAGTTACATTTTTTTTGCAAAAGAGGGCGTTTACAAAGTTTTGTGGTTATGTTATTCACCTTTTCGGTTATATCAATCATTAAGCGCGTTTTTTGAAGTTGTTATTTAACGAAACCTTTGATAAAACCGAAATTATTCTAAGGGAAAAGAAGAAGTTTAAAGAAATTAAATATATCCAATGAAAATTGTGAAATTGTAAGCTAAAAAAATATCGGAACTCACATTTTTATGCAATTGATTATATATTTTGAGGTTAGAAACTACACTGAAATAAAAAAATGGCTTTCATTTTCCATCTACTCCAGAGTACACTGGTGTAAGTACGCCAAGAAAAAGAAACAGGCCTATTGACTGTGGGACAGTTTGAACGCATAAAACCTTGTAGTGTATGGGCCCCTATTTGTCAGTTCATATTTGACAGTTGTGGATAGTGGTCGATAACAATTTATTAATTTGGCAAAAAATCACATAATGAGTAACGAGGTACATTTCGAATTGGTTGGGTTTGTTAATAAACAGAATAACCACCATTGAAATTCTTTAATTGACACACCAACGACCATTACCCCCTAGGAGAGTGCGTCGTTTGGCCCGGGGCGGTATCATAGAACCGTTCTTCGAGGATGCCAGAGGTAAGGCTGTAACAATTACTAGTGATCGCTACCGTGGCATGTTGAAAGAATTGAATCATTTAAACCTACAGCACCTGTAGTTCCAACAGGATGGCACCACATCACACAGCTCGTGCATCATCGGCTTGGAAGATCAAACGAAGTCTGTAGATGTTGAATTTTCCTTGGCTTTGTTGAGCTCTACTCTGATTATACTGTGTTGATTCATGCGCCATCTATTAGAATTTCAACGAATTGTAATTTGTAACGGACTGTAATTTGCAGCGAGTAGTAGTTAACATCGCGCCATCTATTAGTTAGAATAATTGAAGACTTTAACTTTCTCGAAGTTTCTAGAAGAAGAATGTTCCAGTAATGGAGGGCTTAGAGACTGTGGTGGAAATATCTAGAACTTGGATAAGGAAGGAGCTTGGATATATAAATGCAGTGGCAGCAGCATTTATAGTTAGTTTTGATTATGAAATCAATGAACGTATTCTACGTGATCAAAGTGACCTAAAGCGAAAAGTTGTAATTAAATAGAGAATTAGAAGGCGATAAATAGCAGTTTTTTTTAAAACCACCTTTTCTATGTACATTGCAAAAGATACCTGTTTTCCTACTTGCTGTATTATATCATGAACCACTTAGTGTATTGTAGGTCCTCCATATCTTCATCCGAGACCGTCCTTGTTTTGAGCCGGTTTTGGGCTTTTCTTTCAAGTTCTTTTGAACTTGGTGGCTGCAGCATAGAATCATGGTGGAGGTGATATTGGTGGAGTCTCCAATCCCTATTTAACTCGCCCCTAAGCAATCCATGAGTGTGTATTTCCCAAAAGCTCTATGGCTTTAGAATTAGCCATAAAATTTCCCTTTGTGCCCTTGCAGTATGTGCCACTTGTCGTAAAACGCATTAAAAGCATTTAAATCAGTCAGCCCTGTTGAAAAGCAGTTAAATCAGTTAACAGCCCTGTTGAAAAGCAGTAAAAGTTCACCGACAAGTTGAAAGGTAGTAAAACCATATTAGCAGTTACCAGATTGATTTAAAGGCAGATAAAGCAGAGTTATTGGACCTGTTGAAAGCTAGTTTATACAGAAACTAGACCTAAAGAAGTCAAACCAATTAAAGCAACCTTATATACAAAGGATTCAGTTGGGAGATAGGCTCATAGTTATTGGAAATAAGCACCACTCTTTAATGGGGCTCTCTAGGGGGTTTTAGTCTTTAATGGGGCTCTCTAGATATTCCTTCTTAGGTAAGCAAACTTTCGTTCAAACTCGTTCAAACTTCGCACACAGATGGCGCACAAGTCATCACACAAGGAATAAAGCTTTGCGTATTTATAATGAAACGATAAGACCTTAGACCTTTAACGGTTCATGAAATATACGAAATTAACACGCACGTCGTTCTCAATAAATCGGCGTGCTTCCTTCTTCTTAATCAATATTTTTAAAAATATTATAAAAACCCCGCAATTACAATGATTACACACAAAAGTAATTAAATTGTAAATCATTCTCGTTATTACATTTCATTACAAGATACAAAATCTTTTAATAATTTCAATTCCATCACAAATGCAAACGCAATTCTACCATAAATGAAGAGAGGCAGAGACGGCAATGATTGCGTATCCTCCCAATATCCAGTAATGACACCAAAAAACACTTAATACACGAGAGATACCCAGAGCCGCACATCCAGCTGGGAATCGACTAAGATAATAGGGGGATCGATACTAAAAAAAAGTGGCCCCATTATATGGGTAAAGGCAGGGCACACAAGGGAACTATACCCAAAATCACCTGAAAACAAGAAAACGAAGAACACACGCGAAAAATATCAACGTTCAATCTTGCCGTCACGCATCTCACGATCAAACTATTAAAATCTGCCCTGATGTAGGATGGTAGGAAGGCGCTGTGCCCTCCTTCTAGCCAGGCCTCCTTGCCAGCCTAGTGTGGGATATTCCTTCTTCTGTCTGTCTGACTGTTGTTCCACTGGGAAGAAATCATTTTCCTTGCTGGCATCGGCGCACAAAAATGTTTTGACTTAGTTCACGATTTTCATCGAAGAAGCGCATCCAGGATTTGAAGAGTTTACTTGAGTGGCACAGACAACACGGTCTGATCTTGCCCGGCAAATTGCTGCCTTATGGCCGTCATGTGAAAAGTCTTTTATTAAGGTGTCTAAGGAATTCCGCACCTTATGGGTTTCCATTTTGCGAGACTGCACAAGGCATAAAGTCCCAAAAAATCACCCGAAGATCGATAAAAGTCCGTTCGAAGTTTGTTGCACAAGATCGGTTGACGCCCTCCGTGAATTTTCACCCAAAAATTTAATTAGTTTCGCTCCGGTGCGCGTTGTTCGTTCACGGACATACGATAATTATCACAAATGCGGTCAAAGTTCAGAATTCTGTCTGGTAAATTACTTACCGCCATCCTTTTTTCCTTCATATGCAACAGCATCGGATTTTTGTGTGTGCAATGTTGTCCAGCTTCGCCACAAGAAGAATCACCATAAAAAATTCGAACTCTCCACCTTGAACGTGTCCCTTCGTGGGTCCAGTTGAACGGCCTTAAGAAGAAGATCGTTCTGAAGGGGGATGGTCGCTCTCTCATCACGATACCATTAATTTGAGCCAATTCATCATCGAATTTCGTGCGATATTGGACGAGAATTAAAATTGCCGATCCTGAGCTGTGCTCGATCGTTCTGCAGTGCAGAGCAATTCATCGTGTCTTCGTCAGATTTTACGATGTGGGATTTATGAGATCACAGCCGAAACTATGCCAATCGCCGCAATAATTTATCGTAATTGGATATAAAAAGGTAGAAGACAATTATTTGAATGGAGATTACGTGAATCGAATATATTGAGAGTAATTGCTGCCTGCTCGTCGATGGGATTGAGATGAGGCATTTTCGTTTTTGTGTGATTAAACGTTTTCGATTATTTTTATGGTACAATATTAATTTTGATGTGATAATTCGTGAGCTCTCTATTAGTGAACGGTATCGTTATAATGGATGTGGGGTAGTCGCATTTCGTGGGTTTATAATATGAGAATGAAACGAGGAGAGCTATGCAACCTGATGGTGTATCCTCGGACAATATGCCTTCCGCCTCTAACACCCAATCTCCTACTACGACCTTCACGAGGTAACGCTAGCAATTCCGAATGTTGGTTGGATATTCAGGCCCAGCCGAAAGTAAGAGAACGATAGCAGTAGGTGAGACACCCAAGTCTACACCCTTCTAAGTCTACCAAGCCAAATTACATCAAATCCGATCGTGTCAAGTTCTACACGGCTCTTGGTTTTTGTGGTGTGGTTAACGATCTCCTCTGTGCTACAAGTGCACTTAGTTGTATGTACAAATGTATTATCCTAGCATTGAAATCTCTACCAAAAAGGGTCTTTAAATTCCTGCCATATTCGTGCCGGGATGATCGTGCAGCCTATTAAGCTATCTGATAGGCAGTAAACTGGGGAGCGAGCTTTGTCGATTGGCGAGTTTAGTCAGTGGAAAGCCAAAAAACAATCGGGGAACCCAACGGGACATTACGGGAATCCACTTTGTTTACTCCTCCCAATCGGACCTCATCGGGACGGTAGTTAAGGATCTGAGTAGCAACAAGGAGCTGACTTGGTCTGCTGCCTCCCTGCACAAGGTCTATGGACCTACTAAAAAATGGCAGCTATATCCTATATACTCCATGGAGAGCAGCCATGAACCAGGCACCTTTGGTGCTCTTCCAAAACAGCAGTGGTCAGAGGGACCTTGACGAATCCCACAAGCGAAAATAGAAAGAGCAGCAAGGACAATACTACTGGGACAAGTTGGCTGGGATCGTTATGGTAGCACTACCTACCAATTTCTCGCAGGGTAAAACTACGAAGGTGCAATCCTTAGTTAGAGACTCCACCTTAAGTAAGATGGTCAAAAGCCTTAATGAAGGCGATTGCTCACCTCAGTTTTTTAGGGTAAAGGCAGCAGGTTATAAAGGTCACGTGGGCCAATAACCCTACAGCCAATGGCTTTTTATTTTACTGTCAGGCTGCGGGTTTAGTCCAGCCTCAAAGTAGTTGAGAAGAAAAACATCCCAAAATTCAAAATGATCAATTGCTAGGCTCCTACCTAACCTTCTTAAGGAACCAGTACAGGTTTTCCAAAGACAATGGTCATACTTTTCCCCTGGACAGTGGCGAGGTGTCCCCTGTCCCGCTCAAAGGGAAAAAACTGCTAACAGCAGCAGGAAACTTCCAGGGATGTATATATTCCAGTGCAACCTGTGACAGTGGAGCTATGTTAGATATGGCAACACTATAAATTTTTCAACACTTACTTCTTTGTAGCTTCTTCTTACTACTCCTTGCTGTCATCTTGAATCAATAAAATAGTTGTTGTTAGAAGTGTTAATTAGTTTCCTTTTATTTGTGGCATCCCAAACCTATCCTAACAAGCTACATCGGTCCTAGCTATCAAGCTCTTAAGGCCCAACTATAATGCACGTAAGATACGCACGTCATCTGGGCGCTCTCATCGAAATTAATGGGTTCGGCCATATACATTTTTGTTTTTTCGAAACGTCGTTTGTGGAGAAGAAGGTGAGATAGGATGATGAAATTCCACCTCCTCTCTCACCGTCTTCCCCATAAACTCACATTCATGGCGCCTAAAATCGGTTTTATAGATGAGAGAGGGAAGGGAGCGGAAGAACTTAACGAAACATTTTTCACGCAAAACCAAACGCAAACGAGATCGTTAGCCGCACCACAAAAACCAAGAGCCGCGTAGAACTTGACACGATCACATTTGATGTAATTTGGCTTGGTAGACTTAGAAGGGTGTAGACTTGGGTGTCTAACCAAATATAAAAAGTTACTTCTATCTCTTGCATTCTTTAGCTCTGTTTTTCTCTAACAAGTAAATTTCATCTGCAATACATTTAAAGGTTCCTGTATAGCATTCAAATTTACTTCACTCATTTACGTCCCGTCTGAGTTGCTAGGAGTTTAATAAAACCGGTTTTACTCACCACACTTATGGCAGCGTGTGAATATGCCCATTGGACGTACGTCGGTAATATTTTGTTTCGTTAAGTTTCGTTAAAAGTAAAAATGCGAAAAGAACTGCTCTCAACGTACGTTTTGTGAGAATTTGTAGTTATATTGATGACAGCTGATTTTTTTGGTGCTGTTTTGTGGGTTTTAAACAAGAAAGAGTATGGAAAATGTTGTTCTTCAAATTTATGGGAGTGATTTTGATGAGAAATTTATTATAATTGAAAATATACATGATTATTTTTAATATGCAGAGATTAATAGGAAAGTTTTAATAGTCAATGAATAAAATTTATGCATTTTGAAAATTTTAAACTTGTGAAAACTTTCCGAATACACAAACCATTATACGTTTGACAAACGTTTCATATTTACGCACGTCGGCTGACGTGCATTTCTTACGTGCATTTTAGTTTGGCCTTTACTTGTACAAGGGTAAGTAAACGCTCACCATGCGGCCGGTCGGGACAGTGGGGTGAACAAAAGTGATGAGCAAAAATTTTGATTATCTCTTATGCTGTTATGACACTTACTTTTTTTCAGTGTCGAATTTTTAAGTATGAAAAGACAAGGACATCTTGATGTGAGCGAGAAGGCGGATTTGCATTTTCGATTGTATAATTAGCCAATTTCAAATAATAAATACTTTTTCGTATCTAATAGCTACGTAATATTATCATATTCGCATATTTGAAAGTTTTCTTTTCAATTTCACTGTATGTACACGGTAATTAATCACTAACTTTCGATACTATCAACAATGAAGTCTGAAATGTCAAAAATTAAGATTAAGATCCCGAAAAAGTATGAAAAGTTTATACTTTTTCTGGCACTTTCGAGTTAGCTGAACTTTTTCGCGTAGATTAGCGTCAATTTTAAGCATATAGCTAATTCTTCGCACTCATGCCAAATCTCCGTAAGGAATTTTCGTCCCTTTCTAAACTTGCTAAAAAGTGTAAGATTCGTCTGAATAAAAAGTAAGTGTCATAACAGCATTAACTAGCAAATTAGACATAGTAAATGGTGGCAATGATAGAGATGTAGGACTATAGATATTACGCTGGCCACTCAATACTTTGCTAACTACATGAGAGACTTAAATTCAAAATTCAAATTCTTCTTTATATGGTACACTGGGGCGAAAAGCACGGTTTTAGCACAGCTTTCTGCATGAAAAACCCGGCTAATGTCTGATGAGAATTTAAGAAATACTAATAAACAAATTTTTATCCTCATTTGTGCCTCATTTTTTCCTTCCTGTCCTTTTCTTCCAGATGATGTTCCTAGGTCTTCTGCGAGTCCAAGTATACATCCAGATATTTGTCCGTCCCAGTCACGTTTATCTCCCATCCGAAGAGCGTGAGATGCTGAAAGTTTAGGCCTTTAATATTCCAATTAAAAGCAATAGCGTCTGTTTTGCCAAGATATATAGTAAGGCCTAGTTCTATCTACCACTTCGAGGCCATTCCTTACGATGCTGCTTATAAACTAGTCGTGCATACTCAACTATGTGAACGTCTAGTACTTCTAGCATCCTAAGCCAAGATTATACAGTAATGTTGCACAGAAGAGATAATAGAACCTCTCCTTATGAGCGTATTTTTCCGACCCTTCCGCATTCTGATTACTTTATTTTTCATCATGTTGTCAACCCCCGCCATAACTACCATAGGGTTGTCCGCTAATGGTTTTATAGTTATCCCAAGCAGCTGGATCGTCCTCGTGCTTCTGGTACCTTTCACCTAGATCCACATCCAGCATTTCAGTGTATTTCCATATGTCCACGTTGCAGCGAACTCTAGTAGTTTTAGTTTCCTATAAGCTGCCAAGACTGACTTCTTTAAATATTAGGTCTATGTAAAAGATCGTAGCGTTTTTTAGTTAAACTCAACTAATTTTCGTATAATGTGAAAATAAACTTATTTAAACCAAATATGCTCCATTATTATCGACAATGTTTCGCCATTTTTCAGGTAGAGTCATGATGCCATCGGTGAAGAACTTCTGTGGTTTCTGGCTGAAAAACTGAAACAAGTAGTTTTCACAGGCTTCTTTTGAAACCAGCTTAAATCCATTGAGGAAGTTCTGCAGAGATCGGAACAAGGGAGAGTCAGAGGATGCCATGTCCAGACTATACAGTGGATGCCTCAAAACTTCCCAACCGAAATCTACCTTTTTTTGACTGGTCATCAAGGAAGGGTGTGGTCGGGCGTTGTCATGGTGGAAGGCAAGACTTTTCCTATTATTGAATTCGGGCCGTTTTTGTTCAAGTGCCTGGCTTAATCTCTCTATTAGTCAACAATATAGTTCAGAATCAATCATCTGACAAACTGGAATTACCTCATAGTTGACGATCCTTTTCCAGTCCCACCACACGCACATCATCACCCTTTTCGACATCAATCCTGACTTTGCGAAAGATTGTAATGACTAATCCTCACTTGTACACAATCTTTGACGTTTCCGACTGCTGTACGTGACCTATTTTTCATCACCGTTGAGACGTTTCAGAAATGGGTCGATTTCATTACATTTCAGCAGCGTTTCGCAAATGTCAATTTAGTCTAACATGTTTTTTGTGCTCAACTAACTTGCTGGGCTTTTTCGAGAATTCAAAAAATTACCAGAACGAAAGCGAGTGAACCATTTCCACGCAGCAGATTAAGTGTGTTCGCGTACTCGCCTGCGGGATCCCTCGGGCGCCAGAAAGCGCCCCAAACCGTCAGACTTCTGTTCGTTTACTTCTTCGGGCTACAAAAAGCCGAGAAATTTTTACTTCTCCTACAGCCAGAAAGTGCCCGAGGTTTTAGCTCGGGCGATTACTGGCGATGTGTCAAAATCTATTTTCAATTGTCATTTTATTCCAATGTGTATTTAACAATGGTGCAATAACCACGATCAATTTTCGAAATAAAACATTAATATTGAAAATGGCAGAGCCAAATTTAAAAATAACGTGCTCTTCTTGAAAATTTGCGAGAATTCAACTTCTTGTTGGGCAGAAATCGTCCGAGAAGCGTTTTTTTACTTTTCATATCATTGATATAAGTACGCGAACAGAGCTGATTTTGATAAAATACTTTCACCGTACACAGATTTCAACGTACACAAATTTTTTCATTG
Source organism: Thereva nobilitata (assembly GCA_963855945.1). Taxonomy (NCBI): domain Eukaryota; kingdom Metazoa; phylum Arthropoda; class Insecta; order Diptera; family Therevidae; genus Thereva; species Thereva nobilitata. The sequence goes on along the minus strand of OY979696.1, from coordinate 16,137,705 downwards.
GCCTTCGTAGCGTTCTTCTCTTTGTCGTAAAAATATTGCAAAATATACCCCAACTTTCCATTATTTTTCTCCATTTTCAGAGCAAACAACTTTACAACCACTACACAAATCGATGTTTATACATTCAAAGTAAAACTCCGAACTGTCACCTTTCAAACAATAGCGATCTCACTGCGAACAATTTGTTCGTGACTTAATTGCAATTGACGCCATCTACGCGACAAACTTATAAGTATCTTTACATCCATAATTGACACATTCTGATCAAATTGACAGAAATTTTACACATTAAGCTTCAATTTTGAAAAACGATTTATCCTTGAACGAAAAAGGTTTCTTTTATGAAAAATATATAAGATAATTGACAGATTGATCTGCAGCGGAACTGTGTGGATGACAGCTTGCAAATATTCAAATTGTTCTTTTATTTTGAGTATACTTGCAAGTCGGTATAACAAAACTCTGACCACCGCCGCATGTGCTGAAACACGTATTGCTTTAATATGGCATAATGATTAAGAATGCGTTTTGAATTTCAATTAGTCTAGTATCATCATCTAAGTTTCATCGCATAATGAAGCCTTGAATTTCACCCTTTTAAAACATTGAAACAAGTTCTTAAGTGCGTGATTGTGCATGACATGGCCTTATCGGAAAAAAACTGCATAAATCCACCATTACTGAAAAACTGAACTCGATTCACAATTAATTTCTTTCCGTTTTTTATTTTGCAAATTCTGCCACAATATTAGTTCCTTAACGGCCGTGTCTGGTAGGTCATGCCAACATCAGCCGTTAACGAGGGAAGCTTTTAAATCATCAGTCAAGCAAGTCAATGGCGAGTAAATTAAATTATCGGCCACAACTATCTGGACACCTAGGAAAGTCCGGAGTCTCGCGGTATCAATCACCGCTTATATCGGTGAACGGTGTCCAGGATGCGACCGAGTCCAACTGGCTGGGCCCTATCGACTATGAGAGAGAGGAAAAGCAGACCGTCTTCCCGTGATAATTTATCGATTGCCGCGACAGTAAAGATTCCACGGTTCGTAGCTCTACACCGTAGTCGCGCGGGAACAGAACAGCCAACAACGGTTTATCGCAAGGGAGAGAACTGTGGTGATACTGAAAGGCAAGTAACTCGTAATAATGCGATAAATTCGCGCTTATTACACATTGAAAATGTCAAAATGGACAACAATAATATCCCAGAAAATGTGGCTGGTCGTTACGATGGTGTTTCCTGATGAGTTATGGTTGTGGGTCCGCGCACAGCCTCTCCATCGTCGAGTGATTGGCGTTTCTATTGGACTGGTTCCGCAAATGGGTCAATGATACCAATTAAACGGCGATTTATTTCGCATTGATGCCCCAGGATCGCCGGTGATATCTGGCCGATGGACGGACGGTCGGAAAGCCCAATTCGAATGTTCGGTTTCGTGTGTATGCGCTTGTTTGATCACGTTCGTTACATATTTCATAAGGCATTTCGTCACTCTTAAGTAGTTTTCGTGCTTCCGTTCACCTGTTTCATGTACGACGAGGGTATGAAGAGCACCTGACTACTTCTATTCATAGGTAGCCATAACAAGCCGAGATATACTGGTGCCTTACTAGAAGAGAAGCGAAGAAAAGATTAATTAGGCACCCAACCCCGGCCGCAACGGACCATATACACCAACCTCTACAATGTTGTATATACTGCCAGCATATGTAGACGTATGTTCAGCTCCAGTAACCAGACGATATCCATTCAACGTTCCAACTTATCTCATTAACTTCAATTAAAAGCACAGCACCGTCTGCTTTCTGATGAATTTATTTTAAGTACGCCAGAATACCTTCAGGCTTGGTCGATACTGAACGACCATTGCCAACCTCGCATGGGGCTCCTTCAATATTTCATACACAGGCATGCAGCCAGACCCCATATAGTCTCATCCTACCCTAACAAATCCTTCTCAAGTTTAAGGAACATCTCAACGTTTTTACAACTCACATTTCACGCATAGTTATTGAAAGGGTTGCAAAAGGGATCGTTTCGAATGTATGCATATACGTGTATGTGTGTGTGCGCATGGGGCATGGAGGGTGCCTATTGCAAATTGAATTGAATGGATTTACCGGCTGTCGTCTAATTCCACAGGACTCAAATGAATCCTTTTTGCTGGCAGATAACCTCAATGTCAATTGTTCACTTGGATCTGCCTTGGAAACTTCCCTGCAGGAATACTACAGGAATACGACGAGTATCATACTACAAAATCCCGCCCCTTCAATCCACCGTTTATCCTATAGTGTGGTGATAGTCTGGCTTTCACTTTCTGCCTTGATTGTCTGGCCATTAGCTAGGATTTGCTCCAAACTCTAAACTTCCAACTTCAGCCTTTTCAAATTCTCAACAGGAAATGAGGAAACTTGCATAATTGCTGTGATTTATAGAAGTCTTCACCATCCCCCCCCCCCCTCTTCTTCACTTACTTTGGCTTCGACAGAAAATTTGTAGGGTGGAATATTATTTTGCTGCAGGTCTCAACATCTTTTTAATTAAATAAGGGTGGCAGTTACTACACAGAGTGGAGATGAAATAGTCGAGCGAAGTGCTGGGGATTTTAATGGTGGATTATGTTTTTGGGGAAAAATGTATGCTTTAAGTGTGGAATGGATGGATAAAAAGAAATAAGAAAACAATTAAATTATCTATTATCTATTAATGAGAATGGAAATGATAATTAAATTTTAATAATTATCTATTTATAATTTAAACTATTCATAAAAAATGTGTACAACCTAACTTAAACCAAAAACCTACCACTACTACGTAAAACAACATTTGCAACAAAGTTTTTAAGCAGTTTTGTTTTCCACTATTTCGATTTCCAAGTTTACGAACAAATTTGATTCTAAACGTAAAAATTAAGCTTAAAGGTTTGTGTCTTCACTTGTGAGCTTTTGTGACGTCATTCGAAAGCAAGTTTTTTTTTCACCTGGCATGAGAGTTTTTTTATTTTGGTTTTTAACAAAACGATTTTAATGATCAATTTTAAAAAAATATTAAATAAAAATTTTAATTAGGGTAATTTTTTAAGGATTAAATCTGGTTTTTAGTATGTACAATATTTTAAGCTAAAATTGTGAAAGATTTTGTTAAAATTATGTGTTTTCATTCAATGTTAATTTTAATTTAAATTAATTTATTTAATCCGTTGCCGAGAATACATTTCCTAATTGCGCGTTTCTTTGGATTAGTGAAGCTTATGGTGAGATTAAACAATATGCGCAGATGTTTTCGTAGTCAATTTCGTGACGGTATATTGTGCGGGAAACTCGGTCTTGATACAAGAGTCGTATGACTGTCCCAAGCCTTAGTAAAGGACGAAGGGTTGTGGGAATGGATTTGATTCAAACCAAGCATAGAATTTGGAGATGAACTGGATCTCCCTGTACATTGGCAACAATATTGATCCTGGTCCTTCAGATTTGGGGTTAATCAAATAGCTAACGATCGGACATTGTAAAACTATCTTGTTATGGAATATGGTACAACTTCGGATGAATGGAATGGAAACAACAAAATAAAGGCTCCAAATTTTGCAAGGAATAACGATTAGAAAATGAGAATGTGGAAGGTAATAACAATATTACAAGCTTGTGAAATGCAGGAGATAACGAAAAATATGGAAAAAGAAATGGAGTTATGGTCAAGCCAAAATTTCATCAGCCACGCATGGAACTGCCTTCATCACACCCAAGCGTACGTGTTAAGGAGAGATATCCTTCTCGACATAGGCCCGCAGGTCGGTGCCTCTGCTTTCCCGATCCTACATAGATGGTAATGAAAGGCGCATGGTCCGTAATCAAGCCAATAAATGTTCTGATATCATTTCTACTTGCCCCTAACAATTCTCTAGTCACGCTACGAGACAATACAGAAAGAAATCGCTTGGTCCGATCATCTAGGGCTGTTTTCATCGAACTGGTGTTCGCCTCAATAGCCAGTTTTGGATCATTGAATGCTGGATTTTTCAGTGTATTCGAACCCCTGCTGACCGCGGGCCCAAAACGGGTGGCTTAATTGAGAATTTACAGCCCATCCCGGGCGCGATGCGAGTCCCAAACAAATTTGGATTTGGTCCTACTAAGCCTAGGTGTTTCTTAAGTTCTATTAGGTCCATAGCAGTAGAGCATATACATCTGCTTGAAAGACAATAGAGAGGCTACCCAAGCTCAACCCTCTACTACACCTGGGGCTTCTAAACCTTTTGTTTTACTTGGAAGCGTCCGTTTACTATACTAGTTAAACCTTTTGTATTGTTACGTTTTTACGGCTTAACGGACTCGTAGGATTAATTAAGGAATGCACTTTCTAAATGTTCACACAAAACTTCGCAAAGTTCACTAATTATCACTTGCAATTTAATATCTCTCAATAATAACTTGTATTTATCGCCTATTAAATCACTATTTAATCACCAATTTTCGCTTTAGGTTACTTTGATCTCTAAGTGAGTTTTCAAATCAAAATTGACTCTAAATGCCGCTGCCACTGCATTTATATTTCGAAGCTCCTCCCTTATCCAAGTTCTAGATCTTTCCACTACAGTCTGGAGGCCCTCTATTACTGGAACATTCTTTTCCTGGAAACTTCGAGAAGGTTTAACGTCTTTAATTTCGGTTCGTTCAAATTCTAACAAATAGATGGCACGAAGTTAGCTTACTGCATAAACCGTTACAAATCGTTTATTCAAATTCGTTACAAATAACAGTTTGTCCAAACTTGTAAGAGATGGGGCATAAATGGTGATATTATCTTTGGAAGAGCACAGGATAGCCTATTTTGTAAAATTTTACGCGGACATGCAATCCAATAGCAATTCCGCCTTTGGAATAGATAGAACCTTTGAACTGTACGTTGTTATAGGAGTACCTTGTCTAGCCACTCTAAGGCACAGTAGTAGTACACTTTCCTCCTCGTCCGGATTTTTACAGCTTCTGCAAAAATCGTAGGTCTCAAGACCTAAGCAGGTCGCATGCGTCCCTATCGCCTTGCTGGTTGATTGGTATAACAATTTTATGTATGGCTAGAACCTCCGCTTGGTATACACTGCAGTGATCGGGTAGTCAGAAGAAGACTTCAATCCCAAGCTCTGGGGAAAAACTCCTCCTACTCAACCCTCGAGCTTAGAGCCATTAGTAAAGAAGTTTATGGCACCCTGAAAACTATGTGGTCAAGGGATGTGGACTCCATAGTTCCTCGTGAAGGTAATCTCGGGTATGCAGAAATCTGTTTTTGTGGGAGTGATAACAGAGTTCAGCATCTTCGTGTGACCTCCCCTGATTCCGGTCCAAAATCCAAATTATTTTATTCTAAGGGCTGCGATGGCTGCGCTTTCCCTTGCCGCAAGATTCAAAGGAGGGAGGTATAACATAACATTTAGGGCATCTGTAGGTATGGAGCGAAGTGCTCCTGTTATGCATAACTCCGCACATCTTTGTACTTTCTGTAGTTTGCTTAGAACGGTGGACTTACTCAATGATGATATATGAGTATTGGGCGGACGATCGCTGTGTGGATCCATCGTACTATGTTAGAGGAGAAGCCCCATTCCTTCTCAATGGATTTTTTGCAAGCGAAAAGCGCTATGTTCGCTTTCTTAATACGCTCTTCTGTGTTTGCATTCCAAAGGAGTTTCTTGTCCAGGACTACCTCCAGATATTTGGCACTGTTGCTAAAGTTTGAGCCTAACATTGTTAAGGGGGGGGTGTTAAAGGTGGGGTTTTATACATCCTAGTGAAGAGGACCAGTTCCGTTTTTACTGGGTTAACGCTGAGTGCGCGGGTAGTAGCCCAACTTGAAAGGGTTTGTAACGCCGCCTCCATGAGATCACAGAGGACTTGAGGAAACTTTCCTTTTGTGATGATGACAACGTTATCCGCGTACGTCAGGACGTGATGGCCCTCTGCCTCCATGCGTCGCAACAGCTGGTTCATAGTTACGACCCATAGGAGCGGGGAAAGTATTCCTCCTTGCGGAGTGCCTCTATTTACGGCCCGTCGGACCGAGCTGTCGCCTAGGATCGAGCTCACCATCCTCAAATGATTTTTCAATAGTTGAAACCAGTAAGACTAAAGTCTATGGGTGTTGCGAGGGAGGCTTTTCCTGCCTTAGGTATCAAAACTACTTGAACCTCTTTCCAACTAGAGGGGATGCTGTTATTTTGAAGGCACCCAGTAAACATGGCCTGCAATTGTCAAAAATCAGTTGTTTTCTGATAATTTTTGTAAGACCAAGTGTTCTTCAGTTGCAAAATTAAATATGAATCATCGTGAAATTGACAGTTCTGTGATTTTTCCACATGAACAAGAGATTTTCTCTTGCACAACTTTTGCAGCAAGACTATGTAAGAGAGAAAACACCCGTCGAGACAGATATATTTTCCTGGCCAATCAGAGAATATTAAAAGTTTTTGCCGCGCGGCATGCAGTTCATGGGAACGCGCATTAAGTATTTGGCTTTGCGAGAAGCTTGATATTTTGGATCCTGGCAAATAGGTATCAAACCCGTTTATTGTGCACCAATCGAAGACCAAATTCAGGGCGGCATTCAAATTAGCAGAACAAAATACTGAAATTGTAAAAGAGTAACATATTCTAGATACCTTATTTTCTCTTAAGATAAAATCCCTATTAGCGCTTTTTTTCCTTGTTAACTGTAAGGATAATAGAATACCGGTGAACATGTAACTAAAATCTGAACACATTTTCCCTTAATAATTCTGAACATTTTTCCACCCATATTTTTTTCAATACTTGGCAAATTCAATTGACTGAACCCTTTTTTCTGCTCATTCAATGAAGTTGTACAAGTGCTTTCAGAACCCTTTTTTAATACACTTTGATTGATCCTGCCCAGACATGTGTGTATTTGCAGAGTCATTATTGAGTTGAACTTTCGATTTTTTTTTAATTAATGAAATTCGATCTTTTTTCCAATGAATTAAATTTAAAAAAACACACACACACGCAAACACTGTGGCTAAATGTTTCAATACTGTTTTGTTTTTTGCTCTTTACTGTGATTTTCATTTATTTTTAAATTTCTAAAAGTTTTTTTCCACTAATCCTTTCAACGGATTTAAAAGGTTCCAAACACAAAACTTTTTTTTAGTTGTTAGTTTTTTCCCCATTCAAAGTTTAAACTAAAAGTTTTAGTTTTGTTTTAAAATAACGACGGTGTTATCTTTTCATTTCAGTTTTATATATTTTTTCTTTCGATTTTATTTTTTTTTAATTAGTGAAATGGTTACAGGAATTTTATTGATTATTGTTTGGGCTGCGAGAGAGAGTGGAGAGAAAAAACCAATTCAATGATGTACCAGATGGCATACCCTAAAGAATTAACGCTGAGTAGATTCCATGAATTTTCTATATTCGAGATGGAATCTATTGAAGGGCGAAAATTTCAATTCGTTTGATAGCGACAGTAGACGTGTATTTATGCATGTGCATATGTATATTTGCGTGGGTATGAAGTATATCAACAATTGAGAAATGAATTTTTAAGGCTTGGGCTGTCTGGGAATGGACTCTAGATTTAGCTTCTTTTTGCAGTAACTCTTTTGTTAGTGGTGTAGGTCAGCTGTCATGTTCCCAATAGGGCTTCTTAAATATACAGATCCTTTTATTGAGACTTGGATTGTATAGTTGGACAATAGGTTTCGGATTGGATATTGCCATAGTAAACGTGGTGGATGTATATCTGACGAGAGTCCTTTGGAAATGTTGAGGTATGCAAGTTTGGACTAATGCAAGACATCGTGAAACACGCGCACAAGCACATTTCACCACCAAAGGAAGATCATTTATAAAAAAATATAATTATGTATTAAAGAACACAAGACAGAAGCGAAACTTCGCGTACAATAATAAAGAACATATAGACATATGAAAACTTGACGTCAATAGAATATTAACGAAATAATAACTTTTAATAAACAATCTTAATTTTTTAAATAAAGCCCGGTATGCAAGGCTCAAGAAATTTGCTCAAGAAAACTTCTGCATTTATTTTCCTAAGAAAAAATGCCAGCAGTTCAGAAATTTTGACATTTTCATTGCAGACATTAAATAAATTGTTTTATGATAGCTTAGAATTAATGAAATTGTTTTAATTAGTAAAGAATTAAAAAAGAATTTAAAAAATCTGAATAATAAACAACAATATGTAATTTTTCCCATTGCTGACAGTTACTTTCAATTTCAAAAACTACCTGAGACGTCAAGACCTCGCGTGAACCGTTAAAATTTCTTAAGGAAATAAATGAATCGACACTTATTTCTGGAGGAAAAACTAAAATTGTATCATAAGCGACATCTGCGTGTCACTAAAAAACACGATTTTTCTGGTGTGAATTTCTTGACTCTAGCATACCGGTTACAGAAATCGCTCCAGAAAATATTTCTGAAGCATTTCTTGACCATTTTTTTTACATAGGTTTAAATCCCGGTATGCAAGGCTCCAGAAATTTGTCAAGAAAACTTCTGCATTTATTTCCCTAAGAAAAAATGACAGCAGTTCAGAAATTTTGACAGTTACTTATTTTCATTGCAGACATTAAATAAATTGTTTTATAATTGCTTGGAATTAATGAAATTGTTTTAATTAGTAAAGAATTAAAAAAGAATTTAAAAAATCTGAATAAAAAACAACAATATGTAATTTTTTCCATTGCTGACAGTTACTTTCAATTTCAAAAACCACCTGAGACGTCAAGACCTCATGAACCGTTAAAATTTCTTAAGGAAATAAATGAAACGAGACTTATTTCTGGAGGAAAAACTAAAATTTTATCAAAAGCGACATCTGCGTGTCACTAAAAAACACGATATTTCTGGTGAGAATTTCTTGACTCTAGCATACCGGTCGCAGAAATCGCTCCAGAAAATATTTCTGAACCATTTCTTGACCATTTTTTTTACATAGGTTTAAGATAGGCAAAGAAATTTCTTGAGCCTTGCATACCGGGCTTAAGATGGCAAAGAAATTTCTTGAGCCTTGCATACCGGACTTTAGGGAAATAAATGCAGAAGTTTTCTTGAGCAAATTTCTTGAGCCTTACATACCGGGCTTAACCGATTCCTCATTTTTACTTTACCGATGCTTGTGCCATCTATGAACAAATTTAAATAAATTGTAAATATCTTGCTGCTGGTTTGGTAGAATTTATTTACAATATGGCATCACTTAATTGCCATCATGGCTGTCGCTGTCAGCTACTTTGTTGAAGCAGTGTGGAAAATTGCTCTTCTGGCGATGATGTTCACGAAATTCAGCAGCTTAAGTTGTTAAAATGCAAAATGTTAAATGAAATAAAGTGGAAACTAAATTGTTAGTATACTTGTGCATTCATTCAATTATGAAATTAGTGTTACAAAACTTGCACATTAAAGTGACAGCTGTAAACTAGTGAAAAGGCAACTTCCATTTCATACAACTGCCCTTGTTTTCGTTTCCAATTCTGAATTCAGTCGTACACCCCAGAATTCACTCGAATCCCCAGAACGGGAGAAGGGAACTTTCACTTCAAAATTCCCGGAACGAGAGCAAGGAAGTTTCGTTTCAAAATGCTGAATAGAAGTGGTCCGGAAATGGAACCTTGAGGGACGCCCGAGTTAAGTAAAGCAGTCGAAGAACTTGTTGAGAGCGCCAAATTAAAATGCTATGTAGAAGTTTACGAGCAGTTAGAGAAATATTCACTTGCGAGAAGGGGAGAGGTTTTGCAGGCGCACAATGTGATTAACACTATCGAAAACTTTTGACAATTCGCACAATAGTAGACAGCACACGCAATACCCATCAAGGGATATGCGAATATCACTCGTGACTTTAAGAATAACATTTTCGCAGCTATGGTGTTTGCGAAAACCAGTTTGCCACACGTTTACAGATTGAAATTGCTCATTATACTCAAGAATTGCTTAAGGCGGCTACACACGTAACTGCATGCTTGACAAGCACACATGTTCGAACTTTTTGTGAATGCTTGCCCAACTTTTCTGTAACCTCCACCCGACGCAATTTTGCTTGAATAGCCGCAGTTTATCCTTAAATAAAGCCGTGTTCGGAAAGTGACAACGCGCTCGCTCGAACTCACACTTTTCTTTTCAAGCGAGATTTGCTCAAGCATGCAGATGAAAATTCGACCAATCTTTAAGCTGGTGTTGAATCATCATGCTTACGCAAAAAACTTAAACATACGCTCAAGCACGCTTGCAAGAAAAGATTGAACATGCGTGCTTTTCCAGAACTTTTTCTAAGAATATAAGAATACTACAGTCAACAGTCAGAGGGGGCTAACAGGAGAAGGGCACTTAGGTATAGTTTTGGGGGTTTGGGGGTTTGGGGGATTTTAGCAAGTTCCGTCGCTTGGTTAAATATAAAGTATTGCTTAAAGGGCTTCAGACTGAGGTTATGAACAATGGCTTAATTTTTAGTGTGCAGACCCAAATTGCGCAAGTTTTTCCTGGAAGAGAGGGGTCAAGCTCGCGGGTGTAAAAATTTAAGCAACAATAAAATTGCTAAGGCGTTTAAAACAAATTTTTTTGTAGTATTGCTTCTCGAGTAAAAATAAAACCCTCGTTCTTAGCATGAAACAGGCACGGTACGCCTGCCTTTCCAAATACAGCCCGCTACAGGCACGAACGGAATACTTCAAACGAAGCACGGACGGTAGATTAAATGGAGCAAAATTGGGGCTTTAAAAAATTGTATAGGACGAAGATAACGGACAATTATCTTGGTAACCATAAAGGGTGCCATTGCCATACTCAGTAGACCGATTCTCATTCGATTTCGTAAGTCCAGCAGCATTGGACGTTGTTAGTACTTAGTTGGGGGACCGCTTTGTAAAACAACACTCGCGCTTGAAATGGTCAAAGTGATCATAGAGCTCAAGGAAAATTCCATTAAAATCAGCAATTTTGTCATTGACTTCTGACATTGTGAAAATATCGATCCAACCAGGTAGGGTGGATGATACACGGCGCAACGTGTTGATCAACACGAGCTGTCACTTCGCAGTTCGTGGGTCAAGGGAAGGGTAAGGGCGAAGTTTGCGGTGTTTCTATTTTTCCTCAAGTTGCATGAAAAATGTTTATGTATGCGTAACTGTCAAGCGTTTGGGGGTAGGAAAAAATTTGGAATATTTTGAATATGAGATGCATTTTAGACGTCGGCCTGCTATGTTGTGCGATGTGTTGTTATTTTTTAGTTTGACTTTCAGATTCATGGAATATTAAAAGAAAATTTTTGTTTGACAGAAAAACTTATGCTCAACACATATAAAATCGCATTGTATTATACAAAGTGTTGAGTGCAAGGCGTTGCCTCGTGTATCAGCTCCGCTCAACAAACTGACATTGTGTTGCATCAACACGTTGACTCGTGTATCATCCCACTAGGCAACCACATCTAAAGTCAAGATCTTCCCGGTCAATATTAAATAAATCACGGTGGGTGCGTTCTCAAACGTGTCCAATTGGCGTTAAAGCATGATCCAGATTGTTGGGCGAAGAGGTTTGGTGTCCATTACAGAATACCTCAACCAAAGTTTAAACCAATTTGGTGTCTAATTTGGTTGCTTTAGATGTCTCCAAGGCTTTTGATAACGCATTGTCGGACCTTGACATTGGTGATTTGGAATATATGTGGACATTCGATCACAAATCCTGGGTCGTGGGGTGGAATCTCTGTAAGCTCGGATTCTACCCCGATGAGCGAATTCATGGCATGGGTGTGAATGAAGTTTGCGTGGTGGAATCTAGGTAGGATTCTACCGCGATAAACCAATTAGTATGTAAGCCCAAGTATTTTAACTCTGTTAAATTGTCGCTGTTAACTTAACACCATGCCATGCCTACCATGCCATTCCGAGAATTGTAATCAATAAAAAAAGAGCTGAGTGAGAGGGAAATGCTAAATTGACAGTTTTGAATACAGCCCAAGGGTTTACGTCGTGCCACTGCTGTGATTTTATAGCTGTGCCACATTTTAACTATGCCAAACAGCAGAAATATTTTACCCAATTTTTGGTATTGGCAATCGGAAATTATTGTCACTGCCGGAAAAAATTGACCGTGGAGAGGCACCAGCATGTTCGGCAATATTCCTCAAAAATATTACCAAAGCAATAATTGCTTAGGTAATAAGTTCAGGAATTTTTGAAATCAAGATGGCGGGAAAAGAAAATAAACAAAAAGAACTTTTGTTATTCCGGGTTGAAACCGATACATAAAATATATGATATTTTTTATATATATCCATTTTCAAAACAAATAAAATTAGTTATTTGTTCTTTTACTTTTGGTACTTTTTCTTTAAATCTCGCGTAAGCGCATCTTTTAAAAATAAATTGCCGAGCAATGAAATTCCGGCTTTGAAACGTTGACAAACAATATTGTCAGTTACCAGTTGCCGGAAAAAATGCCCGTGGAGATCCGGGGTTAGTTAACTGCGCTAAAAACTATTTGAGTCGTTGTTAACACGGCTAGCTTAGTTCAAGTAACTTGGGCCTAAACGTGCCCAATGGGCTGAATTGCGTGAAAAATTTAGAAGGACAACTCTTGTCGAAAGACCCGTCGCTTTTGCTAAAAAGTAAACATTTCAGCGTAAAAACATTTTCTTGCAGTTTTATCCCATACCATAAATAATTTATTGAGTTTTAAAATTGACCAAAATCCTGTTCTGATTTCAATGTAAGTTATTTCCATGTTGCTGCTGCTAATTTATATTTAAAAATTTAAAACACAATTAGTCATCACTTGATTTAAGTGCACCCTTTATTAATTAAAACAGTTGTCTTTAAAGAATTCAAAACTATTTAAACAAAAATTCCCTTACCACAACAATAAAACTTCTTTCTTGTAAACAAAACAGAACTGTATCAATTTAAAATCGGTAATTTACACCATGATAAAATTACGAACTTGAGCTGCACATAAATTCCAGTAAATAAGAACAGCGCTTCGAGCCACTTGATTTTTTTGTTTCTTTTAACATTCACCCAATAAAAATAATAACAACAACAATAAAATAAAGACAAATGCAATAAATAACAACAAATCACGATAAACATCCTTTTTGCGAGATCAAGGTGCGCATTCATTACAAATGCATCAAAGATTACAAGGCTGGCAAAAATCGGTGCAGGTATCAGGAATTAAAATCGCCAATAAATTCAAAATTGTGCAATCCGCGGCCATAATTCACCCGACAATGATAAAATGCCGCCATCTGACGCGGAGCCACACAGAATGCGATCGTAGTCCCAACCAGCGATTAGGATCCGCAGCTCCTCACCACATTTCAGAGATAAGTTCGCAAATTTTCCAAAGATCTCCAGGGACATAAATCACACGAGGTGCTGTACAGAGGCCCAGATTCCCGGACCGTGTGCGCCAGGTGAGTATATCGCGCAGGTAAGTGTCAAAGTTACGAGCTCATAAATCTGGTAATTTGCACATTTGCAGCAATTTTCACTTCGTGGTTGAGGCGGAGGGTATCCTTCCTCCAAGGTAACAACTAACTAGGCGTGTGTGTAGGTGTAAAAATCAATTAGGACCACAAATCAGGACTTACTTGGGAAAACCGAATTGCGGCACAACTTCCGGAAGAACATTTCCGGTATGCTTTCGGGTTAACGGACAACAAATGGAAATTGTTTATTTTTTCTGGTTGCACTTTTGTAACTATCGGATTTTGGGCGCACAGGACGCGCTCGTGGATCCACGGTTTCTTTTTTTTTGGCCAGCGATCACGACACGCGGGGCACGTGCTGGTCTTCGGACTTTGGAGACACCGCGATCCGACCGAGGCAGAGTGCACTCCTCGAGCAATTATCGAACAATAAAGAAAGAAGTCAAGAACTTCTCAAGACGGGGGCCGTGCCGCGTCACCCATAAGGCACCATGTGTGAAGTGAATTATAACGAAAATTTCGCTTTTTACCCCGGCAAAACGTCTTCTTCCATATTTATGCAGTCACGGGTCTCGCCGAGTGCCGGGTGTAACGGGGAGCGGGACGGGCTGCAATGGAAATAAGTTATCCAACCGATTCACTTATTATGGCGGCGGATGGGTGAAAAAGTAAGAAAGTAAGAAAGGAACGCTCCGGTCCGTGCCTTGGTTCGCTAACTGCGGTTATTGTCGCTTTTGGTGTTTCTTGTGTGGATCATCGTCGTCGTCGTCGTCGTCGTCTTCTGGCTGTTGTGCGTCGTCTTCTATGGAAAAACGGAATTCAACAGGCATCACACTAAGACGTTATGCCACTGGTTAACAGAGTCATCAGCTGTGAAAGAATGACGTTGTTTTGTACATGTTTAATGGACTGCTGATGCGGAGTTACCTTGTTTTGGATAATGGATATGGGCTCTTGCTTTTTGGCGAAAAATCATTTCAATTCGTAAACATTGTGGGTGGAAATTGCTTGAATAGTGTTTTTAGGCTGTTACTGCAATTACGAATTGTGTTACAGATGTCAACAAATTTGTTGCAATTAAATAATACAAGGGTAATCTGAAGCACTGCAATTATCCCAACTATGCAAATTTAGAGCCAACGTTCAGAGTTTAGGAATGAAACTAGAAACCATTAGTAAAATAGAAATGATTTCTAAAAGTTAAATTTAAAAAATACCTTGTGAGAGCAGGGCACCAAACGTTTAAATTGCGTACTCTGGATGTACTCCTCACGATCAACGACCAGATGATCTTAGAGAAAATACCAATGATCGCTTCCTGCTCCGGTCTAAATCACGCATCGCGATCGATTAGCATCAACAAATCAAAACTAGAACGTCAACCAGCATTAAATAAAATAAATTTAATATCTCGATCGATACTCGATAAACCTAAAATAATTTTTCCCCACGTTTGGAGTTATTCGTCACAAAACCCAAAAAATAATTCTCAACTTGTTTTCGTTTTGTTCCTAGACAAAAATTAGCACACCCACAAGCAGTTTGAGTTGTTTCTGCTAAAAACGGCCAACAAACGGTAAACTTTGAAGCAAGCAGAACGTTGAGAACTGCAAGTTGCACACAACTGTAAATTTACAAATAAATGCATGCCTCAAAACAAAAGAAAAATTAAAAACAATGCATTATTGTAGCACGTTCAGTTGTTTTGACTGAAAGAAATGGAGTTTTTTTTAGAGGTTTCTTTTTGAATTGGTAACATTGTTTTTGGTGACAATCAGTTTGACAACTGATTTTTAGATTTACTCCAGAAAAACGCTTTGCAAATTTATTACGAAAATTGTGTTTCAGTTAGCGAAACCCATAGTGCATTACGTAAAATTTTATGGTCGCTATATAACCGTCCATTCGAGCAAATTATTCGAATTACCATGAAACATTTTCACACCACGCATACTCTAACCGATAATACGTAATCTCATTTACCGAGTTTCCATGGGATTAGAGTTGAGTTGAAATGACACTTCAACTCAACTACTTAACTCGATGCGTTTGGGCTGTTTCACACGAGACGACGGCCAACCAACAAAATCTGCTGTCATCGTCCATTCCCTTTTGAAATTTGACGAAAAATCGTACGGGGTTTCACACAGGCCAATTTTTCCAACCAACTGTACGTCAAAACGCTTTAGCTTATTGTTGTTGCTTTTATTTCAATTCTCTTTTGCGTACTTTCCGAGTGAAACAAAAGTCATTTCTATTTCGTTTCTTCTCCCAGCAAAAGCAACAACAACCACACCGCTGTCAAAAAGTCGTATCGAAAATCGTGTGAGAAAGTTGGATGGGAAAATCGTCCCTCCCCATCTTTCTCTCTCACCCTCTTCTCTAAAAACATGAATATCGTACGATTTCTGTTGGTTGGCCGTCGTCCCGTGTGAAACAGGCCTTTCCATTTCTGCCTTCCGTCTTCCTCCATCTTTTTCCATTAATTAATTTTATTATAGATTTTTCTTTAAATGTATTTCTTAAATATAAAGTCTCTTCTGACGTCGAAGCGGGGCGCGACATTTTCATTTTTTGTACCTTTGTCAGTGTGCCGTTTTTAGTTGTTGCGTGAACTCAGTACAACCTACCCATTTTCGTTGAGTTGAGCCGAGTTGAAAATCTTTTAACGAAAATTCTTAGCTGTGTCTGTTTGCACGACGTATAAAGGCCTTTAACTATAATGCAAGTAAGAAACGCACGTCAACCGACGTGCATAAATATCAAACTTTCGTCAAACGTATAATGGTTGTGTATACGGAAAGTTTTCACAAGTTTAAAATTATTAAAATGCATAAATATTTTTCATTGACTATTAAAACTTGGCTATTAATCTTTGCATATTAAAAATAATCATGTTTATTTTCAATTATAATAAATTTCTCATCAAAATCACTCCCATAAATTTGAAGCACAACATTTTCCATACTCTTTCTTGTTTAAAACCCACAAAACAACAACAAAAAAATCAGCTGTCATCAATTTAACTACAAATTCTCACAAAACGTACGTGGAGCGCGGTTATTTTCGCATTTTTACGTTTAACGAAACTTAACGAAACAAAATATGACCGACATACGTCCAATATGGCCGAACCCATTAATTTCCATGAGAGCGCCCAGATGACGTGCGTCTCTTACGTGCATTATAGTTGGGCCTTATTAATGTACTACACTCAAATAAATTTATATCTGGTATTTCAAATAGATTCGAGGCATCTCGTATTTGTCTACGGACTTGAGCAGGAACTTCCTCCTCACTGTCCCTACTATTTAAAAAGAAACTAAAGGCACCATTTCTTATATTATTTTCATAAATGTTCAGTAATTACAATCCTTGCACAATAGCTTCGGTAAAACAAATTTAATTGTCAAACTAGAAGTGAAGTTGGCTGCGGTTAAATATTTTCGGAAAAATATATGACAACACTCGTATTGGTTACGATCGTAATCAGTAATTTCAAGGTCAAATCGAATCGTAAATCCAAATCGTAAATATTTTAGATCGAATCGTATTCAGTAATAGGGCCCAGGCTTTATTTTATTTCGTCCTATCTTCTACAAAACGTTAGACCGTTAACCCAAACAAAATAAGAGCCGATCACAAAAATTACAATATATTTACAAACAATTTTTTTATATATATATTTTTTTGTATACAAAAACTACATCACTCTTTCTCTCTCTCTGCTTTTTCAGTTATCGGAAGCTTAACTTTACTCTTTTCTGGATATCCGAATGGTCCCAAATTTTTAACTTCTCGTGATAATTCCGGAAATGCCTTAATTGCACGAAAAATAGAATTTTCCAATTCCTTATACTGAAAGTACGGTGGGAATGGCATATCTTCCAGGGAGCAAACAGTGACTTTTCCTTCTTCATTACCAATGGCAATTGATCGACCGCAGTTAGAAAATCTAGAGTTCAATTTCAGGAGGGTTTGAATACTATTAAATGATACTACTAAAAAATAATTGTAACTTACTTCACTTCAGTTAAATAACGATTTTCAGCACCAAGTTTTTCCGATGAGACAGGCTTCAATGTGCTGCGACGAATATCCCAAACCTCAACTGCTGATCTAGTACAACCAACGATGACTGTTGAATGTGTTCGGCTCCAATAGGCGCAATGAACTGGACCAATTCCACTAGAAAGTCTTATTATGGGCTCGAAGATTCCTTCTAACCAAATACGGATGCACCTTAAAAGTTTAGTTTAGGTGAAAGCTAGAATGTTTTGAAATATGAATTTAATTTAAAGTTACCAATCACTTCCACAGGTTAAAAACAATTTAGGACTCCATGGTGAAAAGTCCATTTCGAATACACTGCCGTCGTGTACCTGCATAACTTCCAGATGCTGATGTGGATAGTTGGTCGAACATTTATGCAAACACCCTTCGTCTGTTAGGACAAAGTAAATATTCGCCTTTTCTGGATGCATTTTAATTCCCAGACATCTAGAATTTCGGTTAGCTTCTATAATAGGCTTATTTCTAATTACCAGCAATCCTTCAGGTGAGCCAACAACTCTAGATAATCGCATTTGTAAAAAACCAAGCAGAAATGGGCTGCTAACGATTTGATATTTCATTATGGAACCATCTGGCGATACAGAAAATAATCGTTCAGAACGTGCATCATGACCACCGCTCCACTTCATTTGGGCAACTGGCTCCGAGCCAGGAGAAGTATCTCGATGCGATACTGCTACAGCTCCGTCTATATCGGTTGAAATGTCCCGTATCTCTATGGTGCCATCGTATAGTCCAATAGCCAACAATTGTGGTACGGAAGAAGAGAATTCAACTGAAACAACTGGAACTGGATATCTGTAAACTCGTTCGGGATTGACAGGATTCTTAATGCTCCAAATGCCCACTAGTCCCAAGTTAGCATCAGAGATTTTTACACATGTGTATATACCATAAGCTACAGCCAGTATGTCACCGTTTTTGGGGCACCAGCTCATAGCTGCAACTGCAGATGGGACATCAAGAGGAGCAATTCTAGGCAATACCCAAAGAGTTTTTAATCTATACAAATACTTCACGCTCAGCGACAATGGATCTAGAACATCCATATTGCGAAAACGCTTTTGATTATCCTTGAACACATTTCCAGCAAGTAGTCTCTGTGTCAGCATCGTCGCTAGCTGAAAGTTGGGCTTTGTAACTAATTCTACAAACTGATCAACACCATCTCGCCGATACGTTGTTATCTCCATCTTTTGCTTACCGGGCATCTCAACGCTT
Organism: Thereva nobilitata; assembly: GCA_963855945.1. Classification (NCBI taxonomy): domain Eukaryota; kingdom Metazoa; phylum Arthropoda; class Insecta; order Diptera; family Therevidae; genus Thereva; species Thereva nobilitata. The sequence goes on along the minus strand of OY979696.1, from coordinate 16,118,936 downwards.
GTAGTCACCTGTTCTAGTTCCTTGTAAGTATCAAACATGTCGAAGTTTGACACATATGTTCCAGCTTCGACTTTTCTGATCTTATCAGTATTAGCATGTCGGGTTTTGTACAAAACTTCAACCGTTTGCGCCTCTGAGTCTGCCTTTCTGCGCATACGGGCTTTACCAATCGTCAGCTCGTCATAGCGTGCATTGTCTTTCTCAACACTTGCAGCTTCATCCGATCCTTTAAGCACAGTGACGCTTCCCTTTTCGAATAACAAAACATCAGAGGTTTCTCGAAGAATTACTTTAATAAAAGGCGTTGGCTTGAGCGGCTCCGGTTTTGGTGGTTCGTCCTTTTTATCACCACCCATACGCCAAACGGGTATCTCATCAGTAGATACCACGCTTAAGCTCAGCTACAAAACAACAATATCAAAAATTAATTACAAAATTACAAATTTAGAATTGAAAACAATAACACATACGCTTGCCATTATCTCATCCATTGATGCCTTCAAGTTACAGCTATTTACTATCTGATCAAATCTTCCTCCTTTGAAACGGAGCCTTTAAGGAATTTTGCTAGCTTATCTGCAAAAGTTTTCTTAGCAATACAGAATTTCGGTGTTAAATCCTTTTCATCAGTTACTAACTAGAAAGTGTTGTTTTGGAAACCAAAATCGTCGGCATTAGTTACAATTATTGATTTAACACAATTTATAACAAATCGTTACCTTGGCTTGCCGCCTCTTGACGAGGTGCTGTTGCACAGCTTCCATATCTGAATCCTTTCGCTATTCACTTGCGGCAACAGCTGGAGCCCATCTTTTGGTGGATTTAATGTAACCTTAACAACGAAGAAACTTCTGCTTGTAACATCTCTATTTGTGTCGATTGTTCTTACTGTTTTCGTGCAAAGGTGTGTACAGTGGCCGATGTTAAGCCCGGTATGCAAGGCTCAAGATCTTTGCCTATCTTAAACCTATGTAAAAAAATGGTCAAGAAATAGATCGGAAATATTTTCTGTATCGATTTCTGTAACCGGTATGCTAGAGTCAAGAAATTCACACCAGAAATATCGTGTTTTTTAGTGACACGCATATGTCGCTTTTGAAAAATTTTTAGTTTTTCCTCCAGAAATAAGTGTCGATTCATTTATTTCTTGAAGGAATTTTAACGGTTAATGATTACATAACATATCAGCTGTTTTTTGAAATTGAAAGGAACTTTCCGCAATACTAAAAATAACATTTTATTAATTTCTATTATTATTTTATTAATTCTTTTTTAATTCCTTATTAATTAAAACAATTTCATTAATTCCAAATAATCATAAAACAATATATGTAATGTTCGCAATGAAAAAAAGGAACTGTCAAAATTTCTTCAAAGGAACTTTTTTGTTTATTTTTAATGCCTTTTATTGACATTATTTAACCAATGATTAGAAGTTATCTATTAAGTTATCCGTTGTAACTAACGGCAAAGAAAATTATTGACGAATTGTGTTGTAGAACCTGTGAATTATTTTTTTTAATTTAGAGATTTTGTGAAATAAAATAGCAACCCACCTTTTGACTTGGGTACTAATAGTGAGTTTTGTTCCCATTTTTTCAATAACTTCATTAAAGTTCCTTCTTTCCACTGTCATTTTATAAAAAAACAGTAAATATTTTCTTGTCCCTTTCGTTTTTCACAGGAGTGTATATATATATATATATCTTTTATTTTTAAAGTGAAACTTCTTTGCTCTCGTTCCGAGGATTTTGAAGTGAAAGGTCCCTTCTCCCCCGTTCTGGGGATTCGAGCAAGTACGAGTGAATTCAGAATTGGAAACGAAAACAAGGACAGTTGTGTGAAACGGAAGTTGCCTTCTCACTCGCTTACAGCTGCCACTGTGCAAGTTTTGTAACACTAATTTCATAATTTAATTAACCGCCAAGTATACTAATAATTTAGTTTCCACTTTATTTCGTTTAACCTTTTGTAATTTTAACAACTTAAGCTGATGAACTTCGCGAAGACCACCGCCAAAAGAGCAATGTTCCACACTGCTTTTACAAAGTAGCTGACAGCGACAGCCATGATAGGCAATTAAGTGATGCCATATAAATAAATTCTACCAAGCCAGCAGGAAAATATTTAAATTTGTTCATAGATGGCACAGGCATCGGTAAAGTAAAAATGAGGGGGTCGGTTATTTAAAAATTAAGGTTGTGTATTAAAGATTATTATTTCGTTAATATTATATTGGCGCCAAGTTTTCATATGGCTTTATGTTCTTTATTATTGTACGCGAAGTTTCACATCTGTCTTGTGTTCTTTAATACACAATCCTATTTTATTTTAATATTGTATTCTTTCTCATATAGAAGGCACACCAGTTTATTTTTTTAAAACGCACATGTAAGGTTGGTTTTCTTTAGTTCTCTCTCTTATGGAATGTATTCTGGCCACCACGCCATAAAAAGTATTTTTCTTTAATTTTTAATAAGCTTGAATTTGTTTAAATATTTGTTTATACTTTCATCACAAGTAGCCTACGTTATTAACCGAATCTTTATTAAACTTTCAAAACCAAATCAAAATCTCGACCTGCTTCGAATTTCAACATTGCCGAAATCCCTATCGCGGCAAGATTCTACTGAGGTCTGAATTTTTCGGAAACTGAGCTTTGATGTTTTCAAAGCAAGCCTTATTGCATTTTCTTTCCTATAGACTTAAGTAAAATTTCGACCTTACTAGAACCAAAATAAGACCCCATCATAAAAATTACAATATATTTACGAACAATTTTTATATATATATATACAAAAACTACATGATTCTCTCTCTTCCAGCGGCTTTTTCAACTATTGGAAGCTTAACTTTACTCTTTTCTGGATATCCGAATGGTCCCAAACTTTTAACTTCTCGTGATAATTCCGGAAATGCCTTAATTGCACGAAAAATCGCATTTTCCAATTCCTTATACTGAAAGTACGGTGGGAATGGCATATCTTCCAGGGAGCAAACAGTGACTTTTCCTTCCTCATTACCAATGGCAATTGATCGACCGCAGTTAGAAAATCTAGTGTTAATTTCAGGTAAGTTGGATAACTTTAAAAGCAGATATCATAATTGTAGCTTACTTCACTTCAGATAAATAACGATTTTCAGCACCAAGTTTTTGCGATGAGACAGGCTTTAATGTGCTGCGTCGAATATCCCAAACCTCAACTGCCGATCTAGTAACACCAACGATGACTGTTGAATGTGTTCGGCTCCAATAGGCACAATGAACTGGACCAATTCCACTAGAAAGTCTTATTATGGGCTCGAAGATTCCTTCTAACCAAATACGGATGCACCTTAAAAGTTTAGTTTAGGTGAAAGTTAGAATGTTTTGAAATATGAATTTAATTTAAAGTTACCAATCACTTCCACAGGTTAAAAATAATTTCGGACTCCATGGTGAAAAGTCCATTTCGAATACACTGCCATCGTGTACCTGCATAACTTCCAGATGCTGATGTGGATAGTTGGTCGAACATTTATGCAAACACCCTTCGTCTGTTAGGACAAAGTAAATATTCGCCTTTGCTGGATGCATTTTAATTCCCAGACATCTAGGATTTCGGTTTGCTTCTATAATGGGCTCAGTTCTAATTACCAGCAATCCTTCAGGTGAGCCAACAACTCTAGATAATCGCATTTGTAAAAAACCAAGCAGAAACGGACTGCTAACGATTTGATATTTCATTATAGAACCATCTGGCGATACAGAAAATAATCGTTCAGAACGTGAATCAAGACCACCGCTCCACTTCATTTGGGCAACTGGCTCCGAGCCAGGAGAAGTATCTCGATGTGATACAGCTACGGCTGCGTCTATATCGGTTGAAATATCCCGTATCTCTATGGTGCCGTCGTATAGTCCAATAGCCAATAGTTGTGGTACGGATGCAGAGAATTCGACTGAAACTACTGGAACTGGATACCTGTAAACTCGTTCAGGATTGACAGGATTCTTAATGCTCCAAATGCCCACTAGTCCTAAATTAGCATCAGAGATTTTCACGCATGTGTATATACCATAAGCTACAGCCAGTATGTCACCGTTTTTGGGGCACCAGCTCATAGCTGCAACTGCAGATGGGACTCCAAGAGGCGCAATTCCAGGCAATACCCAAAGAGTTTTCAATCTATACAAATACTTCACGCTCAGCGACAATGGATCTAGAACATCCATATTACGAAAACGTTTCTGATTATTCTTAAACACATTTCCAGCGAGTAGTCTCTGTGTCAGCATCGTCGCTAGCTGAAAGTTGGGCTTTGCAACTAATTCTGCAAATTGATCAACACCATCTCGCCGATATGTTGTTACCTCCATCTTTGGCTTACCGGGCATCTCAACGCTTGTAGTCACCTGTTCTAGTTCCTGGTAAGTATCAAACATGTCAAAGTTTGACACATATGTTCCAGCTTCGACTTTTCTGATCTTATCAGTATTAGCATGTCGTGTTTTGTACAAAACTTCTACAGTTTGCGCCTCTGAGTCTTGCTTTCTGCGCATACGAGATTTACCAATTGTCAATTCATCATAACGTGCATTATCTCTCTCAACACGTGCAGCTTCATCCGATTCTTTAAGCACAGTGATGCTTCCCTTTTCGTATAACAAAATATCAGAGCTTTCTCGAAGAATTACTTTAATAAAAGGCGTTGGCTTGGGCGGCGGCTCTGGTTTTCGTGGCTCGTCCTTTTTATCACCACCCATACGCCAAACGGGTACCTCATCAGTAGATACCACGCTTAAGCTCATCTACAAAATAATAATATCAAAATTAATTACAAAATTAAAAGTTTAGAATTCAAAACAATAACACATACGCTTGCCATTATTTCATCCATTGATGCCTTCAAGCTGTAGCTCAATTTACTATCTGATATATCTTCAAGGTCCTCCTTTGAAACGGAGCCTTTAAGGAATTTTGCTAACTTATCTGCAAAAGTAATCGTGATTTTCTTAGCAATACAGAATTTCGGTGTTAAATCCTCTTCACCGATTACCAACTAGAAAGTGTTGTTTTGGAAACCACCAACTTCGGCATTAGTTACCATTATTTTATAACAAATCATTACCTTGGCTTGCCGCCTCTTGACGAGGTGCTGTTGCACAGCTTCCATATATGGATCCTTCCGCTGTTCGCTTGGGGCAGCAGTTGGACCGCCCCCATCTTTCGGTGGATTTAATGTAACCTTACGTGAAGCTTTTCTCATTTTTGATTTCTTTTGTACTTTTTAAAAAGGGAATTTTTAAAACTTTTGGGAATATTTGTTGACTATTTTGATCCGTCAAAGATTGTCAAAACTGACATATCAAAAAAACCTACTCAATTTGAATTTTTGATATGCTGTAATGGCGGTTTTAAGGCATGGTTCGAAGGAAATGGTGTGGCATAAGCTGCTAAAACCTGATGAAACCATTACTGTGGACCGTTATCGACAATTACCGGTATTAGTACTGAACAGAAAATTAAAAGAAAACGACAAGAATACTCTTAAAGATACGACAAAGAGATGGCAATGCTGAGTCACTTGTCTGACTTCCTCTTGAAGGAAACAATAAAGATGCTGCTACCCCACCTCTAAGCCTAGCCAGAAAGGAGAAGGGCTCCTGTTTGATCACTGCAGTCAGCATTCTATCGCGTTAATATTGAATGGGAGTCAGTGGAGTTAAACAACATCTTGGCGTTGCCAATTCTTTCATTCTTCTTTCTACGGTCTTTCCGACTAGAGCTTTGTCGCTCATAATGACACCGTACTTTTCGTGCTTCCTTCTCTGATCTGCGAGGTCTTCTTGGTGCCCGTTCCCACTAGCACGGACCGTCTGTTTTCTCGGTTCGTATAAAGAGGCGGATATGCCAGTGACAGTACAATTTATATGAAACTGTTCACATTTAGACGGATCCGGGAAAAAGAACGGATCAGGTGTGAATGAATCCGCTGACGAGATGGCAGTATGGCACCGATATGCCCCCTTCCAACCCCGTGTTTCCAAGGCCCCTGTTGCCCTGTTGCTGCCGTCCTCTGGACCCTACCTAACCTTATGACATTATAGGTCCTGCTTAGCGCTGTTCACCACGCCAGCGAGCTGTTCGTGAGGATTGGACTAAGCCGGCTCTACACGATGCGGTGAACGTTTCATTCAAATCTTGGCTTCCAACGATTGAGTCAGCACCGACAACACCGAACGAACGTTGGACGCTTGAAAGCGAACCCTCGTAGTTTGAGCACCGGCCACACGATGCGTCCAAAGTTGGAGGGTGTTCATAGCATTGGGTAGACCTGGTTTACCACGATTGTGTTCATGCACTGGTCCATCTTTGGCTCGAGACTCCTTTTCTTGCAGAAGGTCTTTTTACTATGCAGGCTTTCTTTACCCTTTCCTCAACTTGAGTAAGCGAATTCCGTTGAGTTTTGGTTCTAGGATTAGTCCCAGAAATTTCACCCTTTAGGGTAGACTAATCATGGTTGAAAGAATGTATATCGAGTGTATATTTATCAGGATGTACAGTTATGTACATTTAAAACAGTCTTATAATTTTTAAGGAATTTTAAAACGCCCAGGTTGGTGTGGGCCCATAATAGACGGCAACATATGCATAGACGGTGACATATGCATAGTTCAATGTTGATGGTTTACTTCTTTTTCTTTAGATCTCATGCGGATGAGTAGTCTAAAGCCTCGGCCACGATACGAGCGGCAAGCGGTGAGCAGCACCAGAAAAATTTAATGTCTTGAATTAGCGGCGAGCGACATTAGAGCGGCACTTTAGTATTGCCGCTCTACCTCTCAACGCTCCCCGCTCGTATCGTGGCCCGATTCGAGCGTTTTCCATATAAAACAATACAAAATAAAACTCAGAATCGCCGCTTTGCCGCTCACCGCTAATCGCACGCCGCTCGCCGCTCGTATCGTGGCCGAGGCTTAATACTAAAATTTTCCATCACTTAAATAATAAATTTCCATCAATATAAATATAAATGATAAATAGTTGACCCTAAAAGTATGCAACATTAAATATAAATAAGATTCTTTTAAATTTTTCTTAAAACTATTAGTCCGAGGAAATTAGCAAAAAAAACGCACGAAAGGAGACAAAATTTGGATATGGCTGAAAATTGGCCCACAGCTTTTTAAGACTTTTTAAGAAAACAATTTCGGAATCACAAAAAAACAACATGGCCGCCGGAAATATAGCGGTTTACCGGTTTTTTCCTTGTATCTCGGTTTCTATATGTCGTACAACCCCGCACAAAGGCCCTAAATGTTGACAATGAAATTCTCTACAACTTTAGTTCCTACAAAGATGTTGACCCGATCAACCCTTTCAAAGTTATTCAAGGTCAAAGTTATCAAAAATCACGTTTTGTCCAAAACATCACTCAAAAACTGGTTTTTTTGAAAAAATTGTTTGATCAATCAATACGAAACGTTATTGCCTACAAAAAGCCTCTCGTCATTTTTTCGAAAACTTAACTCTTTCGAAGTTATTCAAGGTCAAAGTTTCAAAAAATCAGTTTTTGGTCAAAAAATGACTCAGAAACCGATTATTGAGAAATTTTCTTTGTTCTATTTATACAAAAGATTATTGCCTACCCTAATGACACCCTTGCCATTTTTTCAAACACTTTTCGAAAAATTTTGCAAAAATCAATTGTTGATCAAAACAAATTTTCGAAAAAAGCAGTTTTTGAGTGATTTTGTTACCAAAAAGTGATTTTTGATAACTTTGACCTTGAATAACTTTGAAAGGGTTAACCAGAGTGGGATTGGCGAGGCCCACACGGCACACTCGAGCCTCGCTTTTGTAAATTCCTTCCCAACAGATCAAAGGCAGCACTGCGGTCATGAGTCCGGGAAGCCAAGAAGCAAACAGCCGCCGCTGTGCCCAAAGTTTCTGCACCCGCCAGAAAATTGGCTGCACCAGCACCCATCATCCTAGGGAGCAACGACCGTACTTCGTTCTATGAAGCAGGATGTATCATATCAGGAATGACCCCATCGATATTTTGGACCTTTTACGACACAGAATATGCAAGGGGGAGCCTAAGTGCACGGCCACAACGCAGCCATCGCACCTAGCATATCACACCTAGCAAGAACAAAATTTGACTATCGCACACTAAACTTATATGGTGTTATGTGCAGTGCTAGGCTAGGCAGGCTGCGTTGTGGCAGTGCGACGGATTATATCGCGTGGCCACCTCATCGGAGTATGGCAGAGGAGGAGGGATGATTCTACTAAGGGCCGCTGAACATATATGTAGACTCAAACCATATATAGAGAAGAGCAGTTCCTGAGTGGTCATGGAGGCTATAGGGGACTGGCATACCTTCATCCCTTCAGGCGGGACGATTCACCGTTCGGATGATGCCGAGGACGCGGAGCATGTTCTCTTTAAATGTCCGAGGTTTGTGATCTGGAAGCAGAGCAGCAGATGATGAGGTCGGAGGATGTGTGGAGAATGGTGGAAGTGGCGCTGAAGGCTATCCACCAGAAGCTTAAGCAATTCGAAGCACAGCAAAGGAGAGAAAGGAATTGAAATACCAGAAGTACGCAATGGCCAGGCTAGAGACCCACAGAATCGAGAGGCAGCATCTTCTCGGTAGAGTGCTGTCCACCCACCGATGCACTTACGGGCAGTTATGATGTTAGTGAATTTGGTAACGAGCTTCGTCGAAGTCACCTTTTCCATAAAGAAATCATAGACGGTAGGATGCTGATCCGTAAGCACGACTGTCGCGGCTCTGCTAAGCACGCTTGAGAGACGCCTTTTAATAGTTACGTGGGTGACGCCAGGCCAAAGTAATGTCTTTACGGCTTGAATCGAACTGGACTTAAACGTCACGCAAAAGCGTTCGTGAGTTTAGTCAGTAGGAATCTGACACTATCGTTCGGGTGCGGACCCCAGTGGTGTCTGCTCTCCTAGGCATGGACCACAGACAGGCGGTCGCACACATTTCCTGTTCCTAGACTGATGTAAGATTCCCACCACTCTCTCGTCAAAAAAAATGGCCAAGGCAAGGAGGGCCGGAGTGGAATTGGTGAACCCCATAGAGCACACCTAATCCCCGATTTGATATGAACTCCTTCCCAACAGACCAAAGACAGGACTGCTGTCAGGAACGTGGGAAGGTCAGTTGGTCGGGATCACCATGGCAGTGGCGCGTTGTTCAACAAGATCCTGTCCGAACAGTCAAGTCTAAGCGACAAGCCACTAGTCAGACCGGTAAACTTGCTCAAATGATTTGGCGTACAAATATGCTTGTGTATAATAGGCCAAACGAAAAAAGAAGCAGAAATTTGGAGGAGGAAGGTTTCGTTGTATAACAACACATGTCTCAAACAGTGAGAAAGCACTAGGCAAACTGTTCAAGCTATGTAGCCTACAAATTATAGGTTGTAGTACGTGGCCTATTGAGCCTTGTTGAGGCACTTCTGAGCTTGATACCGAAGAAGAAGAAGATAATAGCTGCGTTCCATTGGGCGATCCGGAGTACATCACCAATGGAACGCGATTTTTTGATGTCAGAAGTAAATACGAGTAAAACGTAAAAGTGCAGGGGTAGTTAGGAGTACTCCGGAGTACTCGGGAATAGAAAATATTACCTAATGGAACGCATCTAATGGCATAGAGCACAAAGTTTTAGTTTGTAATTGTATATCCTTTCGAAGAATGCATGGTCATGAAATGCACGACCTTGCATGGAACCATAGGGTTTGAGTTACTGGTGATTCACTGGGCGCAATTCGATCATATTCGACGCAGTTCATTTTTAACTGTCTGACTAAGCCATTATGTGAAATATTTATATATACAACAGTATGAATGACATTACCTCTTATATGAAACTAAAAATTTAAAGAAACTTGATGCCAATTACATTCAATTTCAGTTAGACACCGCAGCTACCCGTGCAACTGATGAATCAACATGAATCATCTCAAAGTATGGTAATATCAGCAGACCGCAACGTTCATTGGATTTGGCGACCTCGATAGTTTTGTGATTTGCGCGTTTAGGGATTATTAGGATGCTCTATCGGATCCATGAAGTCGCTTTATGTTCGACAAAGCTATTATTAGAAATGAAATTGAAATATCGTAAAATATCGTAAACTAAGTTCGTAAAATAACGTATACGAGTTCGACAAAAGCAAAAAACTACAAGCTTTTTTCCTTTCTTATTATTGAGAATTATCAACGTTATCATTAGGTCTGATCGGCGACCTGCTCCATTCCTACGTCATTGATAGGCCAAGGGAGGGAGCAGAGTGAAGTTTGCGGAGGAATTGAGTCAATGTATTCAGCCGTGTATCATCGCCCTTCTGTTCCAGGGTGAACTGTAGCACATCTCCGGAGAGAAATAGTATCAAATAAAGTGCATAAAGAACTTCGCAACTGCTGGGAGTGCAGCACTTCTTCCATGACAAATCTCTAACCCACTTGTATCTATGTATTGGAAGGAAGAACCAAAACACGGTGGGACATGTGCCTCCCCGCAGCTCGAAACATTTTCCAACAATTTCTCAGTTTCCTTCGATCAGTAGACGAGTTCTCACAGCAAGTTACTTGTCACTCGGTCGTGCTGAAACGTCCGATTCATTCAGAAATGTCATAATAAATGAAAATAAAATTACTTTTGCGGTTTCTTGCATGCGGTTTCGAAATCTGATCAATAGAAGATCACCAGCATCACCACCACTTCCCGAGTCTCGCAGTGCGCATTTCAAAAGTGATCAGTTTAACTGTTCTTGTGCATTTCTATTCTCGTCCCAAAAGCAAATGGCAATTTGACTGGAGGAGAGAAAAGACCGAGAACGAACGAAAAATTAAAAGAAAATTCAAGGTGTAGCCATGGAACGTTGTGTAATTAATGAATTCCCAAAACCGTATCACGTGCTCGCGACACCATACAAGCAGAAGGGATTCTCCAGGGACACCCTCGAGATGACGTGCAAATCCCACTTCATGACTAATGTTTGCAAGACAATTTTTATTGGTGATGTTTCAGTGGGTAAGACTACCATAGTGAACAGGTGCGCTCTGATGGTTTCGTTTAATGTTGTGGATCGATGGTACAAGGTTGATTTGTTGCAGTTTCTGTCATGAGAGGTTCTGTGAAAACTACAAGGCCACCATAGGAGTCGATTTCGAGATACAAAATTTCAAAGTGCTCAATGTCCCATTTAGCTTACAAATGTGTGTGTGATTTTTTGTTGTTTGTTTTTTATTATTGGTGTTTATTTAGTTTTTTTTCTTTAAGCTGGGATACTGCTGGGCAGGAGAGATTCAAGTGTATAGCACAAGCTTACTATAGGAATACAAATGGTAAGAAATTGAATTTAAAAATGTCATTAGGTTAATTATGGGCACTTTGTGGCATAATATAGGACTAATCTTTTGTGTCATAGTATGTATAAAACATAGGTATTGTTCGTGGGAAGTCAATTTGAAACACTTTTTCCGAGTCTCTTTTCGGTGCTCTACCAAAAATCATCTCTGTGGAGGTGCAGTGGATTTTCCATACACTTGTTTACTTTGATTCCAATAGTTATATCAAAGATATATTTTAATGGAACCTGCATCATTTTAGGTTTCTAAATATGCTCATTCCTTTTCTGTTGCCCGTCTTAATTCATATTTTCAACTCCTGCCTCACAGTATCTAAGTTTTCCTCGTCTTGGAAGCTTGCTTTAATTATACCTATACCCAAATGTCCATCTCCTACTAGTCCTTCTGATTTCCGGTTTATCAGCATTCTTCCATTTCTGGCTAAGGTTCTTGAAAAGCTGATAGCTTCTAAAATCCTTGAGTATTGTGATTGACGTCGACTCATAAATGTGTGGCAATCTGGCTGCGAAACTGCGCTTCTCAAAGTTACAACTGATATCCGCAACTCTCTTGACGTTCACCACTTTTGCTGCCCATTGCTGCTTGACTTCTCTAAAGCCTTTGATAGCGTCAATCACTCTTTGCTTTTGCAGAAACTCTCCTCTCGCGTCCATTTTTCTCCTTCTGCTATCAAACTCCTGCATAGCTTTTTAAGCATACGCTCTCAGAAAGTGATACTTGGTGGCTGTAGTTCCTCGATAGCTCCACTTCGTGCTGAGGTACCCCAAGGTTCCATTCTGGGTCCTCTCTTATTCAGCATCTTTATCAACGATCTGCCTTCGGTAGTAAGACATTCTAAGATTCATATGTGATGATGTGCAACTTTATATCTCAGCGCCCAATGATCAAATTCATAGATGCATGGAGGAGCTTGTTGCTGACCTACGCCGTGTTTCTTCCTGGTCGACCTCTAACTTACTTCAGCTCAATCCTGAGAAGTCCCATTGCATCTTTTTCTCTCATTCTGGCACTGATCGTCCTGACTTCTCTGTTATCGCTTTAAATGGGTTCCTCTAGTCAGTGTTGAGAAGGTAAGAAATCTAGGAGCTATCTTGAAAGCCAAAATGACCTGCTGCGATCATGTCAGCTCCATCATTCGTAAAACATACGGGCAACTGTCGAAACTTAGGTTGTATTGTGGTTTTCTCAGTAGGTCTGTCTGTATGTACTTAGTGAAGGCACTAATTTTACCTCTTCTAATGCATGGCCTTTCTATATTTCCTGCTCTTGACTCCTCCTGCGCCCGTAAACTTGAAATTGCCTTTAACGACTGTGTTCGTTTTGTTTACAAGTTACGCCGTTTTGACCATATCTCGCCCTATTCTAATTCCGTTATGGCTGCTCTCTTAACGACACTGACATATAGATATGGACTGCTAAATAAGCAAAATCCCATACAAAAAAGTGGCACCAAAAACTATTGACCTCTCGCTCCCCCGCAAAAATCCTATGAACTTTAATTGGTTTTAAAATAAAAAAAACAGTTCAGTGCATGTCAGCGATATAAACATAATTAGAAAAAACTAGACAGCTATAGAGTTTTTTCTTCTTTCTCTATTTTCTTTATTTTTAAAATTTCGTTAAACAGAGGGAAAAAACCCTCACATATTTAAAAAAAATACATTTATTTAACGAAAAAACTGCTACTAAATAAAAAATAATGATGGAAAATTTTTTCTATCAATTATAACATACATCTTATCACTTATTTTCCCCTAAATTCGAAAAAAAATTGTTGTTTACATAGAAAAGGTCTTCTTCTTCTGGAGAAAAATGGTGCCATTGAAAGTTGTCAATTAGCAGTCCATATCTATATGTCAGTGCTTAACGACTACCGTGAATATAGACTTCTGCATCTGTTTCATGATATCCTCCAGCATCGTAAACCATCTTATCTCAATCAGTTTGTGCAGCTCACACAATCACAGTCTTCAGGAGGCATCTTTTTGAATTAATATCGAATAGGACTGTTTAGGGTTTAGAGCATGAATACAAAACTTTAATAATTGTTTTTAGTTTAATTTTTATAATTTTCATTGTCAATTTTTTTTCTCTTACCTTTTTTTTAATTTTTTTTTTCTATTTTCTTCTTGTTATTTACACGATTTCCCAAATGTTTAATTAATGTACTAAATTATAAGATTTTAATCTTTGTACATGTGGTCCCATATAAATAAAATGAAAAAAATAAAATTAAATCATGTCCTCCAACCAATGGAGTCCCATTATAATCAGTCTCCTTCTCACCAGAGTCGCACAATGGATAGGCAAACATGATTATTCCTTCAACTGTTTTCAAGCTGGATTTAAAACTAAAGCAATGGAGAAGCTCATTTCTCATTTTCAGCTATGGAGAAGCACATTTCTCTCTTTTCCTTTTTACTTCTGTCTTCTAAAAACCAGTTTGAAACGGTTAAAGGAATAAACGTGTGTGCTTATCCAATGTGTGTGGCCATCTCAGATTCACAGTAGACAGGTGTCATCTTCCAAAATCATTCTCTTCATCTAATACCTGAAAGGCCGGTCTCTCTTCTGGCTGCGGCACTCTGCAGCCTAAACACCACCTCACAGCGTGTCTGCCATTCTTAGACAACTCATTTCCCACGATTCTTTACCAGCCCTTTTTTAAGGCAGGATAAGGTTCCGAAGTCAGTCCCTGCTTGCCAGTTTATGAGCCTTTTTGTTCCCATCGATATCTGTAGGTCCTCTAACTCAGGCTTGCGACACAATGTTTTACTTTGCACATTTATTTAGTTTTTGGAAACACTGCAAAGCCCATTAATCTCGGCTTGATCCGTACGCTTAATCATTGCCTGAGTTTTCAGTGGTATGAGAGTCTTGTCCCCTATTTCGCTATATCTTAAGAGCCACCTAGCACCTATGAGAGTTCTGTGGCACTTTTCTTGTTCGGAATCCCTTCGATAAGCATCATAAAAAACCTGTTCTTCTGGTGATTCAAGATTTTCACGTGCTCATATTGGGTTTCCGTTGAATCCCATACAGCATCTCGTTTCGTCCGTATCTTCGAAGCTGCCACAGTCTTAAACTCAGCATGCTCAGCGATTACATTGCTGCAATACGTTGCGGAGCGAAAGACACTACTTATACCCTTAAATATCATTCTTTGCACCCTGCCCAAACCCCTCAAGCATTTTCGGTGTAGCTCATTCCTCAAGATGTCTGCAGTAATGCTTACAAACTTATCGCAAGCATGTCACAATCGTAATAAACTTTGGTTCCAGCTCTTCTCTGCGCTCGGCAAATATCGAGCATTGAAAAAGGATATGCTCTGCGTCGACTCCTACTTAACTGGGACAGCAAGGCGGATTGTGCCCGAAACGATACAGATATGCCTCCAACTAGATCGATCGTGAGCTCACGTCTCCAGGCTCTCGTGATCTACTTTTTCACATTCGGTATGCGTATATGTATCTCTCGATTTTTAGTAGACTTGTCCCATATCCTTTTTCATTCCGTGATAGCCTGGCAGAAGGTCAGGAGTTTTTGTATTTCTATCGGTTCCGGGATTGTCTCACGAAGGTGCTTGTCTTCATTCGTCAGAATAGCGATGGGGATCATCCTCGCAATCACGCATACTGCTTCATAGGCATAGCACGCTTGGTGATCTCTCAGCTGATACACATCTTCTATTAGCTGTCCTACCCAGTGCCGTCGCGCCGATTGGCAAAATTTTACTATTAGAAGGCGGTGAATTTGCCCAGGGCCGTAACGCATCCGTACAATGCTGCGTTAATAGCGGACGCTTTATCCGTTAAGTCCGCCAAGTTCTTCTTGAAGCTGAGCCTTCGGGCGATTTCCACTGCCAGGTACCTGAATACGAAGTGAGTTGAAGTGGGTGATCTACTTATTTTGCTTGCAGGGTCCTTCGAATAATTGGTCCTGTAATAGATCCTATGTGAAACCTCTTCAAATGTTGTTATCAAACAGCTGGACTTAAGTTGAAACCCCAATGTAGGCTTGGTTTGCTTGAACTTGGTGAGCTTTTCAGGTACAACGTGCCAAAGCAAAACAAGCCCAACAAGCCAAAGCAAAACAAACCCAAATACACGCTTTGCTTTAGTTACTTTACAGTTTGCTTTTCATGAGCACAGGAAATAGAAATAGTACACGAAAGAGGTAAGAGGTATGAATTTTGCGGAATTTTTCCTTTGGAATGGACATTAATGTTTCATAAAAAGAACAAAGGATCGAATGTAAATGTTTATTGTTGTATAGAGTGAAAAAGAAGCACAAATGGTTTATGCCATTAACTCTTCAAACATTTACGAGAAATTTGTTAAAATGGATATAGAAATAGTTGTCTCAGATTAATTTTGAACTCTTAAATATTTATAGTTCATGTTATTCCCAAAAAAATAATTTCTTTATGAAATAAATTTTCTCAAACCTCTACATACATTTATTTCTCTAAGTAAAATAAATGTTAAACAATCGCGAAAGCATACAAAGCACCAAAAAATTGAACATTGGTCATTTCGAGCTTTGCTTTGCTTTGCTTTGGCTTTGCCGCTTTGTCATTTGGTTTTTTCCCATAACAAAGCACTGGTTGATTTGATATGCCAAAGCAAAGCAAAGCACTAAAGCAAGCCAAGCCTACATTGGGGTTTCACCTTTAGGCTATTGATCAATCTTAAGATAGCCCTTGGATTAGTGTTCCACCCTTCTTTAGGCATTAATTGTGGTTTCCCTATGTAGCGAAACTTTCATCTGTCAAGTGTAACACAATTGCAGAAGACATGTTGTGCTGTTTCTGTTTCTACCTGACAGTATCTGCATATGTTGGTATTAGTGTTAACCATGTTCTTCACCATGTCCTATGAGATGGCCTGTTAAGACTTTAAGTTCGACTTTAGTAAACTCGAGAAGTTCTTTTCCCCAAATTCGAAAAGTCTCTTTCGTACAACCAATGGATGTTCTACAGAAAAGCTGATCTGCTTACCTACACAATTTCATCCTTATAGTCTCCACATTCTAAGGCTTGCTGATTATAACTACTAGAGCTTTTTACTATTTTCCTACAAGATATGTCCCAACAGAATCGATATTATTGTATTTTCGATATAAATTGTAATTAATTCTAAACAAAACACTTTTCCAAACAGTAATCGTAATTGTATTCGACATGACCAAAGAGGAAACATTAAAAACAGCCTCCGAATGGCTAAAGGCGGCTTCAAGTGTCAATAAGCAACAACCATTGCTATTTCTAGTTGGTTCCAAATGTGATCTGTTGGTAAATACATTTCTTAAATCATTTTTATTAATTAATAAATAATAAATATTAAATTTCAGTCAGAAATGGAATTTTACGAAATGGAACGTCTTGCGATAGGCATTGCCAAAGCATTAAACGCCGAATATTGGTCAGTATCGGCAAAAACTGGATATTCAATAGTTGAGCTGTTCCGAAGGATTGCTGCACTCTCATTCGATGAACTGATGGGACAGCATCTGGAAAACATGAATAGCAGAAGAGTACAATCTAGTATACTAAGTAAATAGTTTTTTTTTTGTTTTTGGTTAGTAATATTAACTTAATTGTGACTTTTTTGTTTTCTATTTTCAGAATTAAACAATTCTTTTGTTGGAGGTAAAAATTATCAAGGAAATTCAAAGTGTGCCTGTTGATATACGAGTATATGTGTAATGATAAATGTAATTTATAAGAATATATTTGAAAAAGCCTAATTTTTATTATTTAATATTCTTTTCTTTATGAAAGTTATTATTTTAACTTTAATACTATTGTACACCTCTTCATGAAAAGGGGAAACATGTTCCAACAGTTTGCAATCGAACTGTGCCTGTATGGACGTAGTTGAGTTTTTGCGCACAAAACAGGTTGATGAAAATTGAATTTGATCCAAGATACACCATGAAGCATACATCAGAAGAAAAAAGCTTTGCGGAGGTGCATAAATTGGTGAGTTTTGACGTCGACTTTTATGCATCTATTTTCAACGCAACTCGCACTCGGAAAAATAAGAAATTAATGGGTTGGTAAAATAAAAATAAAAAAAACAACGTCGTGTAATTACACAAAACTCCACTCGCATCACATTCTTCCCCGTGTATTTTCAGCAAACTTACTACAGAGCTTCTTACTTGAGAAGCATGCTTCCTCGTGCAGTTTGGGCCTGAAACCGTTTTTGCTACTAGGTATGCATCGAAAGGTTTTTACCAAAAGATTTTTAAGCGCCTCGCAAAGTAGCAAATTATCTCTGCTTGCGTGATATTGCTTCTACCATATTCCTTTTTTTAGGTTGGACGGTAGTGGTATGTGCATCTGTAAATCATTTTTATGTGCCGCAGGTGTACTTAGCCTATTCTCAGTGATGCAATTTTCATGGTTAAAGCAGCTTCGGTCGAACAAATACTACAAACAGTTTTGTTTATAGCAAACGAATTTGCACAACACTCAAGGTAGATACACAAATTGTTTGAAAGTGTATGAGTTGAAATACTCGAAGACGCATGAAGCAGACATGAACAAGCAAGAGATTCGTGCGAAGGTGGGAAAACTTATTTCGGAGGAGACTCGTTGGGGATATTTTTTTTTGCTCAGAAACAGCTTTAGAAAAGCCGTACAAACTTATAAGTGTAATGCTAAGAAGCTTCTGAAAACATTTATGGGATATTCCGCCATCATATGGCTCTATGGCAACTTATAGTACGTATACATTCGAAATTAAATCCGGATTCAAGCCAGCTTGGATCTTAGAAAAATCCAAGTATACACAGATCGAATTCAAATAGGATCGAGCGGAATTCGATGAAAAAGCGAAACAACAGTAAAACGATACGAAAACTACAAATTGTAGGTTATGTTCATTACTTTTCGATTACGTTTGAATCCATTTAAACTTCAATTACTCGATCCGACGATGTCAAATACGCAGATTCTCACTTTCAATATAGCATGGGCTCAGAATCGGGACCGATGAAGAAACCAGGAACGGACCCCTTTTGTAGAGTCGCTAAGGAAGAAAAAGCCGGCTATATACGCATGCACCACATATTCCAAACCGCTAAGCAGCTGTGCCTGCTGTAATATAAAAATCCTACATTCGGCGTCAGCTCGAATACAACACCCTTATTTGTGGTCAGTTTCGAAAAACGTCTTCGCTTGGTTATTGTATAAGGTGCAAAAAAGGCCCCTAATCTGATCGAAGACGACGCCTTTTGCTCCAGCATTCACCGCCAGCCCCACCCTAGGAATATGTCAGCCCTGACAAAACTTTATCGCTGCTATTTATTGTGATGGTTCCAACGAAATAAACGCTCTTATCGCTCCACAGCAATCTTAAGCCTGAATCGCATAGCTTCGTTCTCTCTGTCGGCGAGTTTAATGCTGTACACTTCATATGGAAGTGTCCACATCAGGAAGAATGGAGAGGAATGAAGACAAACGAAAGCGAGAGAGGAAAGAACAACATAACCACACTTTTGGAGTGTTTATTTGAAGACGGTTATGTTTAATTTGATTTTTTACCAGGAGTTCAAGAGAAAAAAATCCAAGCGAGCAAATCTTGTATAGTAGGTATCATAATAATAAAAAAACGTATACCAGCTTGAGTCGTTGACGTCAAATCCGCGAAGACGAAAGCTTCTATGTGGACAGTGCCTTCTTTCTTTCTAGTCCGTTCTTTTAATGAGAGAATGGAAGGAACGAGCGAACGAAGCAAAATTAAGCTATCTGTTTCAGCCTTTATACGATACAATCAAGGAATTCGTTCATAAATAGAACCTCACTGTGGAGCAATCTTTCGCAGTCAGTATTTCCGAACTCCTACAATATCCAATAGTTAAAACGGAGGGTTCACAAAGGGTGTTTCCTGAGCTTAAATAAAAAATACACTAACAAAAGAAGTTTTCTTCTATAACAGCCAAGTGGATCAGAGCGACCAAGTGGTAATCAAGGCACGTAGGACAAAGTTTAAACTAGTCTGGGGCTACCAAAGTGCCTTGCCGATGGTTGGTTTCTGGGTCATGGGGCGTCAAATTCAATGAAAAGGGTGACGCTTTGGCTAAACAGTGCTACACCACTGCTTCATCGATCTGGAACTGTCTACCTACCAAACTGGTGATCTTTTCTTGACGATTAGATACTTAGTTTTGGTTCAATTCCAAGTAATTCTTTCTCCTACAATCATTTTAATAAAGATATAGCGTAAAAAATCCCGGCTAAATACTGCAAAGGGGCTTCCATGTATACTGATGAACATAATGCCTAGTTTTGGTTCATTCCAAATAGTTTCATTCTGCGGCAATCATTTTAATAAGGATATAGCGTAAAAAATCCCGTAAATACTGCAAAGGGGCTTCCATGTATAATGCTTTGCTGCTTCTTTCCTCAACCGTAATAGAAGCCAAAAAGATAAGAGAAAAATGCGTAAAAATGTAAAAATCAAATCGATCAGTGAATTAAATTAAAGCAGAGCAATGGATTCAATTCTCCGGCTTTTATTTACGCTGCATTTAACAAATTAACTTTAAGGTCTTGGTCTATCAAATCTCTCTCCTTCCCTAGCCATATTACTAACAAAAAAACCTACTAAATTATCTTTTAACATATGTATTTAAAAAAAACACTCTTTGATATGAAATTTCATACCAATCAAAGTAACCTTAAAACGAACACCAAACATCCCAACTATAAATAACAAAATTAGTTTTTTTGTATATAAATATAAAGGAAGAGAGGAGGAGAACATTATTCAAAGTTAAAATTTAGTGAAAGCTAAAATTAAAACGCTATGTTTTTTTCCAATAAACTTTTAAAAATTCTTATCTTTTTAATAATATCGTCGAAAAAGAAAAGAACTATTTTCATAAAATCGTTTTAAAAATTAAAAAAAGACAAAGAAAAAACCCAAGAAAGAAAACCATTTGTGTAGTTCTTTTTATATTTTATTTTATTTAATTAAACTAAACAAAAAATCTTTTTTTTTAAAAAAAAAAGAAAATACGAAAAAAAACCAAAGAAAATTATTTTAAAAAAAGCAATATTTTAAAAATTTTTCGAGACTCGTGTAAAAATACCATTTATATATTTTCCAATTGCGCCGCCGTGAAAAAAGTTTTCGAAATTCGAAAAAATACCTTCCGGTTCGAGTGGCGCAGACGTCTTCCTTTCTATTCTGTCTTTTTCATAAAAATGGCACCCAAAAAGCCAACAGAGAAGTCTGGTAAGGAAGTTTTTATAAGAAAAACTGTATATAAAGTGTTTTAAATAGGCTAAAATGTTACAAGAAAATTAAAGGAATATATAGCGCCAAAAGTGTTGTAGATTAATTTTGAGTGTTTTGTGTAATAATTGTGAAATTATTCGCCCTTATTGTGGCCACGCGGTCTAATGTATGATAAAATGTCAGTGCAGTCACGTATAATAACAACAGAAGTATTATTTGTTAGTTTTTGCGATTTAAATATGTTTAATGATGATAAAATCTTTGTTGTTAAGTTTTAGTCGAAATTATAGGCACTTTTTTAAAAAGATATATCAAGTTTTCCTCGTATGCAGTTTTGGCGTTTTTAACCTCACTTTTTTTTTCAAAGTATGACAAATTTTTTTACTAATTTATGTTTTATATTGTAGACAAGCCGGGAGATAAGAAGCCCGATAGGAAATTTGCAGCCGCATCAACATCATCAGGTTCAACAAGTAATGCTGGCGCTGCTAAGAAACCAGCAGGGGAGAAGAAACCCGCTGCAGAAAAGAAGCCCGCAGATAAAAAGCCTACTGAAAAGAAGCCCACTTCTGCTGCTAAGCCAGTAGACAAGAAAGCTGCAGGTGATAAGCCAACAAGTGCTGCAGCTAAGAAGGCGGCTCCAGCCAAGAAAACTGAGAAGCCAGCAGAAAAGAAGACAGCTTCTGCAGCCAAGAAAGCCCCAGCTAAGAAGCCAGCAGCTGCTACCAAGAAAGTGGGTGTTAAGAAGCCTGTTGCTAAACCAAAAGGAAAGGATGCTAAGGCTAAGAAACCCGCACCAAAGGCCGCTGGAGTTAAGGACAGGCCAGCTCAAGCTAAGCTTGCTGCTAAGGCGAAGGCCAAGGCTGCAAAGGCTAAGCCAAAGACTGCCGCAAAACTTCAGAAGGGAACTGCCAAGGCTAAGGCTGAAGCTATCATCAAGGCAAAGAAGGTGCAAGTTAAAGTAAGTTTCCAGAGAGCAAGGTTTTACTTGTTTTTTTCTTTTCTACCATTATGATGATCTTTTTAGTAGGAATCTCATTGAATTTCCATGAAAATAATTTTCAAAACTGATTGTAGCAAGCTGTGAAAATCATAGACGCCAAAAATTGTTCGTTTATTTTTATTAAATCAAAATTTTTCCCATAGGTAATTAAGGGTCCATTCGGAACACGCACGAGGAGAATCCGCACCAGTGTGCACTTCCGCAGGCCGAAAACTTTAACATTGCCACGCAAACCCAAATATCCAAGGAAGTCAGTCCCCACAAGAAATCGGTATATCACTTATTTACTATTAATTAAACCCCGTGGTAATTAAAATTTGCAATTTCTTATACTCCAGCATGGATGCCTACAACATCATTAAATATCCATTAACAACAGAAGCTGCAATGAAGAAGATTGAAGACAATAATACACTTGTATTCTTAACACATTTGCGGGCAAACAAGAATCACGTAAGAGCAGCCGTACGAAAATTGTACGACATTAAAGTAGCTAAGGTGAACATTCTAATCAGGCCCGATGGTCAGAAGAAGGCTTATGTTAGGTTAGCGAGAGATTATGATGCCCTAGATATTGCCAACAAAATTGGCATAATATAAAACAACTTATGGACGGGTCATATACATCTTTTATTCTTTTTTTAATTACGGATGATGTGATCTTTTATTCACAACTGGATTAAAAATAAAAAGTTGAAAAAATTACAAAAAAAAAATTTCGTATTTAAGTGATTTTGATTGATGAATGTTTGTTTTTTTTATTATTAACATTTTGATTGGTAGGATTATGTGTAGGAATGCTTTATAATCGAAACCGTAATAAAAGGAGGTTTACTCAAGATACTGTACATTTTATGGCGTTTGTAATACAAATTTAAATTAGCAATTGCCTTACAATCTACAAACCAAGTATCTGTAAGGCGTGGCTTGGGCTATGCGGATTGCGGTTTCGTATTCTGGCCCGTCCACCACTTCCTTATCAACGGGCACACGTAACATCCGTTGACTAGATTTTTCACAAGTCTCGGTTCACCACAGACTTCGCTTTTCTATCAAAGAGAATGAAAGCATCGGAACTTCCAGCAGGCCACACGAAAGAATACGATTGTATGAAGCCTTCCTTTTTTTCTATGGCGTTATGACCCATTTCGAGCCATGTGCTCCTGGTAAAGAATTTCTCCACTTCGTAGGGTTTCTAGCGGCTGATTTCCAGTTGCGGGTTCCTAAGATCATATTTGGGACTTTCCATCCAGTTTATCCCCAAATATCAGTTTTTTTTGTTTTCCTTGGTGTCGTCCATTCTCACAATATAGCACCTAGTAATCTCGAGTTTTTCTTTTAGAAGTAGTATCTACCATTGCCACAATCCTGGGCCTTCTCCTGTGGATCACAATGTATAATGATGTGTTAAGTCTACGCCTCCCAAAAGGAGCAGTTGCGCTCGATTTGCGGATGAAATGGGGGATGTGCTCGTAGGACGGGATGAGATCGAATTATGCGCGAACGATATTAACTTGTACGACCCAGAATATGCAAGGGAGCCCAAGGCGGGGATTCTGGCGAACGACCTGTCAATCGCAGAGGAGGTGGGTCGGGTTTACTAAGGACCGATGAACCTATAGACTCATATCAAATATGGCGAAATGGGTTATGAGGGAACATGGGGAAGTGAGTTACTAACTCAAGCAGTTCCTGAGTAGGCACAGAAGCTGTAGGTTATACCTTCACGTAGCCAGAATTTCCGGACTATAAAGAGAACCCGGAGCATGTCCTCTTTAAATGCCCGAAGTTATTGTGGAAGTGTCGCTAAAGCCCATCCACCAGAAGCTTAAGCATTGCCAAGCCCAAAGAAACAGAAAAAGGCAAAGAAATGCAAGGAGAGATAGCAGGTCTTTCTAGGGATCTTCTTATCGGAATGCTCAGTGGGCTCGTTTGTTCTGCTGCTTCCGCCACTTTCTGTGACCTTTCTGCTCCCCCTTCCTCCTGCGCCTTGAGATAGGTCGCTCTCATTTTTCTCACAATCACCAAGATTATTATTCCGTCTATGCTATTCCAGTTTCTGGAAACCGTCTTCCTCTTTCCTTAGCGACGTCTCCTCGCTGGATGTAGTAGGGGTATTACTTACCGTACTTACCTTTTTTAGCTCGCTCAAGTTGCTTAGCGTGCTGGTGCTGCTAGCCCGTACCTTTTCCATGATACGATCCTCCGCGGGATTGGTGGGAGACGACCTTGCCACCTTCGCGGATCTTCCAACTGGCGACTCACCCCTGGCACTTTTTTGCCCGTTTTCAGCCATACACCGGAGTCCGCGGCCTCCTATATCCCAACCCCGAGTTTAATCATTTTATTTGTACTCATCATTTTAGGTTTTTGAGTGTTCTCTTTGCCTACCCACCCAAAGAACAACTAGGGAGTAGCCCACATGTGACGTGCGCATATAACGTGTGACGTCATGTCTGAGCGATAACTTGTGTGAACTGTGCGATTGGAACTATTTTCATTCAGTCCTCGGGACCCTCTTTTACTCCGATAAACTGCGCAGGTCGGACAGTTTATCGTTCAGTTCTCTCAGTGCCGTACATTATTAAAATGATGTACTCAAATCAACTTAACTGACGAGACTGAGCAAAAACCCATACAACGAACTGACGAACACACACACTTTCAGTTCAGTTTTTTTACACAGTGTAACTGCTCAGTTAAAACTGAGTGTGTGGGCCGCTTTACTGCAGGAACAGAATGTGTCGCTTGTCGCTGCCGCGGTCGCTGTCGCCGTCGCCGTGAAATATTAAAACCATGCCACCCCTATTACACGAACAGAATTTGTCGCTGTCGCTAACCCTGCCGCAGTCGCGGTCGCCAGGTTTTCGAAAATTTGAAATTTTACGGGCGACAAATGACAGCTCGTGTGGATTGCTACGATTCAAGTACATATACAGCTGAAATTTTAGTATACAAATTATAAATTCGAGAACGTGTGCAGTCGTGTTCTTAGATTGCGTTGAAGGAAAGTATTGTAATACCAAACAAGCACTCCGAACAAAAATTACGACTTGAATGCTGCACTCTGCTATATCAAGACCGAAGTAATGGCCCCTGTGCTGAAAGTCGAGTCGTGTTTCGTGACAAGTCGTTTGAGTTGAAGAAAGTAACGTTTTAGTCGAATAACGACTTTCATCGAAGGGGTCTAGAGTAGAAGTGCTAAGTTGAGTTAAGACCCGTGCGCTGAAATTCGTAATTCGACTAATGCCTGCACTACACATCGAAAGATACATCTGGGAGATGATCCACAGATGCATCCGGGAATAAATCCGCGAGCCGTCCACACGTCCGCGTATCAATCAGTCTGTGTTGATCATCGGAAGACGCAAGACATCAAGTACTTATTTTTGGGGTTCCACAAGCAGCTCTCACCTTGGTATAATTCTATAAACTTGAAAGTTTCCTCGGTGCTCATTGTCATTGTAGCCATTTTCAAAACAATACACTTCAAAACAATACACCGACGCGTCCACCTGCATTCAAAATGCGCACAACACTGATGCGTCGGCAGATGTGTGGACACAAGCCTTGCGTTCGCTCTGACGTCTGGCTCAAAATCCGTCAAGAATGGATTCAGGACAGACGTATCTCCGGATGTTAAATATTGTCCGGAGACGAGCAAAAACCCCCTCTACACATCGGCTGATGTATCCAGGGCTGAGGCATCTTCCGATGTGTAGTGCAGGCATAAGAGCCTGTGCCAAGTTACAATTCAAATGTCAATTTGTATGGAAAACGCATTTCGATTTTACAATTCAATTTTCGGAGGTTTGTGTCTTTGGAATTGTAAGGAAATTTTTAAATTGTAGGGAAATGTTTTTTGGTGATTGGAATCTCCTTTTTTTAATTATTGGAGAACAATATCACGAATTCTTTCAATTTTCAGTGCATGATTGTCCTCACCGTATATGACACATTAAAGGCTGATCATGCTTACACGCTGCAGACGTAAATAAAAATAAAAACATGAACAGAATAAATTCTGCATAAAATTTGAACCATTTTTTAAAACTTTCAAATATGTACAATGCTTCTTGCAGTCCACCCCCAATGGATGATGTTCGTGAAGCAATTCCATTCCCATTATTTTAAAGACAAACATAGCCCTGGGTTTCTTTAAAAAAATTATTAAAAATTTTATAAAGTACAAAATTTTGTTGTCATCCATGTTGTCAAATGAAATGCGTGAATTGTATTTTGGCACACTTTGTAATTTCGAAGTGTCCGTGGTGAAAGTAGCAAATTCGGAATTGTAACTTGGCACCCACCCTAAACGTCACTTTCTTCAACTTAGGCCCGGGTCACACCAAACGCGGCGCGGCGATTTTTGTATGAAAAATAATGGGTGCCTTCCATTTAGACACAGAGAGACACGGTGTTACACTGTGTCCGACACAGAAGTGTTCCATCAACGACACAGCTAGACACAGCCGGGCACAACTAAGACAATGCTACCAACCCTCGCCAATTGAAATGCGATCGTTAATTTATAATTACAACAATATTGTTTCATTTTTAAGATTCCCAGCATTTATAAGATGTCGGGTAATTAATTTAAAGAAATTATCAACATAAAATTTACGATTTATTTGTCAAAAGAAAATAAAAACAAGGAAAGTGCGCCGTGGCGGATTTTTCATGAACTTATGTGTTCCATTTGGGCTTACACAGATCCACACAGAGCGACACGCTGTGTCGGACACAATTGTCTTTCTGTGTCTAAATGGAAGGCACCCAATATTAACCGTGCCTCGTTGTACCGCTTCTGATGTGAATCTCAGATTTATTTTTCGTGCAGAAATCGCTTAACCAAATTCGCGCCGCACCGCGTTCGGCGTCACCCGGGCTTTAAGCGACTTTTCACGAAACACGACTCGACTTTCAGTACAGGGGCCAATGAATTTACGAAAGTCATTTTACAAGCGTGGAAATCCATTCAGGCTTTCTTTACCTTTTTCTCGATGTTCGATTTCTAGTTGTTGAGTTTAAGTTGACCCATAAAGTTCACGCTGGAGGATAGAGTGAGGGTATGCCCATCCAACCTGTGGTGTGGAGATTGTAGATGGGATTTTTCGTTTTCCAGTAAAAAGCATTATCTCAGTTTGCCTGGTTGCCTGGTAAAACAACTTGAATCAGATTTCCACCAATGGCTCCAGAAATTCTACTGCAAATAGAATAGCATCTTTACCAGAAAGATAGCACACTCATTAATCAAAAAAGTATTTCTTTTGCTTAAATATAAATTATCTAAAATATAAAAAAATCGTTTTAAATTACACTCAACTTTCCCGACTATTTCCTTCAATTGTCTTCAAGCGCCATCTGCATTTTAAAATTTTATAAATATGTTCGAACATTTCGAAATTTCTTATTTGCAATTATCTTTCTAATATTTTCGATATATAAAATGTTATGTTATCAACTTTATTATACACAATTCAATTCAATTGCAGTAAAATTACGCTTTGAAACTGCCTAGATTGCGCCATGCCAACAGCAACTCTATTCAAAAATTCGAAAACATCGCCAAATTTCATATGGTACACTTTAAATTTTATCAAAACGAAAACGGCACAGGGCAGTAAAGAAAAAATTTATTTTAATATGGCGAAATGTCACTTCGGCTGGGTGGTGTTTGATATAAGTGCGTTGTAATTATTCGCCAAAAAAATACTTCTAAATACATTAAAAAATCCATAATTAATCAGGATTCGAAAATGTTTTAATTGGACATGTTCGAGTTTTAAAAGAAATCCGTCGAAATTTAGTGGTGATCTAGAATATTTTTGCTAAATATCGATTTATCAACCGGCGGCTAAACGGAGGAGGAAGAAGTTAGGCGCGGTGATAGAGTAGTTTTCTCGCTTGGTGCTGTGCCTGCATGTAAAATCATATAAGTGCGGGGTTTTTTTTACAACTAATTAACAATGTATAATGGAATTGGTTTACCAACACCCAGAGGATCTGGGACAAATGGACATGTCCAAAGAAATTGGGCATTCGTTCGACCCGGAAAGAAGGATAATGTTGCATATAAAACGGAGGATGATATTTCTAAGCTCGATGCCACCTTAAATCGGCAACCAAATCAAGCGATATTAGATCATGAAAGGAAAAGGAAAATCGAAGTTAAATGTGCTGAATTTGAGGAAATATTGGAGAAGCAAGGGTGAGTTTAGAAGAAGGGTTAATTTTCTGAAATTAGATTTTTTAGCAGTATTTAGGTACCGTGTGACATAATTGAGGTTAATATCTTATAAGACGATCAATTTAGGTATTTGCTGATTATGAATAGAAAAAAAAAGAATGGGCAGAAGTTTATTTGAAGCGTTGACCCGAAAAAAGCTTCTTAAATTGTCAAAGAATCTCGCACCAGATAGGAAGGAATCCCAAGAGGATATTATTTATTGGTCACGCATGCCTGGCAACAATTGTGCCACACGATAAATACTCTGTTCATCCGGTCTTTTATAATCCTACTTTGGAATGAGAGGGGAAAAGTGTTATCCTAAACTTCCTTTTCTTCCACCCTTCATAGAGTCGTGCACTTTCCGGATCCTCCATTTCCAGAGAGAGGGGAAGAAAGTATATGTGTGCGCTTTTTTCCTGGTTAAAGGGAAAGTAGATTTAGCATAAACATAGCATGGGTTATCAACCCTCTATTCCAATATCAAGTTTTTAGTGGATGCTTGCCAACCACCAGCAAAACACATCTGATATTTTGTAACAAGAAAGAGAATGCAACGTCACTAAGTCGTCCTGATCCTGGAGGGGAAGAATGTACAACTTACCCCAAACAACTCAATTACGTCATAGTGGCGCTGTCCTTTTATCAGGGCACTCAGTTGCACGGAAACCTCTAATCAGGGTGAAGCTTAGCCCATTTTTACTTTACTACACCCTTAAGTAAATTTGCAAAGTATTTTTAGGTAGAAATTATAGAAGCAAAAAAAACCGAAATTTACTTTTCATGCCACTTAGGAACAACTTGATTAAATATACTTTTCTTTTATATCGATCCTTAAAGGACACGAATAACGATGTTATCCTTGAGAGAAATTTTGTGTGCGGCAATTTAACAATAACGGTTCCATTTCTTTTGCAGATACACAGCGGAGGAAATAAAAGTGAAAGTTGATTCTTACCGAGCAAAATTGATGGGGCAAGGCAAAGGTGATATGCCCAAGGATGAATTTGGACGTGTGGCGTGAGTATTTTTCTTTTTTTTTTTGTTATTTCTTTTTTTTATTGCATTAAAATTGCCTTCAATCGATGGTAACTACTTGGAAAAAGAAATGGTGATAAAAGTAAATTAAGTGCACACAAAAAACGTGGAGATTGTTCAAATTTTATAGCGCCCTTTATTTTGATTTGTGGGGTGGAAGTAAAAAAAAGTGATTCAATGTAAATGTAAAAATTTTTAAGGGAGTTTTTATCCATTATTCATAAGTAGGATAATATTAAGGCCTGAAATAATGCTAATTTATTTCAATGATCTCTATTTTAAGATGCCGTAATTTAATAGGTTTTTTTGCGGTGAAATATATAGTAATTTTGTGAATATATACATATTATCTGAGCAAGGTGCTTTGATCCTGTATGGGGTTGTGTGAGGTATCTGCAAGCATAATCGTGTAGAAGAATAATTGAATTTGAAGTGATATATAGGACTTCCAAGTATATGATCCGAAGGGCATAGTTTCAGGAAAAGCAATTTCATTATATAAGCACATACATTTAATATTCAAATAAGATAGTAAAACCGGATTGGGGAAAGGCTTAGAAATATTTTCTGAAACTAATTTTCTGTTATAAACTTTATATAAAATAACCCGAAATTATCCCAATAATATACACAAGGAGACCTGTATAGAACGAGAAATTAGATAGATCGCGTGGCAGTCGCAGATGGAGAACTATTGTGTAGGATGTCAGGAGCTTTAGTGAAGCAGACACTGGAAATGACCACCATTTGGTAGTAGCAACTATTCGCCTCGAAATCGCCGCAATCAGGCACGTCCAATGTGATGCCATAAACCGTAGCCGGTTTAACTTAGACCTTCAGCGAGGCACCATTGTGGAATTGGCTGGGAATCGGCAATAATCCTGACGAAACAAATATTGAACAGCTACAGGAGTACAACAAAGGGAGTTATATTAACAGCAGCGATAACGAGCATCAGTTATGTCCAAAGAAACCAGCAACACTTGGTCTCGGACATAACCTGGTAAAATATAGAACACAGGATGGCCTTAAAAAATAACGTGAACTCTACAAGGTACTCAAAAAAACGTCATCAACTTGAACGGGAACACTCCCAATCACACCATGAAGTAAGAGAAGTGTCCGGTGTGATAAAAGCTCGCAGAAAACGCGAAATTACTAAACAGGTCTCGAGAAAGCACTCTACTAAAAAGCATGCCGTAAAGAGTGCGGATGGAAGCCTGCTGTGTAGCTACGAGGAGTAACTCCAGAGATTATTTCTTCGCTGCCCTGAATGGTTCATTTTCACAAGAACCTGAAGAAAACAGCCAAAATGCCCAGCCAACAAGAATCACCGCTGGTGTTGCATCCAAGACAGAAATAGTAACCAATGGCAATGGCAAGGCTGCTGGAAACGATGGCATCCCGCCAGAATTGCTGAAAGCTGACTCAAGCCTCAAAGCAGATGCGCTACATCCAATCCTGAAAATAGAATAGAACACTTATACCTTTCCAGAGGTGTGGACGGAAAGTATCATAGTCGAAATACCAAAAAATGGCGATCTAACAATATGCAGGATGGAATCAGAAAGGGCCGCTCCTACATAGATCATATTAACACCTTGAGAATCATAGTGGAGCAGTCTACTGAATTACGATGCCCCTTTACCTTGCTTTCATAGACTATGTTCGACTCAGTTAATAGGAGCTTTATATGGCAGGCATTACGGCAACTTGGATTGGACAAAGTAATAGAATTGATAAAAGCTCTACCAAGAATTCCAAATGCAGAGTTTTCCACAATAGAAAATTATGCGTTAGTTTTGAGGCGAGCTCAGGAGTACGATAAGGATGCCTACTATCGCCACTACTCTTTCTTACAGTAATAAACGACACCGTAAAGGCTCTAAATAGTAGAACAGGTGGCATACAATGGGAATTGCTAGACCACCTTAAGGTTCTCGACTACGCGGATGACATTTGCTTAATGGCCTACAGGCATCAGCACCTCAAAAATATGTTAAACAATTTAGCAACCGAAAGTAGTTCGGCAGGTTAAGTAAAACTAAAGAAATGAGGATAAATGCAAACACAGTTGAACGTACAACGCTGAACAACCGTGATGTGGAATTCATAGATAAATTGTGTTACCTCGGTAGCATTATTACCGAAAATGGTGGGCCAGAAAGTCCCCAATTCTTCACAAGGCGCCTTCCAGTTTTCATCAGCAGATGCATACGTCGTATTCTAAAAATCCGCTGGCAAGATAGAATTACAATGAAAAACTATGGCGCCGTGCCGGGCAAGAAAGGATAGACGACGAAATCAGCCGAAGGAAATGGAATTAGATTGACCACAACTTGCGACGCGACAGCGAGAATCTATCCAAACAGACCCTTGACTGGAATCCTCAAGGAATACGTCGAGTTGGAAGACTTAGAAACAGACTCCGCTAGAGGGCAACTATTTCCGCCCTATTTCCCCCGAGGGATTAAAGGAGCAGAAGTGAAGAAGTAATAATTGTCATTTCTGTGGTAGCTAATATAATTTTCGAATGATTTTTATTTTTTGAATTTCTAACCGAATTTCCAAATCGAATATTTCATAGTAGATATAAAATAGACATGCAAACAGGTACGTCCCAACATCCCTTTATCGGAGTCGTTGGAGATGTTGATTTATCTGCATAGTGTTCCGGATATCTATACTTGACTTCTAACATTGGTCATGGTTCACTTACATAATTGTGTTGGTTTATTCAAGATGCCGCATTGGATTTTGGCTTTTGAGAGCTCTACTCTAACTATGCTTTTATTAAAGTATATGCGAAGGTGTTGAATTAAGTTTTGAAACTGGAAACATTTCCCATCACCTGCCTTTGGGTGAAAATTTAATCAGTGATTATTTTGTTGTGGATAAAGCTTCACTGGTAGTGGCCTATGAAGTGTCGAGCGTATGGGGTTATACTATTTTTCAGGATAAATGGATTATATCTTAACGCAATATTCAATAAGGTTATGTCACGATAATTATTGGAAGTTGTTATATCTCCACAGGATGCCACTATTTTAGGCCTCAGGCACATCGCTTCCTGTTTTCGTACTTGCATAATTACTTCATGAATCGTTTGTTGCACAGTGCTAGCTTGCGATACATTACTGCAGCTCCAAGGGGATGCCATGTGCACCCGAGGCGTGATGTTTGAGCCGGTTATTGCGTCTAAATTTGGTGGCGGCAGGAGAGTACATCGTAAGAAGGAATTGGTAACATGGCAAAAAAACGACGAAGGGCTCGAATCTTGGCTTCTAGGAGGGTCGTCGAGTTCTAACACCTAGATTACCGAAGCCCACACCAGTGCCAACACATAATATACCATGAGGAGCGAAGATGGTTCGACTAGTTCTAGTATTTCCTTGATCGGTTGAGGGACATGCGTCCGGGCGTTGTTATGCTGGAAAATCACATTGTCGTTTTTTTTGCGTGTCCTGGTAAATTTTCTTTTGATTTTCGGTTCAGCTGCATTATTTCTTTTCGGTAAAGTTCCCCAGTAATGGTTTTACCAGATTATAATAAAACACAGCCTTCTGGTCCCACCGGCATTACCTTAGAAAGATGGTAGATCTGTTTTACTGTTTGAGGTTACCGTAAAGTATCCATTTCAAATTACAAATTATTACAACTTTATGCTCGGAAGCACATAAAATGGAATGGTTCTGTAAAGCAGTAAAACAACAAGGACGAACTGGTTAGGCAAGTCAAATAACATGGTCTCAAATTTGATTTATAATTCGATTCAAATAAGAATTTATGAAGTAATAAAAAACAACGGAGGCCCTACACAAGAAAAAATTACGTCCTTTTTCTTTCAGCCAGAATACACCTTACATCCTTAAATACCCCTTTTTTCAAAGACATTGTTCTTGTAACTAACAACTGGAGTATTTGCCCTGCACCAAGTCCGAATTTCTAAGAATTTTCGGGTGAGAGCATTGTATTTCTTCCTGGAGCAAACCCTGTTGTTGTTGGTCCTTATTCGAAGCTTTTCAATAAGTAGATCGGGATTATTTCTAATATTTGTGTTTCTTTTGTTCCTGATTGTGGCGACTGTTTTTTCGAAAATAAAATGTTTTTGGTTGGATTCGATAGTTTCATGTGAATTTTTCTTTTGTGGAGTGCTTCTTATCGAATTTTAACCCGAAAATTGGCGCACTTAGTTAAAACGAAATATCACCTGATGCTTATTTAGATCATTACGAGGTGTTAGTGTACACTTTAGTGCACAGCCTCTATATCCTCTAGTTAAAGATGATGTGGCTTATAATAAAATATGGAATAGCACGTCCTCAGATTTTAACTACCTCTGGATTAAAATCATTTTTCGAAATTACTTCATATATGTACTTCTGCTTCCTATACCGAAGCCCTAACATAAGCAAGCCTTAACATTGAACATTTGATGTTATTTCCAAGCAGGCCTCCGGCTTTTTATCACTCAATCGTGAGTGGGAAATCATTGTTGCGTGTATTTTCAATCTTCACAATGTAAATTGACTGAGTTACTCAAATAGCACCAGTGTTTCTGGCAAAGACGTCGAGCTCCTAAAGGATTATCTCACGAGAGTCTCTGATATTGCTGGTCAAGGAGCCCATCTCCTTGACCTATTTCTTACTTCTCATTTCACGCGATAGTCAATCGGCAATTCAGACCACTGCCTAGTCAGCGTTAACTTCCCACACAAACTTCCAACCCAATCCAAACTAGCTAAGGGTACAGTGTGGCATTTTGCGAAGATAAAGGGTGATTCTTGAACGTAGAACTGGCATATAAAAAAAATATACTTAGCGTAGTTTTCACTTATACAATACTACACATCTTGCCTATTTGGTTTTGTACATTACTCATCAGTAGAAATCCATGTCAATTGATTTTATTGTTTACGCGATAATTGGGTTCCACTAATCTTCAATCCGTGATTACCGTGTAATTCAATTAGTAATAATTAACTATTCAAATTTAAAGACGTCTCTAGTTCAATTGATAAGCTTTTGTTTAATTAATACTCTCAATAATCCTTAATTACCGGCTTCCTAAAAGACTTTTAAGCTTCATATGTATATGCTTGTACAGTACATCTATCAGGGATCTAACTCGCACGAAAACATTTGGGGCGAATAATGAAGAAAAGGATTATTACAATAAATAAACAAAATATGTTATACTTCTCAAATTTGTTATCATGTTTTAAATTCTGTTCACAACAACATATTCTAAATAAACCTTAATTTTATTTATGCAAAAATTTCATTAAAAATTATCATTAAACACGCAAATTCCGAAATTCTCTTTCAACATTATTAGATTACATTAATAATGAATAAATTCATTGCTTTATATAAGATTAATTATATTTTGTAATGCCCTAAAAATATTTAATGTTTATCCTTCGTTAATAATTAATGTGCAAACGTAAAAGGGCTTTCGCTCACGCAAGTGTATCTAAATTTTTGATGAAGTAGCGAAAAAAAAATTCTATAAACCTTAAAATAATTCCCTTTAGATTTTGACATAATTCTAGAATATCCTTAGCAGGATTTCCATATATAGGGGAGGAAAATCAATAAAGTATACCCCTCAGGCTTGTGTGTATACTCCTCCAAAATAAAATCCACCCCAGCAGTGCGATGCTTTTCTCAAAGGTTGCAATTTCTCCATGTTGGATTTTAGTCGTTTCATGTCTTCCATCTACCAAGGGCGTTTTTTTATACACCTTTGTTGAATTATCTATTAAGGATACTATTTTTATAGTTTCTTTTTTTAAATGTTAAATGTAATATGAACGTGTAGTTAGAAAAGTTGTCTATAAATAGTTTTAGAATAAGTAATCCGTATGAAGAAAAGTGGTGTTTAAAATACGACAAGTTCAAGAGTGTTATGTGCAAAAATCAATAATCAAGGAGACGCCTTTTAGTAAAAAGGGGATAAAAGCTAGATTAAAATCAATCGAAAATATGCAAATTAGTATGAAGGATACGTTTTATATAAGAAAATCCTGCAATGCTCCCCGCAGGTGGTGTTGTAATTATAACATTGATGCAGCAACGAAATCTCGATTAATTAAAAGTCTTCCCAAAAATAGTTTTAGATTGGATGCTGCTATACAAATTGTGATCATGTAAACCTCTTACGGATAATAGAAAATCACAAAAGTCTTCCATTTAAAGTGATTCTCGCATCGCTTGTAGTTTAAGTGATAAATTTTGCTTATATATTTAGCAAAACGTTTTTTTTATATTGTGACGTACGAAATAAATATTTTCTTAAAATAAAATCGTCTGTCTTCCATATTAGTGTTTAAAACAAACAAAAAATAATATCCTTCAAAAAAATAGTAGTGAAGGAACGAAAACAAAAAAAAATGATTTCTTCCGAAGTATACTCCTCAACGTCAACTCCAACACCATCAATTAATCAAAATGTTATCAAACTTCTATCGCATAAAAAAATTAGTAACAAGCGACGTCGTAAGAGAAAATCAAAACCATTCTTTGAGCATGATACTAGAGCTGGTTTTGCATATCCAAATGGCGGTGGTGATGATATAAATGTATACAAATCAATAAGGAATAAATTTAAACCCTTAAAAAAGAAACTTAAAGGGGTTAGAAGATATCAACAAAATATACAAAACAACAATGGTGGAAATATTGGATATAGTAGTAATCAACATAACTTACCACCAATGTACTTTTGTCATTGCTCATGCGCCGCCTCAACTCTTACACAGAATAATAATCTCCCCAGATTTTTGATGGATTCGGTTGCTATAAAAAAGGCGGCCACCACAGACAGTAGATTGGCGGCAATTGGTGACGTAGGAGGATGTTATGCCGGCTTCACGGCTATACCGTTTAACACGTGCGATAGTAGTCAAAAGTATGGTTCTTTTCAATTTGGTGGTGGTGGTAATCTGCAACAACATTCTGCTCCTTATGAAATAATGAGTGGTAACGTTTGTGCACCAATTTGTAAAAAGGAATTAAGGAGTGTTGTAAGGTATGTTATTTTAATGCAAGGCTGTTTTCATATATAAATCTAAAGAAATTTATTTTTCTATAATAGTAATTAATTATACAAAAAACTTCTATATTACGATAAATAGGCTCGCCGAAAGTCGTGTTATATGAGACTAAAAGCAAATGGGACCACTTATTAAAAACAACCATTTTGAACCTTTTCCGCGCAAGCCGGAGTTTTCCATTTCGGTTTAGAAATCGCGGTTTACTTTAGCTAACAGGTCTAAATTAAAGAAAAATTATTGTAGACTCCTAGTTAAGCTTACGGTTCAAGTCATTTTTTCAATAAGTTCGAGACAGAGCTGAATTTGATACGTTTTCTATTTAGCCGGTTAAGAGCTCTCCGCAGAAACTTGATCACCCAGACTGTTAAGGCAGTGATTCTATTTCACTTTAAACTTTACTTATCATTTTATGGCGCTACAGTCTTATAGGACTCAGACATCTTGAAGTCTCTTCTTGCTGTCGCCTCTCGTAGTTCTCGTATATCTTCGGTAATTGACTTTCTCCTCCATCCACCTATTTCTTTGTCATCCGACGCTCCTCTTTCCTGTTTGTCTATCATTAAAAATACGGCATTTTTTCTTTAGAGGTTCGTACAATAGTGCAGGCGAGTGCTGCTGCCGGTCCTTTTAAGTGCGTACAGTGGCACTAATCTGCATCAAACAAATAAACAATAAAATAAAAACAACTAAGCTCCGTGGGTGCTTGTGGAGCCCAAGTTATCATCACACGACTTTAAAACGATAAGCATAAGGACAGCAACTGTGCTAGGTACTAGGTCGGTTTAGCCTGAGAAGCAAAACTGGTTTGCGGTGATTGAGACCAAGGTATGAATGACAGATGTGTTGACCGCAATCAACAAAGAAGAATGCTGCGCGAGAGTTGAGTAAGATAATCGAGGCGGTAATCAGGTTTGGCGTACCAATGCATATGGTATGGATCGTTACTGAGTTGGAAAGGCGGCTGCACCGGGTATCGAATGATGAAACAAAAGGTTACCGCCCAAATTTTCTGGTTTTTGCAGGTTTTCTTGGGCCCTATGTATAATAATGTATGATTGTGTAATGAATTTAAGTTTTTCGGAAGGCGCGGTATCGATCCGCTTCCGCGAGATAGGTCGTAGGAAGTCGTCCCAAAGAAAAAGAGATATAAATAAGATCGGGGAAATGACGATTGGAGAACGCGGGACTAATGCGGAGAGCAAAACGGATGAGGTTTTGATCATTTAGAAAAGGAAGGAGATATCAGGAGTGTACACCGCCACGGTTTAAGTAACGGGACTGGGTGTAAAGGCACCTAGTAGGAAAATAAGAGGCGAATACAGATTAAGACTAAAGGGCCCCGAGACGGTCAAACGGTTTGACTCAAACACGTAGATTTTGGTTTGAGTCACACCAATTTGATCGTTTACGGGGTTGGTTTGACAGGTCTGACAAACATTTACGTGTTTGAAGCCCGTTTGATGGAATTCATATTTTGGTTTGTTTAAAGCGCCGTTTGATCGTGTTCGCGACGTTTGATCAAACCTCATCGATCATGCGCTAAATATTGAAGCGGTGGCAAATAGATCCTTCTGGTTTGAAGCGACTTTTAAAACTGCGCTTCTAGTTTGAAACAATTTTAAAACGACTTCAAACGGTTTGGTCAAACACGTAAGGTATGAGTCAAACCGTTTGACCGTCTCGGGGGAGCTAGCGAAATACATCGAAATAAACATGCTACGTGATGGCCGGCATGACGCTGACGCTTTGATGTATGCAAGTGGGCAAAATAAGGCTATCCTAAGGCAAATAGCCCGATGCCTGACTATCAACAAATATTAGGGAAGATAGGGTGAACCGTCTGATGTGGTGCGATAGACCGATATGAGTCATAGGTTCAATAGATTAAAAGCACAAAAACTCCGAAAAATCGTGGTCACCGCATTATTTTAGGCTTTTCACGAAATGGCTGGTTGCTGCCTTATTAATTAATATTTTTTTACCAAAATTTCCGAAAATGTTGTTAAATAGTTGTGTTATTAAATTATAAAAAAACAGTTTGACTAAAGTAAACAGTCGCTTAAGTCTTACCGGATCCTGATTTAGATAAGATCACAGGGGGTAGCTTAGTGCAAAACTATGGTGCCCATACGGGATTAGCCATTTATATCAGGAATGACGTAGAGTTCAAGTTGGTGTATAGTAGTAGATCTCTGATTTTAATTATCTCTGAATTCAGCCTGGCTGGACACGGATGGTACCTTTTGCGACTCTATTGACGCTTTGAGCCACTGCAGGAATGCATCAGCCTTGACAAAAATTTGTTGCTATGCTATGGGCTGTTCCACTTCCAATGATCATTCTCTTGCCTGCACGGTAATACAAGACTAGCTCGTTTTGTTGGTTAATGTCCAAGCTTCAGACCTGTAGCATATGACTGGGCGGATTAATGTTTTGTATATTCTCACCTTGCATTACTGTGAGATTTCTTTCTTCTTTAATGAAATGAGTTTTATTTGCAGCTACGATGCACTTATGTCAACCTTTATCCTATTTTCTGCGGTCGTAAACATTGCCCCTAGGTAGATAAAACTATCTATAATTTCCAAACTATGGTCGTCAATATTAGTGCTTCGTCCTTATCTCTGGGGTGGCATTACAGGAGTTGCTTCAAGCCATCTGTTTCGAGTTTTCCATTGAATTTTTCCATTTAAAACTCGTATCAAATGAGTTGAAACAACTTCTGTAATCCCTAATACTATACCCTCGGATAGCAAGTTCAAGATATTGCTGTGACCGTAGGGTTTTGAAGTTTAGACCCCGGATTCCCTCAGTCTGAGGGCACTGTGAAAGTAGGGACGGATCATCTGAAAAAGAACATCTCTAAACTCTTCCCCACTGAATGACATTATAGGTCCTCCTGAGCGTTGGCCACTATACCAGCGTAGAGAAGGTGAGAATTGGACCTACTACGGCTGTGTACACCCACAGAACTATCTTTAGCTTGAGACCCTATCTCTTGCTGAAGTTTTTTTACAGGCGTAGAAGGCTTTGCAGGCTTTCTTTACTCTTTCCTCGATGTTTGACTTCCAGTTGAGTTTTGGGTCCAATATTAGACTTAGAATTTCACCCTGGAAGATAAAGTGTTTGTGTATTCATCCAACGTAGGGAGATTGAAGGTGGGAATTTCCGATAAGATACTAGTAATACTTGAAAAACAGTGCGATTGAAATTACCTCATAGTTTTTTCTTTTCTTTGATAAGTTATTAACTTTTTATAAATAAATTCATAAAATTCTAAAATTATATTCTTCTTATTATTACAGTGTACGTGAAACACATCAAGTTGCAGAAGCTCAACATGAAAAGAATGCAAAATTACGTGAAGCATTTGGTATTTCAGAATATTTTGTTGAAGGATCTAGTTTTGATCCAGAACGTAAAGCAAAAGAAGATTTAGCTAAAAGTAGTGCTTTACAAAAAGAGCTAGACGCTCAAAAAGAAGCTGAAAAAGAGAAAAGCCGCAGATATGCCCTTGTTAGAACACCATCAAAAGAAAAAGACCCTGCTGCTGCTGGAAGCCATGGAAAGAGCGAAAAGAAAAAGAAGAAAAAGAAAGCTCGTGATGGGTAAATACAAAAATAATGCAATATTTTAATATTATATTTATTTATTTATATTTTTAATTAGGTCTTCCAGTCCAGACAGAAAGAAGGACAAGAAAAAGAAATCGAAAAAACATAAAAAAGAAAGGTAATTGTAAAAATGTCGAAGTGTAGTAAGTTATTTACCCGTAGATGGATAAAAAAAATTTTATCGAATAATTCTTGTTACCAGTCAACAATAACTAGAGGATGTATTTTTTGTCGTAATTATTTTTATGCTTTTATTTAAAAATTACCCAAAAAAAACATTCATTTTATTTTGTTTTTTTATAAAAAAAAATAATACTTTTATTATTCCTGCGTCTTTGAAAAAACATTCTTTCTTCTTATTGCATTACAAAAAATATTTAAGGAAAAAAAATATGAAAAAACGATTTAATTGCGATGAACAATAATAAAATAATTAAAAATTATTTATTATGGTAAGTATATTCTGTAATTAAAATTTTATTTTCTAACTCTAATTTCTCTAATTTTTGTTCACATCTATTTTCTCCTTTATTATTTTTTGTTTTTTGAAGAAAAACGTTTGGCTTTTAAGTAAAATATTCTTAAAATTTATCATTTTATTTTTCTATAATTGCTTCTTAAAAATTTGTGTTTCAATTGTTTTGAATTTGATTTGATTTATATTTATTTTTATATTTAATAGTTTGTTAATCAAAAAAAAAAATAAATCCAGCAAGATTCCATTAAAACGTTTTATAGTTATCCAAGCAAAATTTTTAAAAATAATTTCTCATCTTTCTTTTCTTAAGACAGTCCATTTTGAAGAGTTTTCATAAAGGTAAACAATTATAAAAGAAAAGTCAAAAAAAAAATGTGGAAATTCTTACGTTAAAATTATATTTTTTGTATATATATAATTATTATTATTATAATAACAATAACCAGATGCGTCCTGTTTTATATTTAAATAGAAATTGTGAACTATTGTTAAAACTATTTTTAGTGTTTGAAAAAAGGCGTATTTAAGAAAAAAAAATTATTTATGTTGGTCTGTACTGTGTGACAAAAATTTTGTAATTGAATTATATTTTGCTTTGGGATAGTTGAATTGGTTATATTATATATAAAGTTTTTTTTATCATTTCATATCGTTTATTCCAAGGAAAAAATAATGAGTTTTTGACATTCGTAGTGAAACTACCACTATAGAAGAAAAATAATAATTTCTCTCTGGAATCAAAAAAGTCGTGTTTACGACTTCATACCAACTCAGATTATTTACTTAGAAGCCTGTAATGCTTTCACTTTAAAGATTCTTACTTAATATATGCAAACTTACGCTAAGCCATGTACTCTTTGTTCGCGATGGGACTTCTTTCCTTCGAAGGCTTTACGATCGTTGAAGCCTCTTATAAATATCTCTGGCGCCTTCGTTTCTCTCCTCAATATTAGAATTGTTTCACGGCGAACGGCAGTAAAGATATGAGCTGAGTCTTCTGTCGTTGCATATATACGCAGCTGTAAAAATGTCCATCGTATGCATTATTTCAGTATTTCATAAGCTATTAAAGTAGTGTCAAGGCTATTAAACTTATGACTTAACTACACGAATCTGGATTCGATGTCATCAGTTATGCAGATGACCTTGCCATCATTGCCTACGGGAAGTTTAACTTGACCATACAGAAGTCATGAGGACAATTCTCCGAGAAGTTCAAAGATGGAGTACCACGGAGAGCCTATCAATCAATCCAAATAGGGCCGTATTGGTCGCTTTTTCTAAACGTTGCAAATTGGACCTAGGTCCTATGTGTATCCAGGGCACGACTCAGACTCAGTCGAATATCTGGGAGTAAAGCTGGATAAAAGACTGAACTCTCCTTCCAATTCTTTTCCTTTCTATGTTTCTTTGTGGCGCTGAAGGCTATCGATTAGAGGCTCACGCCATATGAAGTGAGCCTCTAATCGATAGCCTTCAGCGCCACTTCCACCATTCTCCACTCAA
Source organism: Thereva nobilitata (assembly GCA_963855945.1). NCBI lineage: Eukaryota > Metazoa > Arthropoda > Insecta > Diptera > Therevidae > Thereva > Thereva nobilitata. Next base: position 16,077,366 of record OY979696.1, on the reverse strand, counting down.
CCTCCTATCTTGTCATCTGGTCCAGGATGTTCTCTGGTGTTAGCCGCACCTCAGCGGCTGTTTCCAGCACAGCCCTGTGTTCCGCAAACCTCGGGCATTTAAAGAGGGCATTCTCCGCGTCCTGTTTATCGACCGGACATTCTGGGCAGAAAGGTGAATTGTCCAGCCTGAATCGATGAAGGTTTGCCCTATGCCCAGTTAGGAACTGCGTGACGTAGTAACTTACTTCCCCATATTCTCTTAGAACTGCTGCTGATGGCGGAAGCGTTTTCAGCCGTGCCCGCCAAGTGGACCCCGTAGTTTAGCTTTCGGTCAATCATCACTCCCAAATACCTAAGTGGTGGCTCGGAGCGTATGACATGGGTAAGATCTGGATTCTTTCAACATAAATGATGTACTCGATGTACAACACGATCGTTAAATATGTCGTTACTTATGCTGCTCTGGTGGCCCAAAACCAAACACGTCACGGCGATCTTCAAGCGCAACAGACTGCAATGGTTTACGTGCCTCTCCATTACTGGAGTTATGTTGACCCGTCCCACAGCTGCCATGGAGGTAATCATTAGATTGACTCCATTGCACATCTCCCTATAGCAATCAGCCGCCATAACTACCTTGAGACTTCAGATCTCATCGATCTTTGCCGCTTATCCGACCACAGGTTGATGAACTGCGGCTCCAAAGGAAATTCAGAACGTTTATTGCGGATCGCTCTGAGTGGAAGGAACTTATCCTTCCTGGGGTCCAAGAAACCTGCAATGGGAATGCCATTGAGATCAACGCTAGGCTCAACCTTTGGAAAGGTTTGAAAGACGATTAAAATTTTTCTTGACTGTCCGCTACCATCAAGGCACTCACATCGAAGAAGTTTTCCTCCAAAATAGTTGCAGGGTGCTTTGACGTACAGGCTCTGAAGCACGCCAGGAAAAATAGGATCTCGTCCTGCTGGGTCCCGGACACTGGTGTATCAAGGGAAATGAGGCTGCGGACAGCTTGCGAGGGAGGGGTCAGGACGCTGATCCAGGGCTCCGAACTCCCACTCCCACTCCCACACATGTTCTCTGTGAATGATCTGGCTTAGAATAAAAACGATTATCAGAGAGTTTATGAGCCCGCTCAAAGACCTTCTTGCCTTCGTCCGGAGGGCGGACGGGTTTGTCCGTTAGTAGGGTATGTGGACAATAGGCCTAAATTGGCTGCGGCGGTCACCATATGAGTTGCTGCCGTACCTAAAAAAATCCTCGTGACAGAATAGTGAGACTTTCCTTAACAATTGATTATGGTTAGCAATATCGCTGTATCCAAACGTGTGTATATGGTTTAATCCAATCAGGACGAGTTATATACCATATATTATTACATTTCCTAGTCAAAAAGAAGATAGTTGCAAATTGTGTATGTGATAATTTCAAAAGAAACAATTTTCTTCGGTCTTGGGAATAAATTTAAAAAAAAAATTTCGTATCGAATGGCTTAAACTAGTGATGAATGTATGTATATAGTTCTTTAAGGCCTCTATAGACATTCTGATTTGCCGGGTCAACATTGGGCTTCCCAACAAATTCTGTGATAAGTACACTCGTCGACGATTAATTTTACACATCGAAATTACTGTACTGAATGGAGGGCTATTCACATTTACTTTAAACTTTAAAATCATGCAGATTAAACTTTTGGACTTATCCCGTATTACTTAATCCTTATCATATCATAAGGGGAATGCTTGACAAAGGCGAGAATGTCGGACTATGTTTTTTCTCTTCTCTGTCGCACCCTGGCTGTTCCCATAACATTGAATTTAAATTCATCGGGAAGGAAAACTCTTCCAATTGCCAACTGTCCAATTTCGTCGTTCTAGCGCCCATTCCAAGGGTTACTAGACCTAGGACCTATCTCATTGCTCGTTGAACTGTTCGTGTACTAATTCGTGATCCGGCAAGTTCCTCTCTTATCCTTGAGGCTTATTTGAATCGGGTCCGTACCGCTAACTGACATAAAACGCTCGTTCTGGGGTTTTGTGGATTTCTTCCTTTCACTGTTACTCGTAAAACTCCCATTTTCTTTATAATTCTTTAAAAATCGACGCACTGTTGATCCGTTACAACCTATTATTCGCACAATTTCTCTATTTCAATCTCTATTTATTTCACTTAACGCCACAGTTCTCGTCTTTTTGGTCAACACTAAAATTGTTTATCTTTTACCATATAACATTCGAAATCGACAGAGAAGCAAAGGGATATTAAGAGCTATTTATACCTACTTTGCATATGTATGTACCTGCATATATCGGAAGGATATCTATGTAGTAATTAAAGGACGAATGACAATTTTTCTAAGAATTTCAAAGTATGGCGTTTTTTTTGTTACTGTGTGTACAACAACAACTTTATTGTCGGTTATGTTGATAGGTAATGCTATTTTCAGTAGCAGAATACTGAAATTGCAAGTGGAATTCGAGTGTTATTATATCTAAACTAACAACTTTCGCTACGACTGTAAACTTCTTATCTGTAAATTGCTTTAGTTGTGAGTTTTAGATGCTGCATTCTATATTTATTTATCATTCATTTATTCATTCTTTTGTGATCTTGCAAAGCCCGTACAATTACAGTCGACAGCATTAATCCATTCATTTTTGGTAGCTTGGTTTTGATGCAAACTTTTAACTCCACGGACATTCTAGTCTTAATATTGTTAAATTTATTGATTTAATTTATCGGAGATTCAGTGTAGATCCAGTATTTCATCAGCATAATTATTGTCAAATTTTTTGAAAGCGCAAGACAACATTCTTTAAAGTAATGAACTTCTCATAATTAACAGAAAGCTGCTAATGTCTGTAATTTCTAAAGTAATGAAGTTTCAAATATTTCAAGGTCTCACTGAATTACTTTAACAAAAAACCCTTATAAATTCACCAAGCATTGTCCTTCATCTCTCTCAACATTATTTGAAAATTTTGTGTATAATTTATTTTATTATCAAAATTATTTTGTAATTCTCTGATGTTTTTATTCCCTCATCAAAGCATGTACGTGTGCCATTATTTCAAGAAAATCAATATCTTTTATACGAATTTTCTTTCATTTGCCTGTAAAATGTCTCGTATTTGTTTTTGAATCAAGATTCAGACAATGACTATGTACATACGAAAATTTATTCTCCTTTGATAGTCCTTAAACATATGGTGAGACAACAACACTCATTAGTCTTATATAAATGGCAAGTGTTAAAAAATTTTAAAATTTTACAATTGAAAGTGTAAAACATACTTATAAAGTTAGTTCGTTAATAAAATAGTTAGTTCGTTTGAAATAGTGTTGTATATGGTGGAAGATTGGAATAAGGGTAAAAATTGTTGCGTAAATAATTGTTGCATTATCAGGAATTATAAATTAAGTTTAAAGGATATCGTTTTACTTGAAGGGGGATACAAAGAAGAATTATCACTCCCTTCAAAAAATGTATATTTTAAGCAAACTCTTATTATTATCCATATGTTTTATATATTGAAGTTTAAAGTGATAAATGATTTGATTTTAAAACTCGTAACGAATACATATTCTGCTGTAATTTTACACAAGTAAATTATGAGCGAAGTTAACATATTAATGCTCTTTTTAAATATAGTTTATTGACTGTTCTTATGATGTAACTAGTTCAGCAAAAATTCAATTTAAAACAAAAACAAATTTTCTTGGGTTATTTGATAAATACGGTGATAAGAAAAATTCTTTTTTTTATTTAATTAAGGTATGAAAAATAAATTGAGTCGATTAAAATTTCCAAGAACAAATATTTCGTTCTTTTCGTCATTATAGTCGAGTGTTTCAAAAACTCCACTATATGTTTGTAGAAAATTAACAATTCTTTGAAATGTTCACACCATCTAGTTAGAACTAATTCTTTGGTACTCAGGATCTCCCCGTCCTTATTTTACACATTGCTATTCTAGGTTTGAAACCCTTTCCAACTTTTTTGTGTAGTTTCGTAACATCTTTTTGGTTAATCGTTTCTTATCTTTAACATTTCCAGTTTTTTCCATTACTTGTCTTTCTTCTTTCATACCTTCTTTTTTCTTTGCAGATCTACATATATCCCATTTCTAGTTCTGTGTTTCTGTATCATTGCTTGATATGTTATATTCTTTTCCTACGTTACTCGTTCAAAATCATTGTCAAACCATTCATTTTTTCCTAACTGTAAAGTTCGGCGTAAGAAATTTTTCTGTTGGTTTTCGGCAGTTTGGTTCCACCTGTCTGGCCTTCCTGAAAAGGCCAACCCAACCCAATTTTAATAATCATTTGTTTTTTATTTTCGAATCAATTTTGGCAATGAAATCTTCTCCATACATATCATATAACGTTCTTCTTGCTTCATCATCGTTCTTACTTGTTTGGTGTTTCGTTAATTAGGCAAACGTTAAGATATTTTTAATCTACAATATAATCTCAAACTCATAAGAGTGCATAATTAATTCTATAAACAACGGCTTTTCTTCTTCTTAAATGGCGCTATGTAGAACTCGGGCCTCTTGAAGGCTCTTCTTCCAGTCGTTTCTACATTTTGCTAGCTCTCTCCAATTTGTTATACCAAGTTTTCATACTCTTCTTTTTCCTAATGGTCTACCATAGAAAATCCTGGCTAGCATTCTTTCTCGAGAAGCTCGTACAACGTGTCCGAGCCATCGTAGTCTATTCAATTTATGTATGCAACCACATTTATTTAGTCATACATCTCTTCAAGCTCTTCGTTTGTTCTAATGCGCCATTTGTTCTGATGAACCCTTACAGGACCAAATATTCTTCTTAGGGTTTTCCGTTTCAATATTTTAAGATGATTTTGTGTTTGTTTGGCCAATGTCCAAGCCTCAGACCCGTAGCATAAGACTGGGCGGATTAACGGCCTTTACGGATATGTAATCTGGTGCTTTGTCTTTATTGAGAAGCATTTGTTTTCATTGATTGAGGCTGCCTTTCCATGAGTACGTTATTTGAAAAATCCGCCCAAGTTGCGTAATAATACTCCCTAGTAATTTTATAGGATGAACACTAAATCATGCGCAACCCAAAAAAAATAGTCAACAATTTCCAACTTGTAGCATCTTTGGTCATTTTGGGCGCTTTTCATCCGGTTGCAGCATCTCCATAAACTGTATATTAGGTAGATACGTATAAAGGTACTTTCAGTTCGACCGCTTTAGAGCGCCGTTTTGAGCTTGTGTATCTCAGGTTTGGTAGTTGGTCGATCGACTGTGGTGGATGTTTAAAGCCATCCTGCGGAGTTTGGGAAGCTTATCAGTGCTCGGACCAGTAGCCCGGCGATCTCTTTTAAGTCTTCCAGAACCCAGCTGGTTAGTGTGTGCTTCGTGGCGTTGCCTAGAACCGAGAATTTACACAGAACATGACCCAATATTTTTCTCTTGTTCGTCTCCTAGCAGGTAAAGGTAAAGAGTTTACGCAGTTTATCAAATTCCAACCTCTTTAAGGCATCTAGACACCTCACGATGCATTAGCATTCCACAACTTGTTGATGTTAGCGCGAGAGTGTGTTGTGGGACCCTATAACGCTGTAGGAAAATATAGTTCAAAATATATTTAAATTTCTCATTTTTGGTGCAGTAAAAACAGAAGCTACTTTTATTTGTCGTAACGTAATTTTATATTGCAGAATGCATATTCTATTCAATCGTCATAATGTATGTGTGGATTGCGATTTCAGTTAAAAGAATAATAAATAAGTAAACCACACTTGATTAATCGTGATCTTCTAAAAAAATTTGAAAAAAAATTTTGTTTATTTCAAACTTATAAGGCAAAAAACTAGAAAAAAAAATCGAAATACTATACTATCCTGTTGAACCAATTCAAACTTTCCTAAAGTATAAAAATAATTTAACTTAGATATGAAATTATCAAATAATTATCAAAAAAGTGCAATTTTTACTCAAAATTTACAATTTTTTTCAGCAAATCAAAAAAGAAGAAGTCCCGAAAGCATAAAGATACCGACTCTGATAGCTCAGATAGTGAAAGCGATTCAGATTCTAGTGACACAGAAAAAGAAATAAAGAAGCGCAAGAAGGCAAAGAAGGACAAGGTAAATCCATAACAAACAAACAAAAAATCAAATACAATTTAGAAGATATAACAAACAAGATACGCTTGTAAGATTCGTCGTTAATCAATCGCTGTTTATTATTAATTTTATTTAATTTGATTGTTTTAGTTTTTTATGTTATTTTTTACTTTTAAATTTGGATTAACGGTTATAAAGCGCTTTTATATAATCCGTAATTCATAATATTATTATTTTAATATTGTAATTAGAGCAATTAGAAATGCAAAAAAAAATTAATAAGCAAATTAGTGAAAAATATACACAAAAAAAAACAACAACAAATAAATATCTTTAGCCGTTTAATTATTTTTAAGAAAAGAAGAAAATTTATATTTTTGTTTGAACCCTTGGCGCTTCATTTAATAGGATAGCTCTCGACAGGCTCTATTGTAGTTTTGTAAGTACTTTGTTTTCTTTCAAATAATTTCTCTTTGAAGAAATTTACTGAGGCCAAGAAATATACTTTTGAATAATCACAATGTTTTAGTTTACCAAAAAAAAAAGAGATTATTTTTAGTTGGATTGAAGCGTGGTAATATTAAATTAAGTATTTCCTCGCTTCTTTAATTTTTATTTATTTTATTTTTTTCTTATCAAAATTTATATTATTGCAAGTTTTTTTAAAAGCACAAATACATTTATTTTGTTTTTTTTTGTATAAAAATTCTCTTATTTTAAAAACATATAAAATATTATTAAAGTCAATTTTGTTTTAATTTCTATAGAAAAAGAAGGATAAGAAAAGGAAACATCGTTCAGTTTCAGCAGATTCCAAATCAAGGTAATTAAAACTTATGTTTTTGCTCAAAATTAATATTATAACTAATTTTAATTTTTAGTTCCATTGATAGAAATCGTGATACATCTCCAAAAAAGAATAAACAATCCAAAAAGAGCCGTAGTACAACACGAAATGATGAGGAACGCGGTCGTTCAAAGGAACGTAAAAATACAAATAACGTGAAAAATAAAAGATCCGAAGACCAGAATAATCACGATAAATCACGTAAATTACCTAGAGATAGCTCAATAAGCCGCGATAGACGTTCTGAAAATTTAAAACGTAAATCTAGATCAGTTAGCAAAAAACGTAGAGATCGTTCACCTATAAATAGGAAATCTGTAAGTCCGAAACGTTTAAGAAAGGAAAGATCCGTTTCAACTCACAAAGCAGATAAATTTAATAACTCTAATAATAAAGACAAATCAAGATCACGATCACCACCACGAGATAAAAAGAGAAGAGCTTCCCCTGTTAAATCAAAGGATCGTGGTTCTAGTGGTGATCCACCACCAAGAAGAAGATCGCCTTCTGTTGAAAAGATTTCAGAACAAAGACGAAAAAAATCCATTGATAGATACAGTCGTCGCAGCCGATCAATATCTCTAGATAAGCGGGAGAATAAGCGTCGATCACCTATATCAAAGAAGCTCCCGATTAATCATAGCGCTTCACCAAAACGAAGGCAAAAGTCGCGATCACGATCAATTGAAAAATTACCAGAAAAAAGATCTGTTTCACCATATGATAGAAAACGATCTTCAGATAAACGTGACAGAAAGCCAAGCAATCGTTCTCCAAGAGATAATCGCTCAAACGTACGCAAAAGAGATCCATCGCCAACTATATCCGATAACAGACGATACAATCGTGCTAAATCGTCACCATCACCGAAACGGATATCACCTCCAAGAAAATCTCGTAAACAAGATTTATCGCCAATTCAAGCCAAGAAACCGTCAAGTAGAAAAGATCGCGATAAATCCCCTATTGATAAGGATAGAATGTCGTCACAAGATAGAAATAAACGTACTCAAAGACATGAAAAGTCTCCATCAGAGAAGCGATCGCCAATTAGAAAAATCACACGTGATCGATCCCGTTCACCATGTGATCGACGAAATAATTCAAGAGATAGAAATAATAAACGAAAATCTAGATCAATATCTGAAAGGCGATCGCGCGATTCATCGTCGATACCACCAAAAAATCGGTTTGATCGTAGGCATTCGCCAAATAGAAGAACCCGCAGTCGATCGTCTTCTATTAAAAGGGAACGCATAAATCCATTCAAAACTAATCCAAAGGATAGAAAAATTGAACAGAGAAATTATTCACCATCACCACGTAGAGATAGAATAAGGAAATCACGATCACCTATGCCATCCAGATCCAGAGATGATTCCTCTAGATGGGATCGATCTCGTAGCCGAAGTACAAATAAGAATAGTACTTATGTGGCAAAATCAAAAACACCAAGATACTCACGCAGTAAAAGTCCTGCATCAAGGCGGAAGGAATTTCTAAAATCACCACCACCACCACGTCGCAATGAATCAGCTAAGCGAGATGAACCAGAGAAATTATCATCAGCCATAAAGAAAGAAAAGTCCCCACAGAAAGATGATAGACGGAAATCCCCATATAAAGTATCACCAAAGAAACACCACACACGATCTAGATCATCCAGTTCTAGTTCAACTTCATCCGATCTAAGTTACTCACCAGCAAGACGAAATCCAGAGAGATATCGTGATATTTTAGAACAAATTGCAAAAGAGAAAAAGCTTAAAAATAAATCTCCCAAAAAGAAGCCCAACAAATCACCTACTCCTCCTGTTCCACCAGTTCGTCAATCATCAAAACGATCTCGTTCAAAATCAAAAGATCGTAAGAAATCAACAAATCTTCAGCCGCCGCAGCCAGTAGTGCGTCTGCATAGTGCCACAGATAGCGAGGAAAATAATGATGAGAGTGAAAATGATGAAGCTCGCAGTCGTAATGTTGATAAATTCATTGAAGCCATTGTACATGATAAAAATGAGGAGCAACGCTTAAAAGACATCGAAATGCTGGAAGCTTTAAAGTTTGGAATTGCTGCCAAAGCTAAGGAGAAAATTAAAACCATTGAAAAGATGGCAACTGAAGTAAGTCCAAAGCATGAATCCCTGCGTACTAACTCCCTTAATACATTCCTTGCTAATACAACTCCGGTTAAGGTAACTAAATCATTTTTGGACACTGAAAAAGGTATGACTTTGGTACCAACTACCAACGGTCAGCCCGAAAAATGTCCTATATCACCAACTAATAATCAAGCGATTGATAAATTATCTCATAATCTGATTACTGCTACTTCTAATGTTAGTAAATTTGATAGTTCATCTAATGATCTTCAGATTGACAATCTTCATATTCATCAAAAACCTAAAATTGTTATAAAACCTTTTAAGATAAATGACCAGCCACAGGCAATTGTTTCTACCATAAACGAGAATAACCTGATTGAATCTATAGTCGCAAAAGTTTCAACAGCCGCTGCTACTGGTGCCGGTGAGAAGCTGCCGACACGAAGTCGCAGTAGATCGAAGCGATTGAGTGGAGATAATGCTAAGTCAAGAAGCGCTTCAAGATCATCGTAAGTTTTTAAATAACTAATATAGATTTAAGATTGTAACGATTTTATCTTTAGTTATTCGTCTTCTAGCGGTAGCAGCAGTCGGAGCTCAAGGTCTAGAAGTCACTCTTCTGAATCCAGCCGTTCTTCAAGAAGTAGTCGTTCGAGAAGTTCCTCTAGGTGAGTAGTAGTTATATCATATTTTTAATTATAATGGAGGAGTACAGAGTGCAGTTATGTTGAATATCAAGTAATTTTGGTGGGCTTAATCTCGTTAATCTTAGGTATAATGTCGATCACACTCGAAACCGTTGCAGTCGTGTACGATAACACTGCCATGATGCAGGACAACGTTTCTCAAATCGACCACTCTAGCTACTCTAGCATATCTCCAAAAGGAGCTCGAAAGCTGCTATCTCCGATGGCAGCAGGACGCCTATTTCTCTAGAGTCTAGAGTCTAGACCATTGTTGCTCAACCTGGGTTAGATATAAGGGGGGTCCGATGATGTTGAGGGAAGAACATGAAGCCCTATCAAACATGTTTGTTTTTCCTGACGTCTTCATCAGACTCAATTTTTGGTTTCTTACCGAGAAATTCGCTGCCAAATGCTTGGATTTTTATCTTTCAACCAATATTATAGTGAGGGGGTGGCAAGATTTTTTACTTCATTTTTTTGTTTTTCGGGGGTCACGACCCTAAAAAGGTTGAAAAACGATGCTCTACTATATAGATCGGCAAGTTTTTCAATTAAGATAGAATTTGGTAGACCTAAATCCACGCCAATTCTATATTTGCTCTCGTGTCGTATATAACTCGCCTATTGAAATTCGAGTGAACGTTGGGTAAAACTTCAGGCAGTCATGGAAGATATAGGCCTCAATAAAAAATTTCAAGGTGATAAATTGGACGGCTTGATATTCGCCTCGTAAACTCAGTTCGATATTTATTTCTTTTTTCTGTATGGTTTATCTAATCAAGCCAAGGTAGGTTTGGAAGCACCACCCCAAATGAGAGAGTTGTATTCGAGAATGTAGTATTTGTATATTACCGCGCAGGCCGATGGCTCGAGGAACAACTTTCACCTGCTTGTTTGGAAAATGTGGTCATTCGATTTGGAATATGTGGTCATTCCATTGCAGGACTTTGGCTAATGTCACGCCTAAGATGTTAGAGGGATGGGTCAGCCATTTGTTGTACACCATCCACTAACACGGATAAAGAGATGTTACAGGTTTTATTGTAAATAAGGCAGTACTTTGTATTGGAGGAATTGAAATCGACACTGTTCTGGCGGCCAACATTACAACACAAAGAAGAAAAATGTAAAAATTCTGTTCTGATGACTTCATTCAACCTCACGAGGTGACCACATAACCCCGACGAGTAAAAACCGAAGCGACGGCATTATTTTTTTTTTAAGTGTTCGAGCTGTTGTTGTTCTTCGAAGTCAGGCTTTCGTTGATGTGAACAATACTATCAGAAGCAAAGGCCAGATTCCAATTATTTAAAGCAAGTCTCTTGCTGACGGGGTTTTTTCATGAATTCCTCATGAAAACTTCACAATTAGTAATCATCTTGATGCTGCCAGTTTGTGACTCTCGCCCGATGATGGAAGCAAGAGAATTTTGAATCTCCTTCGGGTTGTCTTTTTCACTTGTAGGAATACCACGAACGACCACGTCTAGCAATCTGTATTGGCGCCTTAATACTACGGCAGTAGTATAAGTAGAGATCCTCAAAAACGACAAATTGCTTATTCAGCATTCGGTTGAAGCTTAACCAAAGCCTTTTTTCTAAGAGCTTAAGGTTAATTTCGGCGGCAGCTACTGATGGAGATCTTTTTGTTTTTTTATCATCATTCCGCTTGCTGGCCGAAAGCTCTGGAGTATTGTTCCTAGTGGGATTTAGAACCTTTACTATCTCAGCAAATTTCCTTATATTTGCCTTGCTTGCTGTGATTTCACATTTTTAGTTTTATGTAGGAACCACTCTTAATAGCGGTTCGTATTAATTTGGGAAACGGAAACGCACCTCGTGTGCGATACTCATGAGTTGTGTGCGCTTTACTTGTCCTTATTACTCACGCACGTGATCTGTATGCACTTGAATCATTCCGTGTGCGCATATGAGTCGAAAAATGAGTTTTGAGTCGTTCGTGTGCGCACATGAGTACTTCCAATTACTCACGTACGCACACGAACGACTCAATACTCATTTTTCTACTCATGTGCGCACACGATATAATTCATCTGCACAAAGCTCACGTGCGTGAATAATTGACAATTAACCTTATTACTCACGCACGTGAACTGTGTGCACTATATTATTTTCGTGTGCGCACATGAGTCGAAAAATGAGTTTTGAGTCGTTCGTGCGCGCACGCGAGTGTGCGTTTCCGAACTTTGGAAAAAACTGCGGAAAATTATGAAATATCTGGGAGCTTCGAGAAACAGTTCACTCATACCACTCAGATGATGCGTGGCTAAGATTTGGCGCCATACAATAAGCTTTATTCTCGTTGTCGAGTGACGTGACAGATTTCACTTCAACCTTAAATTGGTATTCTCATTGTCAATCTAAGAGACTCCTGGCGACTAGATCAACAAACGTCGTATTCTAATTGTCACAAGGTGGTGTGTGAAGTGATATTTCCCTCGATACGTTCGTAGGTATCGACAGTTTCATTCCACCCCGTCCCTCGTAGTCACGTCACTCGCCAACGAGAATAACCACTAATACTATCTTGATTGAACTGCCGGAAAGAAAATTCTCGATCCAGTTCTTTAGCACTGAATACCAGTTTAGCTAGCAGAGCAGGGCGCCAAACACTATCAAAAGCTTGGAGATAACCAGAGCAACCAAACCGGACCCTGCATACTTTGGTTGAGGTTTTGTTACACACGCTAAAACGTTCCCAGTGGACCTTTTTGGTCTGAAACCGTCGTACTGTTTGTCATTTGGTATTTAATTAGACTCTGGGAACCTCATTAATCCTGTGGGGACGTCATACTAAAGGCTGCCACAGTTAACCGTTGACTTGTTTCAACACCTCCAATCGTATAATCGGAGTCAATCGTTAGACAGTTTTGGCATCCTCGAGTGGAGTAGAGTGGCTTCTGGCATCGAAGTTTTCACTTGGAGGAATGCCGATCTGCGGATGGAAGTACCCCATCCTTCGAGATGTTATGGCTAAGGCAGTTTATCTCCGGTGAATCGATAATGCACTTTTCTAACTTGATGGTAAAGCCGAAGCTATCAAGTCGTTTGAAGAGCTGGTCCAGGGGCTTGGTTTCTCGAGTCGATATCGACTTCTGTCGATAATTAAAAATTGACATTTGGCGACACGATATCGACAACCTTCTCGTCTCGATAAAGACGTTTGACGTTTATTAAAAGGCTCAATTTATGCATACAATAAACTTTAACAGTTTTTTTTTTAATTAAATATACGTGGTTTGGTGCACTTGGAGTAATATGACACAATTTGATGGTTTTCTATGGCAGCGCTTATCTGTCGATTTGGTCGTGATGTCAAATATGAAACTTGGAGAAAATCGAGAAGCTTTTTTTGTCGAGTCGATCCATCGACTCGAGACACCAAATACGGCCCCAGATGAGTCAGGCGTTCCGCCTCAGATCTACTTGCAATGAATATATCATCTAAATAGGCGAAGACGAAATATAGATCTCTCGTGACCTTATTTATAAACCTCTGAAAGGTTTGGCCGGCATTGCGTAACCCAAATGGCATACGAGTGAATTTTTATAAACCAAACAGCAGTCTTATGCACATCTGGTATGGTGGTATGCGCGTGACAAATCTACTTTCGAGAAGATTTTGCAGCCATGCAGATGAAAAGGAGAAGTTTTGAATGTGCGGGATAGGATATCTATCCAGCACGGTAACTGCGTTGAAATGACGATAGTCCTCGCATGGCCTCCAATCATTCCCGTTTAGGTATCGGATGAAGTGGAGATGCTGCGGGTGAGACGAAGTTCGACAAATGCCCAGTTGAACCATTTGTTCAAATTCAAGTTTCTCCTTGAGCTTCTCCAGATGGAGTCGCCGAGTCATGTTGCAAAATTGTGTTTAACCGTAAGGTTAAAGTTCGTATGTTTGGTTCTTTATAAATGCCTTGCAGTTGGCATTGGGCTCGAACATTGTTAAGAAGTCATCTCCGAGAATGGCCTTAAAAATGTCCATGAATTTATAGATGTATTGTCGGCAAGGGCCGAGATCTATTTCCAGAAGTCCACATTGTGTGCTGGAAACAATCGATACGTCTGCGCCCGTGTCGATCAAAATTTGGTCGCTAACGACAATACAATCCCCTGATGGCATATTTTTTTGGTTTCTTGGTCATCGAGGCCTTTTTGGGTCATATGCAGGGGTGTCTACATTTTGTGCCCTTATTGCCATGTATGTTATGGTACCAATACACCTCTTGGGGGTGGTACTGACGATCGGTTGTCCGTTCTCAGCGGCTTATTTGGCCAGCCTTGTCTTCAGGTCTGTGGAGTTCTATTCCCGTTGCGCCGTGAACCTGAGCTATGGCGTCGGCTCATCCGCAATCCGAGCGACTGCAACCTTTTATTGAAAATCGTCTCTGTGATTTTGGAGAGAATATAAATCAACATGAAATCAATCATTTCTCACCGTTCAAGATTCTAATTATACTGTCGATTCAGCAGCTTCTTTCAAAATTTGTTCAAAGAATCTCTACTTACCGTCAATATCTCTGAGCATACTTTCAGAGAGTATTCAGTTCAGTTGTAGGGGCTTTGAGTTTGTTCCCTGGGAGTTATTTGTGTCCTGCGAACTGATTTACATTTACTTACAACCTCTTATTTAAAACTATTATATTATTTTATTCCAGTGGAAGTTCCGGACATTCTAGATCAAGATCTGCCAGATCAAGAACAGCATCACGTTCGCCATCGATTCCTCGTCGTCGAGGATCACCTAGCTTTCTTGATCGACGGAGGATAACAAGGTATAAAATGGCAAAACGTCGTTGAATAATTTTTTTTTCACATGAATTTTTTAATTTTATTTTCTTGCAGTTAATTTAATTATTTTATTTACTTTTTTTATTTCTATATTTTTAGTAGATCCAGATATCGAAGATAGAAATGAGCACATATTTTCCCTTCAATTTGATTGTTTTTTATTATTATTATTTTTTTTCCCTTTATTTAAGTCAAGCACTGCATTATTGTGACTTTATTTTCCATTTGATTTCATTTTTGTTTTCCTTTTTTTTGTAGATTTTATAAATTTCCTTTTTTGATAGGGAATTCAATTGCAAATTTAAAAAAAAACACAAGAAAAGAATTTTAATTTAAGAGTTATATTCTTAAAATAATGTTTTAAGTATCTTTAGAGCTAATAATAAATAATCTGCAGATATTTATGCAAAAAGCTTTATATTTTTTGTTAATTTGTTTTTCATTTATTTATTTAAATTCCGTTGCTGAAGTTTGATTGTGATTTTTTATAGATAATTTTGTAGAAAAGTTTGATTAAAATTTTGTGGTAAGTTTTGTTTAAATTATTTTTTATTTTTTTTATTAATATAATTTAAAAATTCCCATTAACAATTTTAATCCTTTCCATGCTATGATCAAGAAACTTACTTAAAATGCTAAACTAACAAATAAATCATTATCCTCATTCATTATATGACTAATACAGTGCACGTAAACGGCCGATACCATATCATCGACCGACACCACTATCATCAGTGTCAAGCGGTTCAAGCTATCCTAGCCGTGAAAGTTCACCACGTTCACCATATAGAAGTCCATCACGAAGTCGAAGTCCATCAAATGTTTTTTAAAAACATTAAAATCAGATTTTTTTGGATTAATTTGTGTCCTTCGTAACTTGCACGCATAAAAATTAATGCAAAAAAAGCAAAAAGAAACCAAAAAAAATATCTAGTCTCATAATTCTCTATCTATCCACTAATGAATAATTTAGAAAACAAAAAAAAACATAAATTGAAGAAAATTAGATAAAAGAAGATATTGTTGATATTTATTATGATATTATAAATGAAATTATTAATGAAAATTCTCACAGAAACTTTTTACTCAAAAATTACAATCTCTGGTAATCCTGCTAATAATAATAATTGTAAAGAAATTTTATTGTGATTAACTATGCTATTTAGCTGTTATTGTTTTTTTTTATAATTTTATCATTTTGTGCAATTTTTATGTATTTATGATTTTATTATATTAACTAATTTATTTATTTATTTATTTTAAAAATTCAATAATTTATTTCAGATGTATTTAAAATTGGTCAAGAATAAATATATTTACTAAGAAATGTTAGAACTATATTTCGAAGTTTTACGTCTTTTTTAATTTCTCAATAAGTGTTGCTCATAATATATAAGGTCTGGTGCAAAGTTGGTGGCGTTTTTTTTAGTAAAATTCTGGTTTTTTCTAGTGTGAAAATGAATTTATTTAAACCAAATATGCTGCATTATTATCGTTAATGTTTAGCTCTTTCTTCTTCTTTGGCGGCTCTAAAACTGGGATCCGGTCCTGGCCTCTCGCAATTGTTCTCTCCACCGGCCCCGATTCTGAGCCGATGTCATCCAGTTTGGCATCCTTGAGCTTTGAGCGTTCTGGTCTACGCCATCCTTCCAGTGGAATTTGGGTTTCCCTCGCTGTCGCATCCCACAGATCTTACCGCAGAGAACTTTCAAGGAGGTTCATCTTCACTCATACGAGGTGGATGCTCTGCCCACCGGAGCTTTCCGAGCTTTATAATTAATCACATCATTTATGTCGCGATAGCGCTCATAGATCTCGTATAATCGTCCTTCCTCACTAAAGTGGAAGAATTATCGGTCGAAAACGGTTAAGAGGTTAAAGTGCTTTTTGCTAAGCACCCACGTCTCGGATGCATATGTGAGTACCGGTAAAGATATGGTATATAGTAGCAGTTAGCATGAAAACTTGAACGACCAATGGAATGACATAAAAAGAGCAGTGAAAGGATCAGCAGAAGATATTCTAGGTTTCGTTCAACAAGAACGAAGAGTAGAATGGTTTGACGAAGAATGCGCCCAGGTGACAATGGAGAAAAACCGAGCTTACCAAGTCATGCTAAGTAGGCACAGAACAAGAAACTCTGAAGAGGAGTATAAAGAAAAGAGGCGAGCTGAGAAGAGAATGCACAAAGCGAAAAAAAGGCAGTATTGGGAAGAACAAATGGAAAAAATAGAAGAATCAGCAAGCTTAAATGATGCAAGAAACTTCTACAAAAAGGTAAACCAACAACGGAAAGAATTTAAGCCTAGAGTGACAATGTGCAAGGATAAAAGTGGGGAGATATTAAGTAATAAGGACGAAGTATTGGCTAGATGGGCAGAGCATTTCGAGGAACTACTACTAATGAACCCAGAGCAGGAGCACATTGGTACCCGAAATGTGCAGAACATGAACGCGGACGATGAGAGTGACAGCACAGCAGCCCCCACCATAGAGGAAGTACGCCTGGCATTGCGAGCACTAAAAAATAATAAGGCATCAGGGTCTGACAGCATACCTGCAGAACTCATTAAGCAAGGCGGAGAGGAAACTATCCAAAAACTACATGAAGTAATAGTGGAAATCTGGAGACGGAAAGAAATGCCTGATGAGTGGAACGAGGGCATAGTGTGTCCCTTACACAAAAAAGGAGACCCTCTATCTTGCAACAACTATAGAGGAATAACGCTATTGAACACAACGTACAAAGTATTTTCACGTGTACTCTATATTAGACTACGACCATACGTGGAAAGAATATTAGGAGAGTATCAATGCGGTTTTCGTCCTGGAAGATCCACAACCGACCAGCTATTTGTACTCAGAGAAACCCTAGAAAAAGCTGTTGAATTTAACATAAACATCCACATGTTATTCATCGACTACAAATATGCTTACGATAGTGTGAACCGTAATGAGTTATTTGATGCTATGGAGCAGCTCGGAATACCTAATTACCTAGTAGAACTGACGAAAATTTCGATGAAAGATGCAAGGTGTAGAGTCAGAATAGATGGTGAACTATCCCCACCCCTCAGAACAAATAGAGGATTAAGGCAAGGCGACGCACTATCCTGCTTGTTATTCAACGTGGCCCTAGAAAAAGCAGTAAGAGATGCATCGATTAACACATCAGGGTGCATCTTCGATAGGTCAGTGCAAATATTAGCCTTTGCCGACGATATAGCTATCCTTGGAAGATCATTTGAGAGCATGAAGGAGACCTTTGTAGCACTTGAGCAAGCCGCAAAAAAAATCGGGTTGGAAATAAACGAGCACAAAACAAAGTATATGTACACAAAAAAAGCCAGAAGTAGCAGACAGAACATAACGATAGACACCTACAATATAGAAGCAGTAGATGAGTTTGTGTACCTCGGCACGATTATAACAAAAGGTAATGATACATCGGCCGAAATCAGAAGACGAATAGCACTGGCTAATAAATGCTACTTTGGTCTACGCAGGCACCTGACGTCTAGAAATATATCAAGGAAGACGAAACTGGCACTTTACACGACACTAATAAGGCCTGTCCTACTATATGGTTCGGAAGTGTGGACATTGAAAAACGCAGACGAAGCATTGGTAGGAAGATTTGAAAGGAGAATTCTTCGTTCGATCTACAAAGGAATACAGGTTGATGGCATTTGGAGAAGAAGATACAACTCAGAGTTGTATGAAATCAGCAAGATTCCAAACATTGTCAAAGTGATCAAAATAAACAGACTGCGATGGATTGGTCACGTCCAACGAGGTGCGGAACGGAACCCGACAAAGATAGTGCTCGGGAAAGTACCGTCCGGAAAACGCAGACCCGGCCGGCCTAAGAAAAGATATATAGATGACGTCGAGGAAGACTTGAGGCAGTTGGGAATAAGAAACTGGAAAAGTCGAGCCAGAGATCGAGAATCATGGAGGCGAATGCTGGAGGAAGCCAAGGCCAACAATAGGCTGTGGAGCTCCTGATGATGATATAGTAGCAGTTTGGACTTTATGGTTAGATGCTTGAATCTGAAGAGCCTTGACCGACTATAGTAGGGTTTTTTGACTTTTAGCAGCCGTGCGCGTGGAACCAGCCATACTATTGTCGGCTGATTGGCCCAAGGTTCGATGTTCTTGCAGACGGGGCGGGGCCACTATGTACTTTCTTTGGCTTTCGTTGATGTGCAGTGGCAGCTTGCATGCCGCCCGCTCATTCTGAATGAAAGCTTCCTGTACAGCTCTTTGTGTTCTTCCAATAATATCAATGTCATCTGTATAAACCAACGGTGGACTTGTGGAGGATTGTGCCTTTTGATGTCACTCCTGAATCTCGGATTACTTTCTCCAATGCCATGGGCAAGCTAGACCGTCCACTTGTCGGAGCCCATTATAGATGTTGATTGATCTGGACAGTGTTCCGAATACCTTTACGCGGCTCACATTGTTCGTGTCAGCTTATTGGGGATGCCGAATTCTCTCATGGCTTTGTAGACTTCTACTCGGTCTATGCTTTCGCAGGAGGCTTTAAAGTCTATGAAGAGGTGTTGGATTGAGTTTTGAAATCCTGGAAATTTTTGCATCGCCCGCCTCAGCGTGAAAATCTGATCAGTTGTAGATTTGTATGCGCTGGAGCCAGACTGGTTTTGGCCCGTGATGGGACAATATCTTATACGCGGCACTCAACAATGTTAGGCTGCTATAATTGGTGCACGTTGTGGTGTCCTTTTTTATGTATCGGGCAGAGGATACCTTTGTTCCAGTTTTCTGGCTTCGTTTCCTGCTCCCAAACTTTCACAAATAATTCATGAATCACTTGGTGTAGTGTAGGCCCTCCATATTTAACCAGGGGCAGTATTTGGTTTCTCGAGTCGATATCGACTTCTGTCGATAAATAAAAATTGGCATTTGGCAACACGATATCGACAACGTTATCGTCTCTTTATAGGTCGATCAAGACGTTTGACGTTTATTAAAAAGGTCAATTTATGCATAGAATAAACTTTTAACAATTTCTATTTTAATTAAATATACGTGGTTTGCTGCACTTGGAGTAATATCACACAATTTGATGGTTTTGTATGGCAGCGTTTATCTGTCGATTTGGTCGAAATGCCAAATATGAAACTAAGAGAAAGTCGAGAAGCTTTTTTTGTCGAGTCGATCCATCGACTCGAGAAACCAAATACGGCCCCAGCTCCGCGGGATGCCGTTTGCCCGAGGGCTTGTTGTTTTTGAGCCGGTTTATGACTCTGATAACTCCTTCTAAGCTTGGTGGCGGCAGAACTACGATTACCATCAGATATTGGGGGAGCCTCCATTTTCTCAATTAGCTCGCTATTTAGCAATTCATGAAAGTGGTTTTCCCGTGGCTCCAAAATGCCGTTAGGATAGCTGATCGGATTCCTCTCTTTGTCTTTGCAGCATGTTCAACTGGCGTCATACCATGGATTCTTTGGTAAAACTCCTGCGCCTGATGCGACCTTCGCTCTCTGTATAGTTATTGTTCACAAACGAGTTTTTTCTCCCAGGCTTCCTTTTCCGTCTGTGAACTCTCTTTTCTGAGCTCTTTGTTTTTCTCTTCGCGTGCCTGTGTTCTCTGAGACTGGTGCATTGCTCGGTACGCAGTATTCTTACGTTCAGTTGCCAGCCTGCATTCATTTACGAACCAATCGTTTCGATCTCTACGACTTCTGCCTAAGATGTATATTTAATTAAAATAAAAATTGTTAAAAGTGTATTGTATGCATAAATTTAGCTTTTTAATAAATGTCAAACCTCTTTATCGAAATGTAAAGAGACGATATCGTGTTGCCAAATTCCAATTTTTATTTATCGACAGAAGTGGATATCGACTCCAGAAACCAAATACGGCCCCTGACGCTAAGCTATTTGCAGACTACATCAATAATTTACACCAAATTGTGAATTGTCCAACGAGAGTCCCTGACGTTGTGGGCCACGGACCCCATCTCCTTGACCTGTTTCTAAATCCCATCTAACACGGTACTCCGTCGAAATTGACTTATTATTGGTAATTCGGACCACTACCTAGTCAGCACTAGCGTTCCATACCCATCCTCTACCTCTACCAAGACAATTCGTAACATAACTGTCTGGCACTATGGGAAAGCCCACTGATTGGAGCTTATTCGCTTTTTGTGTATCCAAAACAATACCGGCGGGAATGTTTGTTAATTCGTCACTCTACCAAATATATACCAATGGGGAATATATGAACGCAATCAAAGCTAAATTCTTCCTGTAATTCTGAATACTACTGTAGGCAGTAAAAACTTCTAATCCTTGGTAACTTCCATCAAGAAAAATTTGATCTCTTGTCAAACCCCTTCTTACATTTAAAGAGAGGGAGGTGATAACAGGAAACAAGTCCGTCATTAATTCAGAACTCATAAAACATCCAACGCATCCTCTTCATACGACCTGCAGACTTCCGTATCCTTCTTTCTATTCTGTCGTATCCTTTTTCTAAGCTAAGCTTAAAACTAGACATGGCGTCATGGCGGAGTGGTAGTATAAAGAGTGACACCTCAGCTTCGACTTTCACGTAAAAAGAGCTTGAATAAAGTAAAAGCTTTCAAATTCATAGTCAAGGACGCCATTTGCTTCTCCTTGACCATTTCAGCCACCGTAAGTTAGTGCAGCACTAACAAAACTTGGTCGTATTATCAGGGCGATCACCGTAATAAAGGCATTGCTTCCTCTAGGAAGAAGCTAATAAGATAAAAACTTAATCCACGTGCCAATTGAAATGCGAAAAATTTAGACTTTAAAATATATATATTTTATTTTATATAAAAACATGATTTATAAAATGATGATTTCAACAAATAACCTCTGCCTTATTTCTTAACATCAAAAATCCTCAACCAAGCCGATTCTAGCCAACTTTCTTACAAACTATCTTTTAATTGCTTTCGGTTGTATTTGTTGTATTTGTTCGTGTGATGGTGGATGATGATTCAGATTGGAATTTCCTCCTTTTGTTTGCAATGAAAATAACCCAAACAAAGCCAATAAGATTTGCTGTTAGTACCCGTAACTGAAAAATAAAACGTGGAAATTATGTAAAGATTAAGTTAAAATGCATCATAAGTAAATATTTACCATAGGAGGCACAAAGTAAATATTTAAGAAAACAATTGCAGAAAGATATTTCCAATTTGCTTGCAGCAGTGGCCAGTAGAGTTTATTTAAATTTTTCAATGCATGTACGTGATCACAACCCTAGAAAATATATAAGTTTAGTTTTTAATAATTAATTTGTTTGAAAGAATCTATTTTTTAAGTTGCAATTCAATTAAAGCCAATTATAGCCTGTCAAAGCTCTTAAAATCCAAGTATCTAACTATGACATCCAAACTGCTCCTATATTAATGGGGTTCACATACGTTGTTTTTTTTAATGTGAAAGACTAGACTAGGGCGCTAGGGATAAGCCTCTTTCCACTGTCGACTGTTCTTTTTAGAGTGCAATGTCGAACAGCAAGTTCTTTTCATAAAAACAGTAGAGTGAGAATGAGTATCTGCTAATCAAAACATGTCACAGATTACCCATAGGCAATATCATCTGACATGGAATTATCCTTAGTGAGTGAGCTAAAATCAGATGTCCGCTGTCCACTTAAGTAAAAAGAATGAACAAACAAAAAATTCGACGTTGATCGCCTCCAAGAACAGACTATATTGGAGAGATATCAGGCAACCTTGGCAGAAGGATAAATCCAAACATAAATAATGCAGATACAGTCGAGGGAAAATGGATAAAACAGAAGACGAATGTCACGAAGGGAACTGTAGGATACGAACGCACAGGCAGAACCAGCGACGAACAATGTAAAGCAGGGGCCGTATTTGGTTTCTCGAGTCGATGAATCGACTCGACAAAAAAAGCTTCTCGATTTTCTCTAAGTTTCATATTTGGCATCACGACCAAATCGACAGATAAATGCTGCCAACTAAAACCATCAAATTGTGTGATATTACTTCAAGAGCAGCAAACCACGCATATTTAATTAAAATAAAAACTGTCAAAAGGTTATTGTATGCATAACTTGAGCTTTTTATTAAACACCAAAAGTCTTGATCGACAAGTAAAGAGACGATAACGTTGTCGATATCGTGTTGTCAAATGTGAATTTTTACTCATCGACAGAAATCGATATCGACTCGAGAAACCAAATACGACCGCAGGTATAGGGGCCAGAAATAAAAATAGATAAATATACCTAGAAAGAGGAGGAAACAAGAACAGCAAAAAACATTTGTAGGAAGAAGAAAAGACAATTCCTCAACAATTACATCCTAAGGGCAGAGCAAAATTTTGAACAAAACAAAACACAGCAAGCATACAAGGCAGTCAACTTCTTCAAGAAAGGCTTCAAACCCTTCTCCGGAATATGTAGAACAAAAGAAGGCACTATAATCACAGGCAGCGAAGATGTAAAGAAAGTGTGGAAGGAATTCTTTAGCGAGCTGCTGAACGCAAACGAAAGCATCAGACACTTATCAGAACCCCGTCTACAACATAATGATGACACCAGAGAAACAAATGTACTAACCCTGGAAGAATTACAAAGTGCCATACGATCCTTAAAAAACAACAAATTCCAGATGGATTATATCCCAGCAGAGTTGATCAAGCAAGGTGAACCCCCGTCAGCACCAACTATTTAGGGTGTCCCAAAAAATTTAAGTTGTTTTTTTTATCGCATACCCTCTAATTTTTTCGTATTATGTTAAAACAAAAGTAAATAAAATTTCGTGGACCGTGGACTTGTATCGAAACATGCCAGTACTTGCACGCCATGGCGAACGCGAGCTAATGTGTTGATGTGCTTGTAATAGCTTGCTATTCTTTAGTAAACTCTTTGTTGTCAATCAATAAACATGTCAGTGGAGTTACGCAGTTCTAAAATGAGTATATTTTTGATAGGGGACATCAATTAACGGGCTCAAAACTATCCTCTAATGGCCAAGTTCTTTCAGTTTTATTTTAAAACATTCCCGAAGTAACTGTCAACGAAAAAAAGTGAAAATCTCACTATTCGTGATTGTATTATTTTATTGGGAGAAGGCGCGCATACCTACTAAATCTATACCTAATAGTGTCAAGAAGCACGTTAACTTATATCATGTTTGGAGGGACTTGCAAAAAAATGCACAAAAAATGCAAGACGTTTTTAAGCAACGCCGACAAGAGTTTGTCAACGATTTAGACAATCTATTCGACATAGCACACGCCGACGCGCTTCAATTGATACAAATAAATGAAGGCAGAATCTTCTTGCAGCGCCACAGTGAGCCAGGTCGACCAGGTCACTTAGCTGGAGTAGACAAGAAACTGACTAAAAAAGAGGAAAGAACTCGCCTTATGCCCGGTTCACATCGAAACTGATGCAGATGCCTGCAGGAAAAAGCTGAAGAAGACCAAGGAACTGCAGGACTGCAGGAAAAAGCTGAAGAAGACCAAGGCTCGAATTGGGCTGCGTCGAGTCATCGAAGAAGAAGGTTAACCAAAACAAATGGCGCATTAGAATGAACGAACTGCTTCAAGAAATAAATATAGTTATACACGTAAAGTTGAGCAGACTTCGATTGCTCGGACGCATTGTACCAGCTTTCGAAGAAAGAATGCCAGCCCGGATTTTCAATGCTAGAGCAGCAGGAAAAAGAAGCGTAGGACG
Source organism: Thereva nobilitata (assembly GCA_963855945.1). Lineage (NCBI taxonomy): Eukaryota > Metazoa > Arthropoda > Insecta > Diptera > Therevidae > Thereva > Thereva nobilitata. Next base: position 16,053,103 of record OY979696.1, on the reverse strand, counting down.
ACCAGGAAATAGGTGGGTGGATGACTGCTGGAAGATATACGAAAACTTCGTGTAACAAACTGGAAAAAGATAGCAAGATGTAGAAACGACTAGAAGAGGCTTCAGTGCTAAAAGGATTGTAATCATTTAAGAAAAGATTATGGCAAGCGTTTTCTGGGGCCGTATTTGGTTTCTCGAGTCGATATCGACTTCTGTCGATAAATGAAAATTGGCATTTGGCAACACGATATCGACAACGTTATCGTCTTTTTACGTGTGGATAAATACGTTTAAAGTTTATTGAAAAGCTAAATTTATGCATAAAATAAACTTTTAACAATTTCTATTTTAATTAAATATACGTGGTTTCCTGCACTTGGAGTAATATCACACAATTTGATGGTTTTGTATGGCAGCGTTTATCTGTCGATTTGGTCGTAATGCCAAATATGAATCTTAGAGGAAATCGAGAAGCTTTTTTTTCTCGAGCCGATTCATCGACTCGAAAAACCAAATACGGCCCCTGGACGTGTGATTATCTTTAACGCAAGTAAATATAGCATTGCCTTTCTAGAGTTAACCATATAAATCTGATTTCACAAGAAAGATACTGAAAAATCCTTATATAATTCCTTCAACTAGCAGAAATCTTACAACCATTCTATGATGCATCTACCAGGAAAACGGCAAAAGGCCATTGATCAAAATCGCACATAATTTCATTTAATACAATTCACCTAAGATACGAATAACCGTTCTTATTTCCTCCAATTAAGAATGAGACGAACTTTTTTCAACCATCTAATACGAACTAGCTACCAACTAAGTCAAAAATAAGAAAAATAAATATTTAAATATAAAGTGCGGAATGAAAATAAACAATAAAAAAGTCCGCTAAGGTCATAATGATCAAATAAATACTCACTTCAAATCTAGATAAGAAATACAATGAAAGCACTTGATAAAACGGTGTATACATAAGACGTTCAACCAAGAATATTAAGAAACGCTTAAGTTTCTTATTCTTCCTAAATAACCGTTCAACTGTAGTATAGAAGTAATGAGGAATAGTTCCGCCAAAAATCAATCTAAAATTAAATAAACAAAAGTTCATCAAAATAAACAAAAAAATTATTAGGATTCCTTCTTACCCAAATAAGCCATAAGCTACCAAACTATCGTGATTGATTTTTTTCTGCCCTGATATCTTCTGTGATGTATAGTTGGCTGCTGTTGCTAAAACGCAACTATGAATGTAATAAGAGATTTTAAAAAAAAATATGAAAAATTTCATAAAAACTTGTTTTGCACAAAAGAAAGTTTACCTAGTGATGGACTTCGTCCTAACTGGATGGTTGAAAAGTTGCTCCAAGTAGGATCCAAGAAAGTTGTATATAGGACGTGATAAAGCCATTATAAGACTGATATTTCACTGCTTTTAAATTCTACACTTTAATTGGATTAATATTTTTGTTGTATAAAAGGAATGTTCTGAATCCAGTGATTGGTAATTTGATTTTAACGTTACTTCACTAGGTATAACTGATTGCACACACTATAACGTTTCGCTGGTGACTTGCAGTTAGATATATCGTTGTTTATAAAAGATTAATAACGAAACTCTGACTTTAAAAAATTGATATCGCAATCTCGCGAACTCTTGTCGACTTATCTAAGCTATGGTAACAACAAGATTGCGGCATCCACCATGGCCATGAAAATGCCGTACTCTACTGGTGTGACAGCTATCGTTCGAGCGAGAGTTCTCTTCTCACTGCCGGGATTTTTTTTTGTTGGAAACATTGCCAGATTTAAAAAGTAAATTTTTAGGTCTAGGAAATTTTTGTTGACTGTTAGGTCGTCGGATCCAAATCAGAGTCGGGTGTAGGGACTGAGGGCCGATTCACAATGAACGCTTCAAGCTTCAAGCTTCAAATTTTTTTTCTATGGTTTCAAGTTCATTTGAAGCTTTGAATGTGCATTGTACATAAATCCTATAATTCTAATTTTTTGAAGCTTGGACTTGAAGCGTTCATTTACCTAGTTTATAGCTACTCCAAAAATAATTCGAATTATGGATCATCTAAAATTTTTCATTTAAATTTTTTTTTGATCAGTGCACCCATATGTGCAGACTGTACATTTGCACTGGGCGACACTTAGGAAGGGCGGCATTATTTCCCCTTATCGCTTCGTTCTCGATTTCGTCAGCAAATCCGCTTCTTGTGCAGGCGTAACATCAGTACTTCATCGTACGTGATGATCCACAGGAAGGGGCCTAGAACAGAGCATTGAAGAACTTCGCAAGTTGTCCTGCACTCCCTCGCCTGACTAGAAATGCTGTCCTACCTACCACCACCACCACATTGAAAGTATCCTTTTTTATCTAGCCTTCCTGAAGCTGAAATGCCTTTCCGACAAGCCGCCTTCCTTCCCGGCACTTTTTTATGAGGTGTAGTCAAGTTTAAGAATCACCCTTTGTACTAATAGTCCGTCATGTCGTTCAAGTCATGGTGCAATGTCAGTAGTTAGCTTGTTTTGGAGGATATAAGAGAAAGCATGGGTTAGGGGTGTGGGGGTGCTTGAGTAGATGTCGATGAACGTTGCGTTTGAACTCTCAAGATGTTATATGAGTTCAGAAACACCGACTATGGAAGACAGTTCTACAATCGAGTTGTTCTATTTATAAACGAACTTCTAAACCGTAATGTGCGCGAAGAGGAGAAATGCAGTGTGGGGTAAGCCTGTTATATATCACCCGCTCGAAAAGTGCGCTCATGGTGTTTAGGAGGCATATCCGCCTCTGCACTGCAGACAGGTTGTCCGTGCTGCCGTTCCGTGAGAAAAGGGTGGACTTGGCAATTTTGCTTAGCCCCCTTTTACACGACCGGACACCGAACAGACAAAACGAACGCACAAACTGGGGTTTATAGGAAAGAGGGTGAGAGAGGGGCCGGTTTTCCATCGTCCTCTCTCACCCTCTTTCCCATAAACCCCAGTTTGTTCGTTTGTTTTGTCTGTTCGGTGTCCGGTCGTGTAAAAGGGGGCTTAGAAAAAACCTTGCTAAGCCATGCCGATTCGCTCAGACTCTCAATATTTTATAAATTTGAAAGCAAATACAAAAAAAATTAAAATATACCTACATTTCTAATTTAAATATAGATCTAAAAATATAAATGTTAAAATTAGAAATAACCGTAAGATTTAAAAAAAAAGAATTTTCATCAGAATGTGGCACTACTAATAATAAATTGACAGTTAATTTTCGCTTTAAAAAAACAAATTCGCCGTTTTCACCCTCGCCTGTCTGACAGACGACAAATCGCTTTACATTGCGACAAAATAAAAAAAAATTTTTGCGGAATTATTTTTTACGTCCTCCAAAAAATAAGTTAATAATTTGTGTTTCAATTATTATTTCTAAATGGATATTATTAATTTGTGTTAGCAATAATATTTATTATAAAATGTATTGTTTACAATGTTTAATACCAGTTCTACTGATACCGAAGCCAACAAATCCAGCATTAATGCAAACACACGTCATGTTTATCGTCTTATATTTAATCGGATTTTTTCTGGAAAGGAAGCCGTGCACTGTCTGCAGTCTAGTATTCTTAACAGCCGTGTTCTTAATATGCTACAGCGGAGTCGGAAATTGTTTATTTTGGGGTAACTGTGAAGGACATCTTTGCGACAACGGATAAAGTTCCTATAAAGATATCAACTATATATAATAAATAACAAAATCAACAACCACCAAAACTCTCGACAAGAACAAAAAACATCAAGGCCACACTATATAAGTTTTCTTTTCTTTTTGTTATAAAAATATATATATAAATATTCATGTCTCATTCATCGACAAGAAAAATCGAAAAAAGAAGAAAATACCACATCCAAACTGCAAGGGATTAGAATTTATTGAAAGCGCGATTTTTTGTTGCTTTTTAATGTTTTATTTTAGGATTTACGATTTTATTTCAATTTATTTTTAAATGAAATTTAATGAAAAAAAATATATAAATGAAAATTCTCGTATACTATAATAACTTTCATAAAAATAAGTCTTCAGTGCGAGTGCAGCTCGAAATAAACAAATAAGAGAAAAACAATTTTAGCAAAATCCAAAAGCCAAAGGTATTTTAAAAGTCAATTGATTTTATGAACAAAATTTAACAAAAAATGTAACAAAACAACAAAATAAAACCGAAATTTTTTTAAAATACGTGCCGTAAAACAATTAGTTTTAAATAAAAAAAAATCCAGTAAAATTATTTGAAAGTAATAAGAACAAAATAAAAAGCGTAGAATAAAAAAAATAGTCTTTACCCGTTTCATAGGTAAAAATATTCGAATTATAATATTGTCACCCGTTTGTAGAATAGTAATTTAAGGATTCTAGTTATATACTTATATACATAAAAATTATTCAATATGAACAAAACAATATACAACACATTGTAAATATTATTATATATATAATTAAATAAACATCAATTGTGATTTTTTAAATCATGTATAAAATAATATGCTTCTACCGAATAAAATGAAGATTGTTTTTCCTTTGTTTTTTGTAGATATTATCTATAAATAATAATTAATAATAATTAATATATTCGCAATGATTTAGGAAACAAATTTAAAGACTGGTTTTTATTTAAATCACAAATATTCCTTTTTACTCAGATAAGTAGCATCGTGTGAGATTTAAATAAAATATTTAAGAAGAAAAAAAAACGAAATCATTTTTGTTTATGTAATAATTTTTACACATTAATTTTTTCCTTTTATTTTTTTGTTTCTGTTTTTTTTTAAACAGTTGTAGTGATTCTTTTGTAGCTGTTTGTGTAATCTTCTACAAATCGACATGCTAAACTGATGACGGCACGGCCTCTTTTCTTTAATTGCATTAATGCGTGTTTTGTGGGATCCATTCACCAGAATTTATGATAAAATTCTTTCAGACCCCGTTTTTACATAAAAAAGGCGATTGTGTAATAATATGGAACGAAATCTGAATTACGTCGAGTAAAACATAAATTGAAAAAACAAGAACAATTTACAGCGGGTACGATGTTTCTTAATGTGATTAGGTAGGTAAGATGTGATTGACCGGTCTCTTGCGTCAGCTCCAGAATATTGAACTGGCACGTCTCAAGCGAGCCATCAATGTCTGACTACAGATATAATATTTGGCGAGAGAGGGCTTGAAACGTCTTCAGAACACGCGAGGATGCTGCCTAATATAGGGAGTCCCGCGCCAAGCCCACGCCTCCTCATCGTGGTTATTTTGGTGCTATTATATGCAACGGCAGTGCGGGCAGGGGCATTTAATAAAACGGGTAATAGGAGGAAAATAAAATCCGCGTGTTGGTTAAGTGCACTTCGTTGTACGACTCGAAATATGCAAGAGCGGAGTCCCAGGAAGTGCGACGGACTGTGGCGCCGTGCCACAGAGGAGGTGAGACGAGTATACTAAGGGCCGATGGACCCATAGACTCATACCAAATGTGGCGAAGGGGGTTAGTTATAAGAGAACAGGGGGAAGTGAGTTACTACGGGTGAGTTCGAAAATGCATCACTGCAATGGCCCCTGTGCTGAAAGTCGAGTCATCACGACACGACAAGTCGTTTGAGTTGAAGAAAGTGACGTTTCAGCCGAATCACGACTTTCAGCACTAGGCCTTAAACTCGACTTAGTATTTCCGCTCTAGGCCCCTGTGCTGAAAGTCGTAATTCGACTGAAACGTCACTTTCTTCAACTCAAACGCCTTGTCACGAAACACGAATTAACTTTCAGCTCACCCTACCTCACGCAGTTCCTGAGTGGGCATGGAGGTTATAGGGCATACCTTCACCACTTCAGGTTGAACAATTCACCGTTCTGGCCGGAAGATAAAGAGGATGCGGAACAAGTCCTCTTTAAATGCCCAAAGTTTGCGGAGCACAGGATTGTGCTGGAAGCAGACGCTGAGGTGCAGCTAACACCGGAGAACATCCTGGCCCATACGATAAGGTCGGAGGATGTGTGGAGAGTGATGGAATTGGCGCTAAAGAACTGAGAAGATCCACCAGAAGCTTAAGTTAAGCATAACGAAGCCCAAAGAAATAGGGAAAGGCAAAGAAATGCAAGGAGAGATAGCAGCTAGACCGCTAGACTCTTCCAGCTTTTGTGAGCATCTTACGGTTCGTACCAGTCTGGACTTGAACGTCATGCAAAAAAGGTTGGTGAGTTTAGTCCGTAAAGAATTTGGTACTACGGTCTAGATGCGGACCCCAGCGGTGTGTCCTGTCGTAGGCATTAGAGCGGTACAGAATCGGTTTTCCCAGCATGCGTTTTCCATTTCAACGATTACAATGAACGGATACAAGCGCATTTGATTGGATCTGTCCGGATTCGTTTTCGTTTGTTTAGAAACAGCCTGATTGGGCTGTATTGATGGCTGAATTTTGGTAAACACAACTCTCTTTGAGTGTGGATATTTCAAGTTCAATTTTGTTTGCCTCGAAGAAAAAGTCTTCAGAAGAATTTAAGATTCATCGACAGATTAACTGGGAGGCGTATCGCACAGCCCTCAGTTCAGAAGTCAATTCCATAAGTAATAACCCTAACATTGAAGCCGCTGCTAATCTGCAGACAGCGATCGTGGCAGCTTTTGAAAACAACTGTTCTGTGAAACTACGAAACAGCAACCGAAAGGTTGCGTGGTGGAACAGTGATCTGTGCAGAAGGAGAGAAAGTCTTCATGGATTACAAAAAAGAGCTGGGAAAATCAAAACGAAGCCTTCCGTAGATTGATAAGTACTGAGAGGCAGAGTGAATCGGTTTCGAGAATGATTGCAAAAGGCTGTCCTCAAAGAAGAGTTCTATCACCTCTCCTATGGTGAATCGTATGACCTCAATAACCGGGGCTTCAATGCACAAGCCTATGCAGGTAACGTCGTCATAACGATCACCAACGGTCTCTATGGTACCATCTCGGACCTTAGATCCCCCGTTCTTTCATATGTAGGAGCACGAACCTACAAAAAACTGTTATCGAACCATTTACTAATAGAAGGAACTAAATTTAACAGCTCCATCCCTAGATGGCACAAAGCCATCAAAGCAGACTAAATATCTCCCAGTTGTTGCGGCCTCTGCTAATAGAGTTCTCCTCCACGTTGTTCTCGGTCTTCCAGCTCGACGGGTGCCAGTGAAGGGCCTGTTTGGCTAAATTTTCGTTTTCGCGTCGCAAGGTGTGGCCAATCCAATTCCATTTCCTTCGCCTGATTTGGTCGTCTATCCTTTCTTGGCTGACACGGCGCCATAGTTTTCTATTCTATCTTGCCAGCGGATTTTTAGGATACGGCATAGGAATCGGTTGATGAAAACTTGTAGACGCCCTGTGATGAATGGGGTGACTTTCCATGTTTCGCAAACCATACAAAAGAAATGCCCCAAGGCAATTAAGTACATACATCTCCGCATATCTGTCGTCAATTTGTAAGCAAAACCTGGGGGGTTTTTTAATGACGAGTTTGGCAGATTAGACTAAATATGTAGGTCGGGGTGCCGGTAAAGACGAATGAGAAAGAATGTAATGTAATTGCAAAAAAACCATTTTTGTAACGGGGTGCCTTTTTCTTATTCTTTTTTGGCGCCCTCCTTCCGTCTTAAGTTTTGTTTACTTGTACAAACTCCCTTATTTTTTATGCGGTAGATCTAAGCTCAGGAACCACCCTTTTTACTACCAGTCCGTCATGTCGTTGGTCACATCATGCTGCTATGTCTAGTAGTAGGCTTAAGGCCCAAATATGCATGGCATAAGCGCATATGTCAAGTGCACATGTCAAGTTCGGAACCAGAACTTGTTATGAAGGTGGCTACGGCTGACATAACACGGCATAAAAGCTTTCGTTAAACATTCGTTAAACATAATGAATTCGACTTGGGTCGAACGTGACATGACAACATTAGGAAAAGCAAGGTTATGTTTATTGCTGTTTATTGTTAGAGCAAGTGATTTTTGTTTACGTTTGGAGAAATTAAAATATCTACATAATATACAGAAATATAAATCAAAATTAATTTAATTTTAACTATGTCGCTTATGTTATGTCTAGGCGGTAATATGTTTTGATTGACATAATGCTGACTTTCGATATTTTTTGACGTTTTGACATAATGCGCTTATGCCATGCATAGTTGGGCCTTTAGTACGGGGGATAGAATACGTTTGGGGTTATGAGGAGCAGCGGGATGTTCAAGGAGATGGCGATTAACCCTGCGTTTGAACCCTTGGATGTTGTAGCAACGGAAATACGGACTGCGAAAGATTATTCCATAGCCGAGTTGTTCTATTTATGAATGAAATCCTTGTTTGTATTGTGCGCAACAAGAATGAGCAACACCGATAAGTTTGAGGGTCTTTATTGTGCCTTATTTAACCACGCCAAAGTGTTTTTTAACGCCCTACCGCAAATAAGGAAGTTGTAGTACAACAAGTAGTTTAACGATCTTCAGTTCATGCAGTTAGAAAAACCGCATTATTTATGGACTGACCCAATACTTTTGGCCTGATTGTTGAATCCGGCGGATTCGAGATTCCAGATATGGGATTCCCGCCGCTAAAGAGTTTCACTTTCACTTTTCGCTTCGATTGTTCAATCCGTCTGGCAATCGAATGACGGTTCGCATTGGATGCACAACTCCAAACAAGTGTCCATGACGTCTGCCTGAGCCTCTAAATTCGTGGACTTGTGGAAGATTGTGAATCTTCTGTCCCACTTTAATCTTGGATCACTTTTTCCTAAGCCAGAGTGAAAAGGAATCATGCTAGACCTTTCTTTTGCGGTATAGATTATGATTGGTCTAAACAATAGCTGCGTTCCTTTTCTGCTTATTTTTGCTCGTGAGCACTTGCAGCTACTCCTGCTCTAAGATATGAGCAAAAGGTTTTATTCATAAGCACAAATTTCGCGTTCCTTTTCATGAGTACTCAAAAGCAGAAATGGAACGCAGCTAATGTTCCAGATTTCTTTACTTGACTTATCACATTGGTCACAATCAACTGTACGTAGCGGCTTTATGGGCTATAAAAAGGCTTGGATTGAGCTTTGAAAAACTAGAAACTTTCTAATCTCCTGCGGGATCTTATACGGAGTACTCAATACATCTCGATAATTGCTGTCCGCGGTGACATCTTCTTTATAGGTGTCTCTTTCCTAGTCTTTTAGAATCAAATCCTTACTTGCCCAATTCTGCAGTGAATACATTCCATGTTTGCCCTGCTCCACAGAGATGGCGTCTGCAGCCGAGACCTTTTGGCTTTTGATCCATAAACCGTTAAGCTAAGTGACGGTTGCGTGGAATTGTCATCAGATCTTGGTCGATTCTCCAATTCAATTCAGTTAGAACTTGGTGCGGTCTTTGTTTCTTGTGCTGTTCTAATTCACACATGATTTTTTATCAGACTTATTTTTCCTTTCTGAAGTTTGATACTTTGAAATATTCATTGTTAACATTTCTATTTGCAATTGCATACAGCAATTTCATAAAAAACACAATAAAAACAAAAAACTTTTAGGATCGAAAAATTCTTTATTTGTTAACTGTTTTGAGTCCAATAATAAAATTATGAACAAACAAGAAAAAAATATACAAGTAATTTTTTTTTACTGTTTTTACGACTAAAAATTATAAACTGTGCTCTTTTCAATAATATTATTAGCAATAATAATCTACATAACAATTTTTCATTTGTTTAAAAGGTTTTGGATACGATCACATTTATCTTCGATTTATTTCCTTTTTTCTAGCTGATGAAAATAAATTCCCGCTCCTTTTTCGGAGAGGAGTTTGTTTATTTTTGTCCAAATTCAAAATAATAATAATAATAATAAAAATAATAATAATATTGTATTTTTTATATTTTAGTCAAATTAAATCCCAGAAGAAGAAACAAAAAATAAAAACAAGAAAAAACAAAACGAATCAAAACTATACAAATAGGAGTGGGATAATTTGTGGTTTGTTGTTTTTTTTAAATTATTATTAACAAAAAAAAGATATTCCCTCATGACTTATATTTATACAATTGATAGGTAAAAAGAAGAAGCGGATTTGTCTCTTTTTTAGTTTTCTTTTTTAAATTAAATTTAACTGGAATTGGCCCCGACTGTTGAGAAATTTTTTGCAGGGCCCCACCTAAAAAAAGGGATTACGCTGTGTGTAGAGGTTGGCCTCTTTAGCAGTTGCAATCGCAAGCACATCGCTTAACACGCTTTTCCCGCTGGAGGAAGACATTATCGGTGCTGCGGATTGATCTTGGTTGAACGTCTGAAAAATATAAATTAGTAAAATATTAGTAAGTTAAATAATTTAATGAGTACAGTTACAGTGCAATAATTATGAGTTTAAGGTTCGTTTAAATAACATGTAAATAAAACAATCTTTTTAGAGTTCCTAGTTCTTTTTCAGAATGGTAGGTAGATAGGTAGGAGGAGCGGCAGTCCCATCCAGGCCATAGGCTGGGACACAATTGGCGCTAAGATGCGCCGTTTTGTAGGCCCACTCGTGAAAAACTTATACGTGAAAGGAGGCAGTAAAGTGGGAGAGATTTTAGATCCCTCTCATCATATTTAAGTACCGGATCAAATCTACTATTTTGAGTTTCTAAACAACATCCCCCAAAATCCTTTAAGAAGAGGCTTCCAAATACACGGTGTCTGATATTGGCCAGAGCCGGATAACCGCAGATAAAGGGATCGGTTGTTTCACTGGCCTGTTCGTACCCGCAGCTATGGCAGTGGGTGTTAAACGGAAATCTCAATCTGGCTGCATAATGCCCAGTTGGCTAGTGTTCCGTTATTATCGACACGATTTTGACGATATCCTTGCGTGGCATCACCCAAGGCGAACACCAGGCGAGATGTTGTGGTGTTTAGGTTCGACGCAGTCCAATTGATTGTTCAGAACGAAACTCAGCAGACCAGACTCACCACGTGATGGATGCTTTGGTTGAAGTGCTCTGTTAGCTAAACACGGAAGGAGGTCGCCAGCAGATCTCATTGATGTTGCTTTTTGTTATCACCTTCACCTTAAGGCCCGGTTGCACGCACCGATCTGCTTGTGCCATTTGGCAAGTCAATTTGCGCAAGTGAATCGTTGCGTGTAAACGCAAATTTTTGGCTTGCGCAGTCCAAAAAGTTTGCCTTGTGCAAAATATATGTTCTTAGAAAATCAGCTTGAGGTTGGTGTTTTGGCATGAACGTTTAAACGATGTTCAAGCCTCAGATACAACCCTCAGCATGCCCTTGGGTGAATGGTGAAATTTTATGACGCTCCTCCGACCTTATCATCTATATATATAAAAATGAATGTGTGTATGTATGTATGTTCGCTATAGGCTCCTACACCGTGCAACCGATCTTAATGAAATTTTAACCATGTGCTATTTACAATCAAACTTAGAAAATAGGCTATTTTATTACTTTCTAAAGTCACTCCTAGATGGCGCTGTCATGGAGAGCTTCGTTGAAAATCATTGCAGAGATTTGAATTTTTGCATGAAGGTCCGTGGAGGTCTCCTATGATGCACCTCGACGCCCGATTTTCGAAATTCAAAATTGCCGCAGAAATATGGTTGAATTTGCCAATTTTATTCCGATTCCAATGAAAGTGTGTATCTAGGGGTTTTTAAGGTCGCAAATAACGTATATTTGGTCAAAACTTATAAATTCAAAATGGCCGCGACAATATGGCCGACGAATTTGCAAATTGCGTTCCGATTCCCATGAAAATCGGTATCTGAGGTTTTTTAAGGTAGCAAATAAGGAATTTATGATCAGAACTTATAAATTCAAAATGGCCGCGTCAATATGGCGGACGAGTTTTGTTACTTTTGTACCGATTCCAATGAAAGTGGGTATCTATGAGTTTTTAAGGTCGCAAATAACGAATTTCTGGTCAAAACTTATAAATTCAAAATGGCTGACGAATTTGCAAATTGTGTTCCGATTCCAATTAAAATCGATATCTGGGGTTTTTTAAGATAGCAAATAACGACTTTATGATCAAAATTTAAATTTAAAATGGCCGCACCAATATGGCTGACGAGTTTGCGAATTGTATTCCGATTCCAATTAAAATCGGTATATGCTCAAAGAAGTGCAGAATCACAACTTTATTTATGCACGGCAGAATACAACGCTAAAAATTAGAAAATAATTTTACAATTAATTCCCCTATGAAACGTATAGCATCTGTTACATTTAATTCCCATTTTTGCATTATGTGACATTAAGAGATAATAAAAGTTGGTTTTTTTGGCATTGCTTTTTCCAACTATAAAAAATTTGTTTCATATGTCAATTTCAATTGAATCATATCACCTGATTACTACTATTGGCTTATGGGAGCAGCATAGGCGCGCCGGGTCCCAACTAGTAATCAATATAATATAATAATCGTGTTAAATTAGCAAAAGGGTACCAACTGTTTTTAAGTAGAACCAAATGGTTCACTGGTGACTGGTTCATTTTCACTCAGTTTATTTGCACAAATTGAATTGCGCCAGTCAATTTGCACAAGCAATTGCACAGCCGTGACGGCATGCCGTAATATTTGTGCTGCTTTACGTTAAGTTGAGATGAGTAACGAGTCGGTTTAAGAGTTGCGTTAGAAGTTGAGTTTAGAGTTGAGTTTAGATAAGTCGAGTTGAACTAAGTTGAGTTAAGAGAAGCTAAGAGTTTAGGTAACGGTTGAGTTTAGATAAGTGGAGTTGAGTTAAGAGTTGGGTTAAAAGTTGCGCTAACAGGGTTAAGTTGAGTTTAGATAAGTTGAGTTGAGTTAAGAAATGGTGTAAAACTTGAGTTAAGAGAATAGTTGTGTAGCGTTGAGCTAGGAGATGGGTTAAAAATTCAGTTAAGAGGGGAGCTGAGTGGAGTTCAGTTGAGTTGAGTTAGGCTAATAATTATGAATAATTCGGAAAGGTCAAAGTTTTCGAAAAAATTACAAGTGGGGTATTTGTAGGGAATAATGTGCCAAAAAATCACTCAAAAACTGGTTTTTTTCGAAAAAAATTTTGATCAGTCAATACGAAGATCAAAACAAATTTTGAAAAAACCAGTTTTTGAGTGATTTTTTGGCCAAAAAGTGATATCTTCAGCGGCCATGTTTTTTTTTGTGATTCCGAAATTGTGTTCTTAAAAAGTCCCAAGGAAGCTGTGGACCAATTTCCAGCCATTTTGGAATTTTGTCTCCTTTCGTGCGTTTTTTTTTACTAATTTGTCTCGATGAGTTAGCCCTTTACATTCTCTGGCACTGTTCCGTGCAGGCGAGGAGAACGATCTCATTGTATAATTCAACTTGGAAAATTCTGAGTGGAAAATAATTAGGTAGGCTGCTGAGCCTGTTCAAGCGGTCTAGCGTATAAATTTTAGCTATAGGCAGGGGCGGCGCTTTCATAGGTGCAAATGGTGCACTTGCACCGGGCGCAATTGAACAGGGGTGCAATTTCGGAAATTAAAATTACAAACAAAGTTTGAGACTTTGAAAAAAAAATTGTTAAGTTATTCTCGTGACTTTATTTTCATCTATTAAAGGAATTAGGTAATTTTTATTGCCACAATTTATTTTTCCAGTTTTTCGATAAAATATTCTGTACGTCTATCCCCGAACTCACGTGGATCCCGCGGGCGCAAGTATTTACACGATATAGTTTTATCGGAGCATTTAAGTTGGATATCTAATAGGGAAATCTAAAATAAATATTTAAGGGTTTGTGCCTTTGTCCATTTTCCTTCACCGCGACCAAAAAATGAGGGGCTGATGGGGCGCAATATGGTATACTGCACCGAGCACCGGACCTGCCTTTTACGCTAGTAGAGGACGACAATCATACAATATGTTAATGCAGTGAACTGGAAAAGCAGAAGACGGATATTAGATGGCCCTTAAATTGGGTAATGAGGGGGACTACTCTTTTTCCTGGAAGAACTACAAAGCCAGAAAACACATAAATAAAGAAAACTCTACGACTATCGAAGAAGAGTGCTTTCGCCAAGGAAATAATCTTAAAGCATAGAGAACATATCGGAAAGTCTCATAGCTCATGAATCAATGAGGAGAATGGCAGAAAAGCTGGAGGAAACTAGTAAAATCATGATGGAAGTTCACTCTGCAGGAAGCTACTTCTCGGGTAGGTCTTGCGATTATTCGGAATTAAATGGAAACGAGGCTGAACCGAGATTGAGTTGACAGGATCATGACAGAAGAGGGATCGAAACCTGCTGTAGACACATTTTTTCCATTCACGGCTTGCCGAAATATTCTCCGCTTTTCTCCAGTGTGACAAGAAGGTCATTGGACTTAAGCTGGGGTGGCGCTTTCATAGGTGCAAATAGTGCACTTCCACCGGGCGCAATTGGGGAGGGGCGCAATTTTTCCATTGCCCTTCACTGCGATCAAGAAATTAGAAGCTGATGGGGCGCAATATGGTATACTGCAGCGGGCGCAAAAACTCAAGCGCCGGCCCTGGCAATAGGGACTCCTATAGAGTTTAAGTCCAAGTGGCGACTTCGGTACTTTTGGACAAATCAGCGTTGTGTTGCGCTATTATTGGGGTATTAGAAGGCAGTGGAAGGACGCTACCTCTATGCGCATTTTTCACTTCTTTTACAGCTTGCTATTCGTAATTGGTTTCAATGATGATAGGATCGAGGCAGTCTTCTGCACAAAATAAGTAATGCTTCTAGCACGAGAACTTAATTACTTAAAGTGAACTAAAGAACTAAAACGCGGTGCTCTTGTAACACCCCGTTCTAGTTCTTATATAAGTAGAAGAAATTTAAAACCGTGAAGAATTTCGAATACTTAAGTCACTTAAACTCGAAACCATTGTGGAGATATGTATTTCTTGATCTTGAAACCAGTTATCAAAGATGATTGACGACATGGAATAATCCCAGCGGTCTTTGTCAAAGTTTTGGACTTTGGTTATTGAATAACTTTTAAACTTTGGTTGGGAATTTAAATGAATTCATCGACCCACATTTGAAACTAATAACTACGAAGCACTGTCGAAGCGGACATCCACAGTCTTCTGCCTTAACAGTTCTGTCTTTAAGAAGATTTTTAAGTCCTCCAAATTTATAAATAAAAATTATAATATGAAATAACTCAGCTGAAACCATATACTTACAATGTGGCCTTTCTGACTCTGCAGATTCTTGGGACATTTCTTGTGATTGCATCATTGGCACAGGTATACGAACTGGGGTTGGTAGGCTGCGACCATAAGCTCCACGACCGATCTGTAAGATTTGTGGCTCAGGCATAGGTGGATGAAGGGTTTGCTGTGGCTGTGGTGGCTGTTCTGGAAGTTCCTGAAGCTGAACTGGCATTTGTGGAATTTGTGGCAATTGTTGTGTTGGTGTTGATTGCTCATTAGACTGAGAGTCAGATTCTTCATCTGAGCTATTATCACTAGATTCAGCACTGGATCCAGATTCTTCAACAGCTAATCTACGTAGTTCATCTGTAATCCTTTCTTCTGCCATACGCTGAATGTTTCTTAAGTCATCAGCAGTGATTCCAGCTCTTTGTAGAGCAACACCCAATGGTACACGTTGAATTTGAATTTGTGGCATTTCATTGCTATTTTGAATTTGGATTGGAAGTTGTGGCATTTCTTGTTGAACATGGATTTCACGTACAGGGATACGTTGAACTTGGATGCGAACTTGTGGTTGCTCTACACGTGGGCCTTGCATGAATTGTTGTTGTTCAACGCGAGGAGCTTGCATGAATTGCTGTTCGACACGAGGAGCTTGCATGAATTGCTGTTCCATACGTGGAGCTTGCATGTATTGAGATTCAGCACGTGGAGCTTGCATAAATTGTGGTGGAACTGGTGGACGCATTGGGAGCTGTTGGAATGGTGGTGGCATTTGTTGTACCATTTGTTGGATGAATTGCTGTTGTGGCATGGTTTGTTGTGGCATATGCGTCAATGGGATTTGTTGTGGTTGGGCTCCGAATGGAATTGGAATGCGTTGAATTGGAATGAACATGGGTCGCATTTGTTCAGCGTCTTCGTTGCTTCTAAAAAATAAATGTAGTTTTATGTAGTTACAACAATATTAATTATATTTAAAGAAGTAAGTACCGTCGTTCGTTTTCGGATCCGCTTTCACAGAAGATAGCAATACGTTCTCCGGTAATTCTAGCCTTTTTAGGATCGGTGGTTAGGTTAACTCCGAATGGAAGTTGCATGGTTCGGGCAGGTGAGTCAACAAGTTCTTCAGCATGCTTACGTTCAACAACACAATTCATTCGTGACCTTGAAGAAAAGATGTTAGAAACATAAATAAATTTGCATTTTTACTCTTTAAGACAGCGGTTTCCAAACTGGGGGGCGCGAGCGTCGAGGGAGGCCCTTATAGCCCAAAAGGGCACGGATGATTTTATCTTTTTGATTTTTTTGACTCATTTTTTAATTTGTACTTAAATTTTATTGTGTCGCCATCTAGGCCTTCGGTATTTCAACATTGAATAAGACTGACATTTTTTAGCAGATTTCGTTTGACAAATTTACACAATTCTGAAACCATTGTAGTACCATTGTAGCTATGAGTCAATTCACACCGAAAGAACGCGCTGAAATTGTAGTGCTTTACATTAGCTGTGTTTCAAAATTCGAGCAAAGTTCACGCAAGCAGTTGGCTTCTATTCGTAGCTAGTCATGCCTTTCTCTCAGAACACAATGAGGCCGACAACGACAACTTCTACGGAAAAACAACAACAATTTATATGAGAATTGTCGTTGTCGGCCTCATTGTGTCCCGGGAGTTTGTTGAGAAGTAGAAACGAGTACAAGCCAACTGCTTGCGAGAACTTTGCAACACAGCTATTGAAAACAATCGTTCAAATGGAAAACTATGCGTGCGTATTGTAAAAATTATCGGAGAATTTCGGCGTCTTCAGACAACAGACAGTTTTGTGAAGAATTTCTTTGAGTACGCCAGCGTCCCATTCCACACCGTTCGCGACGATCCAATGAAGTTGTTGAAGCAGTAAAGGGCCCAATACACGAGAGCTCCATCCGACCAGGCGACGCCAAAACAACAACAATTTATATGCGCTCGAAATTTCGAGGGCATACAAATTGTTGTTGTTTTGTCGTGGCGTGGTCGGATGGAGCGCTCGTGTATTGGGCCCTTAAGAGAGTGTTGCCGATAATCCAGTGAATGGAACGACTCTAAAGAGGATTATGAAGGAAGATCTTCATCTCTTCCCATACAAAGTGCAACTTACTCAAAGAATGTTGCCAACGGACAAGCCGCGTCGCTTGCAATATGGAAATGCCGTCGCAAGAATGATCGATGCCCAGTCAGATTTTTGGTACAAAACTTTGATGACAGACGAAGCTCATTTTACACTCTCTGGCGGAGTCAATACACAAAGCTCGAATTTGGGGAACAGAGAACCCACACGTCATTCGCGAAACACCACTGCACGACGATGAAGTCATTGTTTGGGCCGGAATGTCCCCAAAAACCATCATCGGACCATTTTTCTTCGAAGTTCGAGAAACTCTCGACGGCGCACGCTATCGTTGAATGTTGGGGCACTTTGTGTGTCCGAAAATGCGTGAAAAAGATCTGACGAACTTCTATTTTCAACAAGAGCGCGCCCCTTGCCATACCGCAGACGCTACGATGAAGTTCTTGCAGCGCACGTTCGCGAGACACTTTGTGTCGAAAAATGGCGATTTCGAGTGCCATTCTCGTTCTCCGGATCTAGCCGCACCAAACTTTTTTCTCTGGGGTTATTTAAAACGTAAAGTTTATTCCAACAAGCCGAACACCATTGACGAACTCAGAGTAACATACGAGCCGAAATAGCTGCTATAACGCCCGAAATGGTGGCCAATGTTATGCAGGATGTCCGAAAAAGAGCTGCTTTTTGCGTATCGAATTGAAAAACTGATTTGAAATACATAAATGGTAAAGAATATCTATATTAACAAAAGAAAGTTTCTGTATGTATGTATGCGTATATGTGTGCGCTATAGCGGGCGCACCAGTCATCGCAGAGATATATGACCGAAATTCAAAATGGCCACCCAAATATGAATTCGGAAATTGTATTCCGATTTCAATGAAAGTCTAGAGGTTTTTAAGGTCGCTAATAACGATTTTGTGGTCAAAATTTATAAATTAAAAATGGCCGCGCCAATATGGCCGACGAATTTGTCAATTGTGTTCCGATTCCAATGAAAATCGGTATCTGGGGTTTTTTGATGCAGTAAATAACGAATGTTTTATCAGAACTTATAAATTCAAAATGGCCGCCTCAATATGGCGGACGAATTTGCCAATGGCGTTCCGATTAAAATCGGTATCTGGGGGTTTTTAAGGTAACAAATAACGAATTTATGATCAAAACTTATAAACTCAAAATGGCCGCACCAATATGGCCGATGACTTTGCCAATTGCATTCTGATTCCAATGAAAATCGGTATCTGGGGGTTTTTAAGGTAGCAAAACGAATTTATGATCAACACTTTAAAATTTCGGGGCCAATATGGCGGACGAATTTTAAAAAATAAGTGTCATTTCCTTGTCAGCTGTAGGTTGTTCAAGAGTTCGGAAATCTGAAAATCTTCACATCCTAGCTCCAAACGGAAAAACATTGAACATAGTGTATCTTGGTCATTTCCCCTATTGTCGTGAAGTTTGCCATGCGTTCGAGTGTACCTATAAAATCATCGACGAATAAAAGGTAAATCGCCAAAATTACAAAGGTAAGGGAAGGGCTCTCCACTGCCATCTCGAGGTTAAACGATGCCATCTATCGCATCCAAAAAGTTCGATCGGTAAGAACGGGACGGAAGCTTTGTTCGGGACGAACACTAAGTAAGGGGGCAGTATAACGGCTAACCGAAAAGAGAAATACAAAATTATAAACCGTCCCCCACGCAGGTGGAATTTTAAATGGGATTTAACATGGGTTTTCGGTTTTTTAGGTTCAACCAAGCGTTGAGCACTTGATTTCCATCGGTTTACGGTGATACTTGGTATCCTTAGGTTTTCGATACCGCTGAATACGAATATCATGTCAAAAACCGTTCTTGACTAATGACAGCTGTCAATAGAAATTAACCATATAAAAGGTATCCAAAATAATTTTTTCCAGATTTGTTGTTTCTTCCACTTTTTTCCTACCGCGGACAGTGCACACATAAACTTTTTTTATTTAAAGGCGTTGCAACGCACGCGGGTTTTATTCTAGTCCTAAATAAATCTAATACCATGTTTCCATCGCACTTGAAATCCTCCGATTTCGGCAAAAATGCAGATTTCGAACGAAATCTCACATGAAGGGCCTGATCATGGTTGGCGCTTGAAGTGAGAAATGGCGCGGCGTCTGTAAAACGGAATCATAGTTCTCGAAAAAACTGACATTTGTCGGAAAAAACGCATTCAGCCGTATCACAGTTGGCGTTTTAAGAGACAAAGTTGCGTTTTTCACGACTGTCAAGTGAGTTTTCCAGGCGCTTGGTTTTGGTACATGACAAAAATGCAGTTTGAGAAAAGGTTTTTTTATATATGGTAAATTTTTTATATATTTATATATAAATATTTTTTAAATAGATTGAATAAATAAGGAAATTTTAAATTTTTTTAATTATCAGAAATGTTCAAATATTTTCAAGCGACCACCAGATAAGGTTTTGTCGAAAACTGTCATGTCGGTGCATTCGCCAACTATGATACGAAAAATTACAACGACAAACGGCTTTGTCATTTTTTCGACTCGCCAACCATGATTAGGCCCGAAATCTCATGTTTTGCATGTAAAATGAAATCGCCCTACGGTGGAGATTTCAACGAAATCTCGCTCGAAATCTAGATAATTACTATTCAGCCAATTCAGCATTAACACTCAGCATGGAAAATTTGTCGGTTGTCATAATTTTTTGACAGTGCTAAACGTTTTTGAATTAATTTGCAGTTCTTACAGTGTCAGAAACATCGGAAAATAGTGCGATATCAAAAAAAGAAAATATAAAGCGCGAAAAATTTGTTTTTATTTTCATTTTAATTTCTTGAAACGTTTTTAATATTTTGTTATGACAAGCGAAAACTATTTGATGCGATGTACACATTTGGATTTCGTGAAATCGTTTTATTAAAAACTGCGGATTTCAAGCGCGATGGAAACATGGTATAAGTCATTTGTCAAAATCGGCTAAAAAATGTCAGAGTTATTCAATGTTGAAATACCGAAGGTCTAGATGGCGCACCCCATACAGTATGCAAATTTACATATTTTATTCGGAGGGGGCGCACGGGTTTTTTTTTGTAACAGGGGCCGCAGTATCATAAAGTTTGGAAACCACTGCTTTACGATGATGAAACAGAAAATGTCATTACTTTTGATTATTTTCTAAAAGAGCAGCTGCCAAATCGCTTAAGTCTAATTCAAGAGGAACTTTCATGTGTGTCTTTTGTAACTCTTCAGCTTCATCGCTATCGGAGAAAGAAGAGTCTGATTGGTCGTTATCAATATTTTGTGGTCCAGATGATTCTTCTTTGGGTTGATCTTCCTTCTTCATTGCATCATCTCTATCCAAATTTTGAAGATCCATGTCTTCGTTTTCCTTACCAATAAGGGCTTCAGCGCGGGGGATTTCCTGAAAGATAAAATTAATTGAAATTTAATATAAGATCATCAGTTTTATGTAGTTTTATGAAGGTATTAATGAAGACGTTTCTTTTCCATATGTTATGACATAACTTTATTTCATGATATTCATTGGTACTTTTCACTGTGGTCAAACAAGCGAAAAATTGCATGGTCTGTTGAGGTGTATTAGCGATCATTTAACCAGAAAATTATGCACGTAAGAAATACTTTTAATGAGAATTTAATTCTACTTAATTTTTTTGTTCGGGATTGGATTATTTTTGTTTATATACAATTAATATGTGCGGCTGATGGTTCGGTTGTTATTATGCAAGTGGTGTGTGTTTTTTGTGTTTTAAACCGGAATATGGAAATTTTTATTTTTGGAACATGCTAAGACTTTAAATCAAGTGGTAATAAATTCAGATATGAAAAAGAAGAATACTTTGAACTGGTTTAAAAGATTAGTCAGCGCACGGGGCATGCGAGCTCTGTGCAACGTTATATATAATTGGAGAATATATTAGCGCGTTTTTATGGTGTCCAAAATCTTAGAGGTTATAAAAAGTTTTATTATTTTTAAAGTGATGAGTTCATGCACGTGTTTTTTGTTCAAGTATAATTTTAAATAAATACACAGGTGGGCATTTCGTGCAATATTGTACCTATCACCTGATTTAAAACGTTTTAAGTTGGCATATAATATGGCCTTTCCAAATTGAATAATCTGCAGGATGCTTCCTTTCTAATCTGGCTGGAGATGACTAATTTGGCTTGGTAGTTGAAGATAGTATAGTCATTTCTTTTTGCAGTTCTTTCCATAACTATAGCTACTAAATATGGCGATCTCTCGTTAGGACTAATGGAGCAATTGTACAACGACTCGTTGTTATGTACTGAGAATAAAGATGACCTCATAAAAAAATAGTTTTATGTTATGGTAGAACATCAAAGAATGAAGGTACCAATCATATGATACTTTAATTCTAGACAATTTTAATCCAGGTATAGACAATTTTACTAATTATTTTTATGTGAAAGAGCGAAGACAAGAACGAAGTTCGGCTATGTTGAGCTCGAAAATAATTCCAGCGGATTTGGAAACCAACGGCAGTAGCATACGCAGATGACTTAGTAATAATGGTGTCAGGAATGTATCCAACGGTGATTAGTGATATTATTCAAGGATGCCTAAATAAAGTCAGCAGTTGGGTAATAGGCCGCAAATGTGGTCCTGTAGATTTACACAGCCGTGGGACGTGCAATTCTCA
This sequence comes from Thereva nobilitata, assembly GCA_963855945.1. Lineage (NCBI taxonomy): Eukaryota > Metazoa > Arthropoda > Insecta > Diptera > Therevidae > Thereva > Thereva nobilitata. The sequence goes on along the minus strand of OY979696.1, from coordinate 16,031,172 downwards.
CGTAGGGTTGGTCGGTATGTGGCCAGAAACTGTAATGTCATAAAGTTGGGAAGAGTCCAGAGGACGACAACAATGGGGCCATGAGAAAATGCGCCACGAACGCCCTTGACCTGCTCCCTCCCGACCTTCAAATCAAACATATAACCTTGTGCAGTACCCTTAGACAGAGGAACCTGGGGCCTGGATCTCAAAAAACTGCGGTCTTAGCAACATCTTGGATTTGCCAGCCGCGGGTACGGTCGTTACTATCACAGAGTGCTTTCCCCTAGATTGTCCTTCGGGAAGGGGTTCTCCGTCGTAATTCCCTTTAAGAAGTTATTGGAAAAACGGAGATTTTCTGAGAAAGGTCGATGGACGGATATTCCAAGCTCCAAGCCGTCAGAGTGCGTTGAGGCAGAGGTTTATCAAGAGACCACTAACACTTCACTGTCCCGGCAACTTCTCATGGACGCTAGTATCGTTCAAGCGTAAGTGGTTGCGATACTGACGACCTGTTAGATTATTAACCGCGAATCTACACAAGGATGTAGCATTGGAATTTTCATAGATAGCAAAGCCTCTATAAAAGCTCTGGATACAGTAACGATGAGCTCCAAGCTGGTGGAGTGATGCGCTCCAAGCCAGTGGACGATCGCCGATATTCGTTGATTGATGCCCAAATGCGTGGCTCCTCTTCTAGTTGATGTTTGCGAGTCCTGTTGGGACGGCTGCTCCATTTGACTAGTTGGCCCAGCCCAAAACTACAGTGACAAATACTGCTTGATCTCAATGAACGGATAGGAGCCAGTTTACAAAAGTATGGTAGATGGTAGTCGGACGCCTTAAACCCTAGGCTACCAAAGTCGACTAAGTGGTGGCGTCACCTATTTTTCAGTACGGGCTAATTTCCAAAAGTTTGGATAAACTTCGAAGAATTATTACGACAAAGAGTTTGCGCAGAGACTTACCCCCCATTCTACATTGTGACCCGTCATAAGTCACAAGCTTTTGAGACTCGTGGTTGTCATTAAGAGTTTGACACTATCTTGTGACTATCAGCTGCTTTGGTATTTAAAGCACTCAGTCATAAGAAAATCTTAACTAATTCACCTCTAATGGTGAATTTGTATTCGTGTAGCAAGCAAAGTCGCTAGCTGTGTGTCGAGTCTGCGAGAAATTATGAAAGGTATGCTAGAGCTCTTGTGATCTGCTTATGCAGTCACAATTTTGACATCCGTTGAAAATATTTGCGGATTATCAAAATTGGGACTGGAAAATTAGAATACCAAATTGTCTCCAGTTGAGACTCACCCCACACTAATAATTGCTTTTAGACTACGGATATTAGTCAAGTTGAGGCGCATTTCTTCTTTGAACGAAACTCTGCGATGTTGAAAAACGCTTTTGGTGACAACGCGCTGTCCAGAGCGAGTGTTGTTGATAAGGTGAAAACGAAAAGAATTAAAAGTTGAAGGTGATGAACGTTCTGGCCGTCTTTAGACGTCTACCGATGAACATCACGTCAAGGATTAGATGTTCAAACATCGTCGATTCCAATTGGAGACTTTGTTGACGTTAATCAATTATCGTTTGGGTTAATACAATCGATTTTGAAAGGCCTCAAACGCGTCGCATCTCGCTTGGTTAAAAAAAACACTAATTTTTTTCGAAAAAGACTGTCGTCAGAAACGTCATATCGTTCCGTAACCGCCCGATTCTCCTGGTTTAGCTCCGCCTGTCTTCTGGCTATCCCAGATCTCAAAACAGGCTCCCGGGACATGGTTTTGATACGTTTGAAGAAATACAAGCCGAATCGAAAAAGGCTTTGAAAGCTATTTCGGAAATTGATTTTAATAACTGTTTCGAAGACGAAAAAACATAAAGTGAATTATACCCGGAGGGGATTCCTATCTTTTGACCAGAGTGTTACACGGAGAGGAGGATTGCACGTGGCATTGAAGTTCTTATTTCTCAACCAGTTTTCAAATGATGATTTAACCCGGGGGCTTAACGATCAATATAAATATTGCAATATTGCAGTGCAGTATTAAAATTGATCGTCTTGCCCCTGCTCCAATATTGCATACAATATTTTAAACGCAATGAGGGCACATGCAAGAAAATCAGAATTATTTTAAAACAAAATGGCGGAAAATGAAAAATCTAGCAGAGGTGATTACTTGAAGCGGGATTTTTTATTAATTAATGAATTAAAATAATTTTTTTTTTAAAAAAGCAAAAATTGATGCTGTTAACTATTTTTTATTACTACAAAATGATTGAATTAATGAAAATTAGTAAAGAAATTTTCACTAACACAAACAACTGTCTCCTGCGCGCTTCTTGTCAGAATAAAATTGCAATGCAATGAAATTCCTGCTGATAAAACTTTGACATTCAAAATTACAAATTGCAATTGCAGACAAATTGATCGCCTAGCCTCCGGGTAACTTTCCTGATAGTGGACTTCTAGCAATTTCTCAACTTAGGGTGCCTTCCATTTAGACACAGAAAGACAATTGTGTCCGACACAGCGTGTCGCTCTGTGTCTTTCTGTGTAAGCCCAAATGGAACACATAATTTCATGAAAAATCCGCCACGGCGCACTTTCCTCGTTTTTATTTTTGTTTAGCAAGTAAATCGTAAATTTTATGTTGATAATTTCTTTAAATTAATTACCCGACATCTTATCAATGCTGAGAATCTTAAAAATGAAACAATATTGTTGTAATTATAAATTAACGATCACATTTCAATTGGCGAGGGTTGGTAGCATAGTCTTAGTTGTGCTCGGCTGTGTCTAGCTGTGTTGTTGATGGAACACTTCTGTGCCGGACACAGTGTAACACTGTAGCCAAAGTCTAGATATTAACAAGTCTTTCATCTTCATATGGTTAGTGAGTGAAAGCCGAACAGCTATATGCACAAATTTTTCAAATGACGATGTCAGGGTACCAGAGAGAGAATGCAGCATTTTTATACACGCTCGAACACAACTAGCCAGCGGACGATTTTATGATTTTATATGGGGATCAAGTTCATGTATTGGTGCATATTTGCTCGATTATGAAAAAAATAGCTGATACAAATTTCCTTCCTTTTCTGTTCTGCATACTTTATCGAAGAGAGAGAGAATCTGGCTTTGTCTCACCGACTTCACGATGTATGCGTTGAGTTGTGCCCAGCAATGATGTTCATATACGCACGCACACAATTAGCGGGGGGGAAATTTTGTATGAAGATGAAAGACTTGTTCTATCTAGACTTTGACTGTAGCTTTGTTCGTTTACGCCAAATGGGATCCCGCGGGATCCCGCGTGCGCAAATTTTGTGTTTTCTTACTTTCTCGGGATCGAAAAAGAGGGGAAATTTTAGCTCCGCCTCTTGCAAATAAGTTCCCGAGGTCTCGAGTCCCAGCGACTGTGGCTGGCTGTCAAAGCCATTCTGTAGTGAAATTTGAATTATCAAAATCAATTGTCGCTTGTTATGACAAACCAAAACGATTACGACGGGCTGAAAAGAAGTTCCTGAGTTGGTGCCTTACTAAAAAATTGTGAATAACTTCATAAATAATTTATTAATTAATAGTTTTATGTCATTGTTTTGAAAACATAAGTGATTTTTAGGTTAGATTTCCACGAAACATCCCAAAACATCCCAGAAAGCGTTTTCTTACTTTCCTAATTTTATCCCCACTATTCAACTTTACTGTCAAAAATCGTGGGATCCCGTGGGATCCCGTGTGGCGTAAACGAACAAAGCTATTGTCTCTCTGTGTCTAAATGGAAGGCACCCTTATATCGTCATTAATAGGTCTGTTCCAATAGAAAACCTGTCCTGTCGTAGCCTGCGAAAAGTTACTTGATTGGTGGGGGAAAATTTAGTCAAAATCCCGAAAAGTGAAGGAACGCTTTCTGGGATGTTTCGTGCAAATCAAGAAGACCATAACCTAAAAATCACTTGTGTCTTCAAAATAATGACATAAAACTATTGAAATTAATAAATTATTTGAAATTATTCAAAATCTTGTAGTAAGGCAGCAAATGAAGAAATTATTTTCAGCACATCGTAATCATTTTGCTTTGACATGACAAGTAACAGCTGTTTTGACATGTTGAAAACGTCGTAAGATTTCACTCCACCTAAAAATCTCCTGCGGTTTCTTGGTCGAGGGGAAGTAAAAATTTCCCCGCTTTTCCGTGCATGAGATTCTATTGGAACAGAAATTGGGTGATTTCTTGGTCCCGCGGGATCCCGCATTCTCTATTGGAACAGACTTAATTTGGCAGCTCTAGTTGTGATCGTTAACATATTTCTTCTGAAGCTGAGCATGAGTAATTCGCTCTAACATGAAATTGCTCTAATTCCAATTCGCTTGCGATTGAATTTTGCTCTTGTCAAGATTTGTTTTGATGGACAATTACACATTTTAGGATTATAAGTATTTATTATTTTTAATTTCTGTGGTATTTGAAATAATTGTACATATTCCTCGTCGTTATCTGATTATGATTCCAAAAACTCTTCGGCCATTAAGAATTTTGTTATATTATTATTATCCATTTTTTTCATTAGCCTTTGCAACTTACAATTCACCGCACGAATTACGTTTTAAATTTTATAACACTTGTCAAATTTGTCGATAAGATACAGATCGAAAAACTTGCTCTTTCTGATCTTAAGTCGAGCACTTTTTGACAAATCGATGACGGTTCATTCTACATGTTTCAATATACTTGTTTCGAATTTTATAGTCATTGGTATCAGCTATCACGTAATTTGTTTCAATCACTTTGACAGCTGTTTAAAAAAATTGGTAATTCGCAATAATTGAAACACTGCGTCTTCTAGTTGAAACACAAAGTATTTAGTCGTGAATAAGTTGTATCATTAACAATGTTTATAATTTGTTTCAGATTACATAAAACCAAGTGGCAGTTGAAACGAGTTTATGTTAAGTCGAACCAAAGTATTTGAAACAAATTAGGTAATGCCACCCCTGATTTCTAAAGACGAATGTGAAATTACTTGGTTCAGTTTTTCACTCAAGAAATAAATAAATTCAAAATCAATTAAAGCTATCGATCAATTTGGCACATATTTGATTTAATATAGCTGACCCAGACTAGGAAATTACGTTACACATATAAAAAGAAAATGTAAACTAATATATGTATGACGCAAAAATTATTGATCAATAGTCTCAATCAAAAAGAGTAAACGCCCTTAACTTAGTTTCATTTAAAATTGTCTTTCCCAATTTCTGTAACAAGCGCAAAAACTGCTTAAAACAATCAACAAGCTTAACCCATTTCCTTGTGCAACATACTTAACCAGCAGTACCTTAAGTAGATTTGAAAAAGCAAAACTAAATCTTCTGACAAGCTAATAAGTCTTCATCCAGCTGTGGTCTTATTATATTATTTTTGAAATCCACAGACCAAAAAACGTTTAAGTTCGAGAGACCCACTAATCCAAAACTGGCCAATCAACTTAGGATTGTCGATTAGCCTCATGCAGGTTTCATGTAATACCAAAATAACAGTCGTTACTACTGATGGCCAGTAGCAGCCAGCACAGCATACAGTTGAGCACATCTGGCAAATTTCTATGATTACAAAACAAGCCGATAATTCAAAACCTAGGTGAATGGACCAGCAACAAACAACACAGCCAGAGTATTGTGAAACATCTTCTCCATTACTGAGAATCATAAAAGCAGCACAAACTCATCATTATTTTTCCAATGCTAGTAGGTCTGTTATGGCGTTACCATAAACAGCCAACGCTGAAGTCTTTTGGTATTTACTACCGCAGTCAACAGACGTTACATAATCGTCATGCCGTAAGTCAAACAACAAAATCTTGGCAAGAAGACAAGGTAAAAATGTGTGATGTGAAGAGAGTTAGGAAATTCGTTGTTGTTAACCAGAAAAATCTTCCAACAGCAGCAAACAGCGACACGTTACACACCTTCTCTCCACTTTCACTTGTTGCGCTTACATATATGAGCACGTATATTAAGTTAGGCGTCGCGCGCATGTTTTTTTTTATTTTATTTTATTATTATTAGCCAAGATTAATAGAAATCAGGCACGATGTTCCCTTATTTGGTGGCGATTACGACGGGTGCAATTCTGTCTGCATTGTGAAAATCGATTTCCTAAAATGATAAAGACGTGAAAAACGATAATATAGGGTACAAGATGCAACGAAAGTGATTTTTTTTAAATCCAGAAATGTCTGAAGATAAAATGCTGCACTTTTCTACTTACGTAACCGCGCAGCGCCGCAGTCGTGCCTGAGCGAAGTGCAATAGAATTCGAATAAGGCTGCTTTCCATTTAGCGCAATTTTATTCAACGGAAGCAGGAAGCTTCGGCTCCAGCGTATTTCATGGGTGGAGTGCGGTAAATTTTCACTGTTTATTTATTTTTTTTTGCTTCTTCTGGTTTGATCGCTTTAAAAGGAAGAGAATGGTACACCGACAGACCGACCGGTGGCGGTTGCGCAAAACCGTTAAGCAGATTAAGCGTAAAGGGCTTTTGTAAGCAGCGAATGGTACTTGGATTGCGAAAGGGTTCAATGCCCGTTTTCCTATTCATATTCATCATTTTTTAAAAACAAGTATTTTCTGCATCATGAAGTCTATACCCCTTTTTACTACGCCATTGTTCAAAACCGACGCCATTGTTATTTTATAAATTATATGAAGCGAATTTGATGTGTTTTCGAGATTTCAGATTATCACTCCTCAACAATATTTTTTAGTGTAGCTTCAAAGGTGAATTCTTGTATTCGAATCATTAATTTTGGCTACAAACCGTGGTCGTTATTACTTGGCTTTCTGAACCATGTGGCGCTGGCGGTTATTCCGGTGACATTGAAAAAATGTTTTTTTTTGTTGTTGTTGTGTGCTTGAAAAAGACTTCCTACCGGGTGTAATTTAAACAATAATATTCCGCGATTTTATCCGGAAGATTTACAACCAAAAAAAAAACACAAGCATTGGTGATTCTAATTCCTGATGCAAAAACACAGTGCCGGCGTATTCTAATTGAACAATTGCGCCAAGGGTGGGCGGAGAGAAGAGGGAATTATTCTAGCGCGAAGAAGGTCATCCATTTTGACGTTTCCGAAAGGCTTTAAATCGGATTTCAAGCTGTTTCGGGTTTGTTTTAACATTTATTACATTTGGAAATGTTTGATTAAATAAATAAATAACCATTACTATTTTTGGTTGATATTTTTTTGGCAAATGGTGGACAGAAATTAAAAATGCATGAAGTTTGGTGCTGGTTTGATTAAATCTTTCCGTTTTTCTTTTGTCATATTTAAAGCGTGTTAAAAGTTTTTTTTATTATTTGAATTTATTTTTGAATAAATCAAGCACATCCGCTGATTTGTTATCAATTAGTCATGTTGAATTTAAAATGGAGAAAAAAAGAAAAAGAATAATTTATAGCAAATGTCTGGATCTGTAGAATGTTTTTTAGAGTGGGTGTCTTTTGAAAACACATGAAAAAATCTTGATAGTCCCCAAAAGGTGGGGGATTTAATTTTTAAGAAATCTTTTAATAAATTATAAATTTTTTTTCAGTTTCACTCGACGAAATTGGAAGAGCTGTGGACGTTGAACTAAATTAAAACTAGAGTTGTTGGCTTTCACTTTTGCAAACATACGAAAAATTGCGCACAGATTTTTTTAAGGCAACTAAAAGCATCTAAATAAAAGCTTTAAACTAGAGTTGAAGAAGTTTATAATAATAAATGTACAAACACATTTTCTGTTTGCTGTCAACATATGGATCTATTGTTGCCTTACTAACAGGTAACGAATTTGGAAAATATTCTAGAACGTAGAAATTACATAAGATTTAGTATATTTATTTGCATATTTATGATAGCTTTACTGCTGATAGATAACTAATTACAAACTAGACTTTACATTAGCATTTTTAGTGATTAATACTTTTACAAGATTTACAGATTCGTATGGTTTGTTGTTGATATGATTTTTATGGTAAGTATAATCACCGTCCAGACAAATCTACATATATAATGCACTCCGATAATGTTTCATTTTTAACCTGGCGTTGGAGAAAGTGATCCGAGATACTGATCCCTAATGCTGTTGTATAAGACGATGGGCTTGCGATATTCACAAGTGAATTCGATGCTCACTAAAACACACTTTAACCTGTAAGTCTTAAAAAAATTGTTTGTCGCGCTTGTGAAGGACAATGATTCCGGAGACTCGACAAGCGCTATCGCAGCATAGATCTCATGAATATGTAGAATACAGCTTTCGAGGACTCCTCGGTTCGAAGAAGGCATCTGCTCGGAAAATCTCTTGCAATAGGGCTTAACGGGAATGTGACAAGGAGATAGGATAGACCAAGATGGCGTTGGAAGAATGGCCAGGACCAGGAAGCCTGTAGTTTAGGGTTGTAAAAGCGGATGACATCAGTTCCGAATCGGGAGTAACGGAGGGAGTAGTTGCATGTGTCCAGGCCTGAATCTTGGTTTTAGGGTCAAATAAATAAAGATGTAAGTAAGTAACCACGTTTGACAACAACAGGTATGATCAGCTTCGGTATAGTAAGGATTTGGATTAGCAGTAAAAACCTCAGTAACGTGCAAGGACTAATGATTTAAGCAACTACTATATAAAATAAATTATAGATCTGGTAGACAACAACTAAGATGGACTGGCAAAGGAGTCCTAGTAGGAAGAGACGCTACCATATTGTAATGATTTATGCGCCATCTACTTAAAGTTTGAACAAACTGTTATTTAGTTAGAATTTGTACGAACGCTTTGTAAAGATTTATGCAGTTAGTTAACATCGCGCCATCTATTAGTTAGATTTTGAATGAACGGTAATTGAAGACCTTAAGCCCGGTATGCAAGGCTGAAGAAATTTGCTCAAGAAAACTTCTGCATTTATTTCCCTAAGAAAAAATGACAGCAGTTCAGAAATTTTGACAGTTACTTATTTTCATTGCAGACATTTAAATAAATTGTTTTATGATTGCTTGGAATTAATGGAATTGTTTTAATTAGTAAAGAATTAAAAAAGAAATTAAAAAATCTGAACAAAACACAACAATATGTAATTTTTTCCATTGCTGACAGTTACTTTCAATTTCAAAAACTACCTGAGACGTCAAGATCTCATGAACCGTTAAAATTTCTTAAGGAAATAAATGAATCGACACTTATTTCTGGAAGAAAAACTAAAATTTTATCATAAACGACATCTGCGTGTCACTAAAAAAACGATATTTCTGGTCTGAATTTCTTGACTCTAGCATACCGGTTACAGAAATCGCTCCAGAAAATATTTCTGAACCATCTCTTGACCATTTTGTTTACATAGGTTTAAGATAGGCAAAGAAATTTCTTGAGCCTTGCATACCGGGCTTTAAGCATCTCAAAGTTTCTAGAGAAAGGAAAAGTCTCGAATGTTTCAGTAATAGAGGGCCTTCAAACTGTGGTAGAATGATTTAGAACTTGGATAAGGAAGAAGCTTGGATATATAAATGTTTCAAGTGATACAAGTGACCTAAAGCTAAAAGTGCTGATTAAATAGTGAGCTAAAACGCGATAAATAGTAGTTATTAGTGAGAGTTATTTAATTGTAAGTGATAATTAGTGAAGTTTAAGAATTGCATTGAATTGTTGTGTTTAAAAAGTGTATTCCGTAGTTAATCCTTAAAAACCGCAAAAACGTAACACTATTCTACAGCAGCAACAATGACTCCAGAAGGAACTTTGGGGTTGGTTTCTGTGTGTTTAATCCTCTAATAAACAACGCCGTGGACTTCACCTGTAATCGAATCGCAACCTTAAGAATAAAATCCAGGGGTGGCAGCACAGAAATCGTTTCAACTCATTTGTTACAAGTTTTAAATGGAAAAACCCGATGGGAAACTCGAAACAGATGACTTGAAACGACTTCTGTGCTGCCAGCCCAGATTTCATGATATAACGTCCATCGCAATGCACGCGCGTACAGAAAAAAACAAGAACAGGAAAAACATGAAAGTCGTATTAAGGTGTCTTTAACGAAAAAGCGGCTTAGGAACCATATTATGACCCCTACGATGGCAAGCTCTCGCTGCACGAAGAATAAAAGGATAACGGGAGTAGGGTGGTTGAATTCGCAACGGCAAGAAGGTTAGTATTAGATATCACCTGGTTCAATTATAAGAATATACACAAGATTACATGGACGTCACCAGATGGCAAACACAATAACCAAATTGACCATGTTCTAGTTAATACTAGGCATGGTAGTAGTATATTGGATGTAAGGAATCCCCGAGAAGCTGCAAAAGAGGACACAAAAGTTGCAATTCAATACGCTGATAACATAATCATAATTAGATACAAGCCAGACACAAAGGCCTTAAGGTAACCTTTTCAAAAATTGTAGAAAATTCAGCAAAGTTTAATCTATTTGGCATTAATCCTGATACTAAAGAACCAAGACACGAGACATTGCTAAGTTAGAATATATAAAACATTAATTCGTCCTGTTCTAAGCTACCGGTCTGAGGTTTGGACACTGACCAAAGAACTTTAAATGAAGAATTACTAGCAGCAGTATTAACTAGAGGAGTAAAAGAAGGTCGGCACAGGGATAGTTGAAGTTTCTGCAAAAACAAGACACCGATTTGGCGGGTTTTCACAAGTGAAGTGAGGACGGTGAGAGCGAACGGTCAAGCCGAAGATGAATAAAGTAGACGGGAAGAGGCAGCTTTCAGGATTCGGGCCGAATCTTTGAAGTGGGAAGAGCGATACGACAGACGACCTGATAGAAGTGAGGAATGAGCCACAAGCAACAGGAAAGAAGCTAAGGTCTTTGTTCAAGGGACCGTTCGTGGTGGCAAAGGTGCTGCCTCATGACAGATATATGGTGGAAGATCTCCCGGATGCACAAAGGAGCACGAGACGATACACTGAGGTATTCTCAACTGATGAGCTAACGAGATGGTCGACGATTCTGCCAGAGGAACCTCACTGGGAAGTCGAGGACGATTCAATCGACTATTCGAAGACGCCAGGAGGTTCATCGTCTTCAACGAGTTCTCTATTTTCTTTGAACAGGCTATACCAATCAAAAATGCTCGCTCTGAACAGGGCTTTATCGCCAAAAGCGTTTTTCTACATTTTCATTCAACGATTCGGAAGTTTAACTTTTTTTGCTAAACTTATTATTAAAATCAAGATACTCGTTTTTAGAAGCTCCTTTTTAATAGTCATACAGAAGCTAAACAGATTTTATCACACGAATTAAAAAAAATGCTGAAATATCCATAATGAAAATAATTTAAGAGATTTCTTTATTAACAACAAACAGGTATCGTCCAACGAAAAAAGAGATATTTTAAAAAGGAAAATGCGTGGTTGACTGGTTTCAAAACAACTTGATTTAGCCAAACTGTCGCCAGACGAACTTAAATTGCGATAAAATTTAGAATTTACATATTTAAAAGCTTTTTACTTTTGGCAATTTGCAATAATATCTGAACGCTTAAAAATCTTGTATCTAAAGGGACTTTCAAACAGATGTGTCATTTCAATTTCGCGCCATTTGGATCAATACAGGATGATACAGGTGTCCAATGCCCCGCACTTTTGACTGGCTAGTCAAGCAGGTGGTAGTCAAAAATTGCAGTTTTTTTACTTTCCCGTTCCCATCTAACACACCACTCAATAAATTCATGGAATGACATATAGATGGCGGCACTATTTTATGACATTCCGACCATTACTTTATATGTCACAGTAGTTTTAGTGACGCTACTTTTGTAATTTTCAAAGCAATGAAAAAATCTGACTTGCCTGTATTGATATAAACATTACAGGAAAAACTACGGTTCAAGCGAAGCAATAGTTTGACAGGTGTTATTCAGACACTGATCAAAAGACTGATCATGAGACAAATGGTAGAAATGTGGTTTGCTGGTTTTAAACACGTTGGCCAAAAACTCCTGATGATGCTGATACTGGGGTATTGGGGAACCCCTGACATACATGAACGGGGATATAGTTTGACGTTTGCCGACAGCTGGAAAATTTTCAGATCCAGTAAGCGAATTTTGTTAAATATAAAGAATTAAGTGGCATATTGAATTTGCTATGGAAGTAGAACATTGAATTGCTTTATTCCTTGCCAAACACGAGGAAAAAAACTGGGTCTGAGGCGAATTCAAGATTTGGAACGAAAAAGATGAGATATCTTGTTATCAAAATATATATTTACACGTTTTTGCTCGATTTTCGCACACAGGTGGCGCTGTGCGCAGTGAGAAGAACTTATACCTACTTTATACCCACAAAATGTTCGTGGTATCAATACCCAGTTCATAATCACTTGTTTTCTTGAGTATAAACTGGGTATAAGGTGACAACAAGTGGTATAAGTTGGGTATACGCAATACCGTGTATCGATACCCGTTGTGTGTCATAAGCATAAAACCCCTGTGACTTGTAAAATACTTGTCAGAATGTCATTGAATTATGATACACATCGTTTGAAGGTTGGTACTATCTAAAAATCATACGTATTTGCCGAAAGCGCCGCCACCTATATGTCATCCTATGAGCTTATTAAGTGATGTAATATGTTTCTATGTCCGGGAACCCAGACGAGAGTCACGTTGTGCATTCTACCGAGCCTATCAGGCTCAGCTCTGCACCACTCTACCAGCTTGGAGCGTATCATTACTGAATCCAGAGCTGTTATAGAGTCTTGGCTATCTATGGAAATTGAAATGCTATTTCCTTGTGTAGGTTCGAAGTTTATTGTCTGGCAGGCCTTCAGGATCGCCACCACTTCTGCTTGAAAGATACTAGCGTGATACTAATGTGCACCGGGAGGTTCCAAGACAGTGAACGGTTAGTTGTCTCTAGATAAACGGCTGCACCAACGACCTCTGAAGTCTTGGAGCCGTCGGTGAATATTCGTATATCGAACTTCCTTAGAACGTCTCTGTTTCTTCTTGAGTTACGAGTGATTAGTTTTCTAAATAATTAAAAATAATCAGATGAGCAAGAAGATTAGACCAAGACTTTTTTGCATTTAATTACTTAACTGAATCTAGAAAAAAACGTTTTTCTAACAAGAACCTATTAAAAAGTTACGACTTCTTTCATTATTATTCCATTTTACAGCCAGTAAAGTTGTCTTTCAATCCCTTGCGATAGCAACTTTCCAGCAATTAAACACAATATACTTTCGCAGATAAGTCTATCCTCACAAAAAAACGTAACTACCTCTCAAATTCTCTTCTATACATTCAAGATAGCATCAATAAAAAAAAGTCTCTACCTGAATAACGTAATAATTTCCCAAGCTTATAAAGGTTATTACATGCTACATGCAATAATCACGAAAATAATTTCAATTCCGGACAGAATTGCATGATGATTGCGCGCGCTCCGCTCCAATCGTAATTTTCTCACGAATATATCCTCCCAGCAATTTCCGTGCCGATCGAATGCAAGTAATTTTCCAAATAGCTTCCATCTTATGCGGTAATAAATCTATGAAAAATTGCATAAACTTTCACCTCCACCATTTGCGCCGCGCCATCTTTGAGTCAAAGTTCATATAAAAAAGTTGAAAATTTCCAATCCAAATAAAAGGAGAACCGTCGTCAACAAAAATCGGCGAAACCGCGGCACAATGAAGAAGCATCAACTTTGAGAAGGGAAATCGCTCAGCTTCAACATTTTTGGACAAGAAACGATTTTCGTGCTGAAATTGCTCGAACGTGACTAAAAGGTGTGAGCTGGAGTCAATAGAGTCATGCACCGCTTGGGTCTGGACATTATTAAAAATCCATTTTCTATTTATTGCTGCTAAAAGAGTGCAAGTAACGCGATTATGAATGCGCACTATGTGAATCCCCAATGCCCATAAGCAAATCCAAAGCTAGTGCTGTGCCCCTTTGGGAGATGCGCAAGCAACCAACCAGCAAACAGGGCTCGAACGGAGCTTCCCATTTATAATCTGCGCATGCGTTACTGATTTAATTAACGGCTTTCAATCAAATTCGGGAGCGGTGCACGCTTCTACGTATTTTTCTATATAAACCCAGGCACGCAGGTAGCGCGCTGATATTGCTTCCGTTTACGGCGATCGTTAATAAAGCAATTAAATCATATTCGATCGCTGCACTCTCTGTTTTCTACAAGTGCGTCATGACAGCTGAAATTACGGCTGCTGCTACTGGGTACGATGCGCGGGGTAAATAAACTACTCAAGCTGAAAGACATTGCGGACGTGAATGCATTCGCTGCAGTTCTACACAGATTGATGCAGAGACGACAGCAAACAGATGAGAAACAATTTTTGCGATGATGCTGCTGCTGCACTGGAAAGTAACGAATTTGGTAGCGGCGGTAATATTCCATGTGTGTGATGATATTCGCAATGATCTTGCGACGGCAGTGGTGCCTCGTACCGCCAGGTACCAAAAACTTTCTATGATTTTGTGATACCCCGCCGTCATGTGATCGTGTCGCCGCTGCCGCTCTTTTTTGCTGGTTTTTGCCTGTAAATAATTATTCAGCGGGTAATAGGAGTAGGTACCCCTTCTGGTGGGTAATTGGAATGCTGATTTGCCTTTTCTGTTATAAATGAGAATATGATACATCGATGGCGTGTACAATGGCGGCGATTATTTTCGATAAGGTGTGAATTGAATGTTGTGGGGTAGAATTTATTTCTGTGATGCTATTAAATGGATTTTTAATGATAAAAGTACATAGATTAATTATATTGCTTTTCCGTAGTTTGGATCGTAATAAGCAAGAAAATTATAGTTTAAGATTATGTACACGCCATATACAGTATCGAAGGCACGGGTTTTATTAACAAGAAAGTCTTGGTCTCGGCCACAAGAATCGTGTTGAATTTAACGCCTCTAAAACGAGTACTGTCTCATCTCAAACAAAACTTGCACTAACTTTCCTTCTGTCTCAGTGGACGTTGAGAATCTAAGCATGGCTGACCCATCTCTGAACATCCTAGGCATTAAATTGAACTAATCTACTATGGATTGATCACGTATTTCAGATCGCCAAACAAGCATCCCAATGCCCTGGATTCGGCATATACTCAAGATCTCCCCAGACCAGTCCCTAACGTAATCCGCTCAGACCCCCCTCCCCCCAAGTCATATTCTCTTCTATCCTTCAAACTAAGCTTACTACCTATACCATGGCCTGAACGAAATGACAGACTGGTAGTGCAAAGGGTGAATCTACTCAGGGGAGATTCTAAGCTTGCATTTTCCACATAAAGTCCATGGAGCTTCTGTAATCTTAAATTTTGGGACTGGTTCTTGTATCAGCCTGCTGATAGAGTTTTAGCCTTTTTCTTGTTCGTATTCAGTATTGGTATATTGTTATCATATTCTATATGTTGTCGTAGTATGTAAGCAACGGTCAATAAAAAGGTGTCGTTGTTAGGCTTTGCATAAAGCAGTCACGATACGAAGGTGGGGTGCTCTCTAAAATGTCCCTTTTCATGGCAAGGGAATACACCAGCCTTAGTCTTGTATACAGCAGCCCAAACGTCTTGGGGTGATTGTGCCCCCGGCGAGGGTAGGAGTTGTGATCGTTATCCAGTGTGAACTGCAGCAGGTGCTCACTTGTGTCGATTTTGAAGTGAAAATTCCTTGCTCTCGTTCCGGGGATTTTGAAGTAAAAGTTCCCTTTTCCCGTTCTCGGGATTCGAGCAGGTACGAGTGAATTCAGAATTAGAAACGAAAACAAGGGCAGTTGTATGAAATAGAGGTTGCCTTCTCATTCATTTACAGCTGTCACAATTCAGAATCGGCAACGAAACACAATTCAGAATCGGCAACGAAAACAAGGGCAGTCGTATGAAACGGAAGTTGCCTTCTCACTCGTTTACAGCTGTCACTTTAATCTGCAAATTTTGTAACACTAATTTTATAATTGAATCAATGCACAAGTTTACTAACAATTTAGTTTCTACTTTATTTCGTTTATCATTTTGGATTTTAACAACTTAAGCTGATGAATTTCGCGAAGATCACGGACAAAAGAGCAATTTTCCACACTGCTTCAACAAAGTAGCTGACAGCGACAGCCATGATAGCAATTAAGTGATGCCATATAATTAAATTCTACCAAACCAGCAGGAAAATATTTAGAATTTATTGAAATTTGTTCATAGATGGCAGAGGCATCGGTAAAGTAAAAATGAGGAGTCAGTTATTTAAAAAATTAAGATTTTGTATTAAAGATTATTATTTCGTTAATATTCTATTGACGTTAAGTTTTCATATATCATATGTTCTTTATTATTGTACGCGAAGTTTCACTTCTGTTCTTTAATACACGGTTATATTTTTTGTGTCCTTCATCGTTTCTCAAAATTTGGTCCGTAGAGATGTGAAGTCAGGTGTTCGTACATACTTCTGTTAGCTATGGACTTCTTTTACTTCCTATGTATATCCATGTATATGCACTGAACCAAATGAGGCGTATGTCCTTATTATTAACTATCTCTCTTATTTGTTCTATTGTTGAACTTCTGTTTTTCAGGTTCGTGATTGAATAGAATGCATATATCGTGTTATTTATGACTAAAGCAGATTCTGAACTTTTTAATTTATAGCAATTTCTATAAATAATGGCAAAATACATCCGGTGGTCGCCAATCATGGATAAAAAAATGAAGTGTAATTGGCACATAAGAATCCATTAGGAACTGAAGGATATTTCAACAAGAGCTGTCATTTTAAATTGAAAAGTTTCACGAATTGTGTGACAGGTGGCGCCGTCCTGCTGAAAATAAATGTGTCCACAGACGGCCGGCCCTAGCGACCACAATATGGCTGCGCGGTAGCTCGTCCTCGCCTACGGCGAAGAGGCTTGCTCCTTCCCAGGGTTCAAGGCGACCCATCACACCTCTCAGGGGCCGTTTTCGGGGCCCGTCACTCGTCTTCTCAAAGCGGACGTTTTTTCGGGTCGCCTCTCCAATGGAGCAGAAGGTACCCGCGCTTCCGCAAGTGGGCCTCTAAGGAGATCTTCTTCTAATGAAGGAGTGATCTCAGCGTACTCCATCGCGTTTTGCGGGCTGACTGCCCTTATTGAAGAGGGATACCGAAAATTCCCTTTCACTGGAGCCACATTCGTAACCCTGCTGCATGGGTTCAGATAGGCCTTGTAGGTCGTCCTGTTGAAGCTATGTAAGCCCCAGAAGTGTTTGGAGCGTTGAGAGGTACTCCATCCTCAAAAGTTTTTTTAAAGGTATCAATATTGATCTTTCAGCACGATTGTTTTCACCTGGTGTTGCTAATTTTATCGAGTTTATTCTCTCTAGATCCGCCGTATTCAGTCTGCTGCAAGGACAAGCAGGGCACCTCGGGTAGGATGAGGCCTAACGCCATGTACGGTCGGTCTTGGAGTCAGTGCTCCCTGCTTGTGCCGTGTTCGAGTATGTGCACATACACTTGGCTGCCTACAAACAACACAAGTGTGTTCTGCACCCCCGCGCCCCTCAAAAGGTGCCATCAAAATTTTTATTCATTTTGGCGCCCCTGGCCAACTGGTGCCTAGAGCGACCGCTCCTCTCGCTCTACCCTAGGGCCGGCGCTGCGTGCACATCCAGAGCATCAATTTCAGCCCAAAAAAGTCAGTCAACATTGTTCGATAACGCAATCCATTCATTGTAACGGTCCAACCATCAGCATTTAAAAAAAGTATGGCCCGATTACAACGCCAGCTCAAAAACCGCATCAAGCTGTCATTCGTTGTGGTTGGAGAAGTTGCTCTTCTATTTATATTGACTTTTAGAAACCGCAGGTGCGACAGTTTTGCTTGTTTACACGTTTACATACCTCATCAATCAGAATAATTTTGTTGAAGCATTTCCACCAACGTTTTGCAAGTATATATATCGATTCATATCTGAATTCCAATTTTACCTGTCAAATATTGTCAATGACAGTTGTATATTTTTGACAGTTCGCAGAATTTAAAATGACGCTTCTTGTTGAAAGAACCTTTATATGCATGTGTGAACGATCCAAAGTTCGAGTATACAAGTAATTAAACACCTATTTACCATTGTTGAAAGGAACAACAAAGTTTTTCGAATATAACTACATTTTCCGCGTGGTAATAATTTTTTTTAGCCATGTACGTGATATTTTACACCGCAAACAGTTTTTCCTTATTGCTTCTCCAAAAATCATCATCACTAATCTAGTTAATGACTGACCATTCAACTTTTAATTTGAAATCGCTTTTTAAGCCCCGTCTCCTAGCTTCTTAACCAAGGCTAAAAATTTGTGAAATCTTTAAGAAACCGGTTCTGACATTTAACCTGCATCCATTTCAAGAAAATTACGCAAATGATATTCTCTTGGTAATTACACTCTAATTGTAAGTTAAACAAAACATAAAAGTCTTCACTTCTAACACTCAGTTCACGACTCCATGCTTTTTTTGTGGCTGCTGCTGTTGATGTTTTGTTGTTGCTGCACGAATTCGAAGGTGGTATTTAATTTGCACCTCGGCAGCACCGCGTTAAGCCAGTGATCTTTGGCCGATCTTCTTTACTTTCGCGTTCATTTCGCAAGACCTTCTGGCCGCGGGGCGTTATTAAAATATCAAGGTCGAGACATCGGTGAACGTTTTCACTTTTTCTCTCTCTCGAGTACAAGATTCCAAAAGGTCCGCAAAACAAACAAGCAGAATAAATTGAACAGTTTTCTTTTTCGCGCGTTCATATTATCAAAAACGAAAAAAAGATGGCGATGGTAATCTTGAAATGTTCAAAGAAAACTGCCACAATAGATCCCCCGCGGGATTATTTTCGTGGTATATGCGTGCGTTATTCTTTGCAAGTAATTATGGATTTGAGACTTGCACGACAATAAGGCCATGGATGTAGTGTAGACGAAAACAGAAAACTGAATTTTTGACGGTCGTTAATCATGGCGGCTGGAGCCTCATTTGGATAAGCACAAACAAAACGCAGCCTCTGACTCAGCAGTATGTGCTGGTGGAGTCTCTCTAGCTTTCCAAAATGCAAAATTGAAAAACAACCGTGGCGACGTCAGATCGCATTCAGACGCCGCCGCTGTGTAGAGGGAAACCTCCTCTCAGATAATGAACACAAAAAAAGTGAAGTAGGTTTCCTTTTACTTTTGACCTACAGATGGGATGCATGCAGATTCCGTGTATGTACATATTCCAACAAAGAAACTTCATCGCATTTTCGTTGCAGCAAAGAACTGCAGGTAGCGTGCGGGTTGTTTAGAAGCGATATCTGACAGTTTTTTTTGCTTGTCACTAGTAATAAAAGAATTATGGAAGTTTCCAATTTGAATAGATTTAAGATAAAATTTTATTTCTTTAAAACACTAATTCACAAAACTAATTTGACGTTTCTTTCTCATGCATTCTTAATTTTCTCGCGTTAATTAATTTGCTGAAAGTTTTTTATATCACAAAACAAAAAAACGGTAGAAAAACGTAAACTTTGGCACACAATAGTGTATTTTGTTGTTGTGGGGATTAACAGTGCGAGATTCGAGACGATTCTTAATGGTGGAAGTTAGTTAAAGAAATATATCTAATATCTACATTATGCTTGAAGCTTGCTCACCTTGAAAACTAGTTGGGGAAACCTCAATATTTAAATTAACATTAGAGGTAACAGAGGTAACAATCGAAAGCTTTTTTTCTACACAGATTGATGTTTCATGTTATTTTTAACGATTGAGAACAGGTTTAAAACCTTTTCAAATGTTAATTTTTGTACTGTTTTTTTTCCCAAATTTGTTTTTGTTTCCTTTCTTGTATAAGTTTTTTTTTGTTATTGTTTGTTTTTATATGGAAATGCTTAAAATTGGTAACGAAGTTTTCGAACAATTGGTAAACGTATTCGGCAAATTTGTGGATCCTTTTATGTGATCGTCGTTTGTTACTTATTAGAAAAATCGTGAAAAGATTTAGCTGTAAATTAACTTGTGTTATTGAAACGAATTGTCTATAGAATTTACTTATGCAATATTTTTTTGATATTTTATTACAGTTAAAACTCGGGAAGAAAGCCTTTATGTAAAGAACTCACAAATACACATGGATTATTGGATAGGAGCAGACGTTTTCCCTATTTTTATAGGCTATAGCAGATGAAAGAAGCGTCAGAAGTTCAGAGAAATAACAATTACATAGGAAATATAACTATTCGGAAAAAAGACAAGGGGAAGAGACCATGACAGTGGAAATCGAACCTGCAATCTATGGTATGGCAGTCGAACGCCTAGCACTGCAGTACGGGAACGGAAATGTGGTCTATATAACAAATTGGTATCAAAATGTATGGTTGAAGTGTCATTCAATCATTCAATTAAAACCATTACAATGTTTTGGAAAGATTGATAGACAATTGAAAAAAAAATCCATCACTGAAAGTACATTTTAAATTTTTTTTAATTTCATAGATCATATTTTCTGATGATTGGAAGGCTAGAAGCTGTTAAGGGGAAAGGTACGAAGGTTATAAACAACTGTGAAACATCTTCCGTCTGTAATGATATAGAGCTGCTTATTAATCGCATAAATGGTACCACATATAAATTCCTTTATATACACAAGATCAAATTATGTATTCATGCAATATTATAGGTACATAATGGGCTGCTTTGTTCTTCGTGCCTTACATCTTCCTCGGGGAGGCGACTGAACAAACTCCTAGGCCTGGCAAGATCATGTCTCCACCAGAAGTACTGGCTAATGGTAGTCAGCCGGAGAGAAACAGTGTATGCTGAAAGATGTATGTCCAGTGGGGTGCTTGGTCACTAATATCCGAACTCTGTATACTTGGCGCCCTCCAGCTTCACTTAGCCTTCTCACAGTATATGGGCAGGCTATGGGCGACCTAATATCTCGTCTACTCGTGGGTCCAATTATGGATATGAAAAAAACTTAAAAAATAACGAGCTGAATGCAGCTCCGATAGCATCAACTTCCATAGATTTGACGATGGCTTCATCTCAGGCGACCAGTGGGACACAGGAGAGACTAACTGCATCAACTTGCGAAGCCAAAGGAAATTTCAGGGCGTTTATTCTGGACCACTCTGAATGGGAGGAACTTCGCTTTCTCGGACTTGGGGGTCCAAGAAACCTCTACTGGTTCACCAATGGGTCAAAAATGGAACATGGTTCAGGGGCTGGTGTCGAAGGATAATGAAGTTGCCATCAAGGCTTTCTCACCGTGGAAGTTTTCCAGTTGCAGGGTGCTTTGGCGTATTTCAAAGCCTGGCCAGAAAGGAATAAGCCTGAACCAAATATGACTTGACGCACCGTAACCGTACGTACCGTAACGAAGGAACATATGTAAATTCATTAAATCAATTTAGGTCGGTGCCTTATGAACACTAATGTTCGTACGTTAGGGTACGTACGGTTACGGTACGGCACATCATATTTGGTTCAGGCTATAGAGTCCCGCTCTGCCTGGGGCCAGGAAACTTGGGTATCAAGAGTAATGAGGCTGCAGGCAAACTCGCGATAGAAGGGGTCTGAGACGCTGGTCCAATGCCCAGAACCCTTCGATTCGGTCTTCTACAATTAAAGACCTTGTCTTCGTTCGGAGGGAATTTTAAAAGTCATCCAAAGAGATAGGCATATTGCGCTACGGGCAGTAAAGTCACATTTACCGGTTGGTGGTGTCGATGACTCTTTTCAATATATTGGGCACAAAGGCTAATCGGCTATAGTCTTTCACGGACTCGTGACCTCTTTTTCTCGGCTTCGGAATGAAGACGGCTGGCGCCCGCCTCCAGCTCACGGGTACGTGAGGTACGGTACGTAACTGAGCCACAAGCACATATTGAGCATGACCATCAGCCATGGTATTACTAAGCTCGGGTAATTTCTGCAGCATCACTAGTAGTACGCCTTTATGGCTGGTTAAGTTTAAAAGCAGGTTCCCTAGAGAACATTCTTTATGATAATAGGGGAAATCTCCTCCCAGGAGCGTCTCTACCCATTCCTTGAAGCTTCGACTTCTTTTTGGTTCTTGGATCTGATGAGGTGTATATTCATTAGTAGCTCTAGACTTCGCTTGCCATTTTATGCAAGTTCCATCCTAGTTTTTTTTATGAAGCGTTCTTTGGGAATGTTCTTTCGAGAGGATCCTGCTTAGTCTGGCAGACTCTTCTTGATATATTGGCAATTCTTCTGCGGGTAGCCCTCTTGACTGAGGCAATGGCTTTCCTGTACAGCTTCAAGCAGTTATTATAGGGCTGCCAAATGCCTTGTTTATAGCAGCCATTGAATATCTTTCTTGTTAACTTCTTGAATTTCGAGAGATCTTCATTTGATCAATGACGAAATAGTTTTTACACACCGCCTTAAACGCCGTGTGAATTTCATTTTCGAAAATGTTCACCTTATCTTTGATTGTCTGTATAAGGTCTATCCTTTCATATGGGCGTTCTCGAGAGTCTCGTTCTCGAACTTATTCCAGCCAATCCTTCTTCGGTTCCTATACTTTCGAGAGCTTCAACCTGTAGGTTTACCCTGAAGCGCATCCATTGGTAATCCACTAAGGACACTTGATCTGATAGTCTCCAATTGTCTATTTTGAATGTTTCATTGTCCGTGACGTCTACGACTTCTTCCCAACCCTAAAAATTTTCTGTGCCTGAGAATATGAAGTTTGGGGCGTTGCCCGGTTACACACTGCTAGATTTGAATTAATGATAAAATCGAATAGTAATTCTCTCCGCTCGTTATTCTCGGTACATCTCCAAAGCACCTTAGGACTGTTGTCATCTGCATGAATTCGTCGGGGGTGCATGCTTCCAAAATAAGTAGAGGTCCGCATCCGACCCACAATCTAACTATATTTAAATCCGTTGAACTTGGGTTAAGGCAGAGTAAGTAAGCTGTAATGTATCTATTAACCAGAATACAAGATCTTGGCTTCTTGTGTGCATCAGCTATTAACAAATCCTAGCTATCAGCCAACATAATTCACAATAATTTTGTTTTTGAAGGTTACTCAATGACATGCCCCATAATAATAATGGCTCAAGGTAAACACATATCTTTTGGAAAATTTATCGAAAATATTTCATTTTTATATTTATCAAATTTCATTCAATTTCCGGTATTTTTGTATTTTTTATTTATATCTTTTGACAGTTAACAGCCATTTATTATTATTATGAAGAAATAAAATTATTCAAATTCTGTATTTTATTACACGAAATTTGATTTTTACTTCTTTTATTTCGCAATAAGTCGAGGGAGAGAGAAACAAAATATTTTTTATTAATGTTCATAATTCTTTAAAATACCATTGAGTTATTTTTTATAATACGCCCAAGGCAGGAACAAATAAATAATCGTGGAGAAATTTCGTTTGTTTTGTTTATAATAAATTTTAGTTCGTTATAATTGAGGAGATTTCACTTTTCTATACAAAGATGGCGCCCTCAGAAAAATGTTTAATTTCGAGTCGGGCATGCGTGATCGGATCTGTTGCAGAAGGAATGTTGTAGGCGGTGAAAATTGTTTATTATTTATCAAACTTTCATTGAATAACAAATTTTTGTGATTTCTAACGTTAAAATTTATAACTAGCGATAGAAAATTTCCATTAAAATGTGTTGCGTAAGAAATTTGTTAATAAAACATTTTTTTTTGCCGAAAGACAAAAAAAGGTTGTAATTAAATAAAATCTCTCAGATAAATTGCGCCGCCATTGGCACTGTAGTAATAGTGTTTCATTAAAATAAATGAAACGCCAACAGAGCAACGAGTTAAATATACTAAAATTTCACTTTTTCACGTTCCGATCGGTTGGATAACTCCTAATGGCCTCAGCCAGCCTCCGCCGTGGCGGATTTAATTGTTATTTTAGTAACAGTGGAAAAATTTCCATCTTGGTTATTGTCTTCACGGAATTCCATTTTCGTTTTCGCATCTCTTCAATATACAATTAAAAGTATCAGGTTTAAAAAGATGCATGTACCATGATGGCGGGTACCACCTACGAGACTACGTAAGACAAAACGCGATTCTATTGTTTGAATTTTCCAGTTCCCTCATTAATTGGACGTCAAGATTGATTGCTGCAGCTACTTTTGAGAAAATAACAACAACAACAAAAAATGCATTTTTTTTCTTCTGTTCTGTGTTTGGTTTTTTTTATTATCTTTTCTTGCTTGCCTCATCACGATGTAGTGTAGTTGTACCTGACTGAAACTTATGTAATTTTTCAATTTTTCGCTTGATCATGATATTTTGCGCAAAACTCTTAAGACGGCGGCGACGGCAGTCAGCGACGAAACGACTTCGATACTATACAATACATTGTTGTTGGCTATGGTGAATATTGTTGCGGTGGGATATCACAAGTACTATACTATATATATTGTTGGCATGAGAAACGACCTCTGACTAAGTAAATATCATTGAAATGGTTGGTTGGAAGGTGAATGAGAAATGTTGTATATTTTTTTAGGCATCTTGAATGTAACTGACCTTATTTACCTGTTGGAGAGTCTCTAGCATTAATTCTTTCTCAAGAACCGAATCCAAGGCTTGCATTTGATCGCATGATGCACGGGCTTGAAGGTAAGCTGATGCCAAGATGAATGATCCGATTACGAAAGAGGAAACGATCACAGTAAATGCTACTATTTTGGCTATTTGTACAGATGTTGATTGACGTTTATATGCCTGTAAATAGAAATTAAAAAATGAAATTAGTTTAAACAAATAAATATAAAAGTTTCTCTAATTAGTAAAGAAAATGTTTTTTTTTAGCAAAAGAACGTTTGTTGACAGTTATCTAATGAGGCATTACTAATTAGATACGAGATTCATTTAATAAGTCTTTAGAGAATTAAAGAGATGGCGCTTGTAGTATCGAAAAGGATTTGCTTTTAGTAAACGTCATCTGTTACTGCTGTTAAAGTGTCATTTTCATAGTCGATTGAAGCAACAAACTTTGTTTATATAGAAATATGGAAAACATTAGTATTGTATCGTATTTAATAGGCCTAAAGTCGGAACTATAATAGACGTGAAAGAGTGTTTCAAGTTTTGCATGAAAAATTTGTCGTCAGTGCCGTCTGTGCAGGATAATAGCAATCGTATAGTCGAGCTGATGGTTGGTGTAGCAGTTTTTCGACACAATCCTGACGAGTTTCTGCGTTGGTACATAACTGTGGACGAAACATAGATGCACTACAATATTCCATGGACAAAGGAACAGCCGCAGCAGTGGGTTTATAAAGGCGATCCGGCTCCAAAGAAGGTAAAGACGGTGAAACTGGCTGACAAGATGATGGTGAAGGCTTTTTTGGGACGCCCGCGAAATTATCTAGATCTATTCCTTGCGAAAAGGACAAATGATAAATGGAGAGTATTATGCCTCGTTATTGCAGTGGTTGAGCGCGGAAGACAAGTAAAAACGTTATCATTCGGCAAAGAAAAAAAATCGGTTGCATCAGGATAATGCACGGGTGCCCACAGGCGTAGTTTCGATGTCCAAGTTTATGGAATTAAAGTTTTAATTATTACAACATAAACTGTTGATGTTTCTACGCGCATTCTAAGCTTTTTAAATAAAGACTAATATCAAGAAACTGTTAACTATGTATACGAGTCTCATCAGACCTGTATTGGTGTATGGCGCTGAGATGTGGACGCTAACAAAAACGGACGAAGCAGACCTAAACATATTCGAACGAAAGATAATGAGAAAAATATATGGACTAATAGGCGAAGGAAATGGAATTGGATTGGCCACACCTTGCGACGCGAAAACGAGAATCTAGCCAAACAGGCCCTCGACTGGAATCCGCAAGGAACCCGACGAGTCGGAAGATCTAGAACAACGTGGAGGAGAACCCTATTAGCAGAGGCCGCAACAACCGGGAGATCTTGGTCAGAGCTGAGAGCTGTCGCGCAAAACAGAGTCCGCTGGAGGGCAACTGTTTCCGCCCTATGTCCCATGAGGGATTAAAGGAGCAATTAGTAGTAGTAATAGAAACGAAAATGGTCAATACCTTTACAGATCTAACAGAGCACTGAATGATCTCATGAAAGGCGAAACCATAACTTAATTTATTAAAGCACAATGTATAAGATGGGCAGAACACGTAGCTAGGATGCCACCAGGACGAGCGTCGAAACAAATATTGGATGCTGATCCTATACGACCAAGAGATAGGGGAAGACCAAGGACCAGATGGCGTAAGAAGATGGAGAGAAGTAGCATTGGGCAGGAACGAATGGAAGAAGCTAACGAATCAGGCCAAAGCTCACCCCGAGCTGTAGAGCCAAATGATGATGGAACTGTATTCACCAGATTTGATCTCTAGTGATTTTTTTACCGGACCGGACCAAAATCGCTCCAAAATTTTGTTGTGGTATTCAGAGTGCTCCAATAGTAATTGAGTGCTGCAATGGTAATTTCAAGGCGGCGGAGACTCCCGTAATCTCTTCCGCCAGCCACCGGCTGACCTGGGTGCAACACTCACTCTGAATACCTAAAATTCGTCTACAATGGTTGTGGTCAGTGCATCCTCTTCATGTTAAAAACTCGAATCATCCACAGCAGCTTAGTCCACGGTATACAGAAACAAGGTAATGTACACGGTATACAGAAACAAGGTAATGTAAAAGACTGAATATCGTAGAATATCGTATTAGTGCGACGTCACTCGGCAAGTCTTCGCCATACAAAATCGAAATTGTTGTTGTTGTTTTCTGTATTAACCTTGCCGGGTGACGTCGCCTTTTTCTACGATATTCGCACATACGATACGATATTTCGTCTTTTACATTACCTTGTTTCTGTATACCGTGGGTAATGTAAAAGACGAAATATCGTATCGTAAGTGCGAATATCGTAGAAAAAGGCGACGTCACTCGGCAAGGTTAATACAGAAAACAACAACAACAATTTCGATTTTGTATGGGGAAGACTTGCCGAGTGACGTCGCACTAATACGATATTCTACGATATTCAGTCTTTTACATTACCTTGTTTCTGTATACCGTGCCGTGACATTACCTTGTTTCTGTATACCGTGAGCTTAGTCAACAGCAGAGTGGTAAAGACGACGGTCCGCAGCACACTCCAGGGAGGACTCCTCTCGCCGCTGTTATTTTCACCTATAGAAAAATTCTCTGATTTCAGTTTACCTACAATAATGGGCGTATATCGGACGTATTCCCATCAGCTAAGCACTTTGGCTTTATTTTGGACCCAATGAAAGCTGTATTGCAGGCTCAACATCGAAGAAAGGACAAAGAACGCCAGTATAGCTTTCTATGCCAGTAAGCATACCATAAGCAGGACATGAGCTTGAAGCCACATATCGGTTTACATGGCAGTGATTAGACCAGTCCTGACATACAACTCTCGTGTTCCGCTCTTGTAAAGAATATAACAAATCTAGACTAGGTCAAGTTCATAACAATCACGGAGATGAATGTGATTCTCGATCTGTTTCCACCTAATCTATATACCAGGCAACAGGCAGCCTGAAAGGACCTGAGGATACGAGAAGCGGGAAGCTAGGTAGAGAAGAAGTACGGATAAAGTGATGTACTGGGAATAGTAGAATGGCCTTCTGATTGCATGACATCGAAAAAATAATTTCAACTCAGGTTTCAATGTCCAGATCTCCACCAGGGATGGGTAATCTTTCAGCCTAAAGCTTAATTTACATATCCGACGTTTTCCTGCCGCGCCGCTCTTTTTTAAGATTTCAGCCGATCAATTTCAATTTCGGTGACGTCATATTGTTTTTGATTAACAAGATGTATGTTTTTCTTTACATATAGATGGCTTCAAATCAGAGGCGCGAACTGTTGTTTTCTCCCCTTTGGTGAACTTCCAAAAATATTTCCAGAAAGATGATCCATGAAATGAGTGAATTGTATTTTGGCACACTTCGTAATTTCGAAGTGTCCGTGGTGAAGTAACAAATTCGGAATTGTAACTTGGCACTTGTCCTGCGTACGTCATCACGTTTAAAGTCATCCATGTTTTTTTCCAAATCTCCTCTTTTTTTCCCCAAGGCTTCCTGTTTTGAAAAATGCTTTCTCAACGTCGCTCACGCATGTTCCAGTACAGTTTCCTTTTATGAAATTTCATGTTGGATACTACTAAAATTTCCAAGCGCCAAAAATAGTGTCATGCCACGATTAGAATCCAAAATTTTCCTTTTTAAAGGATTTCATTCAGCTGTTTATTGATTTATACCAATTTTCCATCAAAATTGGTCTAAAAACTGACATTCACCAGTAAATTCATAAAATATACTTAAAAAGCCCATTCTTATCGTTTCAACTGCTAAATAATAGGAAATTACCATAAATTACACAAACAAAGAAAAAATAATCCCGGAAACACAACAATTCTTAGACGTTTTATTAACGAAACCATGCAAAATATCATTTTTCCAAGGTTAATTTTGCAGTTCGCTCGCATTGTTGCTGTGCAAATGTTTATGCATTCAGTCAAGTACACCTTCGATAAACTATAAACAATTCAAGATATGACAACAGGGGACCGAGGCGAGAGTGTCTAATTCAGCAGTAATAATTCAATTCTTACGTTTTTATCCATCAGGGCTTTATCTGCGCACGCCACTTATTAATACGAGAGTTCGTGTGTCATTTGAGAAGTGCTTTACCTAAAGTCAAGGCCATATAAAATCGCCGCTTATCATCACGATATTAAATTTTTTATCTAAAGTTTGTTTTTGTTTAGAATATGACAGAATATATTAAATTTTTTTTTTTCATTTTTATTATCATACCATCATTATTACGATGAAGTTTTTTTCTTAATGAAACTTTTGCATAAAACAAACTTTTTTTTTAATTATGCTCAAAAATGGGTCAAATTTAATAACAATAGAGTTTTTTTCGTTAATGTTATCTAATAACGGCATGTTACAAAATATGAAGAAAAAAAATTATTATTGTACAATCTTTCACTATTTTTGTTAATTTTCTATTAGGAAATCAGCGGCCGTTAAAACTCGGTTTTATAGCGTCATTTCCGATAAAACACCGGCAATTAACAATCGATTTAGGCGCGCTTCTAGCCATTCATTCTAATAAAGGGCCTCCAGCAGCTACCTCCACACTATTTACTATACTCGATGATATCTAGCTAGGCCCAATGATGCTTATTCTCTCCACTTAACCCAGATTCCCTTACACAAAAACCTTTTATTTCTCTATAATAACTTTTAAAAATTATCTTTATTTCTTCTCATGGATTTCCTCTGAGAACCGCCCGTGAATTGACCAAATTTGAAAAAGAAAATGGCGTCGCATTATTGTGTCAGATACTAAAATGCCATAATGAAACTTCACCAAATTATGATTATGAGTGTACTCGTATGCGTTGAAAAGACCTCAAGGGGCCTAATTAGGGCCCCAAAGTCATTCGTGCACTGCTTTGCATATATAAAATAATAATGCACGATTTTTTTGTTATTTTGTGTATTTTGGAAGGTTTTGCAATATCCCAAAAATGGAGAATGATGATGAATCGCTGTCACTGAAAGAATGCTTGATTGATGTGCGACAATTTGGTGGCGGATTTTTTTATTTTGTTTTTTTTTATTTTCTTATGTGAAATTATAATTTATTGCGAGCTTTGATGGGAGTTTTGTCAACCATTTTGGGAATTGTGAGAAGTTATTACTTTCATAGTATGAATGGAAATATTAAAATTATTTGTGCAAGGCTGCAAATTGTATTTTGAATGTTTCGTAAATGAGGTTGTATAATTAAGTAAACTTTGTTTTAAAGCCAGCGGTATTGCATCACTGTCGATGTCCTGTCCAAATTTCAATAAATTTGTTTGTAACCTTTTTGTAAATTTGTGAAAAACTATTGGAAATGTGTAAACCAATAAAAAATGAGAAAAAAACGTATTTCTGAGTGATCTTTGTACTATTAGCGATTGTGGGCATTGATATTCAATTTGAGGAAGAGTACATTCAGAAGTACTCCAATGAGAAAAATTTTGCATGCGAGATTAATTCTATCGGCAGTACACCGCTGAAATGCTGGAAATTTGTGATATGTGCCTTGAGATAAAACGACGAAAACTTCAGTTCATGAAACGATTGCCATGAATTTACACCTGAATCACAATTCAACTCAAAATAAACAACTGAATCAATTTTTCGTCACTATCTAACCGATTGGCTTGTTTAACATTTTGATAATCAGATGTCAACTGTCAAACGACATTTGTGCACCTTACGAAAATAAACTGGAATAGAAATAAAATAACTACATCTGTTGGACAGATCACGAAACAATACAAAATAAAAACAATTATTTAATTTAGTGTGGAATGCGCTTTCTCAGTTTTTTCTCCAGATCTTCGAGATTTTTTTTTAATTGAAAACATTCAATTAATTGAGTTATTTCCATCCATAATGAGAACATAATGAAGAAAAAAAAAGAATCAAACAAATATGTCGTTCGCATTGTGAGCTATGGTCTTGAGTTCATACAAATATCTCAGAGAAAAAGCAAATTTTTCTTTCCCTAAAAACCTTATTAGGACTATTACGAACACCTTTAAAAAAAATTTAGCCAAATCGGTTTAGCAGTTCTCAAGTGATGCGCTTACCAACGAACAGAATTTCATTTTTATTTATACAGATAAGTTCAGTTTTCCAACACCACAAACACTGGGCTTTGCACCAGCCTTCGAATTTTTTTACGAGTCCAAGTTCGAAGCAAGCTTTTGGCAAGTCGTTCTCGAATCGTTTCCGAATCTAAATGTTTGCAGGGTTCCTTCACCACGAGTAACATTCTTGGACTAGATGTCAATTTGTGTATGTGTTGATAGCACATTTATAGTGGCGTCGATACATCTGAGTCCTGAGAAACGCCAATTCTTAATACGATCTAAGATCATCACATCTGCCACAGCTATACAGGCTTGGACAAAAGTATTAGCAGCGAGCAATAATAATAAGAGTGATGAGCTAGAACAAATTTTTAAAAATGTTTCAGGGACCTTGAGATCAGCTGATAACAATTTCAATGGGAGCGAAAAAGTCAAGATATCAAAGAAGTAATATCTATGATAAACAGAGGCAGAATTACTTTCACACCACACGCAATGTTCGTGAAAGAAAGATAAAAGATGAAGGGGCAGTGACTTCATCGCCTTGCAAGATTCCCGCCTTTTTTAACGAACAATACATAGTTAAAAACCAATTCTAATATTGTGTACCAACATGAAATTTTACGCATACATACAGAAAAAGCAAATTCAATTTACACGTGCTCTGTTCCAGTGTTTCTTAAATTTGAATGTAAACATTCCAATACCGGAATCAAGGAATATGTTCTGTTTCTTTCATTCTCTTGTGTTTTTTGCATGAAATGTATGCCCATCGCGCATTTGTTAATATTTTTTTTGGCTTTTTGCCTAATGTTATTTCTAATCTGCTCTTTCATATCTTTAACTCTTTTACTTGTCCTTGAGCTCTGCCTAATCACTCTTGTTATTATTGCTCGCTGGTATTAGGCTCCCCAAAAAAAATTGTTTTGTGCCGTTATAATTTGAACAAAGAGCATATCCCTGGCAATGTTTGAACACCAGTGTCATAAAACATTATTTAGAACACTTTTTTGAAATTTGACAGGTCTTGACAGGTCGCAGGACAAAAGATTTAGGTTTTTGCCGTGTTTTTATCTGAATGTTTGGCCAGTCTTCAATTACAATTGTTAGAGTAACAACGGTTTTATTTGTAGTTTTTTGGTGTAAGTGACAGCAATGCGCTTATATAAAATGTCGAAAAAAGGGATGTAAGTAGGCATATCCATGTAAAATTATGGGGTGCCTAATACTTTTGGCCAAGACTGTAGATTTATTATGGATTATCTACTTTTTACTATGTATTATGCCGTGTGTACTGAATACTATGTATTATGTACTGTGCTTCTACCGAAAATGCGTAAAAGTTTCGCTTCTGTCGGGAGTCTCGAAAATCAAAAAATCTAGATGATTGTTCCAAGATGGCGGCCGAATTTTGCAATTGTGTTCCCCGACCTTCGACTTGGGTATCAAATGAAAAGGTATGACAAGTACAATGCAATTAGTTGTGTCGCGGCATTCCAAATTCAAAATGGCGGTCAACACAAAATGGTGGACGACATATAATAGACTAAAAAGTAGAAATTATAACCTGTCAACTTCAAATTTTGCACATATGCGCAGTTGGCGTGATTCCTCGTCATGGGTATCGAATGAAAGGGTATGACGAGTACCATGCAGTAAGCTGTGTGACGTCAGATGTCGGCTGGAGCAATAAAAACTTTACATTCAAAATTATTTTTTACCTTTTAGTGCAGTTTAAAATAAAAGCGCATTTTTTAGTTTTTTTACACTATATATTTTTTCGACAGGTTTTGACCAGCTTGGACGTTACATAAACCGCGCTTCTTGTCTTAATAGCCCTTTAGTTATTTGATAACAGTATTATTCTGGCTCCTGGCCTTGAGTTTGTCTGCCTGTATTGCTTTGTCTAGGTAAATGTCTTTCTAGCAGGCTTTGAAGATTACCAGCAATTCCGTCGGTAGTATTTTTGGACGTTTAGCAAGAGGGAGAAAACGCCTGTCACCAGCAGTGACCAGTCTACATTCGACTCTGATCTGGAACCATCTATGTATAAAACTATATCTTAGTTCTTATCAAGCTGGCAGTTTTCCAGTCCTTTCTAATGGGAATCTGGATATCTTAAAGTTTAAGTTGAGTTTCCCTGTCAAGTAGTCAGATGGCCTTTTCTTTTCCACCCATCACGTAGTCTCAGGACCGTGAAAGCTGCCTGTTGTCTGATGTATAGATCAGATGGCAGCAGATCGCGAATTACTTTCATTACTTTAGTGTGGTTTGTACATAATGCCAACTTTGCTCTTAGACTGAGATATTGATCCAAGTCAGCATCAGGCGAAATTTAGGTTTCGCTTAGTGTGAAAAAGTGTGCTATTGTCTTTTTGCTGTGAAATCAATGAAAATTTAATGCCTGAGATCATAGTTTGTAATAGCGTTCGGTTTGTTTTATCAGTGCAAGAGTAAAAGAGATAAACTTGAGCGATGATTTATCACATTAAAAAATAATAAAATAAACTAGACTATCGTGACTGTACAACTGCACGACTGTGTATATCTCTCATAGTTCTGGATCAAATAAGAAACTTCTTTTTTTATTGTTGTAGAAAAATTTCCAAGAAGAAATACAATAGAACAATTGTGCTATCGAAAGACGCTGAGAAAATGAACTAATAAAGGTCTTTATCTCACCAATGTGAAGAAAAAAAACCCAAGATCAGCTGCGAAAAAATGAGATCAGCTTTGTTGATGTTGATTCAAATGTTTCAACTTTAATACAATCGAAAGTCTGAAAACTTTAATTAGATTCAAAAAGTTCGCATTACGCGATTCCCTATTAACAAAAGGGTAAATATATAGCAAAGTGTTACCCACCTCCGATTTTTTTGAAATTTTTTTTTTATATGTATTTTGGCCTGTAGAATCCATTTTTCGAAAAATAAATTGGCGCTCATTTACCGTTTTCAAGTTATTAATTTTTAAAGTTGGGAAAATTCGGTTAGCAGAAAAGTGATAACCGCCATATTGAAAACACTTATTTAACTGGCGGAGGGGGTATGGGTAGTAAAACCCTCCAAAATTATAATGGGTACTTGTAAGAGGAGGGGGTATGGGGGGCGGCAGCCCCCCAAAATCCAAAAATTTAACCTTAAAACGGGGGGTATGGGGGGCGGTAGCCCCCCAAAATCGAAAACTTATACCCTAAAACGGGGGGTATGGGGGGCGGTAGCCCCCCAAAAACGGGGGGATGGGGGGCAGAGCCCCCATTCCATAAAAAGAGTACTTAATTTTTCTATTGCACCTTTTCTTTTAGCAGAACATACAATATGATTTGCAGTTTTACTTGCAACATTAGTGTTACTTTCACGATTTTGTTGGATCCTTGCGCAGGTAGACCAATGCTAAGATTCAACTGAGGAGCTCCTAATTTTAGAAGAGCCAAAAGGAGGTTTAGTTGTTTTACTTCCAACATTACATGCGCAAGGATCCACCAAAATCGTGAAATGAACACTAATGTTGGAAGTAAAACAACTAAACCTCCTTTTGGCTCTTCTAAAATTAGGAGCTCCTCAGGCGAATCTTAGCATTGGTCTACCTGCGCAAGGATCCAGCAAAATCGTGAAATTAGCACTGGTGTCGAACGTTCAACAAATCATCCTATATGTTCTTCTAAAACAAAAGGTGCAATTGGAAAATTAAGTACACTTTTTATGGAATGGGGGCTCTGCCCCCCATCCCCCCGTTTGGGGGGCTCCGCCCCCCATACCCCCCTTTTAAGATTTCCTCTTTCGATTTTGGGGGGCTCCGCCCCCCATACCCCCCTTTTAAGATTTCCTCTTTCGATTTTGGGGGGCTCCGCCCCCCATACCCCCCTTTTTGAATTTAGCTTTTCGATTTTGGGGGGCTCCGCCCCCCATACCCCCCGTTCTAAGGTTAACGTATCAATAATCACCCGATGAACCCCCTTCGGGTTCTAAATAAGTGTTTTCAATATGGCGGTTATCACTTTTCTGCAAACCGATTTTACACAACTATAAAAATTTATTACTCGAAAACGGTAAATGAGCGCCAATTTATTTTTCGAAAAATGGATTCTACAGGCCAAAATACATATAAAAAAAAAATTTGAAAAAAATCGGAGGTGGGTAACACTTTGCTATATATTTACCAACAAAAGTCTTTGAAGAGAAATTAAAAACGATAGAAGTCAATGGATTAACCGCGAGGAAAAAAACAAAACAAAAAAGTCATAAGTAATCAGTGGACGCACTCCATCACAGCGAATAACTTATCTAATGGCGGCGGGAACCATCAGCATAAATCAGGTAAAAATATTACGAAACTAAAAGCAAAAAAAAAAAAACAACAGCTGCCAACTCACGAATGTACATCGACTGCCTACTAATAGCTAGGTTGTTGGCCAACAGCCGCACAATCTCTCCCCTGGGGCTGCGCGCTTGTTGATATAATGTCAGCAGAGTCTCTCTCTCTCTAAGAATTGTATTGACCGCATTCAATTGACTTCCATCAAAGTGCAAAATGTGAATGCGCATCCAAATACTGTCACCTGTGCGCGCCTGATTACCTGCGCAGACGCGCTACTTAAGATTCAGGTGACAAATCATAGATCAAAGACGCTTGCACCTGTGATAACCGCAGCGCAATTGCAAATATACACACGTCTGCGCGGAGTGAATGGACAAAAAAAATTTAAGATTTTAATTTTTATGTAAAAACTCACACATCAGATTATGAACGAGCTCCTCGTCGCATGGGAACGTTTTTCGTGCAGTTAATAATGATCGAAAACATCTCTTTTATGCCCGCATTAATTCTTCAGCAACTCTAGTTCCACTTTTTTTTTGTGAAGGATCAACTTTTGAGATAAGTTCCATGAAAACAATTAAAAAAAATCGTTTCTTGTGTGGAACTCATATCAAACAATCCAGTCTCGCTCTCTGTACATGTCGTCCCAAAATGAAAACGACGAGCACGGAGCGTGCAACATTCATTTCATACGTGATATTGCGAAAAATGTTTCTAGTTTGGTTATGGATGCGATCAAAGGAATTGACTCCGGCTTAGATGCAAGTTGGCTAGATTGTCAGGGCTCCGCTCTAATCTGACCTAAATTTCGTATGGAGTATGAAATTGAGTCTTTGCTGGAGCTGCTCTGGTTGTGCGACTAGTAATGGCTGATGGTGACTGCTATTATTTTACAGGTGTAATCAGGTAGTCAAAAGTCAAATTGTTTTTGTTATGTTTCAGTTTTTTGGAGTTACCTACATTCGTTTGGTAGAATGGAGAAGGTAAATCAACTTTTGGTTGATTGTGGTGTTTACTGTGTGCGATAGGAAAGTTTTGTTATATCATCGCATGTGAAAGGATTTTAAAATTAAGTTTTTTTTCTGCTCAAATTAGAGATTAGTTTTTTAGGTGATTAATGTGGGTAAGTGAAGTATAGTTGAAGTTTTATTAAAAAAATGTACGAATGTTGCAATTGATGTCGGTGAAGTCGGAAAAGTCGTATGAGTTCCAAATAAATGGTGCTGTATCAATTTGTGTCATTATAATTTAAGATTATGAGTGATTTCAATGATTCATGTTGCTTTCGACATTTTGAGCAACTGGTGTTCAATGACAGGTTTAACAACTGCAAAAAACCAATAATATGGAATATTGGGGGTGCTATACAGGAGACTAAGACGCACTGATGAAACCGGTTTTATGGGAGAGAAACCAAGAAAAGCCTATTTTCCCCTTTCTCCTCTTCGTTTCTCTCCCATAAAACTGTCTTATAGGCCAATTCTTAGTTGTGACGGTTCATAAGTCATAAGCAAATATGAAAACATTAATCTTGTGACAAATCAGCTGTTTCTGATTCTCAGTGAAAAATCACAACATTCATCACTAGAATTCCACCACAATTGTGGTGGTAATGTGAAATGTCAAATGTTGTGAAATTCTTATGTGAAATGTCAATCATTAAACGCGCGTCAAAATGGAAACAGGTAAATTTTTCTGTAAATAGTATGAAATTTGACTGTTTATATTATTTTTAAGTCTTTACAGAAGGGAAAAAGTATTTTGCCGGAATCATTTAGAAATTCGACAAAATAAAAAGACCGCACCAACCCGAAGCGGATAGAAAATCTTTGGGCTGATTTGGCTGGAAATTTAAATACCCTTAAAGGGCCCGTGTGAAAAAAATTTTGTTTTGTTAGTTTGCATCCGTTTTCCACCTTCCTCTCGGTCTACACGGCAGGGAGTTCACCATGTGTAACTTTCTTATCTTTACAAGCAGATATGAAACTGTATGTAAATTTCAGAGCCAAAAAAGAAGAAGATTAGAAGTAAGGAAGCACATTGTGCATGTGTGTTAGTTTTCACGACGAAAATTTTTGTTGAAAAAGTAACAACACTCTCCTCTTGCCGTTTTGCCCCTCTCTTCAAAAACTCGCTTTTACAAACAAAATTTTTAAAAACAAAACTGTTTTTTAAACTGTCTGTTTGGTGAAAACCCGGCATAAAGGCCCAAACATATAGCAGAAACGAAAACAAACCGAAACGAAAAGAATGAAATAAATCGTATGATAATGTATGAACTCGGTTATATAAACGAACAGAACGAAAGATATAAATTGATTCCATTTCGGTATTCGTTTCAGCTATTCAGCCCGCTACTTTGACAGTTCGACAGACAGTTTGTTTTCAAATTTAAAGTAGTTGAAAGAACGAAAAAGAAGTTATTTTAAAAGAATGCAGTCAATACAAGGTGAAAAAATTGAAATTTTGATTTCTCTTGTGATTTCTCGACATCCGCCATAAATTATATAAATTGTTTAATATATGTATTTATCGAAAAAAAAACTCTTCTACTCAATGCAAAACTTTTAAATGAGTGTGCGAATTTTTGATCTGTGCCATGTAAAGCATATAAAAGTAGTCGTTTTGTTAACAGTAAATTTATGTGAAATGTCGCTCGGGATGTATGAAGAAAGTTTCCCTCGTCGATGGCCAACAAATGTCAAAGTATAAATGTGTGCGCTGTTTTTCGAAAATTTGTTTGATAACTTGTTTGACCGTTGTTGGAGGCCTAATTAAGCGGACAGAACAAACGGACCGGATTAAAGTTGGTCAGCTTTTAACTTTTTACGTGAGCTGTCACCTCAATGTCGTTGCATTCAAATTGATATCGTGTGTTTTTTAAACACCTTTTTTTATATTAATATTTCTTTTTAATTAATAATTTTATATTAATATTTGTTTTTTTCATGGAAAATTGTAAAATAGTTCATTTGGCAACTGGTCAGCTGATTAAAAACGAACGGACGGAGCGGATTCAATCCGCCCAAAGGGTAGAGAAAAAACGAACGGAGCGGACAGAACGGATTTGTTCTGTTTCAGGCTTAAAACTAAAATTCGCTTTTCATACCAATTGACATTTGAATTGTTAAGCTGGAAACAGATTGCGCTCATAAGGCCGCGTTCCCATGGGCTGCATGCCGCATGGCAAAAGCTCTTAATGTTCTCTGATTGGCCAGGAAAAAATATCTGTCTCGACACATGTTTTCTCTCTTAAGAGCATTGTTGCAAAAATCATGCAAAGAGAAAATCTCTTATCCGTGCGGCAAAATCATGGGACTGTCAATGTAAACGTGCTGCAAAATCACGGAACTATCAAGTTGACTATTCTAGCGTACTCAGTTTGATTTCTTTGATAATGTTTTATTAGCACTATTGTACTGAGTAATTTATTTTTATTTTTGTAGTAATCTATTTCCAGCACTTGTCACTCACAAAAATCATCAGAAAACAGCTGAGTTCTGACAACACGGAGATGCATCCATGGGAACGAGGAGATGCAGCTATGCGGCAAGCTTTTTGCAGCCTCTCACGAAAATTTCCGAATACTACACGAAGGCAAGCCGAAATCGAGCTTTTGCCGTGCGGCATGCAGCCCATGGGAACGCGGCCTAAATGTCAGAATAAGCAGTAATATACACAACCTGATTATGCTGAACAGAATGCATGGTGAAGCGTTTTATTCCGTCTGACATTTATCAGCGCAGATGGAATATTATGACCGTTGCAATGTGTTTGCAGCTTTAAGGACGATTCACACACATCAGTCCCGTCACGTCTTAGTTACGTCAGTTCCGAGAAATCTGAAATTGACGGTTCGGTGACGGTGACGGTGAGCTTGACTTGACTGTTTCGGAACGGCGGCGGCTCAGTGTAGACAGTGCCATTAACTTTCAAAGAAAGCATATTTTTTGTGACTGTGCTTCTCGGAACTGATGTAACTGCACGTGACGTGACTGATGTGTGTGAATTGGCCTTTATTTGGCACAGACCGTTAACCAATCTTAAACTAAACATTTAATTCTTCTTTGCACACAATTTGACATTCTTGCTCAATTAAAAGTCTAAAATATTTCCTAAATAGGTTTAAATGTAAGAGATACTTCTAAAAAAAGTTTAACAAGTATCATTCACCTCAAGGACATTGCTTTAAAAAAATTCTAATACAATTTGCATCCATAAACACCCGTGATGGCCAAACAAACCAAAAGTTGAGTCAGTCTCCAAACAAAAAACGAAAATAAATATAAAATTTAAAAAAAACAAGTTCGCCACTTAAGTCTTTCGTCCACAAACATATTTCGGGTTGTTTAATCAAAATCTTTGTCTAAACATCGGAACTTTTAGAAGAAGAAAAAAATGTTCTTTATGAACACAAAATTTATTCACGAAAATTAAAAACGAACAGGAAATGTACCTATTGCCGGACTGTCGGTTTCATGGCCTCTTTTTTCCCACCGCCAATATAAGCAATTTGAAAGCCAAATTTCACTTTTTTTTTCGTCATTTTGGCGATGCCATAGAGAAAAACTAACTAAACACAAAATCGGGATTGTTCGTGTACTGTTAAAAGTATTTAGAAAAAGTATTTGTATTTATTGTTATCACTATTGAAAAGCATTTTGCCTAAAAAAAATCGTTGTTGAAATAGCGAAAGAAACATTTCATGCCGTTACTGGTTGCTGCTTGTTAGCTCAGTTTCGCCGCTTACATTGCGAAAAAAATTTCGAAAATGAAAACTGTCACTTTTATCTGTTTACCAAATACGAAAAAAAATTCTTTTATTATCCACTTTTAATAATGGCGAAATTGTTTAGAAATTTTTTAGACTTGCAAATATCATTTATTTTGTGTGGTTTTAAATGAAAGTTTTCTCATAAATTGTTAGAAATTTCACTTTCTGTGTTACACTTTTTGAAATTTTTTTCGTGTTCCTTAACTGTCAATGAATCTCTTTCTTCTTTTCTTAATTCTCTTTTCCAATTCAGAAATCCGCCAAATAACTGCGTAAAATGCTGAATAATTCTTGTGATCGTGACAGTAGCAAGGAGGTTATATCAATTTCATTTTTTTCCACTTGAATATTTATGAGTTAGCGAAAATAAAACAATAAAATTAAATTAATTTGAGAATCTTAAAATCGCGGTGTTTTTATTTTTTTTATAACCGGTTTCTCTTTTTTTTTCATATTGTTGTGGCATCATAACCTTGAATGTCAGTCACTAAGGCAGCATGCGTTTTTTTTCTCTCATTTTTGTTTAATTTTTGAAAATATTCACGTGAGATACAAATCTTATTTATTAATTCTGTAATTAAGATAGGTTCTGAAAAGATTGGATTTTAACATCGGTGGTTTTTAAATAGGATCTTTTTTTTTAATAAACAATTTGTGATTGCATAACTTAATTTTATACTATTTATTTTTATATTATTTATAGAATTTTTTTGTTCAAGTTGTAACTAATTAATTAAGTAAATCAGAAAGAAGAAAAAATCTGTCAAACAACATCGTAGTTGTGGAGAAGGCAGGTCACAGTACTCGTAAAAATATAAAACTTGACGAAAAGAATTTATAATATGAAGAAGAAGATTTTTATCATCGCTAAACCACAGATAATCGATTTGAATACAGAAGCTGGCGGCTTTATGGGAAGCAGGTTCTGATATAGGAATTGTAAAAAGCAATTAAAGAAATCAATTAAGTTAAATCAAGCCGAAAAATACTTAATATATTGCAAAAATTGCTTGGACCCAACAAAAGTCCA
Organism: Thereva nobilitata; assembly: GCA_963855945.1. Classification (NCBI taxonomy): domain Eukaryota; kingdom Metazoa; phylum Arthropoda; class Insecta; order Diptera; family Therevidae; genus Thereva; species Thereva nobilitata. Next base: position 15,990,367 of record OY979696.1, on the reverse strand, counting down.
TGAACTATAAAACATCATTTTGTTGTATAAGCCACAACTTTACGCATGAATGCCTACCCACATAATTTGCAATAGAGGTGGACGCCATGAAATGGAAAATTGCCAAAGAGTTTGAAGGTTGACATATTCACATAGCTCAGAAGCATAGTCAGAGTTTATATAGGCCAAAATGATAACTTTTTTGGTAATTAAATTTATTAGTATCAAAATATTTACAAAGAATTCTCAAATTTTAGGCTGAAAATGAAAATGATAGAAAATAGATGTGATGTCTCTTATGTATAGCTGAAGATGAAGCTCAATGCAATATCCGAATTGATGTTGAGCTTTCAACCAAAGATTCAAAATCATAGTTGTGGATGATTTCAATGCTGAAAAAAGGCTACATTACTTTAATTAAACCAGCAGACCTCTCCTACGCCTCTATCCTTTTATATCCTATCTTTTTCTATTCTTCAAACTAAGCTTTTAAAAAAATGGCAAAACATGGTACAAATTTGGTCTTCTACACATTGTAGTACAACTAATGCAGTTTCCAATGACATATAGTGATGCCCTCGCAAACCTTCGCAAACTAATTTTTTTTTAATAATTTTCAGAATGTGTCGTTTAAATCAGCGGCAAAGATTTCATCGAAGAATGAAGCTGTAGAGCATTTGTTCACTAAAACTTTAACCCGAATACCTGAAAGCTTTGTACTGGAGGATGAGTTGGACGTCCAGGAAATTTTACGAATTAAATTTTTGAATTTAAATAAGAAATTCATCGTGTGTGTCAAACTTTACGATCGTTTTAAGGATCTGATTATTTGGCAAAGGTTTTCAGTTTTACTTTGAAAGACGATGAGGATGAGGTGTTCGAAGTTCAGGCCAAACAGCTCGATCCTTCGAAGCGTGGTCGTCCTCCAAGTGTAGAATTTAGTTCCCTCAGTGACCGACAAAAAAGGAATCGTCTGCGAACATTTCAAAAATTTGGATCGGAAGAATAATGGACAACCACTTTGTGCGGAATGTGAAATAAGTGCTGTGGATGTGCTGGACAAGTTGGAGAACTCACCAACCAAGGGCAAGATCATGAGTAGGACCATAGGGTTGCCCATCATCCTCATTTACCGAAGAAACTGCTCTAACTATACCATCTCGGTCTAAGTGTCGAAGAGTAAAACTTCCTGCGAAGCAAATGCAATGAGATCGGACATGATATATTTCCGTCTTATTATAAACTAAAACAAATGAGAGAAACTTTGCTGCCAGAAGATTGCCACTTTACTAAGTAAGAAGTCAGCAGAATGCAATTTGCCAGCACTTATGATGAAATTGATGTTGATTTTAATCCAATCAAATTGGGGAGTCTCAGATGCTGACCGTAGACAAGCTCTGCTGGTAAGCATTGTAAGTGGGTCTTAATTGTCGTGCGGATGCCAAAGGGCAAGTCTTCGTTGCAATGAGTAGTGTTGCCCCTTGCCATTAAGGCCGGGCGCACATTGAGACGCAGGCGACCCAGGCACGATTTCTGTGTCTCATGCTTTTTAAGGGAGAACCGCGAATTGAAGAGCAGGTGACACGAATACCAGGCGCGGACTTCACGACACTTGTGGATGGGGCACAGAAACTGTGTGACACGTGCCTCGTACGGACTTTTTTTTTAAATGGAAGAAAAATTAATCGAGTTCGAAGTAACCCAGAGTTATGACACCAGCCTCTCAAAATATTTGAGGTCAAAATTTAAAAATGCAATCTGGGAAAGAATAGCTACTTTCGTCAAACTTACTGACAAAACTGCTCCGCAATGTGCTTAGACAACTGTGTAACGTAGTTTTTTTCTGTACTGCCCTGTTTTGCGCGTACTACGTGACATAGCTTTGGGTAGTCTGTGAAACCGTTCGACATTCAGTTTGATTCGAATTGCGTACCTTGGTCAGTTGTGATTTCAAGGGATTTCAAGGCGACAGTCAACGTTGTGGGTTGTTAATGAGCGTGACGACTAGTCTGCGACAACGTCTTGTTTTCCTGACCCAAATGTCTGATGGCAATTACTGGTATGCTCGCATCGGGAGGACGTGTTCAGATGTTTTAGGGTGTCACTTGAATTTATCCGCCACATAGGGCTCACGTTGCATACCGAAACCTCAAATTCTGGGTAATTTATTTGGTTATCTTCTAACGCATTCTTTTTCAGAAATGCATATACCAATAACTAGTATCTGCAAGCTCCTTGCATGAAATTGTGCCAGTTGTCCCTCAGTAATTATTGAATTGAGCAAAAAATCTTTATAATATCATAAATTGTATAAAAAAGTGACATGTTATATACAATCTGTCAATTTACTCAAAATCAGCCAAATTCAAGGAAGTCGTTCCTTTTATTCAACACTTAAAAGTACATCAAACACACTTACGAACATTATTAGAGCACAAGAACTTGTTAAAATGCTTAGAAAATATTGATTTCAAATTATATTGAGGTTCTTACATAAAGAAACCAGGACTTCAACTATGATGCAATAATATTTAACAGTAGCACTTTTAACACAATTTTTTCCACTCGACTGTGTTTGATCGAATTTATTGTGCAATTTGTCAAAGTTGGTGGAGCTACTTTTGAAATTCGATTCATTTTTTCTTCATCACATTTATACAAGTTTCTCTAAAATGGATCAAATTTCGATTTGAGTTCCGCTCTTAAGTTTCTAGTTTTCTTAATTTGAATTTAAAATTTATTGGTTTTTATTTACTATAACATTAATTTTAATGTTAAAACAAAACAAAATCCACTTAGATATAAATTTCTACGTCAACACATTGTCAATGGTGGAATCACTGAAACGTAAAATACTAGATGTCGCTTCGCAGTTAGTACATCACTTTGACAGTTAATTTCAATGGAAATTGTTGCACAGTATATAAGAAAGAAAAGTAGCAGCAAGAAGGTAGCTGTAGTAGATGTCAGAAAGAGAATTAACTATCTGGAAAGCAAAGAAGATCACCTGCGTGAGTGCAGCAATAACTCTAGAGGTGCAGCGCATATTTTTACAGTGTATCATCGCAAATGACAGATAGAATTGCGACCGGATATTTACCTTTACGCATGAGAAAACAACACTTGCCACCGACCGGGGCTGTGCATGTTGACATTTTTCTCATTATTTGAAATTTACTTTTTTTCTTTCTTTCTTTTATTTTACGTTTCTTTTATTTTACGCAACAGGAAACTTACCACAGTAAATTAATTGAATTATTTGATAAAGAGAAGAATTTCACAATTATTTTTTTTCTTTCTAGTGGTTTTAGAGTGAAATGTGTAAGTCGGTTTTTTTTCTGTTAAACAATTAACTATGTAGGTGAGGGTGCAGCGAAGTGTTCTCGATGAAAGCAACCAAGAACCAGAAGTTTGAACACTTAGCAATAGCATTGAGATCTTTATCTGTTAATTTGTCATGTCAAATGATAATTTGACGTTCGTGATGATCGATTGACAGGAACATTTTAATTCTCAAATAATTCATTTGGAAAACGCCGGTTCTGTCTAAAAGGTGATTTAACTATCTATTTTAGGCTTCAATTACTACGTATACATGAGGAGTTGAATAGTTGAGTTGAGGTGGAGTTAAATTTTCGATAATCCACAAAATTCGACAAAAATCACAAACAAAACACAGAAATGCTACTGTCAAATAAATTCAACTACTCAACTACTGAGATTGCGTATATATGCATAATTTCAACGCAACCCAGGTAGCAGAGCTGAGTCGAGTTCAGTCGACCCTATCTCAACTCGACTCGCGTCTACATGCATTTGAACTCGGGTTCAACCTGGCTTCAACTCATCATGTATACGTAGTAATTATAAAGGGTCCTTCAACAATAGGTGCCATTTTAAATTTTGCACCATTTTTGTACTGTCAACATACAACTGTCATTACGATGAAATAAGACAAGTAAAATATAGGAGAATCGATCCACACTCGCAAAACGCTTTGAAATAGTGAAAATTCGCCACAAAACTGGTGAAAATATCACAGACGGTTCGTAAAGTTCGTACTGCTTGTGATCATCATCAAGCGGCTTCTCGCAGATGCATAACAAATTTAATCAATAAATTCGAACGCCTCGGACAATTTAGTGATGTAAAAACTCCAACTAGTGCTCGTTTGGCGAGGTCAGCTAAAAATATCGCCTCTGTGGTTAAAAATCGAAGTTTGTCCGTTTCAAATGATCACAGGAATTGGCGATATCACTAGCCAGTTTGCACCGCATTTTGCCTCGTGGCCCAGATGCTTACAAGTTATAGTTAACAAGAAGCTAGCAGATCACACCGTACATTCGGGATGGCGATGTAACCGGATAACAATTTTTTGATAATGCTTCTGGTTCGACCGTTACAGTGAAAGGATTGCGTTAGCGAACAATGTTGACTGACTTTTTTTTGCTTTTATTTTCAGAAAGATGGCGCCAACTGTCACACAGCACACGAAACTTTAAACGTCAAACTTCAATTAGCCGCCGAGATCGTGCGATCGAACACCATTTTCAAAATATAAAAGAAAACGTGAAGCTCGGGCGGTTTAAACTCGGGCTAGAAGAAAAATGACCATCTTTGATTATGATCCAATTCTCTATTCGTGTTTAGGGGCGCCTTGGCGGGCACTGTGACCTATTTTGATTGGTCTATTGTGCCAACCCCGCGGATTTAGGGCAACGCTTAATATACTAATACCTAATAAAATCTGTAAAGCTAGGGTCTACGCTACCTATGCACCTTGGGGACAAAAATATTCGGAGACGGCTACTTCTGGTAGGAGATTGGGCGGGAGGTTGATAATGTCTCCTCGGAAAACAATTATTGTTATGGAAGTTAGCCTCGGGATAATCAAGATTTACGGTGAAGACCTCAACAAGGCCCTGTCCGAGGACTTATGATTAGATATACAAAAATTTCATATAAGGAATTGGAGTAAACTAGCAAAACGTAGACTAGTGAAGGAGAGATTTCAAGAGACCGAAATCCCACAAGGACGGTAGCAGAAGAAGACAGAGGTAAACTCCTTCGAATTGCCGAACATCAATATAGATAGATAGCAGAAAGAGGAATGAAAGAACTGATAACGGCAATGTGAGGATTACTCGGCGTGCTTCTATCCAACATTACGGGAACGAAATGCTAACTTCGATGATCGAATAGGAGATGGCTTCCACGTATATCGTGCTTACAGGAAATGGCAAGAGAAATAAAAGCTGCAAGGAGGGACGATAAGAAAGAAGGAATGGTGATCAAGTTAAGAGAGTTGAAAAAACAAACGACCTGTCACTGGTGTAATCGTACCACGGACCTCTTGAGGATGAAATTACAAAAGTTGACGCACTTTGAATGGGAAACGACGTCCCAAACCCATATATTTAACATAATATTGTGTAGCGCGAAGCCTTCTCCTTCTATTGCCGCTGGGATGTTTTGTTTTCAAGATGGCCGAAAAAACCTTGGCGACGTACGGCCAGGACGATCTTCCACGTCAAATACGGTCCCCCAACTGAGCACTAATTACGTCCAAAGCTGCTTGACCTCTGTACTCGAACCAGAACCGGTTTATTGAGTCTAAAGCTTAAGGGCATTACTTTAAAGCTTGGTAAAAAGCTCTCCGAATACGTAAGGCAGATGTTGGGATTGCCCCATTTCATTTGTAATGAGGTTTTTTCATAGAGCTCTTATGAAGCCTCACTTTAGTATCGCTTTTTTTTGTGTGGTGCTCAGGAGGAATCTAGCCCGAAAGCCCACTTTCGGTATGCCCCTCATTTGCCACATGTGATCCTCCTGAGAAACCTACGTGGAAATCGCTCTTTCGGCATGCCCCTTCTGAGGCAATCTCTTTTTTAAATGCTAGTCGGGTGGGGTTTAAAAAACTTAGGCTCTCCAGTTATAAGTTATTAATAGCTCTAATATAATATATTTAGTTTTCGTATGAAAAGCCTTGCTCGTGTGCGGCTCTTCGACCACGTTCCTTCGTCTGCAGCGATCGAGGCAGCCCTCTAACGTTCTTTTTTTTATGTGGAAGGCTAGAGCTCAGGGAAAGCCCTTTATACTGTCGACAATCTATTTTCTTCGTATAGAGTGCAATGTCGAACAGCAAGTTCTAGTCGATAGATAGTGAAGGGGAAGAGAGAAGTAGGAAGGAACTGCCATAACCACCTAACTCCAACCATTTCTATCGCGACTCTGGCATCGGTGCAACGAGAAACAACTCGCTGGAGTGTTATGCCTCCTGAAACGAGTTGAATCCCATCAACCAACCGATGACATGCGCTTAGTAGAGCGCGGCAGTGCTAACGGAAGGCGGAAAGTGAAAGTGCATGTCCTTCCATCCCCAGGCTCTCCGCCGGTCCTGGCACGTAGTGTGAACGAGCTTACAGACGAAGACTTCCAGTATTGTTTTGAACAATAGAACATTCGCATTTAGCGGTTTAAGAATAGAGAAGGGGTGTATATTGAAGGAGACACTAATTAGAGCCGGTTTAGACGGTGCGCTCCAGCGCATGCGCCTCATGAACTTTGCGGATAAAGGGAGAAGTGGGGCGGTACCTCTCATCATCCCCACTTCCCCCTTCATCACCAAACGTTCGTGAGGCACATGCGCTGGAGCGCACCATCTAAACTGGCTCTTAAATTTATATAAATCTCCACAGTCGCCACACCTCGTACTTCCGGTCCGTATTCTCAGTGTTATATCTTCTAACCGAGACCTAAAATTTGAAATGTTTCGCAGAAGAAGGTGTGATGGATGATAGACGGTCTAGGTTGTGTCATATCACATTCGCTTTCGTTAGATTCCAGTTATGATTCTTACTCACCACTCCCATAACCACAATTCGCTGACAAGAATAGAAATCTGAAAAGGTGATCGCGCCAACTTTCAATTTCTTTTCCTTAGTAAAAATTTCCGACAAAGCATCTTCGAACTTTCAATGAAAGCACCTTCCTCTGTCTTTCATGTGATCTTGAAAAGCTCCCAATATGTAAATAACAAAAGATGAATAAGTAAAAACCTACACCAGATAACCAAAAAAAAATACTGATCTGGATAAATATTTGTGGCACAAAAACTCTCTAAAAGCGAACGATATATCATTCATGACTCATACTTTCCAAGATTGTTTTTCGCTTTCTCATTTGCATCTCATTAATCTTTCACCTTTCGCTTCACATGCACAAAGCAAAAAGTGTAATTAAGAGAATAAAGGCAACAATTTAGCATACACAAGATAAAAGCTGATATCCGGAAACAAGATAAAATTCTTGAGAATTTGAGCAGCCAAAATCTTGCGGCGGTTACTCAATCAAACATTGAACAACAGCAAAAAAAACATCGGTGATAAAGTACCGAAGATTATAAAAATATAAAATATGATGTGATGACCTCTGCTCTACAAAGATAAACACAAAACGTTACAAAAAGAGACACAACAGCGGCATTAGAGGCAGCTGTGTCTAATATTTTTGTCGAACCTATTCAAATCAACCCTGGCACATACTCGTTCCGGTCGAATTTAGTGTGCCTGGCCGTATCAGATTTGTACCTGGAAGGAGTCGCGCTTCTTCCATTCGTGTGTGCACGCGGAGATGTTTTCCATTTTATAAATCAGCAGACTTCGAATTTGCATTTCAAAGCCAGGTAACAAAATGAAAATGCAAATCACTTTTTATCACGAATAAATTGAAACTGATTTTTCGTGTCTCTGAAAGTGTGTGCGTGTGATTTTTGATGCCTCCACGGCGAAAAATAAAACCGAATCGAACAAAGCCTAAAAAAAATTCGTGCCCGATAAAAACAGACCCGAAAAAAATCCCAATGACGGGCAAACGCGCATGACCAGACTGTAAATTGGTTGCTTTAAATATATATGGCGAACTGCGCAAGACTTTTGTTAAGAAGACCGAGACGAGAATCAGCTGACGTCAGATCTTGTGGCTGAAGATTAATTGACAAGGGGAAATACGGTAGCCGCGAAAGAAAAAGGCTTGACAATGAAGGAAATAAAAACGAAGCGATTTAAAAGGCTCCGCGGCGGCAACAAAAACTTCGTGCATCTTGTAATTTCGAAAATTGTTGCTCAGGTTTAATTTTGTGGTTTTTTCCTCCATTTTGACGTTTTATGACTTTTGAGTTACTTTTGTAGAGTTGAAAGAAAAAGTTACCTAGAAGTGCGCGTACGAGGTGTGTGCTTTATCTTAATGAGAATTGATAAAAATCAGTTTAACAGCAAGTTTTCCTAGTAGTATAATAGTGTTGTATAAGTTAGTGCGGCTATAAATCAGTTTTTGAACAATGAACAAAAAAAACTGGCTATCGGCAATTATAAACCAGGAACGAATGCTTTTGCCGTGTTAACAAAAACTTGACCAATATTTTCTCAGAAATTACTCAACTATTATCGTTTTGTTGCAGTGTATCGATTACGTTCGCACAATACGATTTAAAGTGACATGGACATCGGTAAACATTACTTTTTTATGTTTTATAAAACGTTTTCGAACTATTAAACGCAAGGTGCAAAAATCGGTCATAAATGTCAAGGATAAACCCGCTGACCAGAGTAAACACTGTATTAAACGATCTACTAGAGCGAAGGAAGAAAGATTGGCATGAGACGCATGATATCCAGGCGAAAATTGTTAATCGTCGGCACTCATTTCTGGTGGAGTTCAGAGATCGAGGAATGCCGAAGGGCCTGCCTGAAAGCGAGAATGAGAAGTCAGAGAAATCAGAATCGTGCAGATTTGGCTGAAAAATTGCTGAACAAGAAGTAAATCCGACCACCTCAGAAGGTTATGTAGAGAAGCAGACTCGGACCCCTAGGGTGGGCCACATAAAATTATTAGCTCAAGAGCAAACAGTCTCACCGAACGGATCACCTGCTCTGCGCTACTCCAGAATAGAGTACAAGGTGCGAGAAAAGTAATGTCATAATGTGAATGTGCCATAATGTTTGACAAAAGTAATGTCATAATGTAAATGTGCCATAATTTTTGCCAATGGCGTCAAATGTCATTGTTCTTTGACATTTATGTTGTTGACAGATAGAGAATTAGTTAGAACCGAAGCACAATGACATTTAACGCCATTTGCAAAAATTATAGCACATTCACATTATGTCATTACTTTTGCCTTACCTTTTATATGTCCGTTTTCCACAGAACGTGCACACCGGAGATCTAGCCTGCAGCTGGACTCAGAGAATGTACCTGTGGTAAACGCAGAAAAAATTCTGGAAGCCTCAAAAAGGGTATACATCAATAAGGCCTCTGGTATGGTCTGCATACCTAACAAAGCGGTAAAGCTAGTAGCTATGATGGTGTCTAACAAGTTCGTTGAAGTCTTTACAGCATGCCTGGAAGAAGGGGTTTTCGAAGAGCAATGGAAACAGCGGAAAATCGTGCTCTTACCAAATTCGATCCAGTCTTTGGGGGACGCATCGTCCTATAGATCGATATGTCTCCTTAGTTGCATAGGCAAACTTTTCGAGTAGGTGATCTGTAACAGCGTATGCACTCTAACGTCAAAAGGTAAGAAGGCTTGTCACACAAGCAATTCGGATTTAGAAAGCCAAGGTCAACGACTGATGCAGTCAACATGGTGGTGGGCATGGCAAGACACGTCATAGAGAAAATGCGTATTGATAATCTTCGACGTCAAAAAATCTTTTAACTCGGCGAGATGGAGCAAAATAATTGAGGCGTTCATCAAGCTAGGCACGCTAAAGTATCTAGTGCGAGTAGTAATCGATTACCTCCAGGGAAAGTCGCTTAGTTGTGAATCGGAAGACGGACTGAGCGTATACCTGGACGAAATCCGGCTTTCCGCAGGGATCCCTCCTGGGCCCTTTCCTGTGAATTACAATGTTTAATGATGTGTTAAGGCTACGTCTTCCAAAAGAAGCAATTGCGATCGGGTTTGCGGATGATATCGAGGTAGTTAGTGGTCGAAGGACGACACCTCGATATGATGGAATTGTGAGCGAACGAAACGATCTGGGAGATTAAAGCGTAGCTAGAAAGCGGTCATCTGGGCCTTGCTGAGCACAAAACTGAAGTTTTGCTGATCTGCTAAGGAAGAAAACCAGTCCGTAAGGATCAGGGTAGGGGAGCAGATGGTCCACTCACAGCCCTCTCTAAGGTACCTGGGAGAAATGATCGACCGGAGACTACATTTTATAGCACACTTGAAGGGCATAGTAGGTAAAGCATCCGCTATTTGTGTAGCATTTGCAAGAATTTACCCAACGTTGGGGCTCAAGACCTAGTCGCCGCCTTCTGATGGCGAGGGTGGTTGGACCTGTCCTTCTATATGTGGCACTATAGCGCACAGTTCGAAGAACGCTACCTAAAAAAAGCAGTAGATTAGAAAAAAATCAGTGACGAAACAGCACACAGTATGAATGATTCAATAAGCAGAAGCAAGATCTTCTCAATTATTTCCTTAATCAGCTCTATAAGCGGGAAATATTCTTGCCTTCATAAAACAACTGCCTCCACATCGGTCCTATTCCAAGCTGACATCATCCTGTTGGCAGCCATAAGCTATGGTTCTAGAGTTCTGGTCTAATCCGGAATCATTCCCCTTCAAATAGCGCATGTCCGAGAAGTGCGTTTTCGTCATATAGGTAACTTCTGACATATTCAACATGGCGGACTGGAGTTTGACATAAGTCATCTGGATATAGGATAAAATTGGTCCTTCATTGTCACTGATCCTTATTTTTTTGAAAATGAGGAAGACGATCGTCATCGTCAATGAAAAACGCTTTCGATCCAATATTTTATCTTTTTTTGGAGTGAATTGGTCGATATTGACTTGAACAACAGTTGGTTAAAGCAAGATGGCGCCACAAGCCGCGTATTTCCTCGAAGAGGCAATGTAAATTGGCCATTAAGCCTGTTATTATTGGCCTAAGGTATGTGAAGGTCTGAAATATTTCAAACGCATGCTTTTCTATCTTGATTCGGTAGGGTCATAAGGCAGGATCACGCTTTTTGAAGCGAAATGACTAGATGATTACAATTTAAAAGGTTGAACGATTTGGACTGTCGAACCTTTCATGTTGATAATACAAGTTCATATATTAATTTTCAATAAAAAATTACATGCGCACGCATGCGTTGTAGTTAAATGTATTAGGCATAGTCTGAATTAAGGTATTAATAAAGCGATTAGAAGTAGAAGATTGCCAAAGACAGCACGTGATGTTTGAACAAACGGTTCTTCATCAAGTCCATCTAGTATGACTAGTGATGGAGCAATGTAGTCGAATACTTTCAAAGACAAAAAAAATATTTTCAAAATAGGCGATTTATCATAAATGGTGAAAATATCAAAAAAACAAGCAAAACCTTGAAACCAAAAGCGTGACACATTTCAAGTTGCTCTGTTTGACTAATCTGTTTGTATTTGGTGATGTTGGTGATGATATACGAGTAAAATGGTTCTATATCAAAGATTAAATGTTTGAATTGCATTACTTTAAAATGTGCTCAAATTAGTGTGTCTATTTTAAGAAAAACGGTAAATATATATTAAAGCTTCTATAGTGGAAGATACATATTTGTTTGCCTGTCTTGGAAAAATTTACACTGAAATCGTTTAGTCAGAAATTTGGCAGTTAAAATTTTAGTGTGCACAGTTTTCTTTCATTCTTTCGATTTATTCCATTCAAGCGTTAACTACATTGCTTAAGGCCTGTCGATGCTACTATACTCTACAACACCACAAACATATTCTTACCGTCATTATTGCATCGAGCCGACCTCGGTTCTGAAAATGGTATACCTGAAATGAGGGCTTCAGTGAGTTAACTATGAAAAATTTCTTGGTATGAAAGTAAAACTTTGGTGCTGTCATAAATACTCTTGTATGTCTAAATCGATATTTTTTTGTGCATCGAAAAATATTTAAATGTGCAATCTGTAATCGTTAAGTTTAACCTAGTTCAAGTACGATTGAACGTATAAGGTTATTGTCCACGTATCAGTAATTTTTTTCAGATTAAATAGTGTGGATAGTCTTGTTGTTGCCTGTGGACAATAAACGCGAACTTTTGCTGATTCCGTGAGTTCAAAGCTTACGACGTATAAGAATTTCTTGTGAGTTTCGTGAAGATCTAGCTAAAACGATATTTGAACGGAAAATACCGACCCAGGGAAAGAATTGATAAAGAAAGGAAAGATCGGTGATATTTCGTGATATTCAAACGTCATTAGTATAACTAGTATACATTTGACTTCACATTTAGTCCTGAGAAAACTGTGCGTACTTTTTGGTACAAGTATCCCATATTTTGAAACAAGCCCAAAAGAAACAATCGATCTTGTAGTTTGCCCAATTATTTGTCGTTCTAGCTCGTCTGTTCGTTTAACAACCCGTCGGCACTCATTTTGATATCGTCGTTTCTGATATTGGATAATGATAGAAAAAATAAAGAGCAAGAGGAGCATGTTCTTTGAGTCGTGAGTCATTGGGTGACGCCTTCTGCCCGTCCGATTCTCCGTAGTGTGAAATTAGTACAAGAAACCACTTTAACACAAACCATTGCCGGCTTTGATAGCCTAGCGGTTAACGCGCCCGAATACCATCCCAGAGGTATGTGGTTCGAATACACTCCACGCCATTTGTATTTCTCCCACCTAGATGATATAGATAAGGGAACTGGTGTCCAAGCTGAGCTCTACTAAATCTTTAGCCTTCATCCCAGATCCCGGCATCCGCATTGAAGCCTTCCTTGTGCCATACGAGTCTACGTTGCGGTATGGTAGGAAAAACTCTGGATAGCGTCAGCGCCAAATCAAAAGGGAAATTAGCATGTGGGGAAATGACAATCCCACACACATTAAGATTGCGTGTATGGATAAAACACAAGCGCACGCGCATTGTAATTTCCCCTTCGAAATCGGTTTACAGGCGACTGCACTGCAATCCCTTATGACATCTGACCACGGCAAGAGCCGCAGTGAGATTGATTGAATTGTGATTGAGAATATAAATGAGCCGGTAATTCGCGCTTTTAAACGAACAGTGCGACTCGCTTTTATCATACACTGCTAAAAATATTTGTCATTAGAGAATTTTTTGTTGAAGTTAATATTAAGTTCCAGGAAAAAGTAAGAGTAAATACACACCAAAACGGGAATAATTCTTTTTCATAAGTTTAATTTTTTTTTATTAAAAATATTTTCGATATAAATATTAATTCCATGTCTTCCGTAATCTTTCGCATTTGAAAGGCAATCAATTTTTCAATTTACTCGGTATGAATTTTAACAGTGCATAGCCCTAACTATAATGGTCTTACGATGTCTTAAGACAGCTTAAGATGGTGTACGTTGCTATGGGGACTAGAACTAGCAACTACAATGGCCTTTAGACGATCTTTCGTTCTCTTTCACAAACTTTCGTTAAGTGTTAAGGCTACGCTCAGGACCGTAGAATCTTCAAGAAATTGACGTTAGCGATTAATATTTAATTTGGTGTTTTACGAAAATTAAAGTATTAGTGAGAACATAATAAAAAAGATTATTTGAAATTAAAATCTGTGTTGAAAAGATATTGAATACTGGAATATTTGTTCCTTGAATTTTGATTTACAAATATCAAAAACGTCTGAAGGCAATTATAGCTGAGCTTAAGATTCATTACATTTTGACAGAAAATTAGCCAGTCTTAAGAGAATTTGACGAGGAGTCTTAAGACGTCTTAAGGCTAGGGCTTGGTTTACTATCTACTATCGTAGTGCGGACTTGAGACTAACTGCGCCACTAGAGACTCTCACTACACATGCATACAGCGATTTTGAGTCTTTCTTTGGATTTGACGCAACCTCTACCTTAATTTTAATGTGCACAAAAACAGGCTAAAGCTTTGAGATCTTCTCGCGCATGCGATCCGAATACACTCTCGCGTCCGAAATCTCTTTCAGAATAGCGCTTGACAAATTTCTCTACGTCGAGATGGAACGGAACTATGTATTGCAGCAGTCGATGAGGTACGATTAGACCCAGTGATAAAAAGGCATGCCATACTTTGAATCTTTTTTAGTTTTGGAACTATTAAGAACGGTTCTATGCCAGCACAATAAGGTTCCTTATACTACCCTAAGATGATAGTATATATCCAATAAACGCTTTTTCGTTATAGACACCATGTGGATCCATAATAGAGCGAGAGCTCGCTGCAAAAAACCTGACCTATCGAGAAACAATTTCAAACTATAACCAAATTAAAGTGTGAGCATTTTTATATTAGAAAACACAGGTGTGCCATGTCAAAACTTTTATGTTAGTGTTTTTTTACTACTTAAAGCTCCTATACCGCTTATCGTAGAGTAACATAATTGGGCTTGTTTTTTAGGTAATTGTGTATTCTTTTATTTGCTATAAAGAACGGAAACTTTAGTTACTCCATTTAGGAGCTTTTTCGATATTTTCCATCTGAACCTTCCAAATTTTTAGTTTTTTAGCAGTTTTCTCAGAAAAATGCATAATTAACAGTACTTTTTTTTTAAGTTTCTGATGCACCAAATCATTCTCTAAAATAGTTCTGTAACTGTATACGCAAGAAAATAGTGTTAATTAACTAAACCTATCAATAATATCATTGTAACGCTACAAAATATCTTTTGTGCCCGGTATCCAATACTGGAATTTTGTTCAATGCCGTCAACTACGAGATCTGTCGTTAGTCTTCACAATTGGGCAGCTTTTTTGTTTTCAATTATCTTCTTTTTACTGTTGGAAATTCCTTCTGTAAAGGGTAATTTAAGTATCGTAATCAGGAGTCTATTACAAATGACCTTTTATATAGTAAAAATACTATTTGTTCAAGGGATTTGTTGTGTTTTTTTTACTAAAATTTATAAAAATTAAAAAAAACGAACTCTGATCAACAAATCAAAGCTGCATTTTTGAGTGACACTTCAAAAAATGTCTTCGATAACTTCGCCGCAGGATTTTTATGAATTTTATAGATTTTTCTTTCAGAACGATGCATGTTGTGGACTTCTTTAGAAATAAATCATAATAATATAGTTACTACAAAGATATTAAGATAAAGGATAACATTCAATTGAACATTGATAACGAAATTGAAAAATAAAAAATTCAAGGAAAAACTGCACTTGAAATATTTAGTCAAGATTCTAACCACATATAAGATTATTAAAGGGGAAATGAGACTTTACTAAAATATTTCGTTCACTTTCGCCTTTTATAAAAGTTAAAACAAGGCGAAATTTTAATCCGTTTTAAAACCGTCGTCATCCGCCGTTTAGGCGAATTTATAAAAAAGAAATAAATGTAATATTTAATGTGATTTTAGAAGATAAATTAAATTTAATTATAATATAACAATTTAAATATTATTGGGTGTAGAAAGTGACTATTTTTAATGTATTTTAAAATGAATTTAAATAATATCATTTCACTTTTCTTGAACCAGTTTTGAATTCCCAGAAAAAAATGTTTGTTTTTTATTCTTCTTAAAATGAAAGTGTAATTACTGTAAATGCCTCAAGACTTTAAAAACATTAAAGTACAAAGAGAAATAAACATTTCAAAAAATCGACGGATGCGCAAAATACTTTAAAAAACAATAATTACAACTAACAAAAAAAAACTCGTTTCTCTCAAAATCACCTTCAACAAATTAATAATTTTATATTCTATAAAAAAATTAATTCATTACAAAAAAAAATAACAACAAAAACTTTTCCTTCCCACTGCATTGTGGGGTTTCAAAGAAATTTTCCCAGTTTTAGTCATAAAAAAACATGTTTTTTGTTTGGTGATAAATTTGGTCACAAAGAAACAAGTTTTCGCCACTTAAGAGTTACGCACTCTTGATAGAAATTGGCCAAGGTCTACGTTTTGGATTCCAATATAACACGAACAATATGAAAAAGACAACCGTAGGCTAGCGGAGTTAATTGCTGGCGTTAACAAATTTGGGAAAAATATCAACCTCGGCTTTTAGAGATTTAAAATTTTCATGGAGGTCTAAAGTCCCCCAAAATATTTTTTTTGTTGCTGTCGTATAAAATCAATTAATCTTTTGCATAGTAAATAATATTTACTAAAAAATATTGATTTAATATCCAAAAACTTACCGGTGGCGGTTCACTGGTTGTGCTATAAACCTCGCTGGCGGCATATTCTGGCTTAATTTGGACGGTTGCCATTGAATCGAGCTCCTTTTCCGTCATTTGTGACGAAAAATGTTAATTAAAAGAAAATTTGTTTTGCTTTTTTTATTATTTAAAAAATTCACTTAAATGTTCGCGACACAAAAATATAATATCTTTCGTTAGTAAAGAAAATTTAATTTTAACAAAAAAATAAGTACACTCGAAAGGGATATATATTTAAAAAT
Organism: Thereva nobilitata; assembly: GCA_963855945.1. NCBI lineage: Eukaryota > Metazoa > Arthropoda > Insecta > Diptera > Therevidae > Thereva > Thereva nobilitata. The sequence goes on along the minus strand of OY979696.1, from coordinate 15,973,962 downwards.
CAAACAGTCCTTTTTTTCACTTTTTTTAGTCTTATTCCTTATATTCTTTTTTTTTAAAATATAAAAAATTTTCAAATAAAATAAACACAGGTAACAGCCAGGTGGGCACAGGTAAGCATAGAAGAAAGTACACGAATGTTGTTACTTCGGGGAGAGACACGTCCAAACTGCACGATTGCCACTCAACTTCTGAACTTTTACCAGTTGTTGTCGGGGAATTTTTTTCGAAAAAAAACTTAATATTCCAAAAACAAAAAAAAAATATAATATAACTTTGAAAAAAAAAGCTTTTTGAAAAATTTGTTGGCTGTTTACAACACAATCCGAATGCGCATGAATTTCGTTCGTTCGGTACATAAGGCGAACTTAAGCCAGGTGTGTTGTTGTTGTTGCTGTTTTTGTTGGTGTTCTTGCACAGCAATTGCAGGCAGGCCCCAGGTATATAAGAGAAATTGAAGTTTGGAGCAGGGGCAGTATTGCTGCTTGAAAGTTGCGCGCGCAGATTTTTCGTATTGGGGCATATTGGTGATGGTGGGGAAAAAAACCTGCGCAAGTTGCGCTAATCACTCGTATCTGCTGGAGCTAGGTTGAGGTTCCTCTGCTCCAACCTGATGTGATGATGATGATGATGGGGTCTCATATGACGAATGATAGTGTTACCGTGGCTAATCATTTTTTGTTGTATTTTTATTTTGCTGTGCGTTTTTTTTTCTAGCAACGAATTATTTACATTATTACTTTTAAAGTGTTTGCGATTTTGATTTTTTGTAGATTGAATATGGTTGCTAAGGTTTTAGATTGCAATATTAGTCATGGTTCAGTTGGTGAGTGTTTATCGGACTTGTGGGGGTTGTCATAAGATAGATGGTAAAGCATGTCTGTACAAGAAAATTGAAAGTTATTAGTTGGGGCGGAGAGGGAGTTCAGTAGCATCTTGTTAGTATTCTGATAATTTCAAATTGATTTTGGAAATGGTGTCTAATGATGCTAACAACTTATTTTAAATTATAATTTCGAATTTTTGGAATTGTTTTTATGACTAGAGTTTAAAGGTGAATCGCCTTTGTATTTTAGCCGTTAGCGACTGTTCTGTCATGGAATGCAATATCTGAGGTCAAGGTCCAGCGGCAGAGAAAAAAGCGGGTGTCTGTATCGTGGATACAGACCAATGACGTGAATTCGTCTACAATGTTCTGAAAAAAATCGTTTTATTTTTTTCATTGCTATCAAAAAGGTAGGAAATAAACAATAAAAAAAATTTAAAAAACCTTGTTGATCAATTCTGAACCGATTGCTAGAGAGCTTCAGGATACATTTTGTTCAATGTCCTTTCATTTGGAGCTAGGATGAGAAGATTTTCAGATTTTCCAACTCTTGAACAACCTACATACAGCTGACCGGTAAATGACACTTATTTGGCAAAATTCGCCCGCTATATTGGCCCCGCAATTTTGAATTTATAAGTTGTGATAATAAATTCGTTATTTGCTACCTTAAAAACCCCCAGATACCGATTTTCATTGGAATCGGAATACAATAGGCAAACTTGTCGGCCATATTGATGCGGCCATTTTGAATTTATAAGCTTTGAAAATAAATTCGTTATTTGCGACCTTAAAAACCCCTAGATACCCACTTTCATTTCGGCCATACTGGCGCGGTCAATTTGAATTTATAAGTTTTGGCAACAAATTCGTTATTTACGACCTTACAAACTCCTAGATACCCACTTCCATTAAAATCGGAACACAATTGGATAATTCAACAATATTTGGACGGTCATTTTGAATTTCGGTCATATTTCGGCGACCATTTTGAATTTAATTTTGAAAGTAGACAATAAAAATTCTTTGATTCTTCATCTACGTCAGGGTATATTTCTTTTTTTCGATATAAACAATAGTTTTTGAGGTGCCATAATTTCGTTATCATCGGTTTTTTGTCATGGAAGCAAAATTACAGACGTATTCACGTCAAAATAGGAATGAAAGACGCTATAACCTGTTTCTTTAATTACCAAAGAGGGATGAAAACAGAAAGAAAATCCAAGAACAATTTGCTACCATCTTTCTCTGTTCTCCTCTAATTCTTTCTTATCCGATACTTCTATGCTACCCCCCTCTCCTGCCACAAGTGTGTTCCTCATTCAATGGACGGAGTTTTCTACAGGACGTCCGAAATTTACACGTCTCTAAGAACTTGACGGCATAAATTGACTGCCCCTGGTCCTTCAAAAATATTCCTGACCATTGCATGCTTTCAATAACGTACGTGCCAAGATTTTGTCTTTATGGTCGTCCAACTCATATCCAAATCAATCAACAGAGAAATTGAACTCATTCTCGGTTGGTGCCATAAGAATCGAGTCGAACTCAATGCTTCCAAAATGAAGTACTATTTCAATGGACGGTCTACAACAAATGACTGAACCTTCTCTTAATATCCTAGGCATAACATTAACTAATGGTCTGCGTTGGAGTGATCACATATTTTCTATTACTGAACAAGCATCGCACGCATGGCTGGGAGGGATTTCTTAGCCGATGCAAATTCCTCCAGTCTTATAACGTCATCGATTGGTTGCCTTTTTTATTCAAAAAGTGCTTTAAAAGCAGATTGCACCAAACCCTTGACATATAGAAATGGACTGCTGATTGACAATTTTCAATTGCACCATTTTTCTCCAGAAGTAGAAAACCTTTTTTATGTAAACAAAACATTTTTCTTCGAATTTAGAAGAAAATAACTAATAAGATGTCGGTTGTAATTGATAGAAATAAATTTCCATCATTATTTTTTATTTAGTAGCAGTTTTTTCGTTAAATAAATGTATTTTTTTAAATATGTGAGGGTTCTTTCCCTCTGTTTAACGAACTTTTAAAAATAACGAAAGAGAGAGAGAGAAAGAAAGAAGAAAAAACTCTATACCTGTCTAGTTTTTTCTAATTATGTTTATATCGCTGACATGCACTGAACTGTTTTTTTTATTATAAAATCGATTAAAATTCATAGGAATTTAAAGGGGGAGTGAGACAACAATAGTTTTTGATGCCATTTTTTTGTATGGGATTTTGCTTATTTAGCAGTCCATTACTATATGTCAGTGCACCAAACCAAGTTTTTGTCATCGATTTGACAAAAACACAAAAAGGGCTCTATCTAAGAACAGAAAGAGCAAGTTTTCAGATCTGCATCTTATGGACAGATTTGACAAGTGTTTTAAAATTTAAAACGTCATTCTTGTTGTGAAGTATAACTTGTAAAGGCTAAAAAAAAGGATAATAATAAATAGCAAAATTATTAAGGGCCGAGGAATTTTTGGAATCATCATCAGACTACGTCGAGAAATATGTGCAATTATTTCAAAATATTAATGCGACAAAATAAAGACCAATTAACAATAAATTATAGCGCTATAAGTTTAGCCAGCTGTTAACTAATACATATATTCAAAACCCTAAAATGTGTAAATATCAATCAAAATAAATCTTGACAAAGAGCAAAATTCAATCACAATGGATCCAAGAACAAGCGAAATCAAATCAGAACCATTTTGTTAGAGCGAATTATCCCTGCTCAACTCCAAAAAAAAAAGTGCTCGCGATCACAACTAGAGTTGCCAAATCGATGACGCTATTAATTACTGAGTTTCCATGAGAGTTCAACCAGAGTGGAACCCGAGTTATACGTCATGGAAACAGAAACAGTTAAGAGTTTTCGTTAAAGATTTTCAACTCTGCTCAACTCAACGAAAATAGGTAGGTTGAACTGAGTTCACGCGCATAACTAAAAACGGCACACTGGCAAAGGTACAAAAAGTGAAAATGTCGAGCCTCGCTTGGACGTCAGAAGAGACCTTATATTTAATAAATACTTTTAAAAAAAAATCTATATTAAAATTAATTGATGGAAAAATATGGTGGAAGACGGGAGGCAGAAATGGAAACGCATAGAGTTAAGTCGTTGAGTTGAAGTGTCATTTCAACTCAACCCGACTCCCATGGAAACTCAGTAAATGTTAGATTAGAGTAAAAACCCTAGTGGAAATTTGTGTCGCGACTTTTGTAGACTTCGTCGCATGTGGTTACCTTCGTTCTCCTACCTTGTACTTCAATGTGAAGCTCAAACTCAGTGTAAAGGTTCTTTACGCTGAGGGCAATCTTTACACTGAAATATAAGCGAAAACGAAAATTCCATATATGCGTAAAATAGGGTAAAAGTCGCGATACCAAGTCCCACTCTGGAGTTTTTTTTTACTACAAGCTCACATTGTAAATGAGCCCTGAAACCCACTTCAACATTGTAAACGCTTTTTACTCTCTAAGTTACAGCTTGGATTAGAAAAAATTAGTTACATCGCTAAAAGGGAAACGAGCAAAAACCTTCTAAGCTCATACTTAGGGCCTGCTTAGACCGTCCGCTCCCAAGAATGTTGCTGACGAACTTTGTAGATGAAGGGGAAGTTGGGTGGTACCTCTCATCATTCCCACTTCGCCCTTAATTGACAAAGTTCGTTAGGAGCGCTCCTGAGAGCGAACCGTCTAAACGGGCCCTTACTAAACAATTCTGAAAGTGAAAGAAAGAATAAACTATGAAAGCTCAGGTCACGTATGTTTTTAACGAGTTTCTTGAATAGTTGTTACAAGTTTCTGGATTAATTCTCTTTCGAGAATGATATAAAAAAGCAATTCTTCGACAAATTGTTTGCGAGGAAAAACTATTAATAATTAATTCTTCGCACTATAGCAGAATGAGTTGTTCCAAGAACAATTTGGTCCCTGCTTATTAGGTTGTAAGCTTCAACGGGTGTAATCCCATCGTTGTTTTATCATAAACATCTTCATAGATTATCCCGGATTAAATCCAAGATTAGGGCTAATATAGTGATTTTACTTCGCATTCGCCATGTTTAAAATTTCGAGATCTGAGATGGATATTAAGTCGATATTTATTTAAACTGCATCCACGCGGCAATCAGAGCGATAACAACTCGTAGGACTGTCGTATATTAGTTTAGAATTGCTAACTTGGCCTTAATGAGCTGGGTGCTCTCAATGGGGTTACCCTTATGTGGGTCCCGGGTTTCGTCGGTAATCTAAAGGCGGATTTTCTACAACCAGGAAAGTCAAATCATCAATAGGTTGAATAAAACCTCTTGGTAACGTCCATCGAGACGAAAATCCAACGTCTACAGCGAGCATTTCCATTCGCTCGAATTCTTCTTTACCAGACACTGCTATGTGGTCACCCCATGTTCCGAGTATACATACAACTTACTTTGACGGCTCTACAACCGAGATCCAGCCTGGCGTCTCGCAACTGTTCTCTCCACTGATCCCCATTCTGAGCCGATGTCATCCAGTTTGGCATCCCTGAGCTCTGATCGTCCTGGTCTACGCCATCCTTCCAGCGGAGGTTGGGTCTCCCCGCTGTCGCACCCCATAGATATTACCGCAGAGAACTTTCCTAGCAGGTTCATTTTCACTCATACGAGCCAGATACCCTGCCCACCGGAGCCTTCTTTACAACATCTGTATGCCGCGGTAGCTCTCGCAGATCATCTGATCGTTGTGGAGTCTCCGGAATCGTCTTTCCTCACAAAAGAGTGTTCGAGTGTTTTTTGCTAAGCACGCATGTCTCGGATACATATGTGAGTACATTTAAGACCATCGTCTTATATAGTAGCAGTTTAGACGTTATGGTCAGATGCTTGTATTTGAAGAGCCTTGAGGCTTTTGCAGTCGTGCGCTTATTCCTGGTTCCATGCTATTGTCGGCTGCTACTATTGACCCAAGGTTGATAAATGATTTTCTTCTTCTTCTTATTTAACGGCTCTACAACCGGGATCCGGTCCTGGCCTCTCGCAACTGTTCTCTCCACCGGTCCCGATTCTGAGCCGATGTCATCCAGTTTGGCATCCCTATGCTCTGAGCGTCCTGGTCTACGCCATCCTTCCAGCGGAGGTTGGGTCTCCCTCGCTGTCGCACCCCATAAGTCTTACCGCAGAGAACTTTCCGAACAGGTTCATCTTCACTCATACGAGCTAGATGTCCTGCCCACGGGAGTCTACCGAACTTTATTTTCTTCACAACATCTATGTCGCGATAGCGCTCGTAGATCTCGTCATTGTAGAGTCTCCGGAATCGTCCTTCCTCACATACGGGGCCAACAATCCTCCAAAGTATTTTCCTCTCGAACACCGCCAAGAGGTTAGAGTGCTTTTTGCTAAGCACCCACGTTTCGGATGGATATGTGAGGACCGGCAAGACCATCGTCTTATATAGTAAAAGTTTAGACGTTATGGTTAGATGCTTGGATTTGAAGAGCCTTGACAGGCTATAGTAGGCTTTTTTGGCTTTTAGCAGTCGTGCGCGTATTTCAGGTTCCATGCTATTGTCGGCTGCTACTATTGACCCAAGGTAGGTAAATGATTTTACCACATCAAACTCGTGTTCCTCTACCTTGATTGTGGGACCAATGTTAGACGAGGCCACCATGTACTTAGTTTTTCTTTCGTTGATGTGCAGTCCTAGATTACCTGCCGCCCGCTCAATCTGGATGAAAGCCTCTTGTACAGCTGTTGATGTTCTTCCAATGATGTCAATGTCGTCTGCGTAAGCCACTAATTGGGTGGACTTGTGGAGGATTGTGCCCCTTGATGTCACGCCCGAATCTCGGATCACTTTCTCCAACGCCAGGTTGAAAAGGAGGCAGGCCAGACCGTCCCCTTGTCGGAGTCCATTATAGATGTTGATTGGTCTGGACAGTATTCCGGATACCTTTACTTGGCTTGTCACATTGATCATGGTCAACCTACATAGTCGTGTCAGCTTATTAGGTATGCCGAATTCTCTCATGGCCTTGTAGAGTTCTACTCTGGCTATGCTCTCATAGGCGGCTTTAAAGTCTATGGATGGAGCTTTGAAACTCTAGACATTTTCCCATAGCCTGCCTCAAGGTGACTTACTCTTCGCTCAACAAGCACATGTTCTAACGCATGACCGTAACTGTTTCTGGCCATGTCATTACGCAGTGCAGCTGTATTGATTCGAGCCTGATCAGCGGATACAAAGCTTTTCAGCGTTGTAATGCGTTTGCAGAGCACCATACCAACAACATAGTAATCCGAGTCGAGGTTGGCACCTCGGTATGTTTGTATCATCATCAGACCCGAAAGGTGGCGGCGGTCTATCAACACATGGTCTATTTAGTTACTAGTGGCTCTATCAGGAGATATCCAGCTGGACTTATGGATATCTTTACGCGCAAATCTGGTACTTGCAACGACCAAGTTCTTACTTGCTGCCATCTGTGCAAAATGTGGGTGCCGACATATTGCCTATATACGGGATCCCGGTCTACTTTGGCGTTCAGATCTCCCAGGATAATTTTTACATTATACCTGGGGCAGGCATTAAGTTCCCATTCAACTACTTCGAAGAATTCTTTTTCATCATCCGAGGACTCTTCTGTAGATGCGTGAACGTATATGAGGCTGATGTTCTTAAATTTGCCTCGCACACGAAGCGTGCACAGCCTTTCATTTATTGCTTTAAAGCCGATAATGGTAAGCTTCATTCTTTTGCTGATCACAAAATTTACCGCGAGCACATGGTGTTTTGTATGACAGCTGTTATACACGACATGAAAAACACCTTTCTCTGTCCATCGCATCTCCTGAATGGCGATAATGTATTTTGACAGGGTATCAGCTAGATTTTGTGCAGCTTGAGTTCTGCACAGAGTTCGTACGTTCCATGAGAAAATTCTTAAATTGCCTTTTTCTTTGTCGTAGTCGTCATCGTTTTTTCCAGTATCCGAGGCATGTTGCTCGTTCCGTAATATTTGTTTTTTGCGGGTGAGGTTATTAGCCTCACGCCAACCTTACTTAGAAGGGACTAGCCCGATCATATTAGCCTATCCATTCTCATAGAATAGTTACCAGTGGCCACCGCTAGGAGGTTATGATCGCACTTCCATCAGTCTGGAATAATTGCGGCACATGCATTTATTAATATGCTACCTCCACCAAAGTATGCACCGATTTGGCGAATCTAGTTTGGTTGCTCTGGATATCTTCAAGGCTTCTGAAAGCATTTGGCACCCTGTTCTTTCTTACGAGGGAGTGGTGAGAATCTTATATCGGTCTACTAGCACGGAATATGTGTGACCGCCTGTCTAAGGAACCCTCCTCTGTTAGCTAAACTCCAAGCTATTGATATTAAGTTCTAAAGAATTGGATCGAGGGGTTTCTTTCCGATTGATCAATCAAGGTAGAATTGAATTGGTGTCTCTCAGGGGTCAATACACCCTTGATCATACAAGACCAGCACGTGCCAATCGTACAACCATAACGTGACCAACGACATGTCGGACTGGTAGTGCAAATGGTGATTCCTGAGCTTAGAACTGCCACATTGAAACAAGTTTGAAAATTACCTAGTTTATAGCTACTCCAAAAATAATTCGAATTATGGATCATCAAAAATTTTTTGTCGTATAAACGGGATAATTCGAATTATGGCTTAAACTGCAATTTTTCGGCTTAAAGCCCGGTATGCAAGGCTCAAGAAATTTCTTTGCCTATCTAAAAACTATGTAAAAAAAATAGTCAAGAAATGGTTCAGAAATATTTTCTGGAGCGATTTCTATAACGTCAAGAAATTCACACCAGAAATATCGTGTTTTTTAGTGACACGCAGATGTCGCTTTTGATAAAATTTTAGTTTTTCCTCTAGAAATAAGTGTCGATTCATTTATTTCTTGAAGGAATTTTACGGTTCATGAGTACATGACATGTCAGCTATTTTTTTGAAATTGAAAGGAACTTTCCGCAATACTAAAAATAACATTTTGTTCAATTTTATTATTATTTTTTTATATCTTTTTTAATTCCTTATTAATTAAAACAATTTCATTAATTTCAAACAATCATAAAACAATTTATGTAATGTTCGCAATGAAAAAAAGGAACTGTCAAAATTTCTGAACTGTTGTCAATTTTTCTTAAGGAAATAAATGCGGAAGTTTTCTTGAGCAAATTTCTTGAACCTTCCATACCGGGCTCAAGCCAAAGTTATAAGAATGTTATTGTGAGAATCTTCGATATTAAATACCCGTTTATACGTTAATTCGAAATTAATTTTGAGTTAAATCGATTTAATTTTGCTGCTATAAACTTGGTAAATGATAAATACGCATTTACCAATAAAATCATGTCTTAATGCCGAATTGACAGCCATGTTGGGGTCTTACTTAGTGGATACCTAAAAAAAAGCCTTGTAATTTCTAAAAAAAATGGTAAACCATAATCTTCATTCATAAATATAATTATAAAATAAATTAGACGTAGGTCACCAGATAGGAATATGATTACATGATTATAAAATTGTTTATAAATCCCCGAAAAATAAAATTCATACTGTAATTAAAAAAAGATATTGCAACACGTCAATACAAAAAAATTATATTCCATCCATGACCGATTTTTATCACTGGTAATCAAGAATAGTTAAAAAATAATAATAACAAAGATGACTTCGCTCTTGTACCAAAAAAAAATCAATTCAGCAAGCACCACAACCGCAAAGGTGACCTGCTCGCATGCTTGGAAACGATCATCAAGATCAATCAAAATTATATTTTTTCGGTATTAAATCAGTCAAAGGCGCATGCGTACTCAGCCTGCGCCATTGAATGCCTCATTAATCCATGCAAAGGAAATCGAATAACAGAAAAAAGTCACTCTCTGACTAAACTAATTGTTAAGAAACTTTCGATCGGTGGGCGCGAACTGATAGATGCATCAAGACGGCACGAGGCAGCCATTGTCACGACGAAAGTTTCTCTCCTTTTGACACGAAGGAAAGAATTGATCTAGCGAGGATTGAAAAGAAATAAGGTGTGGGTTGGCTTGATTGATGTTTAGCACCAGGTGCGATTAACGAGTAACAAAAGGGCGTAGAGAACTTGAATGTCCTAAATGAAATTTGGTTTTTTTTTCGTACAGTTTGGGCTGCTTTGATTTTGTTGTCACGAAGTTGAGAGAGAGAAATTTCTTTTCTTTTCTTGTTGCGATCTTTTTATTTGATTTTATAAATCTTAAGTTTATTTTCTTGGAAGATTGATTTACGATTATGTAAAATAGATTGTATTGTATTGTATTTCGGGAGGCAGTCAGCAGCCTGCACCCTTCATATACCCTAGATCTGCAATTGATTTGCAACTCTTAAAATAGTTCTTGAAAATCTGTTCTGTACGCGTTAATCGTGGCCGTGGGATACTTGCGCCTCTTTAATACACCACCATTGCAGAGCGTATGTTTGGTGACTTTTGTATCGTGATTGTTTAGTTGGATGTAGTGGATGTCTAAAGCCATCCTGCGGAATTTAGGAAGCCTATCAGTGCCCCTGCTGCTAGAATTGAGGTCCCTTTAAGTCTTCCAGAACGCAATTGCCTAGTGTATGCCGCCTGACCCGAGCATTTACTGCAGTAGACGTGGTATGTGACACCAAGGTTGGCAGCATAGTACCCTATGAACCAATATCCCGTGATAATTCTTGTAAGTCTGGCAATATCTCTTCGAGGTCTGTTTAGGAGGCCCAGCACCGGGTAGATAAAAGTGGCGTTTTTGACCCCACCTATTGGGCTGCTAACAATCTCACTCTCCGAGCACGAGAGAGAAGCTCCCTGCTTCGCTAGGTGGTCAACTTTCTCGTTGTTCCTATGTGTGGGAACCCAGGCGAGTCATGTTATGCCTTCTACCGAGCCTAACCCTTAGAACACAATGAGGCCGACAACGACAACTTCTACAGGAAAACCTACAACAATTTATTGTCGTTGTCGGCCTCATTGTGTCCCGGGAGTAACTGGCTCAGTTCTGCATCGTTGCTCTTTTAGAGGCTTGCCTATCTATAAAAATTTCAATGCTGCATCCATGTGTAGGTAGGGGCTTCAGGATCATCAGTATCTCTGCTTGAAAGATTCAATAGCGCAGCGGAAGGTGCCAGGAACGTGAACTGTTCATAGTCGACGCCGTCTGATGTTTTGAAGTCGTCGGTGAATATTCGGAGGTCAAACTTCTTCAGGACGTCTCCTTTTGTCTACCCTCTTCTGCGGGTATTTCGAGGCGAAGTCCTTCCTGAAGGTTAATCTAGGGGAAGGAAGTCAGTTGCGCTGGACTCTCTCAGACTAGACCACTGCACAAGGCCAAGTGATGTAAAGTTCTGGAGAGAGTACAGTGCAGTGCAGGAGCACATCAGAGCGTTCGTGCGGTATTTTATCATGACTCCTGATAACCTTTCCTAAGTTTACGACATTAAAAGTCCTGTTCAGCGCTGGCCAACACACCTGCGAGCCATATGTGAGGATTAAACGTACCACGGCTGTTTAAGTCCAGAGGACCATCTTTGGCATGAGAGGCTGTCTCTTGCCGAAGGTCTTGGCAGGCTTTCTTTGGTCTTTCTTCGACGTTCGTTTTAGACCCAGGAATTTCACCCTAGAGGATAAAGTGAGGGTATGGCCATCCAACCTGAAGATGTTGAAGGAAGAGATTTTCGCTTTCCCACTGAATAGAATTAGCTCAGTCTGGCCTGGTTTGACAGTCCGCAGTCTACTACCCAGCTGTTAACTCTAATCAAGCATCCTTCCTTGATTTCACTGATAGCGGTTGGAAACATTTCTGAAACCTTGCGAAACGTTTAGGGCTATGAGAGCTTCCTTAATCGATTCTCTACGTACGCTGTTAAAGACTGCTTATCATGGAGGGTCCTTCCCATAGTTCCCACCACCTCGCGCAAAGCTGTCTCAGTGGATCTACTTCTGAGATAGGGACATTGTACTGGAGACATTTAAGTCACATCTAACGATTGGCGGGTAAGTGAGTCGATAACCCTTTACAGTGTCTTGAACACGAAAGATGTTTGGCTAATCGGGCTATAGACCTTTGCGGATTCGTGGCGTCTTCATCCTGCCTTTGGTAAGAAGAGGACCCGCGCCCGCCTCCAACTTACGACGAGGTACCTGAGCCTCACACATCTCTAGAACATTATTAACTCGGGCAATTAAGCGCTTTTGTAGTCTAAAAAGAGAAGATGTATACCGATGATTTTTTTCAACATTTTTCAAGTACAGGGACTTTCAAAAAGAAGTTTCATTTAAAATTTTCACATAATAGAACGCCAGCGTGAAACCAGCCGTTTTTTCAAAAAGATATGGCCCCATTACACCCCAGCCAAAATGTCACTCGTTGTGGTCGGAGATTGTTTTCGGAGCCGCACTCAACTTAACTCAAAATAATTTTGTTAAAAAAATCATGATCTTGTTAATGCATTTCCACCAGCGAGTGTGTATCGATTTGAAAACTTCCTAGTTTATACTTCTCAAATGTCATCGTAATGACAGTGGTAAAATGACAGTTCAAAAATGGGGCGAAATTTAAAATGACACCTCTTGTTGAAAGACCCTTTATTACACCTACAATGGTATCGACATCAATAAATAAATACCATATGTTTACTCTAGGTTACCTCACAGTAAGCTCTGCATAGAAACAGTAGGTGCGTTTTTAATCTGTTCTGTTCTGGAACATTAAAAAAACGACAAGGGAAATTTTCATTTGAATCTGAATAAATTACGGTTTTGGGTGTTTTAGGGCCCTTTAGACGAGCGAACACCGAACAGACAAAACTTAACTGTAATCGTTATTTCTCTTTTGAAGCCCTGTGGAGTGTCGGCTGGGCATTTACACGGGCGGACACCAACGAACGGACAAACGAACAAAAAATGTCAAAAATTTCAAACAAAATTTCAAAAATTAATGGCTTGCTGTTCTTGCTTTTTGAAATTCTCTTTTGCTTTCTTGTCCTAAGACCGGTTCTACACGTTCAATTTTCTTTTCAAGTTTGCGATGTTCAACACTTCTTTCGCTCGTATGCAAAACTAGAAGAGTCAGTTTCTTGAACATAGAATGGAAAGGAAAAAAAAGTTGAACAGAAATTTCTATTCAACTTTTGATCTTGCCTTCAACTTTTTTATGGGTGTGGGTATATGCGTAGGAGTATAGGTATAAACGCATAGCTGTGACAGCAAAACAATATCTTCTTCGTCACATCAATAACATTTGATATAAATTTGACATAAATGCATAAAATTCACATCAATCACATTTTATATAAATTTGACATTAGTGTAGACACAACTTCGCTTCAACTCTAGTGTCTACACCAGCTCTTCAATTCAAGACCAAATTTCTAGCTAAAAAAAGTATTGAACATCACAAAATTGAACAGAAAATTGAACGTGTAGAACCGGTCTTATTGAATTGTTTTTATTTGTCAACTGTCAACTTAAAAACCGTACTTATCTTAGAAAAAGGAATTTTAAAATTTCCCTTTGTGCTGGATTCTGTTCTCGATAATTATCGGAGACAAGAGTTTGTATGGAAGCTGTTCCAGAACAGAACAGATTAAAAAAACGCAGCAACTGTTAATGTAAAACTTGCCTTCTCGTCTCCCTATTGCAAAACTTCCAAAATAATCTAGTTCCATCATTGCCACATGCCAAAATCATAATTTCCCTTGCCCGTAAAGATTAGACCAAAGTTACAACACACCAAAAATCGTAACTGCACTTCGCGAATTATAAGTAAAAAAACGCTATAATTATTGTCGATAAGTTATTAGTGGCTTTATCTAACATCAATTTTCCACTGTTATTAAGATCTCAACTCAGGAAGTTATGCCAGCGCTGACATAATCGGACCTGAAGTATTGATAACACTAGAAATCATAAAGGTACGCGACCGAACTGAAAAAAACCTGCAATTTCCACATTTTCTGATCATAATTGAATTTAAATGCAAGAAAATAACTGAAAAACTATTTCACGGTCCATTGCTACTTGAGCAGTGGAAAACTCCGGTTTTGGAATACTGAAATTTCTCTTCCAACCAAGCAGAAAAGGTTTTGCGGCGACTTTTCCACGGCTCGTGAGTTCCCTCTCACTCGCCAAGCAGCTCCGGCTCATCTAATTAAAGGAAAAACTCAATCGAGACTCGCTAAAATTCATGAAAATCATAATAAATCCACGAGCGGCCAGGTATGGGGTACACACAGGTAAAATGCGCGATCAATCACCTCTGAAGGTATTTCTTCGTTGTTTTTTTTGTTGTTGTTTGATTTATGTACAGGAGCTTCAACTTCTTCAGCTCAGCTGGGCCGGCGAGAGGTGGATGCAATGCATATGGTGCATAATATATGTTCGTTTGTTGTTATTCACATGCAGAGGATTGAGTGACTTCTCGGCCGTTTTCTTCTTCTAGTTGAGATATCTTAAAGTGCGATCAACTGTAAGTACTTGGGGCGCACGGCGATGGCTTAATCTGAAAGCGAAAGTTAGAAATTTACCTGAGAGGTAACTCTAATGATGATGACACCGTTGATTAGTTGGCGAGTATGGCCGGATGAAACGACTATGGGGAATTGCTATTGAGCGAATGTTGCTGCATAGGGTATGTACCGGCCACCGAAGTGGAAAGGCTCTCCGCATGAGTAAAGTCAATACTGTGCACAGGTAATCCACAGGTAGTAGAGCCAATAACAAAAGGAAAAGGAAGAAGGGAATTATTAATTTCGTCAATCTGCCAAAAACTTGTTGCCAGTGGTGACGGCGTCATTAATTTTTTTGTTGGTTTTTCATTGACAAAACACTTACGGTTATAGTGAGAGGCTCTTTGAAGATAATTCGGGGAAAAACAATGAATTATTGCTGGTGCCTATGGCTATTTGCTCAAAGAAATATTTTATAATTTAGTGTTGTGTATTTAACTTTACTTTTCGTTTTTTGTAGTTTACTGCTATTACCGAAATGACAAAGTAATTTTAATGCAAAAACTTGTCAAATGAAGGACAGTAGGAAAGAGGTTTGAAAACGTTGCAATTTGCTTTTTCAGTCATATTAGTTTTTTCACTCAAAACAAGATTATACAAAGATTTTGTCCGTCCGTATGTCTGTGACCCACTTTCATCTCTGAAACTACTGTAGCTAAAGACACCTGCGACATATCAAATTGCAAGTCTTGGTCAGAAGAGTTAAAACTGGGCGGGAAGTTCCAACCGAAGAGAATTAACGCTAAAATAAAAAATTATTTTCGTGCATGAGCGAAATAGACTAGAGCAGCCAAAAAAACATTGCGTATATCCATATCATCTAACCACGACAAAGATTACAGTGGCAGTAAACTTATTGAGAATATAAAACCACAAAAAGTTTTTCCTTAATGGATTATGGTATAAACTATTTTCGTAGTGAGGATATGACATTCTCACTGAGCATTGAAAACACGATTTTTAGCAAAGCTAACACGCTACGTCCCGTTAATCTTCTACATTTTTCAAGATATTAAGAAAAATCAACCCTTAAAATGTCTGTCAAGTGCGTTTTTATAATGCTCTCTTTATTACTCCTTTATTACCTACCTCTTGTAATAAACATTTTTAGTGAGAAATTTTATTACCTTTTCCAAGAATATTGAAAACACTTAAAAAATTAAAGTGTGCCCTGAAAAGTATAATAAGTATTAACACAAGAACCCATTTATCTCTAGAGGGTAGATTCCGTGACACCTCAGTAGCTTAGAGGTTAAGGCGTTAAAGTTGGGACAATTTTGTAATATTATTACAACAAAGGGAAGAATGCTGCGCCGGATTGTGGACAAAGAACAAAACTGGCAATTATCTTGGTGACCATAAAGGATGCCATTAGCATACTCAGTAGACGGGTTCACGTTGGATTGCGTAGGTCAAGTAGCATTGGACGTAGTTAGTACTTAGTTGGGGGACCCCTTGGTAAAACCACACTCGCGTTTGGAATGGTTTATGCCGATGCGGGGGCATTTATATATGTTCATGACTGTAGAGGGAGCGTTCATTCCTCTGGCGGGCGAATTTGTCGATTTTCATGACTGTAGCGGGAGCGTAGATACCAGTGTGGCAGGCGCGTTTGTTCGCTATGCGTGGTAGTTGTGGCGGCGTATACGCTTTTCAAAAAATTAGACAACATAATTATTTTTACTCGGGTATTCGATCACCTTAACCCTCTAGGCTACCAAGGCCGTCGGAGTGCTGGTCGTAAGCGGTTCCACAAATGCAAATGCCGTATTCTAGTAAGCGGCTCTACCAGGATGGACTCACTTCCGCAATACTCGTGGGAGAACTCATGGATAAAGAAAAACAAACAAACACTATTGCTTCGCTCAGCATGGACCACCCTTAGTATACCTGCACCACCTTCAACCTCGTCAAAGGAAGAACTGCTCGTTTCAAACATGGTTCGATGGTTCTACACATGGAGAATATACAAGGAGACAAAACTCTTATGGGGAAAATGACAGGAAATGGATGGGTAGAAGAAACTAAACTAGAAGTTCATTTTTGGCCACAGATGTCACCTTTGTCCGATGTACCCCACATGAAATTAATAAAAATTCATTGGAAACATCAAAAATTGATTAATTACGAATAATCGCATTGATAAAAATTGAATTTAGAAGCTGGTAAACAGCTGTAAGCTGGTAAACGTAAAATATATTAGTAATAAACGAACTTTGCCATGAACCGGATAAATACAATCGGCCATGTTTTTTGGGGTACATTTGACTGCAGCGCCACCAATAATAAAACGAAAATTGACAACACGGAGTTTTGTCTCCTTGTATAGCCTCCATGGTTCTACAGCTCAATTTAAGTCTTGGCCTTCAATCTCGCCTCCAACCAGGAGACAATAATTGACACGACCACCAATTCGGCGAGTGCTAGTCATAGCACAGCCGCTTTGGATTGGTCAGGCAAACCGAATCAAAGAACGCACAAAATCAAGCCAACCCTTCTGAGTCGCAGGAAGGGCAGAAAAGACCTCGATCCTCTTCTAAAATTAAGATCAAGTGAGAGGCCAAAACAGTCCCTCCAAGAAAAAACTTTCCGCCCAGAAAGACTGCTAAGCGAGGTGGTGAGAGATCGCCTGCAAGTGACCCTGATGGACGAGAGGGCTTGGGGACGCATTAACCTCGAGACCTGGATGGAGATAGAAGCCAAACTATCAGAGATGGTTCTTCTCAGGGAAAGGAGAGTCAGTGTCCTGCTATGACTTTTCAAAGGTAGTCAAAGGGTGCAGGGTAATAAGATCCGAAGATCAAGCTTCCAAGTTCTTCCAAGGCGAATGCGTCACTAAGATCAGCCTTAAACTCATGACAGGTGCGGAAATCCCGAGGAGACCCACTGCTCGCATCTGGTTGTGATCCATTGGATGACTGGGCGGTCATCAACCCGGGTTATGGGAGAGGAATGAAAACCGCCTACGGTTTGGCATTAGGTAAGCCAGACTAAAAATCAAAAACCCCAGCCTAGATGAGGATCCTCCCAGCCTGAACGAGCTGGTGGAGGGATTGAAATTCGAGGAGGGCACACAGGGAGCATATGAACAACTTGAGATTGTGCAGATCAACCTCCAACACTTAGATAACCTTTGGATCTCCCAAAGGAAGATTGTTGCCTTAATTCAAGAGCCCCCGGAACATAAAAGGGCTCGTAAAAAGGAAGTACAACGCGTTTCACTACCGCTCGCATCAAAGTACGCCAATACCTTGTATCCTAGTTAAAAGACACTTTGAAGCCCTACCTCTGACCTAACTTCAGTTCAACGAATTTAACTGCAGTTAGATTAGAGTTTGGAGGAGGGAAGGGCCTTTACTTATGCTCAGCCTACATGGCTAACAACCTGCTTGCACAGCCGGAGGAGTTCATGCAGATGACAGCAGCCCTAAAATCAAATAGACACAAACTGGTCGTAGGGTGCGACGTCAACGCCATAAATACACTTTGGAGAATCACCGAGAATAACATGCGGAGAGAGTCACTACTCGATTTTATTATTAATTCAAACTTAGCAGTGTGTAACCTGGGCAATACCGCAACCTTAATATTCCCAAGAATAGAGGATTTTTAGGGTTAGGAGAAAGTCCTGAGCATCACGCTGTCTACGGACAATGAATTATAGGCACCGAATCTTCTTTACAATTATTATGTAGTAAATCAGTAAAAAATTCCTAAACAAGTACAAAATAATAATAAAAAAAATCGATTTCGCAAAATTTCCCAAGTTCTTCATTATCTTTCTCCTCCACATGATTTGTAACCAAGATTCCCTTTCAATTAAACATTTTACGTAAGTACCGCGCCGCTCGTTATGCAAGAATCATATAAAACCGTTCGATCCGCCAACAACAAAAGAACGGATGCGCGCGATACTCAGCCCCACACCGTCAAATCTAGCGTGATTCCCTCAAATCTAGCGTATATAGTCTCCTCTTCATTCCATTCAAATATTTCCGTGCTTCTATGATTAAAATTAATTAAAATTTTCGCAGTAATCACAATGTGCGGCGAATTGCAGCCATCTTAACGCCAGGGTTCAATACACTGCCACCTTGCGAATAAGCCGAGAAATTTCGCTTGTTACCGCCGGCCGGACAAATGTGCGCTAGAAAAGAAATTTGTTGAAGAGAAATGTAGAATGAACAAAAAAAAAGTTTTTTTTTTGTATTTTTAAAGAAATTATTCAGCATTAAAAATTCGCGTGACTTTTGTAAAATGGTAGGTAAGGTACTTACTTACCATAGAAATGTTTTTGTCCAGCAAGCTTCAATTGAAGATGCTAAAAGATGGAGACAGGCGAGGAGATGAAGACGCAAAAGAGATTCTTCTTATCTTTATCTCTAATCACCTGCGGTGATTTCGCGTGATGTGAATCTGCCCGCAATGCTCTGGGGCTCTGCTGTTGTTTCACCGTAATCCAATGGGCACTAAAAGGGCAACGACAGTGTCGGCTGCCGTAGTGAAACTTTCGCTTTTTATTATTGCAGTAAAGACTGAAGAAGAAGATGAAGAAAAAAACGAAAGCAATCATAAAAGTTAAGGCGGCAAATAAATACTGAGAGAGTCCGAATGTCGTTTGCTCGGAAGGAAAGCATTTGTCTAGCACGAAATTAAGCAGGTAATGATTCATGAATATGAAACTACGGCGCGGTAATTGTGGGAACGACATTAGTTTTTACGGAGCCCTTTTTTGTATAATAAACCGGGAAATTGTACGAAATTAAAAATAATGCGGAAAATCATATTAATAGCAAGAAGAATGCAAACAAAGCGTCCACTAAAGTGGAGTAATTGTGGGTATAAGTAGAAGTACTTTCTTTTAGCACAACCTTAAAGGTTTAAATATACTTTTGGAGTACTTTTTAGCCCAGCGTATGTTATGATCGTTGGCAGCTCCATTTTCCTTTAATCAAGCATGTAAGTGGGCTTAGAGTGACTTTAGGTCATCAGATCAAATCTCCATTTTAAGCTTTGAAACCTCATGTAAGAAACGGTTGTAAAATTTGCTTTCCAATAAGCGAGCGAATCTAACACGTTACGTCGCGTTTATCTTCAATATTTTGCAAAATAATAAATACAAACTCAACCCCATAAAATGCCTGTCAACTGGCTTTATTTTATTACCCCTTTATTACCTCTGGTAATAACCATGTAGTAATAAGAAATTGTATTACCTTTTTAAGAATGATTTAAAAACTAGCGATCTTTGTTTCCTACGGCGTCTTTCTTTTGCCCGAGTAAAAATAATTTAGTTGGTTAATGTTTTTACTAGCACGCACGCGACCACTGCTAGCGCGCATAGCGAACAAATAGGGACGCCACAAAAGTATGCACGCACCCGCCACAGGGATGCACGCTCCCGCCACAGGTACGAAAATCTAAAAATTTGTTCGCTAGAGGCACCCACTCCCCCGCCACAGGCATGAACGCAGTGGCGTAGCGTAGCAGGGGCACCTTTAGGGGGCGGCAAAATTTCAGAATAAATACAATCTTGTAAAGATTATTTTTGTCGCACCTACGATGCGGACCGATCGGAATTTTTTATTACTTATACTGTGACGAAAGCGGGGAATATCCTTTCTTTAATTGAATGTATAATAATGACATCTTGCTCATTGTAGCGACTGGCAACACCATCTGTACTGACTTGCAGGGATTCCCCGTATTTTAGTTTGTATGTGGATTGTTTATGACTAATATTCAACGAGAATGACTTCTATCATATAAAGAATAGTGTTCAATATTGTACGAGGGTCGTCTCAATTAGGTTCCAATTAGGTTCCACTATTTTTTTAAAACCGTGTCGTTGGCGGGAAAAGTCTGGGTGTCTCAGGAAATTTACGTCTGGATGTAGTGGCAGCACTGTAAAATTTCTATCAGCGTGCGTCGATCGTTCCGACAGTCAGGCTTCAGCCACTATGGAGACTCCACTCGCTCTTACCGCCAAAACACCAAATAAAGCGAAAGTTGGGGAATCTGGAAAATTGCAAACGTTTCAAAGGGGTGTTGTTGATCAATTATCTGCCCCATGGGACCACGATCACAGCTGCACGCTTTTGTGGAGTGTTGCAACGACTCAGAAAGGCGATCCAAAACAAAAGGAGAGGAAATTTACAAAAAAACCTCGCTCGGCTGAATCCAGATAAAAAATTTCATAACAAAAAAAGGCTTTGACCGAATGCTATGCAATTTTTTTCAGAGCATGTTTTCGTTAACCCGCGCAGATTGGCACCTCAACAAAGTCAGTATCATATTTGGTACTCGCGATATTGGGCGGTACAAAAATCGCGAACTTCGTTCAGACAAAAAAACGGCTTGACCGATTTTTATGAAAATCTTTTCAGATTATAACTTTGGTAATACGCTACGACCGGCACCTCAACGAAGTCGGTATCGTTGTTGGTTTACGCGAAATCGTGCAGCTACAAAATTCACTTACGTCGTTTAAACAAAAAAAACGACTCGACCGAATTTTATGAAAATTTTTCAGATCATATATATTTCAGTTAATACGCTTTGATCGGCACTTCCAACGTGCAGGAAAAACTGACCATATGCGTACGCACACACACACGCATACTTCTTCTCAAAAAATTTTGCCTAAAATGCTATTGGGACCTTTAAAAATGAAAATAAGCTGAAAAATACGATTTCGATTTTCGGACCGATTACAATAACTTCCCTATAAACTGGGAAGTTAAAAAGAGAAAATTTTCTTCCGCCCCGGGCGGCTGACACCCACGCTACGCCACTGCATGCACGCTACCGCCACTGGCACGAAAATCTAAAAATTCAGGCATGAACAATTATAAATGCACCCGCATCGGCATAAACCATTCCAAACTCGAGCGTTGTTTTACCAAGCAGTCCCCCAGCTAAACACTAACCACTTCCAATGCTGCTTGACCTACGCAATCGAACGAGAACCTACTAAGTATGCTATTGAAACCCTTTATGGTTACCAAGATAATTGCCCTTTTCTTCGTCTTCTACAATGTTTTAAAGCAATACAGGCGATTTCGTGCATACCTGTGGCGGAAGCGTGCATCCCTGTGGCGGGAGTGTGGATCGAGAGTGTGCACGGCTAGTTTTGTTCCCGAGTAAAAATAAAACTCGCCCGCCACAGGGATGCACGCTCCAACCACAGGGATCCATGCTCCCGTCACAGGGATGCACGAAATCGCCTGTATTGCTTTAAAAAATTGTAGAGGACGAAGAAAACCCTAGTAAAAATTTGCCGTGCGCATTTGTTCGCTATGCGTGCTAGCTGTGGCGCCGTGCGTGCTAGTGCATACCTGATGCAGGCTAGCTGCGGGCTTGTTTTTATTTTTACTCGGGTTGACACTCTGCGTGCGTACCAGCTGCATGCTAGGTGCGCTCTAGTAAAAATGTGCCGTGCTAGCTTATTTTTACTCGGGTGATGTTAAACTCCTTCATCTGTAGCCTGTCATTGAAAGGAAGTGTATGGTCTTATCTTTCTTCGTCACACACAGCGGCTTCTATATATTTTGCACCGGTGTGTCCACAGCATTTGCTTCTAGTCTGACCAATACATCTGCTTTTCGACATCTAAAAGTTCCTGTGCCCGATACCCTAACGTTTCTGCTTAATTTGCGGAAAAGATGACTTCGACGAATCTTGCTACCCAATTCACTGGCTACATAAATGACCATAGGTGCTTTGGAAGGTGGACACCATTCTTCCGAGGAGCTCCTGCCTTTCGGTTCTATGGGTCTCTAGTCCTGTCTAAAAGAAGAACCAACTCCTTAACTCTTATTTCCCTGGCTTACGCGTCAAGGGATTGAATCAGCTACCTAGCTGCTATTTCTCTTTACATTGCTTTGTCTTTCTCTGTTTCCTTGGGCTTCGTATTGCTTAAGCTTCTGGTGGATGGCCTTCAGCATCACTTTCCCCCTGCTCCACATATCTTCCAAGATCATCATCTAGTCCACAATGTTCTCAGGCGTAATCTGGACCTCGGCGGCTGTTTCCAGACAACAAACCTCAGTGCGTTCTCTTTATCGCCGGGATATTCTGGGTAGAACGTTGAATCGTCCAAACTGAAGCGATGAAAGTACGTCCTTCAACCTCCATGTCCGTCCAGTAATGCGTAACTCACTTCGCCATGTTCCCTCATAACCCACTTCTTCACTTTTGGTATTGGTCTATGGGCCGACCGGTCCTTAGTAGGCTCGTTCCACCTCCGTCACCATCGCACTGCCTTGGGCTCCACCCTGTGTTATCCCGAGTAAAATTAATTTAGTTGATTAATTTTTTTAAAAGCATATATGCGCCCGGAACTAGCACGCATAGCGAACAAATACGCCTGTCACACTGTTATGCACGCTCTCGCTACATACATGAAAATCTAAAAATGCTGCCGCTATAGAGACTTTCCCGCCCCAGTTACAGATATGAATTTATTCGATCATGCCAAACGCGAGTCTTCCTACTAAGTACTAACCACGTCCAATGCTGCTTGACCTACGCAATTGACCGAGAATCGGTCTATTGTGTATGCTAATGGGATCCTTTATGGCTACCTTTGTCCTATACAATTTCTTAAAGCTCCAATTTTGCTCCCTTTCGCCTAGAAAAGTGTGAACGTACCGTGCTTCATTTGGTCTATTCCGTGCGTCTTTTATTGATACGTGCCTGTAGCGAGCTGCATTTGGAAAAGTAGAATTTTTACTCTGGCGTATCGTGCCTGTTTCAGGCTAGGAACGGGTCAGTTTTTTTTAATCGGGATCCCGGAGGGCTTTAAAAATTTTCCAGTGAATGCAATCCAACAGCATTGCCGCTTCTGGAATCTCTTCCTTAAAACTAACAAGTGTTACCTGTCCCCGACTGTCGTCAAAATGACAATTCGTTCTCAGCCACAGCGTTACGCTTATAGTACCTCACGAAGAAACGGTAGCAAATCAAGTAAAGTCTCGCTGCAATTGCTATGGTACGAATAGCCCCAGAGCCCCATCTTTTATAATTTTGTAGCAAAGCCATTTAGCTTGGTTCTGTGCCACCAAACTAATCCTCCGCATGTTATTATGGGTCTTATGATGATAGAGTCGGTTTAATACACAGTTTTTCCAATCCTGGTATTATCCGTTTCCTGTGAACGGCACCAGCATCATTTTGTCTGCTTTTACACTAAGCCCTACACTAGCGTTTCAACTGGATAATAAGTCAAGTCATCTACGTAACTTTGGGTGAAGAAGTTCTCGTCATCGTGTGTTTTTAGGAGTTCTTCCACGACGATTTACCACAGGCGAGTACATGTAACTCCTTCGGGCGGACGCCTTTTGCTATAGTGCCAGCCAGAGTACTCTCAAAATGAGGGACCACCAATCTGCGAGTTCTCAAAGTCGATCCAGTCACAAAAAGTGCCGCCTTGGCCTTTTCTTTTTAGAGGCCTTGCTCTAATCTCAAACGATGTGTAGACGAAGGCTCTCCCGATATCGATCAAATCCGCCATCGCAAAGGGCATGAGAAAAGTATAGTAATTGTTGCAAAAAATAAGTAGCTATTATCTCTTTAGTAGTACTACATCCCGCGCCACAAAATAAGGGAAACGAGCACGTATGTGGAATTGTGATTGAGAATATAAATGAGCCGGGTATTTGCGTTTTTAAACAGAGTGACGTTGCGGGCTTGTGACCTGAGACTCTCGCATCGAAACAGCGATTTTGAGTTTCCCTTATTTTATTACGCGGGCTCTATCAGGGTTTCTTGCCTTGTTTGTGCGACATTTTCCGACGTATCTTTCATTAGTATTTCGTGCAGTTTTGCAGAATGTCGAACATCTTCGATTCGCTGGCAGAAGTCTCCAGCTGTTCCTGTTTGCTTCTCTAATCGCCTTTTTTTAGGTAGTTAGACAGCTTCTATAGCTCTCCCAGTTGCCGCTCCTTTTGGCAGCTTTGAAGAGCTCCCTTGCCGCAGATCTTAAGAGTTTTTCATTCCACCATGGAGTTTTCCTATTCTGCGTCCTCGTCAAATCCGGGCAATAATTCCTGTAGGGCAGCACACATTTTCGCTTAAGTTTGACATAAATTTGTAACAACTAATAAACATAAGAAAATCTTTTTGTGAAGTTCTGACACACATAAAAACTGCTTTTAAGAAATCCTCAACATAAAAAATGATTTCTTAAATTTTTATTATTAACAACTTAAGTGATTTTATCCCTAAACAAACATCAGTCATCAATCAGCATCGACATTGTTGATCGAAATTTATAAAATCATGAATACTCATAAAATGAAGAGTGAAAGTTTGCCGCCGCCATGCTACATCTCCATGGCACGGCAAGTCCATAACTCATTATCTTTCGAGCCTCTCTTGTACTGCATCGAGATTTGAATTCTTGCTCAAATCGTCAATAAAACACCCACAAGAGAAGCCGGGAAAATTTTTAGCAAAACCGATAGCTAAACTAGGTTCGGAGAAAGTTGGACATGATCCTAACATAACGACACCGGCAACAATAATAAAGAGCAGTGGAGGAGCCGCCGGCCGCTTTAGACCCTCGAACACTCAGGACGGCGTGTCGAAAAACTTTATGGATTTTTGAGCATAAAATCTTTAAGAATACTACAAGATTGGTAACTATTGTGTGTCCAACCAACAATCTTACCGTGCCACCATCGACGTTTCACCATCGTGGACATCTTCAGCCTCTTCACAGAACAAGCAGCACAATTCGTAGCGATTCGATTCGCGAAGATAATCGCTGTGGATAATGCCCGTACAGCGCAGCATCTCGCGCCAGGCCAACATTGTCTTCATTGGTGGTTAGTGCACAGGCCTTATACTCTGGATATTTGCTCTGGACAATTTTGTGCGCCCGGTTTCAGGTATGCGCGCTATCGGAGAAATTTTACATAAATTACTTGAGGTGATGCCCGAACGATGATGAAGAGGCTGCGCTGAAGGAGGTGCTGGCTTTTGGTGATTGCATTTTAGACTAGATTCGTGCACATTCAGGCATTAACCTCATCTCGGGTCTTGCTTTTACCTCTATTGTGCCTGAGATATAATTACTGCTTAGTTGAGAGTTCTTCTTTAATGTTTTTAGTGAAACATTCAGCGGAGGTTTTGCATTACTTTTGTCTTTATTAATGAGATAGTATTGATTTGCTTGTAATTGAAAATGCATGGATGCAACAAAGGAGTTTGAACAAAGAGATACTAATATCTCCTATCCATCACTATTGACCTATGGCGAGAATTAAAATCTCTATTATTTGGTAGCATCGTTCCTCCTTAAAAAGCTACTCAATAAGACTCGACCGACACCAAAAGGCATTGAAGACCATCAACCAAGTTTTTCAATATCTCGAATTAAGCATTACCTTTATCCATTATCCGAGATATTTTTAACATGCTTAAACGTCAACCAGTGCTTGCAGAATATTTTAGAAAATCGGAATTTATTAAGCAGAGTATTAGCTTGAAGTAAGCACTCCAAAGAGGAAATTTGTATCCCGACTGACACCCAATCACGGATTAGGATTATCCTCGTTGATGTTTACGCTCCTAAGAGAGTTAGAGGCCTACATACCCTGCCATTTGCACTATTTTAAGTAAAAATCTTAGTTCAATTCTTGGAAATTGTATGAGGTCGAAAAAACTGACCGTGGATTGACTTACCAAGTCGAGTTTTTCTGTTTATAGAAAAATTCCTAGGCTGTAGAGTGCGCGAAAAATGAGTCCAGGAAGTTGATTCGTAGCTAGGTAAAGCACCAAACAGACGGGGACACAATTGACACTAGAGGGCACCATTTTGTAATCGCAATCGCAAAGTCTTTGCTTAAGTGTAGGGCAACATGTTTGGAGTTGTTTTAAAGTCGCCCCGCCATATTCAGGTACGGAATCATTTTTCCCATTTTAATCTTCGAAACCTTTCCCAAGCATTGTAACAAAAGGTTTCCGAATTGGTTGATTCTAGCCAGAGCCGGAAAACTCCAAGGAAACTCGGTTCTGCCATTCCTTATCAGAGCTGCGGTAATGGATGTTGTAAAAAATTGTTTTTTTTTGCAGTGAGGTATTGGGTTCAAAAGTACTGAGGCCATTCGCTTGGCATATTGCACTACACCCCTATACCTCATATTTCTAGGCCAGACCGCTGACAAAAGTGCAGTAGTCTGCCTAGTGGCTTGTCGCTTAAACTTGACTGTTCAAACTTCCCGGGTTCCGACCGCAGTCCTACATTCGGTCTGTCCGGAAGGAGTTCACCAAAGCGGGCTTGGGTGCTCTTCGTGGCCCCCGAATTCCACTCTGGCCCTCTTTAGCTTGGCCTTTAGTGGCCGTCTGGGTCTACTTGTTGTCCCGATAGGAGAGTAATTGCGACTTCAGCCTCTTCTGGGGTCCCTGCTCCCCTGAATGATGGGAATGTTCTCCTTAGATTATACGGGAGCTGACGCTGCTTTTCTGGCGGGAATAGATACTTTGGCAGAGCGGCGGCTGTTTAGCTCTGCTTCTTGGCTTCCCTGGTTCCTGACCGCCATCGTCCTGCCATTGGTCTGTAGGGCAGGAGTTCACGAAAGCGGGACTCGGGTGTGCCAATTCCACTCTGGCCCTCCTTGCCTTGGCACTCTCCAGCTTAATTGGTCCACAAAAGCCCATTGGACCAATGGTAGGAACGGGAAGGTCCATCGAGGAATCTCCATATCAGGACAAGGCATTATACAACTGGGTTCGCCCGGCGCGCGCCCAGAGGAGATGGTTAAAAGACAGTGCAAAACCTACGACAACTTTACATCTTGTCTTGATAGGCCGGATCATATTAGCCCATTCCTTTCAGGACTTCGCACTTCCACCAATCCGAGATAGTTTCGGCACGCGGGTATTTAAGTGCACTACATGTTGCTCCTCCCTTTCGCTGATGACTTACCACCCCAAAGAATTCTTACTCTGGCTAATTTGGCCGAGTTCGGCGAAGATCGAAACGAATCCGGCTATGTCCTTACACGGCATATTGAGGTCGCGTGATCTTTGCTTGGTATAGTTAGGCCAAGTACTTTTAGTCTTGCTGCATGATATTCATCTCCTATATTCGAAGCCAGCTATTGGAAGATAATGCACGGTGATATCTCCCTTCATCACACACAGCAACTTCTGTATATATTCTTCGCCGGTTTGTATCCTGTCTGACTCCTGTACCTCCTAGTTAAGGAAGATTTGTCAGGTTTCCACCGGCTTGGACTATTATAGAACAGGCCAAGTGCTGATTGGCTTTTTCCGAGAGAGTGGAGAGAATATTTCGTCAGTCGAGCAGCAGGGGATGTACACTCGACCGCCTGCAAGGCCCATGGTTAAAATGTGTCAGATTCCTACTGACTAAACTAACCAACCCTTTTGCATGGCTCTTGAGTCCGGATAGGCACGAACCGTAAAAGTACTACTTCGGCCTGGCATTATCAATGTGACATCTGTAAGCCTCTAGCCCAACCTAAAAACCCACGACCTTCTTAGCTCTCATTATCCCCGTATGATCGGCTTGCGCCATTGCGTCACGAGGTTCGATCAGCTAGCCGCTATCTCTCCTGGCATTTACTTGCCTTTCTCTGTTCTTTGAGTTTTGTATTGCTTATGCCTCTGGTGGATTGTCTTAAGCACCATCAATTCCACCATTCCGTACACATCCTCCGACC
The DNA here is from genome assembly GCA_963855945.1 of Thereva nobilitata. Lineage (NCBI taxonomy): Eukaryota > Metazoa > Arthropoda > Insecta > Diptera > Therevidae > Thereva > Thereva nobilitata. The sequence continues at coordinate 15,945,884 of OY979696.1, read as the reverse complement.
TCATTATCTGGGCCAAGATGTTCTACGGTGTTGGCTGCTCCGCATTCTCTTTATCGTCCCGACATTCTGGGCAGTACGGTCAAGCGGTGAAGGTATGCCCTATAACCTCCATGGCTACTCAGGACCTGCGTCAAATAGTAACTCACTTCGCCATGTTCCCTCATAAACCACTTCTCCACATTTGATATGAGTCTATGGGTCCATCGGCACTTAGTAAACTCGTCTCTCATCCTCTGCAATGGTACCTACGGTAATTCAAAATTCGGATACCAAATATGCCGAAAAAGATTTTTCCTACTTGCAATTTTACTTACTTGACTTATGCTCCTTTAATCCCTTATAAGACATAGGGCAGAAACAGTTGCCCTCCCGTAAACTCTATTTTGCGCGACAGCTCTCAGCTCCGTCCATTATCTCCCAATTGTTGCGGCCTCTGCCAATAGGGGTCTCCTCGATGTTCTAGGTCTTTATATCTCGACGGGTTCCTTGCGGATTCCAGTCAAGGGGCTGTGGTAAATGTAATTTCATTTCCTTCGCCTGATTTCGTCGCCTATCTTTTCTTAGTTCTAGTTCCATAGTTCTTCCTTTCTAATTCTATCTTGCCAGCGGATTTTTAGGATACGACGTAAGCATCTGTTGCTATTCACTGTTTTTAATTTCCATATCTTTCCGCGTAATGGCAGTTTTCTAAAATGAAAAGTTTTCATCAAGTTTAATACATTGTAAGCTGGACAAGACACAAATAAAACGCGCATATTAAGCATGTATAATTAGGAAGTAATCTTCTTTGTATCAAATCACAAAGCAATTACTAGACTCGAGTAATAATTTAGTCCCACAACTTCAATTAATTCAAGACCGTTGATAAAACCCCACGATAATTACTAAGCGAATTCAGAAGCCATTCAAAACTCGAAAACGTTCATCAATATGCCATCAAAGACCTCATTAAAAAGAAGACTACTCCAGCAATCTTCCTTTACATTTTGTACACAAAATATCAGATCAGATTTGCATCAAATGTCAGCTTTCTATCTGTCTGTTTCTAAAAGTACCCTTTTGCCTTTTTTCAGATTTAGGTGGCGGTACGAGCCGCGCGAATCATAAAAACGTGACACTTAACAAATTCTGATTGCTTCTCTTCAATAAAATATTGACGTAAGTAGCAATTTGCCATAAAGCAGAAAGTTAAAGCGGCTCCGGCCGTAATTACGTTCGAACATGACATTAAGGCAATTTTGCTTTCCCATTTCTAACGTCCGATCGGAAAGAAAATCCGCCAACGAAAACGACTGACATGAAAGTTTTGTAAATAAAATTCGAAAACAACACAACACACAGAGTGAAGCATCCTAACAAATCTCGTAAATTTTATTTCTATATCGATCTTCAAATTGGCAGTGAATATCCGCTATAGTCCCAGTGCCCAGCTGACTAATGTTATGATCGTTGGCAGCTCCATTTTCAATACCTGATCATCACACGATACGCGCTCCGATCTTGTGAATTGCCGACTAGTAAGTTAGCGCCATGTCATGTCAGTCATACGATAATTATCCGCGGGAAAATATTGATGCAGTTCGATCTAATTCAAGCCTTCAGGTAGAAAGTCTCTTCTTAATGGCAGATGAGGAAAAGATGACGCCGGCTGATAGCCGATCGGCGACAGTCAAGAAAGACCGAATGCTCTATGCCAGCCCCGATTGAGATCTACCTAACCAGCATGGCTGACTATCGGGCTAACTAAACGCCTGATCGGTCATTGGAGAAATTTTTAACTGGAGCGAGTCTAGATAAATATATATATACCGAAACTTGTCGTTCGTTGTTGTGGCAGGCATTAAGTGGTTCTCTGAATTTTGTTTTGATGGATTTAATGAGGAAAATTGTTTTGTGACTAGCTAACACTTGTACAGGCACAAGAAAGCACCGCGGCAGCGATGACATAATTCTAAGCTTGTGACGGATCTGGGGTGTGAAATTGAGATCAACAAAAAATTTTGGTATAGGAAATTTTCTTTTAAATTTAAACTCAAATTGGAGTTGAACCAGCTGAAAATGCTCGGGGCTGTTTAAATGTGATCAACTGTAATTGAATTATAGCGGTGAAGCAATTTAAGGTGTAACCTGTAATAAGATCTACGGTTCGGCATTGAAATTTGAAGATCTGTTACAATTTACTGGATGAAGAAGAGTGTTTAACAGAATCCATGTTTTGTGTTCTTTATATTTTTTATTACCCTTTATGCCAGTCAGTCAGTCACATAACTCAGTACATGATGCAATGTCTAGCAGTAAGCTTAGTTTCGAGAATAAAAGAGCATAGAATATGTTTAGGGCCCAGGGATTCCCCAGCAGATGGCGATGGACTGTGAACTTTAGAATGTTGCGGAAATCCTGACTGCGACCGATTATTCCACAGTCGAGTTGCTCTATTAATAAACGGACTACTGGACTGCAGTGTACGCAAAAAGAAGGACATCAGGGTGTAGAGGTGAGCGGGGAAAGTTATTATTCAACTGCAGGAATAATGTTGCCGTGCAGGCAGGTTGGTGGGGATGAGGAGGATGAAGATAAATGCGACAAAGTTTTGTCAAGGTTGCTACAATCTTGTAGTGTCTAGAAGTTTCCAGAAGAATTTGACGTGGGTACAAAGAATTACGTTAATCCGATGATGTACTATTGTACCCCTTCTGAAGGGCCAAGCCATTCCTAATATAAATGGCCATTCCTCTATGGGCAGAGAAATTTTGCGCGAATACCCAGATCCATCTAAGTCAGTATCAGGTGAGATTTGGGTTTCACTTAGTGCAAGAATGGAACATGGAATAGACGACGCAAAACAGAGAAAGAATTCGTTAAAGTTTAAAATTGTGGCAGCTGCCTTCAACTTAATTCACAAGTTTACGAAAGGCCTTACAAACAAACTCCCACACGATCCGAACGATCACCACCTACATCAGCAATCGGAAGTGTGGCGACCTCTAGCTTTTTATTCCAAAAACCTGTCACAAACATAACAGAAGTATTCTGCGTTTAATCGCGAACTCCTCGCCATCTGCGTAGCGATCAAACATTATTTCGTTGAAGGGCGCAATTTCGTAGTTTATGCTGATCACAAATCACTGGTTCGTACCTAGGTGGTGGAAACCCTATAACAGATCCACTTCCAGTCTACTTCACTCAAGTCGGTCCAAAAAATTTGTCGTATCGTCTTGAACTAGCCATGTAACCCCTGCTACAGCGCTTGAGTTTTGAAATTAGTTCTCCGTTGATTGTGCAATTCACTTAATAAATTTATTTTATTTATAAAAGCTGCACATAAAATTGTTGCTTCCATCACGTATTTCGCGGCAAATTTAAGCGAAGTGTCAAATATATTTCAAGCCAGCTTGAAGTCAAGCTCTCAAGTAGGGAAGCTGTCGCCGCGGATTATACTGTCAGTTCAAGTTCAAGTCAAGTCCTCAGTCCGACATATAACCTTAGTAACTGAAATCTCCCCCATAGTACGATTTCATTTTATATGCCAAACATGAGATTTCATTCGAAATATGTATATGCCGGATTTCAATTGCGATGGAAACATAGTATTAATATGTAAATAATTCCTCGAATATTAAATACAATTTGTAATCAAAACAGTCGTAATTAATTTTGCGATATTTATACAATAGAAATGCTGTGTGCTCTTTTTCTGAGTAAAGGCCCATTCAGATTCAGCTGCTGTGCGCGATCTGAATGGGCCTTAAATTGGTTAGCGTAACCAAAAACAAACATGAAATGTTCTTACTGCGTTTTAAAACTTCATGACTCCGTTGCATTTTGAATCCAGGCTCCAGGAGTACGTTGGGCAAAATAAATCGCTTCACTTTTTTTACACTGACTGTACTTTTGCTCTTTCTATGAAAACCGCGAAAGTTCGTGATTTGACTTTTTCCATAGTCCCTGTTTATTGTTCTCATAATAAAGTTGTAGGATTTCCTTCTTAGGCATTATTAAACTAAAAAAATAACATTCAAAAGATATAAAAAGGAAAACAAACACAAAATTCTAAAGAAACAGCACGTTCAACACTACACTACCGCTGCCTTTTCAGGGAACGTTGAATTAAACGAGAAGTTAGCTGCAAGTGTATACCGATAAAACCAGGATAACAAGAAGAAGATAGAGGGAATAATTGAATAAAATGCCTTAACAGAAATTGTACATTCTCCTGCAAGTAATCTAATTTTAAATAATTCTCCCGACGTTAGAAAATGATAATTATAAAAATTACATAATTTTAACTGTATTTAATTTTTATTATTTTGAATTTATCGGAAATAAATAACGTCATACCCAATGCTTCTTAAACTTTAGCCAAACCTCAAACCCATGTATTAACAATTTTCACACAAATCTAGAACCTCGTCATTTGACATTTATGGAAATAGCTTCCTCGCTGCAGCATCTGCAGTAATAATTCTGATTTTTTCACATAAATTTAATCTTAATTCATTATAAATGGCTACAAAAGTTGCAGCAGTTGGAAAAGGTTTTCAACCGGTATACAAATTTCTTTTATAATCAGTGAAACAGAATATGTGTAATATCTAACCTCTTTCTTCATAGGACTCTGATGTTCATGTTACCTTCGAAGACCAACAAAAGATCAATAAATTCGCAAAACAAAATGCTCGACTTGAAGATTATAAACTAGAATTAGAAACAAGAAAGAATGATCTTAAAAATCTAGAAGAAGCAGCCGAAGAAATTGAACTGTTTGACGAAGATGAAATGATACCATTTTTGATTGGTGAAGTTTTTGTGTCTCACAATCTGCAAAAAACCCAAGTAAAAACGAGATTAAACATTTTAATTAATATAAAAATCTATTAACAATTTATTTTAGGAGCTGTTAGAAAATGAAGAGGATAAAAAACGCAAGGAAATAAAAGAAATTGAGGATAAATGTCATGATATTCAACAAGTGATGAACGAGCTGAAGGCGCAGCTCTATCATCGTTTTGGAAGCAATATTTCGTTGGAGAACGACAGTTAATTTATTTATTTATATTTATGTGAAACGAAAAAAACAATATATAAAATCTTAAACTTTTATTTCAGTTTGATTTGAAAATATAAAAATAACACTTTCTGCTGCGGTTAACAAGCACGCTTCCTATTGATGAAAAAAATTTTGTTATCAAATTTCATAATTTATTAAAAAAATACCTCTAAAAATCTTGGATCTATTGGATGTTTGTAGTGCTGCCACTTTTTCAGTTCATTCATTTGAAATTCAGACTGATTTGTGGCTCTTTGGGTGAAAACTATTTTAAAAGGATCATCATCTTCCTTGAAACTCTCCTCCTTTGGCACCTAATAAAAGATCAGAAGATATTATGCTGAGTGCGTCCAAAAAGTATGCCTACATCATGCTTTTTTCGTGCAAAACATATATTCTTTATTTCTTTTAGTCATCTAAAATCGTTGACTTGTTCAGCCCTACCACCAGGATTTTCACTACGAGTAACACGAATGGGCCCTTTACACCTTCAAGGCTCTGGGAAAGACTAAATCTTCCCGATTCTCCTTCAAAAGAGCGTGGACGAGATCTTACCAATCCTGCTATCATTATTCCGATATAGCTTTGCGCAGGTCCATATTCCGAGGGGCTTGGGAGAGGCTAGGGTGCTTTTTATTCCTAAAGTGACGAGAAGATCGTACAAGGGGGCAAAATCCTATCGACCCATCAGCCTCCCTTTTTTTCTCCTGAGAACGTTTTCGGCAAGCATATTAGGGAGGATTTCATAGCGAACCAACTCTATTGCTAGCAGTTTGCCTATCTGCAGAGGCTGCCACCCACGTGCTGCTGAGAGAAATCGAAAGATCTCACCGGGCCAAGATGATATCGCAATAAAGATCAACAGCGGTCATGATGGCACCATCTCAGACCTACTGAAAATTGCTTATCATATGTGCATAGCTGGTGTCGGAGCAAGAACTTGGGTATTGACCCACAAAAAAACTATCATTGTACCATTTAATAATAGAAGAAAGCTAAATTTAAAAGCTCCCTCTCTAGATGGCCGGAAATCCCGTCCTCAAAAGAAGCTAAATATCTAGGCGTAAACCTAGATCAAAAACTGTCCTGGGAACCCCAGATTGAGAGAGTAGCTGCTAAGGCAATTTCATCTTTCCATATCTGTCGGCAATTTGTAGGCAAAACCTGGGGTTTCAGGCCGAGGCTAATGTTTTGGTTATACACGACAGTCATAAGACCCATGGTCACGTATGCCGGGCGACCTGAATTACCTATCGACTCTCAAGGAACTAAACCTAGAGCCAATGCTCGCATTGTCCGATATCATTTCTGATGCTCTGGACATCGACAAACCGTTCCCTTTTTTATAGGAAACACGCGTCTTTTGGTGTACGAACAATTCCAAAACCGGTAATGAGAAAGGGGTGGATGTATATGATCCAAGTTGGAAAATATCCCTAACCCTTGGCACCAACCCCCACTGTCTTTCAAGCTGAGGTACTGGCCATCCAGGTGTGTGCTTGAAAAAAGCGTATAACCCCAACCAGTTGGCTTTCCCATATTACCAGATAGTTCTTTTGCGATTTGTGTTGGTTGTGGTCTGAGTTGTCTAGGGTAGAGTTAACTTCGATGGAATACTGTGTTCTGTGACATGTAAGAAATAGCTCAAGCAGGTATTGACTTGCAACGTCAGGGTTCTCGCAGGACAATTTATAATTTGGTGCAAATTAGTTCGAGTTCGGCGTCTTTGCCACAAACATTGGTGCCATTTGAGTAATTTAGCCAATTTACCTTGTGAACGTTGAAATCACCCGCAACAATGACTTCACACTCCAGGTGGGAAGATAAAAATCAGAGAGATCTGCATTGAAAGCAGAAGAGGAAGCTTCATTCCTAATATTAATACTTCTAAACAGAAGAATATGACATGACTACGAAAGATTATTTTAGTCCAAGCATGATTAAAATCAGAAGATGTACTACTGTAAACATTCTTAAAGGCTACGTCATTCCTAATATACATGGCTACTTCCCTATGGTTGGAAAAGTTGTGCACTAAGTTATACCCACTCACCTAAAATCTATAATAACAACTTACCTCTCCCGTTCCATCACAACAACAATTTAAGTAGTCATGTGTAGCGCAACTTTTAAAATCATCCTGCACTGTAAAAAGATCCTTCAATTCCTGCTCTGAAAATTTCATACCACTCGAGCTGTCAGCTTGATTAATCACACAACCGCCCAATGTAGTTTTTGCAATTTGTCTTTGAAATATTTTCTCTTCAATCGTTCCAGCCGTAATAAATCTATAAATTTTTACATCGTTTTTCTGACCATCGCGCCATATTCTAGACATTGCTTGTAGATCTGTCGCTGGATTCCAATCATTGTCATACAAAATAAGTCGACTTGCTCCTGATAAATTTAATCCAACGCCTCCAGCTTTAGAGCTTAATAGGAATACTTTAAACTCACTGTTTGCGCGATTGAATTTCTCCACAATGGAATTTCTCTCCGAGGACTGAGTACTTCCATCTAGTCTTAGTGTTTTTATATTCAAGTGTTCACAGAGGCCACTTAGCATGTCTAAAGTTTTAGTGTGGTTCGACACAAGAACGACTTTTTCCTTAAGAGGTGTTACTTCTTGCAAAAAGTTTTCAACTAGCTCTAGCTTTCCCGAGTCAAAAGGCCCCATTTCGTTCCAGTCAGGAAGTAGTTTCATTAGGTATTTTACTAAGGGGCATTCATTTTTTGTTGTTCTTATTAGAGATGGGTGATTGCAGATCTTTTTTAAGATTGTTATTATCTGGAAAGAAAGATTTTGGTAATTTTTTTTAATATGAAATTTAGAAAAAGCTTAGACCTTGAAATGTTTTTATATTGAAATGATAGTTTGGTTGATTATATTTAAACCGAGAAGCAATATAATACCAAAGAGTATAGATCCACACCATCGATGTACATTCTTCACATCTTTAAATTCATGATAAAATTCCCCATACGTCGGCTAGTTTCCATGAGAAACCTTTTCAAGACCGATGCGAAACCAGAGCTGCTCGATGAAGTAAAAACAATTTCCGTGGAACTTGCAATACGGTGCGTCAGAGATGCATCGTAAGTAGTTTGCGTAGGTGTCTTAAACGCTTAAGGCCCCGTTCATACTGGAGCGATGTGCGATAAGCGATATGACGCGAGCGATATACGATACGCGACGCGCACAAAAAAATACTTGAAATCTAAAGGGAGGCGATAAAAAAGGTTCACAGTGGCGCGATAGAGCAACATATCGTAAGCGACATATCGCTTGAAGTGTGACTTGCTGGTCGCCTCGGCGATATATCGGCGCGATAAAAATGTGGTGGGAACAGAATTCTTTGCCAGTCGCTTCAGCGATTCGTTGCTGGCGCAGTATTTTGTATTATTATAAGTTTATTTTAAAAAAATACGATTCAGATATTAATGTATCTACGTATAGAAATTTATTAATACAATTTATATTAAAGGTATTCATGAATACGTGTATCTAAGTTTACACAATTGGTGTATTTTTACGAAGTTTGTTTGATGAACGCACCTATGACGAACTGTTAAAACTGGACGTGGATGTCTATATCACTAAACTGAAAAAAGGCAAAAGCACGTCAATAATCAACCCAGCCGGTATCCTGACATCCTTTCGAGTGGGCCCAACAGTTCTTTGGCTGCGTTACTATACGGCATGTGACAAGTGAAAACATGTGATCAAATATGGCATTTTGGCTGCCGAAACATCGGAAATATTGCAACGGGGTTTTGGTGCAAATACACAGTTCAAAGCGAGTGCTCCAAAAAGACAAAGAACAGACTGAAGACGATGAACGTGGTGGTCATCCTTCCACGTCAAGAAAGTCAAGGATTTGATGCTCAAAAGTGGTCGATTGATAATTGGAGATCTTGTTGACATTACGCCAATATTGTTTGGGTCGATACAATCGATTTTGAAAGACAGTTTTGGCCTCGGACGCATCGCATCTCGTTTAATTCCAAAAACCGCCATATTCGTCTGGTTTAGGCCCACCTGACTTCTAGCTTGAATACACTGAGTGGCATAGTCCTTCATCTTTCCATTTCTTCTTGTCTTCCCTCTTTACAACAAATTGTGTGAGGATAATAAGCGACGAAGAAATATTCGAAAATATAAGAACGAATTCTTTCTCTCTGGCGTGCGCAGTAGGAAGGTCTGTAAGCAAAGAGAATGAGGCGAACGGGATAATGTGGTATTGCGGATATAAGATTGTTGTGGAGGCAGGAGAGCGTTTATTTCGGTAGAGCAATCGCAATTTTGTCAGGTCTGCAGCATTCTTATAGTGGCTCAAAGGGTCGTCATCAATTAGTTTAAGGGCCATTTTTGCATGAGTTCAATGTCCCTGTTGATTGATTCGGAGAGATGTCCGCAATGACTAAGATAGGAAGGGATTGAAAGTATATCTTTTTTAAAGAGTAAAAATAGATTAGATGACAGAATTGACCCAAGGGCGACCCCAGCAGAGAAGGGTGGAATTTACATTTGATACAATCCAGTATTACCTTGATTGAACGGCCCGAAAGGAAACTCTGAATTCTGAATAACTGAACCAACACCAATAGCTTGGAGATTAGCTAAGAGAGCTGAGTGACACACCCCAGCGGGAAATGGAGGGCTCCAATAGCGCTGTTTGAGCACTCCTTAAAAAGCTTACAGCGCTCCCGTTACGCTGCAGTTCCATATACTTTTTAACATTGCATGTCATTGCAAGGGAGCATACGTTTTTATGCTCCTTCAAAAGCGTTCTAGGAGCATTATAAAAAAGCTTTTTAATAAAGAATTTCCATGGCCGCCTGTGGATATGTGATCCGGGTATCAAAAAGCTTTTATTTTGTTTATCTTTTGTAATTGCCTTTTACTTTCCAAGCGCGAGTGTGATTTTACCAAAGCAGGCCCCCAACTAAATTCTAACCACTTTTAAAGCTGCTTGTCTTTCGTATCGAACGAGAGCCGGTCCATTGAGTATGCCAATGCCACCCTTTATTGGTCATCAAGATAATCGCTCATTTTCTTCGTTCTATAAAATTTATGAAAGCTCCGCTAATGCTCGCTCGGGAGCATATTTAACAGCGCTCAAAGTAAGCTCCTCTGAACAGCACTCCCAATTTTTCCCACTGGGACTCTATAGAAACCCTGGAGTGATAGACGACGTCCCCCAAGTATGCGTGACGATTCCATCACGCGGGTTCACCCTGGGCAATGCGTTCTAGAACGTAGCAGGCAGTCGTCCTCCCCACCTTGCTCTCCTCTTCTTAATACCATCCGTGCCACCTTGTCCCTATCCCCATTCACATTCCCTTTCGTGGGAGCTAAGGTATCAAGGCCAGTGGTTAAAGAGGGTGGTCGCAGACGGTCCCCGCCGACCACCGGGCAAGTCGGTGTGTAACGGTGCCTTACCTTGGTAAGCGGCTCTGCCAGGGTGGACTCGTCTTTCCGCAATACTCGTGGGAGCAAAAATATAGACAAATACAAAATTAAAACAAAGGAGAGAGCTGCGAGAAGGAGCAGCTTGGAGACCATCGACGGCGACATTTTTGGAGGGAACGCTGGAGTGGCAAAGTCGCCGCCGGCAGGGCGGGAGGAATTGCAAAAATTGAACCTGACTCGGACCAAATGCGAGGCTCAGAGCGAGAATAGTTCCCCTACTACATTCATGAGAGAACGCCAATACGGAAAGAGGAAGACGCTTTCCAGAAACTGGGAGCTCAAATAAAAAGTTCATGCACGACCTTAGTGGGCGGAACAACATCGCCCACACTGTCCTAGCTAGGGCGAGGAAGATGAGATCATCCTAAATCAAATCGCAGGAAGCGTAGAGGAAAAATTGGGCGCAGAAAGTGGCGGGGGCGGCTACACAAACGATGCCGACAGAGGACCCTAAAAAGGACGTCGTGGCGGTTGCAAAGCGGCTGGAGGAGGCCATAAGTACTCCGGAGGCCCACAAGCCCTTTGGATATCTAGAGCAGCCAGGCTTGACCCACCAAATCGATACAAACTTTGGTTAAGGTGCTCTTTCAGACATCCTAAAGGTCCCCAATGGACCTTTTGGTTTTCGAAGCCGTAATGTTTTTTTTATTTATAAAAAAAAATTATTGAGCTTCATTAACAAATTAACAGAGATCTTCACAAATTATGTTATTGCTGACTTTACTATATGTCGGAGCTGTTACATTATTTCTACTACGCAGAGTGGAACCGTAGTTATGGTACTGTTTGTCATTTAGGATTTTATTGATGAAACCACTTCTTTTCGGTATGGGCAGAACATGAGGTATTTTCCAGGGGCCAGAAGAAGTTTGCGCAGAGAATCAAAGGTGCTGCGCATTCCTTTAAGTCGATAGAATTGTATTGGCGGGTCCAGTGGATTTATTAGCTCTTTGAATCACTTTTATACGTCGTGAGTCCTGAATAAGACCCTGTCCATTGAGCGTGTGGAACGGTGAGTAGACTATGAATAAATTAATGACAAATAGTTTAAATAGTTAAGAAAGCGGTTTTGTAAATGCCGTAAAACTCTAAAGTCCCAAAATTTAAAAATGTGTAATTCAAAAAATATATGTAATTCATCATACCTGAAGGGGACTACATTCTCTTCCAATATTTTGTTCTTTCACCTCGTACCACTCCAATGCTTTCCTTAACAAAAACTGCTGCAAATCAGAAGGGCGAACGAACACAATAAACTCCCTCTTCTTCGGAAGATATTCCGTGTTAATCGCTTGTGTTCTCCTAAGCACAAATTTACTCGTTATCAAATTCAATTCACTAGCCTTTTCTGCACCAAGTTCCTTTTCCTGGCTAGTAGCATCAGCAGACTGAGACCGAACAATTGGATTTTCATACAAGTGCTTATACTCTTGATATTCTCCTAATATACCAGGATTTACAAAGTCTATCAAACTATAAAATTCTTGCAGGTCATTTTGTATTGGAGTTCCAGATAAGATAATTTTCCGTTTTATATTTAATTGTCTTAAACAAATCGAGGCTTTTATACTGCTGTTTTTCAGTCTATGTCCTTCATCACATATCAGCAAATCAAATTCTAGTCCTTCGAATTCTGTATAGTTATTAATTAACATTTCATAAGATACTATCACAAAAGGCACATGAGATTGTTTTGTATAGTTCTGGATTTTATTTTTGCTATCAACAACATAAGCAAACATTCTGAGAGTTCCCAGCCACTTACTAATTTCTTTGTTCCATGTTTCGGTTAGACTGCTTGGAGTTACAACAAGAATTCTCTGGATAATTCGTTCTCCACCATATGGACCTTGTTTAAGTAATGTATGACATACAGTAAGACATTGAAATGTTTTTCCTAGCCCCATTTCGTCAGCTAAAATAGCGCCGAAATAGTCGATATTTCTCATTCCTAGTAAACATTCATATAAAAAAGTTACTCCTGTTTTTTGGTGTGGTCTTAGATGCCTTGCAAGAGTGCTACACACTTTTACCTCAGTTATTTCCCGCTTATCTTCATTATATTTCCATTGATGTGAATAGTCTGGAGATGGTAAAATAAAACTTTCGTTGCTGTCTTGATCATTAACGGAAATTTTTGGCATTTTTGGAGGCGCAGATAGATGCAAATTTGGAGTAAAAACATTGCTTGACTTTCTTTTCTTCTCTTTAGGTTCACAGTCTTCCACTTTTTTATCTACTCTCGACTTTTCATATATTATTTCATTTATTTTTTCTTGTATTTCCACTTCTTTACTTCCAACAACCAACCTGGCACCATCTTCAATTTCGTCGATTTTTAAAGAATTTGATGAACCCAGAATATTCCCGCCCAAATCTTTTAAAATTGCCGATTTATTTTTAATCTCTAATATACCATCACCTTCCCATGTTTTGTGCTTCTTCGTAGTCCTTTTACTCCAGACAACACTATAAATTATTTTACCACTTGTGGAAGGATTACAATTTTCTTGTATTTCTGCTGGAGCCCCATTTGAGTATTTCGTATGTAATGGACGTCTGATTTCTCCATCTAACACGTTTGGATTATTCTTAATATCAAAAGCAGATTTAATTTTGTTTTTCAGTGAAGGTGCACAAGATCTACGCATTGTTTTTAAGTAATTTTCAATATTTCCCGGCTTTTAGTTATGTTTAGCTTATTTACAATTTCGTTAAATGTAAACAAATCGAATGTCATATTTCATTAGTGATGCCACATTCAAACCATTGTAGTTTGCTGTCACTTCTTTCAAGTAGCGCTGCTATCGTTAAATTCTCTTTTGCCAATCAAAATCACGGCGACATCGTGAATTTGATGACAGTAGTTTGTAGCTAAATTTTTTAGCATATTTTAAGTTTTTATCAGCAAATAATTGTGAAATTATTTAAGTAAAATGGCACAGTACGATTTAACAACAAAGTTCTGCCAATTTTTGGATAGACATTTAACTTTTCCGCTTTTAGAATTTCTTTGCGGTAAAGAGGTTAGGATTTTCTAAGAATATAATTGCCATAATCTTATAAAATTTTTTTTTCTAGATTTACAACAAGAAAGATCTTTTAGAATATATTTTGGAAACTGTAAATAAAACAAACATGATTGATTACACTATGGATACAAGAAGACGATTGGAATTGGACGATGAAATGCCAGAGGAATTAGTCCAAAAAAAGGCAAAAGTCCTTCAGACGTGGAAGATGCTGCAGAATGAGGTAGCGCCGATAAGGAAAGCAACTGAAAATCTTAAAAACAATGGAAACTTAAAAGATACCAAGACGTTTCTTAATGTTTTACAAAAAGATCACGATGTTACACCTGAGAATGTAGAAAGTGCGTACAAATTTGCCAAGTACCTATATGAGTGTGGTCATTATCAAGATTCTGCTTCATGCTTGTATTTCTGTTTGTTAGCAATGTCACCAAATGATAAGGTAATTATTTTTTAATCATATCTAATCATTTATACATAATACTAATTTTTTAGAACTACTTGAATGTGTTGTGGGGAAAATTAGCTGCGGAGATACTTATCCTTAATTGGGAAGTTGCCGCTGAAGATTTGGCACGTCTTCGTGAGTATATTGATAACAGCAACTTTTCAAGTATTCAAGCTCTGCAGCAAAGAACCTGGTTAATCCACTGGAGTGTGCTTGTGTTCTTCACGCACGAAAAAGGACGGGATTTAATAATTGAAATGTTCCTCTACAAGCCTCTGTACTTGAATGCCATCCAAACCATGTGTCCACATATCTTAAGATATCTTGCAACAGCTGTGGTTATCAACAGAACGAGGAGGAATGCTTTGAAGGATTTAATCAAAGTAATTCAACAAGAATCCTACACTTACCGTGATCCCATAACAGAATTCCTTGAGTGCTTGTATGTTAATTTCGACTTCGATGGAGCCCGATTGAAGCTGCACGAATGCCAAACAGTGATCGTCAACGACTTCTTTATCGTATCTTGGCTTAATGAATTTGTTGAAAATGCTCGATTAATGATCTTCGAAACCTTCTGCCGTATTCATGAGTGCATTACGATCAGCATGTTGGCTGAGAAATTGAACATGAAGTCCAGTGAAGCTGAGTGCTGGATTGTAAATTTAATTCGGAATGCAAGGCTTGATGCCAAAATCGATTCGAAGTTAGGTCATGTTGTTATGGGTACCCAGCCCCTCAGCCCATATCAGCAACTTGTTGAGAAGATTGATTCCCTATCGGTTAGGTCCGAGGCTTTAGCTGCTCTTGTGGAGCGAAAACATAAACAAAAGTATCCAGAATCCGCCGATACGTGGAAGTATTATTAAATAGCTTAAGATACAACTGTTTCAAACACACCATCGAAGGGAATTATTTAGTTAATCCAGGGGCTGGTTCTAATGAATTTTATAGTACATTTTGAAATAAAAGTCGATACAATACTGAAGTAAATTTTTTTATGAAGCAAATATGATTTTTAAAGCCATTTACTTTTAGCAATCTGGAAAATTTGAATGAGGAAATATGAATGGGCAGTGGCGGATTAGCCACGTAGCAAGAGTAGCAAATGCTACGGGCCCCGCGCACCTACGCCTTCTGACCATAAAAAATTATCAATTTAGATAGAAGCGTGAAAATATTTTTTCAAATCAATGTAGGTACAATGCTAAATGCGCTGCAGACTGCTGTACAGAAGCATCAATTTTCTTTGATTTCATTCAAAACTATACATTTTTTCCGCTTCTACCTATCGACGGAGTCGTCTTACGAACGCACTTAAAGGGAGTACCTCAAAAATTCCTATTTTGAAAATGTCAGACACTAGGTGGTCAGCCCGAGCTGATGCTTCGAAAGCACTTTTATGTGGTTTTACTACTATCAAGAAAATTTTGGAAGACACTTCCAATAACGGGGATCAAAAGGCAAAGTGCCGTAATCAAGCTTACGGACTAGTTTCAAAGATGAGTAAGTTGGAAAAGGGAATAATGACAATTGCGTGGAACGGAATCCTAGAACGTTTGGAAGCGACTAATGCTTCGCTTCAGTCGGCTGATCAAGACTATTACTAGCGGCTCAACTACATTCGACGACTTTGTTGAAAATCAAACACCTGGACAACGTTATGAAATTCAGGTGTTTATTGTCATTATTGATAACGTACTGACTACTTTAGCTAAACGTATGAAAGCATATTATCTTAAAATTGCTGGCGTTTTTGGAATATTCCGACAGCTAAAATCTTTTCCAACAGAAGAGATTTTGAAAAAAATCTTCAATTGTCGTCAGTGCTTACGTAGATAATTTGGAGGACAGCCTAGGCGACGAATTAGTGCAGTTTGCTGCATTGCTAAAATCTGATGTGGCTAGTATTATTCACAGCAAGAAGCACGAGGCTCTGAGACTGTAATTTTACAAGCTTTTATTAAATAATTCTTCAGAATCTTGTTTCCCAAACGTAGAAATTGCCTTGCGCATTTATTTGTCTCTCATGATCACCAACTGCAGTGGTGAACGTTCTTTCTCAACATTAAAACGTGTTAAAAATGAGTTAAGGAACACGATGAACGTCTTAATCACTTCACTTTGATGAATATTGAATACTATTTGTTTAGAGAAGTCAATATGAACAGAAAAATTTGTTTGTAACAATTTTGTTTTATTTAATACCATAAACCTGATAACCTAAAACAAACCAAGAGCCCCTTGATAGAATTTGCTAAAGGCCCCGCCCTGGCTTAATCCAGCACTGGTAATGAGATGCATGGCGGTTATAATATTATGGTGATAAACTCTCATAGTTACCCTATCAACGGTTACCCTTTCTTGTTTTCAAGATATTGTCATGCGACTTGCCCCTTTTCTCGCATTATTATCGCTCCTAGCTTAACACTGATGCGCAGGCTGCAATGTGCAGCAGTAAACAAATGAGTTGCGATGGCGGTCTTCCTCTTTGTGGAGGTAGCCTTCGACAATACATCCTTGGATACTATAGCTAGGGCTCAAAGTATACCAGGTATAAGTAGCACTTTCTGCAACTGGCTTGACTATGCTGATAACTCGCAAATACCTTCTGATCTTGAAGGGTCCCTGGAGAGAACTAAGCAAAGGTTGCAGGTGAAACATACGACACCATGTCAAGGCTTGTGCAGCAAGCATTGGATTTGGTCTGGTGCGCCAGCGTGAGACTAAATGACAAGCCCGACAAAACAATTCTGGTTCCATATACCAAGAGGCGAACATTGCCGGGACTGGCAGAACTGATCCACGTAGGCAGAACTATAGGCTTTTAACAACAAACCAAATACTTAGGAGTGACGCTAGATGCCAAGCTCAACTGAAACCATCACATGGATACTCTGAATAGCAGGACATGCAAGCATTCACTGGATATACACTACCATCACAAGGCCCATGGTAACTTACCGGGCTTTAGTGTGGTGGCACAGACCGGTGCTTAAAAGTTTCATAACTGAATTAAACAAAGAATCACATTCCTTCGCCATCGACAGCGCTGACGACTCTCCTTAATTTGGTAACACTTCACCTTGAGAGAAATTCCCCTAAACTCGGCGACGTTGAGGCTGGAAACGAACGGCTACCGGACGGGGTGAAAGCCCAGATTCAGTAGAGCGATAAGCCTAGGCACCCTAACAACTGTCTTTCAAACAGACGTGTCCGCTATACTGGCATGCAGTCATGAGAACTTAAGCAGGGACTATAAAAAACCGATATATCTTCTCTGATAGTCAAGCGAGAATTGGGATGTTTGTCTGGAGATTTGGCAAATATGCTGGTTCCATCGCAGATCCTCGAACGAACGCTTTATCCGTCATGCCCTCCAAGTGTGCTTTAAAATCTAGTCTTCGGTACATCGCCACTACCAGGTACCTTACGGCGGGCTGCGAGTGAGTGATCTGTCCCATGCCTTGAATCCTATGGACATTGGATTTCTCCGTTTGCTGATCAGCATTTCTTTCAGTTTTGTGCACAGCAAGCGTCAGACCACCTTTTTCAGACCATGCTTTAATCTCCCAGATCGCTTCGTTCGCGCACAATTCGATATCATGGAGGCGTCGTCCTACGACCTCGGGCTAGTGGTAGGGTCATCCGCGAATCCGATCGCAATTACTTCTTTTGGGAAACGCAGCCTCACATATCATTATACATTGTGATCCAACAAGGAACTCCGCATATTGTTCTGTACACCTTAGGCCCATCTTTCGAATTACAAGAAGTGATCTACCTTCTCTGACTACCCATTCGGGCCCAATACGATCCGCCGGCACTGGACATGACGGAGTGGTAGTAGAAAGGGTGATTCCTAAGCTTGAACTTTCGCAATAAAGCCCCAATTTATATTTCTTTGCTGCATTGCATATACAAAAGCATACAAATAAAAATATATTAAGAATTTTATATCCAAAACAGATGCTTATGACTAATGTAATTTATCCCGGTGAAACTACACGAAAAGAACTTTATAAATAACAAACCCTTTTATTATTATTTTAGTTATCACTAATTATACGACTCCCACCATTTTAGAAAAACTACATTGATTTATGTAAAATCATTTATTAGACGAATGAAAAGTGTTTAGACTGCCGATAATAACGATTTTAACTTCTTTAATTGCATTTACGTCATTTTCCGTTTTTACTTCCATATTGTACCAGTTTTTCCAAACAGCGCTGTTAACTCTGAAGTTTCATGTACCAATCAAAAGCAAGGCGACATCGTGGAATTAATGACAGTATATTGTTGGCAAACTTTCACAAGCAATTTTAAAGTTTTTAATATAAAATAATAGTGAAGTTATATTTTGAAAATGTCGCAGCATGATTTGACGACAAAGGTTTGCCAGTTTCTGGACCGGCATTTAACATTTCCACTTCTAGAGTTTCTTTGCGGCAAAGAGGTTAGTGCGGCACAAAAATTGTAACTAGACTGCCAAAATGCATAAAATTCTTTTTAGATTTACAAGAAGGAAGATCTTTTAGAATATATTCTCGAAACTGTAAATAAAACAAACATGATTGATTACACTATGGATACAAGACGACGCCTTGAATTGGACGATGAAATGCCAGAGGAATTAGTCCAAAGGAAGGCTAAAGTTCTACAGACATTGAAGGTGCTTCAGAATGAGGTGGCACCAATTATGAAAGCGACTAAAAATCTTAAAAATAATGGTAGTTTAAAAGATACCAAGACATTCCTAAATGTCTTACAAAAAGAGCATGATTTTAAGCCAGAGAATGTAGAAAGTGTATATAAATTTGCCAAGTATCTGTACGAGTGCGGGCATTATCAAGATTCGGCTTCCTGTTTGTATTTTTGTCTGCTAGTTATGTCGCCAAACGATAAGGTAAGTAATACTAATTATATTTTGTTCATCTGGAAGATAACTAATATTTTAGAACTACTTGAATGTTTTATGGGGAAAATTGGCAGCAGAAATACTAATCCTCAATTGGGAAGTTGCAGCTGAAGATTTGGCACGTCTTCGTGAATATATTGATAACAGCAACTTTTCAAGTATTCAAGCTCTGCAGCAAAGAACCTGGTTAATCCACTGGAGTGTGCTTGTGTTTTTCACTCACGAAAAAGGACGGGATTTAATAATTGAAATGTTCCTCTACAAACCTCTATACTTGAATGCCATTCAAACCATGTGTCCACACATCTTAAGATATCTTGCAACAGCTGTGGTAATCAACAGAACAAGAAGGAATGCTTTGAAGGATCTAATCAAAGTAATTCAACAAGAATCCTATACTTACCGTGATCCCATAACAGAATTCCTTGAGTGTTTGTATGTTAATTTCGACTTCGATGGAGCCCGATTGAAGCTACATGAATGCCAAACAGTGATCCTCAATGATTTCTTTATTGTTTCTTGTCTTAATGAATTCGTTGAAAATGCTCGATTAATGATTTTCGAAACGTTCTGCCGTATTCATCAATGCATTACAATTGGAATGTTGGCTGATAAATTGAATATGAAATCTAGTGAAGCTGAATGCTGGATTGTGAATTTAATTCGGAATGCAAGGCTTGATGCCAAAATTGATTCAAAATTAGGACATGTTGTTATGGGCACCCAGCCCCTCAGCCCATATCAGCAACTTGTTGAGAAGATTGATTCCCTATCGGTTAGGTCCGAGGCTTTAGCTGCTCTTGTAGAGAGAAAACATAAACAAAAGAATCCTGAATCCGCTGATGCGTGGAAGTATTATTAAATAGATTAAGATACAACTGTTAAAAAACCATTTAATAATCGAGGGGATTTTTTTAGGTTAATTCGACGACTGGTTCTAATGAATTTTATAACACATTCTAAAATAAACATCTACCTGAAACAGAAAAACGTGTTGTGTTTTGTGGTCAACCAAGTTGACTATGTAACTGAGGTTTTGAGCTAAAGGCTAATTAGGTGTATCGGAACGGATCTCCAGAGTTTTATACTCTCATCCAGAATGTTGCAAGAGATTTCAACGTCTATAATGTAAATTAGCTGAATTACTTACATGGTACCAGTATTTCTGGCAAAGACGCCTAGTTTTAGCGGACACCAATAATCTTCAGCTAATGGAATGCACATCCTTGATCTGTTTCTTACTTCCTACTCAACAACAAGGTGTTCCGTACTGCACGGTAGACTCATCTCTCCGAAACTCGGAGCGCTGCCTAGTCAACGCAAATTTACCTCTTCTGCTCCAATCAACGCAGCTCCTAAAAGAATTGTATGATATTATGGGAAACCTTTTCTTTGGGGTTTATATGCTTCTATCAAGCTGCTGACAATCATTTATATTGCCGCAGTAACATCACCTACTCTATTGCTTTCTGTGCTCTAGATCTAGATAAGCGAAAAGGTCTTTATTTTTCATTCTACCAAATCTATTAAACCTTAGCCGAATAAATGGTTTAATCGAGATGTATGAAGGCCATTAAAGCTAAAGGAGATGCCAACAGAACGTATAGACATTCTTTGAATGAGCCACTTAGGTGTGAATGCTGTAAAGATAAAAATTCACCGTCGGGAAGGTTAAATCGTTGGTAGTTAAAAATTGTGCTTCTCGATAACTTTTACTAAGAAGAATTAGCGCTCATCCACATTCAGGTGATTACAAAAAGAAAATTCAAGGCCGATTTATTGACCCCTGTTCTGAAAGTCGAGTCGTGTGGCGTGACAACTCGTTTCAGTTGAAGAAAGTGACGTTTCAGTCGAGTTACGACTTTCAACACACGGGGCATAAACTCAACTTAGCAGTTCCACTCTAGGCCCCTGTGCTGAAAGTCGTAATTCGACTGAAACATCACTTTCTTCGAGTTGTCCTGAAAGGTCAGTCACCAGCGTAATAGGAGGAGCAACATGAAATACGTGCCTGCCTGAACTATGTCGGACTGGTGGAAGTGCGTTCATTACCTCCTCTGGAAGCTGTCCTGAAAGGCATGGGCTAATATGATCGGGCCTACCAAGCCAAGATGTAAAGTTATCGTGTCGAGGGCTGCATAACAGTGGGTAAGTTTTTCACTGTCGTTTAACGATCTCCTCTGTTCACCTGGCTCCCCCAGTATCCTGATATGGATGCTCTGTCACGATGGATCTTCCACTTCCTGCCATACTCATGAGACTTTTGTGAACTAATTAAGCTGGAGAGCGGCAAAGCTAGGAGGGCCGGGTGGAATTTGGGAGCCCACGGAGCACGCTCGAGCCCCGTTTTCGTGAACTCCTTCCGAATAGACCGAAGGCCCGACTGCGGGAAGTTTGAGCAGTCAAGTTTAAGCGATAATAAGCCACTAGGCAGGCTATTGAACTTGTTTCAGCGGCCTGGCCTATACATATAAGGTATAGGGGTGTAATACAATAGACCAAGCGAGTGGCCGCGGTACTTTGGGACGCAATACCTCACTACAAAAAAAGAGGGCGTCATGTGGTCAAGGGGGGGGGGTAAATTTTCAGGGCCAGTGGGTTTGGTAACATCAAGCTCTTTGGGGCATTTATATAGCTCGCAAGTTCTGAGCATCATGACGGATGGGCTGATAGCACAAAGGGTGATCCTAAGTTTTTCACACAAAATAAATTTTTCAGAGAATCTAAAGTTTTTTAAGATATAACTTGACTAACTTTGAAGTGAAGCTGGGGGATGCATATGGAAGACGCGGTGAACCTCGCGATTGAACTTATGAGTTTATGAACGTTGTATGAGTTCATTTTTTAAGCAGCTGGCGGAGCCAGCGATGTAACAGCCGGGGGTTACCGGGAGACAGTCGAGGCGCAGTGTTATGCCTCCTGACACAAGTGAATCCCGCTAACCAGCCAACAAATGCTGTGATGCCGACAATACCAGACTACCAGATGAACAAGGGGGTGTACTGTATGCTAGGTGAAGACCCGACCTAAGCGCAACTTTGGTGCCCTATTATTAACCAGTTAAGCCGGCGAAATGCTTTATTAGGGCTACTACCAAGGTAATTATTTAATATGATGCATAAATATTTAATATTCTCTTATGTATTTTCGCTAATAACGATTACATATTTTGCTTAATTTACCTTTTGTCCTTTTCCCATTTTACTTTTGCACTGTGCCATGTAAATTGTCATTTTGCAACAGCGCTGCCTTCACTAAAGTCGCGAACCAAAACAGAGGCGACATCGCGAAATTTGATGACAGTAGGAAGTAGGCTTTTGGCGAATTTTTAAAAAGATATTTTGCAGTTTTTAGAATAAAATAATAAAGAAATTTGTCCTGAAAATGTCAAAGCACGATTTAACTACAAAAATATGCCAATTCTTGGACAGGCATTTAACATTCCCACTATTGGAATTCCTTTGCGGCAAAGATGTTGGTACTTGGTAAAAATTTCACAGCTGTTAATACATAAAAGTTACTTTTAGATTTACAAAAAAGAGGATCTCTTGGAATATATTTTGGAAACTGTTAATAAAACAAACATGATAGATTATACAATGGACACAAGACGGCGTCTTGGATTAGACGATGAAATGCCGGAGGAATTAGTCCAGAGAAAGGCAAAGGTACTCCAGACTTTAAAAGTACTTCAGAATGAAGTAGCACCAATTATGAAAGCTACTGAAAATCTTAAAAATAATGGTAGCTTGAAAGATACAAAAACATTTCTTAATGTTTTACAAAAAGATCATGACGTTAAGCCTGAGAATGTTGATAGTGCATATAAATTGGCTAAGTACCTATACGAGTGTGGACATTATCAAGATTCGGCATCTTTCTTATATTTCTGTTTATTAGTTATGTCGCCAACAGATAAGGTAATTTTAATTTATTATATTTTATTAGAAAAAACGTAACGGATATTTTAGAATTACTTAAATGTTTTATGGGGAAAATTGGCAGCAGAAATACTTATCCTGAATTGGGAAGTTGCATCGGAGGATTTATCACGGCTTCGTGAATATATTGATAATAGTAACTTTACAAATATCCAAGCTCTGCAGCAAAGAACCTGGCTAATTCATTGGAGTGTGCTTGTGTTCTTTACTCACGAAAAAGGTCGAGATTTGATAATTGAAATGTTCCTCTACAAACCTCTATACTTGAATGCCATTCAAACCATGTGTCCGCACATCTTAAGATATCTTGCAACAGCTGTGGTAATCAATAGAACAAGGAGAAATGCTTTGAAAGACTTAATTAAAGTAATTCAACAAGAATCCTACACATACCGTGATCCCATAACAGAATTCCTTGAGTGTTTGTACGTTAATTTCGACTTCGATGGAGCCCGATTAAAGCTGCACGAATGCCAAAACGTTATCATAAATGATTTCTTTATTGTTTCTTGTCTTAATGAATTTGTTGAAAATGCTCGATTAATGATTTTTGAAACGTTCTGCCGTATTCATCAATGCATTACAATTGGAATGTTGGCGGATAAATTGAATATGAAATCCAGTGAAGCTGAATGCTGGATTGTGAATTTAATTCGGAATGCAAGGCTTGATGCCAAAATTGATTCAAAATTAGGACATGTTGTTATGGGTACACAACCCCTTAGCCCATATCAGCAACTTGTTGAGAAAATTGATTCCCTTTCTGTTAGATCAGAGGCTTTGGCTGCTCTTGTAGAGAGAAAACATAAACAAAAGAATCCTGAGTCTGCTGATGCGTGGAAGTATTATTAAATACTTTATGGGCGGACAATTTTTTTTCAAGAAATTTAACAATCGACGGGAGTTATTAAGTTACTTACTCCAACCCTAGCTCTAATGGTTTTTTTTAATAAATTTTAAAATAAAGATCTCAAAATCGAAATGTCTACCGTTTATAAATTTACTTGCTGTAAGATTTTTTTTATATATTAACAAAGATTTTGAAGTTTTTGTTAGCTTTGTTCCAAAATTAGAGCAAAGTGCTCGCAAGCGGTTAGCTTTCTCTCTCTACTCATGCCTTGGTTGAGAAGCTAATAGCTCACATAGAAAATAAAATTATTACGGGACAAGCAACGACAAGCGGATACTGGAACAAACTACGGCGTCCACGGCAACGACAAAAGCAAAACTATTTCAGAATTTTCTCATGGAACGTTTGAACTCTGTACAGAACTCGAACTGCACAACATCTAGCCCATACGTTGTCAATGTTGACGGGTGAGTTCAAAAACTCATCACTGCCGTAACACTGCAGAATTCAGCAATTGGAAGTCATTTTGCAGCCATCCAATACATGCGATGGACAGAGAAATGTGTTTTGCGAAAAATTGAGAGACGTGTATTGGTGGTCAGTCACCGGCGAGATAGGGGGAGCAACATGTAAATATTGAAATAAACACGTGCCGTAACTATCTCGGACTGGTGGACGTGTGATCATAACCTCCTCGTGGTGGCCATTGGATGCTGTCCTGAAAGGGCAACCAAAGGCAGGACGGCGGCCTGGAAGTCGGGTAGCCAAGAAGCAGACCTAGACAACCACCACTCTGCCCAAAGTTTCTGGACCCGCCAGAAAATTGGCAGCAATTAGCAGAGGCAGTATTTCGACACCCACAGCTTGCATGAGAACACTAATGACAATGGACAACGAGATTACAGCAAAGGCGTTTGAACTTGATCATTGTAGTCGAGATTTGCGCGTAAAGATATCCATAAAGCCACCTGGTTATCTCCTGAAGGAGCCACTCGCAACCAAATAGAGCATGTATTGATAGACCGCCGCTACCTTTCTGGCCTGATGACGGTACGAACGTACCGAGGTACCAACTTCGATTTGGATCACTATCCTGTTGGTATGGTGCTCTGAGAGTTCAGTGAGTAAAGAGTAAGTCCCTGGGGGACGAGATACCCGCCGTCGACAAGAGTTGTGCAGCAGCCTGCGAGTACACGGGCACACTAAGAGAAATAAAAAGAGCGCAGAGTTCTCAGGCGGAAAAAGGGAGAAAAATCTCGCTTGTGAACTAGAACAGTACAGAGAGCAAAGGCCGCACCATACGCCGGAGTTCTACCGAAGAGTCCGTGGTATGACGCAATTCGCACTACGTTTCACATACTGGAAGGACAACCAGGGGAATCTGGGGTGCGATTACAAAAGTCGTTACGAGTTTTATAGTGGCGTGTGTGTGTCGGAAAAAACCCCGAAAATGGTAACTACTTTGAGCCGGAACAAGACTACCTGTCCCCCCCGATTTCGAGGACCCTGAACACGATGGCGTTGCTAGAATTTCTATTTTCGGTTGCGCAGCCCCTCAAAACAGCCAAAAACCATCCCCAAGAGGGGTTAAACGCGCTTTACACGGTTTACTTGTAAAAAAACACTTTCTCCCGATTTCGAGGGTGCTGAGCACGGTGGTGGTGTTGGATATCGGTTCCGACCCCCACCAACCCCTCCACCGGCCAATACTCGTCAAATATCAAAACTACTGCTGTACAAGACGATGGTCTTACCGATACTCATATACATATACATCCGAGACTTGGGTCTTGGCCACATTCGACAGGAGTCATTTGGAGAATTGTCGGCCCCTTATGTGAGGGAGAACGATTCCAGAGACTCGACAACGACGACATGGATGCCATGAAGAAAATAACGCTGGGTAGGTTCGCAAGGCAACTAACTCGTATAAGCGAAGACGAACCAGCTCGGAAAGGACGCCCAGAGATAAGGGATGCCAAACTGAAAAACATCGGGTCAGAATCCGGATCAATGGAGAGAACAGTAGCGAGAAGCTAGGCCCCGATCCGGGTCGTAGAGCCGTTAAAATTAATAATATCGATAATTTCTTCCCAATCTCTTAAAGTTGTCCATGGTTGGAAATCCAAATATGGATTAAACATCTCCAAGTTAGTGCTAACTATGATATTAAAAAACAACTCACCTTTTTCATTGCTTTCTTTGATACCCAATAACGCATGGCTTGCGCTGGCATTACACAGCATAGAACAAAACCAAATGAAAAAAACCGGTTTAAAATATAAATGAATATAATAAAATTTATTTCTTCTGTGGGTTTTATTTTATAAAAATATTCTGAAACTAAAAAAAAAGTATTAATAAAAAAATGATAATAAATGCTCAAAGTGTCCTTTTTTCTCTAATTAACATAAAAATATAAAGGAACATTTCATTTAATCATCTAAAACAGATGCAGGGAGATCACATCCAGCATAAGCGTCATTATCAACACAATATTTAATCAAATGACGCCAGCATGGATCCATAGCGAGCAAGTGTGGATTGCCAAATATTACTAAAAGTACTCGGGCACGAGATATTGCCACGTTCATGCGCTTTTTACTTTGAACAAAACCTAAAGCATGCCTCAAATCATTCGGGATTAGAGATTTTGTAGAACGTACAGTTGAGATTATTATTATATCGCGTTCCTGGTTTTTTTGTTAAAATAAAATATATTAGTATGATTAATGTAATTAAAAAGCGAGAAAATGTTTACCTGTCCTTGAAATTCTTCAACTGAACCAATTTTTGGTAAAATAATTTCCATTTCATTAAACAAATTTCGTATGGTTTTCACTTGTCTTTGGTATGGTGTAATTATGCCAATATTTTTAGGATTAATATGTTTTTTATACAGTTTAATAACAAACGACATAACCTGTGGATTTAAGCACGATAAATACAATATTTTATTATTTAAATGCAAGTTATTATTACGCTTTTAGCTTCTGCAGAATTAAACCATGATGGTGAATCAGAACTTTGATAATTTTCCCCACGAATGCCATTAAAGAATAATCCATGATTCTCTGGGCGAATATCTGATTGTGGTAGTATATCAGATAGGGATTTTAATAGATTAACCTCTTCACTATCTGTATCATTAACCATTGGCTTTAATTCCGAGTCATAAAATAAATCATTATAAACACGAAGTATGGTGGGCAGAGATCGGTAATTGTAAATTAATTTCGTCACCAATCTAGGATCGTAACCAGAGTCATGAAAACGTTCTCTATCCTTCTTGTATGGTGTGCAATTTAGCAATCTTTCAAGCAACGATGTTCCCAGTCCTTTATTACCAGCATATCGCTGCAGAACGATAGGACCTAGCTGCATAGGATCACCGGCTAAAATAATTTGTCCGCATACGGGATCGATTTGTATCAAAGGTATTAATGATTCAGGCTCTAAACATTGTCCAGCTTCATCAATAATTGTATGGGTGAAATGGCCACGCGGGAATCCCATTTGCATGAGAGTTCCAAGTGTAATGCATGTACCTATTGTTATCCGATGTCGTCCTAAATGCTTGATTTGGCATTTTAATTTTAGTCCAGATTCTGTTACTATCATCTAAAAAAAATTAACAGTATAAGAATAAGTTTTAAAGATCGCACATTAAATTATTTTACCGCATCTTTGCTAGTGTTATCAGCAGAAATATCAGCAGTTGCACAATACGGCTTCAAATGGTTCGGTATTAAGTCCTTCTCAACAAGATTATGTGATACTAATCTTATAAAATCCCCAGGTTTCAATGCTTTACATCCAATCAAGCGAGTAGCAATTAAGTCAGCCGAACTATTCGATGGTGTCGCAATAAGTAATCGACTATTTTTTAACTGTGTCGCTAGCTGAAGTATTATTTCTACAACAGTCATTGTTTTACCAGTTCCCGGTGGTCCAAATATAATATACGGCATCGGTCTTGCTTCACCTCGCAGCACATTCTTAACAGCGATCTTTTGCACTGTATTCAAGTTTTCATTGAACCACTTTATATCTTCCAGCTTCTCCCCAATAGCAAGATCGTAGTTTTCATTCAAATTAGCATTCAACTGCAGACATTTATGCAAAGAGATTTTTGTCGGAAATAAGAAATTCGTTCCAAAATTATGCGCCTTCCGAACAGCATAATGTTGCTTACGGAAACTTGACCGCGAGAAGAAGAATTCAAGACTATAATCTTCACCATTATACTTAGCATGAAATCCAGAATTAAATTTTAATAAAATACGATTGTAAAAAATCTTATGAATAAATCCTTCATAGGCCCTGTTATCATTTGCTTCAGCCCATGGATTTCTTGCCTTTAAGCTATCACCCAGTACAAGTGATGGTCGTCTTTCGGCTAAATTTTCAATTTCTAAAGCTAGATACTCATCTTCTTTAGTGAAATGGGCACGCTCTTGATCGTACTGTCGTATATTGATAAAGCATTCGATTTCTTCAATATGCAAAAGTGTTTGAAAACGGTGAATGTAATTGTTAAAGTTTATTTCGCCATTTAAGCTCTGGAAAGCACCTTCAAGATCACTTTTAATTTCTTCGAAGTTTTGTGTAGATAGTAATATGTTTCGTAATCTTTCAGGAACTTCAAAGGTACCAATGTTGACTGATAAGAAACGTGGCTTAGTTGAAACGCTCACACCTGGTATAATTTCATGTTTTTTTGACCAGACCTGTTGAAAAAAAAACAATTGTAAATTGAATTTCAAAGAACAATATATAAAGTAAAAAATAGTAACACCAGAAAGTAAAGGAAAGAGTAGTTGATAAAGTTTTTTTTCGTATTTTGAAGGTAGATAATTGCAGAGGCACAATATTGCGGCATCGGCCTCTCAAAACTGCTCCCTTCCTTTCTTAAATTTCGATTCCTAGCCGATGTCATTCAGTTTCCCAAACCGAAGCTCTGCACACCCAAGTCTACGTTACTCTTCCAGCGGAGGCCCTGATGTACTTCGCGATCATATTCCGTAAATCCTATCGCAATGGATTTTTCGAGGAGTTACTATTCGCTAGTTAACGTGCCCAGCGGAGCCCATCGAGCTTTATTCCCTCCACACATCCATATTGCACTAGCGTTCATAGATTTCGTAATTGTAGTCTCCGGAATTCTCTCTGCTCACATAAGGAGCCAAAGATTCTCCGAAGGATTCTCCTCTCGAACACGCCCAAGAGATCTTTTTTGTGGAAAAACTAAGCTCAGAAATCACCCTTCGTACTGCCAGTCTATCATGTGGTTCAGATCATGGTGCAATCTGTAGTAGTAAGCTTAGTTTGAAGCATAGAAGAGAATAGGGTAGGTTTAGGGGGTCTAGAGGATGTTGGAGCAGATGGCGATGAACCTTATGTTTCAACTCTAAGATGTATCATTAAGGAAATACTGACTGTGGGAGATTGTTCCACAGCCGAGTTGTTCTATTTTAAACGAACTTATAGATTAAAATGTGCGTGAAAAGGGGTGGTGCAGGGTGTGAGTTTGAGCCGAACGGGCTAGTCTTGTGTTGCAGTTAAAACAATTTATATTCCTCAAATAAGGTTAACCCCAAGATCTTAAGAGATGGGTCAGCTGTTAGATTCGCAATTTCCAATGAGGCAGAAGGAAGAAGGTGTTACCAATGATAAGGCAGTACTTCGTTTTGGAGGCATTGAATTCGACACGATTCTTGTGGCCTCAGTCAAGAATGAGTTCAATGTCCCTGTTGATTGAGGTGGTCATGAGTACACGATCAAACAGACAAGGGACTACAGCCCAAATAGAGCCTTGACCTCCTCTAGGGAATTTCACCAAGTTTGTGGGTCTCTTGCAGCATGTCTCCAGTTCCGGATGTTGAGCATTGCCTCTGCGTCAGTCGTCACGGAGTTTATCCATTTCCTCCTGGGCCTGCCTACTAGCCAGTAGTATTCGTCTAGTTATCTCTTCCTGTAACTGTAGACCCAAGGTAAACTGTTTTATCGACTACTTCTAGGTTGTGTTCGTCGATAGTTATATTTCTTCCCATTCTAAATCTTGCAGCTCTGGACTGTTGCATCACATCGATGATGTTCAGGCCTGTGTCCTTTGCCGCCTCTTTTAGTTCGACATAAGCTTATTTTGCTGCTAAAAAGGACTCCAAGGCGGTGATTAGACTGTTCGTTCCTACGTACGTTCCTCACGAGCTTTTTAGATGAACGATGTTGACGTCATCCGCATATCCAAGTAATTTTACAGACTGTGTTGGTATTGATGCACTTCTCTGGACTGTCACACATCCTGACGCGAGGTTGAAAAGCATTGAGGCCAGTCCATCTCCTTGTCTAAACCCTTGTCGTACTTCGAACTCTTCTGTTACTGAATTTTGGATCTTTACTTTCGCCAGAGTTATTTGTTGCGAATTTTGATCAATCGTACCAGCTTTGTGGGGACTCCCAATTCCGATAAGATATTGTACAGCCTCTCTCTGTTTATAGAGTCATATGCCTGTTGAAAGTCGATATTCTCCTATGAGGCATTCCGCTATAGATTTGTTTCACAAGGATTGCAAAGGTTTTGTAGCTGGTGCTGAGGAGTGAGATTCCTCTGTAGTTTTTACAGGTTAATTTATCTCCTTTCTTGTATATTGTTGAGCTGCGATTCCATCGACGCCTGGCGATTTGTTTTTTTGTGTTTTTACAGCTTCACGTACCTCATCCAGTGTTGGTGGCTCTATTAAAATATTATTTTTAGGAATTAAAAATACCTCCGTCTGTGGATCCTTGTTTACTATGGAGATCGGATTCTATAAGTTTTGAATCCACCTTTCCACTCCACCTTTCTCTTATCCTACCAGGGTCTGGTAATAGGTTCCCAGCTATGTCTATGTTTCTGTAGGATCCTCCTTTTTAGATATTCTCTCTTCTTCTTTGTGCCAAGCTTGTCTGGGGATTTTCTTTTTAGCTTGAAGCCTTCCATCCTTGCTCTTGTGGGCCTTGCGATGTTCTCCAGGTGCCTCTGATTAATTTCGTTAATTGCAGCTCTACAGTCCTGATCAAACCAGTTAATTTTAGTGTGTGGGCCCCAGCCTAGTGTCTCTTCTGCTGCTTTTAATTTGTTCCATTTGTCGTTGCTGTTGGGCTGTTCTTCTACTTCCCGCAAATTTTGTACGACAGCATTCTGGTAGGCATCTCTACTTTCTTCAAGTTTTAGCTTATCTATGTCGTATTTTGCTTGCAGAGGGCAAGTGTGTTTTGACTGGATTCTAAATTTCACTTTGGCTAAATAGTGGTCCGAGCCACAGCTCGCTCCTATCACTGTTCTTAATGCAGTATACTTGTGACCCCTCTTCTTTCAATTAGGACATGGTCAGTTTGATTATTTGTTATCCCGTTTCTGTGACTGCTACGTCCTCTTATGAATATTTGCGGGAACATTGTTGTACTTACTACCATTGACTTCGAGCTAGCGAATCTACTACCATTGCCATTGGTAGCGTTGTGTGTGCTATGCTTTCCTATGACTCCTAGGAACTCCTCTTTTTTTTAATTTGGGGTTCTTATCTCCAAGCACCATTTTAATATCATTTGACGGTATTAACTTGATGCTTGATGGCATAAGTTAGCTCTTGGTAAAATTCCTCTTTCTCTTCATCCTACTTGTATTCTGTGGGAACATGGACTTTATGAGTCTTGTTTTGATGCGAAGCGTTCAAATTTTGTTGCTTACTTACCGGCTTGAAGTCCAGAATCAGTGATTTCACGGGATCCACATATGCTTTGTCTTATTTTCATTGATGATAGGTCCGGATTTTTCTAATACAATGTTAAATGTTTTGAGGACGAGGGGGGGGATATTATCAAGGCCAGTAAATTTATTAGAGCCAAGCTGTTTGACGACAATTATACATTTCACGAATCCTAAAGAAAACTCTGTCCATTGAGTGAAAACAGAGACGCAGTTACTTTCTGTTAGTACCTCATCTTCGTAAATGAAAGAAGGAGTTGTGGATGAAGTGCAATGGAGTTTACCAAGGATCAGAAATTTTTTACTGCCAGCAGTGGCGTTAATGAATTTACCACTTAATCTGACATTGAACTTGATGTCGAGATTATTCACTTAGAGAATGTCTGTATTTTTTGTGGGATGTTTCTTTACCTTTAGTTGAGTTCATATATGTACTTCTGATTAAACCATTCGTGCGCATAAGCTTTATAAATTTGGAGGAATCATGGATAAATAAACGCATTTGGCCCAATATAATTTTGGTAACGCCGAGAGCGACAATGTCCTGAAAACACAGATCCCAGCCAGCAGTTTGAAAGAAACGGATAAGCCCCAGTCAGTTGGCTTTCCCATAATATTAAACATTTTTCCTAAGAGCTGGCTTAGTTGTGGTAGAAGATTGATATGGGAAATTAGCGCTGACTAGGCAGTGGTCCTATTTGCCTATAGGCAGACCAATCAACTTCCTCGGAGCACTGCTTTGGGAGAGAAGTAAAATTCTGACATTATAAGATCCAATGTTCATTTCTCTCTCTAGACCTATTTTAATTTTATAAAGCCTGCTTCAAAAGAATCCTTGACAATTAACCTCCAATACGAAAAAACTTTTTCATCGATCTTTAAATATAACATTTTCTGTGTCTTTAGCAAAAGTTAATTAAAAACAAAACAATAACTTACCTGATTAGCATAAAATCCATTTCGTCTGTAATTCCGAACAACTTCTTTACTAACTTTATTATCCTTGTTCTCCGCATTTGCTCCAACCTCAACCTCAATTTTTCGGCCAATTTTAAAGCCAGCTGCAAATGTTATAACAAACATTTCCGTGCTGCTACCATAAAACTGGGCTTTTGCCTGAAAGTGATAGGATTTCGTTTCCCCTGGATTTATCATAAAATAATCCTTCATTCCTGGCTTTAATACTCTCAATTGGGATTGGGATTTCTTTACCATTAACGCGCACCGCAGTACTTTTTGCACGGTATCACCTTCATTACGGATTGTTAGTTCTTTTTCTTCACAATCATATAAATTATCGAATTTAAATTTAAGACCATCAGCTACGACGATGCCATTTTTGTTTAATAATAGTGGGGTATCGGTTGGTCTAGCGGCAACATTTGTTGTTTTTGTTGCGATTTCAAGTGGTGTTATTTTTGTGCATCGCCAGTGATATCTTTCCTGTTTGAATATAGTTTTTTTTTTAGTTAGGATTAAATATTTTAGATCCAGTCAATTTGTGCTCAAAAGGAGGCCATTAGTGGGAAAGTTGTGGGGTGGTTTTTATTTCTTCTATGCTATATGTTTTTTGGGCTGCTGAATCCCAATCTGAGGTTTGCTAACAAAAGCCCATGAAATGGAAAGAAATGCAAAAAAGGTAAAAAAAAATCTAAATTTTTGGCGGTTTTTTGGTATGGAAACTATCAACTATTCGTAAATAACCTGCCTATTCAAAATGAAGCACATACGTAAAATTTCCCACAAATTTTACATATTTATGGGTCTCCCACATATCCACGCCTGGTCTAAGCTTCAGGAGCTTGTGGCCTCGAAATCATCGGTGCTAATCTCCTCCTACCATGAGAGCAATACGGTCTCTTCCTCCCAGTCGTCGCGTAATGTGCCCTGGTGGAACGACATTCTGGCTGCAATTCGTAGGAAAGTTGGAAGACTGCTAAAATACGGTAAAACTTGCTCGTAATGGCAAGAGTACACATTCACCCTTAAAGGCCCGCCCTCACTACGCGGGCTTAGATCCCACGCGCTCTTGGCCGCACGGCCTTCGACAAAAGCGCCCGTGATCTTTTAATTTTCTGAAAGTGACTGAGAAAAAAATCAATTCTCATTTGAAACGCCGTACGCGCTTTTGGAAAGCCCATATTGTGTGGACGTACTATACAATGTACCTTTTTAAGCACAGCTTTTTGTCCAGCTTTTTGTCCGACAAAGTCGTAAAAAAATCGTAAAAAAGTCATAAAACTCTATATGAAAAAAAGGCAAAGGCGCGTACGACCCAAGTCCGCATAGTGTAGATCCACCATAAGGTGCTCTTACACGATCTGGCAAATTGTCAGATATCTGCCGATTTTCGTAGACAGATGCATGTAATCACTGGGACAGATGAAGCCAGATGTCTGCCCTCAAAATCTGGCACTCAACAATTGGCAGGCGTCTGGCAAACGTGTAATCAGCCATTTCATCTATCTGGCAATTATTGAAAATCAGCTGTCAATCTGCCTAAAACTTTTTGAATAATTGGGCAGTTTACCAGATAACACAGGACACAGGTCAACAAAAATAAATTTTTTTTGAGTCTATTTTAATGATGATTTTCTAAGCCTTTATACCACAAAATAACTAACACCCCTTTTGTACCGTTAATGATCACAACATATTTAAGCTTTTATATGAGCAAATAACTAAGTATTGTTAAGCTCCTTATATGAGGGAGGACGATTTAGACTCTACAACGAGATCTACCAGTGCTGTTAATATAGCTATGTCGGTTCTGGCACAGTAAAGTCATCGGTTTTAGTCTCGGGTGTGAATGTGGGCTTAGCTTCAAGCTTGGGTTTTGATTTATTCTTGGCTTCAAGCTTGGACAACAACCTTTGTGGTGGGTGGACTTCAAACCTTTCGTTGAGCTTTAATATTCTAGAGATATCGCCACTAGCTTTGATATTCTGGACTACAAGCGTGTCACTGCGTCACAACCGATATAGATATACAACTGGAATCAATTCGTTAAAGCTTTCCGCCAAGATTCTTTAACTTTTCAATATTATTTAAAGAATTTCTATCCTAATTTAACGGAACCCAAAGTAAAAACTGGTATGTATTTTATTCGGACCACAAATAAAGAAAATAAAGACCAGCAATGAATGTTGACATGTTCTCAACACTCACGACTGATAACTAAAGCCTGCAAAAAGGTTAACTTTGATAAGGATATCTCAGCTGTTTTAGACGATGCGCTCCAGCGCATGTGCCTGACGAACGTTTGGAGATGAAGGGAGGAGTGGAGATGAAGAGAGGTTCCACCCCACTTCTCCCTTTATCCACAAAGTTCGTGAGGCACATGCGCTGGAGAGCACCGTCTAAACCGGCTCATAGAAAAATTATTACTGTTACCATTAAGGTTTAAATACCAATAGATAAAAATCTCAAGGTTATTGCTAGCCGCTCTACTGGTGATATGGCTTTCCTCATTACAGTATCTTGTTTCTTTATGATTGGGCTGATTTTTTCTGCTAAATAATTGAAATCAGGTCACACTAATTCTGAAGAAATTCTTGAACACATCTGGATCATTTCTTTTAATTTCCGGAAGGAGTTTGGCATAAGCTCCTTCTATATTTCTTCGGCTTATCCATTCCTTAATCCAAACACGCTTCTTCTTTTTAATTTTTTCACTTTTCTTTTCAATTATTAAATTATAAACAATAAAAGCTGCCGCGCACCACTCACAAGAAGCCATTTTTGTATATTGGAGTACTATACTTCCGATTATTTTATTTTAGGCAGATGAAAACAGGATTTATGCCAGATGAAAAATAACAGATCGTGTAATAGGCAAAACAGATGCATGACAGATAATTGTCAAAAATGCCTCAGACAACTCTACCCCAGATGCAATCTGCCCGAATATCTCTCACAGGTGTAATCAGTAAGGCAAACTTCTGTCTACGAAAATCGGCAGATATCTGGCAATTTGCCAGAAATTTGACGCTCAAAAAGATTGCCTGGAGGAAGCATTGTGAGAGCCTGCGGACTCTACCAGGGGCTAGACTCCAACAGCTCCTCTCCAAAGACTCCTTCAACGGGATGGGTCTTCTTAAAAAGGAGGATGGCTCATACATCTATAACCATAATGGAACCTGCTCATCGAGTACCTTCCAGGGTCAATTCACCAGACCGCTTAACCCCTGGATTTGTATGCAGCATCTCTCGGAGCAGCTCTTAAAAAATCTTCGACTGGGACAAGGTAAAATGAGCGGTGGCCTCTATGCAACCCTCCAAATCCCTGGGAGGAGATGGAATTTTCCCGGCACGTCTTCAGAAGTGCATCGAGCTTATTCTCGATAACCTGGCTCTAAAGAGACCATCTGAAATGTCCTGCATTGATCTTGCTTAGGAGAAGAACGTTTATCAGAGAGCCCATCACGTTAATTTTCAACTAGTGGAACTAGAGAAATTATTTGCAAAAAGGTGATAGTTTCCAAATTATACGCAAAAAAACAGCGAAAAAATGAGACAAAACCTCAGAATCTCTAATTGAGCACCCCAAAAAACATATAGAATATAGGAAATCAAAACTACCCAACAGCTTTCCTGTTAATAACACAATACCGACTGGATTATTATAAAAAAAATACATACTCTTTCGCATTCCACCATATCAGCTGAAATGGTGTCACCAGCTGATGGTTTATACCCGGAGCCAAGTATATCGAATGTAAAAAGACAATCTCCACCAATTATCCCATATGTTTCTCGGACTTCTAATATTTCAGTTATTATTGTTTTAGCCCGTGCTGGATGAATACTTTTGACTTCTAGGATTTCACCAGCATTATCAACAAAAGATTCGTCTGTTTGTACATTACAATTTAAGTAGACACGGTCACCAAGTTGCGGAGTGTATTCCAAGGAGACTGTATCTAAATCTACTTCCAATTTGCTGTAGTCGGTATCTACTGTTATGAAGTTATCATAACGATTTATGATCAATCCCAAAATGCTCCTTTGGTGTGTGCTAAAGTATTCTGGTTCGGATTCCTTAAGATCTTGAAGATCTGAATTTAGCTAAAGAGAAAAAGTGTTGTAAAGGTAGTTTATAAAATAAGATGTCTTACTTGTTGGTCAGTTAAGTTTTCATCCCAGTATTCGTTAAGGATTTGTAGTATTTTCACAATTTTTATATATTCATTTTCTGATTTATAAGCAAGATACTGAACATTGTAGCCTACTTTCACGTCCCCCAAATGACGGCATTTTTCAATATCGAAAAGTAATGTTTTATCTATTATAATATGATTGCTATCGACTGTTGTTATGCGTCCTGTTCGTCTAAAGCAATTCTTATCTGAATAGTCCTCTTCTTTAACTGGAGTCTTGTTCGTAGGCAATTGTAATTCATTTTCTTTCTCAATTTCATGGTCTAATTTATCTAGGGCATCTTCTAGTTCTTTTTGATATTGTTGTTTGGAATCTGCACTGGTCAGGAAACGATATACATTTCCAATTATAGAAAACATTTTCAAATACTTTTAAAATCTTCTAATATAACTTATTAAGATTAAGATAAAAAATTCATAGTTGTCCAATACGTTTCTCTATCGGTTCATAAAGCCATTCTGTTTCTTTAATATAATTTAATTCCTTTCTTAAGTTTTGTATGCGTTTTAAATGATTTTCGCTTTGAACACCTTTTGAGCCCACTTCAGCATATACGAAGAATTTCAGTCGCGAAAATGTCCTCTCACATACTTCGCTGAAGTTATTATCAGTTTTAGACTGAAAGTAGTTAATAATATTAATTGTTTAGTAATTAAAACAAGCCTTTTTCATACTTCTTTATTCGCTTCCTGGCTGTTACCTTCACTTGCTAGCTTAGTTTCGGACATGCTGCTGACAGCGTCCCATCAGCAAAAGTTTACACAATCTGATATTTGATGCCTTCGTTATCAGTTTTTGTTTACACAAAAAGGCAAAAGAACACAGAAAATATCCTCAATAACAACAAGTAATTTGAAACCCGCGCCTATGGGGAAAGTTTATTTTTATCGCACAAAGAGGATACCTGCATCCAAACGTTTTTGCCGTTTGACAGTTCCCGCCTCGGCAGTTTTTGCACGGCGAAAATCAAGGTATAAAATTTCGCAGTGGCGGAAGACAGCTGACGACGGCAATAATGCACCGCGAAAGGGTTTAATGAAAATGTTATTTTACTCGCAAAAGTAAATTAATTTTGCCTAAAACTTAAGTAAATTTATACAATATTGGCGAGCTTACTTGAAATTAAATTATTTAAATAATAAAAGCATGATCCAAAACATGATCACACGAAATGTTTTCAAATGAGCAACAGTTTTCAGTTTTCTTTTTAATTAGAATTATTAATGCCTTTAATGATGTAAAATAGCCCCCATAGCTGTGTTGCATTTGTTTTCAAGGATTTTCTTTCATTTTGCCCAGTAATTTCGTTGCCAGAAGGAGCTAGTACATAGCATGAGAAGTTTTAAGTCTGACCCAGAGATGGCAAGTTTTCAAAGATTAGCGACCCAAGCTTATTACAGCGGCATCACTATATCACACAATAGAATTCTACGGTTGCATCTAGCTGAGGAAAATAATTTGACTACCAAGCATTAGAAGCTTTTACTAGAACGATCAGAAGTCAGACGAAGCGAACAGCAGCTTTATCATCTACAAGCAAACGAAATCGTCAAGCAAAGGGCACCAATAACAGCATTAAAAAGCACCTTACTGATGACGAGCTCTACTCGTGGTTTTACCGGGTAACTGTAACCTGCTAGTGTGGCCCTACATGCTCCTACAAGGTTACTTGCCTTGCCTTACATATGTCTACGATACCACATTAAGATTACCGGCATCCACTGCCACTTATCACTCAAAAATTAAACTTGTCGGAGACTAGTGGCAAACAAGTGATGCCACGCCACTTGCCAGATGCCACACCATCGCCACTTCACTTCAATGTGTGCTACTTCATTTGATTATACGGGAATAAATTTTTCCACTTGCCATAGACCGCCACGTCACTGCCGCACCACTTTAGTGGGCGCCCGGCCTGATGGCGTGGAATCTAAACCATACACCATTTCGCCCAGTGTTCCCCAGGGGTCAATTTTATCACCCGCACTTTTCCTAATCTTCATTACTGACCTACTCTTAATCCCCTCGAACTAACTTGACAGCTTCGCCGTCGACGGAACTCTGCGTTACTCAAATGGCTTCCATAATGTAATGCACCCGCCAAACGTTGTCTTTATTATCGTAACCTCATGTCCAATTCAATCAAACAGGGACATCGATTTCATTTTTGATTGGGGCCTCCAACAAGGGGACGGTATGAATCTAACGGCTGACCCATCTCTTAACATCCTAGGCATAATTTTAACCACATATTCCAAATTTGGTAAGTTCATTGAACAGTTTGTATTCGAACTGCGTATCCTGATTAGTAGTGATTTCGAGAGGGGTGCCAAGTCGTGGAATTGTATCTGTATATCCCGAATGTAGTAGGTTTCTGACCATCTCGTAAATATGTGCACGATTGTGAGAATGTACGAGTATCCTTGAAGTGGCGGAAGGGTCCCACTATATCCATAAAGATATGCTCAAACCGGTTATCCAAAAGCTTGAAGTCTTAAATTGGAGACTTCATGTGTCTCGTCACTTTTAGTTGGAGTTTTGGCAATCGAGGCAAGAACAAGACCATTCTTTGAAGTCTTTGTTAATTGTCGGGTAGCGTGAATACCAGGGTGCAACAAGTTGTGTTCGGAATTGAACACTCATTTACGCCCCGTCTGAGTTGTTAGGAGTTTAATAAAACCGGTTTTACTCACCACAATTATGGCAGCGTGTGAATATGCCCAATGATAGTACATTATTATGAGCAGTTTGTATAGCGGCTTATAAATGCATGTGTACATATATGCTGAAATGAAATCATTTTTATTACTTCTTTTAGCCGAGAAATGTAAAAAACGATGGAAAAATTTAGTGATTGTAGCTGGCGACATCGCCCTAATTATGTTCACGCGACTACTTTCGCCGCGATAACCCCCGTGGCCGTGGTCGTAGCCCCATTGTGGTTATAGCATAATACGTTTTTTGGGAGATGAAATTCAATTTTGATAAAGCAACTCACCACTAATGGCGCTGATGGCAGTAAATGGTAAACAAATCCAGGCAAATCGAGTTGTATATTGAGATTATAAATCTAGTTTACTCTCATAGCTTTTATATCGGTATACGTCATTCTGACATCATAATCCCGATTAGCGCGCCAGTCTGTCTAGGGCTTTACGCATGCATAAACATTTTTCATGCAACTCGAGGAAAAATAGAAATCGATTCTAGTTTCGGTCAACACCGCAAACTTCGCCCTTACCCTTTCCTTGACCACCAACTGCGAAGTGACAGCTCGTGTTGATCCACGGTATACAGAAACAAGGTAATGTAAAATACTGAATATCGTAGAATATCGTACTAGTGCGACGTCACTCGGCAAGTCTTCCCCATACAAAATCGAAATTGTTGTTGTTGTTTTCTGTATTAACCTTGCCGGGTGACGTCGCCTTTTTCTACGATATTCGCACTTACGATACGATATTTCGTCTTTTACATTACCTTGTTTCTGTATACCGTGGTGTTGATCACGGTATACAGAAACAAGGTAATGTAACAGAGACTGACAGCTTCGAATATCGTAGAAATTTCGTGCCGAGTGACGTCAGCACTAATGTAGAAATAACAACACAACTCCGATTTTATATGGGAAGAGCGTGCCAAGTGACGTCAGCACTCAAATGACATTTCTCCATTACATTACCTTGTTTCTGTATACCGTGGTGTTGATCACGGTATACAGAAACAAGGTAATGTAAAAGAGACTGACAGCTTCGAATATCGTAGAAAAAGGTCACAGAGTGACGTCAGCACTAATGAAGAAACAACAACAACAATTTCGATTTTATATGGGAAGAGGTCACGGAGTGACGTCGCACTAAAACGATATTCAGTCTTTTATATTACCTTGTTTCTGTATACCGTGGTGTTGATCAATACGTTGAGCCGTAGCTTTTATATCGTTATCCGTCATTTTGGCGTCATAATCCCGATTAGCGTACCAGTCTGTCTAGGACTTTAAGGCGACGGTACCTGCCTCTAATCATGGGAGTCCCGTTTGGGGACCAGGGGTGGGATTACAAAAGTCGTTTCAACTCATTTGATAAGAGTTTTAAATGGAAAAATTCAATGGAAAACTCGAAACGGATGACTTGAAACAACTTCTATAATGCCACCCCAGATAAAGTGGAGATGTTGCGTGCACGCGGAAGGTCGACAAATCCTCAGTTGAACCATATCGTCGATGGACAAGTTACGCAGGCCCCACATCGAGTGCAAACGTAAAGTTCATCAACATCTACTTGAGCAGCCCAAGCCCTTCTAACTTGTCCTAGTTCTCCTCTATCGCTTAAACTAAGCTTACTACTAGACATTGCACCATGACCGAACGACATGACAGACTAGTCTGTCTGCACAAAATATAATAAAAAACTTATGACAAAACTTAAAGAATAACACCAAACAGAGTCCGATGGGGAAATTTCCCCTAGCCCTATGCACCCAATTTCTATAAATTGAAACTAAATAATAATTTAAACTAATTTCTTTTCGGATTTTGCTAAATGCCGTAGCTCACAATTAACAATTTCAAAATACATCCATCTCACATATAGAATACGCTGTCGTCACGTTACAGAACTTTGCACTCGCTTGACACATTTCTGAGCGAATTCGCCTGCCGGTTCGACCAACAACTACAAGTATACAATTTTCACAGAAACGTCGCGCAAAAAAAATTTGACCAGCTTCGCGAAAGATGAAACGGCGGCTGAAGAACTCGTTCTCAGAGATCGTTTGGCAGTGAGAGTTTCAAGTTTTGTGCGGTGGCAATTTGTGAATTTGTGGACGACGGAAAAAAAATCAGTGGGAATAATTTTTTTTAACACAACTCGAAAAATATTTAAAACTAAAAGATTATGGAACAAATAATCGCAAATTTAATGGTCGCTGATAGCGACGTTATCAAGAAGGTAAATTATGACCAAAAGATTTGTTGGAATTTTATACAATTTTAAGAAGATTTTTCGCCAACACGTGCTCGGCGACAAAAATTCTAATTTCTGCCATTTTTTACGCTTCAAATCGAACCGAATTCATTATTTTAAAAAAAGGAATAGAAAAATTTTAATAATTTTTTTTCAGCACCACGTGTTGTGATTTTTTTATGTATATTCGGGATGAAAATTTGCATATTTAATCAAATTTCTCTCGTCAGGAAATGATTCATTTCGAAATTATTTTTGGCTTGAATGAAAAAAAAACTTCACGTGTTTCTTCTTTTCTTATATATTGACAATATGAGGAAGCTAGAGCGGACGCCCTCCTTCCTAATGGGCAGTTTAGAACAAATTTCAATAAATTTATGTCCGTGATAATTTTGTATAAATAACTTTATTAGGAAGCTGGGGCGAGGCCAATGCATTTCGAGACGGTTGATTATTGATATTATCTGATTAATTAAAAGGTGTTCTAAATTGTATAATATTTCTAAATATCACCGGAGAATGTCTGCTTTGGATTTAAACATGTTTTAAAGA
Source organism: Thereva nobilitata (assembly GCA_963855945.1). Classification (NCBI taxonomy): domain Eukaryota; kingdom Metazoa; phylum Arthropoda; class Insecta; order Diptera; family Therevidae; genus Thereva; species Thereva nobilitata. The sequence continues at coordinate 15,903,746 of OY979696.1, read as the reverse complement.
AATTCCTTAATGGCTAATTGGGCGTGATTTTAAACACGATTTTGTTTGAATTTGAAAGAAAACTACCCGAGCATGTAATGGAATAAATGATCATTGAACTTATTACGCTTTGCTGTTGCTTGTTTTACCCGAGATTAGTTTCAGATAAATTTGTTTCTGTATGTAGAGCTCCACTTTAACTTTTAAATAGCTTCCATCAATAACAATAAAGTTAATCGATAAAATGTGACATTGAATACTAGGATCAATTACAACTAAACTAACTCCTGACCTTTTGCTGTGTTTTTTGTGGAGCACGGGGCTGTGTAGTTACAGACACTTTAATTTGTAGAACTAGTAGTTGTTGTCCAGCACATGTTTCAACATATTTTTGTCCCTATCAATAAAAGAATATCTTCACTTTGGTTGCTAACGTCTAATTACATTGAAATGTTATACAAGTTAAATCTTTTGCTCTAAATCATCTAATTTAGGTAATAAAAATGACAACAAACCCTATTATCTTATGTTGGTGTTGGGAAAGGTTTCTTCAAAATGAAAAGCAGTTTACAGTTTATTTTATTTTTATTAAATGATTCCAACTGGAAGGTAGTCCGCCTTTACTCTGAAATCTATAAACTAGACTGACAAAAAACTATACTACTGAAAACATTAAAGGCTTGCTGATATTATAAAGGATGTCAATGAATCCTTTGTTCTTTATTTTATTATGATTCAGCTTAAGTGAAGATGCTTACATACATACAGCTTTTAGCGTTTAAATAATGTTCTCAATAGTTTAATTTTTGTTTATTAAAACTATAAATATCTAATACGCCTCCTCAAAAATTAAATCTATTAAACATCATTAACATTCATTAAATAAAACATTATTCTATGTGACACACCTTCCTTTTGTTCTCTATGGGACATTTACAACATGGTCCAACATTTGTTGCAAGGATTGGGAAAAACCCAAAAACCCAACCAGACCATTTCACTTAATTCTAATCAATAGCTTATTACTTTATGTAACATCATTTTTATTTAGAAATTAACGCAGTCCAAGACCATTCCTTAGCTCCAAAAATTTCACTGCACATAACGGCTTGGTGAGTATGTCAGCTAATTGTTGACCTGTTGGAATATAAATTAATTTTATTTCATTTTTCTCAACTTGTTCTCTCGAGAAGTGATATTTTATATCTATGTGCTTTGATCTTTTATGGCTAGATGGATTATTAGCAATACTTATACAACCATTGTTGTCTTCATATATAACGATTGGTTTGGACATATCAATTTTTATACTAACTGCTAATGATTTAAGCCATAATGCTTCTCTAACACCCTCAAAGAGGGCCATATATTCAGCTTCAGTAGATGAAGCTGCAACTGATAACTGTTTTCTTGTACTCCAACAAATTGTACAACGTTCAAAAAGTTTAAATACGTAACCTGTAGTACTTTTTCTATCAGTCACATCACTTCCCCCCCAATCGGAATCCACATAGCCACATAATAGATCATGAAAATCACCTTTTGTATATCTTAATTTAATATCTATAGAGCCTTTTAAATATCTCAGAACAGTTTTCAAACATTTCCATAATTCTATATTATTTTTATTCAGAAATCTACTTAATATATTCACAGCTGTACTCAAATCTGGCCTAGTACATAGCATTACATACATTAGACACCCTACAAGATTTCTACAGGGGGCATCATATTTTTCATCTGAGTTTAAAGCTATAAAATTTAATTTACTTTCAAGTGGTGTCCTAGTTGGTTTGCAGTCTGACATATTAAATTTATTCAAGATAGTTTTTATATATGCACTTTGATCTAAAGTAATTGCATTTTCAATTCTTGTAATTTTAATTCCTAAAAATAGTTTAATTTCTTTCAAATCTGTCATTCTAAATTTATTCATTAAATAACTTTTAAAACTATTCATTGTCTCTATACTAGCAGTAGCAATTACTAAATCATCTACATATAGAACTATATAAATATTTTTAGATATATTTTCTTTATCTAACATGTAAATACATCTATCAACTGGAGAATTTCTAAATCCTTTTTCTATTAAAGCTTTTTCAAATGTCTCAAACCAGCATCTTGCTGCTTGTTTCAGCCCATATAAAGCTTTATTTAATTTGCAAACTTGATTATTTTTACAGGTAACCCCTTCAGGAACTCTCATATATATTTCCTCTTTTAATGTTCCGTTTAAGAAAGCTGTTTTTACATCCATATGATGAACTAGTAAATTGTATTGATTTGCAAATGCTAATATAAACCTAAAACTAGAAATTCGAGCCACTGGTGCAAATGTTTCGTTGTAATATATTAAATATTCCTGACTAAAACCACGAGCTACAAGTCTTGCTTTATATTTGAATGGGTTACCATGCTCATCATTCTTAATAGTGAATACCCATTTACAGTCAACTATGTTTTTATTTAAAGGTTTTGGTTTTAAGTCCCAGGTCTTATTGATTAAAAGAGAATTAATCTCATCTTGTATTGCTTGCTCCCATTGAATTCTATCATCTCTATCTTTTATTTCTTTATAAGAAGTGGGAATACTACAAACTAGAGATTTGGCACACATCAAACAATCATCTGGTATGTCAAATTCATTATAAGATATAACAGGACGATTTCTGATTCTTTCACTGCTTCTAATTCCCGAAGATATTGGTAATTTGTCATCATTCTTTGAGAACTCTGAAAGCTTATCTGTTTCTTTTACAGATTTATTTATTTCTACATCTATTCTGGCATTTTTCTTACTAGGTTCTAATTCTTCTGATTTACACTTATCAGAATTCTGCTCTCTAACTACTGATTTTGACCTTAGGTCAGATGCCTCAGTTTCATCTTGGGATTTTTCAATATCATTCCCTTCAATGTTAATTGCAGGCCTAGTTTCCATAAAATTAACCTCATCAAATATTATGTCCCTTACTACACTAAACTTTTCATTCACCACATCCCACACTTTATACCCATTTGGTGCATATCCAACTAATATACCTTTCATTGACTTTTCATCGAATTTTGTTTTCCTAATCTTATTGTGGATATAAACAGTAGAACCAAATACCCTTAAGTATTTTAATTTTGGCTTTTTACTATGCCACATTTCGTATGGTGTTTTAACTATCTTCAAAGCTTTAGTAGGTGACAAATTAATTAAGTATGTTGCAGTAAGAACTGCTTCACCCCAGAAAACTTTACTCAATTTTGCACCTGCTATCATTGACCGAGCTTTTTCAGTTATTGTTCTAACCATTCTTTCAGCTACACCATTTTGTTGTGGGGTTCGTGGTACTGTAAGGTGAAAAGTAATGCCTTTTTCTACACAATAACTTTTCATTTCGGATGACAAATATTCGCGACCATTATCTATATATAAATTAACTACTTTTGAATTAAAACGAGCCTCACTTCTAGAAATATAATCTCTAAATACTGAGAAAACATCAGATTTATATGTAATTAAATAAGTTGCACAATAGTGAGTATATTCATCTATAAACAATACAAAGTAGTTCTTATTATCAATTGTCGTAGGAGTGATTGGACCAGCAACGTCTGAATGGACATGAAATAGTGGTCTCCTGATGTAGCTTTTATCTTTACTCTTGTTAAAAGGTAATCGCGCCTGCTTGCCATTAATACATGGTTCACATAAACTATCATTTGGTAAAATATGCCTAATTTGATCTAAATCTTCTATCATTTGATTGTTCTTAAGTTCTAAAAATTTATTTTTACTTATATGGCCTAATCGTTGATGCCATAGTTCATAATTAATTTTATTAACAGTACTACTTAGTTGAGCGAATCTAATTATATTAACCACAAAATTAATAGTTAGTAGATTGTTTTTTTGCTCACCTGTCATGATGACCTTACCAGCTTTACTGATACTGACACCATTTTTGTCAAAATATATCCCCAAACCTGCTGCTTGCATTTTTCTCACCGACAGCAAGTTATATGGTACTTCTGGACAGTAGAGTATATTTTTTAATGTTACAGGTACTCCTAAATTGTTGATGACATCAAGTGATCCTCTTTTGGCTGCATGCACAAACACACCATTCTTCGCCACTGATATTTTGATTGGAGACTGTAAGCTGTTGAAATTGTTTCCAAGATCTTCCCTATTGATGATGTGATCAGTTGCCCCGGAATCTAAGATAAATGTGATGCTTTTCTTGTCTTCAAATTGAGTCGGTTTCTTATAATTTGTTATCATAAATGCAGTAGCATCATATGACATTGATGATGGTTCACTAATTTGAACTGTTTGAACAGTTCTATTCTGTTCTGGCTTCTGTTGATACTTGAGGGCCTTTTTATAATAAAAACAATTCCTTTTAATGTGACCTCTCCTACCACATTGATGACAATTTAATTTGGTTGCATACCAATTATTTTTATTGGATTTGCCACCATGATTATTATGATAAATTTTAAATGGTCGTTTATCATAATATTTGAAATGTTTTTTATTATTATTTTGGTTATTCTCTCTTATGTTCGTTGTTTCGTTTTGACGTTCTACCTGAAGGACCTTTACACTTGTATCGCTACTATCTTCTTTTAATTTAGTTTCATAATCAATCAACCTTGTTTTAACAATATCATAGTTTAGATCTTTTTCTGAAATTGTTTCAATAGCGACTATTACACCGTTATATGCTGACGGAAAAGTATTTAACAACATGGCTATTTTCTCATTTTCTGTCACTGAAGAACCAGTGGATTTGAGTTGATTGATTAAATCTTCATAAATGGTAAAATGATCCGTCAATGTATTCGGCTTCAGTTTCAAGTTTGTTAACTTTCTTCTCACTGATAATTGTGATATGGCACTTTTGCGTTCGAAAGTTTCATCTAGTTTATTTAGAATATCTTTCGCGGTAGTGTCTTCTCCTGCAAAACTTACATAAGAGTCACCTAAGACCGAAATTATCACACTTTTTGCAATTAACTCAGCATCTGTCCAAGTATCGTCAATCTTTTCCGGAATTGGTTTATCAATTACTTTAATTACTTTCAGTTCCGTTAATAAGGCACGGACTCTAAATTTCCACATGCCATATTTTTTTCCATTAAAAATGGGAACATTTCTTTGGCTCGCTAAGCGATCCATTTTGTTCACACTTTGAATTTTTTTAAGCAATAAAACTTTTATTTAATAAAGAAAAACCTTATTCACTAAATTGATTAGTGTTTTCAGAGAGGGTTAATTATCTCACAAACGCAACAAAAAAATTCTTTTAAGAAAAAATCTATATAACAAAAAAACGAAAAATTAATTAAAATGTCAAATTAAATTATATAATTAATAATCAGAGAAACCTGGGCCCATAACCTGTTGGGAAAGGTTTCTTCAAAATGAAAAGCAGTTTACAGTTTATTTTATTTTTATTAAATGATTCCAACTGGAAGGTAGTCCGCCTTTACTCTGAAATCTATAAACTAGACTGACAAAAAACTATACTACTGAAAACATTAAAGGCTTGCTGATATTATAAAGGATGTCAATGAATCCTTTGTTCTTTATTTTATTATGATTCAGCTTAAGTGAAGATGCTTACATACATACAGCTTTTAGCGTTTAAATAATGTTCTCAATAGTTTAATTTTTGTTTATTAAAACTATAAATATCTAATAGTTGGACTTCATATTTTATTATTTGCTCTTTACTTAACACTTAAGCTGTCGGAAGTGTAATTTGTTCTGTAGTTTTGGATGATAGCATTGAAAATGTCCTGATAGTGGGAGTTTCTTCGATGGCTCTACAGCTCAATTCGAGTCTTCAGTAAGAGAGCTCCATCAACTTCTTCCTCCAGGGGTCTCTCGACTCCGCATTTTGCGTCCAAATTCTTGTGTTGAAGTTCTGGGGTGGTAGGACGTAAGGGGTTTCAATCGACCTCTTCATACAAACATTTGTACGAAGAGGTCGATTGAAACAACTTACGTGCTACCACCCCTGCTGCATCAGCCTTAACACCTTCTTCCCACCCTAACCGTACCTTGCCAACTGGTCTTTTCCTCATCCGATAGTTGATTCAGGGCTTTTTTCGGCATCCTTGAGTCATCCATTCTTTGAACATGACTGGTGCAACGTAAACTCAATAGCTTAGCATGTGTTGTGTTTACACTCTTTGTATAAGTCATACAATTCGTGATTATTGCATATTCTTCGTGCATTGTCTTCATTTACCCCCAGAACACAATGAGGCCGACAACGTCAACTTCTACGGGAAAACAACAACAATTTATATGAGAATTGTCGTTGTCGGCCTCATTGTGTCCCGGGGGTAACTGAGCCATATATGCTTCGGTGCACTTTCCTTTCAACTTTATCTTTCTTATCTGGAGATTTTTGGGAGATACTCCCATGATTCACATATATACGTAATTACTGTACGTATTTAACTGTTTTGTAGATATATTCTTATTTTTGTTTTTATGTGGAAGTCTTGGGATTTCATTACTGGCAGCAGTGAGAAGTGTTCTATAAGCAGCCTCTATTCTTCTTTGCACGTCGATCGTTCCATCGTTGTCTTCGCTGACTGCGGATCCTAGATAGTTAAATTGGATGGTGTTGTGGTTTCTACTTCTTCTTTCAAACCTCAACTAAATTAGAATCTTGCTCTTATCTGCATTCATTCGTTGTCCTATGTGTTCAGTTCCATCTTCTAATTCCGCGAATATTTCTCTAAAGCCGGCTCTACACGATGCTATGAACACCCTCGAACGTTGGACGCTTGATGGTTAAGCCGGGTCTTCGCGATACGGTGAACGTTTCAGTCGAATGTTGGCTTCCAACGTTGGAGTGATACCCATCATATGAACGTTGGACGCTTGACATTGGACACTCGTAGTTTGAGCATCTGCCAGACGATGCGTCCTATCATCAAGCATCCAACGTTGGAGGGTGTTCATAGCATCGTGTAGAGCCGGCTTAAGACGTATCGTGTCTGTGGACGATGCTCGAGCTACGAGCGTCTAATATGGTTCGGGTTCGCGGACAACGTCTGGATGAGATCGAATTGTGCGCATAGGAAGCTGTCTGAGAAATTAAAGCGTGGCCTGATGCGCTGGTCTGCCGCTATGCTGATCAAAAACCTGAATAAATAAGTGTCCGTAATGACCCGTCCACACGATACAACCTTTGTTCACGCAACCTTTTGTACAAATTTCGTGCATGCACTCCACTTTTTTAGCACCGGCTTTTGGTTGCTCAACTATGATTGTACTGTTGAAATTGCAAAATAATTCTATGGGGAAAAAGGGTTACGCGAACAAAGCTTGTGTTGTGTGGACGGGGTATAAGGAGCAAGGTATGGGAACAGATCATTCACCCACAGCCCGCTCTAAGGTACCTGGAAGTGATGATAAAGCGTCCGATATTTGTGCAGCATTTCTGATGGCGAGAGTAGTTAGCTTAGTCTTGCATTACGCAGCGCCAGTGTGGGTACCAGCGTTGAACAAGGCGGCTAACAGCAGAAAATGGAGAGCCGCATACACACTAAGGAAATTGGAAGGGATGCTGAAAGCCATACACAGGAAGTTGAGGCTGGAAGAAGCCGAAGTAAAGAGAGAAAGGCAAAGAAGCCCCAGGAGTATTAGCATCTAGATAATAGCTGATGCATCGCCGCGACACTTTACTAAAAAAAGTCAGTTGCGCGGAGATAGTAGAAGATCAGGAGGTGTTTTTAGTGGGTTCGAGTCCCACATAACCGGCATGCAGGAGCCTGTCAGAAGTCAAGAGTAGCTTTTCACCTCGCAACCCACGAAAAAAAAGGCGTTTGAACTCGAGGAGTTTTATTAGAATAACATTGAATAAATTCGAATGTGCGAAATTAACTCGGAATACTAGATTTTATATAAATTGAGTATAAAGAAACTTGAAATGAGCTATTCATAGTTCTTCATTTGTAATCCTATTTGCCAGCGGATGTTTAGAATACGACGTAGGCATCTGTTGATAAAAACTTGAAGGCGCCTTGGGATGATTTGGAGAGTTCTATGAAAGCAGTAAAATTCCAAACATTCTCAAAGTTATGAAAATAAACAGACTGCGATGAGCCTATCTCAACGGAACCCGTAGATACGAAACGGAATAGTGTTGGGGGGGGTACCGACAGAAAAACAGGGACCCGATTGTACTCAGAAAATATATATAGAAGACGTCTAGGGAGACATAAGACAATTATTAGAAATAAGAAACTGAAAAAGACCAGCCAGAGATCACAATCATGTTGGCGAACCCTGGAGGAAGCCAAGGCCAACAATAGGCTGTGGAAGTCCTGATGCTGAACTTGATATCAGCAAAAACAAAAATAAAAATTAAACGAGTTATAAAATTAGTGAAATCATCAACAAATTTATTGTTATTGTAATTAGTAATACCAGTGCCTGGTAGTAATTAGTTATGCTAATTTTTTAGAAAAACAATAACCAGGAATTTTATAGTACTACACATTTCTGTAATGGCAATTTTTCATTGTAAATTTTTTACGATTTTAATAAGCTGCTAACAGAAACATATGCCGGTTATGGAAGTAGCTTTTGTTAAATTTATTTTTATCGGTTCTACCGAGATCGAAACAAATTATATACACTATTTTTATGTGTCGGCTATCATGTTTGTTAGTTCATACCAGCAGCGTGGACAAGAGCAATACATTTTTGTTTTATTTTCGTATAATGCTTAAAAGCGTAAGAAAATTATTAAAATAGAATTTCTAGACTTTAAAGCCAACTATTATAACATAGTAAGGATAGAATTCTACAAAGCCATGGGGTGGATTCGGGATTCCCAATAAACTTGCACGATTGTGTAGGTTTGCCATGGCAAAAGTGCTAAGCCTCCAAGTAAATATATCCAAACTGTCCAGATCAATTAACATCTATAATGAACTTCGGCAACGGGACCTAACTAACTAACATTGAAAAATGTAATAGTAGAGGAGAAAGTAACTTCACGGGGCACCATCCTTTATATTTTCACCCAAATACTGGCGACATTGATATCATTCGAAGAACATCAAGAGCTGTACAAGTTGAGAGGGGGCACGAAAAACTCGTTTGCCTCAACTGATTGCATCAACGTTTGATTAGCCAAACTTTTTTGATGTGCAGCCCATCAATGAAAAAGTTTGGCTAATCAAACGTTGATGCAATCAGTTGCGGCAATCGAACATTGATCTCACCGCAGAGAAGAGGACTTGAATATGCAATAATATAATCACCTACCTTGTGTGCATAATAACAGCCCACAGTAGTATAGACTCAGAAATATGCGCAAGGTTGCCAAAAGCAACCAAAGCGTATTGGCTTTTAAAATCAAAATATCTAGCCATGCTATCCAAATTGCTGTTGTATAAGTAAGACGATGAACTTATCAGTACTAACATATCGATCCGAGGCTTGAGTTTTTTTTTATTTGGAAAAAACAAGCATATAGAGCAAGAGCCCGTGAACGCCAGACCTACGTCATAGTATAAAGGTTGAAAAATTTTCTACGTAAGTACACTACAACAGTTTGGCTACTAAGAACCTTTAACCGCAGTGGCTTTGACAGATAATTGGTAGCAAATGTGCATAAAATTGCTGCCCTTTTACGTCATAGTATAAATTCTGATTTTTTTATATTTCCTACGAAATACTGTCATGTTGTTCAGGTCATGATACGATGCCTAGTAGTAAGCTTAGTTTGAAGCATAGAGGAGAAATAGGACACCTTAGAGAGAGTCTGGGGGTTCTAGAGTAGATGGCGATAAACTTTACTTTTGGACTCGTAAGATGTTGTATGAGTTTGGAAATACTGATCGTGGAAGATTGAGTTGTTCTGTTTATAAACAAATTTTGGCACCGTATTGTTATGAGAGTGAGCCGAGCGCGCTAGTCTTGTGTTGCGGGAGAAATATTGCCGTGTAGGCCGGTAATTTCAGTGGGCAGTCCCTCCCTCAAAGGACATGAATGGGTTGTACTTGAGGCGGGACCGAATAAAGGATCCGGGCTGCTGGCTGATGAAGGAATTTGTATCTCTTAGGAATCCCAGGCATTATGATGCTTGTTTCGCGACTTGGAAAATGTGGTCGTTCAGGTTGGTGATTTGGAATATATAGTGCAGGTTTTATTAAAGTCAGTACCTTGTTTTGGAGGCGTTCAATTCGACACGACTCGAACGTTCCCAATCAAGGATGAGTTCGATGTCCTTGTTGATACGAGTTGAATAAAAGCTCACGATCTAAGAGACAAAGTCTGGCACGAGCTCCTTATATTGTCGAAAGGATTGTGCAGAGTACCGCCATTCGGAAGTTGGTTGGAGGGGATTGGGAGCTGGGGTGGCATTACAGAAATTGTTTCAAGTCATCTGTTTCGAGTTTTCCATTGAATTTTTTCATTTAAAACTCAACAAAATAAGTTGAAACGACTTCTGTAATCCCACCCCAGATCATTTATGAAGATTAGAAAAAGGGCGGATGAAAGAATTTACCCCTGAGGTGGGTAGGTAGGTGAAAGGCTGCCTCCAGTGCGATCGGAGGCCCAATGAGCGCTGGGCGATCCGTTTTGTTGCCACAACTCGTGTACCTTGTGTTCAGTGGTTGTTTGCCTAAAGCCATCCTGTGGAATTTAGGAAGCTTAACAGTGATCTGATCTCCAGTCAGTAGATCTCTTTTCTTCCAAAACGTGCTTTAGCTAAAGCCGGGCATTTACACAGGAAATGAACAAGTTTTTCTCTCTCGTTCGTCTCCCCGCAGCTACGGCAACAGACGTTGAACGGGATGCCCAACTTGGCAGCGTGGTGTCCTATGAATGCCCCGTGATGATTATCGTGATTCTGGCTTGTCGGGGGATCTTGTCGGGGTCTGTTTAAGAGGCTCATTGTGTTTTTCTTTTTTATAAGTCGGCCAAGTCGCCCTAGAGATAATCCAGGCCTCCAGTAAGGAACACCGACCGAGATGGTGTGGTGTTTAGATTCGATGCCATCCAATACTACCTTGATTAAACGTCCAAAAAGAAAACTCTGGTGGGATGCGGCCCAAAATTTCGGTGGTCAAGAATGACACCTCCGAGCTCTTTGCTTAGTGAAGCCATTCTCCTTTCGACATATTGTAGGCACTTCTCACCGGTGCATTTGTAAAAATAAACAATAAGGATTGTGCTTCTGGAAGTGATCAATTGCGGCGCAATCACCTTGGGCTAGAGTTTTCATCTGGTCCACCGTCGTCGGCAGATAGGATAACAACTGGCTTAAGCATACCCTCTTCGTTGTCATTAGGGTATGGAAGAATTGCACAGCTACGATCCCTTGCAGTTTTTAGTTTGGCCCTCAGCAGGCACTCTAAATTAATCCTTTGCAAATCGACAGCATGTGTCGAGGCTGCCGAAGTATTGCAATGTATGTTGGACTAGAATAGGAAACTGGCTCTGACTAGAATCCGGCTTGATGACGGCGCAAACAGAGGACACCAGCGTGTCACTTTGCTACCACCCAATAGAGATCGAGTAATTTAATCTAAAACAAAGAAGATGAAGGTCACCACAAATCATAATAACTTGTTGAATTAAAAGATGTAACGACCTCGAATCTTTTCCCCAATTTTCTTCACCAAAATCTACGCCGTGTATCTATCGGACTAGTAAATCAGAGCTATCAACTTTCCCGGTAAATTGCGCGCGAGTTTTCAATTCAAAACTGAACATCAATCGATTGGATCGTAACGCCAGGCTGGACCCCCCTTTCACCCAAATTGCGTTACGTTAATTTATGGGCAGCCCATTATGTTGAATAATTTTCAGTCGGTAATGTTGCAATACTTCCGAATTTCAGAACTGCATGTGTGCTAGAGCAGAAGTGGCTTAAAGCTCGATCCTTTGTCGCTTGAATTTCAGATTCATTCTTTTCCTATTTATAGATTTTACGTGATTATAAATATTAAATTCACCGCAAAAAATCTACAGCTCGTTTTTAGAATTAAAGTAATTAGGATTATGTTGTCTTAAGCATTAAAAAACATTTATATGATTATTAGACATTTAAAAAAACCAAACAAAACCTGAATAGCTAAAATATTTTAATTTTTTTCTACAATCATAGGCATCTGAAGAACTACAAGAAGCATACAAACGTCCAGAAACTATACCAGCATTATGTGATCTTGTAGTGTCCGCAAAACAGGTTCAAGTTAGACAATATGCAGCTGTTTTATTAAAAAAACGACTAGGCAAACTAAGAAATTGGCAAATGGTACCTGCTGATCAACAACAAATGTAAATAATTTAAAAATATGCTTGAAAATTTATGAATTAATAATTAATATTATTTTGTCTAGCATCAAGCAGGGAATGTTAAATGCTATGGTACAAGAACAAGAAAAATCTGTTCGTACGGCTATCGCTCAACTAGTTGGTGCTCTCATAAGGCATGAAGCTGAAAAGAAAGATGCATGGATGAATGAAGTATTAAACTTTATTTATAGCCATTGTGGCTCATCAGATCCTAAACAAAGTGAATTAGGATCATCGATATTTGCTATTTTAACAGATGTTGCTCCAGATCAATTCGTACCACATATGGAATCGATCTGTGAAATGTTCAATGCCGCTTTATTGGCAACCGAAGCAAGTGGTAATATGGCAACACCTGTTATCTATAATATTCTTTTAGGAATGGCATATTTAGTACCATTCATATTGGGACATAATGCAGCTGAACATACCTATCAGAAATCAATACCATTGGTTATAAAATCCTTGCAGGCATTTGCAGTACAAGATCCTGATAAGGTAGAGTACTCGATGAATTATAATAAATGTTTTGCTTTATAATTGAAATTTTTTATTGTTATAGTTTATCAAAGCTTTTGATATACTTGAAAATTTGGCTGATTACACTCCAAAACTACTTACCGCTAATATTAAGCCATTACTTGACTTTTGTCTGGAAGCATCAAACAACAGCCAACTGGATAGTTCGGTTCGTGTTAAGTCAGTAGCTTATATTGGTTGGCTTGTTCGTCTTAAGAAAAAAGTTATCATTAAGCAAAAACTTATTGAGCCAATTATTCAAGTTGTATTCAATCTTATGGCAACCGAGTCTGAAAACGAAGATGGTAAGTGTTAATGTTTTTGTTTAAAGTACATAATCTTAATTAAATTTTTTTATTATGTTGTTTAGACAGCGAAGAATATTTCTTAAACGATGACAACTCAAGCCCAGTGACAACAGCTACACAAACTATGGATCTGTTAGCACTGCATGTACCACCAGAAAAACTTATCCCACCATTATTACAGCTTTTGGATCCTGCCCTACGCGGAACTGATCCTCTACCTAAAAAGGCAGCCTATCTATGTATGGCTGTTATAGCTGAAGGATGTTCTGAAGCAATTTGTGCCAAATATCTTCCTGGACTTCTAGATATTGTTAAAGTTGGAATAACAGATTCGAATACAATGGTTCGAAATGCTGCTTTCTTTGCTCTTGGACAATTTTCTGAATATTTACAGCCGCATATTGCCAAGTATGCACCAGATGTTCTGCCAATATTATTTGAATTTCTGCAGCAACTTTGCAATAGATTAAAGGTAAGAATTTGTAAATATAAAGAATAAAAGAAAAAGTCCTGATTTATTCAAAGCTTCATGATCTTAAATAAATGCAGCTTTTGCCAATTCAGGAATATTAACATTCCTAAGTTTTGTTTCAAGAATTTTTTCTTGTAAAAGAAAATGCAAACAGATTAGGTTACAATTTCTATATTCAACAATAAATTACGTGTGTTCTAACATGTTATTTATTTTTTCTTCTAATATAGAGCGGTGGAAGTGAACCGAAACATATCGAAAAAATGTTTTATGCCTTAGAAACTTTCTGCGAAAATTTAGAAGATGCATTGGTTCCACATTTACCTGTTTTAATGGAAAGGTAAGTGAAGAATTTTAATTTTATTTCACCAAAATTAATATTGTCTTGAGTAATTATTCCTGTTTTTCATCCAAGTACATTGAAATTACTTTTCTTTGTGCTTCAGCGTATTGCAGGATAGAGTAAATTTCGTGGACAGTATGCATAGTAAAATTCTTGTATTTTATTATGATAAAAAAGCGAATACAATATAAATAAAGAAAATTAAAGATAAAAAATAGAAAATTTCGTAACAAAGGACATATCTACTAGAAGTGCTTAAGTGCAAATTCGATGATTTTGAATTTATTGCATTTTTGTATTAGTATTTTATCCTTAATCCAATCTCCAATGACATAATTTTTGTCTTAAACTGAGCTGCGCTTGCTGAGCCATCGGACCGGAAAAAGTGCTAATGTGCATAATTGTGCCATCTAGACCTCTAGATGGCGCACCCCATGTTTACAAAAATTTTTGAAGGCGATTTTCTCGAAACATATATTTTGCACTTACATATGCACTTCTGGCTGTGTACTTTAAGAGCTAGTATCGTCTTGAGTATTTATTCCTGTTTTTTCATCCAAGTGCATTGAAATTACTTTTCTTTGTGCTTCAGCGTATTGCAGGATAGAGTAAATTTCGTGGACAGTATGCATAGTAAAATTTTATATTTTATTATGATAAAAAAGCGAATACAATTGTTAATATTATTTAAATATTGAAAGTAAATGAATGATATAAAAGAGAAAATTTCATAATACACCAAAAACGGACATTTACCAGCATAATTAAATAAAACTAGAGGATTGCGTAATATTACGTCACAATCAGGCGTTTCTAATCAGCGAACTTTTCAACTGTCGTTCTTCTGTTTAAGTCTAATTGAAAGCATTATTAATAATTCACAGAAAATATTCCCTTTTTAAGGAATAAGAATATTTAATACCGTTAAATTTATTTTCTGACACGTCTATTAAGCGCAAATTAGCCTGCGATTTGTCCAACTGGATGACAAAAACGCTAAAAAATTGCGCAAAACTAATCTTTAATTTCAAACTAAAACTTTTGATATATGGATTTTCATGATGTAGGTTTGAGTTAAGACAGTTGTATTGCAAAGTTTAGATTTTTGAGGCGTTGTCATAAATGCTGTGGGTGGCGTTGGAGGCTGTGCTTCACGGAGACTTAGGAACTCAGCGAGGGGTTACTCTGGTATGATTTGTGTAACCCCCTACATGGTAATCGAAAAATTCTACTGGAAATTTAGGTTAAGTACTTATCGCCCTAGGGCATCCCTATGTAAAAGTAACCTATTATTTCATCACAAAGGTAATGGGTCCAGGGATACCATGGAGGTATTAATGAGCACTCACTTCCCAAGTTCTTAAGTAACTGATCCTGGATTGGCCTTAGAACCTAACACTGGATCGGAGGTAGTTCTTGCCCACCGGTCCTACAATAGAAACAAAAGCCTGGCAAACAGAATTTTCACTGCGGGTAAGATAAAATGGAACATTGGCACCTTCAAGCCTTTCAAGGCTGCTGGAAACGGCCATGTCTTTTCGGCTCTCCTTCCTCATTTTTTTTAATTAGGGAGGAATCTTCCATCTGTGCACGGGCGAATATGTGCGACTGCCTGTCTAAAGCTTCCATGCCAGAAGACACCGGTGTATTTACCCAGACAGTAGTGTCAGATTCCTTCTGACTAACAACTCACCAAACCTTTTTTTTTCATGACCTTTAAGTCCAGACCGGTACGAGCCATAATGGCGTTATTTCAGTTTGGCGTCATCAGCATGACCTCTAAAAATGAATCCCTCCAAGGTGTTCAAAGGAGCCCTTCCCTGTTTCTTTGGGCTTCGTAATGCTTAAGCTTCTGGTGGATGGTCTTTAGCACCACTTCCATCATCCACACATCCTCTGACCTTATCATATGGCCCAGGATGTTTTCAGGTGTTAGCTCCACTTCAGCGACTGCTTCCAGTACAGTGCTGTGCTCCGCAAACCTCTGACATTTAAAGAAGACATGCTCCACGTCCTCTTGATCGTCCAGGCATTCCGGGCAGAACGGTGAATCGTCCTACCTGAAGCGATGAAGGTATGCCCTACAATCTCCATGCCAACTCAGAAAGTGCGTGAGGTAATAACTCAGTTCCCTATGTTCACTTATAGCCCACTTCTATACATTTGGTATGAGTCTGGGTCTATCGGCCCTTAGTAGATTCGTCGCACCTCCTTTGCTATGCTGCGATGGACTGGCTGTGCAGCAGAGTCCGTCGCGCTTTCCTGGACTCTCCTCTTGCATATTCCGGGTCGTACAAACTCCTCCAATTCAAGAATATCAATGGGGATCATTCCTGCTTTCACGCATTCTGCTTCGTCGGAAGATTTATTCATCGTGCCCGCCAAGTGCACCCTAAAGTTGAGGCTTCGGTCAATCATCATTTCCAAATACTTGAGGGCGGGCTGGGAGCGGATGACCCGATCACCTACTTTCACCGCTATGGTTTCCACCTTTTTCCGATTGCTGATTTGCACTATTTGCGTTTTGTACTCAGATAGCGTTAGACCAGTGTTCTTGAGCCACTTCTTTATCTCCCATATCGCTTCGTTCGAGAATACATCGAATCCGTCGAGTCGCTTTTCTACTACAGCGGCTTCGATGTCATCGGCGAACCCAATAGCTACAGCTTCTCGTGGGAGGCGTAGCGACAGTACTTCATCATACATGATGATCTACAGGAGACGGTCTAGGACGGAGCCAGTGGGGTATTCCGCAAGTTGTCCTGTACTCCCTTAGTCCTTCGTTTTTCTAGCAGTGTAGTCTCCTACCTACAAGGAATTTTATCACAAGGCGCACTAGATACTTCAGTGAATCCAGCTTTATCGACGTTTCTACGTTCTTGCTCCACCTCGTGGTGTTGAAAGCAGAGAGCTCCTTTCAGCAGGTTTCGACCAGCTTGTACGCTATATAGACCACGCCTAGATAATGTTACCTTGGCGGCTCCTGGCCTTGGATTCGGCTCTATTGCTAGGCATGTTTTGCAGATAGTTAGCAGTTCCGCCTGGAAGACACTGGGAGAAGTAGGCAGGCCGTAGTATTTTTGGTGGTTTAAGGACTTTCGATTCGGAGCCATTCGTGTATACAGTCATAGCTTTTCGCGAGCTGGAAAATTTCCCATACCTCTCTGGACGGTTCTGGACATAGAAACCTGGTTTAAAATTCAGTTTCGATGAAATGCAGTCAGGTGGCTCATCTAGCATTCTCAGTAGTAGGGAGCACAGTATATTACTGGGTCCATACGTCTTATCCACTCGCAGCCCGCTTCTCGTAGCTTCAGGGCTGATATATAGATCGAGAATTATATTCGGTTGCACAGAGAGCTCCCATAACTCGGAGACATGCCACACTCAGGCATTGGTCTAGTCTGGATTTGTTATATTCTTTGGCAAGAGCTGTCTAC
Source organism: Thereva nobilitata (assembly GCA_963855945.1). Taxonomy (NCBI): domain Eukaryota; kingdom Metazoa; phylum Arthropoda; class Insecta; order Diptera; family Therevidae; genus Thereva; species Thereva nobilitata. The sequence goes on along the minus strand of OY979696.1, from coordinate 15,886,348 downwards.
CACACGGCAGAGCTGGGGTGGAATTACAGAAGTTGTTTCAAGTCATCTGTTTCGAGTTTTCCATGGAAATTTTCCATTTAAAACTCGTAACAAATGAGTTCAAACAACTTCTGTAATCCGACCTGTGCGTATCAGTATTGGTTTAATCGCTGCTGTGTAGATTTACCGTAGCATATATGACTTCAAGCCCTATCTCGTTTGCCGAAGATCTGCTACTGGCATAGAAAGCTATGCTGACCTTTGCTTTTTATTTTATGTTGAGCCTCCAATTCAGCTTTGTGTCCAGAATAAGGTAAAAGCTGTTCGGGATAGGCTCAGTTCGCGATCGCTAATTGTAGGTAGATTGAAATCAAGGATTTTTGTTCTTTTAATCAAAGCACCAGTTCTGTCTTCCGGGTTAACGGAGCCCACAAGCCTTGGTTGATTGGTTAAAGTGTCGAGGCCCACATCCTCTGTGCTGACCTCTAATTAGCGCCGTTTTGATACCACTGATTCTTAGGACCACTGAACTTTTTATCTGTATCAAATTGGTTGGGTGCTCTGTTGCTAAAATGTCTTTTAATCGTATTGGCAGGGAGGTCTACCTCTTCCGCTGAATAGGCATCCATATTCGAACCCTTCCTTCCTAATTCATCAGCTCTCTCGTTCCCCTGTGTATTCCTGTGGCCTGGAACATACAAGAGGGTGACGTTTACATTTCTGCTTATGAATTCGAGCTCATCGGAGCATTTCTTGACTAGTTTTGATAAGATCAGGGTGGAGTTGATAACCAAGATAGCCGCTTGTCGTCTTTACCAATAAAACATCTTGTAAGCATGCGCCGGGTCCACTGCCTAAAACCATTGTTGATATCGAACTCCGCCAGGGCCACCTGGATAGACCCGGTGCTGATATTGGGGCTTATCGCGAGAGTCGATCCGAGTAGAATAGACTCGACTTTTTCTAGTCTACTGGCATAAAGAAATGGTATCACGTAAATCAGTAGACTTTTAAAAATAGGGTTGCCATTTAAAGCAAAAAATTTCTATTGAATATCTTTCAAAATATTATATATATTATAAATTTACGCAAGCTTTAAAGCTAAGTATGCTGTTCTTAAGTACGGCGGTCAAGAAAAGTGCTCTTATTATTTCTCGACCCCGGTACAGAAAATTTTGACAAGTGAATGTGAGGACTTTTTTCTTGACTAAAATTGACATTTGACATTTATGTGTAGGAAAATAATATCTGGCTGCGGGAAATGTTTTTTTAGAGTCCTTCCGCACAATAAAAAAAAGAAATTTTCTCAGAAAAGTATTTTAAAACAACACTAAAATAATGAATAATCACTTAAACTGTCCTTTAATTATATTAAGCTCTATAAAAACTATAAAAAAAATAATGAAAACACTTTCCGCGGCCAAATCTATTTTCCGTCACAAACGAAATGTCAATTTCGGTCAAGAAAAAATTGTCTTCCCAATTTTTTCTTTACCGCATCAGAAAAGGCTCCATCTACGTGTCAGAATAGTACTAGCACTTTTCTTGACCGAACAGCATACTAGGTACAGAAATTTCTTGAGCAAAAATTCCTCGAGCATTTCTTGACCGATTACTTAAGCGTTTTTTTACATAAACTTTATATGGGGAAATTTTTCTTGACCGCCGTACTTAGGAACAGCATACTTAGCTTAAGTCGTGTAAATATTTGTCATAGATTTGACAGTTCTAAATTGTAGAAAAATTTCTATTGTAGTCGACATTCATGATATCAACTATTGACTTGAAGTCTATTCGACTGTAAGTCTATAGGGAGTAGACTCTTGCGATAAGCCCCATTGTTAAAAGCGCCTTCTATGTATGTCCAGGCAGGCTGTCAAGGCAAATTACGTAAACCAAGCATATGCACAAACGCCTTGAAAAAATTTGTTAAACTTTATCCCTGGTTCATCCAAGTACTAGGAAGATATTTTTAATTCCATGTACTTCAGCGTATTCCAGGGTAGATAAATATTCGTGGCAGTATGCTCAGTAAAATCTCTTCAATATTTTGCTGTGTTTATAAGCGAAGACATTCCTTCCCAACACTCAATTCTCAACCCCTAATTCATCCAAGTACTGGCGACTTAAATTCTTTGCCGTGTGCTTCAGCGTTTTTTAGGGTAAATCAAAACATTCGTGACAGTATGCATGGTAAATTCTTATTGATAGTTTACTGTGGTTAAAAGCGAAGACATAAAATACTCGACTAGTTTATAGCATTCCATTTTATAAAACATTTTATCTCAATTCTTAACTCCAATTTTGTTTGCATTTTCAGACTATTCGAAGCATTAGACCCCAGCAATTCAGTTCGCCTACGTGAATTAGCCTTAAGTGCCGTTTCTGCTGCAGCAAATGCAACAAAATCAAATATGATGGCATTCTTTGATCGCTTAATTGAAGGACTAAAAATGTATTTGGTTAAGAGTGAGAATGAAGATATTTGCGCTCTACGTCCACAAGCTATTGATACGTTAGCTTCCCTGGCAAGAACTGTAGGCAAAGAGAATTTCATGCCACTGGCCAATGATACCATGAACTTCGCTTTAACATTACTTAAAGATGCTGATGATCCAGACTTACGGCGTGCACTTTACAATTTAATTGCGTCCTTGGCTGAAGTTGTTAATCAAGAAATGGCCAGTGTTCTTCCAATGGTTATCGAACGCTTATTCGATAGTGTTTTGAGTACAGAAGAAGTTATTCCAGAATTTAAGGATGATGCAATTGACGTGCCCGATGATACAAAAGAAGATCCTGACGAAATTGACATTGAACATTCTGATGGCGAAGAAGATGATACTGATAATATTGCTGGCTACAGCGTAGAAAATTCATATTTAGAAGAGAAAGAAGAAGCAATTTTAGCCCTTAAAGGATTAGCTGAACATACTGGCGAAGCCTTTATTCCTTACCTGCAAACTGCATATCAAAATGTTTATAAAATGATTGATCATCCACAAGAAGATATTAGAAAAGTATCAATTGATGCTCTATGCACATTTATAGTTGCTTTGTATAAGCAAAATCATCATGACGCAGTTGCAACTGCTGTGACCATTTTAATTCCAAAACTTGGTCAAATAATTCGGGAAGATGAAGAATGCACCGTTGTTATGGCATGCTTAGAAGGTTACACCGATCTTTTGGGAGAAATGAAACAATTTGCTATTCCAAATGAAGAAACTAAAAACACGATATTCTCGAGTGTTGGTGATGTTTTATTGGGTAAAGTTGCTTGCCAATTTGATGAACCAACTGGTGATGATGAGCAAGAAGAGAGCGAATTCGACGAAGCTTTAATTGAATTAGCAGAAAATTTATTACCATTAATTGGTCAAGCAATGCCTGCAGAAGAATTTTCGAAATTCTTTAGTGCTGTTTGTCCTATACTCGTACAGAAAATTGTAAGTTCATTTAATTTTTATCTGGCGGCAAATTTTTTATTGTTTCATTTTTAAATTTCTTTTTCTAGGTAAAATCGAAAGATAAAGAGGAATCAGATTCCCAAAAATCATTTGCTTATGGTGCTTTAGCTGAATGTTTTGCTCCGCTTCAGGGTTATACTGCGGCATATTTTGATAATTTGTTGCCGCTATTCTTAGCTGGAATACAAGACAAATGTGAACAGACCCGCCAGAATGCTGTATTTGGTTTAGGAGAAATGGTGCTATATGCAGGGGAGAAGTCTTACGAGTAAGTATTGTTTGGAATTTTTATTTGATATTTAGGCAACATTTATCTATAGTTCTTTGTTGAAATACAATTTAGCAATTAAAAGGGATGGCTTGTGTATGTAAGCTCTTGCATTAATTGAGACTTGAGGAATAATAAAAAAGTCAGATAACGACTAACATTTTGTGTAGTGTGATAGCACTGTCGTTTCAAATAGCGCGATGGCAACGAGAGCTCAATTGGTCATCCGATAATCGTCATAAGCAGTTTGTCGAAGTCCAGAGCGGCAGGAATGTTATCGCATGATAGCATTGGCTTCAGGTTTAGTTTCTTAAGAACCGATGTAATCCACAAGGTCTCCTGGCTTAAAGGAGAATAGCCCCTTGGCCAGCTTAGTCAGAGTACCTTTTTGTTTGGTCTTGATCCACCATGCAATGGATGCATGGCGCGAACATGGGCCTAAAGGTGCCGACCCATAGAACGCGTTAACGCGACGTGCGCGCAAGAGGCGTATGACAGTCCAGGGTGCGACGCATTCGACAGACCCAATAAACGCGTTTAACAGCAAAAATTATTTAATAAAAATTTGTATATTTGAACGGCACACTAGCTAGATTGATGAAAGAATTTTAAATTATGTACACAACAAACAAACGTCAAACTTTAAGCATTAGTTAAATTTATATTAAGATAGATGGTAAGGAAATAAATAAATGCTTTTTAATAATGTCAAACGCCTCTGGCGCACGCATCGCGTCAACGCGTGCTATGGGCCGGAACCTTTATGATCGTTATGTAAAGCTATAACATTACCTTAGGTTTGAGGCTACAGATTTTGCCTACAAATTGACGACAGATATGGAGAGATGTAATTACCTTGGCAGATACTCTTTCAATCTGGGGTTTCCGGAAGAGCTTTTGATCCAGGATTATGCGTAGATATTGAGGGCCGTAAACATCATCGAGGGATTACTATAACTGAGAGTCAGGGATTATCTTTACCCACAATCGGTGGTATGAGACATGAGAATTTTTAGACTTGGCAATTCTTTTCTAATCACTGGGATTTTGTACCTCAACTTTGACTCACTTTTTCGCATATGGACATCTCTCTCCTACTTCTCAATGAAAAGCTCACTCAAATATTGTTAAAGCTTGTTGAAATGGAAAATAAGAGCTTTCAGAGCCACTTAAGGCCCACGGAGACGCTAAAACATGGTACGAGCAAAACCCGCACACGGTAAAACCGAGCTGAGACCAATTTACTCGATCTTGGACATCTGTCTTTTGACAATTCAAATGACGTGTTCGAGTAAATGTTGACAAACCAGTCCGCAAACAAGTGCAAAGCAAAAAAGTACGCAGATGTAGATGGATTTTGCAGCACGTTCCCATGGGCTGCATGCAGCACGCTAAAAGCTGGAACTTGACAGGTCCTTGATTTTGCCGCATGGATAAGAGAATTACTCTTTTCATGATTTTTGCAGCAATGATGTTGTGTTAGCGAGGCCGCACACTAAGTTCCATGGGGCATACAGGCCCGCCACATCACCTTGCGGGGCCCGGGGCTAAAACATGTTTTGGGGCCCTTTAAGGATTTTGAAATTCCTAAAAATCTTTGACTAAAAAAAAGTGTGGTAACGTAAGTTCATTCAGGGGATTAAATATATGTAGATACCGAACGGTCGGTTCTTTATTCGCGGATGAACATAGCGTACATAGTGCAACGTAGAATGGAACAGTTCTTATGTAAACAGGCCCTTGTGCTTAGCACTGGGGCTCAGTAATCATCTTTCAATCAATCCAGAAGCTATACCAGAGGGAAAAATTCGAAGCACTACTAAGGGAAGCGAATTGGAAGCGCTGGTTATATGCTCCAATTGATCCTTTAAGGAATTGTATGGAACGAAGAAAACGGCAAACATAGACCGGTTCTCAATCCATGCGGTGGTCAAGCAGAATATTGAACGCGGTTGGTACTTAGTGGGGGACAGCTTGGTGAAACCACTGTCGACACTCGCGTTCGGAAGGACGAAAAGGCAATTGCACAAGGTGAACTTTTCGACATTGCAGTTGTTTCTCATATCCACTAAAACATAAATTGGAGGGTTAGAAAGTTTTTTATACTTTTGTGACTGCTTCTACAAAAAGCAGCAGTAAAAGAAGTACTCCCCACTGCGATCATGCAATGATAAAAAGATATAGAACTGGGATAGGAAGGGGAACGCCGAAGCTTTTTAAGGACCGTTCTAGCTCCATTTCCCGCTGGGTAAGTTTTCTCTTTTTCCTTAATACTCAATTCGAGCTTATACTACTTCAATGGTAGTAAAGAGACTACTTAAGGGCAAGCTAAATCTCCCAATCTAATCTTTGTTAAAGGTCTTTAATCTGTTTTTCCTCAATTACGGGGTTTCTTCTTCTTTAACGGCTCTACAACCGGGACCCGGTCCCTGCCTCTCGCAACTGTTCTCTCCACCGGTCCCGATTATGAGCCGATGTCATCCAGTTTGGCATCCCTAAGCTCTGAGCGTCCTGGTCTACGCCATCCTTCCAGCGAAGATTGGGTCTCCCTCGTTGTCGCACCCCATAGGTCTTACCGCAGAGAACTTTCCGAGCAGGCTCATCTTCACTCATACGAGCTAGATGTCCTGCGCACCGGAGTCTACCGAGCTTAATTTTCTTCACAACATCTATGTCGCGATAGCGTTCGTAGATCTCGTCATTGTAGAGTCTCCGGAATCGTCCTTCCTCACATATGGGGCCAACAATCCTCCGAAGTATTTTCCTCTCGAATACCACCAAGAGGTTAGAGTGATTTTTGCTAAGCACCCACGTTTCGGATGCATATGTGAGGACCGGCAAGACCATCGTCTTATATAGTAAAAGTTTAGACGTTATGGTTAGATGCTTGGATTTGAAGAGCCTTGACAGACTATAGTAGGCTTTGTTGGCTTTTAGCAGTCGTGCGCGTATTTCAGGTTCCATGCTATTGTCGGCTGCTACTATTGACCGAAGGTAGGTAAATGATTTTACCACATCAAACTCGTGTTCCTCTACCTTGATTGTGGGACCAATTATGGGTTTGCTTATGTCTTTTATTGTGATACCTTTGGTTGATTGGTTTTGCAACTGGTGAACGCGGTTTCAGTAAATTAAAAATGATATAAAATTATCTGAAATCATGTATGGGTCAGTCACGTTTAAATCATTGCATGATATTATTAATAGAACGAGAGCTGGCAAAAAATATAGATTATGACGTTGTCATCGACGACTGCGGAAATTAAAGCAAGAAAAATAGTGTTTACTATTTAAGTATGATGTGTAGAAGAATCCATATCCATTTCCATTTTAAAGTGCTGCATGCTTGGGTTGCAGGCTCTAGATCAGTACTTGCTTGACAAGTTGAACGCAGGAATATGGCGGTCTTGACTTTTTGGGTTTCAAGACGGTTTCGGGGCCCCTAGGGGATTAGTACGCAGGGATATGGGGTTTTCACTTTTTGGGTTTCAATCTATTCTCGGGGCCCCCTCTGGCCTGGGGCCCGGGGCAATTCATCCCAGTTGCCCCCCCTATGTGGCGGGCCTGGGGGCATAGGCTCTGCAGATTATTCCCTAGAGAATATGCCCCATGAAACTAACATCTCATGTTTGCATTTAATTTTCAAGAAAAGCCTACTGCAGCTCGCACACAGAATGGGGCAACGTAGACTAGTCATGATTACTATGTAGTAAAACCGATTTTTAAGAAGAGAGAGGTGAAGGGGCGGCATGCTCACCCCGCCCCTTCACGTCTCTCTTCGTAAAACTCGGTTTTACTACATAGTAATCATGACTAGTCTACGTAGCCCCAATAGGACTGCTGCAAATTCTCTATGAATCATGCATCGTGAAACGCGAATGCGAGTTTCATGCACGATGTGCTTAGTATGCTCTGCCCATCTTCACCGCCAATTCGATTAAAATAATTATTGTTGTCCAAAAACTAATTTTATGTTGTATGTTGCATCTTTTGTATGTGCGAGCTAAAGTTTTATGGGGATAAAGCCCCAGAGTAAAAGTTCTATGATTTATGCCCCATGAAGCTTCAATGTGCGGCCTCGCTAAGAGAGAAAACATATGTCGAGACAGATATTTTTTCCTGGCCAATCAGAGAACATTAAGAGCTTTTGCCGTGCGGCATGCAGCCCATCGGAACGCGGCTTTAGGGTTACTTTCGTTGATGTTTAGAGATGCCCTGAGTCTCCCATTTTAGAGAGGGAGCTTTTAAATTTAGCTCCCTTCTATTAATAAATAAGCTCAATCTCAGCGTAAAGCTCACTCCAACATTATAAATGCTTTCTTAGGAAAAAACTATTAATGCTCTTTTTAATTTCTGTTTGTTGTTTATATGTTTTTTCGTAACTAATATTTATCTACTTTCCATTTCAGATCTTATCCACATATTTTGACAGTTTTATCAAATGCCGTTTCATCTGAAAAACATCAAGGTGCCCTTGACAACATCTGTGGCGCTCTTGCTCGTCTAATAATACACAACTCAAATCTAATACCATTAGATCAAGTAATTCCAGTGTTCATTCAACATTTACCACTAAAAGAAGACTTTGATGAAAATAGCTCAGTTTTTAAATCATTACAAACATTATACGTTCAAGGCAAAGATATTATCTTTCAATTTACACAAGATGTTATAAAAATCGGCCTCTATATCCTTTATAAGAAAGAATATAAAGATGAAGAAACATATGACAATATAATTGGCTTCCTTAAGGAGCTGCGCGAAAAATTCCCAGAGAAATTTGTTAGTGTTCTTGAAAGTGAACCAGAATTAGCATTATTTGTTCAGACTCTACAATAACAGAACCCCCAATAACTATATATAATAAATAATTAACACACACATGCATTGAATATTAACCATAAATAATATTTGAATTTATTGAATGTGTTTAGATTTATAAAGAAGTAATTTATTATAAAAATATTTTTTACAAATTATTTAAAAAAAAAACAAAAAAAAGGAGAAAAAACGTAATTCAAAATATTTTTAGTTTTATTATTGTAAACGTTATTAAGTAATTTTTGTTTTGTTTATTAATATTATTATTATTATTAATTACTTTTCTTTTTTGATTCCATAGATATTTTTTTTTCAAGGAACGTATGGTAAAGAAAACCGTAATTATATGTTTTTGGGAAGATAAAATTATTTATTTTCTAGTGTTGAGGCTTGAAATTGACAATTTTTTATTAGAAAAAAAAGAAACTTATATAGAAGAGAATCAAAAAAATCTCTTTTAGGACTTGAATGACAGACGAAACACTTTTTTTGGTGTATAGAGTTTTTTTTCTATACGTTTACTCTATCTTTTCCTATTTTTGTTTTAAAAAATAGTTCTTTTTTTAATTTGCTTTTTTCTATAATTTTCGCAATTTTTAAAAAAAAACAATTTTTTTGTATGAGTCTAGTAAACTGATATTAGTCAATGGCACACGCTTAAAAACTAGTGAAATATACACATTGCTCCTATATTCACTAGTTATATTTTAAAAAGAAACCTTTAAACGGGGTTTTTTTTTATAATTTTCTAAGAAGTTTCTTAATGAAACTTTAAAAAAAGTGGTATTTATAAAAAAAATAAAATCAAGAATAACGAAAGAAAATAAAACTATGACAAAAAAACTCCATCTCTTGCAAAGAACGTAATTTTGTTTTATAGTTTACCAAACAATTTACCAAGTGATCAAGCAAAACAATTATACAAATAACATAAAAAATACATATACCACACAACTTTCACGTTTTTCAACAAACGTAACTAATTTCTAGGCTGTGATGTGTGTCTTTGGCTTTTTTGTGATTACAAACTACTTTTAGATTATAGAAGAAATTTTTGAAGAAAACCATTTAATAATTAAAAAAAAACTAATAACAAAAAAAAACCACAAAAAATTTAAGAATCATTGTTATTTTTTTATAATATAATTGAAATACGAAAAAAGAAACGATAATGTTTTTTAGTATAAAAATAAAATGAGTTTATATATAATTAATATTTTACTTATTCGAAAATTTTCATCCATACGTTCACTTTCAAAAACACATCACACAATAAATTGAATAAATTCAATAAATGAAAAACAAAAAACATATTTAATTAACAACAACAGAAAATGTTAAAGCAAATAAAATATGTGATAGGGAACGTGTTTAATTTCGCTTCGATATGAGAGAGAAATTATATAAATGTCAATTTTTACATTGGTGAAAAATTGAAGAAGCAAAACAGAAATAAAAAAGAAGAAATGTTATTTATAGCGCGATCAAAACGAATATGTTAAATTCCAAAATTTGTTTCATTGGTTTATATAAAAATAAATGAGTATTTACTTACTTATATATATATTTTGTTTATATTTTATTTAACGACATAGTTAATCCTCATCTCTTCGGTAAGATCTATGGGGTGCGACAGCGAGGGAGACCTAACTTCCGCTGGAAGGATGGCGTAGACCAGGGGCCCTATTCTCTATTACAATATTGTTAAATCCGATTCGAAAACGAAACCGCTTTCGAGTAAAAATTTGACGATTTGTTAGATTTTCAAGTAAAATTGATCCCAATATTGTAATAGAGAATACGATTTCGTCAGTTTCGTTAAAAAATATCACAATATTGTAATAGAGAATAAGGGCCCAGGACGTCTAGAGCTTAGGGATGCCAAAATGGACGACATCGGCTCAGAATCGGGACCGGAGGAGAAAGCAGTTGCGAGAGCCCAGGACCGGATCCAGGACCGAAGAAGTTAATTCTCAAATCTCTGTGTATTATTAACTTCTCAAACTTATAAACGTATGACAATCTGGTTTTCGTAAAATTCACAGTTATGAAACTGCGCTTCTTAAAATCACGACTAATATTCCTTGATGAACATCACATTTGCTGGCTTCCGCCTTGAACATAACTTGTATACATAGGTATATCTCGACCGCGGCCCCGAAAAAATCACATTAGCTTGGGTGGACAATGTGCAAAAGCGCGCTTTCAAACTTATTGATAACAGCGCCATTTGTTCTTCAAGTGACTCCTCAAGCCACCATAGGAATGTAGCGGGTCTGGCAAAACTTGACCACTTTTACCACAATGACTGCTCCACTGAAATAAGTCTTATGACTCCACGGCAACATTTCTCCCGCACTCCGGTTTAGAAATTCGTTTATAGCTAGAACATTCGGCTGTGGACAACCTATCGCCATCTCCTCCAACACCCCCGCCTCCACCTATTCTATTCTATCTTTCTCACTATCCTTCGAGCTAAGCTTACTACTAGACATTGCACCATGACGTGTTCGACAAGATTTATTATCGAGAAAATTCCTTCACGCAATCAGTGAAATTATGGAGCTAGCACTTGAAAAGGTTAGCGGATGGTCGAACCGCTGCGGGCTATCCGTTAACCCAGAAAAGACAGAAGTGATGCTTTTCACCAATAGGACTAAAATACGTACCTTTAGTCCATCCTCAACCAACGCTCGAGTACTGAGCCTACATATCCCAGTCATCTAAGTAGTTGGCTCTTATTCTGGACCCAAAGCTGGAAGTAGAGGTTCAATATCGAAGAAAGGGCAAGGAAGGCTAATAAAGCTTTTTATGCCTGTACATGGACCATCAGTTATGGAAAATACAAGGTGTACAGTCAGAATACAAGGAGAATTGACGGGCTCCTTCCCAGTCAAGCAAGGCTTAAAGCTGAGCGATGGGTTGTCACCCATGTTGTTTAAATTTGCCTACAAGGAGTAATTCGCAAAGAAAACATTGATGCGAACGCAACCCTGCTTAACAAATCAAAACAGTTGGTAGGATATGCCGATGACATAAATAACCTTGCCAAGATCACTGTCACACCTGAAAGGAATATTCATGGAATTGGAAGATGGAGCTAAACATATACGACTAAAAATAAATGCAGATAAGAGCAATATTCTAATTAAGTCGAGGGTGGAAAGAAGAAGAAGAAACCACAACACCACCTGTGGAGAATAATAACTTTAAACGGGTAAACCAATTGCCTGGGGTCCCCAGTCAGCGACAATAACGATGAAACGATACACAGAAGAATAAACGACGGTACAAAGAAGAATAAACGCCGCAAATAGAACAAATACTTCTCACTACTGCCAGTAATGAAATCCAAAGCCATCCACAGAAAAACCAAAATAAGAATCTGCAAAACAATAGTTACGTATAGATGTAAATCAGGGAGTATATCTACCAAAAATCTGCAGACAAGATGGGTAGATTTGAGACGAAGGTTTTCAGAAGGATATACGGAGCCCAATCAATGAAAACGGCCCTTATTCTGGTTATCACTTCACCATAGTAAGAAATGTCACCTTCAAATATCAAATGAGAAAAATCTCACTTACTCGCGCATGGTGCGGTGACTACACCCGACAGTGATTAGATTAGTGCTGACAAGGCTCCGCCGTATAGTGGCCCGCTCGTAACAGATCCAGATTGAGTCAACCCCTAGCAATAGGGGCCGGGGCCAGGATAAACCTGTTATCAAATACCAAGAATCCATCAGCATTAAGCTCGGCCCGTATATAGGGATACGTAATCGGTGGAGAGTAATCGCTTAAATACTCATGAGTAGAATCGAAAGAAAATTACTCAATGAGTACTTTTTACTCGTTCAAAAATACTCGATTCCTTGAGAATCCATGAGTACTTTTTTAACATTTTTGCGAACATTCGATTTTCGGCTGCGACAGATTACAAATACTTATGTAGCTTATATCCCGAATAGTTATACAGATATGAGATATATACGCCTTTGTTACAGATATGAATGTATTCGTAATCAACCATTCCAAACGCAAGTGTCGTTTTACCAAGCTGTCCCCCGACTAAGTATTAACCACGTCCAATGCTGCTTGACATAAGCAATCGCGCAAGAGCCGGTCTACTGAGTACACTTATTGGCACGGCACCCTTTCTGGTCACCAAGATAATTGCCCGTTTTCTTCGTTCAATGCAATTTTTTAAAGCCTCGATTTTGCTTCCTTTAGTCTAAAAAAGTGTGAGCGTAGCGTGCTTTGTTTGGACTATTGCGTTCGTGCTTCTAGCGGGCTGAATTTGGAAAACTAGAATTTTTAATCAGGCGTGCGGTGTCTGTTTCGGGTGCAGTTAGCTTGAATTCGGCCTTGAATGCAAATTGTACTCAGTACTCGATTCCACCATATAAGTAATGATATGAGTGAAAGTACTCGGTTAATAGTATCGAGTACTGATATGAGTAGAATCGAAAGCCAAATACTCATATGAGTAAAGAATCGAGTACCGATTCCGTATCCCTACCCCTATAAAGTCCAAGCTCGTCGAGAACTGCCTGAAGGAGCTAACTTCCCTTCCCTGGCTGGGAGGTACAGGGTCACTCTTCAGTCACCGTGTCATAGGAACATCAAGGATGATGAATTGGCCAGACTGAGGCAACTAACGCGGGCACAACGGTGGAAATGTACAGAAGTCGCTGTGCGTTCTAAAGAAAGACATTCTTCACGTATTTTCTCAGTAGTTCTTCTTCTTTAACGGCTCTACAACTGGGATCCGGTCTTGGCCTCTCCCAACTGTTCTCTCCACCGGTCCCGATTCTAAGCCGATGTCATAAAGTTTGGCGATGTCATACAGTTTCCAGCGGAGGTTGGGTGCCCTCGCTGTCGCACCCCATAGGTCTTATCACAGAGAACTTTCCGAGCAGGCTCATCTTCACTCATACGAGCTAGATTTCCTGCCGGTTGCACAATCTGGGTGAAAGCTGCTTGTACAGCTGTTGTTGTTCATCCAATGATGTCAATGTCGTCTGCATAAGCCAGTAATTGGGTGGACTTGTGGAGGATTGTGCCCCTTGATGTCACGCCCGAATCTCGTATCACTTTCTCCAACGCCAGGTTGAAAAGGAGGCAGGCCAGACCGTCCCCTTGTCTGAGTCCATTATAGATGTTGATTGGTCTGGATAGTGTTCCGGAAACCTTTACTTGGCTTGTCACATTGGTCATGGTGAACCTACATAGTCTTGTCAGCTTGTTGGGGATGCCGAATTCTCTCATGGCTTTGTCGAGTTATACTCTGACTATGCTATCATAGGCGGCTTTAAAGTCTATGAAGAAGTGTTGGATTGAGTTTTGAAAATCTGCTCGGTTGTTGATTTGCCTGGGCTGAAGCCACACTGGTATTGGCCTATGATGTTGCTAGCGTATGGGGCCATCCTGCCTTGTAGGATAGCGGAGTATATCTTATTCGCGGTACTCAACAACGCGTTATACCACGATAATTGCTGCACCTTGTGATATCTCCTTTTTTACCGGGCAGTCGTCTGGCATCGCTTCCTGCTGCCATACTTGCTCAATTAATTCATGAATCGCTTGGTGTAATGTAGGCCCTCCATATTTAACCAGCTCCGCGGAGATGCCTTCTGCGGCCGACGCCTTGTTGTTTCTGAGCCGGGTGATAGCTCTGCTAACTTCTGCTAAGCTGATGGTGTCAGCATAGCATTATCATCAGATATTGGTGGAGCCTCCAAATCCTCAGTTAGCTCGCCATGTAGCAATTTATGAAAGTGCTCTTCACATCGCCCCAAGATGCCTTTAGGATCGGTGATCAGGGGCCGTATTAGGTTTCTCGAGCCGATATCGAGTTCTGTCGATAAATAAAAAATGGCATTTGTCAACACGATATTGACAACGTTATCGTCTCTTTCTTCTTCCAATGGCGCTATAGCCCAAATCGAGCCTTGACCTCCTCTAATCTTTTCCTCCAGTCTTCTCGATTTCTGGCCGAAGTTCTCAAGTTCAATATGTGGAGTAATGTCTCCCGCATCTGCAACAACCGCATCCTTCCACCTTTTCCTCGGCCTGCCTACGGGTCTTTCTCCTTCGATGAAGCCAGTGAAGACCTTCTTTGCTGCGCTGTCTTCCGGCATGCGCTCGACGTGTCCAGCCCAGCGAAGTCTATTGAGTTTTATGAACGTCACTAAGTCTATATCGTCATAGACGACGTGTCGATAACGACGTTTGACGTTTATTAAAAAGCTAAATCTATGCATGCTATAAACTTTTAACAATTTTTAATTAAATATACGTGGTTTGCTGCACTTGGAGTAATATCACACAATTTGATGGTTTTGTATGGCAGCGCTTACCTGTCGACTTGATCGTAATGCCAAATATGAAACTTAGAGAAAATCGAGAAGCTTTTTTTGATGACCCACAGGTCGACTCGAGAAACCAAATACGGCCCCAGATTACCTTCTTTGTCCTTGCAGTATGTGCAAGGTGGTATGAATTGCGTCATACCGCATACCGGGTGCATTGTAAAGAAAAAGGTAATCCGCTAATTGTATTCTACTTGTCCATACCCTTTCATTTGATAATTGATACTCATCTCGGGGTTCGGGGAGCACAATTGCAAAATACGGCCGCCATCTTTTTTTTGTAAAATGGTCAGATTGCATTGTTACGCGAACTATACAAATGTGCAAAATTTGAAGTTAATGGGTTATATGGAAGTGAGCAAAACTCAAGTTGCAAGATTTGTTTACATACTACACACAACATATGTCATGCAAGCAAATTTAAAGACGTATTCACGTCAAAAATATTAAGTAAAAACATTTCTTCTTTTTTTTCAAAAAACATTATATTTGAACTGTTTGAAAATTGTATACATAAATAAATTATGTGTAGAAAATTGTCTAATTCCTATTAAAAAAAATGCTTTCACACAAAACAAAAATAAAATCCCCAAAGGACAACCTCTGATACTATCACACTGTTAATTGCTACCTTCCCTTGCCATCCTGAACATTTCGCTTTACAACTAGCCACGCCTTAAGTGGTAAACTTTGCAGATATCGTATATACTTTTTACCAAAATAGAGCCATACTAGTCCATAAAATGTGCAAATTACTGATTCGATGTAGTATCCGTCTATGACATTGTTGCATTCTCCGCCGGCTGCGGCACATTGCTAGAGTAAAAAAGGAAGATTTTAATGCAAAAAACTATTTTTAAATTGAGTGTTTTCGTTACCTCTTTTTGAATTTTCGTTAAACAAGAGTTCGTCGATGAGATTTCCTTGTCTGGATGAAGGCATTCTCTCCATGTCAGGACGTCTACTAGCCACAATACAATTGTATTTGGCCAATTACCACCCAAATTGCAGACTGTATTAAGTAGAGTCATGTAAGTACCACCAACGGCTGGATCAGAGATTTTCGCAAAGAATGCCATAACGGCAACGAACATACAGTACAAGCATATCTGATAAAGTCCATAGTTAGTGATTAGGAGAATGTAGTAATACACTGGAACATGTCCATTTGTTATCATGAATGGTGTGAGATAAACGATTAAAACCACCCATACAGAAAAGACAATCCGATATGGGATCGATTTGATGTAAACTTCCATTGGTTTTGGTCCGGTGGTGTATTTGCTTATAACTAAAGGTAGAACTATCTGTAGTGGTATAAGTGGAATCGCTAGTAGTGCCAGTCTTTCCTTAGGAACTCCAGCATCGATTAGTTTCAACGATGTAACTGCATCACAAGCAGCAAATGTTACTTTCACGGTTAACAGGATCACGGTTAATATTTGTATCGGTCGCATTTTTACTATTGATAGTAGCATTTTGTATGTTTCATGTATATTCAGTTCGGAATGATCAACGAATCTATGTTCAGAGCTAGGATCATTCTCTCTTTTTAATAGTGCAACTAAGGTGGTTGTTACCAAAAAACAAATACCCCAAAACCATAAAAATTGAGGTAGAGTCACCAGTCCATGGTCTTTAGGTTCGCTATAAATGTAAGTATTACAAAAGTCTTTCGATTCTAGCGCAATAAATGCAACGTATCCAAGGAAGTATCCAGCTGTTTGTCCAACACTATTACATGTCGAGGCATGTGCAACATTACATCTCTTCAGCATAGTAAGTGCCCATCCATCTACGGCTATATCCTGTGTAGCTGCCAGGAAATTCAACGAAAAGAACATCGTAGTCAGGATTTGAACATCTGGCTGGTTCTCACCAGCTCCATCACCACCCAGCCATCTGTCAACCTGACTCGATAATATTAACATAAAAACACCAATTAAATACTGTGTAGGAATGAGCCATGATTTTCTCCGGCCAAACTTTGAATAGTACAAAGAATCAACAATCGGGGCCCACAGCAGCTTCAAGCTGAACGGCCAATGGGCGAAGCTGAACTCTGCCTGCTGTTTGTAGCTAGCCCCGCGATTTTGTAGTAGCATAGGAATGGCAGCTGTTAATCCTAATGGAATACCTTGAAGTAAATATAAAAAGAAGAGCACTGCAATATTGGCTCGGTCTCCTCTGAGATCACTTTTCTCGTGTTTATCCTCGTCGTGAACAAGTGGCTGTTTATCGTTGTTCATCTCGATCCCAACATCATGCCCCTCCACGATTCCATCTTGTCTGCGGCGAATATTCATTTTTTCAGGTGTAGATTTATTCTACATATAATTTCCTTAAAAAAAATCCAGGTGCAGAAGCGACACGTCAGTACTGTTGTTCAATTTGTCTGGGATCCACCGCGATTGGTCTTTCTCGCAATAAATAATTCCTGCGTACGTGTTGAAACCGGATCTCATGAGTTAACCTTTAATGCTTCTTGCAGCTGCTAAATGCATTAATTGAAAGTTTTTTGCGAAAGCACTTATTGTTTTGGTTTATATGCAATCAGAAAAACTACCTTACGTTGTCGTCGTCCACCTCCCTCGCGTGCTGGCCTGTTGACTGTTTTTGACAGTTCTCTCATTCCTTCGGCTCTTTGGATTTTGGATCGAATGTCAGTTTTGTAATCAATTTGCAATCAATTTCAATTTTTTAGGGCATTTTCCGCTTTTTGTTGTCTGACATTTACCAAAGTTAAAAAGCGGGTAAGAGGAAATTGTAGTTAACATATCAGTTAAAAAAATTAATTAAAAAGGCTTGATTGAAGTGTTAATAATTTATTTGTTTGTGAAGTGAAAATTTCAAAGGAAAACTTCTTGGTTGTGACAATTTCAAAAGAAAAGTTTTTGGATGAAGAAAATTACTTAAGTTATGTTGAATTTGGTGAAACTCGTCAAGGTAAAATTAATCTTTTTTTAGTAAATTATAAGAATTTTCTTCAAGTAGACCTTATATATTACAAAAAATTAATTATTTATTGATTATTGCGTAAATATGAGTTAATATATTTTACTTTTGCTTCAAATAAAAATTAATTTATAACGGAACCAAAAGCCCCATTTTTTAAGTAGCCCCCCTTTTACTACCAGTCGGTTATCTCGTTGGGAACGTCATGGTATATTATCTTGTAGTAAGCTTAGTACAACCAACCGCCAACGCCAACCACTAAGCTCCTATCAGCATGCGTACCAGGCGGGCAAGTCCAAACAGCACTGCCTAATCAGCTCAGGTTGGAAGTCGCAGCACTAAACAAAGGAGTTGCGCTGGCGGTCTTCCTCGATATAGAAGGAGCCTTCGACAACACATCCTTTGATACTATAGCTAGGGCTCTAAGTAGACGAAGTGTAAGAGCACTTTCTGCGACTGGATCGACTCTATGCTGAGAACTCGCAAACTAATGGTCACATTTTGAGGGGTCTCTGGAGCGCACTATAGCAAAAGGTTGTCCGCAGGGAGGAGTTTTATCCTTACTTCTGTGGTGCCTCGTTGTAGATGAACTCCTGGAATTACTCAACAACCGCAACTTTTTCGCTCAAGGCTACGCAGACGATGTCGTAGTCGTAGTAACGGAGAGAACTGAAGGAGCCATGTCAAGACGTCTGCAACAGGCACTAGATCTAGTACCTAGTTGGTGCGACAGCGTAGGACTAAAAGTCAATCCCGACAAAACGATTCTGGTTCCTTTTACCAGGAAACGATCACTACCAGGGCTTTCGGAACGGATCGATGAGTTTGAGGGTCCTTTTTTGCATTTTATCTAACTACGACAAGGTGTTGTTCGAAGCCCCATCCAAAATAAGGGTGTTGTATTCGATGTGAAGCTAATTTTGGATTTGTATATTAAAGCATGGCCCGGCTGCTGAAGGACGAACTAAGAACTGAGATGCTTGTCCGGCAATTTGGAATATATGGTCTTTCCATCGCATGTTCCGTATTGTCATGCCTATGATATAAAAAGGCTGATAGTAGGCCAGAGTTCTACACCATCCATTGACACGGATGGGGAGATATTGCAGGGTTTATTGGAAATACGATAGTATTTCGTTTTGGAAGCATTGAATTCGACTCGGTTCTTACGGCCCCAATCGAGAATGTGTTTAATCTCCCTGTTCGTTGAGTTGGACATAAGTCCACGATCACAGAGACAAGGTCTGGCATGCGCTTGCTTGCATTATCGAAGGCGTAAGAGTAATCCCAAGTAATGTCATCAGCGAAGCTGTGACTGGATTGTATGGGACCGAGAGCAAGGAAAAGAGCAGGCGATCAAATTGATCCCGGTGGCACCCCGGCAGTGGTGGGGTTTAGATTTGACGCCGTCGAATACTGCCTTAATTGAACGACAAGAAAGAAAACTCTCGATCCAGTTCTTTAGAGCTCGTTCGATATCAATAACTTTAAGTTTAGCTAACAGCAGGAGATATCTAGAGCGACCAAACTAGACTCCCAAATCGATGCATACTTTAGCCATATTGTTTGTCATTTGTCAAGTTATTTGTTGAGCAAGGTTTGATTTTGGTTCATTTTAGTTAGTTCCGTGTATGATTATCTTCATTCTGGCGTGCACCATATCTTAATGAACAACAATACGGAGTCAAAATAGGGCGGTTCGATCAATTCAAGCCTCATCGTCTTAATTTTTAAATGGCTCTGCAGTAAGGAGAGCGGGCATCAAATTGATGCTGTTTATGCTGACTTGAGCTGAGCTAGGAGGCTCGAACATAGATGTCGGAACATAGACGGGAACGAGAAAGCGGATTATCTACCCAAACAGCGAGCCTCGTCTGCGTCATCAATTTGCTGTAATTTCCTGACTTGCTATTATTTCTTCTTCCTGCCACAAGTCACTAATCTTAATAAACCGATTTTGAATTTCACAAGTAGACCGACGAATTCACAAACCATTTTTTATGTATCCTTCGCGCATGGTTACATTATTTTACACCCAAGCCAGGACGATCTGATTACATCCTGGCTAAATCATTCACGCCAATAGGCCTCTTTTACAATGGAAAATATTGTCGCCAAAGAGATAAATGACATCCTTTTCTGAAACCGCTCTTCTCCTCAGCACACGTACTAAGAGGGGAAGTTCACTGAGACGGCACTTCACAGCCTTGTTTGTCCAAAAATTTTCGCTCAAGGTTATGCAGATGATGTTATCGCGATAACCGTTGAAAAAACGGGCGTATCAGGGGAAGGCGCATTAAACACGCACTAAAACTAAACTAGAAACTAAAACTAGCGGAGGATTTATACGCCTTATACCACGAAACAAACATTGACGGACCTGGTTCTTGCAGGCAAAGGGTGAGTTCAAAAATTCATCATTGCCGCAACACTGCAGAATTCAGCAATTGGAAGTCTGTACCTGAATATTGTTTTTGAACTTTAGCAAAGCTTTAGGTTTCTCATAACAAGCTAAACGCTTGAGTGTGACAACATTGCAAACTTCATTGGAATCAACACATGGACAGTAGGATATGCAGATTTTTTCGGGCCTGCCGCAGAGCCTGTGGATCCACATGGTGTCTACAACCAAGAGTTATGTATTCGATATACGCCACCATCATAAGGCTCATGATAACATGCAACTGCTTTGCGTGGTGGCATATAACCAGCGGCCGTATTTGATTTCTCGAGTCGATGGATCGACTCGACAAAAAAATCTTCTCGATTTTCTCTAAGTTTGATATTTGGCATTTCGACCAAATCGACAGATAAGCGCTGCCATATAAAACCATCAAATTGTGTGATATTACTCCAAGTCACGTAAAGAAACGATAACGTTGACGATATCGTGTTGCCAAATGCCAATTTTTATTTATCGACAGAAGTCGATATCGACTCGAGAAACTAAATACGGCCCCGCCTTTCCATCACCGTTTGTCAACTCTCTGTGATGAGAGTTGGGTATTATTTGAGGAAGTTTGATGAAGAAGAGCCTCGACAATCGGACCATGATGAAATATAGGGAACGGTGGTGGTCCTTATCTGAAATAATCGATTCCAAGCGGTTTCTTCCCAGATAATTGTTGGGGCGTGGTAGGAAGAGTGTCAAGATACTGTTTAGCTTGATTATCCGACACTGCGCCACAAATTGCAACTTATGGATTATCGGAAGGACAGAACCCGTCGGTAGACTTTCTTCGAAGAGGATGAGTCTACCCTTCTGGGGTATAGAGGGCTGTTAAAAGTCTGTTACAAGTGACAACAGAAAGAAAGAAAATATTCCAGCATATCGAGTACAACGATATGCTGGCCTGGTAATAAAAAGTGTGATTTTTAAACCTAGAACTACGCCTAAAAAAAGTAGCATGAAAAGTAACTATGATTTTTGGTAGACATGAAGTACGCGATCCCTGAGTTTTCAGTTATAACGCCCAAAGCCATCAATGCTGCATTTTATAAATCAACAAACATCTTTCTTGCATGCCTTTTTGCGTTAATTTAAGCAAAATAAAATACATAAAATAAAACCCTTAAATATTTTAATTTGATTTCGCTTTCATTCTTTTGAACCTTATTTATCCCTTATAAACTTTCTCTTTCTAACTGTTATATCCTGATCTAAAGTCATAGCAGCATCTTGTTGAAGCTTCTCCATTAATGTCATTCCGGTATTTTCAACAGTAGCCTTTCGTTTTACTATCTTCTTCTTCACAGACTCGACCTTCTTTTCATATTGAATACTACGCTGCAAATATTCCAATGCCATTGCATATTTTTGCGCATAATTTTCTTCTATATTGGATTCAGTTTTAATTTCTTCAATTGAATTCTTGCCAGCATCAGCCAAAAGTGTCTGAAGTTAAAAGTGTGAAATTAATTAATTAAGAAATCAAATTTAAGAGTTTTCGATTTACATTAAAACTGGTTAATTCGTTCGAGTTAAGTAGAGTAATAGCTGTTCCAGGTCGACCAGCTCTGGCTGTTCTTCCTACTCGATGAATGTAAGTTTTGATATGACGCGGTACGTCGTACGATATGACAATATCAACTTCCGGTATGTCAATACCACGAGCTAAAGCATCGGAGCATATAAGGCTGAAAATAATTTTGTTTTTAATTAATTGTATTTAAAGTTTAAGTAATTTTAGGGGGTCAAATAGTAGTAACCGCCTGTACATTTCTCTAAAAACTGAGCCTAATTACGTTGCTCTACGATAAATGATTGAGGAGTAATTAAAGTTTAAGTAAATTAAAAAATGGTTCAAACGTCTTTTCTTAAACACCCTGTATCTCAGTGGATAGGTCCGATAGCGCCATTTTGTAGAACAATTTTTTTCTCCAAATATACCCAGGAATCACCCCTTAACGGATTAGCATCTTAGTGAGCAACACCCTGTATAAAACAGTCTACCAAGGTAGACTACAATTACAAAAAAGAAACGAAGAAAAGGAAGAGATAATTAGACGAAAAAGAGTAATACGATCAGTACTGTGTTAAGCTGGTGACATATCCAAGCGTACATGCGTTGCATTCGTTGACAGATAATATAGAAGTGTGTGTATTCAAATGCGACCTGACGAAATATTCCGTGAATGTTCCGCATGCCACGCAAATGTCGGGCAACTTTCAACTTTTTCTGCATTGCCGCATTCGACATAGGACACACAAGCATACACAACAAACACATGTGCTCGTTACTCAGATTTTTGGGCTATCTGTGAGGGCCGGGACGGAACGCAACCATGCAATTATGTGTCAGTGGAAAATCTCCGCATATCAGGGAGCCGGTGAATGCAATGCATGTACGCTTGTATATGTCACCAGCTTTAGATACCGAGAGTTGAACTATGACCTCAGTACATAGAGGAACAAGTCAACAGATTTGAGAGAAAAGTCTTCAGATGCGTAATAGGCCTAACAAGAGGAGATGGAATATGGCGAAGGAGAACAGCGAGTTGTATGGAATTTTTGACGCCCCTGAACTCCCAACCTTTATAAAAATCAACGGACTAAGACTAGCCGGCCACGCAATCAGGATGGAGGACAACCGTATTCCAAAATGGCTCATGGTAGCAGAAAGTTCGGGGCCCAGGAAACGAATCGACTCGGTAACGGCAACATCCGGGACTGCAGACATGCTGTAAGGGGCTTTCAAATTTGAAGAAATGCTCTAGAAGAGACCAAGGCACCATTTAGGCTGTAGGGGCATTGGATGGATCGATTAATTTTACATATTCTCTTACCCATAAATTTTTCCTAATCCAAAATCTTTTAGAACTGATGTCCGCTGTTTTGGATTTAAGTTGCGTGATAATTCCGAAATTTTTCCCTTCTTTTCAAATAGAAACTCTAGGACAAATGTTAGTCTATGAGCACTTTCTGCACTGTTTGTAAAACATAAAAATTTCTTCCATTTATTTTCTTCTATCAACGAGAATAATGTAAGTGGCTTAATCCGCTTCTCTGTAATACACAATTTCTCAGTTAATTCCGCTGGTGTTGTATATTTTCCAATAAATTCTCCTCGAACTTCTTTATTCTCGCTTAAGAGTTCATTTTCTTTAAATTTAGTTACTAGATCCGCAACCGTTGAAACAACAGACGTAAACAATTTCGGCTGAAATAATCGTAAATTCTGAAGCTTTTCCGGATCTTGAGATAAAGTAGCCGAAAATAGTAGCTTATGAGGTTGTTTACTTAATTCATTTTCTAAATCATAAATGCATAGTGGTGCTGAACGTCCAGATAGAAACATATCTGAGGTGCTTCGTACATGCGTGTCCAAATGATATAACCAATTATGTTGAATCTGCTCCATGATACGATCAGCTTCATCGATAACAAGGAATTTTAGGTTCTTTAAGCAAAATCCTTTTGTTGCATGAAGATGCTCTACTAACCGACCAGGAGTTGTTACGACAATATCAACTTTTGAGTAGTATTTTTCTTTGTATTGCTCAACTAGTAAATTCTGCTCAACGGGAAAAGGACAAGCCCTTGATAGAAGAATTACAGACAAGTCCGTGTTCTCTGCTAGTCGCTTAAAAACCTTATACACTTGTTGTGCTAGTTCATTTACTGGGAGTACTACTAGAGCTCGAATTTTCCTCTCAACACGATTCAATAACAGCTGAATTATTGGAATGGCAAAAGCTAATGTCTTTCCACTACCAGTTGGGGCGGAAACACAAATATCACGAGGTCTAAAAGGAAACGGCTTTGCATGTGCTTGGAATATCCAAGGAATTACCTCCTTTTGTACAGGGAACAATTTTTCAATATTCATTGCCTTTAAGTTTTGCTTGATTGGTTGAGTCAAGTAGGATAACTCGTTTATTTTCTCTTCTTCTGAGCTGTCTTGGATTTTGTTAGCTATAATAGTTGGATAGGCTAGCCATGGTGGTAGCACCATATCCACTTTATCTCCTTTCTTAAAATCATTTCCTCCAAGAACAGTGAAATCTTCATTCTTATCAACGTCTGCCGTTTGTTGACTTACTTCTTGTTCAGATGCAACTTTAACCTCTATTTTACCAACATTTTCTACTCTTTTAAGATTATCACCAAGAACTTCATCTTCAGCAGCTTGATTTGTAGATTTTTTAAGTTTCCTTTTTCGTTTTTCAACTTTCTTTAACAATTTTTGCAGTATTTCGTCCTCCTTTTGTGGATCAACTTTTGAGGCTTTTTCGTCATATCTAAAATATTAATAATAGTTCACGAAAACATCTTTGTAAATCTAAAAGTATTATACAAACCTGTTGATTGTAAACAATTCCATTTTTAAGTATAATAATCAAATTAAAATCTGCCGCAAATTTTAATATACATTTATTTTGGATGATAATAATTTGACGTTTAATAGCACGTGTTACATGTTGTTTACTAATAGTCGCGACACCTACATGTTCAGAATAAAAATGCTATTATGAAAATTTGTAACATAAAAATAGGGTGAGTAATTAACACTGATAAAGAAATCTGTTTAATTTTGACCGTTAAAAATCGTTTTTTATCTATTTTAATATATTTAAGTTTTTCAAGATGACATACCTGTTGAACGGAGAATCTTAGGTGTGGAGTCTAGAAAGCTTATCAGTGCCCGCCCTACTTTGGAGATATTTTTTAAGTCGCCCAGAACGTAACTTAATTAGTGGGCATTGCCTGGGGCCGGATTTCGCAAGCGTCAACACGACTGTGTGCACGACGAAACAAAGGGATTTACTTAGAATGTGAACGAGTGTTTCTCCATCGTTCGTCTCCGATATTTAGGTACGTTTTTTTTAATCTGTTTCATTCTGTTCTGTTCTGGAACATTAAAAAAACGGCAAGGGAAAGTTTCATTTTTATTTGCATAAATTACGGCTTTGGGCCTTTTAATTTTTTCAAATAGGGAGATTGGGAACACAACGTATCTCAAAAACCTAAACGTAAACATAGACTCCTATGTATTTTACGTAGGTATACATGTACGTGCTCTTACAACGTCTATGGCTACGTGAAGCAGAGTTTGGGTAAAAAGAAATTGTTGACGAATGTAGCCTGTGCTGACGTAAGAACAACGTTGAAATGTCAAATAAACGCGCCAATCGACGTACAGATGCGAAGGATACGCAAAAGTGTACATGAAGCCGTAACAATTTTATTAATTTTTTTAATTATTTTTATTATTACTACCTTTTACTGCTATTTTTTCACTGCTACTAACCAAAACAGCTTAAAAATATATTTTACGCGCTGCAGTTACAGAAATGTTAACTTAACATAGCAGCTGAATATCACCGCCGCACCAACGTCGTAGCGTTTACGTTACCTAAGTTTGGGAACACAAATACGCAGCAATGGATATCAAGGTTTATGCGAGATACGAATCAACATTACCAAGCTACATCAAACGTACGCATGCACAGCTACGTTTTTAACAGCTTTACGGCTACTTCTACGTATTTTTCCCGGTCCCCCTAACATTGCATAAAGATAGGTCTTATTAGTTATTAGATAGTTATGGGAAATAAGAGTTGACTGGCAGAAGATGTGTTATTGTAAAAGCTGTGGAAAGCAGCATTATTCCTAATATAAATTACTATTCGCCTATGGGCAGAGAAGTTGTGTAGTAAGGTATGCCCAGACACCTGCTATCGATTTAAGTCAGTGATTTCAATTAATGCAAGAATTTCCCCGAGGAGTATAGGTCCGCCCTTCACGTTTATTGTTACTATCCCTCGATAGCGAGAAGCAGGGTTTAATTGTTTGACGCGACCTTGTTCGAACAGTTAAGCCTGAGCGGTACAAATCTGGACAGGCTGCTGCGGTCTGGCATGCAAATCGGAGGTATAAAGTCTAGGAAGATAGCTGCAATACTTGTGAACCCGACACCTCGTAAAAAGAAAAAAAAGGAAGAAGTTATTAACCTCACCCAGAAAAACCTTTTATTACAGGAAACTGTGAACAAGGAGAATCATTAATATCAATGGGCGCGTTTAGGCCGAAGTTAATTTAACTGAGCTAGGCAAGTTAACAACGGCATAAACAGCAATTTTTTTAGGGCTGTTAGCTAACTTATTTCTGCTTTTTGGCTTAGCTAAAATTTAGCACAGCCAAAATGAATTGACGTTTGCTTGTAAATTTTTGTTGTAAGCAAATAATTTAGAAATATTTCAATACAGAATGAAGAATTTTTTTATTATTATTCATTTTTTAGCTTTTTATTATTTGTAAAATGGGAAATGTTATTATTTTTGCTTGTTATTAGCTGTAAAATGAGAACTGTCAAATGGCATGCTAGAAACGGTGCTAAGTTAACAGCGTTAATTTAACAGAGTTAAAATAACTCGGGCCTAAACGCGCCCAATGACTAAAACAGCTTATACGTCATTTTAGTCAAGATTCCAAGGTCCAACTATTGCTCCTTCTTCTTCAATATGCTGAAAAGTATGTAATTATTTTTATTATGAAAATATCTTCTTCTTATTTGGCAATTGCCAAAAAACCACTCTGTAACAATCAACTGGGGGAATACCAGCATCGTTAGCAAAACCGTTTACTGAAGCATTCGCCACAGGTAATCAATTTGAGTGATGAATAGCAACACCTAAATGCAGAGAAAGATCAATGTACTCTATGTCGTATGCATCGTCATTATAGAGACAGTTTGAACTACGGACATAAACAAAAACAGTTTTAGCGCCAATGCTGCTGCGCGGGAATCCCATTTGTTACAAAAAAGTCGTGCTGCTTCATCTGTGCACTAGGCCAGATCAGACGTTTCAAGTTCGATGACGACATCACTGGCGAAATTAATGCATTCACAACTGAGAGTTACTCTGGTTTTTATAAATAATCACGTTAGAATAATTGTTAGGGCTGTTGGGAAAAATGTCAATACTGTGGTGGGCGTCGAAAGTATTTGCATGACTCGCTAGTTAAACCAGTCACTTGCAAGTTACTAGGCGGTTTTTAGCGTGAAAGTTATTAGGTAGCGGTTCTGCGGTTAGGAAGATTAACGAAGTATTTGTAGTACACGATTGACTAGAAGTCAGTGAAAAGATTCTGTCACATGTCTAACAAGAACTAGTTATCGAAAATAAAGGGGAATTTCTATTGACATTGACCGTGATTAGTAATTGTTTAGGAAAAGAGCTTTGTGTTGTTGGAATTTATACAAGCGTAATTTTCCTGTTCTGATGTCGCAATAACTTTCTTGAGTTATACATAATTATGCTAATACTGCTATACCATATAAGAAAATAGGTAAGTTTTCAAAAAAAAATACACACGTGAGCAGGGGAAGAACCGACTGTTGCTAACTTAATAAAATAACCAAAATTGCTGTGAACTAAGACATTAAAGAGGGCCTTGGTTAAAAAATCCTTGAAGAGCCAGCGTGATAGATGATTTTTTTATGTTGGATGATGGGTAGCAGCAACATGGACATCTTCGAATACATTGAAATGCTACATAGAAACTTTGGAGAGAGAGGTTGTCGAAAACAAAAAAAAAATCTCATTTGCATGCCGTACAAGCAGCGACAGAGAATGCCCTACTAGTGACGTTCCCTCCTTCGCCAGTAAAGGGTCAACTAATGCACGTAAGAAACGGACGTCGGTTGATGTGCGTAAATATCAAACTTGTGTATATGGAAAGTTATTAAAATGCATAAATAGACAATATTTTCAATACTCTTTCTTTAAAACAATAACAAAAATCAACTGTCATCAATGTAACTACAAACCATATCACAAAACGTACGTTGAGTGCGGTGCTTTTCGCATTGTTAAGTTTAACGAAACTTAACGACACAAACCATTATTGTGTTTCCATGAGCCAGGGTAAAGTATTCGTTGAGTATACAAAAAGCTTTTTCCCTCACGTTAACTCGATGCCGTTTCCATGAAGGCTCTGGATTGATCTGACAGATAAATAATTTTACGCGTGTCGCCGTACAGTAAAGGATACTCAAACACACACTTATGCAAAACCCGGCTTAACCGGACTGATTTCGTCGAGGTTACTTGGATTTAACGAAACTTTACTCAATCCCCGTTTCCATGGGCGCCTATCCTGAGTAAACTCAGGGTAAACATTGCATGGAAACTCAGTACACGGACGACGTACATCCAATATAGCCGAGAACATTAATTTCCACAAGACCGTCCAGGTGACCAGTGGCGTGCACAGGGGCTCCTCTTTGGTATGGCAGAATTTTTTGGGGCGCCACATTATTAATAATAATAATAATTAAAACATTAAAAATATATGATGATAGACATAATAGTTCAGGAATCAGGGGTTTCAACCTGACACTAAATCCAATAGAAATGATTTTTGGCACACGAGCAGTTTTTGAAGAGAACTTTAAGAAAAAGAAATTGTTCTGAACGCGAACACCTAGGGAAACTTCGGAAAATTCCCGGGAAAACACGGAAAATTGATATTCCATCAATAACTTGGAAGGGGTTGAAAATTTCGATATAATGTATAGAACACAAACTTGTAGAGCGTGAAAATCTTCACAAAAAAGGTTTACATGTTTTTTCGAAAATTGCTTCCTATGAGAGATATGAGCTATAATTGATATTTTCAGATTTCCGCGAGAATAATTCGGGATAGCAGGAGTGCGGCGTACTATATCCACCTTTTTCCCTTCAAGGCTTGGCAGAGCCACGGTTGTTAACGCTCCGCCAATGGGACGAAGAAGTCATTGCAATTAGGCTTCGGGAAATATTCACGACCTCACAAGAGGTTATATTCCGGTGGTGTAGGGAGGACTACATTGAAATCAAAGCCCTTCAGGCTTCCTATCATCTTTTCTGTTCTGTTTCCTATCAATGGAGAGGGTGCTGGAAGAAAATCATGCCGAAGAGGATTCCTTCAAGCAAAAGCCAGCATGCATATTAGGCTGATAGGTCTATAGAGACGCCACAACACATTTTAAAAATGAGCCACTGCATACTGGACGAATAGGTCAGTTAACTCCAAGTTATCCTGGAAACAGATGAAGAAGGTGAAATAATACTTCACCAATGTAGAAGACGACTGTGCGCACTAAGTTCTCACAGTCAGCATACTGGATATTTACAATGATGGCACAACACATTATAACAACTGCCTCGGTGATCTGATGGAATTAGGCCACACGGTAAACATTCAAGGAAGTGGAAGTGTTGCTAAATTTCCCGCCTTTTGACCTTCAAATAGTGAAGGCAGTTCGACAATTTTGGCGCTTCAGATGAAACGAAATGCGGTAAGCACTTAACTGTCTGGGATTCTTCTAGAGATGCAAAATCTTCCTCCAACCATCAGGTCTTGCGTACTTCCGGCTTCTCCTCGATTATAACTACTTTATTTGTGTCGGCGATGCGAAAAGTGATGATTTAAACAGTAATGTGTCGCCATCTATTCGTGGTAGTTTGAATGTTGTGTAACGATTTATGCAGTAATGGTACGCCATCTACTAGACATAATTTGAACGAACTGTAATTGATGATTTAGAAAAGCTTCGAAGTTTCCACATAGTGTTTTATGCTTATGACACACATGAGGTATCGACACCAGGATATGGCGAATACTGGGGTATTGAGGAACCCCTGACACCCACGAACGAGGGTATAGTTTGACGTTTGTAGACAGATGCAAAATTTTTTAGATCCAGTAAGCGAATTTTGTTAAATTTAAAGTTTTAAGTGGGGTTAAGTGGAATATTGAATTTCATATGGAAGTGGAACATTTAATTGCTTTATTCCTTGCCAAACAAGAGGAAATAAAACTGGGTCTGAGGCGAATTCAAGATTTGGAACTAAAAAGAAAAAGGATGAGATATCTTGTTATCAAAATATATATTTACACGTTTTTGCTCGATTTTCGCACACAGGTGGCGCTGTGCGCAGTGAAAAGACCTTATACCTAATTTTCGTGGTATTACCACCCAGTTCATAACCAGTTGTTTTCCTGGGTATAAGGTGACCGACAAGCTGTATAAGCTGGGTATACGCAATACCGTGGTATCGATACCCCATGTGTGTCATAAGCATTAAGGAATGTTCGGGAAAAAGAATAATCTAGAAATAGGAGAAAAATGATGTGGAAAATTGGGGAAGAAAGGAGGTATAAATACAGGTGCAGGCGCAGTTGTATTAGAAAATCGATAAAAGTGTAAGTAAGTATTGTTAAAAGACGATAAATACGGGTTATTAGTGAGAGATATTAAATTGCAAGTGATAATTAGTGAACTTTAAAAATTGTGTTTGTAGTCATTGAATTGTTAATAAAGAAGCTTTGTGTGAACATTTGCAAAGCATATTCCTTAATTCATCTTACGACTCATTTAAGTCAGCAAAACAGTACCCTAGTTTGGCTTGACAACTTACAAAAACGACCCTTAAACTCATTGGTGGCGACGCTATTTTCTTCAATATCGAACCTTTTCGTCACCGTAGGAATGTGTCAACCCTGATAGAACTTTATCGCCACTTTCATAGCAGTTGTTCCACCAAAATAAAGGCTCTCATGGCTCCGCGGCCAAATTAGCCCGCTCATCTCATTTCCTCTGGCTACAGTTCCCTTTTTCGCGTACGCTATAAACTAGGAGTGTGTACAACTCGACTGGAACAATATTTCGTTGGTCAATATTCCCGAGCATACATTCAAGAGCTGAAACACACAATTCATTCCTATCTCCATTCACATCCTCCCAGCTCCTCATAACCAGCTGTTCTATCCGCCGAACTACATAGCGTGATTCTTGACCTTAAAGTTGCATCATAAAAGAACCATGTTTGTTATATATATATTTTCAAATAATTTCTTAACACAATTCTTTTATAAATGTTAAATTTTCTCAATTCCAATTCCGGGTAGTTAAATTTAAGATAAGCCATCAGTTTCGGAACTGCTTTCGGCAAACACCGCGCCGCGTAGGTGTACGGAATAATTACTGAATTAATCGTGCAAGCTCAGTCCCGCCGGCCGAAATAAAGTCGTTACTTCTTAATTACCTGTGACTCCTGGCCAGTTACTAGTGCACCAAATCACACAGTCCCCCGGCTCGTATTTTTAGAAAACCAGTTTGCATATTTTTTTTGGAAGTGGTTACGACTTTGCGAGAGGTGTGTTTCTGGCATATCATTTTCATTTCGGCTAATTCGACAAGAACTGAAGCAGTTCTGGATTTGACTTTTCGATGGCGTTGTTGTTGCTTATTAACACGGAATATTAATTAGCGACTTTTGGTGTTCAGTCAAATGCCGATTGGTTTTGATGAATTAAAAAATCGTGAGAATCACATCAGGTGACTTCCGCGGCACGTGACACGTTGTGGTAGGTGTTTGGTAGGCCTGTAGCCTTTAGTTAGGCGGTTTACAATAAACAAAAACATCAATTATCCGGCATTAATCATATTTGAGGCAAATTAAAACAATTTTCAACATTTTGTTACGAATCATTTTCGCAATAAAAATGCTTAATTTTTCTTATAATTAATGTTGTTACCTTCAACTTTGCATTAATGTTACTTGCTGATCGTTACGGTACTTTATGTTGCGTCAGATTGAGAATTATTACTTCTTTTTTTAGAATGTGTTCTTTTGTTTTTGTTTTTAGTTGAAAACAAAATCCGCCGAGTGAAATTTCGCGGCTGGACTGGATTAATGGAATGTAAAGAAGGATTTAGCATAGTTGGATTGAGTCATCATAATTGAATTATCATCCGGCTTTGCTTGGCATGTTCTGCTCCAGAATTACTAATCGGGGACAATTTATGTGTCATTAAATGTGTCTCGAGTTAGATTTGAATAACTTTTTAACATTTGCTGTTAAAGATTGATCGATTTCTAATGTGTAAAATTGCCAACCGGATGTTAATTTGCAAATGTCACAGCGGGAACATTAATTCGGCGCAGAAAAGTGACGGCTAGGTGGAGTCGGTTTTTGACAAATAAAGTTGTTGAAGTAATCTAGATTATTTTTTCAGCGGTAGCTAGGAATATTATTTGGTGTTATTATGTAATTCTAAGAGAAAAAGTTTGATTAAAATGTTATCCACATACCAGTTATAAAAGAGTGAATATTACGAACTTAATCGTAGATCAACGCATGTAATTCACTGGATTTAATGTGTGCTTATCTGCATGATGCGTAAGTCGGGATCGTAAAATAGGAGCTGCTCATATTTTATGAAGTTACTGGATGGTGTCATGAGTAGTCTACTTAGAAACAACGACTGAAGTTCACCGCCTTTCATCTCATAACATGAAACACCGTACAAATTCTGGGTAAAATTGTTAATTTGAGAATCGTGTTGTTCTAACATTGCTCGAGGGATGCCGAATCGGGTCACCTGTTGTAGGGGATCCACATCCGTCTGCCTAGGATTATCTCAGAAATAGTGTGGTGAATTGCCCACTGCTTCCTTACTTTCCTAGTTATCACGAGTAGCTGTGAAGAGGTCTTCCTCCAACCCTGCCTATACGTGATCTCAGAATTACCATTTCTAGTGTTGCTTGGCGACCCATTTCTTGATGCAGTTAGCAGCCCTCTGCCAAATGGCAGAGTATAGTTCCGGATCCCAGACCTCCAAAGTCGACAGACGTTTCCCTAGGTGCCAAACTTCTCTTCCCATCGATACCCGTTTGTTCTCTAACCTAGGCAGAAATAGGGTGGGGTTTGGCTTCAACACCATCCAGGAACAGCACGGAAATGAAACTGTCAATCAGTTCTGTAGAATTGAGTCAATACCAAAGAGTTTAAAGCTTTGGATATATCTAGGGCATTGGTCGGTAAACTCATTATTCAACAGAGCCAAATATCAGCATTACCAACGATTGAAATTTCTTTTGAGAGCCAATTTGGGCTACTCTGGATTTTGCTAAAACGGTGGTCAATCTGATTGAGCTACGTTTGCTGGGATCGACCCGTTCCAACTTTTCCACAATCGTCTTGTACACTTTTTTTTATGTGAAATAAGCAGGCTTAGGAATCACCTTCCGTCTAGGTACAATGGTGCAATGTCTAGTAGTAAGCTTGATTTTAAGGATAAAAAGAGAGAGGATAGGTAGGTTGTAGCCGACTGTGGCGGTGACACAGCCATCGGGGTTAATGGAAACCGACTTGTGTTACTGAAAAAGAGGCGCCCTGTGCCGACAGTAGCGCCAGCCAGTAACCAACGCAGAAAATAATATATCGTCGGCTAAACAGTGATACCACGTATCTGACATTTTTGGCGATATTGAGTTATGTATATGAAAATTCTCGTCGTGAGGAGCTCTATCTAATTTGATATATTCTACCAATGTCATATTATCCGGTAGTCCGAAAATAGAGCTAATGTGACAACACTCATTTGCACTTTATTCTCCTTTACTTGTGATACCACGTATCTAACATATAGCCTGTGTTTGATACAGCCGGCAAAGTGCTGTCTGCTAATCGGTGCCGTGTTTACGACCCCAGTTAGTGTATTTTTATCTGAAAAGAAAGTAAATATGTAATTTGATGATTTGATTTGCGTAAAATATTTCTTTTACAATGTGAATAATATTAAATCTCGTACGAATCATACCAAAAGTATTGGTTTACTTTGTTATTGTAGTTACGTGGAATCACCAACACGCGAAAGTTGTTGGGACGTTATTTTCCAGTGCAGATAAAGGGAATCACATTAGACTGTTGTAATAGATACGAAGAATCACAATTAAAAACAAGGGTTGTTTTTTTTGAATTTAAAATTATTCGGGTAACAATTTCTACGTTATTTTATTGTACTCCGTTTGTAATATTCACAAGTTTACTCAGTTATTATTGCAGTCATGTTCTCTCGAGGAAAACTAATGGTTGAAATGGTCAGACAAAACCCTGCTCAAAGTAATGAGTCTTCTAAAGACGACGTCGTCGAAAGTGTTGAAAACGTCCTGGTGGACACGATTACTATTGATCAACTCTGCAACAATAATATAAACATTGAAGATGTGACAGTTATTCCTTTTGACTTTGAGGAACCTCATCAACTTGAGATAAATGAAACCGAACAAGATATTTCTGGTCACTTCACGGAGAACTCTATGTCCAAGCCTCTGCAATCGGAGATAAATGAAAATGATCATGCTGCATTTTCAAAAGAACCGAATTTAAATGCCGTTGTTGTCGGCGAAGATGCTGATAAGGCGGAAGAGTTGGAACCAACAAGGGAACGTCGTCAACGACTTGCAAATCCATCACAATGGAGGGATAAAAAAAATATGCGGTTGCGAGAGCTCGGGAAAAGCTATCAAGGTTGGACAAAACCTAAAAGACTGAAGGCTCAACGTGGAGCAAGAAGAGAGGAAAGAAAAATGGGTTCTCCTTGTAGATCTGACGTATGTAAAGCATCAAAACTTCGTAACTGCGCTGACATCTCTGAGAGCCGAAGAAAAGAAATTTTCGCAGATTTTTGGTCGGAGATGAATTGGGACCAAAAAAAAGTCTACATAACTTCACATATTAACAAAGTATCAACAAAAAGAGCAACTACAGGAAGAAGAGAGAACTCAAGGAGACAGCACACACTTCAATATTTTTTGCCTACTAATACTGGAAGCACGCTTCAAGTTTGCAGAAAAATGTTTTTAAGCACATTTAGTCTGAAAGAATCTATGATATCTGACTGGGTCAAAAAGTCGAAAAATATAATGTGTGTTGCTCAAACAACAATAAATGAACGTCGAAGACCATTAAGACTTTCTCAGCCAAAAAAAGTCGAGAAAGAGGATCTTTCAAAATTTCTTGACAGTCTCCCAAAGTTACCATCCCACTATTGCAGGCGATCGACTAACAAAATGTACATAGAGCCCGTTTTTGGAAACACCATGACTTCCGTCTACAACGAATATGTGAAATGGTGTTCTTCGTCTTCGGCAAAGGAACCGTTGTCCGTCACCAAATTCCATGCAGTAGTCACAGAAAAAAATATTGCATTACATCAGCCCAAGAAAGATCAATGTGATCTTTGCTGCAGCTTTAAAGTGGGCAATTTAATCGAAATAGAATACAACAAGCATTTGATGCGGAAAGAAAAAGCACGAGACGAGAAAGGTAGTGACAAAGAACGAGGGAATAGAAATGAGTGTATTGTCCTCACACAGGATTTACAGGCTGTAAAAATTTGCCCTTTTTTGCAAGCATCTGCTATATATTACAAAACAAAATTGTGCTGCCACAATTTTACCGTCTTCGATATCAATTCGCATAAATCAAGATGTTACTGGTTCACCGAAATCGATGCCGACCTGAGTGCGACCACTTTCGCTTCATTCATCGTAGATTATCTACAGGACGTGTACGAGGATGGTAAATCTATAATTATCTGGAGTGATAGCTGCGGCTACCAAAACAAGAATGCTACATTGTCAAATGCTCTTCTGTCTTTTAGCGTGGAAAAGGGGACTATCGTAGAACAGAAGTTCCTAGAGAAAGGCCACACCCAAATGGAAGCCGACTCGGTTCACGCTACGATTGAACGGCGACTGAAAGGTAAACCGATTTACATTCCCAACGATTATGTAGAACACACCTAACAAGCCCGAGTTCGTCCATGTCCTTACGAAGTCAAACGCATATCTTTCGATTTTACTAAAAATTATGACGATAATGTGATCTATGCATCAATAAGACCAGGCCGTAAAGTAGGCGATCCAACCGTTAACGATATTAAGGCTATAAAATACACACCCGATGGGAAAATTCAAGTCAAATTAGACTTTGCATCAGACTACATCGATTTACCCAGACGGAGAAAACATAATTTATTAGCAGTAAATAAGCTTGAAGATTTTAAGCAATGTCGAGATAAGGAAATAAAAATAAAACATCAAAAATGGGTCCATCTACAACAACTTAAGGAAGTGATTCCAAAGGACTTCCATTCATATTACGACTCTATTCCTCATTTGGAAATCTAACATTTTTTTGTCTCGTCGTATGGTACTTTGGAAAAAAATTTTGGATTTAGTCACGTTTCTGCTTAACTTTTTTTTTTGAAACAATGCTTTGTTTATGTTTTTGTTTTATATATTTTGAATCTTTCTGGTTTGGATTAAATTCAATTTTGTTCTTATTAACTTCAAATAATTATTATATTTCCATGTTGAAAAGTGATTACGTTTATGTCATACAAATTATTTAAACTTCAACTTGTGATAACACGTAAGTGCTATTACAACAAATTAAAATTAGTTTTAGTAAAAATGTTGTTTTTATTGTCAATCTCGAATAAAACATATCAAAATAACTGAAAATTGTTTATTTTAATTATAAAATTAATTTTTTAAATGGTTTTTTTTCTCTCCTGGAAAATTGATTTTTTTCAGATACGGGGTATCACTGTTTAGCCGACGATATACAACTTCAGACTGTTCCCTTTTCTCATTTTCCTCTTCCTTAAAAAGACGTCAACGAGAACGGTTGTCAACACGAGCGTAGATTTTTATATTTTTATTTATCTTTAAACGTCTTGAATTATAATTAATAAAACTGAATAAATTTTAAGTTACACTTGTTGGAGTGTTATACTTGCCGACTTGTTTCGTCTTTTCCTTTCGTTCATCTTTTCTCACAACGAGTGCACGTGGTCAGAGTCCCGAGAGAGAATGACAATATCATCTACTAGAGGTGGATAACTATCGATAGTACTATCGGTACTATCGATGGTTTTCCACTATCGAGCACTATCGATGGTTTTTTTTACTATCGATAGTAAAGTCGTATATGGTATTTCCTTTTCTACATTATTGGCAGTCGGTGAAATATAATTATTTGAATTCAAACATATAATAGTTATTTGAATTCAAACCTGTACACTTGACGATTTTTAATATATGGAAATGAGCAATTCTACGTGTTTTGTGGAAGTACTTAATCGTATGCTATCGTACTTTAAACAGGACGTGAAGGCTAGTCCGCATTTTTGACGGTATTCGTTTATCAACTATTCCTACAATAATTTTAGAAATTTATCGTAACTAAATAGATGCATATTTCTCTGCTTTTTTTTCTTCTTTTTAATATATGAGAATTCGTAATCTAGTTACTGGAGTAATTATGTCATTGTTTTCTATATCACACTATTTTATTTATTAGATACATCTATACTACCTAAACTTTCTCCAAGTTCCCCAGTTCTCTTGTAAAAATTGATACCTGCCGTTGAGACTTAGTGTCTCGATATTTAATAGGGTATCTCATCCAAGAATAGTTAGAAAAGTAGTAGTTGCTTTTTTGTTAAATAAGGAAGATTTACAAATCAAACGGCCCTTTCGTTTGTTTCACTCAGGTGGTGACGTAGGGGAAAGTAAACAACACAGCACCGTGCTTATTTGATTTACTTGCGAAGGTTATTATGAATGTCGATAGCATGAAGTAAACTTCTGGCATGGGTTCATTGGTGAATATGGGTGAGTTCATTAACGCAGCACTGCGGTATGACTGTAGGGTCAGTAGGTTTCTGTAGTCCTAATTAGCTAGCCAGAAATTTTTATTTATATGTGAAAGACTAGAGCTCAGAGGTAAGCCCCTTTGTTCTGTAGATAAATCCGGTAAAGATACTCTATACTAGTCACTGTCAAGCAAAAACAAAATTAATTCTGCATTCCTTCTACAAAAATTCAAACAGGATTTGAAATTGAAGTGAAAGTGACAGTTTTGATAGTTTTGTTGTCGAAAATATCAGCATGTAATAAGAAACGTCATTGTTATTGAATAAGTCAAAACTATCGATAGACTAACGATACTATCGATGTTTTGGTGAAAACTATCGGTGACTATCGATGGCGTCGACTATCGATAGTTATCCACCTCTATCATCTACACCCCGTCCGTCTAACGACACTCCCAAGTTGAAAATCGACTTCTGCGCAAGGCCTACGAAGCTGCTGTGGTACATGGCGCCTGCACTTGGTATTTTGCGGAAGAGACACACTTAAAGGCCGGGCCACACATATCCGCACCGCGTCCGCACCGCATGACGGCCGTGTGTTGGACAACACACGGAGAAAAAGTAAACAAGTGAAATCTTACCAGTCAGTCCCCACTTTTCCGCGTCTCCGGTTCCGCACCGCGTCAAATTTTACTTGTTTAATTTCTCTCCGTGTGTTGCCCAACACACGGCCGTCATGCGGTACGGACGCGGTGCGGATATGTGTGGCCCGGGCTTAAGGCCGGGCCACACATATCCGCACCGCATGACGGCCGTCAAGACCTTCTCAAGTACAGGCCTGGAAGTTGCCTATCTCACTAACACTAACGCAGCTGCTCGTAGTCCCAGAATCTGTCACTTTTGTTGGATTTATACGCCGTGATGTAAAGTTCGGAATATTTTTGCATCCGTTTGCCGTAAAAAGTCATAAAATAATATATTTAACCAGTTTTTGTTGCAATAGGATTACCAGTGAATAGTGCTTTAGTGATTTAATTAAGAAAATTTAAAAAAATTGAGAGTTTAAGTGTGTTTTAAGTGTGTTAAATGTGAAGGTGGCCAATTTTGTTTACATTCGCGGTGGTTTTTTCTTGTTTATTTAGCGGAAAAATGTTGAATTTGTGTAGTAATATAATAAAAAGTGCTTTTTAAGTGATTAAAGATTATTATAGAATACTTATTAAAAACATAAGTGCAGAAAAATATGAAGGAAAAGTGAAAAATTTATTGTTATGCATGTTGTATGGTGGTACTTGCACTTAATGTGTTTAATAACTATTCTATAATAATCTTTAATCACTTAAAAAGCACTTTTTATTATATTACTACACAAATTCAACATTTTTCCGCTAAATAAACAAGAAAAAACCACCGCGAATGTAAACAAAATTGGCCACCTTCACATTTAACACACTTAAAACACACTTAAACTCTCAATTTTTTTAAATTTTCTTAATTAAATCACTAAAGCACTATTCACTGGTAATCCTATTGCAACAAAAACTGGTTAAATATATTATTTTATGGCTTTTTACGGCAAAATATCCCGAACTTTTAACTCCTCCATATAATTTCTTCCTATTTGACAGATAATGGGTCTATTACCAACACAAACACAAACTCTGCTTCCAGGCCTGTACTTACGAGGGTCTTGCGGCCGTGTGTTGGACAACACACGGAGAAAAAGTAAACAAGTGAAATCTTATCAGTCAGTCCCCACATTTCCGCGTCTCCGTGTCCGCACCGCGTCAAATTTTACTTGTTTAATTTCTCTCCGTGTGTTGCCCAACACACGGCCGTCATGCGGTGCGGGCGCGGTGCGGATATGTGTGGCCCGGCCTTTAAGGGGCCAAAGAGTCGCGTTTCCATTTGAGCGATTACAATGAACGGATACAAGCGCATTTGACCGGATCTGGGCGGATTCTTTTTCGTTTGTTTAGAAATCGGCGGATTGGGCTGTCAGAATTTTTGTAAACAAGTCAAGTTGAATTTTGTTTTCTTTTATTTATAATTTAAATAATATTTTCTGACGAATAATTAATAGGAAAGTAAAAGAATACGAATTATTATATAATAAGGCGAAAATTGGTTGTAAAATTACACCAAACACTTTAACGTTTAAATGCGACCAGATCCGTTCATTTAATCAGTGTAGTTTCCTATCCGCTCCGGTGCGTAATCCGCGTAGACCCGTTCATTATAATTGGGCCTTAAAAGATCGTCAGCGGACCATTGTCTGAAGCCGTACTGTTTGAAATTTAGCATGCGGTTTGATTTTTTTTATTTTAATTTCCATGGGTTTGAAAGACTAGAAGTTTTTGCTGTTGGGCGGTAGATGGAGGGGTTGTCGGAGTCACAATTTTTCGGTAAGGGCTGAACATATGTGAGTTTCTAAAAGTCTAGATCAACTCCGGAGATATATGATAAGGCAAACATTTTTCTCAGAGGCTTAGCGAAATGTAAGGCGCATGCTTTTAGAATGGTGTATTGTCGAGTCAAGTAATATTGTTGGCAAACGAGCTCCTTGAGGCACCTACAATAAATCGCGAGTCCTAAAGATGACCCTGTAATTGAGTTTGTGGAATACTTTGGTGCAGGGGGTGGCAAGCCTGTGGGGGCAAAAAACTCGAGAAGAGAGATGCTAAAAGTCGGCCTTGGATTTCCTGTCTGTTATCACCTACCAAAGGAAGGGGATAGTGGACACGGTAAAATTCTTCTTGGTGGACCTTACAAAGGACGACAAGTCCTGTTCTCCATCTTTCCAACGGAAATTTAATCTACAAAAAGAACTAATTGATGTTAACCACAATTGCAAAATTTCCATTAAACCTCACTAGTAACATCGCAAAACTTGTTCTTCTACCCTTTCTACGTCAACGGAAAGTACTATGAATTTATTATGCGGTTTAACTCTGATATTGTAAATAAAGGAAATGCCTCAAGTCCAAGGTGTATATAATTTTGGGAAAATTTTTAAAAGTGTAAATAAACAATCGAAACCACAAATTCATACTCGAGAATATACAAAATAAAATAATAACAAAGACTGTGGTGAAGTGACAATTAACAAGAGACATCTATGAATAAATCTTGAATTATTAACTTTTAAAAGTACAAAAATATCAAGACAAAAAAATAATTAATTAGTAGAAATAAAAATCAGTTGCAGATGTCTCTGGCTAATTAAATTTTTTTACTCATATATTTCGTTATAATTTCCTATAAAACCACAAGTTCTTTTTTACATGTTTACTATTAATTATACCTGCTTAGCGCCTGATCAATTCTTATTAGTTACTAAATTTCTTAAACAAACCGATTTTTAAAAACAAATTGACAATTTACAAGTTTCTTTTTTTAGATTAGGCCTAAACTGACCTGAGTCACTTCAGATTAAAGCCAAACTCGTAAACTATTTTTTTCGGTGTTTCTTGAAATGTTTTGATAATATTTCGGAAGAATAAAATTAAAACCCGTTATTTCGATAAAATATATACATTCTTCAGGTAATTCCCACCCAACACAATCCACGCACACACATAACGATTTTGCTGCATTAATTAAAACCGGTGTTATTAAGTCGTTCAAAGGAAGTAATAAAAGTCTATTGACTTCGAAATGACGGTTTTCTTTTCATAACTATTTTAATAATAATAATTAGTGAATTAATTTTGCATTAACTACAATAATTATAAGCATCGACATCGCGATTTTTTTCTTCGTCATAACATTTGTATTTTTCCTAATACAAAAATTACAATTGCGGGAATTTGAAAAGTATGTAAATAAAGAAATCAGAACTCGGGCTTGGTATTTCCGTTTTTTTAAAAAAAACTGAACTGGGATTTTTTGACGTGCAAAGACATACTTTTATTTCAAAAAACGTATTTTCCATTCTTTTGATGTTAACGCCAGTGATGCAGTTATTAACTCTGATCTCAGGCCAATGTTTTTTCCCTGAAATACAAGAATTATGTGCTAAGGATAGACTTGATCTTGGCATTGGACAAGATCATGGCTTAATTTTTTTTTTTACGAAAGAATAAGTTGAAATGCAGCGGACATGGCCAGCAAATGCATTGGATTTAAAGTGTTTTGAAAGTAAAATTATTAAGAGACCGGTTTTAATAAACATGAAATTCCGTCCAGAATGTGTAATTGTGGCCAATTTTTGAAGTGAAACTTTTTTTGTTGTGGCATGATTTGTATCATAAAAGAGCTTAAATTTGTTTTTATTAACTTAAGTTTTATTTGCTTTTTTTAGCACATTAATAAATTATATTTTG
This sequence comes from Thereva nobilitata, assembly GCA_963855945.1. NCBI lineage: Eukaryota > Metazoa > Arthropoda > Insecta > Diptera > Therevidae > Thereva > Thereva nobilitata. The sequence goes on along the minus strand of OY979696.1, from coordinate 15,844,214 downwards.
GAACTATGGTTAAGTTATGGTAATGAATTAATTAGAAAGATTTGGTTTCTACTAAACAGACAATAAAATCAAAAAAATATTTAAAAAGTTTCTATAAATTTTAAATTGAGTCTCGTAATATTTATAGTTGCGTTCAAAAAATAAGACTTTTGACATATAAATCGTGCGGGCTTATCCAAACAAGTGTTTTTTTTCTTAGGGTTGGTAGCACTCTAACTGACATTTGTGTCTGTTGGGAATATTCAAATTCAATCTGTTTTGTAAACGTAGCTTGACTGTCACGTAAGGTTGCCTCCTAACAAATGTCATTCTGTACTTTACTTTAGCTTTTCTTTTCTTCCTTCTATGATTGTGAAATTGCTTGCTTGCTTGCTTGAATTTACAAGAAATTAGAAGTCACTGTTTTTGTTTGTTTTTAACTTGACCCTAGAATACGGGAATAAAGTTTTGCTCAATTAAAACACAGTTAACACTGTTTTTGTTTCATTGTACTAAGTAGGATAAAAGAAACTCTGTTAAGGCCCAAACATATAGCAGGAACGAAAACGAGCCGAAACAAAAAGAATGAAATAAATCGTATGAAAATTTATGAGCTCGGTTATATAATCGAACAGAACCGAATCGGAACGAATGATATAAATTTATTTCATTTCGGTATTCGTTTCAGCTATTCAGCCCGTTCAGCACCAAATTGCGGCTGTTCAACTCCAACTCCAACGTTAAGGCAGTTCTTTGGTATGGTTGCGAAACATGGAAAGTCACCCAATTGCAAAAAAAATCATAACTGATGAGGTTTCCATTATCAAACATGTAATATAAAGTAGAAAAATTACATGTCTGGCAATTGCCTGGCCCCTGCGTTCTCATCTGCAATGTTACTGACCATATTTGGGTGGCCATTTTGAATTTCGATCATATTTCGGCGGCCATTTTGAATTTCGAAAATCGGGCTTAAACGGGCATCAAGGGAGACCCCCACGGACCTTCGTGCAATATTTTGAAGCTCAGCGATGACTGGTGATTTTTTTTTTGCAAACATTTTCGGCAACTTGACCCCTGTCAGCCACCCATTTTGCACCAACTTAGCTGTCGGAGACTTGGAATTTATATTAGGTAGCTTCTAGTCTTCCATCCTACAAATTTTCATGCGCCACATCGATGACATTTTTTCAATAAGAAGATGACTTCTTTTACCCTTCTTAGCTTTGCACCACTAAAAGTGTCGGAGAGCTTGGACATATAATCCCGTTTAGTAATAGAGTTTGAACACATCAAAGATGAAAGCATTTTTTCGTCTCCAGCTCGCCGACTAACAGTGTCAAATTTCACGCCAATAAAAACAAAAGTACAGAAGACCAATGGCAAAATGGATAGAAATTTCCAAGAGACCCTGAATGAGCAAAAAGCTGAAGATACCGACAACGACCAACATATATAATACACTTCTTCTTCTTTAACGGCTCTACAACCGGGATCCGGTCCTGGCCTCTCGCAACTGTTCTCTCCACCGGTCCCGATTCTGAGCCGATGTCATCCAATTTGGCATCCCTATGCTCTGAGCGTCCTGGTCTACGCCATCCTTCCAGCGGAGGTTGGGTCTCCCTCGCTGTCGCACCCCATAAGTCTTACCGCAGAGAACTTTCCGAGCAGGCTCATCTTCACTCATACGAGCTAGATGTCCTGCCCACCGGAGTCTACCGAGCTTTATTTTCCTTACAACATCTATGTCGCGATAGCGCTCGTAGATCTCGTCATTGTAGAGTCTCCGGAATCGTCCTTCCTCACATACGGGGCCAACAATCCTCCGAAGTATTTTCCTCTCGAACACCGCCAAGAGGTTAGAGTGCTTTTTGCTAAGCACCCACGTTTCGGATGCATATGTGAGGACCGGCAAGACCATCGTCTTATATAGTAAAAGTTTAGACGTTATGGTTAGATGCTTGGATTTGAAGAGCCTTGACAGGCTATAGTAGGCTTTGTTGGCTTTTAGCAGTCGTGCGCGTATTTCAGGTTCCATGCTATTGTCGGCTGCTACTATTGACCCAAGGTAGGTAAATGATTTTACCACATCAAACTCGTGTTCCTCTACCTTGATTGTGGGACCAATGTTAGGTGTTCTTGCAGACGAGGCCACCATGTACTTTGTTTTGCTTTCGTTGATGTGCGGTCTTAGATTTCCTGCCGCCCGCTCAATCTGGATGAAAGCTTCTTGTACAGCTGTTGATGTTCTTCCAATGATGTCAATGTCGTCTGCGTAAGCCAGTAATTGGGTGGACTTGTGGAGGATTGTGCCCCTTGATGTCACGCCCGAATCTCGGATCACTTTCTCCAACGCCAGGTTGAAAAGGAGGCAGGCCAGACCGTCCCCTTGTCGGAGTCCATTATAGATGTTGATTGGTCTGGACAGTATTCCGGATACCTTTACTTGGCTTGTCACATTGGTCATGGTCAACCTACATAGTCTTGTCAGCTTATTGGGAATGCCGAATTCTCTCATGGCTTTGTAGAGTTCTACTCTGGCTATGCTATCATAGGCGGCTTTAAAGTCTATGAAGAGGTGTTGGATTGAGTTTTGAAACTCTAGACATTTTTCCATAGCCTGCCTCAAAGTGAAAATCTGATCGGTTGTTGATTTGCCTGGGCTGAAGCCACACTGGTATTGGCCTATGATGTTTCTAGCGTATGGGGCCATCCTGTTTTGTAGGATGGCGGAGAATATCTTATACGCGGTACTCAACAACGTTATACCACGATAATTGCTGCACGTTGTGATATCTCCTTTTTTATGTACCGGGCAGAGGATGCCTTTTCTCCAGTCTTCTGGCATCGCTTCCTGCTCCCATACTTGCTCAATTAATTCATGAATCGCTTGGTGTAATGTAGGCCCTCCATATTTAACCAGCTCCGCGGGGATGCCTTCTGCGCCCGACGCCTTGTTGTTTTTGAGCCTGGTGATGGCACTGCTAACTTCTGCTAAGCTTGGTGGTGACAGCATAGCATTATCGTCAGATATTGGTGGAGCCTCCAAATCCTCCGTTAGCTCGCCATTTAGCAATTCATGAAAGTGCTCTTCCCATCGCTCCAAGATGCCTTGAGGATCGGTGATCAGATTCCCTTCTTTGTCCTTGCAGTATGTGCAACGAGGTGTGAATTGCGTCATACCGCGTACTCTTCGGTAGAACTCCCGCGCCTGGTGCGGCCGTCGCTCTCTGTAGCGTTCTAGTTCACAAACGAGATTTTTCTCCCAGGCTTCCTTTTTTCGTTTGTGAATTCTCTTTTCTTCTTTTCTGAGCTCTTTATATTTCTCTTCGCGTGCTCGTGTTCTCTGAGACTGCTGCATTGCTCGATACGCAGCATTCTTACGTTCAGTTGCCAGCTTGCATTCATTATCGAACCAGTCGTTCCGATCTCTACGACTTCTGCCTAAGATGGAATCAGCAGTACTAATGACAGTATTTTTAAGGCGGGTCCAGCTCTCGTCGACGCCCGGCATCTCATCCCCAGGACTTGCTCTTCTGAGTGCGAGTTCTAACGCCTGACCGTAGCTGTTTCTGGCCATTTCGTTGCGGAGTGCAGCTGTGTTGATTCGAGCCTGATCAGCGGATACAAAGCTTTTCAGCGTTGTAATGCGCTCTCGGAGCACCATACCAACAAGATAGTGATCTGAGTCGAAGTTGGCACCTCGGTACGTTCGTACCGTCATCAGACCCGAAAGGTGGCGGCGGTCTATCAACACATGGTCTATTTGATTGCGAGTTGCCCCATCAGGAGATATCCAGGTGGCTTTATGGATATCTTTACGCGCAAATCTGGTACTTGCAACGACCAAGTTCTTACTTGCTGCCATCTCTATAACTCGCTGCCCATTGTCATTAGTGTTCTCATGCAAGCTGTGGATGCCGACATATTGCCTGTATACGGGCTCCCGGCCTACTTTGGCGTTCAGGTCTCCCAATATGATTTTTACATCATATCTGGGGCAGGCATTAAGTTCCCGTTCAACTACTTCGAAGAATTCTTCTTTTTCATCGTCCGGGGACTCTTCTGTAGGTGCGTGAACGTTTATGAGGCTGATGTTCTTAAATTTGCCTCGCACACGAAGGGTACATAGCCTTTCGTTTATTGCTTTAAAGCCGATAATGGTAGGCTTCATCCTTTTGCTGACCATAAAACCTACCCCGAGCACATGGTGTTTCGTATGACAGCTGTAATATACGTCATAATCAGGTTTTTGCAAAACACCATTCCCTGTCCATCGCATCTCCTGAATGGCGGTAATGTCAGCTTTATATGTTGACAGGGTATCGGCCAGGTGTTGTGTAGCTCGAGTTTTGTACAGAGTTCGTACGTTCCATGAGAAAATTCTTAAATCATTTTGCCTTTTTCGTTGCCGTGGTCGTCGTCGTTTTTTCCAGTATCCGAGGCATGTTGCTCGTTCCGTAATGTTTGTTTTTTACGGGTGAGGTTATTAGCCTCACGCCAACCTTACTTGGAAGTAGGGTTCGAACGATATTCTCGATACTGAGCAGGTATCGATACTTTCGTTCTGAAAACCGATACTGAGCACTCGATACCAAGATCATGGTATCGTCAAGTACTACTCATTAAAAGTATCGAGTACTTTGTCAACCTATATTATGTAGGTACTACTGATAAACCGCAAAAATCGGAATATTCTTCAATCTTCCGAGTTGTCGCTACATACAAGTTACGTTTATTTCTGAAGGCAGCTTTAACCTGTAGCTGTTTTTAAAGGAGCGTTTGCATCACAAACGCATTGTGGGAACGCAAAATGGAGCTCTTTATCACACAGAAGTTTGTATGCTGTTCTACCAAACATGTGAACATGCTCAATTTGCGTTTCCACCTTGTGCTGAAGTTGAAAACGGGCCTTAGTCATGTGTTTGTTCATAAATAGTATGTCTGTGCTGTTTTTTTGTTGACGGAGTCTTCATACCGTTGGGTTGTGTTATTTACGTAAGTTTTTGCCAACAACATCTTCACATCCTCGAGCTCTTGTTCTAAATAAATATTATTTTGTATATATTTTAAAAAGTTCTCGATACTGAGTAGTGCCGATACTTCCAGCCCGATACTTTCTAAGTATCGATACCACAGTTCGATTCTGATATTAGTACTTGGTATCGATACTAGAAGCCGATAGTTCGAACCCTACTTGGAAGGGACTAGCCCGATCATGTTAGCCTATCCTCTCTCATAGGATAGTTACCAGTGGCCACCGCTAGGAGGTTATGATCGCACTTCCACCAGTCCGGAATAGTTACGGCACGTGCATGTTATGCTACATGTTATTCCCCCTATTCCGCTGATGACTGACCACCATATATATATAATACACACACAGTGGAAATACGCGTCGAGCCTCCATTCTTTGAGGAAGTAATAGATGCAATAGCTCAACTGAAAAATGTCAAGGCTGGAGGTGAACATATGATTACCTCTGAACTATTAAAACATGGAAGATAAGTTCTACATCATAAGCTCCATGAGCTCATTACGCTCATTTAAGAGATAGGCACACTACCATCAGAATGGTCAACAAGTGTTATACTACTTATTTATAAGAAAGGGGATATAGCCAACTCTTATAACTATAGAGGTACATCAATTCATAGGCTATAAGGTGTTCTCCAACATTCTCCACGGCAAAATGAATAGGATATCTGAGGACATACTTGAAGAATATCAATCTGCGTTCAATTGGCGTATGTCATATAAACCACCATGACTTCCGCTTACAGCAGGCGTTCCGTCGGGTCTACTTTATATCCTCAGCACGCGGCAACGTCATTACGACGAAAATTCGTCGTTACATCGAATTATATTTCAGGGGGTGACACAAGATAAAATTCGTCGTCATCAGTAAAATTCGTCGTTATGTATTGACACTTGCAATAACTGGATGTGAAGGATGTCAGTGAACGAAATTCAAAAAATATTGGTTTGTTGTTATGTTGTTGTCCATCTGCCGGTCTCAATGGACTAATCTGGAAAGAAGTAATATTTTTTATAAATTTTTAGATAAAATTAAAATCAAAATCTGCTGATTTCGTATGGCACTGGAAAAAACGCCTAAAAGCAAGCTTTTTGCAATAATCTATCGACTGACAGAGACTTCTCTATGAGTTTTCATTGTAACGAAATAAAATTTTCGTCCTTGAAATTATCATCGTAACAACGCATTTCCCTCGTAACGACGCTGAATATTCATCGTTACGACGAATTTTCGCTGCTACGACAGTCTTGACTGATTCCCGCAAATTTATATCACCGCCTTAAAGCCCGGTATGCAAGGCTTAAGAAATTTGCTCAAGAAAACTTCTGCATTTATTTCCCTAAGAAAAAATGACAGCAGTTCAGAAATTTTGACAGTTACTTATTTCCATTGCAGACATTAAATAAATTGTTTTATGATAGCTTAGAATTAATGAAATTGTTTTAATTAGTAAAGAATTAAAAAAGAATTTAAAAAATCTGAATAAAAAACAAGAATATGTAATTTTTTCCATTGCTGACAGTTACTTTCAATTTCAAAAACTACCTGAGACGTCAAGACCTCATGAACCGTTAAAATTTCTTAAGGAAATAAATGAATCGACACTTATTTCTGGAGGAAAAACTATAATTGTATCATAAGCGACATCTGCGTGTCACTAAAGAACACGATATTTCTGGTGTGAATTTCTTGACTCGAGCATACCGGTTGCAGAAATCGCTCCAGAAAATATTTCTGAACCATTTCTTGACCATTTTTTTTACATAGTTTTTAGATAGGCAAAGAAATTTCTTGAGCCTTGCATACCGGGCTTTAAGAAATTTGCTCAATTTGCTCTGCATTTATTTCCTTAAGAAAAATTGACAACAGTTCAGAAATTTTGACAGTTCCTTTTTTTCATTGCGAACATTAAATAAATTGTTTTATGATTTTTTGGAATTAATGAAATTGTTTTAATTAATAAGGAATTAAAAAGGAGTTAAAAAAATAATAATAAAAATTAATAAAATGTTATTTTTAGTATTGCGGAAAGTTCCTTTCAATTTCAAAAAACAGCTGACAAGTCATGTACTCATGAACCGTTAAAATTCCTTCAAGAAATAAATGAATCGACACTTATTCCTGGAGGAAAAACTAAAATTTTATCAAAAGCGACATCTGCGTGTCACTAAAAAACCCGATATTTCTGGTGTGAATTTCTTAACTCTAGTATACCGGTTACAGAAACCGCTCCAGAAAATATTTCTGAACGATTTCTTGACCATTTTTTTTACATAGTTTTTAGATAGGCAAAGAAATTTCTTGAGCCTTGCATACCGGGCTTTACGCTCTTATTTTTTTACTGACACGTTGCTGTGGAGGCTGCTCAAGCTAATGGCAATAGTCATTTCTTGCGCTTACGCACTCTGTGAAAGTAGCTTCTGGGCTACCTGGCTTAAGTGGTTTAAGTTAAGCTTTTGAAATTTAATCTATTCTACACTTTGCATTCAACTTGCCGCTATCCGTAATATGGGCGCTTCCACCATCCTTAATTTTCCTGCAAAACTGTAATTGATCACGAAGACCATGCCGCTGCGCGGAATCGAATCACGGATCTCTGCGATGGCAGTGGGGTGCCTTAACCCCTAAACTCCCGAAGCCGGCGATCTAAGTACTAACTCAGTCCAATGTAGCTTGACTTTGATGATCAAGCGAGAACCGATCTATTCAGTATGCAATACCCTGCAATTTGATGACTACATCTGCAGTAATACTCATTCCTTTTACTGATAATTTTTGTGAAATAACTATGGCAGGAACTTATAAATATCTAAAGCAGTTCCGTTTCTGTAATATACGAATACACTTGTGCGAACTTGCTGGTTTCGACAGGAACCAAAAAGGTGTCTTACGCAGTTTTTTTATTTTCGTGTTTCCGACTTGAACTGCAATTCAAATGCCGAGAGGTACTCCAACAGAAGGAGATAAAGCAGATAAAGAATAGCCAGACATATTTTAGATACCACAATATAGAGAATTTCTAAAAGTGCTTCCTACTTTTCTGGTGACACAATAACAATTTGGAAATTGATCAAGATTAACATCACGTGCTGAAGATAAAATCGCGTCTTACGAACTTCCTTAAATTTGTGGATATTGAACAAGGTTAAGTAAATGCATTCATAGAAATTTTCAATGGTTTAAGTTTTTCTCTTTTTATGAATAATTCCAAAAAAAACCTTCACCCACTTATCTACCTAATAACAGAATAAATTCAAGGTGCTAATCTTAGCGCGCATTCCTCTGACCAAATAGCTGGGAACTGGTTTAGAATTCGCTCTGTGCGAGTTGTCTAGTTCTTCCAGGTTGACTTAATCCACCCATTAATTCGTTGTTTTTTTTTGTAGAGTTACTCCTTGCGATAATTATCATATGTCGCGGTTTTTTTTTGTGTTGTTGTTGTTGTAGTAAAGTTACGCTGCCAATTGAATTTTTTTTTAGATGTTGTTTTTGCATCATTATTATGATATTTAAAATTAATTAATGAGGTGTCTGTTGCTAACGGACACTAACTACTTACAATTTCAGTTCGACAGGCAGCAGTTAACACGTTGACTAGATGCAATTCAATACATTTTCAATTCAGCAAGGAATGGGCGGGCCGTGGTTAATGCATTTTTGCAATAAAATTTATTTTGCCCAGAAGCAACGTTATCTGATATCTAAGCCCAACTTAAGTTCAGCAAACTGATAATGCAATTAGTTAAGTACAATGTCGAACGGCAAATGTTAGATAGGATTTGTGTTATTGCGCGATATCAATAATTCTGCAGGCGGATTTCTTAATCAGGCCTTCCGATTCAAGTTTATGGAACAATCGAAAATGCCCACGCGCAGTAGACAGATCCTATCTAATATTTTCTGATCGGCATTTTGTTTACTATTTGCTTTATCAGTTGCTGAACTTAAACTTGGCGTCTTTAAGATAGTTGTGCTGCAGTTGGGCTCAGTCGTGCATGAAACGCCTTTATTTTGTTTCAGAGATTTAATAGTGACAAATATGATCAATTGCATCAATGTCATCCACTTCTGGTGGTAAGGTAATGACTGAAATAATAATTTATATTAATCCGGGTTTTTTGCAGTAGTCTGTTTCTTCGAGCTCAAGCGAAGATGGCGCTGTTATGAGTTAATTGATTTGGCTGTGAATTTTTGGATTTGGAATGATTAGATTTTTCTGTTTGCTATAATTATAGTTACAAACGGGCGTTTTTAAGTTAAACTGTGGGTTTTTGGCGAAAAAGGGAAAATATAGTATTTGAACTTACTGTTTATTCGGCTCTAAAACCGGCATCCAGTGTTGACCCATCGCAATTGGCTCTATTCAGTTTGGCATCCCTATCCAATATCTCTTCAATTTTGGTGGGAAATTTTTAACTTAAAGTAGCTCTATACCATGGTAGGTAGGTAGATAGGTAGGTAGATAGGTAGGTAGAAGCGGCAGTCCCCGTTCAAGTCGTAGGCTGGGACACAATTGGCGCTAAAGTAGGCCGTTTTGTAAACTTTTGCGTGAAAGAAGTAGTGAGCTATGGATTTAGATCCATCCCGTCAAATTTATGTACCGGATTAAATCTCCGATTTTAAGTTTCGAAAATCTCCCAAATTGTTTAAGAAGAGGCTTCCAAATACACGGTGCTGATATTGGCCAGAGCTGGGCATACGCAAAGAAAATGTTCAGTTGTTTCATTGGCCTGTTCCTCTCCGCAGATGCGACAGTGGGTGTTATGCGGAATTCTCAATCTGGCTGCATGTTGCCCAATTGGCCAGTGTCCGGTTATTATTGACACGATTCTGGCAATATCTTTGCGTTGCATCACCAAAAGGTCTCGCGATCTTTTTGTTTGTTATTACAAGGCCAAGTCTTCCTAGACTTGACACATGATGATAGGCTTCTCCATCCAAGGCCAAGTCGTCCTAGAGATAACGCAAGTCTCCAATGCGCTCCATCACCTTTGGATGGCTAAAAGCTTTTTTGAGCCCTAGAGAGAACCATCCTGCTTGACTAGGTAATCGGATTTCTCGTTCCCATTACTGAGGATAAATCGGTAGTTGTAGCAACCACACCCTCGGCTACCAAGTTCAAGATGTTGCTAGGACCGTAGGGGTTTGAGGGCCAGGCACCGGATTGCCTCAGACTTAAGACACTGCACGGGGCCAGGTGTCCGATGTGAAGATCGGAATAAAGCAAGAGCACATAAGGAGCATTCATAGATCATGTTCTCGTGGTCCTTGTTACCCCCTATTACGACATTATAGGTCCTATTCAGCGAGCCGTACGAGAGGATTGGACGTACCACGGCTGTGCACATCCACATGACCATCTTTGGCTTGAGACCCGCTTTGACGTGGGTCGGCAAAATGTAAAACTGTGCCCATAACCTTTCGCAGTAAGTATTTCCAAACTCCTACAACATCCAGGACTTCAAACGCAAAGTTCATCGTTACCTTTTATAGGAACCACCAGATTCCATCTAACTCATCTATCTTTTCCTCTCTTTCGGGCTTAGCATACCACTAAACCTGTCCTAAATCAGCATAACGCCAATACGAGTTTCTCCTTTAGATCGCATTCAGCTTGTAGCATGTTTTTCTGATCTCTAAAATTGGGTGCCCGCCATAAACCAGCCGTACATAACTTTGATACTCACCTCTAACATATGAAAATGGTGCACACATTCTACTTATTTACAATTTTTTTTTTCAGAATCCACACGAACATAAACCATTTCTTGGTTCTCAGAAATCTATCGTTTATGGTTTTATTGCTGAGAATTATAAATGACATATGAAAATCATCCGCAACAATAAAACTCAAAAGAAGTCGCTTATATTAATACCTTCGCAGTCTTTTTCTCGATCTGCTTTCGCTTTATAACGACTTTTAAGATGATTACAACTATTTACTTTATGCTTCTGTAAACATATGTATATAAAATTTAAACAATTAATTCAAGAATAATTGACTTTCTATTGTATTATTGCAAGAGTTTTGTCCTCAACACAATTTTCGTAAACAATCACCACAAATTTTCTAAAGTTCACCTTGAGATTTCAGATGGCGCTGTTATTACCCCTATTAATTATTTATATTGTTTACTTCCAAAGCGTCCGATTTATTATTCTAAGAAATATTTTTGTTTGTGGTTTATAAAACTTTATCTATCTTCTTCCAACTAAATTTTGATAGTTTTATTAGTTCGCATAGTTAAATTACAAATGAAAGAAGTTGAGTTTTTGCATGGGGTCCCCCTTTGGCTTGTACACAACAAAATATTCCTTATCAAAACTTGTATGTCGGAAACGGATTTTTTATTGGTTTTTTAATGAAAATAGTGCTAACAATATTTTTTGGTAAGTCTGTGTTGATATGTATTAAGATATATTCGGTGGTCGGCCGGCAACCCAACAAAAATATCAGCAGCGAACTGATTATATTGGTCAACGCGGGTCACATGACCGTAGGAGCAGCACTGAGTGCCAAGGTAATGTAAAAGAGACTGGCAGAAACAACAACAACAATTTCGATTTTATAAGGGAAGAGTTGCCGAGTGACGTCGCACTAAAACGATATTCAGTCTTTTACATTACCTTCTTTCTGTATACCGTGCCTGTGCAGTTTCCAGACTTTGAAATGTTAAAAAATGTTGCCGTCTGACCAAAGCAGCAAAATTAGGAATAGATGAAAAAGCAGCAGCAGCAATTGCTCCAGATTTATGGAGGGAGCTGATATAGGACAATTTCCAAACAGTAGCAAAATTATCAGTTTCCGATAATTCGTTGAAAATATGTGTGATAGGCCGCACAAGCCCACAGCTTTTTAGAAAAAATATTTGGTATTTTGCAGGTCCAGCTTTATTTACCTTTATTAATATTTAGCAAACACAATTGACAATCATCATCGAGGCAAACTTCAAATTCAAAATGAGTGCGTTCGTCACATTTCGTAATCTTGTCAGATACAGCAACAGGTTCAGGGCTTCGAAGGCATAAAACTTGTAAGTTGAGTTGAAGGGGAATGAGAGTAGGTCATTTATAAAAATTAAGAAAAGAACGTATGATACAGCTAGTCCTACTCCTACAGAGCTAAAGAAAGCAAGATATAGAAGTAACTTTTTATATGTGTGTTAGTTTTCACGCGTTTGCTTTTGCGTGAAAAATGTTTCGTCAAGTTCTTCCGCTGCCTTCCCGATCTCATCTATAAAACTATGAATGCCATGAATATGCACCATGTGAGGAGAGAGCTTCCTCGCTATTATGCTTACAGGCGATGGCAGGGAAGGGCAGGGAATTTTTCGCCAAGAGGGAAGACTAAAAAGAATAAAAATTTCTAGTTGGGAGAAATAAAAAAAGGAAGGACCTTGCCGCGGGGTGGCTGAACCACGAACCTCTGAGATGGTAGTTCCGTAAGGCCGGGTTTCTTTGTCTATGGTCATACTGTTCGTCGCTTAGGATTTGGTTGGATTTAAGATACTCCATATGTAACGGGTAACGACAGGTGTTAGGCGTCAAATGAAAGTCTCTTAAGGCGTTAAACAAAAACACTGACACGTTGAATATAAATGAATGTCTTCTTTTATTCTCTAAAAATATAAAGTAAAAATGGACTAAGGTAATTTAAATTTTATTTACTTCTCGTGTCCTTGCTGCTCTTTTTTCTCCATTCCTTTCCTTTTTGCGTCAGCTCGATTTTATCTTGTTATTCAGCAACAACCACTTCTCACCTTGTTATTCCGTTTTCATACTTCATGTCAGTATCGTTTTGTTTTCGTCTAGTTTGAGTTCGTCCGTTTATTTTTCGTTCAATTTTAACTTCTTTCGTTGCGTTGTGCAGTGTTCGTCTGTTTTTTTCCTTTAGTTTTCGTTTCCTAACAACAGGGTTGACGGTTTTGCTTCTTAAACGCAAGTCGCTGTCAGTGTATTTGAATAAAAAGGAGTAAACTTGTATTATTAACCTGTTTGCATTACTACAGAACCCATATTGTTCGCAGAAATTTTTATAAACCCCAGAAAAACCACTGAATAAATAATTAATAAATTTCCTAGATGGCGTTATTGCGAAAAGTAAAGCTTTAAGATTTATTATATTTTATATTTACTAAAATCCCCCGTTAGGAAAATTCCCATAATTCCTATAATTTTTTAACCATAAATAAATTCACGCCCAATAAAATAACTTTGTGTTCGAATGAATGATAAAACGAAGAGGCTCCAACCGCATTTTATCATATTAATGAAATTCAATTTTTTTGTATTATCTTTTTTAGTGTGTAAAAAAAAGTTCTACGAAATTTTTTTAAAATAAAACCTAATCTTATCACCAAAAAACAAAAGCAAACATCAACAAAAGAACAATCAAAACCTGCTCAAAAATTTGACGTGTGAACGACCCTTAAAGGGTTAAAATGATAATTAATTGCGATTGATCTCCATCGTGATTCAAGGAAGAAACCTGTGAAAACCGCAAAAAGTTCAATAAATAACGATTTTTATAACTGACGGGAAATCACAAAACCACCGACGCCCAAAACATCAACGGTTAATCTTTCTTTTTATACACAAACATGATCGTTGTATTGAGAGCGAGAAAGGCCTTGATTTGAATATGCTAAAAGCGCCATCGTCACCTGACCAGTCATCGATGGTAAGTCCCATCACTTGAACTCGTTTCGAAGATGCGCCCCACAGCCTCCAGGTAAGGCACAGCCTCCACCTCTACCCTCGTTTGCTGAATATAAGATCAAAGCTCCCATTATAAGCTCTCTGCGCCGCCGCATTTTCGGAAATCCGGAACATCAGTTCCGACGCACACCTGACTTTCAAGCTACGCCCAGAAGCGCCATCGTGCGAATATCTTATCTACGCGCTCTCGATTCGGCTGAGATAGGCTTGATTCTAGACCAATTACACACACTTAGAACGTATCGATCGGAGACACTTTGCGATCGATTCCCAGTGCTGGAGCTTATCTTGATCATTATTGTCACGGTGCGACGCGCTTGATTATTGATCTTATCCGGTCTTGCTTCGTACGTCGCGAGTATTTTCATCCTCCCACCCTCCAGATTGAGATTATCTTCTTGTCGTCGCTGTCTGGAGTTAACGTAATAATTGTGTCGCTAAGAACATCGTCGCGAAATCTTAGAGGATCGGGGTGGCTTTTCCAAAACGACAGGTGTCCGTTCAAGCTCGGAATTCGGAACTTGGACTTAACCTGTATCGCAACTACACTGTCCGAGATCACTAGTAGAGTATATATAAGTGCAGACTGACGATCAGAATTGTTCTGACAAAGTGGCGCGCGCATGCTGTGGCTAAAAGACGACTTCAACAACGATTATAGTAAACTCGTTCGATAGTGTCGAGCACAGGTGTAATAACAATTAAAAAAGTTCCACCTAAGTGGAAAGGTGTTTTGTGCGCTTTTGTGCTAAGAAAAGTTAATAAAAAAATATATAGAAGTATTAAAAAAAAAATAGAATTGGTGAAGTTTCGCGAAACATTCTTAAAAATATATTGTTTATTAAAGCTTATAAAAAGGTGATCGTTTCGGCTTAGAGTCAGTTTGTTTGCTATCATCCACCGCGCGACATTAACATCATCATGAGTACCAGAACCTGTGACCGTTTTGTTTCGGGAAAAGATCGCGAATTTAGTGTCCTTTTCGTGATAGTTTTCGGGTTGTGTTTTTTGAGTTCTGTGTAAGTTTAATTATTATTTTTTTAATAATTTTTTTTCTGGTTTATTTTTTTGTTAAATTAGTAGAATTTGAAAATAGTTTTGTGTTTTTTTTTGTTGAAATTTTCAAATGGATAAAGAATGTCTGAAGCCGCGTTTGAATACTGCAACTTTTGAGCCAATCTTTTGAGGGAAAAAAATCAGTGGTAGTTCGGCAGGATTGACGCTTGAAATTCGTTGTTAAAAAAAGGATCTATATTTTAATAGTTCTGCTGTGTCATGTGTGAATATATTACCTTGAAGATAATATTAGGAATTCTTATAGTTCGTCTTATCCTTTTTTAATTTTTGAAGGCCTTAAAATTTTAATATTTTTTTATTGCCATTTTGTGTTATCAAGTTCGAATTAACGGGGACAAAGTCACATTTGAATATTCGTCTCAAGTTGCAAGTGTACACATCTTTTGCTTCGTTTCAGTTTCATTCGCTTAAATACTTGAGTTTATACATTTTCATACAATTTATTCCATTCAATTCGTTTCGTTTTGCTTCCGTTATGTGTTGGGGCCTTAAGAGTGCCATTTTTGATGATCCTTGATCGAGACATTAAATTAGCAGTAAAAATAAAACTGGAGTCTGTGATTCTAAACAAGGATTAATCTTGAAACTCTTTGTTAGATTTCAACGTTTGCACTTGTTTGTCGCTGGTAGTCATAAGACGCTACATGTTGCCTCTTTCTATACCTCTACGTGAAGTGGAGGCATATTTAGCATTGGCCTTAACGATGCAGTTGGGCACGCATTTACTATGTGATATTTTACCATATTCTACAAAATATCTCGCCTTCGTTGATAAACCTCTTTAAAAATAATTGCAGCAAGTTCTTCTCCAAAAGCCGACAATTTATTACAAACAAACTTTCGGAAGTTTTTGCCGTAGTGGTAAACCTTTTGCAAGTATACTTAAAGATGTTAGTTACTTCCCAGTCGGAATAAACTGACTACTTGGAAAATAGAAATAATTTTAGCACTAGTGGGAAACTGACTAGTTCCAGCACTGGTGCCAAAGTAATCCTGAGAGGAGCTAGTACAAATTACGATATCAGTGGTAAGCCCACAAGATTTTTCTAAAGAAATTGTTTTTTAGTTAGTTTAATTGAATTAGTTCTCCAAATACTTCAAAATGAATTAGTTCTCCAGTTAGTTCAAAATGAATTAGTTCCCCAAGACCTTCGAAATGAATTAGTTCTCGAAGTACTTCACAATGAATTATTTCTCCAGTTAGTTCAAAATGAATTAGTTTTCCAAGACCTTCAAAATAAATTAGTTCTCGAAGTACTTCAAAATGAATTAGTTCTCCAGTTAGTTCAAAATGAATTAGTCCGCCAAGAACTTTAAATTGAATTAGTTCTCCAAATACGTACTTCAAAATGAATTAGTTCTCCAAGTATTTCAAAATGAATTAGTTCTTTCAGAACTTTAAAATGATTTAGTTCTCCAGTTAGTTCAAAACGAATTAGTTCTCTAGTTACTTCAAAATGAACTAGTTCTCCAAGACATTCAAAATGAATTAGTTCTCGAAGTACTTCAAATGAATTAGTTCTCCAGTTAGTTCAAAATGAATTAGTCCTCCAAGAACTTTCAATTGAATTAGTTTTCCAAATACTTCAAAATGAATTAGTTTTGCAAGTATTTCAAAACGAATTAGTTCTTTAAGAATTTTAAAATGAATTAGTTCTCCAGTTAGTTCAAAATGAATTAGAACTCCAAGAACTTTAAATTGAATTTATTCTCCAAATACGTCCAAATGTATTAGTTCTCGAAGTATTTCGAAGTAATGCAGAGGGGGGGGGGGGGGCAATTGATTCCTTCGTAAGACAACGCTGTACAAAAGTAGTCGGTTTGTTTTCATATAAAAGGAATCCAACTGAGAATTGCTACTCCCTCCTTAGAAAGTAGTTATTCTACTAGTCTCAGAACTAGTTCACTTTCCTACTGGGTTGTTACCGGACACACAAGAATAAGGAACAAAACAAAATTTGTTAAATGCTTTGAAAACAGAGAAAAACTGTCAAATATTTCTTCTTCTTCTTTCTTTAGGATCCGATCCTGGCCTCTTGCAACTTTTCTCTCCACCGCCGGTCCCGATTCTCAAGTCGAGGCCTTCCAGTTTGGCACGACTAAGCTCTTTGCATCCTGGAGCGTGTTCAAAAGCTTTACTATGGTAGACCACGAGGTAAGCTGTGTACTTAAGCAAGAAAGTTTATGTTTAACCAGGGTCATTTTTGAACGCACCGTGGTGAATTACGAGTTAAAGAAAAAGAAGAAAATAACGACAATTTTTCCTTAAAATAGTGTCCGCTAATTATTTCGTATGTGTCACGTTAATTAATTATTTATTTGCAATAATCTCACAAATCCCACTTTGATTTGTTCATGTGTTTAACATTAAAACAACTGTCAGCTAGTTTTTCTTCTTCTTCTTCTTTTTATAAGAAAGAGCCTAAGCTTAGGTGCCACCCTTTATACTTAACAATCGCTAACCACGCTCCCGAGCAGGTTTAAAATTTAACTACACCATGGTTAACTACGGGATTTTATGAATGTCACAAAGTAATACTCGTGGTTATGTTGTAGTTAACTACAAGAAGGTGAAAAATACTCGTAAAAGAAAACAAGAATTTTCTGTAAGCTGGTACTTAAGCGCCATCTATCACTCAGTGTGATTACAGCAGTTGTTTATGTTAATCCTACTAATCCGCGACTTTTACAATGGAAAAATTAATTTAAAAAAGATTTTACCCTAAATTTCGTTATTCAAACGAAATTTCGTATGTCGAATCGCTCAAAATATTGCCAAAGATCTACCGTGAATCGTGCATGTCATAAACTCATGGATATGAAGGGCACAGACAGAGCGTCAAAAGAGGATCAAAAGAGGTCATTGATTTCCATCGTCCACCTATAACGTCAACGAACGACAAAAACATCGAAAAAATCACGAAACTAACTGGTGCTCGAAAATCGTTGTATGAGTCTCTTCGAGACTTAGCTGAAGATGTAAACATATCTTTTAAGTTAGTTATAATATTGTGATTGGTATTTTGTTCACGCAACGCATTGTCAACATGACTTTTTCCGAAAGAGCTTATTTTTTTCAATATCTCATAACTGGTGATGAAAAATGGGTTATTTACGTCAATTAGAAGCGTCAAAGATCATGCGCAAGGGATGATGATAAGTTTCAAGCGTTCGTGAAGCCAGGATTGACGTCGAAAATTGTAATGCTTTGTATGTGGTGCGACTGGAAGGGAATAGTTCATTACGAGGTACTTTCAGTTGGTCAGACGATTGACTCCTAACTTTACTATGGACAACTAACGCGATTTCGCCAGGCAATTGAACGAAAACGGCCCGAATTGAATAATAGAAAAGTTGTCTTCCATAATGACAGGTTTTTACTAGCTTTAAAAGAAGCCTGTGAAAACTACTTGATTCTGTTTCTCAACCAGAAACGACAGAGTTCTTCACCTATGGGCATCATGACTCGAAAATGGTGTAGCGTTGTCAATATAATATATATATATTTTATAGTAACCTACTTTGAGCCATCATTGACTAAATATTGCTTTTAACGACTAAACACATATTGTTAACACCGAACCTCATTGACCATAAATATTCAGTTTCAAACCATAAAGAGATTAGCATAACTATCAAAAGAGGTGTAACTAAAAACTGATTATCAAGTATAAAAATCATTAATTAATGGCCCCACGAGTAACGAAAAAATCGAAACAACATCAAATAACTTCGCCGAATAAATTAATCACATAAATCTCGAATAAAATCAATAAACAAATCAAAATTGAAGTACTAGAAAATAAAATGTAAAATCTTCAGTATGCACCATTGCTGCACGTGAGCATGCTGCATCGTGAGCATGAAAGATGCGTTTTTAACCAAAGAATCGCATGTCAACATGGCAGAATCACATGAAGATCGTGGCCTTAAACTTAATTTTATGTCCGATTAAATAAAAGTGTTACAAGTTTATTCCATCTAAGTACTGGGGCTACGCATAGAAGCACCCAAAGATGCTGAAACATACAGTAGTAACTCTTTGAACATACAGATTGCGCTGATGCTGATATGCAGTTGCAACATACTTTTACTGATAGTCATTCACTTTGGTTGAAGGCGTTTTAATTAAAAATATTTTCTTATCTTTTTTTTGTTTTTTTTTGAATAATTGTTCACACCAAAAATATTCATTTTTAAATCCGGTAACAATTGTTTATTATTATCATCGTAATCCATAAAAACATAGTTTTGAATATTTAAAAGTGAATTTAACGACTATACTTAACATTTAATTGCTGAGAAAATTCAAGTGTAATTTTTTTCCTCCTTTATTATAACTTCTTAATTGTCCAAGCATTAATTTCGGATTGTAACAATCAAGTTTTTATTGCTACCCAAACTGCTTTTTATTGGAACCGTCAACTCTTAAATCCGTGCAGCTAATAAAATGGAATGATTTATGCAGAGCCCAACAACAATGTATCGACATATCCATGACTAGTTGCTGCCCCGGATAGAATTATATTCTTCTACGGTAATTGGATAAAATTTTTGCCATAACGACAGACGACATGCAGCATAACTACAGAATTCTATGACCTTACTCAAGGTAACCTTGACCTAACCCTTGCGAAGCGGAAAACAAGTTTCCTAGCGAAAATACCTATTAATAGTTGAAGAACGACGACGTACAAAATCTGCTTTATATTTTTCTTATTCTTACTTTTATAGGGTTTATGTCAATTTCCGTTTTTATGCACCACAGAAGGTGAAGGTTTTATCCGACAGCGGAAAAAAGGAATAAATTAAAATCGATGACGTTAATGCAGCAATTAAAATGATTGTAGGTATGCATTAAAGCAGGTTTGCAGCAGGGATTTTTCATTTCGTAGTTTTTATACCTTTAAAGCAAACATAAAATTATTAATTCACTTCTAGTTATTTAAAAAAAACGAAAAAAAGATCAATTTCCGATTCAAAAGAAATAAGATCTCCATTTGACATAAACAGGCTCGTGAGTGACATCTACATTTAAAAAGTACATTTAGTTTTTAATCATGTAAAATCGCATATTTTATGCAAACATTTGTTAGGTTTTTAATTAATCTGACAGTTCTTAGTGTGTCGCGAATTTAATATGCTAAGTATTATTATTGCAATATTAAATAATATATTATTTTACATATTATATTTTTTCACAAGCCTGCGTAGTGTTTTTTTCTTTGTCGTAATAATATTGCAAAAATATACCGCACCTTTTCATTATTTTTCTTCATTTTCAAATGCAAAAAACTGCGCCAATTTCGATGATCTGTCCTGTCAACAAAGAGAATATTCATATCAATGATTTCTTCCTAGCATTTTTCAAGTATTTGTCTCATTATAAATATTAAATCCTGCTTGATAATCTCCGATTTTGTCTTCTTTTGTTCATGTGGTCAGACTACGAAGGCTCGGACATGTAGGAATCTCTGAAAAAAAAATCCCAGCAAGGATTTTCAATAGTAGACCAATAGGAAAAAGAAGCGTACGATGACTTCTTAGAAATAAGTGGATAGATGACGCTCTAGAAGAAGAAACTGCATAAAACAAACTTGAGACAACTAGCAATACGTATAAATGATTCGAAAAAAAAAAGATTTTAAGGGGTCCGGATACTACAAGGACTATAGCGCCATTTAAGAAGAAGAAGAATGTACTAGTGCCGGCGGATCGTGTTGGGCCCGGGTGGGTAGGTAGACAGACTCAGCAATCTTCCGAAAGTGTAATTTGGTATTTTTCTTAAAAAAAAAAAGATAGGCCACTTCATGGTTAATCGCAAGATGAACTGACGATGTACAGAGCAACATGCGGAGTTCCGCAGGGATCCGTCCTGGGCCCTATTCTATGGATCAAAATGTATAATGATGTGTTGAAGCTACGCCTCTCAAAAGGACCAGTTGCAATCGGGTTCGCGGATGACATCGGGGTAGTGCTGGTAGGACCACGTCTCGATGAAATCAAATTGTGATCTCACGATTGCTGAGCGCAAACGGAGGAAACCAGTGTCCGTAAGGATCAAGGTAGGGAACAGATCATTCACTCATAATACGCCCTAAAGTACCTGGGCCCTCTTTAGAGGATGAGCGGGTTTTTGGTATACGGGCGGTTCCAAAACCGATAATGGTGTAGGACTGGGCGTATATGGTCCAAGGCTGAGGTACCCACCATACAGGTGTGTTATCAGACTTGTATTAATAGAGCTCCAAATAGCTCTAACATTGTTATTTTTTCGTACAGTCAAGCTGCCTTATAATCAAAGACTGTCTTGGACTGTCTCTTATCTCTGAAATCCCTCAGCAGGAACAACAATGTTAATCTGGATTCTGGTGGGTAAAGCTTCCGGTATTTGTGAAGCATTCTCTACAACAATGCTACCCAAAGGAAAGGGGGTGGACCGATTCTTCGCCTCCTAATGGCGAAGGTGCTTAGCTCAGTCCGGCTATACGCAGCGCTAGTGTGGGCAGCAGTATTGAAGAGAACGGCTAACGGCAGAAAATGGAGAGCCACATACAGACTAAACGCCCTCCGCGCGTTCTGCGCTTTCTGGATCACATCCAATGATGTATAGTGCGTGTTACGGAAATAATCCTGATATACTCGTACATACTGGCGAGTAATGGCATGCGTCTCTATGATCCATAATATGTTAGAGGGGAGCCAAATGTAATACGGTGGCAGATGAGGCCCTGCGAGTCCGTGACGGAATGGCAAGAGAAGTTGGACGAGTCTGTTAAGGGTCGGTGAACCCGCATGCTTATCGCAAACGTGGAGAGATGGGCCAGGAGGGAGCGTAAGACCTCGTTCCCACTAACACGGACCGTCTGTTTAAACAGACGACGGCGCACGGACGTGCGTGTTCACACTAAGACGGACCGTCTATTGTGTGGGGTGATCCGCGGTGTTGGAAGGGGCATATCGGTGCGATCTCGTCGGCGGATTTATTCACACTATATCTGGTCCGAGTGTTTAGACGGCTCTTCGCAGTGACTAAACGTCCGTTTAAAACCCTGATCCGTTGTTTTTCCCGGATCCGTCTAAATTTGAAGAGTTTCATATAAATTGTACTGCCACTGACATATCCGTTTCTTTAGACGGACCGAGAAAACAGACGGTCCGTGCTAGTGGGAATGGGCCCTAAGGAAGTGAATTACGACGTGACGCAGTTGTTACTTGAAGTGAGCTATGCAATAAGTGTACAATTTGGAAAATAAAAAGATCATGTCACACGCTCGAATAATCTCAAATTCCGGGTGGGTTCCGGATAGGTACAGATACCCACCATACCCACATTATCCGCCGGCTATGGTCTATACTCACGAAAACTAGTCTGCTACTGAAGAGCAAATCGCGCGATTTGCATAAGACTTTGGTGGTTATTCTCGTTGGCGAGTGACGTGACTACGAAGGACGCGGTGGAATAAAACTGTCGGTACCTACAAACGCATCGAAAGAAATATCCCTTCACAAGCCACCTTGCTACAACTAGAATATGACGTTTGTAGATCTAGTCGCCAGGAGTCTCTTAGATTGACAATGAGAATACCAATTTAAGGTCGAAGTGACATTTGTCACATCACTCGACAACGAGAATAAGGCTGTTTAATTTTTTTCTATGCTATTCACCACTAATGCCATAAGTGTGTTGAGTAAAACCGGTTTTATTCGTAAATTTCTTCCGTTCCCTCCCCTCTCTCATCTATAAAACCGGTTTTACTCGCCATGAATATGGCACCGTGTGAGGAGGCCCAATAGGTTCCGATTGCGATCGTAATCGTGACTATCTACACATATGTAATTTGATTTATTCTTCTTTACATATTAACCCTCACGAAAAACTCTATTGTTCGTAAAAATAGAACCATTTTAAAATAATGCGAAGCATCATCCACAAAACTAGCTTCCAACAAATTGGTTTTTTCCGAAACTAGTTTTCGGTATATTTATTTTTCCATACGGATTAAGTTATTATTGTCTAGTTTCGATTTAAACAAAACAGAATTTAAAATACCGGAAAATAAGAGAAAGTTTCTGCATCAACAACTTAAAATTCACATTCATTTGAAACTTATCTGCAGCAAATTTAATTTGATAATGCGAAAACTTATCACTAATTTATCGCGAATGATCATAGAAATATTCTTGCTCAAATCAGGCATGGATAATGTAATCCGGATGCAAATTAAGATCTCTCCTTTATCACTTCTTGTTACACAACATTCAGCATCATTGTTATAAAACACACCAACTGAAAAAACAATCGGTCTAGTGTTTCACGACGACACGATCAAAGATTTTTTCCCTCCATTTTTATGACACGGCGTTCACGATCATTGTGATAAATTAATTACTGATTAATGTGATTTGAGAATATAATCGGTATTTTTTTTTACTTTTAATATATGATTTAATTATCATTGAATATCAATAAGGATTTACTCGATATCAAGATGTTCATGTGCATATATACACTGAAATCGTTTTTGCAAGGGTTTAAGGTATTTCATGACTTATGGTGCATATGTAAAGTTGTTTATTTTTATCTTGAGGAGATTTTTTACTATTTCGCAATATTAACAAATCTAACGAGATGCGTCAAAATTCTTTTCAATAACCGCTCCTGGCTACCAATTCTTTATCTAATAAAAATGTAAATCTCTTTCAATCAAGTTTCCAATATGACGCTAATCTACAATAAATTATAGAAAGTGCAATATTCTGGATTTATGTACAATATTTTTTCTTATATGGCGTATATTTGAAAATTAACGCAATTAAACTAATTATAAAGTGAGTTCTCTGACCAGGTGTCATAGCCACTTTATTGTTACACAAGATCTTTCGCTAAGCGCTCATATTACAATTGTTTATTTCTAAATTTTTCAAATTGCTCCTTAATTGCATTGTTGATCTTGATTGTGAAATTACAGTAATGGCAGCAGTGGTAATGGCTTTTCCCCCCACAGATTATATCTCAATTAATAATGGGATTTTATTATATAGCTGAGAAATTATATGGAATTTGATATAATTTAATAATAGTGCTTTTAAGACTTTAATTGGTAATTAGCATTTTGTTGAAGCTTAATGCTTTTAGAGATAGATAAATTAAAAAAACGATTGCTTTGGCAGCAATTCATATTAATTATAATGTATATTGTACTGATTGAGTTATTTAGGATGGGTGTGACTTGTTTTTTTTAAAAACATTTGAGGTGTTTAAAATTATTAGATGTCTTTAAATATTGCAATTTTTTTATGTGAAAGTCCAAACTTAGAAGTCACTAGACACTTTCTGTCTGCTGAGATAAACCCGTCGAAAAACTATATTGATGCAAGCGGCCCCAATACGTGAAGGATTTTTCCTTAAGTTCACGTTACTTCCTTATCCGTCTCTACTAAAGGGATTCGGTCCTAACCTCTAGTACAACTGACTCCTCCGCTGGCCCTGATTATGAGCCCATGTCATTTAGGTTTGCATCTCTAAGCTCTGGCCGTCCTGGCTTACGCCATCCTTCAACCGAAGATTTGGTCTACCTAGATGTCGCATGCCATAGACCCTAAACTTTCGCATACCGCGGGGGTGGTTCAGCTTTATTTAGGTGCTACTGCTCGTGGTATTTCTTCGCCTTTCTCTATTTCCTTCGGCTTCTTTTAGCCTTAACTTTCTGTGGATGGCCTTCAGCCTTGTTTCTACTTTCCTTCACATTTCCTCGGACCTCATCATGTGGCCTAGGATGTTTTCCGGCGTTAGTGGCGGCTCGGCCATTTCTTTTAATTCCGCCCTTTCATCGGCGAATCTCGAGCAGGTAAAGAAGACGTGCTCTGCGTCTTCTCCCATCGCTGGGCATACCGGACACAACAGTGAATCATCGTGCCCAAAACGGTGAAAGTATTTCCCATACCACCATGTCCACTCAGGAACTGCGTGAGGTCGTAACTCACTTCCCCACGTTCCCTCGTAACCCATATTTCCACATTAGGGATAAGTCTGTAGGTCCAACGGCTCTTTACCGACTCGTCCCACTTCCCTTGCCATTCCCTTTCGAACTCGCAGCGCGCGATCTGCCGCCGTACCTTTCTTAACTCTCCGTTACCATATTCTGGGTCATAGGCCGCGTTTATGTGTAGGGACCGAACCGGTCCTAAGTACCAAAAAGGTCCAAAAAAGGCCCGCATTTTCGGTCCCGTCCTCGTTTATGCGGGTTTTTGGCATTGGTTCGGTCCCTGCACATAAACGCGGTCATAGAGACGCATGCCCTCTCTCGCCAGAATGTCGATGGGGATCATCCCCGCTATCACGTACACCGCATGGTCGGACGTGGTCCTGTACTCGCAGCAAGCGCGAAGTGCACTTAAGCTACTGACAGAATCAGGCGCAAACGCCGTGCGGGCAATGACAGAGAGAATAGAAGTAGTGTATTCAAATGCGCACTAACGAAATGCTGATTTGCGCTACGCACACACCGCGCAAGTTGCTTTACTTTCTACTCTTTGCGCGTTGCCGCCGCGTAGTGTCAAGAGATGTTTGTGTTTTGAGTCGTGTTTTGATGGTGGTGGGCATATGTTTGGAGTCGTGTGTTGGTGTTGGCTGGGATAGCAAATTTGTTGGATTTTATATTTAATGAAAATCTTTATTTTTCCAAATTATGGTAATTAAATTAGCACCTAAAACAAAGACAAGTCCTGTAGGATAGAAAAATTTTATGTAAATCATTCAGGTTTTTCAATTTTTTTCCTATCACGTCCACTTGTCACTTTGATTTCGTTGTTGTGTTCAAAGTCGGAGCGCGCCGCCGACACCGCAACATCATGTCAGTGAAAAGTCGCCACATACCGCGAAGCCAATGTCCGCACGGCGTTTGCGCCTGATTCTGTCAGTAGCTTTAAGCTGGTGACATATACAAGCGTACATGCATTGCATTCAGCGGCTCCCTGATCTCCGGGGATTTTCCACTGACACATAATTGCATGGTTGCGTTCCGTCCTGGCTCTCACAGATAGCCCAAAAATCTGAGTAACGAGGCGCATGTGTTTGTTGTGTATGCTTGTGTGTCCTATGTCGAATGCGGCAATGCAGAAAAAGTTGAAAGTAGCCCGACATTTGCGTGGCATGCGGAACATTCACGGAATATTTCGTCAGGTCGCATTTGAATACACACACTTCTATATTATCTGTCAACGAATGCAACGCATGTACGCTTCGATATGTCACCAGCTTTAGCCTGTATGCGACCCTCCATTTTCTACTGCTTGCAGTCCTGTTTAACGCTGCTGCCCACACTGGTGCTGCGTAATCATCCTCCCCAAGAGGAGGTGGCGTTTCGCTCTGGGGCCCCAAACATTGGGCAGCATTCTTGCGAGTGCTGCACAAATCGCTTTCGCTTTGTCTGCCGTGCCCTCCAATTACGCTTTGAAGTTTAGCCTCCGGCCGATCATCATTCCCAGGTAGCTTAGAGCGGGCTGTTAGTGGATGATCTGTTCTCCGTTTGCTGATCAGCACCGATTCAGTTTTGTGCTCCGCAAGCTTCAGCCCAGTGCGTTCTAGCCACGCTTTTAATTCCCAGATCGCTTCGTTCGCATACAATAGCACGTTTGGATGTCATGGTTAGATGCTTCAATTTCAAAAAGCCTTGACAGACTATATTTAGCTTTGTTGCAACCGTTTGTTTGGCACACGTGCGTGTAATTCCGCTTCAATGTTTTTACGAACTGTCATTATTGACTTAAAGTAGGCAGAGGATCAAATTCAGGTTATACCATGATTCCATCGCACTTGAAATCCGCAGTTTTTAATAAAATGTATCAAGTAATTAAAATTGAAATAAAATTAAGTTTTTTGTGCTTTACCTTTCTTTTTTTGGCGTTTCTGACATTATAACTATTGTAAATTATGACAGCCGACAAGTTTTCCATGCTAAGTGTTTACGCTGAATTGGCTGAATAGTCATTAGCTAGATTTTGAGCGCGATTTCATCGAAATCTGAATTTATGCTTGCCTAACAGTGTCACGGCTGGCATAGGTGCCGAGTGTGCAACTGCACAGGGCCCCGCGTATTTGGATTTGGAGCCCCGCGAGCGAAAAATTGTTTTCCAATAAAAATCATTTAAATTCATTTGTATTTTTACTTCATTGAATGGGCCACATGAATGATTATGGGCACAGAAATCAGCATATGGGGCATAATTCTGTCGCGGGGACGGCCTGTATGAAGGGAAATCCGCGAGCGAATAAATTGTTTAAACTCTCTGGGGCCCCTCGCTGAATTTTTGTACAGGGCCCCCAATTGTCTCGCCGCGGCACTGTTGGCTAATACCATGTTTCCGACGCACTTGAAATCCGTAGTTTTTAGTAAAAAGATTTGACGAAATCGGAATCTGTTCACATCGCATCAAACAACTTTTCGCGCTTTATATTTTGTTTTTCTTGATATCGCATTATTTTCCGGCGTTTCTGCCATTCTAACGATTGCAAATTAATTCAAAAAAGTATCGCACTGTCAAAAAATTATAACAGCCGACAAATTTTCCATGCTGAGTATTAATGCTGAATTGGCTGAATAGTCAGTAGCTAGATTTCGAGCGAGATTTCATTGAAATATCCCCCGTAGGGCGATTTCATTTTAGATAAGAAAACATCAGATTTCACTTGAGATTTCGTTCGAAACCCGCATTTTTGCCGAAATCGAAGGATTTCACGTGCGATGGAAACATGGTATAAAGCGTTCTCCATCAGGCTGTCTTCCTTTCTCGATAATATTTTACTTGTTCGATAAGATTTTACTTTCTTATATGATATTCTGCCAGCTTTGGGAATAAAGACCTCCCTAGCACGTCAAAATATGAATCAATATTGATCTCACGAGTTCCGCAAGAAAGGACGGTCACCAATCACATACATAGCTCCGCATTGCCATGGGAAGTCTAAGTTGAACCGGAGGTCACCTGGTTTCCGGAGTCTATTGTTGGTTACATTCACACAGTACCATTCATCCCTTTAACACAATTGTGCTGTGATTGCGGGTTTAATCGAGTACGCCCTATCTACATCCGCTGTATTCAGTCATTCAGTCATTTTTCCATCATACGCCTCCTAGGGTGAAGATCTCATTAATTGTTGATTTTTCTGAGATGAAATCACACTGCTATCCTGCTTTGCGGAAATTAAAAGATGTAGTTTACCCATTCCGCCAGCAGCCGCATCTAAAAGTCCTAAATGTGATCCCGTCGGAGTGCCTCAGCCCTAGTCAAATTCTATCAATATTACCAAAGTCTACCACTAATTTTAGCGGCCTTCTGGGTACGTACTTTTTCGAATCGGAGAAATCCTTCTTGAAGGTCAGTCTAGGGGGATTGAAGTTTTCCGCTTTTTCCAATAAACCGATAAAAATTCTTATAGCACAAAGTCCTTTGATTAAAGTCAATAGTTAAGGTTCAAACCACTGAAATCTATCCAAGTTTCACTTTCACTTTTGTTCATGTTAGAATTTACTATAATCGCGGAATTTCCGTCAGAATTTGCAATAAAAATGTCGCTCATGAAATGTGTCATGAAACGATGTAGGCAAATACGACTGCGTAATTCGAGAGATAATATTAATAAATTAAATCTTTTATATTAACATTGCAAATGTCACAGTGGAACATATTTTATTAAACAGAAACTAAAGCACAAACACTTAATTTTTTTCCACAAATAGTGCAAGTCGAGATTTTATCGAAGGTTAATGGTAAATATTAAGAATAATGTTAAATTCTGTGTTTTTTTATATCCGGATAATTTGTGGTTTGCCGCTTTAACATGACCGCAACTAATGTGTGTTCAGCTTTGACCATACTCAACATAATTTGTTTTCTTGGTTATTTTTTCAAAATTAATTAATCACAATTCAAGTTGTAAAACAAAATGAACACAAAACAAAAACAACTTGATTACACCCTCGAATCCGAGGGGATTTGTCTTGTGGTTTTATGTGGGGGAAAATAAGTTCGAGTCTGTTTATTTAAGATTTGTTTTAATGCCACACTATTTACTAAGATTACCTGACATTTGCGATAAGGTAACTGCGTCTATTGCACCCGATTAGACTAAATTGAGTTATCTCATAAATTAGATAACACAGTAACAGGCTAAAATTGTGGGGGAAAGTTAGCAAACACCTCGTGCAAACATTCAGGTAGTGTAAAAATACTAATTTTCTTTTTGATTTAACACAAAAAAAAACTGTTGTTGTTTTTTGACAACGGAATATTTTACGAGCTAGTATTACTCTCCAAAAAAAATAATAATAATGAGATAAGAACTTTTGAGCGTGCTGTGAAGGCATATAAAAAAGTAATTCCCCATCTAAGGTGTGTTGTTGATTTGTTTCTCACTCCGAAATTACGTCACGGGAAATTAGGAAACGCGAAAATTATGCAAAAATGTGGTTTGCTCTAAATAAAATATTAACAGAAAATGCATTTTTTTTATTTGTGCACGCGATTCACTTTTGAACTTGTTTCCTAGATTTAGATTTATGGGGTTTAGTGTTATTAAAAATTGGAAATTAATTTCGATGCTTGTTTGTTATGTTATATAATTTGTTTTTTTTTGTTTTTTTACAGAAATGGATTAGTACGACGATTCCCTGGTGATTTTATGTGGGGTGTCGGATCCTCGTCATATCAAATTGAAGGTGGATGGAATGCTGATGATAAGGGTGCATCAATCTGGGATTATATGACACATACAACTCCAGAGAAGATAGCAGACAAAAGTAATGGAGATTTAGCATGTGATAGCTACAATCAGGTATGTACTATTTATACTTTATCATAAACTAATTATACTGGTTTATTTTTAAGTTAAATTTAGCACCCACTTCTTGAATATTGCATTTGGGGATATGTTTTATGAGTTCAAACCCCATAAAAACCGCACAGCACACAATCCACGCATAGCAGTTGAATGGAACCTGAAATGTTCCTCCCTCCAAATTGCCTCACTTGACCACATTTAACCCATCAAAAACATGTATAATAATCTGCTACCAATTTAGCACTCTGAAGTAGATTTTGGTACTATGGGAGCAACGGGACCCAGCGTTGAGAGAAGAAGAAGACAAATGCCGTTCATAAATTTTTGTGCTAGGTGACTTCCCTATCTGTTATATAAAGTGCTGGCAGTTACGATAAAATCATCAACGCAATGATGACTGCACTTCGCAATCAAATGGCCAGAAACGGTCATGCATTAGAACTCGCGCTTAGTGACCGAAGAGTGAGACGAGACGAGATGCCGGGCGTGTCAACAAGAGTTGGACACGCCTCC
Source organism: Thereva nobilitata (assembly GCA_963855945.1). Classification (NCBI taxonomy): domain Eukaryota; kingdom Metazoa; phylum Arthropoda; class Insecta; order Diptera; family Therevidae; genus Thereva; species Thereva nobilitata. The sequence goes on along the minus strand of OY979696.1, from coordinate 15,814,047 downwards.
AAAATACTGTCATTAGTAATGCTGATTCCATCTTAGGCAGAAGTCGTAGAAATCGGAACGACTGGTGCTATGAAGAATGCAACCTGGCAACTGAACGTAAAATTGCTGCGTACCGAGCAATGCAGCAGTCTCAGAGTACCCGGACACGCGAAGAGAAATACAAAAAGTTCAGAAAAGAAGAAAAAGAAGGTTCACAGACGGAAAAAGGAAGCCTGGAAGAAAAATTTCGTTTAAGAACTAGAACAGTACAGAGAGCGAAGGCCGTACCAGGCGCGGGTGTTCTACCAAAGAATCCGCGTTTGACGCAATTCACACCACGTTTCACTTGACACTTGATGTTGAATGCCGAAAATGCACACCTGATTTGCAGTCACTGTCAAATTAAACCAAACGCATGCAATTTGTTTACAGTGGTTTTTGCTCATTGAACGACTAAATGCACGGAATGCGCATTTAGCTGACCTTTTGACCCCACCCAAAGAGGGGAATCTGATCACCGATCCTAAAGGCATCTTGGGGCGATAGGACGAGCATTTTCATGAATTGCTAAATGACGAGCTAACTAAGAATTTGAAGGCTCCATCAATATGCGATGATAATCCTACGCTGCCGTCACCAAGCTTAGAAGTTAGCAGAACTATAAGTCGGTTCCAAAACAACATAGCCTCGGTTGCAGCCGGAATCCCCGTGGAGCTGGTTAAATATGGAGGGCCTACACTACACCCAGCGATTCAAGAATTAATTGCGCAAGTATGGGAGCAGGAAGCGATGCCAGAAGACTGGAAAAAAGGCATCTTCTGCCCGGTACATAAAAAAGAAGATATCACGTGCAACAATTATCGCAGTATAACGTTGTGAGTACTGCGTATAAGATATACAAAGCAGGATGGCCCCATACGCCAGAAACATCATAGGCCAATACCAGTGTGGCTTCAGCCCAGGCAAATCAAAAACCGATGAGGTTTTAACCTTGAGGCAGGCGACAGAAAAATGTCTAAAGTTTCAAAACTCAATCCAACACCTCATCGCAGGCTTTAAAGCCGCCTATGACAGCAAGCTGACACGACTATAGAGATTGACCATGACCAATATGACAAGCCAAGTAAAGGTATCCGGAACACTGTCCAGATCAATCAACATATATAATGGACTCCGACAAGGGGACGGTCTGTCCTGGGGTGATATCAAGATGCACAATCCAACACAAACCCAACCCAATTATACTGGTAGAGGAACACGAATTTGAAGTAGTAAAATCATTTACCTACCTTGGGTCAATAGTAGCAGCCGACAATAGCATGGAACCAGAAATACGCGCACGACTGCTAAAAGCCAACAAAGCCTACTACAGTCTGTCAAGGCTTTTCGAATCTGACCATAACGTCTAAACTGCTACTCTATAAGACGATGGTCTTGCCGGTCCCACATATGCATCCGAGACGTGGGTGCTTAGCAAAAAGTACTCGAACCTTTAAGCCGTGCTCGAGAGAAAAATCCTTTGGAGAATTGATGGCCTCTTATGTGAAGAAGGACGATTCCGGAGACTACAACGACGAGATCTACGAGCATTATCGCGACATAGATGTTGTGAAGAAACTAAAGCTCGGTAGGCTCCAGTGGGCAGGGCATCTAGCACGTATGAGTAAAGACGAACATGCTCGGAAAGTTCTCTAAGGTAAGATCTATGGGGTGCGTCACCAATCTCCGCTGGAAGGACGGCGTAGACCAGGACGCCCAGAGCTTAGGCATCCCAAACTGGATGACATCGGCTCAGAATCGGGACCGGTGGAGAAGGCAGCTGCGAGAGGTCAGGACCGACTCTCGGTTCTAGAGCCGTCAAAGAAGAAGTCAGAATAGAAATCACAAGCGGCGTCGGCATTTCTTTAGTTCTTGTAGGTGCATACGAGTGTAGCATACATTTCTCCTTGAACGATAGCAGCCGGGATACCGAAATTGAACGCTTTACTAAATGTTTGACTTTCATTTACATGTTGCAAGCACAGCTGTCCTTATACCACATCAGTTCACTTGCAGTATCTTAGTAAACCCCTAGGATAGCCAATCTTGCATGCTCACGGAAGGGAGCTTTTTTGCATCACAGTCCCAAAGACTTATTAATACAGACAATTATGCCATTTGGTTATTTCAAGAAAGTAAGATTTGGTAGCAATAGTTCGAAAAACATGGATAGCGTAAAATAGAAGAAAAAAATTCCAGCAATCATCGGTTCTCCATAAAAGTACTCACCGTCAATTAAATTCTAATAAAAAATAAGAATTTTATTCCTTTAAATTAAAATGAACGAAACGAATCTTCATTATCGACAAATACGCTTTCTGCTCGGCATGTTCCAAGGAATCCACCAATTGCCAATAAAAATCATTATTACAGCATAAGTACAAATTACAAAAAGATGCAAAATGACACCATTAATGGATGCTCGCATAAATTATAACACAGCAAAGGCAAGTCTATATCACAGCATTGCGGCATCGGACTGCACATGTACATTAAATCCTTGAATTTCTTGTTAGCTTCTCAGGTGCTGTGGAAGAGTTCAACCTTCTTTTTATTACCCACATGTGCAAATTGTATTTTTATACTCTTACGCCTAAGTGAAGCAGCAATTGATAGACTCTACGGAATTGGACAGTTTTTATAATATTCTCGTCATCTTGGATTTGATTTAATAAAAACTAAATGGATTTTACTACTTAATTGGCAATTAATTGCTGTTAATTGGTAATTTGTTCCTTATTTATCCTAATTACTAATGCATATGAAATATGAAAATTCAGCAAATATTTTATGCAAATCGAAGATGTTTCTTGATAATTTCTTGAGTATTTCGTTGTTTACATGTGAATAAAGCTGAATAGGATTTGGATAGTTCAGTAGAAGTCTTTGCGGTAGTCTTTTAAGATGTTGTCTCATAAAAAACTAATTTTCTTTTAATTAATTATGTTTTTTATACGCTTGGGTTGTTGTTGGATATTTACAAGTGTATAGATGACACAATAAAGCAATCTAATAACAATGTTTCACTGCTCGAAATTATTCAATTTCGAATAAGTCAGTTAAACTAACCTCGAAAATTTAGGTTTAGGAAAAAATTCGTAGTGTTTTCCGATAGATGGCGTCAATTGCAAATAATTCAGTAACCACTAATCGCAGCGACACCAGTAAACGTTCATTTAAAAGTCAACAGTTCGAGTGTTACTTTGAGTGACATCGAAATTGATGTAGTCGTTGGAAAGTTGTTTGTGTTTGTGAATTTTTTTTTTTGTTGATGAAATTCTTGAAAAAGTGCGGTAATATAATCACGTCAGCAGTCTCGATATTGGTTTGGAGGTAGCCGTTGACCACAAAACTGTTTAGAACCATTTACACAAAGCTGGATACAAAAAAATATATAGTTTAAAAAAACTAAAAAATACGCTTTGATTTTAAAATGAACTAAAAAGTAAAAAATAATTTTGAATGTCAAGTTTTTACTGCTCCAGCCAGAATATGGAAACAACCTACCTTTCGAAATGTAAAACAGCGTGGGAGTCCTTCCTATATTCTTATTTTATTAACGCCGGAAATTTTCGCTAGCGGCCCACGCTTTTTTACATTTCGAAAGGTAGGTTGTTTCCATATTCTGGCTGGATCAGTAAAAACTTTACATTCAAAATTATTTTGTCTTACGCCATATTGGATTTAAAATGACGTCACACAGTTTACTATACTATACTCGTCGTACGCTTTCATTTGATACCCATACCGAGGGCGTTGTAAAGCAAAAGGTAAACCGCCATTTTGTGTTGACCGCCATTTTGAATTTGGAATCCCGCCACACAGTTAATAGTATTCTAATTGTCACACCCTTTCATTTGATACCCATACCGAGGGTGTTGTAAAGAGCAAGGTAGTCCGCCATTTTGTGTTGGCGGCCATTTTGACCTTTGAATGACGCCACAGAGCTAATAGTATTCTACTTGTCATTTGCTTTCATTTGATACCCATATCGAGTGGATTGTAAAGAAAAAGGTAGTCCGCCATTTTTTGTTTGCCGCCATTTTAAATTTTGAATAACGCCACATAGCTAATTGTATTCTACTTGTAATACTCTTTCATTTGATACCCATGTCGCGGGTCGGGGAGCACAATTGCAAAATTCGGCCGCCATCTTGGAACCGCCTTGATTTTTTTACAAAATGGTCAGATTGCTTTGTCACGCGAACTATACATATGTGCAAAATTTCAAGTTGATCCGTTACCTGGAAGTGGGTCAAAATCAAGTTGCAAGATTTGTTTACATGAAACATACAACATACAACATACAGGTCAAGCTAATATAAAGCGTATAAAAAGAAGCTCGATTTATGGGTTCCTCGTCAGTAGAGCCCGAAAAACATGATACACCGAATTAACATGTGCGATGCGCTGATCAAACGGAATGAAATTAACCCATATCGGTGATGAAAAATAGGTTATAAACGACAATCGGAAGCGTCAAAGATCTTGGCCACGGAATGGTGAGCCGTCACAAACATTTATGAATCCAGAATTGACTTGGAAAATGGTAATCTTTTGTGTGGGGAGAATGGAAGGGAATAGTCCACTATGTGGTGCGTTGCTAATGGTAGTTGGTCAGACGATTGATTCTCAACTCTACTGTGGAGAACTAGAGATAACGCGAAGTAATTGGACGAAAACAACTCCAATTGAATAATAAGAAATATATTGTCTTCCATCACAAAAACGCCCGACCACACTTCTTTTCTGACCCATTAAAAATTGGGAGTTTGGTTGGAAAGTTTTTATGCATCCACCTTCATATATAGCAGCCACGGATCTCTTTCAATAGAATTAAGCTGGCTTCAAAAGAAGCCTTTGCAAACTACTTAATTCAGTTTTCAACCAGAAAATACAGAAGTCCTTCTCCGATGGCATCATGGCTTATTCCACATGAATCCCTCATGGGACATAGGGCGGAAACAGGTGCGTTCCAGTGGACTATTTTGCGTGACAGCTCTCAGCTTCGTCCAGGATCTCCCAGTGGTTGTGGCCTCTGTTAATAGGGTTCTCCTCCACGTTGTTCTCGGTCTTCCAGCTCGACGGGTTCCAGTCAAAGGCCTGTTTGGCTAGATTCTCGTTTTCGCGTGGCACAAGGTGTGGCCAATTCCATTTCTTTCGCCTGATTTCGTCGTGTATCCTTCTTGGCCGACAGGGCGCCATAGTTTTTCATTTGTAATTCTATGATGCCAATGGATTTTTAGGATACGACGTAGGCGTGATGAATTGGTTGACTTTCCATGTTTTGCAGTCATGTAAACGGCTAACAAAGGAGGCGAACGGCTAACAAATACCTCGGAAGGCGGTAGCACAGTCCCAATCCTATCTCCGCGCTGTGCGTTCTGGGATACTTCTTCGGAAGGAGCTAGCGGGAGACGTTCGAATTGCGAGTTTTCTGCGCCATAAAACAAAGTTTTAAGTCGGTTGATATACCATAAAAACACCATTGCTACGAATCGGCAAATGCCTTGGAACCGGATATACAACATGACGACGACCTTTACTTTTCGAAGACAGGATGTCATCATGGCTATCCGAAAAATGGTGAAACATTGTCTATAATAATGGAGCAAATTCGATTTAAATAAATTCATTTTCACGCAACGAACTTTTCCCCAGACCTAATAATAAGCCGGATTTTATTGCTTGGTCAGATCAGCGTTCTGTCGCTGGTACTGGATGGGGCGCGTGTTGGCGTTGTCAGTTCTTTTACTCTTATCTCTTTCGGACTAGAGCTTGCTTTCTGACATTGCACTCGATTATAGTACCGTCGATAGGCATGAATAAAGCCCGGGCCACACATATCCGCACCGCGTCCGCACCGCATGACGGCCGTGTGTAAACAAGTAAAATTTGACGCGGCGCGGACACGGAGACGCGGAAAAGGGGCGACTGACTGGTAAGATTTCACTTGTTTACTTTTTCTGCTTGTGTTGTCCAACACACGGCCGTCATGCGGTGCGGATATGTGTGGCTCGGCCTTAAAGGGACATGAACTCTTAACGCTAGTCTTTCACATAAAAAAGTATCAAAAGCAGTATTTTTTGATCCAGTGAAAACTCAATCAACAATAAGTAAATTGGGTTTTTTGTTCAACATTCAGAACTAGTCTAGCACTCCAAGCTACAAACCTAGAAAAGCTGGTCTCACTAGAAGTACATCAACAATCTTTTTATTTAAACCTTCCTTACAAAAACGTCATAATTACAAATGATTGCACCTGCACCCACAATTATGACAACTAACCCAAAAAAACCTGTTCCATAATAAGTTCCACACTGCCCACTAAAAGCTTCTAAACATCCACTAGCACAAATCCATAGCTCCTCCACTAGTCACTGCAGGTCACTTGACTTCAATAACTCATCAAGATTGAAGTTAAGAACTCATTAACTGCATTAAGTAGCTTCCACGGCGCGTTCCCAGCACCACTTAAAACATGCCAGAGAGTCCACAGAACAATGCAATAACTCAGCCCACACGTCCATTGAACGTCAACGCACCACCTTTCAGCTTCACTTTTGTTTGCGGGATGCGCGCGGGGCCGCTGTAAGCTTCCAGGCAAATGACCAAGTCTCAGGTTTCCGACAGATTAGAGACAACGCGCAGCATAAATATTGTCGTTGGACTCGTTCTTAATGACGCGTGACGATGCTTGATGCTCTTTCATTACCACTGAATTATTTATGTATCACGGTGCACCTGGATCAAAAAATGAGGTGTTTAGCAATATTTGCATTTTTGGTTATGTGAGATTTTTGCTGTTTGCTAATTGATTGGTTGTGTGTGGCGCGAGAAAATATGGTTGAAGGCAAAATTCCGAGATGACATCAGAAAATGAAAGATTTTTTTTTGAATTTTGATAAAGCATTTTTTTTTGTTGATAAAAAAGGGGATTTTTATTTGATTTTTGTGCTTCGGTATAAAGCCGAGTCTCGTGCAATAATTTTGGTTTTTCAAAGTGCTTCCAAAAATGTCATAATAAATCTGTCGAAAAAACGGTGAAAAAATTTAATGTAGTTTTTCTGAATTCTGAAGATTTATTATAATATATATATTCGGGGGATTCACAATTTTCGCATAATTCGACTTTTTGTTTTATGTCTGTACAAATACATCTATCCCTCCTCGATTTATACGGTAATTTATTTATTTTTTGAATAACGAATTTAATAAAAAAAACTGTATTAAGAAAATCATAGCGGCTATCTAGCTCAGCTCTGCATCAATCTATTACCAAGGACGCATCATCAAAGAATCGAGAGCTCTTATAGAGGCTTGGCTATCTATGAAACTTATAACGCTACATTCTTTGTAGGTTCCAAGCTCATTGTTTAGCAGGCCTTCAGGATCGCTTGAAAGACACTAGCGTGCACCGGAAGGTGCTAGATCAGTAAACCGCTAATGGTCTCTAGATAGACCCCTGCCCCAAACACCCCGTCACTTCTTCAAGACGTCTCAGTGTGTCCACCCTCTTATTGAGGGTATTTCGACCGACAAGTCTCTTCTGAAGGTCAATATAGAGGGGAGGTAGTCTTTGGTTGTGGCAACCATACCCTCGTATTCCCTTAGGGCAGTATTTCACCGGGAGACCATAGCGGCGCAACCAGTCGCTGCCACCAACAAAATGTATACAGCTCCATAGAGAGTACCTCACCTGGTGTCCGCTTGGTTGCGTAACCAATTTGGCGGCGCGATCAGCACGGACGCGTGCACAGAATATAACTGGCAGCGCCACCACCACTATTTAGTATAGCACTGTATGGTGCATCACTCACTCGGCCGCCACTTCTCATTCGCACGCGAACGCTCTTGTTGTCAAGACGTTTGTTAGTTGCAGCGCTACGATGGATAATTCCGATACAGAAAAGTTTATTATCGAAATTCAAAATAAACTATCTATTTGGGATACTGATACTGTGCCCGCAGTGTGGTGTGGCGATTCTGGTGTCTCGTTTTGGTAGCTCAAAGACCCCACGTGCGTCGCCGCCATGGTGTCCCGGTGAAATACGTCTCTTAAGGTAGAAACAGAATGGCACGGCGACCGTGGCGGAGTCCGCCGCTCAGAGAGTTTCCCATACATTTAATTTCTCCCCAGGCCGCGCGGACAAATTAAATGTATGGGAAACTCTCTGAGCGGCGGACTCCGCGACGGTCGCCGTGCCATTCTGTTTCTACCTTTAAGGTCAAAACAGAATTGCGACTGCTACGGCGGACTGCAAAGTCGGTCGTTTCGCGCAAATGTAGAACAACGTTGTATAACGAAATTACAACTGCAGCGGCACTGCGTCGCTAAGTCGAAGTCGGCTTACAAAATATAATTTTTTTCAAACACAATTTTTGGATATGCAAAACGTCACGTCTCAATAGAAGTTTCGGTTGCAATTTCGTTATACATTAACTGCACCGTCCAACTATGACATAAATCGTAGTTGCAGTCAGGGGCGTTTCCAGCCAACTGGCTAGGGGGGGGGGGGTAATTTAAAAAAAAGAAAAACTTAAATATTTTTTTTATTCCATTAATTCCATTTGCACCCTCCCCAAGCCACCGCGAGCTGAAGTTGCCATTTCACCCCCCCCCCCGACAATGGTCAAAAATGTCTGCCACTAGTATTAAACGGTTATTTAGCCCTAATAGAACCTACATAAGCAGCAGCAGAAATTTTTTTCAATTTTAGCCCCTTTTTTAACCCCCCCCCCGAACCATCTAACTCGAGGTGGGTGGACTTCCCGTAAAAATGTCATATTATAAAAAATCCTTGAAAATACTTGAAAAGCTTATATACCAAACGGCAGAAGGTTGGGATCACGGTATACAGAAACAAGGTAATGTAAAAGAGACTGACAGCTTCGAATATCGTAGAAAAAGGTCTCCGAGTGACGTCAGCACTAATGCAGAAACAACCACAATAACTTCAATTTTATATGGGAAGAGGTCGCCGAGTGACGTTGCCGTCTTACGATATACAGTCTTTTACATTGGCCTGTTTCACACGGGACGACGGCCAACCAACAGAAATCGTACGATATTCATCTTTTTAGAGAAGAGGGTGAGAGAGGACGATGGGGAGGGAAGATTTTCCCATCCAACTTTCTCACACGATTTTCGATACGACTTTTTGACAGCGGTGTAGTTGTTGTTGTTTTTTGTTCTTTTTGCTGGGAGAATAAAAGAAAGAGAAATGACTTTCGTTTCACTCGGAAAGTACTCAAAAGAGAATTAAAATAAAAGCAACAACAATAAGCGTTTTGACGTACAGTTGGTTGGAAATATTGGCCCGTGTGAAAACCCGTACGACTTTTTGTCAAATTTCAAAAGGTAGTGGACGATGACAGCAGATTTTGTTGGTTGGCTGTCGTCTCGTGTGAAACAGCCCATTACCTTGTTTCTGTATAGGCCTGTTTCACACGGGACGACGACCAACCAACAGAAATCGTACGATATTCATTTTTTTTAGAGAATAGGGTGAGAGAGGACGATGGTGAGGGAAGATTTTCCCATCCAACTTTCTCACCCCTCTTCTCTAAAAAATAAATATCGTACGATTTCTGTTGGCTGGTCGTCGTCCCGTGTGAAACAGGCCATACCGTGGTTGGAACGACACGATTTTTTCAAGTGCCAGCTCCCCTACTAAAAGGAAGAAAGTCATAGCTTCTCTTACGGCGCTTGAGCAGTTAACTTCATTTTGTTTACATAGGCTGTTTCCACACGAGCGTGCACACGACAGACAGAGTCGTCTGCAATCGTCAATTCTCTTTTGTCTTCGGTGAAAAATCGTATGAGCTTCTACATGAGGGAACAACTTGCAGGTAACAAATCATACTGTCTTTGTTGTTGTTTAAGACACTCTCTTTGCGAACAAAAGGGAATTTCAGAAAAAAACAACAATGAAAGAGCTGTCAAAACTGTCCCTTCCAGCAGTTTTGGAAAAATTCATAGATCGACGACTAGACTCACCATAACTTAACTTGTTTGTTTGATATATTGGTAATTTTTAAGAATAAAAATAAATAACCGAACGAAAATTCTTAGGGGGGGTAATTACCCAATTACCCCCCTCTGAAATCGCTCATGGTTGCAGTCGGCCGTCGCAGTCGCAATTCTGTTTTGACCTTTAAGGCTCAAACAGAACCAATCCGTTCCGTCCGCTCCGTTCGTTTTTTTCGGACGGCTGGACACAACCAATCCGCTCCGTCCGTCCGTTTTAAATCAGCTGATCAGTTGACAAATAAAATATTTTGGAATTTATCATGTGAAAGTAGTTGAAAGTTGATTATGACTTCCCAAATATTATCTTTTTTATAACTTTTGTGGTAGGAATTATTCTTTTTGTCATTCTTTGTGACATTTAACGTTTTCAATAAAACCTTCTGTATCCATGATGGTGTCAAACTGAATGTCTTTCGGTCCGTTCGTTCCGTCCGCTTGGTTGTGGCTACCGGTCCGTTCGTCTCACGGCAAGCTTATAGAAATGTCAAACGTCCAACTTTAAAAACGGACGAAACGGATTGGTTCTGTTTGAGCCTTTAGTCTAAGGGCACTGCACGAAGCTAAGTTTTTGATGTGATGATCGTGAGGGAGCAAGTGCAAAGGTCCCTGATTTCCCTATTGTTGTCGTCCTATGGACTCTTCCCAAATTTGAGACATTATAGGCCCGGCCCAGCGCTGGCTACCACAGCAGCGAGCTGTACGTGCTGATTGGACGCCAACAGTACCGTCTTGGCCTTGACATCCCACCTCGTGCCGAAAGTCTTTTTACAAGCGTAGAATGCTAACCAGGCTTTCTTTACCCTTTCCACGATGTTGGAGTTCCAGTTGAGTTTTAGGTTCAGGATTAGACCCAAAAATTACACCCTGGGTATGCCCATCCAACCAAGGGAGGTTGAAGGTGTACATGTTCGTTTTCCCAGCGAATAGCAAGATTTCGTCGATTACCGTAATCTAGTAGTAAATTTGAGGGAAAACGCCAAAGCACATCAGACAGTTGTATTAGTCATGTCATATGTTCCTATTTAGTCGAGGCAATGAAGCAAAAAAGTTCCTAATTGGTTGGACGCGGACGGATCGGAATGTGGTTTTTTGCATTCGCTTCCAAAAATTATTTGTAAAAAATGGCCCATTTTTTTTCTGAACAAACCGGAAATTGCACCTGTTCACCTGTATGTATGTTTGTATGTATGTAGACAAATCTTGCAACTTGATTTTGACCAACTTCCATATAACCGATCAACTTGAAATTTTGCTTATATGTATAGTTCGCGTGACAATGCAATCTGACCATTTTGTAAAAAAAATCAAGATGGCGGTTCCAAGATGGCGGCCGAAGTTTGCAATTTTGCTCCTCGACCCCCGACATGGGTATCAAATGAAAGGGTATGACAAGTACAATACAATTACCTATGTGGCGTCATTTCAAATTCAGAATGGCGGCCAACACAAAATGGCGGATTACCTTTTTCTTTACAACGCGCTCGATATGGGTATCAAATGAAAGGAAATGACAAGTAGAATACTATTACCTCTGTGGCGTCATTCGAAATTCAAAATGGCGGCCAACACAAAATGGCGGACTACCTTTTTCTTTACAACACCCTCGGTATGGGTATCAAATGAAAGGAAATGATGATGATTTAAATCTAATATGGCGGTCACTACGAAATGGCGGAAGACATATAATAGACTAAAAAGTAGAAAATAAAAAATATAGTTTAAAAAAACTAAAAAATACGCTTTTATTTTAAAATGAACTAAAAAATAAAAAATAATTTCGAATGCTTTTGGAATGTTTTAACTTTGTAAATAAGAGTCAGAACTGGCCCAAATCGGGTTCTCGGGGGTTTTCGAGGTCGCTGATCACGATTATGATGTTCAAATTTACCCACAGCCGACCTGGAGCTCAGGAACGCCGATGAACGTCATCTCCGCGGGACTCTCCAGAAAATCACGCGCGGAACGAGAGAAACTCGGCACTCGGGGGTTTTTTGGGACGTCATCCCCGAGAATTTTCCTGACAAGATTGTAACTAATATATCAAATTCTTGATCAAGTGACACATCGGTAGTCTGCTCATTTTCTTGGTCATCGACTGACGTACTCATAAGGAGAACATCTTCCTCATCTAAGGCCTCTCTCTCTGCCGCAATAACGTGTTCAACTGAATATCTTTCAGTATTCAGGCAAGTTGAGCCTTCACAAATTTTACAGGCAAGATTGCAAGGGAGGCCGTGCTTCTTGCAACTACAGGTCATCAGATTACAATATCCTGACGCCACAGAGGTAATAGTATTCTAATTGTCATTTCCTTTCATTTGATACCCATACCGAGGGTGTTGTAAAGAAAAAGGTAGTCCGCCATTTTGTGTTGGCCGCCATTTTGAATTTCGAATGACGCCACACAGCTAATAGTATTCTACTTGTCACACCCTTTCATTTGATACCCATACCGAGCGCGTTATAAAGAAAAAGCTAGTCCGCCATGGGTATCAATGTCGGGGGTCGAGGAGCAAAATTGCAAAATTCGGCCGCAATCTTGGAACCGCCATCTTGATTTTTTTAAAAAATGGTCAGATTGCATTGTCACGCGAACTATACATATATGCAAAATTTCAAGTTGATCGGTTATATGGAAGTGGGTCATAATCAAGTTGCAAGATTTGTCTACATACATACAAACATACATACAGGTGAACAGGCGCAATTTCCGGTTTGTTCAGAAAAAAATGGGCCATTTTTTACAAATAATTTTTGGAAGCGAATGCAAAAAACCGCATTCCGATCCGTCCGCGCCCACCCAATTAGGAACTTTTGGCCTTTTTAGTGCTTCATTGCCTCGACTAATTGGGGTGTCTGCTTACTACAATAATTAGGATAAGAAAACTGCTCCACTTCCTTAAACATAGTCTGATTAAGTAGTTATGATGAATTTTCTATTGTGAAATAAAACTATACTAATTATTTTTCTCTACTCTTCCAGTGGCAGCGCGATGTACAAATGGTACGTGAGCTGAACGTTGATATATATCGTTTCTCACTATCCTGGCCGCGAATCCTGCCAAATGGTTACGCAAACGTTATTAGCCGCAAAGGAGTACAGTATTACATAAATTTAATAGATGAACTACGTAAATACAATATTACACCAATGGTAACAATTTACCATTGGGAGCTGCCACAAAGACTGCAAGAAATGGGAGGCTGGACAAATCCGGAAATTATAGATTTATTCGTTGATTACTCTAAAGTCGTATTTGAGCTATTCGGAGATCGCGTCAAGGTATACAACAACATAAAAATTATAATCAATTTCGCAGTTTAATTGTTTTTTTTATTTTCTAATTAGATGTGGACAACAATTAACGAGCCTTGGCATGTGTGCGAGCATGGATATGGCGTTGATTATATGGCACCAGCCCTTGATTATCCCGGCATTCCCAGCTACCTGTGTGGTCATAATTTGCTAAAAGCACACGCTGATGTCGTTCACATGTACCGCAACCAGTTTCAAGCTAGGCAAAAAGGTAAATGCAGCTTTTGATTGCCAATTAAGTGCAAATAGCATAATAAGCAATCTGTGTGAACAGCTCAAAAGACATCTTAATATTCTTAGAAAATCAATTTTGAAAACATGTCATTAAGCTGTTATCAGAATGTCAAGGCTTTGCATAATTATAGGCCCCCCTTTATAAAACGGCGCATTTAGTTTGTACTATGCAAATGATCCTTGATATTTTTAATTAATATTAAAATCACAATAAAAAATATTAAATTATCTCAGGTAAAATTGGAATCACTCTCGATGTATCATGGCCAGAACCAAGAACTGATTCAGATGATGATAAAGAGGCTTCCGAAATGGCAATGCAGTTTTATGTAAGTTGTTTTTAACTGTAACAATTCACTTAATTGCAGTTAGTTAATGCATATATGTAATTACAGGTTGGATGGTTTGGTCATCCAATATTTTCAAAACGTGGTAACTATCCACAAGTAATGATTGATCGTGTTAATGCACTTAGTAAAGAACAAGGATTCACAAAATCACGTTTACCAAAGTTCACAGCTGATGAAATTAGGCATATTCGTGGCACATCGGACTTCTTTGGAATTAATACATATACTACGAATCTTGTCTATAAGAATGATCATAATAATACTGGAAATCTTAGAGTGCCGTCATATAATCATGATATGGGTGTTATTGAGGTTCAAGATCCAGATTGGAAAGGATCAGGATCAGTTTGGTTAAAGGTTAGTATTTTTTAGTTTTGATAGTGCTTATGTTTTGTTATGTAATTTGGCATTAATTTTTATGGTTATGTTTCGTTGTAGTATAATAGTTCAATTGTTTCATAATAATATCAGTAAAAATTGTCTGCGCTAACTAATCGATCGCTAAGTATTGATCAAAGTCAGATCAAAGGCTTATTGTAAGAGGCTTCAGTGAATTTGAATGAATGTTTAATATTCTTTCACGATTTCAAAAATGGAATCAACTCTGCATCAGGGTATTTGCATTAAATTTTGTGTTAGAAGCGGATTTAACGGTGCAAAGACCTTGCGAAATGCGTTTCGATACTTGATTTAACGATACTACAAAAACAAACGTTTATGTCTGGCACGAACGATTCTGAAGTGATCGTGAGTTCATCCATCGAAATCGACGAAAACGTCGATAAAATCAGAGAAATGTTAGTCGAAAACCGTAAATTGATTATCAGAGGGCTTGAATATCGCTTATGGATCCAAGGGAGAGATCAAGAAATTTTGATTAATTATTTAGGCGTAAAGCTGGTGTCAAAACACCTAAATTTCATTCATTCAAAAAGACATGATTTTCGAAGACTTAATCTGATCCAACATTCATGAAAACGCATCATTACTGGAACTGAGACGTGTCTATGAGTGTAACAGGCAATCCAGCCATCAAGCGAGTGAATGGCGTACACCGAATGAGCTAAGTCGGAAAAAATCACGTCGTTTTCAGTCGAAAAAGGTGATGCTAACGATTTTCATGGATTAAAACGGTGTTGTGCATCATCAATTCTTGCCAGAAGGTCAAACAGGCAACAAGGAGAAGTTTGACTTTAACAATTCGCTAAAAAAGACCGGATTTGTGGGTAAACAAATAGGGGATTTTGCACCACAATAAAGCACCGTGGTACAATACCATCGTTATCCGTGAATTTTTGGCTAAGAACAGAACGAACATCTTTCAACAGCTATCGAATTCAGATTCGCAAATTCTTCCTCCAGCCAGCCGGCCTGGCTACAATCTACAAATCCTACATTGAATACAGGACAAGGCCTCGACAAGGTGCAAAATCGTGCCATCAAACTCATTGGTGAAGACGCCTATATAGACTCATTACGCCACCGTAGGAACGTAGCAGCCTCGGTATTACATAGCAACTGTTCCACTGAAATTAGGAACCTCCTGCCTGTACGGCAATATTTTTCCTGCAACACAAGACTAGCCCGCTCGGCCTACCCCCCCACCTTACAGCTCCCGTTTCGCGCACAAAACGGTCTAGAAGTTAGTTTATGAATAGAACAACTCAACTGTGGAATAATCCATTCGGTATTTCCGAACTCGTACAACATCTTAAAGTTTAAACATAAGGTTCATCGACATTTCCGAAAACCGCACCACCCACGCCCCCTCTAACCTTTCCACTAGGGGTGCTAAGGGGTTTCTAAAAAAACAATATATTTTGCTCCCTGCGACTTGTTCCTGTTCGGTCAATTCAAGAAACCGCTGTGGGAAAGGCCTTTGAGGAGCCGAACGTAACTTCAATCTTTATAAGATTCGGGCCTGTTAAGGAATCTTCTTCCAGTAGTCTTTACATCTTAGTAGCTCTCTCCACTTTGCTATGCGTAGTTTTCGTATAGCGTCTAGCACGTCATCCATCCATCTTTGTCCTCCGCATCTTTTTCTTCATGGTCTGCCTACCATTGAGGATTCCATTTAATTACATACATTTCATTGACATAAACAAAAACTGACAGAATCCGCCAGAAAAGTTACTAGAACTATCTGAAATTCAATATAATTCCAAGTTTCACTTGAGGTCTTTCACACACATATGTATATTATCATTTAGAAACCAATAAACGGTTTAAAATAGCAAATATATGCTGGTCGTAATCCAACGTCTTTCCTATTGGAAGTTAATTTCTTCTTAGTGTCAGCAACATCTAAAAAAAGAATAATTAGTTTTATTCTTAAAAATAAAATATATAAATTTGATTTTACATAATAAAACACATACAAACTCGAACCTCAGTTTGACGAACCCTTTTTTTTTAGAGAACAAAACACCTGTCAATCTTCATAAGCTTATTCATTCAGAAATTTGACAGTTCCGAAATTGAAGGAAATTGATTCGATTTAAGTAAAATAGGAAATCAATTTATCTGTCATTTAACAGTGTCTGCTTAAATAATCCCGGAGTTGTTTACAAATTATTTAATTGAATTTCCTGAAAATTAATTACTCTACATTAACATCCATAAAATATTTAATTTTGGGGTAAAAACGATTCCTGCTGTCATTTTTGATTAATTTTTAGAGTTCGTGGTGACTTCATTTAAATTATGTCACAAAAAAATGAGTTAATGGTGAAATTTAAATCTGTATTAACAACTCAATGTCCTTTCTTAACAATTCTCCATTTCCAAGATAAAGTTGAGCCATGAAAATACCAAAAACATATAAATATAATTGCAATAATTTAGTTATTTTTTATAACTCTGACAATCGATATTTCCATTCACCTCGCATTAAGGCTAAAAAATGTTAACAACTTTATTACTCCTCACATAAAAATTAAAGAAAACAAAAAAAAACCTTCGATCAACTTCCACTAATTGACACAATCGTTTGTTATTAATGGAATACAAAAACTGTCAAGACTGCAATTGCTCACAATTATAAGCAATTATGACGGTATCGAGAGTGAAACTTTGATTGTTTTGATTTATTGCAGGTGTGTAATTGATTACATTTATGCTGCCGGAGAATTCCATTACGAGAAGCATAAGACTAGAGATGTAATGTGCAGGCAGAAGGCAAGTCATTGTGCGGTTCATCGGTGAACATCCTTAAACAAATGATATTGATTAATGGCGCCTAGTTCTTGCTTAATCGTGGTTATGATAATACCTACTCAGGTGCCTTTATGTTTGTGATTTATGGGAGTTTTGTTAAATGATGATTACATTGTTGAACCGGATGCTCTTGTTATTTAGTCAGGGTTTTCTTTGTTATAGATTTAGCAAATTGTTTTTGAAATATTAAGGTTAATATATCAGAAATTGAATCAATTTCTTTTTTGCCTCATTACATCTCAGACACTTCGTCTTCCTTAATGGCGCTACAGAGCTTGTACCACTTGAAGTCTCTTCTTCCAGTCGTCTCTACGTTTTGCTAGTTCTCTCCCGTTTGCTATACGAAATTTACGTTTTTTTTCTGGTGCGTCTTCCGTCCACCTCTTTCTTGGCCGTACTACGCTTGTTTTTCCTGTTGGCCTACCATTGAAAATCCGAGCTAGCGTTTTCAAGGTTCGTACACCGTATCCAAGGCATCGTAGTCTGCCCGATTTTATTTCGTCAAATATTTCTTCAAGCTCTTCCGTTCGTTCTAATTCGTTTTGGTTAACCCTTACGGGAGCAAATATTCTTCTTCGACATTCTGTTCATCGTTGAAAATCTTATCGGTTGTGACTTGCCTGGGATGACGCCATCCGTTTGATCAGCTTCGAGACCTTATTTATTTATCTATTATTTTTGTGTTAGGTTCTGCCTTTGCATCTTCTTCGGTGGCTCTACAACCCAATTCGAGCCGTGACCTCCATCAGCTTCTTCCTTCAGGCGTCTCTGCTCCGCAGCTTGCCTCCAGTTTCTGATGTTAAGGAGTTTTGCTGCATCAGCCTTAACACTGTCTTCCCACCTTGACCGTGGTTTGCCAACTGGTCTTTTGCCATCTGGTAGTAAATATAAGGTTTTTTTTGATATCCTTGAGTCATCCATTCTTTGGACATGGCCGGTGCAGACTTCGCTCTTTGGACTGTTCTAGTTCCTAAACTTATGTTTTCTATCTTTGAACTCATTTTTAATCTTTTCTAAACTCTTCGTGTCCATAACCTATGAAAATGGTTTATTGTTCAGTCTACAACATTCTTATATACACTCACCAGTTTCATTCATCATCGAACCAGTCGTTCTGATTTTTACGATTTCTGCCAACTAATTAGTCATCTATATTTTGAATTTCCTCTTTAGGACTTACTTTTTCCTCACTGATGGCGAATCCTAACGAATGCCCGTAGATGTTTCTGACCATTGTATTGCGTAGGGCAGCTGTGTGGATGCGAGCTTGTTCAGCGGATAGAATGCGTTTTTGCAATGTAATGTGTTCTCGAACCACCATCCCAACAAGATGGTGCTCCAAGTAGAATTTGGCATCTGGGTACGTAGGTAGAGCCATCATAACGAAAGGTGATAACGGTCTATCGACACATAATCTTTTTGGTTCAATGTAACTTCTCCCAGTGGCTTTACGAATATTCTTACGCGCAAACCTAGAACTAGCAATGACCAAGTACGTACGTACCAAATGCAATATCTATGTCTCGTTGTCCATTGCCATTTGGGTTCTTATGGAAAGTTACATCGTAGCTCCGGTAGTTTTTTTCCTTACACATTCGCTTCTTTTTATATTCGGTGACTCGTTTCTAGCTGCTCGAACATGTGTGTTATGTTCTTTAATGTGGGTCGCACGCGAAAGATTCGTTAAGCCGATAATCTTAAGTTTCATCTTTTTCATGATCAGGTTTTTTTTGCAAGACACCATTCCCTGTACATCGTATCTCTTGGATGATTGTTATGTGAGCAAGTCAATAATTATTGCCGCCTTCCATTTATTTGGCAATCTTTCTTCGTTCCATATCTGCTCTAAAATAGGATTAATATCTCTGATATTACTTTAATGTTGGCTTTGAACAGTTCAGCTGGAACACCATTTAGGCCTTGTGATTTCTTATTTTTCAGCTTCACCATTGCTTATTTGACTTCTGGCAGCGCTGGTGGATTTTTATTGAATGATACCCAGGTCCGATGTGTTACGTCTTCCTTCTATATTGATTGCTATTCACTGACCCTGGTTACATGACGTTCGAAATTGATTTGAAACATATTTGAAATACATTTCGATCTTATGCAACCACAGATCGATTTGAAATAGGATTGACTCGATCCGGTACAAAAAAAATTTCTTTGATGGAATTGAAATTGAATCAAGTGCCTTGTTTTTTTAATCTGTTCTATTCTGTTTTGTCCTGGAACATTAAAAAACGGCAAGGGAAATTTTCATTTTTATTTACATAAATTACGGCTTTGGGCATTTTAATTTCTTCTAATATTGCATAAAGATCGGTCTTATTTATCTCTCCATTAATTTTTCTCGTTTTTCATTCAGTAAACAAAACATTTTACTTTATTTGTCAACTGTCAAGTTAAAAAACGTATGTGAGAAAAGGGAAATTTAAAATTTCCCTTTGTGCTGGATAGTATTTTTGATAATTATCGAGGACAAGACTTTTGTATGGAAGCTGTTCTGTTCTGTGCTGGAACAGATTAAAAAAACACCCCTCAGAATGTGCATGTAAACACAAATTAAAATTAGATCGAATTTAATTTTGACGTTTATAGGTTATTTGGTTTTTTTTTGTTTGGAGCGTTTATTTTCTGTTTACAAAAGTATTTTGTGTTATGAAAAGTGCTTTTAGTCATGACTAAACGAAATATATGGACAAATGAAGAAACAACATGCTTGCTTCTATTTAACATCCAAAATCTCTTGGGCTTCCTCTTAGGAATTTTTGTATGGCAATAGTAAGCATGGCTTCCATGCTTTTAAAAAGTTTTAAACTATTAATTTCCTACTTTTTGGATAAATTTCACAAAAGTCTCCTTCTTTTTTTTCACATGCTGATTATGTATTTTCAAAATTATTGAAATAAGCAGAAAAAGTTTGCAAAATTGGCATTTGTCATCTGTCAGTTTCAATCCTATTTGGATTTAATTTCAAATCAGTAACTCAATCGAGAAAACATAGATCGTATTTCAAACCACTTTCAGGTCGAGCTTTCGATCGCCTCATGTAACCACGATAACTACTGACCTCTCTCTGTTGGTTTCGCTGTGTATAGTATTGACGCCATTTTCGTATCTGATCTTCCGGAGCTGTAAGTAAACGTCCTTGCTTTACTCTTTAAGGGCAGGTTCTCATTTGATCGACCAAAAAGTAGCTCAACTTTGGCATTTTTTTTTGGGAAAATGAAAAAAGCTATCAAAATTCTGTTTAGTATTTTTTTTATTGTACATTTATGTGTACGTTGTGATTTTTTTTTTCAAAAAAAAACAAAATGGCGGCTGTTATCAGCTTCCGCGTAGTTCGTGTTTTAAAAACACTGCCAATTGGTGGAAGAGTTTCTGGATCGACATCGACCTAAAATAAAAAAAAATGAAAATTGTAGGTCAAACTACATTAAATGGACTGGAGGTTATACCGTTCATTTTTTAAAAAAGTTGAAAATTGACAAAATGGCGAGCGTTCAAAATTTAAGTGCTTTTTTGAGGTTTTTTCCGTTGAAAAAATAGTTAACATAATAATTTTTCATATTTTAACGGTATAACCTCCAGTAAAATCATTTTACTTTCGAATGCAGCAAATCCGAAGTAAATCGGTGCAGCCGTTCTCAAATAAAGTCTTCCACCAATTTCAAAATATTCGTTCGGAGATAAATGGCTTCAAAGTTACGGATGATATTTTCGTTATTTGTATTAAGTTTTTCGTTTAGTTTGATGAATGTAATTCAACCTCCGTTTCGAATTTTATAACAAAACATGTATATGTTTTTTGAGTTGCTGAATCCGAATCTGGAATTATTTTTTCAAAATTCAAAATGGCGGATCCAATATGGCGGACCAAAAAATGAAATTTTGACCGATTCTTAAATTTTTTTTTAAATTCAATTTCTTTTCAGTCAATAAACTGTTGTACTGCTCGGATCGACATAAAATTTGAAAACAATATTTTTAACATATTGTTCTTCAAGAAAATCAAAAAAAAAATCGAAAATTTCAAAATTTCAAATGAGAACCTACCCTTAAGGGAACGAATGCGGCACTTACTTTATATACTATACATACCTGCCCTATTCCGCCGATGACTACCATAGAATATAACGTAATATGTATAAAAATGGCTACAAATCGATTACTGGAAGCATACTCTTGTATATACTATGGAATACTATTTGTAATCTTTCTTCTACTCTTTCAGTTCATATTCTCTCGAACCACAGCAAACTTCCAGACATAATGAACCTTTTAACCATTTAGTTATACATGCATCTTTTTACCTACAACAATAAAAACACTCGATTAAACTAGATTAAATTTGGACATTTTTAACTTCCCAGTAGGAAGTTATTGTAATCGGTCCGAAAATCGGATTCGAAATTTTCAATGTATTTACACGTTTCAAGGTCCCAATAGCATTTTAAGCAAAAATTTGAGAAGAAATATGTGTGTGTGTGCGTACGTATGCGGTCATTTTTTCCTGCACGATTTCGCGCGAACCGAAAAAGATATCGACTTCGTTCAGGTGCCGTTCGAAGCGTGTTTAAGGAAATATGATCTGAAAAGATTTTCATAAAAATTGGTCGAGCCGTTTTTTTGTTTGAACGACTTAAGTGATTTTTGTACCAGGACGATTTCGCGCGAACCAAAAAAGATATCGACTTCGTTAAGGTGCCGTTCGAAGCGTATTAAAGGACATATGAATTGAAAAGATTTTCATAAAAATCGGTCGAGCCGTTTTTTTGTTTGAAAGACTTAAGTGATTTTTGTACCGGCACGATTTCGCGAGAACCAAAAAAGATACCGACTTCGTTAAGATGCCGTTCAAAGCGTGTTAAAGGAAGTATGATCTGAAAAGATTTTCATAAAAATCGTTCGAGTCGTTTTTTTGTTTGAACGAATACTGAGAAGTTAATCTTGTGGACCGAAAGGGTCAAAAGCCACATCCCAACTAGTTTCATAAAGATTTCATTTTTCATAATCTATTACACATAAATTTTCTAATTCGTTGATATCTTTGTTCGTCTATGAAACTTCTGTCGTATAATCCATTTCGTTCGTTACGTTTTCATCAACTTTAATGAAAGAACATACCTATATTCACTCAGTTACGTAGTGTCACATCCTTCATAGTATAATCTTTTTTTTAACAAAGAAGAGAACAAGACCAATGTGTGTTTTGCGAGAATAAATGTAAATAATAGGTGCGTTTCATTTTCATTGGAGTACGTACTCTGGAGCAGTTAGGCGCACACCGGCGTAGTTACAGCTACCCCAGCCCATATAGTGGTGTAGCAGCATCTAATCCGATGTGCGCCCAACTATGCTGGCGTACGTACTCCAATGAAAATGAAACGCACCTATTGCTACAAAAATTTTATTCCTTAAAATCGATTGAGTTTTCTCGTCACCGACTCTGTCTTCAGTATTCAGTCCACAAGTAGTTTGTTTTTTCTTTGCCTTCATTCATTATTGATTCCATTCCGTCAGCCCTTCCCAAATGTAAAACTGTTCGATCATAAGCAGAGACCAAAATTCGCTACGAAAAAGAAAATCCCCAAAAAAAAGAAAGCATAACCCTAAATAAAAATTAATGCCCAATTACAGGATATAGCGCAATGCTCCCCTTCGTACAGCTTTGACCATCAGGTAATAAATTTTTATTCACAATCAAATTTATACTTTTCCTTAGGTGGTCCCCTTCGGCCTGTACAAACTACTGAAATGGATAAACAAGGAATACAACAATCCCCCCGTCATTGTAACAGAAAATGGTGTTAGCGACCGGGGCGGCCTCAACGATTTCGATAGGGTCGACTACTACAACGCATACCTGATGGCTACTCTCGATGCCATCGAGGAAGGATGCAACGTTAAGGGATATATAGCATGGAGCTTGATGGACAGCTACGAATGGAAGGCTGGATACACGTGAGTTTTAGATAAACAAACTTTAATTGGATTTTGTGTGTATTAATTAATGTTTTCAATCGAATAGGGAAAAGTTCGGATTATATCATGTCGATTTCAAGCACCCCAATCGCACTCGTACACCGAAGGTATCTGCCAAAGTCTACGCTCACATCGCCAAAACTAATATGATTGACTGGAATTATCGACCAACGGTAGAAACAAACGTGATTGCTGAAGCTCAGCTTTCTGGTAGCTCATCGGTTAGGAGTGACTTCGTTCAAACATGCCTCGGGTTGAGCATCCTGTGGCTGGCTATGCGTACGTTCTGTTAGATAAAATAAGTTTAGCGAATAAAGCTCACAAAATGTGATATTTTACGTAAATGTTTAAGGAGTGTAGAGATTGAAAACAAACTCAACGCCAGCGGAGAGCTGTGGTACTCTTGTCTCTATATAAATGTTGTTTTAAGGATTAAGTGTAAATACTTAGAGAAATGCACGTAGTTATTTTTAGAGATCATATTCTAATCTAGTAAAAGGCAACGAGTTTGCTCCTAAGTAATTATTTTGTACACACACACACACACACATTTTTTTTACACAAAAGTATTTTATCGTTCGTTCAATTCGCTTATAATAATTCGTATTTCAACACAACACGTTTTACACACAATTCATTGATTCAAGACGACATTCAATTCGTTATTGTACACTATTATTTATTTTTGTAATTTAGATTGATTATGATTAAGTTATAATAAATTGTAAATAGTTATGTAATAATATTTTGAGTTTTTTTATTGTATTTTATGTAAGTCGAAGTAAACCTTCCAAACTTAATGTTTAACTCCTGAAATGAGTGTTGTCCTAATATAGCTACAGGCAGGGGCGGCGGAGGGCGTGGGGATGGGAGGAAAAGAGTACACGCACTTTCGCTTTGGGTGGGGAAATCCACACCCAAAATATTTTATGTACACCTAATAACCAAAGGAACTTGGTCGAAGGGCTGTCAACAAGCAAGGCTTTTCCTACGAAAACCAAATATGTTAACCAACAAAAATAGTCAACCAACAAAAATCTGCTGTAATCGACCCGTCCCAGAAGGAGAAAACAACAACAACAATCACATAGATTTAAAAATCCAGTGAAAGGGTTCGTTCAAAACATCTGCCCAGCCCTTCGTCCTCGCTTAACCTCTTCTCTACTGTTTCTACTGTGAATATATTGTCCCACTCATGTGCACGCCTTCTGCCAGAAATACTCATGTCCATGCTTGCGGAATCAAAAACAGAGCAGTGAACCCGTTTAGCCGTGTTCACGCTTGCGGAATACGGACCCTAGTTCAATTACAGAGGTCAAGCAGCGTTGGAAGTGATCAGTACTCAGTTGGGGACCGTACAGGTAAAACGACACTGGCATCTAAAAATATAAAGCTTTCGACACGGACGCAATGTGTGCTCTCATAACCACGCCGAAATTCTCAAATTTGTCGGTCGCTTTTTTCCACTCGGGATCAGCAGCAATGATTTTTCCTCAAGAGACCAAATAGAACTTACTGAGGCGCGAATGAGGCAAGACGTTAAGGCCTCATTCACTTACGAGGCCTTCGAGGCCAGATCGGCAGTCACCGCCCGATGAAGGCCACATATTATTCAGTCTGCGCGAGGGATGAGGACTTGAGGCAACCGCCTGACGGACAGGCGAACAGGAATTATTTCTATGCATATTTATCAAACCAGAAATAAATTCCGGCTGATTGCACTTTTTTTCACCCATTGCCTCTAAGAAAGCTTCAGACTGAATAGAAGTTCAGATTTTAAGGCACGGACTGACGATAAACGCCCACACACATAAACATTTCTGTCAGTTTTCCTAGACTGTAGGCCACGGCGGAGTGTGTGGTGATACTTGGCCTCAAGGCGAGAAACCTTCAGGCCACGGCCTGCCGGTGGCCTGTGTGTGAATGGGAGCCTTTAGAGGCCCTGTGTGGTCCTTAGGGCAATCTACACGGGGTCCACATAAGGCAGTGGGGCTCATAGATGTCCAGCCCGCCAAAATGACAGTCGGGTATAACCCCATAACTAAAGAATTTAAAACCATATAACTCGACAGTCGGTAAATTTACCGATTAACTTTTACGGTTATCTGCTCATATGCTCCCCACCCACAATGATTATGCTCCGCCGGCCTTGGCTACAGAGTATGTTGATGGATTACAGGTCTACATAGTGCCCTGAAAGTTTATACATTTTTCATACACGGGAAACTCACACAGCGTTTGTTTGAAACTACATCTTTTGGTCCCGGATTTTCCCTTTGAAGCTTAGAAGGATATGATGTTCTTCATTTATTAATAACTAGCAAAAACCCGCGTGCGTTGCAACGCCTTTAAATAAAAAAAGTTTATGTGTGCACTGTCCGCGGTAGGAAAAAAGTGAAAGAAACAACAAATCTTGAAAAAATGGTTTTGGATACCATATAAAAATTTAGAGTTACCTATAAAAAATATTGTAAAATTTCTTCTCGAGCGTTCGCGGTTTCGGCAGGGATTAATTGGAACAATTTGTTTCTTTTTAACAACTTTAATTTTAAAACAAAACTTTTTGCACATATGCGCTCCTCTTTTACTTCTCCCTCTTCCCAATTTTCTCGATGGTTCAGTTAGAACAACCGTACTAAATGGAGATGTGACGCTGCGTTATTGTTATATGTATTGTATGTATTCAAGTAGATGCCACTGAACATGAAACTTCTCGGTGAATAGGAATTTTTATTTTCACTTTTCGGTTAGCCGTTACACTGCCCCCTTCTTACTTAATGTTCGTCCCGATCACAGCTTCCGTCCTGTTCTTACCGGTCGAAATTTTTGGATGCGATAGATGGCATCGTTTAACCTCGTGATGGCAGTGGAGGGCCCTCCCATATTCTTTGTAATTTTGGCGATTTACCTTTTATTCGTCGAGGATTTTATAAGTACACTCGATAGCGTGGCAACCTTCACGACAATAGGGGAAATGACCAAGATACACTATGTTCAATGTTCTCTCATTTGAAGTTAGGATGTGAAGATTTTCAGATTTCACAACTCTTGAACAACCTACATACAGCTGACCGGAAAATGACACCTATTTGGTAAAATTCGTCGCCATACTGGCCCCGAAATTTTAAATTTATAAGTTTTGTTCATAAATTCGTTATTTACTACCTTAAAAACCCCCAGATACCGATTTTCATTGGAAACGGAATAAAATTCCCAAATTTATTGGCCATATTGGTGCGGCCATTTTGAATTTATAAGTTTTGATCATAAATTCGTTATTTGCAACCCTAAACACTCCTAGATATCCACTTTCATTGGAATCGGAATACAATTTGCAAATTTCGTCCGCCATATTGACGTGGTCATTTTGAATTTATAAGTTCTGATCATAAATTCGTTATTTGCTACCTTAAAAAACCCCAGATACCGATTGTCATTGGAATCGGTACGCAATTGGCAAATTCGTCAGCCATATTGACGCGGCCATTTTGAATTTAAAATTTCTGATCATAAATTCGTTATTTGCTGCTTTAAAAACCCCCAGATACCGATTTTCATGGAAATCGGAACACAACTGGCCAATTCGGGTGGCCATTTTGAATTTCAGCAGCCATTTTGAATTTATAAGTTCTGATCAAACATTCGTTATTTGCTACCACAAAAACCACAGAAACCGATTTCCATTGGAATCGGAACACAATTGGCAAATTTGTCGGCCATATTGGCGCGGCCATTTTGAATTTATAACTTTTGACCACAAATTCGTTATTAGCGACCTTAAAAACCCCTATATACTCACTTTCATTGAAATCGGAACACAATTTGTAAATTCATATTTGGGTGGCCATTTTGAATTTCGGTCATTTTTAATTTCAAAAATCGGGCTTCGAGGTGCATCATGGGGGACCCCCACGGACCTTCGTGCAAAATTTCGAAGCTCTGCGATGACTGGTGCGCCCGCTATAGCGCACACATCGCACACACACGCATACATACACGCATACAGAAACTTTCTTTTATTAATATAAAGATAAGATCATTCAGCTCGTGCTTGTCTGCAAAAGACCAATAACTTGGAATATCAAACCTAACATATAAAGCCCCTAATAATCGACCACCATACAGATACAGTGACCATCAGCGTTTCAATACCATCTATAACTGCAAGAATAAAGTCAATAAAAGCACATGTGCTTAACTAGACTCTAAAGACTCATTGTCATTATTTTTTTATATTTTCGTGTTCATAGCAGATTTTATGATTATCTAAAGAATGAAAGCCGTCATTATCGGTTTTAAAGAAATCAACTCTTCGCGTGCAAGGCAAATTTAAGAACATGAGCCTCATAAAAGTTCACCTACCTACAGAGGAATCTCCTAACGACGGAAAAGAAATAAAAATTCTTCGAAATAGTCGAAAGAAAACATAAAGCCTGTCCCAGGTGCGATAGGATTGGAGGTTTTAATGGATTTGGTCGTTGGTCTGGCTTACGTGTCAGAGTATCCGCCACAGACAACTTGTTGATAGACCTCTGCACCCTGAAGGCGCTGCAAATGTACCAAGGTGCAACCTCGACTCCCTGTGGCCTGAGAGTTTTCCGACACTGATAACTAACTATGTATTCTTGAAAAAGGCTCGAACTCTGCGAAACATAACGGGCAGAAACATCATCCACTATTCGTGAGAGAGAACTCGCCCTCAGTGAGTGAAGAGCAAGTTCTAGAAGCGAGATGCCGAACGTCGCAGGGGCAGGGGGTCGTGTTATGTATAAAATTTGTCTAAGGGAAATCTTTTAAATAATTACCCAAAACTACAAAACTGCGAACCTGAGCCATTTCAGAAGAATAATTTTCGCGCAACTTGTAATTCGGTGCGTGGGAAATGCAACGTAAGCAAATTTCACAGGTATTTTGGCAGCTTGAGGGTGGCTCAGGGCGCACGTTTCCTGAGTGTTAATTTAATCACGGCAGGTGGATTTTACTTAATTTCGTTAACAAAATATGTTTTAAATCGCAACCACGTGCCGTTAGTTATTCGGCAAGTGCTGAAAAATCCGCGGGTCATGTCGCCATTTTTGTTTATAAACAATTTAATGCGTGTAAAAGGATTCGCCCTAAACCCAAAATCATCTTGGAGCGTTGCGAAGACCACTTTTATGAATTGCTAAATGGCGAGATAACTGAGAAGTACAAGAGCCATGAACTAGCTCAAAAACAATAAGATCACGGAGGCAGAGGGCATCCCTGTGGATCTGCTCAAATTCGAAGAGCCTGCATTACGCCAATCTAATCAGAAAGTAATAAGTGCCCAAAAACGATCAAAATGTGATGCCAGAGGACTCGAAAAGAAGCGCAGCTGTGGACTGTACATAAAAAAGGCCGAGGCTATTCACACTGCAGAGTAGATAAGAGTAGATGAGAGTAGATGAGAATAGATGAGAGTAAATGAGAGAGTAGATGAGAGTATATGAGAGTAGATGAGAGAGTAGATGAGAGTAGATGAGAGTAGACGAGAGTAGATGAGAGTAAATGAGAGAGTAGATGAGAGTAGATGAGAGTAGACGAGAGTAGATGAGAGTAAATGAGAGAGTTATTTACTCCCATCTACTCTCATATACTCTCATCTACTCTCTCATTTACTCTCATCTACTCTCATGTACTCTCATCTACTCTTATGTACTCTCATCTACTCTTATTTACTCTCTCATCTACTCTCATCTACTCTTATCTACTCTGCAGTGCGAATAGCCACTCCCTTAGTTGAATACTACATGACATCCTGCAAAACGTCATAAGCCAATACCAGTGTGGTTTCAACCAGGAAAATCTGCAACTGTTCAACTAGGCAAGGGCGGCATCTCAATTTAAATGGGCGACGACAGCCGCCAAAAGACAAGGCATTTTTGGCGATGAGCGCAAAAATTAAAATGAGCGGCCACGAACGGCTAACAAAGACCTCAGAAGGTGGTGGCACCCAATTTGTCACTTCTGCCAAAACCCGAGAAGAGTCACTGCAGACGAACACCTAGCAGCTCTGTTAGCAAGTCCTAATCCCACCTCCCCGTGGTGCCCCCTGGGGTACTTCTTCGGAAGGAGCTAACCGGAGACGGTCGAATGGCGAGTTCTCTGCGCCACAAAACAGAGTTTTAAGTCGGTTGGGCTGAGGGTTAGCAACCCGCCCCCTCCTGGTAATTTTAGTATTGAAAATTTCCTTGAATTTGAGGTAGTCTTGGCTAATTTATCACGTGTATATGCCAATATCTTGGTCGGTGGCGACTTCAATGTCAACTTAATAAGGTCGAGCAATCAACAACATTTATTCCTCTATGCTATGCATAAATTAGGGCTAAATGTAATCAATGAGCTCCCTACTTATTATAATACGTTGCATCCTTCACTTCTCGATGTTTTTCTTGTAAGCGACCCGAATCTGATCAACTTTCAGAACCAAATATCAGCCCCTAGTTTTTTGGACCACGATTTATTGTTTTGTTGTTGTAACATCCCAGTTGACTCGAAGCCCCCTAAAACCATATTTTTCCGTGATTATGCTAATATTGATCATAACAACCTTAAAGATAGATGTGTATCTCTACCCTGGGCGAATATTTTTACCCTCTCTTGCGTGAACGAAAAAACTGCACGCCTTGAGGAGCTGATCTTACAACTGCACGATGAGTTTGTCCCTATCTGCTCCAAAACTATTACTGATAAGTCCAAACCATGGTTTAGCTCGGAGTTGAAATCCTTAATCGCTGAGAGGGAATTTCTTTACCAAAGATATTTTTCAACTAAAAGTGCAAGTGCTAGAAACTCGTACAAACGTATTCGAAATTTAGTCACAACCAAAATCAAGGTGGCCAAACGTAATTTTTACTCGCGCAAGCTTTACCCATCACTACCATCTAATACTTTGTGGAAAAACTTACGAAAGTTAAGTGTCCACTGCAAAAATGAGATAACAGCTCATGACTTTGACGGAGAAAGCTTGAACACTTACTTCACTGCCAACCATTACTCAAATCAACTAGTTACACTGCCTCCCACTCCAAGAGATGATTTCAGTTTTCGCTGTGTGGATTCTTCCGAAGTAATTAGTGCAGTATATTCAATTCAATCTAATGCCACTGGTAGTGATAATATGTCGCCTAGATTCTTGAAAGTGTTAATGCCTTGTATCCTGCCTGCTTTAGTTCATCTATTTAACACCTGCCTTACTGCATCCGAGTTTCCCAATTCTTGGAAACATGCGCTTGTCTTGCCGATTGCAAAATGTGCAACTCCTACATGTCCTGCGGACTTTCGTCCAATCAGCATCCTCCCATTTCTCTCTAAGGTTCTTGAAAAGCTAATTGCAATGCAAATCATCGAGTTTTGTGAACGAAATCAGGTGATTAATGCTTGCCAATCAGGCTTTCGTAAATCTCATAGCTGTGATACGGCACTTCTCAAAATTACCACTGATATAAGGCACTCTCTAAATGATCATGAAGTTTGTCTACTCGCTCTATTAGATTTTTCAAAAGCTTTTGATAAAGTTAACCACTCCCTACTTCTAGCGAAACTTGCTCGCTTCGGCTTTTCGTCATCTGCCCTCAAGCTTTTGCACAGTTTTCTAACCAATCGCTCGCAGCAGGTTAAACTCCCTAACTCTATTTCTTCTCCTGCTATGTTATCAGATGGTGTTCCCCAAGGGTCGATACTTGGCCCGCTTCTTTTTAGTTTATTCATTAATGATCTTCCCGCGGTTGTCACGAACTGTAATGTTCATATGTATGCTGACGAAGCTTGAGGTTGGGATAAGTAAATTGACCGC
Source organism: Thereva nobilitata (assembly GCA_963855945.1). Taxonomy (NCBI): domain Eukaryota; kingdom Metazoa; phylum Arthropoda; class Insecta; order Diptera; family Therevidae; genus Thereva; species Thereva nobilitata. The sequence continues at coordinate 15,783,076 of OY979696.1, read as the reverse complement.
AGACCTGCATAACATCCTCGACTGGTCTTCATCTAATCTCCTGACTCTCAATCCTGCTAAGTCCCAGTTTATAGTTTTCTCCAACTCCTCTATCTCTGACCTCGACCTTCCACAAGTATCACTGGGCCACACTCACATCGAACGGGTGAACAAAGTTAAGAACCTTGGGGTTATTCTAAATGACAGAATGACCTGTTGCGACCACATACAAGGAATACTCAGCAAAGTTTATGGAGTTTTAAGGAAGCTGCGTGTACACGGTAACTTATTAAGCTGTGCCCTCCGGATGAGATTAGTAAAATCGCTGGTCTTACCTCATCTAATGCACGGCCACGTTGTATTTCCTTCTCTGGATTCTTCATGTGGTCGGAAAATTACAGTGGCTTTCAACGATTGCGTTCGCTTTATATATAATCTTCGCAGGCATGATCACATTTCACCTTATTCATCTAATGTTCTAGGGTACCCTTTTCATATCTACTTGCACTATAGGCTACTAAAATTCTTCCATGATATTCTGCACCGGCGCAAACCTTCTTACCTCTCTGAATTTATACAGTTGTCCCAATCACCTAGAAACCTCAACGTATTAATCCCGCGTTTTCGACTTTTATCAGGACAACGTTCTTACTTTGTTTACGTCGCTCAACTTTGGAATTCTCTTCCTACTAATATACAAATGACGGAATCGAGCAGCGTTTTCAAAAGGAGTCTCATTAAGTATTTATCCAACAGGATAGCAAATTAGAATTCGAACATCACTTAGTTTCACTTAATTTTAATTTAATTTTATTCTAGTTCTACTTGTTTTGTTTAATAACTACCATAATTTTTTAGATTCTGTTTTTGTTCCCTTTTCCCTCATTATTAATGTAATTTTTAGTGTAAGCTCAATTTATATATCGTTTTCTTATGTACTATTATAAGACTAACGTCTTGTGTACTTTCAAACAAATAAATAAATAAAAAATAAATAAATAAATAAAACACACAATTGATACGAATCGGCAAACATTGCCTCGGAATCGAACGGACAACACGACGACGACCTTTGCTTTTCGAAACAAGACACGAATCGGATCATGAAATGTGAGAACTCTGCTTGCTGATGGACGGCTGGATGAAGTCCTCAAAGAGATGAACCGCTATAAAATCAAGGTCATGGGACTCAGCGAGACCAGATGGACCGATGCGGGGGAACATATCTGCACAAACGGTGAGTCCTTCTTATATTCTGGGAGAAACGAAACTGAAAACCGTAGGAATGGCGTTGGGGTAATACTCACCAAGGAAGCCAGGTCCAGCCTCATTAGCTGGTCACCAGTTTCTGAGAGGATTATTACCGTGCGCCCACGGTATACAGTTTCTGTATACCGTGCGTGCGCCTACGTACCAGACTAAGAAGTACTACGATAGACCAATGCTACGCTCCAACTGAAGACGCAGACGATGACATCAAAGACGAGTTCTATATGCGACTGAATGAGGTTTTTCGCTCTATTCCAAGGGGAGCCATCATTGTTTTGATGGGTGACTTAAACGCACAGATCGGCCCCAACAACACCGGCCTTGAAAACACAATTGGAAATCAAGGCCTAAGCCAAGATACCGATCACAATGGTGAACTTTTCGTTGACTTTTGTAGTTCCCATCAACTCATGGTAGGTGGAACTTACTTTTGTCAGAAGAAGATACACAAGGAGATCTGGGTATCGTCCGATGGTAGAACGAGAAATCAGATAGATCACGTGGCCGTCAGTCGCAGATGGCGAACTATTCCGGAGGATGTCAGGAGCTTTAGGGGAGCAGACACTGGAAGTGACCACCATTTGGTAGTAGCAACTATCCGCCTAAAAATCGCCGCAATCAGAAACGTCCAACGTGATGCCATAAACTGTAGACGGTTCCACCCTATGTCCCATGAGGGATTAAAGGAGCGTTATGTATGTATGTATGTCTAGTCGTCCCAGAGATAATACAGGTCTCCAGTGCGTTTCACCTTTAGCTGTCCAGCAGCAGGTGGTAGTCAAAAATAGTGTTTTGGACACTGACTATTGAGCTGCCAATCAACTCGATTCCCGGGCCGAGAGGATCTCCCTGCTTGGCTAGACAGTCGCCTTTCTTGTTCCTATCTATCTTCCTATGTTATGCTTTCTACCTATCCTATCTAGCTCAACTCGGCATTGCTCCACTAGCTTGAGTAAATGTAAAAATCTATATTAATAAAAGAAAGTTTCTGTATGCGTGTATGTGCGATGTGTGCGCTATAGCGGGCGCACCAGTGATCGTAGAGCTTTGAAATTTTGTACGAAGATCCGTGGGGGTATCCCATGATGCACCTCGAAGCCCGATTTTCGAAATTCAAAATGGCCGCCACAAAATGACCGAAATTCAAAATGGCCACCCAAATTTTCCAATTGTGTTCCGATTTTAATGAAAATCGGTATCTGGGGGTTTTTAAGGTTTGATCAGAACTTATAAATTCAAAATGGCCGCGCCAATATGGCCGACGAATTTGCCAATTGTGGTCCGATTCCAATGCAAATCAGTATCTGGGATTTTTTAAGGTAGCAAATAACGAATTTATGATCAGAACTTTTAATTCAAAATGGCCGCGCCAATATGGCGGACGAATTTTTTCAATTGTATTGTAATTGTAATTGTAATTTGGATATCTAGGGGTTTTTAAGGTTGCAAATGACGAATTTATGATCAAAACTTATAAATTCAAAATGGCCGCACCAATATGGCCGAATTTTTCCAATTGTATTCCGATTCCAATGAAAGTGGATATCTAGGGGTTTTTAAGGTAGCAAATTATGAATTTATGATTAGATCTTATAAATTCAAAATGGTCGCGACAATATGGCGGACAAATTTTTCCAATTGTATTCCAATTGCCATGAAAGTGGATATCTAGGGGTTTTTAAGATTGCAAATAACGAATTTATGATCAAAACTTATAAATTAAAAATAGCCGCACCAATATGGCCGTTGAGTTTGCCAATTGTATTCCGATTCCAATGAAAATCGGTATCTGGGTGTTTTTTAGGTAGCAAATAAAGAATTTATGATCAAAACTTATAAATTTTAAATTTCGGGGCCAATATAGGAGACAAATATTGCCAAAAAGTGTCATTTCCCGGTCAGCTGTATGTAGGTTGTTCCAGGGTTTGGAAATCGAAAAATCTTCACATCCTAGCTCCAAATGGAAAAACATTGACCATAGTGTATCCTGGTCATTTCCTCTATTGTCGTGAAGTTTGCCACATTCTGAAATGTAGGAAATTTCTTAAATTATATTAATCCCTGACGATTCCGAGAACGCTCGAGAAGAAATATTACAATATTTTTTATGGGTAACTCTAAATTTTTATATGGTATATCCAAAATCATTTTTTCCAATTTTTTGTTGTTTTCATTATACTTTTTTCCTACCGCGGACAGTGCACACACAAACTTTTTTTATTTAAAGGCGTTGCAACGCACGCGGGTTTTATGCTAGTCTAAAATAAAAACGCATTATTAGTTTCATATAGAAGACAAATAAAGTAATATTCTCGACATAAATACGCGCTTATATTTAAACAGAAATGTATAAAGCCATGTAATTAGTATCGTATCACTTAAAAACTCGTTATTATGTAACCTGAAGCCTAATCCTATAATTATCTGAAAACAAACTGCACATAAAAATTATGTAAAAGTTAAAAGATAAATATTAATATCAGTTGTTATCTTGCATCAAACATTGCTATAAATATTGCAAATTGCTGAAGTTCAGTGAAGAACAGTGATAACTAAAAACAAACGCAGCATTTGCAAGTGGCTTAGATTTCCTTATTCCACTTATTTATAATTTATTATAGCAATTATCGATTGATGGTTTGGTCTTGTTTGGTTTAGATAAAAAATCTCTGATACGAATTACATTTTACATAATTTTAATGTTTTAATTGGAATTGAATAAATCACACACCAATGAAGGAAGAAACAGATCGACCACGACCACACGTGAGTAATACCGAGTTGGCCATCTGTTTGTTTCTTTTTGAAATTGTTTTTAAAGCTACAACGTTCAATATTTTTCAATGAATATTGCTTTATTGAAGAGAGTACGCCTTGCGATTATTTGTGGAAAACAATTTCATTCAACCGGTGCCGAATCTGGCTTGGCAGTAAAGCCCGGTATGCAAGGCTCAAGAAATTTCTTTGCCTATCTTAAACCTATGTAAAAAAAATGGTCAAGAAATGCTTCAGAAATATTTTCTGGAACGATTTCTGCAACCGCGGTATGCTAGAGTCAAGAAATTTACACCAGAAATAACGTGTTTTTTAGTGACACGCAGATGTCGCTTTTGATGAAATTTTAGTTTTTCCTCCAGAAATAAGTGTCGATTCATTTATTTCTTAAAGGAATTTTAACGGTTTCTGAGTACATGAGGTGTCAGCTGTTTTTTGAAATTGAAAGGAACTTTCCGCAATGCTAAAAATAACATTTTATTAATTTTTATTATTATTTTTTTAATTCTTTTTTAATTCCTTGTTAATTAAAACAATTTCATTAATTCCAAACAATTATAAAACAAATTATGTAATGTTCGCAATGAAAAAAAGGAACTGTCAAAGTTTCTGACCTGTTGTCAATTTTCCTTAAGGAAATAAATGCAAAGGTGTTCTTGAGCAAATTCCTTGAGCCTTGCATACCGGGCTTAACCGATCTTGTTAATCAAATTTTGTGTGCGTCAATTGTTTGTGCATAGTTGGAGTAACATTTGTTCAAACAAAAAATCCATCGGCGTTGCCAACTGTCAAAATAACACGCACTTCAAAAAATAAAGCAACAGATGGTCCGCCTTTTTAATGGAGATGCAGGTTGCTCCGTGGCAGATTTAAGATTTGAAATTCGAATATTGGTAAAACCGTTGCGCGGAGGAGCACGCGTGCTTATTGTTTTGAGCCATTGTTTTTGGTTTACCCATACAGGTCGGTAGACATTGGCCCTAGAAAGGAAATTTGTAAGAAACATAATCGGCTCAATTTTTCAGTAAGGGGCTTGGAGAATCAAATACACCAATGAGTTATATCAAACCTACGATGACATAAATCGAGTAACTTTCATAAAACTAGATTTCAGATTAAACCAGATCTCTAGGCTGGGCTGGACACGTAGATCGTACAGCAGACGGAAAAGGAGAAAGATTCCTAGACCCACCGAGAAAAAGTTGGACGGATACGGTTGTGTCACTTCTCAATACATCAAACTTAAAAGTCTTAGCCAGAGATCGAAAGGAGGCAAACAATAGAGGAGGTCTAGGTTGGTAGGTAGGTAGGTAGGTGAAGGGCTGCCTCCAGTGCGACCGGAGGACCAATTAACGCTTGGTGCGCCGTTTTGTTGCCACAACTCGTGAACCTTATGTTGAGTGGTTGATTGGTCGGGTATGACGGATGCCTAAAGCCATCCTGTGGAATTTAGGCATCCGTCACACCCGACCAAACAACCACCCCAGTCTGGAAATATCTTTTAAGTCTTCTAAAACGTAACTGCCTAGTGTGCGCCGCCTGGCTTTAGCTAAAGCCGGGCACTTACACAGGAAGTGAACAAGTGTTTCTCTCTCGTTCGTCTCCCCGCAGCTACGACAACAGACGTTGAACGGGATGCCCAACTTCTTACTGAATCCAAAGCTTTTATAGAAGCTTGGCTGTCTATGAAAATTCCAATACTACATCCTTGCGTAGGTTCTGAGTTCATTGTCTGGCAGGCCTTCAGGATCGCCAGCACTTGAGCTTGAAAGACACTAGCGTACACCAGCAGGTGCCAGGACAGTGAACTATTAGTGGTCACTAGATAAACCCCTGCTTCGACGCCCTCTGACGTTTTGGAGCCGTCGGTTAATATTCGTACATCGAACTTTCGCAGGACGTCTCCGTTTCTCCACTCTCTTCTTGAGGGTAGTTCGACGGAGAAATCCTTCCTAAAGGTCTATCTAGGGAGAAGGTAGTCTGTGGTTGTAGCGACCATACCCCCGATAGCAGATTCAAAATATTGCTATGTCCGTAGGGTTTTTAGGTTCAGTCGCCGGATTCGCCCAGTCTGAGGGCACTGCAAGAGGCTAGATGTTTGATGTGAAGGGGGGGGGGAGTAGGTGCAAGAGAGAGCTTTCGTGGGGCATGTCCTCATGGCCCCTGTTGCCCCTACTGTTGCCGTTCTCTGGACCCTTCCTAACTTTATGACGTTATAGGTCCTGCTCAGCGCTGGTCACCATATTAGCGACCCATACGTGAGAATTGGACGTACCACAGCTGTGTTCATCCACAGGACCATCTTTGGCCTAAGACCCATCTTTTGCCAAAAGTCTTTTTACAGGCGTAGAAAGCTATAAAGGCTTTCTTTACCATTTCGTCGACGTTCGTGTTCCAGTTGAGTTTAGGATCTAATATTAGACCCAGAAATTTCACATTGGAGGATAAGGTGATAGTATGCCCCTCCAACCTGGGGAGGTTGAAGGTGGGAATTTTCGTTTTCCCTGTAAACATCAACTCAGTTTTTCTCGGATTGACTGCCAGACCGCAGCCTGCTGCCCAGCTGCCAACTTTTTTAGGCATCCTTGCATGACTTCACTAATCACTGTAGGAAACATTCCGGACACCATAATCACTAGGTCATCTGCGTATGCTACTACTTTAGCTCCGCTTTTGTCTAGTTTTTGTAGTATGTTATTCATCGTTACCACAGGAAAGGGGAGATGACGCCTCCTTGTGGTGTACCTCTATTAGCGTATTTGATTACCGTCTCGGTTCCTAAATCCGCTTGAATTATTCTCGAGCTCAGCATAGCTGCTAGCCATTGCCTGAGGCTTGTTTCTACGTTTAGGGCTATGAGAGCCTCTCGAATCGATTCCGTACGTACGTTGTTAAAGGCGCCTTCTATATCTAAAAAGGCTCCCAAAGTATACTGTTTGTAATACAGGGTCTTTTCGATAGTTCTCACCACCTCATGCAGAGCTGTCTTGGTAGATCTACCACTGAGATAAGCATGTTGAGCTGGCGACAGTAGTCACATCTACCGATTGGCGGATGTGGAAGTCGACGGCCCTTTCTAGTGTCTTAAGCACGAAGGATGTCAGGCTAATCGGCCTATAGTCCTTCGCGGATTAATGACCTCTTCTTCCTATCTTTTTGATGAAGACGACCCTCTAACTAAACTAACAAATTTCTCCTTTAATCCCTCATGGGACATAGGGCGGAAACAGTTGCCCTCCAGCGGACTCTGTTTTGCACGACAACTCTCAGCTCTGACCAGGATCTCCACCCTCGCCCGTCTCCAACTGATGGGGACATATCCGAGCACCACACAGCTCTTGAACATGACCACCAGCCATGGTACTACTACCTCAGGTAGTTTTTGTAGCATGACTGGTAGTATGCCATCCGGGCCGGGCGCTTTGAAGGGGGAGAAGCTATTAATCGCCCAGAGGATCTTTTCCTTTGTAATAATATCGGAAATCTCCTCCCCGGAGTGTCTCTGTCCGTTTCCTGATGCTTCGACCTCGTTTTCGACCTTGCAACCGGGAAAGTGTGCGTTCATTAAAAGCTCTATAGACTCGGGCTGCGAATCTGTCCAAGCTCCGTTCGCCTTTTTTATGAAGGACGGACTGGAGTGTTCTTTGGACACGATCTTGTATAATCTGGCCGAGTGTCCTAGACTCTCTATAGATTGGCAATACCCCTGCCAAGTATCTCTCTTGGCTGAGGCAATAGCTTTCTTGTACAATTTTAGGCAGCCTTTGTAAAGGCCCAGGTTGGAGTTGGGTTGCATTGCCATTGGAAGAAGTATATCCAATTTACGGGTTTGTTAGCTTAATAATAAAACAATTGAAGTCATTAACTGAGTCAATCAATTCCGCAAAGAACTTAAAACTTACAAATCAGCTTCATAGAAAAGTTGTTTCCAGATAATGTAGTACAAGGCACCGTGCTTAAATCTCTGTTCTTTCCATTGACCTCAACGGGGCTGAAATACATGTAAATACTATAGTATACTAAGCTAAATATTGTACATTAAGAAAATGTCGACTCCAAGTAGAATACGTCGTCCTACGCAAGTGCAAAGCGAGTTATGCATTTTAACAGCATCCACGGGGAGGAGGAGCAATTTGCGCTTTAATAACAATAATTAATAATTTCTCTACTGACAATTTCCAACCAACTAAATCGAGTTAAATACTTGTAAACGATGGACTTTACCCAGTTACGAATTTTTATAATGAAATTGTATAATTTTTTACTTAGGATTTTACTATTCGAATCAACTTCGCAGATCGACTGATTAATTACTTTGGACAAAAATTAACTTATTCACAATAATAATTGAAATTCCTAGCTTTATTCAGACTTTGCATGCTATCTCCGTGATAAATATTAATTTATAAACGATTTAAAAAGAAACTTTGAGACAATTATAATTTTATGTGTAGCACCCAAGAACCAGATGTTTGATCTGCAAACTTGAGCAGCTTTTTATCCACCTGGGCAAACTCTATAATCATATTTATTCCTAGTAGCTCCAGGCAGACAAGGTAACTTGAGGCTACCAACAATCGTTACTCCTAATTGCTGTGTTGGTCACACCTATTCTTTAAATATAGCAATTTGCTTACCTGTGAAGTTTTTTTTCGCTGCAGGGGAAACTCGTTTGATTAAATATTCACGCATTCTAATTATATTCTGGAACAGATACTTGTAAATTATATTATAATTTGATTGAAAATATTATTCGCTTTTTAGAAATGAAATAAAAATAGCAACTTAAAAGCGTTGAACCACGGAGACCAGCTTCTATTTGTTGAACAGTCGCTAGTTTGACGTTTGAAGCATTTCATGGAGTTAAAAGTGTTGCCTGTAAGTATGCAATCTTGAACTAGAAAACTGAAAGTGCAGAAAATTTAATCCAGTGACGGCACATATAAAAGTTAGATTTTAAGGAATGTTTCTTGTTATGTGAGCTTCAATTGTTTTTAAAGTTTTTTGACGTGAATGCGTCTTTAAATTTGCTTCCATGACAATAAACCGATGATAACGAAATTATGGCATACAGTTTTGAGTTGCAGCTGAAAAACTATTGTTTATATCGAAAAAATAATTATACCATGACGTAGATGAAGAATCAAAGAATTTTATTGCTTTCTTTCAACATGAAATTCCAAATGGCCGCCGAAATAGTACCGAAATTCAAAAAGGCCGCCCAAATATGGTTGAATTTGCCAATTGTCTTCCGATTTTAATGAAAGTGGGCATCTAGGAGTCTTTAAGGTCGTAAATAACGAATTTGTGGTCAAAACTTATAAATTAAAAATGGCCGCGCTAATATGACCGACGAATTTGCCGATTGGATTTTGATTCCAACGAAAATCGGTATCTGGGGTGTTTTTAAGGTAGCAAATAACGAATTTCTGATCAAAACTTTTAGATTCAATATGGCGGGGCCAATAAGGCGGACGAATTTTGCCAATTGGGTTTCGATTCCAATTAAAGTGGGTATCTAGGGGTTTTTAAGGTCGCAAATAACAAATTTATGATCAAAGCTTATAAATTCAAAATAGCCGACAAGGATTAAAAACTATTATTTATATCGAAAAACGAAATATACCATGACGTATAGATGAAGAATCAAAGAATTTTATTGTTTACTTTTAACTTCGTCGATATCAATGCCAATTAAGCTTTTATACGCTTTATATTAGCTTCACCTGTATGTTGTGTGTAGTATGTAAACAAATTTTGCAACTTGATTTTGACCCAGTTCCAGATAACCGATCAACTTAAAATTTTGCACATATTTATAGTTCGCGTGACAATGCAATCTGACCATTTTGTAAAACTAGTTGGGATGTGGCTTTTGGCCCTTTCGGTCCACAGGATTAACTTCCCAGTATTCGTTCAAACAAAAAAACGACTCGAACGATTTTTATGAAAATCTTTTCAGATCATACTTCCTTTAACACGCTTTGAACGGCATCTTAACGAAGTCGGTATCTTTTTTGGTTCGCGCGAAATCGTGCTGGTACAAAAATCACTTACGTCGTTCAAACAAAAAAACGGTTCGACCGATTTTTATGAAAATCTTTTCAGATCATATGTCTTTTAACATGCTTCGAACGGCACCTTAACGAAGTCGAAATCTTTTTTGGTTCTCGCGAAATCGTGCCGGTACAAAAATCACTTAAGTCGTTCAAACAAAAAAACGGCTCGACCGAGTTTTATGAAAATCTTTTCAATTCATATGTCCTTTAATACGCTTCGAACGGCACCTTAACGAAGTCGATATCTTTTTTGGTTTGCGCGAAATCGTGCTGGTACAAAAATCACTTAAGTCGTTCAAACAAAAAAACGGCTCGACCAATTTTTATGAAAATCTTTTCAGATCATATTTCCTTGAACACGCTTCGAACGGCACCTGAACGAACTCGATATCTTTTTCGGTTCGCGCGAAATCGTGCAGGAAAAAATGACCACATACGTACGCACACACACACACACACACATATTTCTTCTCAAATTTTTGCTTAAAATGCAATTGGGACCTTGAAACGTGTAAATACATTGAAAATTTCGAATCCGATTTTCGGGCCGATTACAATAACTTCCTACTGGGAAATTAAAAAACCAAGATAGCGGTTCCAAGATGGGGGCCGAATTTTGCAATTATTCTCCCCGACCCCCGACATGGGTATCAAATGAAAGGATATGACAAGTAGAATACAATTAGCTATGTGGCGTCATTCAAAATTCAAAACGGCGGTCAACAAAAAATGGTGGATTACCTTTATCTTTACAACCCACACGGTATAAGTTTCAAATGAAACGGTACGACAAGTAGAATACTATTAGCTGTGTGGCGTATTCAAAATGGCGACCAACACAAAATCGCGGTTTACCTTTTTCTTTACAGCGCCCTCGGTATGGGTAGCAAATGAAAGTGTATGAGGAGTATAGTACAGTAAGCTTTGTGACGTAGCAAGGCAATGAAATAGGGATTCAAATAGGGTGCGAACTTAATATATATTGGAGCCGAATTTCAATATGCCACTAAAATTCGGCTTTTAAAAATTAAGAAAACAAACTTGTCTCGCAGTATTGGGCTTACAGGAACTACCCTTAATAAAAAGTTTCATCGAAACCGATAACATTAAAGCAGAGATGTTCCATCATTAAAGAGATCAGAACTCAGAATCACTTAATGGACTCTCTTTCTTCTGGTCATTGCCTTATAAAATATCATCTTAACAAGTGTGGAATGGTCATTGACACAAAAGTGTCGATTTTGCCTAATATGTAGTTCGTGAAACATCGGAGCATTTACGGTGTAGACTTAAAAAAAGGGAAAATCGAACTCGGGCTCATTTTAAGATACTTCCAAAACCTCAAAATGACCTGGGAATAGCACTAGCCAAGGTTATACCATAAACCTGCCAAAAAATTGCCAGTGCAGTTTTCTATGCCAGTAAGCAAACCTTCAGCAAGTGACTTGAAGCCAAAAGTGGGTGGAGAAGACGTATAAACACAACAACATACTGCGCCCTCTACCACTGGGTATGGTAGAAAGCCATCTGATTACATATAACATGGTTTCAATATCTAGATCCCTACTCTGTCCACGCTTTGTTTCTTCAATGTCAAGTGGTTTCTTCCTGTGTCGTCTAGCGATGCGATTTGAAACCAATTGTAATCGATAGAGGATGCAAAAATGCATCTACATTTGATTTTGGCCTAAGTTTGGACAATGCCAGCCATATATAAAAACCATTAAAGTGCATTTTCGCTAGTATGCGCGGTTGGAACGGAATTTACACTTTATCTCGCCATATCTCAGTTAATTTTGTACTTTTTAAATTTTTACACAATGTATTTTAACTAATTCTATAAATATAAAACTTTATCCGAACTCATAATATCAATTAGAAACAAAATGGCGAATGTTTAAACATTTTTGAATGAATTCGTAAGTTTTTTTTCTGATTAAAAAGTTGTGTTAAAAATCCTTGAAGTTTGGTATCGACTACTATCCAAAAGTGCCAAATATGAACTAACAAATGACAGTCAAACCAAAATGGCGACGAAACAAAATCGGCTCTTCATTTCACTTTTGATTACTTTTTTTAGCGTAAGTTCTTGGGTTAAGTTCAACTCACCTGAAAGTTAGATTTCAACTCCAAATATGTTTACCGAGAACTTCAAGAAATAACCACACAAAGGGCAGTTGCAGCATTACCAGGTGTTCTCTTTATTTAATTTATTTCTAGATTCAAAATTTCAATCTGATTCATTGATTGATGACTTTTTGTATGGAAAATAAAAGCAACTGACTGCTTTCCACTAAATTGAGCAACGGGAATTAAAGGTAGCAGAAATAGGTTTGTTGCGAATCAAGGGTCGACTACAAGAGGTACTTACATATTTGACTAGGTATTTACTGAGTTTCAACTGATCGGCAGTGATGATAATGCTTCATATAACGAAACATAGTTGCAGATTTATTTACCTTCTTCGGTTCTCAGGTCAATTGCTATATCAATAGCCAACGACCCCTTGATATGAGAGTAATAAATATAGGGGTTACGCCAGGTTGTGATTCATATGTATATACCTTGTTTATGCGTAAGCCGAATTTCGGGTTAAGATAGAATTCGGCTCCGTATAAACAGTCTTAAGTCAAAATTCGTCTCAAGCTTAATTTATTTTACCTTAAGACGAATTATTGTGTGTATGTGTAAGGAGTTCTCAAAATGGCTGATTTTGGTCTTACATTAAAAGAATAATCTCACTCTATTCCGGTTGGTTATTAAGGTTATTTTAATGCATAATATAGAACGTAAATTTTCAATTGTTTGAGAGAGAATCCGAATCTGTTTATTCAGGCAATTCGTCTTAAGCCGATTTTAAGCTTAAAACCGTCTTACGCATAAACAAGGTAATAGTTTACATTATAGAATTCACTATAATATGCAAAAATATATAGACCTAAGATAAATATAAATTAAATTGCAATTAAAATCAATATCGCCCGAAAAATATTCCTCAAACTGATTTTTATGCGAAATTTTACAATCCCATCTCCGTTGCAATCGCCCCAAATCCTGCACAGGAATATACAATTTTCACCTAATCACAGTTTATGATGTTTTGAGCATAAAAATGCTCTTGAACTAAGTTGCGCCATTCACCTCGAGATGAAGGTAATATCGGAAACATAAAATCACAAAAATCGAATATCCTTAAAGCCCCAGGGATAACAGCTATGCACGAGATACAAAATACATAAAAGGGACGCTGCACGTCATAGCCGTAAAACACTCCTTGCCTCATTTCTTCCCCATATCATGGCACTCTCGTGATTTATGGCCCTTCGGAGCCTTTATTGCACGCGGATTAAAAAGGGAACAACGTGCATCCGTTTCAAAGGACACGAAATACAAAGTTTCTTATTAGAATCTTCAGCGCGAACCTGTGGCATTAAATCATCTCTACGAAAACGCTAGTCGAAATGTTACAAGGATCTGTATGCCTATTTTCGGAGGTACATTGAAACAAGGATCAACAATAGAAGGAATATATAAAAAAGGAAAAGGACTCCATTCCCGGCTCAATCAATGGGTAAAGAGCACATGAATTGCCAGGACCTGGAGCGACGACTATGCCACAGGGAAAAAAAGTTCGGAGTTCTTTAATGTTTTTTTGTTGTCCTGTGGCTCCTGCCATCTATGCAGCTGCTGCTTCAACCGGAATGAATGTGTCCTTCTGATCATGAACTTGGATAAAGGGAGGACATCAGATTCCATTCAGGTTTGTGTACTTTTTGGTTCTTTGTCGAATTTCTCGACGAGCATTTGTTGTATTTATGATAGCGCATTGCATGGGGTCACTGTGGATTTGATCAGTAGCGGGGAAGGGTGTTAATTCTTAAAGGGGCGGGTAACTAGTAGCACTATTGTTTTGAGTTCGGCATCAGTAGCGGTGTCAGTGGTGAATGTGTGGAGATTATGGAATATATATGGAAGAGAAAGGGCGTCACGACAATTTATGACTTTGTATTAGCAAACGAGGATTTCTCTGTGTTTTTTCTTTCGATTTATTGCGTGTGAAATATGGAACAGCAAGTGCTAGGTGCATGGGGTTATAATGAGTGATATGGACGAGTAATAGTTATTTGATATTTGAAAGATGCAGCTGCAATCAACGAGGGAATCTCAAGTTGCTAAATTACAAGTTATCGTCAGTTATGCAGAAAGCTAGATTAACACATTACATACGAATTACAGAAATACCTAAGATATATTAAATTAAATTAAAGGGCGATAAGAACCAATAAATCCCGTGAGCTCTACGATCTTACCTGCCTTGAAAGCCTTAAGGGTTTGGGAACCTTCTACCATTCCAGAGATCCGTGGGTCGAATCCACTCCGCGGCATCGTGTTCCATTTTTCCCACCTACATAATTTTACTTCTTTCTTCTCTTCCCTCTTTACAAAAGTTCCCTGTCCCCGAGTAAAAATAATTTAGTTGGTTAGTTTTCTTCGCATAGCGAACAAATGGGGCGCCACAAAAGTATGCACGCTTCCGCCACAAGTAAGAAAATCTAAAAATTTGTTCGCTAGAGGCATCCACTGGCACGAAAATCTAAAAATTCAGGCATGAACATTTATAAATACATCCGCATCCGGCATAAACCATTCCAAACGCGAGTGTTGTTTTACCAAGCAGTCCCCCAGCTAAACACTAACCACTTCCAATGCTGCTTGACCTATCCAATCGAACGAGAACCTTTTTACTGAGTATGCTATTGACACCCTTTATGGTCACCAAGATAGTTGCCCCTTTTCTTCGTCCTCTACAATTTTTTAAAGCAATACAGGCGATTTCGTGCATCCCTGTGGCGGAAGCGTGGATCCCTGTGGCGGGAGAATGGATCCCTGTGGCGGGAGCGTGGATCCCTGTGGCGGGAGTGTGCGTGCTAGTTTTGTTCCCGAGTAAAAATAAAAGTCGCCCGCCACAGGGATGCACGAAAGCGCCTGTATTGGTTTAAAAAATTGTAGAGGACGAAGAAAACCCTATTAAAAATGTGCCGTGTGCATTTGTTCGCTATGCTTGTTAGCTGTGGTGCGTGCGTGCTAGTGCGTACCTGATGCAGGCTAGCTGCGGGCTAGTTTTTATTTTTAGTCGGGTTGACACTCTGCGTGCGTACTAGTTGCATGCTAGGTGCGCCCTAGTAAAAATGTGCCGTGCTAGCTGTGGCGCCGTGCGTGCTAGTGCGTACCTGATGCAGGCTAGCTGCGGGCGACTTTTATTTTTACTCGGGTCCTTTCTCCTGCCATCGCATGCAAGCATAATAAGCATATCGTAATATTTGTCCTGAGTTAAGTTAAGTTGAACTAAGTTGAGATGAGTAACGAGTTGGTTTAAGAGTTGTATTAAGAAGAAATGAGTTAAAAGCGAAGTTAAGATTTGAGTTAAGAGTTGGGATAAGGGTGGAGTTAAGGGTTGAGATTAGATAAGTCAAGCTGAGTTAAGCGAAGTTAAGAATTAAGTTTAGAGTTTAATTAAGGGGGGTTGAGTTAAGATACGTAGAGTTGAGCTAAGTTCATTAAAAGTTGGTTGGATGAAGAGTTACAAATGGGTTACAAATTCATTTAAGAGTTGAGTTGAGTGAAGTTCGTATGCTTTTTAAGAGTTTGATTAAGAATTGAGTTAAGAGTTTTGTTGGGTTGAGTTAGGTTGAGTTACATTGAGTTAAATATTTAGTGTTGTGTTAAGTAAAATAGTATAATTAAAACGGGAAAATGTTAAAGCTGCGGGAGTTGCGATATATCAAAACAAAAATATAGTCCGAATCACTACTCTGAATATAGAACTTACAATATAAAATGCAGGTGAACTTTCAACTTAATGTTACCCAAGCCGCTATTGGTGATATATGTGCTTCTCAAGTTAAAATGGATGATTATAGAGAGAATTACTTATAGTTGTTGTGTATATTTCACCAAATCAAAAAAAAGTCACAGAAATCATCAATTTTTTACACCGTCGGTAGTGAGTTTTTGTTTTGTTAGTAGCTGTTTTCGATTTGCCACATTTATCTGATATTCATCACATATTCCTCACATGTCAAATCTCGTACTCACTTTTGTTCTGTCAAATTTTAACTGATTGCAAAAAGCAAATCGAACAGTCACTTATGTGATAAATAATAAAAATTTTATAAATTAACTTTCCATACACCGAGATCAAAGAAATTGTCTCTTCATAATACTTCCGCTGCTGAATATGAAATTATTACAAAATAAGATAATCAACCACAATAAATACATCAGTGCATAACTTCAAAATCACTTACTCAACTGATGTGATGAAAAAATATTTTTATCACATCACTTGGTTTTGTATCAGTTGGAAGCTGTCGCCATCTGTTGTAAAATAGGAACTGTACCGCCAAATCGAACAGCCATTTTCAGGGAAACTGAGGAAAATGTGAGGCATATCAGACAAATGTGGCAAATCGAAAACAGCTAGTATGATGTTCGAACGGAATACTAGTGGTAATATATCGCTAGCAAAACTCACCAACAGGTGGCTCTGCAAGAAATTTGGAGACTTTCCGTTCACGTTGGAACGGAATAAATACCTGTACACATATACCATCATAATGAAAGTAACCTTCATTATCGTGGCAAAAACCCACCATAATGAAAGTATTTTACTTTCATTTGGACTGTAATTTCGATTAAGTGACATCTGTTAGAAAATTGGAAACTACATTTTAAAATAAAATAATTCGATTTGACGTTAGTTAAGCAACAATTTGCAAGGATGTTTTCTTTACTACTTTAAAAATACATTTTTTTAAATATTTCAAATTAAAACAACTTAAAATTAAAGCAAAAAAACGCTGGTTTATATCCTCACTTGATATGACAGGTGCAAATGAAAGTAAATGAAAGTGTCACCCCGTCATTTCCTTGACCATCATAATGAAAGTTACCATCATAATGAAAGTATAGTGTGTCACAGGTATTATTCCGTGTTGTGTTGTTGGTAATTTTGACAGAACGAAAGAAAAACAGCTGTTGCCGTCAAGTACGTGGTTTTATATGTAGTTTTTTAACAGTTTTTCTCAGCTTTTGACTTTTTCTCCATAGTATTTTGCAGAAATATGTATATACCAAAAATACTGAACGGAATTCCGTTCGGACTCCATACTAGGCTTGATTTCGTAGAGCGTACGCTACCCAAAAGAAAAATTACAAGTTTTTCGTTATTGATATAGATGTCTCTGTTTTTATGTGGAGTTAAGCTAAGTATCCTGTTCCTACGGAATTTCGCGCCGTAGAGAACTCCACATAACCAGTCTGAATTTCGCTTACCTGCGAGATTTAAGAAGACAGCGTACACCGGACTGATATGATAGTGACTGCTTGGACAATTTGGAAACTTGAATATGCGCCCAAAAGTAAAAATTACTCACACGCTCCCGAAACAACCTAACCGACGTTTATTTCAGCATAAAATGAGATAAACGTCAAAATTTCCGCTCATGAAGTCATTTCTTGGCTTGCGGAAAATGAAACGAAAAGTTTCCACTCAGAAATAACGCCATCTATTTTCTAGAGCAACAAAGTTCATTTACGGATCTGAATTCAGACCGATCTGCGTACTGATTTTGACCGATTCTAGAGATTTAATTTTTTATTCTATTTTCTGACGCTCAAATTTTCTTTCTCTTTCCCTCCAATGCAAATTAGAAAGAGACTTGACTTGAAAATGGAAAGCAGTTCAGAATGGAAAGGAAATGTGCGTTTAAGTTTTTTGTTTTCATTCAACGTTTTAATGAGTGTTCGCATTTATGCATGTATGATTTACCTGAACTTAAAAATTGAAAGAAAAAAGTTAACTATGAGTAGACACGAGTTTCTTTCAAGCCAAGAAATATGACAGGATTGAACATCAGAAATGGAAAGAAAAATTGAACGTTTTAAACCGGCCTTAAAGGGGAGTCTGAATTTCACACGAACAGGATACTTAGCTTTAAGTTAATTTTTATCGGCGCGAAATTTTGACAGTACTCAAGTGTGAAGTGTCAAGTGTGATTTAAATAGAAGCAGATTGAAGTATAGAAGCAGGACGCTCAGAGCTTAAGGTTGACAAACTGGATGACATCGGCTAAGAATCGGGACCGGTGGAGAGAACAGTTGCGAGAGGCCAGAACCGGATCCCGGTTGTAGAGCCGTTAAAGAAGAAGAAGAAGATTGAAGTATTCGAAATTACAGTTTCTTTACGTAAACTTTCCATTCTATTCTTCAATTATTTTTCGCGTGCAGAGATATATAACCGAAACGCAAACTAAAATTTCGCTTGTACAGCATACTAGGCTTTACACAGGAGCAGGTTTGGGGACGGTCAATTTCAATAAATCGCCAATCCCTTTTGATTGTCTAAACAAACCGTTAACAACATTCTCCGCTAGAAATCCTTTAAATGTCCAAGATCACTTCTCTAAATTAACTAAAACCGCCCCCAGACAAAATTGTGAAATTTCTCTTATCGGATTATTACTCTCCCCAAACACGATGCCGCTTATGCATAGGATTATTTTAACAGGATTGTCGCCTCATTATGCCCGGGTCAGAGCTTTTTTTATTTTCCCTTTTATGTGCAATAACAAACAATCTACGGACTTGGAATATTCACCGAAAAAAGTCACACAAACACACAAATATTAACCTCTTTTATTTACTTCCATGTACATAAACACACATATTTGCTAAGACCTCGAAAAAAAGCGACAAACATTCTTTTCACTCGAATATAAACAAAAGCAGCGATGAGAGCAAAAACGACTTGAAAACTACCCTCCAAGAAGAGAAGGAATCCCCGAACAAAAAGGTGCTCACATAGATAAAAGTGAACAAAAATTGTGCACTTTAAAAATTTGAATAAATATTCACGATTTTTCGTTTTTGTGTAAGCCGGATTCACACTTTGCCTGAAATGGAGCGCAGCAGTAAGGCATCGCAATAAATGCGAAAGCGTTATCTCCTTAGCACGAAAGTGGTGTAATATCTCGTTACTATGCACCCTTGCAGCAGCCCTTCCGCCCACCCGAATGCACGTATAGTGCGCCCTAACACAGTCAAGCCAGTTAGCACCCCCGCAGTCCCACGATATGGCATGTATCTGAGCTCTATTACACTGCAGGGGGAGGGGTAAGCGGGAGAGGGTGATTATTATTTTTCCCCGGCCTAAGTACCACCAGTGCTCGAGTTGAGACACCAAAAGTGGAAAAGCGATGGAGCACTGCAGGGGTGCATGGCCCCACCGGCTGCCATTAATAATTTGAGTAGTGATGTCTGGGATCACCGACTGCCGCCCCCGACACGTTTTGTAGCCCCACACTTTGGGGTCGTCGTGGGCGCTTCTTCAATGCGACGAACTACGTGAGAAATAACACAAAAGAGATATGCAAGCTTTGATCCTAGGTAGAGAGGTGTGTGGGCTTCCAGCAGCGATGGCACGAGTGCCATACTCAATATGTGCCCACTGTTCTGGTCGTCCTCTCTTTTTATGGACTGCAAGAAGTGGATGTTTGGCCTCGCCGAAAGTGTTTACAATGCGCTTAGTGCTAAGTACCGCTAGGGCTGCCGGGTGTAGGGCTTCGCAGAAATTAAAAAGAAAGCACCGAGCTGCAGCCAGCAATAAAGTAGTACTTCGTCACACACACACTAGGGCTCCGCTGCCAACGCAAATACGACCGGGGGACTTCCTTCTTCTTTGCTGGCACACAAATTGGCGGACTTGCAGCAGACTTGCAAGGGGCTTATGCATATCGATTTTGTTCTGCTGGGTATTAGCCGCCTTCGCCTTCGAACATCCGACACGACACTACTACCCTCCAGAATGGGAAGTATGTGACCCGTTCTGCGTTCTGGCGGCTTTTTATGCTCGAGTCTACAGCGGCGGCCTATGTCTGTTTAACTATCGATCAGTTTCGCGTTGCGATTAATTTGCAACGCAGAAAAGGGTGGATGGATTATGTGTAAAGGAAGGGGTTTGCACCCTTCTAAGTGGAACAAATTCACCACCGAAGACATGTGAATGCCTCATTCGTCCTCATGCCGCCGCCTCAGCCCCCGGGAAAAAACGTTGTGACATGATGACCAACCAGAGAGTGATTCGATGTTCATCGCAGCGCAGCAAAAGCCGCGCGTTTTTCCGCCCGTCGATTGGGATTTAATGATGAATAATGACTTTGGGACTTGAAGATCGTGGACCTCGGCCATTGTGCTTCTGGTTAATTGAAAAGTAACGTGAGAACACGTGTACAGCCCAGCCAGTCCCTACGGGCTACGTGTACGATGGGCATCCATGATTAATGAGAAGACTTCTGTGCTGGACCGACACTCCGCGGGCCCTTCTTGGTGGCCTGCAGCAATCACTACTTGGCTTGGTCCGTAGTAGCAAATCTGTAATCGAACTCCTCCGAGGTTTATTGAACTCAACATTTTACGAGCATCGATGAAAAACGCAGGTCGCAGGTTAAATTCCGTGGCAACTTAATTTGGTTTTGATGTCGGGAATTGATCTTTTGCGTGGTTCTGATTGAAAGACGACAACTTGAAGGAGACACTGAAAGGGAGGAGCCCCCAGTGACTTCCTCCCTTTTATGCAAATGATCATAATCGTTGTAACGCACGAAAACCTTATTGACAATTTTATTTCCGGAATAACAAAAACAGGGACAATAAGATACGAATTGTGACATTTACATGTGTCTCCGCCTAATAACAGCCTCCGCGTCGACGTCCAACCTGTGGATGGTTTCTCTTCGGTTTTGGAGTAGTTTTTTGTTGGGTTTAAATACTTGGAAACAATTGCAGTGAAAATCTTTCGTTTCCTCAAGTTTCTGCAGTGCGTGACTCCAAAACAATCGGACAATTAAGTTACTGAACCGAATCGTGTGAAGTTATCGAGAACCATTAATCATTCCACTTTATTGGTATCAGGGAAAAAAGCAGTTTCGCCCGCACAGCAGATGAGAAGAGACATTTTTTCCAGGTGAGGATTCTACAAGGGATTCAACAGGCTGACGTGACTATGTCCAGTTTGAGGATTGCCTCATTACTAAAGGAGGTCGCAATTCATAAATAATTCCTGCCAGGATACGTGATAAACTCAGGGTAAAACTTAAGTAAAAGGGATGACTCTGCCGATAGGTAACCAAGCATTCCTGGAGGTGACGTTAGGTATAAATTTTGAAAATTGCTTTGTTTTTTTTTTGTGAGAAGAAATAGAGTTTAGCATTTGGGAAATTTTGGGAACTCTGAGTTATGACTCTGAAGGACTATTTACGATGTACTGTAACACAAATTGTTTTCTGTCTCGTCTTCGTAATATCCTTCTATCATACGAACGTTTTTAGGATCTTATAGAAGTTGACGTTCATATCGTATGTCGCCGTATTAAATTTTAAGTAAAAAATCTTTCAACAAGAGGTGTCATTTTACATTTTGCGACATTTTTGAACTGTCAACATACAACTGTCATTGCGATGACATTTTACAAGTATAAACAAGGTTTTCAGATTTGGATAGTTACGCACTCGCAAAACGCTGGTGGAAATGTATGAACAAAATAATGATTTTTTAAACCAAATTATTCGGAGTGATAAGGCTTATTTTCATATGTCGGGTGCGTAAACAAGCAAAACTCTCGCATCTGAAACCACAACGAATGACAGTTTGGTGGGTTTTTGGCCTGGCGGTATAATCGGGCATACTTTTTTGAAAATGCTTCTGGTTCAAGCGTTACAGTAAATGGATTCCGTTACCAACCGGTGTTAACTCTGTTTTTGGGCCTAAAAATGATGCGTTCTGCTGAAAATAATCATCGTCCATATCCCACAGAGCTCATGAAACAATGGCTGCATTGCGTTAAAAATTTAAAATTACACCTCGTGTTGAAAGACTCGATATTATTTCGTAATAATGACTTTGATCCATCCTAGGTTCTTTATTTTACCTTCTAGGACTTATAGGCCAATTCTCAAATCATTCTCTTGCGCCAGTCTCAAGTTATGACAATCGCAAGTTTCCAGCCAAATCCACCAAAAGATTTTGTATCCCCTTCGGGTTGGTGGGATGATTTTTATTTTGTCGAGTTTCTGGATGATTCCGGCAAAATTCGAGGAAATACTCAAGCTGCTCTGGAGAGGTTCTCTGGTACGACTTTTTTCCTTCTGTAAGGACTTAAAAATAATATAAGTAATCAAATTTCATACTATTTACAGAAAAATTTACCTGTTTCCATTTTGGCGCGCGTTTAATGATTGACATTTCACATAAGAATTTCACAACATTTGACATTTCACAATTGTGGTGGAATTCTAGTGATGAATGTTGTGGTTTTCACTGAGAATCGGAAACAGCTAATTTGTCACAAGATTCGTCTCAAGATTAATGTTTCCATATTTGCTTATGACTTATAGCCCGTCAGAACTAAGAATTGGCCTATTAGTTTTTAAATTAATTTTCATATAAAACAAACATGAAGAGGGGAGTTGTTGTGACTTTGAAATTGGCAATGTTCGTCAAAAGCAAGAACGCCAGGGCAAAGAAAACCTAAAGGGGATCCCTACTTTTTCCAACTTCACATCAATTGTTTTTATTGGAAAACCCAAGTTTAAGACTCACCCTTTGTACCAGTACCACGTTGTCATGTCGTTCAGATCATGGTGGAAGGTCTAGTATAAAACTTGGTTTGAAAGATAGAAAAGAATAGGGTAGGAATAAACGCAACAGGCACAAGGTTTCTGGACTTATAAAGCTCAAATGCGCCAACACGCTTACCAGCCACCAATAGAGGCAACTCTTACCATGTGATGGGAGGTAAGTTAATGAGAATGATCAAACTTTTGTCCTGAGCATTGACGAGAGGTCTTTGATGCAGCTAAAGGAAAAGGGCTTGGCCCTGCTGGTTCGGAGTCAGAGATATCGGTTCAAAAAACGAAGAGGCTTCAGATCCTCAACAGCAGGAAACACATATGGATATGACTAGACCAACCTGCAGTTCCGATATCCAGTAAGACAGATTTCAATACACTCCTCGAGTGGACAGCAGAATTCGTTCGCGCATTTAACCACTTGCAGGAAATATTGCGATTGACGGGTGTGAACGCTATACTACACTATATTAGGTTCTGGTGGATCCTGGCAGGCTATCTTTGGGCTCAAAAACGTCATTTTCATCTCACTCCAGATCTTATTAGGCGTTTCCTTAAATTGCGTTTTTGCGTTTGTCTTCACACTAAAGCGACAATAGAGGGGAAGCACTTGGCGGAGAGAGACTAGCAAAAAATCTGTAAAAGCTATACGTAGAGAAGTATTGGACCGAGAGAGCAGAAGTGTACGTACCTACAGAGTCCGATATAGCATCGAACTGAATGACCCCAACGATCGAACTCTTAGAGCCCAAACATATGTATATACTTGTGGCTCATGGCTTAGTGTACAGATTTATATACTTCGGTATTGAGCGGCGCGACTCTTTTCGTATGTAAACAAAAATACATAGATATATAGACTGAGCCGAGCCCAATAGGCGGAGTCAAAAACGCCACTTGCTGCTAGCCAGACAAAAGTGGAGAGCACTATATCTAGGGCGACTTGGCCTCCTTGCACAAAGAAAAAACAATAGGCCTTCTAAACGGACTCCGGCATGATATTTCCAGACCACGCTGCTAGCTGGGCATCCCGTACAACGTCTGATGCCGTTGCTGGGCGAGACGAATGAAAGGGAACACAGGCAGCGCACACTAGTTCTGGAAGACTTAAAACAGATCTCCGGAGATCAGGTCACATGGAAAAATTACTCCCGCAACACCAGACAAATCCGGTATATTCCGTCCTCAAACTAACTAATTGCTCCTTTAATCCCTCATGGGACATAGGGCGGAAACAGTTGCCCTCCAGCGGACTCTGTTTTGCGCGACAGCTCTCACCTCTGACCAGCATCTCCCAGTTGTTGCCGCCTTTCCTAATAGGGTTCTCCTCCCCGTTGTTCTAGGTCTTCCGGGATCGAGTCAAGGGCCTGTTTGGCTTGATAATCGTTTTCCCGTCGCAATGTGTGGCCAATCCAATTCCATGGCGCCATGCCACGGCGCCATAGTTCTTCATTTGAAATTCTATCTTTCCAGCGGATATTTAGGATACGACATAGGCTTCTGTTGATAAAAACTTGTAGGCGCCCCGTGATGAATTGGGTGACTTTCCATGTTTCGCAACCATACAAAAGAACTGCCTTAACGTTGGAGTTGAAGAGCCGCAATTTGGTATTAATTGAGATCTTCGTCGATCTCCATATGTGAAACAGGCATGCATAAGCGCTTCTCAGACCGCAATCTAAAAAGTGAAAACAAAAATCATCAACAAAATTTAATCGCATTCCACAAAAGTACTCATCTGACAACACCAAAGGGACAAAATCAGCTGATTCCCGAAACACAAACCAAAAATTATATACTTCAAATCGAAGCCCCACACCAAAATTTATTGTCGAAATGCTAAATAAATACCAGCGCACAATCCAAGTCCCATCAGATCGCTTCAGATTTTTAAGCGTGTTGAGCCTGTAAGAAATAAGAAAAATCGTATTGAGATTTTTGAGGAAATGATTTCGATCAAATAAAAGGAGTGTGTTGAGGTCTTTTTATCACATTTATTCCTAGGATACAGTGACGTGTTGAGTGAGTATATCTAAAATACAGAGGTCACTGAACCTGCATAACTAATAATTGATTTTTAGCAATGATTACGCAGAAACCACGCATCAATCACGCAGCAGCCACGCAGCAATCACGCAGCAACCAAGCAGCGACACAACAAAAACACAGCAACGTAGACAAATTCAAGGCTAAATTCCAGTTGCGATTGGAAGGTATTGACCAAAACAAAAAAACCAAACTGAGTCTGAACGCAAAGTTCATCGTCACCTTTTACAGCACCTAACAAACTCTATAAAATTCCCCGATCCTTTCCTATCTTTTGGGCTAATCTTACAGGCTTAGACTTCCACATAAAAAAATAAAGCAAAATTCGCAGAAACAGCTGAAAAAACGCTGATATATTATCTGTTGTCGCATCAAATGAGGCCTACTTTAAAGGCGAAAAAATAAATATTGATGAATAAAAGAAAATTGTGCGTTTTATTTCCGCGGTACTTTTTTAACAGAATTTATGTCGCCAGCAGAGAGTCTCTAGTTCGAGACTATTGACAACCAGCACACCATTTAACAATCTTTTCATAGCCAGAATTTATTGTGCACCTCAACCACATCCTTTCGGGTCTAATATTAGTTCAAAGTAAAATTAACTTTCAAACAAACTTTGTTTATACTTCCTACCAAACCGTGAAACTCAACTAAAACTTTTCCAGCTTTGATAAAACTGAATAAAAATAACGAAAAACAAAATATCAACGAGATTCTATCACTTCCCATATCAGCATCACTAAAGATTATCGTCCATCACCTCGATACTCGTCCTCCGTTAAAATGTTTGTTTTGAACCAACAAATCTGAAACAAACATATCAACAGCAAAACAACAAATCTAATACGACGTTTATGGCCCCGGGGACTCTCCATCTCTAATTTTGTTTCATTATTGTGTTTCGGGACTCTCGGGCTCCTATAGTAACAAGCGACAAGCTGTCTACAAAAAAAACTTTCCCTCCTTTCCGGTTAACAGAACTCTCACACATCATTTTTATTTCTACCTTCTCCCAAATCAAACACGACGATCTGCACTTAACCTTTAATCACCCTTCAATCCTTGCCCAACAAGGCGTTAAAGCTCATCAAATTCTAATAAAAGGACGACGACGGTTCCTAGAAGAAAATCCTTCAAATTAACCATGATATCGTTAGCAACAACCGCGGCAAGGACCTCTATCCCGGACTCCTCACTCCATCCATCCTGCTATTTTCGCATTGTAACAAACAGCCTAACGACATCCGTCCTAGCCCTTGTGACGACCATACTTTCTGGGGCTAATCTTAAAGTTTTCTAGGCAAAACTATCGCAATGCCGGGGCCCCAGCACGATCGTCACGACGCTGCGGACGGCTTTAATCAATGAACGAACGATGGCGGATAACAAAAAATTTAATCCATGAAACGCGAGACCCCACCGCGGACTTTCTGTAAGCAATATCCAAACCCTTAACGAGTTCAAACAAGGACGAGAGGGTAGACCGCCTGAAACAAAAGGGATTCAAATTATTTCTGTGAGTTCTGTGTGCTGGGCTCCCTTTAGGCAATAAAGAAGCAAGGGAAAAAATATAAAGAATAAGTAGGACCAACTCGAACCCGACACCACTACAGCTGCAGCCGCAAGGAAGACATTCCATTCGAAATGGTTTTATTGCAAAAAGAATTGAAAGGACGAAAATCCTGCATGTGGCAACGTGGCCTACAGCTTACCCTTCGCCAAAATCGCCTTTTCTGTATCCTGTGTACGACGACTTGGACTTCCCAAGCCCCGCTCCTTTTGCCGGTGCTGTGGCTAAGGGGATTTCTCACCACTACACACGCTGTCGAGTCTTATTCCACAGATTCACACTGAGAGCGGCTCCTTCGCACACGAAAATGGGACAGAACTATTATTGCCATTAAAACAACCATAAATTTCAGCTCTTTCAGGCAATATGTTATCCGAGTGCCACAAGGAAGAAAAGGAAGTAAAATAAATTGGGTAAAGCGGAAACAGATTCCACAGATGTGCCCATGTTTAAGAGGGACTCGAGAAGTGCGCTCTTTCCAAGCAGTGTTGGCATCTTTTCAATATTCATGGGGAAATTTATTTTGTTTTGAGGGGGTTTTTTTTAGAGAAAGAGAATGTTTGGGGGTTTTGATGGTGCGATATTTCATTTTTATGTTTGTATTATGGTGAAATATTTCCTTTAAATCTGCACGTTTAAATAAATCACAAATAATATGATTTAGTATTTACGATCCTTGAAAAGCTTGGAGCTTATGCTGTTCCTAATTTTGCTGGCGTCGATAGAAAGTTTTGATTTGACCTTTTGATATGAGTAGAAGGAGCAGCTACGTATAACGTTATGTTTCCAGATCAGCCTTGAGTCTTTTCCAGTTCGTCCAACAAAGAGTCCACAGTTATGTTTCACGGTAGAGGTGATAGTAGTGGCGGCGGATCGTGTTGAGCCCGGGGAGGCAGTCAGATAAACACAGCCCTCCCTGCTTTAACCGTCGCGTCGGTGGGCCCACAGATTTATCTCAAACGTGCACGATATAGGAAATACCTCCATCGTTTCGAGCACGATGACTCACAGCCTTCTTTTATTTCGTGAGATTCGGCGAATATAGGGCGGAGCTAGAGGCAATGGCTTTGCGATCTGAAATTGTTACCCAATCCACCACCTCCTAGTTTTATATCCTTATCAATATGCGGCTGCTACAGAGAATAACATCTATGGCTCCGCCTCGTCTAGCATCGAAGGAGGCCGGTCCAGTAACTCTGAAATAGCCATATTGTTGAATATTAAAAACTCCAGCATGGGGCAGCCCTGGAGCTTCTACTGACAACCCTCCGCCCAGAATTTAAATAAGTGGCTCCAAACAGGTGCCTAAGGTTGCAGGCGGGTATCATGGGAAGAAACCTCCCAAACCGTTACCATAGAAAAGGTACGCTGAGCATAGGATAACATAATGCCAATGTTGGTGCAGAAGACGGATGGCATGATCGGCCCATCTTCATCTAACGGAATCAACAAATTGTTTCTTACCAGTAGCTACAAAAGCCTACAGAAGCACCCACGCAAAAAGCTCTCTCAATATCTTGAGGAGCTTAGTCGAGGCTGGACTCCTCGTCATCGACGCCCAATATTATTACAGGCCTTAGAAAGCCATATTTTTCCACCAAATTCTGGAGCTGCTGGTATCTTTCGCGAACTTCAGCAGTTACTCTATCTAATAAAGACAACGGCCGCCAAAAAAGTCCCTCCTTCTAATTCGCTTTGGAGATTCAATAGAAATGCCAAGTTCTTCACACAATCTTTTAGCCTCGTTTACCGGCACCTCTCACTTCTCTTCCAAAGCTGTCTGTAAGGCGCATGAGCTGAGCACACTGATGTATGCCCGCACCATAAAAGAAGACATTCTCAAATTCACTGTTTCCATGAGCCTTGCGAGCCTTACTCACAAGCGATCAACGTCACTCCGCTCCCTTCTTTTATGATGCGGGCTCTATTTTCTCTAGCGTTGTCAAAATGTTGTGTCATGCTTGCTACATTGCCTCTTGCGCTCTAATGTTTTGCATGAACAAACAAGCTAAGGGCGACCGACGAATCGCTTTACACAGTGACTATTAAAAACGAATAGAATGCACGGCTTTGTATGAAGGTGCACATTCTGCAAACCAGTGCGATGGCAACGTCGCCTAGCACGGCGACCGAATCAATCTGATTTCTTTTTCGTAGCCGTCGCCTGTCAAAGTTGCATGGTTGCTATGGTATGGATTTGTGCTATTCTCGTGTGCTCCTGTGGGCGTGTGTAGCATATTCAGCTGTCGAAGTCGTATATTTGCCGCCGTCGCTCTTAGTGTGTGTACACAACGAATTTTGTTGGGACTTTCGCCGTGGCTGACGAAATTCGTTTCGCCGTCGCCCTTAGCATGTTTACAGCATTAGAATGGAAATAAGCCCTCCAAACGCTTAAAACTTTTTCGCCATTTGTCAATGAGCACCAAAACCATTCTCGCTTTAGTCGCCTTCTTGACAATATTTTCGATGGGATAGAGCCAGTGACTGACTGAACATGAACTGTGCGTAGTACTTCCGGCTCTTCAGAAAAGTCTGAATTATTGGGCTAAACGACTTCGGACCTCGCTGTATAAATAGTAATCGCATGCTAAATCTATATTTTCAGGACATTTTCCAATATTGTTTCCGAGCAAGCCTGACCCAGTTGATGTGTTATAGTTTGTTGTTATGTCGCAATTTCGGCAAAAGCATCAGAAGCATGTGAAGCTGACAAAACTCATAGTACCAATTACAGGCCCTAGCAAGTCATCAGTGACACTTCTGACGCTGCAGCCGGCACAATATGCTCAATCTGGAAACCTTCAAGAATCAATGGTGGACATGTTGCGTTCGGACTCGTTTTAGTCATATCCCCATTTCATGGCCATTACCTGATGATGCAGAGGCAATAACCAAGTCGGACGCCTCAGCCGAAACGGAGTTTTTGTACGACAAAAGTTTACTATAGTTAACCATAGTAAGGTTTTTGAACGCGCTCCAGATGTTTCACACGACTACTATCCACAACTGTCAAATATGAACTGATAAATGACAACCAAATCAAAATGGCGTTCAATGAAAATCGGCCTTAAACATAAAACGCTTAAGGCTGTATCAGATCCAAAGCAGCGCAACAAAAATATCAGCAGCAAATTGATTCTATTGGTCAACGCGGGTCACATGACAGCAGAAGCAGCACAGAGTGCTGCCGCTGCTTTTTCATTCCTAATCCTAATTTTGCTGCCCAGCAAGGCAGCATTTTTTGACATTTTAGTAAAGTTCTTCTTTGAGCCTCTTTTTGCTTGCTTGTTTGTTTTTGTTTTGGAAATTCATTGAATAAATGGAAGAAAAATTAATAGAATTAGTTCGGGGCACTTTATATTGTACGATAAAAAAAAGTCTGCTGCCTGCTGCTCCTACAACGAATCTGATATAAGAGGCAGCACTTTCTTGAACTTTGTTTTTGACAAGTGCGCTTACAAAGCGGTGCCGTTTCAGCGCCATTTGCGTCCACGTTCTCCGTCCTTCAGCTTCAACAGAACTGCCGCTTTCATTCACTCAGTTCTTTATAATAACGATAAAACTTCAATCTTTCAACCGTTTTTTGTGCAATTTACATGTACATACATTTATGTAATATGTTTTATGATCAAGTTTATTCAGATACACAAAAACATTTTGTCAAAATCAAATTATCACAAATCTTTCACACCATATAAACCATATCAGTGTTAAAATCCAGCATATTATCCTTCACTAAATTCAATTTAAACTAAATCATCTCCACAAATTACATTATAAATAACAAATTTAAATTAAAAACAAAAATTCTCCTTTTCCACCAACAAAATTTTCCCATCCACACAAAAAACACGAAGAGAGAAACCCAAAAAAATTTCCCATTTTATTTCCAGCCACCATTGCAATACGTTCCACATCAAAAACACACACAATCCACATTCCAGTGTGTATCAGCTCAACGCGGACCCGGCATCTACACAATTTCACTACCCGGTTGCCAGTAGTTTGTTCGAGACGACCGTTGCGGTTTGGTGCCTTGTAAGCGTGCACTTCGCTGTGTCTAGATTTTAGCTTGGATTTGTTCGGTGCTGAGGGATTTGCAGTTATTTTTTTTTCTATTGAAAAAAAGGACGAGATTTCCTTGAATACTTGAGTGCTACAACCATAAAAAGGATACAGTGCGTTTTTGGATAATGGATAAAATGTAAAAGAGTGAGTGAAAAACATAAAAATAATTGTTTTTGTGGCGAAAATATTTTTGAAGAGGAAATTTCTTTTTTGGAGTAGTGAGATTCTTGTGCATTAAACAGAAAAAGTGAAAGAAATATTTTTGAAAATTTGTTGCTTGAATATCAAAAATAACAGGATTTAAAGGTGTTTACATAGAAAAAAGGAGTTTTTAAATAGGTATGTAACGTATTTATGTTTAAATAAAGCAATAAAAAATAAACGCGCAATTACCACCACCAGGATATCATGTGAAATAAATTTCCATAGCGCCTAAAAAAAAGGAGTCGCCAAAAAAAAATCCGCGCAATCTGTCGTGTTTATATGTATGCAATTTAATTACTGATTTGCTAACAATTGTAAGGAGTTTCTGGTAACGGTGCTTGTACCTCGATTTTCCCACTTATAAAAGCAAAAACACACGAGAGAAAAAAACATAATTCTTGTGATATGTACTTTTATATAAGTATATACACATATAAATAGGACGCCGGTGGTTATAGAAAGAGGGGAGGAAAGAGGGTATATTATAATCCTAGAAATACACAAGCGAACAGCCTCTCAAATACATTGGTACACAGTCACATAAACAGCAGCAGCAGCAAAAACAACAACAGCAACAACACAGCGGCAGAAATGATCCTTTTTGTTCGTTCAGAACACATTGCGGATAGCGCATGGATGCTTTGCGGAGCGTCTGGGTATGCAATTTTTTGCCTTGTTCGTCCTCCTAGCCCCTTGGCAAGGCTTCTAAGGGTGGTGTATATATGGAGAATATGAAGTTCTAGGCCCGAGGAAAATATATTCCCTTCCTGCAGCACTATCCTCCGCTAGAGTCCTAACCCTTCGTAAAATCCCGGTGCGGTGTAGACATTCTCCTCTGGTTTGGTGCCGGCAAAACTAACACACTTCAACGGGAAAAACATTTTTTTTATATACATACATATATTCCTGCTTCGCAATATGGTAAAATATATCCTTGAGTGGTGGAAAGTTTCCGCTTCGAAAACATGATCCTTGGTCCTTTTTGTCATGCAAGTCTTCTTCTTTCTTTTTTTAAAGCTGCTTTGATTTATTAACTGTAATTCAGATGGCAATAACCTAGAAAATTGTCGGTTGGTTAAAAGTTGCGTTAGTATTCATATAGTTTTTGGCTTTGATCCTTTTTATTAGGGCAATAGAAACAAGGATATAAACGGTAATACTCGTATGTTATGAAATACCAAAAAAAACCTTCTCGGTTATCCTTAAAAATGATCTTATCTCCCATGAACCTTGATTAAATAATGAAGTTTTTATGGACCATTTTGCTTTAGGACAAGTCTGCTCTGTAGTCCTGTTTTGTGGGCCTGAAATTGAATGTTATTCTCATTATATCCTTCGTGTATAGAGAGAGACATTTTCATCCCAATTTCGGAGTTTATTCACCTTACGGGGGTTTTACCTTTTAAAAATCAATAGTGGTACTTCTCTCAGCCGTTTTTTATATCTATATAAATAGAAAGGACACGATCTTTGTTTTGTAGAGAGACGTTAATGGTTGTAAGGAATTTCGGTGAAAACGTGCAAATTCCTTTTTTCCGTTTTAAGGATTTTTAGGGTCCTTTGGTATTTTGACTTTTAGTATTTAATTAGTGAATTATTTTACTTATGTCAGGAAAGGTTTAGATTTTTATTCACAATAATATTTTAGAGTTCAGTGGTCAGTTGAAAAGTTCGCGGAGTGAATTGTAGGATGTTGGAATAGAACGGAAATTTTTATTTTATATTTAACTCGTAGGTTAACTGCTTTGAGAATTCAGTAATTAACTATTTTATGATTATTTTATAATTGCAGAAACCCTCAAACCGAATTCCAGATTCTTATTTTCGCACTCGGAGTGTGAAATTATTATTGCAGATGATTTTCAGCGTTCATAACGTGAATTGGCAAAAATTACTGAAACGGAATGAGTATTTTTGGCAAAGACGCTCACTTTATTAATGTGGACCAAATTGTAAGTTATCATATCACCATCCATGATGTTGCAGGCTAAAAGTAAACAACGTTCTTGATCTATTTCTCACTTGAGCTGATTCATGCTATGGACTACTATCTATTTCTTATTTCCAATTATTTCCAATATCCATCTTCTTCCTTAATCAAAATAGCTTCGAAAATAATTGTATAGAACTATGGGAAAGTCAACTGGCTGGTGTTTCTTTGGTTCTTCCAAGCCACTGACTGGCACTTGTGTTTTCGTAGTAAGAACACCAACTTTCGTGCTCTGTGTTACCAAAGTTCTTCTACATCCATCCAAACAGATGGGATACCAACAGATACCATGTGCAAAGGTAGCCCTGAATATTTGGCAGAGAAAGGGAGCAATTAGGTCGCAACCCTCCTGCAGCAGTATAGGATATATGCTGTCTGCTCCATGAGACTAGTAATTTTTAAAATGCCTCTATAATAGATTCTTGTGAGAAAGTGACTTTTTATTTTCTTCAGGGAGTTCTTTATCTCGCCACAAAATGGGATTATGCCCTTCCTTGACCCTACGTAGGGCAGGGTAGGCCTACCTTAAAATTGGTGCTCGTTTATAATTGGAAAATGTGCCTTAAGTAATGATGGCAAGGTTTTTAGTTATTTTTGTGAAAAAAGTCATTGGTTCTTGTTATAGATCCAATATCTCCCGACGTACCTTTCACGACTGCTATGGCGAACCTCGATAATTTTCGACAGTACAGCTATCCCTTTTTTGCTCATCTAATCTCCCTCTCATAGGTAGTTAGTGAGCTTTTTTTGCAATTCTCCCAGGTGTCACTCTTCTTGGCACTTATGCGAACTAATTTGGAGGCTCGATTTCCTAGAAATAAAGGCGTCCGACTATTATCCCAGAGCACTGTGGCTCGATCCCTACCGTGACAAATATTAGACTCGTGCCGTTCTTTAGTAAAATTCAATTGATTTTCTTCTAGTGTACAAATGAATCTGTTTAAAGTAAATATCGACAATGTTTCGCCATTTTTCGGGTAGAGTCATGATGCTATCGGTGAAGAACTTTTGTCTTTGGGTCTGGTTGAAAAACTGAATGAAGAAATTTTTACAGGCTAAGTGAGTTCTGCAGAGATTGGAACAAGTCATAGTCAGATGGTGCAATGTCTGGACTATACGGTGGATGCACCAAAACTTTCCAATCAAAACCCTCCTAATTTATGACGGGTCATCGAAGAAGTGTGACGTCGGACGTTGTCTTATGAAAGACAACATTATTAAATTCGGGCCGTGTCCGTTCAATTGCCTGGCGTAATCTCTCTAGTTGTTCATAGTAGTGTCGAGAATCAAACATCTGTCCAAATGGAAGTATCTCATAGTGGACGATTACCTTCCAGTTCCACCACATACAGAGCAACACCTTTTTTAAACCTAAACCCGGCTTGGCGAAAACTTGTGACGACTTACCACCCCTTTTCTACGATCTTTGACGCTTCCGATTACCGTACGAGACTCTTTTTTCATTATCGCTTATGAAACGTTTCAGAAATGGGTCGATTTCATTGTGTTCCAACAGTGCATCGCAAGTGTTAATTCGGTCTACCATGTTTTTTGCGCTCTTGCCAGCAACTCATCATCGAGCTTCTTTTTGTATCTAGCTAGGGGAAGAGAGAAGAAGGAAGGAACTACCACAACCACCTAACCCCAACCATTTCTATCGGACTCTGGCATCGGGGCAACGAGAAACAACTCGCTGGAGTGTTATGCCTCCTGAAACGAGTTGAATCTCATCAAGCAACCGATGACCTGCGCGTGGTGGAGCGGGGCAGTGCTAGCGGAAGGCTATGACAGGAGGAATGTAAAGAGGGAAGAAGAAAGAAGGTAGGAAAGACGAAGTACCGTGGGGCTCTGCCGGAATTCGAACCCGGGACCTCTGGGATGGTAGCCAGGCGCCTTACTCCCTAAACTACCGAGGCCCCCCAAATGATGATTCAAAACAGTTTTGTGGTCAATGCCTAGCTCCATACCAATATCGTCACTGCTGAACCATTTCTGGGGGGCGAATGGCTAACAAAGACCTCGGAAGGTGGTGGCACCCGATTTGTCACTTCTGCCAAAACCCGAGAAGAGTCACTGCAGACGAACATCTAGCAGCTCTCCCAAGTAAAAATAAAAAACGGCCTTATAAAGGGCGAACATCGGCCGCTTGGCTTTTTAAGGGGCATATGATGGCCGTAGAGTTTTTAACCATTTTTAATAGGAGCACATACGGCCTTACGATGGCCAAATTTGACCAAAAGATTTAAAAGGCCAAGTACTGAGCTGTAGAAACGGGCATTCGACGGGAAATTTGAGCCAAAAAAAGAATCTGCACCAAATGTATTGTTGAATGTGTTTTATGGGAACTTCACCATTTTCGTTATGTACAATGGTTCTTTCGATTTATCCTACTTAAAGATATCGGTGCACAAGAGAAACGAGCTCGCCAGTCGTCGGTTTGTTGCACGTGAAGTGTGTGGTGCGTGTTGATTTATATTTTAGTGGGAAATTTACGAACGTAAAGTTAGCAAAACAACTTTCAGAAATTAAAAAAATTGTTAATGGATAATTTACCGCTTTTTAACCGCTATTTAATCGTGGAAAAACGAAATTTACCGCTCTTCATTTAATATGAAATTTTGGGATGTTTTGCTAACTTTACGCAAAGTTGGCAAAACAAGTGTCCAAAAAATGCAAAATTCTTATTTCTCTCGCGCTGAGAATTTACCGCTTTTTAACCGCTATTTAATCGTGGAAAAACGAAATTTACCGCTCTTCATTTAATATGAAATTTT
The DNA here is from genome assembly GCA_963855945.1 of Thereva nobilitata. Classification (NCBI taxonomy): domain Eukaryota; kingdom Metazoa; phylum Arthropoda; class Insecta; order Diptera; family Therevidae; genus Thereva; species Thereva nobilitata. The sequence goes on along the minus strand of OY979696.1, from coordinate 15,747,656 downwards.
GGGATGTTTTGCTAACTTTACGCAAAGTTGGCAAAACAAGTGTCCAAAAAATGCAAAATTCTTATTTCTCTCGCGCTGAGAATTTACCGCTTTTTAACCGCTATTTAATCGTGGAAAAACGAAATTTACCGCTCTTCATTTAATATGAAATTTTGGGATGTTTTGCTAACTTTACGCAAAGTTGGCAAAACAAGTGTCCAAAAAATGCAAAATTCTTATTTCTCTCGCGCTGAGAATTTACCGCTTTTTAACCGCTATTTAATCGTGGAAAAACGAAATTTACCGCTCTTCATTTAATATGAAATTTTGGGATGTTTTGCTAACTTTACGCAAAGTTGGCAAAACAAGTGTCCAAAAAATGCAAAATTCTTATTTCTCTCGCTCTGAGAATTTACCGCTTTTTAACCGCTATTTAATCGTAGAAAAACGAAATTTACCGCTCTTCATTTAATACATACATAAATACAAACATACAGGTGAAGCTAATATAAAGCGTATAAAAATGCTCGTACAAAGTAAGCGAGTTTTGTATGTAAGTTTTTGGCGGCAAAAATCCACACAAACGATTATTTCCTCTGATTCTCATTCGCTTCACTGAAACAGCGTTTGTGTCTATCGTAGCTAGGGCTTTCAGTCTCGCTGTATTCACATGTCCCGGTAAAAAAATCGAGACTCGGTCCGGTCTTGAAATTCCCAGGAAAAACGAGACTTTCGAGACTATATCAAAAATAGGTTTGATACTCATAGGCTAGGCATTTAGGCAGTCAATACAAGATATTTTAATAAAGTACTTTATTAATCATACTGTTACAAACTCAAATACGAGTAAAATTAACAATTGTTTATGAATTTTTTTTCATTTTTATAGTGGGCAGCGCACGTAAAAAACAAAGAGCATTTAATGTACTTTCAGACAGAGAGGATCTGATTTTATTACAAAAATAACCTGCGTTAGAAAAAGCCCTTTCTGCTTCTACACTAGTATGGGGATAGATATTAGATTGTTATAGCAATGGTTTAAGTATTTCCCTCCGTCGTCGCCACCATTTTCAAAGTGAGGTTTTTCCACATGCAGGGTGTTTTGCACGTCATGGATCGACACGGAAGTTTTATTCTCTGCTATGTCTTGTTGGGGTTTTAGCAAATTATTAAGTTCTGATCTTTTGTCGTTAAACTCGTGGTGAGCACCGCAATCGTCATATCATTTGAATCACTGATATTTTCTGGATAACTGTCAGTTGGTTTTTCAGTTGTAGATTGATTTAATCTTGCGAACAATATTTTTAATGATAGTGTAATTTTATCGTTGCTTAAAGTTTGAAAGGCTCTTGGACCCAGCTTTTTTAAAAAAAAACTGAGAAGGATTGTGTAAGTATTGTAAGATACTCGCCTCAATCAGCCTATTTTCTTTAAGTCTCGATAGTCTCGTTATTTCCGAGACTAGAGGTAGCGGTCTCGAGTCTCGAAAATACGAAAAAAAACGGCGAGACTCTCGAAATTTTCGATATCGAGACTCCCGGGATGAAAGCCTTAATCGTAGCCCTGAGTAGGCGACGTTGCTGCTCACAAAAATATTCAAATTTGCTAACGGCTTTTTCAAATTAGAAAAATTAAAATCGCTATAACTTTTTTATTAGTGAATCGATTTACTTTAAATTCCTTATTACAGAACTATTCCATAAAAAGAACCTTTTTTGAAAATTTAAACGAAATCGGTTCACGAACAAAAAAACCTTAGCGTTAACAAACTTCTTGTTTGCGTATTAATATAAGTTATTATTTTTATTATTAGTTATGTAATTTTTTTTCTTTGATGGACAATTTCTTATACTGTGATCAATATAACAAATTCGTTTCAGGTCATTTCAATCCGATCGAAATAATAATTAAAAAGGAAATGGGAATGATTTTTCTTTCATAAAGAAGCCGAAGAACTTTCGGACAATGAGCATTTCCATGCCTGACCTACTATCATTTCTAATATTGTGAGAAGTATAGCAAATTCATTACAGGCCACTTCAACTACATGAAAAAAATTTCCTCTGTTTTACAAAAATGTGTTTTTCCTGGCATTAAAATTGCCCAAAATGAATTAGTTATATCTCTCACAGTATACGAAATTACAAGCCATACATGAGAATTGCCATTTCCCATGTTCGACTCAAAGAAGTTTTTCAACATCCTCCATTAAAGAAAACATGATTCCTCATTTTGTTTAAAATTTATTGCAAGGAAAGTGGAACGACCTGAAATGAATTATACACATATGTATAATATATATTAGGGTGGACCTTATTTTCAACTTTTTCGATATTTTTGCAAGTCGCCCCCTCAAAATATTCGAATGGATGAAAAACGGGGAAATGTGAAGTTTGAGGCCGATCCGAGGATATTTAGAGGTCGCACACGGCGGTCAAATTTAGGAAAAATGTGACTTTTAAAAATAACGGGAAAATTTCCAACTGCATATTTCGACAGCGGTTAATTAACGGTAAATTCTCAGCGCGAGAGAAACAAGAATTTTGCATTTTTTGGGCAGTTGTTTTGCCAACTTTACGTAAAGTTAGCAAAACATCCCAAATTTCATATTAAACGAAGAGCGGTAAATTTCGTTTTTCCACTATTAAATAGCGGTTAAAAAGCGGTAAATTATCCATTAACAATTTTTTTAATTTCTGAAAGTTGTTTTGCTAACTTTACGTTCGTGGGAAATTTTGTTATTTAACGGCTTGAAAAAAAACACCACCGAAAAAAAATCAAACATTTAATTGCAGTGAAATATATTTTCTTATAGGAGGGCAAATATCCACGTTGCTGCCACTGTACCACCGTCGTATACCCGTCATACGGCCGCCGTACCACCGTCGTATGGCCGTTATTGGAACTGTAAGGCCGTTGTATCACCGTCAGTCGCCCCCTGTACGGCCGTACTGTCCTGCAACGAGCCTTCTGTTAACCGCCAGATGGCCGAGGACTATGTTTCAATCACAGTCGGTATTTGCCCGTTCTAAGGCCATAATTTATTTTTACTCGGGCTGTTAGCAAGTCCTAATCCCACCTCCCCGTGGTGCCCCCTGGGGTACTTCTTCGGAAGGAGCTAACGGGAGACGGTCGAATGGCGAGTTCTCTGCGCCACAAAACAGAGTTTTAAGTCGGTTGGGCTGAGGGTTAGCAACCCGCTCACATAAAACACACAATTGCTACGAATCGGCAAACATTGCCTCGGAACCGGACGGACAACACGACGACGACCTTTTTCCGCCCTATGTCCCATGAGGGATTAAAGGAGCAATTAGTTGAACCATTTCAAGGACTTACTGAACAATTTCAAGAATTTCATCATATTTTTCAGTGATTGGATGAACACAGAGCGTGACTCATCTTTCACATCAAAATTACCAGAACGAAATCGATCGAACCAACTCCAAACAGCAGATTTTGATAAATTGCCTTCATATCGAACAAAGCACACATTTCTTCACAGGCCCTGACAGGTCCCTGAAGGTCCCTTTGTCGTAATAATATTGCAAAATATGCCACTACTTTCCATTATTTTCCTCTTTTTTTTAAAACGAAAACAGCTTTCCAACACAGATGTAACACTCGAACTCTCACTTTTCAAGCTGAGATCAATTATTCGTGACTTATTTTCAATTGACGCCATCTATCGGGAAATTGTCACACGAACTTTTTCCCAGATCAATGTTATATTTTTTCTTGTCTTGTCTTCTTGTATAACCACAATAAGCGAGGAAATCATATTCTGTTCAATAGCCGAAGTCAGCGTTCTATCGCGGTAGTATTGGATCGAGGCGCTGGTGGAATAAAACCGTGTTTTGGCGTTGACAGGTCTTTCATTCTTCCCTTTCGATATCTTTCCGGTTTTGAGTTTGCTGTCTATTGCGAATGACGTTGTACTAAAAGATAAAATAGTCGAAAGTACAAAGGCGCTTACCTCTGAAATTTATAGGCTAATCAAATTGTCGAAAAACCTCGTTTTTTTGTCAACCAAGCCATCCGCAAGGTCAAATACGGAGAAAAATTAGGAAAAATTCCGTAGAATTTGATTAACTACTTTTGGCGCTCGTGGTCCTTTGGGACCTTTTCCAAAATGGCGTCAAAAAAGAGCCAAAAACAGTTTTTGGCGTTTTAAAAAAACCTAGACTTTCTATATAAAAAAGTTTATATAAAATTTGTGGAACTTTTTAATGACACCAGCTTGATGTCAATACATAAACAAATAAAGAACTTTTATTGCAAAAAAAACCGCTAAAATTCACGTCTATTTTAAATGCCCATATCTTTTACAAAAAAAAAGATTTTGTAATGAAACTCGAGAAAAGTATAGCCCTTTGGGAGTGCAATAAAAGCTTTTCTGAAAATTTGTAGTTTGGACTTTTGTTGTCGAATTCAATTAGCTCATAGCCATCAGAACCTACAGAAACGTTTTTGGGCTTAAAATGCGTTGTGCTAATAGGGAGATTAGGAAAAATACGTAGACGTAGCCGTAAAGCTGTCAAAAAACGTAGCTGTGCATGCGTACATTTGATGTAGTTTGGGAATGTTGATTCGTATCTCGCTTAAACCTTGATATCCATTGCTGCGTTATGTGTTCCCAAACTCAAGTAACGTAATCGCAACGACGTTGGTGCATTGAATGACAGTGACATTCTGCTGCTACGTTAAGTTGACATTTCTGTAACTGCAGCGCGCAAAATATTTTTTTAAGTTGTTTTGGTTAGTAGCAGTAAAAAATGAAGCTAAAAGGTATTAATACTAATAAAATTAATTAAAAAAAATTAATAAAATTGTTACGGCTTCACGTACACTTTTGCGTACACTTCGCTTCTGTACGTTTATTTGACATTTCAACGTTGTTCTCGCGTCACCCCGGGCTACGTTGTAACTGTCGGGGTAGGGTGTGCCGGGGCACGAAGAAGGGAAATTGCCATAAAGGCCGGAAGACTATCATTACAAAAACTTGGGGAAGGGGACTCAAAAAAAAGGGTGGCTCGGACGGTTCGACCGCCGGGGGAAGTGTCGCGAATTTACGCATCCAATGCACCGGTTGCAGGCACGACTAGCGGTGCTCTAGCTAGCTCGTCAGATGGGGTGGGGTTCGCGGTGCTTGGATGCCTGAGGGGGGTGACAGTTAATCTGTTAAATCGCTCGTGCCTATGCAACAACAAAACTAAAGGGGGCGACGAGGGGGTGGAACAACGTCCAGGGCCAACGAGAGGGGCAAAAAGGGGGAAGAAAAGAGAGAAAGGGTGGTCACGGGTCACCAAGTCATTCGTATGGGCTACATAATATCAGACAAAAAAATGTGGGTGGGCGGCACTTACCTTTGGTGGGCATCCATATCCCGTGGGCCACACATCCGTGGGGGTTTCTACTCCATCATCGCCAGTTAAAATGCGTTTCAAATTTTATTGAGCTTTAATGTTATTCAGTTCTAGGTTATTTATTTCCAATGTTATTTATTTCAAGGAATATTAAGTTTTATTGTTAGGTAATTTAAGGTTATGCCTTTCAAATCTTATTCAGTCTTATTTTATTTATACTTTTTACTGGGTTATTTGTTTCAAAGAGTATTTATTTCATCACATACGCGTTATTTATATTGGTTCAATTATTTAGTCGTTTAAAGTTACGTTAAATAGTTATGCAAGTTGATATTAAGTATTCAATATTTTATCCTCATTTTTAAATTCAGGTTATATGTGTTTATTTGAATTCAATTAGTACCTTATTTTAACCTTAGGTCATCTACTTAGTTGTGTTCAGTTTATACTTTATGTTAAATTTATGTTATCTACTTATTATAGGTTCATTGGAATTCAGTTATTAGTTTATCTTAAATGTATGGTATTTATTAAATTGAGTTTAGTTCACACTTTATTTTAGCTTTACGTTGTCTGCTTATTCGAGTGCAGTTTATAATTTATTTTAAATTTTATGTTAACTGCTTATTTGAGTTCAGTTTATAATTTATTTTAAATTTTATGTTAACTGCTTATTTGAGTTCAGTTTAATCTTCCTTTTAAATTTAGTTAACTATTTATTTGAGTCCGAAAGACTGTACGATGACGACCGAATTTTATGTATTAATATCACCTTCCTGTAGCCGTAATTCCTTTCGTTCTCCGCAATCAAGTCGCCCTGTAACCGCGGCAAAAGATTTTTTTCCTCAAAACCAAATCCGTAATAATATTATTTTCCACAGCGTTCGTTCACACGTTTCTGTTTATAGGCATTCAAAGATGGCAAATTTGTTTCCCACCCATATATAACACCAAAGCCTCGGGAGCCAACTGGATTTGACTCTTTCTAACCAATGAATTAGTTACGATCGCGGTGAATTATTTTGTACGTAAGAACTCTTCGAACAAACTTCGTGATCAAGTTATACCAGAACTTTGTGTATGTGAATAGAAAAAAATTATACACTGCTAACAGGGATGGGTTGTTATATATAGTATTTTTTGTTTCTATATATGTGGTAGTATTCTAATAATGAAGAAATATGGTTATCTTATCCACTCATCCACAGAAAACTTCTTGGCAACAAGGATAGAGTATTTTTATTAAAAATTTAGTTTTTAAAATAGTAACCGGAAAAAAAAAATTTTTTTTTTGTACTTCCCTTTAAGCGAAAAAGAACATACCGCCAGGCATATTTTCCTTAAGAAAAGGAATTGTGTTTTCACTACCACCGAATTTATCCTTCCGCATTTTTATATAACGCTTTCCATTTTTTTTTTATATTATCGATTGCTGTACACAGAAGCTAGTTAGGTGTTGAAAGCTCAAAAATTCTTTGATATAATTAGTTATTCACAATTTTTCCGCACTCTCTGCTCAAAATCTAGCACGATCCCGACTTCATATCAAAAAAAAAAACTTCTCGCCCTGTATCTCAATAATAGAATTCACTACTTGCGACTTTTAGAAATAATCAAAACCGAAAAAGAATTTTACCGGCATGAGTTACACTTGTTCTGTATTTGCACCTCCATCAATAGCCAAAAAAAAATTTCCTTCCCGCTAAATTCCACTGCCTCGGTTGAAAACCACTACCGCCGAACTCCCTAGCCACACCAGTTATTCACCGTTTTTTTCGATTTTTTTTCCTTTTCCGTTGTTTTTCTAATCTCGCGCAACACCAAGTTCACATTTCTAATCTCAAATCTTCCCCTTTTCGTAAAATCTATCCTTTTTCCACTTTATATCTAATCACCTAATCGGCACCCCCAGTAAAACAAAAAAAAACTCAATTACTTTTTCTCAAAACAAATTCGCGGACGCGACGACTACTTGCCAAGCAAAATCTCATCCCCGACTGTCCTCCAATCACCCTTTTTTTTCCAAACCCAACTCGATCACGCCACTTGGGCAATTTTTGATCTCCCGCGCGATGAGCGGTAAATTTTCCCTTTGTCTCACTGCGGCTACTTGCGCCGGGGCTTCGGTGACGAAAAATTCGAATTGCTTGTATATATTCCTAGGTTATATTATTATTTTTTTCTTCCTTTATTTTTCTTATGTAACACAAAAAATCAGGGACATTTTTATTCTCTTTTGTTGGGGTTTATTTTGTTTAAAAGTAGAGAAATTATGACTTTTATATTGAAAAATCATAATTAACTTGTTAATTTCTGAAAATTCTCAACAAGGGTATCTCATGCATTAAAGATGGGGTTATTAAGAAAAAAACGCAAGGGGTTATGTTCTGCCGTATAAACAAATACGTTGCGACATTACGCGAATGTCACGACAACACTGCCTACCGTGATGACAAAATGAATACTACACCTTTTCGTGTTGACTTTTGAACACCTGACAAGTTTTTATGTTGCACTGTTACTGCAATGTTAACTTTTCTGAATTGACCCTATACGAATTAAATGTAATGCCGGTCCTAAGATATTCCTTTTATTTTGTGCACTAACATTGATTTCCATTTTTAAGCCTGCGTTATGTGCCCAATTTAAGCTGCTTCACGGAACAATATGTTAAGGAAGCTGATGGTCCTACGTCTGGAACTTTGATTTCTTGTTTATCTCCTGCTAGGCCACCATAAAACATTGCATAAAAAAAACGAGCCTCCGGTAGCAAGAATGTATTTACGTGCTGGAATTGTTTGAAGATTATCATCGGATCCGAGAACAAATTACACATCGGCCATACGTTCATTTTTGTACATTGCAGCATTACGTTCCAGGACTGTGGCCTTGGTTGTTTTCCAATGGGGGTCTACGGTATCTACAGTAGTGGAAGAAGTGGAGTTTGGTGCGTCAGAGGCCCATACGCTCTCGGGCGACCGTTACAACACGCGCCACCTAGATGTCGCCAGGGGAGAGGGGGTGCGAAAAAAAACAAACGGAGGCCTTGTTGGATCGTTAGCCCAACGTGTGGCTCAACCACGCCCTGAAATCGAGTCTCATGCTCTATAGACTGAGCCGGGCTGTTACAAGGTAATGTGTGTTCTCCACCCCGCTATGCCTTCGGAGGGGTTGGGTTCGGGAGACCATGGACGAGGCTGAAGTCGTATGTGTTAAGCGCGTCAACTACCTTATCGCAGCTTTGTATTTAAAGCAACAAAAAAAAGTTTCGAGATTGATGGAAGTATTGGCATCATTTTGGACAACGGCGCTCGTCAACGGCCACGATATGGTTCCTTATCGCCAATTACACCATGCGCTCCCTACTGGGGTGTGGTACAGGAGACGTTTTGTTCCTTCCGGTACAACCGTACTCTGCATATCTCCTATACGTCCCTAGGCAAGCGTCTTATAGGGTCGTTTGGGCCTCATGAGCCGGGATTGTGTCTAGATTGTTGGCTCTATACTCATAACATATGTGGTCCTGTGGTGGTAGTTGGAATTATTCAGCGCAACGTCCATGTCCAAGAACTCCCCCTCCCAAGGCAGAGCGGTACTGCAGAATTTCTGCGGCCTCGTGGGTCACCTCTATATGCATATTTTGGGGGGTTGGTCTGGCAACCCCTGAAGTCTTCAACATGAAGCTTGGCTCCAGACAGTCAAGTCGATCAAGGAGGTGTACCATCCGCTGGGGAAGCTACCCAAGCGGACCTCGACGGATACCCTATTAATAACCGGTTAGGCCGGCGAGATGCCTTATTAGGGCTACTCGGAGTCACCTTCGCTTCCAATAGTTATACTAGGACGTGTCTTGGACCTGATTGCTCTACGGAGTGACTTCGCGTGTTCGTCGAGAAGGTCGAGGCAATTCCACATTGTCCCGACGAGTCCCTCTGAGCGCGAAGTCTCTCTTCCGGAAGATATCTCGTGCCCCAAGGACTCAGTCCGCCGACTAAACCACATAGTCGCCGTCTGGGACCCTTGGTCCACGAGGTCATCTTCCGCTACGCAGGCTGTCAGGCCTTGAGATCTTTGGCGTGAAAAATACCGATCGGCTTTCCTTTCAAGTCCTCTAATTCATAACGCCCACTCCCAAGCTTTCGCCTCACGCGAGCCTTCATAAATTTGTCTGCCAGTTTAGCGCTAAACCGGTCGATCTTGTTACTTACGGGGAAGGTACGTCGATAAACTACCTGGCCGGGCGAGAACTCGACAACTCTGCAGCGCAGATTGTAGTGTTTCTCATGTCTCGTGTGAGCCGCGGCCAGGTGTTGCTCTATTTTGTCCCGCCGGGCCTGCCATCGATCTACGGCCGGCGACACCGTTATATCTCCCTCTTGTAAGACCCCTAAGGCCTTCAGTACTGGGTAAGCGGATCCATGCAGGATCATGGGGCACCCGAACAGGGCCTGGTACGGGGAGGTGTTAATGGACGTGTGGTGTGCACTCCGTAGGGCACATTCGATTGCAGACAGGTGTAGGTCCCAATCCCGGTGATCTTCTTTCAGATACGCTCGGATAGCAGCTAAGACGGAACGGTTCACTCGCTCGGAAGCGTTGGCTTGGGGGGAATAGACAGCGGTGAGTTGGTGTTTGACGCCGTAATCGGACAACAGTTTCGTGAATTCTTTGGAAGTGAAATGACTTCCATTATCAGAGAATATCGCCTCGGGGACACCGAAGGCATGGAAGATTCGATGTTCAAGGAAATTCACGGCGGCTTTGGATGTTTCGCCAGCTACTGGGTGGAGAAAAGAGAATTTGGAAAACGCGTCTAGCACTACCAACACAGCAGTGTGGCCTTTCTTAGTCCTAGGGTAAGGGCCCATATAATCGATGTACAAGAGCTGAAAAGGTCGGCACACATCCATGGCTTCGCCCATAGGGGGCCGAAGGGTTGTGTTTGGAGCTTTTGTTTCCTTACATACTTCACAGCTCGCTATATATTTCCTGACTTGGCTAGTCATACCGGGCCAATAATATTTTTCCCGAAGGCGTGCAAGGGTTTTGTGAATACCGCCATGGGAAGTTTGAGGGGGCTCATGAGCGGACTGGATCAAGGGAGCGGTCAGTTCTGCAGGGATCCACAATTTCCAAATCAGATCGTCCGTCTCGGGGTCGCCAGTTCGTGGGTCCGAACGGTGGAACACATAACCATCCGAAACCTGAAGGTCAGGTAACTGCCCGGCATCTTTGCTGACTTTGTCAACAAGATGCTGGTAGTCCGCTGACCTGAAGGCTGGGGACGTTAGGTCCACGTCACGACAGAAGGACACTTCATCGACACAGTCGACTCGTGACAGTGCGTCCGGAACCACATTCTGACTACCCTTGCGGTGCTCGATAGAAAATTGGAAGCCCTGCAGCTTTAGGCTCCACCGCGCTAGCCGGCCGTTTAAGTCAGTCTGGCTCATGAGCCACTTCAAGCTGGCATGGTCAGTAATTATTGTAAAAGACTGTCCTTCCACATACGCCCGGAACTTTTTAACGCTCAGCACCGCTGCGTAACACTCTAGTTCTGTGATGGAATAATTACGCTGGGCGCTGTTCAGCTTCTTAGAGAAAAATGCGATGGGATGTTCTTCATCGCCCTGTCTTTGAAAGAGGACGCTTCCTACCCCCGTTTTGCTGGCGTCACATTGGATGTAGAAGGGGCGGGTGAAGTCTGGAGTGACCAGTAAAGGAGCAGACATCATTGACTTCTTAAGTTCCATGAAGGCTTGGTGGGCCTCGTCGGACCAAACAAATTTGCCGCCTTTTAGGCAGTCCGTGATGGGAGAGGCGATACTTGCATAGTTACCTATGAAGCGCCTATACCACCCCGTCATACCTAAGAAGCGTCGCACCTGTTTGGTCGACTTGGGAACTGGGAAGTCCCTAATGGCTGCCACCTTGTCGGGGTCAGTTTTCAGGGACCCATCGCCAATGATGAACCCCAGATACTTCACCTCCCGGACGCAAAATCGGCTCTTTGACAGGTTTACTGTCAGCCCGGAGCGACGAAGGCAGTCGGCGACCTTTTCCAGCAGTTGAAGGTGGGTCTCAAAGTCTGGTGACACCACCAATAAATCGTCCAGATAGACGAACACATTTTCTCTAAGTGAGCCCGGTATCGCCTTGTCCATCAAGCGACACATGCGTTGCGGAGCGTTACAAAGCCCGAACGGCATCACTGTAAATTGATACAGCGGTCTTCCTGGGACGGTGAAGGCAGTTTTTTCCCTGGATTTTTCCTCCAATGGGATTTGCCAAAAGGCATCTTTCAGGTCGATTGCGGAAATGAACTTAGTGTCCTGCAATCGCCCCAGGAGACCGTCTATATGAGGCAGTGGATAGGCATCCTTTATGGTTACGGTATTTACCTTGCGGGAGTCCAAGCAGAGGCGGACCTTTCCAGGCTTACGCACCAGGACCACGGGTGAGTTCCATGGACTGTTGGACTCTTCGATCACACCTAAACTCAACATGCGATCGATTTCCTCATACATGAGGGCCTGAATGGCGGGAGAAACAGGATAGTGCCTCTGCTTGATGGGCACCGCCTCGCCAGTGTCGATCACATGTTGTTCCAGGTGTGTTCGACCAAGTCCACAGGTGTCGAACGACGGGAATCGCGCGCGGACCTGGTTCAGTCGCTCCCGTTGGGACTCCTCAAGGATATGGCAGTCGGGATCAGGTGGTGGGGTATGATGGAGTTCCCCAATTATGTGTGGAGCCAATTTAAAGGCCCTCCAGAAATCGACGCCGAGGTAAAGATTCTGAGACAAGTCCGGTACTACATATAGTGTCATAGTCATAGTTTTCGATCCATAAGTTACTGGGACGGTGATGAAACCACTAACATTCTTAGACGTACCGTCAGCTACTTGGACATCGGCGCGCAGGCGATGTAGCTTAATGGCCGGGTTGTCCTGGAGGAACGACTCTGCCCCTCTACCCAGGCAGCTAATGCTGGCGCCGGTGTCCAACAGGCCTGTTAGTTTGGTACCTTGGATCCGCACGTTGACGAAAGGTCGATCATCTCCGTTCTCATGTAACATGGCGGCGACAAGCTTCTGTGTATGTGCCCTCTTCTCTAGGGCCCATGACCGTATGCGCGGGGCTTTGCGGGTCGGTGGCAGTTCGGCTGAATCATTAAAGATTCGCTTACGAACTCGATGATAGTTGGCCCATCGCTGCATAAAAGAGGCTCTGGCCTGTGGAGAAGGGAAGTCTGGCAGAGATTCCATTATCGACAGGTCAGAGACGTCGGACATGCTTGTTGACAAATCAAGTGTAAAAGGGGGACTTTCGGATACTAGGTCGGGCGCGGACCTCCCCGGGGCCTCGCACCCTGGTTCCGGTTTCCCGAACAGATTGGGCAAGAAGTGGTGTAGACTTCGGGGCGCCCACATCTGTAGCAAAAGATTTTCCGATGTGGGGAAGGGCAATCAGAGAACGAATGTCCTTCTTGCTGGCAGTTCCAGCAAGTGACTGGGCGGCGCGGAGTTGCGTCGGCCCTCATCTCTTCTACAGCAGGTGATGGTGGGTCAGGGGCGTAGTTGGGATAGGGCAAGGTCGGTTGCTGTGAGTGTACGTCGTTCACCTCATGTACTCGATGGGAATGGCGATTCTCCTCCCTCTTGGCTTTTTGCCATCTCTCAACGCGGATGCACGCTTCGCGAAGTTGGCGCATATTGTCATAGGTGGATCCTATAATGGCTGAACCCAGGGTACTGTTCAGGTTTTCCATGACAAGGTGTACCAACTCCGCGGAGGACATTTGGCGCGAGAGGCGGTTTGCCAAGGCTAGTATTTTCGCGGCGTAATCGTCGAACGATTGGTTAAGCTGTTTCGTCTCCAGCATTTCCTTAATGATTTGATGGTCGGTCTGCCTTCCTCCGAACTGTTCCAACAAGCCAGACTTGAAATCCACCCACAAGGGATTGGACTGCTGTCGGCGGAACTGAGTCCAGTACCAGTCCTCAGCGGGTCCTGATAACAGGGCGGCCACATTCCGCACCAGCTCCCGTGACGATATGTCATCATCTCGAGCTCGGGTGTCGAGCCGATAGAGAAATTCCTCTGCCGAGGTTTCTCCCGGCCGACCCGTGAACTTGAGGTTCCAGTTCAAGACTGGCGACTTCTGTCTGTAGGTAGGGCCGGTATGTTCTGGGCGGTAAGGGGGGCGCTCTCCTATGCTGCTGGACCGCGGAGGAATGCCACTGGGCCCAGCCCCGGCCGATGTGTGAGGGTGAAGAAAATTGTACGCGGTATCATTCGGGGACGCTTCGGGGGGTCCTCGCTGTTTCAGCCTTTCAACTTCATGTTGCAAGGCTTCAACCTGCTCAGTCAGCGCTATCAACGCCGCGGCCCGTTCCAACTCGCCGTCCTCAGAACGAGAGTTATCATTGCCTTCGTCATCTTCGCCGTCGGCGACAAATTGCCCCTTATCGTTTCTTTTTTTAGGCATAGCACGAGTCAGGGTACGGTCTCGGGAATGTAGAGGCTATATAAGTTATCGCTCAGTCCGGTAGGAGGACCAGAGAAAAATTATGTTTTTTTTTTTTTTTTTTTTTTTGTTTTACCTTTGAATAACTACTAATAATAAAAAATATTTTTGTTTTACTTAAGTTCAAAGAATTATTTTATCTCCCTCCCAGCAAACTCATCAAGTAAGCAGATCATCATTCGTCAACATAAACATAATAATTATGCAACTTAGAAGACAAATAATAATAATAATTAAGACAAAAAAAAAAAAAAAAATATAACAAAAAAATACTGTTCTCAATCAGTATATAAATTATTATAATAATTGCGAGTTGTACACAACATAACTAAACTGAATTTCAGTCCTTAAATAGAACTAATTTAATTGAAAAAAAGTTGTATTAAAATATATTTTAATAAAACAAACGCTGGTATTTATAGTTTATAGTTTTTATCTTTTTTTTTTTTTTTTTTTTGTGAGTGTGGCCCCAGGGAGAGGATGTCCTCCCCAAGGCTATGGTGGCTGATGGCGCCGATGACAGCCAGCCTGAACTCAGGACTGAGTGGCATCCGCGTCATCAGAAGCACCAAGTGCCTCCACTTGCGGGATCGATGATGAGGGTGGTGCCAGGCTAATGTCTAGCACCAACTTCATCAAGGAATCCCTATTGTCTGACATCAGGCAACCACATAAGAAGACCGGATCTCAGTGACCACAAAAAGAAGAAGTGAAAGGAGAAGAGATAGAAGCCTCCGTTGAGTAAATATGTAGACCGCTCCGACACCCAGCCACAACTGGTCAGCAACCCTGCTGAGTCACAGGAAGGTGAAGTGTCAGAACGGTCCAACAGCCGGGGGCGGGTGTATATCAGGAGGTCGACCCTGTCGCAGCGCCAGGCGATAGAACGCCTGTTAGCCTTGACGGGACAGGTCCGACGTTCAGGCATACATCCGCCCATACTACAAAAGGTAGAGCAAAGAACTGAAGAATGATGGTCACTGTCAGTGAAGGCTCGCACAGTGCCAGGCGGTATTACGCCTGTTAGCCAGACTTTGAGCCTCACTGACAGGGACTGCAAGTAAGATAGGGAGGCTACCGCAGAAGAAATCGAAAGATGAAGTGGTTGAAGAAGAAGAAAGATAGGAAAGTGGAAGAAAACAGAGATGATGTGGGCTAGAGTACCGCGGTAAGTACTTTTCGCCCATCAACCAGAAGCCAGAGGGACTTGGACGGAGAACGGAGAACTGATAAGCGAAAGAAGTCCACTCCTGGCTCCTCTCGTTGGCCTGAGCCACAAAATTTACAAGATAAACTACAATAAACAAAAAAATCTAATATGAAACATAGCTCGGCAGTGGAAAAGTGACTAATAAAAAAAACAGACTTTCCGAGCTATGGTACCGAGACCAGAGAATCAAAACAACGTTATAATTCACTAGCCTGCGTTGGGCGCCATTTGTAACTGTCGGGGTAGGGTGTGCCGGGGCACGAAGAAGGGAAATTGCCATAAAGGCCGGAAGACTATCATTACAAAAACTTGGGGAAGGGGACTCAAAAAAAAGGGTGGCTCGGACGGTTCGACCGCCGGGGGAAGTGTCGCGAATTTACGCATCCAATGCACCGGTTGCAGGCACGACTAGCGGTGCTCTAGCTAGCTCGTCAGATGGGGTGGGGTTCGCGGTGCTTGGATGCCTGAGGGGGGTGACAGTTAATCTGTTAAATCGCTCGTGCCTATGCAACAACAAAACTAAAGGGGGCGACGAGGGGGTGGAACAACGTCCAGGGCCAACGAGAGGGGCAAAAAGGGGGAAGAAAAGAGAGAAAGGGTGGTCACGGGTCACCAAGTCATTCGTATGGGCTACATAATATCAGACAAAAAAATGTGGGTGGGCGGCACTTACCTTTGGTGGGCATCCATATCCCGTGGGCCACACATCCGTGGGGGTTTCTACTCCATCATCGCCAGTTAAAATGCGTTTCAAATTTTATTGAGCTTTAATGTTATTCAGTTCTAGGTTATTTATTTCCAATGTTATTTATTTCAAGGAATATTAAGTTTTATTGTTAGGTAATTTAAGGTTATGCCTTTCAAATCTTATTCAGTCTTATTTTATTTATACTTTTTACTGGGTTATTTGTTTCAAAGAGTATTTATTTCATCACATACGCGTTATTTATATTGGTTCAATTATTTAGTCGTTTAAAGTTACGTTAAATAGTTATGCAAGTTGATATTAAGTATTCAATATTTTATCCTCATTTTTAAATTCAGGTTATATGTGTTTATTTGAATTCAATTAGTACCTTATTTTAACCTTAGGTCATCTACTTAGTTGTGTTCAGTTTATACTTTATGTTAAATTTATGTTATCTACTTATTATAGGTTCATTGGAATTCAGTTATTAGTTTATCTTAAATGTATGGTATTTATTAAATTGAGTTTAGTTCACACTTTATTTTAGCTTTACGTTGTCTGCTTATTCGAGTGCAGTTTATAATTTATTTTAAATTTTATGTTAACTGCTTATTTGAGTTCAGTTTATAATTTATTTTAAATTTTATGTTAACTGCTTATTTGAGTTCAGTTTAATCTTCCTTTTAAATTTAGTTAACTATTTATTTGAGTCCGAAAGACTGTACGATGACGACCGAATTTTATGTATTAATATCACCTTCCTGTAGCCGTAATTCCTTTCGTTCTCCGCAATCAAGTCGCCCTGTAACCGCGGCAAAAGATTTTTTTCCTCAAAACCAAATCCGTAATAATATTATTTTCCACAGCGTTCGTTCACACGTTTCTGTTTATAGGCATTCAAAGATGGCAAATTTGTTTCCCACCCATATATAACACCAAAGCCTCGGGAGCCAACTGGATTTGACTCTTTCTAACCAATGAATTAGTTACGATCGCGGTGAATTATTTTGTACGTAAGAACTCTTCGAACAAACTTCGTGATCAAGTTATACCAGAACTTTGTGTATGTGAATAGAAAAAAATTATACACTGCTAACAGGGATGGGTTGTTATATATAGTATTTTTTGTTTCTATATATGTGGTAGTATTCTAATAATGAAGAAATATGGTTATCTTATCCACTCATCCACAGAAAACTTCTTGGCAACAAGGATAGAGTATTTTTATTAAAAATTTAGTTTTTAAAATAGTAACCGGAAAAAAAAAATTTTTTTTTTGTACTTCCCTTTAAGCGAAAAAGAACATACCGCCAGGCATATTTTCCTTAAGAAAAGGAATTGTGTTTTCACTACCACCGAATTTATCCTTCCGCATTTTTATATAACGCTTTCCATTTTTTTTTTATATTATCGATTGCTGTACACAGAAGCTAGTTAGGTGTTGAAAGCTCAAAAATTCTTTGATATAATTAGTTATTCACAATTTTTCCGCACTCTCTGCTCAAAATCTAGCACGATCCCGACTTCATATCAAAAAAAAAAACTTCTCGCCCTGTATCTCAATAATAGAATTCACTACTTGCGACTTTTAGAAATAATCAAAACCGAAAAAGAATTTTACCGGCATGAGTTACACTTGTTCTGTATTTGCACCTCCATCAATAGCCAAAAAAAAATTTCCTTCCCGCTAAATTCCACTGCCTCGGTTGAAAACCACTACCGCCGAACTCCCTAGCCACACCAGTTATTCACCGTTTTTTTCGATTTTTTTTCCTTTTCCGTTGTTTTTCTAATCTCGCGCAACACCAAGTTCACATTTCTAATCTCAAATCTTCCCCTTTTCGTAAAATCTATCCTTTTTCCACTTTATATCTAATCACCTAATCGGCACCCCCAGTAAAACAAAAAAAAACTCAATTACTTTTTCTCAAAACAAATTCGCGGACGCGACGACTACTTGCCAAGCAAAATCTCATCCCCGACTGTCCTCCAATCACCCTTTTTTTTCCAAACCCAACTCGATCACGCCACTTGGGCAATTTTTGATCTCCCGCGCGATGAGCGGTAAATTTTCCCTTTGTCTCACTGCGGCTACTTGCGCCGGGGCTTCGGTGACGAAAAATTCGAATTGCTTGTATATATTCCTAGGTTATATTATTATTTTTTTCTTCCTTTATTTTTCTTATGTAACACAAAAAATCAGGGACATTTTTATTCTCTTTTGTTGGGGTTTATTTTGTTTAAAAGTAGAGAAATTATGACTTTTATATTGAAAAATCATAATTAACTTGTTAATTTCTGAAAATTCTCAACAAGGGTATCTCATGCATTAAAGATGGGGTTATTAAGAAAAAAACGCAAGGGGTTATGTTCTGCCGTATAAACAAATACGTTGCGACATTACGCGAATGTCACGACAACACTGCCTACCGTGATGACAAAATGAATACTACACCTTTTCGTGTTGACTTTTGAACACCTGACAAGTTTTTATGTTGCACTGTTACTGCAATGTTAACTTTTCTGAATTGACCCTATACGAATTAAATGTAATGCCGGTCCTAAGATATTCCTTTTATTTTGTGCACTAACATTGATTTCCATTTTTAAGCCTGCGTTATGTGCCCAATTTAAGCTGCTTCACGGAACAATATGTTAAGGAAGCTGATGGTCCTACGTCTGGAACTTTGATTTCTTGTTTATCTCCTGCTAGGCCACCATAAAACATTGCATAAAAAAAACGAGCCTCCGGTAGCAAGAATGTATTTACGTGCTGGAATTGTTTGAAGATTATCATCGGATCCGAGAACAAATTACACATCGGCCATACGTTCATTTTTGTACATTGCAGCATTACGTTCCAGGACTGTGGCCTTGGTTGTTTTCCAATGGGGGTCTACGGTATCTACAGTAGTGGAAGAAGTGGAGTTTGGTGCGTCAGAGGCCCATACGCTCTCGGGCGACCGTTACAACGTTCGTCAACAATTTCTGTTTACCCAAACTCTGCTTCACGTAACCGTAGACGTTGTGAGAGCACGTACGTAAAATACGTAGGAATCTACGTCTACGTTTACGTTTTTGAGATACCTTGTGCTCCCAATCTCCCTAATAGTATACGTTTTTGTACGCACATTGCTACTCTATTTGAAACATGCGAAAAATAGTCGAAAAATCTAAAAAAAAAACTATTTTGCCACAAAATTTCGATTAATTGCCTATCAATAGGCAAAAAAAATATTTTACCTTCATAGAAAATTAGCAGCTGCGTCGGTTGGCACGAAAAAATCAAATTTGGTTGGTCTACTTACGTAAAAATTCGTTTTTGCTTTGATGGATGAAAAATTTTAACGATCCAGTTGGAGATAAGTAAGTACTTTCCAATACTAATGAAAGACTGGTTAATTGCCAACAAAAAGAGTGACGCTCAAACGAGGATTTTGATTCATGTACTAAATTCTTCACTAGTGTCTATAAATGACAAAATCCCACAGTTTTCTGGTGATCTACCGATCGTTGTCAAATCCATACTGTATTTTTACTAAATTTTCCCAAGGAGGTTAAATTACTTTCACAGAAGAAATAAAAAGAAGATAACCTCACTTGTTTCATGGATGACTCTCTGGATCTAGGCTTCGTCACTTCCTTGCCGATCACTCTTCTACAGATTCCCAGCATAGCTACATCAAAATCAAAGCGTTACCACACTAAAATACTGCATTGCTGTGACTCATTTGATACAAAAATCCATTTACCAACATTCCAACAGAACTTTTAATATAACCCAAATCTTCTCTATCATCATGTTTCTCGTCTAGGAACACGATCTTGTCGTATGATGACATTAAACAAGATGCACTTACGTTTTGTTCGAAACGATATCAATTATGTTCCTAACAACATGATATCAATTCCATTCCCCATATGCCATCCACCTAATGGAGCAGTCACTTATTTGGGTTAATAAAAGCTTCTACAAAAAAACAAGAGCACCAAGAAAACAAGAAATAGAAAAACATTCCATAACCGTTTACAACTCTGTCTTTATATATTCAAATGGATCGCGTCCCGATCGTGTTTATGTTATTTCATCTTAAATGAACTCATCATCATCCGAACAGAAAATAATTGGACTCACCTCGACAGAACAAAGTGAAAAACACACAACGGAGCTAACACACCATAATTCCTTCTTTGTTATTGCTCCAACGATCTTCTCTTCCTGCGATCGATAGATCGTCACTCATTAGTACTTGAAGCAAGCCATGCGATAGGCAAGAGTTGTCCCAGTTCCTTTCGGGGAGTTGAGGAAGGATTTTCAGAGAATAGGGAGACTACGAACGCATCACCATCACGAAATTCTTAAATTGACCAAGAAATGACTAATAAAATTCTAGAAAACCATTAAACCAGTCCGAGTTTAGAGGGCACGCATTCAAATTACCTTAAGATACCTGAACTGAACCCATAACAATAGATAAAGCTTGGAAACGGTCGTAACTTTTTGTCATGTCAGGATTTTATTTTATGCATTGTTGTTGTTGTTGTTGTTGCTGTTATTCTTGGGTTCCCTTCAAGCTCTGCTGATCACCACCAACCAGCATTGGTGGACATGAAATGCGTCTGCTCTGTTTGATATATACGAACGATCACGTTAGTGCTCCAACAAAAAAAAGAGCCATTTAAAATCCACAAAAAAAAAACGAACGGGTGAAGGAAAAGACAAGGAATGATCAGTGTTGATCAGTATCCAGAAACGGAGCCAAAAGTGACCCAAGTCCGTCCAACGAAATTCAAGTCCTAACGACCGAATTGCCAGGAAGTCGAATTCACCTGGAAGAGGTTGACTGATCTCGATTCTTTTCTAGAGAGACTTTCCACGATGCTGTTCAACGAATCTGAACGTTTCGACGTCGTTACTTTTTTCATCGTCGCTGTGGCTAGACGGAGTAGGTGTTTATTTAGATATTATCGCACCCGTAAATGATTTACATTCACCGAAGGAGAAAAAATATTGCCTGTGTGTGACGCACCCTTTTTTTCTACAAAATAATTTCGGGGGAAAAACGACGCCGCCGAGAATGCTCACAAGGAAAATGGAAACCAACAGAACAAAAAAAAAAATTAGAGGAAAACCATTTAGAAAAAAAATAAAACAAATCAAGAAACACATCCGAGTGTAAACGACTTTTTATGTTTGGATGAAACAAAGTCGCGCTGCAACAGCAGCGTCTTGAACTCTTGATGGGGAAAGAATTAATGATCATGTGCTACAGGAAATGAAACACGCGTGCTCCCTAGGGCGACATGTTGTTGTGCATCCATCCAGCAAAGGGCATGCCACAGCGGAGTGGAGCAGCATCTTGTTCTATGCCAGTGCAATATCGACCCTATAAAACAGTGAAGATCCACTTGACATCCCGAACGAAGGGAGTTAAGTGTGACTTGAATTGAGCAGGCTGCACTGCCTACGCTACTCGGATTTGATTACACAATTTATGATCGCACAGAGATGGAGGAGGATCAACAAAGATCAGAACCAGATCCGTGCGATCTTGGCGAGTTTTTAGTGAGGTCACGCCAGCGGCCAGCCACCTTAGGTCAGGGAAGCTCCTTCAATCTCGGCATTTCATTTTATATCCACCATCTTCATTGTCCCTGGATCGTCCATCTGCAACGATCGTGTCATTTACACGATCATAAATTCATCAACCCCTTCGCACATGACGAACGGCTGTTGTACGATTCTTGGAAGGGTGCTGATTGTTTTGGCATAGCAGCCATTCATTCGCTTATTATAATGGGCTGAGTCCATGCTGCTTTTGATTAAGGCACCCCTGAGCTTCTGATTCTCTGATCATTGATCCAGATTGGATGGACTCTCGTTTTTTTTGTTATTGGACGCATGGTGATTCAGAACGCTAGTCACGCAATTACTCGCGCAAAATTAAAGCCTTCCGAAGATGAAAGATTCTTTTTTTTATTGCGTTCCTGATTTACGCAATGGAATATTTTTTTTTCGCGTAGATTTTTAATGGCATTAACCGTCGTCAAGGTAACGTGATGAGAGGCAGGCGGACTACAGTAGTTGATGATAGATGAAGAATGCTCGTAATTGCGCGAGTGTGGATTATTGCCTTTTCGCTTTATGGTACGTGAAAATGTACGAAATGTGTGCTGAGGTTTTTTTTGTATAAGCATGCGTAACTTAAGTATTGAGAAGAAGATGAAATTGACAGAATATTTCACTAGACATTTTTCATTTTCTGGTTTGGAATGTTTCAAATGAATAAAAGCTTGAATAATTGGTTGCCTACCAGGAAAAAACGTGCGTTTTATTACCCGAGGTCGGTCGAGAAATTTTTCGGCATTGGCAATCGGAAATTATTGTCAGTGGCATGTTCGGCAATATTCCTCTAAAATATTACCAAGGCAATGGTTGCATAGGTAATGTGATCAGGAATTTCTGAAATCAAGATGGCGCGGAAAATGAAAGGTAAACATTCTCACGTATAGAATAAGTTCAAGTGTAAGTAATAAATAAAACAATGAGTGAGATATATTCTTCAATTGTTCTTTATCTTTTAGAATTTTAATTATTCTAATTGATTCTCTGATATCTGCCATGACGCGCTTCTTTAAAAATTAATATTGCCGATCAACGAAATTCCAGCTAATAAAATTTTGACAAGCAATTTTTCCGATTGCCATTGCCGAAAAATTGCCCATGGAGACGCAGAGTGAAGCCCCATTTAGAATTAATGCGAGGCTCGCATGCAAGAATCGCATACTGGTGTCGCATCAGTCAAGCCTCGCAATGCAATTTACAATCACGCACCTGATAAGATTGTCAAATTTTATTTTATAACACTATTCACATAAGATTGTGTAACTAAAACTTTCAGGTTTTCTCAATTTTATTTAATTTGAGAAAAATTACCGAGAAACACTTTATTTTGTTCACGAAAACACAACCACAATAATTCTGACATATGAATTTTACAAGCTCACGCATCTCGCATGCGTGAAATATTCAATTTTCCGAATATTTCTCGCAACGCATTCGCGCCACGCATCTCATTGTATATTACCAGGTTTAAGTCTATGCTTTGAATCTACTTTTGACAGCTGTGCGGGACTCGGATGCGAGCCTTGCATGCGCGTCTCGCATAATTGTAAATGGGCCTTGAGTAAAGGTGGAAACAGATTGAACGTTCATAAGTGTTCATCAGCGCTGTGAAATGTAAAAAGACGGTCATAACGTCTGGTGGTAAACACATTGAACGGTCATCAGAGTTCGCCAAACGTTAAAATAAGAAAATTTGGAAACTTCAAATTTTTATTTTTGTGAAATTTTTCGTTTCTTACTGCATTGAAGTTCCGTGAAATTAATTCTCGTTGAAATTAATTTCATTAAAAGAACCCATTATTTAAAACAACCCAAACTGACAATTACAACAATGTCACAACTGCCAGAAACGTCAAAAAACGCAGAACTACGTTCATCAGAATAGAAATAGAGTCGATTCCAGCGCTGATGAACGCTGATAACCGTGTAATCTGTTCGCTACAATTAGGTCGCGTGTATTCATTTTCATTTTGACATTTCTCAGCGCTGATGAACGCTTATGAACGTTCAATCTGTCTCCAGCTTAAGGATTGCAATTCCGTGTAAATCTTATGTTCTAGGCCAATATTTAAGGCTTGATGGAGGATTATTACACTATTCATGGAACAAGCATTACCATTTTGGCTTCTACCTTCTTCAACGAGTTCGAAAGGAGCCTACGCACGGGGTAATTTTTGTAGATCAAGATTTACCAAAATTTCTGTTTAGTGAGCAATTATGTACCTACATAATGTAGATATCGATATTTGTCTATACTTTTCTTTTTATTTTCCAATTTGTTTTAGCAACACGAAAAGTTCAACTGTAAAATCGGGTAACAATAGAAATGTTACCATCATCAACAAACTTTGCAATATTCCCCATTTTTCTAAAGGGATATTTTCTCAAAATGGAAAATATGTCATGTCAGAAGAAATTGTGTTCCGATTCCAATGAAAATGGGTATCTAGGGGTTTTTACGCTCGCAAATAACGAATTCGTGGTCAAAACTCATAAATTGAAACTGGCCGCGCCAATATGGTGGACAAATTTTGCCAATTGTGTTCTTATTTCGATTCTCACCTGTAAATACAACCTGTTTGTAAATAAAGCATAAACAAAGAATCTGGAGAAAAAATCCCAACTTCTATAGATTTTTCTTTCATCAACACTGATCATCCAGTGCAGTTTGCCATCAAGGTAATTCTGGATTATTACAGTATTTTATCTACGTCTTTTCTCACATTAAACGGACTTAATGTTATTCTGTTTCCAGCAAACTGTAAGTGTGAAGAAGCGGAATTTTTTATTTTCCTTAAAAATATTGTATTAAAAGTACAAAATGGCAAACCGCCGTTTTCGAATAGATGGCGCCAGCAATAACATGCTGGGGAAAAATGTCAGATCAGAAATGTCAAATTATCTGTCAAAAACTCATCATTACATTCGTGAATTTTTAAAGGCGTCATATATTTTTTTGTACGAACTTTCAGCCAAATATGCGTCATTTGCGGGAAGTTTTGCTTTTGGCCTTCAATTCGAAAAAAATTGGGGCTGAGGCGCGTCGAAATGATTGTAGAAACTTATGTTTAAGCTTCCATTAGTGAAAGAACGTGTCGCGAATGGTTTCAACCCTATTAAAGTGTCAATTTTGGCGTGGACGATAAGGAGCGTCCCGGACCGGGGTAAAAGTTTGAAGACGCGGAATTGGAGGTATTACTAGATGAAGATAAATGTCAACTAGTAGATTCATTGGGCGTGTCTCAACAAGCCATTTCCCATTGTTTGAAAGCCTTGGGAATGATCCAGAAACGAGGTAATTGGGTGCCATACCAGTTGAATCTGAGAGACGAAAGAATGAAAAGTTTTTTTTGCGTTCTATTGTGAGTGGCGATGAAAAGTGCATTAAGTGGTATGTTATGACCAGGCGAAAACCTTCGGTAAACTCCTTAAATCTTGGCTTTGTGAGATTTACGAGTATAAGGCTAACTACAATGGTCTTAAGACGTCTTAAGACTACTTAAGATTTTGTACGCTACTATGGGGCTAGAACAAACAACCACAATGGCCTTAAGACAGTGCGTTTTCATAAATGCAGGTTGCGTGCGCAATTGACTTATTCAGCAACACACTTCCATTGCTGAATAAGTCAATTGCGCACGCAACCTGCATTACTGAAAGTGCCCATAATCTTTCGTTCTCTTTCGCAAACTTTCGTTAAGGCGTTTTCATAAATGCAGGTTGCGTGCGCATTTGACTTATTCAGCAACACACTTCCATTGCTGAATAAGTCAATTGCACACGCAACCTGCATTACTGAAAGTGCCCATAATCTTTCGTTCTCTTTCGCAAACTTTCGTTAAGTCTTAAGGCTACGCTCAGAACCGTAGAATCTTAAAGAATCTTCAAGAAAGTCGCGTTTGCGATTGATATTTAATTTGGCGTTTTACAAAAATTAAAGTATTAGTGGAAATATAAGAAAAGAGATTATTTGAAATAAGGTGCTCTGTGGAAAAGATATTTAATAATGGAATATTTGGATTTATTAATGGATTTAACAACATTAACTAAATTAGTGAGCAAAGTGATGCGAAAAAAAAGAAACCGCGGTCGTGTAGTGTACGAAAATTATATACAGGCCGTTCTAAAAATGGTTATCATAAAACCACTTTTTTAAAAATGAAAGGGACCGATCCTGGACAATTTTACATCCAGTATAGCTTTATTAAACTAGACGTCTTTATTTACTCCAGACTCGATTTGTTTTGATTACCTTTTACAAATGTCAAAACGTCTTAAGGCTATTATAGCTAAGCTTAAGATTCGTTAAGATTTCACACAAAATTAGCCAGTCTTAAGAGAATTTGACGAGAAATCTTAAGACGTCTTAAGACCATCGTAGTTAGCCCTTGTGTTTCTTTAGAGGGGTTAAAGTGTTTCTGGGTTGCCTGATCTACTCTCGCCTGAATCGACTTAAGAACCCGCTTCTAAAACTACCGCGACAGAACCATGACTTTGGCGTTGAAATAGGACATGGTTTTCTCAGTTCTTGTGCTTACAAGCGAGGGCAGAGAATTATTGTAAAAAGGGAAGATACGAAAGAAGAAATTGTCTCGGGGTGGGAGAAGGAAAACCACGAATGGCGCTGCCTGGACTCGAACCATGGACTTTTCGGATGATAGTCGGCCCTGTTTAACCTTAGGCTACCGAGATCCTCCATGTTCGTCGACTCCGCCGTTTGTTGGGGCCACAGTTGGATTAGATCGTTTTTCAAGACTATGGAGTAAAGAACCTTGCCGACCTTTGAGGTTTTTAGTGCATTTAGAGGAGCACCACTTCTTTGGGTTCAATTTCAGTTCAGTATTTCGTCTTCACGAGAAAAAATTGCATTTTAATTGCGTTTTTTTTTGTTTTTCTCATCAAATCCACCGTATTTAGACAAGCTGCACATCGAAGCCAACAGATAGAGCAGGTATGCTTCCATGATGGGTTCAATGGAGCTTTGTCCAGGAAAACCTCCATCAAGGAGTCAGTATAGGAGCACCTGTACCCTAGTAAATTTAATATTGAGGAACGAATGAAGATGCTTAAAATCCATCAATGCCATCAACCTCTCTCATCAAGCAATATGTTCAGCCTATCGAGATTATCTTAACCAGTTTCCAAACAAATTTTATAAGTATCGACATCATGATCGGAAATCTATTTGCTTAAAGCTCGTACGTCATTTTACGCACTCACTCATCGTCCTAATTAATGTTTATGTAGAAAAGATTCACTTGATGAATGAGTGATGAATTAAATAAATGAATAATCAGTATCCATCCACGCAACCGATGTACATTTGTTTAGACGCCCGCTGAGTAGCAACATACAATGAAAAACCGATAAAAATTGTTGTTAGATCTTCCCTCAACATTCTAAAAAAAAAACTTTATTTATTCAATACCAAAAATAAATCAGAAAACACCATCAAAAAAAAATACCACCCACAAAGATTGAACCGAACCACCCTTAACCTGGCCTACCTTGACTAATTTCCAATCTTTCGCTTCTCAATTAAATCAATCGTAAGAAGAGAATGCCCGGATTAATCTGGACAAGAATCTCCTCGGCGAGACCACCAGGACGAGAAGAGCTATACCGATTTTTTTTTGGTTGTTGTTGTTGTTGTACCACAATCACGACAGTAAATGAAGACGAAATTGAACCTTGAAATTTCCCATTTCAACGCACCCGTCCGCATCCGAAATAGGCCTGCTATGTGGCGAAACACCCATAGTCGCATGCGCACTATTTTCTGATCCGGTGTGGTGTGGCGGCGCGGCGATCTGGGAATGTTCTCCAGCATCTCAATATCAATTAGTGTCTCTGTGCGCAGGCATTATATGGAGGCTGCTGCGCTGTCGGGTCACTTGAGACAATTTTGTGCAATGTATGCGTCCTTCTCAAGTTCAATTATTCAAGTGCATTTCAAGTCCATTTTGTACTAAGTGTAAGTGATCGCGGACAGGCCGAGTTAAATGGACATTTGGAGAACAAGATTAAAAAAAACGATAAAATGTGGAGAGAAGGAGGACCGCGGAGGTAATTCGAGAATAGAAACTGCTTCGTATATCAATGACCCCGGGATGATGACGACGATGATGGCGACAACGACGTCGTCGGCGGCGGCGACGGCCTAAGGAGGATCTCATTGGTGGGTGCTGAATAGGGCCTTTTGTGGATGAATATCGGAGATTGTCACTTTCTTTGCGCTGACTCAACACAAAATTTGTGAATAGCCTTTGATTCTTTCGATTCTTTTCATCGCACGAATTCGGTTAAATGAATGATAAATGAACGCGGAATGAATTGTCACGCACCCAGCATTAACAGCGGCAACAATCACTGCAGGGCCGCGGAGAGACTTCTTTGATTGGCATCGTGCCTGGGAACGGGCTAAATGGCATTATGTGCCGCTCTCACACAGCCCAGATACGATCGCACACAAACAATTTTAATCGAAATTATTAATTGAAATAAATTTATGACACGGGCTTTGAATCACGACATAAAATCATATCGAGTTCAGCGTCAATTAATTGGTGATGCTTGCTTTCTTTCTCCCTTCACAAAAGTCGTCTATGCTTCGACACAATGCTACCAAACCCTGAAAGGTTAATCCCCGGGCGTACAGCATCACTTCATCAATCTTTTGTATCACTCCGTGTTGCTCAGATTTTACTGAAAAAGACGGTCGACGTCACATGCGGGCTCCAAAAGTCCAAATTAGTCACAAATATGTCACCGAAAGATAATGATGGCATCGCCGCTACCCTTAAACGTGGAACGCTGTCGGTCGGCTCTCTATTATCCTGGTGATATTAAATTACCGAGGGGATCAATAATATCCAGAAGCAAATGATGCGCAGGGGCTTCGCCGTGGGGTTTTTCGGGGTAAAACGGACGAAGCGGAAGAGGCTTAGGGCGATGGGAAAGCCCTGCAATGTCAACGTTGTCAATTTGGGGGTAATGCGATCCGCTGGGCCTGTTTCCTGCCTTAAGTGATATTAAAATGTCAGGTGCATTCGATGTAATTAGATGTATTTTTGGGGATTTCTTAACTGCGGATATTATTCAGATGAGCAGCTTTCAATTTGTGTAAGTGACGCGTATTTTGTGGTATTTATGGGAGGATATACGATGAGGAGGGGGTGTTTTATTACAAAGCGAGGGGAGGATGATGGCTTCGGAGGTGTATACCTTTATTAAGGCTCAAATTTAATCGAGAAATTTGCATTTACATAAACGAAACTACTGTCGGACTGCTAATAAATAATGATAATCCTGACAGCTGGTAAGTTCTCCTTGGAAAGGATTATCCAATAAGAATGATAGGGCTTCAAATGCAAATAAAAAAACACGCATTTACCTTGTCACGTTTTATTTTTCTTTCATTTGGAAGATACATTCCTTTACCATTACTTAATTGACTTCTAAGTAACTAAATAACTAAACGACTGCCTCTAGTGCGACCGGAGGCCCAATTAGCGCTTTGGTGTGCCGTTTTGATGCCTCAAACTCGCTCGATTATCGAGTAAAAATAAGACTCGCCCGTTCTTAGCTTGAACCAGGCACGCCTGTATGGCACCCAAAAGCAGCCCGATACAGGCGCGTATCAATAAAAGCAACCAAACTTTTTCTCGACTCATTGGAGCAAAATTGGACCTTTAAGAAATTGTATAGGACGAAGAAAACTGGCAATTATCTTGGTGGCCATAAAGGTTACCGTTAGCATATTCAATAGACCGGTTATCGTTCGATTACGTAGGTCAAGCAGCATTGGACGTGATTAGTACTTAGCTGGGGGACCGCTTGGTAAAACGACACTTGCGTTTGGACAGTGCCCTACGTGACTAGTCTCGTTTATGGACAGTACATGCCATTCAGGGCGATCTTGTTAACCCAATACGGCTCTCTGATACTGATTCTATATGAACGTACCAACCGAATTTCCGTCTTCTTGGATTCGGTTTGCCAGGGCGATCCAAAACGGGTGTGCTATGGCTCGCACTTGCCGAATTGATGGTCGCCTCAATTACCATCTCCTGGCTGGAGGCGAGTAGTTCTTCTTCTGACGAGCTTGAAGGTAGTGTTTGTGTATGTGTACTATGGCTGGTACTCGCCGGACGATGTTGTGTTTTCTTTTTAATGTTCCATGCAAATCCTACGAGTAATGCAAAAGTGAGTTCGTCCTGCCAGAGCTGCATCAATCGGCACGATAAATACCTTGGCTTTAATGTGGGGAAGCGATGTGGATGGAGAAAAGGGTATAGCAGGAATTGAAAAGAAGGGAGGAGAGGGCACCTGTGTACTCAGGGGCGACGCTTTCATAGGTGCGAATGGTGCCCTTGCACCGGGCGCAATTCCACAAATTAAGATTAAAAAAAACAATAAAAAAAACTTTTTAAAAACAAGCTTTTATTAAACTAAAAAATACCTATTAAATAATAAAAAAGTTTTTAAATATGCATTAATAAGGTGAACTAAATAGTAAAAAAAATATTTTTTTAATCCAACTGTATGTAACTACAAGTAAAAGGTTTATCAGATTGTATCCAATTAATTTTCGTATTTTTTAGTTAAATCATAATATTTTTTTTGCATTTAATAATATCTGAAACATTTGTAAACTGAGCGCCCCAATCTTTTACTTGTAGTTACATACAGGTGGTTTAAAAAATATATTTTTTTATTTTTTAGTTCACCTTATTAACGCATATTTAAAAACTTTTTTATTATTTAATATTTTTTAGTTTAATAAAAGCTTGTTTTTAAAAAGTTTTTTTTATTGTTTTTTTATTTTCTACTTTTTAGTCTCATGCGCCATTTTGCGGTGGCCACCTTATTGGATTTAAAATGCCGTCACATATCTTAGTAACACAGCTAATTGAGTTCTACTTATCATAACATTTCATTTGATACCCATATCGAGGGGTTATTGCTGGTGGCCGCCATATTGGATTTAAAATGACGTCACATAGCTTACTGCATTCTACTCGTCATACTCTTTCATTTGATACCAATGTCGAGGGGTTGTAAAGAAAAGGGGAATCCGTCATTTTGTGGTGGTCGCCATATTGGATTTAAAATGGCGTCACATAGCTTACTGTATTCTACTCGTCGTACTCTTTCATTTGATACCCATATCGGGGGTTGTAAAGAAAAAAGTAATCCGCCATTTTGTGGTGTTAGCCATATTGGATATAAAATGACGTCAAATATCTTACTATATTCTACTCGTCATACTCTTTCATTTGATACCAATGTCGAGGGGCTGTAAAGAAAAGGGGAATCCATCATTTTGTGGTGGCCGCCATATTGGATTTAAAATGACGTCACATAGCTTACTGCATTCGACTCGTCATACTCTTTCATTTGATACCAATGTCGAGGGGTTGTAAAGAAAAGGGGAATCTGTCATTTTGTGGTGGTCGCCATATTGGATATAAAATGACATCACATAGCTTGCTGTATTCTACTCGTCGTACTCTTTCATTTGATACCCATATGGGGGGGTTGTAAAGAAAAAGGTAATCCGCCATTTTGTGGTGTCAGCCATATTGGATATAAAATGACGTCATATATCTTACTATATTCTACTCGTCATACTCTTTCATTTGAGACCCATGTCGGGGGGTAGTAAAGAAAAAGGTAATCCCCCATTTTCAGGTGGCCGCCATATTGGATGTACCATAAAATTGAATATACTATATTGCATTGTCTTCAAAACCAAAGGTTTGTGCCAAATTTGAGCATCCCCGGATATCGGGAAGTGGACGAAAAATCGATCGCAAGATTCCACCCCAGAAATATCCGCCATTTTATGGTGGTCGCCATATTGGAGGTACCAAAAAATTGAATATACTATATTACATTGTCTTCAGAACCAAAAGTGTGTGCCAAATTTGAGCATCAGCGGATATCGGGAAGTAGTCGAAAAATCGATCGCAAGATTTGTCCCACACAGAAACGAAGTTAATATAAAGCTTGTAAAAAGATGATAACCGCAATATGGTATACCGCACCGGACGCAAAAAACCTAAGCGCCAGCCCTGAATCTACGGTTACCTGCTTTTTATACGCTTTATATTAGCTCCACCTGTATGTATGTAGGTATGTAGACAAATCTTGCAACTTGATTTTCACCCACTTGCATATAACCGATCAACTTAAAATTTTGCACATATGTATAGTTCGCGTGACAATGCAATCTGACCAGTTTGTGAAATAATCAAGATGGCGGCCGAATTTTGCTATTGTGCTCCCCGACCCCCGACATGGGTATCAAATGAAAGGGTGTGACAAGTAGAATACAACAAGCTATGTGGCGTCACTCAAAATTCAAAATGGCGGCCAACACAAAATGGCGGGCTACCTTTTTCTTTACAACCCACTCGATATGGGTATCAAATGAAAGGAAATGACAAGTAGAATATTATTAGCTCTGTGGCGTCATTCCAAATTCAAAATGGCGGCCAACTCAAAATGGCGGACTACTTTTTTCTTTACAACGCCCTCGGAATGGGTATCAAATGTAAAAAAGCGTGGGGCGCTAGCGAATATTTCCGGTGTTAATAAAATAAGAATATAGGAAAAGAGTCCCACGCTGTTTTACATTTCGAAAGGTAGCTTGTTTCCATATTCTGGCTGGAGCAATAAAAACTTTACATTCAAAATTATTTTTTACTTTTTAGTTCATTTTAAAATAAAAGCGTATTTTTTAGTTTTTTTAATTTCTCCACAATTCATTGAAATGGCAAAGGAAACGGTATTGAAAACTTCACTCGCTTTTATTAGATGATTTGTGTGGGGTGCTCTAATGTAAAATCATAAAGAGAACTACTACTATTCAATGCCCAAGATCATTGCAGCTGGAATATAAATCACATCTGCACGATAATGACAAAGGTTATTTGTAAGCTTTTAAATGATTTGACGGGTAGGTTTAGATGGTTAATTGGCGTAATCAGTATTGCTCGTCCGGTAACTTTTAACCAGCTGAAACTGGTGACAATTTTGATCAAAAAAACCTAACCGATACACAAAAGAGGCTTGTGTATCGCCTTCTAAACGTCCTAAAAAATCCATTATTTTCTTCTTCGAATTTCTCATCATAATTAAAACTGAAAACTCTCCTCACTCTCACTGTGCATCCAAGACAAAAAACGCCAAGAAGATAAAAATAATTGAGACTTACCAACGCAAACCCAAGTAATCCCAGAAGAATATCCTTATTAAATCGTGGGCTTTACTTGATAATCGCCGATCTGGAAATCATAATTCTAAAAATAAAACGTGATTTTGAAAAACGTGATGTGCGTAGAAATGTGGATTCTCTGGAACCGGGAGAAAAGGAACAAAAAGGCTCTCCTTAAGTAGGAGATAAAGTGTTGCTGCTGTCGACCGCAATTGGACTAGATGCATTTTTCAGCAAGTCTTGAATAACAAACAATGGCCGGAAATAAATATTTAATAATTTCGTTTTTTGTTATGTGGTGGCGGCGGCGTCTTGCCTCAATTGGTGGACGCTCAAAGAAAAATTTACTGATATGGGAAATGGGGGAGTTCTAGTTTTGAATTGAAGGTTTTCACGTAGTGTTGATGGAATTTGAGAATATGTAAAAATGCAATCTGGAGTTTAGGAGGGCAGATTTCAGTAATAGGGTGGATGTGACTTTGGTTTGGACAGAGCGACATTGTTTGCTTCTTATAGATGACAATGCAGACAAGTAATGGTGTCGATTACTGCTACTTGTAATATTTATTTGTTTGACAAATTCCTTCTGATTTTGTGAATGTTCAAAGAAACATGAAGGCGTGTTATTGTCGAAGTGGAGCAAGACATCCTTCCTGATAGATTTTGGATGTTGTTTCACAATTTCTGTCTTCAATTCATATTGAGAATTTCAGAAAACACTATTACTTTTTAATCATGCCATTCCTTTGCTTCTCAAACACTTTGGATTTGGTTTTGCAATGGGGCATTAGCTCTGGTATTATTGCGAATTAACCATGCTTCAATATCTTACAAATTTTGTACTCCGTATATTTCGCCTTATTCTTGATCCATGCTTTTATTGTATATCTTTAGTGGTGGAGGACCTATCCAAATATCATTGGTTAAAATCAGAAAGGCGTACTTTTATATATAATGCGGGAAGCCACGTCATTCTTACCACAGATAGCGCATACGACAGAAATGTGTATCCAGACACCTGATAGAGACTTAAGTCAGCATCAGCTAATATTTGGGTTTCTTTTAGTGCGAAAATGGGCGAAGTTATGGTAAATGTCACTGCACAAATGCAAAATTAAAAGGAGTCTGGACGAGATGGCGATGAATTTGGAGTTTGACCTCTTGAATGTGTTCGGAAATACTAACTGTGTATGATTATTCGACAGTCGAGATGTTCCAGTTATGAACAAATTCTTAGTTTAAAATTTACCCAAGAAGGACGACAGTCAAAAGTGCGAATGAGTCGCTCGGTATTGCGAGATTCCGTCACTGTGGAATTAGCGATAGAAAGTAGCCAGGTCTGTCTATATTCGTGCTACCCTACGTTACTTCAATGCAGCTAAGAATGAACGAACGTTATTTTCGCTGAGTTCGACCAAGCTGTGAAGTAGGTTAATTGGTATTGCGAGCATGTAAGTAACAGTCCAAACGAAGCGCAGTACGTTCACATTGTTTTAGACTAAAGGGAGCAAAATTTGGACTTAAAAAAATTGTATACGACGAAGAAAGCGGGCAATTATATGTGTGGTCAAAAAGGGTGCCATTGGCAGACCGGTTCTCGTTCGATTCCGTAGGTCAAGCAGCATTGGATGTGGTTAGTACTTAGTTGGGGGACCACTTGGTAAAGCGACACTCTCGTTTGGAATGGTTTATGCCGATGCGGGAGGCATTGTTAGATTTTCATGTTTTTAGCGGGAGTGTGCTTACCCGTGGGACAGGCGCATTTGCTTCCTACGCGTGCTAGTAGCGGGCGCGTATATGCTTTTAGAAAAATTAACCAACTTAATTATTGTTACTCGGGCTGTTACGAAGAAAGGTCAGAAGGGTGTTGAAGGAGATGACGATGAACCTTTCGGGTGGGGTAGTAACATGTGGCCGAGCGTTGTTGTGCTGCAATACCGTCTGTCGAGCCTGTGGTCAAATTGTGGTGGCAATTTTTCCTTCAATGACCAGCTCAAACGCATTAGTAGCAAGCTCCTGTGATGGTTTCACCCAGTTGTATAGGCTTATAATATACCACGCCGAGCTGGTCCCACCAAATGGCCGTAGCGCTTCCACGATTTTTTTCGCTTTGAATTATCGTAACGAACCCATTTTTGATAGCCAGTCTTAATAGAATTAAAAAAAAACTTTCCTTCTTTGCCGTCGGAACAGCTGTTCCCACGTGAAAAAACCACGTTCGACGTCTCTCATGGCACCCTATTTCCTAGTTATTGGATCATTCCCAATGCTTTCTTCTTCTTCTTTACGCTCCTTTAATCCCTCGTGGGACATAGGGCCGAAATAGTTGCCCTCAAGCGGACTCTGTTTTCCGCGACAGCTCTCAGCTCAGTCCAGGAGCTCCCAGTTGTTGCGGCCTCTGCTAATAGGGTTCTCCTCCATGTTGTTCTAGGTCTTCCCACTCGACGGGTTCCTTGCGGATTCCAGTCAAGGGCCTGTTTGGCTAGATTCTGGTTTTCACGTCGCAAGGTGTTGCCAATCCAATTCCATTTCCTTCACCTGATTTGGTCGTCTATCCTTTCTTGGCCGGCACGGCGCCATAGTTCTTCATTTGAAATTCTACCTTGCCAGCGGATTTTTAGGATACGACGTAGGCATCTGTTGATGAAAACTTGTAGGTGAATTGGGTGACTTTCCATGTTTCGCAACCGTACAAAAGCACTGCCTTGCGTGTCACAAAAACCTTCCATACCCATACCTTCAATTCTGTGTCTTCAAACTTTTTCACCGGTCCAGGACGCTGCTTATCTTCCACTTCAAAATCTTCTTCTCGTACAGCCCAATTCGAGCCTTGGTCTCCATCAGCTCCTTCCTCCATACGTCTCTCTGCTCCGCAGCTTGCCCCCAGTTTCTTGTGTTGAGCAGTTTTGCGAAATATGTTCTATTTACAGCGTTTATTCTTCTTTGCACGTCTATCTTTTCAAAATCACGTCAAAATCATCATTTTTGTAGCGTTGAAAACATTTGCGACACGTTCTTTCACTAATAGTTGTAGTTTCTACAATCATTCAATGCACCTCAGCCACAGTTGTTTTTCGAATTGAAGGCAAAAACCAAAACTTCTTGGAAATTACGCTTATTTGTCTAAAAGTTCAAAATTTTCACGCACAAAAAATATATGATTCCAAAAAAATTCACAAATGTAATGATTAGATGGCAGATGCCTAACTTATCATTTGACGTTTCTGATCTGACATTTTTACCCAGTATTTTACTGCTGGCGCCATCTATCGGAAAACCGATTTTTCATTTGTACTTTTATTAAATTTGTTCTTTGACCTAAATAGTTCGTGTTATACGAAATGTGAAATTATATTCCACAACAAGAATGTTCTTTTGTTAAAAAAAATGTCATGTCAATCAACGGTCTTTTTGACAACAAAATGGTAAGGCGTGAAAAATGTTAGAAGAACCAAAAAAAAATGTGTGCGACTAGATTTGAATATTCTAACATCATTTCCGTCATATTTAGCGTTATGTCAACCTAGAACGAACAAAACACTTAGAACAAAAAAACACAACAGGAAGGCAACATTCTGTTACGTTAAATCAATAAAATAGTGTCACAAACGCGTGTTACACAAGTATCTCTCCGTTGCAGTCCACACTATCGTACATTCAAAGGGCCCTAAATCAATCCAGATTCAGTTATAACAATGCAAATCACACCTGACGATTGTCACTTCACACACGATAAATCTTCTTCATTCTACCCGAAATATATTCACGCTAATTCCATATTCATGCTTGGCTCTTTCCAAAACAGCCACCGGTTGGCTTAGCTCAGCAGCAACAACAATAACAACAACAACCGAAAAAACGTGAAAAAAATGGAACAATCTGACGCTAACGGCACAAACAATAAGTGCGGTGGCTACACGGTGCCATTCCTGCCATTGTGATTCCCAGAAAGCTTTCGGCTGAAACGGTTCGCGGTGGCCTAACAACGTGCCGCTAAAGCTAAACGCACCGAATACACGTGCACATCCATGTTCCATCAAGCACAGGGGCATGCACAAGGTATCTATCTACATATAATCTTTTTTTTTTATCTAGATCTGATTTCCCTTTGCACAGCACGAACTGCCAAGCCTTGAACGAGTCTTCAAGCTCCCCGCTCGGTCGGCCCTATTATTTGCGAGACGTCAGTTGGGCCTCACACTTCTCTAGCCTATCGCCACCAAGCCGCCGTTTTTGAATGGTGAATTGTAAATCTTCATTTTTTTTGTCAGCCGCCGCGCCGCTTGGGTTGGGGAGGAAAGCAATTAAGACGTTCACCTGAGAGATAAACAGCATTTCCCGTCGGGCGGCGTCGTCGTCGTCGTCTACGGGACTTTTGAGGTGCGACTTTTTGTGTCGAACTTTTTCGTCTTGGGGCTTTTTGTTTGGTTAATTGGGATTTGATTTTGTGGGCCATAATTCGTGGCTGGGGCCGCGGATCGTTTGAATATTGTTCATTAGGAATGTTTCTTTCGGGGCATTAACAAGGCCTTTGTAAGGGCTTAGAGATGGAAGTATGGATAGGGCAACAATTGAAAATTGCATGAAAGGAAGTTCGACAAGACTCAGTCATGG
Organism: Thereva nobilitata; assembly: GCA_963855945.1. Lineage (NCBI taxonomy): Eukaryota > Metazoa > Arthropoda > Insecta > Diptera > Therevidae > Thereva > Thereva nobilitata. Next base: position 15,710,422 of record OY979696.1, on the reverse strand, counting down.
TGGAATGAAGGTACTCGAATGTTTTTTTTTTGCTGTACTTGTAATTAATGATGTACGAATGGATAAGGCAGGAAATTATAAGCGAAATTAATGAAATTGATCTGTATCAAAAGGTGAACGAATTCTATTCAAATGTAACCCTCCGTTAGGTCATACTCGTTTAAAAATGGCGGTTTTAATGAAGTTTTTTTTTATTATTAGCTGGTGGCCATCTGGGGTCTAGAAGGTTGAATGGAAGAGTTTTTTTTTTTGGATTATATTTATTTTCAGGTTAGGCACAAGTTTAATTCGAAAATTGCAGCAAAAAACTGGAGTTGAGGGCTAACACAGTCTGTCCCAAAAGTGTCCCAAAACTGTCCAAAATTTCACATCTTAATTTCTACTATTCAAATATACATTTTCTTGAAAGAGATATATTTTTACAAGACTTAAGTTTTAGATCCAGGATTAGACACAGAACTTTCACTCTGGTGGGCAAAGTAACGGTATGCCTATCTCACCTAGGGAGTTTGAAGGCGGTGATTTTCGTTAAGATGATACTTAACAGGGCAATGACCAAAGAAGAGTCCTTGAATGATTCAGAATTTTGATTTCTTCAATATCAGGAAAGAGATTATCGATTTTAATGATCGTCAGGCGTAGATCCTGTAGGTGGGGCCATTATTTGTAGACTAGTCATTTGTCCCAATTGCAAATAGACGAATTTAAGTGCAAGGATCACATTCGGGTTAGGTTGGATTGGACCCTAGGCTTTATCCAAGGATCTGCGATGGAATGATCGCATATTCCAAATCGCCAAAACAAGCCTAGGATTTCTTAAGAGAATTTCATGGTGATATCTCTCTACGCCACACACAGCGGCCTTGTACATTCTCCATGAAGCCGCTGTGTGTGACGTAGAAAAATATCACCATGAAATTCCTTTTAACGACTGATTTCACCTGGAGGAACTTAATAACTGGAGTCAAAACAAGCAAAGATCACGTGACCTCTTCATGATGCCGCGGAAGGACATCGTCAAAATCGTGTAGATCATAACAGGGCACTGACTGATTCTGTAACATGCGACGATATTGAGAATCCCATACAACACTCACTGCCGTAGCTGTGAGGAGGAACAAGCCAGGGAAACAACCGAACAGTTTTTCGGTATTAGTTGTGCCTCGGCCATTGCCTCTAGTTCCACCCTATATTCGCCAGATCTCATTCAATAAAAGAAAATGTACTCTGCGTTATCCTGGATGCCTGGGCATGCCAAACGAAACGGTGAGTCATCGTGCTCGAAACGATGGAGGTATTTCTTAATCCTCCATGTCCACTAAAGGACTGCGTGAGACAACTCATTTAGCCACGCCTCCTCGAATAACCGATTTTTTCACGTTTGGCAATGAGGCCGACGACAACTTCTACGGGAAAACAACAACAATTTATATGAGAATTGTCGTTGTCGGCCTAATTGTGTCCCGGGGGTAAGTGTGTCGGTCCACGTTGAATAAAAGCCTGAACCTAATATGACGTACCGTATCGTAACCGTACGTAACCTAAAGTACAATAATAGCTGCGTTCCTTTTCTGCTAATTTTTACTATTTATTGCTCATGAGTACTAGCAGCTACACTTGCTCTAACATAAGAGCAGATGACACTTTTAGATATGCAATTAAAATCCGCTAGAGGAAATCTCTCATTTGGAGTCTATTGTGAATTATTTTAATTACCCTATCACCCCATAGATGGCTTTTGATTGTTTGGAGCTTTTTTCATATAAAAACGTCTAGAAATAAAACTAAAAATAATAAATTTATAAATAAAACGAATAAAAATATAAATAAAAAAATCGTATTAATTTAAATTATGTTGTAAATTATTATTCTAACGTTTTATTTGTATACAAATGAAATAACATCAAAAATGTTAGGTTAGGTTTTACTCAAATCAAAAAATTTTGCGTTCCTTTTCTGCTCTGCTCGCAAGTACTTAAAAGTAGAAAAGGAACACAGCTAATGAGTGTTCAATTCTAGCAGGTTACATACGGTGCCGTAAGAGGGGCACAAGACGCTAGCATCCGTAAGCGGCATCAGTCCCCATGCAATTTCTCGGTTAAATTGTTTCCTTTTATTGTGCTAAGGACTTCTAAGCTGTTTATATTTCTCCCACAAGTTAAATAAATCGCTTAAATCTACATTTACGGAATCCATTTTATACTTGTCACTTGCCACTTTACATTTTCATTTAGTGGTTTCAAAATGATGTAAGTAAGCTCAAGTTCGTCCAGTTTGCTTGCGGTACGGTACGTCATATTAGGTTCAGGCTAAAGTAAGACGGTTGCACATAGAGCTTGTATTTTGTTTTTATAACCTTAGTACGTATACATGCGAAATTGAAGCCGGATTCAAGCCAGCTTGGATCTTAGAAAAATCCATGTATACGCAGATCGAATTCAAATAGGATCGAGCGGAATTTGATGACAAACGATACGAAAACTACAAATTGTAGGTTATGTTCATTGCTTTTCGATTACGTTTGAATCCATTTAAACTCCAATTACTCGATCCGACGATGTCAAATATGCAAATTCTCACTTTCAATCTTTAGATCTCTCATGTATACGTGGTAAGTAACAATTACATGACTTTCAAGTGGAATTGAAGCCGGCTTCAAGTATGCACCTTCATATCTGTAACAGAGGCGAGCTTACCTCTGGCTGGTGCAGGCGCCAAATTAACCAACTATATTATTTTTACTCGGAGGTTGAATTGGCTTTTAACATTCTCTTCCCCTGTCCTACAATAGCTTGAAGCAGGATCTCGTTGTTTAGCGACGTTGTTTGACCAAAAGAATTTGAGCGAGAGTCTTTGGGTAGATTGATGAGTTTGCTATCAACGATTCCTACAAGGACTGAACAGATAACAATTTCCATTAATTTTCAGCAATGTTTACATAAACTAAAGACAAACCTTGCAGTCACAGAAATTAATGGCGATTTCTGTGAAGCACACCAATCAGATGAGGTCGTAAATATTGAATCATACAATAAGAATCTCCTAATCTGTTCCTCATGGCATGGTCCACTCACGACTTTTTCTTCCAAACCAAACCCAATCCGACAAAGAATCGTAGGAAAATAAACACTTTCCCCCAGCTTTGGAGTCCGCCCGGACATTGAAAATAAACGAACCCAAATATGAAAACGAGGACGGAGCACGATTATCCGAAAGAAATCCCCTAAAAACTCGATCTGTGATGATTAAAAACTGCTGAGGTGGTGGACTTTTGATGCAATCAGGACGTTGTTTACAAGCCGGCTATCGGCTGGAGGAGGAGGCCAAGTGCTCGACATAATCGCCTCGTTTCCCATTAGTAGGAACGGGTTTGAAAAACGACTTGCACAACTCGATATAAATCGATATCATCAGAAAAGTGCCAACTATGGCAGAAAACACGGTCGGGCTCCGGTAGCCGCTTGAAGGAATAAAGTCGTTATCACAACAGCAGAAGCAGCAGCACCAGCAGATCTATAGTGTGCAACTATACCACGTCAATTTGCATAGTCCCTGAAGTGCGATTCCTCCGTGCTGGGGAAAACGGAAGAAGATGGAACAATGGGCCCAGGGCTGTTCTGCAAATGCCAGCTGTATCCGTTTCACGTTGAGTTGGCTAGAACAGAGACGGTCTATATAGGAGCCAGCAATCATCACGACGATACGGGAGCGGACCGAGAGCAGGGGAAGCGGAGGAAAGAAATTATTGTGTAGAATGAAGCCATTAAGGTACCATAATTTTTGCAGGTGCTTGACCAGGAAAACGGAGCCGATTTATCGACGTTGGTCATGGATAAATAATGGGTTACGACAGGGATTTCGAGCAGATTGGAGCTGCATGCATCACAGACGATCTACACGAGGCTTTCTTTTCCTGTGCATCGAGGTGTCTAGTATTGCCGGTGGCAAGCTTCACTGGAGTGCAGAGATTACACGTTTGGGGGATCGAAAAGTGTTTCCAGCACTTCTAATTTGGATAATGAAGTGAAAAAACACGTACGCGGATTACCTGGATTTTTTATAGGGCTGGAAACGAACATCGAAAGGTAATTCAATTACGAATAAAATTACGGTCACTTGACGAGTATTCAATTAGAAAATCTCATTTCACAGCGACTTGTGTCTGATTTCTGCAGGATATTCGCCGTGTAAGTAATTCAAATTAATGCCACACGTCCCTCGATCCATATCGGGCGGTCGTTGGTTCTTTCATAAATATATCAAAAAGGATTTATGCCACTTGAACAACAAATGAGAAGTGAAATTTGCGTGACTAAATATTACCTTAGTCAATAGTATGCTATGTTGGTTTGGTTCAAGGCAAAACGCACGAAATTATTACCTGTTTTTTCGGAGAGGGCTTTGTGCGGCACACACCTCCAGCGTTAAGGGACAACTGATGGGCATTCTGGCATGCGAATTGAATTAAAGACCTTCAGATTACTGCGGCACAGTCTTTTATCATAGTTAAGAATTTAAATTAGTTAATTAACCCAATTTTTATTTAGCACATAATCGGAAGCTTGATGTGGAGTAGAGATAAGGAAGGCATGATGTAAGTGTGACCATCGGGGTTTATTACAAGCTGGGTGATGGCATTTCTTTTTTATTTTAAGTGCGTGTGGGGAATGTGTGGAGTGTAGAGAGTCGGTGCATTGTTTTAGATTATGAAATTACGAGAAGATTTAATTGGGACATTCTATATGAAGTCACTCGTTGGCTAGATCAATGTGGGAGATAATTGTGGAGCTAGGGTGATGATCAAAATATGATACCTAAAGAGGAAGAGTAGGAAGCATATAGAAATGTGAAACACATAGGGAAGGTAATTATTGCTTTTAGTTTACCGGCTGGCTTTGACTGCCTAGGGTTTTAGACGCCCAGCTACCATCCCAGTGGTTCGCGGTTCGAATCCATTCTGCGGCAATGTCCTTCGTCTTTCCATATCTCCGACCTAGATAACTTTCTTTCGTTATTGTCTTCCCTCTATACAAAAAATTCCCTACTGCCTGCCATATTTGCGTGGCCATTATGAACTTCGAGCGCAGACATTTTGAATTTCGAAAATCTGGCTTGGCAGTGCATCACCCCTACCGACCTTTATGAAAAATTTCGAAGCTCTCAAATAAATGACTGGTCTAAACTCGAAACTGACTTCTTAACTCAATCAAAACTCAACTTAAGTTTTAACTCACTTCTTAACTCTAAACTGAAATCCGAAATCAACACATAACCTAATTTAATTCAAATCTTAACGGCTCTTTTAATTTATAGTAATTCTTAACTCTATTAAATTTAAATCAACCCAATTAACCCAACACCAAACTTAACTCAACCCTTACCTCAACTCTTACAAATTAGGTTAAATCAACTGAACTGAATTTTTAACCCAGTTCGCAACTCAACCTCTCAACTGTACTCTTAACTCAACTCTCATACAAGTCAACATGGCTAAACCTCTGCGCAAACTTTTTGTCCTGTCCTACTTCTCCGGAGTGTATCCTGACTCTTGGAAACTAGCTCACGTTCAGCCCATTCCAAAAGAAGATGAAGCCAACAACCCTTTAAACTACCGCCCAATACCAATTACTTCAGTTCTCTTCAAAATAATGGAGACAATAATCAATAGAAAGCTGATGAAATGCCTAGAATCCAACTAAATTATACACGACGGTCAGTACGGCTTTAGACCAAAACGGTCTACTGGCGACCTCCTTGTGTGTTTAACCGAGCATCTCAACTAAAGCATCCATTACTTTGCTGAGTCTGGTCTGGTTGCCTAGATATTTCAAGAGTTTTTGACAGAGTTTGGCACCCTGCTCTGTTGACTAAACTCCAAGCTATTGGTATAAACTTAGTTCTAAGGAACTGGATTAAGAGCTTCCTTTCTCGCCGTTCAATCAAGGTAGTATTGGACGGCGTCGAATCCAACCCCACGCCATTTCGGCAGGTGTTCCCCAGGGATCACACCTATTACCCGTACTTTTCCTAATCTTCATTAATGATCTGCTCTTAATCCCCTCAAACCCACTTCATTGCTTCGCTGACGACGGTACTCTGCGTTACTCTTATGCCTTCAACAATATAAGACAAGCACGTGCCAGACGTGCCTTGTCTTCACTATCGTGAACTGATGTCCACTTCGATCAACAAGGACATCAAATCGATCCTTGATTGGGACCGCATGAATCGTGTTGAATTTAACGCCACAAAAACGGAAGTACTGTCTCATCTCCACCAAAGCTAACACCGATATTCCTCCTATCTTAGTGGAGAAAGAGAATCTAACGGCTGACTCAACTCTTAAGATTTTAGCGTCACGGCATGTCGTAATATTAGTCTTGAGTTAAGTTAAGTTGAGTGTAGTAACGAGTTGGGTTGAGTTGAGTTAATAATAGAGTTGAGAGGTTGGGTTAAGAGTAGAGTTGACAGGTTGAGTTACGAGTTGGATTAAAATTTGTTGTTGAGTCGAGTTGATTTCAGTGGAGTCGAGTTGATTTCAGTGGGGTAACTTTAACTGAGGATCTGCGATGGAATGAGCCCATATTCCAAATCGCCAAACAAGCCTTCCAATGCCTTGGGTTTCTTAAAAGATGCAAGTTGCTCCTCCAACCAGCCGCCCTGGCTACAATCTACAAAGCCTACATTCGGCCCCGCCTTGAGTACAATTCGTATATCTGAGCAGGCGCCTCGATAACGTGCATAATCGTGCCATCAAACTCATTGGGGATGGCCCCTTTCGCGCCTCTATAGACTCGTTAAGCCACCGTAGGAATGTAGCAGCCCTCTCTATACTTTATCGCTATTACTGTAGCGACTGTTCCACTGAAATTCAGAACCTCCTGCCTGCACGGCAATATTTTTCCCGCAACACAAGACTAGCCCGCTCGGCTCGGTTTAATTTATGAACCTCTGCAAACAGAATTGAACCTGAAAAGGCGGCGCTATTACTTTTTATTAAATATAATGCACCAACTTTACTTACTAACTATTATTTAATAAAAATATTAAAGATTACTATGCACTGCACTGCACTGATACGAAGTTTCTGAAAAAAATCCTAAGATCCGTATCTGCATCTGCATCCGCGGATGTAAGCCTTCAAAAATCCGCATCTCCGTATCCGCGGATGTCAAGAAATCTGCATCCGCAACATCCCTGCCCCAGACCTCCTCTAACCTTTCCCATCCTTTTTTCTATGCTTCAAACCAATATACTACTAGACATTGCACCATGACGTGAACGACGGCGCTGATCTAGAATTTTGTTTTGGGGGGGGGGTCACGAAAATAAAAATGGCGGAAAAAAATTTCTACTCCTAAAAAAACAAAAACAAAATTAACAAAACCAACCGAATTTTCTGGACGTGCCCTAATTTGCTTTTGATGAAGACACGCGAAGACTTCATTGTTTGCAAATCAAAACATATATAAAGAGTATAGTATAGTATAGATTAATCTGTTGTTGACCTTGAAGGTCTCTTTTTAACTTCCCAGTATATAGGGAAGTTATTGTAATCGGTCCGACAATCGAAATCGTATTTTAATTTTTCAAGGTCCCAATAGCAAAAGTTTGAGAAGAAGTATGTGTGTGTGTGCGTACGTATGTGGTCATTTTTTCCAACACGATCTCGCGCGAACCAAAAAAGATATCGTCTTCGTTGAGGTGGCGATCGAAGCGTATTAACCTAAGTATGATCTGAAAAGATTTACATAAAATTCGGTCGAGTCGGTTTTTTTGTTTTAACGACGTAAGTGATTTTTGTACCTGCACGATTTTGCGCGAACCAACAATGAGATTGTCGACAGTACAAAGGGCTTTCCCTGAGCTCTAGTCTTCCACATAAAAAAAAATGATACCGACTTCGTTGAGGTGCCGATCGTACCGTATATTACCGAACTTACAATCTTTAAAGATTTTCATAAAATTCGGTCGAGCGAGCGGTTTCTTTGTTTAGACGACATAAGTAATTTTTGTACCTGCACGATATCGCGCGAACCAAAAAAGATATCGTCTTTATTGAGCTGACGATCGACGCATATTACCGAAGTTATAATCTGAAGATTTTCATAAAAATCGGTCGAGCCGTTTTTTTGTTTGAATGAAGTTCGTGATTTTTGTACCTGCCCAATATCGCGCGAACCAAATATGATGCCGACTTCGTTGAGGTGCGTATTAACGAAAACATGATCTGAAAAAAATTTCATAACATTCGGTCAAGCCCTTTTTTTGTTGAAATGAAAAGACTTCGGCTAAGGGTCACAACCACCTTAAATTGATTAGTTTTTCTGATATCTAATAAACTCGATGGAATGAAACTCGTTCCAAATGAAGTTACCTTTTCCGGATTCAGCAGAGCGATAGTTTCCCAACAAGACTTCACTTATCAAAATCCGAGCACTAGTTCAAGGTGGTTTTTTTTTAATTTGCAAAAAAGTTGGGTCGGTTTTGGTCGTTTGGTTATTTTTTTGTTTTTTTTTTAGTTTGGTTAATTTAGTGTTTTAAACAGCGAGCGCTTTTGGGGGTGGGGGTCATGACCCCCGTGACCCCCCCCCCCTCGAATCCGCGCCTGGACAAGACGGATTGGTAGTACAAAGGGTGACTCCTAAGCTTGGTTTTTTCACATAAAAAAAAATAAATCAACTCAACTGAATATTTAACCCAGCTCGTAACGCAACCTATCAACTTTCCTCTTAACTCAACTCGTATAAATCCACTGAAATAAACTCGACTCAACAACAATTTTTAATCCAACTCGTAACTCAACCTCTCAACTCTACTCTTAACCCAACCTCTCAACTCTATTCTTAACTCAACTCAGCCCAACTCGTTACTACACTCAACTTAACTTAACTCAAGACTAATATTACGACATGCCGTGACGCTAAAATGGCGTTACGGCATTAAAGGCGGTCTACTGCTTCGCTTCAAAAACGCGCCCTATATTTGAAAAACTGGTTGTGCCTGATGCCCAGAGGAGATATCATTTGTGACAGTCCAAATCTCCTTCAACTATAGTGGAACCGGTTTTAAGCAAAAACCGAGTAAAAAGGAAAGGGGGAATGTGTCTTTGACAAACTAACCCGTATGAATTATGCTTCTTGTTACTATTTGTACTTCTCTATCCGCCCACACACGAATTGATATCTCATAAGTAAAGACTAGATTGAGAGACGAGATTGAGAGTGACAGGTTTCTAGACATCATGTCCAAGGATCCGTCATCAGGTTGCACAACTCTTCCACAATTCGTTGCCAGCACTTATACTATTGCATACAGTTTTTTTGTTTTTTTGATAGTTCGACATTTTCCCCTTGAAACATTTCAGGATAATTTGTAGTGTTTGTTTTCAGATTGCGTTTAGTGCTTTACTTAGAACAAATGATTACACTGATTGATGGTAGGGCGTTAAGTTTACTGACCTAATAAATTTTATTTTAATTTACTTGTAGATTAAATGTTTCCCTAAAGTTGATCTCCAGTTTCTATTAAAGTTTTTCACTTATTTGTACGAGAAGGCTTCATTTTACTGGAATTTACTGCACCCATGGACGACGGCGATAATGATCAGAAATTTTTTACAAACTTCTTTCATTACTCAATTAAGTTTTCTTCCAGATAATCTCAAGAAAGGTCGTGACCACCAAAGTAGATTTAATTTAATTTTATACATTCGTCTCATTTCCAGGCCCTTTCAAGAAGAAGAAAACGCAGAAAAACACTTAAAAATGCCCTTTGGTGGCATTCCGTCAAAATAATTCACTGGACCCCATTTTTTCGGTGGGTCTTGACTCGTGGCCGCTGTGTGCAGTGACGGTGCGATAAAAATCTCGCTTTATTGCATCAATAAACGCGATTGCAACATTTGCTGGAAAACTTAACGATCGCAGGGATTTTTTTCCTAGACGTTATAGTTTACAAAAAAAGGGTACTTGTCCCTTTGTAATTATAAGCGGAAGTCTCTGGGCAAAGGGTTTTACTGCTGTCTGCCACCACCTTTGGCTCTGACAACTTTTGTGCATTAGGTGAAACACCCAACAAATACGGGAAAAACGTGCGTGCAACTTTTGGTGAATACGGTATGGTCTTTCTGTGGAGGACATAGCACGAGATACTTGTACACATTTACTGGTGCACATTCATGTAATTAAATTTTGGCGGGACGAGGAGTGTGGAGTCTCCTCACCCTTGAGGCAATTAGGTAGACAGGTCCACTGATAGCATCAGGAAAGTACACACTTCGCTACCTGAATTGTCGTGTCTCCCATACTCTGCTGTGTCATGCAATGCCATGCAACTAGCGCGTCGTGTCCCACTGCAGAATTGATGGACTCCCACTGGTCAGTGTTGTGCACCTTGACGGACGGGGTAGGTCACCCAGAGATATGTATATACAGGGTACATGTGTCCCTTTGATTGCATTTAGATCACCGTTTGTAACACCGGGCTAGGGTTGGTTAATTGCAGCCCGCACCAGCAGCAATCAGGACGTGGTTTTTATGGGAAATTGCATTCTCGTTCATATAAAACTTTTTTTTTATCGTAATCTAATCAGATAAATGCTGTCGTACTCGGCACATAAAACGGATGGGAAAACGACATTTCGATTTGGAAACTTGGTCTGCAGCTGCAGCAGTTCCAGAAGGGCCGAAGACGAAGACGAAGAGTACGAAATAAAAAATCCTTAACAAAAGAAAAGTCCTAAAGAACCACTTTTGTCCCTCTTCTTCGTCTGCAGAGAGACATACACAATTCAGTATAGAACGAGGGAAAAAATCTCAGTTAAATAGGAACGAAATGGCAGGAAAAAAAACATTTTCAAAGATCAGAGATTATGAAAATCTGCGCATAAAGAATGTCGAGAAAAGTTCAGTCAGACTTTGGTGGAGTTATATTAATTTGCTGAAAGCATGTGGCGGGCTTCAGAGGCATTTATTAAAACGTGACGTGAGTTGATGTCTCCATATGTTTCGTTTTGGATCTATCAGGAGATATTTTTAGCTTTTTATTTTTTTTTCATCAGGAAAATGTGCATTTGGAAGTGATGTGGTGAAATTTTTATGTCTGTTAAGGAAATATTTCTAAAGGGAAATCCTAGAATTCAAATTATTATTCTTGATTAAGCTTGAGCGTAACACTTTAATGAAATTTTTATTAGTTGTCTGGAACTAAATGAATCAGCTTACATGAGATTTTGGGTGTCTTTTCTATTTTCTTATAAATCTTTTCCACATAAATGCCATAAACACATCATGGCCCGTTCTCTATGACATGTATGTACATGCAGATGAATGGACAAGGAAAAATGCAAGTGTTTGGCGAGAATCTGATCTTACTGGTTCAGCACCAAGCTAACACTCTGGACCAAAAGCATATCCATTGTTTCAAATCCTCTAAGAGGCATATACATCAATTATGTAAGTTAACCCTTAATTGTAATTTTATCAGAAATATCAACCAAGATTATCTCAGACAAAATCTAGGTTTGAAGCTAAGAAAATGATTTTACATCTCGTTTTCCATGTGTAAAATGGCGAAATCCAAGGTTAATCGTATATCAAATCCACTACTACAATTCAAATGATTTTCGAAATTTTTCGAAAAGCATTACCGAACCGTAAAAAATTTAATTTTTTAAAAGATTTGGTGTTTAAGCATTTTAAACTTACCACCGACTGCGGGTACAGGTAATCCTTGACTCTCGGTTAAGGTTTTCCTCGGTGATGTTCACTGCCCTAAGAGTGTCCTTGACTATATGGCTAACACCCAAAAGACGATATATTGGCCATGATTTGGCATAATGTTACCGTGCCAGGATGATGAATAAATCAGTTTAATTAATAGCATGTACACACTGACTTGGTTATCGTTTTATATGGTTTCAGACTATTTCAAAACTAGCAACTGTACACACCAACTGGCTTGGTTTTTTCTGTCATTTCAATTATTAGATATGGATGTCAATTCTTTGTTATTACAAAATAATTTAGCTTTGTTTTTAATTATGGATGACTATTACTCAAGGAAAAGTAATTATCTGAGGGAAAAAAGAAAGCAACATATTTGGAGAGTTATTTGCCGTTACAAAAGAGTAAAATTCTTGTATAATATTTTGCTCATTTTAATTTCAGCGAGAAATTAATTTAATTATATGATGTCAACGTGGCTTTTGACAACCAATTTTTATAGATTGTTGTAAATTTTCATTGATAGATGGCACTCATGCCAGTTAATTATCGTGGTTAACGAGTTAACCATTGAAATTTTTCTTACTTGCTTGGTTCGAAAATGTATGACAAACTAAGCACAAACCATCTATATTATTACGGTTAAGGCTTGAAACCATCTCAGTGGTGGTAACCAAGTCGGTGTGTACATGCTATAAACTCTTGAAAATAGCATACTAAACAATATAGATTCCATTTCTATCCAAGGTAGTAGCATACGTAGACGGCCTAGGGATAAAGGAGTCAGGAATGTTTCCAACCTTGATCAGTATTATCATGAAAAGATACCCGAATAGAGTCAGCAGCTGGGCAGCATACTGAGAGTAAATCGTCAAACCAAGCAAAACTGAGCTAATGCTATTCACTGCAAAAACGAAAATCTCCATCTTCAATCTCCTCAGGTTGCATTGACATACCCTTTCCCTATCCTCCTGCGTCTAATCATGGACCAAAAACTAAACTGGAAGTCGAACGTCAAGAAATGGCTAAAGAAAGCCTGCAAAAGACCTTCGGGAGAGATGGGATTTCATGCCCAAGATGGTCCTAGGGGTGTATGACTGCGGTTGACGTCCAATCACGCTCGATTCGTGGTTGTGGTGGAGAGACCTACCTCACGAACCCCCTTGATGTGCTCTTGCACCTGCTACATCACGACTTTCACATCAAGAATCTGGCCTCGTGCAGTGTCCTTAGATTGAAGAAATTAGGTGCCTGGACCTCAAAACCCTACAATCATTGCAACAGTTGAACTTGTTACCCAAGGCTATGGTTGACACAACCGCAAGCTTCCCCTAGAGTGACCTTTTGGAAGGACTTATTCGTCTAAATATCCGCAAATGGAGAAACTCGGGCCATCTAAAGAAGTTTCATCTAGGGATATTCACTGACGGCACCAAGCCGGCAGAGAATGTCGGTCAGCGATCTATCTAGAGACCTTTCACTGCCTCAGCACCTTTCGGCGCACGCTGGTATTTTATAAGCGAAGGTACTGGCTATCCTGAAAGCCTGCTGAACAATGCGCCTCACATTGGAATTTTCATAAGTGCAATTCAAGCTACTGGAACGATATAGAGCAGGCTTGGTATAAAGTATAAAGTGACCCTCGTCTGGGTTCGCAGACATAAGAACATAGATTGGAATGAGAAAGCCTACTATTTAGCCACGCTCCGGGCTCCGGGGCTCGGAGATTAAAGGAGTATCCACACACATCAGGGACGTGCCCGGGACGTTCGATTTTTGCTCCGGCCGGGACACGGACATGTATGAACGAGTTCGAATAAAATGTACGCACCGATATTTTTTGAACCCCTGGCGGAACAGTAATATGTGTGGATACTCCTTTACTCGTTCACACATGTCCGTGTCCGGGCAGGGGCTCGATCACACATGGCCCTGTGACGTCCCGGGCACGGCCCTGATGTGTGTGGATACTCCTTAAGATGGTTAGCAGCCAATAGGGGGAGGTCAAAACCGCTATTTTGACTACAGCTTGCTGCTAGCCAGCCGATTTTTTTTTGCGAGGGGTGGTGAGAATCTTCCATAGACACCGCTGAGGATCCGCACTCAGACGGTAGTGTCAGATTCTTACTGACTAAACTTACCACCCCTTTCGGCGACGTTGATCCCGACCGGCACCGCCGCGAGGCATCACTTCGGGTGGGCTTCACCAACTACACCTTTACGCGTCCCTCCTGTTTGGGCGTGAAGCTGCCAGGGCTCCGTGGAGACAGATTAACGGCCTTCCGTCTCCATCTTCTTCGTTTTTAGGACGGTCTGAACAAACCGCGCCACCCTCGACCATTCCCGCGGCTTCGTAGCATGATCCCGACAATTGTGTCGGGGTCATGCTTCCGAGCCCCTCCTCCATCCTGCCTCGCTCGACCTCCATTCAAAGAATTTATGGTGGGCGTCGTTCGAAGCGGGGTCCCCGTAAGGACACGCGGCATCCGCCACCTTACTCATTTTTTTCAGGTACACAAGAAAAAGACCGTGTCCTGTCAAAAACTGGATAAGGTAGTAATTGACTTCGCCGAACTCCCGGTCCACCCAGGTGTTCAGCTGGCAAATTAGGCGGGCTGTCCACCTGCCCCTGGGATCACCCTCCCAGCGCGTTTACCAGACCACCATGGTGCTGGCCCTGGCAGGCCTCGCCGCCTCGCGTTTCCCCATCCTGCTCCTTTCTCGGCGGACGGACTGTCTCTCCTGGGCTAGCAGGTCGATCGGAATGACTCCAACGACCAACAGTACTGCGGGCTCGGAGACTGTGCGGTAGGAACACGCGCCACGGAGAGCTCCCCGTCTCTGTACTGCGGCTATGCGCTTACGGTATTTTTCATACCGCAGCGCGTCGGCCCACACCTCTGCTCCGTAGAGCAAGATGGATTCGGCGGTGCGCATGAGCAGACGTCGCATGCAGGGTCTGGGGCCATGAACGCTGGTCATGATCCTGCTAAGCGACGCCACTACCGCCCCCGCCGCAGGACGTGTACCCCGAAGGACAACTTGTTGTCAAGCAGCACTCCGAGGTACTTTACGGCCACCCCGAAATTGCGCACCGTGTTGATGCGCTTTTTCGTGAATAACACGATCTCCGTTTTGTGAGCTGCTAGCCAGCCAATGGATTGCATTGGAAACCTCTCTATAAGAAAGTATAAGTAAACAATTGCATGGCCTCGGTGGTTTAGGGATCAAGGCGCTCGATTGCCATCCCCGAGGTTGGTTCGATTCTAGCGTTAAGGTCCTTTGCCTTTCCAGATAATATTCCTTCTCTCACGCCTACCATTACCTATAAACACCATAAACGAGGATACCATTTCCTGTTCACCGAAGCCAGCTTTTTGTGGCGGTAGTATTATTGGTTGAAAACCAGTGAAGTAAACATGTTGGGGTTGGCCGGTTCACTCTTCTCTCTCCAATATTTTCGGTGTCATTAACATACTGAATATACCGGGCCTCGTTCGATCACTGAAGTCAAGCAGCATTGGGCGCAGTTAATACTTAGATGGGTACCGCTTAGGTTGCTTTTTTGCTTCCCCATAACGTGAGTTTTGCAATTGCGTCCCATGTTGTAGGCAAAAGGTTCCGCGGCCGCGGGAAAATTTGACAGTTAACTAACAAGAAATTGTACCAATTTGACAGTTGACTGATATCGATTTCACTACGCTCCCATACACGGATTTTATACCCGAGGGCCTTTCCTGTAGTTCTCTATTCTAAGCTAATAACACTCATAAATTCACCTTATGATAACTTGTCAAAAAAATAATTTCCAACATGTCCTACAGATAGTTAAACGGACACTCGAAAACTTGATGTGACATTTAAAATAGTTTGTTTTGTATACTGTTACGGTTTAACGGATTCGTAGGATTAATTAAGGAATATACTTTTAAGGTTCACTTCTGACGTCTGGCTTTTCGTGTGCCGAGAACAGCGAGGCGATAAAGAGATCTTCCCCGCTGCCCAGCTCTACCTTCACACAACTTAGGTCTTCCAATCTGCGTTTAGGACATAGATAAATTGTTAATGTATGCAATCTATCATATTCTTCTCTTCTCTTTCAAACCAAGCTTGCTACTAGACATTGCACCATGACCTGAACGACATGACAGACTGGTAGTACAAAGAGTGATTCGTAAGCTTGGGTTTCCCACATAAAAAAACACAAAAAAAACTTGATTAAAGCACCGGAGCTGTGATTACCCCGGCGTTTGTGCTGTAAATGACCTGATCCAGGGTTTTGCACAAGAACTTCGCAGTCTTCCTCACAGAGAAAGTCTTGAGGAGGAGATTAGATTGATCTACACGTACTTCGACAGTTTGTCTTCTAACTGTTGTCCAACCAACTCTCCTGCGGTGTTAGGTGCTGCGAGTTTTATTGTGGCTGCGGATATTTCCCCTTAGCTTCTACAACTGCGTCTGTTGTTATAAAGGTTGATCCCCTTCTAGCTTGATCATTGTCGAGTTATCCATCCGCTCTCTGATCTCATCAACAAGGTCAACCTCTTCGTTAGCTGTGGGCCTTTTACTTGGCGTGTTTTAGACCAAAGCGGAGCGGTGATCGACTTTTTTTAGTACCTACAGGGACTCGTTGTTAATTAACAAAAGCAGTGTACCAAGTCTCACTTTTTATCTTCTAAGAATATCTTTTGCCAGGTTGAGCCCTAGCGGGATCCCTTCGCAGGCGCCGCTTAGACCAGCAGAACGTATCGATTCAGAAACTATTTTGAGAAGTTATCCTCACTGGTAATTTAGCCTTCAGGCATACTTTTATTTTCTTCTTTTAAGAATCAAAATTCACACGTCTCACCGCCTCTAATTCTATTCAACGAGTGCGTTCTTGAGGTATTTCATCATCTCTAGTCCTGCCACGCATGTGTAGTACTTGGTTTAAATTACGACTCATAGAGGTCTCTATATTATATAAAAATTCGTTAAGAAAATATTCTTACAATTGTATAATTTTTGCAGTTATGTAATGGCAAATGTGAAAAGTCTTGAAAGACGATCACCCAATTAGAAGTTCTATTTTAGTTACTCTAAAGTGGTTTTGGCACGTCCAAAATCGACGTAGTCGCTCCCTTAAGACCGAGATAAGTAGTCAGCGACAACATTCTCTTTACACGACATCTTCAAGGGGATGAGCATATGTAAAGGATGTGAAATTAGGTCCAAGCTTTAGTTTTTTTTAAACGAATAAGAAATAAATCTTAGATTGCTTCCACACTACTAAATACCAACCTAGATGATCGACCTAGTTGTTGGATTATCCCAAAAAATCTAACTTATTTTAATTATACTCTCCAATCAACCCAAATTAGTTAATTTACAACCATCTGTTAACCATTTTCAATAAAACAAAAATAAATCAAACGGACGACTTTAAAATTACAGTGAAATTAAGCAACCATAACACAGTTCCTCTCGTTTCCTAAAAAATTTAAAAGCGGCAGGTCATTACTCCACTAAAATCTCTCAACAACCAAAAAACTTTATAAAAAATTATAAATCATCACCTTTTCCAGCCCTCAACCCATCATCATCGGCTTAATTACCACCTGTGAAATTATTATTAACTAAGTGCCCATAAAATCTGAAAAATTCAATTTACTGATGGCCATAGATTTTCCTGGACTTTTAACCGCCACAAATTTTTCAACGCAGGTGAATCATATTCACGGTTGTAGTAGGAGTAATTACGGGTCTGCACGTTAGAATTAAGTAAAGTAATCACAGGAAATGATCGCATTTGAATTCTCGCCATTGTTTCCTCGTTTTTCGTTTTGCATTGCGGATCAAAGCGTTTTGTAGGAACCTTAAGAGCGGCACAGCTACGAAAGTTTGACATGAAGAAAAACCGGAACAGAATAGACGTCAACCAGAAAGTATACATACTATAAACGCGTGACGAGTATAAATACACCGAAAGTAAGTGCAAGGGTGCCTATTCTGGGGCCGCCGCCGTCTTTATTTATTGTGGATGGATGCTTCATAAATTCGTTTTACATTCGGAAAGAGCTCTTGGAGCACCCAAAGCGAGAGCGAGTACCTATTTCCCGTGAGGCACGATAGTGCATGGCTGTGGCAAGATAAGGGCCATGTGTACACATTCACTTTTCACCACTTCAGATTTAGTGGATAATGTCAAGGGTTTCTTTCGGGAATGGGGGGGATTCTTCTTATTTTCAGCTCGTATTACAGATCATCATTACACGCCGTTGTAAAAGTTCAAGGGTGTTAAAGATACAAAAATTGGTTTAAAAACGGTTAAAAGGATAACAAATGGCTGTGATGACAAAAGAAATTGGTTCTGGTGTTTGGGGAGGGTTTTGATTTTTAAAGAGCATTTAAGTTTTATTTATTTATCTTTTAAGTTTATGTGGGATTGGAGAGTACTGTAATCCGTTGCCTAAATATTCATCTTAGTCAATCTAATAACACTCATAAATTCACCTTATGATAACTTGTCAAAAAATAATTTCCAACATGTCCTACAGATAGTTAAACGGACACTCGAAAACTTGGTGTGACATTTAAAATAGTTTGTTTTGTATACTGTTACGTTTTAACGGTTTAACGGATTCGTAGGATTAATTAAGGAATATATACTTTTTAAATCTTCACAGATAAATTCTTTATTAACAATACTACAAACAGAATCCTCTATGCAGTCAGTTAAGATCGCGCCATCTATTAGTTAAAATTTGAACGAACGGTTATATTGAAGACTTAGACCGGTTGTACACGTTCAAATTTCTGTTAAAGTTTGCGATGTGGTTGCGATACTATTTTTTAGCTAGAAATGTGGTCTTGAATTGAACAGTTGCACAGACACTAGAGTTGAAGCGAAGTTATGTCTCTCTCTACACTAATGTCAAATTTATATCAAATGTGGTTGATGTAAAGGAGAAGATATTGTTTGGCTGTCACAGCTATGCATTTATACCTATACTCCTACGCATATCCCACACTTATAAAAAAGTTGAAAGCAAAATCAAAAGTTGAATAGAAATTTCTGTTCAACTTTTTCTTGCGTTCCATTCTATATTCAAGAAAATGACTTTTATAATTTTGCATACGAGCGAAAGAGAAGGAAATGTTGAACATCGCGGTTTAAGCTTCTCGAAGTTTCTAGAAAAGAATATTCCAGTAATAGAGGGCTCTGTCCAGATTGAGGTAGAAAGATCTTGAGCCTGGATAAGGGAGAAGCTTGGATATATAAATGAAGAGGCAGCGGCATTTAGGGTCAGTTTTGTTTAGAAAAGCGATGAAAATGTTCTAAGTGATCAAAGTAACCTAAAGCGAAAAAATGGATTTAAATAGTGAATTAGAAGGTGATAAATAGCAGTTATTAGTGAGAAATATTAAATTGCAAGTGTTAATAACAATTCAATATTTCTCACTAATAACTGCTATTTATCGCCTTCTAATTCACTAAGGCGAAGAAACATATTTGCAAGAATACCGAGCAGGCCTCCGTATTAACGATTACGTTTTTCTACTTCTTCCACCTATCGGTTGTCGGTTATCGGTTGAAAGTCAACTCCGGTTTGTCCGCCAAAGCTCGCGGCAGTATTAGATGGGATCCAGTGAAGTAAAATCACTTGTTAAAGTTGGCAGTTCTTTCATTCTTCTCCCTACTATATTTCCGCCTAGGGCTCGGCATTGCACTCTAGATGGAGCTATTGGGCTGGCGTACACGGATCATAATGTCAACACTAAAAAACCGGTTTTTTATGATGCCCTCGGCGCAGGGGCGGCGCTTTCATAGGTGCGAATGGTGCACTTGCACCGGGCGCTATTGGACGGGGCGCTATTTCAGATATTCAGATTTTAAAAAAAAATTTAAAACTTTGAAAAAAAAAATGTTTAAAAATGTTTTTCTTACATCCTTTTCATATATTAAAGGATTTCATTTTTATTAACACGACTTAATTTTCCAGTTAATTTTCCCAATAAAATATTCTATATTTCAACTCATGTAACAACACAGCACAAATTCCATGCAAAAAAACCTGGAAATTTTACTTCCTCTTATACTACTTCCTCTCGAGACTTTTGCTTCGTGATTTTCATATAATTTCTGTCCAGAGAATCAGCAGAAGTAAAAATTCAGGAGAAATATCCACCAAGTGAGAGAAAAATCTCCCATTCTACTGATGTTCTCAAATTTGATCGTGAGATGTAAATACAGAATTAACCAGTGGAATGAAGGGGACGAAACACATAATAATTTCATTTTTACTACGCTGGAGCACTTTTTGAAATGTTTGTAAAATGCACCATATCAACTCACACAAAGGAAAAAATTGTTCCGTTGGCTCTGTATTGTGTATTGCTGGCTACTGTGATTGATATAAACTTCGCGGCGCTGTTGGTGCACTTTTAAATTTTGTTCCAAGATTTGTTCAAAGAGGTAAGTAAACGAAATGAGAACAAAATATCTTGCGATTTTCTAAATATCTTGCGACTGTCTAACAAATTAATATGTAGATTTTTTTTATGTTATACGAGTTATTGATGGTGCAAATTTAAGTTTTGTGCCTGTTTCTCTGGAATAATTTATAAAGAGAAAATTGGGTGAAATATTTTTATTAGATTTAAAATGTTGAGTTATAAATGTAATATTTTAGATTTAATAACAATTATTAAATTACTAATTTCAGGTAATACATTTGTAAATTATATTATTTATATTTATATTTTATTGGAATTAATTTGTTTATTGTTTTTATGTTACGAAATTTAAAATATTTTACTGTGCCGCGAATTATGAAAATGGTATACCGGGCAAATATAAATAGAACATACAATTTTCCATTAATAAACTCTTCAACTCAGACTTCATTGATGCATCGTTTGATAATAGGTGTGAATTTCGAAAAAAACGTATGTTTCTAAAGGCAACTTCTTGTTTTGATACTATTCAAAATTTATATGCTTATTTCTCCAGTTCGGTTAAAAGATTATTATTTTGAAAAAGAAGACACTAACAAGCTTAGTAAGACTAGTAGTGAAAGTAGCATAGACGCGTTAAAACGATTAGTTCGTCAATTAGATGGTGTCTACGAGGCGTTGGTAGAACTCGTTCAGGTAGGGAACCCGTATCGAAACATACAGCAGAATTACGAAATAAAATTACTGAGTTAAATTTAATTTGTTCCATAGTAATCTAGTGTGATATTTTATAAAAATAAATATACTTACAAAGCCCAAATGTCTGCTGCAGTTGATATTTTAAATTCCACAAAAGGTTTTTGAAGTGAAAACTTCTATAGGCACGCTGGGCACTTTTTGGCCCGGGGAAAAACTAAAAACTCGCATCACGCTAACGTACCATCACGCTACCGTACCATGTGAGAAAAAATTTGCCTTTGGGGGTTTTAGTTTGTATTAAGTGTTATAAATTATTATACTATATTACTATGTATTATATATTCTTATGTTTGATTATATATTTTTTTTTATGTGGAAGACTAGAGCATATTATGGATTTTTTAATGGTTTTATTTAGCTGGACCTCGTATATTTGTTTGTTTGTTTGCTTCTTTGGTTCAAATCTTCCGACAGCTTTTTTAACTACTTCTACTAAACCGATTTGTATGAAACTTTGCACACACATTGAGTTCCCATGACAATGCAATCTGACAACTTTGTAAAAAAATCAAGATGGCGGTTCCAAGATGGCGGACGAATTTTGCAATTGTGTTCCGATTATATTGAAAACCGGTATCAAGATGTTTTTATCAGCGCAAATGACGATTCTGTGCTCAAAATTTGAAAATTCAAAATGGCGGTGCCAATATGGCGGATGAATTTTGCAAATGTGTTCTGAATCCATTGAAACTCAGTAGGGGGGGGGGTTTAAGGTCACAAATGGCGAATCTGTGGTCAAAATTTTAAAATTCAAAATGGCGGCGCCAATATGTCGGTACGATTTTGGCAATTACGATTCGATTTCACCGAAAATTGCTATTTGGAGGTGTTTAAGGTCGGAAATAATGAATTTCTTGTCAATGATAGAAAATTAAAAATGCGCTGGCAATATGTATGGTATGCATAACAAATCACTTCACCTGATTATTGTAAAAAGTAAAATGCATAAATACCTGTATAACGACTGTATAATTAAATAAGAACGACTTGTCTAGTAAAATGTGTTTCCAAGTCCACCAAAAAAAAATATTTCAAATGCATTCACATTCATAGACAAAATTTTTTGACCATTATCCTCCTGTAATATTAAGTTTGAATAGGAAATACAGAATGCCCATAGAAGTTTTCCTTCCATCGTGTGGTCCTACGCACACCAGTTTCTTTTGATAGATTTACGATCAGAGCAAAATATCAGGAAGTTATTGAAAAAGTCAAGCAAATTGCTACCAAGTTAGAAGTGCCTTGTATATTTTCCGCTTCTTCGTCCTTGTGATCCAGACGAAAAAAGTTTTTTTCATATGATCAGCTGATGGGGCGCAATATAGCATAATGCACCGGGCGCAAAAAAACCACGCGCCGCCCCTGCCTCGGCGTACATGGGTATTCCCTTCACCGATAGTAACTTTATTATCCCTACACGGTATATCAATGTGTGCACACCTCGAACGCGAATAATAAGCAGATTTGTCAGCATCAGACCCAGAAAAGAAGAAGATAAGCGGATACATTTGTGCATGTGTTAGTTTTCACGCCGAAAATTTCTGTTTAAAAAGTTACAACAACTTTCTCTCTTCCTTTTGCCCCTCTGTCCTGAAAACCGGTTTTTTAGTGTTGACATTATGATCCGTGTACGCCAGCCCATTGACAGTACAAAGGGGCTTCACCTCCGAGCTCTAGTCTTATATAAAAAAATGCGATCTGGTTTGTCGTCTAAGAAACAGAAGTGATACGAAGTTTGAATCGATGATCAACTCTGACATACTAGAAGCCAATCTAAACTGTGATAAACCATTTGTAGTCGATATCGATAGCTTCAAAGAATGAAAGTCTAACAGTTCTCCACCTTTTCTGTGTCAAAACCCAATTCGGAACCGTTTGATTAATCGTCTATGGCTCGAAAATGCCGTATTTTTGTAGGCATTGGGTCATTCACTTACTTCAGGTTGAGATGGTGGCCATAGAAGAATGAGTGAAGTCTGTATCTCTAACCAATCAAACCACTTTAAAGCACATAGAGGCTTTAAGACCGAATCAAACACTGCAGAGACATCACACTTTATCTTTCCATCTAGCTAATGATCTATTAAATTGACAATAACTGAACCCACACCGCATTAACTTCCTCCTCTGCAACCCACTCAACATGTTCAGGTGAGCCCGAAACTTCAAAAGCTTATAATAGTTGTATCATTTTGTAACTTTAATGCAACGTATTCTTCCCCTAAAATAGGAACGAGAGTTTCAAGCCTGGCCCTGTTCTAATTTTCGTACGAAAACGAATACGAAAATCATTTTCCTCCTCGTTACAAAGCTTGCATGAGGAAGGCTCTGCTATTCCTATCCTACATAGATACTTATTTAGGGCACCGAGTCCGGTAATCAAGCCAACCTGGGCTCTGACGTCCTTTCGACTGCAAAACTACAATTATCTGGCCGCTTTGCGAGGTGGCACAGAAAGAATCCGGTTAAAGTTGGCCAAACCAGGCACGGACCGGTATTTGGCTTATTTCATCAGAGTGTTGTGAGTGATTCAAAAGCCCTTCCGGGCCGATGAATATGATATCAGAGCTCTATCTGGCCAGGACGTCCGTTTTTTCATTGCCTACGTAACCCCGGTGACTCCATACCCCAAACAAGTATAATTTTATTGAGAACAACCAATCAGCCCTATATTAGTTCATATGTGGTGCTAGGGACCCTTATCGCTATGATTATCGCCTCACTGTCAGAGAAGATATAAATTTGTTTGTTAGCGTATGCTCTTTTTAAATTATCTTAGGAGCATATACCAATATAGTGCACACCTCTGCTTGAAAGAAAGTTACTATGATGGCCGAACTCAACATTCTTTACGCCTAGAGTATCACCCCAGGTCTCGACAACCATATCCGTCACTATCTTGAAACCACCTGTGCACCATATAAAGTCTACCCTGTGGTTTCTTAGGGGAAAACCCAGGATAGCCTACCTTGTTTTTTCACGGAAGGAAGCTAATTTTAAGATTTTCACTGGCTTGTAATCCCTCCCATAGGTGAGTTTTTACTGAAACGGGTATATTTTTCAATGGATAGCTTCAGCTTGTATATCATTAACAAATAAGTTGGATTGGTAGAAGTTCATAGCAATAAGAATGCACTGTGTATATTCTCAACTACAATTTCTTCAATCTTCTCCATAACTCTAGGTGAATCCATAATTTAACGATGGAACCACTTATGTAACAGATGTTGCCTTCCTGCAAATACCTCCAACTTAATCAGTCTGATGGACACACCTACGTGCATCAGACAATATATATCTCGTGGTGAGAATGATGATTCCTGTGAGAGAAGCGTGAAATATTGGCTAGATATTGATTTCTGCGATTTGGCAACAGACAGATTCTCCACCGCCATCGCTTCTTTCTCTCAAAAACATGGTTTCATGGAAACGAGGCACAGCAAATACTATATTTGTCGAATAAATCAGACCTAAAACCGTTCCATCAATGTATTGCAGCAGACTTTTATTGAAAATCTTCTATTTGTTCCATTATTCAGTCAGAAAATCTCTCAAACCACAAGCGGGGGGGGGGGGCAGACAGTCAGATTTATAAATTCCCGAATAACAATTTTATTAAAAGGACAGAAACGAAGATATTTTTGAAACGTCTATTTATAGCCTTCCATTTGTCACACTTACAACCGCAATTTTTTATATCAAATAAAAGTCTCAGGTCTTCTTAGAATTGAATTTCAAAAAATCCACCCAAAAATAGCAAATAAATATTTCAAATTTCCTTAAATAAATTTCGTAAAATTCAATATCAATTCGTGTCCCAATGGAAGCCAACGCTAAAGGCAGAAGACGCAAATTCATGGTGCTTATTCCCAATTCACAAGACAAAACAAACGCATTTAACTAAATTACCGCGCTTAAATCCACTTCCTTAATATTAATCGAACTTAACACATACTAAAAAAAAATCTTTTTCCATTACAGGAGAAATACTTGAAGGAAATGGGTGAATTAGATGAGGCTCCTAATACAGATGCACAACACGATCCGGAAGAGCCAAAAGAAACCGACAAAATGCTAGAGAAGAAAGACGACACAACAACAACATCAGCAACCACAGGAACAACGGAACTACCGAAGCAACCGGCAAAGCTATCAGACGAGCTCATTTCGAAAACAGTTCCAATAAAGCCCGAAAAGAAGAAAGAAGCCAACGGAGAAGAAATCATTAACATACCAGAAACAGAGGCTGATCCCGCCATGAATCCTGTAACGGAAGAGGGGCGCGAGGTTAAGCCAAAAAAGATACCAATTGGTGGGATAAAAATGCCAGGATTCTTTACGAAAATAAAGCCACGCGGCGAGGGGGACGGTGCTGATGGTGAGTTATTAGAGAGGGAGGGTGACGATAATAAAGCCAATGAGAATGAGGAGAAACCGAAGAAGGACGAAAAGAAGCCAGGAATTGGTGAGAGGATACGAAATTTCTTTTCGAAGAAAAAGAAGGACGAAACTAAAAGTACTGGTGAGTTCAAGATTGTTTGCAAATCATTATCACATCATTATTTATATCATATTTTAATTTACAGAAGCTCCGATGGATAATGAGGAGCCACCTCCAAAGAAAGGACTTTTAAATGCAATCAAGCTGCCGATTGCCAACATGATTCCAAAGAAAAAGACTGAAGACGATGTAGAATTAGGTACCGGCCCTGGAACAAAGGCCGGTCTAGCTTCTATGGAAACTTTAGATGATTCCCTTAAGGATCAAGACACTGTAGACAAAGTACCTAAAGCAAACGGTGATGATTTGGAAAAGATTAAATCTGACGAGATGAAAATGGGCGAGGTAAGGATTTGTGATGATTGTTGTAAACAAATTTACTCTTATCCTCTTGTTAATTAAGGACAGTTGTTTAATTTAGAACTGCTAGTGTTCCCTTACCTTCCCACTTTCCTTATTGTTTAAAAAAATGTGCTAACAGATATGTTTTTCATCATAAGCTCAAAAGTGAACGATTTCTTCGTCCAAACTTTTTTTTTAAACTGGATGGAAGTAGCCCGTTGTTCTCCGCTAACTTTATATTTCAAAGCTGTACAACGCTATACAATTTTTAATCCTTTTGCGTTGGTGCGTATTTTCCTTACTTACTTACTTATTCGAGTCTTGAACTAGAATCTAGTCGTTTACTCTCGCCAGTACTTTCTCCAGCAGTCCCGACTCCCCAGCGATGTCATCCAATTTGGAATCCTAAAGTTCTAGGCGTCTTGGTCTGCGCCATCCTTCCAACGGAGGATCTATATGTGAGTACTGATAAGACCATCATGCTAATCTCACGTCAATTTCTCTAAATGAAGAGGACACGTCCAGAGCGTGCCCTTGTTGAAGTTTGTAACAGGTGTTGATTGGTCTGGACAGTGCTCCGTATATCTTGAATTGGTTTGCTACATTCGCCATGCTCAACGTACACAATGTTGTCAGTATATTGGGGATTCCAAATTCTCTCATAACTTTGTAGAGTTCTTCTATGATTAGTCTATTGTATGCGACATTAAAGTCTATGAAGAAGTGTTAGATTGAGTTTTAGATGAAAATCTAATCAGTTGTTGATTAGGATGAAGGCATTGGTATTGACCTATGATGTTTCTTGCCCCATATACAGGACAATGGAGAATATCTTCTAGGCAGTATTCAACAACATTATATCAAGTCTTCATGGATCATTCCCTGCTCTCATATTTCTACAATTACATCATGAATCACTTGGTGTGATTTCATCTGCACCCTAGCCCTTTTTTGTTATTGAGTCGATTTATAACTTTGCTAACTTCTTCTAAGCTTGGTGGCGTTATTCATTTGCGAAATCGTTTTGTTTTCTTCTTTGCGTGCCCGTGTTCTATAAGACAGCTGCATTTTTCGGGACGCATAGGTTTTACGATTAGTCGCGAGCTTGCAGTAATCATCAAAACAGTAATTCTAATATTTACGGCTTCTCCCTAAGACGGAGTCAGCAGTATTTAACGGGTGTTCAACTCTCAGTAACGCCCGGCATCTCTTCTACAGGACTCACTCTTCGCTCACTGAAAACAAGTTCTAACTCAGGGTCGTATGTTTTGCTGGCTGTATCCTGTTTCGTTGCAAAGCTTTGCTGCCTTTCGGAACACCTTATCAAAAAAATAGAGATCCGAGTGGAATTTAGGACCGCGATACGTTCTTACCATCACCAATCCCGAAAGGTGGCGGTGATCTATCAAAACTGGATCTATTTAGTTGCAAGTGATT
Source organism: Thereva nobilitata (assembly GCA_963855945.1). Classification (NCBI taxonomy): domain Eukaryota; kingdom Metazoa; phylum Arthropoda; class Insecta; order Diptera; family Therevidae; genus Thereva; species Thereva nobilitata. Next base: position 15,683,221 of record OY979696.1, on the reverse strand, counting down.
CTATCAGAAGTGAGGGCTGGTGGCTTTCTGAATATCAGTACGCGCAAACCTGATTCTATCAACGGCGATGTTCATACCTGCTGCCATCTCTTTAACTTATTGTCCATTGCCATAAGTATTCTCCATGTAATCTGTGAGTGCTACTTTACTGCCTATATACGACCTTCTTACCTACTTTATCGTTAAAATATCTCAGGACTATTTTACATCATAATACTTCGAAGAATTCTCCTTTTTCATCGTCCGAAGACCCTTCTGTCGATGCAGTCATAAATTTTTATATTCGATTACCCAAGGCAAGCAGTTTTTGTATCGTTAATTCAATGAGGGCGAGCCTTACACCAAACTCCAGTCTGGCACATAAACATCTTCATACAAAACATGTATCGCCTCGCTGAATCTGGTTTGGTTATTTTAGATATAGAAAGTCCCGGAATTGATCATTCAAAAAACCCGCTTAGGGATTGTCGAAAATCTTTTTGCAGCTAGGTTGGCACGACTGTCCTCTATACTCACGCGGAGTTTGACCGTCCCTTGTCATTTAGTTTGTTTACAGTGCGCATTATGTCAGGTCGTTACATGTGTGTAAGGCTTACGGTGCATCGACTTTATCAAGAACACGTAAGTGGTACAGTGCACTTAAAAGCGGTCGAGATGCGGAGGAAGATTTGCCTCGTTCTGGTTGGCCATCAACGTCTTCAACTGAACTTAACATCGCTAAAATAAAGAAAATGGTGATTGAAAATCGTCTTTTAAGCCTGAGAGAGATAGCCGCTGAAGTTTATGTGTCTCCCGAATCAATTCGTACCAATTTAGACGATTGTTTGAGCATAAAACGCGTTGCCGCTTGACAAGTGCCGAAAGACTTGCATTTTCTGCTAAAACGTATCATTGTGAACGAATTTCTGGCCAAAAGCACCACAAATTTTATCTTTTTTTTCCAAAACTCAAATTACCACTTCGAGGCACACGTTTTCAGTCGATACATGACATACAAGAAAATTCGCGGCGAGTACTGAAGTCGATTCCAAATAAATGCGTTTAAAAAATGTTTTGATGATTGGGTTATTCGTTGGCATAAGTGTATTATTTCAGAAGCCTACTTTGAACGGGACACATTAAATTTGGATGAATAATACATATTTTGTGTTTCATTGACCAATTCCCGATACTTTCTTGACATAGTAGTATTTTTACGCTTTACGATACGCGGGCCCTCTAATCAAAATTTAAACCCTTTAACGATGCTCAACCTCACACCTTTTCTGCTGATCCTACCCCAAGGCCCAATTCTGTTACCTGATTTTACTTTCATAAATAATCACCTCTCAGTTCGGTTTAATCCACTACAAACGTTCACAGACGATGTTCTATGTTATTCTTAAGTATTAGAGGATATAATAAGCACGTGCCAGTCTTGGCCTTTATTCTAGTTAACTTGTGTCCAAATCAATCAACGAAGGCATCGAAATAATTTTTGATTAGAGCCGCAAGAATCAATTTGAGTTCAATACTTCTAAGAGAAAACATTTTCTTACGTCCTACTGTATTGTCGTATCTCCTAAAAAAATAACCATTCTGGTTTATACACTAGAAAGGAATTGGCGGAGTACTCTAATCTCTAATAAGCTAATCTCTCAATATCCTATGCGTAAGTCTGATCGACGATTTGCGATGCAACATTTTCTATCTAATTCACCAGTTTCGCGGTGGAATTCTGTAAAGATAATAAAAAATTCTTTCTTCTTCTGACTGAATTTTGAATGTGCAGCATCAATGCATAGTAAAAAAACCAATTTTTTGATGAAAAACGTATTTGAGTATATAAACGGGATCTACAATATTAATTTAGAATTGTAAAAAACTTGTTTTTTTAGTTAGCAACGATCATACCACATTTATTCATTAAAAAATGTGGTCGCAGCACTTAAAAAATTAAATAGTAAAAAACTTTTTTTTGCTGACAGACCAATTTTTATTCATAAAATAGATGACAAACTTTCTACCAGAAAGAAATTAAGGTGATGTTTTGACGCGGCCGTTGTAAAAAATTATCTTTTTTAAAAAAAAAAGTTGTCGCGGTGCTTAAAAATGAAGTCTGACATAGTATTAGGTGTTATGTAGTGATTAATTTTTAACAAAAGGTCTGTCAGAAGTTAATAACCAAATATTGTCAGCCACCAGAAATGGTTCATTATTTACTACAAATTGTAAAAATTTCAAGCAGGTGTTTTGGAAAAACAAATCATTTTTTTTGTAGCTAAATTAAGAAAATTCATAAAAAATAACAATTAACAAATTTTTACTATTCTGGCGGGCGAAACATGTTTTTTACATGTTTTTCAGCCATTCTCACTTTATAATTTTGAGGTTTTCGATGGGGTACCTTTTTTGTCATGGGAGCCTACACTATGATAAGATCAGCCCAATGAATTTATTCCCATCTACCAAAATTCCTATTGTGGCCCACACTTTAATCCGTCCATTACCCGAACAATACGATTTGGTAACAATCTTCCGCAATCGATGTTTCCGTACAACATCAAAGAATTCAAACACAGGGTCCACCAGTGTCTTTTAATAGCTCCGGGTTCTATTTAAGCTATTCTATCCTCTACTTACACCGTCGACCCAGCATAGTATTAAAAATTGAACTATGATTGTTTGGTTGCAATGTGATAGACCATTTCCTCGCACACTCTTGGACCTATGTATATACACTGCGCGTCACTTGATTACGGACACCATATTTTGGAAATTCCTTAGCGTTTTTCTCTGCTTTACTTTATGATCGTGCAACTTCGAGCTTACATGTGGGAAATGCTATTCACTAGGATGGCACCTCACAAAAATTTACCTTCAATTCATCTAGGATGTCGTTATCTCATGTCATATTTGTCACCGACTCGAAAAACAATCAATTTTTTTTGCGTCACTTGATTGCGGACAGACTAAAAAGTAGGTCTTATTTCAATAATTAAAGCAGTAAGTATGCTATAAATGGGTCAGGACAAATTAATTAAAGAATATTATTGCGTTTTTAGAAGAAAATGGGTGCCGGCAAGGATTTAACGGAAGTAGAGAAAGCCAAAATTGACGTTTTGAATGATGAAGGTAAAAGCTGCCGTTTTATAGCCCAAAAGATCGGTCGAGGCAAGACATCAGTAAGCAGCTACCTTCAAAACAGAGAAACTCATCGCAAAAAAAGAAAAGGAAGAGTTTCTCTAGCTACTACCGTTCAAGACCGTCGAGCAATTCTACGAGAAGCCTCTAATTCGGCTCTGTCAGTAGCAAAGATTAAAGCTAGAACTGGGGTCAGCGCTTCAAAAAGTACAGTTAGTCGAGTAATACGAAATGCTGAACATCTTGTACGGAGAAGATTGCGGAAGAAACCGCCATTAAACACGGAACATAAGAAAAAACGGCTTGATTTTGCAAGGATTCATATGACGTGGAAAAATGAGTGGCGAAGGGTTGTGTTCTCTGATGAAAAAAAGTTTAATTTGGATGGGCCTGACGGGTACAATTATTATTTCCATGACCTAAGAAAGGACAAACTTACTTTGAGCAGACGCCATAGCAGACAAGGCGGCGTAATGGTCTGGGGAGCTGTTTCTTATTATGGTACAGTAGATCTCGTTTTTCCAAGTACCACAATGAATGCACTGGGTTATCAGAGAATACTAAGCGAAACTTTTCCGAACATTCACGAGTTTTTTCATGGACAACGTTGGACTTTTCAACAGGACAATGCACCGATACATAATGCAAGGACCACCAAAGCTTGGATTGGAACACAAAATGTAGATTTGTTATCGTGGCCACCATACTCTCCAGACTTAAACATTGTAGAAAATGTTTGGGGATGGTTAGTTCGTAGAGTATATGAAGGGGCCGACAGTTCGAGAAAAAAGAGGCATTAGTGGAAGCTATCAGAGATGCTTGGAGCGAAATTGATTTAAGGTATTTAGGTTCTCTCTATGATTCGATGGAAAACAGATTATTCTACCTTATTTTACGGAACGGGGGCAACACACAATATTAAAAAAATTTCAAAATAATAAAAATTTATTTAAATAACAAAAACCAATCTTTTTCAAACCGTCCTGATAAATTTATATAATACTTACTGCTTTAATTATTGAAATAAGACCTACTTTTTAGTCTGTCCGCAATCAAGTGACGCAAAAAAAATTGATTGTTTTTCGAGTCGGTGACAAATATGACATGAGATAACGACATCCTAGATGAATTGAAGGTAAATTTTTGTGAGGTGCCATCCTAGTGAATAGCATTTCCCACATGTAAGCTCGAAGTTGCACGATCATAAAGTAAAGCAGAGAAAAACGCTACGGAATTTCCAAAATATGGTGTCCGTAATCAAGTGACGCGCAGTGTATTTCTGATAAAAAATATTCCTAGACAGACATTTCGATCGAGATTTTTATCTATTCAAATGCAGCTTCAACACAGAGTAACACCAATATCGATACTAGTACAAACTTGTTAATTATAGCCAAGCAAAGAAACAAATCTAAATTAGAGCTTCATTCATATCTGTTAGCGAATACTTGAAACTTCTCAGATTTATCTTCTTTTGTACTCTACATTTTGTCCCATCATAAGCAAATACTTTTAACACATTCCCTTATTTCTTTTTGCAGAAACCCCTCGCTGGAAAGGAAGACGAAACCTACGATTCATGCATGGAAAGACTACGCCACTACAAATGTTCACTGGACGACGCCCTAATAGTTCTCGGGCTGATACTCTTCTTTATTCTAGTAGGCATTATAATTGCAGTTTTAACATGGGAAAACGCTGCATCAGCACCAATCAGAGAAGGCCGATTTATTGATGCACAAACAAGTTGCGGCATGGTTGAGGGCTTAAAAGAAGATGGCGCCTTTGTCTTCCGCGGAATACCATATGCTGTCCCGCCAGTTGGCGAAAATCGATGGAAACCAGCCAAACTTATTGATAATATTGTTAACTGTTGGAATGGAACATTAAAAACCCACAATGAAACTGAAGTCTGTGCACAGATATTGGCAAATGGAACGAAGGTTGGGGTTGAAGATTGTTTAACTTTAGACGTTGTTACACCTTATGTTCGATATGAAAATCCTCTGCCAGTAATTGTGCTGATTGGGGCGGAGTCGTTAACTGGTGGTTCGCCCAGTGCACTGAAACCGTCTTCGAAAATTGCTAAGTTAAAAGAAGTAGTATTTGTCCGGCCTAATTTCAGAATGGGTGTACTTGGGTTTTTAGCTCTAGATACACTGTCCAAATCGACTCGTCCACCAACTTCTGGGAATTATGGTTTGTCAGATATTATAGCTGTATTGAAGTGGGTCGAGCTGAATATTGCTCATTTCGGTGGTGATAAAAGTTCTGTAATTCTTGTGGGACATCGTGCTGGAGCTACGTTAGTTTCTGCTCTAGTAACATCTCGAGAGGTAAAGAAGTTGTATAGTCGTGCTTGGGTAACATCAAGTGCTACAATTTTCCCTGGTAAACCATTGGCTGATTCGGAAAGAAGAAATCATGAATATTTAGATTTAATATCATGCAATGATACTGATTGTTTAAGAAATGAATCAATCGATGATGTTTTAAATGCAACTCCAGATACTTGGAGGCATTATCCTGCAGATTTGCCAACGATTGAGGAAAATACTACAGCAAAACACGAATGGTTGGTGCTTGACGGTCAGATTTTACAACAAAATCCTGCAGATGTTTGGAAAAATGAAATTGAAAGTCTCAAGATCGTTATTGGTTCAACAGCACATGGAAGCCACTCAGAAAAGCTGCATTTAAAATACACCGAATGGACTCCAGATATTATCCAGAAATATATCGAAGACAGCAAAATTGGATCTCTTGGCGTTACAGAGCATGTCTTACGGAAGTACAATGCCACTTACCAAGGATTAGTTTCGATGATCTCAGATATAAGAACGATCTGCCCTCTGCTAACAATAGCCCAGACCCAGTACAACAATAATATACCCCAACCAGCCGTGCCGTTCTATATTGTGACTCATCCCGATTCTACAACTGGCCTTGCTGATGCCGACATTGATGTTAAAGCTATTTTTGGCCATTATGATGCCCAAACTGTAGAACAAAAGAAGTTCGTCTCAACCATTCAGAAGCTATTCTTCCGGTACGTCACACACGGTGAAGTGGCGCAATTCGATTCGAGGCGAAGAGTGATCAACATCAATCAAGATGCTGTCTCGTTGGAGGATTATCCAAATTGTAATTTCTGGATCAGCAACGATGTGGTACCGCGATACTCACGAGTGGATTAATCCATTCTTATGACATTTTAGTTTTAAGTAAATTCTAATTAATTAAATATATGTTAACATAAGCAAGTTTCTAGGATGTATTTTAATGTATTTATATGATGAAAAAGGAGAAAGATGATGAAAGTAAGGCAAACGAAACAGAAAATTGTCAAAGCAGTTTTATTATATATGTATGGGAGGCGTTTTATAAAAACTGCGTATATATTATATTAATTTTTTTTTATACCTATTAAAAAAAAATAAAAAAAAAACTCGTTAATTTTGATCGTGTCTGATCTGTATTAAGTAAAAAATTATGAAAAAAAAAGAAAAACAATTTGTAAATGAATTTTTTAACTATATTTTTCGTTTTTGAATTTGTTAAACAAAAAACACACGCATTTATTTGATAATATTATTTGTATTTTTCGAGATAATAAACAAAAAAAATTCATATCCATTTAAAAAATATTGCAGCATATAAAGAAGTAAATTGCTATGTAGTAGATGTAGTAAACGAAGGGAGAGCATGGGTCCAAGATGAATTTTACTCATGTATAATGTATATGTACATAAATAATATTTGTGTAATTTAATATTTTATATGAATTTTTGCAATATGATTTTAATTTTTTCAATGATTTCACATTATTATTATTATTTTTTTTTATTTTTATAATTTCTAGCTATTTATTGAATTAAAGTTTAATGAATTAAATTTTTATCTATGTAATAATAACTATAAACAAAAATACATGTTTTATACCCCAATGAAAAATACTTACCAAAATATTATTTTCTTTTCTAGATAAGGTTCTCTTTTTTGTTTTGTTTTTTTAATGCTTTTGTGCAGTGTTTATACTTAAATAATGATTTCAGTATTAATTTTAAAATTTCACATATGTTTTTCCACCGCATTTCTTTAGTCAAAAACTGTTGCTTATTAAGCAGAACACTACTTTCGCTTGTTAAGCACATCTAGTTTTTTTTAATAATACTATAGTCTGTCAAAACCGTAAAGACATTCATATTTATACTCAATTGATTTTTAACTTAATTAACAATCTTTGGTATAACATTTTTTTTGGATAAGAATAGAAACACAATCGACATAAAGGGCCCGTTGTTTTCAATAATGATGTAGATTGAAGAAACAAACATAACTATGATAGATTATTCAAGGGATGATGAACCGCACCACTTTTTTTAGATCCCATTTGTCCCTGTGCCTAGAGTCATCTCAATGACGGTTTGTTGGATTATTGTACTTGTCACGAGGAGCCGTATGAAGGGAATCTTCCTCATGTCTTCGAACTAATGTAGTCCTCATATACATATAAAAATCTTCCTCTTGGTCAGACCAGACACACATTTCGTTGCCGACCCGCATTCTTCCAATCTAAGCACAGTCGACTAATGTCATCTTTAAACTTTATCATTTTTTCTTTTCAAATGATATCTGAAACTTCACCTATCGGGAAATGTGACAAGCCAGGTTTCGTACTCTCGTAGTCACCTGAGTCACCACAACTGTCACAAATGACAAAAGTGTGGCATTCCCGAAGTTATTTATACGAAAAATTTTAAGGTGATGTGACCATTTTTTTAAAATGAAAAGCGACGAAGGGTGGGAAAATGCTTTTTTTAACTTCGCAGTTTATAGGGCCGTTTTTTTGTTAAAAAGCTACGTGACTTTTTTACCTGCACGCTATCGCGAGAACCGCATAAGCAGGCCCGCCACATAGGGGGGGCAACTGGGACGAATTGCCCCGGGCCCCAGGCCAGAGGGGCCCCGAGTATAGATTGAATCCCAAAAAGTGAAAACCCCATATCCCTGCGTACTAAGCGCCTAGGGGCCCCGAAACTATCTTGAAACCCAAAAAGTCAAGACCGCCATATTCCTGCGTTCAACTTGTCAAGCAAACACTACACTGATAAAAAAATTGTCTTGATTCCAGAAATTCGATAGTCTTCGTTTCGTTGTTTTGAGTAGAAAAATTTTTCAGGCTTAACATGAGAATGCTGTCTCAGAGTAAGACACTGGAAGTTCTTGAGCCAAGCAAAAGTATTTCTTCGCTCAATACTTATATTTTTCGACCAAGATATTTCTTTCTCGAACTAAGATTGTTTAATTTTTTACTCAAGAAACTAAATTCTTAATTCATCGGACTTTTTACGGTTACCGGAGTTTCAAGTTCTAAAAATGTATCACAACCATTAAGACTGATTTTAGAACTTGAATTTTTTTAAATTATAAAATCATCGGTTTCGTATTTTTTTTTACTTCAAGTCAACTTTTGTCTTCATCCAAGACAATAAAACCAAGACTATGAGTATTGCTTATCCCGAGACAATTTTGTTTTCGTTATATCCAAAACATGAATTGCTTGGTTCAAGAAAAAGTGCTTTAAGCCAAGAAATTTTTTTTATCAGTGCAAGCATGCAGCACTCTAAAATATATGTTATGTTTGTACGGATGTAGATTCTTCTACTCATCATACTTAAATAGCAAACACTATTTTTCTTGCTTTAATTTCCGCACTCGTCGATGACATCGTCATAAAATCTATATTTTTTGCCAGCTCTCATTCTATTAATAATATCATGCAATAATTTAAACGTGACTGACCCATACATGATTTCAGATAATTTTATATCATTTTTAATTTACTGAAACCGCGTTCACCAGTTGCAACACCAATAGGTATCACAATAAAAAGACATAAGCTAATCCATAATTGAGGAAAAGCTGATTGAAGGCTTTTAACAAAGATTAGATTGGGAGATTTAGCTTGCCCTTAAGTAGTCTCTTTACTACCACTGCAGTAGTATAAGCTCGAATTGAGTATTAAGGAAAAAGAGAAAACTTACCCAGCGGGAAATGGAGCTAGAACGGTCCTAAAAAAGCTTGGGGCGTTCTTCTTCCCATCCCAGTTCTATATCTTTTTTAACATTGCATGATCGCAGTGGAGAGTACTTCTTTTACTGCTGTTAGAAAAGTATAAAAAACTTTCTAACCGTCCAATTTATGTTATAGTGGATATGAGAAACAACTGCAATGTCGAAAAGTTCACCTTGTGAAATTGCCTTTTCGTCCTTCCGAACGCGAGTGTCGACAGCGGTTTTACCAAGCGGTCCCCCCACTAAGTACCAACCACGTTCAATATGCTGCTTGACCACCGCATGGATTGAGAACCGGTCTATGTTCGCCGTTTTCTTCGTTCCATACAATTCCTTAAAGGATCAATTGGAGCATAGGTATAACCAGCGCTTCGAATTCGCTTCCCTTAGTAGTGCGTCGAATCTTTCCCTCTGGTATAACTTCTGGATTGATTGAAAGATGAGTACTGAGCCCCAGTGTTAAGCACAAGGGCCTGTTTACATAAGAACTGTTCCATTCTACGATGCACTATGTGCACTATGTTCATCCGCGAATAAAGAACCGACCGTTTGGTATCTAATCTACTTATATTTAATGCCCTGAATGAATTTATTCTTACGTTACCACAAATTTTTTTTAGTCAAAGATTTTTTGTAATTTCAAAATCTTCAAAGGGCCCCAAAACCTATTTTAGCCCCGGGCCCCGCAAGGTGATGTGGCGGGCCTGCGCATAAGACACCCACTTCGTTGAAGTGCCGATCGGATCGGATAGGAGCCGGAAATATGATCTGAATAGATTTTCATAACATTTGGTCGAGCGGTTTTCTTGTTTAAACGACGTTTGTGATTTTTGCACCTACACAATATCGCGCAAACCAAAAATGATATCGTCTTCTTTGAGGGGCCGATCGAAGCATATTAACGAAAACATGCTCTGAAAAAAATTTCATAACATTCTGTCGAGCCCTTTATTCAGCATTCATCATACTGGGAAGTTCATCGTGTGGACCAAAAGGGTCAAACCCACAACCCAACTAGTTTAATATTTTTAATATTCTCGAGTGCAAGAGACAATTTGATTGTCTTGTTGCTTTTATGGAGAAAAACCAGGAGATATTGAAGAGCGTAAAATGTAGCCAAAGTAAGAAGTTTACAAGAAAATAGACTGATTGTTCACTAATGCTGACAATGCAGTCATGGGTAATTCATATTCTTTTAAACTCACTACTGCTCCCAGGGATTCAATTTACTTTTGAGCATCAAACGTTGCACGATGTTGTCATTATTCAGAAGGTCCCAAAATCTGTCTATTAAACAATCGATAAGATTTGCAATTTCATTCGTTTTTAGGAGTACATACTTTTCCTGGAAGCAGCAAACTTAGTTGGAAACTATCCAAAAACTTCTTTGGAAAAACGAGTTTTCATATCTTCACTGATAGTACATCCAACAGAGCAATGTAAACCGAGATCCTAGAGTAATCTTTACAAGCTCCTATGCTCTTATTTTTGGTAATTTCCTCCATTTGGATCCTCCACTGAATACCCACATATTTGGCCGCCCCAGTTTCGTTGATCTCTGATCCGAAGAGCGTCAGGGGCTGAAACTCCAGACCTCTAAATCTTGTTGGTGAGAACAATAGTGTCTGTCTTATTACTAACGTTTACAGTGAGGCCTTGTTCTGGGCAACACTCTTTTACCACTCGGAGGCTATTCCTCATGAGGTATTCAATGGTATATATATACTTGTTACGTGTCGTAATGGTCACAATATAGGCATACCTAACATTGTGCAGGCAAAACCTTCTCTACCCGCCGAAGCAGAAAGTCTATAGTTATGTAGAAGAGGTGATAGAACCCCACCATTTGGGAAACATTTGCTGTAATCGATTAAAATTCTTTTTGCCCTGATTTTGAGCAAGTTACCCATTTCAGTACCTCCATGGCGATGATGTTGTTCATTTTACTGAACTTTAGATTCTCTTGTATGTATACCGTTCCCCCTCGGCATTTCTCACCGGCTGATGTAATGCCATTTCTCTAGACCTGCCAGCCTAATACCCATGCATTGCTTCATTGTAGTCCTTACCTGGGTATAGTAGGAATGTGACCTGTTGCTAAACAGAATATTACCCGAAGCATATATTTAATAAGCTGCTCCTTCCAGGCAACACGGGAAACATCGCATCAAGTGTCAATGTCTATAACACGCTTCACCACCTCTTCAATCATGATCCTATCAGCCTGATCTCGATTGATCCTTGTCGATTTGATGTTGAATAACCCAAGACCTACGCAAGACTCAAGCTTAGCTTCTGCCAGGAAAATGATCTTCCACCAGGATCTTATTAGTTTCCTTCAGGCTCTCCCTGGAGATTATTTTTTGAAGTAAGCCAACTTACGTTATAGGTCTTGGTAAAAAACCATGATTCATGCTTTACAGGCTGTGCAAAAAGAATGCGCAGACATGCAAGTAGTAAAGACGTACTGTGTGACTGAGACTGAGAAAAAACGAAGATTTGTGATTGTGAAAAGTGATGCGTGCAGCATTTACGTTCAAAAACTGTTCTTTGCAGCGCATAAACTACGCATCAGCTGCTTATGCATCAATGCTGCAGCTGTATTGCTACACAGGCGATCAAAATTTTGACGTTTTTGACAAAGCCCATGCTCCCCAAGCTCGAGCAGAAGTCCTTTCACGAGTCTATTTTTCGTGGTTGTAGTGTTTTCCGCATTTCTATATCTTGCAATTCTCTCACACAACAGGGTCGTCGCCCCTCATTGTTTGGCTGGATAGCATTGTAATCACCTTCAGTTTCTCCAATTCGTCATCAACCATCCTACATCGTACTCCTCGACCTTCTGTAACACTCTATTTCTTATCTTTTGTGGTTTTCGGTGCCTTTGAACCCCGAGAATCAGACGCGGCATTTCAGTATATTTTGATACGTCCGTGAAAAACTGTCGTAGTTTCAGTTCCTATTAAATCCGATTCGAAAACGAAACAGCTTTCGAGTAAAAATTTGACAATATTGTTACATTTTCATGTAAAATTAATGCCAATATTGTAATAGAGAATACGATTTCGTCAGTTTCGTTAAAAAATATAACAATATTGTAATAGAGAATAAGGCCCCAGGTAGGGATCTAAAGACTATCTCAAATGAAATGGCTCTCTGATCTGACATTGTTGTTCAATCCATCACCTTTTTAGGTAGTTTAATAACTACACCTCTCTTCCAATAACTTTCCTTCTACCTTGTTGTGTTTAAGTTTACTCAGTCCTCTATTAGGGACTTGGAAGTGGACCATGAGATGCCACAGAAAGGTTCGGGGCCCTGCTAAAGCGTCTGAGATCATTCCTTCACGAGCTTCTCCGCAGGTTCATTGCCCTAGATACGCAAGTTTCCTGAACTCAGCAGAGCTTGTTGATCGCAATTAAGACTTTGGAGTTGGGTCCTGCGACACCAGCCTCTGTACCATGTTATCAGTTCGATGATATCTCTTAGGTCTTATGGCATTTATGGCAGCGGATTTACATATGGAGATGTCAGTCCAATAGTTGCCTCCATAGCCCCTGTGGGACAGGTCCGCATAGCTCCAGTAATGGAGAGGCAAGCAAGCTGTTGCAACCTGCTGCACTTGACGGTTACCGTGACTTCTTTTGTCTTGGGCCACCAGACTGAGGAACAACAGGTTTAACCATCGTGTTGTACAACATCCAACACATCATTTCTGGTGTAAGACTCAAGGCCTTTTACAGGTCAAAATAGTCCTAGTGTCTTTACTGATGACGTAGTCCAGTTAAGCTTTCCAATTCAGTATCTTATCTAGCATCACCCATCACCAGATAGTTCAATCAGTCTGAGCACTTAATTGTCGTGCCCGGAATATATGTAAATAGGAACTAAGTCCTATTTGTAACTGACATTAACTTGAGTTTAAAAGAAATGTTAAAAAAATCTCTCGTGGTAATATTTAACCCGGGGTCTACACGTGCGTTTTTATCGCATAAGTTTTGGATGGAGCCAATCAAAACCCGCGATTCCTACGATTAAAAAAAGCATGAGAGCAAACGCATACGAGAACGCATAAGATAGAATGTATGCGATAATTTTGACATTTGCTCTTAGAAATGGAGGATTTTAAATTAAAACAAAAAGATGTAATAAAATCAATTAATTTTCACTAAGTTTACAAAGTGGCCGCCTGTTAATACTTAGATTTTGGTCAGACAAACAAAAAATTGTATGGGCGGGGAGGGGAGTCGTAACGGTTTAGCCGATAGGGCCGGTTTAACATTTTTTTGGAAGAATTTTACATTTATCTATATTTTGATGTTAAACTTGGCTTCATTTGGTACGCAAGGTTCCTCGCTCTTCCTCATGCTCTTCATAGCCTTTGAGCTAAGCTTACTACCACACATTTGACCATGACGGACACTTGAGCTTAGATTTCCACATAAAAAAACATTGCTTTCTGCTCAAAACTATTTTACAAATGAAAACTTATATGCATTTACTTTCCCAGCAACCAGAAAACACGCATGCATATGAAATATCTTATGCGATTACAAAACGCTCGTGTAGACGGTGGGGTAAGAAACCCCACAATCTATGGCCTAAAATTAATAAACAAATACGATCTAGTTTATTGGAAATAAATAAATTACCGTATTTACATATTATGTATTCAATTCAGAAGGAAATTTTTATACTATTCAATGCTATTTGGAAATTTATACACACAAAGTTAAAGAAGGAAAGGTACAAATATTTTCGAAATTTCATAAAACACCTGTCGTCTGTACATTTTTTTTGAAAAACAACGAAAAAAGTTTTTTTTTGAGTTTAGTTACAAAATTTCATTTAAATTATACAAGGTAAGTTACTATTTTTATTTATTTATTTCTTTTCACAAAATATTAAATGTAAACAAAAAAATTTAAATTTACAGGTATTTACCTACAATTTTGTACCAATTGCCATGAATAACATAAATAATAGCAACATTGAACTAAATAATTTAAAAATATACACAATTTCTATGAGAATTCATATTTATACAATATAAAACTTTATTAAACACCGTATATATTGCAAACCGTTTACAATATTCTGTTTTTTTTTTAAATAATAATAAACATACATTTAACAAAAAAAAAAACTTTAGCATTTGTATTTTTATATGTTCATAAAATAATAATAATAAATACGCTTTAATAAATAATATAATTTGATATTGGTAACGTAAATATTTTATATATATATACTAGCATAAATAATACATAGTATATTTAAAAAATAAACAATATTTAACCACAAAAAATAAATAATAAAAGAAATGTACAGAGTTTAATGTTAAACAGAAAAAACAAATTGAGAAAAATCGCCGAAAATATTTTGTAATTTATTTATAAACAAGAAATTTTTACTTCGTTTTTAGTTTTTGCTAAATAAATAAAGTATGTACCTATTTATAAAATTTATAAATGAAATAAATTAAATTAAATTAAATAAGATTTAAGAAGGGAATGGGGATTTATATTTGTAAGAGTTTTTGTACTTTTTTCCCCCACAATACTAATAAGAATCTTTTTAACACTTTTACACATTTTGGAAGTATTTTTTCAGGATTCAAATATTAAAATACATTTTTCTAAAAGAAAACCAAAAACAAAAAGGCCTTGTTTTTGATTGTTAATAATATTCTTGAGAAATAACGACTAGAAACAATAAATCCACTCTAGAAAAACGTAGAGATTTAATACAAAATGGTTTCGTCTTAAAAACAATGTCACAGTTTTCTCATACAAAAACAAAAGTTTTTATTTATTCTTTATACTTTTAAAGAAACTTTTTTTTTTATTAGGGGTATTCATGATCTGTGTTAAACGTCGAGAAATCGTAAAATGTTATCTTCGAAATAGACAAGATCGTGAGCGACCCCTTCAAATTTCCATATTAAAGTGTTATTTACTTCCCAGTTTATAGGGAAGTTATTGTAATCGGTCCGAAATCGAAATCGAAATTTTCAACGTATTTTCATGTTTCAAGGTCCCAATAGCATTTTAAGCAAAAATTTGATAAGAAGTATGTGTGCGTGTCTGTGCTTACGAATGCGGTCATTTTTTCTGCACGATTTCGCGCGTACCAAAAAAGTTGAGGTGCCGTTCGAAGCGTATTAAAGGAAATATGATCTGAAAAGATTTCCATAAAAATCGGTCGAGCTTTTTTTTGTTTGGACGAAATTCGTTATTTTTGTACCTGCACGATACCGCGCGGACGAAAAATGGTATAGACTTTGTTGTTGGTGCCGATCGAAGCACATTAACGAAAACATGTTCTGTAAAAAATTTCATAATATTCGGTCAAGCCGTTTTTTTGTTTAAATGAACAACTTCGACTAAGGGAAATTGAAGTTAATGCCGGGATTTCAAGTAGTTACGAAACATTTGGCCTTTTCGGTCAAGTCTGACAAGTCCTTTAGTTTTGCTAATACATATCTCCTGAAATTGTTCGAATAAGTTCTGAACAGCTGTTGACAGTAAAAGAAAAAAAATGACGTTCCATTTTCGATCTCGAAACTCGTTGAATTAACACGCATTTTCAGATGTTATTTGTTAAAATCGAAACAAATGTCATTTACTAATAGTCCGGGGAAATTAGCAAAAAAACGCACGAAAGGAGACACAATTCCAAAATGGTTGAAAATTGGTCCACATCTTCCTTGGGACTTTTTAAGAAAGCAATTTCGGAATCACAAAAAAAAACATGGCCGCCGGAGATATCACTTTTTGGCACAAAAAATCACTCAAAAACTGGTTTTTCGAAAACCTTGACCTTTCCAACTTATTCAAGGTATTTTTTGGCCGAAAAATGATTTTTGGAAACTTTGACTTGCTAATTTCCCCGGACTACAGAAAGTTTCTCGATTTGTTAAACTTTTTTCTCGATTTAACACAAATAACACGAATAACACAGATCGTGAATACCCAAAACTAATACTATTATTTCTCTTATACATTTATTTACATCAAGAACTAAAACAATTTTGCATATACTTCCATACTATATTCACCTAGTTATAAATTCCCAACATAGGTCCAAGGTACGTATTTTATAAGTAATTAAAACCTCTGCCAAACAATTTTTTACTATTATTAAAAATAAACATAAAATAATTCTTTTATACAAAATTCCGTTTTACAACCAAAAAAAATAAACATTTTTTCTATCAATCTTACAAAAGCTTATTATAAATGAATTTAAAAAAAAATATACAGTAAAGTAAAAACTTTTTAATTAATATCGAAAATGGCTGTATTTATTCTATAATAATATATTTAGTAGGGAATAAGTAAAAGAAAAAATATTTCCATACAAAAGCTACATCCATACATAAAAAGAAGTTATTATAAAAATAAAAAAAATAAAAGTATAAATAAAAATAAAACAAAAAAAAATAACTAAATATAAATAAAATTATATAGAAAAGCTCAAGGACGTAGTAACAAAAAAGAAAACATTGTCAGCCTTGTGAATATTATTGAATGAAATTGTGTTTTTGTTGTTTTGTAATAACTTTAGGGCTTTGTGTTAGTCACTTGGGCATTAGTTAAGTCATTAATAATTTAAGAAATTATTATTAATAAAGAAAATTTAAAACAAAAAACTACAACGAAATTTTTCATTGCTTGGTCGCAGGCGCGTAATCTTTAAATTCATACGTCGTCGATCGCAGTAGTCTCTGCAATCGCAGATTATTGGTTCGAGTCCCATCCTGTGGAGTTTTCCTTCGCCCTTCGTTCTTTACCTTTTTTCGTCTTGTTGTTCATCTTCACAGAAACTCCCTGCGATGACCTAAAAGCACAGCGGATTCCATTGGTTGTGGAAGACCTGAGTCTGGTTTTTTATGTGAAATAATAGTACTCAGAGACTGTGCTGTCGACGGTTCTATCATTAGGTGAAATATCGGACAGCAAGCTCTAGGCGGAAAGGTAGTAGAGAGAGAGAGAAGAATGGAAGAACTGACCCGGCCAATACGCGGTTTTATTCGATCAGCTCCCCACACATCCAATACTACCCGAATAGATTGCTGACCTAGGTGATCGAACAAGAGATGCCTTCCTGTCAATTGCAGGGGGTTATCCTGGAATACGATGCGAAAGTGGGAAGCAAACGGAAGCCACTTGCGATGCGATTTAGTTTTTGTATCGCTGAATGCGATCGAATCGTATTGAAATTATTGTCTGATAAATATTCGAAAGGAAATTATTATCAGCCAGCCAACTTCATTTAGCAACATAGGGTAACTTCAATACTCATCATTTCCGCATCACTACAAAATTCAGCTGCAGACTTCCAATTGCTGAATTCTGCAGTGATGCGGCACTGATGACTTTTTGAACATACCCATAATTTGACATTTTGATGCAAAAAATTGTTTCAAGAATATTTTAAAACAAACAAGCAAATTCGGCGCATCCGTCAATTGCTTTACTCACGGACTGAAATCCGATGACAGACGGACAAATTTAATTCGAATTCGCATTTGGGGATACCATTTTCTTATTTCCGTATTTCATGGCTTTCGAATCGCATTCCAGGATAACCCCCCAGGAGAAACGATATGAACTACGAACCTCTGGGCTGGTAGTCGAGGTAACCCCTAGGCTACCGGCTACCGAGACCCGTAGATTGGACCCTTATTCCCATAGTCATGTCACCACTCGTAAAATGTGACAAAACATATTTTCTTAGGCCCCTAGGCTGAAAGTCGAGTCGTCACGACATGAAAAGTCGTTTGAGTTGAAGAAAGTGACGTTTCAGTCGAACTACGACTTTCAGAGCAGAGGCTTAAACTCAACTTAGCATTTCCACTCCAGACCCCTGTGATGAAAGTCGTAATTCGACTAAAAGGTAACTTTCTTCAACTCAAACGACTTGTCACAAAACACGACTCAACTTTCAGCACAGAAGACTTATTCTCGTAGTCACCTGAGTGACAATTGTCAAAAAAGTGAGAGTGTGGCATTCCCGAAGTCATTTATGGTGGCGGATAGTTGTGGCTTATTGTCGCGGACAATTTTTAGGTGATGCCGATGGTGCTAAGTTCCTTCGACATAGTTGGCTGATAGATCCACATTGGAATCTTTACCATTACCTTTCTGGTGTGATCCTTCCGCCGGCACCCCCCAGTTATTGTTCTTACATCCAGTATACTGGTGGCCCCTCTTCTCTCAATTAGCACGTGATCAATTTGATTATTTGTTACCCCGTCTGGTGACTGCCACGTCATCTTATGAATATTTTTGTGCGGGAACATTGTCGAACTCACTACCATTGAGTTCGAGCTAGCGAGATCGATCAATCTACTAGCATTGTCATTGGTAACGTTGTGTAGGCTATGCTTTCCTCTGACTCCTAGGAACTCTTCTTCTTTTCCTACTTTAGCGTTCATGTCTCCAATCACCATTTTAATATCGTTTGACGGTATTAATCTAATGGCGTTTGTTAGCTCTTGGTAGAATTCCTCTTTTTCTTCATCCGTCTTGTCTTCTGTGGGCGCATGGACGCTTTTGAGGCTAGTGTTATGTAGTCTTGTTTTGATGCGAACCGTACATATTCTGTTACTTACTAGCTTGAAGTCCAGGGTGGTTATTCTCGTTGGCGAGTGACGTGACTTCGAAGGGCGCGGTGGAATGAAACTGTCGATACCTACAAACGTATCGAGGGAAATATTACTTCACACACCACCTTGCGACAATTAGAATACGACGTTTGTAGATCTAGTCGCCAGGAGTCTCTTAGATTGTTAATGAGAATACCAATTTAAGGTCGAAGTGACATCTGTCACGTCACTCGACAACGAGAATAAGGCCCCAGAATCAGTGATTTCATTTTCTTTTCCACGATGAAGGCAACTACGAACTCTCTTCTTCCAATCGATGAACCACTGGAGAGTATCGTGTGGGTTCTGAGATCCGTTATGCCACTCTGAGTCCACTTAGTTTCCTGTAGAGCGGTAAACGCTATGTCATATTTTTTCAGCAATAATACAATCGAACGCAGAGCGCCTGTCCTGTTGAGCGTTCTGACGTTCCAAATTCGAATTCCATATTCCGTTGCCCGGGTCGTTGCCGTTCAGTCCATCCTGTCCAAGGCCTGCCTTGAGGATTCGTGTCGGGTGGATTTTTACGGTGGAAGGTTGTCAGCCTGTCGCCCAACCTCAACCTGGAGGACCAGTCCGGTATTTGCTTCGTTTTGTGGCGCGAAACACTCGCCTTTCACCCTCCTCCGTCCGTTACTCTTGTATAGACAAGAGTATCCAGGGGTCACCCGATGTAAAGGCAACATCTTCGTGGAGGTAGAGGTAGGATTCGATAACATAGCGGAAGATCTTAGATCGCAGATGGAATTACTCAGGATCTATCTCTTTGGTGTACCGGCACCACCAGTTCCCCGAGACCGTTGCTACCATTTGACCCCCTTTTTACACAGTGCGAACTGTCCATGATAGAATTTTTATATCGTCAAGCAGTTTTTTTGCCGTTTAATCCTATCTTTGAAGCTTCGTTCAGCAATAGAGCTTTTACAGCTGAGGGTGTCGCCCTCGCGCCAACCTTACTTGGAAGGAACATTAAAATATTGCAAAGAAAGTCAATCGCAATTCCTGAAAAGTGTCTTTTAAGCCCCACAAAAGTGTCATACATTATTTTTCCTCTTTTTTTTACTGAATCGCTTGAAAAAGGAAAATACAAAAGACACATCCAGTTTAAATGTCTATAATTCATGAATTCTCTTTATTTGTTTTTTTTTCTATTCTAAAATATAAACGTAAAATTACTTAACGAAATTACCTTAATAATGAAAACAGCACGTATCATATATAAACCTTAAGCTTAAATTCAATACAAATAAGAGGCCTTGGTAAAAAAATAAGTCATTAATTTTGTGGGACTAAAACGATTTTAATATTCTGCTATCACTTTATAAATTCTTGACTTACATTCCGTTACAGCAGCCAAAAAAGTATTGTCACCATCAACAATTGGGCATGTATCGTATATAACATCAGTCACAGGCAACGATTGAATGCGACGGCTCTCCTGTACACCCCAAACACTGAGCATTTTAACATCTTGCAGGTAAGCAGCAATTAGGGTATCATTCTTAACTGGAATTTGTGTTGATCTAGACATAATCGGTGACACTTTTGAGCCATAAAATGTAACTCTGATATTCAGGCCAATCGAGTTATTAATTTTGACAAGATCCGCTACAATGTATCGAGACTGGTTGTATTTCGAGCTCGGACGTGTAGATATTAAAAGTGTATTGCTAGATGAATTTAAACATATTGAAACAAATGGACCTTCAACAGTTAAGCGAGTGGAGATTACTTGCGGTGATGTAGCATACTCATAAAACCAAATACTTTGTAATTTACAAACTACAAATCCTCCGAGGGGGAAATTATCTGAGGGAGGCATACTACATATATTAATAACAGGACTGTAATCTCCGTCGTTACTAAATTCATCTACCATAGTTGATAAATGCCTCATGTCATAAATGTACGTAGAGCCATGCTGGGAGCCCAAGTACATAAAATTGGTGAGAGTCTTATCGAAACAACATGCCCAAAGAGGCTTGTCTGACGGTGTTATAACACCTACTGTTTCTCTGCTTTGAACACTAAATATTTTCGCGCATTTTTCCATTGTTGTTGATGCCAAATACTCCTCGGCGACGTTTAAACTAAGATCTCTAATGGATCTGCCAGAAGACATTAGAATAAAGTTGGTTGGCTTATATGTTTTTATATCAAGAAAGCGCACTCCATAGCCTGGGAACAAATTCTGACCGGATTTTTGTGATACTAGTAATTTACCTAATGTTTGCCCATATACAAGCACTCGACATCCCGGATCTTTGGATAATTCTATATTTCTTTCCATAAATAACTTGTAATTTATTTTTGGAAAATTCTCAACAGGACTACTACAATCGCCGATACGTTTTAGCCTTTCGATGTCTCCTTCCAGTCTCGTCACTATATTCTTAACCAAACTCAGCTCAACCTCAATCATACCCTTTTCAGACAGTAGCTGTGCATTCTTTTTTTTCTCTTCTTCCAGCAAATCTTTCAAGCGATACTCTTCCGTGTGATCAACGGCACAAACTTTTTTTGCATATAAAAAACGTAAATCTCTCATCGCAGCTTTTGTTTTACATGATGGACAAAACCGTGTTCCAGAAGAACATTCCTGCAGCCAACGTTTAATACATGAATGCCCAAATAAATGTCCACATTTTAACGATGTTAATCGATGAGTACCAGACATTTCCCATTGCTCCAGACAAATAGGGCAGGTAGAGCCGTCAGCATCATCATCTATTGGATTTATTTTCTTAGGTGTTCCAGCCGACCTAAACAATATATAATAAATAATATTACGAGAATGAATGCGATGACATCTTTCAAAAAGTTTACCTTTTACGCTTCTTTGTTGAAATCGACGGCGATGTTTGCGTAGAATTCTCGGCTAATTCAGATTGCGCTGCTGAATTTCCAGCTGACGCAGGATCATCGTCATCAGGTACTACATAAACTTCCACAAAGTTGGTAGTGTTCGGATCCAGCCTTTCCATCATAACAACAACATTATTAGTCGGTGGCCGAGGGTGTCTATTTGATTGGCCACTTGGCGAAATTAATAGGGCATCAGTTGGTTCTATGGTGTGTACGGTAGATGAAACTCCTTGCGGCCCTTCAGTATTATTTCCAGCTTGTCGCCCCGATGGTGGTGAAGAATTATGTTGTGAAGATCGGCTAGGGAGCAAAATAAGCATTTCAATATTATCTTCGGCGTCAATTGTATTTGCTTCTGCAGCATTGCTCGGGCTTGCAGATGGTTCTCCATTGTCCATAGCATTCAAGTTATTTTCTAAAGTGCAATTATTACTATAACTGTAAATAAATAATTTGTGTTTAATATTCAACTACAATATGGTAATAAATACTAACTAATCACTTATTTAAAAAGAACAAAGCTAAACTTCTCAGTCATACGAAATATAGGGGATATTTTGTTTTCAGAAATTGACACTTGACGACAGCTGTGTTGTCCTAGCATCAAATCATTAATTATAATTTCTTAAAGATGGCGCTGTGTATTTAAATCGTGGTGATGAATATAAAATAATACCTGTGACACACTATACTTTCATTATGATGGCAACTTTCATTATGATGGTCAAGGAAATGATGGGGTGACACATTACACTTTACTTTCATTTGCATCTGGCATATCAAGTAAGGATATAAACCTGCCTGTTTTTTTGCTTTAAGTTTAAGCTGTTTTAATTTGGAATATTTAAAAAAATATTTTTTAAAGTAGTTAAAGAAAATATCCTTGCAAATTGTTGCTTAACTAAGGTGAAATCAATTTATTTTATTTTAAAATGTAGTTTCTAATTTTCCAACAGATGTCACTTAACCGAAATTACAGTCCAAATGAAAGTAAAATACTTTCATTTTGGACTTTCATTATGGTGGGTTTTGGCCACGATAATGAAGGTTACTTTCATTATGATGGTATATGTGTCACAGGTATAAGACGTATTTTTTGTAGCTTTCTGCTAATTCGTAAATTTGTTTTTATTATAATATTTCAATCCTATAATAAATAATATTTAAAATTTAAAAAAGTACAACAGGGAACTTCCACCAGGTTTAGTCCCAATAGAAACCCTTGAAGCCTTATCTATTAACTGAACGGGAGCTACTATAGAAAATGTATGAAGCTGTCAAAAGGCAAAGTGAAAGGGTGATAATATACGACTCAATGCATTGATCAATAAGAACTGTCAATTGTCAGTTTATAGGCCAGGCGAGGGAGCAGTTCGAACTGATTAATTCATTAACTGGTGTATGGTGATCACCCCTTGGCCTATAAACTGAGGAATTGAGTCAATGCATTGAGCCGTGTATCATCCGCCTAACTTTCGTTTTTGACAGCCTTATACATTTTTTATAGTGACTCACGTTCAGTCAAGGCAGGGTACTCAATCCAGCAAAATTCCACTCCAACTAACTCACGACAGTTCAAACTGATCAATGCCTTTTGAGTCATGTACCATCACCTTATCATTCTGTTTCAGCCCGGAAAGTAAAGTTATGAAGCCCGCATTAAAAAATAAGGGTATTGAGTGCGCAAGTGTAATTGTGAAGAATATAAATGAGCCGGTTATATGCGTTTTTAAACAAAAACGGAGTGTGAGACTCACCGCGCAAGCGCATCGAAACAGCGATTTTGAGTTTCCCTTATTTTATGGCGCGGAGTCTAAAAATGATTCGAAAATATTCATAAAATAATAACATTTAAATAATCAGAACTTCTTAATTAGTAGCAGAATGAATAGATTTTTAAATTATAATTGCAATAAATATAAATTTAAACAAACAAATTTTCAAAAGAGAAAAAAGCTTTTATCACACTTTCAAAAAGCTCTAAATTTAGCTTTTTGTTCTATTAGTCCACTTTCATGGTTGAGTAGTTAGATGCCGCTCCCAGCATACCGGCATTTTATATGCGATTGTGTGTGTAAATTTCATCGAATTTCTAGCACTCCACTTCGAAACTGTCAAAAATCTCTTCTTTTGCTATCTAAAAGCAAGAATCTGTGTTTGCCCTTGTCGGGTCATATCTATCTCAAACTAAAATTCTTAGTTATATTTTTTGTTATCTACCTGTTGCGCTAATTAATCAAGAAGTAATTTCACACGCTTGATATCTTTCTACGCATTCGAAATATCCAAAAACATGTCGGCCACTCCAGACGACTCGCCAAACAAGGTGCCTCATCACGTTGGAAATAGTACAAGTCCAAACCCTAGATTACAGCTACCTTGTCCAATTATAACAAAGCGGACAAGAACAGCATCGACGTAAGTTTATTTGTCTAAAGCAAAAATATATTTTATTGTGCAATAAATTGAATATTTCACCGCAGATCTGCAAGAGCCTTAGAAAATCCTGTGGAAACGGGTATAGTTAAGTCTTTTAGCCGATCAAAGGGACATGGATTTATTACTCCACATAGTGGCGGAGAGGATACATTTGTTCATATTTCCGAGTATGTAACCCAACCAATTATTTTGTCGCAATTTTCTTACTAAACCAAATAAAAATAATTCCAGCATTGAAGGTGAATATGTCCCAATGCCAGGAGATGAAGTAAAATATCGCTTATGTGCTATTCCGCCAAAAAATGAAAAGCATCAAGCAATTCATGTTCAGATAATTCATTTATCTCCAGAGAAGCATACTAAATGGGAAGATCCATGCGGGGAAATGGGTCACATTGTCCACTAGAACGTAAATTACAATCGCACAATCAAAAATCGGCACACAAGTCGATGAAGAAGGTCGTGACATTAATGCAGAACAAAAAAAAACAAAAACAGCCTATTTATTTACAATCTGAAAATATTCATATTCCATTATCTTATTGCCAATTTTTTACGTCAACTTTAATATCAACACAAAAACATAAATAATAGTCGCGCGTCGCATTTTTCCATTATCATTTCACAAATATCTCTGCTTAGAAAAACATTTTTGTTGTCGCATTATTATTCTAAAAAAAAGTAATTTTATGGTCATGGTTATAGATTAGTTGCAGTTAATTATTAATAATATAATATAAGTTGAGTTTTTCTCCTCTCGAAGACGTTACGTCAATATTTCAGCTTGATTCAATATTATCAATGCTTATGAACAAAAAAAAACCTTTCGTATTTGGTACTTATAAATATTTCTAAGATGTTAAAGAATTATTGCGTAAGGATAAAATATATTTGTACGTGCTATTTCATGTTGTTCTTTATTTCATTGTTAATCCTGACACTGCTCGAGTGTTCCATTTACTTGACGGAGTTTTCTTCAAGACTTGCGAGATGTACTTATTCCGGGAAGGGCTCGGCGTTAGTAAAGCCGCTGGACCCTTTATTATACACTTGATAATCCTAAAAATCTGTTTAAACTCTGCGCAACATCTGGGGTATCATACCTTTCCGGAGTTTCCGCGACTATTAGAGAAATTTTAAAGCCATGGAAATAATCAATAAATAGACCGGAATATTTATAACCCAACCAATCACCCCTATTGTGATTGTCGCGTCGATTCTAAAATGATGACTGAATCCGTATTGCGAATGTCGACAATGCGAAATATTTGTCGATTTTATCGACATTTAAAGTCGACAACTATGCTTTTCCTGTTTGTTCAAGGCGATTCTCTTACGCAATACAAAATGAAAATCGCCTCGACTAGAGATTGTCGGGTCGATTGCTAGTCGACTCGACAACCGCAAGAGTGGCCAATGGCCCCTGGGCTGAAAGTCGAGTCGTATGCCGTGACAAGTCGTTTGAGTTGAAGAAAGTGACGTTTCAGTCGAATTACGATTATTCCATCACAATTTTGCTGATGATACTCTGCATTTCTTCTATTCCTTCGATAATGTAAGAGAAGGCGGTGTCATGTCAGTCATTCTCTTTACAATTGTGAACTCGTCCAATTCCATCAACAAGCCGAAGAATCTTATTTTGCTTGATGCTGTAGGGCTAATGAAAGCTTCCCTAGTGTGGCTGGACAAGATGACGCCGTTTGGCCCATTATTGTTAACAAACTGATTTTTCCATCGAGATCAATAACCAATATTAGCAAGCTCAGCTCACTACCACGGCCTGCAGCCCTAATTTTTGCAGAAAGGTACATTCGTTTTCAAACAGAACATAACAACTCGACTGCGGAACAACCTTCCACAATCAGCCTTTTCGAGCTCCCTCTACTTCCTCTCCCTCCTCTTCCAGTCGTCTATACGACTTGCTAGCTCTCCAATTTTTTATACGAAGTTTCCGTATATCTTCTAGCACGTCATCCATCCACCTATTTCTTGGTCGTCCTACTCTTCTCCTGATGGTCAACCATTAAAAATCCTGGATAGCATTCTATCTTCTAAAGCTCATGCAACGGGTCCTAGCCCATTTATTTCGTCATACATTTCTTGAAGTTCTTCGTTTGTTCTAATGTGCCATTCCTTTTGGTTAACCCTTACAGGACTAAATATTGGATGTCGTCCTTTATCTTATTTTCTGCAGTAAGCATTGTCCCTAAATAGATAAAATTTTCTACATCAACTGTGGTTATTGTGGTTGGTTGGTTATTCGAATTACGGTACTTTGAAGTGAGATTACCGCGTAACGGGACTTGAGCGACACTTTTTTTAACGTAGTTGATTTATGCATAATTAACTGTACATTGTGTGAAAATTTCATCAAAATCGGAGAGGGAGTAGTTAATCTGGATATTTACCACACTTTCTAATGTCAAATGTCAAAAAATCGAAAGTGTGTGACATGGAGAATATACAAGGAGACAAAACTCTTATGGGGAAAATGACAGGAAATGGATGGGTAGAAGAAACTAAACTAGAAGTTCATTTTTGGCCACAGATGTCACCTTTGTTCGATGTACCCCAAATGAATTTAATAAAAATTCATTGGAAACATCAAAAATTGATTAATTACGAATAATCGCATTGATATAAAATCGAATTTAGAAGCTGGTAAACAGCTGTAAGCCGCTAAACGTAAAATATATTAGTAATAAACGAACTTTACCATGAACCGGATAAATATAATCGGCCATGTTTTTCGGGGTACATTTGAAAATTGACAACACGGAGTTTTATCTCCTTGTATAGCCTCCATGGTGTGTGATTAGCTTTAACTTATACTTCAAGTACAATTTGTGTCTATATGGGCAATTTTTGCGGCAATAACAATGGAAACATACATTGCCGAATAAACATTTTCTGTGTAGCCGTGGCAAATTTCCTAGGGAAGTAGGTTCACAAATTGGCGAAAATAAACATGGCAAAAAAAAAAATAAATACTAGTAAAAGCAAGTATCTACTACCCGTTTCCTTAAAAAAATTAAATTGTAGTTAAGTTTGGCAAGTTTTACCTAAATTATTTTGTAAGTTTTTAATACAGTTATGCTATTTTCCACATTGCGTGGTATTAATTTGAAGAAAAAATTCGATATTTTTCGAATGCTCTGGAATAGTGTTATTTTAAGTTAAGTAAATATACATTTCGAGTATTTTTCATTTTTCCCAAAATTCACCTAATTGTCATACTTGAAGTTTGACCTAAATACTTTTACTGATGAAAAACAATATTTTACCTCAGTAATCTTCAACATATCTGTATTATTATCGATTTTGTTTTTTAATTAAATTTTCTTAGTACATTTTTATAGTTAAATTTCTATTAATTATATAAATTATATGTTTATGACTTCACCGGAAATGAATTAAATTAAAGCTACCAAAAAAGCATCTGTGGTAATAAAATTGTATCTTTACTTTCGTCATCTGTTACAAAAATTGATTTTGATCTACAACAAAAATGTTTTTCCCTTCTGTCAAGAAAGAACCAAATGGTAAATACCTTTAAAAAGTGAGGGCGAGCCGCGACCTTTACTTTTACTACGTGTTTATTGTTATAATAAAAATAAGAAATTTTGAAAGAAACAAAAACTTATAATTCAACAAGCGTGGATACCAACGATAACTGAACAACTAAAAAATTTGGCAGCATCATCTGCCAACTCGTTGAAGAAATTTTTTTTTCTCATACGTGTGTCTCGCGATCTCGCTTGCTTTTGTTAAAAATGGGCGAAAATTTTGGACGACCATATTTTGGTAATCATGCTGAACATAAGGTGCTACGAAGGCCACATTGCTTGTCGTCATTATCTCCCCTCGCAAAGGAGTTTGTTCCTAAACGTGCAAACGTCAACTCTGGTCCTCCACCGCCATTCAATAGATATCCAGCACCACAAGCACCACAGGCTTCCGTTCAATCACGACTTCAAATATCTGGATCTAGTGGCGGCTATCATCCATCTACGAATAGCGCAGCACATAATACTCCAACGCCAGAAAATGATTCAACTACTTCACAAACGCCAGGTATTTATGAACCAACATCAGAAGAGAGTACAGCTCTGAATTACGCTTTGAATATTGTTAATTGTTTAAATGATAATCCGGGATCGTTCGATACAATTTCGTCGAGAACATTAAATATATTTGAAGATTTTAAAAATAATCACTTTGTGTTAAGTAATGCTATGGAGATTATTTTCAATAAATCCATTGACGAACAGAATTTCTGCTATATGGGAGCTAAGCTGTATGGACTGTTTGACTCGATGAATCCAGTGGAAAATAGTGTTTTTAGAAGTTTGCTTAGTCTAAAACTGGCATATCATCAGGATGAAATAAAGCATTACATGGCAACGGACTGTCGCAAGGTGAGAGGTACCACGCTATTTTTGGCCGAATTATATTTGCAATTAAAGAAGGGCGGATCGCATATGAAGGAAATTGCCCAGAATATTGTTTTCTCAATGAAACAGCTACTCCAGGAGCCAATTCTACCCGAAAATATTAAGTGCATTTGTCTCACATTTAAGTTAGCAGGTTATGAATTAGAATTAGATTGTCCAGCAGAAATCTCCATGGTAATAAATGGCTTAAGTAATTTAAAACCACCCGGAAATCCATCTAAAGTAATTATCGAAACTGTTTTAAAGCTACAAAAAACAAATTGGGGCCGCAATGAAATTCCACCGCCAATAACAACAAATAATTCCACAATTACAAAAGACAATTCAAATTACAGTGATGAGCCAGTCTTTTATGGCCCAGATGGTCAAGTTATAACAGAAGAGGAGAATCATTTCCTTGAATCAAACATACCATCCGATGGACAGGACGACGATGATAATGATTCTGATATTGATCCGGAAATGGACGATGAAATGCAGCTGGAATATGAGAATTTCTTAAATAATATTGAAAAATCTGTTTAACCTTGCTTTAATTATAGTTGCACAATTTTTTGGAGATTTCATTACGCATTTAAAAATATTGGATGCGTTCTTATTTAGCGAGTGACTACAAACATTTAAATTTAAATTGTGAATAATGTCTTTGTCGATAACTTAAATAAATAAAATAAAAGTGATGTATTAGAAATTATTTATGTTTTTATTGCTGATAATTTTTAATTTTACATCTCTCTCTTTTAAAAATATATAAATATATTGCAAAATTACTTAAATTAAAAATAAAATGTAGAATCCGTTTAGTCAGAAAATTATAACAATAAATAGAAAGATACAAAAAAACAGTTTATCTCAGCTTTGAAATTTCAAAATAAACAACACATTCACAAAACTTTTTATATCTACTTTCGTTAATTTACTTTATTATTGGCTAGAGACGCAGTGGCGACTCTAGATCATGCTCAAGGCCAAGTGAGATCTCTTGGTTATCCGAGATTAAGCAGAAGACAGACAGACATCGGAACATTTCTATATATATATTGGAAGGTTTACTTCAAAATACATACGTAGCACACAGCTCTCGCACATAAAATAATTTAAAACAAAATTCTAGATGGGCCTGGATATTGCTCGTTGGAAGGATGGGCTTGGACCAATATCATTGTTGGACCCGAAAGTCTTCTGGCACTTAGTTGAAGGTAAATAAGTTTTAATTTGCTGGATGCTCGACAGTTGCAGGTATGGTTAGCAACCCTCAGAGTGGCTTGGTTGGCGAAGATCAGGGGTGGAATTACAGAAGTTGTTTCAACTCATTTGTTACCAGTTTTAAATGGAAAACTGGAAACAGATGACTTGAAAAAACTTCTGTAATGCCACCCCAGAGCTTGCCAGCTATTTTCTTTAATATATTGAACATTGTTAATTCAAAATCTCTTAATGGACTAAGTCTCAAAAGTTCCTCAATTAATTTACAACCAAATCTTAAATGGCGCTACGGCCCTTATAGGATTCGGGCCTCGTGAATTCTCTTCTTCCAACCGCCTCTACGACTAGCAAGACACTTTGTTATTCGAAGTTTTCGCATATCTTATATTCTAGCACGTCATCCAGGTATAGTGGATTATTGTTAATTGTTTAAATTCTCCATTTATAGCTATCGATAATTGTTCCGCTCGGGTTGGGGTGAGGCTTTAGGTTAGGTTAGCTTGAAATGGCTGCTCCGCCAAAAGGGAGCCCACTTAGGCACACCATTGGGCCCATTGTGATGCCATTCTAGTGTTGCGACGAAATTTCATGCCATTTCAAGCCATTGGGAGCTTTTAATAAAGCGACAGAGGTCAAGAACACCAGTGTTTTGCAGCTCACTCAATCCATCAAGGAAAGTCTCTTTATCTCGCGAGGGCCGGGCATGTACAGAGAAGATGGGAGACGGTGGGCGCTTTCGGAAATGCTATTTAGCTACAGATTTCCAATTGCTGAATATTGCAGATCTGCGACAGTGATGCATTTCCGAAAGCGCCCAGTTTCTTCTTCATCCTCATTAGCACAACTTCTACATAAGTCGTTGTGGGAAGACCCAATTTTTCGGCGTGCGAGCCAAAGGGGCCGTGACTGGTCAGCACCTTCACTACATAGTTTATATCTTTTTTGTTCAGCTGAACAAGAGATTTTGAACGCTTTGCGTCCCAAGTCGGCCTTACTGTGTGAAGAATGCGGCACACTGTTGCTGTGGTCCATCTCAGCCTGGACCGAGCTAAGCTAATTTTTCTGCTTATAGGTGGCTGGGCATTTCCATCTGGGTTAAGTGTGTTGTCCTTTCCACTTCGGTTTCCTGTCGAGCAAGCTCATCTGTCCTGCAGTTTCCCTAATTCCTCTGTCTCCAGGAACCGAACACAGGGTTATATCAAACTGAGTGGCAGTCTCACACAGAGACCTGCGGTTCAGTGGATGTTGTAACGACGCAATTAAAAGCCTTGAGGGGCGCCTGGCCATACGATAGAATACATATATTCTTATGAGATATATTATTTATCTTCAGCCATTCGAGAGCCTCCCAGATCGCAGTGACTACCGCCTGGAAGACGATGCAGTGGTCGGGTAGACCATTCATTCATTCATTGCCTCGGAAAAGATAGCACAGCCTACGTGTTCCCAATTTTTGAGCCATCCGCATAGATACATAATGACCCAGTCGGGATAACACCATCTGTCCAATCACCTCTGGCTGGAATGAAGGTATTGAAACCTTTTTCCAAGGTTCACGTAGGTGTAGTGTAAATCAGGTTGTCGGCAGCTGTAGCGAACCTACTAAAAATGGATGAGTGACCATGTGAATATGGAGTGCATCCAAGAGAAACCTTTATCCTAGCAGCCGTCCAGGCTGCCATTTGCTCGGCATATATGTCCAAAGGAATAAGATGCAGTAAGACATCCAGGGCAGCTGTTGGGGTGCATCTCATCGCACCACCACCACTACACAGCTCAGCTGCTCTCTGGACTCTTTCCAGTATCTTACGATACGTAATCTTCTGTAATGCAGTCCACCATACCGATATGCCATGCATAAGTAAAGGTCTGCCTACAACCAGTGGACGATGCGGGGTTTAAGGCCCCAATTGACTCCGATCGTTCTTTGCCATAAGAATAGCTGTTTTGGCCTTATTGGCTCTCTCTAAAAGAGTCGGCCTCCACGTTAGTTTCCTATCCAGTATGAGGCCCAGAAATTTCGCATCCTTCTTAAGTTGGAATATTTGATTGCAGAGTCTTAGAAAAGGAAAACGGGAAGTCCATGCTTCCTTGTAAAGAGTACTACTTTAGTCTTAGCTGGGTAACGCCTAGACCCTAGACCCTTTCTAATAGCCCAATGAACAAGAGTGTCCAATGCTCGTTGCATTATATCTGTTGTTGAGATGTACTTGCCCTTGTACTTTTTCCGAGAGCCCCAGACCAGAATTAGGTCACTGACTTTCTGAATTTCAATAGGATAAATTTCGTCCGGTCCAGGGGTTTTATAAGGCTTAAAGCCTTCTATGGCTAATAGGAGTAAATCCCCGTTTATCAGTCTGTCAATAGTACCTGAATTATATTCACTAGTTGGGCTCCCAAAACCTGTTTCTGCAGATGCAGCGAGAGATGTCGAGCCAGGAAAGTGGGTATCGAGCAGGAGTTTCAATGACTTCTGACTGCTTTCGATCCATGTGCCGTCTGCTTGTTGCAGCAATTCTTGGCACATTGGGCTTTTAGAGGGAACCTTTCTAAGTCTTGCGGTATCCGAAAAACCTTCTATTGTCTCACAAAAGGTATTCCAGGATTCCCTCTTTGACTTACGCTGTTCGTACTTGAACATCACATCCAATAATGAGGCTGGCTCCATAATTAGCCGCTTCCTTTGCCGCATCGAAGAGACTGGAGCTGTCTAAATCTCCTCCATATGGTAGGTAGGTAGATCCGATCCACATAGCCTTGTCCTCCTTTCTGCTGTCCAAGCAGGCCACCACCGTGTCAGCATTGCTCTATTTAGACAACATAAAAGCATTATGGTCATTATTAACAATTGAACAGGGCCCTTATTCTGGTTGTCACCACCATAGTGAGAAATGTCACCTTTAAATATCAAATGAGAAAAATCTCACTTACACACATCAAGTGAGAACAATTGTCACTGAATTCGCCGTTCCTCGATATCAGTGACAACTGTAATTCGCCTTATCTCATTAAAATGTTACTTTTTTAGAGAACCATAATAGCTTTTTTGTCTCACTTCGCCATTTGTCACCATAAGTGACAACCAAAATAATGCGACAGGTCCTGGGCTTACCTTCCCCATTTCTGGGATACAGCAACCTCTATTTCGGAGTGCTGATTCCGAATACAAGGTTCCTGTACCAGGACGACATCTAAATCTGCGCTACTCTCAACATCATCAAGATTTAAGATCGACGATCTAGGATCATTGTATTAATTCTCCCCTGATGGGTGTCTATCATTATGTGTAGCAATGCGGATTATATCCGTTGGTGCGGATTGCGGATTGAAGAAGCTGTATTGATAACGCGTTGAAGAACTCAATTATTCGCTGCTCTCGAATATCTTAGTGTATGGAATCGATGACCGAGTTGGTTTGGTTGGCACACTGCTCGAATTCGTAGATCTGACGTTGTGTCATCGTATTAGATGAATTCGAAATGTTAACCGTGGAGTCGATAATCGAGGTTTGACGTTTTAGGACCGTTAGTAGTGCCTTTGATTGCTCTTTGACACTTGCTTGCTTTTTAATGCTTTGTGCCGCTGCAATCATGTTTCATTGTTGCTCTCTAAGATCTATGGCACACTACGGCTGCGCTCAAGTTACGCAGCTGATTGCAAAATATTGCATTTATGCGTTCAAAATATCAAAACCGCTGAGAAATTCCTTTAATACTCGGCATTCGAATGCTGATGACAAGCAGCTGCTGCATTTCATTTGAAGTCAGCAATTACATCTCTCCATATTTGTCGTCAATTTGTAGGAAAAACTTGGGGCCTCAAACCGAGGTTGATGTTTTGGCTATATACGACGGTCGTGAGGCCCATTGTCACGTAGGCATCCATCGCATGGTGGGTCAAGACCAAACAAAAGGGTGCCATTCTCCTTTAAGCCAGGAGATTTGGATCATTTAACGATCCTCAAGAAGCTATACCTGGGGCCAATGATATCATAGTCCGATACCATTCCTGCCACTCTTGACTTTGACAAACCGTTTTCGACGATTATTCGAAGTAGGTCAGAGTGGCAACATGGCAGACCCTTCTCTAGAGGAAGCACGGCCTTTTGGTATACGGAGGGTCGCAAAACCGATAAAGGGGTAGGGCTGGGCGTATATGGCCCAAGGAGCAAAATATCCATGGCTCTGGGCACTATCCCCACTGTTTTTCAGGCTGAGGTACTCGCCATCTAGGTGTGTGCTCAGACTTGTATTAATAGAGCTCCATATAGCTCTATTGTTATTTTCTCGGACAGTCAAGCTGCCCTGTTGGCCATTAAATCGCACAGAGTGTCATCAAAGACTGTCCTGGATTGTCTCCTATCTCTGAAATCCCTCGGCAGGAACAACAGTGCCACGAAGGTCACATTGGTAATGAAATTGCCGACCGCCTGGCTAGAGTAGGAGCAAACTCATCACCTATCGGTCCGGAACCCTTCTGCAGCTTAGCAAGCTGCCACGTAAAAACGGCCATTAAAAATTGGGTCGACCAGCTGTTTCTTCATAGCTGGACAAGGACCGAGGGTGCTCGTCAAGCTAAAAGATTCATCCAAATCGATAAAGCTAAAGCGGGCAAACTTTTAAATCTCAGGAGGTGGGAGCTAAAAATAATAACAGAGCTCCTGGCGGGTCACTGTTCGCTTAACTACCATCTAAACAAAATAGGACTGGTAGCCGATTGTAGCTGCCAGTTCTGCGGGGCAGATCCCGAAACTGCGGAGCACTTGCTGTGCGACTGTGAGGCTACAGCGAGGAAGAGATTGAGCCTCCTCCATCGCGACTTCTCTGCTCCCAGGGACATTTGGGACAGGAACCCTAAATCAGTTTTAGGCTATATTAAAAGCCTTAACCTAGATGGTTTTTAAAGGCGCGGATAGCACAATAGACCAAATAAAATAGGTCGCAGTGCTCGCCAAGGCGCCCCTCAACAAGAAATAGAGGAATGCGAGTTTTACTTGCGGCTATGAAACGTCTAGGAATGTCGTCCTTTATATTATTTTCTGAAATAAGCATTGTACGCTCTGAAAGCGGCTTCTTTAATTGAACAACAATTGAACAAAAAAATATTTCTTTAATACTCGATAGAATTTCAATGACAACTCCCAAACGAAATTGGGACTTCTGAAATAGAAAAAAAAACATTCTCTTATTTTGCAACATTGTATTATTTCTAGATTGTAAATTTAAAAAACATCTTTTAACATTTACCTAGTTTATAGCTACTCCAAAAATAATTCGAATTATGGATCATACAAAATTTTTTGTCGTATAAACGAGGTAATCCGAATTATGGCTTAAACCGAAATTTTTCGGCTTAAGCCAAAGTTAGAAGAATGTAAGTTACCCGTTTATACGTTAATTCGAAATTTTGGCGTAAGTTTAAGTTAAATCGATTTAATTTTGCTGCTATAAACTTGGTAATTGATTGCGTTGAAATAAATTAACAAACTTTAAATATTTTTTTTTTATAAAATTTTACATTAAAAAACAATTGGCAAATAAAAATTTAAGTGAAAACAAATAAAATATCGCCATTACTAATTGGCATCAATATAAAGTGTGGACAATTTTAACAGGAAGTGTTATTATATTGCTCACATCCTTCATACAGACAACCTTCGGCGAAGAAAAACAAACTAATATTAATAATTCATTAAAAACAAAAGATTTAAACTTACGCCAATACACAATTCTCCAATGGGTCTAAGTGTAGGTTGACGATAATCAACACTTATCCTGCATGATTCGCCAGATTCAAGCCTGCCATAATCTTGTGACAATTGAACGGTTCCTACATTATTAGATATAACACGAAACTCTTGTGTAGTTGCAAAATCATTGCGAATTGTGAAATGAACCGTGCCAGCCTTATAACGTAAATAAACAACTAAATTACTTGGCGTCACATGAAGACATCCTCCTGAGCTGGTATTAAAACTCGAGTTACCTGATATGTTAGGTGACTGCGGTTTAGGAACAAGATAAGTTCCTGAGCTAGTATTATAAGTCGAGCATAATGATGTATTCGACTGTGGTGAACTCCGTGGTTTGGGCATAATAGTACGATACATAATTGTTTCATCTGGATCCGAAAATGTTAATGTCGCATTGCAAGATTGATTAAAATCATCATGGTTTAATGTTAATGCAATATTGAAAGATCGCAAGGTAGAAACCAGTTCTCCTGCTGCTTCTGGCCTTTCTTCTATGCGACGAAGATCCTTAATGTCCGTCTCTTTTGGTATGGCACCCCAAAGCTTACACAATGATGGTGAAACGAGTTGTGACTTTTCGTTTTCATTCAATCGTCTTAGCACTTGACGGATACGTTGCCGTGTGTTTTCATCTCCGCAAACTATTTTCAAAGTTGCTAATGTTAAGACGCCGTTAATTTTTTTTGTTATTTTTTTAATATAATCTTTTCGCACTTTGAATGTTATTTGAATTGGTACTATGCGTCCTGCTGGTATTATAACCATGTTGGGTGTGAGTTCAAAGCAGTCGCAGATGTTTGGAAAGTCTATATCTGGAATAAAAAGACTTTCTTTAATATTCAATTTAGATCTCGTTTCACCAAATAGTTAAATAGGATAGCAAAGATAGGTAGGCAATGTATTAGGTGTAGTGGGTCTAGGGGTACGGAAGGCAATATCGATGAACCTTTCATTTAAATTCTGGATCTTGTAGAAGTTCGGAAATGCTGACAGTGGAAGATTGTTCCACGGGCGGGTTGTTTTATTTTTCAACGATTTTTTAGAATGCAGGTTGTCTGCCTATAACACACTTCCATCCGTGTACCTACTTTAGTCAAAACCATATGCTAATCTCCTGGACAGGGAATATTTGAAAAAAGAACACAACATATTTTATAGCTGTGGAGAAAGAGACCACATAATTAGGTACAGCAGGAAATAAAGCACCTCGTCATAGGGTTTGAAGCCATAGATGAAAGAGTGTGGAAGATTCATTTAATTCTTCAATTATTCAGTTATAAATGTACACGCTCCAACAGAAGGGAGACTGGAAGAAAAGAAGGAGATGTTTTATGACTCTTTAGTGAGAGTAAACAGAAACTATCCTCGTCATGACATAAAGATAGTCATTGGAGATGCCAATGCAAAAATAAGACGGGAAATTTCGTTTCAGCCTACAATCGAAAGTTTAGTTTGCCCGAACACCACAATGATAATGGATTAAGACTGATAAACTATGCCATGGCGCAAAATATGATTATGTATATCCAACGCCAAATTCCAGCATAAGGATATTCAAAAAGCAACCTAGAAGTCGCCAGATGGAGTAACCAACAACGCAATTGATGCCCGCCAATATTCCAATATGCTTGACGTGAGATCATACCGCGGCGCAAATATAGACTCTGATCACTTCTTAATAGGAACGAAAATTAGGGCAAGGATATCTGCAATAAAAACAAGAAGAGGAAACAGAGACAGAAAATATAACGTGACAGGATTGAAGCAAGAGCAATCTAGGGCTGAATATAAGAACCTGCTCAACGTAAGAATAAATGAAATTGGTCAAAACACACATGAAAACTTGAATGACCAATGGAATGTCATAAAAAGAGCAGTGAAAGGAACAGCAGAAGATATTCTAGGTTTCGTGCAACAAAGACGAAGAGTAGAATGGTTTGATGAAGAATGCGCCCAGGGGACAATGGAGAAAAACCGAGCTTACCAAGTTATGCTAAGTAGGCACAGAGCTAGAAACTCTGAAGAGGAGTATAAAGAAAAGAGGCGAGCTGAGAAGAGAATGCACAAAGAGAAAAAAGGCAGTATTGGGAAGAACAAATGAAAAAAATAGAAGAATCAGCAAGCTTAAATGATGCCAGAAACTTCTACAGAAAGGTAAACCAACAACGGAAAGAATTTAAGCCTAGAGTGACAATGTGCAAGGATAAAAGTGGGGAGATATTAAGTAATAATGAGTATTAAGTAAGAATTGGCTAGATGGGCAGAGCATTTCGAGGACCTACTACTAATGAACCCAGAGCAGGGGCACATTGGTACCCGAAATGTACACGACACGAATGCGGACGATGAGAATGGCAGCACAGCAGCCCCTACCATAGAAGGACACCAAGCGTTGCGAGCATTAAAAAGTAATAAGGCATCAGGGTCTGACAGCATACCTGCAGAACTCATTAAGCGAGGTGGAAAGGAAACTATCCAAAAACTACATGAAGTAGCAGTGGAAATCTGGAGACGGAAAGAAATGCCTGATGAGTAGAACGAGGGCATAGTGTGTCCCTTACACAGACCCCTAGTACGAAATTCGATTCGTCAATCGATCGAGAATCGAAAGCTTATTCGATTGTGAAAAAATTGGTAGTCCGTAACGCAGTCGAATCGAACAAAAAGTACCGCCATTGTAACTGACAATTTTCTGTCATTTTGATGATTTTGTGCGGTTAGAAAACGATGCCCTTTCAGCGTCAACTATGTCCCTATTCTAGGTTCTTGGACGGCGCCGCCGCATCTACTTTCCTAACTACCGTAAGTGACTCTATGCAGAGTGCCCAGGAACTCAATAGCGACATTGCATGATTTCTA
The DNA here is from genome assembly GCA_963855945.1 of Thereva nobilitata. NCBI lineage: Eukaryota > Metazoa > Arthropoda > Insecta > Diptera > Therevidae > Thereva > Thereva nobilitata. Next base: position 15,644,794 of record OY979696.1, on the reverse strand, counting down.
CGAGAGCTGCTGCGATGAAAGGTAACAGGTAAAGGTACAGCAGAATGACGACCAGAGACAACAAAAAGCTCATTTGAGACTCGATCCAGCCGATTTTCGAGGCACAGTTCATATAATGAGTTGCATTTAGGGGCGGAACGAATGTAGGACTCGTATGTTACAATTTTGGGAAATTTACCAGTATGCAGACCCCGGAGGAGAAGGATAGACTCTGCCACGACTGACACAGAGGCAATGCTCGACATCGGCAACTGGGGACATGCTGCAAAAGGCCATCAAACTTGGAGAAGGCCAAGGCAGGGCCATTGGATGGATATTACAGCCCAGGCGACTGTCTAAAAGAGCCACTTACAGCCAGTATGATGCTTTTTTGACGATTTAGAATGTGTTGTCATTCCATCGCAGCAGATCCTTGGTTATTGTTAAGAAATGAATCAGTCGGTAGTTCTAGCCTATCCACTAAAACGGAAGGAACGGAAGGTTGTGTTGGAGATAAGACATCACGGAAAAACATCATATTCGAATGGCCAGAATGTGAAATGAATTTGATGTTTTTGTTGATTAAAGTAGACATGAAAACAAGGCCCGACACGTGCTAGTCTTGCATTCTCGAAGGCGTAAACGTAATTCAAACTACTATCATCAGCGAAGCTGTGAAGCGGGTGGCATATTAAGTATATTAAGACTAGAGAAGTTCAGAGGTAGAGCCCCATTTTTAGTGGTGGATGCCCTATAATAGAGTGAACGCCGGGAAAATAGTAGAAAGATTGAAGGAAGCAAATCTAGATCAGGTCTCCAGTAACTATTATTTGTAAATTTGCTGAATTTTAGCAGTTATAACACTAAGTAAAGTAAGGAATATTATTTTAATTATCCCAAAGTTAAGACCTTACAATAATAAAATGAACTTACCAACAGACTCCAATGATAAAACTGCAAATCCATTAAGCCGTCCTGAATTAAAAATGCTAAAAGATTTAGTCAATGGTTGTGGAAAATCCTTTAATTCGCCCATAGTTAGGAAGTGTGATCCAATTGGGCCCTTAAAAACATGTTCTAATTTAAATTCTGCACGTCCACCGCATCCGTATAGCGGAATGTCAATATCTAAAGTGTCCGAGTTAGCTCCCATAGAAAAATGAAGATATCCAACCGCTATACCAGACGCAGTTGGACAAAAACTAACGATAATATTACGGGTCTCTTGCCCATGCAGTGAAATCAAGTTAACTTCATCCGCGTTTTGGACTTCATAGCCAGAACCACTTAGCTCAAGTCTTATGACCAAGCGCTTTGATGATGCATTCTTAATTTTCAATGCTTTTTGGACTTTTTTGCGCAACCTAACGCTTCCCCATGAAAGTTGTTGAACAGAAACTTTAAGGGGATTTCCAGAACGAGGGCTAATTCTACTGGCGTTACTAGCATCTGATTTTTGAATACTAAGAAAATCAGGATGCGGGCTGTCCTTGTTTGAAGATGAAACATTATTTGGTAGTTGAAGGTCACTTAGCAATGATCTTCTGGAATCATTTACAACTTCTGTAATTTATATGACATTAGATTAAGTCAATAATTGGAATTATGTTTTTAAACTTACTAAGTAGTTTCGAAATTTCATGCTCGTTTAATAGACCATCACCAGGCTTTCCCATAGTCTCTCTTCTCATCATGGAGGTACTTGATCTCGTGTTTTTATTGTCAGGAGGTATAAAAGGTGGTCCGGAATCCTGGCCGAAAGAATCTGAAATAAGTTTTTATTTGGTTAAATAGATTTGTATATGGAGTCGTAAAAATGTTTCTTTAGTAACAAGCTGAGAGAATAGGTTTTAGCTTATGAGGAGGAGGAGTGTTGAAAGAGATTTATTTATTTATTTATTATTAATTAAATGCATGATAGGTTAGGTTAGGTTAGATATGGCTGAGCTGCTGGTGTACAGCTCAAACACTTAGGCCAAAGGAGTAGGCCCATTGTGATGCCATAGTGATTCCACTTTAAACCTGATGTTAAAGTGTCATTTCTTCGCTAAACCATCTCGAGGAAGCAATGAATCTCCTGAGTTGCGGGATCCCAATGTTCGAGATTTCCGCAAGCGTGCTTAGAAAGGGTTTACCAAATGCGGTTAGTCTCCTTCTGCTTAGGGCTGGGCAGTGACAGAGGAGATGTAGTACACTTTCCTCCTCGTCCGGGTTTTTACAGGTTCTGCAAAAATCGTAGGTCTCAAGACCTAAGCGGGTCGCATGCGTCCCTATCAGACAGTGTCCGGTAAGCACTCCCACTATAGCTGAGAGGTCTTGTCTCCCGAGGCTCATTAGTGAAGTAGTCCGCCTGAGATCATAAGAGGGCCAAGTTAGTTTGGCCAAGGTGCATTTATTAAGATCCCTCCAATGCTTCTTTGCTTGTTGCATTGTGTGCTGTTTGCATTGGAGTTTAAAGGTGGCCCAAGGCATACCAACCCTTTCCTTTTCAGGAAGGAGAGTGGCGGTCGTGCCTTTCCTAGCCAGTTCGTCAGCTTTACAATTTCCCTCTATGTTTCGGTGACCGGGCACCCAAACGAGGAGGGTCCTGAACTGCTGAGCCATCTCGTTAAGAGATTTGCGACATTCAGAGATAGTTCTAGAGCTGTTTGTGCAAGAGCGCAGGGCTTTCAGAGCCGCCTGACTATCTGAAAAGATGTAGACAGTCCGATTCCTATCGCCTTGCTGGTTAATTAAAAGAACAGCTTCATGTATGGCTAGAACCTCCGCTTGATATACACTGCAGTGATCGGGTAGTCGGAAGGAGACTTCAATCCCAGTCTCTGGGGAAAAGACTCCTCCTCCTACTCGACCCTCAAGCTTAGAGCCATCAGTAAAGAAGTTTATGGCATCTTGAAAACTGTGTGGTCTGTTACTCCATTCACGACGTGAAGGAATGTGGACTCCGTAGTTCCTCGTGAAGGTAGTCTCGGGTATACAGAAGTCAGTTTTAGTGGGGACGATAACAGAGTTCAACACCTTCGTGTGACTTCCCCCGATTCCGGTCCAAAATCCAGATTCTTTTATTCTAAGGGCTGCGATGGTTGCGCTTTCTCTTGCCACAAGATTCAAAGGAGGGAGGTATAGCATAACATTTAGGGCATCTGTAGGTGTGGAGCGAAGTGCTCCTGTTATGCATAGCTCGGCACATCTTTGTACTTTCTGTAGTTTGTTTAGCACGGTGGACTTACTCAAGGGGCCATATTTGGTTTCTCGAGTCGATGGATCGACTCGACAAAAAAGCTTCTCGATTTTCTCTAAGTTTCATATTTGGCATTTCGACCAAATCGACAGATAAACGCTGCCATACAAAACCATCAAATTGTGTGATATTACTCCAAGTGCAGCAAATTACGTGTATTTAATTAAAATAGAAATTGTTAAAAGTTTATTGTATGCATAAATTGAGCCTTTTAATAAACGTCAAACGTCTTTATTGAGACGAGAAGGTTGTCGATATCGTGTTGCCAAATGCCATTTTTTATTTATCGACAGAAGTCGATATCGACTCGAGAAACCAAATACGGCCCAAGGTTGGCCACCATACTATGACTCCGTATAGGAGTATTGGGCGGACGATCGCTTTGTATATCCATCGTACTATGTTAGGGGAGAAGCCCCATTTCTTCCCAATGGATTTTTTGCAAGCGAAAAGCGCTATGTTCGCTTTCTTAATGCGCTCTTCTGTATTTTCATTCCAGAGGAGTTTCTTGTCTAGGATTACTCCCAGATATTTGGCGCTATTGCTAAATTTGAGCCTAACATTGTTAAGCCGTGGGGGTGTTAAAGGTGGAGTTTTATACCTCTTTGTGAAGAGGACTAGTTCCGTTTTTACTGGGTTAACGCTGAGTCCGCGGGTGGCAGTCCAGCTTGAAAGGGTTTGTAACGCCGCCTCCATGAGATCACAGAGGACTTGAGGAAATTTTCCTTTTGTGACGATGACGTCATCCGCGTACGCCAGGACGTGATGCCCCTCGGCCTCCATGCGTCGCAACAGCTGGTTTATAGTTACGACCCATAGGAGCGGGGAAAGTACTCCTCCTTGCGGGGTGCCTCTGTTTACGGCCCTTCGGACCGAGCTGTCGCCTAGGCTCGAGCTCACCATCCTGCCGGTAAGCATTTGGTGGATGAGAGACACCAGCGATGCCTCGATCCCCAGTTCTGTCAAGGCCAGGGTGATGGCGTTCGGAAGTACGTTGTTAAACGCTCCCTCTATGTCAAGGAATGCCACTAATGTATACTCCTTGACTTCGAGTGATTTTTCAATGGTAGAGACCAATGAGTGAAGAGCAGTATCAGTAGATTTGCCCTTTGTATAGGCATGTTGTGTGCCCGAGAGTTCAGAGGTTGGTATGGTCTGCCTCAGATATATTTCGATTAGCCTTTCTAGAGTCTTTAAAAGAAAGGATGGTAGGCTAATTGGCCTGAAGTCTTTGGGTGTTGCGTGGGAGGCTTTTCCTGCCTTGGGTATAAACACTACTTTAACCTCTTTCCAACTAGAGGGAATGCAGTTATTTTGAAGGCACCCTGTAAACATGGCCTGCAACCAGGGCATGATGTAACTAAGGGTGCGCTGCAGTTGTGCCGGCACTATGCCGTCCGGGCCTGGAGATTTATAGGGCTGGAAGGTGTTTACAGCCCATTCAATTCTTGCTCTACTTATGATAGATTTGATCAGCTGTGGTGAGGCTGAAGAGTTTATCGGGAAGGCTGACTCAGCGGTAGTACTACTCGGGAAATGGGTGTCCATAAGTAGTGCCAGGGATTCCCTGCCTGAGTCAGTCCAATCGCCGTTTTCTTTGTGTAAATAACTAAGCATTGTTGGTGCTTTAGTTAATATTTTACGTAACCTTGAGGCTTCCGACGTGGACTCTATATTGCTGCAGAAGGTAGCCCAAGAGGTGCGTTTGGCCTTCCTTATTGCCATTTTGTATCTATTCAGCTTCGACTTATAGCAGCCCCAGGAGGTTTCACTGCTGCTGCGTCTAGCTGAGTTAAATTCCTTTCTACACTCCTTTGGGAGCGTTTCAAGTTCCCGAGACCGCCATGGGGGTTTGGAAGCCTCTTTATGCTGTCTGTTCGGACAGGCTTTATTAATGGCGTAAGAGCATTGCTCTGTGAAGATGCTCACAATGCTGTCAATGCATGATAAGTACACAAGACTTTCATCTTTTAGAATAACAACAAATATAAATATATATAAAAATTGGAATCTTAATAGTAGCTTAAACTAACCTTAACTAAATAATTCTAAAAACTAATTAAAAATGATCATAGAAGAAAGAAAGATTAAATAGGCTAAAGAAGAGAATATTAAGAGGAGGAGAGAAAAATAGATGCTTTCTGAAAGCCGCGACTGTGCCTATTCTTTGCACCACGTTGGGAAATCTATTCCCAAGTCCAATGGTATGCACAAAGAAGGAGCGACTACCAATTAGGGACAGATGAGCAGGAATAAGAAATTTAAGTGATCTAGTGGAGTGCAAGGGAGATAAGAAATCCGATAGGTAACAAGGACCTGTGGTATAGAATACTTTATATAAAAGGACCAGAGCCATGATGTCGAGGAGACGAAAAATGGCATATCCTATTAAGGAATTCTGTATACCCGAGACATGATCTGTTCGTCTCAAGTGAAAGATATAACGCAAGCAATCATTAAATGCAACCAACCTTAAGACGTTGACGACAAGATGAGTCAAAAGATAAATAAACAAGCCATAAAGAAAGTGTGGTAACACGAGAGCTTTAACCAGTTTGGCACGAATAGATGGAAATAAGAGACTACCGTAAAGCCAAAGTTTACGTAGTGTATCATAGATCTTGGAGAGCATATGTGAGACTTGATTGCAGCTAAGATTATTGACACAGTCAACAAAGGGAAGAGGAACATTATCAAGGGATAAATTTGGAAGTGTCCAGGAACATAGTGGGACGTCTAAGGGCGAGAGCTTTGGACTTATTAGGATTTAATTTGATGAAATTGGATGAACTCCACTCGTTTATTTGGAACAGGATATTATTAAGATCAGAGATGCAAGATCTAATCTGACTAGGAGGACAAGAGGTATACAACTGGTGATCATCAGCATACAGATGGAAGGAACAACGTTGGATAACAGATATGACATCATTAACATATAATGAGAAAAGAAGGGGACCAAGAATTGAACCTTGTGGAACCCCCAAAGGTACTGGCAGAAAGGAAGATACAGTACCATTAAGGCCCACACACTGAAGTCGATTAGATAGAAGAGATGAGAAAAGTCGAATAGCAGAAGAAGAAAAATTATAGAGAGTACTAGAGTAGAGCAAAAGTGAGTGAACTACTGAGTCTTGTTTATGATATCTGCCATCTGGTGACATCCATGTCATCTTATGTATATTTTTATGGTTAAACCAGGTTCTACCTATTGTTAAACTTCTGGCGATGGCGAACTCGGTCATTCTGTTCCCGTTGTCGTTTGATTCTTCGTGCAGCGAGAACTTGCCAGCTTTGGGAGAATAATATGATTCGTTACCCAATTTTGCGTTAAAGTCGCCTAATACGACTTTCATGTCGTAGGAAGGGGCTTTATCATACGTTACTGCAAGAGTTTCATAGAAATCATCCTTTTCTTGTTCTGGTCTTCTGTAGGCTCGTGCAGCGTCTATATACATTACAAGTTGCAAATTTTATATCGTTATTCCTTAAAAATCATTAGGGACGTTGCTGAGGCCTTTGCCGTGAATCTTGGCTGTTCCGAGGCTCACTTCTCGATTCCATAACAAGAATTGTTTTCCAACCTGGAAGACCAGAGTACGGTATTTGCTTCGTTTTGAGGCGCGAAACATTCGCCTTTCACCCTCATCCGTCTGTTACTATTTTATAGAAAAGAGCATTCAGTAGTCAACCGATGTTAAAGGTCAACATCTTCGAGGAGGTGGGAGGTAGGATGTTATTAACTAATTAAATCAACTATTAGAATATTCGGACAATGCAGATATTGTTAGAAGGATCAGTACAAGAGTCATGCAATGAATTTAGAAGATGAAGGGAGGAAACATGTCTAAAAGGACAAAACAGTCCAGATAGTCTAACAGAATAGGAGTTCAAGGAAACCTGCAAATTGAAGGTGACACACACGGATATTCAGTTTCAACTTTTGTCGTAGCGGGTTTACAACATACTCTTGACGCACGCAGATGTTCTTCCAACGTGAGTAGCTTTCGTCTCTTTATTATTTTTTTCCTGTCCAAGAATACTCGAACTAAATTGCATATTAGAGCTAATATACCATTTAAGGCAAACGAAAAATAAAACTATTCTAACGGAATAATTTAATTTTTTTTATTGAATATCAAAAAATTATTCTTACCAGAAGATATACCAGAATCATCCTTCCATGGTACCGACATTTGCGATATTTGTTTTAATTTAGAAAAATTCGGAAAATCATCTTTTATATTGCTGTAAAAAAATTAAAATTATAAAAGTTATATGTTATTATGCTAAAAATTCAAACAAATAATAATAAATTTGTCGCAAAAATACTAGTAATATGCAGTGTTCTTGTTTTTGGTTCCAGTCTACAACTCTCTAAATCAGGGATTCTCAACCTTTTTCCATTAATTACGCGTACCCCCAACAAAAACACCTTAGTTTTATTAAAATGCGTTATAGTAGTTAAACTGTTAAAGTAGTATACGACCTTTAACTATTGCTACTGTAATGAGTGCACGCAGAAAGTAAGATTGGAAACTGGAAAGTTACTGAGAAATTAATGATGACTAAACAGACCCAGACAGATTGGCGAAAGAGGAAAATTAATGCACGGTGGTGTTAATGTGCCTGCGCTGCTCTCCCTGTCTGTGACTCTATGTTGTCATACACTAATGTTCCAAAATACTATACTACAGCCACAAATACAGTAGTACGAACATCATGTTTGCTGTTTGCAAATTTTAAATCATTACTCAAGAGCTTTTGTAACAATCAAATTCTAGCATGTACATATCTAGCGTACCCCTTACAGAATTTCGCGTACCCTCAAGGGGTACGCGTACCACCGGTTGAGCATCAATGCTCTAAATGACTCGAGTAAAATGAAGAAGAAGAGAGCTATGTTTGTCTGTCGACCTACGAAAAAGTGAAGTAAGTTACTATCGACGAGAGTTGAACATGCCTTAAAAACTGCTATTAGTACTGGTGATTCAATCTTAGATAGACGTTGTAGAGATCGAAACGAATGATATGATGATGAAAGAAGCTGGCGACTGTATATAAGAATGCTGTGTGCTTTAAAGAGAAGAAAAAAATGATCAAAGACAACAAAAAGAAGCCTAAAGCCCGCTACACAGTATCGTCGTTTTACTCCGCGTTCGTCGAACAGCGTTGTCCGAACGACGATAGAAAATTGCAGTGTAGTGTGGAACGCCGCCGCGTTTTTCGCCACAATGAAAAATCAAATCCATTTTGATTTTTCTCCGTTCGCTGTATGACGATAGTGTGGATGAAAAGTGTGTCGTCGTTCAAAACAGACTCCGGTGGAGGGGATTAAAGATGCAAAAGAAGAAAGTTCCGGTGGGTAGGGCATCTAGCTCGTATGACCGAAGAGGAGCCGGCGCGGAAAGTGCAGAAGAAAGCAAACAAATTGAAAGAACAAACAGTGGCATGGTAAAAGCCAAGGTACTGGGCATCAGAAACTGACAAACAACAGCGATAAACAGGTGGAAGGTGATCGTTCTGTCCCCTTGAGCTGTAACTGCAAGAGTTATTGATAACAGAATAGTATCAATACAAAACAAAATCGTTTAATTGTTTCGAAACAATAAAATATCATATTAAATAAAAGAATTAAGAGACTACTAACCTACAATAGCGCACATAACAATGTTCAAAATTACGACAAAGTTTTAAATTTCACAAAGAAAATTAACAATATTTATGGTAATACTCGATACAAAAAAAGAATCTTACTTGGATTTTGGTGTACTACTTGACAATTTGGTAGATGAGAATCGATCAACCATTGCGGCCTGCAAATAGAATGTTCACTTCTTAATAATTTAGAATTATTAATCTCTTAATACTCGCTTCTTTGTTGCAGTTACAATGGTGGTCCTCCTACGCGTGTATCCTCTTCTAAATTAAATTTTCGCTTGATAAATATTTCAATTTGTGTATTGTGGCTTGTAATCTAAATCTGAAATTATAAAATTTGATAATATCAACTCAAAGTTTGCACAAGTATTGAATATTACCAAAAGACAATAGCCAAGCTTAAATGCACCGTTGCCTTTTAAACTGTTAACTGTATTTTTGCCTTTTACGAATAACTTTCTTATTTCTATTTTATTTAAAGTATAGGAAACAATTTGAATTTACTTACATTTTACTTTACGTCCAAAATACCTTAAGCGCCCGCACTTAGCAGTATTTTTATTTTTTATGGCGCAAACTAAAATAACGGATAAAAATTTCTAACTGTAAATTCCCGATACTGTTTTTTTAAAGTTAATTTACACAACTAAATCTATTATTTTCCCTTTATTAAATAAATAACATTAAACACTAAAATAAAAATACAAAAAAGCGGCTTTTCGCCAACAAGAATTAACAAACAACACAAAATTGCAGTTGCCACACTGAACTGAACTCCCGAGATTTGCCGTTCTTTAGGGAATTACCAGCAATGTTCAAGATTTATATCAGTTTAGGAGAAATGTGCTGCCATATTCCGTGTATTTAAGTTTTATAAACGAATATGTATAACACTTTGGAATTATTGGAAAATCGGAAATCAAGGTTTTTTTGTATAAATTAATTAAAATTTTCTGTTTTATTTTTAAAAACTATTTTGAAGAGTCTATATTTTCTTTGAACGTAAAAACTAAATGTGCGGATAAAAATCGAATACAGCTCGAGCAAGTTTTCATGAAAATATAAATATATCCCGGCATTATCTTTTCTTTTTAATAATTCTAAACCTTCTTACCTTTTACTTATCACGAAAAAATCCTTCGCGTAATGTTCTAACGGCCTTTTAGACCTACTTTTATAGTTTGTATTACAAAAAGAAAATCCAACTTTCCATTGTGTGTGATTTTCGCGCCATTTTTAAAACTGTCTTCTAACAATTGCTAATTTCTAAACTAAACTAGTAAATTGGAAGATTATTGAATATATTTCTTTTATGTTATTAAAATTAATGGATTTTGGTTAGTACAAAGGATCGACACTTTTACATCTTCTTCAGCTCCTTTAATAGTTTGCCGGACCTAGGGCGGAAACAGTTGCCCTCCAGCGGACTCTGTTTTGCACGACAGCTCTCAGCTCCATCCAGGATTTCACAGCTGTTGCGGCCTCTGCAAATAAGGTTCTCCTACACGTTGTTTTAGGGCTTCCAACTAGACGAGTTCCTTGCGGATTCCAGTCAAGAGCATTTTGGCTAGATTCTCGTTTTCATACATACTCCGCTTGGTCTATTGTACATCACCCCTTTAACTTATTTGAAGACCATGCCAAGGATCAGCAGTCTACCTAGTGGCTTGTGTTCTATATCGCGAGACACTTTCAGAGAAAATGAAGGTCAGGCACATCTTTCTCAAGACAAAGCAGGTGGAGTCCTCCGCGCTTCCCATCCTCCATAAGTGGTAATTAAGGGCGCAATGTCCGGTAATAAAACCTACGAGACTGCGACCCAACAATTCCTTGGCCGCATTAAGAGACGGCGCAGAAAAGAAACCCCTTAGAGTTGCCCAATCCAGGCGAGGACTTCCAACAGCGTATTTCATCAAAGTCCGTTCGTGAAGGGCGGTCGTCACCAAACTAGTGAGCGCCCTAATAGCCGGTTCCGGGTCGATGAATGCAATGCCAGAGCCCTGTCTAGCCAGCGTATCAGCCTTTTAAGCCCCGATAATCCGGAGCCCAAATAACTTGATATAAGTTACTTGGGTAACTTGATTGAGAACACCCAGCTCAGCTATCCAAGGGCAGTCCCAGGCTAATTTTGACTTGTCCTACGCGACCTTATCGCTCTGATTGACGCTTGGCTATCAGAGAAGACAAAGATTCGTTTATTTTTGTAGGTCTTTAAGTTTTCCTGAGTGCACGCCACCTCTAATTTTGATAATCGCTAAGTTCTGTAGGATTATCGCTCTACTAAATATGGAGGTGTCATTCCAGGTTCCGACGCCCACCCTGGAGCCATCCATGTACCATATGAGTCCAGCACGCTAAAGCCCCGTAAGTTACCATGGGCCTTATGATAGCGGTGGGCCTGATTGTTGTATCCGCCGGATTTGGGATTCCCGCCGCTAAAGAGTTTCACTTGTCGCTGCGATTGTTCAATCCGCCGGGCGCAACTGCCGTATGAATTGACATAAATTTCATTTTCGAAATTCAAATGACAATCGAATGAACAGTTAACATTGGATACACAACTCCAAACAAGTGGTTTTTTAGTTTAACTTCCACTTTCGACGTGAAATTGTCATTCACTTTCCCGCCGACGGATTCAACAATCAGAACCTGTCAAATTCGCATTCACTTCCCTGCCGACGGATTCAACAATAAGGCTCGGTGTATAAACAGAACATGGCTTTCGTTGCTGATCTCTACGCTGGATACAATGGCCTCGATTCCCAGATCCGGCGGATCGGAAGTGAGTGCGGATTTGACACCTTGCGATTCTCAAATCCGCAGTCGTGAATTCAAAACCGCAGTCGCGGATTGAATGCGGGTTTAATTATCGAAAAAATTCAGAGTGAACACTCACGCGATTATGAAATACGCGATATCGGATTTGCTTAGGCAAATTTGACGTTTCAAATCCGCGCAAAAATTGTTGCGGATCACAGTTGCGGCGGGAGTGTCCGATCCGCCGGATCTGGGAATCGAGGTCAATATTTAATGAACATGTCTGAACAAGCGCCCTCCAAAAATCCTCTTCTAGAGCAGTGCTGGGCAAAAGTTGACTTGTGTTTGTGAGTCAAACTCAAAGCTTTTACCTATAACTCGTTCACTCGTGTGACTCCCAAGAGTTGTTATTGCCCAGCGGTACAATAGAGCGAAGAAAATTCCAAGACAAACCTGCGAAGAGATATAAAGACGACAAAGAAATTGACTTACGCACATACAGGATTACCGACTGGAAAAGTAGAAGGATGGAAGTAAATTCGTGAGGAGACTAACTAGACCTCAGAGAGAGCTGTAATGGCAGCGATGATGATGATGGAAAACAGTTTAGAATAAAAAGTGGAAATAACCCTTTCGAAGTTAAAAATTAAATTTTTTTTTGCAATTTTACATTATAAACGAAAATTTGAAAATAAAAATTAAGTACACGTAACATTAACTTAAAACCAATGGACTGCTCCCTAAATTAAAAAAAACTGCTAACTAAGGACTGCGTGCGTCGTCGATATCCACAGGAACTATAATTTTTCCATTATTAGTTATGACCTACAAAACAAGAAAATAAGTAAATAAAATTAAAAACTATTAACAAAACTTACCTCAATGTGGATTTCTTCATTAGGCAAAAATGACACTTGATAATAATGAACATAAATCACATGACGACAGTCCGGAGCAATTGTTCCATGCTCCTCAGAAAATTTAAACAGATGCTTAAAATTCGACCCTATTTGAAAATCTTGCGGCGTTTTAAAATTATTCTGTATTGTAAAGAACGTCTTCCTAGTCTTGTCGAAACTTTGAATTTGCAGCTTCTTTGGCGATACAACCAAATATTCTTCAGTCTCATCAGTGGGTCGAGATGCATGTGGAACGATTATAGTACGATACAGAATCGTTTCATTTGCTTCCGAGAAGATCAAGGTTGAGTCGCTTGTTTCATTCATGTTATCGTTGTTCAGCGTTAATGCAATGTTGTATGTACGAAATGTAGAAACCAGCTCTTCGGCGACATCAGCATTTTCTTGGATTGCATGAAGATCGGATAAATGTTTCTCTTTAGGCAATTCACCCCAGATTTTATTCAGGTTTGGCGAAATAATGTGTGATCGTTCCTTTTCGTTCATTTGACGAATTAAATTGCGGATACGTTGTCTTGTTGGCTCGTCTCCGCAGATTATTTGTAAGTTTGCTAGAGTTAGGACGCTGTGTATTTTTTGCCATATCTTCTTAATGTGATTTTTGCCAGCATTGAATGTTATCTTAATTGTTACTACACTTTCTGGTGGGATAAGAACCTTGTTTGGAGTTACTTCGAAGCAGTCGCAGAGACGTGGCAGGTCTAGATCTGAAATTAAGGATTTAGATATTTCCTTTAGTGACATATTAAATGTTTTATGAAGAGTTAAAATGTTCTGTTCGGATCAACTAGAATTGACTGGTACGATCAGGACTGTAGATCCGCAATTGAAGAAAGAAACCAGAGCTAGCGGGAGTACATCGCGAGGCCCACAAGAGCAAGGATGGAAGTCTTAAAACTAAAAAGAGGAAATGCAGAGAAGCTGTGCAGAAAAAACACAGAAGTCCTAAGCAAGAGAATACTACCGATATAGGAAAACTTCGACGATGGGAGAATTAAAGAAGGGTATAAAAGAACATGCTAGATCAACAATAAGTTTAAAAATATGCAGAGACATAGATGGGAAGCTATTAGCAGATCCTCATAGGATCAACATAAAAGACAGGCGAGAGAATATTTTTAAACTTATTGAATCCAATTCTCCTAGTAACCGAAGAACCGCTGACGGAGACATTTTTAATACCTCATGATAAAAGGAAAAAAAAACAACAAATCTCCAGTTGTCGATGGAATCTCAGTTGAGTTGATAAAGCGAGGAGGACAGGAGCCCTTAAGAACCTGACCCAACCCCTGGGAAGAACAAGTTATACCCGATGACTGGAAGAAAGCGATTATATGAAAGAAGATAAACTAACCTGTAAAAACTACAGAGACTTCTTTACTACCCTGCTCTCACTTCTCACAAAAAAACGAAGGTGATGCAACAATCCAGAGCTGGAAGATTTAGAATGGGAAGAAATTTAACTATCGACGATCACAACCTAGAAGTAGTTGATAAAACAGTCTACCTTGGGTCCTCAATTACAAAAACAAACGAAGAAGAGGAAGAGAACTAGACGAATACTACTGGCTTATAGAGCCTTTTATGCCCAAAAGCAAATCGGACTATGTCCCAGGACATAGAGGAATGAGTCTTCTTCTTTTTGACGGCTCTACAACCGGAAACCGATCCTGGCCTCTAGCAACTGTTCTCTCCACCGGTGCCGATTCGGATTCTAAACCGATGTCATCCAATTTGCCATCGCTAAGCTCTGGGCGTCCTGGTATACGTCCTCCCTTCAGAGGTGGTTGGGTGTTTCTTACTGTCGCATCCCATAGATCTTGCCGTAGAGATCGCTGATCTCCAAGAACGAGTTGTACAACGATGTTGCGCTACTATCTATTATAACAGTAATAATGACTACAGAAAGAACTTAAGTGCAGGTTTAGTGATTGGATCGCGATTTTAAGAATTTAACCCAGATTTCATAACACAAGTAAAACCAGATCAAGATGAAAAGGATTTGATGTTGCCTTTAATATAACTTGTTTATCTCGGCGAAGGCTTCGAAAATCGTGTTAACGTAGTTTGGCATAGTATAAAACAAAGAAAATTTGATCAATATTACCACGAAGACTGTTTCATCGAAATAAATAAATTCCCTGCCACCAAGGCAAAATTAATTCCAAAACACTGACTTACTCCAGAGTTTACGGCCCATTCCTTTAAGTGTGTACATAAATAGAACAACTCGACTGCGGAACAATCTTCTGCATCCACTATTTACAAACTTGTACAACAACCCAGAAGTTCATACGCAAAGCTCAGTGGACTCATTCAGCACTCATCTACCCATAACCCTTCTTCAAGCTAAGAATATTGATCCGCCAATTCTATACTACCGGCCTACCTGAGCAAACCGACAATCGGATCCCAATCAACGAAAGAGAAATCCTAATAATTTTTTTTTATATAAAAGACTAGATCTCATAGGTAAGCCGCCCTTGGTACCCACTTTTATAGTAAGCTCTAGACCATCCGTTTTCAACCTTATTTTGCTCACCTCCCACTTTGAGAATACGAACGAACGAACTGGGTTTAGGAAGAATAGGGTGAGAAAGGACGATGGAGAGGGCAGACAATTTGAATGGACATTTTCAGCGGACAGCGGAACGATTATTTTGACAGTTCCTGCGTTGTTGTTGTTGCTAGGACCAGAAAGCAAAAGAAAATTTCAAAAGCAACAACAAAAAGCCAATTGCTTTAACTAGTTCGTTCGTTTGTTCGTTCCTTGGCGTTTCGCCCGTGAAAACGTTCAGGCGACTTTCCATCGGACTTCAAAAGGTAATTAACGATGACAGCAAAGTTTTGTCTGTTCGGTGTCAGGTCGTGTAAATCCAGCCAAAAGGGAAATTTACTTTATTAGTATACGTGATTATCGGGTTTTTTTTTCTTTTTTAGACTATATTTTTTTAACCTGCCTCAGTGCCCCCTAATTTTCTCTGGGTCTTCTACTGCCCCCATTGGGGGACATTATTTCCCACGTTGAGAACCTATGCTCTAGACGGAAGGACAGACAGAGAGAGAGAAGAAGGAGATGCGAAGACAAAAAGAAAGAAACTAAGAAAAGAGTTACCAAGGTGGGAAAAATAAAAAGACTGTCTTGAATCTAACCACGGACCTCTGAGATGGTAGTCGGACGTCTTAACGCCTTGGCTACCAAGGCTGACCTGATAAATAGTAAGACTTTAAAAAAAACTCGCAATCGGCTCATTATTCTTCCAAGTTTCTTTCATCCTCTTCAAACTAATCCCCTCCGGATACAATATGCTTATGCCAACGTTTTTTCCAGTCTTTGAAACAGTTATTTAAGTCGATTTCCGGAATGGGCTTCAAAACCTTCTTCGATTCGGCTTGTATCTCTTCAATCGAGTGACCTCACAAATTGACTGATTGACGGTTGCCGGATCGTATACCTAGATGAATGTCTCGCTTCCTGGACCAGATGACGAGGTCAGAATATGCGTGTAAAAAGGTGGAAGTGACGTTGAAGTCCATCTACCAAAACCTTATGCGATGCTCAAGCAGGTAGAAGAAGGCAGAGAAACGCTAGCTAGATAGCTGAAGCAGCCGCGTGACGCAATGGAGTAAGCCGGCCACGTGGGAAGAATGAAAGATAAGGAGGTAGTTTTTTTTAGGCTGGGTTGGAGACCCGCAGACCTGAGAGGCAGAAGCTTGGTCGAATGCTGATCACCTTCCAACCCAGCTACGGGCACTTTTGTGGCCAGTGCATTGGATAGCGAGTATTGCCGAAATCATCTTTTTTTCTCAAAGAAAGCAGAGACGGAGGGTTGCTGATTCGTATGCCGTCTGTTCTAGCTCTGGTTAGCACCCTTACTTCGAAGGACGCTTTTAAGGTTCATGTTGATGACACTAGGTTTAAGTAACGCCTTCAATGCAGCTTCAACTGCACCTTTTTCATTTTAAAGGTCGAACAATGTACATAGATGTCAGTTAAAGTGCTACCAACTCTAAGAGAAAAAAACTATTCGCTTGGATAAGCCCGCGCGATTTAAATGGGGAAGTCTTACTATTTTCTGATGACACTACTGTGAAATATGAAGTTTGATTTGTAAAACTAGGCAGACTACGATGGTTCGGTCTGAGCTTCTGAAGAAAGAATTCTTAGCCAGCATTATAAATGGTAGAACAAGAAAAAATTTCATAGGACAGGTCAAGAAATAGGTGGATGGATGACGTTCTAGAATATACATGCAAACCACGCAAAAATAACTGAAGAGAAATAACAAAACGTAAATACGACTGAAAGAAGAAACTTCAACAGACCAGAGTTCTGAAACAACTGCACCGGGATTGAAGAAAAAAGAAATATATATTATATCCTATCTCAGACAGATAAACAATCCCAAATAACAGGAAAAATTTTCTTGCACTTAAAAAGTTATAGAAAAACATAAAAAAATAATAAAAATATCCAAACTTACTCATAGAATCCAAAAGTAACACCGCAAATCCAGTTAGAGGACCTCTATTGTATATAGTAATAGTTTTAACCAATGATTTCTGCAAATCCTTCAGATCACCCATAGGCAAGAAGTCCGATCCAACCGGACCCTTAAAAATATCTTGCACATTAACTACTACATGACCGCCATATCCATAAAGCGGTATCTCAACATCCGACCCCGACAAACTCTCAGCTAACTTAAATCGTATCATTCCTGCAGCTGCACCAATTACTGTTGGACAAAAACTAATAGTCATAGTACGACATTCTTGAGCATGCAGTGTAAGCAAAGTAGTATCCTCTGCGTTAACAACTTGATATCCAGGACCTGACAGTTCAACTCTTAAAACCAAACGTTTGGTCGAAGTGTTCTTAATCTGTAGTGATTTCTTAACGTTCTTGCGTAGCTTAACACTGCCCCAGCAAAGTTGTAGGACAGAAGCTTTAAGAGGGATTGGTCCATGGCGGCTACTAAATTCGCTGCTACAGCCTGAGCATTGTGAGTTTGTGCGTGTCTTCAAACACTCAGAACCAGCTGAGGATGTTGCTGATACCAATGCGTAGCAGGGTAGTGATAATTTTCCAGAATCTGGCAATGAGGTGTTTATTTGAAATCTACGTTCTGAATCGCTCGAGGAATCCAAATATGGTGATTCTGGATTTTTTTTTAGATTTTGTGAAGGAATTTTCGATAGATATTGTGGAGAATGGCATCCGCTGGTGTATGATGAGTTGGGAGATGGTGAACGATGTGATGAGGTTGTTTTCGCATCTATTGCAGAAAGAGTTGATGACATTTTTGTGGAGGAACGAGATCTCTTTTTAGATGTTTGTTTTGATTCTGAAGGTGATACTGGCCGTGCAGCAACAGCAGCAGTTAATTCTTTTGTGTTTGAAGGAGATTTCGACAATGGCTTAACATTTGAAACTGTAAATAAATTATTTATTAAGATTATGATAAAAAAAATGGTAAATTACCAGTAATTTTTATATTATTATTCACGTTATCTTCTTTGCACTTTGACGGTTCCATTGACAATTTCTTATTGTAACTTTTATTGTAATATTCCAATTCTTTGATTTCAGTAGAATTTAAAAGTGATTCTGTAAAACTGATTGTGTCAGACAATTGAATATTGCGATATTTAGGATCCATATTCTCCTTGTTACTTATTTTCGATGGATGCTTATCTAAAGAATATTTTTTAACTTCATTAGAAGCAGGGACTGGGTTATTTCCTGAGGGATTGCAAGAACTTTTTATGTTTTGTGCTAATCTAAGATTGTTTATAACTGCTTCCATTGATTCATCAGTTGCCATATTAACTGCAATTTATTAGAAAAGTATTTTTTTTTAAATTTTCATCTAATGTGGCTAATTTTTGTTGAACATACTTATCTCCCTTTCAATCTGTGATAAACTCAATAAAGAATCATCCTTTTTCTTTTTAGCCATTTCACAAGCTGTTGCCAAATCAGTTCCACCAAGAAAAGATTTTCGAAATGTTTCACCCAATTTTGCATTTTGAACAGATTTATCACGTTCTGGTAGGGATGGTGAGATTTTCCCATCTAAGAAAACAAAATATAGTTGTATAAGCCTGAGTTTAATTTAAATAAAAAAAATAATGTTACAATTTATCACAGAATCATCGACCAGAGGCACTGGATCATGTTTCGGTGGACTGATTTTTGAGACGATGTTCTGTAGGTTCTCAGATCGTAGGTTGAAGAATTCGCCGATTGAAAAATTGTTTCTTGAATACCTGCAATTTAAAAACAAACGTGATTAACTGAATTATGCTGCAGGGATTTTCTCTTTTATGTGGATAAACCAAGCTTAGGAATCACCCTTTGTACTACTGTCTGTCATGTCGTACAAGTCATAATAGGTTATATCTATGTAAATAGAGTAAACCCTACTAATGCTGAAGGCGCACTTCTCAGCTGGGCCAAGAAAAATTTACCAAACTTAGCACAAGCAAGCGCTGAACTACAGCATGCAAACATATAATAAAGCAAGAAAAAGTAAAAACGAACACACAAAGAAGAGACACATAAGCAGTCACGCGAGTTTAAAAAGATTCTTTTTGAGAACATCCTTGCTTATGGTCACGCTAAAAAAGTTAATATTTTTGTTCACATTAATGAACATTCGATTTACGGGTTCAACTTTACCGTAATTGGTGTTAGACGAGATGATGTGTAAGAGAGGTGGCCCTCTCAATTTATAACGGCTCTATCTAAACCACGCACGGCGACTTAGAAAACCTGAATCAACCATTCCATTGAAGAGTTGATGAACGAATACAACATCGGCCACCTCACGACGCTTGTGGAGGGTGCTTAAGTTAAGTAACTTAAGTCGGTATTCGTATGATGGAAGAACTAATGGGTCTTCCAAAGGAAGATGATTCAGTGACAATCGAACAAACCTTCGCTGGACCGATTTAATTTTTCCAACGTGCGAAGAGTAGTGAGGAGACCAAACCTGGGACGCATATTCAAGTAATGGTCTGACTAGAGAAATGAAAAGCTGTTTAGTGATCAGGGTGTTGTTAAATTCTTTGGACCACCTTTTCATAAAACCCAGGACTAAACTGCCCTTGAAAGAAATATTGTTGATGTGAGTGGAAAAGTCCAGCTTACTGTAACATCTAATCCCTAGATCTTTGACATAATTAACACGAGGGGCCCCCTCATTGAAAAAGGAGTAGTTATAAATTACAGGATCACTTCTCCTACAAAAAGTCATGACTTCGCATTTACTAATATTAAGAACCAGGTTGTTGTTTACACACCAAGAGTAAAACGTGTCAAGGTCAACTTGCAAGAGTTTTCAATCCTCAATACTCTATATGTGACGGTACAATGTGATGTCATCAGCATAAATCAAGATTCTGCAGTGTCTTAACAAGGGAACAATGTCATCAATTGATAGAATGAAGAAGAGAGGGCCAAGATGACTGCCTTGAGGAACACCGGATGACGCCTCTATGGTTGCAGATTTGGATCCACGGAAATGAACTTGGTAGGTCCTGTTAGCTAAGTAGGACTGGAACCAGAATAGAAGGGCTTCCGGAAACCCTAACTTTCTTAGTTTAAGAATTATAATCGAGTGGGAGAGCTTGTCAAATGCCTTACTAAAATCAGTGTAAACAAAATCAGTTTGGCAACCGGAAACGAAGCCCTCGACAATATGTGAAGTGAACTCAAGAAGATTGGAGGTAGTGGAACGAGCAGCAAGAACACCATGTTGATTCGTTGAGATAAGCTTCTTGCAGATAGGCACGATTGCAGAATAAATGATTGATTCGAAAAGTTTCGGAATTACAGACAACTTCGCAACTGGTCTATAATTCGATATTTCGTTCTTGCAACCACTTTTGTGAATAGGAATTATGAACGAATTCTTCCAAAGAGTAAGGAAGAACCCTTTATCCAGGGATTTTTGAAAAAGGGTTTTCAGTGGGTTAAAGTTAAAGGAATGGGTTACCACCTCCGGACAAGGATTATTCTCTGAATTGAACCAATAATTAAGCAAGAGAGGAGGGTGGTAATTGTCAACAGACGACATGACTATTGGACTGAGCTCAACAGTCATGTCATGTCACCTAGTTACTCATCCCTAGTGTTCATCATACTCAGGATATGATCAACACAATAGATGAGAATATCATAGACCCATCGTCCAGTGTGATTATAGCAGCACATCAGGAAGAGATTCGATTTAGAAAGAGAGCAACAAGCTCGACGTCAAGGGGGTTAGAGAAACTAGGAAGCGAAATTGGGTAACAATTAAGATGGCTTGTACAAGGAAGAAGTACGCCACCCCCACGAGCTTCCGAGTCAGTGTGACGGTCCCTCCGAAAGACTTCGTAGGAGGAATCGAAGAGTTTCAGTGAATGCTATGACATCGAACCCACTAGCCTTCGATGCCTGAAGGATGTCATTAGTTTTAGACGTGGTCCCCCTTACATTCTGCTAGTAGAGGGAGAGCGACTCAAGTTTTTTAATATCTGTGGAGCTCTCAGAGTGGAAGCGTTTGCATGAGGAGTTCGAATACGGGTACGCGGAACAAAAAGCTTGGTAAGGACACCAGCAAGCCAGAACCCAGGGTCTAAAAATTTCTCGGCGGTAACAGGCGGTGCAGTCAAGACAAAAGAAGCAACAGGCTTGGAAGCCTTGATGACTTTTCTGCAAAAAACACTTCCAGGGTCTATAGATTTTCCAGGGTTAATATTTTTAAATATTCACAGATAGTCTCCGTCTTAGTTTCGGGAGAGAATCGAGAGATGAAAATATTTAAAGGTTTCGGTATCGTTACCAGAGGGGCACAGGGCTCCATTGGATCAGAAACTTCAGAGGCTGGGTGATCACCCACTATTAAGAGCTGCAGAGGTTAATTCCGAGACTGGCATAGAGGTCGACTCTGACTCTTGGGCCAATGAACTCACGGTGGCACCGACGGCTTGGCGATTTCGACCATTCTTACGGCTTTTACGACGCGCTTAGACTGGAAAATTGGGAACTTCATTGAGGACATCATTCTCCGTAAGAGAAGTAGCCGTGGAGCCGTGTGAAGAAGGAAACTGCTCTCCTAACAGCGGGACGTCATCAGATATTGCCCCGCGGGGGGAGTTTAACTTATCATAGACTCCTTCAAATTTAGAGGAAAGAGGACTCAGGGAATTATGATTTTGAGCCACTGCTACTGACAGCGATTCAATATCAGTCCGAATCCGCTTCGTACTTCTTTTAATATCATCTAATAAAGGATGAAGAGAGGCCGAGGAGCTAGAAGTGTAGGAAGAAGTGGCGACAGGATTAAGGATCGGCGAGAGTATTGTTGACGGCTCTATCGAGAGCTTAATGCCGAACTGCATGCTCTAGTTAGAAAGATAATAGATAAGAAAATTTTCTCCACCAGCTCCCAACGCTAACTTCGGTAATAGAAGAAGAGATTGCTCCCACGATTGTTGTTCTTACAAGCGATGGCAGGAGAGCAGAACAGAATTTATCTAAAGAGATAAGGCAAGAAAATTAGAATGTAATCTGGATGGCAAAAGTGGAAAGAGAAATGACCATGCTTTTGAGTGAAATCGCATGATAGGCTGATGCCTTAACCCCAAGGGTACTTTTACAGTTTTACAGACAGGGCACATATTCAGTATTTGATGGTTTCATAATTAAGCTGTCGTAGCTGTCTGTTTGATTTCAATTTTCTTAATAAATAAATAACTAAAAAAAAACTTACTTTGATAGATTCCCACTAAAATCGTTAACCATACTAATATCCACTGGAGATTTTACAGTCGGAATTGGTATATACTCCTGTGCCCATGAGCGTTCATCTGCTGCTAATTTCGAATTCATATTTTCGGCTGGTGTAAAGCTTTCACACAACAATTCAGAATCATTCACTTGCCGAAACTTATCCATCGATAATCCAGGATTACTAACAACAAATGAATCCGTTGATGCATCCATATCTGCAGTACGAGGCAGACTGAGACTCTCCCGATATGTTTGACTTAGGCTACGGATACTTGGGGCACAACTTGTAGCTAAAAGTTCTTCAACTGTTGGTTTTGGGTCAGGCTTATAAACAGTTGATCTTCCGGTCATTTCAGATGAACGAAAGGATAATGACGTTGATTGAGAACCAGTTGTGGGGTTGGATGCTTCGAAACTAATTGTATTGTCGGCTCTAAGTTCACTTATGTTAATGGCATTTTTACGTCCGTATTGTACATAATCAGTTTTATCTAAACCTGATTGAAAGAAAGTTGTTAAATATTGAAAATTTTGTTTTTTAATTTGAGTATAAAATTTACCTGGAGTTTTGGGTGGTTGCAGCGACCGTTTTAACCCTTCCAGTCCGTATTTGTTGATGAGAGATTCTTTAAAAGATTGATTTTAAAATTTTATTTATTTATTTTCGAGATAAATAGAAAAATGCGAGAAATATTGACTTTTGGGACGGCATTCATTCCGCACTATGTCCCATGAGGGATTAAAGGAGCGTAACTGACTATTCATTGTAAGAAAACATATTAAACATGTGGTAATGGAGTTTGATGCTATAAACGAACATGTAAAATAGGTGCAAGACGAAGATTCTTTAATTACTACATAATAAAAACACATAGCCTGATTGAAAATGCACCAGAAGAAAAAAAAGCATTATATGTATAGTGACCGTTATTTTCAGCGAAAAAATATGGACATTTAGAAAAGTAATGATTGAAAGTTATAAGTAGTATTAAGTATTGCCTCGGATCAAGGTTCTACTATGGGTTTTGACCGTCGCGACTCGAACCAGGGGCCGTATATGGTTTCTCGAGTCGATGGATCGACTCGACAAAAAAAGCTTCTCGATTTTCTCTAAGTTTCATATTTGACATTTCGACCAAATCGACAGATAAACGCTGCCATACAAAAACATCAAACTGTGTAATATTACTCTAAGTACAGCAAACCACGTATATTTAATTAAAATAGAAATTGTTAAAAGTTTATTGTATGCATAAATTGAGCTTTTTAATAAACGTCAAACATCTTTATCGACACGTAAAGAGACGATAACGTTGTCGATATCGTGGTGCCAAATGCAAATTATTATTTATCGACAGAAGTCGATATCGACTCGAGAAACCAAATACGGCCCCAGACCATCCGAACCGGGATGACAGGATAGTATGCGCCCTTGACAACATAGAAGGAAGTAAGTTGTCATCTGTGATGATGACCAGGTACCCTCCGTATAATTTTCTTCCGGTGTTCTCCCCTTCACTCTCTGTTGTAGTGATGTGAGGTATTCTGACTTCCATCTGCGCCAAAAACTCTGAAGCATTCTTTGCGTGTATCGCCACCTTCCAAATCGACTTAACTTGGTCTAGGGAACATCTACATCAGGTAAGGCGGTAGGCGGTGCTGGTGCTCCGATAAGGAAATGGACTGGCGTCAGGCCATCTAGGTCATTCGGGTCAGACGACAAAGCGCTGTATGAACGGGAATTTACGATAGTCTCAACTTGACATAATAGTGTGTTCATCCATAGAAATATAAATTAACACGGGCTGTGTCGTGTAAAAACCCTGTACGCGAGCGACCACATTAAAGGTAGCTTGTTTAAAAGGAAAGCAACAGTTTGCAAGTGGGACACAAATTGCCAAACTGCCAGGGGTAGCTTCTTGAGTGAATGGCGGCGTGATAAGTATACATGCGGGGGCGTAGATTTTATGCTAGGAACTTTAAACGCGGATCTGATTCTGATTCTGGGAAAGGAATTATAAAGTTAGTGGATTAGTTGTACAGGCAGAAATATGGTCATGCAATTCTTTGAGATATTTCTTCGCTCCTCACTTCTCGGCCAGTGCGATGAATTAAGTTGATGGTACCCGCGTAGTCCACATCTACTTTGGAAAAACGACGAGCAATGTTCACTCTTGGAGCCGGGAGATTACCCATAAGTTGTGGGACTTTGGGTGCACGATGGCGAAGACAGGTGATGCATTCGTGAGTCACCTTTGACACAATACTCCGCAATCCTACACTCCAGTAGCGCTGTCGCAACAGTCCTGACAGCAAGGTTGCTCCTGAGTGTAGATATATTCTATGCATCTCCCGCACCAACATGGTCACTACTGGTTGATGTTTTGACAACACTATGGGATGCCTGGTTGGTGTTGAAACTGACGTATTTTGTATTCGTCCCCCAATACGAATCAGGCCTTTGTTGTCTAAAAATGGGGTGAGGTTGGAGATCTTGGTTTTTAGTTTAACAACTCCCTTGGATGTCAAGTAGAAGCTCTTCTTTGAACGCTAAACTTTGTACACGTTTAAGGCAATTGAGATTTGCATCCGTTATTTCACTCGCTGACAAGTGCTCCAGATTTCTATTGCCCGTTAAAGACTTGCAGTTGGAACAGAACCGCAATATCCAAGCATGGATGTTGAGATTCGGCTAGCCATATCAGTAAAAGGGTCAACACTCAACAGCATTTTGTTGTACACAAGCTAGAGCAAATTGCTTTCTTTCTTCTGGTTTCACCTTTAAGGTATCTTGTTGAACGGTATTCGATGGCCATTTGCTTTCCTCACGGGCCTTGTCCCAGATTGCCAAGTCCTTAAATTGATTTGGTGGAACTCCACGAGAAGCTAAATCTGCCGGGTTGTCTTTTGAAGGGACATGTCTCCATTTTGCACTGGGAATGGTGTTCAAAATCTCGGTGGTTCTATTTGCGACGAAATTTACCAACGCCGAGGAATGTCTGAGCCAACACAAGACGATTGACAAATCTGTAGGACCCACCATGAGCTTCTCATTTAGAGATACTCCGGAAGTGGTATTGCAAGACCAATCCAAAACTATCCGAATCCGAATTGGAGTGTTTTGAATAATTGTAATTTCTAGCATAGCTGTAATGATGCAGAAATTTGGGTTTAGAGAACAAATTTATAATGATGTAAAAAAGGACAAAAAAGGACAGTTTTGAAAACAAGGACAATTTCCTCTTTTGTTCTTGAAAAAAATCCGAAAGGGCATCGTGTGAAAAAAAGCACTGTCCTCTTAAAATAAGGACGAATAGTCACCGTAAATGAAATCCTAGATGGATCGCTAAGACGCTGGGAAAAACGTAAGCCACCCTGCAAGACCTAAACGTTGCACGAAGAGCTACTCGAAATAGGGTTTTCTCCGACATCGCTAGAACTTTTAAACGCGCTTGGGCTGAACTTAGGTTATTAGGACCATCTACAAGATTTTGCCAAGTCATCTGCAAGATTTTCGGAGTAAAAAAATCATGCAATGGTACTTTATAGTTGAACGGATAGTGAGTTGAGTTATGAGATTGCCTTGTCAAAGACGTCCTAAAAATAACCATAGGAAAAGCAGTGGCCATT
Source organism: Thereva nobilitata (assembly GCA_963855945.1). Taxonomy (NCBI): domain Eukaryota; kingdom Metazoa; phylum Arthropoda; class Insecta; order Diptera; family Therevidae; genus Thereva; species Thereva nobilitata. The sequence goes on along the minus strand of OY979696.1, from coordinate 15,618,822 downwards.
AAAGACCAACTGGAAACAATCCTTTGCGAAGCGGAAGCTGTGGTGAACGAAAGATTAACAAAATCGAGCGTCGATCCAGAAGACCTTTCGCCTTTAACTCACAGCAAGTTCTTAATTTGGGAATTATTTATCTAATTCAGTCAAAGAAACTGAAGAACCAGTACGCTGACATCCGAGCAGCATGGAAGATTCGAGTTGGTTTTAAGTAATAAATTCGTGAAGCGTTAAAGACAGAAGAACATTCAGAGCTTGCGATTAGTTACAGTACAATTTTCTCCAATTACAAGGAAGGCGATATAATATTTGCACACGACCTAGGAGCATTTCACACCAGAAATAGTAAATATGAAATCTATGCAAACGACTCGAATATGAAAAATTCCAATCAGCTCGTTTGTTTCACTTAATATCGATAATTCCTTACCTCTCAATTTATTTAAATCTATTGAAGCATCACGAGAGCTGCAAATGAAAATTTTACATAAGAAAAATAATGAAATTAGCGAATAGAAACACAAACCTTCCCGATGTACAATTGCTCTCCATTTGTTTTGATGGTTAAAAACCCCTTTTAGCGATTTTATTTATATGAATACGCACTGCACAATGAAACAGTTAATAATATTATTTACTTGCTGAACAATAAAGAAAATTAATAGTAAAAAACACAACCAAGTTTTATTAAAAATTAACAATCAAAAACGTAACTGCTCCATATTTACAGTTACTAAAAAGTTTGAAAATTTTCTGACAGTTGTCTAATTACTTTTTTTTGTTTACAGGTGTTCAGGAAATGAGTTTTTTATACCATTCATGGTGAAGTACTGCCATATAATTTTAAGAAATTGAATATAATTTCAAGTTTTTTTTATAAAGAATTTTATTTTCAATTCGTACACAATTAAATTTATATTTACTTTCTTTAACCGTAGTTCCGCCTTCAAATTAAATTCTAGCGGGTCTTTTTATTCGATTGTTTTTTTAATTTTTTTAACATAACTACTTTATTACAATAAAGGCTGAAGTACAATGATTCCGTTCCGAACCGCACCGTAAGCGTACCGTTCCGTGGAGTTGGATAACTGGCTACAATACAGCCTATTCATTCCGTTTTTGACAACTATTAAGTTAAAAAGAAGTGAGTGCAGAAATAATAAAATGTTGTGTCCAAATAGAATTAATTTTTTTTATTAAAAATTTCAGGATATATTTTTACTAATTCAATTAATTTTTCGTCTTCCATATTTATGTTTTAAATTACCGACCACCAAATCGCACCAAATGAGGTTATGTCTTCCGACCTTTTCGTAAAAAGATGGAATTTGCTCATCTTTTCCATTCCGCACCGTTCCGAACCGTCCATTGTAGTCACCATTCCGTTTTCACGAACACTTCCAATGAAAATTCTAACAATCCGACTTTTGACATTTTTACGAAACGGTACGGAACGGAATGATTGTACTCCAGCCTTAAGCCGCTTTCCTCGTATTTTTACATAGAAAATTGAACTGTGTTTTCCTTATTGCTGTAAACACGCTAAGGGCGACCGACGCATCGCTGAACACAACGACTGTCAAAAACGAATAGAACACTCGGCTTTTTATGAAGGCGCACAATCTGCAGACGACCGAATCAATTAGAGAATGTCTACACGTTCAACTTTTCATTCAACTATTCGAAATTAAGAAGTTCCTTCTCTTTCGCTCGCATGTCGAGTTAGAAAGAGACTCGTCGTGATTCGAAAATTGAAGGCAACTAAAAGTTGGACGACAGTTTTCGTTCCAGTCCTAGTTTTTCCTTCAACTTTCAACTTTTTTTAAATTGAGCTAATTAATGTTTCAAATGTGGATTCATCCCTTTCATCAATTTCAGAATTTTGGAGAATAAGGCTGCGTTCTCATGGGCTGCATGCCGGACAGCAAAAGCTCGATTTCGGCTTGCCTTGGTGTAGTATTTAGAAATTTTCGTGAGAAGCTGCAAAAAGTTTGCCGCATAGCTGAATCTTCTCGTTCCCATGAATGCATCTCCGTGTTGTGAATCAGCTGTTTTCTGATAATTTTAGTGAGTGGCAAGTGTTAACTGAAATGGATTACTACAAAAATAAGAAGATTTTAGGGTAATAAATCATATTTTTGGGAAAGTTCACAAAATAGGCGGCAAGTACAAAACAAAAGTACGTAGATGGCATCGTTAGAATCGCCTTAGGGCTGGTTCTCCACAGAATACATTGGCAATTTGTATCAGGATTTAGGACACCTGAAGATACATTTTAGGGATGCCCGCAGTGATAGCCAGCATATCGTCGTGATCTAAAACGAAGCAAGATGTCGAATAAGTCGTCCTGTATTACTGGATCGTCGAATACTACCCGCAGTTTAGTGGTGCTGCTCTCCGGTTTTCAGACGCAGTGGTGTGGTAGAACATAGTACTTATCCAAACTAGAAAGGCTCGATACTCGCTCCATATGGTAAAGATTAACATATTCTGACATGAATTCTGCATACTGCTTTTGCAGCTCTGGATTTTGTGTTAATTTTTTTTTCTAAGCTGAGGGTCTTTTCTTTGAGATTTGAAACAAGCCAGGAGTAAAAAATATCGTCCAATGGAACGCAGCTACTAACAATCACTTCAAATAAATTTAGGTCTAATTCAAATTCTATTACAATACCACAACTAGCACATCGATCCGCACTAATCTACTACAATTTATTAGTTGTCAAAAAATTGACTTTTTGGCATAACCTAAAATCTTACGTATTGTGGCCGCAAACACATTTGTGTCGAAGTTTTATTAAAATATTGTCGATTAAAATATCATCAACAGTGCAGAAATTAAAAAGAAAATGGTTAAGACAAAAAAGGGCAAGAAAGAGATAGTGTCCGGTGACGAAATGTAAGTATTTCTATACAAAACTTTATGGAAAAAGATGTCGAGTTGTCAAAAGCAAAATTCTGCAACTTTCACTCAACATTTTATTTATTTTCTTTCCTTTTTATCATAATAGGGATAGTGATGTTGAAGTAAAGGAAACCGTCATATCAGATGATGAAGACGATAGTGGCAAAGGGAAAAAAGGTAAAAAGGAAAAGAAAAAAGCTGCAGGCAGCAAGAAAAAGGAATCCAAAACGGAAGACGATGCCGAGGATGATGTTGAACAGCTTAGCAAGTCGGTGAAGAAAGTTAATGTAAGTTCGAAAAAATCTAAGAAGGCTGCTTCCCAGTCAGATGATGATGAATTGAACGACGAGGCAACACCAGTTAAGAGCTCAAAGAAAGCCGGTTTCGATCTCTTAATGGAAGATGATGATGATGATTACGATGTTCCAGAGCCGCAATCCGATCCTGATGAAGATGTCGATGTCAAGCCTAAGAAGAATAGTAAGAAAGAAAAGACTAATGTAGAAGGGGAGGATAAGGGTAAAGCTGGAAAGAAAAGTAAAAAATCTAAGAAGAAGAAAGATGAAGACGATGAAGATCTAGATAAAGTTTTGGCTGAATTAGAAATGGAATATACAGGTGTGAAGAAGGAGGAGCTGGTTGTTGCAACTCCGGATGATATTGAAGAAGAAACGTCTAAGAAGAAGAAAGATAAAAAAAAACCGCAGCCAGAGGCCCCAGAATCGATAGAGGATGTTGATGAGAAGGATGAAGGTGGCACAGTTAAGACGGCAGCTCAAAAGAAAAAAGAGAAGAAGGAACGGCAGAAACGAGAAGCAGCTTTGGCCAAACAAAAACAAGCTGAGGGAAAAGGGCCGACTCCTACAGTAGAATCCGCGCCAGAACCAGAAGAGTCTGCACCAACACCACCAATCGAATCTGCATCGACAACAGCCGAAACCGAAGCGGCGGCTGAGGAGAACAGAGAATTATCAGCTGAACCAGACGATGGTGATGATGGAAAGAAAGACAAGAAGAAAAAGAAGAAGGGTAAATTGAGTAAAAGAGTGTAAAGTTGTAATATTTATTAAATCTTAAATTTTTAGGCAAAAAGGAAAAGGAAGAAGAAAAAGAGAAAGATAAGAAGAAAGGCGTAAATAAAGCTATGGTGGCAGCTATGCAAGAACGTCTCAAGAAAATGAAAGAGGAGGAAGAACGCTTGCGGCAGGCAGAGGAAGAGCGTATCAGGCTAGAAGAGGAACGTGAAACTCAACGACTTGAGGCAATTCGCTTAGAACAAGAAAGAAAAGAAAAAAAGAAGCAAAAGGAGGCAGAACGAAAGGCTCGACTGAAGGCTGAAGGAAAATTGCTCACTAAAAAGCAGAAAGAAGATCGTGCTAGAGCTCAAGCTATGTTAGAAGCACTCAAAGCTCAAGGTATTGCCATTCCTGATCCCAACGAAGAAAAGCGACCCGTGCGTCTAGGTACAAGACTTCGTCCCAATAAGAAAAAAGGTCCAAAAACCAGCCAAGAGCAGGAAGGAGATAATCTTGAAGATCAGGGTAAATCTGAAGACACTTCAAAAGACACAACACCAGCTCCAGAGGATCGGAACGAAGAAGATGATGTTAAAGATGAATGGGACGCTAGTTCCTCGGAAGAAGAAGAAAAGTCTGATGAGAAATCAAAACCAGGAACGGATGCCCAAGCAAAATCTCAATCGGAAAAATCAAAATCAAAACGAAAGCAGCAAGAGTCTGAAAGTGAATCCGAATCATCAGACGATGATAATTCGGATGATGATAACGACAGTGTTGATGACAAACGCAACGATGCCGAGGCTAAGCGTGAACGTGCTCTCAATCGTATTGAGAAACGACGACATGACAATGAACTAAAGCGAACCGCTGAAGATTTACGTGCAGCTGTCGTTTGTGTACTGGGTCATGTCGATACTGGTAAAACGAAAATTCTTGATAAGCTTCGGCGGACGCATGTTCAAGACTCGGAAGCTGGTGGTATTACACAGCAAATTGGTGCCACAAATGTTCCTATCGATGCAATCAAGGAACAAACCAGAATCGTTAAAGGAGCCGCCGATTTCCAGTATAAATTGCCTGGATTATTAATTATAGACACTCCTGGCCACGAATCGTTCAGCAACTTACGAAGTCGTGGCTCATCTCTCTGTGATATTGCAATTTTAGTCGTTGATATCATGCATGGCCTCGAGCCGCAAACTATTGAATCGCTTAATCTGCTTAAAGCTAAGAAGACGCCGTTCATTGTAGCCCTTAATAAGGTTGATAGATTGTACGATTGGCAGACATCGGTGAGAAAGGATGTTCGTGACACTATCAAATCTCAGCAGTCCAACACACAGCTGGAGTTTACACAACGCGCAAAAGAAGTTATTTTACAATTTGCCGAGCAAGGCATGAATGCCGCGCTTTTTTATGAAAATCCAGATCCGAGGACATATGTTTCGTTGGTCCCGACAAGCGCGATTACTGGAGAAGGAATGGGAAATTTATTGTACTTAATCGTAGAATCATGCCAGAATTTGCTCGTGAAACGACTGATGTTCAGTGAGGAACTACAAGCGACTGTTTTGGAAGTTAAGGCAATTCCTGGTCTTGGCACGACCATAGATGCAATTCTTATTAATGGAAGACTGCGAGAAGGTGATACTATTGTGGTTGCTGGCACTGACGGGCCTATTGTCACTCAAATTCGGTCCCTACTGATGCCGCAACCACTTAAAGAGTTGAGAGTTAAGGTATTGTCCTTCAAAGGAATAAAAAAAGAAATAATACTAACAAAATTTACCTTTTTAGAATGCATATGTAGAGTACAAAGAAATCAAAGCTGCTCAAGGTGCTAAAATTGCTGCCAAAGATTTGGAGAAGGCGATTGCTGGTATTAATTTACTGGTGGCTAATAAACCTGATGAAGTTGAAATATGCAGGTTCGTTTACTCTTGAAATATTTTTGTTTTTTTTAGTAATAAAATTCGATTTTTCGTTTGATTTATCACAGGGACGAAGTTGCAAGAGAATTGAAGCATGCTCTTAGTCATATTAAATTAAGTGAACGTGGTGTCTATGTTCAAGCATCAACTTTAGGTTCTTTAGAGGCTCTTTTGGAATTCTTAAGGACATCTAAGATACCGGTAAGTACCTTATATGTTTTTTTTATTTAATAACAGCGCTGTGAAACGTGATCCCTGTTGTCACATGCACAGTGTGGTTTCCGCAAAAGGAGTAGTTGTGAAATTGCATTGCTGAAGGAGAATGTTTTACAGAAGAGAGTTTCAGCAGAGATGTCTCGAATTGGGAATACGTCAGGCCATACTGTAAATATAAGAGAAGATATAAGGGTATCCACAAGATGGTTTCACTAGATCCATATGGATATGGTAATATCAAATTTTTGGAAGCCTCAAAGCTTCAAATGGAGATTTGGTATGTTATGAAACTTTGGACTTTTGGCAACCAAGGCACAATCGAGAGCACTCGTTGCCAGTGCCGCGGCCAGACAATTGGGGGCCCTGTGCAAATATTCAGCGAGGGGCCCCAGAGAGCCCAAAAAAAATTTTCGCTAGCGCATTTTCCTTCTTACGGACCCGTCCCGCGACAGAATAATGGCCCATAGCTGATTTGTGTGGCCCATTCCATTCCATTCCATTCAATGCAAATAATGAATTCAAATGATATTTATTGCAAAAAAAATGTTCGGTCGCTTCGCCCGCGCGGCCCCAAAATCACGGGGCCCTGTGCAGTTGCACACCCTGCACATATGCCAGCCGCGGCACTGCTCGTTGTAGTCTTTATTGATCAAAGGCTAGAAGTATTTCTTGGTACAGCACGAATACCAGCATGAGATAAGCTGTCTTCGAAATTGAACGCTAGTCTACGTAAGGGAGTGGATATGTAAGGCCTAGAAATGCCTGTACTAGCTTTACACCAGATTTTTGATTGTGTAACTCGTCGTCGTTCTGTTGGTTTCTCGGTGTACCACCGGATCAACTCCTCGTCGTTCTGTTTGTTTGTCGGTGTACCACCGGATCCGTCGTTCTGTTTGTTTGTCGGTGTACCACCGGGTCAACTCTCCGTGGCTTGTCGGTTTTCGGTTTGTCGGTGCACCACCGGATCAACTCCCCGTCGTTCTGTTGGTTTGTCGGTGTACCACCGGATCAACTCTGGCTTCGTCGTTTTATCGTTGTTGTTGTTTTATCGTTTAGTTAAAGCGGTGGCGCACTGTTCATTCTATGTTTACAGCGGTGATGTACTGTTTCTTTACATTCATTTTGACCCACTTCCATATAATCGATCAACTTCAAATTTTGCACATGTATATAGCTCGCGGGACACTGCAATCGGATGGCCGTTTCAAGATGGTGGACGAATTTTGCAATTGCGTTTCCCGACTCACGACATGGGTATCAAATGAAAGGGTATGACAAGTTGAATGTAATTAGCTGTGTAGCGTCACTCGAAATTCAAAATGGCGGCCAACACAGAATGGCGGAAGACATATAATAGACTAAAATGTGGACAATATAACCTATCAACTTCAAATTTTGTACATATGCATAGTTTGCGTGACAATGCAATCTGATGCAAAATCAAGATGGCGGTTCCAATATGGCGGGCGAATTTTTCAATTGTATTCGCCAGCCCCCCGACATGGGTATCAAATAAAAGGGTATGACAAGTAGAATACTATTAGCTGTGTCCAAATTCAAAATGGCGGCCAACACAAAATGGCGGATTACCTTTTTCTTTACAACACCCTCGGTATGGGTATCAAATGAAAGGGTATGACGAGTACTGTACAGTAAACTGTGTGACGTCACCACAAAATTGCGGAAGACGTATAATAGACTAAAATATACTAGAAAATAAAATTATATAGTTAAAAAAAACAAAAAAAAATAATTTTTGTTGTATAGTTTTTATTGCTCCAGACAATATATGGGAACAACCTACCTTTCGAAATCAAGCTCAGAATTAAATTAATGAAGCTATTGGTAAATATAACATACTTAAATGTAAAAAAGTGTGAGGCGTTAACGAAAAGCTGCAATATTAAAAAAGTAAGAATATGGGTAAAGTGCGCCCCATGTCTTTAAAATATAAAGAATTAAAAAAGAGTATATTTTTTCAATACTGTCGATTTGCCCCTATCTAACTACGCTCATGCGGACCTGCTGGAGCTGTTGGTGGGTTATCTGACTGGCCGCAGTGCTCACCGTATGAGTTGCCCCCACATTTCATAAAGAAAACCAACTGGAAAGACTCCGGATAAAATAGTGTAAAGAGTTTGCGTAGTAGTTTAGCCAAGGGTGAGCAACATTTTTCAGGAACCAGTGGGGTATGTCACTTGAATTGAAATTGATAGTTATTGACGACAAAACAGACTGAGAAAGGCACGAGTTATAAGATTTTTTATCATCGCTAATTGTCAAGAATTTAAACATATATTACGTTTACATGATTTACTTGAGTTCTTGACTTGAAATTTATTTATTAGTATATTTGAAGTCAGGACGAGTTTACATGCATATTTTGTTACTTGAAAACTACTTCAAGTATACTTCAAGTAAGCATGTAAACGTAGTAATAGAAACATATTCTTAATTTTATCTGCTAAGAAAAACAGTTTATGATTTAAATTTAAATTTGAAAACGGATGCTGGATGAAACGAATACAACACAGAAAGTTTCGCTCGTAAGACTCCTCGATCCAAAAGTAAACTTAAAAATAATTCTCCTTACATAAAATGAATTTGATACACAAAACCTTAATCCAGAAGTAATTCCATCCGTGCTCTTATTCATTAAAACGGAAGTCATGATCGCATCGAAGGAAGTTTCGCTTTAATTCTCCACCGAAAAAAAAAAGTGTTTGGCCAAAATAACAATAATCCCAAAATCCGATTTCAGTTTTTTGTTTGTTATAAATTTAATCCAAGACGAGAGAATGAACAATAAAATCTGCATCTGGCTGCGTTATCCAAAAATATCCTCTATAAATAATAATTCTAATTAAAAATCCCAAAAAAACATTGAGAAGTTAACCGAAAACTGAAAATATGTTCGATCATTGATCCCTGGAAGTTCGTTCAGTGAAGATGACACAGTATACACCATGCCATCTTCTTCCTTCCTCGAGGAGATATTTTCTTCATATTTTCTCTAGTTGACGATTTGTTTAACCTAAAGACATCGCGCATTGCCCATCGGAGCACACACATCAACAGCCTTTTAAGAGATGCCCAAGATATCTACCAGAAAAGATTCAACAAAAATCTTTAGAGTAATGCGCGCATGGAAGTAGCAAGATGACGCATCCTTAAGGCCTGCGCGCTCCGCTTATGCACATATTTTTGTGGGGCTCATTCCTTACTGATATTTTCGATTTCTAGGCCCATTTGCTCCCTTTTGTGACCTCGATGCGTACGTACGAAAGATAAGTTTTGCCTCCACTTCGGCATCGCCCAGTATTTTTAGGCACATCCATAATAATTATGTTTTAAAGACGGACCGAATCTGTTTATTTCGAGAAGATCGTCTGCGCTAGACCAAAATAGATCTCGTCGAACGTACAACGTGTGTGTTTCGATAAATTTTTATGTGTTTATTAATATTTTCTTTTCTCCATGATGGCGTTTTTTTTTGGTTTGTTTTTGAATTTATCGTGAATTGATTGTGTATGGACGTTACTTAAAATAGATTTTTGTGTGTTTTTTGAAATTTATAGTAGTTTTTGGCGAAGAAAGTTTTTGGGCTCATGCAACGATCGGCTGCAGTACTGCATACCAATCGATCTTTTTGTGTATCAAACTAAAATATTCTTAGATAGATATTGCACAGATCAACACCAAATTAGTCCGAAACAGTTTTTTCATGATTTGACGTGTATGAGCCATCCACCTTTTTCAGAAATCCCATTCCGGTAAAGGAGTCTTTGGAGAGTAGCTTTGCAGTTTAGTCGTTTATGGTAGAGTCTACAGGCTTTCACAATCCTTCCTCCATGCAATCCTTTAGAAACTTCTCAACTCCTTGTTGTAGGCATAGAGTGAACCTATATTCATCCCAATGCCTATCATGTTTTGCCCTGTTGAACAATGTCCTAACCTACGAATTGCAGCTAATCTGTCGTTCCACCAGGGCACTTTACGCGACGACTGAAAGGAAGAGACAGTGTTGCCTGTCATGGTAAGAGGAGATCAGCACATCCATCACTCACTGAGCTGATAGAAGCGGCAAGCAAGGGGGCCTCGGTAGTCTAGGGAGTAAGGCGCCTGGTTACCATCCCAGAGGTCCCGGGCTCGAATCCCGGCAGCACCACGGTCCTTCGCCTTTCCCACCTTCTTTCTTCTTCCCTCTTTACATTCCTCATTCCTCCTGTCATAGCCTTCCGCTGGCACTGCCTCGCTCCACCAGCGCATGTCATCGGTTGGTTGATGGGATTCAACTCGTTTCAGGAGGCATAACGCTCTAGTGAGTTGTTTCTCGTTGCCCCGATGCCCGAGTCGCGATAGAAATAGTTGGGAGTAGGTGGTTGTGGCAGTTCCTTCCTCCACTTCTCTCTTTCCCTTCACTATCTATCGACTAGAGCTTGCTGTTCGACATTGCACTCTATACGAAAAAAATAGATTGTCGACAGTACAAAGGGCTTTCCCTGGGCTCTAGTCTTCCACATAAAAAAAAGCAGGTCTGATTTCGAGGCCAAAAGCCCCTGAAACTTAGACCAGTTGGTTTTCTTAGGAACCAGGCAAGAGGCGCAGTATGTGGGAGGCTCACAATTTCGAACTTAATATGCAGACGGTCTGAGAGTGAGGCCTTGTCCAGAATATGCCCCGCATCTCCGTTCATATACTAGTTTACTTGAGCCTGTGGTAAGTCCTCTCTGACTTTGCCAGACATCGGTTACCCAAGGCTCCTGAATAAGAGCGAGGGTAAGATGTCTCTTCACGAAAGTCTTGCCCAGGCTGGAGGATGCCCCTTTCGCATGGTGCAAGTTCACTTGGAGTGTCCTTATAGCGCTCATTTTTCTCCAAGGAGCGTTCAACAAGTCCGGTCTTCTTGGCTTGTCTAGTACCCTTTGACCTACCGCCTTTGGCCTTGGGGAGTGCTGATTTGTCCCTTCCTCCGACTCCAGGGTCGCCAGGTATGTTCTTTCTCCGCCCCACTGTTAGCTCCGCCACAGGCTCTTTGACGCTTGCTACAGATGCGCGACCGGATCGGGAACAACGCCAGATGCTTCCGGGGTCGATGCGAGTGCAGCTCCGTCGTCAAGAGTCCCTTTGGCCATGGTGACGGCATTAGTGCAGTCCTCGGTATCACCAGAATCATAGGGAGGTGCCATTTCAGATCCTGTGGTCTGCGCGTCACCCAACTAATCCTGCCCTTGTGGGGATCAACTCTCCGTCGTTCTGTTGGTTTGTCGGTGCACCACCGGACCAACTCTCCGTCGTTCTGTTGTTTTGTTGGTGCACCATTGGATCAACTCTAGGTCGTTCTGTTGCTTTATAGGTGTACCACCGGATCAATTCTCCGTCGTTCTGTTGGTTTGTCGGTGCACCACCCGGATCAATTCTCCGTCGTTATTTTGGTCTGTCGGTGTTCCACCGGATCAACTCTCCGTCGTTCTGTTGGTTTGTCGGTGCACCACCGGATCAACTCTCCGTCGTTCTGTGGTTTTGTCGGGGTACCAACGGATCAACTCCGTCGTTCTGTTCGTTTGTCGGTGCACCACCGGACCAACTCTCCGGCGTCCTGTTGTTTTGTCGGTGTTCCACCGGATCAACTCTCCGTCGTTCTGTTGGTTTGTCGGTGCACCACCGGATCAACTCTCCGTCGTTCTGTTGGTTTGTCGGTGCACCACCGGATCCCCTGTCCCTCGTTCTGCTGGTTTGTCGGTGTACCACGGGATCAATTCTCCGTGGCTTGTTGGTTTTCGGTTTGTCAGTTTACCACCGGATCAGCTCTCCATATTTCTGTTCATTTGTTGGTGCACCACCGGATCAACTATCCGTCGTTCTGTTGGTTTGTCGGTATACCATTGGATCAACCCTCCTTTGGATCTGACCAGTCATCTGGCTAAGGAATCAACGCTACCACTGTGTGATTTCAACTGCTTCCAGCAGGCAACCGCCGTCCTTTTTATATCTGTGGCGCACTGCTTGCCTTGTTGATTCTGTTTAGTCTCGTCGTTTTATCGTTTAGTTACAGCACTGGCAGACTGTTTATAGTACGTTACAGCGGTGACGTACTTTTTCTTTACATTCTTGTTTCATCAATTTATTCCAATTTCTTTACTACACCACTCCTAAAGGCTGTTGCTGTGGGGTGATGAAACACGAGTCAATACATTGACTCAATTCTTACTTCAATTGTCAGTTGATAGGGCCTCAATCCCGCAAACTTCACTCTGATCCCTCCATTGGCCTATCAACTGCCAATTGAAAGTTCGAATTGAGTCAATGCATTGAGTGGTTTATCATCCACAAAACGTGCTTCCTCGTGTATTTTGGTGCATAACAATTAAAAATACTACATTTAAAGTGAAAAATTAGGAAAAAACTCCAAGAATTTCCATTAAAATTAAAAATCCCCCAAAAAATATTTATTTACATTTGTTTTTCCCTCGTGCTTCTACTCCGCACTTGAATGCGACGCAATAACGCGCGATTGAAACTCTCTCGGAAGGCGCGCATCATCATAAAATTTATTTTAGAAATGGCTCCGATCGTATCACTTTCACGTTTTTAAGTGTCGTTACACACCAGATACCAAAAAAAATAAAAAATTCTTTTAGATAAAATTGAAAGCCACAACGAATCGACACGGCCGTGTTCGCCTGGCGTGGTGGTGTTGGGAAGCTTTTCTAAAAATAAAGGGGGCCCCCAACTCTCGGCGTGTGATATCCTGATAACGAACTTTCGTTAATTAGTCAAGCAGAAAACTATCGAGGCTGGTGTTGTCTCAAAAAACGATGAAAAAAAAATTCCATTCAAGTTTTCCATTGAATTTTCCAACCCGATTGGCTGAATGGGGACCCACAGAGCTGCCTTCCCTGCGCGCCTGCCGCCAGGTTTGGGTGCTGGGAGGTTCATTCAAAATTCGAAGCCCCATTGAGGTACTCTTTTAGCAAAGCTACGCCACCATTGTGTTCCGCCGCGCGGCCATGTACTCCACTCGGCATGAGAGGTTGAGCCGTTTTGGGGGCGAATTTCGCAAGAGGCAGGAAAGTGACGAAGAAGAAGAAAAGCGGGTTTTCAGCGTATGCCTAGAAAAAGACACAAAGCGCCCGCTAGGTGTGAGTGTGTGTAGTTATATGTTTGTTTTTGCTTTATGCACGCACACACACATGCTCATCCGTATGCATATATACAAGAGATGATCCGATTTTTCATGAATGAAACGCTACCGGCGAAGTATGAAGGCCGAAGAAGAAGCGGAGCGAAGCTTTTTGCCCATTCTTGAAGGGGGGTCTACTTTCCTGGGGTACACAGTGGCGGAGAATTGTGTTGTTGTAGGGTAGGTGCACAGGAAGTAGGTGGAGGCGCGGGGGCGTGCGCTAAAGAAAAACAAAATACGTCGCCACGACAGTCACCTATTGATTTTTCGCCCGTCGCTCATTCATAGCTCGTTCATTCACTTCGGCGTGCCGTGCCTGTGCTGTGACTCCGTCGTCGTCGTTCGCCCCAAAGCGGTGGGCCAGGCCAGGTCTGGCTTTTAGCTTCATTCAGCTGCAGCCGTTGCGTGTCGCTTGCTCCACTTTTGTTGCTCATAGATAATTGGAAGCCCCCCAGTGGATGGGATGAATACCGCCGGCCTGCGGGTTGATTGTAGGGGTTGGGGGGCCAGGGGGAGGTGATGGTGCGGCAAACTGGGCGAGAGGTTGATTCAACATTTTCAATGGCGGCAGCTTTTCATTGCTCTATTTTCATTATTTTTAATCCAAAGTGAACAGCAGCAGAGCAACATCGAGAGCTATAATAAAAGCATTGAATAATCGCCTGCTGGTGGTGCTGATTCTGGCTGCTGCTTGCTATCGAAGCCCCCTCCCTCCACATTTTGCGATTAGTGCAGCTCTTTGCTACTCACAAATCATAGTTCTGCCACTCGCGTAATATATTACGGTAGATTCAATATCATTTTGTAGTCCTTTTGTGGCACCTTTCATGTTCCACAAGATCCGAGTTTTATTGAAGCCCCATTACTTCCTGCGTGGCACACAGTCACGCGCTATGTTCCAGCCGGCAAAGCCATCACCAAAAACCTATTTCCTCTTATGTAAATGCAATAAAGCGCGAATGGCGAACGTTGAACGCGGAGTGATATGGAAAATGGGAAGCTTACGTCATAACCCAAGAAATAAGTCCCACTTCATGTAAGATTGACGCTACTGCTGTTGCCGCCATTGTGGGTACCCATTTCTTCTGCTGTAATTCAGACCTGGTTACAGCATACCTCCGCTGACATACCGCCTTTCAAAACGGATGACGTTTGGGTGCCATTTTTTCTCTGTGTTGTTTTTTTATTTTTTTTGTGTTTTCCGCAGAATTAATGAGAAGATCATGAGAACACGGAAGTTTTCGTGAATAGTAAAGCCATACTAGTGACATCATAGTTTTTTCGTCTTAGTTTACTAGAAAAGCGGTAACCTGATTAATAATTCGTTGTGGGTTGGCTTTTCCTCGGAAATGCTGGTGACATATTAAAATTTTCAGTAGAATTTTAGCTGATTTTGGAGGGTTTCGTGATGATCTTGCTCTTTTCATTCAAATATAAGTCAGAATATTTTTTTAATACAGATTTATTGATGATTTTTAGGAGTACAACCGATTTCCAATAGATGGCGCTAGCAGTAAAATACTGGGTAAAAATGTCAGATCAGAAACGTCAAATGATAACATGGGGATCTGTCAACTTCGTATCATTACATTTGTGAATTTTTATCGACGTCATATATTTTTTTGTGCCTGAAAATGTCGAACTTTGAGCCAGATGATCATCATTTGCGAGAAGTTTTGCTTTTTGCCTTCAATTCGAAAAAAAAAACTGTGACTGATGTGTGTCGAATGATTGTGTAGAAACTTATGGTGTGGCTTCTACTAGTGAAAGAAAGAGTCGTGAATGGTTTCAATTCTACAAAAGTGGTAAAAAAGGTTGAAGACGCAGAATTGGAGGCATTACTGGATAAAGATCTATGTCAAACGCAACAAGAACTTGCAGATTCATTAGGGGTGACTCAACAATCCATTTCACATCGTTTGATAGCCTTGGGAATGAGTGCATGAGTTGACGCCAAGAGATGTCGAACAACGTTTCTTCACGTGTGAACAGCTGCTCCGATGGTAAAGAAGAAAGGGGTTTGGTCTCGCATTGTGACTGGCGATGAAAGGTGGATCCGTTACGATAATTCAAAGTGAAAAAATCATTGCGGCGCCGCGGCCATGCATCAACATCGTCGGCCAAGCCAATCATACATAGCTCGACGCACATGCTCTATATTTTGTGAGACCAGCTTGGCGTGGTATATTATGAGATGCTGCAATCGGGTGAAACCATCACAGGAGCTCGCTACCAAACACAACTAGCCGAGCAGAGTATTTAAGGCAAAACCGAGCCGAGCATTGAAAGGACGGCCACAATTCGAGCAAAAACATGGCAAAATGATTTTGCAGCACAACAACGCTTGGCCACATGCTACTAAAGTCGTTAAAACCTACCCCACCCACCGTATTCTCCAGACTTGGCCCTTTCCGATCGATGACGCATGGCCTGGCTGAGCACCATTTTAGTTCTTACGGAGTGACCAAAAATGGGGTCTCATAAGAAGAGCAGTTTTTTCAACGCGGAATCCGTAAGCTGACAAAGAGATGGGAAAAAGTTATGGCTAGTAAGTGGTGGAAAATAGAACATAGCTGTCCCATTAGCCAATTGCGCACAAACTGTTCGGCCGTAACGCCATCTTCAAATCGTTCTCCTATTTCCCCGTAGTTACTTGGGGTATTGACTGTAACGTGGTGCTCAAGAGGTTTGCCAGTGTAATTTAGTTAGTTTATCATGAATTAGAGCTTCTGAATGTGACCACGCATTGTCAGGCAGAAAGTGGATATCGTTTGATGCTACAACCAGTCTTGGCCTCATTCACCAGCTGGCAGTAGTAGGCCGCAGTTGCTGTTCGTCGAGCATGTGCGAAGTCAAACAGCACCACACCTAAGTGTACGAGTCCAAAAAAACACAGTAGTGCCCAAAACTTTTTTTTGGCTGACAACCGAGCTTTGGCGTTGTCGGTGCCGCATTCCAATTTTCCTTCATTCTATACTCGGTTCCATGTTCCGTCCTTGGTACAAAATAGGCCTAAACTTGGACGCATACCTTACACAACAATATCGGTTGCCCTATACTCACATAACAAATTCGTCACAGTTCACCATATGGTTCAGAAAAGCCTCCCCTTTTTGTTCAAAGCATTTCAGAAGTCGCTGAAAGATGTCATTCCGCATATTCTTTTAGGCCACGCTGAGAAGATGTGGCATTGAGCTTGGTATGGGCACTTCCAACACTGGAAATCTTGCTAATAAGTAAGCATCGATCGCCTTTCAGAAGGTCACGCACGGCCTGAATATTGTCTTCTTTGACGCTGGACCTCGGGCTCTATTTATGACTTTGATTTCTCATTTTATCACGGGCATTTCGAAACTTCTGGGACCAATCGAATATTTGGGTTTTACTCAGAGTAGCATCACCGAACTGTGCTTAGAGGCTTGGAGAATTTCGATGGATTTCGCACCTCGCTTCGATTCTTCGGCACGCTACGCTGATTTATTGCACCACGTGCGCAATGAAGAGACAATATTGGGCTTATTCATCACGATCCACGGATCGTTGGTCGTGATATCCAAATCGTACAGAGTCTTAAAGATATAGTTCTGTGGGTTATGTAACTATTGCCTTCCAGCGTTACGATTAAGCTGACCGATCGATTTAGCTTGGCTTCGTCGTCGCGGCTAAAACTTCAGCACATCAATTAAATATCCATTAATGCCGTTTGATTACCTGGTATGGGCCTTCGTATGGAGCTTCGAAAGTCTTTCATACGTGGTCGATTCATAAGGTTCATGGCCGAAGGCCCAAAGTGTAGTTGCCACAACCCTTGACTTCCTTCCTCCTAGGATGACCTTCAGGGAGGACGTTGCCATCAAAATGCTCTTAAAATTAGTGCGGGGAAAGGGAGCCCTCCCTCCCTTTCCCGCCCTTTGATATAAGGATTGTCATCGACGCCTTCAAAAGATCAGAGGGCGTCGAGGCAAGGATTTATTTAAAGACCACCAAAAATTGTCCTTGTCCTTTAAACAAGGCTGTAGTATTGATATTTTCATAGACAGCCAGGTCTCCAACAACCAACCACAACCACCTACCTGTCTAGCTGTGTAATTGCCTGCCTGTATAGCTGTCCACCTGAGAGCTCCATATATGATATGGAAGATGAGGGGTGTCCCAACCTAACAACATTATAATTTCAATTACAGATCTCCCACAAGACCTACCCAACACAGCGAAGGTTAACTGCACATTTCCACAAGATCATAGCCAAGACACGGCGAAGTTCAACTATAGATTCCACACCAGATCCAGATTCGATCCCCAGTGTGAAAGCTCAACCAGCATAAATGCTCATCTAAGGCACATCCAAGAATTGGACGTGGATCCAATTCCCTCGCAAAATCTTACAGAAGACTCCCTCACATGAAAGGTCATCCAAGACACACGGAAGCGAAGTTCGACTAGTTTCAAACAGTGGCACCCACACCCAAAGCCCACCGCAAAAAGCTGACCTAAGCTTGTCCCAGATAAAGCTCACATCAGAGTTCACAACCGATGATGCCACTGGTCCAGAAAGCACATATCCCAATTACTGATCGAAAAAATCACGTAGTGTATTTTTTTGAACGACCATTTTCATAATAGTCTTCGATTAACTTTATGCGTTGTTCGGCTGTATCCATGCCTCAACTTAAAATGAACTCACGACGAGGAACATTTGATGTTCAGACATATTTCCCTATCGGAATGGGGATATCCCTAAAAAAACCCTTTTGATGGGAACGAAAAAGCCGACCACTTAGCCAACCAGGGATACTTCGTGGCTCTGGGTGGTTAACAGGCCAATGGAGAGGGACAAAAACGTTATTTTTGACTACCATCTGGTTTTAGCCAGCTAAACTGACGACCTGTTTTATCTCGAGGCAGCGTTACCGTTCTACTACATATGTAGTAGTTTTACTACCTTTTTAAAAAAAATTGATAATCTACTACACTACTACCTCAAGTTATCATTCTACTACCTTTTTTTGATAATTCTAATATTTTTTATTTATGGCTAAATCGATCGCAGCCCACTCGTTACTCGCTGTCAGAAACATGTTTCCATTCCATTCTGTTATTTTGTTTAATTTTGTATACGATAAATATTAAAACCAGAAAAGGCAAATTCTCCTGAATACCCATCTATCACCAATTTTATTAAGTCGTTTTCGCATATAGTTAAAGCCTCTAATTATGATGTGGAACAAATTTGTACTGAGTGGAGGCTGCTTAAAACATTTAGTGATAACTTCCAATTTGCCTGTCGAAGAATATTGGTATGAAATATCTAAGATAGAAAATGCAGTAGGAGAGTTTTCATTCGAAAATCTTTGTCAATTTGTTTCTGACTTGTAGTGTTATAGTGCAGCAGCCGAGTGTGCATTTTCGAAACTCAATAGGATTAAAAAATAAAAAACAAACCGCTTAGGCACAAACAGTAAGCTTTATTATGGCTGCAGATGAACTACGAAATCACATTAAAACCCACATACTTTACGTTGATTATGGCAATATAATATAAATACGGCAAAACAATGAATACTCTTAATGATAAAATATATGCGTAAATGTTCATAGTGCTAATGGGGTATTTTAAAATAGATTTGAAATCAAAAAATTTACTACCTCATTTTTCAAAAAGGTAGTAGATTTTACTACTTTCAAAATTCATCTTGCGGTAACATTGTCTCGAGGACGACTTGCCTTAGTTAGAACAAAGGAAGAACAATGGGCCTACTAAACAGATTCCGAAGGGGTATTGCCAGAATTACCCCACTTATCACGGGACATTGGCCCATAGGAGACCTGCAAAACTGGTTATCAGCCACACACAATCTGTTGCCGAAGCTGCGTGAGACGAATGGGAGAGAAACACTCCTTCAATCTCTCTGTGTAAATATTTGGTTCTAGTCAAATCCTGGTAGCACACACTAGGCAGCTATGTTCTTGAAGAGTTAAAAGAGATCTCTAGACTAGGGGTCGAGTACTGATAAGCTTCCTACAGCTCCTCCTACTCTACAGGGTGGCTTCAAGCATCCACCACAGTCTGTCAAACAACCATCAAACCTTAGCTACATGAACTGTAGCATCCAAACGTCGCGTCAAAGCATTGGTTGAGTCGTTGATCGTACTGCACGCAGCCCCGTACCTAACCTGATCTTGCACTAAAGAAGAGAAGTTAGAGCCGTTGAGGCCTGATGACCACAGACCATTTTACATCGAACAACAAGTGATGAAACGTTATGTTTTCAATGTGATTCGTCATCGGAGAAGAACTTGTGTGGTTATAGCCCTTGATCAACCCCACCCCGCAGACCTCGTCGCTTGATTTGATTTCAGAGGTCTTCATGCTCGACATCGATTCATGTGAATGTTTCGAAAATGACAGAAGGTCGCAGTAAAATGGTCGAATTATAACAGAAAATTGGGGTGGTAGCACGTAAGTTGTTTCAATCGACTCTTGAATTTTTATATGAAGAGGTCCATTGAAACAACTTACGTGCTACCACCCCAGATCATGACTCCAAGTGATCGCAGGTGCAGCGGAACACATTGAATCCTTTTCCTATCAATAACTTTATTAACAATCTTTATTCATATCCAAACAAACAAAAATAAACAAAATCCTTTCTATGAAACCTCAATAACATCTGGCGAAACTGAACTGGGCCCACTTAGACGCTTCACATTAACATCCTGCATTCTGGTAATAGCGTCAAGTTGGTCTTCTGATAACTGAGCAAATGCTTGTGGCATAATAGCAATGAAGTATTCTAGCTCGAAGTAAACTCGATTCTTAAAGTGGGTGTCCTCTGGGCGATATGCCCTATGAATCCTGTAGACGGTGTCGTAATTCATCCATATCCATGGCTTTATAGGTTTTCCATAGTTATTGAGAATTTTAAGGAGTTCTTCCCTTGTGTATGTCACTTCCATGATTTCTTTCACGTACGAAAATGTTCACTGGTTATAGGAGTTTAGAAATATTATGTATTTTTGGTATAGCAGCGATTATAGACACACTGTTCAAGTGAAGTTGTTTTGTGCGTTTTTATAGCTTACAATGAAGCTTTAGTTTTGATAAAAATTGCGGTTTTTATTGTCAAAAATTAGTGATTAGAAGTTTGTAAATATCGTGATATCTCAAATTGTTGTGGTTTTTAGACTAAAAATAATTTTTTATCCATTACAAAAATTGTAAGTTTAAAGCAATTAACCACTTAACAGCGGTATTTAGTTTTGAAACTGTTAAATGGGCTGACGAAACACGGCCGAGCATTCGAGGCAAATTTCATGCTGGACTGGTGCCACGGTCAATGGATATTATGCAACTTGTGCCATATTCGCTCAGCCCTACTCCATTGTTGGGTTTGGAGTCGTCCGTATAACAAAAGACCGTGTTTTCGTTAAAACGGGGCCTGTCGCTATTTTGATCAACCTCTGATAATCGTCATAAATGGTTTGTCGAAGTTCAGATTGGTATCAGACAATGCGTGCATTGGTTCCAGGTTTAATTCATTGAGAATCAATAAGTGATCCACCAGATCTCGTGGCTTAAAGGGTTCACTACTAGGTGGAGTGAAGGGAAGTTCAGTAAGACTTTCAGAGTCGTAGTCGGACAGGTGCTTTTAATTTCCGTGATATCCTAGCCTTTGAACCTTGGCCAGCTTAATTCCGACACCCTTTTGTTTGGTCTTGACCGACAATGCAATAGCTGCATACGTGACCATTAGTCTTATGATCATCTTGTGTAGCCAAAAAATTAACCTCGGTTTAAGGTTCCAGGCTTACCTAAAAATTGACGACCGATATTGAGAGATGTAATTACCTTGGTATTTTCCAGGAGAGCTTTTGATCCAAGGCCTAGACATTTACGGCCGTATACATTAACGAAGTTAACCCTTAATTGCAATTTTATCATACATATCAATGTAGTTCACGGTAGTGTCTAAACTGATTAAACCTAAAAATCGGTCTATCGAAGGTGCTTACCAGAACCGGGGAAGTGTGGCTTACGGATCAGCGACCCACCGTCTATGCTCTCTTTGCGGGACAGATGACTTAGAGGAAGCTTGCTACCCAATTTACTAGCTACATAAGTGGCCGTAGGCCCATCGGAAGATGATACCACTCTACCGAGAAACTCATGCCTTTCGGTTACTTGGGTCTCTAACATGGCCTATAAAACACCTCCTCCTTAACTCTCATTCTTCCACTTAACCGGGTCACGCCATTGCGTTCAGAGCTGGACAGCTGTCTAGATGACTATCTCCGCTCTTCGTCCTCTTTATCGTCCGAGCATTCTGGGAAGAACGGTCAATCGTCCAACCTGAAGCGGTGGCCTATAACCTCCATGCCCACTCGAGGAACTGCGTGAGGTAGCAACTCACTTCCCCATGTTCCCTCATAACCCTTTTTCATATTTAGTGTGAGTGTTGGGTCCATCGGACCTTAGTAGACTCGCCCCACCTCCTGTGGCATTCTGTGAGGGACTGGCTGCACGTCAGAGTCTCTCGCCCTTCCTTGGCACCTCTTGTATATTTCGGGTCGTATAACCTTTTACTCTCCGCAGCCAGAAGGGCACTTAACCGATCGCAGAGTTTATTTTCCTCCTATTGCCCGTTCTGTCCAATGCCGCTGCCTGAGATGTCTTTGCATACAATAGGGCCGAACTAACCACTTTCGTGATAAGGAGGCGTCGGCTTGTCCTGGGACGTGTTAGGCAGCATCCTGGCTAGTGCTGTGTTGATGGGGAAAGCTCTTTCCGTCGTGCCTACCAAGTGCTCGAGAGCTTTCGGTCATCGCTCCCAACGAAGTGTGGGCTCGGAGCGGATGACTTGGTCATCTACTTTCACCGCTATGGTCTCCACCTTTTTCCGTTTGCTGATATTCACTACGTCCGTTTTATGCTCAGCTAACATTACACCAGCCTTCTCCAGCCACGTCTTTATCTCCCATATCACTTCGTTCGCGAATATCTTGCTTTTGTCGAGTCGCTTTCCTATTGCCGTGACCCCGATGTCATCAGCGAACTCGATAGCAACCGCTTCTGGTGGGGTCGTCGCGCCAATACTTCATCATACATACATTATGATCCACAGGAGAGGGCCTAGAACTCCGTAAATTGTAAGTTGTAAATTGTAGTATTGGTGCTTTCTAACGTGAGGTGATGTGCGTTGGCGTTCCAACCAGTCCTGTTCTCTTAGGGCAGGCAGCTTTTGCGTGATGAAGATTTATCTGGCAAGCTTCATATAGGTATCATCATTGATCCCACGAGTTGCGCGAGAAAGGACGATCACTCATGGCAGAGCTCCGCATTATCATGTGAAGGCTAAGTTAAACCGGAGTCCATCATTATTAGTAGATCAGTCCCTTCAGCACGATTGAACGTCCTCACTAGATCCGCCGTATTCAGTTTGTTCCATGCCGAATTTTAGAAATAACTAAATAATTCAATGTAAAATTATGGAACCCGGATCAGCAAGATCCCGCCCAAGATACAGCGAAGTTCAAAACTACAGATTCGATCCCCACCCAGCTAGAATGCTCACCCAGGGCGAAAGACGCAACGACCGAGACACAGCGAAGTTCAACCAAATTCCCAAGGCTCATCCAAGACGCAGCGAAGTTGAGAAGCTCATCCAAGACAGCGAAGTTCAAAAGCTCATTCAAGACACAGCGAATTTCAAAAGCTCATTCAAGACACAGCAAAGTTCAAAAGCGCATCCAAGTCACAGCGAAGTTCAAAAGCTCATTCAAGGCACAGCGAAGTTCAAAAGCTCTTTCAAGACACAGCAAAGTTCAAAAGCTCATCCAAGACACAGTGAAGCTCAAAAGCTCATCCAAGACACAGCGAAGTTCAAAAGCTCATTCAAGACACAGCAAAGTTCAAAAGCTCATTCAAGACACAGGAAAGCTCAAACCCTCATTCAAGACACAGCGAAGTTCAAAAGCTCATCCAAGACGCAGCGAATTTCAAAAGCTCATTCAAGACACAGCGAAGTTCAAAAGCTCATCCGACGTGAAAGCTTATCCGAGGCACATCGAAGTTCAACTAATCTCACACAAGCGGTGCTCACTAACACCCAAGACCACAGCCACACCCAAGTCAACAACCGATGACGACATAAAGATAGAAACCGCATAGCCCTACTACTTATCGGCCAATCTAATATCTGTCGTTCCTCAAACCACTTTGTCGTAGCTCATGCGTAATAAGTAGATGTTTCTACATGTCCAATTGTCTCTTGCGTTCATGAGGCTACTAACTACTTTTTGGTAGCACATACGTTATGTGTGTTGAAAAGTAAAATTTTCTCTTGTGAATCCTCTTCAAATGAAAGCAAAACATTTTCCAAAAGTGAAATGTAGCCTTTGCAAGACGTTCGGCTACCCTTAGGCCATTGGTCGACAAATTGGACTCTGCATGAGCACTAAAAGCAGCCCAACCCATTCTTAGTCTACTGTTGACCTTCTTCTTAATGTACATCTTAAAAATCCTTCTGTAAATTTCCGCTATTTTAAAGTATCCTGCACGTCATCGATCATCAACGTCATTGACCACCTTGAAAATTCGCAAAATATCTTCGAAATTAGTTTTCGTTCAATCCTACGCCAGAATTACTGCTTAAGCGCCACCAACAAAAGGAAATACTTTATGCAAAGTTACGCTTACGCACATATTTAAATGACCGCATTTACAAGCAGCACAAATCATCCTAACCGTTCAACAACAAACACTTCGGTCAATAAACAGTAAATACAGTTTAATAACATCCGTGGGTAGTCGTCCACAGATTCCACCTCCAATTGCGAGTCAAGTTCCGAGAATCTTTCATTATCCGTGTCAAGCCCTCTAGTATCGTTTTTCGGTAGCTATTTTTGAAGTAATCCTAATTTGGATGCTGCGTAGGCAACGTTCCTCGTCGTATACAGGATCACCACATAAATACATCTATGTATTTATAAGCCCTAGCAAAAAAAAAGAAAGAGTCGTGTACATCAAAACTTCGCTTCAAGGTCAGTATCCTTGTGCCGAAGTTACAAAATAAATTTTTGTCTATACACGTCGAGCAAGGATACACAGGATTAAGCCTCGTAGCTCCTATAAAGCCCCCTTTTCGCTACCGCATACTTTCAGGAGCACATTTAATTTTCCGCCTTCGATACTGTTGGGGTAGGTTTGGCATTCAGCTTTTTGTGTGTATAATATTAAGGATGTTCTGTTTGTGGGTGTGTGTGTGTGGTTGTCGACATAACAAATTTTGTTTTGGGAAGCCTCCACCAACGCAGGACGATATAAAGGGATTCTCTGAAAATAGCTGAAACAACGAGTCATGCCAAATCAATCAGAACAAATTAAGCCAGATCTGATCCATGTCCATGGAGGAAGGAAGGAGCCAAGCAAATATGTTCATGGCCTCAACCCACACAAGCGTAAACACCACTACAGGTACGCGAGTAGCATGCCTCTTTCAACGACAGAAAAAACGTTTCTTCTATTTTTTTTGGTTTTATTTTTACCTTTTTGATGAATACACAAATTTTCGAAAATATTTTTTAATAGAAGACGAACAATTCTAAAATTAGAAGACGGGGAAATTTTATGCATTTTATGGGAATATCAGCATGTGTCCTCCTCCTCCTCCTCCTCATCCGCCTCTTTTAGCCAAAGGAGGCGCAATTGTTCGGCAATGTTGGCGCTTAACCCTCTAAGCTCACTTTGTTTCATGTCATGTGGATTCATTCATTAAATTTCACTTTATTTTTTCTTGGAAAAAGTGAGATTTTAATGAAAATAAATATTTCTATGCAGAAAATAAAAGAACTCGGCAGAGGAAAGCTTTCAAGTATTTTTGTTGGTGGAGGGAATATCTGCGCAGTTTGGAAACGACGGTTTTTGGGGAAACCTCTTGTGTAAAATTACAGTATTGAACAGCTTTGATCTATTTTTGGTAGCGATAAACAGAATTGCCGTAATACCGAAAAGAAAATGTATTTATATTTATCGATTTTTATCAGTCATATTGAAATTTATTCACAATATTGATGAGTAATTGACCTTTGGTAGGGCGTTGTACTGAAAATTTCGAAACAGATAAAATTTCAGTTCTAGTTAAAAGTTCGTTCCAATAGATGGCGCCAATTACAAATAAGTCATGAACCACTAAACGATCGCAGCGACACCACTAAACGATCGCTTCAAAGATGACAGATGGATTGTTACAGGTGACAGTTGACTGTACCCGAGTAAAAATAATTTAGTTGGTTAACTTTCTTACTAGCACGCACGCGACCGCTTCTAGTGCGTGTAGCGAACAAATAGGGACGCCACAAAAGTATGCACGCACCCGCCATAGGGATGCACACCCCCGCCATAGGGATACACACCCCCGCCACAGGTACGAAAATCTAAAAATTTGTTCGCTAGAGGCACCCAATCTCCCGCCACAGGGATGCATACCTGCCGAAAGCACGAAAATCTAAACATTCAGGCATGAACATTTATAAATACATCCGCATCGGCATAAACCATTCCAAACTCGAGTGCTGTTGTACCAAGCAGTCCCCCAGCTAAACACTGGCCACTTCCAATGCTGCTTGACCTACACAATCGAACGAGAACCTTTTTACTGAGTATTCCATTGGCACCCTTTATGGTCACCAAGATAGTTTCCCCTTTTCTTCGTGTTCTAAATTTTTTTTAAAGCAATACAGGCGATTTCGTGCATCCCTGTGGCGGGAGCGTGAACCCCCCTGTGGCGGGAGCGTGGATCCCTGTGGTGGGAGCGTGGATCCCTGTGGCGGGAGTGTGCGTGCTAGTTTTGTTCCCGAGTAAAAATAAAACTCGCCCGCCACAGGGATGTATGCTCCCGCCACAGGGATGCACGCTTCCGCCAAAGGGATGCACAAAATCGCCTGTATTGCTTTAAAACATTATAGCGGGCGAAGAAAACCCTAGTAAAAATGTGCCGTGTGCATTTGTTCGCTATGCGCGCTAGCTGTGGCGCCGTGCGGGCTAGTGCGTACCTGATGCAATCTAGCTGCGGGCTAGTTTTTATTTTTACTCGTGTTGACACTCTGCGTGCGCACCAGCTGCATGCTAGGTATGCCCTTGTAAAAATGTGCCGTGCTAGCTGTGGCGCCGTGCGTGCTAGTTCGTACCTGATGCAGGCTAGCTGCGGGTTAGTTTTTATTTTTACTCGGGTTGACACTCTGCGTGCGTACCAGCTGCATGCTAGGTGCGCCCTAGTAAAAATGTGCCGTGCTAGCTGTGGCGCCGTGCTAGTGCGTACCTGATGCAGGCTAGCTGCGGGCTAGTTTTTATTCTTACTCGGGTTGACAATCTGTGTGCGTACCAGCTGAATGCTAGGTGCGCCCTAGTAAAAATGTGCCGTGCTAGCTGTGGCGCCATGTGTGCTAGTGCGTACCTGATGCAATCTAGCTTCGGGTGAGTTTTATTTTTACTCGGGTATAAACGCTCTGGTTGTCCAAACACTGAAAAAGCTGATGAAATTCTTAAAAAAAGTCCAGCAAGATAGTCTGTCGGCAGTGTCGATATTGGTAGGAATAGACCACAAAACTGTTTTGAACCATTTATACCAAGCTTCTTTTTTGGTGCATTCAGCGGTGGAAAACTACTCATGCTCCCGACAGGCTTCTGCATTCCGGGTATGTGGGCCTGGAACCCAACTAAAACCACCTCCTGGTCCACTCTACCCGTGGGACTGGCTTTTTAGGATTGCGCCGTCGCGGGGATGGATCAGCATTTATCTAGCTCCTAGAGTTCCTGACGTTTCTTTGCCCCTCTCTTCTTCTTTCAACTTGTTCCAGCTTCAATTTACTGGGTATGGCCTTTAGCGTTCCACCTATTCTCGGACCGCATCTTGTGTCTTAGGATATTCTCCGGTTTCAGTCACGCCTCGGTCATCAGTTCCAGGTTCGCTCTATATTCACCGAATCTTGCACAACGAAGGTGGACGTTCTCTACTTCCTCCTGGACACTTGGACATGCTGGGCACAGTGGTGAGTCATTGTGTTAAAAACAATGGAGGTATTGTCTAGAACCTAGTTCTCCCGTATGGTTCGCTAGTATAGTAGTCAGCGCTGAGCAGAACCTATAACGTCATAAAGTTGGGAAGAATCCAGAGAACGGCAACAATAGGGCAACAGAGGCCATGAGAACACGCCCCACTTGAAGTTCTCTTGCAGCTACTCCCACCCGACCTTCACATCAAACATCTAGCCTCGTGTAGTATCCTCAGACTGAGGGCCTGGACCTCAAAACCCTACGGACATATCAATACCTTGAATCTGCTAC
Source organism: Thereva nobilitata (assembly GCA_963855945.1). Lineage (NCBI taxonomy): Eukaryota > Metazoa > Arthropoda > Insecta > Diptera > Therevidae > Thereva > Thereva nobilitata. The sequence continues at coordinate 15,591,233 of OY979696.1, read as the reverse complement.
CCGAGGATATGGTCGCTACAACCAAAGACTACCTTCCCGGTTGATTGACGTTTAGGAAGGACTTCTCCATTAAAATACCCTCAAGACGAGAGGGGAGAGTGGAAGTGGAGAAACTGTGACGTCCTTCCAAAGTTCGATGTACGAGTATTCATCGACGGCTCCAAGACACCAAAGGTCATCGGGGTAGGGGTTTATCTAGAGAGACCACTAACAGTTTACTGTCCTGAACACAAGCTACACGAGTTGTGTCAACAAAACGGGGCGCCAAGCGCTAATTGGGCCTACGGTCGCACTGGAGACAGCCCTTCAGTTACCTACAACCTCGGTGTCGACTCAGTAACTGCTTGAGGTCGTAACTCACTTCCACAAGCTCCCTGGTCACTCATCTATCGATGTTTGGGATAAGTATGTGAGTTCACCGACCTTTAATATACTCGTCCCCGTCCGATACAAAAAGAAGCTCGATGTATGTCTTCGTCATGAGTTGAGCGCGACAAAACATAGCAGACCGAATTAATATCTGCGATGCTCTGCTGAAACAATACAATGCAAATCTACCTATTTCTGAAACGTCTCATAACCGGTGATGAAAAATGGGTCACATTCGACAATCGGAAGGGTCAAAGATCATGGACAAGGGATGGTGAGCCGGTTTCCTTGACCGTATACATCCACTATCATTTTAGACCTTTGCTGAATTTTCATAACGTCCGTGGATTTTTAGTCAAAATTTAACAAATATCATCGACCAAGGACTATATTTAACCTCCTGCGAGATTTTCCGGAGTAGTATAGCTCGGCCGGTACGGAGGCACTTGCGGATTTGTGTCTTGGAAAATGCTTTTTTGGTGTGTGGTGGCGACCTCCGGTGTGAGTTTTATTCTGGACTACAACCTCTGTGGTCAGCTTTGGAATTTGTCTGGGGTACAATTTCTGGAGCTTTGGGCGAGCGTAGTGGGTAAGTTTAGAAGCTTTTGGACAAGCTTTCGGATTTGTTTCGCGTTAAAACTTCTGTGATGAACTTAAAAGCTCGGTGGTTCTTTGGAATTTTCAAGCTCTGTGGTAAACTATTGGTATTGTGAAGATATTGGCCCTTATTCTGGTTGTCACTTATGGTGACAAATGGCGAAGTGAGACAAAAATGCTATTATGGTTCTCTAAAAAAGTAACATTTCAGTGAGATAAAGCGAATTACATTTGTCACTAATATTGAGAAACGACGAATTCAGTGACAATTGTCTTCATTTGATGTTGGTAAGTGAGATTTTTCTCATTTGATCAGTCTTATTCTCGTTGCCGAGTGTCGTGACAGATGTCACTTTGACCTTAAATTGGTATTCTCATTGTCAATCTAAGAGACTCCTGACGACTAGATCTACAAACGTCATATTCTAATTGTCGCAACGTGTTGTGTGAAGTGATATTTCCCTCGATACGTTTGTAGGTATCGATAGTTTCATTCGACCGCGTCCCTACTAGTCAAGTCACTCTCCAACGAGAATAACCGCCGATATTTAAAGGTGGCATTTCTCACTATGGAGAAGTGAAAACCAGAATAAAGGCCGTTGCCACTATCTCTGGATGAGCCTTAATATTCAAGATTACAACCAGATGTCGCCACCACACTCCAAAAAAGCTTTAGCCAAGACACAAACCTACAAGTGGCTCCGTACCCGCGTAGCTATACTACTTTCCGGTTTTATAGTGGCTATAAGAGGTATGCAAGCTTCTGTTACAGATATGAATGTATTCGTAATCGACCACTCCAAACGCGAGTCTTATTTTCCAAAGCGGTCCCCCAACTAAGTACTAACCACACCTAATGCTGCTTGACTTACGCAATCGAATGAGAATCGGTCTATTCAGTGTGCTAATAGCACCCTTTATGGGGTGGTCTCAATATGGCGTGCGGAAGACTTTGAGGCGAACAGTGGTGGTCGACCTTGGATTTACTTTTTGGTAGAATCTTTTCCTGATGGAGTTTACCAAGTAGCAGACGTTTTTACTGCTTGCAGTGGTATTGAGAATCTTACGTCTCAACCTATCCTGGAATGATGATGTGACTTTCATGGTGATGGAATTATAGGAGGTTTTCATAGTGATGAAATTATAGGAGGTTGGGATCAGATTTGCCCAGCGGAAAGTTTACTTCGACAGAGTACCGCGTTGGATGAGAAGTACGAAATAGTTTAGGGGATAGACTCTTTGCTTTGTAACGTCACAGACTCTTGTAGGATAATTTACAAGTTTGTTTGAAGTCTTTGTCAGAAACACTAGTGCTATTTGAGAAAAGTCATAATTAGACTGAAGCGTCAATTTCTTCAACTCAAACGACTTGTCACGTCACACGACTCGACTTTTAGCACAGGGATCAATGGCTAAATCCCTTATAGACAAAAAAGTTGTGCACTAAGCTATACTGCGAATATTACAAAAATCAAAACAAAAATTTTGTATCCAGAGTTCTTTCGCGTAACATCCATGATCTCATTTATAGATATATTGTGAACGGTGAATAACCACTTAATGTAATAAATTACCACAGCCAAGTCAGATTGTAAAGAAGTTAAGTTCCCCAATTAAAATAAAAGCTGCAAAAGTCTATTGACTCTCACATGATGCCACCAAAACTATTTACGACGTCCGTCAATAATATAGTACTTCACGATATTTCCAATTACTTCAACTATAATCCCTCGAAAATTAACTAAAATCCACAAATGCAACTATACCTGAATACATCAGCAAGAATCATCTGAAGCCATGTGCACCCCCGCTCAATCCAATTCCATAAATTCCAATATAATTGCAAGTTTCATATTACAAGAAATCCGCTAAGCTTCCATTCTCCACCAGAGAAACTATCCACGTAATAAAAGTGCATTAAGATTGTGAAAAATGTTTTGTGATGGGTGAAACTGAAATAAAATCCAACAGCAGCAGCAGATCGGCCAGAGCTCTACAGCATCATCATCATGGAGCCCCCGATTCCCCGATATGAAAAACAAATCCAGCACAGGCCGCTGCCGTGCATGCGGAGCCCCGGCAACTGTTGGTGGAGGAGCTCCATTAGGAGAGGCATTTGTGCGATAAATTCAGCACTTCCCTCGTATATTAATTTCCGTCGAGTTTACGAGTTTACTATTAGCGACTTCCGTTCGTCATGTTTCATGTCAGATACTCTCCGCCATGAAGATACCAATCCAGATAGAAGCAAGCATAGGAGATGCCCCATGGTGTGCGCGCCCCATAGTAGCAGCAGACGGCAGACCAGTTCGCCATTCGATGGGGCACAGATCTCCAGTCGTAAAGTGCACAGCTCTGCAGCTCTGCAAATACTCGACCGATGGTTTATGTTCTTTGGGCTCGATTTGGGTTTTGTTTCTTGTGGGTTACTTTTAGTTTCTTGTATCCTTCATTTTGAGCTGGGATTGGGTTATTTGTGGCGGTTTTTAAGTTGAATGGATTTATAAATAATTCAGGGAATGAATTTGTTGATTTTGTGCTGCGGGGTAAACATGAAGTGGTTTTAGATTGTGGATGATAGCATAAGTTGTGATTTTGTCAATCTTCCACCAATTCTATTCATTTAAAAGAAAGACTCCTTAGAACATCTCGATATTGACTAGTAATGATAATTGAAACCAAAACATACTTCGGGTCTTAACGACTTATCCATTGGGAGATCGAAATGGCGGTCGTAAGAGTTCTTCTATTGGATTTTCATCGGTCGGGGTGGAAATCGGATTGGAGAACATCAGATTCTGATCTTAGACGAGCTCTCCTGGTGAGCATTGCAGGTCAATCTTGATTGCCGTGCGGGTGCCTAATATGATGATCTTAACTTTAATGACTAGTTTTGTCCCTAGCCGTTAAGGCGGTTTTGAGGTGAAACTGTTCGACCATCCCGTTTGCCTGCGGATGATGGTAAGCGGTTTTTATAATTTCGTGAGTATCCAGTAGTTTGACATTGACCAGTCGCGTATGATTTCAAGGCGTACGCCGAATTGTGGAACATATTCAGTGACAAATCTTTTTCCACTGTTAAAGCGGTAATATCGTAAACTGGATAAGCTTTTGGCCGTCTCTTAATTCCGTCTACGACTATAAGGATATAAGAGTGTCCGCGGAATAGTTGAAGAGGTCCCATGGTCGAATCTTTTGTTCAGAAGCTTGAATGCTCCAAATGGATATTTTGTGTGTCTCGAAATTTTTGACTTTTGGTCAACTCATAACTCTAACCTGAAATCTCAACTCCACTTTTAACTCAATGCATCTCAACGCAACTCTTAAATCAATTCAACTAAACTTTTAACGGGTTTTTTTAATTTATAGCAACTCTTAACTGAACTTTGCGAAACTCAACTCAACCTTCTTACCTTAACTCTTAAAAATCAACTTAAATTAACTTAACTTAATTTTTATCCCATCTCTTAACTCAGCGCAACTGAACTAAACTCGTAATACAACTTTTAACCCAAAATCATAACTCAACTCAGCGCAACTGAACTAAACTCGTAATACAACTTTTAACGTCAAATCATAACTCAACTAAACTAAACTATTAACATAAATTTTAACCCACTTAACTCAACTAAACTCAACTTAACATATATTAACTCAACTTATCTCAACTCAACATATCTCAACTCAACTCGTCACTCAATTCTAAACTCAACTCTAAACTCAACTCGAAACTCAACTCTAAACTCAACTCTAAACACACCTTTAAACTCAACTCGAAACTCAACTCTTAACGCAACCCTGAGCTCAACTCTTAACTCCACTCATAGCAAAACTCTTAACCCAACTCGTCATTAAACACAACTGAACTCGAGTGAAATATTACGACATACCGCCAAGGTATTCGAGTGGGTCTTGCCCGAAGCTAACGGTGAGAATTTTTCTAGGTAACTCCGCGTAAAACGACCCTAAAAAGGCATCGCTTTTTTGCTTGCCTCCAATTGATGTTGGGCCTCCAATCATCTTCGGGGTCGAAATATGAATTAAGTCCTTAGATGATTGCTATAGGCTCTTCTTCTTCTTCTTTTGGTGAGGTATTAGGGCCAAAAGTATCGCGACCACTCGTTTGGCCTATTGTACTTCATCCTAATACCTCATATTTCTAGTTCAGATTACTTGAACAGGTTCAGCAGTCTGCCTAGTGGCGTGTCGCTTAAACTTGACTGTACGAGCAGTGTTTCGTTGAACAACGTACCATTGCCATGGTGATCCTTGCCAACTGGGGCTTCCCGGGTTTTTGACCGCAGTCCTGCCTTCGTGTTCCATGACACTCCCAATTCAACTCCGCCTTTGTCCTCTGGTGAATCCAGAAACTGAGGGCAGAGCAGCGACTGTGTTGGTCAGCTTGTTATCATGGTAGCAGGGTCCTGAGTTCAGTGCTCGTTCATTAAAGGCGTTAAACATCAACTAGGATAACCCTTGTTAATGATTCTATCATAAACGTCAACCTACATTGTCCCAAATAAAATTTTGATGTACAAGGCAACACTCTGCGCACACAGCGCTCTTTAACTCTCAATTAACGTTAATCATCGTTAACTGGCCTATGTGTCGCCCTTAATTGTTAATTAATAACCAATTTGTTGATGATCAACATCAATCCTTAATCATCAAAATATTTGGATTGGATGATTAGCGAGTTAAACACGTTCGTTACAACGATTTTCTTAGATATCTTAGTTTTTTCATTTTCTCATAGATGGCGTACCGTACACTAAATGCCATACAGATGCTGTCTGTCATCTTATTTTCGAATGCACCTTAAGAGCTTAGTCTCCATTTAGCGAATGTCCATTAAGAGCGCTGTCTGTCCAGGATATAATACTCGAACTGTCACCTTTCAAACAAGTACTTAATGGTGCCGCTGCGATCATTAGCTCGTAACTTATTTGCAATTAACGCCATCTATCGGGAAAGCGCCAGGCCTAATATTATAAAAGCGTTGCTGCATTACATTCGTTATTGATTTGTGTTTCATTAATTTTGACAAACAAGCAATTTCCCTACCATCCGATAATAAATTAATGTCAAAACTATGTCCGTACTGTAGGCGACGTTCTTTATCGTCTATTTTCCACCATTACCAGTCCAACAGCGAAAAATCACAGCGCAATAAGTTCACCTTAAACAAATCTTTCGCCCACAAAAACACGTTGAAATTTTTTTTTGTACAATAATCTTAAAACTAACCCCCCCCCCTACACAAAATCCCACATGACCCCGCTTGAACGTAACTGAGTCAACTTCCTAATGAACAGCTCAAATGAGTTTTACTTCTGGATCGGTTTTTCCCCCCATTCAGTAATTGGCATGTCGTCGTCGCCGGGTGTACCTGCAGCAAAAAGAGCGCGGCGAACAAAATCCACCCACACCCACACATTCCAGCGGTGCTCCAGCGGCTCTGCAGTTTGAGAACACGCTAAATGCAAATTTCAACAACGGGTCGTGTCGTTGCATGGCGGCGTACAAGCGCAACAGCGCGCAGTCTGTCAAAATGACAGAAAAAGCGGCCGGCATTTGTGGCGCGGCGTTGGCAGCGCTACTCCGCGGGTTTTCGTATAGAGGTACTACACCTTTTCAGATATGGCGGATTACGTAACTCGTCATTAGAAAGCTTTTATTACACCCCTAAAAAGTAAGCGGTTTTTCGACCACAAACGAAAGCGCCGACCGCGCGAGGTGTGCCGCATCGGGTGTGTGTGGGAAGGACGACGCGAGGGACGGGGGGACATAGTCGGAGCGATTTCTGAATGAAGCGAATTCATTCATTCGCTTTCTAGCTAGAGCGTAGCGCGTTCTTATCATCATCGAGTGACCTTAATAAGTTAATGAGTTCGGACAGGTGTGTGCTTCATGTTTTATTCATGCTTTCCGCTGGGCGGACTTAATGGGGCCTTGGGGTGGTACCCCCATGGGTTATACACTATACATTCGGCTTATCACCGTGCCGCGGCGATAAAGAACACTTTGTTTTAGGTGTGGCGTTGTGATAAATTACCACCGACGACTGACTTTTACGCCGCAGCACCGCTCTAACATTTTGGGAGTCGTCTCAAATTTACGACTAGATCTGCAACGTCTGCCCCGGGGCAGCCTAGATGAGCGCGCGCTCCAGTTAAACAACTCGCCATTGCGAACGGGTTCGCCTCGTCGTCTATGGAGCCCATCTCCGAAAAGCCATATTTATCCACCCAATATCCTCCATGCGGCACAATTAAGCCGGAGACGTTTACTACGCCCGGCCATCGATTGATGGTCGATATTAACCGATAAATAACTCTATTCGGGAATTTTTGGTGTTTTGGGTGTAGTCAATGAAGTTTTTACGACGACACAGCTCGAGTGGGTGGCGGCTCGGTCTAATTTATTTACTCGTCGTCGTCGTCGTCGTCGCATGATATGACAACTTCCCGATGATGATTTGGACACCGCGTGACGCTGCTAGGCCTTCGCTTGACACACGGGGTCCAATTCGTGTCGGTTCTCCTTCTGAAACCAACAAAAAAAAAAATACAGCCAAGCAGGAGACTGCGGGGTCGTTACTGGAGACCAAATTGATATCCAGTCTGCGATAGTTCGACGCTGGTTCAATGGAAACTTGTCGATTTTCTTTGAAGGTTAACGAACCGAAATGGAATTTATAACTTTATTGGTATTAAGCAGATTAGAGTTTAATAGAAGTTTTCAGGGATTAGGGGGAAGGAAATTGGCTGCCTTTGAGGGCGTCGTTACTTGAAAATGATTATCTCTGATGGAATTTGTTTTTATGGGGAAGATTTTAAGTGTGACGCTAAAAATTCTGATTTGAATTGACGATTATTGAGTTAAAATTTCATGGTTATGATGATAAGTGGAGTTTTATGATACTAAACGCTTTTTACTTCTTGAAAATAATGACGGGGGAGATGGGAATTATTAATATCAACAGAATTTATTAGAGTGTGCCAGGGTGAGGTTGAGATGTCAAGCTGTGATGAAGTTAGTGAGGCACACCATTTTTTAGGGTAATAGCCTCACTCGGGTAAGTAAGATAGTCCAAGTGTTTTTGGAAACAGCCCATTGTCACAATTCAAAGATCTTGTCCTTCGTCTTAATCAGTTTTATAAGGTCGGCAAATTTTGCGTTCGCCACTTGGTCCTCCTGTACTCTGACACCCCCTGTACCTCAAATTTGTAGGCCAGACCGCTGGAACAAAATCGACACGTCGCTCAAATTAGTCTGATTAAGTAAGTTCGGACCAAGCATTGTGAAACACTGCTCCTTGCTATCGTGGGACAGTGACGAAAAGCGTGAAAAGCAATCTCATTCACCCCCAGGGTGAAGCCTAGACGTTGGTCCGTCTGCCTCTCGGATCCCCCTTAGCGCATAACTTAGGGCGTGTTATTCTTACATCCCAACAATTCCCTGGCTGCGCTGTGAGACGACACAGGAATAAATCGTTTTGACCTGACCACGTATGGACGAACCATGGATTGAAGCAGATCAGGTATGGAAATCCAGAGAACTAAACATATTTCATCACGGTCCGATCGTAGAGAGTCTTCTTCACCAATCTTGTGAGAGTTGCAATAACTTGTTCAGTTTCAGCGCCCTTTCACTGCCTTCGCAGCTCTGATGATCCGGGACCCAAATGTGTCTGACTTCATCGAGAATGTCCAGCTCAACAAAGGCGCGAAATAAAGAACTAATAAGACCGTTTGCCTAAAGGGGGCTACCACTCTAAACAGCGCGGACCTTAGACTGCTGGTGGGATATCTTACTGGCCATATCCGTCCGTCCATATCAGGAGACAGAACGTCGACTCCGTATGGAAAGCGACGAGACTTTCATACATGTTCTCTGATAATGTCCTGTTCTGTCTTAGAAGAAGAACGTTTATCAGAGAGACCTTCTTGCCTTCGTCCGTAGGGCTGACGGGTTTTCTGTTACTATGAGGTATGTACTGTACACAATAGGCCTAACTTGGCCGCGGTTTTAACTATATGGATTGCCTACATTAGATTTGGCTCTATCGGCCATTATCGCTTTGATTGCCACATGTCAGAGACGATATAAATCCGCTTGTTAGCGTAGGTCTTTAAATTTTCGTAGGCACACGTTAGTATATCGTACATCTCTGCTTGAAAGGGAGTAGCTACATTACCCAAACTAAACGCTTTCATCCCAGATTGAAGCACCTACATTTTTTTCTGTCTTGGAAGCATCGTTACTTTGCGAGTTTATAAAATAAAGTGGATCAAGTCACAAAAAGTTCTAACTAGACCTAGTCGTCCTAGAGGCAAGCGATGTATCGCCTCCATATTTGTCTTCATACGTGAACGCGGCATCTGCTTTGCGAGCGGCACAATTGGTTGCCCAGTAGAAGCAACGCTCTCTTTTACATAGATTGATGTACCTGTGAAATGTGCTTGAAGTTATGCTGACATATAGTTAAGTAGTTTTCTTCCCTTCTATTTGTGAATGAGCCGTCGGCCCTCTTTATAAAACCGATATCTCTCGACGTGCCTTTCATGAGTTCCTTGTGGAGTTCCCCCGAGTTTTAGGTAGTTAAGCAGCTTCTTTAACCCTTCCTGCTACTATTCCTCTTGTTAGCGATGAAGAACTTCTTTGTGTAAAGTTCCGCACGAATAGGTGTCCAGTTCATGTATGAAGGGCTTCTATATGCTCTCATCATGTTTAAGAGTCACCCACCTTAAAGTGATTGTTCTTTAGTGTGAACACGCCATCCTGCTGAGATTTGCGCGTCCTTCACATAGTCATCAACGTATTGAGTGTCCAGCGTTATGTCTATACCCGAGAAAAAACCTTAAAATGCGCCCGCCAGAGGTATGCACGCTCTCGCCACAGACGTGAACATTTATAAATGCACCGTCATCGTCATAGCCCATTCCAAACGCGAGCGTCGTTTTCGGGTCCCCCAACTAAGTACTTACCACGTCCAATGCTGCTTGACCTTTGCAATCGAACGAACCTACTGATCTACTGAGTATGTTAATGGCAACCTTTATGGTCACCAAGATAATTGCCCGAATAAAAGAAGAATTTTTACTTAGGACTACCGTACCTGTTTCATGCTAAGTCCGGGCGAGTCTTATTTTTACTTCGGAAGACCCTTGGTATTGTCGACGGTTCTATTTAGAATGTAATGTCGAACAGCTCGAAACGATAGCGAATAATGAAACTACCGCGAACGCCAACAAATTGATTGTACTCCACTCGCTTACATTCAATACTACCGCAAGAGAACGCTGCCTTCGGCGATCGATAAGGAGATGTCTTCCTCGCTTACTGTTTTAACTAAGAAATCTTAGAAGAGATCGCAGGGAATTGAAAAGAAGTAAGACAATAAAGAAGACAACGAGATCATACCACTGCGAGAAATCGGACCATAGCCCTCTAGAATGTTAGTCGGGCGTCATAACTCTTAGTGCACGGCCACAACGCAGCCTGCCTAGCCTAGCACTGCACATAAGACCATATAAGTTTAGTGTGCGATGGTCAAATTCTGTTCTTGCTACGTGCGATGTGCTAGGTGCGATGGATGCGTTGTGGCCGTGCACTTAGGCTTTCGAGGAGGAGTATACATATCAAAGGCCATGACAGCATACCCACAAGCGCCCTCGATGTGATCTTGCAGCTGCTTTGTCTCGATTTTTACATTAAATATCTTTGATCTACGGATATTCGGCGTCAGGGTAGGGGTCTATCTAGAGACCACCAAGAGCTCATTATACTGGCGCCTTCTCGCCGGGCCTGACAGAAATGAACCTCGTACTTACGCAAGAATGTAGCATTGGAATTTTCATAGATAGCCAAGCTTCTATAAAACTCTAGACTCGGTAATGACGCACCCCAAGCACTCCAAGCGATGCATAGCTAAGACGCGCCAAAGGGTAATTGGGCCTCCAGTCGTACTTTAGGCAGCCCTTTACCTAACCTAACATAAGTTCATACCACAAGCTTGGAGCTTAGTCAACAGAACAGGGTGTCATACTCTGGCCCATATGCTGAAAGTCGAGTCGTGTTTCGTGACGAGTCGTTTGAGTTGAAGAAAGTGACGTTTCAGTCGAATTGCGACTTTCAGCACAGGGGGCTAGAGTGAAAATGCTAAGTTGAGTTTTAAGCCCCTGTACTGAAAGTCGTAATTCGACTGAAACATCACTTTCTTCAACTCAAACGACTTGTCGTATCGTGACGATTCGACTTTCAGCACAGGGGCCTCTGTCAAACGCTTTCGAGATAATTAGAGAAACTAGACCAAACACACCAAAGTAGTGAATGTTTTCGTTGAGGTCACCAATTGGTCTTTTTGTACTAAAACGATCACAATTTTATAGGCTATGCCACCTCACTAAGACCCCTTATGATTGATATTCTGCTCCTTGTGGGGCATATCCAATGTATGATTTTTAGATGTTGACTCCATTACTGTGTTTTCATGAGCCAGGGTAGAGTTTTCGTTGAGTTTACAGAATTCTTTTTCCCTTAAGTTAACTCGATGCCATTTCCATGACGGTTCTGGGTTAAAATGACAGAAAAATTATTTGACGTTCTTTCTCCGTTGGTATGCAGTAAATGATACTCAAGCACACACATATGCAAAACCCGGCTTAACCCGACTGGTTTCGTCGAGTTTACTTGACTGTAATGAGACTTTACTAAATCCCCGTTTCCATGGGGCGCTAACTCTTAGTTAACCCAAGGTAAACTCTGCATGAAAACACAGTAGATATGTATTCATAGACTCTCCTCTGTAGCAAGGCCGTAGTCTTCGATTTCGTGCTTCTATTAAATCAATTTGCTTCGCCTCAAAGAAAAGTAAGAGAATTTAGTAAAAGTAGACCAGGATGAACAATCGGTCCACAAATTTTAAAACAATTCATTTCTGATAAAACTCATATCAAAATTTTCCAAAACGAATCACGCAAGTCACCATGCTGCTGTCCACCCAAACAACTCAAATCCAACAATTAAACTCTGCCCCAAAAAAAAAAGCACCGCGTCATCCCTCTGTAATGCCGACGACGTTCAATTTTCATACAATTTGTGCAAGCAATGACCCCTCCGATGGATGATATCACTTGGCTCAATCATTGGATAATTCATTTTCGCGAAGTCAAGCAGAAAACCACAAAAAAATGGGGGACCACTGCAAAAAAAAGCTTTTCTCATTTGGTCTGGCAACTGAAACAGCGCGACGAAGAAGGCCCAGAAGCGCGCGGATGGATTCTTTCAAGGTCGTGCTCCGCCCTCCTTGACGGCACGAGTCACTCAAAAACTGGTGAATTTTTATGAATGAACGTAATTCCGCTCAATTGAAGCGGTTTTTTTTGTTGTTTTATAAGTTTGGACGTTCATTCTTCAAAAGTCTAGATTAACGATTCGAAAATAATCCAAAAAAAATCGGGGGGTTTTGCGCATGCGGGGAATGTTACAAAAAGAAAACAAATTGAAAAACACTTCTTCTCGTTTCTTCACCAATTCGTGGCTGGTTACCGGATTGAGCTAAATTGATGATTGTACTTAGTGTGATTAATAAAATTTCTCGAAGGCAATTATTTCAATTAAGATAAGACAAATTGCTCTTATAGTAAATTCAAGTGGAAGCAGCTTTCCGGAAGCGATGATTGGCCTTAACTTCTGGTGAAAATAGTTGCCTACGAGAGAGGATAAAAGAATGCTCGGCAGATAAGGAGGGACAGAGCCAGAGAGAGAGACAGAGGCGAAATGATAGACAGATTGATCCACAGATGGACTTGGGCTCCACCGCTATAAATATTTATGGGGACGAGGGTTGCTGCATACAAAGAGCGCGCACAAAATTCATTTTGAATACGATGTGATGAATGAAATCAGAATGAATTTTATGCCCTGTCAGTTTTGTTTATTGAAATGGATTTTAATATGGTCATGAAAAAAAGCTGAAAACTTTTTTAAATTGCTTCAAAGAAGAAGAATTGAAACAAAAAAAAATATCACATTTGAAAATTTCGACTTTGAGATGAGCTAAAAATAAAATTATTGACCTTGATTGTGGTGGTTTTTAATGTAACGAAGGAGATTGGAGCGGACCGAGTGTGAGATGAATGAAAATGAATTTATTAATAAAACATACACACCTATGAAAATTCGTTGACGGGCACGTGGCGGTATACGGAATTGAAGAGTTTTTGGTTGGAATTTTTGAATGATGTAGTAAAAGAGGGAAAGCCATATTGAAAATAATTGCCATGTTCATTTAGAACAGTGGTTCTCAACCTTTTTTTGACCAGGGATCACTTTGATTTCATAATTATTAGCAGGGACCACATAGTCTAAGATCCGTAGAAGAGCGACCTTCACCGATCGAGTAACCGAATGAAATCTTTTTATACGCTTTATATTAGCTTCACCTGTATGTATGTATGTATGTATGTATGTATGTATGTATGTATGTATGTATGTATGTATGTATGTATGTATGTATGTATGTATTTGTCTACATACATACATACATACAATGTATGTATGTAGACAAATCTTGCAACTTGATTTTCACCCACATATTGCACATATGTATAGTTCGCGTGACAATGCAATCTGACCATTTTGTGAAATAATCAAGATGGCGGTTCCAAGATGGCGGCCGAATTTTGTTATTGTGCTCCCCGACCCCCGACATGGATATCAAATGAAAGGCTATGACAAATAGAATACAATTAGCGTCATTCCAAATTCAAAATGGCGGCCATCACAAAATGGCGGATTAACTTTTTCTTTCTAACATACTTAAAATGGGTATCAAATGAAAGGATATGACAAGTGGAATACTATAAGCTGTGTGGCGTCATTCCAAATTCAAAATGGCGGCCGACACAAAATGGCGGACTACCTTTTTCTTTACAACACCCTCGATATGGGTATCAAATGAAAGAGTATGACGAGTAGAATACATTAAGCCGTGTGACGTCATTTTAAACCTAATATGGCGACTATCGAAAAACGGAAGCAGACGTAAGGCTAAAAAGTAAAAAACTAAAAATGTACAGTTTATCAAAACTAAAAAATACGTTTTTATTTTAAAATGATCTGAAAAATATTGCACATATCTACAGTAAAAAGCCAGAAATGTTTAAATGCAAATCCGATGATTTTGACTTTATTGCATTTCGTATTCCGTATTCCGTAGTTCCTTCTTTATCATTGCTTTCTTGTCTTAAACTGAGCTGTGCTTGCTAAGTTAACGGACCGGCAAAAATAATATGGCGGCGACAACAAAATGGCGGAAGATATATCGCCGCCTGAGTGCAAGAACTAGGCAACTCAAAATTTTGTAAAAAATAAATTTCTCTAGTTACCTATCCGTAACATGACAATAAGTGCGGTATTTTCATTTGTCCAGTTTTTACATTGTTTAATAGATGTTGCTAGTTTGCTTTAACAAGTTACCGGATCTTTGCATTAAATACTGCTCGATATTGACTACATGAAACTATGATAACTCATAATCACAAAATTTGGAGTTACCTAGTTCTTACAATCAGGCGGCGATATGGTAGACTAAAAAGTAAAAAATAAAAATATATAGCTTAAAAAAACTAAAAAATACGCTTTTATTTTAAAATGAACTAAAAAGAAAAAAATAATTTTGAAGCTTTTATTGCTCCAGCCAGTATAGGGAACAACCTACCTTTCGAAATCAGGCAAATAACAAAATTAATGAAGTTATTGGTAAAAATTATAAATATAACTTACTTAAATGTAAAAAAAGAGTGGGCCGCTAACGAAAGCTCCAGTGTTAAAAAAATAATAATATATGTAGGTAAAGAGGTCCAATTGGACATCGGTTTTAAAAAACGAACGTTGAACGCGAAAAACATGATAGGCCGAATTATCATCTGCGATGCGCTGCTGAAACGAAATGAAATCGACCAATTTCTGTCTCATATTCGAATTAAAATAGTTTAGTTGGTTAATTTTCTTAACAGAATGCACGCGCCCGCACCTAGCACGCATAGCGAACAAATTTTTCTAGACGGATCTGCACGCTCCCGCTACAGACATGAAAAACTAAAAATGCACCCCCCAGAGGTATGCATGCCTCTGTTACAGATATGAATGCATTGGTAATCGACCATTCCAAACGCGAATCTCGTTTTACCAAGCGGTTCCCCAACTAAGTACAAACCACTTCCAATGCTACTTTACCTTCCAAATCGAACGAGAACCGGTCTACTGAGTATGCTGATGGCACTCTTTATGGTCACAAAGATAATTGCCCGTTTTCTTCGTCCTATACAATTTTTCAAAGCCTCAATTTTGCTCCCTTTAGTCTAAAAAAGTGTGAGGGTACCGTACTTTGTTTGGACTATTCCTGTATTTAGAAAAGTAGAATATTTACTCAGACGTACGACCGTGCCTGTTTCATGCTAAATGCGCGTGAGTCTTATTTTTACACAGGCGTAATGTGTCGGTTTCGGGTGCCATGCAAGCGTTTTGACGCCGTGCCCCGTGCGTGCCTGTTGCAGGCTAGGAGCGGCAGAGTTTTATTTTTACTCAGGTAACCGGTAATGAAATATGGACCACGTACGACAATCGGGAACGTCAAAGATCGTGGACAAGGGATGGCGAGTCAAGCGTTTTTAACAAGCGTTTGCGAAGCCATGATTGACGTCGAAAATGAAGAAGCTGTGTGTGTGGTTGGTGGTATTGGGAAGGAATCGTTCACTGTATAAGGTACTGCCAGTTGTTCATACGATTGTTTCTCAATTCGACTGTGTTCAACTAGAGAGATTACGCCAGGCAATTCGACGAAAACGGTACGGATTGAATTTTAGTAAAGGTGTTGTCTTCCATCACGATAACGCCCGACCACGCACTTTTTTGATAGCCCGTTAAAAATTGGGAGAGTTTGGTTGGGAAGTTTTGATGTTTTGTCCAACACCTTTTGCACCGGGAACCGGACATAATATCCCGGCCAAAATATCCCGGACATAATATCCCGGCCAAAATATCCCAACTAAAATATCCCTTATACCAAATATCCCGTAAAAAAATATCCCTTCATAAAATGAAAAGATTTTTTAATGGTTTTATTTAGCTTCACCTCGAATATTTGTTTGTTTGGTTCAAATTTTGCGACAGCTTTTTCAACTACTTCTACTAAACCGATTCTTAAGAAATTTTGCCCATACATTGAGTTCCCGTGACAATGCAATCTGACAATTTTGTACTAAAATCAAGATGGCGGTTCCAAGATGGCGGACGAATTTTGCAATTGTGTTGCGATTCCATTGAAAATCGGTACCGGGTGGGTTTTAGGGCTACAAATGACGATTCTGTGGACAAAATTTGAAAATTCAAAATGGCGGCGCCAATATGGCGGATGAATTTTGGAAATGTGTTCTGAATGCATTGAAAATCGGTATCGGGTGGGTTCTAGGGCTACAAATAACGATTCTGTGGACAAAATTTGAAAATTCAAAATGGCGGCGCCAATATGGCGGATGAATTTGAATGCATTGAAAATCGGTATCGGGTGGGTTTTAGGGCTACAAATGACGATTCTGTGGACAAAATTTGAAAATTTAAAATGGCGGCGCCAATATGGCGGATGAATTTTGGAAATGTGTTCTGAATGCATTGAAAATCGGTATCGGGTGGGTTTTAGGGCTACAAATAACGATTCTGTGGACAAAATTTGAAAATTCAAAATGGCGGCGCCAATATGGCGGATGAATTTGAATGCATTGAAAATCGGTATCGGGTGGGTTTTAGGGCTACAAATGACGATTCTGTGGACAAAATTTGAAAATTCAAAATGGCGGCCAACATAAAATGGCGGTTTATCTTATTCTTTACAGCGCCGGTATGGGTATCAAATGAAAGTGTATGACGAATATAGTGCAGTAAGCGGTGTGACGTCATTTTAAAACTAATATGGCGGTCACTACAAAATGGCGGAAGAAATACATATAATAACCTAAAAAGTAAAAAATAAAAAATATAGTTTAAAAAAACGTGAGGCGCTAGCGAGAAGTTCCGGTGTTAATAAAATAAGAATATAGGTTAAGAGTCCCACGCTGTTTTACATTTCGAAAGGTAGGTTGTTTCCATATACTGGCTGGAGCAATAAAAACTTTACATTCAAAATTTTTTTTTACTTTTTAGTTCATGGGATATTTTGTTTTGGGATATTTTAGCCTGGGATATTTAGCCCGGGATTTTTTGTCGTGGGATATCTTGGCATGGGATTTTATGTTATGCTTCCTTTGCACCCTTTGAGCAAAATATTTTAGCACGTCTTTCAAATGGTACATTCCTGGTAATTTTTTAAGTTGTATATGTATATCAATTTATTTCCAAGATATAACATCTGCAATGGTGTCGTTGTATTAAAAAAGAAATCGCACGGGTTTGTCTCGAATTGGCCGCCAGTTTGACAGGGATCTTAAAGCGACTACTCATCGATGACATACAAATGAGGCCATTGATGAAAGCTGCTTAATTTTAATTGTTTTTTTTTATAATTATTTCCCCTCCCAACACACAAAAGAAATTAATTAAAGGAAACCACCCACACACGACGACTTTGCAGCCATTAAACCCGTGAACAAGGAGTTGTTGATGGCCGTGTCTTCCTGGAACGCGCCAAGCTCATGATTAATTGCGTGTCATTGTTTAAAAATTTTGACATTATCCAAAAACTCTGCCTCGACACATCGTCATCATTTCCCTTGTAATTGATGTTGGATGCAACTTCGAACGACATTTTTCTGTTGTCTTTAAACAAAAATACAAAACAAAAATTTCAACCAGACACAAAAAGTGAATTTTTCACGAAATTGAGCCGACGATGACCTCCACGCCTTGTCCCAAAAGTTGAGTTCATCGTGCGACAATAGTGAACTTGTTGGAATTTTCGTTTTTGTTATTATTTTGTTGTTGACGCGAATTTGTTACAGCAACAAAACATTACTAAACTATTGCACTGCTGCACTGCTGACAAGGTTTTCCCCGATGACGTTTCTTGTTGTTGGTGTGATGATTCAGCAGACTTAATTGCGGCAAGTTCTAGTTCAAAAAAGTTGCGCAAGTTGTGTGCATGTTTTTCCCAAGAATGCTGTGGCGTGATGGATTTCCAAATTGGATCCAATTACGGAAGCAGAAGTGATGAGTAAACCTTCCACGAATTGTTCACCCCCACGTTTACTGTGTTCTTTTTTTTTTACTGTTCTTTATAGTTTGGGCAGATAACAAAAAAAAATGTTAATAAAATTTACAATTCAGGTGAACAGGTGTAGGATAAGTAATCAGACCATTTAGGATGATGGGGTGATGTGGTGCCTGTTTCAACGGAAGTGGCTTGTGTCATCTTTTATTTTGTAATTTCGTTTTTGTAATTGTCTTTCGGAGTAGTTATTTTTGTATTCAGCCCTCATTCAGCAAATGTAGGCGTCGCTTTTTTTAAAAAAAATTGATACTAGAACTCCAACTAGAACTGCTTCGTACTCCCCGCGAGAAACCTCCATACCACAAATTCTATATGCTTTGAATCCCTAGAATTACTAGTGGTGCATTGTGCCTGTGTCGGTAAAAAAAATCCGCAAAATATGTGCCCAATTCGCAAAGACTGACATGAATATTGCAAACATTTGAATTACGAGCAGGACTCGTGCTTTTCATATTTGAACCATAATGGATGTGCAAAATATAATTTCTTCTAATGTTGAAATCTAAGCTTGACTGCCAGTCTGTAGCATAGTTTACAGGTTCTTCAGGACAAAGAAATATGAGTTTCTTTGCCGTCTCTTGCCTGCGTATACCTATCTTCGAAATAAAGAACACTTTGACCCTCCTACAGGAGCGTGGTATGAAGCTGTAGTGTAGGAAGTTCTTACAGATTGCAGTCAGTCATGGATTAAAAACCAGAGACTTGCGTCTTCTGGAGCATAATTGGAGTTATGTTGTCCATGACGACCTACGATGTAAATAGGTAGGTAGGAGTAGAACTAGTTTCAATGCTACTTGAGGCCCAATTAGCGTTTAGACGTGTCCTTCATTCATTGTTCATTGTTCTTTCTTTGTTGTAAGTAGGCCAAGTCGTTTTAGAGATCGGGTCTCCAAAGCGCTCCACCTTTGTGTGGGTGGTAGTCAAAACTAGCGTTTTTGATCTGACCTATTGGGCTGCTAACCATCTCGATCTCCAAGTTCCAGAGAGAGCTGCCTGTTTAGCTACGTGATATTTCTCGTTGCCATCCATATTACTATGCTCGGGCATCCAGAGGCGCACCAGGTTATGCTTTCTATCAAGTCTATCTAGCTTAGCTCTACATCGCCTCACTAGCTTGGGGCGCATCATCACTGAATCTGGAGTTCTTATAGAGGATTGGTCGTCTATGAAAATGTTGTGCGTCGAAAAGGGCTTTCCCTGAGCTCTAGTATTCCACATAAAAAAACTAGTTGGGATGTGGCTTTTGACCCTTTCGGTTCACAAGATTAACTTCCCAGTATTCGTTCAAACAAAAAAACGACTCGAACGATTTTTATGAAAATCTTTTCAGATCATACTTCCTTTAACACGCTTTGAACGGCATCTTAACGAAGTCGGTATCTTTTTTGGTTTGCGCGAAATCGTGCTGGTACAAAAATCACTTACGTCGTTCAAACAAAAAAACGGCTCGACCAATTTTTATGAAAATCTTTTCAGATCATATTTCCTTGAACACGCTTCGAACGGCACCTGAACGAAGTCGATATCTTTTTCGGTTCGCGCGAAATCGTGCAGGAAAAAATGACCACATACGTACGCACACACACACACACATATTTCTTCTCAAATTTTTGCTTAAAATGCTATTGGGACCTTGAAACGTGTAAATACATTGAAAATTTCGAATCCGATTTTCGGACCGATTACAATAACTTCCTACTGGGAAGTTAAAAAAAAAAGTGCGAGGACAGCGAACTCTTAGTGGTTTCTAGAAAGATCTCTGCCTCGACGGCCTCGGATGTTTTGAGGCCGTCGGTGAATACCCGTAGATGAAACTTCTTCGCGAAGTGTCTGTTTCTCCATTCTCTTCTGTAAGGTTTTTGCGACATCGAAGTTCTTCCAGATGGTCAATCTAGGGGAAGGTAGTCTGTGGTTGTGGCGACCATAGCCTCTGGGAGCAAATCCAAGATGTTGCTAAGCCCGTAAAGTGTTGACGTCCGGGTCGTGGATTCTCTCAGTCTAAGGGCACTGCACTAGTCCAGGAGTTTGATGTGAAGGTCGGGAGAAAGCAAGTGCTAGAGGACATCAAAGACATTCGTGGAACATTTTCTCGTGGCCCTTGTTGCTCCTGTTGTTGCTGTTCTCTGGACCCTTCCCAGTTTTATGACATTATAAGTCCTGCTCAGATCTGGCCACCACACCAGCGAGTCGTACCTGACGATTGGACTACCACGGCTAGCTGTATATGTCATATATCACATGTTTGGCTTGAGACTCGATTTCTTACCGAAGGTCGTTTTACAGGCGTGAATAGCTGTTCGATGTGAAACTTTTGGCTCCTGTATTAGACTCATATGCTTCACCTTGTAGGGTCGACTTTCTACATGGTGACAGCTTCACAGACTTCCTCCAATGATGTTGATATCTACGCTTGTGCAACCATGGTGGCACTTATTAACAGTGCCTAAAAGGGGTATTCACGAGAAGCTCCATAAGGAGGAGTCTGTCCATGTACCGTCTCCCTGAACTTCACTGAAGCAAAATATTACGACTCTTACTCTTAGGAATCAACTAAGCCCAACTCAACTCTTAACTGCAATATCAACCCATCTCTTAACTCAACGCAACTTAACTTAACTCTTAACTCTACTTTAAACCCAACGCATAACCCAGCGTAACTGGACTCAACTTATCTCAACCCTTAACTCATTTCTATACCTCATCCCTTAACACATCTCTATACTCAACTCTTACGTTAACTCCTAACAACCCCTAACTTCACTTTTAGCTCTACTCTTAACTCGACACTTGACTCAATTCTTAGCTCAACTCTTAAACGAACTCGTTACTCAACTTAACGTAACTTAACTCGGGATAAATATTACGACATGCCATCACGACGTCATACAATTTTCCTTCATGTCATACGAGTCGGTTTTACCCCCATACCGTTTCACATAGAAAAGGTCTTTAATGGACGTGGTTGTCATGTACATGCCCACCGCATAAGGTTTAAGAAAGATTCAAAATCAACTCTTTCTTCCACCAATGGGATTTAGTTTCAAACATTTTCTGTCATCACACCACGATCGGTGCACAATTAAATTTTCTCCTAATGCAGACATTAAAATTGAACCTCAAAAACCGACTCGCACAAAAAAAAACAAAGGAAAGAAAAAATGAAAAAAAAAATTTCACCTGGATCAGCGCTAATAAAAATCTATTAAAGACGACAGTCGTGCCGCGCAGTCCGCATCATCAAAAACCCAAATCGCCACAATGTCATGAAGTCATGGAGGAAGAAACTCACTTACGTATTCATCATCCGATCCGAGGATGGAAGTTCATCCGGGAAATCGCCACGTCCGTTCGTCCGCTACTAATGTTAGCATTCAAGTACGCTGCAAAAGCCGATCGGTCGTCGACGATATTATAGCGTAGCTCGTTGGGCCATAGTCTGGCGAATTTTTTTCTCTCTTGCTCTTAAAGTGATCGTGGTGATCGTGTACATCTAGATGTGGCCGGCGGTGGCGGCGGTGGCCGATAATGGAAGTCCGAATGAATGGGGCTCACTTGAATGGCTAAATAGCGAATGGAGAAGAGTCTCCAGCCTGCTGCTGCTGCTGCTTACTATGACCATTTACAGGCGCTCCGCATACTATAATGTACATGAAGCGAGTTACTGATCAGTTGATAACATCTCGAAGACACGATCGTTCTTTTTTTGTTTTGCTTCTTTGCTTATATGAACGAATGCTTTTTGTTTTCTTTGAAATTGCGTCGTTTAAATTTTATTGGGATGCCAGCGGAGACCTCCTCAATTGGGACAAGCCGACTGCGCAGTGCGCGCACATCCGATACGTTTTACTGGAAACGAAACGGAAGGAATAGGTGGAATCATTGCTTTTAATGAAAAGTTATGACGACTTTGCCGGGCTGCAAAGCGGCAGAGGAACTGGTAGGAGGTTTTTATGGGTCTTAAGGCCGCGCTACTGTCAACTAAATGGGAAATATTTTTTAATAAGGTACGCTGAGGTATGCAGGAGTGGTTTGAATTTTTTGCGTGTGTAAGTGTGTTGTGTACCTGATCGACGTATGCCCTTCCATCGCGAAGAACTATTGTTGGAAGTCTTCTCATGTATAACAACTTTCAAAATCGATTGCTGCTAGACTCGTCACCATTTGCCATGTTACCCTAGAGAGAGAATCCGCAACGACACCATCTGCAACGGATTCAAACTTTCTCTTTAAAACTGCATAAAGCTTCCGGTTATAAAGCACAGTTAAATTGTCACTTACAGTAAGGAATGGCACCTCTGTAGGTCGTTTATAATTTACTGCCTTCGTTGGTCTTCTTCTGCGCGCGCGTTTTTTTTTCTTTCTTTTTTCTTCACTTCACTTCAGCATATACGATTTGATAACTTACCACCTACGCCCGACGACACCGTACCACTTCGTATATTGCGCTGAGGTGAACGTAAATATTTCCAGCTCTCTCAGAATACCTGTTCCCAAGCCAGCTGCCACACGTCTTTGGGTGCCTCTGGGGTGCAACTTCTTTGGCTCCACAAGTGGAATTCGCGTAGGAATCTCATTCATCCATTCATCCGCTCTGTTGATTCATTTCAGTCCACCGACGACGACGACGACCACGACGATGACAACGACCAAACGACAGTTAAATCTGGAAAGTTCAACCGGTAACCGGTGATATTGCTGTTGCTGCTGCTGCAACAACAACAACAACAAAAAATGGTGGCTCGAAAGATTTTTAATTGGATTTCCTGGTGTAGGTGTCCATCGACCGACCAACGATGGTCCGTTGTCGACCAACGATGGTAACTGGGGCTCCAACTGCGATGACACTATTGTGGCTCTGGTGGATCGAGGAACACTTTTTTCTGGGCTTCGTTTTGTGTCTGATTGAACTTTATGGGATTCAGGTCCCGAGACGTCGTGGACAGGTATAAGGAATTTGACTTGGGAGGGAAAATATGAGATTTTTGTAAGTTTTAATGGATCTTAAGTGGGTTTCGCCTTGGATTTTATCTTGCGGATATTGTGAATATCAGATTTGGTTTCTACGAAGACGTATCTCGATTTTCTTGGAATTTCTTAATAATTTTTTAAGATTTTCTTTGGAAATTTGTGGTTAGTTTAGAATGGAGACTAGAATCAGGATTATGCAGCCGAAGCGATTTTGGAGACTAGAAGACAAAACCACAAACAATGTGCTAAGAATGTAATGAAATATCTGTTCCCTTTTCTTACCAGTTTTCTGAGGATATAAAAAGTTGCAGAAGTAGTTAATGCTCTACTAAAGCAGGGAATTTACACATTGCTACCACGCCTGACGTGCGTCTTCAGAGCTAGTTGGTCTCTAATATATATACCTAAAGCATGGAGACAGGTCAATGTGGTCTTTATACCGAAGGTTAGAAAGCGATTAGGTTTTTCGCCTAAATTATTTAGACCCAACTTCTTCTTCTTCTTTAGTGAGGTAAAGAGTCCAAAACCACCGCGGCCACTCGCTTCGCCTATTGCATTTCACCCATATATTTCATACTAGCAAAAAACCCGCGTGCGTTGCACGCCCTTAAATAAAAAAAGTTTATGTTTGCACTATCCGTGGTAGGAAAAAAGTGAAAGAAACAAAAAATCTGGAAAAAAAGATTTTGGATACCTATCATATGGTTAGTTTCTATTGACAGCTTTTTTGACAGCTGTCATTAGTCAAAACCAGTTTTTGGTATTATATTCGTATTCAGCGGTATCGAAAACCTAAGGATACCAAGTTTCGCCGTGATACGATGGACGCAACCTGCGGGGTAGACGGTTTATAATTTTGTTTTTATCTTTTCGGTTAGTCGTTACACTGCCCCCTTCTTACTTAGTGTTCGTTCCGAAAACAGCTTCCGTCCCGTTCTTACCGATCGATGGCATCGTTTAATCTCGTGATGGCAGTGGAGGGTCCTCTCCCTTTTCTTTGTAATTTTGACGATTTACCTTTAATTAGTCGAGGATTTTATAGGTACAGTCGATCGCGTGGCAAATTTCACAACAATAGGAGAAATTACCAAGATACACTATGTTCAATCTTCTTCCATTTGGAGCTAGGACACTTGAAAAACCTACATACAGCTGACAAGGAAATGACACTTATTTGCTAAAATTCGTCCACCATATTGGCCCGGAAATTTTATATTTATTAGTTTTGATCATAAGTTCGTTATTTGCAAACTTAAAAACCTCTAGATATCCACTTTCATTGGAATCGGATCACAATTGGCAAATTCGTCGGCCATATTGGTGCGGCCATTTTTAATTTATAAGTTTTGATCATAAATTTGTCATTTGCAACCTTAAAAACCCCTAGATATCCACTTTCATTGGAATCGGACCACAATTGGCAAATTCGTCGGCCATATTGGAGCGGCCATTTTGAATTTATAAGTTTTGATCATAAATTCGTTATTTGCAACCTTAACAACCCCTAGATATCCAATTTCATTGGAATCCGAATACAATTGAAAAATTTCGTCCGCGGCCATTTTGAATTTATAAGTTCTGATCATAAATTATTTATTTGTTACCTTAAACCCGAGATACCAATTTTCTTTGTAATCGGAACGCCATTGGCAAATTCGTCCGCCATATTGACGCAGCCATTTTGAATTTATAAGTTCTGATCATAAATTCGTTATTTGCTACCTTAAAACCCCCTAGAGACCGATTTTCATTGAAATCGGAACACAATTGGCAAATTTCGGTAGCCATTTTGAATTTCGGTCATATTTCGGCGGCCATTTGGAATTTATAAGTTCTGATTAAACATTCGTTATTTACTACCTCAAAAAACCCCAGATACCGATTTTCATTGGAATCGGAATACAATTGGCAAATTCGTCAGCCATATTGGCGCGGCCATTTTGAATTTATAAGTTCTGACCACAAATTCGTTTTTAGCGACCTTAAGAACGTCTAGATACCCACTTTCATTGAAATCGGAACACAATTTGCAAATTCATATTTGGTTGGCAATTTTGAATTTCGGTCATTTTTCGGCGGCCATTTTGAATTTCGAAAATCGAAAGTGTTTCAGGGAAGACCCCAACGGACCTTCGTTCAAAACTTCGAAGCCACGATAACTGGTGCGCCCCCTATAGCGCACACATACATACATACAGAAACTTTGTTTTATTAATATAGATATGTAGGGTAAGCTCATCCTCATCAGTAGGTGGGGTCCTCCATAAATGGTAAATCAGGGCGGAATATCCGGTAATTAAGCCAACAAGAGCTCTTACATTAAGCCAACAAGTGTCCCGACATCCGTTTTACTGCGCCCCAACAATTCCTTAGCCGCGTTAATAGACGGAAGAGGAAGGAACCGCTTAAAGTTAGCCAATGCAGGCGCCGATCTCCAGCGTTCGGTGTGTTTCATCCAAGTCTTCATCGAACTGGTGGGCACCCCAATAGCCGGTTCCGGACCGATGAATTGGTCCATAAAAGGCCCACAAGCATGGTAGGAAAGGGAAGATCCATCCTGACGGAACCACCATATCAAGATAAGCCATTATACAACTGGGTGTACCCAGAGGAGATCCTTAACCGACAGAGCAAAAACTACCTTACAGCCTTCGACACGAAAGCTTTATATCTTAGTAGTTAGGCTACAGGGTTCCTGCATCATAGTGGGGCTCCTTGCATATCTGCAGGCGCCATCGCCAGGAGGTATGCAATGGGGTTTATGTCCGTGGTGTGGTGAGAGGTTTTGGTGACTCAATCAATCAATCAATCCGTCTGTGATAAAATGGATTGCCTCTTTGCTGAAAAGAAAAGTAGTAAAATCTGAGCTGCGAGGATTCTCAATAGCAGTGACAACCTCGATGTGATGCATTCAGGCCCTCTGGCTTTCATGCCAACGGATACGTCGATGATCTCGTCATTATAATAAGAGGTATGGACGGCACGACTGTATCTGGTCTCCTACAAACAGCTCTCTTCGAAGCTTATGCTTGGGGTCAAGAAGAGGAACTAAACATAAACCCAAGGAGAACGGTCATCGTTCCATTCACTAACAAAAGAAAGCTAAGTCTTCAATCTCTCACAATGAATCAGGAAATGATTGACTTTTCAGAACAGGTCAAATACTTTAGGAGGACTCTAGAGAAAAGACTCAACCGAAATTTGTATACTGATAGTGTTGTCTTTCAAAGCCTAATGGGGAAAACTTGGAGGCTTAAATCCAAAATGACCTACTACACACAGACTACAATCATCAAACACATGATTATCTACGCAGCCTTAGCTTGGTGGCCAAAGATCCAAGAGAAGCAGACACTCTGTAACGAAACAGAAACTGGCCGCTGTAAACAAAAAAACCAGAACAGCACTACCGCTGTTAACACATCACAAAACCGCTGTAAAAGACATTAAGTAACAGAACGAAACAGAACAGCGATGCGCAGCAAGACACCAATATAAGAGTTGATTCCTCTGCCTGATAACTGGACGGAACCATAGGAGCATTGATCGTATGGTTTATAGACAGACAAAACATACAAGCCACGGAGAGTTGATCCAGTGGTGCCGACCGACCAATAAATTTACAAGCCACGGAGAGTTGATCCAGTGGCGCCGACCGACCGATACATTCACAAGCCACGGAGAGTTGATCCAGTGGCGCCGACCGACCGATACATTTACAAGCCACGGAGAGTTGATCCAGTGACGCCGACCGACCAATAGATTTACAAGCCTCGGAGAGTTGATCCAGTGGGACCGACCGACCGATACATTTACAAGCCACGGAGAGTTGGTCCAGTGGCGCCGACCGACCAATAAATTTACCACCACGTAGAGTTGATTCAGTGGTACCGAAAGACCGATACATTTACAAGCCACGGAGAGTTGATCCAGTGGCGCCGACCGACCGATACATTTAAACGCCACGGAGAGTTGATCCAGTGGCGCCGACTAACCGATAAATTTACAAGCCACGGAGAGTTGATCCAGTGGCGCCGACCGACCAATAAATTTACAAGCCACGGAGAGTTGATCCAGTGGCGCCGACCGACCAATAAATTTACAAGCCACGGAGAGTTGATCCAGTGGCGCCGGCCGACCGATACATTTACAAGCCACGGAGAGTTGATCCAGTGGTGCCGACCGACCAATAAATTTACAAGCCCCGGAAATTTGATCCAGTGGCGCCGACCGACCGATACATTTACAAGCCACGGAGAGTTTATCCAGTGGCGCCGACCGCCCGATACATTTAAACGCCACGGAGAGTTGATCCAGTGGCGCCGAACGACCGACACCCCAACAAGCCACGGAGAGGGGTGGTCTAGGGGTGTTAGCACGTAAGTTGTTTCAATCGACCTCTTCATACAAAAATTCAGATTTTTTGTATGAAGAGGTCGAATGAAACAACTTACATGCTACCACCACTGTGGTACCGAACGACCGATACACCAACCAGCCACGGAGAGTTGATCGAGTGGCGCCGACCAACCGATACACCGACAATACCCGGAGAGTTGATCCGGGAGGACTCCGACGGAAACAGACCAAACGGGCTACCTCGGGAGCGTTGATTCAGAGGTAACCCGTCAACCCTTTATTTCCTCACTTTCCCTCCCCTCGATAGTCGTGTAATATAGAACTTTTAGAAATAAAACAAGAACATAAACGTAACAGGAGTTTTCTTATTTGAACCTTGGGCATCTCCGTTGTTCTCTTTATAAACGAACTTGTAGACCGTATTGTGCGCGAAAGGGGGTCTGGATGGTATGGGAGTGGGCCGAGCGGGGTAGTCTTGTGTTGCGGGTTGCTTACATCAACTCTCCGTGGCTTGTAAGTGTTTTGGTCGTTCGGCACCACTGGATCAACTCTTCGTGGCTTGTCTGTTTTATTAGTCCGTCCGTATACCATACGATCAACTCTCCTATGGTTCCGCCCAATCATCAGACATTAGAATCAACTCTTCCACTGTCTGATTTCGACTGGCTTCCGCAGGCGTTTTATATTGGTGCGTTGCTGTGCATCGCTGTTCTGTTTCGTATTGTGTTTTACAGCGGTTTTGTCTTTTGTTAACAGCGGTGGTTCCGGTGATGTTTTGGTTTACAGCGGTGCCAGTTTCGTTACGTGTTCCAGTGATAGAGGACCTAGAGGGGTATAAACTCCCGCTTATTTTTACTCGGGTGATCTGTGCCCATGTATGTCTGAGGCGAAAGATAAACGGCACAATTGTCTATATAATGCCAGACCGTCAAGCAGCTTCAGAAACCATTAGTTCATTTATACCGTGAAATGAAAGCTTATAAAGGGATTCCCTAAACGCCCTTGCATTCAGTAAATAGGCAGATCATTTGGTCAAAAAAGCCGCCTGAACCCCGTTTATCTGTATAGATTCTTTCTGTGGAGCATCCATTAATCACACGAAAGAGACTTCGAATTTAGGGAAAAAGTGTTTATTTCACTACTGGACTCATCTACCGGCTATGAGACAAGCCAAGATATTCGTTACCATTGCTCGAGTAAAAGCTAAAAAACTCCTCGAACTTACTGAACCCGATCTCAGAGTCTAGACAGACCTTCTCACTAAACATGCTCCTAATCGATATTACGTGAAAATCATGGGTAAAATTGATTCCGATATATGCACATACTGTCAGGTAGAAACAGACACCTGATAACATGCCATCTGCAATTGTATTGCATTTGAGAGGGGCAGGTTTAGCCATTCAGGAAAAAGCCTGAAAAATGTGGAACAGTCAAAAGCTATCTTAAGGCTGATCAGAAGCCTAATTCTAGCTCTTTATTTTAACTCCACTAACTGGGCTCTGTGTTTCCGTAGCGCTAACGCCAAATTTGTCGCTCTTTGTGACACCAAACTTATGCAGGCGGAAATGTGTATATATTTCTCTCAAAGCCTTGTCCGATTACATAGGTTGATGGAGAATGTGAAGACAATTAAATTTTTAGAGCGTACATATGTTCTCCAAGGAGGAGGAGATGGATAGACTCCGTGACGGCTGACGCAGAGGTAATTCTTAACATCCGTAACTGGAGACATGCTGCAACGGACCGTTAAACTTGGAGAAATGTCCTAGAGAAGGCCAAGGCTCGATTTAGGCTGTAGCGCCATTGGGTGGATGTTATCCAAATGAGCCACTTTGTCGTTAGTATAAGTTGAAAAACCCCTGCAAATCCACCATCGGGAAAGTTAAATCTCTATTTGACGACATAGAAGTAAGATCTTCAATGAAACCACTGACAGTAAAAATTTCTGGTCCTTGGTAACTTCCAACAAAAAAAATTCCACTTTATTTCTTATCCTTCTTTTTTACACGGATCAGGTGATACCAGAAAGCGGTCCCCCAACTAAGTACTAACCACGTCCAATGCTGCTTGACCTTCGCAATCGAAGGAGAATCGATCTACTGAGTATGCGAAAGGCACCCTTTATGCTCACCAAGATATTTACTCGTTTTCTTCGTCCTATACAATTTCGTAAAGCTCCAAATTTGCTCCGTCTAGTCTAAAAAAAGTGTGAACGTACCGTGCTTCGTTTGGAGTTTTCCGTGCGTCTTTTATTAGTACATGCCTGCAGCGGGCTGTATTTGGGAAAGTGGAATTTTTACTTAGGCGTACCTCCTGCCTTTTTCATGGTAGGTGCTGGCGAGTCCACGCTTTATAAATCGCCATACAAGCATTTCTTAGTAGTTGCAAATCGCTCCTCAAGCCAACAGCACGGACTGTAATAACATGTTCTACCAAAAAAACACCAAAAATCTCTTTCCGGCATCCTTTACAACCTATAAAAATCGTCCAAACTCGAAATATCCCAGCAAAACTTCAAGCTTACTTTCGCTTAATATCCCGCCGTTAATCCCTTCGTCATCAAAAAGTACCGAGAAACGTGGTTCGCGGTGGTAATATATTGAAGTCTCCCAAATTACAATTCAGTCAATTCGGTCGCATTCATTCCGTCATTCCGACACAAGAGCAATTTTAAGTACGTCGTACTTGTCAGCAATTTCCGGTGCTCAACGTATATGCATAATCCGCGAAGGCGAAACCCAAGCAGGCATCCAAGCAAGCAGCCAAACAGGCAGGTATTTACCTCATACCATACCTCCGTGCGCGAGGTATAGCATGGTATATGTACAGAGTGAAAGAGAGGGAGAAAGTTTGGGAGAGGAGAGTCCCCTCGGAAGGGAATTTCCCATACATTCATTCATGCATTCGGCGGACGCCTTCGCCTCGCTTTATTCATTCAATATTTACTCATCCATTCATCGGGGGAATTCATTCATAAAACAAATTCCTGAGACGCTCTCGGAAAATTCACCGCAGCACTTCCTTCCTTTTGGCGTCGTCGCTAAGACCCGTCGCAGTTAATTTCGAATTTTGATTAAGATCACCGCAGAAGCGGCACGGCGCGACGGCTGCATTAAATGCCTCGTTTTTATAGTACCTACAATGGCGCGGTGTGGGAGATTGGGCGGCTTGCTGCATTATGGAAAAGGTACGAAAAATAAAGCAGAAAACTCCTCAAACGCAGCACACGAAAAAGGGCTTAAAAGAAGGGCGTGCGGATGCGTGGCAACTCGTCAAGGTAAGACCTGGGCTTAGGAATCTCGATTCGGTTTCGGTTGGTATCTTGTGGAGTGTCTTTGGTGGTGGCTGGAAGACACACAATGGAAATTCCTTGGAGCAGAACAAACAGCAGCAATGCGACTTCGTGGCTGAGAAATGCCGGAAAATTTAAAAAAAAAATGTTCAAATGTTGCGCTGCTTAAGAAGAAGAAAAACAAAAGACGACCAGGGGCCAGAGGGGTCCCGCACTTCTCTGTTACGCTACATGCTCCGGCGGTCATTTGTGAATGGGCTAAGAGCACGGCATTTTCGTTTCTCGCGCGACCTGCCCCTGCACCTTCCTACAAAGGCCCTACAAAGTCATGCCACGGAGTACTTAGTGCCGTCATTCATTTCCTTAAAAAATTTTCCCATTCATGGAAATCGACGCCTTCCATCGCACACCAACGACCTGGCTATTGCCCTCGAACGCCATGGAGGGGCCTCATTTTTAGGCAAATAAGGGAGCGCTGCAATCGTTAATTTCTGCGCTCATTAACCGCCTCCCTGCTCCGGATGCTGCTCACTTTACCTCTATGATTGCTTCTCTCTCACCTGTGCGGCAGAGGATGTCTTCGGTTCTGTATTTGTTTCGTGATTCTTTAAAAATTTTACTACGAATATTGCAAGAATTACTGCCGCCGCCGCCGCGCTCGAAACCCATTAAAGATGGCCTCATCAACTCTTGTTCTTCGTTCAATTTTCGTGGGAAAAACTATTTTCCGCGGAACTCGGCACTTTTAGCGCTCGGAGGGTACCTGTGAGAATGTTTTTTTTTTGCCTATTGTGTGTAAAAATTGTAATAAAGCAGCGCGAATGAGTGGCCAACAATGGGTGCAGACGGAATGATAACATCTTCGAAGGCTAAAGGAATGTTGTACGAGACTAGATTTTCAAAAACTGTGGAAAACGAATTGTAAAAGTATCAAGAACTGTGGAAAATACTTGGAATTTTTCGCTTGGGAAATGCTTGGAATATCTAAAGAAGTTGCGGCGTTTCGTGTTCTGTGAATCGGTAAAATACCGGGACTTGTAGCAATAGTAACGTTTAATTTCCGGGGTTGTCTAAATCGTTTACGCCTGCCCAATTACTGCCTCGGGTATGTTTGATTTTGGAAATTGTGGACAATCACTCTTTTACCCATACTACAATTTCCAAAGTATGTCGGAATGTTTGTTTGTTTTGGGTAAGACTATTTGCACCACACGGAAGCACGGAAAAGAGAGACACGGAAACACGGATATGTCAAATGAGAAATGTATCAAAAAATGAGAGACACGGAAACACGGGACATGTCAAAATGGGAAATTTACTAACAAAAAGGGATATTTACCAATGTATTTTCACCTAAACGGATACACGCGACATGGAGTATTTTCACCACAGCGAAACAGGGATGCACGGGAAATGAGATTCGTGATGCTAACCGGGTGCGGACACCATACGGAAGCACGGGACATGGGATTTATTGCGATCATCGGGTGTGCGCACCACACGGCACCACGGAAACAGGGATGCACGGGCAATGGGATTCGTGGTGCTAACTGGGTGCGGACACCACACGGAAGCACGGGACATGGGATTTATTGCGATAATCGGACACAGCACCACGGAAACAGGGATGCACGGGTGCTTCCGTGTGGTGTCCGCACCACGAATCCCATTTCCCATGTAGTCCTGTATCCGTGGTGCCGTGTGGTGTGCACACCGATTATGGAAACAAATCCCATGTCCCGTGCTTCCGTGTGGTGTCCGCACCACGAATCCCATTTCCCGTGCATCCCTGTTTCGCTGTGGTGAAAATACTCGATTAGCACAATGAATTAATTCCATGTCGCGTGTGTCCGTGAAGGTAAAAATGCATACATCGGTAAATTAATTCCATGTCGCGTGTTTCCGTGTAGGTGAAAATCATGCATTGGCAAATTTCCCTCTTTGTTGATAAATTTCTCATTTTAACATTTCCGTGCTTCCGTGGCTCTCTTTTTGGTAAATGTTCCATTTTGACATTTGCGTGTTTCCGTGGCTCTCTTTGCGTGCTTCCGTGTGGTGCAATTAGACACTTCCGTTTGTTTTATTTCTAGCAAATACGGATGAATTGTCAAATACTTATTTTCCAACCGGTCCCCCGAGACGCTACGTCCTCCCTCAATAGATTAGACTTTAAGCTCGTTTACTGAAACCGTGCCGAGTGAAACACAATAAAGTCTGCTTTGAACACATCATAATCTCGAAGTTTTGCACTTTGTCCAGCCAGCTTGACGCGATGCCCACGCCATCGCCACGGTGATCCGTGCGACCCTTTCATTATCGTATCCTGTCTGCTCAGTGTTCTCCTGCAGGATTATCTCTTTGAACAGTTCTTTTTCGAGCTTGTTTTAGAACCATCCGGTGCTTATTGCGTGGTTTTGCTGCCCCTTTTCTGTTCTTCTTCCCGTGCGGAAGATTATGGCGTGGTGGTCGCTGTGCGTATCCACTTCACTCACCCGCCGTTGAGGTCTCTGGCCATCGTGTCACTGATGAAGGTGATGTCTACTATAAACCCTCTTTCGTCTTTTTGGAAGGTGTTTTCACTGCTGTTGTTTGCTAACACCACACTGAGCCGCGTCTCATTGCCGGCTGCCCCAATCCACAGCCAATGTGTTAAAATCCCCCGCTATAATTTTGCGGTTATGGCGACTCGCGTCTTCAGTCAACCTTTCCACCATTACCACGCACTCTTCTATCTTGAAACTAGGTGCCGTCTAACAGTTGTAGATATATACACTTCTTATCCTTGCCCGTTTCAAACTATCTTGTGGGTTCCTCATCGTCTCCCCGATGGCTCGATTTCCACACGCTCATATTTCCTCTTTTTGGCTTTTGTCCGCCTACCATATGGCGCTGTGTAAGTACTGCTCATTTACAGTTGTGACGTCGACTCTCTTTTCGTACACAAACTGTGCGAGCAGATCTTGGATCTCCTTTGAAGATGCTTTCGTTCAGGTTCCTTACCTCGAACTGCGCAGCTTCTCATAGCGAGGATTTGACCTTCTACTTGAGGTCCACAGCTTTGCTTTCGCCCGCCCTTAATTCCACCAGAAGATCTCCATTTTACGTCCGCCTGATACGTGTTACCTCATCCTCAAGGTCCGTTAAGGAAGTGTGCGTTCTGACCCTCCTCAGGATTTTCGCATAGGATATCACGCTTGCCTTAAAGGTTGATCTCATCTTCCTCAACCTGGCTAGAACGGCGTGGGCGATGATGTTCCGAGCACCAAGATCCTGCATAAGCTCTTTTGTTTGAGCTCCCAGTTTCTGTAAAGCGTCTTGCCTTCTGTATTGTCGTTCTGAATGTAGGGGTACTAATTTCGCTGTGAGCCCTGCAGTTGGTCCGTTACATCTCTTCTTCCCCTGCCGGCGGTGACCCTGCGCTTCTTCTTAAAAGTTCGCCGTCTTCTTCCAACGCTTCTTCTAAAAAGGTCGCCGTCGATGGCCTCCGCGTTGCTCCTCCTCACAGCACCCTCCTTTTGGGGAGAGAACGCCACCTCTTACATCTCGTTCCCACTAACACGGACCGTCTGTTTAAACAAAAGACGGCGCCCGGACGTGCGTGTTCACACTAAGACGGACCGTCTGTCTATTTTCAACCAGCGAGATTAACGTACATGAATGGACATCCATTTTGCACGAGCACAGACGCCGAAATGATGTGTGTGGGCTGATCCGCGGGGTTGGAAAGGGGCACATCGGTGCCATCTCGTCGGCGGATTCATTCACACTATATTCGGTCCGAGTGTTTAGACGGCTCTTCGCAGTGACAAAACGTCCGTTTAAAAACTCTGATCCGTTC
The DNA here is from genome assembly GCA_963855945.1 of Thereva nobilitata. Taxonomy (NCBI): domain Eukaryota; kingdom Metazoa; phylum Arthropoda; class Insecta; order Diptera; family Therevidae; genus Thereva; species Thereva nobilitata. The sequence continues at coordinate 15,556,538 of OY979696.1, read as the reverse complement.
CTTTTCCCGGATCCGTCTAAATGTGAACAGTTTCATATAAATTGTACTGCCACTGGCATATCCGTCTCTTTAGATGGACCGCGGAAACAGACGGTCCGTGCTAGTGGGAACGGGCCCTTAGGTTTTCGTCTTTTGTTGTTTGTTTTGTATTTGTCTCCATTTTTGTTCCTACGAGTATTGTGTAAAGGCGAGTCCAACCTGACAGAGCCGCTTACCAGGGTAAGGCACTGTTACACACCGACCTTGCCCTTGTCCTGTCCGTCTTGTCATGTTATAGTAGTCTGGTTTGGGGTAATAAGCCCCAAAAATAAGAGGATTGCCGCTTCTGTCGCCCTTACAACGTGATTTCGGATCAATCTGATTATGAGATTGTCTATCCTACTGGTTGCTACTTTTCCATCATTGGCATGGAATTTTTTGAAACTCGACGAGGTCGTCCACGATGAAAGCCAGGGCGCTCGGAAGACATCCAACTAGATCGCTTATATAAATGTTGAAGAGCAACGGTGAGTTCACAAATCCTTGCTGCAACCCGTTTTTAATTTCAAAGACCTGTGAGGTCACAGATCACGCGAAGCAAGGGATCGCTCATTCTATACCTTGTCAGGTTTAGCAGGAGCCCCTCGAATCACACAGAGTCGAAAGCCTTCTCCAAATCGACAAGGCATGCTCCCGTACACTGTTTGTTACTGAAGTTTTCAGTGTATGTCGGACACCAATTTTGCTCAAGCATGGATAGTGCCATGTTCTGTTCGGAATCCAAACTGGTTGTCCGGAATTATTTTATTTTCCTCAACGCCAGCGAACGATTAATTACAACCTCAAATACTTTACTGATGTTTGGAAGTAAACTTATTGATCGGAGATTGGCAGGGTTTGATCTATCTTTATTTTTTTAGTGATCGGATATATCACAGCCATTTTCCAGTGTTCTGGGAAATAGGCTATGTTCAAGGCATTGTTGCACAAGGCACTGTTGGCACCAGGAGGTAGGTGTTTCAGAACGACATTAGGGATGCCGTCTCCAACGATTTTTTATTATTCTACGTGTGGAATATTCGCAGGAGTTCGTTCTTCTTCACGAAAATTTAGTGTTCGGACGCCTCTGAGATATTATCTGCTGGGTAATCTTCACTGAATTCGACTAAATGTCGATTCTCAGATCTCTGTGTTCTGATTTCGCGTTGAAGGGCGGAATGATTTAGTAGTGCTTGGTTCTCTAGGTCAAAGTTTGGCCGAACACTAATGTTCACCGAATAGACTCCCTGGCGGAATGCCTCCACTAAATCTACACTCTCCTTCTCATCTTCCACACAGAAACAATCGTCCTCGTCTCGGAAGAGCTTATCCGGATCTAAGCCTGCTTTTCGCAGCAATTCCTCATTGTAAAGATTGCTAGGTAATCGCAACTTCTCCAGTCGATTGTGTGTCCTCCTCCTAAAGTTTTATTTATCTGCGAAACCATACCTGTACCACTGGGTTTTATGGGCCGGATCTTATTTTCTCAATACAGATTTATAGACTTGGAGTTTTCACGACACCACAAGTCGTTTGAGTTAAGGAAAGTGACGTTTTGGTCCGTCAGTGACGACTCGCCTTTCAGCACAGGGGCCAGTGTCTTAAGTCTCGAGGGCAGTACACTTTTCCGTTTTTAGGCTGCCAATTGTGGAGTTCCTATAGCAGTCGATGCAGTCTTGTTTTTTTGTCTTAGGTATGGTTCGATCCATCGTTTGTACGATGATTCGATCCATATCCTTCAGTATGGAGTCAATGTCGTCTTTCGTTAAATTCCTGTCTGTCGGCGGTGATACCCCCTCCGTCGGTATAGTGCGGGCAATCGTGCTGGAGAAACGTGGCCAGTGTGCCATATGGTAGCAAAGGGGTGCACTGTAACATATTGTTCCAGCTCGATCGACTCGCGTGTCATTTTCACCGTGATCAAGAGTCCGTGGTGGTCGCTGTCGTAAGGAACCGTTCGTAGGCATTTCACATCGTCGTCATTTGTTTGTCCGCTGTCTAGACGTCCTTGTTGGAGTGGAAATCATCACATTCCGCTCTGGTAGGGATCTGCATATTGAGGTCTCTGCCGAAATATAATTTTGCGACCATGAAGTCGGTAGGGCCTATTACCTTTTCCTCTGGTAGAGAGCGGAGTATATTGCATTAACCTTAGACAACCAACATTCAATTTGGGTGCAACAGTCGGGGACATCTTTTTTTGGAACTAGTGCTTCACTCGGTGTATAGGTCCTAGTTTTTGCTGAATATCAAGTTGTTTGTACTAAGCCCAAAACTCGAGTCCTCCATTTTGTTTAAAGGCCTTAAATTACAAGAAATTTGTCCAATTACGACTAACATTACACCAAAATGTTTTGTACCTTACCAAAAATTAAATTGAACTCTTCTGAGATAAAAGAAACAACCTTCAACAGAGCTCCGACCTATATTTCCGTTCCTCGAAAACATTAAGTAACGCAAATTTCCCGCTTCCGCAAAAGTGCTCCACGAAAACTTGCGCTTAAATTTTATTTACATAATTCGTCCTCTTCTCCACATTTAATTATTTACAACTAAAACCAAACTTTATTCCTCTTATTTACTTTCAGTATTCCGCAATTCGAATTGGTCCTGTTGTGAAACGTGACGTTATGAAAGCATCAACAATGCTGGAGCATGAGCCGCAGTAAGTACACCACCACGTCACGTCGCTGATGTATTAAGAACTCACCCTTTTTCAATCTTCCGGCTCCACCCCCAACCAAAGAACACGAAATTATTTCTCACTTGTTTTTTCTCTTTTCCAATTTAACCCTTTTTTATGCCCTCAACAATATCGCAATTTATGAACTTTTAAAATAGAAATCGTTGCGCAACACAAACGTCGCGTTCGTTCATTCAGACCTAGCAACAATTCGCTTGTGTTTTGTGTGTCTCAATGGCCGCCATTGTTGTTGTTGCTGCTGCTGTCACTTGGCCTTGGCTGAAATATTTTTAATTAACAAACAAACAGAAAAAAAAACACAAACTCAATTTTTCCGCCATTATTCTTCTCTTACCTGAAGAAGCGCACTAAAAATTTTAATAGTTCCGGTAACTGATAACTTCCCACCACCGCCACCGCTGCCGTTGCCATTTGGTGCGCGATGACGTCGCCCCTCGAACAATTAAAAAAGTTGCAAGATTGCCAGCGCAGAAGTCAACAAACTGTTGCGCAACTTGCGTGCCATCGGCGGCGGCCGGCTTCATTCATTTTCCTGCCCATTCATTCATTCATGCCGCCCCGTGAACGGGCGGCCGCGCCGCGACTGATAATGAATGAATGAAAATGATCAACAACAAAAAAAAGGCGAAATAATAACAAGAAGAAGACAACTGATGATGGTGCAGAATGAATTCTGCTCCGGCGACGATGACGGAAGATTCACGGCGAATCGCTGCCGTGGCGGCTGGCTACCTTTTCGCTGCTGCTGCTGCTGCTGACGACGACGAAAATTCCCATTTCCTGTCCAAGGCGTCGGCTTACAAACGTGGCCTCTTTGCAACATCCGCTCCGCTTGTGTGAGGTCTTTTGGTGTGTGTTTCGTCGCTGTTCTTTTTCGCTCTGTGCGTTTTTTTTTCGTTGTTTTTCGGGAGTTTTTTGTTTTATTTTTCGTGAAAAGAAGGCTGCGGATTAATTTGAATAATTTGAGACACCGTGTGGATGGACTACTTTACCTGGAATTCGGTAGGAAGCGGACTCGGATTCGCGATGAATTATCTCGAAACTGTTTTGTGCGTGAATTTTGAATTGGAACGATTTAAGGATGTTGCTGCGAGCGACGGGTTTTATGTATGTTTGGTTAATTTGTAAACAAGGACAGGATGTTGTGGCTTTGGGGCTAGGATGCAATTTATTTACATATTGATGCGTTATCGCGATTGTCTGTTTGGAAGAAGGGGATGCATGTCCAACCAAAACTGCAAGAGGTCTGCTTACTCGGACTTTTTTATATAAACACATACTTAGAAACAGGGAAAAGTAATTCTAAAGCCGGAATTAAGCCGAAAACTCACTTTTGTGCTGTGGTGTGTCGTGGCGCTCTGTGACCAATCAGAAACGCCAAATCGGGACCCGCCACACCACAACATACCATAATAATGTAATCAGCCCCATATAAAATATATGAATTAGATCCACGACACAGAGCGCCACGACACACCACAACACGAAAGTGTGTTTTCGGCTTTACACTATTGTGTTGTGGTGTGTCGTGGCGCCCTGTGTCGTGATCTAATTCATATATTTTATATGGGGCTGATTACATTATTATGGTGTGTTATCGTGTGGGGCGTCCGGATATGGGTTTCTGATTGGACACAGAACGCCACAACACACCACAACACAATAGTGTAATTCGGGCTTAAGTCTGTTATCTGACTCTACAGCCGAGATTCAGTCCTGGCCTATGGACCAGCTCTCTCCGACGTTTCCGAGCCGATGTCATCCAGTTTGACATCCCAAAGCTCTGGGTGCCTGGATTACGCGCCATCCTTCAAACGGATGTTTAGTCTACTTCGGTGTTGAATCCCATTAACCCTCTCGCAAAAGACTCCGAACAGGTTCCCCTTCTCTCATACATCCGAGTAAAAATAATTTAATTAGTTAATTTCCTTCAAAGCATATACCCGCCCGGAACTACCAAGCATAGCGAACAAATGTGCCTGTCACACGGGTATGCTCGCATAGACCATTCCAAACGCGAGTGGTGTCGTTTTAGCAAGCGGTCCCCCAACTAAGTACTAAGCACGTCCAATGCTGCTTGACCTACACAATTGCACGAGAACCGGTCTACTGAGTATGCTAATGGCACCTTTTATGGTCACCCAGATAATTGCCCGTTTTCTTCGTCCTACACAATTTTTTAAAGCCCCAATTTTGTTCCCTTTGGTCTAGAAAAAGTGTGAGCGTACCGTGCTTCTTTTGGGTGACATACAGGTGAATGTACAGGCTAGGAGCGAGCGAATGTTATTTTTACTGGGACAAACTAGATTTCTTACCCAGCAGACATTAGGTGTAGCTCTGCCTCCAGTGCAACTAGAGGTCCAATTTGGCGGACCATTTTGATCACAAATTCGTATACCTAATCTTTGGTGGTTGTTGAACCGACTGTTGTCGATGTTTTGTGACATCTAACGGCATCTGGTTGTAGTCCAGATTGACAGGAACTTCATATAAATAGCTAAAGCTTTCAGATCCCCAACTCGTATAATTCTTATACCCTCGACACACGGGCGTTGTTACGACGAGAAATCGTTGTTAACACGCATATTTGCTTTGCTGTCGTGTGTCGAGGGTATTAGTGGAGGCTCTCCTGGCTCCCAAACGCTCAACTTTTGAAACCCGGATCAAATTCGCCAACAAGATCCTACCCAATACCCCCGATTTACACTCCAAGACTCCCAGCATGAAAGCACACCCAAGACACACTAACCCAACCCAGCGAAGTTCAACTAGTTTCACACAGTTGGCGCTCACCGCAAAAAAAATTCCACACAGATTCTTGTCTCGGATAAAGCTCACATCCTAGACCACAACCGATGATGTCACTGAGCCAGTAAGCCTACAGCCCTACTACTGACTTTTGCAGTTCCAGATTACCAGGATGAAAAAGGAAGAGTATCGTGCGTGATGCCTTATTAGAGCTTCTCGTGCGTTCTCTAGAGTTTCAATATTAGGACTTGACTCTTCTTAGGAACTCCTTCCAGTCAATCTTTCTTAGGTTTCTATAAAGTTGAGGAGCTCCAAGGTGTATGTTTACCCTAAAGCGTATCTACCGGTCATCCACAGTACACTTGATCTGATATTCTCCAATTTTCTATTTTGGATGTTTCACTGTCCGTAGACAGCGTGATGTTCACGACTTCCTTTCAATCTGGCTTAGGTTATACACTACTAATCATTAAATCGAATCCTCAAACTCTATGTCTGGCGTTGGTGTCCACTATACGACCATGTTGACTCTATTTCATTTTAGGACTCTTCTGGGGTTTAAACAGATCATAAGCCATGAAGGCTGAGGTTTAGTAAAACTCCTTCATGACAACGACCTCCACCTCCAATCTAACTATAGTTAAATTGTTGAACTGAGTTTAGGCAAAGAAAGGCAGAGGGCAGAGATGTGCCTTTTATCCAGGATACAACATTCTCTGTTATCTTGGTCTATTCGGTAATAGAAGGTGTTTTATCCCAGGTAGAAAAGCCCAATATTCAGCCGACTTTGCAAAATTTACGACGTCGGATCAACATTGGTCAGACGACGTCGGTGAACAACATTCTGCTAACGTTGAATTTTTCGCGTATACGAGGTTGAACCAATGTTGGCGATTGGACGTTGGCAGCCAACGTTGGGCGAACGTTAAGCCAACGATGGTGGATGACGTCGGTGAACAACATTCTGCCAACGTTCAATTTTTTGCGCACACAAGGTTGAACCAATGTTCACGATCGGACGTTGGCAGCCAACGTTGGGCGAACGTAAAACCAACGATGGTGGATGACTTCGGTGAACAACATTCTGCCAACGTTCAATTTTTGCGCACACAAGGTTGAACCAATGTTCACGATCGGACGCTGGCAGCCAACGTTGGGCGAACGTAAAACCAACGATGGTGGATGACGTCGGTGAACAACATTCTGCCAACGTTAAATTTTTTGCGCACACAAGGTTGAACCAATGTTCACGATCGGACGTTGGCAGCCAACGTTGGGCGAACGTAAAACCAACGATGGTGGATGACGTCGGTGAACAACATTCTGCCAACGTTAAATTTTTTGCGCACACAAGGTTGAACCAATGTTCACGATCGGACGTTGGCAGCCAACGTTGGGCGAACGTAAAACCAACGATGGTGGACTGTGTATGGGACCAACATTCATTTTTTGCTTTGCCAACATTTTGTCCACGTCGTTTTGTGACGTCGGTGAATGACGCGTATATAAATACGATAATAACAGCATTGTTTATGCTTTTACATTATTTAAACGAAATTCCACGTTGGCTGTCGACATTTATATGACAACTGTAGGCTTCATACGTGTGACAAAGGCACCTGACGTCGGGCTGATGTTGGCATTTAGTATCAGGGTAACGGTGGTATACAATACGGGATCAATGTTGGCATGTAATAGGGAACCAACGTTGGCATACGATAAGGGTTCAACGTTGGCATACGATAACGGTTCAACGTTGGTATACGATAACGGTTCAACGTTTCCAAAAGATGTTGGCGTTGCGTCACATCCCACAGTTGACCCATAGTCGGCGCGACGTTGTCGAACAACGTTTTTACGACTTTGCCGACGTCGTGCCAATGTCGTCCCGATAGTAATTTTCTACCTGGGATTGCTTGTCCTTGTGCCCAGGGCTCTTGCATTAAGGCAACATTAAGATTTTCTTCTTTCAGGGAAATTCGAAGATTATCTGCGGCTGTCTTAGAATGTTGGAGGTTGATCTGCACGATCTCAAGCATTTGCTGATTTTCCTTGGGCGTCATCCTTCAGCTTCTTTGGCAACCAGATGCCGGCCGTGGGTCTACTCGGATATACCACAGCTGAGATGAGCTTGGAGTTCTTGCCTTCACAAGCGTCGCTGATCTTAGTGGCGCATTCGTCTATGAAGTCCTTTGAAGCCTGGTATTCGCCCTGATTAGTCTGCTGCTTCTGAAGAGCTATACGATGGCACCAATTATGCCTGAGAGGAAGTGGTCTGACACGATCTCTGACAATTTGGCTTCCACCTCCCTTCATGTCTCGGGGTTAATGCGTTCCCCAAAAGGCCCATTCGTCCTTCACGGTCACTTCTATGCTATCTCTGACCATCTCGCTCGGCTAGAAAATCAAGGTTAGTCAGTACAGACTTCAATGGATTCCTGATGGCTGTGAAGTCCATCGTCCAACCTGAAGTTACTTGAAGCCAAACCGATCCTGCATTTTTTCGTTTAACGACTAAGACACCACATATGGCAGAATTTCAACAATTTCTCCATACCATCATTCCACTGACAACCAAAATTACAGCACGTCAGTGTGCCATAAATAAAAAGATCTCCGATATTATTACCGCGGACGTGTACTTAACGACGACGCGCTGGTGTTAATTTGATTAAAACGCATAAATAACGACGTCATCAGCAGCACCATCATGCGCAGCTCTTCTTCTGCATAATCGAGGAGAGTCCATCAAAACGAAATTACGAGCGTATAAATTCCGCAGTTCATATGCAATCTGCCAAGGATAATCCGTGCCGTCAACGTCAACAGGAGCGCTCGCACCAAGCGCAGTACATGTACGGCAACAAACTGTAAAAGGTGAAGGCATTTCATGGCGACGCGACGGCTGAAATAAAGAAATTACAATTTTACGACACAATCAGAAGAATCCTCAGCGGCGATCTTGGCGATTTTATATTGCAGAAAAAAGAGGACGTCGTGGTCTTTTTGTGGTGTGGTTTGAAGAAGGTGCAGTTTCCTTTTGGGAGGAGGAAATACCAAAGTAGCGCAATTGTTGCAATGATAATGAGGCAACAATGTTGCGAACTTGTTCAGAACGATCGTGTTGAATTGTTGCTGATGATGACGAAGAGGTGGCGAGCGGAATTCGTTTAATGAGGCTGTAAAAGCGGTAGTTATCTTCGCTGCATATTGAGGGGTTTTTTTTTTTCTAAATGAAATATTTGGACTTAGTTGAATCGATGCGTTGCAATTCAGCTGGGAGAGAGTTGGTTAGTTGATCTACGAAGATGGGGAAGGAACGCTGTCCAATTAATGTGCGGAAATGCGGAATAATCTGATCATTATTTCTGAGTGATGGTGAGAGCCGCACAAACTGGTTGAGGTATGCAAGTTGACGTTGGTGCAAAGAATTGTGAAACAGACGAGCCTATTCTCACGATAAACCATTAGAGATCAGCTTAGACGAAATAGGATGAAATATATGGTCAAACCGGCGTAACTTATAAACAAGTACGCAATCGTTAAAGGCTACGTGAATCTTTCTGGCGCAAAACGAGTCGAGAAGGGAAAAAATTGATAAGCCATATATTAGAGGAGGTAGAAGTAAGGCTCTCTTTATTTTCGTACGCGCAACCCTTGTGAGCAAACCACGAACTTAAGTGTCGACAGAAGCTCGTATATTTTATGATGTGATCACACGGCAGGTCATGCTGCTGATCAAAACAACTCCTAGATTTTGTAGTGTCCAAACACCTAACCTTATCTAATTTTGCCAGACTAAGTGGAGACCTCCAACATTCCGTGTATTTTACCAGCGTCCGATCGTCTAGGTCGTTTTTTTTACCAAATTGGTTGGTGCTCCATTAGCCGATTACGGACTGATGAAAACCTTCTTTCTGGCCAAAGCGTCCATCTCCTTAATCGCACGAAGCCCAGATGGCCCGGGAACTACACAAGACTGACCCAATTGTTAGTACTTAGCTTTACAAGGGTGCGTAATTTGGATTTGGTGGTATGAGCCTTTATTGCTCTTTTTGCCGCTTGCCTGTGAGATAGAATAAAGATCTGTTTGTTCGTATGTATAAGTTTCCATCCATAGCTGTATTCTAATATATCGTACACCTATGCTTGAATGACAGTACCCAGGGAGCCGTAGTTGATCGCTCACCTCACCTCACCTCACCTCACCTCACCTAACCTCACCTCACCTCACCTCACCTAACCTCACCTCACCTCACCTCACCTCACCTCACCTCACCTCACCTCACCTCACCTCACCTCACCTCACCTCACCTCACCTCACTTAACCTCACCTCACCTCACTTAACCTCACCTCACCTCACCTCACCTCACCTCACCTCACCTCACCTCACCTCACCTCACCTCACATCACATCACCTCACCTCACCTCACCTCACCTCACCTCACCTCACCTCACCTCACCTCACCTCACCTCACCTCACCTCACCTCACCTCACCTCACCTCACCTCACCTCACCTCACCTTACCTCACCTCACCTCACCTCACCTCACCTCACCTCACCTCACCTCACCTCACCTCACCTCACCTCACCTTACCGCACCTCACCACACCTCACCTCATCTCTTACCGAAAGTCTGCTTACAGGCATTGAAAGCTATACCGGCCTTCATTGTCCTTCCTTCGATATTCAGCCTCCAATTCAGCAATTGGACTAAAGGTTGGTATTTTAGTCCTGTTGGCGAAAAACATCAGTTCTGTCTTTTCCGGGTTGAGGGATAGCCTACAACGCTTAGATTAGTTGCTAACCTTTCCAAGAGCCATCTCGTTAATCGCACTGATTGTCTAAAGGAATTTTTCCGGATACTAATATCACCATGCGTCCGCATAGCCAACTTTCTTTATTCTGTGGTGTCTTTAGGATCCTGTCCATCGTTATGACCCATATCAGATCCGAGAGGACTCCACCCTGGTGGAAAAACGCCCTGTATGATGTGTTCATGACCTGACCCAAGGATCCTGCACAAGAACTATGTCGAAGTCTCCATCGCCGTACGAAATTTTGGTCCTCTACTTGTGGTGGTGCCACTGATGCTGCAACTGGGACGTCCTTGGTAGTCGCTACCAACACCGCCTCCACAGCGATATTGGTCGCTGTTGTTGAGACTGCTGCTGAGGTACTAGTCCAAGAGACAGAGACGAGTTTTGAAACCCATCTGTAATTTGTTTTTAACATGTAGAGGGGATGTGGGGGAGCCGTTTTCGACAATGGCTGAGAACCAAGTTGGTGCAGGGGTGGGGGATGCGAGGGTGAAAGCTAAAATCTGCTCATGAAATGTAAATAAATCTTGCGATCGGTTTTACGCCCACTTCCCGATATCCGGTGATGCTCAAATTTGGCACACACCTTTGGTTCTGAAGACAATGCAATATAGTATATTCAATTTTAAGGTACATCCAATATGGCGGCCACCATAAAATAGCGAATTACTATTCTTTACTCTGCCCCCGACATGGGTATCAAATGAAAGAGTATGACGAGTAGAATACAGTAAGCTTTGTGACGACATTTTAAATCCAATATGGCGACCACCACAAAATGGCGGATGCCATTTTTTTTACAACCGTCCGACATGGGTATCAAATGAAAGGGTAGAATACAGTAAGCTATGTGATGTCTTTTTAAATCCAATATGGTGGCCACCACAAAATGGCGGATGGCCTTTTTATTTACAGCCCCCTGACATTAGTATCAAATGAAAGAGTATGACGAGTAGCATACAGTAAGCTTTGTGCCGACATTTTAAATCCAATATGGCGACCAACACAAAATGGCGGATCACCTTTTTCTTTACAACCGTCCGACGTGGGTATCAAATGAAAGCTTTCACCCTCGCACTAGGTTGTCAGCCATTGTCGAAAACGGCTCCCCCACATCCCCTCTACATATTAAAAACAAAATTGGATGGGTTTCAAAACTCGTCTCTATCTCTCCGTGTATACCAGAGGTTCCGATTACATTATCAACCGCTGCATCTGAACTTGTACCTCCCTCTCTACCTCGGAGCCCCACACCTGCTCGTTCGGGACCCTCTAATTTCCTGTGAAGAATCAAAAAGAAGGACCCGCAGACAGCTCTTCCCCCATCACGAAACTCCATGGTCAGCTCCGATATTTTGGCCCCGATGTCGCCCCAGAGAAGGTCCGAGAGTCTGGCGGAACTAGAGTTGGCATCGATTGGTGCGGCTGGAAGGTGGTCCTTCACTACTTCTCTCATTGGCCCGTTACCCGTCGAGCCTGATTGCTTGGCTGCTGAAGGAGAAGCTTCCCCGATTATGGCTAGTCTTGAGAACTTTTTCCTTTTTCGGGCATTATTTGGAGGTGCTGAGTTGTCTCCACGGGATCTCTCCGTTTTTGTGCCGGAAGCTGCCGCTACCGCTGACTCCTTGTATTCTGGAGCGCTTTATACTCCTCAACGAATTCTTAGTATTTAGCTTCGTTGGTGTTGTCTCTCGCCGACGTGATACCGCCGGCGTCATTCTGAGCAATTTTGACAAGAACTAAGAAACCACGATTGCATCTTCTCTTGTGGATGGACGCCTTTCATCTCTGTTTCTCAAACCGGCCATTGTAACTGTGGCTGGTGACTCCTGGCACGTCTGTGGATATATTGCCGGATTTGGGAGTACTGTGGTTGGTACTCGCAAAGCCAGGACTAGCGATTGCCCCATTTGGGGCAAGCTGAGACTCCCCGAGGGAAACGGGGTTCATAGTCATTTGTCCTAGTCTTTGTACGTTGCTGTGTACAGTCGGCAGTACATCTGTTTGTTTTCATTCCTTTTTTAACTTCCCAGTAGGAAGTTATTGTAATCGGTCCGAAAATCGGATTCGAAATTTTCAATGTATTTACACGTTTCAAGGTCCCAATAGCATTTTAAGCAAAAATTTCAAAAGAAATATGTGTGTGTGTGCGTACGTATGTGGTCATTTTTTCCTGCACGATTTCGCGCGAACCGAAAAAGATATCGACTTCCTTAAGGTGCCGTTCGAAGCGTATTAAAGGACATATGAATTGAAAAGATTTTCATAAAAATCGGTCGAGCCGTTTTTTTGTTTGAACGACTTAAGTGATTTTTGTACCGGCCCGATTTCGCGAGAACCAAAAAAGATTTCGACTTCGTTAAGGTGGCGTTCGAAGCATGTTAAAGGACATATGATCTGAAAAGATTTTCATAAAAATCGGTCGAACCGTTTTTTTGTTCGAACGACGTAAGTGATTTTTGTACCAGCACGATTTCGCGCGAACCACAAAAGATACCGACTTCGTTAAGATGCCGTTCAAAGCGTGTTAAAGGACATATGATCAGAAAAGATTTTCATAAAAATCGGTCGAACCGTTTTTTTGTTCGAACGACGTAAGTGATTTTTGTACCAGCACGATTTCGCGGGAACCAAAAAAGATTTCGACCTCGTTAAGGTGCCGTTCGAAGCGTGTTCAAGGAAATATGATCTGAAAAGATTTTCATAAAAATTGGTCGAGCCGTTTTTTGTTTGAACGACCTAAGTGATTTTTGTACCGGCACGATTTCGCGAGAACCAAAAAAGATTTCGACTTCGTTAAAGTGCCGTTCGAAGCATGTTAAAGGAAATATGATCTGAAAAGATTTTCATAAAAATCGGTCGAACCGTTATTTTGTTTGAACGACGTAAGTGATTTTTGTACCAGCACGATTTCGAACCAAAAAATATACCGACTTCGTTAAGATGCCGTTCAAAGCGTGTTAAAGGAAGTATGATCTGAAAAGATTTTCATAAAAATCGTTCGAGTCGTTTTTTTTGTTTGAACGAATACTGGGAAGTTAATCTTGTGGACCGAAAGGGTCAAAAGCCACATCCCAACTAGTTTATTATTACTCTCGTTCATGTTTGTTCCAACGAGTAATGCCCGAAATGAAGTCCGCTCTGGCATAGCCGCATACCAGGGTAAGGCACTTGTACACACCGACCTTGTCTGGGCATTAGTGGGGAGCGTTCGCGACCAGCCCAGCCGACATAGCTCAGCGTTTCACAAGGACATGCAAGCCTCACCACCACGACAAGGTGTAGGTACAAGTGAGGTCAGGAAGCTGAGGAAATTTCATATACCTATGTATATGAAATTTCCTCAGCTTCCTGACCTCACCTGTACTCTCCTTCTCTCTAGAAGGATTGGTTACCACCCATGCCGTTTTGCGCTCTTGTAGAGATAAACCAATTTTTAAGCCGTGATCAAAACAAGGTTCTAAAACAGTCTGCTGTTCCCCGATGTTCTCCCATACTGCCGCCACACTCCAAATCAGTATTCTCTTGTCCGCGTTTGTTGACAAAGCCGCAAATGATGATAACAAGGTCGTTTTGGCTTACATTTGCAAGTATGTTATCTAGACGACCTCGATAACTTATCGGCTCAGGCACTCGACTTCTATTCCAGAGGTCCGTGGTTCGATTCCGCGCAGCGTCATGGCATTTCGTCTTTCAACTTCCTCTACTTAGATAAGTGACTAATGGTATTTCATATACAGTAGTGTTGTACAACTGTCCTTTAATGGCGAAGTTGGCAACTTTTGTTGGAATAGTCTAAACGAAGCACGGTACGTTCACACTTTTTTAGACTAAACGGAGCCAAATTGGGATTTTAAAAAATTGTATAGGACAAAGAAAACGGACAATTATTTTGGTGATCATAAAGGGTGCCATTAGCACACTCAGCAGACCTGTTCTCGTTCGATTGCGTATGTAGAGCAGCATTGGACGTGGTTAGTACTTAGTTGGGGGACCGCTTGGTAAAACGACACTCGCGTTTGGAATGATGTATGCCGACTGTTCTTTAAAGGCGAATTTGGCATATTTCGTTGTTGTCTAGCATTGGACAGTTGTAGTCTTGCGCAAGTTGGAGTTCAATCGGGCTTATAATGCGATTTGTCGCCAAAGTAGCGATTTGTAGATTCTGCTACGTGAAGTGAAGTGTATGAGATCTCCGTCTATCGTACGCTTTTCGTCATAGGTTGCTTCTTGATCGTAATTTGAAAGATTTTTTTTAGGCTACTGTCGAAATTGATAAAGTTGTATCAAACTAAACCTTAATATAAACTAGTTGGGATGTGGCTTTTGACCCTTTCGGTCGACAAGATTAACTTCCCAGTATTCGTTCAAACAAAAAAACGACTCGAACGATTTTTATGAAAATCTTTTCAGATCATACTTCCTTTAACACTCTTTGAACGGCATCTTAACGAAGTCGGTATATTTTTTGGTTCGCGCGAAATCGTGCTGGTACAAAAATCACTTAAGTCGTTCAAACAAAAAAAACGGCTCGACCAATTTTTATGAAAATCTTTTCAGATCATATTTCCTTGAACACGCTTCGAACGGCAGCTTAACGAAGTCGATATCTTTTTTGGTTCGCGCGAAATCGTGCTGGTACAAAAATCACTTAAGTCGTTCAAACAAAAAAACGGCTCGACCAATTTTTATGAAAATCTTTTCAGATCATATTTCCTTGAACACGCTTCGAACGGCACCTTAACGAAGTCGATATCTTTTTTGGTTCGCGCGAAATCGTGCTGGTACAAAAATCACTTAAGTCGTTCAAACAAAAAAACGGCTCGACCAATTTTTATGAAAATCTTTTCAGATCATATTTCCTTGAACACGCTTCGAACGGCACCTTAACGAAGTCGATATCTTTTTTGGTTCGCGCGAAATCGTGCTGGTACAAAAATCACTTAAGTCGTTCAAACAAAAAAACGGCTCGACCGATTTTTATGAAAATCTTTTCAGATCATATTTCTTTGAACACGCTTCGAACGGCACCTGAACGAAGTCGATATCTTTTTTGGTTCGCGCGAAATCGTGCAGGAAAAAATGACCACATACGTACGCACACGCACACACACACACATATTTCTTCTCAAATTTTTGCTTAAAATGCTATTGGGACCTTGAAACGTGTAAATACATTCGAATCCGATTTTCGGACCGATTACAATAACTTCCTACTGGGAAGTTAAAAACATGCAAAAAATTAATTTGAAAACGATCTTGGACTGTCCGAATGAAATGTTTGGCCCAAAGAAATATTAAATTCAGCTTTGTATATTGCTGTGGTTAACAGAGCATCGTCAACCAAGGAACATTAACGAAAAGGACCTCAAATAACAAATTATTTCCACATCACATTAAGCATCTGAATACATGCGACATTCATCCAAAAAAAAAACAGAAACAGACGAAACCTCATTAAGCATCATTTGAAGAAACCTTAGGACATCACTCAAATAACTCAACGCAGCAAAAATAATAAAGGCACCAAACCCAAAAAAAAAACAAAGAAAACAAGACCAAAAAATTGAATCCGAAAACGTCTTGAAGAGGGTCAATTTCATTCATCAAAAAGTAATTTTAAGAAAATTAAATCTTTGGCTGCCTCGTAGGGGCTCTCCTCTCGACGTGAAGCCCTCATGATTCTTCAACGAGGAGAACAAGTCTACAAAACCCCCAAAAAAAATATATTGAAGAATACTGAAGCTGAACTGAGCAAAAAGAGCATGGCGAAGAACGAAAAAAGGGAATTACGTGAATGTCGTGAATATATCGTTGAAAACATGATCGACGGACACAACATCCTGTTTAGCGGATCTGTCTCTCCGAAGTTGAACGTCGTAGCCCACATCATGATCGTCAGCAAAGACATGGACTCTTCTGTGCTGAGATCGGACCGTGCGCAGCCGCATACATACATTTTAATGAACGAATGTGAAGTTTTAATTCTGTGCACTTTGGGCTGTGTTCAATTAAAGCCTCACCTGGGCAGGAAGGACTTGAAGACACAATTCCAAATTGAAACAGGATCATTTATGTAAATGCCCGATTGCAATTCGTTTCGTCGTATGCAAATTTTTGGTTGGAATAAGGTGATGACTTGGGTTTTAAGTAAGACGACAGAAAAAACACGATCTGATAAAGGAGAAGAAGTCGCTTGCGCAGGTCTACTTTGGGTGATGAGTTGAAAAAGAGAGACACTCAAGAAACGAAATTAATGAAACACCTGTTTCAATGCGTCTTAGTAGTTATAGGCATTTTATATTCGTGTGTATGTGTTGATCGTTTTTGGGGTATATACACACAAGTTCCTTAGCGATCGGTCGAACTCTCGGATATGATTAATGACCGACTACACAAGTAGTGACACTTTAATTAGAGCTGCAAATTGGTCCGACCACTCCTATTGCGCAGGAATAACGAGGCTACCATTACCTGTCGCTCCGTTCATGATTAATTACCACCGGGGGTTTTCCAATTGAAAATTAAATTACCCCAACTGGAAGCGATATGTATCGCCTCGGATTTTTCTGTTCAATTTTTCTCTTCAATTTTTCTCTCATTTTTTTTTTAATTAAAGCACAAAAAACATATTGATACACAAAAAGTCCTCCTCTAATGAGCAGTCCGGCCGCTTCGGTATCAGCGACGCCCGCCAACAATAACTCCTTATCCTCCATTTCCTCACATGGCATAGTAGTATTATTCTCACATGTTCTCTTCTTTCTCGTCTACTTTCAGGTACGCAACTATTCTCGCGTTCGATGTCAAGGTTGAGCGCGATGCACAGGAACTGGCAGACTCATTAGGAGTGAAGATATTCCAAGCCGATATCATTTATCACCTGTTTGATAAGTTTATGGCCTACAGAGATGAGCTCAGGCAGAAGAAGCGTGAAGAGTTCAAGAGCGTCGCCGTCTTCCCGTGTAAGCTTAAGGTAAGTTCAATTGCGCGCCCCATATTACCGCCCCATCCCCTCGTCTGGTCATCTAGAATTTAAGATACACTGACTCTGCACTTAGCAAAAAAAAAACACTTGATTGGTCTGCGCGCGCAGCTCTATTGAGGCTGGCAATGATGCATTTGGAATGGGGTTCGATAAATCGCGCTTCGATCGGACTTCTCAAAAATCTCCCCTGGGGAGAGTTAATGGTGCTTCAAAATAGCGGAGGGAGTTATTTGCTGTATTATTTTGCTGGTGGTTATCCTGCATCTGCAGAGCGGTTAATGATGGCTTAGGAGGGCTCATTTCCGTTTTGGTTTTTATCGTTAAATGAAGGAAATAACTTGTCAAATTTTTTTTTGTGTTTATTTTGTTTCTGGCTTCGCGGATTTTGGAAAAAAGAAACGGTGGGAAAGTCATGGAAGTTCTGAATTGAGTTCGTTCGTTGTTTAGTGGGTTTTGGTTGTATGATCTTCTGGCTTAGTTTCAGAAAAGGAATTACTCCGGGCATTTATACAGGTAGTGAATGAGTGTTTCTATCTATTGGCAGCAGATATTGTGCGCGATAGCCAGTCTGTCCGCGTGGTCCTCTGTGGGCAAATGTTTCATGATGAATGCCGCAATTCTGGCAATATCTCTTAGTTCTTGTGTTGTCGTAAATAGTCCAGGTCGTCCTAAAGAAAATGGAAGTCCCTAGTGCGTTCTACCTACCTAGCCTATTGGCCTGCTAACCATCTCTATCTCCGAGCCCTGGAGAGAGGCTCCCTGCTTGACTGGATAGTCGAGTTTTTTGTTCCCTTCTATGTTCCTATTTCCGAGCACACAGAAGTGAGTCATGTTATGTCTTCTACTGAACCTAAGCTGAACCTGAAGCTCAACTACTGAACCTGAAGCTCAACTGTGCATCACTCCACTAAAGGTCAAAACAGAATTGCGACTGCGACGGCGGACGGCGAAGTCGGTCGTTTAGCGCAAATGTAAAACAAGGTTTTTTTTTTTTTTTTTTTTTTTTTTTTTTTTTTTTATGTAGAAGACTAGAGCTCAGGGAAAGCCCTTTGTACTGTCGACAATCTATTTTCTTCGTATAGAGCTCTAGTCGATAGATAGTGAAGGGGAAGAGAGAAGTAGGAAGGAACTGCCACAACCACCTAACCCCAACCATTTCTATCGCATCGGGGCAATGAGAAACAACTCGCTGGAGTGTTATGCCTCCTGAAACAAGTTGAATCCCATCAACCGACCGATGACATGCGCTTGGTGGAGCGGGGCAGTGCTAGCGGAAGGCTACGACAGGAGGGAGGGTGGGAAAGGCGAAGGACCGTGGGGCTCTGCCGGGACTCGAACCCGGACCTCTGGGATAATGGCCAGGCGCCTTACTCCCTAGAATACCTAGGCCCCCAAACGTTGTATAACGAAATTACAACTGCAGCGGCACTGCGCCGCGAAGTCGAAGTCGGCGTGCAAAACATAATTTTTTCAAACACAAATTTTGGATTATGCAAAACGTCACGTCTCAATAGAAGTTACGGTTGCAATTTCGTTATATATTAGCTTCGCCGTCCAACTATGACATAAATCGCAGTTGCAGTCGGCTGTCGCAGTTGCAATTCTGTTTTGAGCTTATTTTGGAGTTCATCTTCACTGTATCCAGAGCTGTTATAGTTCTACTTCGAGGTTTATTGTCTGCCAGGACGCCAAGGTCGCTAGTACCCCCGCTTGAAAGCTACTAGCGTACGCCGGGAGGTGCCAGGAGAATGAACTGTTGGTAGTCTGTAGATAGACTCGTATCCTGAAGATGAATTTACATATCCGACGGTTTTCTGTCGCGCCGCTCTTTTTTAAGATTTCAACCAATCAGAAACGATGTGACGTAACCGAAATTGTTTCTGATTGGTTGAAATCTTAAAAAAGAGCGGCGCGTCAGGAAAACGTCGGATATGTAAATTAAGCTTGACGCCCTCTGATGTTTTGGAGCCGTTGGCCGTTGGAGCCTTTTGTGGAATTCGTTGGTACAATGTCTACTAATAAGCTTAGTTCGAGGGTTAGAATAGGTTTGACGATATGAGGAGTCGGGGAATGTTGGAGGATATAGCGATGAACCCTTCGTTTAAACTCTTGGATGGTGTAGCAGTTCGGTAATACTGACTGCGAAAGATCCGTCGGTTGTTCTTCTTTTTAGGAACCAGCTCCTAGTGTTGCGCGAAAAATGAGACAAAATCTGTAGATCCTACTTCTTCAGGACTTCTCCGTCTCTATCTCGAGGGTATTTCTACGGCGATTATCTAGGGAAAAGGTACTGTGTGGTTGTGGTAAACACACCCTCAGGTAGCAAGCCCAAGAACGATTTTGAGGTCTAGGCCCAGGATTCGTCCAGTCTAGGGTCACTGCACGAGACCAAGTGTTTGATGTAACGGTCAGGAGGGAGTTGCTGCAAGAGCATATCCAGGACGTTCCCGGGGAATGTTATCAATTTAACGCCAGTTACGAAGAAAAACATCGAAATAATTACAACTATAAGATTGAGATGATCAAAACAAAGAAATCTTCTCCCAGGGCCGTAAACATCAACGAGGATAATCCTCCATCGGGATTTTATTATAAACATCAACCCAAACAACAACAATGCTTCCTTTTGGGGTGTGCAGAGATCGATCCGTACTTGGCTTTGAACGCTCTTCTTTTGCTGCATACAAGCATGCGTTTACAATGTTGGAGTGAACTTTACGCTGAGTTTGAGGTGTAAATACAGGTTGAAATTGGAGTAAAAGTTCTATAGGCGAAAAATGAAGTGAAAATCGCACTGATTCTCGCATTTTCTGAAAAGCATTGTGCTAAAATTAGATAAATAGAGAAAAACAAAACATTTCAAGAAAGCAAATTCAAACTCCTTAAACTGCTATTCCACGGCTTCCTTGTTTTTTTATTTTTCATTGATTTAGTGATTGCTCTTGCTTAGGGTTAACAGTACGACCATCCTGTTCCTGGACGTCCTCTTCCGAGTCGTAGTCCGTCATATCTGCTGCCAGGGAACACCAAAGCTTC
The DNA here is from genome assembly GCA_963855945.1 of Thereva nobilitata. Lineage (NCBI taxonomy): Eukaryota > Metazoa > Arthropoda > Insecta > Diptera > Therevidae > Thereva > Thereva nobilitata. The sequence continues at coordinate 15,536,222 of OY979696.1, read as the reverse complement.
TCATGTTGTCCGAAGCGAACACTCCGACATATAGCTTGTTAGTCCTCTGTGATTCCGGCAGATCCTCGACCACATACCTCTCATTCAGAAGCACCTTAACTACATGTGGCCATCTGAACTTTGGTTCCAACTCTTCGATTCCTCTGATGCTGCAGATTGATGGTGAACCACTACCATTTCGTCGACCTGGTAAGTAGTCGGTATCCGTTGCTTGGCGTCGAATCAGCCATTCTTGCGACGGTTGCACTTCTCTGCTCTGCAAGCGTAACCGTAGGATCTGCAAAGCATGCGGCGTCATCATGCAGAGCTAAGATTCGTGTGCTACCACGTCTCTTGGCCGGTAGTCAGAAATTGGTTCATGAGGCGACCTTTTCGTTGTTGCATCCATCGTCTGATGATAGCCCACTGTACGGTAATGATATGCTTATCCCAATCCTTATTGGTCGATTCTATGCTAGTTGCAATCGAAGTTCTAATATTGTTTGCAGGCCACGCTCCTTTTGCCCATTTGCTCTAGCAGTTCGAACGGTTGTCTTTATATGCCTCACTTGGTGTTCCTTACAATATGTCTCGAACGCGGTAAACGATGATAACAGTAGGAAATACATGACGAAATGTACCCCTTCCAAAGTTCCTCATCCTAGCGAACCAGAAGTTCTTTTTTAACCATTGCACATCCTCAAGATTCGCCATCTCACTGCACTTGGAACTACCCCTTTTGTTCCATCTGATGTTCGTCGAAACAGCCCTCTTTCCTGGACAATATAATCTTGCATTGTTGTCTTGTCTCACCACCCCTATCTCCTGATTCCAAAGTTTTATTGATTTGGTTGATCTTATCGTCCTGCTTTTGCATTGTCAATTAGAGCATCGCGAGATCTCGACAAACTCGAGAATCTCGTCTTGGTCTCGACTCGAGAAACGAGACGAAAGTAAAGTTCGGTCTCGACAAACATATTCTCGTCGAGACGAGATTATTCGGTCGAGATCTCGTCGGTCGCTCGAGATCTCGTCGGCAAAATAATAGCAAACAAATCTGGTAAAATAAAGTATCTGATGAAGCGCGCACGGCCTTATTTTCAAAACCGGGATGTGGTACTCATGTACATGCACATTGCCTCTTGTTTTCTCTCGCCGGTTACGTATAGGTTGAGTCTATAAGTATAAGAGCCGTGATGGGCTCATAAATTTATTTTCGCCCCGAGAGACGAGATGAGAAAAAACGAGACGAGACGAGATTAGGATGGGCAATATCTGCCGAGAGTCGAGACGAGACTCGAAATGGTCGAGACTTACCGAGATCGAGACGAGAGTCTTAAAAATCTTGTCTTGTCTCGGTCTCGTGATGCTCTATTGTCAATAACTAGTCGTCTTCACTCAGTTTGATTCGTAATATATTCTGACCCAGGATTGCTGAAATGTCCCAATAGATATCGCATGGAATGGAAAGGTTGGCTTCCATGGCTCAGATTTCGCGATCGGGGAGTTAAAGCCGAACGCTGTTTTGCTGTCATTTAATCTTCTTCTTCCAATGGCACTTCAGCTCAACTCAAGCCTTGGCCTTCGCTGTTTTTCTCCTCGATCGAGACGACTATCTATCGTTGCAGCTCTTCAGTATGGATGGAGAAATGACTCCGGGTCTGCTGCAACTGCATCTGTCCACCCTTTTCTCCACCTGTCGACGGATCTTTCTCCTTGTATATTGCAAGTGAAGACTTTCTTTGCTGCTATTCTTTCTGGCATATCCTCAATGTGTCCAGCCCAGCGACAGTACAGCTATGAGGGTACCGATCCAGTAACGTCATCGGTTGTCGACTCGGCTGTGGATGTCGTCTTGGTTGTAAGTGAGCGCCCCCTGTGTTAGTTTAGTTGAACTTCGCTATTTCTCGGGTGAGCTTTTGCGCTGGGAAGTTTAGTTGAAAGTATCTGCAGTTCGTTTGTGCCTTGGATGGGCTTTCGCGCCGAGTAAGCTCTCGGATTGAGGTTCGAATCCATCCTCCTCCTCTATAGCTGTCTGTCTGGTCTATTTGGTCTAGTCTATCCGGTCTACCTGGGGTGGTAGCACGTAAGTTGTTTAAATCGACTTCTTCATACAAAAATTCGGAGGTCGATTGAAACAACTTAGACCTCGTTCCCACTAACACGGACCGTCTGTTTAAACGGAAGACGGCGCCCGGACGTGCGTGTTCACACTAAGACGGACCGCCCGTTTAAACATCTGTTGTATGGGGTGATCCGCGGGGTTGGAAGGGGGCATATCGGTGCGATCTCGTCGGCGGATTCATTCACACTATATCCGGTCCGAGTGTTTAGACGGCTTTTAGCAGTGAAAAAACGTCCGTTTAAAAACCATGATCCGTTATTTTTCCCGTAACTGTCAGTGTAGCAACATGAATGTAAAACTGTGAGGAGCTAGACATATATGATGTGAAAGAGGAGGAGTGTCCCAGCCTAAAAACATTTACAGGAACAACAAATGCGTTAGCTTCCATAATACACCAAGGTCGATGTGCTCTCTGCGAAGTTGAATTTCAGATACGATCCCAAGGCACATCCAAGAATTGGAAGCTGGATCAAATTCACCCAAAAGATCGTACGTAAGACTGCCACAGCATGAAAGCCTACCCAAGCCACACTACAGCGAAGTTCAAGTAGTTTCACACATATAATGCCAAAGCTCAACACAAAAAAGCTCACCACACAGGTTCTTGTCCCGAATAAAGCTCACACCCGAGCCTACAACCAATTATGTCATTGCGCTCGTACCGTATATTTCTACTACTGTTTGTTAAGCTTTTACATCCCAAACATAAAGTGTAAACGCAAATTGCACCTCTTTTAAGGCGATAGCCCAATCACGACTTTATTCGCGTTCACGCGCGTCAAAGCGTTGACGTGCTTTGACGTCGATATTTGATTGTGTGTAATTCAAACCGAGGTGTCCCATTCACGACTTTGCGGCGTCAGCGGCGTCAAGCGACGGCAAAAGTCGACCAACTTTCAACTTTTCGCGCGTTGGCAGGCGTTGAAAATTGCAAAACTGTCAAACTGTCGAAATTAAAACTTTATAAAAAAAAAATCCATACATGAATTTAAATCAAAGCAACCTTTTTGACGTCCTGACGAGATGAATTAGCCTTCATCGGACGTATAACGCGCCGTCGGCATTGGGCTATCGCCATTACCGCATAGAAGTTTTATGTTTTTCTCTCTCTATCTGAAATCGATAAAGGAGTACCAATTTGTGTTTCCATTTTGCGTTTTGGGATGTGAAAGGGCCTTTATGAAGATTACTAGATTTTTATCGTCGTAGATTTGGTATACCTCAATCAGTCCGCCAGTAAAGCAAATAACTTGTCGTATGGAAGCGAGCTATGACCTCAGGTAGTACTTGAAGGATATAAGACATACTTCCATTGTTTCGGACATGATGAGAATCGAAGAGCCCGAAGACTCACATATCTAAAAACGGACGTGAAAAACGACGTTCTTCTGTCTCATGAAAAGAGTTTTATTTGTATCGCAGTCTGGTGGTGATTTATGGTACTTATTTCTTTTCTAAGTGTTTTTCTTTAGTTGATACCAATTTTTAATCAAAAGTAAGCAAGTCACAAAGTCATGACACCTATTCCTTGGTGCCTATGTTTGGTGGATCTTGTGTAGTTTTAGGGTTAGAATGCTCTCTTCTATTCTCCAAGTTCCAAATTCGTATAAACAGATCTGCAGTCAAGAAGATTGCTATATTTTTCATTAATAAGTCTGCTCAGATTACGCTAACGATGACTAACAACATATCAGCATGAAACAGATTAAACTTCATTTTGATCTCCTCAACATTCCTGCAAGCGTACATCTTCGCATTTCTTACTTCTCTCAGCCTTTTTGCTAGTGTTTCTGATCTTCAACTATAGATCCTATAATATATAGCAGTAATATTGCGAATCCCTAATCGATTTCACTCTCTCATACCTTCCAACTAATAAGAAAATACTCCATCAATTACATTATCCGCGCCATAACCCGTTCCTTAAGCACAAAATATTCTCAGTATTCCCCACAATCATATAACACCTGGTCAGAATCGTACCATTCCAGTCTGCAATTAATTCTTGAATTATAAATCACCTGCACGTTCCATCTCGGTTCCATCATCATTCATCCATTGAGAGCGTTCTCTAACCACAAATCAGAGTCTCGTCCCCCAGCTAGAGAGAACTAGATAGAGTCCAGGACTGTGGACTCTCGTATCCCATTGTGTCAGTTTTATGTTTTTTTTGTTGTGCTTCAAGGTGATCATCTGAACTTCCTCCCGGCCCGGTATCGGTCCCGCGCGGCCGGTCTTTAATTGCCAATGCGCTCCAAACACAAACTGCAGAATTATCTTAATCGCGCAACTTGAGCTAATTGAGCCCGGCTCTAAAGTCACAATCGCTTGCAGAACCTGAGAGCTCTCCGTCGGTTTTTTTTGTTGTAGTCCAGTATATGTACTACCAACGCTAAGTTGCCTGCTTCTGCGCTGTTTATCAGAGAGTCGCGCGAGTCTCAACTCGTTATATCGCGCGGGGCAATGGTGGAATATCGACGATAAATATGATACCTGACCTGAAGCGCATTCATTCATTTATGAAATAATTCCATATAATTTCCAGTGATCGATGCCTTAATCGCTTTTATATATCGTTTTTGTTGTTGTTGTTCACAGATACTGCCGCAGTTCATTTTCAATTCACGTGATCCAATTGTCATGGGTGTCATGGTCGAGAATGGCATTGTGAAGGAAGGAACACCGATTTGTGTGCCCAGCAAAGAAGTAAGTAGACACGTTTTTATTTTGTTTAGAATATGATAAGCGCTTTTACCAAATTTCGGTTTTGAATGTGGCTATTTAGATCGTTTGTAAAGTGATCGTGTGGTTCTTGTGTTACGCGATCGTGTTGCAAACGAAAATCAGACTCATTAGTTTATAAAAGAAAGTTGTTCGATCTAGATTCAAGGATATTTATTGAAACTAGTCTTTATTTAATGCTAGCATAAAACCCGCGTGCGTTGCAACGCCAACTTCACGGCAATAGGGGGAATGGCACTTATTTGTTTTTTATAAAATATTTCCTAGAATGGAGACTTTTTTTGTAAATAACCAAAACAAAATTTGCTTTAAAATACAAACAGCGTTTTTTTAATTGAACTATAAACAGTCTTTCCTCATATAAATCTGAAAACCTATTTCTACCGTTTCTACTGTTTAGGGGTCATTTAAGAAATTTTCCACTTTTCAGAATGTGGGAAACTTCACGGAAATAGGGCGAATGACGCTTATTTGTTTTTATAAAATATTTCCTGATGTGGAGAATTGGTGCTGCCATTTTCATCATAATAAGTTTGATAAGTTTTGATCATAAATTCGTTATTTGAATCTATAAGAACCCCTAGATATTCACTTTCATTGGAATCGGAATAGAATTAAAAAAATTCGTCCGCCATATTGGCGCGGCCATTTTGAATTTATAAGTTCTGATCATAAATTAATTATTTGCTATCTTAAAAAACCCCAGATACCGATTTTCATTGTAACCGGAACACAATTGGCAAATTCGCCGGCCATATTGTCGCGGCCATTTTGAATTTATAAGTTCTTATCATAAATTCGTTATTTTCTACCTTAAAAAACCCCAGATACCGATTTTCATTGGAATCGGAAGACAATTGGCAAATTCTTCGCCCATATTGGCGCGGCCATTTTGAATTTATAAGTTCTGATCATAAATTCGTTATTTGCTACCTTAAAAACCCCCAGATACCGATTTTCATTGGAATCGGAAGACAATTGGCAAATTCGTCGCCCATATTGGCGCGGCCATTTTGAATTTATAAGTTCTGATCATAAATTATTTATTTGCTATCTTAAAAAACCCCAGATACCGATTTTCATTGGAATCGAAAGACAATTGGCAAATTCGTCGGCCATATTGGCCCGCCATTTTGAATTTATGAGTTCTGATCATAAATTCGTTATTTGCTACCTTAAAAACCCCCAGATACCGATTTTCATTGAAATCGGAACACAATTGGCAAATTTGGGTGGCCATTTTGAATTTCGGTCATTTTGTGGCAGCCATTTTGAGTTTCGAAAATCGGGCTTCGAGGTGCATCATGGGAGACCCCCACGGATCTTCGTGCAACATTTCGAAGCTCTACGATCACGGTGCGCCCGCTATAGCGCACACATCGCACACACAAACAGAAACTTTCTTTTATTAATATAGATTTAATATTACGAAATTTTTGCTATTGGAGTTGTGTTAGTTTCAAGAGCCGTGTATGAATTTTCTTACAATTTGTTATTATCATTGTTCACTTATCATTAAAATATCCATTCATAATAATCAACATTCATTATACTGGGAAGTTGATCGTGTGAACCAAAAGGGTCAAACCCACAGTTTTTTTAGAGGAGTAGAAATTGTTTTCCGCCACTTTTAATTCCGTGACCCGCCCCAAAACAAAGTTCTAGATCCGCGCCTGCCGGTAGCTAGGTCGAAGTGTAGGTGGAGAGTTATTGTGTTGTGACATCCATGTCGCCAATTCTATTATGGATCTTGTCATTGAAGAATGTCCGGGAAAGTGTGAGAGATCACATGAAAGGCCAACAATTCTTCGCATATTCGTTAATGGAGAAGTTGTCCCTAAATTCGATGATGACGATATAGAAACTGAGGACAGAAAAAGGCCGGAGCTCGTGGCAGGTTTTCATTCCCAAGTAAAAACTAGTTGGGATGTGGCTTCTGACCCTTTCGGTCCACAAGATTAACTTCCCAATATTCGTTCAAACAAAAAAACGACTCGACCAATTTTTATGAAAATCTTTTCAGATCATATTTCCTTGAACACGCTTCGAACGGCACCTGAACGAAGTCGATATCTTTTTCGGTTCGCGCGAAATCGTGCAGGAAAAAATGACCACATACGTACGCACACACACACACATATTTCTTCTCAAATTTTTGCTTAAAATGCTATTGGGACCTTGAAACGTATAAATACATTAAAAATTTCGAATCCGATTTTCGGACCGATTACAATAACTTCCTACTGGGAAGTTAAAAATTCAGGCATGAACATTTATAAATGTATCCGCATCGACATAAACCATTCCAAGCGCGAGTGTTGTTTTTCCAAGCAGTCCCCCAACTAAACACTAACCACTTCCAATGCTGCTTGACCTTCGCAATCGAACGATAACTTTTTTACTGAGTATGCTATTGGCACCCTTTATGGTCACCAAGATAGTTGCCCCTTTTCTTCGCCCTCTACAATTTTTTAAAGCAATACAGGTGGGAGCGTGGATCCCTGTGGCGGGAGTGTGCGTGCTAGTTTTGTTCCCGAGTAAAAACAAAACTCGCCCGCCACAGGGATGCACGAAATCGCCTGTACTGCTTTAAAAAATTGTAGAGGACGAAGAAAACCCTAGTAAAAATGTGCCGTGCGCATTTGTTCGCTATGCGTGCTAGCTGTGGCGCCATGCGTACTAGTGCGTACCTGATGCAGGCTAGCTGCGCGGTAGTTTTTATTTTTACTCGGGTTGACACTCTGCGTGCGTACCAGCTGCATGCTAGGTGCGCCCTAGTAAAAATGTGCCGTGCTAGCTGTGGCGCCGTGCGTGCTAGTGCGTACCTGATGCAGGCTAGCTGCGGGCGAGTTTTATTTTTACTCGGGTTTGCCTGCGTTCATATTCGGCGTGATCGATTGATCGCAAACATATTGGGAGTGTGTCCAGATTGGGGTATTTTGGTTCTGTGGATTTTGCGTTGCTTCGATATGTAGCCCAGTACGAAAGTTCCTACATACTCCCCTGCGTAGCGCTTATCGAAACGTTACTGAACGTTGGTATAATGTTTTGTCGTGACGGTCATCGGTTGAGGTTGGTTTAAGCCTATCGATGGATACCGACTTGTTTGTACCGCGGAGGTTGGTGACGTAGTATTTCCGTAGGCGCTTAATAAATTGGTTTGGGCCTCATATGAAGTTCGAAAGGTTTTCGTACGCGGTTGATTCACACGAAAACATACTCGGCGTTCTCCCAGAGCTGTAGGTATATAAATATCCTTTTGGACTTGTTGCCGCGGATGCGTTGCCTTTAAGTTCTGCATATGAGAGGGAAGACGAGTTAAAAGTTCTGAGTGTTCTAGAGGATTTTCATCCGATTGGATGGAAATTGAATTAGGCAGTCTCAGTTTTTGGCCGTAGAACCTCTGCTGGTGAGCATTGCAGATCTTTTTTGATGGGCGTGCCTAGCATGACGAAGGGCAAGTCTTCAATTCAATAAGTGATGTTGCTCATTGCCATTATGGCGGCTTTAAGTTGCCGGTGAAACCATTCCACCATCCTGTTTGCCTGCGGATGGTAGGCGGTCGTTCGAATTCGGTGGGTACAGATAAGTTTGGCAACTGCAAGCGGTGCGTCGAATCGTAGGTTGTATTCAGTGCCAAAGTGTTTTGCCACTGTTGAAGTTGTTATATCCCGGCTTGGGTATGCTACAGGTCATCTCGTGAGTCGGTCTACGATCGTTAGATTATACGAGTATCCTCGATTTCGTGGAAGGGGTCCCACTATGGCTATATGGATATGGTTGAATCTTTTGTTCAGTAGTTTGAAAGTTTCACGAGGTTAATGTGTGTCTTTGAAACGTTCGCCTTTTGACAACTAATGCATGATCGGACCAACTCATTGTAGTGTTTGTTGATCGTGGGCCAGAAGTATTTCATGGTAATAGCTCGTCGTGTGGCACCAATACCAGGGTGGGATAAGTTATGCTCAGTAGCGAAGGCCATCTTGCGTAAAGACGCGGGTATTTAAAGCCGCGGATGCCTGTGCTAGTTTCGCATCAAACCTGATGAGGTGTGAAAGGTATTGGTGTGAGCACTAGCTCAAATCCTTTCCTGGGTTGTTCTTGGAGATTTTTATCTCCTTGTCATCTTTTTGGACTTGGATTACCGTAGACACGTCGAAAGTGATCAAGTCAACGTTGTCGGTCGCTAGTGACAAGTAGTCCGCGACCAAGTTTTGTTTGTCGGTGTAGACCACGAAGTCACGCCCTTCGACGAAGTGGCGGAAGCGTTTTATTGTCGCGTAGATTGCAAGAAGTTCGCTAGGGATGAATCTGTGGTAGAAGTTTACCATTCCTGAGAACTTTTGTATCTATTTGCTTCATAGAAGTTGGAGGTGCGAGATCGACAATAGCTTGTACACGATCTGCGGACGGAAGAATTCCATCCTTTGAGATACGAGGGCTAAGGAAGTCTATACTGACGCACCAAAAACGCACTTTTTCAGATTGATAGTTAAGGCGAAATTATGTTTGAACAGCTGATCAATATGGGTTCGATGATCTGATTCAGATCTACTTGCAATGAGGATATCGTCTAAGTAGACGAAGACGAAATCCAGCTCCTTGTGACCTCATTTATAAAACTCGGGAAGGTTTGGTCGGCATTACGTACCCCGAATGGTATACGAGTAAATTCGTATAGGCCAAACGTCGTAATCAAAGCAGTGTGAACTTATCGGTTCCATTCTACACAACCACTACACCATCACCACAATCGTATTAAAAAGGATCACAATAAGATCCTGGCCACTCGCAAATGCTTCATCCAACGATCTCTATGTTAAGACGAGGTTTGGTTTCAATTTTTGCTTCACATTGCTTTCGGCGTTCTAATGTTTCTTTCCAGCGGGGCTTGAACTACCTTGCTGTGACATCTTATCCCTAGAAGATTCCTCTACTAAATGTCCTACCCACCAGAGTGTGGTTTTTGTACCGTTTTCTGTCTCTTACTTCGACTATCATTTCAAGAATCGCCTACATATTTAGCCGGCTTCGGTTTTCTAGGGGCTAAGACGTCCGACTACCACTATGGAGGTTCGTGATTCGATTCCACTTTGCTGCGTGGTCCTTATTTTCATTTTCGTGTTTGTGTTTTCATTTTCTCCCACTTAGATAAGCCATTTCCTGTTCGCCGGTCGTGGTAAGTTTGGAATGGGAGCCGGTACAATATAACCTTGTGTTAACCTTTGCACCACTTTTACTCATCTCGAATACTCAGCGTCGTAACCACGAAAACCCACTATGCAACTTACGACGAATGCTCAAATAGGGGGCATCTGTCGGTCGACTGTAGACGTAGACGAATTTTATTGATAACGACGAATTTGACCGCGTGTCACCCCCTAAAATAGCATTAATCGTAACGTCGAATTTTCGTCGTAATGACATTGCCGTGTGTCGAAGGTATAAAAAGAAAGTTCCGCAGAAATGCCGTCTGCACTAGAGGACTCTATGATTTTGCTTCTTTTAAGCTTGATGGCGGCAGCGTGGAGTCGTCATAAGGTATTGGCGAAACCTCCGATCCTTCAGTTATTTCACTATTTCGCAATTTATAATATGCTCCTTGCATCGCGTCAAAACGTACATCGGCGAGGGCCGAGGACACCATCTGCAGACTTTGTCTTAAGTAGGATAAGTCTGCCCTTCGGACATCAAAGTCTAAGCGACAAGCCACTAGGTAGATAGCTCAACCTTTACAAGCGGTCTAGCCTACAAATATGAGGTGTAGGGGTGCAGTACAATAGGACAAGTGAGCGGCCGCTGTACTTTCGGACGCTACATCTTACCAAAGAAGAAGAAGGAGACATAGCTGTCTTACGTTCAGTAGCCAGCCAGTAGTCACTAGTTCCAATTTCTACTATTGCTGCCTAAGATGGAGTTAAGGCGTGGATACACAATACGAGTCGCTGATCTGACAGTGTACAGCGACTGCACCTGTGTACTCGCATGACAGTAGCTCGACTCGCCTCGCCCGGTCATACAAGTACGAGTTGCACGCCTGATAGTGCATGTTAGTAACTTTCAAATATTTCAGTAGTATCGAATAATGCCACGAAAATGGCATAGCCCCTGGTTTACGAGCTACTGTCATTTCGCAATACCGTGCCAGTGGACGTCCGAGTCGCATGCGAGCTGCTGCTTGTGGCGTGTTGCGAAGGCGAGAGGCGAGTAAAAACAAAAAATGTTGTAGTAACTCGCATGCGAGGTACTGCTCCACACGCACATGACAGTAACTCGTATGATGTGGTCACACGGTGCGAGTAGCTGTACTGTAGTAACTGACTAGGCCAGCTCGCATGCTAACTCGTACTGTGTAACCCCGGCATTACTGGCAGTAAAATTTCTCCCAGGAGTGGCTCTGTTCATTCCCTAAAGCTTCGACTTATTTTTCGTCCTTGCTCTAGAGACTCGGCTTGCGATTCTGGCCAAGCTCCACTCCCCGTTTTTATCAAGGAAGGATTGGAGGGTTCTTTGAAGAGGATCCTGCATAGTCTGCCAGATTCTACTAAGCTCTCGATAGAATGGCAGCTCCCTTGCCAGGTATACTTCTTGGTTGACAGCAATGGCTTTCCTTTGTGATGGTAGGCGAGCTATTTAACCTCTACGCTACCGAGGCCAATCGAACGTACGACATATTTAGTATAGAACTAGTAATTCTCACTAGCATTTCGGTATCCATAATCGTGGACTTCCGAGTCTCTTCCGTAATCAGATGGTTTCTAATGGCCACACCTTAGCGTTATACCGACATTTTTTTCGGGTCAGCTTATGTACTACCGCAGCTCAGTATTCCTCTGTTACCATCAACTTGACCACCATCTCAAACATGTCCCCTGCCATATGTCACGTCAAATTCCAGCTTCCACCCTTCAATCCCAATCAAAATCCATCCGATGTAACCTACTTAAAGCGAAATTCCCCATCCCCTCTTGGATCGTTTAAGCAAACAAAAGCATCCCACAGACTTAAGTCATATCTGATAGAACTTATCTATATTCTTATCATCCGGTCGTCTTCCATTACAGTGCATGATTGATGTCCGCACAGCGCAACTACTTGAGATGCCGCGGGACATTAGCGCATATTCAGCAGTTTGTCGCTTGCGTCTCAATCTGAATCGATGGTATTTAACTGGCGACTAGGGCGCTCCGTTTTGCGGTTCTATCAAAGCAACGTTCCACATCAACTTGAGCAGTCACCTCTTCCCCAGATAAGGACTGTCTACGAGCACAATCGCAGCTCTGTGTGCACTTTATGAGAAGTTATGTCACTAGCAAGGTCGCGCCTAGCCCCATAAATCGCCGGCCAAATTACAACCATCCCATACACACACACAGCGAATTCGAATTCGTACGGCGAGACGGCGAAGCCAGCCAGAAAGAAGCTCTTATGTAAATTGCTGTCAAAGGGAATGCGATGACAATTTGTTGATTTAGCAAAAAGGCAAAAAGAAGAAGAAGAAATGATTCAATTACGAATTCCAGACCCGCAACGCCGAAAGAGACCGCGTACGGAGGAGTAGCGGCGATACGGCCTGCCACATATCGCCGAGGACGTTGCGGCGATTTTTCTGCGGAATGTATGTAAACACGTCATTCAAAGGCCTCGGCTCCACACTGTCGACGTCGCTCTACGATCCGCACACACACACACACAGTCCGCCATTGCACATGGCGCGGAGAGAAACGAAAATAAATGGGAAAAAAATGGAAAAACGTATTAATGGCCGGCATCTTGAGGCCCCGTGGAATTGGTCTCTTCCGACCCGAGCGCGTTGGGAATTTATGGGTTTGCTTAGGACGACGCGCACGCACTTCCGGTGTGTGCTGCCTTTAGAATTTCTAGTTCCGGTCTTACCTAAACTCGAACCGGAAGAACGGCACGCACAAATGCCGCCTTCAGCACAATTTTTTTCGGGGCTTATGTTTTTTTTTGTGTGTTGCCTTTCTACAAGTTGAGAGCGATAACAATAGCGGCACTGTTTGCTTATGGAGATAAGAGCACATGGCTGCAGGATTACCGGGGCTTGTTTCTGGGCTGGTCTTTGAGTCACGATCATGCGGCAAGGAAACAGTTGGATGTGGAAGGAGTTCTAGGACTTACTTCCTAATGATCTCGTCAAACAGATGTTTCGTCGGGGTTCGGGGAAACATCTGCTTAACAACGGGGGTTTTATCGTATTTCATCGGGAAGAGGTTGGATGTGTTTCGGGGTGTTTTTTTTGGTCATTCATTTTTACTTTGTGTAATCAGTGGCGATCAAATTGGGCCGTCGGCATGTGCAGATCTTGTGGAGATCGATTTAATGAAGTATGATCGTGTGAATGGGATTATAGTGATCTTTGCGATGAAATGTGCGTTTGCATAATAGCGATCTTCTAGTTACATTTTTTAATCCGATAAATACTTCGTTTGTTGCCTTGAATACAGCAGAAAATTAGAGGTAATTATTGGGTACCAAAAGGAGAAGCCCAGTGAGACGATCATTCACAATCGACGATCTTGCTGATCCAGTTGGAAATTGGATTAAAATTTTTGGAAATAGATAAATATAGGAGAAAGGAGTTGCAGGTACTATAAATTAAGCAAGCCTTCGACAAAACATCCTTTGATTCAACTCATATATAGGTCTCTATAGGACTAAAGGTCTCTTTTTGTGGCTGGATTTTTAAGACCCTCGTCTCGACCTCGGTAAGTCTCGACCATTCCGAATCTCATCTCGACTCTCGGCGGATCTTGCCCATCCTAATCTCGTCTCGTCTCGTCTCGTCTCGTCTCGTCTCGTCTCTTCTCGTCCCGTCTCGTCTCGTCTCGTCTCTTCTCGTCTCGTCTCTTCTCGTCTCGTCTCTCGGGGCGAATATAAATTTATGAGCCCATCACGGCTCTTATACTTATAGACTCAACCTATACTTAACCGACGAGAGAAAACAAGAGGCAAAAATGTGTATGAGTACCACATCCCAGCCTTGAAAATAACGGCGCGTACGAGCTTCATCAGATACTTTATTTTACCAGACTTGTTTGCTATTATTTTGCCGACGAGATCTTGAGCGACCGATGAGATCTCGAGCGAATAATCTCGTCTCGACGAGAATATGTTTGTCGAGACCGAACTTTACTCTCGTCTCGTTTCTCGAATCGAGACTAAGACGAGACTCTCGAGTTTGTCGAGCTCTCGTGATGCTCTAGTCGGGCGAATAAATCTATGTGTGTGTGCTGCAGAGCTTATGGCTTCACATGGATTCTTTAACCGAAAGGTACGTGTTGGATATGAACTATCATCATAAGGCCCATGGTATCATATGGATACTTAGTATAGTGTAGTTGGTAACCCGATAGTCTTCAGCAGAGATATCCTACAGTTGTTGGTTGTTATAGAAGGGATTTCCTGAGCGGAACGTTATCGGACTGCATATCCGCTCTCAAAGTTGAGCACCTTCTGTGTCAAGAGTAGGGGGGAGGAATGGCGATAGGTTGTAGGGAGATATTCAGCCTTATTCTGGTTTCGAGTGACGTGACGGATGTTAAGCCTCGTTCACACGGTGACACTGATGCCGTGGCATTTATCATCATGAAAGTGCTCGACATTTCCTATCACGGCACTAAGTGTTCACATGATCCACGCATGGTTTTGCGACACTCGTGTAAAAAAATGGGCGAACTTGTATCGCAGTAGCGGATGTGTCTGAAGTGCCGCGGCATCAGGTGTCAAATATCAAAAAATTTTGATATGCGTCATTATTGTCACGACGTCGAGACGACGCGACATTCAATAGTTCAGATGAAGACACTTTTGCGACATTCACGTTGCGACATTAAATGCCACGGCATCAGTGCCACCGTGTGAACGAGGATTTACTTCGACCTTAAATTGGTATTTCTCATTGTCAATCTAAGAGAATCCTGGCGACTAAATCGATAAACGTCGTATTCTAACTGTCGCCTGGTGTCGTGTGAAGTGACATTTTACTCGATACGTTTGTAGGTATCGACAGTTTCATTTCACCGTGTCCTTCCTAATCACGACACTCGCCAACAAGAATACCACCCATTAAAAAGAGGAGAGCAAAGTTGAGAGAATGACTGTCTGCTAAGTTCTTAAACGCATTGCTCAGAGTGAACCCGCATTGGTACACGGATGGATCCAAAATAAAGGCAGGTGTTGACGTTGCGATCTGGGGTGGAAGCCCTATTTTTAGTAGCGTGTTCAACGTAACTACTTAGTTTCAAGCCGAGACAACGTAACTACTAAGTTTCAAGCCGAGCAGTAATACGCTTGCTTCATTATAGACTGGCCTTGGCAGCGTAAGTGTTAAGACGCCCGACTACTATCCCAGAAGTCCGCTCCGCGGCATGGTTCTGCCTTTTCCCATTCCTCTAACCTAAATAACTTTCCATCTTTCTTGTCTTTTCGCTTTACAAATATTCCTTGCCCTCGCCTTTAAACGAAATAAGAGCGCAAACCAACTCCTATTCGATACTCGAAGTTGGCAATCTGTCACAGTAGTATTTGATAGGAAATCAGTGGAATAAAACCACAGCAAGCTTCAGCCCAGCGCGTTCTACCCACGCTTTTATTTCCCAGATCGCTTCGTTCGCATACAATTCGATGTCATCTGGGCGTTTTCCTACGACAATTACCCCGATGTCATCCGCGAACCCGACCGCCACTGCTTCCTTTGGAAGACAAAGCCCCAACACATCATTGTATGCTGCGATCCACAGGAGAGGGCCCAGGACGGAACCCTGCAGAGCCCCGCATGTTGTTCCGAACACCTTCGGACCATCTTCCGAATCACAATAAAGCGACCTACCCTGAAGGTGGTCAGCTACTACTCGCACTAGGTACTTTGGTCTACCTAGCTTGATGAACGCCTCAACTATTTTGCTCCACCTCGCTGAGTTGCAAACATTTTTTACGTCGAGGGTTATCAATGCGCAGCAGTGATTTTTCTCTATGGCGGCTCTTGCTATGCCCACCACCATGTTGACTGCATCAGTCGTCGACCTTGCCTTTCTGAAGCCGAATTACCTATCTGACAGACCACCTACCCTTTCGAGGCTAGGGAGTATCATATTACAGATAACCCGCTCGAAAAGTTTGCATATGCACCTAAGGAGGCATATCGGTCTATAGGACGATGGGTCCCCTAAAGGCTTGTTCGACTTCGGTAGGAGCACGAGTTTGTGCTGTTTCCATCGCTCTGGGAAGATCCCCTCTTTCAGGCACGCTGTGAAGACCTCAGCGAACCTGTTTGGCGCTGTTGTTACCTTAGCCGCTTTGTTTGGTATGCCCTGTTTGCGGCCTCCAGAATCTCCTCTGAGGTTACCACAGGTACCTCTTCTGGATCCACGTGAAGGGTGGGTAGATCGGCGGTGCGTACGTTCGGTGGAAACAGGACGAACACTATACTCTGGAGCAGCGCGGTGCAGGTGATCGGTGGAGAGCGTTTGCCCTTGACCGCTGACATTACCATTTTATAGGCTCCGCCCCAGGGGTCCGAGTCTGCTTCTCTGCACCACCTCGTGCTCGGATTTACTTCTAGCGATTGCCTTGTTCAGCCTTTTCCTTGCTTCCTTATATCTCTCAAGGAGTTCATCGAAATCTGGACGGTTCCGATTTCTCTGAGTTCTCGTTCTCGCTTTCAGGCAGGCCCTTCGGCATTCGTCGATCTCGGCGTTCCACCAGAAGTTTGGTGGATGTCGACGGTTGCCGGCGCGCCGCGGCATGGACGCGTCACATGCCTGTTTCACCGAGTTTTCTATTTCCTCTGCCCATTCCCTGACACCTCCTGCCGACCTCGCATCATGCAGGAATACTTCTTCGAACACCTCTGCGTCGAGTTTTTTAACGGCCCATCCTAAAGTCGTTCCGTACCTAGGATTCCTCGCTCCTATACCCTGACCCAGCTCGAAGATGATGGCATTGTAGTCGCTGTGCGTATACACATCGCTCACCCGCCACTGCAGGTCCTTCGCCACCGAATCGCTCACGTACGTGATGTCAATACAGATGTTCTTCCACCCATTTGGAAGGTGTTTGAGCCACCGGTGTTGATTAGCACCACGTTCAATCGCGAGAATACTTCTAGGAGTATGCGCCCTCTTGCATTAATTTGTCGGCTGCCCCATTAGACAGCCCAAGCATTGAAATCGCCCGCTATTATTTTCGGGCAATGGCGACTCGCGTCAGCGGCTAACCTTTTCAACGTGGACTCGTACTCGTCTAGTGTCAGACTTGACGCCGCATAGCAGCTGTAGACGTGTATTCCGCTTATTTTTGCCCGCATTAAGCCATTCTGTGGGCTTCTCATGGTGTCTTCCATGGATCGGCTCCCGCACGACCATACCGCTATCCAGGTTGCTATATTGCTCGCAGACGATTGCGACGTTGATTTTTCAGGACAGGATATGTAAACGGACCTACGAGGGAAGTGCTCGAATGACAGCAATGAATCTTACGTTTGAACTCTAGGATGTTGTAGGAGTCTGAAAACACTGCCTGCAGAAGATTAGCGATAAAATGATGTCAGATCTGCAACAGTCCTGCGGTGGCTTAAGGAGTATATGGATGGGTTAAAGGTGGTATCACTATTGGTATTTATGGTGCGGTTTTGCACATTTTAGACCAACAGTTTTGGAGGTGCCAATCCGTATAACCAAGTTGTCTTCGAGACGGAGCCGAATGTAGGACTTGTGTATTGTAGGCCGATCTGCTGATCGAAGGATGAAATCGTGCACCTCTTTAAAAATTCCAAGCATTGTTAAGTCTGTTTGGCGATTTAGAATATATACTTCGCAAATCCTGTTAGTGTTACCCTTATGATGTTAAGAGACTGATCAACCGATAGATTCAGATCGTTCACTGGAAGGAATAAAAGAGCAGGTTTTATTAGAAATAACGCAGTACTCAGTTATAGAAGCGGTCAGCACAACCCGATACATGCGGATCCAATCAAGAATTCGTTCGATATCCTTGCTGATTCAATGGACATGAGTTGTCAATAATGAAGATAAGGTTGGTTGATGTTTAAACCCATATCTCGGATTACGCATAACGGTTATCCTTGAATCGATATATTGAAAATCCTGGTTAACGTTTACGGCCATAAGTCGTTGTGAAGCTTCTAGCGATGCAATGGGTATTGTTCGTTGCAGCTGACATTCTATTGTATCATAGATTAGAGCTTCGAGGTAAGCTCTTTTGACACCGGTGTCAACCGATACTCCTTGCGATATTCTCACTGGGGAAAGGCATATGGACGCCTGTTATAGAATTTCGGAGGTGTAGGTCTAGCATGCATTCTAGGGTCTTGATGGTGAAGGATAAAAAGCTTATCGGCCCATAATCCTTTTCCATTTCGCACCCACGTCTACCTGACTTCAGAATAGAGATCAGTTTGATCCTTATCCATGGTGGGATTTGACTCTATTCCTGGATGCGTGAAGGAAAGATAAGAAAAAAGAACATGTTGCTGCGTGGAATCGAACCACTGACCTCGGGGATGGTGTATTCGGGCATCGTAATCCCTAGGCTACCGACACCTCGAAAAAAGGCAATTAGCAGCTCAAAACATATGTATAGTCTTTGGAACACTTTGAATCTGTACACCAATTTCGTGGCGCGTTTGTTGCTGTACAGATTTTTTAATCGATTATGTTTCAAGTAATACGAAACTTCTTCCAAAAACAAAATCTAAGTACCGCCATTAATTACTCAATTTTATTCTTGCTTAATAGAAAATAAAATCCCCCACTTCCTCCTCGCAACTCGCAGCACAAAAAATACCCAAAATCAAAGCGGAAAAGGCAATAAATTTGACACCATTCAAAAATGCTCGTCGGAAGGTGTTGAAAGACAAAACTTGTAAAAGATAACGACAAAATATTTCTTATCGCGCGAAGTTCAACTTTCATAAACTGGCGAAGGGCGGAGCGACCGACCCATAAACCGGAAGGATCCAGTGACTCAGTTTCTCAGTTAACAAGGGCCGCGCGCGCTATCATGAAACAAAACACGCCGTGGAGCGAACCATCGCCCGCTCCGCCACACAGGCTTATCGCCACCACGCGATGAGACAACACACATCCAGACAGCAATTAGCCGCAGAACGGAAAGCGGTATTCGGTTTCCACGGTGCGATAAAGGCGCCAGTCGATGATAACGACGCCACATCAATAGACTGCGCGCTGCATTCGATCCGCAATGAAGGACACATAGCCCAGGGCGAGCGCTATGTGGATTGTGTTGTTATGCAATTTTTTGAGGGCGAATGTGGAACGAGAATTACATTTTTTTTTGGAGGTGGTTTTGTGGAGATAAAGGGTTGCGAAGATGCGTTATCAGACGACAACGGGAGTATGCAGTGACGCATTCAGTCATCCAAGGAAGAAAGGCACTCTTCAAAGACAGTCAATCAGCTACTTCCGGTCTGGAGAAGCCTTTTATCTCTCGGGTTCGTGCCTCGGTTTCTTGCTATCGCCACCAAAATCCAAGACAGATCTGTCGTCTCCCCTACAGACCCAGCTCCAGCCCCGGGCATCCTTCACTCGACGTCAACTGATGCGCCATTTAATAGAGAGATGCCGAGAGACAGATTGTCGTTTGTACAACGGCGAGGCATCCCGCCTCGTTGCGAAACTTTTCGGATGCTATCACATTACCCAGTCACGATTACGCTTCCACACCGCCCGTCCCCCATAGCCATGAATCCAGAAGCCCTGCTAAGTGCCTTCCGAAAGGGACGAATCCTCCATTCATAAACGAGCAAAACTCCAGGATATAAAGCCACCGAACAAGAGGGTGGGGGGAAGGAATTAATTATGGAAGCAGAAGAGGTGGATGAGACTGGAACATGAAAAGGAAGTAGCGGAAGTGGACGTTTTTTTGTTGTTATTGTTTTTTTTTGTTTTACAGAACACAGAGTACACTTCCTTCCGCACGGGCGTCATTATCACCGGAACTACAGTCGTCGTCGTCGCAAAAAGTAACCCGACACTAACCGGGGATCTCGGCTCAGTTTTAGATACGGGAAAGAAGGCAACAAAAACAACACAAGCCCAGAACAGCACACGGCGGCATTAACCGGAACGGAAACCAGATGTGAATGAGAGTCTCGTCGTCGTCGTCATCGTCATCGTATCATACTGGCCGGGGTCTTGTGAGTAGTAACGCGCCGCGGTGGATGGGGGTGGTTTCTCGTGATAAATAAAATTGGTTCTGTCTTCCTTTTAAGGGAGGGTTTTAAGTTATGTTGTTCCAGGACAAAAAAACCTTTCAGTGGAAATTGACTGAGAGTAACTAATTAAGGCAAACCGGGGATGGGACGTAATTGTCGTTGATTGTTAGTGTTTGGTAGCGTGATCCTTTTTGCTTATGGGATTCATTGACGGAGGGGAGGAAGAAGACACAATTGTTTAGGTTACAGCCACAATTTATAATTAATCTTCGGCAAATAGTTCCTTCAATTATGAATTTTGTTATCAAAACTGCTTGGACTCAATTAAGACGAAGGGATGGACTACCAAGATAAAGTATAACTTCCTGTTAATCCTGATGGTGTTTCGGATTAAGGAAGGCTTTGTGTACAACCTCCACTGAAACAATGAACGTAATCCTCCAACTGCTGTCATGTAATCTATATATCAGGAAGCAGGCAGCTTGCACGACCCCCAGACTACTGGGAACAGGCTGCTGGATGGAGAAGATATAAGAACACAGCAATTCAACGAAATCTCTACCACGGAGAGAATGGTAGGTGGAGGACCAGAGCATCACGAGTAGTATAGCTATGGCAGTGCTAAGCAAGTGACGTAATCGGTTGTGGTCTCAGGTGGATGTGGTCGGGGGTGTGAGCTTTTGGGAACTTTGTTGTGTCTTGGATGAGCTTTTCCGCTAGGGAATTTGGTTTTCTTAGAACCCGGATCAGATTCGCGCAAAAATCCTACCCAAGACACAGCGGAGTTGAATTACAGATTCGATCCCTCCAGCTCAAAAGCTCACTCAGCGTGAAAGCTCATCTACCGCACAAACTAACCATAGCGAAGTTCAACCAAATTCCCCCAGCGCGAAAGCTAATCCAAGACACACCAAAGTTCCCAAAAGCTCCCACCCCGGACGACATCCACCCGAGACCAAAACCAATGACGTCATCGGCTTAGAACCGATATAGCTATACTACTCACTTACTTGGACTCCCCTCTTGCATATTCCGGTCGTACAACCTCTTGCCGTCCCCCGCCAGAATATCTATGGGGATCATTCTTGCTATCACCCATGCTACTTCGTCGGACGTAGTACAGTATGCTTGAAGGGCATTTAACCGATACGCAGAGTTTATTTTATTCCTGTTACACGTTCTGTTCAGTGCCGCTGCCCACTCTGGCGCTGCATACAATAGGGCCAAACTAAACACTCTTGTGATGAGGAGGCGTCGACTTGACCTGGGCCCCCTATATTAGGCAACATCCTCGCGAGTAGAGCGCTGATGGCGGAAGCTTTTTGTGGCGTGTCCGCCAAGTGCACTTCGAAGTTCAGCTTTCGGTCAATCATCACTCCTAAATACCTAAGTGGGAAATGTGAGCGGGTAACCTGGTCACTTACTTTCATCAATATGGTCTCCAACTTTTTACGCTTGCTGATTAGCACTACTTTCGTTTTGTGCTCAGCTAGCATTAGACCAGCGTTCTCAAGCCACCGGGTTCGGGATGAGCACAAGCTTTTGACGCTTCCATTGTTCAAGGAACAATCCTACCCTCAGGCACGCTGTGAACTCTTGGGCGAACCAACCTGGTGCCACACTGGCTGCCAGCTTCACCGCTCTGTTCGGTATTTCGCCCAGCCCAGAGGCTTTTTCAACTGCAATAGTTTTCTCGGTTTCCACAATTTCTTCCTTCTTTACCTCTCGGACGTTTGCGGACGTCAGCAGGCTGTCCGCGTTCCTGTTCTGTGGGAACAGGGCCCGCTCAATGCCTTGCTACATTGCTGGACAAGCAATTGTTGCGGAACGCTTACTCTTAGTCGACGACATCACTGCCCTGTAAGCAAACCTTGAACGGGTCTCTTCGATGGCTGGGTCACCAGCTTTTAGAAAGGTAATCAACCTTACGCTAGTAAGGCCCCGATACAATTTTTTTTTGTTATCTGTATAATTCGTAGGTTTATGCATATTTCTGCTCTATTATATATCATTTGCTCATCAATGCTTTTTTATTCTTGCACAAAAATCCAAGTCCCACCTTATACTGACTTAGGTCGAGATCACGTGTCTGGGTATACGTCATCATACAACTTCTAGCCATTTTGATGTTTTTGGTTCGAAAGTTGTTGGTTGCTTTACTCTGATGTTAGTGATGCTTTGGCTGCCGTTGCATCTGCGGTACTACTGAGGTTAAAAAGGTTCCAACTTCATTTGACGGCTATACCTGGGGTCGTAGCACGTAAGTTGTTTCAATCGACCTCTTCATACAAGAATTCTGAATTTTTGTATAAAGAGGTCGATTGAAACAACTTACGTGCTACGACCCCTGTCTTTTTTCGTTGTGGAGACCGGCTCTACCTCGATGACATCAAGTCATCTACACGATCGCTGATCTTTTCAGTGGTATCGTCTTTTCTTGTTCCCTATTCCATCTTCGGGGCGAAATTCTCGCTCTTAACCTCCTAGAATTATTTTTTTTCGGGGTGAGGCCCAGCAGGACACCACTCCACGGGTAAGTTAGACGAGCGACGTGCTATTCCAAAAATTCCATGGGTAAATGATCCTCGATGATCATTTGAAAACCCCTTCCTTTTGTTCAGGAGTGCCTTTCATTCCTCAATCACGATCTTGGCAATCTTGTCAAAAATTAAGATGGCACGATGGTACCTTCCCTGGCAGAACGCCGCCTGCGGCCTATTTCTTGTGCTCTGATCGTTGTCACTGTAAACCAGCGTTTTCCAAACTATGGGGCGCGACCCTCAAGGGGGGCGCTTATACCTCAAAGGGGGGCGCAGATGTTTTTATTTTTTTGACTCCTTTTTTAATTTCTACTTAAATTCTATTGTGTCTTTTTTATTATACATCTCATCGCCATCTAGACCTTCGGTATTTCAACATTGAATAACTATGACATTTTTTAACCGATTTCGACAAATTTACACGATTCTAAAACGTCATTCAGTACCATTTTAGCTATGAGTCAATTCACACAGGAAAAAAAGCGCTGAAATTGTAGCGCTATACATTGAAAAAAATCGTTCAATTGTGAAAATTGTCCGTGCTTATCGTAAAAAATATGGGAAAAATTCCGCGCCTTTAGACCACACAATTCGTAGATTGGCGAAGAATTTCTTTGAGTACGCGTCTGTAGCCACTAGCCAGCGTCCCCGACGCTCCAGTGAAAGTTGTTGAAGCGGCAAGAGAGAGTGTTGCCGATAATCCAAATGTATCGTATCCCCGCCGATCTCAAGAGTAAAGGTCCGTTTATATCTACAGACATCGAGCGTGACAGACACGTGCCGTGCCAGACAAAGCAATTTTCTTCTTTACAGTGTGTATGAACGTATTTACATCTACCGTGATACGACCGCGCAGACGGGGACAGACACCGGCCGTGCCCGAATTTTGTCTGTGCGTTTCATGTCTGTACGTGTCTGTGGGTGTATGAAGAGAGCATCGGAATCGTGCAGACATTTTTTCTCTTCTTTACGAAATGGATAACATTTTCAACAAAAATACAACTAGTGTCTGTCGTCTGTCACGGCACGCTAGATGTGAATAAACGGCGTCTGTCGGTGTCGGGCACGTTCGATGTCTGTAGATATAAACGGACCTTTAAACGTGAGTGGAACGACTCTAAGGAGGATTATGAAGCAAGATCTTCATCTCTTCCGATACAAAGTGCATCTTACTCAAAGAATGTTGCCAACGAACAAGCCGCGTCGCTTGCAATATGGAAATGCCGTCGCAAGAATAATCGATGACGAGCCTGATTTTCGGGACAAAATTTTGATGACGGACGAAGCTCATTTTACATTCTGTGGCCTAGTCAATAAACAAAACTGTCGAATTTGGAGAACAAAGAACCCACACGTCATTCACGAAACACCACTGCACGACGAGAAAGTCACTGATTGAACCGCAGTGCCCCAAAAACCATCATCGGACCATTTTTCTTCTAAGTTCGAGAAACCCTCGAAGGCGCACGCTATCGTTGGATGTTGGCGCATTTCGTGTGTCCGAAAATGCGTGAAAAGGTCTGACGAACTTCTATTTTCAACAAGACGGCGCACCTTGCCATACCGCAGCCGCTATGATGAAGTGCTTGCAGCGCAAGATCCCGAGACACGTTGTATCGAAAAAATGTGATTTCTCGTTCTCCGGATTTAACGGCACAAACTGTGAGGTTATTTAAAAAGTAAAGTTTATTCCATCAAGCCGAAGACCATTGATAAACTCAAAGTAACATACGAGCCGAAATAGCTGCTATAACGCCCGAAATGCTGGCCGAAAAAGAGCTGCTTTTTGCGTATCGAATGGCGGGCCGGGGGGGGGGGCAGTATCATAAAGGTTGGAAACCACTGCTGTAACCGGTGACTACTTGCGCGATTATTTGTCCTCATGAATTATGCCAGAAAGAGCACGTACCAGGGTATTGCACTTATACGCGTCGATCTTTCCGGAATCGCTTGCGGTCAGCTATTGGCTGGCCATACAGCCTTCGGCATGACACATTCACACTTTGACTTAG
Organism: Thereva nobilitata; assembly: GCA_963855945.1. Lineage (NCBI taxonomy): Eukaryota > Metazoa > Arthropoda > Insecta > Diptera > Therevidae > Thereva > Thereva nobilitata. Next base: position 15,511,607 of record OY979696.1, on the reverse strand, counting down.
AAAGGGGTGGATTTGGAGTAGTAGAGGCAGGGCCGCCCTAAGATATTCGGCGCCCGTGGGCTACTAAAAATAAAGCGCCCCTCTTCATAAGAAAATACGCGGGATGTCTAGCAGGTGCGACGACCATCAGAGAAGAGGACAAAAGTAGTAACTGAGTTTCCTATACCAAATGATAGGAAAACTTGACAAAGGTTTCTGGGACTAACGTCCTACTTCAGAGGATTTATAGCAGACTATGCAGTCGTAGCAAAGCCGTTCAGCGAATTGCTAAAAAAGAACGCCATATTTAAAATAGAAACCGAATAGCAAAATGCATTTAAAGCATTAAGAGAAATATTGCCAAAAGCACCAGTGTTGAAGATATTTGACCAGAGGCGCATACGGAGATTTATGCCGATGCTAGTAATGACGAATTCGGAGCTATTGTCTTGCATCCAGTGCAATAGATGAGTGGTAAGACAAGCCCAGAGGAACAATGCTTTTACGCTTACGACCTAGAAGACCTCGCCATAATACACGCCCTAAAGAAGTGGAGAGTTTACGTTCTGGGAAGGAGGATTAAGATTGTCACCGACTGCAACGCCTTCGCCAAGACAATGAAAAAAGAAGATGTCCCACTGAGAGTGGCTGGATGGGCCATAATATTATTTCTAAAAGACTTTAATTACCAGATTAAAATCGTTCAGGTACTAAAATGAGGCACGTAGATGCCGTTGAGCAGAACTGCATTACCAATTGTCGATACATTAAATTACCGAATTAAACAAGCGCGGAAGGAAAACCAATATTTAAGAGCTATAAGAGAGATACTAAAGATTACCGCTCATGAAGCTTTTTACCTTAAACATGACTTTTTATTTAAGAATCCAGGGAAAGAGTTAATTGTCATTCCCACATAAATCTGCTCACAGGCAAGGACATTTTTCAGCTGCTAAGAGCGAAGCCTTAATCAGGAAAACCTACTTTATTCCTGAAGTGAAGATTCCATCCATCCAACAGTGCTACAGCCTAAATCGAGCTTTGGCTGCCTCTAGTTAGGGCATTTCTGCAAGTTGGATGGTCCTTTGCAGCATATCTCCAGTTCTCCTCGGTCTACCTACTGGTCTATTTCCCGAAATTTCTGATACCATAGGCCGTTTTGGGGTGCGATTGTTCTCCATCCTCATCCATCCGTTAATTTTTATTAAAGTGAAGTGAAGACTAAGGTATTCCACTTAGTTAAAAGCTGCATAGAATGCATAATGGCGGAAGGTAAGATCGGGAAGCAGGAAGGCCTACTATCACCCATTGTTTGGCTGTACCCCACTAAGAGTATGTCAAGCATGGAGGTTGTCGACTGGTTGAGGATGTTGACAGGTATTTTTGATAACCCAAGAAGGATAATATCGGACCGAGAAACAGCTTTTCAATCTGTTTGAAAATGACTGCATAAAAAATGCATACCACATTCGTTAATCACTACTGGCGTCCCGAGGGGAAACGGTCATGTAGAAAGGATAAATCGCAACCTAATACCTATCCTAACCAAATTAACAATCGCGGAGCCAAACGAGTGGTACAAGCACCTTGATCGAGTTCAACAAATGATAAATAATACCCCAACAAGAAGTACGAAGTTCTCGCCCTTTCGTATTTTAACTGGCATGAAAATGGAAGGTAGAAGCATTACCAGACTTCCAAGCCTTTATAAGAGACGATCATTTAAATGAACTACAGAGCCCACAGGAAATGGTACGACTAGAAGAAAAACAAAATATTATTAAGATTCAACAGGAAAATAGGAGAGAAAGCAATAAGAAGCGCAAGGCTGCAAGTGTCTATAAGTAGGGCGTCTTGGTTGCTGTGAAAAGAGCACAATTTATCCCAGGGTTGAAATTAAAACCTAAGTTTTTGAGACCTTACCATGTAGTGAAACGGTAAAATTACGACCGTTATGAATTGCTAAACATAGGTGACCACGAGGGGCCCAGGATAACTACAGCCGCGGCGCGGATGGACTTAAAGAATGGAGCTAACCATTCGGGGTGAAATAAAGTCTTGTAAGGATGTGGGGCAGGCGACCACTCAAGTCCCAGAAGCCCAAATCTTAAAATAACTTTGAGGATCGGTTCACCAAAACAGATCCGCACATACATATAATGTTTTCTATTTCATTAGAACAGGTAATTTGGTTATAATCCAGTGAATTTGTGAATAAAAGAGCCCCTATAGGCTAGTGCCAAAGCGGATTTAAATGAGGAAAAAAAAATAAATTAATAGCAGGGAGGGACCGACAATGAAATGTCGTTGAGGTCATAACTAAACGAAAAAAAAAATTTTAAACTCGAAAAAAGGGGAAATGGTAAAATGGGGATGCTATTTAGGGGTTAAAAACGATTTTTTGCAATTTGCGGTGAAACATGACCTCCTAGTGGAAAACGTTTAATACAAAAGTTGTAGATAATAAAAAGATCTAAAACTTTTGTATTTAACATATTTTGACATAACCTCAAATTTCGAAGAAAATGGCGGAAAATCGATTTTTCAGTTTTTAATTTTTTTCTCCCGTAAAAATAATTCAATTTACATGAAAATTTGTAAGAGTATACCTTGTGTTGCGTTAAATGAGCATGATTTTTTTTTTGTTTGGAAAACGGATAGTTTCCCAGAAATTAAAATTTTTCGAAAAAAATATCCTTATCTTGCACGGACAACTTTATTGATGTTTTTTCCGAATTTTGATATTCAATAAGTGCTCATTTGACCATTGAAATGTCTAGTTTCAAATGGTCTATACATTTTGAAACTTTATTTTCATTAAACCGCTTAAAATTAAGAAAAACCGAACACCTGATTTTTCGAATCACGTACATATTTCTCGATTTTTTCAATTTGTTTCAAATTTTTTAATTTTTTCTGTTAATGAGGGATTAAATTTTAATGACAGAGCTCAGTGTCATATAATATTACCTACATTAAATAAATTTAATTACAGAAAGTGTGGAAAAACCATCCTGAAAAATTTAAATAAATAAGAAATAACAAATATTCTATTAAAACTAGCTTGAGATTTTCGATGAATGTGAGCGGCTGTTAATTTTTCCATTATTTTGTATTTGTGGTGAAATCTTTGTTTGCTCGACCGTACCAAACTGCTTTGATTTCATACAAATCGTTTGGATCATCTTTTTTGGAAATAATACGGTCATATTGTCAATATATAATTTTTAAATTAATTAAAATAAATAATGTATAAAAAATCTCCCAAAACCATATTGAGTATGATGCTGTAAAAATTTTATTACGAAACTGGAACCATTTACCTAGTCACGGCGTAATTCAATTCAAACGAAATTGTTATTTTATTTCTTATTTATTTAAAATTTTCAGGATGGTTTTGCCACTCTTTATGTAATTAAATTTATTTAAGTTCTGTCATTAAAATTTAATCCCTCATTAACAGAAAAAATTAAAAAATTTGAACAAATTGAAAAAATCGAGAAATATGTACGTGATTCGAAAAATCAGGTGTTCGGTTTTTCTTAATTTTAAGCGGTTTAATGAAAATAAAGTTTCAAAATGTATAGACCATTTGAAACTAGACATTTCAATGGTCAAATGAGCACTTATTGAATATCAAAATTCGGAAAAAACATCAATAAAGTTGTCCGTGCAAGATAAGGATATTTTTTTCGAAAAATGTTAATTTCTGGGAAACTATCCGTTTTCCAAACAAAAAAAAAATCATGCTCATTTAACGCAACACAAGGTATACTCTTACAAATTTTCATGTAAATTGAATTATTTTTACGGGAGAAAAAAATTAAAAACTGAAAAATCGATTTTCCGCCATTTTCTTCGAAATTTGAGGTTATGTCAAAATATGTTAAATACAAAAGTTTTAGATCTTTTTATTATCTACAACTTTTGTATTAAACGTTTTCCACTAGGACAGTGGTGGCGAACCTTTTTATGTGCGCGTGCCAAAAAATTACAAATATTATTTATCGTGTTGCTGGCGTGCCGGACAGTTTTTAATTTTTGTGTTCTATTTGGACAATTTCAAAAATTAATATACAAAAATAATATATTACCAGAATCAAAATTGACAGAATCATCATACCTATTAAATTGCAGGAAAACCAAACATTTTTAAAATTAAAGAAAATTTTAATATAATATTGGAATTTTCCATGAACGCCTATTTTCACAATCACAATACAACTATAGATTAAAACTACCGAAAAACAACTCAACAAGACTTTGAAGCAACTCAATTGAAACAATATTCCGGGAGGCTGCGGTTTTTTTTGTAAGGTAATGAGCACGTACGACATATAGTCATATTAGCTACAAAAAGTATGAAATATTGGCACAAGTCCAGCGGTTGCGCAGGTGCGTTTCTGCACAATATTGTTATAAATATGGAGGAATTCCTATTCAAATGCGAAATATGAGCAGCTATGAAACCTTGACAGTATGTAGTTTATGGATAATTGGTCGTGGTAATTGGGGTTAATAAAATAAAACATCGGTTTTAAGTAAACTCTCACTATTTTAATACAATTTTAGTTTTGACCACAATGTTTGAAAAAGAACTCTACTCTACGGCTGTGCAAATAAGAGGGATTCACAAAGGGTTAGTAGTGGGTTGCTGTTTACACGAATTCAAGCTTAACGGTTATAAATTCAACGTTATGAGTATAGGCGAGAATTATTAAGTGAGAAAAAAATGGTATGCAAATTCAAAACGAAATAAAATGAATAAATATGAATAGAGTTAGGAATATGATGATTTAGTGTTGACAGATGCTGATTCTGAACAACGAAAGACCATTTATTAGACCTGGCGGAGGCTGTAAAATGGTTCTTACACGCTGCTGATTATGTAAAATTTCCAGAAAATTTCGAAAACAATAAACCATGTAACAGAGGATCTGAAGCAGTACAAAGTTGTACATAGTAACAGCCACAAAAACTCCTTGTTATCAGCATTGAAGCAAACGGTCAATCCTTTCGCGAGCGATATTTATAAAAATATGCTATTTCATATTTCGACGGGAGCGATTAATCGCAGATTTTCTGCTCAATGTTGATCAAAAAGAGAAGAACTCTAATCTGCATTGTATTGATAGGTGTGCTACCAATTAAAATCGTTTCGAGTGCCCTACACGTAGATTGAAAGTACGTATATTTGCTGAAATGATCGCCAAAGAAAAGTAAAGCAGTGGACGGAAAAGTCATCGAGTTGAAATTGCAACGCGATTTATTCGGGCAGCTGTTAAACATTCCGTTAAGAAAAACTTTCGGCATAGATAAAGTATTAAGATAAATCTTTCATAAAAGTAAAACATGCTCTGAAAAAATTTCATAACATTCGGTCGAGCCCTTCTTTTGTTTAAATGAAAAGACTTCGGCTAAGAATCACAACCACTTAGTTTAGCATTAGTTTTTCTAATATCTAATAAACTCGTTGGAATGAAATCCATTCTAAATAAAGTTACCTGTTCTGGATTCCGCACAGCGATAGCTTTCCAACAAGACATCATTGTCAAAATCCGAGCACTCTCGTGCAAAATCGTGCAAAAATTACGTTACCCTTTACAAACATCAGGAATTTTACAAACCCTAGATCAGTACTTTTTGAACAGAGAATTGTTTTCCACCATCGACCATGCACTCTAGTGTCGCGAACGAAGTACGAAGGAAATGTTCGTTTGCTAACGTTCAGGAAAAACAAATTCTCTAGAAAAGTCCTGTAGATTTACCACTTCATAATATCCAACATTAATCATACTGGGAAGTTGATCGTGTGGACCGAAAGGGTCAAACCCACATCTTTTAGACTTGTTTCAAAGCAGCGCGGAGTGCAAAGCAACGGAGAAAGTGAGTCACCGATACCATCCATCGATGTATTAGTCATTAGGGTTTTTGGATTCCCCAAGGAAATTGCCTTTGTTTCGTCGTGCAAACTGTCGTGCTCGGGCTTGCGGAATCCGGCCCCTGGACTATATGTAAGTACATGATTATACACTTTGCAATGACTGGGCGGGTTCATTTTAAAAAGGCACACGCAACTTCATCCGAAACATGGCTTAATTTTAAAATTAATTTATATTAAATCCAATTTAATAATATATCGTTCACGTGCCCGCAGAATGTTCGTAGGTGCCATCTCTGGCACGCGTGCCTTAGGTTCGCCACCACTGCACTAGGAGGTCATGTTTCACCGCAAATTGCAAAAAATCGTTTTTAACCCCTAAATAGCATCCCCATTTTACCATTTCCCCTTTTTTCGAGTTTAAAATTTTTTTTTTCGTTTAGTTATGACCTCAACGACATTTCATTGCTGGTCCCTCCCTGCTATTAATTTTTTTTTCTAAAAAACTATCGGCACTAGCCTACTAGTGGGAAAGTTTTCGGTAGTTTTGATTTCTTTGTAAGCTTAACGTATACACCCTGTATAATAGCTTTGTCAATTGGAAAATGGGGTTTTTGCTGACTTAGAAAAATATGGAAATTTTCTACTAGCGCTAGAACCAAAACGGTGAGTCGGATAGAGATACTTGGGTAGGTAGATTTGTAGGAAATTTTGTGCTCTTTCATTTAGTATATGAATGTTATGGACGAAAAGTTGATAGTTTCCGAGCTATAAGCGAAAACCCGCGAAAAAGTCCGAACTTTTTCATATTTTTGCATTTTTCTCAATGTTCCGTCACGAAATTTTGTCAGCAAACCTCAGATTCGGATTCAGCACCCCAAAATACATAAAAAAAAATTGAAGAAATCAAAACTAGCCCAAAACTTTCCTGATTAAAATACTATTTTACTGGACTATTACTTTTGTCATGAAAAGATTTTAAATAAAAACAAATAATAACTAATAATAGCAAAAAAATATAACACCAACAAAAATTGCCGCCCCGAAAAGGCTTGCGCCCCAGGGCTATAGCCCATTTAGCCCTGTGGTTAGGGTGGCCCTGAGTAGAGGGATAGGTAGCAAGACCATGTTGAGGGAGGAGAGGAGCGTACCTACCTTCGTTCGGTAGATACCCCAACATAGCCCAGCGGTTGCTAATTCATCTGACCACGTGTTAAATATTTCTAAAAAAAAAACATTTTTTTCTGTTAATCACTCACAAAATTATTGCAAAGGCATAAAATACAATACACATTCTTCATCTGAGGTCGCTTCTACCCTTCTCATCGTCCCTCACCTATAAAAAAAAAATTAAAAAAAAAACTCCAAAGAATAACCTTCAAAGATTCGTGTTATTTTTCCCAAACTAGATTTCAACAAGGGCCAAGAACGACACCCAAGGAAACGAGGGAAATCTGTTTATTATTTGTTTGTCAATAGAACTATTCAGTGTTGTGCCCGCGTTGTTGTTATTCTATCGAGTTGGGTAGGACTGATTGTTGACACAGGTGTGTTTGCTTTGGAGTAACGAACGAACGTACGAACATTACACACTCACGGGCTCCGTTGACTCAGTAGTAACAATCTAGAAGATGGTCGGTTATTTACACTCAAATTTAACTTATCAAAGCCGTAAATCAATTTCAAAATTAGATACGATAAAAATGAACTACTCTTGGTGAATGTGTCTCTTCAGAGAGGGCATTTTCGGTTTTTAATCATGATTGTCATTGCCAGAAAAATTGCTCATGGACACCCTTGCGAAGTAACCAAAAATTTAGGGTCGATTAGTGGTGAATATTTTTTTTCGGTACCAAGCGGTTGAGGTGTATTTATGGGGGATATGTTTAACGCATTTTATTAACACAAAAACTCCACACACAATTATTGCAATTGAACCCGCGCAACTAAAGCCCCAGTAAAAAAAATTTTGTTTCGATTTTTGTAACATTCGTGGGCTTTATGGGAGTTCTCGCACTAAGTGAAACCCAAATGCCATCTGATTTAAGGTACTACTCCCGGGAAATTTTTTCAAAAAATCGATTTTTTTTCTTTTCATTTTACGATTCCTTATACTATGAAGAATAACCTACTTAATTTTTATAAAGAAATTCGTAATAGAAAAAAAGTTACACCATTGTAGGGTACTACTACCGGGAAAAATTTCAAAAAACTTTTTTTTCCATTTTTCGATTCCTTAGAGAAGAATAGCTTAGTTCATTTTTATAAAGAAATTCGTAATAGCATAAAAGTTATAGCATTTTATAGTCGACCGCCTTCGTAGTGTAAAAACCATAAAAGAAGACAACGTGTGTCCCATTCGCTCTAGTTGTTTGAAAGCGCAGCGTTTTCACTCAAACAACCAGAGCAAACGGAAAACTCATTGCCTTCTTTTATGGGTATATAGATATATCTCCCGCCATTTTGTGGTGTCCGCAATATTAGATTTAAAATGACGTTATATAGATTACTGAATTATATTCGTCACACCCTTTAATTTGATACCCATACTGAGGGTTGTGATGAAAAAGGTAATCCGCCATTTTGAATTTGGAACGACGCCACACAACTAATTGTATTCTACCTGTCATGCACTTCCATTTTGTACCCATGTGGGTGGGTCGGTGAACACAATTGCAAAAATCGGCCTCCATTTTGTAACCGCCATCTTGATTTTTTACTAAACGGTCAGATTGCATTGTCAGGCGAACTATGGGTATATGCAAAATTTGAAGTCGATCGGTTAAATTTTCTATTTTTTAGTCTATTTTATGTATTCCGCCATTTTGTGTTTACCGCCATTTTGAATTTGGAATGAAGCTACACCGCTAATTGTATTCTACCTGTCATACCCTTTCATTTGATACCCATGTCGGTGGTCGAGGAAGACAAATGCAAAAATCGGCGGCCATCTTGAAACCGCCAACTTTATTTTTGTACAAAATGGTCACATTGCATTGTCAAGAAAACTACGCATGTGTGCAAAATTTGAAGTTAATCGATTTCAAATGGTGGGTGGCATTAATAATTTTCTACTCAATAATGACGGACACCCATACAAACTTTATTTCATATTTCCTATTTCAACCCCTTAAAGCCTTTGTTTCGGGAGAAAAAGTAGCCTATGTCCTTCTCCAAGGTCTAATCTATCTCTGTACCAAGTTTAATCAAAATCGGTTAAGCGGTTTAGGCGCGAAAGCGTAACAGACAAACAGACAGAGTTTATAATATTAGTAAGGATAAAGCGAACCAAAACATTAAACATCCTGAGTTAATCTCAGGATCTACTGAACCGATTTTAATAAACTTGGGTGCGTTTTGTTTGTTAAGGTATACCCTTTTGTAATTTACCACATTTTAGAAAAAAATTAAGAAAAAAAAATTTGGGAAGTGAAAAAGGGTGAAAAAAAATGCAATTTTGTCAAACTTTTTTTCAAACTTTCACCATTTTTTTTTTGTTTTTAATTTTTAACTAATTGTGGTAAATTACAAGGTAAGAAACTTTCCTTTATAAAATCCCGTTCGAATTTTTTGTTGCAAACTTCTCAATTCTGAGATTATCTCTCACTCATCGGACTATCTCTTTTTTGAGCTCTTGACTTCAGCGCCCCCTACCTTATTGGCAAAAAATAGAAATAAACTAAAACATTTTTTTTATAACCTTTAAGGACTAATAATGTTATAAAAAAAATTTTCTTGATAATATCTAACATAGCGGCTGAGAAAAAAAATATTAAAAAAGTGCTTATTTTTGGTCGTTTTTCCGGTAGTAGTACCTTAAGTCACTATCAGGTGTCGGGGTACACATTAGTGCACAATTTCTCCGTCCATGGAGTATTGCCACCTTTTTTGGAATGGCGTTGCTTATCACAAAATACTTCTCCTAATTTAACCCTTCGGGCTTAAAATCATAATCCGAAACCATATTAATTTTCCAACTCGATCAAACCCAGTAAGAAAACTGTTTGGTATTATAGGAAGCATAATTGGATGGGGTTTTCGCCGTTTTTTTCCTATTGACTGACTGGGACGTGTGTTTCCGTAGCAAGAACGTCAACTTTTCAGCGCACACCAAAAAAGGCAACAAACCCTCGCACAAGCTATGGAGAAGATAGTCAACAAAAAGTATCTAGATTCTAACCTCCTACTAAACAACAAACAGTACGGTCTCAGACAAAAAAAGTCCGCTGAGTCCTAATGAGTCTGGTCTGGTTACTGGACACATTTGCAAGGCTTTCGATATGGTATGGCTCTTAGCTCTGTTAGCTAAACTCCAAGCTAGAAGTAAATTCGAGCATTTCAGACCTAGAGAATGTACCTGTGGTAAAAGCAGAAGAGATTCTGGAGGTCCCAAAAAAGGTAGGCATCAGGAAGGCTCCTGGTATGGACGACTTATCCAACAACGCGGTTAAGGTAGCAGCCATGATAGGGCCTAACAAGTTCGATGAAGTCTTCACAGCATGTCTTAGAGAATGGGGTTTTCTCAGAGCGTTGAAAACAGTAGAAACTCATGATCTGGCAAAAGACGAACAAGCCTTAAGGGGATCCAGTGTCCTATAGTGCTTATGGCGCTCATTTCTTCTCCAACGAACGTTTGACAAGCCGGCTGAGCACAGTCAATAGGAATCTGACACTACTGGATGAGTGCGGGCGGACACCCAGCGGTATCTCCTGTCTTAGGCATGGCTCCACATTACCTGGTGCTCAATCTATGTAAGATTCTCGCACTCGTTCGTAAAGAAAACTAGTTGGGATGTGGCTTTTGACCCTTTCGGTCCACAAGATTAACTTCGCAGTATTCGTTCAAACAAAAAAACGACTCGAACGATTTTTATGAAAATCTTTTCAGATCAGACCGTATGGAACTCACCATGCCAGGTGTGGAACTCCAGTGTTCGGCGTATTTCAGTCCGATCATCTGGGGCCTTTTCTCCAAACTGATTGGAGCCCCATAGCCGGTTCCGAACCGACGAAAGCAGTGCTAGAGTCCTGACTGGTCAAGGTATCTGCCTATTCATGGCAATTGGAGTCGTGATGGCCCGCCCGGGGCCTACGTCAGGGTGAACCTATTGTTAACTTCCCAGTAGGAAGTTATTGTAATCGGTCCGAAAATTGGATTCGAAATTTTCAATGTATTTACACGTTTCAAGGTCCCAATAGCATTTTAAGCAAAAATTTGAGAAGAAATATATGTGGGTGTATGCGTACGTATGTGGTCATTTTTTCCTGCACGATTTCGCGCGAACCAAAAAAGATACCGACTTCGTTAAGGTGCCGTTCGAAGCATGTTAAATGACATATGATCTGAAAAGATTTTCATAAAAATCGGTCGAACCGTTTTTGATGTGAAACATCTTTGCGCGCGTTGAGAGTAATTCTTCAAGGTCGGGAACATTTTGTGGGAACGCTTTTTAGGGAACGCTTTATAGGGAACGCTTCGTCCAATCCAATTTTCATTCCGGGAAACGGAAGATCTGTATTGAGGAAGACAGAATAAGACGGAGATTTAAAAAAAAAAAGTAGCACCAAAGAAAAGTGTTTATATGCCGCGAGCCAGACATAGGCAGAATGGAACAAATGGTTGAGTGGTTGCCTTACGACGTTGATATTCCAAAAAGTCGCGGGTTCAATTCTTGATCTCGGCATTTGAATTTTATTATTTATATTTAATGGTTTTATTTCACGGTATACAGAAACAAGGTAATGTAACAGAGACTGACAGCTTCGAATATCGTAGAAATTTCGTGCCGAGTGACGTCAGCACTAATGTAGAAACAACAACACAACTCTGATTTTATATGGGAAGAGCGTGCCAAGTGACGTCAGCACTCAAATGACATTTCTCCATTACATTACCTTGTTTCTGTATACCGTGGTTTTATTTGTTTGTTTGTTTGTTCGGTTCAAATCTTGCGACAGCTTTTTCACCTACTTCTACTTAACCGATTCTTATGAAACTTTGCACACACATTGAGTTCCCGTGACAATGCAATCTGACATTTTTGTAAAAAATCAAGATGGCGGTTTCAAGATGGCGGACGATTTTCCAATTGTGTTCCGATTCCATTGAAAATCAGTATCGGGGGGTTTTTAGGGCCACAAATGACGATTCTGTAGTCAAAAATTGAAAATTCAAAATGGCCGCGCCAATATGTCGGATGAATTTTGCGAATGTGTTCTGAATCCATTGAAAATCGGTATCGGGTTGTTTTTAGGGCCACAAATGACGATTCTGTTGTCAAAATTTTTAAAATCCAAAATGGCCGCGCCAATATAGCGGATGAATTTTGCAAATATGTTCTGAATCCATTGAAAATCGGTATCCGGGGGTTTTTAGGGCCATAAATGACGATTCTGTGGTCAAAATTTGAAAATTCAAAATGGCGGATGAATTTTGCAAATGTGCTCTGAATATGTTGAAAATTCGTATCGGGGAGTTTTTAAGATCACAAATGACGAATCTGTTTTCAAAATTCGAAAATTCAAAATGGCGGCGGCAATATGGCGGATGAATTTTGCCGATGTGTTCTGAATCCATTGAAAATCGGTATGGGAGGGTTTTTAAGGTGACAGATGACGAATGTGTGGTCAAAATTTGAAAATTCAAAATGGCGGTACGATTTTGGTAATAACAATTCGATTTCACTGAAAATTGCTTTTTGGGTGTGTTTAAGGTCGTAAATAATGTATTTGTTGTCAAAATTAGAAAATTCAAAATGCCGCTGGCAATATGGTATGTAGCATTGAGTCGCATAAGAACTTTGGAAGGGCTATGTATTGAGGAGCTTGATTGTGAGAAATTAACAGGTAAGAAACCGTGCAACAAAGATGCAATGAAAGAGTTGGAAAGGATGAGAAGTTTGCATGATGATACGAGCCAAAAGCCAAACTAAAAACTAGAAAATAAAAATAGGTAAAAAAAACTTTTAAGTTAAATGGTTTTATTTGAAATCATAAGCTGTACCAAAAACTAGAAAATAATTATAACACAAACATGGGCCTTCTTGAGATTCTGACGTCTGGTAAGAAATCGTGTAATAGTAGCCATGCTGTTTTCTCATGTCGTATGCCAAGGGGCACTTTAAGTCGCTGCGTCGCGTCAGCGGATTAAGTAATAGTCTGAGATTTGTAACAGACTAAAATAAAAACATGGAGAGCATAAAAATCTGTATAACGACTGTATTATTAAATAAAATCGACTTGTCTAGAAAAATGTGTTTCCAAGCCCACCAAAAATATATTTCAAATGCGGTCAGACATCATGGTCAACAGCAATGGTACATTTTCAACACAAATCGGTGTGTAAAAAATTTACGGCTTTTTTACATCCCAAACGCAAAATTGCTGTGCGATAAAAGAGCTCCAGAGCTGCGTTTCCCTTTGCGTTTGGGATGTAAAATGGCCTTTATTCTTACTAATTATTCAATTTAAAGAAAGATGAAGATTGCCAAAGATGTTTCACATCTTTCACGTGCACTGGTTACACGCGCTATATTTTTTGTTTGAACGAATACTGGGAAGTTAATCTTGTGGACCGAAAGGGTCAAAAGCCACATACCAACTAGTTTAATTTTTTGTTTCTCCCAATATCTTCGTCGTTTCGCTGACATTTTGAATTTTTTAGATTTTTTTTTTAAATTCCACACAATCCTTATTAAATAACAGTTTTCAACAAACTAATTGGCAATTTCGTAGAAGACCGCGAGATTTGTGTTCTTTAAAGAAATTGTGATATCCTTGAAATTTGAAATTTTTTAATTTTTTCGTGGGAAAATTTTATTTTTTTCAAGAAACAATTATTTAGAGGAAACATTTTTGATTTAACATTCGGCACGGCCCACCGGGAAACTCCCGGTAGGTGGGTAGGCCAGTCCAGCTCTGCATCCATCCATTCATGTAGTCTGTTTCTATTAGTAAAGGCATTACATCTTGTCTTTTCTTTTTCATATATAAAAACAATAAGATATCATCGTCCGCTTCCTGTTCCTCTTCCAACAGAAGATGCAAAATTGAATCCGTTGAATTAAACACATTCGACATCTTGTCTTTGTTAACCCTTTGCAGTGACTGCAAGCTTTTTGTCGCCGCGTTCAACATTCATCCGACCGCAGGCGGCAGCTGCACTGCCGTCTGCAGTCTGTGGTCTGCAGTCTGCCGCTTTGTTCGGAATCGTACCTTTAACCTGGGTTGACACAATACAGCAAATAAAATAGGTCAGTGCCCGCCAATGCGTCCCTAAAGAAGAATGAATGAATCTGAGATGGTGGAGCTAATAATAGGACAATATGAGGCCCATGATACGGTAGCAGTATTCCTTGGACCCAATATCTCACTGAAAGAAATAAAGATCCTCTATTTTTTAGAACTGCGGCATCTGGGACAAAGTTCACATTTCTTAAATCACCAAGCAGAGTTTTGCCTAAGCTGAGCTGACCAACCAAGTCATAAGTTGCCCAGTTTCTTTATTATTTTTTAGGGAGGGGGAATATAAATGTGAAAAAGAATTCTAAATTTGTCACTTCATTGAAAGAAATCACTGATTAGAATTTCTGGAAAGAATACTATAGGCTGAGGACAAGAATCAGATTTCCAATCTCCCATTGAGTCTCTAAATACAAAAACTAAAAAATATCGATTACTTCTCTAATTCTCTAATTCTCTTAGTCAACACATATCTACTTTTGGAACTAAAACAAATTCTCTCTGTTATTGGATACCTCCCGCGATAACATTGAATTGTTAGACAAAGAATTTAGCTTCTTTTATTACTTGTCCAACCACTTGAGAACTTCAATTTAAAATCCATTCAAGCATTTTCGACACAATCAATGAATTGCCGTAATTCTTCTTAAAACACCACAACGCCACAAAACACACAAAACAATATCAACAAAAGTGATAGAATTTCTTTTCACAACAACAGAAAAAGAAATTGATAATTGAAAACATGATTTTAACTATGGATCGACGAGGCATCTCCAAATCTAGAATCGAAGAAGTGTTTAGAATTACAAAGGCCGCACTACCTTAAATCTCGTGTAAACTATTGACTTTTATTCATTTGAAATTCTCCAAAAAGAAGTTTACCTGTACACAAAAAAAACAAGAAAAGAAATACGTCGACATTTTCTTAAGATTGTTCTCTCAATGGTCGTGGTTGGTTAGTTGCGTTCGTTCGTTCGTTGTGTTGTTGGTGTATTGTCGAGGCAGCAAACAAAAGCCGAGATCACTCCTCCGCACAAAAGAAAAGACTAAGGAGGTGATCGAGCGTATCGTAAAGTATTCTAATCAGGTGATATTGTTGTTCCCGAAATAGTTCTTTATCACGAATAAATTAATACTTATTCCCATAATCCGTGAATTACTGTCAAACAGTGTCCCCGAGGCATAAAATTCTCGTCTAATCGGTGATTTACGACTTTGTCCATTACCGATTTATAACCAGTATTTTTTTCCCCCTTCTCTCGATTAAGGCCGATCGATGTTCGTTGTGGTCGATGTTTGGGACGATGGACGATGGAAACTGGTGGGTGCATTTCCGGTGACACTTTTCTGAAAATGTCGCGTCGGAATTATCAATTTATTCAAATCGGCCATCGGCTATTGTAAGATCGAGAGACTGAGAGGTGGCAGACCGTTGATAACGATACTCGGACCGACGCAATGCACATACATACAGACAGACACACATCACTGATCTGGACCGGGTATATGGGTTGACAGTAATACAGAATGAAGGAAGGTGAGATCGATCCGATCTTAAAAGGTGGTGTTCTCGTTGTGGAGTGACATGCTGCACCATTTGAACATTTTGAATGGCGGATATCTTGTGGCACTCAAGAAAGTGGAGGCGATCGCAACAGCATCCGAGGAGTGCTGTGGAGTCTTATTATTATCAATCGCCCTCGTACCTTTTTCCTTAAACTGACGACGGGGCTCACTGCCCCATTATACACAGCGAGAGCAGACTTTAATCCCATTACGAGCGTGGTGCACCGTTTGTCGTACGGCTTTGTATATATGTATATGTGCGTGTGTGTCTAAAATGTAGACCCAGCGATAGCCCAATGCAACAGAATAGACTTCAGGTGAGCTGACTGATATTTCTTCACAACATCCAGCAGCGTATGACGAGGAGACAACAGCGCGTACTTTCAACCTGCGATAAGTGTGGGTCGAGATGTGGGTATCACTTCGGTTCTTATGCATATTTAACACAAATCCGTTAAAAACTCAGCTCTCAAGTCCGCCTTGGTACTAAACATTACCACTTGGGATAAGAGACGAAAAAAAGATCGAAACAGATTCCATGCAGCAGCAATTAGCGATCATGCTGAAGAACTCTCATCAATATGTCAATCGTAGCCATTGAATTACCTCAATTTATGCATCCTCAACGGCACTTTTTTTATAGTTCTCCTCTTAAGATCGGACGGACAAAAGGATGCACTCATGTCCTTCCTTCTCGTGAATAATTAAACTTTATTGCGGCCATCCATTAATGACGAGATATCCTGGATGTAGTCATGGGTGTACTATTCGTAATCGTTAATTATTTAATTAGGGCCGCTGCAGCTACACATTTATTGACATTGGCAAATTGCCAGCTATGATCGTTAAATGGGCGACGACGTCGTTTCGAATGGGTTCGAGATTTTATTTGTTTATGGTTTGATTCCATTTTATATATCTTAAACCTGTCTCAGTAGTTTTACGCATTTTTCGTTTAGTTATTGATCTACGGATCTGCTTTTACGGCTGGTGATTTTTTTTTGTGGTAGTCTTTCTCTCTCTCTCTCTCTCTCTCTCTCTGGGAGTTTCCGTTTATTGGCTGTAGTGCAAAACCCAACGTACCAAATGAAGTTCACATTATTCATCATTTGCACCAACATAACACAAACACTGTTTCAAGAGCGACTACATCCTCCTCGTGGGAGCGACCGGGAACAGACTCTTGGCATGGTCATTTCTCTCCTAGGAGTACTGGCTAATGTCAGTCGAGCGAAACACTCTCTTAGAAAAACTTACCGCAATCTAAGGTGGTTATATGTGAGGAGATGGCCAAGGGGGTACTTGGTCACAAATATATGAACCCAAGATACGTGGCGCCCTCCAGTTTTAATTAGCCTGGGTTTGTCAAGTTCATTTTTGGCCTGAAGTGCTTTAAAAAAGCTCAGGCAAAGAGCCTATCTAGGATAAAGGCCTTGGAAAAGGCTTTGGTGAGGCCCCCAGGAAAAACTGGGCCTCAAGAGCTCGCTCAGAAGAGGAAACCTCAGATCGTCAGAAGAAGAGGACCAAGATGGATAAAGGGGTTGCTTGCCCTACATTAAAAGTGCAACCCCAATCTTCGCTTTGCTTGCTGCAACTTGGTGAGCTTTTCAGATTTTATACGTGAGCAAAGCAGCAAAGCCTTCATTGGAGTTGCACTTTTAGCCAGGTGATAAACAGTGTGGAGCCTGGCCCCATCTCGACGGATACATTAGTATACCTACGAGTAGTATACCTATGTCGGTTCTAAGCTAGTGACGTCATCGAATGTAGTCTGGGGAGTGAGCTTTTGAGAGCTTTGTTGTGCCTTGGATTAGATTTCGCGCTGGGGAATTTGGTTGAACTTCGTTGCGGTTGGTTTGTACTTTGGATGAGCTTTCGCGCTGGATGAGCTTTCGGCCCGGGTGAGCTTTCGAGCTGGAAGGATCGAATATGTGATTGAACTTCGCTGTGGCTTGGGTAGGATTTTTTGGACGAACTGGGTGACCAGATAGATTAGATAGACAGACCAGACAGACAGACAGACCAGATAAAGCAGATAGATTGGGTAGACGAGACAGACCAGATAGACCAGACCTTCTCCTCTTCCCATATAGCTGCCCGCCTGTACTCTGATCCGGGGTCCAAGAAGTGAGCACAGCTATACAGGCAGGCAGCAGAGGAGGAGGTGTGGTCTATCTGGTCTATCTGGTCTCTCTGGTCAATAAATACGCAGGGTACATATTCACTGGCTTTAATCATCTTCTTTAAATAAAATATTAGCAAGTGATGGTCGGAGTTCTGCGATTGGTCTTCACATAGACCAGGTAGAGTGGATAGACCAGTAGACCTCCTCGTCTTCCTCCTCTACAGCTGTTTGTCTGGGCCATCTGGTCTGGTTTGCTTGATACACAACTTCAAAGATAGGCAGTTATGTAGACCATGTATATTAGACAGACCAGACATCCTCCTCTTCCTCTAAAGCTGCCTGCCTGCATAGCTGTTCACAGTCTCAATTCTTGGAACCCGTATCAGATTCGCCCAAAAGATTCTACCGATACAGCGAAGTTCAACTACAGATTCGATCCCTCCAGCTCAAAAGCTCACCCGAGGCGAAAGCTCACCCGGTGCGAAAGTTCACCCAGCGCGAAAGCTCACCCAAGGCACAAACCAGCCACAGCGAAGTTCAAACAAATTCCCTAGGCGGAAAGCTCATCCAAGACACAACCAAGTTGCCAAAAGCTCACACCCCAGACTACATCCACCCTCGACCACAACCGATGACACTGACTTAGAACTTCCAAAGCTATACTACTCACTTCCTTGGCCTCCCCTCTTGCATATTCCGGGTCGTACAATCTCTGGCCCTTCGCCCCCTGAATATCAATGGGGATCATTCCTGCTATAACACATACTGCTCCACCAGTCGTATTAGGGTATGCACAGCATACTCGAAGGGCACTTAGCCGACATATGGAGTTCATTTCCCTCCTAGTGACCGTTCTGTCCAAAGCCGCTTTCAACACTGGCGCTGCATATAATAGGACCGAACTAACCACTCCCGTGATAAGGAGGCGTCGACTTGGGCTAGGGCCCCATATGTTAGGCAGCATCCTCGGGAGTGTTGGACTGATGGCGGAAATTTTTTTCTGCCGTGCTCGCCTTCTACCGCAAGCCCGATGTCATCGTCGAACCCGATAGCAACCCGAGCGCGAGTGTCGTTTTACCAAGCGGTCCCCCAACTAAGTACTAACCACGTCCAATGCTGCTTGATCTTCGCAATTGAACGAGCACCAGTCTATTTAGTATGCTAATGGTCACCAAGATAATTGCCCGTTTTCTTTGTGCTACACAATTTCTTAAGCTCCTATTTTCCTCCCTTTAGTCTAGACTCCGAAAGTTGTCCTGTACTCCCTCGTCTGACTCTCATATCGGGCTGCTAGCGGATTTGCTATCTATGAAAATTTCAATGCTTCATCCTTGTGTAGGTTCGAGGCTTATTGTCTGTTAGGCCTTCAGGAGCGCCAGTACCTCCGCTTGAAAGATAATAGGGTACGCCAGATATACTAAGGATAGAGTGAGAGTATGTCCATCCAACCTAAGGAGGTTAAAGGCATGATATTTTTGAACTCATTCATATTTTCGAACAGAACTGAAAGGCTTCAGCATCACTTGTGGAATTGCACTTTTAAATGTCCTACTATCGCATATTGATTAAAACAGAAGACTATTGACATGACCAAACACATAAAGCAGTACAAGGAGTGCTTGAGTACAGATTTTCATATAGAAGTAACTAGTAAAACGACACAAATAAACCAGGTGCAACTGAGGAATCTTCATATAACGAGCATAACTAATTCCAGCACACAAATCAAGACGATGAATCAATTTCAAGACAAGTCTCTTCGCTGTACTTTTCCCACTAACTTCCGCAGAATGCAAATAAATAATCACACATCACCTATACGCGTCCCTAAAGAACTTGAAACCAATTTGTACGAACCCCTCTCCACTATTTTTCCCCGTCATTATACCCATTAAAAATCCCGATTGAAATAATAACAACTTCCTCAATCACCACAGAACTTCCTTCCACCTGGCAGCACTAAGTACCGGTCTAAAACCGATGCAACATAGATTATACCGTGATTATTTGAAACAATAATTCCCCCTGCCCCCCCCCCCCCCCTCTTAAAGTCCGGTGCGCAGGACGGGAAGGTCTCTTAAAGGTTGTAATTTTGCTGCCCTAAGCACGTATCGCCACCAAATTACCGAAATCATTGGTTTTGCGTCTTAAAGACAGGAACCAGGTGTAATTCCAGTGCTCATGCGCAGGCAAGAAGCGGCCGAAAAACGCGCTGTGGGTTTTTTTCGGGTCATCTCTTTTCTGAATGAATTCATTTCCCGTGAATTCACAGCGTGAATACTGCTGAATCTCTTATCCTGCGCTGATGGGGTTTCTGGTAGCACATATGGAAGGACGAGTGCGCATGGTCCAACTCCTTTTTTTTGAGGTTATCGAGATTTTTTGGGTTTTGTTGTGCCTTGAAGGATGCAAATCGAGGATTTTCGGAAAAAAGGAGCATTATTATTATTTAATCCGAAATTTATGCAAGAACCGCGCGATAAAACTGAATGAATTAAGTCCGTTGCGCACCTACTCGGATAGCGGTTGGCGCATATGCAGATAAATTATCGTTGTTGGATTTTGGTTTAGTTTTTTTTTGTTTGGTTCATGGAGGAGAGAAACTACACAAAGCTAAGAAAAACGATAAGAAATGCCAGGCATCGACCGACCGAGCGGTCAGCAGGGACCGAAAAGGTGCACCCAAGAGAAGGAAAAAAAAGAGGTGAAAAACTTGTCTCGGCCGATCGCTTTATGATTTCAAAGACCCGCCTCCGACTTCCGTTCAGAAACTGAATATCTCTGCTCGTAATTTCTTGTCAGACTTGAGGCTAAGTAGTGCCCGTGGACCGTGGCTTGTCTTCGGATACAATTTTTTTTATTTTTTTCAATATTATTTTTTTTTCATCCAACGTTTGGCAATCAAGAAAAGACATTTACGCAGGCCCAAAGCCTCGTTTCAGGTGTTACAGATTGCTTTTTCGGCCCACGATATCAGATTTATTTTATTTTCATCCGTTTTTATCGTGGCTCTGTGCGCGTTCGTTCCTTCTCTTGTCTCCCCCTCTCTTCCCTGTGCTCTTTATTATTATTATTACTATTTTTATTTTATTTTACTTTTTTTTTTATTTTTTTTATCCAATTTGCTTCTATTGAGGATTTCATTAAGAAATTCACCTCGTTGCCGGACGGTATGGGACGAACGAAAAACGTATCTGAGAAGTGAAGAGTGGGTTAAAAGTGGATAAAACCGGCACTTTATGAATGCCGATTGGGGCCCCATGGAAGTGTTGTGTGTGCGCGCGCTTTTTCTCAATCAACGATTTATTTATCCTCTCCTGTGACATCGTCGTCGTCAGCCCAACCAATATCACACCCCCGCGTCACATCCCTCGACGGACACACTAACACTAAAAATACATTACAAGTCCGAGACTGTTCTCAAAATACACGCGGCTTATTACCTGAATCATTAATTTCTTCGCTGTTTCAAAAAAAAAATGGGCAATTTTTTTTTTTATTTTTTTTTTATTTTTTTTTTTATTTTTTTTTTTATTTTTTTAGTGAATTGAAAATTTGTTGATAAATTATGAAAGAGATGCGATTACATAGCGCCCACGATTTTTGTGTTATAAATAATCCCCGCCATCTCTCACTCTCGTGGTGTAATTTGCTTACGAGCCGTGTCAAGTCGATGATATTTATGATAACAACAATGATTTGTGCAATTTATTTTGGGCTCAGGTACACGTCACTAATGCCATGATTACTATCAGGTCACGTTCGTCTCTGCCACACAAAATATAAAAACAACAAAATAAAATAAAAATAAATATTAATTTTTTTTTCGTGTAAGCATCTTCTAAGGCAAATCTTCACTTTTATAAGAAAACTTTCATTTCGCGTTAAGTTTCTTCTTCTTGAATTTAAACATTTTCTTTTTCCTTCAATTTTCGGGTGGGGGTTTTTATAGTATTTCACATTAAAATCATGAAAAAAATAATTTAAAAAAAAATGTTTTAATCTTATTCACTTTTGTTTTGAAACCGTGCCAAACTACAGAGGAATATGTGACGTGAAGGAGAGGAATATTGCGCATTTTGTGGGTAATAAATGTTTAGCAATTTGAATTATTTTCACTTTTTTCTAATTTTTTTTTTGAAATTTTCAACATTTTTTTTGGTTGGTATGGGGTTGGCAGGTAAAGTCGGCAGCCTCGTCCAAAAACTAAGGACGGAGACATAGTTGACGCTGACAGGCACTAAGTATGGCAGTGTGCTCATGGATCATATCTGCCATTTTAAGGTCGATCCACACATATCCGTGACGGGACGGCACCGATGCTTTCCGTGTCAGTGGCTTCCGTGATGACATTCACACTGCAGCACCGACTTTTTCGTATCAATGCCCATTGTTCAGTGGCATCTGTGATTACTTACACTGTTCTCAAGTGCATCATAAAATTTATAAATTAGGTTAGGTTAGGTTAGATATGGCTGAGCTGCTGGTGTACAGCTCAAACACTTAGGCCAAAAAGGATAGGCCCATTGTGATGCCATAGTGATCCCACTTTAAACCTGATTTTAAAGTGTCGTTTCTTCGCTAAACCATTTCAAGGAAGTAACACATGTAGGGTTTAACAATTGGCCCACTAATGGACCATTACTGGGTGCCAGTTAGCCAGTAATGGCGCAATAACACCACCCATGACTGGCCCATTACAGCAAATCTGCTGGATGATAACTTCGGCCCAATACTGGTCACTTGTAATGGCTCACGAGACCCACCAGCGCGCTCACCATCCTGCCAGTAAGCATTTCATGCCTCGATCCCCAGTTCTGTCAAGGCCAGGGGAATGGCGTCCGGGAGAACGTTGTTAAACGCTTTCTCTATATCAAGGAATGTGAGTGATTGTTCAATGGTTGAGACCAATGAATGAAGAGCAGTATCAGTACATTTGCAGTTTGTATAGGCGTGTTGTGCGCCAGAGAGTTCCGAGGTTAGTATGGTCTGCCTCAGATATATTTCGATTAGCCTTTCTACAGTCTTCAAAAGAAAGGATGATAGTCTTTGGGTGTTGCGTGGGAGGCTTTTCCTGCCTTAGGTATAAAAACTACTTTAACCTCTTTCCAACTAGAAATTGATGAATTACTTTCAATATTTTTAATTCTTAAACACCATCAATAATTTTTCTTTTCTTTTAGAACAATTTTTTTTATCTTATCATTCTCATATTAACATTTATATGATTGCTTGGCATTTTTTCTAGCCCAGACTGTCATCTCTCGAAATGAGAAATTATATGAGAGTAGTTTTTAATTTTCCGTTGAATTTAAAAAAAAACACATTTGTTTCACATCCGCGATAATTTAAAAAATATCGGTGGCAACGTATTTTTTTATGTATTTTCACGAACGCCTGAAGGGTACGGAGACCGTCAATGCCACACTGCGTCGGATATGTGGGAACATGTTTTGCCTTTCCCAATTTGTTTCCATGGAATTACATCTTGCCGATATTTTTTTTTTCACTGATGATCCCGGCACTGCACTGAAGTTGCCGTCACGTCACGGATGTGTGTGGATCTACCTTTAAGCTTTGAAACCTCTCCCAAAGTTTTCCAAATGCATGAGCGCGTCTACCACCCTGGCTGGCTTCCGTTTATCTTCTATATTTTGCAAGGTAAATACACACCCTTATTCCACACTCCGTCGGAAGACTTCTACGACGTAAGCTTTACGCTACGACGTAACATATTCTGATATTCTGCACCAAAGATTCGGAGTGCGGAATGTCAAATTCGGAATTCGGAGAAAAAATATCATTACGTCGGAGTGTGGAATAAGGGTGACAATTTTAACTCTTTAAAATGTCGGTCAAGTTAGTAAATTAGATCCATCTATCATTTCATTTATTACCCCCATATAAAAACCGGTTTTATAGGCAAGGGGTCGCAGGCAAGGGTGTATGTTTTTTCCTCACTTTTCCCTCAGCCTCGCTGTCCATCACACTAACAAAAACATAACACGGTACATGCAGTAAAGGATCGTGTAGGCTACAGCAAGTGGATTTTTATGATAATTTTTTATTACCGCTTTATTACCCTGGTAATATTCATGTTTAGCGGTAAATTACCTTTTCCAAGATGAATGTAAGAACTAAAAACAAACAGAATTGGAAATGTCCTGTGATGTTCGGCACATAGTAGTCGGGGGATATTAGCATTTTAAGGACACAAAATTCCAAAATGGCTGAAAATTGGACCACAGCTTCCTTGGGACTTTTTAATAAAACAATTTTGGAATCACAAAAAAAAACAACATGGCCGCTGGAGAGATCACTTTTTGGCCAAAAAAGTCACTCAAAAACTGGTTTTTTCGAAATTTTTTTTGATCAGTCAATACGAAACGTGCAAAAAAGCCCTCTTGTAATTTTTTTTCAAAAACCTAACCCTTTCGAAGTTATTCAAGGTCAAAGTTTCCAAAAATCACCTTTCGGCCAAAAAATACCTTGAATAATTCGGAAAGGTCAAGGTTTTCGAAAAAATTATAATAGGGACTTTTTGTAGGCAATAACGTTTCGTATTGACTGATCAAATTTTTTTTCGAAAAAACCAGTTTTTGAGTGATTTTTTGGCTAAAAAGTGATTTCTCCAGCGGCCATGTTTTTATACGCTTTATATTAGCTTGACCTGTATGTTGTATGTTGTATGTTTCATGTAAACAAATCTTGCAACGTGATTTTGACCCACTTCCAGGCAACGGATCAACTTCAAATTTTGCACATATGTATAGTTTGCGTGACAATGCAATCTGACCATTTTGTAAAAAAATCAAGATGGCGGTTCCAAGATGGCGGCCGAATTTTGCAATTGTGCTCTCCGCCCCCGACATGGGTATCAAATGAAAGAGTATTACAAGTAGAATACAATTAGCTATGTGGCGTTATTCAAAATTCAAAATGGCGGCCAACACAAAATGGCGGACTACCGTTTTCTTTACAACCCACTCGATATGGGTATCATATGAAAGGAAATGACAAGTAGAATACAATTAGCTGTGTAGCGTCATTCAAAATTCGAAATGGCCGCCAACACAAAATGGCGGACTACCATTTTCTTTACAACATCCTCGGTATGGGTTTAAAATAAAAAGGTGTGACAATTAGAATACTATTAACTGTGTGGCGTGATTCCAAATTCAAAATGGCGGTCAACACAAAATGACGGTTTACTCTTTTTCTTTACAACGCCCTCGGTATGGGTATCAAATGAAAGTGTACGACGAGTATAGTACAGTTAACTGTGTGACGTCCTTTTAAATCCAATATGGCGGTCACTACAAAATGGCGGAAGACATATAATAGAATAAAAAATAGAAAATAAAAAATATATAGTTTAAAAAAACTAAAAAATACGCTGTGGACCAATTTTTAGCCATTTTGGAATTTTGTCTCCTTTCGTGCGTTGCTAATTTCTCCGAACTATAGTCAATCTTTCTAGTATTAGCGCAGGCACGATGTTAAACTCCTCCACCTATAGGAAGCCATTTAAAGGAAGTGCATGGTGATATCTCTCTTTGTCAAACACAGTGGCTGCAAGATTTTGCTACTAGTCTCACCAATTCATCTGCCTTTTCGCTACCGTTAATGTTGCTGTGGTCCAGTACCCATTGAAGAGTGATCTTGTACCTCATAGCCAAGGAAGAGGGGTCCTTTTGACATATTTTTACCAGATTGGACGTTGATACAGATTGCGCCTAGTATACCTTGATAGCCGCTATCTGATAGTATTAGCCCGGATCTTGGCCAGGACGCACCAGCGAGAAGTTGACAATACGATTTTACCCCCTCCTTCACCGCTTCAGGTTGGACGATTTAGGTACGGTTCTGGCCAGAAATTTCAGTCGATAAAGAAAACCGAGGTTTGCGGAGCACAAGGCTGGGAACAGCCACCGAGGTGCAGCTAACATCGGAGAACATCCTGGACCAGATGATGAGGTCGGAGGACATATGGAAAAAGTGGTAGTGGCGCTGAAGGCCGCCTACCAGAACCTCAAGCATTATAAAGCACAAAGAAACAGAGCTGTCCACCTTCCGACGCTCCTACGGACACTTATGTAGCCAGTAAAGGGGCAGCTACCTTCGACAAACTCGCCTTTCCCCCAAAAAAAAGCTGAGGCGATAGGTCGCCGATCCGTTAGCCCCCACTTTCGAGGGGATCACGTTGATGACGGAACGCCGAAGTAATGTACTTACAGCTTGTGCTGGACTCAACTCAAACGGCATGGAAAAGTGTTGGTGAGTTTAGTCAGTCTTCTGTTTTAGGCTTACAGGCGGTCGTACGAAAACGGGTATCGATGAGAAACAGAAATCGTCAGATTCCTGGTAAAGCAAAGATCGACTTCGGACTTCTGGTGGCCGGGACCAGGGATTGGTAAAGGGCTGGTAGAAAACTTAATCGGGAAACTGCTCGGTGAGGAACATCAGAAACATTGCGACGCTATGAAGCGGGGTAGTAAAGTAGCAGATCGATTACAATTAACCAAAATATAGTGATCCAATTCGGCATCTCTCGATCGATCTAACATAAATGATCAATCACAAAGCTTAGGCGAAACAGGGTTATTTACGAAAAATATAACAAAAATTCTTTAAAGCCAAAAATGACTTCCAAAACTCAATTATTATCAATTTTCTATAAGGACCAATATGATACTTGTTGCGGGCGTGGCTTAAATTGAAATATATGCAACTAAATACTTTCTCCTTTCTCTTTTTTGTAAGTATCAAACTGTCCGACTTGAAAATAATCAAAACCAAAAATATCCCCCACAAAACTCAAAATAAACCCGTGATGACCCCTCCCGAAAGTAGTACTCTCGATGGCGGACCTCAATGTAGTCTAATCGAACTGTAAACACGAAATAAGAACAAGATGAAGCAAATCACGACGACGATCATCATGATGATGATGATGATGAAAAAAAAACGAAATTAATGGAAATCATATGACTTAAATCCACCGCAATATCGTCCGTATCAAAAGTCTGAGCCAAACACAAATTCTACGTACGAAATGCCGAAATGCCTACCTCCGAGCGCGTCCAAAGATGACGTCGCTCATAGACCAAACTTTAAATTTAGAAATGTTCTCAATAATTTGTCGCAATTTAATTATAGTTTCCCCCACCAAAAAAAAAAAAAATAAAAAAAAAATAATATACATGTATAGTATGATATGCGAGAGACACTCGAGTAAACAAAATCTCGCCCAAAGACCTGCTGCTTTCGTCCGCGCGGTCCCGCTAATAACTCCCCGAGTAGAGAGGATCACCACGATACGAAACAAACGAAAAGGATGAAAAAAAAACAGGGCGAAAAATATAGCTTGGATTTATTTCACTTTATAAAGAACGAATTGCGACGAGGCGAGCGCGCTGCTGCTGCATTGCCGCTCGAATGTTTTGATTTTGTGGTAGCGAAGTTTTGTTGGGCGAACGGCGAGAGAGTGGAGATTTGCGCGCCGCCGCCGCCATCATCAGTTTCGTGCTATCGGTGTCCGTGTATTCAACGGGTGGGAATCTATTTCTGTAAACTAGACATCCGGTCTGAAAAATGTCTAGAAATATGTTGCATAATATTTATTTACTTTTTACAGTATTTATTACGTTTATTCACTGGCAACAGAACAGAATTGATTCACACAGAAGAAAAAAGAACAGAGCAGAGACGCGCGCGGCGCAGATGCGAGAGGAGCGATTTATTGATTGTTTCCGGCGGACCGGACTTTACATGAGGATTGGGATTAATTAATATTTTTTTAATTAGAATCTAGTTCTTAAAGGACAAGAAGAATGTTGCACAGAAGGCATTGGGGATGTGGATGAATTGATTGAATTAAAGTTTGTGCAACGCCTAGGTGATCAGTCATTGATCTTGGCAAGTGCCAGCTCTTAACTCACGATCAGTTCACGATCATTCATGTGAATCTAAATTTTTGGTGCTCAACGATCACTAAGAAACATTGTATATAAGTTGTTCATAATTAGAATAAGTTGCTCACAAATCTTGAATATACTGATAAGAACTGACACTATTTCATCAACAAGTCAGCCAGACGATAGACAAAAGGCTCTAAGGAAAGATCACGGTTTCGAACGGTTTCGGTTTTGCTACAAAACGATGGGAGTTACACCAATCATAGGGATCACTCCAGTCTCTCTAAGCAGAATGAAGATCACCTCACCAGTAATAACACACAACCGTCTACATAATGTAGGACAGACAAGTAGTCCTAAAATCCACACAGTGAAATCAAAGCTTATAAAAGGATACATCGATTCTCTAAACTCTCTCGCATTTACTAACAAAAGTGGTTTTGAAGTCGATACCAGTGCATGAAGGATTCGGTTGAAATGGGCAGGCAAATCGCCTAGCCGAAAAGGGTGCCTGCACCCAGTTTATCGTTCCAGAGCCTTTCTGTGGAACATCCAGGGGTCACCCGAAAGAGGCTCTTCGAATATAGGGGAAAAGTGCTTTTCTCCTTACTGGACTCATGTACTCGGTATGATACGGAAATTCGTTACTCCAGCTCGAGAAAAAGGTTCTCGAGCTTCCTAAACCTGAAGTCAGAGTCTTGCCAGACCTTCTCACTAAACATACTTCTGTCCGATATCATGTGAAAATCATGGCTAAAATTAATTCCGACATATGCAGATACTGTCAAGTAGAAACAGACACCGCATAACATGTCGATTGTCTTGCACTTGAGAGACGCAGTTTTCGCCACACAGGAAAGACCTAAATATATGTGGAACACTACTCTTTAGAGCTATCGCCGAAGATCCATTACAGGTCGCAGTGTTCGAAAGGGCCACTAGTTGCTTTACGCCGCATACTAATGGAAGCAGTACAAGTGGGGCTATTTCGAAAACCGTGACAAAATTACAACAATTCTAGGCACCAAAGGAGGTTAATTGTCTGTCAGGTCTTCAGGTCCGCCGGTATCTCCGCCTTGACAGATACTAGCGTACTACTACTGTTGGTGGTCTAGATATATCCTGCCCCGATGCCCTCTGATGTGAGAGTATCCGTTGGTGAATATCCGTAGATTAAACTTTTTCAGGCCTCTCCGTTTCTCTACTCTCTTCTTGAGATTATTTTGACGGTGGAGATGAATCTAGGAGGAAGGTAGTCGTTATGGCGACCATACCCTTCTAGAAGCAAATCCAAAAAATTTTGCTATGATCGTAGGGTTTTCAGGCGATCAATGAAGAGGTTGGGAGAAAGGACGTTCATGACGCATGTTTTCATGGCCGCTGTTGACCCTATTGTTGCTGTGGTAATTCAGTTTTGCCTGGGTTCACTGCCAGACTGCAGTCTTCTGCCCAACTACTAACTCTGTTCTGTCATCCTTCCCTGATTTCACTGATCACGGTCGGAAACATTCCTGGCACCATTATCACTAGGTCCCTACGATGGGATGATCACATATTCCAAATCGCCAAAAAAGCATCCCTGCCTCCACAGCAATCTTTTACTCGCAACAGCAGATTAGGCCGCTCGACTCATTCTGTCTTCCTCCTACCCCATTTTTCGCACAATCTACAGACTACAAAATTGTTCATAAACAGAACAGCTGAACTATGGAACAATCTGTTCCAGTTAGTATTTCCGAACTCCTACAACACCTCAGAGTTCAAACGCAGGGCTCATCGCAATCACCTTTAAGATCCTCCTTTCTCTACTATGTAGTGACATTCTTTCCTTCAAACTGAACGTAGCAGTAAACATTGATGTGACCAACAACATGCCGGACTGGTCTTAGAACTGAAACATAAAAGAAAGGATTCGAAAGTGGTCCGATACGGCATCCCCCAAACCATAACCTTCCTCGCTTACAAACGATAGTAGGAGGGCAGTGATTTTTTTGTAAAGAGGGAAAACAAGACAAGTGAGAAGTTACCAGGGTAGCAACAGTGGAGACACGAATGCCGTGTAGTGGACTCGAACCACAGGCCTTTGGGATGGTAGTCAAATTAACCACTAGGCTACCAAAGGTTGGCGATTGCTATAACAAAGCGTACCAGGAGATAAGTTTTTGAAGCTATGTTAGCGTCGTTTGGCGAGGAGTAAACCCACAAAAATCGCCACCGGTAACTTGAAATTGTTAATGTGTAGCATTTATTGTCGCGCCTAAGTATAAGTATAAGACCGACTCGTATGGCCTGACGGCGTCTTGGCGTCACGTCGTCGTGTCATAATATTTGTCTGGAGTTCAGTTAAGTTGAGTTTAGTAACGACTTGGGATAAGGGTTGAGATAACAGTTCAGTTAAGAGTAGAGTTGAGTAGAAATAAGTTGAGCTACGTTGAGTTACGAATTGAGTGAAAAGTTGAGTAAAGAGTTTAGTTGAGTTGCATTGAGTCAAAAAATGGGTTAAAAAATTAGTTGAGTTCAGTTAAGTTGATTTGTAAGAGTTCGGTTAAGAGTTGAATTGGGTTGATTTAAGTTGATTTGAATTGAGTTAAGAATTGCTATAAGTTAAGGTTTGAGTTGAATTGAATTAAGAGTGGACTTCAGATTTCAGTTTAGAGTTAAGAGTTGAGTAAAAAGTTGAGGTGCGTAAAGATTTGATTTAGTTTCAGTTTCGAGTTTGGGCCAGTCATTTCTTTAAGGTCCGCGCTCGAAACCCAAAATGGCCGAATTTGCCAATTTTATTTCGATTCCAATGAAAGTGGGTATGTAGGGGGTTTGAAGCTCGAAAATAACGCATTTATAACCAAAACTTTTAAATTGAAAATGGCAATACAATTTCAAACAATTTCCAGTGCAAAAAGGGGGTTTCAAAATTTTATGTATTATGTATTATGCATTATATATTATGTATTATGTACTACGTACTGTGTATTACGTATTGCGTAGTATATACAAAACACTGAAAATGGTTAGTAGTAGGGGTGACAAGTCTCTCTAAGCCAGTATTGGGCTATAATTGACTTTTCCAGAGCACCAGAAAAGCTTCTGTTTACACCTCTCGCGCTCGAACTCACAAGCACGATAGGAGGGCTCTGGAACTACCTTCAGCTACTGTGGCTCCCAAGAGGTGCTATTGCCTAACACTGCTCTAAGCAATGATGCACATTCTAAAAGGATTTTTGGAGTTTACTCCTTAAGAAACGTTTCATATTATAGAGTACAAAATCAAAACGTTAACAAAAAAACCGTTAACAAAAAAAACCTTCTACTTAATTTTGACCCACTTCTACATAACCGATCAACTTCAAATTTTGCACATATGTATAGATCGCGTGGAACTACTATCTGACCATTTTGTAAAAAAATCAAGATATCGCTTCCAAAATGGCTGCCGATTTTTGCATTTGTGATCCCCGTTTCACGACATTGGTATCAAATGAAAGGGCATGACAGGTACTATAGAATACAATTAGTGATGTAGCGTCATTCCAAATTCAAAATGGCGCCAACACAAAATGGTGGAAGACATATAACACTAAAAAGTAGATTTTTGTATTTGTGTTCCCTGACAACGACATTAGTCCAGTAGAAATAGGGTTCGAACAACAAAAAAATTCGTTACAGCAATCTGACAGTGGGATGTTGTCGAAAAAGCTCTTGTAAAAGAGGGGAAAATAAATCGAACCGACAGCGGTTATCCGGGGAGGAATGGGGGGGGTTTTTAGGGGTTGAAAACAGTTTTTCGCAATTTCTGGCTAAACTGTACATTCTATCGAAAAAAGTTAAAAGTAAAAGTTGTAGGAAATAAAAAGATCTACAACTTTTGTATTTACCATTTTTCCCTAACCTCAAATTTTTTCGAGAAAATGGCGGAAAACCGGTTTTTCGGCTTTTTATTTTTTTCTTTGACAAAAAAATGTCTATGAAGCTGAAACTTGGGCAAAAGATACCTGTTAGTGTTGCAAAAATGCAGTAATTTTTTCAGACGGAAATATTTAGAGGTTGTTGTTAAATTTAATTTTTTTTAAAAAAAAAGCGAAGTTTTTAACTGCGATTCCTCTTAAAACTACTTGTCCTACGGAGTACTGTTTTGGCACACTTACTCGTTGTTACGTCTACTTCCGATAAATGGTAAAAAAAGGTATACTGCAATGGAAAAAATGGCCGGATATGAATGATTTTCAAGATCACACTATTATACCCTATTTGCAAGAAAAATGTTTAGCCAATGAATGTAATAAAAATAAATTAATAAAAATATTATCGCAAGAGTTTCAAGCAGCAGGATTTCTATGTAAACAGGCAGCAGAAGATGCAGACACCCTCATAATAAATACAGCAATTGAAGTCGCCACAAATGATAGAATTGTGATAGTTGTTGGGCAAGACGTTGATCTCCTAATACTGTTAAATCAGTTAAATGAAAAAAGTTTGGATATATTCTTTCACAAACCATCCACGGGTAATGTTCGCGATTCTTTCTATACATCTAATAGCTTTACAGATCCATCGAAACGAAAGTATTTGGCATTGCTTCATTGTTTTACTGGTTGTGATACTACGTCAGGATTTTCAGGAAAAGGAAAAGTAATGACAATAAAAACAATACTACAAAATACAGATTTTCCTCGATTGGCGGATATTTTTTACAAAAACAATGCTGATAAAGAGATGATAGCTGATAATGGCAGTAAATTAATAGTATGGATTTACAGTAAAAAGCAAAATTTAACTCTGCATGATTTAAGGTTTGACATGTATAAGACAGCCACGTTTAAACCAAGTTTTAAATTGGAAAAATTACCTCCAACATCAGGGCCAGCAAAACAGCATTGTTTTAGAGCATATTGTCAGCTTCAAACATGGCTTGGAAACGAAGTAATCGCAACAGATTGGGGTTGGAAAGAAACAGCGGAAGGTATCATTAAGCCGAATACCACAGATGATAAATTAATACCCGATTATCTCCTAAAAACTATTTGTTGCAGCTGTGAAAAGGGTTTTTCTTCTGTAAAATGCGGCTGTAGACAACATGGTCTGAAATGTACACACTTGTGTTTAAATTAGAAAATTGCTCAAATGCTGAACTTCCACAAATTTCTATAGACGAAAGTGACTCGGAAGAAATGGAAACAGATCAATGTACTGTGACTGAAACAGTGCTCAATGAAACTGTCGAAAACACTGAAGAATCGTCCAGTTTTATGGCATCTGATGAAGAGAATTTGCAACACTCTGCAAAGAGAGCAAGATTAGAGAAAAATTCATAAAGAAGACTTAAATGCATATTTTTTTTCAATTTGACGTTTTAAGCATGTTCAAAAAAATATTTAATTTTTTTTACCCCATTTATGTATTTCATGCTGTTAATATTTATGTATTTGATTTTGGAGAGGAGTTCCCTCCTGGGCCTCACTTCTATCAGTTGGAAATAAATGGTGGAGTTTTTTTATTCAATTGAATTTTTCTCCACTCAAAACAAGGTGAATTGTGTTTTATTTAATATGTAGTACTGATTTCCACAGTGTTCCTGAGCTATCGAAATGTAGTTAATACAATGACGTATTATTTTTTTACAACTTTGATTTATAAAAATACTATTAATATAAACTTGTTCCGTGCCACATGCAAATACTGTCTTATGATTGAAAACCACTCTCGAAAACTCGTATCATTGTAGATCCACTCTATTACCTATTCTATGAATACATGCTGTTCAGTTAATTTTGGATTTCCAGTAAAAAACAAAAATTGTTCGTAAATGCATATTTGGGATGTGCATTTCTTACGTTTTGTTTGATAATTACAATCCTATGTACGACGATCGTAGAAGGCACTAAAATGCACTCTATACTTTTTTGTTAATTAAATAAAGTAAACATAACAATGGCATCTATAATTTGTTTCTGAATAATCGTCGTTAACGTGAATATAACAATTTTCCGGCCATTTTTTCCATTGCAGTATACCTTTTTTTACCATTTATCGGAAGTAGACGTAACAACGAGTAAGTGTGCCAAAACAGTACTCTGTAGGACAAGTAGTTTTAAGAGGAATCGCAGTTAAAAATTTCGCTTTTTTTTTAAAAAAAAATTAAATTTAACAACAACCTCTAAATATTTCCGTCTGAAAAAACTACTGCATTTTTGCAACACTAACAGGTATCTTTTGCCCAAGTTTCAGCTTCATAGACATTTTTTTTGTCAAAGAAAAAAATAAA
Source organism: Thereva nobilitata (assembly GCA_963855945.1). Lineage (NCBI taxonomy): Eukaryota > Metazoa > Arthropoda > Insecta > Diptera > Therevidae > Thereva > Thereva nobilitata. The sequence goes on along the minus strand of OY979696.1, from coordinate 15,477,636 downwards.
AAGCCGAAAAACCGGTTTTCCGCCATTTTCTCGAAAAAATTTGAGGTTAGGGAAAAATGGTAAATACAAAAGTTGTAGATCTTTTTATTTCCTACAACTTTTACTTTTAACTCTTTTCGATAGAATGTAGTTTAGCCAGAAATTGCGAAAAACTGTTTTCAACCCCTAAAAACCCCCCCATTCCTCCCCGGATAACCGCTGTCGGTTCGATTTATTTTTCCCTCTTTTACAAGAGCTTGTTCGACAATATCCCACTGTCAGATTGCTGTAACGAATTAATTTTTTTTCTTCTCATTTTTACGACTAATTCTACTGGACTACATGGGAATCAAATGAAAAGACATGACCGGTAGAATACAATTAGCGGTGTAGCGTCATTCCAAATTCAAAATGACGGCCAACACAAAATGGCTGAAGACATATTATAATAGACTAAAAATTATAAAATATAACCGTTCAAATTTTGCACATAATGCGTAGTTTGCTTTATAATGCAACGTGACCATTTCGTAAAAAATAAAGATGGCGGTTCCAAGAAGGCGCCCGATTTTTGCATTTGTGTTCGCCGACACCCGACATGGGTAGCAAATGAAAGGGTATGACAGGTAGAATACAATTAGCTGTGTGCCGTCATTCCAAATTCTTTACGGCGGCCAAGACAAAATGGCAGAAGAATATCTACATATAATAGACTAAAAGCAGAGAACATCAACTTCAAAAAAATTTCTCCTACGCATAGTTCGCCTGACAATGCATTCCGACCATTTTGTAAAAAAATCAAGATGGCGGCTCCAAAATGGCTGCCGATTTTTGCAATTGTGCTCCTCGACCCACCCACTGGGTATCAAATAGAAGAGCATGACAGGTAGAATACAATTAGTTGTGTGGCGTCATTCCAAAATCAAAATGGCGGATCACCTTTTTCTCACAACCCCCTCAGTATGGGTATCAAATGAAAGGGTATGACGATTATAATACAGTAGTCTGTGTGACGTCATTTTAAATCTAATATGACGGCCACCACAAAATGGCGGAAGACATACATATAATAGACTAAGAAGTAGAAAATTAAATTTATGTAATATATTTTATCAAATCAATATAAATAAATATTTAGTCTAAGAGCTGGAGACGAAAAAGTGCTTTCATTTTTGATGTGGGCAAACTCAATTGCAACTCATTCTATTACTGAACGGGATTATATGTCCGAGCTCTCCGACACTTCGTAGTCGTTCAGGACAGCAGGACAGAGGTAAGAATGCTAAAAGTAGTCATGTTGGCTTCGCCATTTTGGATTTATAAGTTTTGATCATAAATTCGTTATTTGCTACATTAGAAAACCCCCGATACCAATTTTCATGGAGTCGGAACACAATTAGCAAATTCATATTTGGGTGGCCATTTTGAATTTCGGTCATATTTCGGCGGCCATTTTGAATTTCGAAAATCGGGCTTCCACGTGCATCATGGGAGACCCACACGGACCTTGGTCCAAAATATTGAAGCTCAGCGATGACTGGTGATTTTTTTTGCAAACATTTTCGGCAACAGGGGTCAAGTCAGCCACCCATTTTGCACCAACCTAGCTGTCGGAGACTTGGAATTTATATTAAGTAGCTTATAGTCTTCCATCCTACAAATATTCATGCGCCACATCGATGACATTTTTTTAATAAGAAGATGACTTCTTTTACCCTTTGTCCTGCACCACTAAAAGTGTCGGAGAGCTCGGACATATAATCCCGTTCAGTAATAGAATGAGTTGCAATCGAGTTTGTCCACATCAAAGATGAAAGCACTTTTTCGTCTCCAGCTCTCCGACTGGGTTCATTTACTTCCTCTGCCTATTGTATATATTTTAAAACAATCGTTTTTCACGAGTAAACTCTAGTCACGCGTCGGAGCTGACACGCACTTTTAAAACCACTATTGACACACCCGTTCCTGGGACGGATAGAGACGATTAAAATTAAGTAGTTGATTCATCAGCAACAAGATCTTAATGGCCAACCCAAATACTAGCGACATTCTTTTGGTTTGATCCATCGTGAACCCTCGATTCTGTTTCCTGGAATACAAAATCCAACCCTCATAGGTCCTATACTTGTCGAATTAAGGACGAGTTGCTACAAACGTTCCTCTGAAGGTAGTTTTTTTTTGTTAACACGTAATAGAACAACCCCAACCACTTCCATAATCAATCAACTGGGTCCTGACGCGTTACCCAAAATCTAATATAATGCTCTGTTCTCACCAGTAAATTTTTCATCAGCCCTCTCCCCACTCTCACATTTTTTCAACAAAGAATAAGCACCAACCAACACACTTGCGACAAGTAAACGCTTTCTTTAAAAAAAACGGGAAAACTTCGCCACATTCACACACATAAAAACCATTCAGAAATATCAGAATTTTCAACAGTATCCAGGAAATCGATATCCTTGCTTCCTTTTTCATGTTATAAATCACTTCTTAATAGACGATGCGGAAATTATGAATGGGACGACACTCGGCAAAGAGCTCCGCAGCTCTCCTTGGCAGGACGTCAGCCAGACACACGTTCACGTTCTCTCACAGGGAAAAATATCAAAGCACGCATTTGGCGGCAAAATCAGAAGACCTCAAGGACCTTGAGAGCTGTGCTGACAGATCTCTTCAGATTCACCATTCTCCCCACCATCAAACATCTGAAAGGAGTCTTGAATGGCGGCGCAGCAGAGGGAAAATAAGTACAAATGAAGAGAGGCAGGGAGAGGGCAATGGGAGAGAGAGCGGCGAGGGAATTAATCCCCCATGGCATATATGGGACCATCAAAATTTTATGCTGCGGAATGCGGGATTGGCTCGGTTTCATTCACAGAATTGAAAAGGGGTTTCCATTACGGCGAGGCACACACAAAAAAACGACCTTTCTCTGTTTTGACATCCGAAGACGTTTTCATTTTTTTTTCGTTTTTGTGCTGCCTCGACAAGAGTTCAGCATTCAGCATCTTTCTCCCTTCGGAATGCGCCATTCCGTAACATTATTATTGGTGGAGATGTATGTAGGTACCAGGACGCTCCCCGGCCCTGCAGACCCCTACCAAACGACAACTTTGAAGGCTCTGTAGTCAACGTTCGACGAAGACGAGCCATTGATGACCCGGAGCATGCGGGATCGCGGTGATTAATGGGGCATTTTTGAGTAGTTTTGGTAGTTCTCGAGAGGATAACCCTCAGTTCAGCTCAGTTCTGGTGTTTTCTCCACTAAATCACTTTCATAATGCTTCAATTGCCCCAATGTCAGCCCCTCGCATGGTGATTTATTCGGGGGAAATATGCGCCCCAGCCACGAATTGACCTGTTCTTCCGCCACAAATTTATGGCGACTTGTCGTCGTCCATACCACGAGACGGATCTGAATGATCGGTTCGGTGAGGAGCACTGTTTCCCGATCTTCACTGAGCCGAACATATGTTTAAAGAGAGGCTTGAGGGCCCTTGGGGGAATCTGTCTGCAACGCGAGATTTATTGGACGAAATTAGACTCGGAATTGTGCTCGAATGTTGAAAAATTTAAATAGGGCCTTTTTCTCTCTTTTATTAGTTGTTAATTCAATGCAGGAAGGAATTGATCTTTCATTGGCGGAGTATAGAAAAGGAAGATTGATGCTGGTGTGTGCTTTTGAATTGATCTTTAACAATTCTATGCTGGACGAGAGGCGAAGCATGACCAACGACATTGAATGACGTCGAATTGAGTGTTAAGATGACATTGCTGATTATCTCAATCCTACGAATCTTGAATCAAAGCGTCGTTTTGAAGACTAATTGGTCGACTTGATATGGTGTTACAAATAGGTGCAAATCTCGATGATTTGTTTTTAGGGCCAGGAGCTTCCAGTGATTAGAAACCATTCTCAAGAAATCGTAAGAATTCCTTGTTGATCTTTGTGGCAAAGGATTGCATTGGACGATCGCAATTTTAAGATTGGCTAAGGCGAGGAGACATTCTTGCCTGTTATCATGTATGGTCCTGATTGCGTGGGATCATTGTTGATTTGGTATTGCCCTAGTAAAACCCTCCACACACGGAGGTAATTATGACGAAAATTCATCATTTATTACGAATATGGAACCTTGACTTATTTTCGTCATTACTGACGAATTTTCGTCTTAACTACGTTGCCGTGTGACGAAGCTATAATTTGTTGATAAGTGCGATAACGAATAGCTGCAGATTCTCGTACCTTTCGTTAATTATCCTCTGGACCATAGTGTAATTTGCTTAAGAGGTGGTTCGATGTCTAGCACTCTCCAAATGCACGATGTCTGATCGTAGACAGAGCCGGACAAATAGCTTCAAAGAAAATGATCGACTGTTTCTCTGGGTTGTTCCTTTCCGCAGATAAAGCTTACATGGGATTCTCAATGCGGTCACATACTCTCCAATCAGCCAGTGTCCTGTTATGATCGACATGATAATATGATCAGTAGCAGATCGGTGATATCTACTTGTTGTGCGGTCAAGTCAAGTCATCGACCTTTAGACAGCCATTGAAAGGAAGTACCTGTGTGATATCTCTCTTCGTCGCACAACGACGAGAGAACTACTTTTGACAGGTTTTGACCAGATTGAACGTTATATAGACCGCGCCTAGTGACTTGAAAGCCGCTGGGCTATCTGATAACAGTATCAACCTGGATACTGGTCTTAGGTTCGTCTGTATTGCTAAGGTTATTTTAAAGGTTGCCTGCAGGTCCTTTTAGACGATTTTGAAGTCGGCGTTACGAGGAGACAGCTTCGTCAGAGTTTTATGCCTCCTGAAACAAGTAAATCCCGCTAACCAACCGAAAAGGACTGTGACGCCGGCAGCACTAAACTACCAGATGAACAATAAGGAATATCGTCAGATGGATGAACCCCCGATATAAGCGGAACTTTGGTGCCCTATTATTAGCCGGTTAAGCCGGCGATATGCCTTATTTTGGCTACTCTTGGAGCTTTCTGTTTATAGAACCACGTCAAAGCACTTGTCGAGCCTGGGAGTTTGCCTATTCCAGACCACTGATCTAGACATCCTGGGTTGAAGTTTGTTTTCGAAGTCATGAAGTCAGATGGCCCATCTACAATTCCCAGTGGTATAGAGCGTAGTATATTGCTGTTTCCATACGTCTTCTCCACCCAGCAGTCCGCTTCTCTTACCCTCAGGATATGCTATTTTTGGGACTTGGCTTAGTCTGGATTTTTTCTAGTCTTTTGCAAGATCAGTCTACTACACGACAGACCCATATGTCAGAAATAGTCTAATCACTGCTGTATAATCCAGCTCACCATGTGTGGTTCAAGCCCCATCTCTTGCCGAAGGTCTGCTTACTGGCATAAAAATCTGTACTAGCCTTTTTGCCCTTGTTTCGATGCTAAGACCTCCAATTCAGCTTTGGATCCAGAATAACGCCCAAGTACTTAGGTGATCGGTTTAGGCTCAGTACGCGATCATTAATTGTAGGTAGACTTAAGTCAGGGATTTTTGGCGTCAGTTCTGTCTTTTCCTCATTAACCCACAACGATCCGGATAACCCACAACGCTTGGCCTACTCGCTAAACCTTTCCTCACCAGCTCAGAGCAGATCACCTCGCTGATCGTAGAGAGAAACTTTCCAGATACTAGAGGATCACCTTGTAGTCCGCACAGATGACTGCCTTTGACCTGTCGTTCTCTAATGTTTTCAAAATTTTACCCAAAACCATCAGCCATAGCAGCGGCGAAAGAACTCCTCGCTGGCGTACGTCAATCTGCCAGGCCGCAGTATGCTGCCCAGCTGGTAACCCTGTTGAGGCATCCTTCCATGAAGGCACTGATGACGGAAAATTTCTGACATCATTATCACTAGGTCGTCTGTATATGCTACTGTCTTAGCTCCACTTCTATCTAGCTTATGTGGTATGGTATTTATATGGTTTCTAAACCCGCTTGAGTTGTATCGACCTTAACACACCCGTCAGGGGTTGCCCAATGCTTGCCCCTATCTATAGGGTTATGAGAGCTTCTTGAATCGATTCAATTCGTATGTTGTTAAAGGCTACTATATGTCTAAAAATGCTGCTCTTTAGCCTCACCCTTGATTGTAAGGTAGGGTCCTCTCGATAGTTCTCCCCACTTCGTGCAAAGATGTTTCAGTGGCTCTACCTTTGAGATATGCACTTTTAGTTGAGGATAGTAAAGTCGCTTTATCGATTGGTGGATGTGAGAATCGATGATCCTCTCCACTGTCTTGAGCACGAAGGATGTTAGACTAATCGACCTACAGTCCTTCGCGGATTCATTGATTATTCTTTCCGCCTTTGCGATTAATACGACTCGCGCCCGTCTCCAACTCACCCACTCAATTCCCTGAAGCTTCGACTTCCTTTTCGTCCTTGTATCTGGGAAAATGTGTGCTCGTTAGTAGCTCGAGGGACTTCCCCAGCAATTAACTCCAAGCTCTGTCATTTTTATCTAGTGGGACTAGACTGTTCGATTTGACAAACTCGTTAGATCAATCGATCAACTCGGTAAATTACTCGATAAACTCGGTAGATACCTCGATCACCTCGTTAGATCACTCGATGAACTTGGTAGATCACTCGATATACTCGGTAAATTACTCGATAAACTCGGTAGATACCTCGATCACCTCGTTAGATCACTCGATGAACTTGGTAGATCACTCGATATACTCGGTAAATTACTCGATCAACTCGGTAGATACCTCGATTACCTCGTTAGATCACTCGATGAACTTGGTAGTTCACTCGATCTACTCGGGAAATCAATCGATCAACTCGGGAGATCACTTGATCAACTCGGAGATAATTTGATCAACTCGGTAAATTACTCGATCAACTCGGTAGATACCTCGATCACCTCGTTAGATCACTCGATTAACTTGGTAGATCACTCGATCTACTCGGGAAATCACTCGATTAACTCGATAGATACCTCGATCACCTCGTTAGATCACTCGATCAACTTGGTAGATCACTCGATCTACTCGGTAAATTACTCGATCAACTCGGTAGATACCTCGATCACCTCGTTAGATCACTGGATGAACTTGGTAGATCACTCGATCTAACCGGGAAATCACTCGATCAACTCGGTAGATACCTCGATCACCGCGTTAGATCACTCGATAAACTTGGTAGATCACTCGATCTACTCGGGAAATTACTCGACCAACTCGTTGGATTTCTCGATCAATTCAGTAGATAACTCAATCTACTCGGTATATCAACCTGCACTGGGAAGATGGCATTGGCTAAGTCTCTTAGAGCTTTGGGAAACAAACTGGATTATACCGGTTTGAATCTGGACCGATAGATACAGAAATTGCGAAACCTTTCTTTGGCAAATTGCGCATTTATAACTTCTCTTACGACAAATACTACGAGTGTCATAAAATAGTAACGAAAGCCACGTTAAAACCTTAAAACGCCATTAAAAATTGGACATTCCCCCTGAAACCTCTTCAGAATTTCAATTATGATCGAAAACACTTAACCATACACCCGACAACCGTGCAACAACAAAAAAGTGAGTTATCAATTCCATAACTGAACGGTGGTAAATCGCTTGGGATACAATATGACAGACCCGGGCGCATCGCGTTATGTCAACGAATGGAATTTCCCATTAAGTGAGATTTAATGTACGGTCGCGACCATAATTAACAATTAGGGAAAAATTATTTTGACTAGAGACCACAATTTATAGCGATCCGTCGTGTTAGTTTCCTTGAGGATCCTAAATAAATAACCGCTCGGCCACAATGGCCGCGGCCATTCACTGATTTATCATTGACTGTTTTATGTCCATTCGTCGGACAGACTCTCCACAAATCCGTGGCACATCCACAATATTCTGGAATTCATTTTTGGTCATTTAAATTTCAATAAAGCCACACGGTAAATAAAGAGGAATTTCCTCGCGACCGAAAAAAAACGCCAAGAAACCCTGAGGAGATTACAGCATTGGGGCCCGGTGGGAACCTTGCGGCACTCCGTAGTGTCGGAGTGTATTTTCGGAGTGACCCGTTTCTACTTCTTTATTTTTTTTTGGTAATATTTGAACGTGACAAAATTAAACATTTGGTTATCACACTCGATATCACACGCAGTCGTGCTGATAACAGCCGAGTCGGACGGAAGTTAGATAATCCGTTCAGCCAACAACCGGCGGTGATTAGAAATCGTTTTGAGCCTACCAGAAAATTGCGCGTGTGCAATTCGCTGGCGATCTGAAAACATGCGTTCTGATGATAGTTTCAAGAAGGCGTGTCTCAAGGTCAATAGATGTTTTTTTAATAATAGGATTTTTGGGAGAATCCACTGCTGGTGGTGGCGGGGGAGGGGGATGCTGGTGAGAATGAATAGAATTCCTTAGGTATTCACAAAATCCAACAAAGCACCACAAAAACCAGGTCTCTTCTTCTCCCATGGAAGATTTATCTGTTGCCGAGGAATTCCAGAGCCATTCACGGCTGCGCGGCAGACATAGCGTCGTCAGATAGTGTTAAAAGCAAACACGCCTTTGCCTTCTTCTTCAACTCGTCTTTTTTTTGTGTTGTACTTTTTAAAATAAATAAAAATCATGACAAGGTGTTAAATAAAAGTAAAAAAAAACCAAGACGAAGATTTTATCGGGCGTTTCGTTGACTTACTGTCGTCGTTCGCGGCTGTTACTCATGTCGTAGACCTCTCGGTGTTTACCCAACATCTCACAGAGCCTTGAATGCGAGGTTTGCAGCCGTGATATAATCAATTCTTGCGAGTTTCTGGACTCGAAATTAGTCACAATTTCTGGAGAGGGTAGATAATGTGTGGCTTGCTAGAAATTTGTGGGTACTCAGGTGAGTAGTAACTGAAAAATTTCAATATTTTATGACAAATTTGGAATTTTTTTTGGTGGTTTCCGGGGAAAGACAATTCAGGTGTATTCCGTAAAATGAGGAGTGCTGTTGCTTAGGGGTGCTTTGTTTAATCTTAAATTGGAATAAATTCTTCCAAAAAAAGTCACATTTATTCAACGAGGTACTTGAGAGAAGTTATGATTCACGTCTCGACAATTCGGACCATTGGCTAGTCAGCGCTTTCCTAAAAAGGCAATTGCTTTGTAGTCCGGGGAAATTAGCAAAAAAAACGCACGAAAGGAGACAAAATTCGGAAATGGCTGAAAATTGGTCCACAGCTTCCTTGGGACTTTTCAAGAAAACAATTTCGGAATCACAAAAAAACAACATGGCCGCCCGAAATGTAGCGGTTTTCCGGTGGTTTCCTTGTATCTCGGTTTCTATAGGTCGTACAACCCCGTACAAAGGCCCTAAATGTTGACAATGAAATTCTCTACAACTTTAGTTCTTACAAACATGTTGACCCGATTAACCCTTTCAAAGTTATTCAAGGTCAAAGTTATCAAAAATCACTTTTTGAACAAAACATCACTCAAAAGCTGGTTTTTTCGAAAAAAAATTTTGATCAGTCAATACGTAACGTTATTGCCTACAAAAAGTCCTTTTTGTCATTTTTTCGAAAATTAAACCCTTTCGAAGTTATTCAAGATCAAAGTTTCAAAAAATCAGTTTTTAGTCAAAAAATGACTCAGAAACTGATTTTTGAGAAATTTTTTTTGTTCTATTTATACAAAAGATTATTGCCTACCCTAATGACACCCTTACCATTATTTCGAAAATTTTTGCAAAAATCAATTGTTAGTGATTTTTTTAGCCCAAAATTGATTTTTGGATTTTTTGACCTTGAATAACTTTGAAAGGGTAAAGTTTTCGAAAAAATGACGAGAGGACTTTTTGTAGGCAATAACGTTTCGTATTGACTGATCAAAAAAAGTTTCGAAAAAACCAGCTTTTGAGTGATGTTTTGTTCAAAAAGTGATTTTTGATAACTTTGACCTTGAATAACTTTGAAAGGGTTAATCGGGTCAACATGTTTGTAAGAACTAAAGTTGCAGAGAATTTCATTGTCAACATTTAGGGCCTTTGTACGGGGTTGTACGCCCTATAGAAACCGAGATACAAGGAAAACACCGGAAAACCGCTACATTTCCGGCGGCCATGTTGTTTTTTTTGTGATTCCGAAATTGTTTTTTTAAAAAGTCCCAAGGAAGCTGTGGACCAATTTTCAGCCATTTCCGAATTTTGTCTCCTTTAAATGCTAATTTCCCCGGACTATTGGTCTTACTTGTTTTGAGTAAACGCTGCTTGGGACCTGTGTTTCCGAAGCAAGAACTTCGGAATGTAGGAACGCAATAAAACTAGTTCTCCGAGCGAATCGTCCGTGAAGAAGAAGGAGCAAATCGCAAATCCAAGGCTGACTTGCTAGCATTGTTATTTCCCTCTAATACTTCTCTGCCCACCCCTGCTATGCCACCCCGCCCCAAGTGTACCACCACACTCGATGGACAGCTAAATATCAACAAAGCCGCTGAACCTGATATCGAACAAACTCTCCAACTACCGCCAAATAGCAAAATTACGTCTACTCTCTCCAAAATTATGTAAACCTGACAGAAATTGAAAGGGTCGTTGCACCTCAATAGCCTTGCGGCCTTGAGGATGTGCTCGGTGCTTTTGACTTGCTCTGTGCGATGTATCTCCTGACTTAAGTTGACATACCTTGCCAACAGTATTTCTCGCGAAGACGTAATAAAGTTTTGCTAATACCGCCATTGGAAGTTTAAGGTGAACGAACTCGACTAAGGGATCAATCAGTTCCACGGGGATCCACAATTTCTACGCCAGGCCGTCCGCTTCGAGGGCGCCAGTTCGTGGGGCCGATCGGCGCAATACATATCCGTCCGAAACCTGGAGATCGCAAGCAAGTCTTAACAAAACGTTACTGCTACTACCATGGCGACTGCTTCGCTCAAATTAACGTCCTCCTGCCTGCACGGCAAATCTTTTCCTCGAGCCCATTTGGCTCATTCCCACACATTGCAGCCCTCTTTTTCACGTCTTTCATAAATAGAACAGCTCGACTGTGGAGCAATCTTCAGTATTTTCGAAATCGTATAACAACCTACAGTTCAAACGTAGGTTTCATCGCCATCTACTGCATCATCACCCAGGTCGCCCTAATTTATCCTATTATTTTCTATATTTTTCTAACTTAGCTTACTGGTATTGCATCATGACCCGAACAACATAGATAGTATTCTTGTTGGCGAATGAGGGACTCGGTGGAATGAAACTGTCAATATACCTACAAACGTATCGAGGAAAATGTAACTTCATACGCCACATTGCGACAATTAGAATATAATGTTTGTCGTTCTAGTCGCCAGGAGTCTCTTAGATTGACATTGAGAGTACCAATTTAAGGTCAAAGTGACATCTGTCACGTCACTCGCCAACGAGAATAACGCTGCATGACCGTCTGGTCACCAGAACAAAGTGTCATCGCTAAGCTTAGTTTATCACATAAAAAACACGGTTAGGGTAGTCAAACAACAGTTATTCAACAGAGATTATAGCAAATAATAGTCTGAGGGTGCTATGTCTGCAATATACGGTGGATGCATCAAAACTTCCCAACCGAACTCTTCTAATTTTTGACAGGTCATCAAAGAAGTGAGTGGTCGGGCGTTGTCGTGGTGGAAGACAACACCTTTCCTATTATTGAATTTGAGTAGTGTAGCTATTTCAGTTCTAAACTAGTCACGTCATAGGTGGCGGCTCGTGTGTCGATAGGCTCTTAACTTGAAGCTTGGGTTTTGATTTGTGTTTTGGCTTGAAGCTTGGGCTTTGGTTTGTGTTTTGGCTTAAAGCTTGAGTAGTTGTTTTGAGTCTTGGCTTTTGGAGGTCTTTCGCGCTGGGAGTCTTGGTGAGCTTTCACACCTCGATTTCACCCTAGCATCAACCCAAGACACAAACCAAAACCCCAAGCTTCAACCTAAGACTACATTCACACCCGAAATAGCAAACGATGAGGTCAGCAGCTTAGAAGAACATGTCGCGAATGGTTGCAACGCTACAAAAGTGGTGGTTTTGACATGGAAGAAACGGAACCTCTCGGTCTGATGAAAAAATTTGAAGACGCAGATTCATGTCAAACGCAATAAGAACTTTAAGAACTTGCAAATTCATTGGTCGTGACCTAACAAGTCATTTTCTATCGCTTGAAAGCTTTGGAAATGATCCAAAAGCAAGGAAATTGCGTGTCATAATACGATTCGAAGCCGAGAGACGTCGTACATCGTTTTTTCACCATCGAACAGCGGCTTCGACGATAAAGAAGGACGGATTTTTTTTGCTTCGTATTGTAACTGGGTGCGACAGCGAGGGAGACCAAACCTCCATTGGGAGGTGGAAGGATGACGTGGACTAGAACGCCCAGAGTTTGGGAATGCCAAACTGGATGGCATCGGCTCAGAATCTCGACCATTGGAGAGAACAGTTGCGAGAAGCGAGGACCGAATCGCGGTTGTTGAGCCGTCAACGAAGAAGAAGAATTGTGATCCGGGTCCCGTTACTATTATTCTAAGCGAAAAAAAATCGTAGGTACCCCGGCCATGCATCAACATGGTCGGCCATTCCAAATTCCCATGGCTCGAAGCATATTCCGTGTATTCGTTCTTATAACGCTCGGCTACCTGTTGCTAATGTCGTTGAAAACGTCGACGTCCTACTCTGCACTCGTCGTATTCTCCAGACTTGGCTCCTTCCGTCTACCATGTGTTCCGATCTTGGCTGAGCAGCACTTTCGTTCTTACGATTTGTGGGACGCCTCAAAAGACGACCCGGAATCCGTATGCTGCTAGAAAGATGAGATAAAGTTGTTGCTAATGATGGGCAAGCCTTAAATTTTTTTTAAGAAAACGGGTTTCAATTTGTACTCCTAATAGTGCAGCTCGACTTCTGTACAGATGTCAATGAGAAAATTCCTAAAGCGTTTAGCTTTTTTTGTCACCTCAATCGTTTTTTTCCATCATTGATCGCCATTTTTGGTTCTCTAACTCTAATAGAAGATTTTTAGCTACAACGAGTCTCACTCGTCTTTCTCCAATTGGGTTTAAAATCTACGTTGATGATTTGATATCAGTGTGTTTAAAGTTTTTTTTACCGGTATTGAAGTAGTTTTGAGCAAGCCGCCGTACGTATCACAAATTCTGTCTTTAAATAAAAAATTCAGAGCTTCACGATTCGTTGATAAATATTGAATCTGCAACCATTTTTTTTTTCGTAAAAAAAAATAGCATCAATTATTGAAAATCAACATTTTTTTCATGTCAATCAAGCGTCGAATATATTAAATTTCCGTGCACACCACACCACGGCACGAACTGCTTGCCCAGCTCCAGTCGCAATCCATCTGTCTAACCAACCTCGAAAGGTATATCACTCTAAAGGTGATTTCATCTCAAATTACCTTTTCCACCTAGAATATCACCTGGCGCAGGTATCCCGGCACGACTACACGAATCTGTCAATAACGCCAGAAAGCCTTTGTCCGCAGCAGCAATCTGCTGTGTTGTGTTTCATTTTACGAGACTCCTCATCAGCCAATTATCATTAAGGTAAATTATTCTGAGGTGTGTGCGCCCAGCTACAATGTATCATTTTTATATTGTAATAGAAAAGTCCATTTATCGCTCATTAACCTGCCATTAACGTTATGCAGCTCCGAGTTGGATTTCTGATGATGTGACAGCACCTTTCGTTTGTTGTTCCCCGTGAGTAGTGTCGTCCCTGGAGGCAATGGCGACGCATAACTCTTCTTCCACCAGCAGCACTGTGGCTGCTTTTAATTCATATTTCAAAATTTGCGCCAATTAGACTGAATTTTGACAGCAGCGGGGCCCATTCCTCACGCATCTCTCGACGTCGTCGTTCCATCTGTGAATACATTTTGACAGCCGGATCGGCTCGGATTGCGGCGGAGTCGCGGCGGCGGGGCGAGTCCATCGACTGCGCGGCCCGAGGAGTAGTACTCACGTAATGCATCCGCGTGTATTATGCATTCCGTTCATTGAGAAAAGGAATAAATTGATGGCAATGAATACAAAATAATTTCAATTTCCATTCAGACTTGAGACGCGGCCTGAATGTGGAATCGGGTACTATGGCCTCTCGTTGAAGTCCACATGACTTCCGGGATTGGCTATCGCGCTGCCAACCACCTCCTGCTCCGCTCCGATCGTCATCGTCATCATCGGGTCCGTCGCAATTGTTGTGTGGATTCGCATTTCGAGAGTTGATGAAACGTATGCGAGGAGTTGAATGTTTGTTGTTGTTGTTGTTTTGTGTATTGTGAACGACTTTTTTTCTTAAAGAAAACATGCATTATATATTTTTTTCTTTTTTTTGTTCTCTTGCAGTTTGTTGACATCGGCATTGTTACGTCAATCGAATCGAATCACAAGCAGATCGAAAGCGCACGAAAAGGACAAGAAATTTGTATTAAAATTGAGCCAATTCCAGGTGAATCACCAAAAATGTTTGGAAGGCATTTTGATGAGAATGACATGCTTATTAGTAAGGTAAGTAACGCCACCATTTTTATATAATTAATTAAGGTAGTAAAAAGAGAGTGGAGAAGTTTGATCTATAAGTATTCACTGACGCCTCCAAAACATCAGAGGACGTCGGGTCAGGGGTCTATTTAAAGACCACCAACCGAGTTCACTATCCTGGAACCTAGACGGCGCCCGTTAGTATCGTTCAATCGGAGCTACTGGCGATCCTCAAGGTCTGTCAGACAATGGTTCTCGGACCTACACAAAGATGTAGCATTGAAATTTTTATAGATAAGAGATCTAGATTCAGTGATGGTGCGATCCAAGCTAGTAGTAGTCCATTAGAAGGGGTTTAAAACGCTTTTTTTTGATTTAAACCGGAGGCTTTGATTCGCACAGCTGCACAGTGGGACAGAATCCCAAAAAGCTGGCCAAAACCTCAAAACGTACAATAATCGCTTTGAAATTTCTCACTTGCGGGTTTTCGAGGTCGCTGATAACGAATTTGACATTATTTTTTCAAAAAACAAGAAGGCGGATCCAATATGGCGGACGACCACATGAAAAAATGCATATTCGAGGATGAAAATCTGTACGCGGGGGTTTTCGAGGTCGCTGATTACGAATTTGACATTATTTTTTCAAAAAACAAAATGGCGGATCCAATATGGCGGACGACCACATGAAAAAATGCATATTCGCGGATGAAATTCTGTACGCGGGGGTTTTCGAGGTCGCTGATTACGAATTTGACATTATTTTTTCAAAAAACATTGGCGGATCCAATATGGCGGACGACCACATGAAAAAATGCATATTCGCGGATGAAATTCTGTACGCGGGGCTTTTCGAGGTCGCTGATTACGAATTTGACATTATTTTTCAAAAAACAAGAAGGCGGATCCAATATGGCGGACGACCACATGCAAAAATGCATATTCACGGATGAAATTCTGTACCCAGGGGTTTTCGAGGTCGCTGATTACGAATTTGACATTATTTTTTCAAAAAACAAGATGGCGGATCCAATATGGCGGACGACCACATGAAAAAATGCATATTCGCGGATGAAATTCTGTACGCGGGGGTTTTCGAGGTCGCTGATTACGAATTTGACATTATTTTTTCAAAAAACAAAATGGCGGATCCAATATGGCGGACGACCACATGAAAAAATGCATATTCGCGGATGAAATTCTGTACGCGGGGCTTTTCGAAGTCGCTGATTACGAATTTGACATTATTTTTTCAAAAAACAAGAAGGTGGATCCAATATGGCGGACGACCACATGAAAAAATGCATATTCGCGGATGAAATTCTGTACGCGGGGGTTTTCGAGGTCGCTGATTACGAATTTGACATTATTTTTTCAAAAAACAAAATGGCGGATCCAATATGGCCGACGACCACATGAAAAAATGCATATTCGCGGATGAAATTCTGTACGCGGGGGTTTTCGAGGTCGCTGATTACGAATTTGACATTATTTTTTCAAAAAACAAAATGGCGGATCCAATATGGCGGACGACCACATGAAAAATGCATATTTGCGGATGAAAGTCTGTACCCTGGGGTTTTCGAGGTCGCTGATTACGAATTTGACATTATTTTTTCAAAAAAACAAGATGGCGGATCCAATATGGCGGATGACCACATGAAAAAATGCATATTCGCAGATGAAATTCTGTACCCGGGGGTTTTCGAGGTCGCTGATTACGAATTTAACATTATTTTTTCAAAAAACAAAATGGCGGATACGCCTTACTTTGAACTAATTTACAGCCTGATCGTACCACTAAATACTGACTTTTGGAAAATCTACCTTCTACCAAAACTGACAAGGCTTCTTCCGGCGTCATTGTTCTTTCTTTAATTGTGTTATAAGACGACAGGTAAGACGATGCCTTAGACGGACTCCCCGCTGTGACGTTCTTCAATACCTGCGCAGCGGCAACTTTCCCACTTGCACGTAGGCTCATCCGCGTAGCATAAGAGAGTTCTTCTAGGCTGTGGTCTTTTCTCAATTCCTCGGTTTTTCGCCTTTTGGACCTTTCACTGCTATCCGAAAAACTTGTAGAAGGTAAACCACCGATTGCCTTTATCTCCGCAGTACTTTGAGAAGATCCGTCCTCCGATAGCATCAATTGACCGCTCAGCCAATCCGCATTCTTGTTGAAAAACCACTCCTCTTTCAGTCGAGCCTCTTTCCATAAAGTACGCAATTTGTACATGACGTATTTAAAATTTTTCTTCACTTCTTCAGTCATGAAGTATGCGAATCCCAATTGGAGCGTCATGTGCTTCTCAATAGTGAGATCTAATTCGTCAGCAGATTCAGTATAAAGAGCATCTTTAATTAGGCAGAAGATCTCTTTTCGTGTTAATTGAAGTACTCTTTGGGTTCCTGAAAACATAAAAAAACGTTAAATTTAGTCGCTTCGACTACAATTTAACAACAAAGAAAAGCATTAAAACGCAGGAAAAACCGATACTCGATATGCACCGGCAATTTTAAAAATAATAATAATTCGTAATCAGCAACCTCGAAAACCCCCGAGTATCGAATTTCATCCGCGAATATGCATTTTTTCATGTGACCGTCCGCCATATTGGATCCGCCATTTTGTTTATTAAAAAAATAATATCAAATTCGTGATCAGCGATTATACATATTCGATTTAATTCCACTAACCTTCATGAACAGAATCCATTTTTAGACTTTTCAAAAGCACTAATTGGCACTATTTAACAAATAGTTATTTTCAATGCACAATATGTGCTAGAAACTTCGATAGCTGCGTCTCGTGTAACGGCCACTTGCGAACTGATCCTACAAAGGGAGAAAACGTACCTGTACCCCGAGGACAGATGTTCTGGGACCCTCGGGGCCCCTACTTAAAATTCCGCAAAGAGAAAGTCCCGAAATAAAATCTTCATTTTAGGGGTTTTGGCCAGCTTTTTGGGATTCTGTCCCACTGTGAGCTGCATGAAACACTCTTTCACTTCCTGTGTAAAAGCCCGACTAGAGCCTATCTCCGGTCGCACTGTAAGCAGCCCTACACCTAATAATGGGTAGTAAAAAAAATCCTGCTGGCTACCGCTGTTTTGCATTCTACAAATTTATCTATCTATTCTAAATTGTGATCAGTCATAAGTCACAAGCTGTTGTGACTCGTGCTTGTCATATATAGTTTGTGACTAATCTTGTGACTATCAGATATTTTGGTATTCTGAGCATCTAGTCACAATCACACAATCACAAAAAAATAACCTGTCATGATGAATTTGTAATCGTGTAATGAATATGGGCGACAACGTAGCCAATGTACGCCAGAAAATATTGATGCAGTGAACAGAGGGTTTGTGAACATTTGACGCTGTCTGTCTGTGGAGTCTGTGAGAATGTCATGAAAAATATGTTAGAAACATCCTCCTTATACTCTTGTCACCTGCTCTTTATACAGTCACAATTTTAACAATCTTTGTGACTGTTTGCGAATTGTCAAAATTGTGACTGCGAAATTAGAATACAAAATTGTCTTAAGTTGAGACTTACTACACACCCTTGTGATACGGCATATCTAATCTCCGGATTATAATCTGAATTCTTTTGCAAAATTCAGTACAGGTGCAGACTTAGCGACCTCTATTTTAAAGATGGAGCCTTTAAAGCTGTCTTATCATGGCTATATAACACGCGCGAAACGGTTCTCAGGACCTCATCGGTGATGTCTGTTTGGCACCATGGGAATTTTGTAGTCTTGACAAAGTTCCATCTTTATTACCATAGTAGTATAACTATGAGGGTACTACAGCTGATCATCTCTAAAACCATTGGCTTTACGAGATAAGCAGCCATTATGAAAATTAAAGCTTATGATATTCTCTATCGAAAAGGTAATAATGTTTTTTTTTCGTAGGACGTTTAGTTTTGGCAATCAAACGAAAAATAAAGCTCCCGTCAAACTATGCTACCATCAAAACTAATACACAGACCCCATCTAGAATTGGACATCAGGCCAAATCCCCCACCGGATCGCACATAAATGAAATTTAATTCTTATTTTTATTGCATCATCAAACACAAGACCCCTAAAACTTCATCTTATCCAAGAACACCTGTACGAAAGCTTACCCGAGAATTTCCCACCTGTAATAAAAATAGCCAAAGCTTAGCAGAGCTTGATCCGAAGTTGTTTTCAAAGCGGTGGTGGTTGAAATCTAACAGTAAGGGTTTTAGTCCAGAATAGAAGCACAGAAAAGTTCTCCCCATTCAGAATATTTCCCAAAGGAACTTTCAACCAAAGACGCAACTAATTTCCCAGCAGAGCTTTCTCCCATCTCACAAAAGCTTTCCCCAGAGCTTTCAGCCAAACAAGCCAAGACGCAAACCAAAATCCAAAGCTCCAAGCCAAGACCGTCACCCAAAAGCTCACAATCGATGGCGTCACTGCGCTAGCACCTTCATAACTCTACTACTTAACATTGTGAATGTTCGTCAGAAATACATGCTCTCCTGGTCCTGCCTCTATGATCTAATGTTTTTCCCCGCAAGGCAACGCTAGACACGAGTCTCTATACACTCCCACATCCTTCAGGACTACTTCTCGGGTATATACTACAGTCGAGAAATTCGTTTATATACAGCGCTACTAGACCGTGGAACAATTGCAGTTTGCAGACAGCATTTCCGAACTTCTACAACATCCAAGAGTTCAAATGCAAAGTCCATCGCCTCCTCCTTCAGCACTCTCTAGACTACTACTAACCTCATCGTATACTCGATTTCTCCCTTGGTACTAAGCTTACGACGTCATGTAGTTTGTCATACGGACTGGTCGTACAATGGGCGCTGGATCCTGAGCCCAAGGCTACAGTTACTATGCATGCGAATTCGGACGAAAATGTGTTCGGACGAGTACGTCCGAAATCCTCGTCAGAACAAAGCGGTTACATTGTGCGCGTTTTCTGATATTCTGATAGTCAGTACTGCCGTCCACCAAAGATGGACGGGCTTGATGAATTTTATTTTCTTGAAAGTCCGTTAATGAAGTTATTGTTGTTAAATGGTGGAAAAGCAGAGCATGTCAATCAGTTATTTTCTAGTAGAGATGACAAATGAGAGTTTCAAATGTTATTTCAAGAATTGTAGGACCAACCAGAAAAGTTTTTCGTGTATTTCAGGATGAGACCAGCAACATTTGAATACATACTGAAGGGGGGGGGTAGAAGAAAGCCTCTCATATATATCCCACAAACACCTGTTCTCGAACACAAGACTTATTATTTTATCGTTTTATCCATGGTGTTTCCACTACACCACTCGAAATTCAACCCAAAAATCACCCAAAACAGACACAGGTCGCACGAAAAAATCAAACTTTTTTGAACGCTCAACTCGTTCTGACGACGTCGTGCATGTTTTAACGTGTTCGTCGCTGTCAGTGTAAAGCCCGGGTTACACCGAACGCGGCGCGCCGCGGTGCGGTACGACACGGTGTAGCGCAAGAAGGCGCGGTAAGGCGTCTGATTCACATCGGACGCGGCGCGGCGCGACATATTCCCCATTACAGACCTTGTTTTCATTCAAGAAATGCTAATGAAATGTGATATTCACCGCTGGCGGCGACGGTAAAATTTGGCTTAGAGTAAAGGCCCGGTCACACCGAACGCGGCGCGGAGCGGCGCGAATGCCGTTAAGCGATTTCTACACGAAAAATGAATCTGTGATTCACACCAAAAGCGGCGCGGGACGGCAAGGATAAATTCCGTCGCGCGGCATAATTCGTGATTACTCAAAACCAAATTTTGCCGAATATCACATTTCATTGTTTTTTCTTGAATAAAAACAAGGTCTGTAATGGGGAATACGTCGCGCCGCGCCGTGTCCGGTGTGAATCAGACACCTTCCCGCGCCTTCTTGCGCTACACCGTGTCGCACCGCCCCGCGCCGCGTCGCGTTCGGTGTGACCCGGGCTTAAAGGCCCGGCCACACCGAACGCGGCGCGGCGCAAATGCCGTTTAGCGATTTCTACACGAAAAATGAATCTGTGATTCACACTAGAAGGGGTGCGGGACGGCAAGGATAAATTCCGCCGCGCGGCAAAAATCGTGATTACTCTAAAGCCCAGGTCACACCGAACGCGGCGCGGCACGGTGCGAATTTTGTTAAGCGATTTCTGCACGAAAAATAAATCTGTGATTCACACCAGAAACGGCGCGACGCGGCGCGGTTAATATTATTTTTCATTAAAAAATCACCGCACCGCGCCGCGCCGCGTTCGATGTGACCCGGGCTTTAACCAAATTTTGCCGTCGCCGCCAGCGGTGAATATCACATTTCATTAGCATTTCTTGAATGAAAACAAGGTCTGTAATGGTCCGATGTGAATCAGACGCCTTACCGCGCCTTATTGCGCTACACCGTGTCGAACCGCACCGCGCCGCGTTCGGTGTGACCGGGCCTTAAACACTATCATTGAAAAACATGCGTTTGTTTTTTCGGACGAATACTTCAGAACACGTCCGAACACATTTTCGTCCGAGTTCGCATGCATAGTAACCGTAGCCTTAGACTCAGGAGTATTAGTCTGACATGCGTCCTAGGGGCGCCAGATGAAAAGCCTGTAATCCTTTGCTGCTTTGTACCCGGGTCTACCGATCTTGGGAGTTACGATCACTTGGATCCTCTTCTAGAATAGGGCTTCGTAGCTGCAGTTTAGGGAGTTCTTATAACATGACATCAGCCTTGAAACATGTTCAGTACTCAACGCACATTTTCCTTGGAGACAGTTTGGCAGACTTCCTTCTATGGTACTGTTATCTCCGGCTGCAACCTTAACTAGGGAGAATCTGGCTAGGCTTGGCCGATTCGCCTAGACTCTCCATATCTTAGAATGTTACCTCGAATATTGTGTTTTTGTGGACCTATTGGACTTCCTGAGCAGTCTTAAGCAGACATCTTCACACATGATGTAAACATCTACTCTAAGTTCGTGGGCGATTAACCTGGCCGCTTCCGTCTGCGAGACCTTCTTGCTTTTTTTTATTACTATCAAAACGTTTACATCTCTTCTTCTGTGGTCTAGTTAATTTAGAACTTCTTATTCCGCTAAGCTTGCAATCGTTTAATGCCCAGATTTCAGAGACAATGAATTGCGTTTAAAATTCTATCTCCAAGCTGCAATTGACTCTTAAACGCCATCCAACGGTTTGGTACGGCATAGGCCAGCCATCTTCCAGTTAATTTACCATTTTACGACAACATTTCGCTACTTTACTAGATGATTACTTTGTGTAACTATAGAACGTGTTTTCCGCCATAAACATAAGCGAGGTTAAAAAACCCATGTTACAGCAGACCATTCACCATTAAATCCGCTTCTTTAGCATCCTCATAATTGCAGATCAATTACCGCAGTAAAGTCAATAACAAATCAACCAGCGACAGTTTTTACTGTCAATTCCGATGTAATTTACCAAGTAATAACTAACACTCAATTGGCACCCAGCGGGACTAGCGCCACGCCAATGTGTGTACGTACAAAGGCCGAGGACGCCACTCTAGTGACAAGGGAGCTACTTACAACCTGACCAGCAGATAAATTCACTAAAAAATACGTTCAGCCATTGCATAACTCCACTCCTCGACTAGCCTTGGCAGAAGTTTTAAATTCCTAGCAATTACGGGCGATGCCTGGTGCCGTGGCGCTGGTATCTGCGGAATTATCAGAGATAAGATACGACGGCGACAGAGGAAGAAGCCCGGTAGCGGCGCGGCGGTGTGATTTAGAGTTATTTTGAAAAGTGGTTAACAAGGGATAACGAACCTCTCTCGCCCATTTCATCGGTGATGAACGCTTGTTACTGATGGTAAAATCCTTTAATTACGCACCCTCAGACTGCTGCGGCTCGTTGAGATTCAAAAGCGGAACACGTCAGTCAATTGCTATGGAAAAAGGACGAAGGACGTCTCGATTTGCATACCTTAATGAATTTTGATCTCACCAGGGGGGCCACAACACCTACGTACGTCAGCTACGACCGGGTGTGCTGCGTTCAGGGCCTATTGTTAGATATTCCCTCTACTGACAGGGTTTGATTGTCACCCTTATTTCGGGTACTGTCAAGGAGCCTCTCACAGGCTCTCTCTCCCACATTCGCTTCTTTATTTGCTGCCACCCTGTGTCACAGGCAAAAGACCTCGTCAAAACCGGAGCTAAAATAAGCGTAAATTAAATTCCGTCAGAAGGGCATAGAGACCCACACACATACACACCCATGCAGCCCCAACAAAAGGCACACACACCTATTCTTTGTCGCTTACGTCAATTTTACCCCGCTCCAGATTGCCGCACAGCTCAAAGGGTGTCATGGTATTTCCAACGCCCTCTGTGCCACGGGATGCTAAAGGAGCCATTCACCTCGGGCTTGACGTCATCACTTGTGCATTAACCTCGTTTCGCAGAGGGCGCTTTCAGTGTGCAGTTTCATCCCAGACTCAAAGCTGCAATGAAGACTACCTTCACCCTGTGTGCGCTTCCTCCCCCTCCTCTCTCTCGGCGGTGGTGCATTCTCGTGTTATAAGCCCCCCAACGGCGCTCGGCTTAGCAACAAGAAATCTGAGTAGTAAATTGCCACGGCGAGAGGTGAGACAGGAGGTTGCAAAGGGGTTGCTGGTGGTGATTAACTAAATGCTGTAAAGGCCTAAAAGGTTGCGAGAGGGATTTGTCTGGGTGCATCCTCCTGGGAGCTTGGTGATGTCGTAGTGTGTGCAACGACAGCAACATTATGGTCGATGCATTGCAGATGGATTTATGACGAGGACTACGAGTGGGGGTGGGTGGGATGTGGTTATTGGTTGTTTCCCTCATTTCGCAGACATAATTGAAGTCTAAAAATCGAATTATTTCAGGATGAGAAGACTCCGTCGTCATTGAGAACAAAATTAATCAATGGAATGGTGGGATGCACGGAATTGATGCTGCATGTTATGATATTGTCAGTTATGAATGCGATTTTAATTGATATCTACGTCAACACTTGCCAGGAGCTTGTCTGAGGAAACAGAATCGAACTAAGCAAAATGAATACGATGAGGGAATTTGTGAGTCAGAACTCCTTTGTAGACGAGTGTCACCACACTACGCACTTTCGTATCCGGACTTTCCTAACAGGAACAGGATCAAGCGGACGAACACCGGCCTCCGTATGGCCACAACTATTCACCCGCGTTATGTGGTTCAATCCACCGGTACCAGAACCCAAAGGGACCCGTATGCTGGTACTCCTGAAAACTCAAGCACGTCACGAGCAAGTGAAAATCATCGTTCGAACTCCTTGTGTCTTCAACTTAACACCTCGTCCCCAACACCCATCGCTTTGATGAGTTTTGTCTGGTCGCTCTTGGTAGACTGGTTTGCTGCCTTACATCCAAGTTTAAGGTATCAACTTAGTTCTAGGAATTGAATTGAGATTTTTCATTTTGGAGGTTCGATCGAGGTAATTTTGGACAGCATCGAATATGAACCGTACCCATTCTTTTAACAATCTTCATTAATCTCCTCTCAATCCCCTTCAACTCATTTGACTGCTTCACTTTGGGCCGCATGAATCCAGGATGCCTCCAAAACGATGTACTCTGTTTCATCTCCAAAAAACTGTAGCGAATTTCCTAGTTGTCTCAGTGAACGGTGTTAATCAGAAAGGCTACAATCTACAGGCCCCGCCTAGAGTACAACTCATTTATATAGCTTGGCGCCTCAAAAACCATCGTAGCGTGGCTTGGCGAAGATCGCTCCATCATACTCTTTTTTGCGCCTTCACAGACTCATTGAGCCACACCGTAGGCCAATATTTGATCGCTTTTATCATAGCCATTGTTCTACTGGAATTAATGCCCTTGTACCTGCACGATAATATTTTTCACTCGGCTCACTTGGACGTCCTACAGTCACCGTTTTAATGCAAACCACGGTCAAGAAGCGCATTTAAAAATAGAATAATTCAAACCTTTAATCAGCTCTTTACTCCACTCTTAAACCCACTCTTAACTCATTAGCTAGCGTAAGTGTTAATCCAACTGTTAACTTAACTTACCTCAACTCCATTTACCTAACCTCAATGCTTAACTCAACTCTAAACTGAACTGTTACCTTCTCTTCGCTCTACTTGAATCAACTCGACTTGTCTAAACTCAACTCTTAACTCTAATTTTATCTGAAGTCTGAATTCAACTGTTAGCGCTACTCTTAAACCACCTCCTAACTCAATTTAACTCAATTCCACTTACCTTAACTAAAACTTCAACTAATGTTTGACCTTGTCTTAGTTCAACTTCGCTCATTTCGATTTCTTTTGGTCTAAGCCATTAATTCAACTCTTAACTTTACTATTAGCGCAACTTTTAATCCAACTCTTAGCTCAACCTAAAAAACTCCACTCACCTAATCTAAATCCATAACTCAGCTCTAAACTCTAACTCAACTCCGCTCACCTAATCTAAATCCTTAACTCAGCTCTAAACTCTAACTCAACTCCACTCACCTAATCTAAATCCTTAACTCAGCTCTAAACTCTAACTCAACTCCACTCACCTAATCTAAATCCTTAACTCACTTCAACCTTCTCTTAATTCAACTGAGCTCAGCTCGACTTATCTAAGCTCAACTCATAACTTAAATCTTAACTCAATCCTAAACCGAACTATTAGCGCAGCTCTTAAACCAACTCTTAACTCAACTTTACTCAACTCTACTTACTATAACTCAAACCTAAACTCAACTCTAACCTCAACTGTTACCATCTCTTAACTCAACTTATCTTAACTCGACTTATCTGAACTCAAACCTTAATTCAACTCTTAACCCAACTGTAAACGCAACTCTTAAACCAATTCTTAAGCCAACTTTACTCAACTCCACTTATGTTAACTGAAACGTTAACTCAACTGTAACCTAAACTCTTACCTTCACTTAACTCAACTTAGCTAAACAAGACTTATCTAAACTGAGCCCTTAACTCCACGCTTAGGTCAACTCTTAACTTGACTCTTAACTTAACTTTTAAACTTACTCGTTACTGATCTCATTTTAATTCAATTTAACTAAACTCAGGACTGCCGTCACGGCGTCATACAATTTTCCATTCACCCCCAAGGCGCCCCTCATAGATGTGTCACATCAAAAGTCACAACAGTGACTTACCACGCCTTTAAGACTTTGTTGTGATTACATATGACCTGATTTACACGACACGTTTTTTGCTCTGCCTTGTCAAGAATTCTCTTTTGTGTTACGTGCGTGCCACCGCTGTTGGTTTATACGATGAAGTTTTTAACGTGCGTCAAAAATGCCACATTGTT
This sequence comes from Thereva nobilitata, assembly GCA_963855945.1. Classification (NCBI taxonomy): domain Eukaryota; kingdom Metazoa; phylum Arthropoda; class Insecta; order Diptera; family Therevidae; genus Thereva; species Thereva nobilitata. Next base: position 15,451,785 of record OY979696.1, on the reverse strand, counting down.
GTGTTTTAACAGCGTGATGTTTGTGTGTGTGTGTGTTTGAGTGTTTATATGACGAAGAAGGGAGAAAAGAAAATCAAAAAAACGTCTGCTGTGAGTGCTCTACCCGTGATGGCAGTCCCTATCGGCCCCTCAGCTTCCCTCTCCCAAAAACTCGTGCTTTATGCAGCAAAAAACGTGTCGTGTAGATCAGGTCTAACTTTTCATCAACTTCACATTTCTTGCACATAACGGATACGCGAACCTACTTCTGGGGCCAGCAAACGGACTCGTAATCCTTAGGTACGGCAGCACGAAGTAATTCGAACTTCATCTCGGCCTTTGTCGTAGATACGAAGTTCGAAATTTCTATCGATTTGAAACATCGACAACCAATTTCACTCACACACTGACCTTCCGGGCTAGGTACTATTAATTGGATTACCATTGTATTGGTCCCGGGCCAGCAGGTGCAATAAGTGCAATGAAAAAAGGACAGACACGGCTCTGGCATTATTTTCATTAGCATGAAACCGGCTATTGAGGTACCCCTCCGTCTGGTGAAAAGGGATTAAGACCATCAGACTCTGATGAAATATACCGAACAGCGAAATCCACACCAAGTCTGATGAATTTTAAGTGATTTTTTCTTGGACCAGCACGCAACGCTGCCAGAGAAAATTACTGTGACGCACGAAGAACGATGTCAGAACGTTAGTTGGATTGGTCACTGAATACTGCCTTCTGAATTGCCACCTATTGCGCTTCGAGGAGGACTACTCTGCCTCTCATGTTCTCTGTCACTGTCCTGCGATAGATAGGAGCAAGGTTTCATTGTTTGGTGCGACCTAGCTGGATCAGACAAGTCTAAGCGACAGTTTAGACGGCCAGGTGATTCCGCTTTTGATGGTTTGGATAGGAATTTGATGATTTGTATTTCTCTCTGCGGTGGTTTTCGTGCAATCTACTAAACATCAAATCAAGCGTCTACTGTTATTGACACGGTGATACGGTTACCGCTTCAGCCAACTCTCTGAGACTTACGACGACTTTCTATGCTGCCTTCTTGATTTTGTCGACTACTTTTGTGAACACACTGAGTGGCAGATGGGGCACATATTCTGCATGGTATAATGTTACCATCTTATAGAAACAAATCTGAAAATTCTGAGCACTTTTTACATAGTGAATGTAAACCTTTCCTGATCTTACCCCAAAATCGGATCATAAGAGGCTATATATAGTCGAATGCTCTCCCTTATAGGTTTAGGTGGTTAAACAAAGCGTCAGTCAGCCTATGCGCTAATTTATTAACTTCCCAGTAGGAAGTTATTGTAATCGGTCCGAAAATCGGATTCGAAATTTTCAATGTATTTACACGTTTCAAGGACCCAATAGCATTTTAAGCAAACATTTGAGAAGAAATATGTGTGTGTGTGTGTGGTCATTTTTTCCTGCACGATTTCGCGCGAACCAAAAAAGATACCGACTTCGTTAAGATGCCGTTCAAAGCGTGGTAAAGGAAGTATGATCTGAAAAGATTTTCATAAAAATCGTTCGAGTCGTTTTTTTGTTTGAACGAATACTGGGAAGTTAATCTTGTGGACCGAAAGGGTCAAAAGCCACATCCCAACTAGTTTGACAGCGATTTGGTCAGATAAAAGTACTAAAAAGAGGTGATTATTCCTCGACCAACGTCGGCTTAAGTGGTTATAAACCTGTGTTTCTACTTAAACCCTTTTGTTGGTTAATCTGTGTTACCAATAATATATTCTTCACCCAATACACAACAATAACAAATACAGTTATCACGCCATATTCCAATTCAGCACCAACAAAAGCTTTCAGACCCCTAAAAGAAATTGCAACGAGAACAGTTTTTCGCGCCAAAGAAGAAATTCTCGAGAAAACACACGAGAATTAAGTATGAACATGGCAAAGACATAAAAGATGTAAAAATGAAGTTTTTCTTAGATTTTATTTTAAATCCGCATTAATTGCAGTAAAGAAAATGTCTTTAAGGCCAGTTAACTCCCGGTGACAAGCGCTTTAATTGCACTCAACTTTAAGTGCTGTGTTTACCTGCGGCACGACTCCGGGCCTCTCTCTCTGGGGCCAAACACAATCAAGCCATTCTGGCGCGTTCATAAAACCCCCGGCGACAAGGCGAAACAGAAATTAGCGAAATTTATGAAACATAACTTTTATCACTCATTAAGCGAAATCCCATGGAAAAACACGGAATGGCAACCGATCCGGTGGCCATTCGCAAAGGCGTCCAGGTAAGAAAGCTGGCCCCAGGTAAAGTGAGGTCGTGTGTGCCGGATTAATTTACAAGTCGTCAACCAGCTGCAATTGCGACCATCCTGGCTGCTGCTGCGTACCTCTGAGAACGATATGACTTCGCGCTTTGTCGTTCATGGAATTACCTTAACAGATTTAAACGGCACAAAAGCCACTAGACACGGCGCTGCTAAAATGTAATGCAAGTTGCAAGGTACACGAAAAATAAAAAAAAACGAGCAAACAAAAACGGCGAAAAACGAACGAGGAACTCGCCGCAGAAATCCGCTAAATTAGTGCCGAGTTTTAATAGTATTAAAAAAGATTTTATGAGCGAAATAAATTTTCGCTGTGACATTCGCGTCGTGACTTTTGACTTGCGTTCATTCTAGCACGGAAACGAACCGGAGTTCACAGCATGGCGATCCTTGATGGAATCATTTTATGTATCTGGAAGTTGTCGCGTAATTATTTAATGTTAAACGCTTGTGAATTATAGTGCAGAGCTCTTGTGTGATGTGTTGTTAGCTTGTTGCAATATTCTTCCTTTTATGGTTTCACAAGTGGTCATTGACTCGTTGGATAGATGACAATGTAGCTGGATTGTAGACATTTCGTTTTTTTAGAATACTTTTAGAATACGTCCGCTAACTTAGAGCGCAGGCAAACGGCCAAGTATTTTCTGTAGGTCCATCTAGGGCGAAGGTACTCTGTGGTTGTGGCAACTGCGCCCTCGAGTAGCAAATCCAGGAAGGTTTTGAAATACATTCCCTGGACCTCTTCAGTCTAACGGAAACCTACGAGGCCAGATGTTTGATATGACGGTCGAAAGGGAGCAGCTGCAAGTGCATTCAAGGGCATTCGTGGGGCATGTTCTAATGGCCCATATTGCCCTATTGTTGCTGTCCGCTGGACCCTTTCTAACATGACATTATGCGTCTGTTCAGAGCTGGCAACCACACCATAGAGTCGCACTTGAGGATTGGTGGTACCATGGCTGTATACATCAACAGGGTCATCTTTGGGTTGAGACTTCACCTCTTGCCGAAGGGGTTTTACAGACGTTGTAGGCTATGCAGGCTTTTTTTGGCCCCGGATTAGAGCAAGAATTTATGCCCTGGAAGATAGGGTGAGGGTATGTCCATCCAACCTGGGGGAGGCCCACATGGTATGCCCAAAAAACTTAAAATATCTCATGCCTTACATATTCTCGTTTGAAGACTATGGAGAAGCACAAAAAATGCCGGAAGAGCACCTTCCACGCACAGATTTTCTAGTCCGCAAAAAAGGTCAGTTGATGAAATGGTGAACATACCGACCAATCACAGTGTTGAATAAGCTTACAAATTACTCTCACATATTTTGTTAACTGGACTAAAACCGTAGAATAGATCGAAAACAAACCAGATATTTATAATCACATAAATATTTGAAAATGATGCGAAGAAAGAATTGATCATCTTCTTGTTATAGACCACATCTTCTTTTGTGGACTACAGAAACCCTTCTGGTCTCTGTCATCCTTTCGGCAGGGGTTTTGGTATACATCATTTTTGTATCCATTAAAACTTAAAACACATACACAAAACATCTAAAGAAGATTTCATCGAATAATCAACCAAAAAGCTTCTGCATTAACTTTTTGAGCTTTTAAATCTCATACGTCACAAAAGCTCAAAAGCTTGAAAGCTTTCATTAGATTTGAATACACGAGAGTGTGAGCTTTTGAGTAAACAAAAGCTTTCTTGAAAATTTGTATTTAAGAGAAATGTAATTTGTATAACTTTAGACAAGTAAAGGTCCGATATAAAAGCTTGGGTTTTGATTTTTGGAACATTCATGGATTTCATGTGAATTTTGTTTCCCTTGTGCGTTGTCCGTTGTGCCACAACAAGTTCTTTCTCCATTCTTTTGCTAAGTGAAATTCTTACCTGATACTGTATAACTGGTAATGCATCTTAGTACACGACTCCGGTGTCCAAAGAGGAACAGACGTTTATATTAGTAAAGCGTGGCTTTCCAGAGGGTGTAAATTAGTGAATCTTTCGATTGTAACCATTCCTGGATACGTCATCCTCTTTTTTTATATTTACATACATATATACTATAGTTGTCCTAATATAAGTAATGAAGCGTTAACGTTAGCACTTTATAATACCTCTGAAGGGAACTTTGGATTTCATCATTGTTGCAAGTGATTTCAACGTTTATAATGTAAATTGGCTAGCTCAGATTACACAAGTAGTTCTGGAAAAGATGCCGCAATAAGATACTCAGGCCTATTCTGAACTCCGCTGGAATTTTCTTACAATCGTATGATACCTATGTAAGAAAATTCATGTGGAGTTCAGAATAGGCCTGACTACCATGCCACAAACCACTCCGAGCGCCTTACATTGGTCGAATTTCGTCAGGAAACGTAGTGTACAGGTGTTGCAAAGAGCTCGACAACAATAAATCCATTAGACCGGACAATATGTATTCCCTATGGCTCTAAGAAAACGCACCTCAGCGTATGTTTTACAGAATACCTCATCCGAAGTATGCACAGTTTTGATGAGTTCGGTCTGGTTGCTTTAGATAACTAAAAGGCTTTAGATAACTGAAGGCTTTGGCTTTTGGATTGCTCGTATCCTGGTCAAAACTCAAAGCTATTAGTGTCGACTTAGTTCTACAGAACTGGAACTGGAACTGGACGATGGCGAATCTAAACTCCGCGACATCTCTACCGCTGTCTCAGTGGGTAACACTATCTATCATCCGTTTTTGTCATTGAGTCTGCTCCAATCCACTTAACAGTTTCGCTGATGACGGTACTCTACGTTACACTTCTGTATTCGATAATTTAAGGCAATATCCTGAATTTATAGTAAGTTCGACTGAATGGAAAAAGGCGCCGAACTTATTACCAAATGTGGAGATCGCAAGAATCGTGCTTAGGTCAACGCTATCAAAACGAAGTGCTGCCTGTTCAATAAAACCTATAACAAGATCCGTTTTACTAGACTGTAGAGAGCTGACCACTGTCATAACTTCTGGAATGTCTTAAGAGATGCCAATTCTTCATTCAATAATTGAGACACCGTTGGAATGTAGTACCTTTTAGAGAAGAGAACTCTGTTACTATTACCACAGAAATAGTGTTACTAAAACACTGCTTCCATCACAATTTTAAACCCGCAACACCAGATAATTGACGTTGGTAGCCTAGGGGTTAGGCGCCCGACTACCATCCATGAAGTCCGTGGTTCGAATCCTCTCCGCTTCATGGTTTCCACTTGTGCCACCTAGATAGCATTTCTTATTTCTTGTCTTCGCTCTTTACAGCAATTCCGTGCTCTTTCTCTTCGATTGCTTGTAAGCAACCAGCGAGAAAGCCATCTCCAGTTCCAATAACGAAGTCAACGAACTGTCGCTGCAGTATTGGATGATAGCCAATGGATAAAAGCACACACAACTATTCGACTGTAGAACAGTCTTTCACTGTCAGTATTTCAGAACTCCAACAACAACCTAGAAAACAAACGTTCAGTTCATGGCCATCTCCTTCAGCATTCTCTTGACTCCTCCTCATAACCTTAAACCTGTTCTATTAGACATTACCTGACGTGACTAAGAGCAGGATGGATTGTCAATAAAGGCTAAGTTTCTGAGCTTAGAACTACACTAACCTTTCATATTCTCTTCTATGGTTCAAACTAAGATTACGAATAGACATTGCACCATGACCTTAACGACATGGCAGACTGGTAGGACAAAGGGTGACTCTTAATCCTGGTTTTTTCACATGAAAAAAACCCTCAAAAAAAAAGATTGAAGAAAAAAGAAATTTCTGTAAAGATAGAAAATGATTCTGAAAGATTCAAGTGGGAAACGTTGAAAGAATCATAATTCTGGGCGGGAATCGAACCCACGACCCCTGGGATGGTCGATAGCACGTCTTACCCCGACTAGCCATTTTGAGGGGCTGCAAATGGGGCCCCTATGAGGCTAGCAACACTGCCGTATGTGGGGCCCATGTGGATTGCCCTATAGGGTCCACAAGGGGTATCTAACGCCTTGTCCAAATAAGGAATACCGAGTGGAAAAAAGAGCCTGAAAAATTTCGAGCATTTCGGCTGGACATGTGAGTGAGTAATAACTGCGACGGTGTCGAAAGCTTTATATTTTTGAACGCGAGTGTCATTTTTCCGAACGGTCCCCCAACTGAGTACTCATCACGTCCAATGCTGCTTGACCTCCGAAATCGAACGAGAACCGGTGTACGGAGTATGGTAAATTACAACTATCATGGTTAGTAACATAATTGTCTGAAATATGAAGCAAGGCAACAACAAAAACTAAAGCTTTGTATAAGTGAAACTAAAGCTTAAGCTTAAAGTTTTTTGAAAGCTTTTAAAATACGTAAAACTAAAGTTTAAGCTTAAATCTTTTTTAAAAAGCTTTCCAAATACGTAAAGCAGATGCTGGGATTACCACATTTGATTTGTAATGTAATGCCCCTCATTTGCGAAATGAGGCCCACAAGCTGCATGAGGCGTGTCCTCTTTAACACAAATTCTTTCTTTTCTAACTTAAACATTTTTTTTTATTAGAAAACTAAATTATAATAATATTTTATTCTCTTTCATTCCAGATATCCCGGCAAAGTATTGATGCATGCAAAGACTACTTTAGAGATGATCTAATAAAAGCCGATTGGGCACTTATGGTTGAACTTAAGAAACTTTTTGAAATTTTGTAGCTGCCTGAATTTATTGTTTATTATTAAATCATGGCAACAAAAAAACAAAGGAAAACATTTTTTAACGCTCCCACATCCTACCAACATAAAAAAAACAAAAAAAAAAACAAAATATTGTGTAAAAGAAAAAGAAAAAAACCGAGCTAAAAACGTCAAAAATCTGTCAAAAAAAAATTTCATTTTCTTCCAGTCCAACGACGACTTAAGTCCATTTATACTAATACTTACGCAAACTTAGTTAATTTCTATTATTATAAACTTTTTTTTTCTTTTTTTTTTTAATTTAGACGAAATAAAATAATCATTTGGAATTATTTTATTTCTTAGAACATTTTCTTTTTAAATTAAGATTTTTTTTTTGCCGATCCGAAGTCTCGATATTATGTTGAACGAGGATAAAGAGAAAAAAAAACAATAATAATAAATAAAAAATAAATAAAAAACAAAAAAAAATTATTTAAACAATTTATTGTGAATTTTTAGCTTAAAAGGAAATTTTCTAGCGAAATATTTTAATATTTTTATTGTGAAATTTTTTGATTGTATTGAAACACACACAAAAAAAAACAAAAAAAAACTCATTTCTAGATGTGTTCTCTGTGCAAGGATCTTCTTTTTGTAAATAATATTGCGTTTATTAAAAAAAAAGAACAAAAGTAAACGAAAAGACTTTTATAAAGGAGTCAAAAAAGGAAGTGGAATTTTTATTAAGTCATAAAAAAAACTATTTTTTTTATATTTTAAATATTGCTGTATCCCCATTTATTGTGTCACATTCTTTTTTGATGTTTTATGCGAATAAAATATTTTTGAAATATATTAGTGAATTGTTTTATCAAAAACTAGTAAAAAACCCGCGTGCGTTGCAACGCCTTTAAATAAAAACAGTTTATGTGTGCACTGTCTGCGGTAGGAAAAAAGTATAATGAAAACAACAAAAAATGATTTTGTTTACCATTTAGAGTTACCTATAAAAAATATTATAATATTTCGTCTCGAGCGTTCTCGGATTCGTCAGGGATTAATTGGAACAATTTATTTCTTTTTAACAACTTTAATTTCGAAACCAAACTTCTTGCACACATGTGTTCCTCCTTCCTGTTCTTGGCGGTTTAGTTAGAACAGCCGTACTATATTGAGATGTTATACTGCATTATGTATGTATTCATGTAGGTGCCTCTGAACATGAAACTTCTCGGTGAATTGGAATTTTAACTTTCTCTTTTCGTTTAGCCGTTACACTGCCCCCTTCTTAAACTTCATGGCAATAGAGGAAATTACCAGAATACACTATGGTCAATATTCTTCCATTTGGAGCTAGGATGTGAAGATTTTTCGATTTACCAACTCTTGAACAACCTGCATACAGCTGACCGGGAAATGACACTTATTTGGCAAAATTCGTCGACCAGATTGGCCCCGAAATTTAAAATTTATAAGTTTTGATTATAAATTCTTTATTTGTTACCTTAAAATCCCCCAGATACCGATTTTCATTGGAATCGGAATACAATTGGCAAACTCATCGGCCATATTGGTGCGGCCATTTTGAATTTATATGCTTTGATCATACCTTCGTTATTTGCAACCTTGAAAACCCCTAGATATCCACTTTCATTGGAATCGGAATACAATTGGAAAAATTCGTCCGCCATATTGGCGCGGCCATTTTGAATTTATAAGTTCTGATCATAAATTCGTTATTTGCTACCTCAAAAAACTCCAGATACTGATTTTCAGTGGAATCGGAACACAATTGGCAAATTCGTCGGCCATATTGGAGCGGCCATTTTGAATTTACAAGTTTTAATCATAAATTAGTTATTTCCAACCTTAAAAACCCCTAGATAACCACTTTCATTGAAATCAGAATACAATTGGAAAATTTCGTCCGCGGCCATTTTGAATTTATAAGTTCGGATCATAAATTCGTTATTTGCTACCTTAAAACCCCCCAGATACAGATTTTCATGGAAATCGGAACACAATTGGCAAATTTGGGTGGCCATTTTGAATTTCACTCATATTTCGGTGGCCATTTTGAATTAATATGTTCTGATCAAACATTCGTTATTTTCTACCTCAAAAAACCCCAGATACCGATTTTCATTGGAATCGGAACACGATTGGCAAATTCGTCGACCATATTGACGCGGCCATTTTGAATTTCTAAATTTTGACCACAAATTCGTTATTAGATACCTTAGCCATTTTTCAGCGGCCATTTTCAATTTCGAAAATCGGGCTTCGAGGTGTTTCATGGGAGACCTCAACGGACCTTCGTGCAAAATTTCGATGCTCTGCGATGACTGGTGCGCCCGCTATAGCGCACACACGCATACATACATTACATACATACATACATATGTACATAATTACATACAGAAACTTTCTTTTATTAATATAGATGATAAAAATAGTAATACCATGCCTGGTGGTCATGTTCAAGAGCTCCGTGTGTTTTAGTGCCATCCCCATGAGCTGAAGGTGGGTGAGAGTGTTCTTCATCCGAACGACGGGAAAAAGAGGCCACGAATCCGTCAGGGGTAGATTCACTGAGACAGCTTTGTACGAGGTGGTGGGAACTATCGGAAGGACCTTTAATTACACACAATACAACTTTGACAACCTTCTTATGGCTCCTCTACACGTTGGCCAATGTGTGTGCCAATGGTTGTGGCAAAATGGCCCAACGTGTGGACGCGCCGGCCATAACTCTGCCACAACCCTTTCATCATACCACACGAATCTCGCGCCAACGCAACGTATTGGTCAAAAAACCACATCACACGGATCTCGCGCCAACGTGTTGGCCATCACTCCCCATCATTCCAACACATACCAACGTGAGCCAAAACCCCCGCTCTACACGATGGCCAAGGTATTGGCGGCAAACATATTGGCCAACGTGTAGAGGAGCCATTAGACATGGACTTTAACAACGTAAGTATCAAATGCAAGAAGTTCTCATATCCGTAAACGTAGAAGCAAGCATTGGGCAATGTCGGGTGGTTATGTTGAGTACGTGAGCTGTTTGAGCTCATTTGGGACTAAGATGGTGTAACCAAATACGCCAACCGAGGTATATACACCACAAGCAGGAGTGGTCTCCCCATACTGTGGTTAGTAACGATAAATAACATACTACAAAATCTAAATAGAAGTGGAGCTAAGTTTCAAAAATCAAACTTACGCTATGTTTTAGTATATCCAATAACGAACAAAACATGTCCAAAAAACTTTTCGCCTATAAGCCTTCGTTAAGAGGTATTTATCAAGAAAGGTCAAAAAATAGGGAATTTACTGTGAATTTTTCAGTTTTTGGGCTCCCATAAATTTTCCAGGCGTTTTCATGTTTGCGCACCGCCTAGGTATTGTCGGGGATGTCATTTCTGACCAATTCCACCAAAAAAGTCCGTTACATCACGCCAAAACCACTGGAAATGCTCCAGCGCCTGGACTAGTTGAATTTTACTAAAAACTAGTTGGGTTGTGGGTTTTACTTGACCCTTTCGGTCCAAACGATCAACTTCCCTGTATGATGAATGCTGAATAAAGGGGGCTCAACCGAATGATAAGAAATATTTTTCAGAGCATGCTTTCGTTCATATAAGACGATATCATTTTTGGTTTGAGCGATATCGTGCAGATACAAAAATAACGTACGTCGCTTAAACAAAAAAACGGCTCGACCGAATTTTATGAAAATCTATTCAGATCATATTTCCGTTAATATGCTTCGATCAACTGCGATATGCTTATGCTTAAAATACTATTGGGACCTTGAAAAATGAAAATACCTTGAAAATTACGATTTCCATTTTCGGACCGATTACAATAACTTCCCTATAAACTGGGAAGTTAAACACGCCACGACTTTCTTCCCAAACCCAATAATAATTGGGTTGAGGATTTTCTTTTTTGCCCTGTAAGTCAAGGTAGTATTGGACAGCGTCAAACCCAAACCTCACAACATATTTGCCAGTGTCCCTCAGGGATCAATTTTATAACCCACTCTTTTCATAATTTATATAAATGACCCTATTCTCAATCGTTTCTTCACTTCACAACTTTGGCTATGATGGGTTTCGTCAGGTGCCTGTGACAGTGTAAGACAAACACGCGTAAAACCTTGCCTACATAATCGATAGGTTATGTCCAATTCAATCGATAGGAACATCGAACTCATTTTTGTTTGGGCCATACGAATTGTGTCGTATTCAGAACCACCAAAAAGTTGTACTGTCGCCAGCCTCAGTAGCCTAGGGGTTGAGACGCCCAACTACCATCCCAGAGGTCCGTGGTTCGATTCCATCCCGCGGCATGGTCCTGCGTCTTTTCACTTATGCGACCTAGAAACATTCCTTCTTTTTACTGTTCGCTCTTTACAGAAATTACTTGGATTAATTTTATACGCTAGTGACGCTATTAAGGTTGGTTTAACACCACCACACTAACACCACAAGTGATCAGGGGTGCGGAGCATAATATTTGTGGGTGGGGAGCACGTGAGAGGATAACCGTCAAAATGTAAAAAGTTGATCGGCCAATTTATTTACCAGCTGTCTGTTGAGTTATATGGTTTTAAATTTTTTGGTTATGGGACCAGCATTTTAGGGAAGGTACAGATAGGCCCCTTTGAGGCCAGCCTCACTTCCTCATATTCCCTATAAAGGCGTATGGAATGCCCTATAAGGCCCACTAAGTGCATCTAACGCCTTGCCTCATTCGCGCCCCTTGAGGAAAAATCAATGCTACCCGAACCCGAATGGAAAAAAGAAGCCGAAAAATTTGAGAAATTCGGCGTGAAAATGTGAATAGTAACTACGCCGGTTTCGAAAGCTTTATATTTTTAAACGGGAGTGTCGTTTTACCCCAACTGAGTACTAAACACGTCCAATGCTGCTTGACCTCTGAAATCGAACTAGAACCGGTCTATTTAGTATGCTTCACGTTCATCAACATAATTGCCTGAAATATGCAACAATATAAACTAAAGCTTTGTATGAGTAAAACGAAAGCTTAAGCTTAAAGCATTTTGAAATGCTTTCCGAATAGGTACGTAAGGCAGAAGTTGGGATTGCATTTGTAGTGAGGTATGCCTCATAGGGCCTTTATGAGAAACTGATAGGGCTTACCTCACTTCAGTATCGCTGATTTTTCTTTGTATGATGCTCAAGAGGAGTCTAAGGAGAAAGCCCTCTTTTGGCCTCTCCCTTATTTGCACAGGGATTCTCATAGGGAACCTACGGGGAAATCCCTCTTTCGGCATGCCCCGGAAGCAATCCTTTTTATACGCTTTATATTAGCTTCACTTGTATATATGTAGACAAATCTTGCAACTTGATTTTCGCCCACTTGCATATAACCGATCAACTTCAAATTTTGCACATATGTATAGCTCGCGTGACAATGCAATCTGACCATTTTGTGAAATAATCAAGATGGCGGCCGAATTTCGCTATAGTGCTCCCCGACCCCCGACATGGGTGTCATATGAAAGGGTATGAAAAATAGAATACAATTAGCCTTATGGCGTCATTCTACATTTAAAATGGCGGCCAACACAAAATGGCCGATTAGCTTTTTCTTTTTAACCCACTTAAAATGGGTATCAAATGAAAGGATATGACAAGTCGAATACTGTAATCTGTGTGGCGTCATTACAAATTCAAAATGGCGGCCGGCACAAAATGGCGGACTACCTTTTTCTTTACAACACCCTCGATATGGGTATCAAATGAAAGAGTATGACGAGTATAATACATTAAGCCGTGTGACGTCATTTTAAACCTAATATGGCGACTACCACAAAACGGAAGAAGACAAGCCTAAAAAGTAAAAAATTAAAAATGTATAGTTTAGCAAAACTAAAAAATACGCTTTCATTTTAAAATGAGCTGAAAAATATTGCAGTAAAAAGCCAGAAATGCTTAAGTGCAAATTCGATGATTTTAGTTTACTGTATTTTTGCAATTGTGTTCCCCGAACCCCCGACATGGGTCACAAGTGAAAGGATACGACAAGTAGAATACCATTTGCTGTGTGGCTACATTCCAAATTCAAAATCGCGGCCAGCACAAAATAGCGGATTACCTTTTTTTACAGCGCCCTGCTATGGGTACCAAATGAAAGTGTATGACGAGTACGTAACAGTAAGCAGTGTAACGTAGTTTTACATCTAATATGCCGGCCACAACAAAATGGCGGAAGATATATGATAGGCTAAAAAGTAGAAAATAAAAATATATAGCTTAAAAAAACTAAAAAATACGCTTTTATTTTAAAATGAACTAAAAAGAAAAAAATAATTTTGAAGCTTTTATTGCTCCAGCCAGTATAGGGAACAACCTACCTTTCGAAATCAGGCAAATAACTAAATTAATGAAGTTATTGGTAAAAATCTATATATATAAAAATGTTGGTTTGTAATGCGACACTAAAACTCAAAAACTAGACGGCCGATTGAGCTGAAACTTTCACAGATTGTGCGTTTTGACTAAATCTCGGTAAACCGCATGGCGCAAATACGCTCCGGTAGATGGCGCCCAAGGAAAATAGAAAAAAGGTAATTACAGAGAAAATTTTGTTACAAAAGAAAAAAAGAAGCGAAACGCGCCCTCGCAAAACAAACAGTTCTTAAAGTTGCAAATAACGAATTTGTGATCAGGACTTATAAATTCAAAATGGCCGCGCCAATATGGCCGACGAATTTGCCAATTGTGTTCCGATTCCAATGAAAATCGATATCTGAGGTTTTTTAAGCTAGCAAATAACGAATTTATGACCAGAACTTATAAATTCAAAATGGCCGCGCCAATATGGCCGACGAATTTGCCTAATAGTTTCACATTTTGTTATTTGGAATCAAAAATACCAAAAAATTGCCTTTTTTGCAAACTCTCCTACTGTTTATTAAAATTCATATCAACTGATTACTCCTATTGGCTTATGGTCCCAGCTAGTTGTAAATATAACTTACTTAAATGTTAAAAAACGTGGGCCGCTAACGAAAAGCTCCAGTGTTAATAAAATGTAGGTAAAGAGAGTTCTTAATATAATATATTTATTTTTGGTATGAAAATACTTCCTTGTGCCCTCCAACGTTCTGGGTTATTAGGTGTACACGAAATATTTTGGGTGTGCATTTCCCCACCCAAAGCGAAAGTATGTGTGCACTTTTCCTTCCATCCCCACGCGCTCCGCCGCCCCTGGAAGTGATCATAGGTCGGTCAGATGATCATAGGCCTTCCGCACACTTGTCCATAACATCAAAACAAAAACCGGTTTTCTAGGCAAGGGGTCGCAGGGAAGACAGTTTTTCTTCAATCATTTTCCATCATTTGTTCACCCAAACATTTTCTGGTTTCACCGTCCATTACACTAACACAAGCATGTTTTCGTTCTCGGCAAAGCTGCTTCGCTGTGCTTGCACCCCACACTACTCCATAGGCATTACAATCGTTACACGAAAATGATGGAGAAAAGTGAGTTCCGAGTGTATTATTGAACTAATATTAAAACCGGTTTGAAATTATGGACAAGTCTGCGAAGGGCCATAGAGTATACTCGTATGTTATGCATCCGTCTAATCCACTACCAAGTCTGAGTTATCCAGGATGCCATATGGTATTTTATTTTTGGGACAACTTTATTTATTTTTTTGGGACAACCAATGCCCAATTATTGGCTCTTGAATTATAGTTGGACAAACATCAAAATAATTGTTACGATTTAATAACTTGGACCGGAATGCTTGTTCTTTAACACATGTCATCATCGCCATGTCTTATAAAAATTTAAGTGCTTCTCCTTAATAATTCAAGTATCTACATAAAATTTTGTCATACGCTTACATTTAAGGTTGTACAATAAAAAAGAATTTTTTTATTGGAACTAAAAGTTCATTCGAACCATAAAAAATGCCATAAAACATTTCCTATTTCCTTCATAAGTTTCCACCACAAACTTTTTCCTTTCGCGTTAAATTGAAAAATATCTCGAATATGCACAAAACATTTTATACAAAAGCCAGCGACATCTGTGATGGATGATTTTTGGACTGAAAACCTCACAAATGTTGATATTGTGCAAAATTTTTAGGACAGAAATAAAAATTGGGACAAAATCTCAAAATTTTAGTGCGGCATTCAGTTCAACTCCTATTCATACGCTTAATCAATTCATGTGGACATAGAAAGTCTCTAAAACACCCTCATTTAAGGACCTTCAGCATTTTCATGGAGTGAACTTTTCACCTAGCCCAGGTCCAGATTGGATTCAATTTAAGAAAATTTCATTCATGAAACCCCAAAAATCCATGAACGAGCTTCGTTTTGAGAAATTTTAATTCGGGATAAAGTGTTGAACGTTCTTTGCCACACTGCCCCACTCCACCTAACCAGGACCTTCTTAAACCCCCATCCCCACCACAAAGCACCCTATTCAACTATATACATTCGTGAGGGGAGCCAGAGCATAACCCAGAGTGAATTGAAAGCATTGCTGCCGAGGGATGTTGACCTATATTTCTTGCGCACTCATACCCCAGCAGCTGTACATGGGTCCTGCCCCGAAGTATATAGGATTAGATGGTTTCCATTCATGCTCCGGAAATCAATAAAGGATCCTTGCCCCGATACGTTATAAAACAGCGCGTCAAGGCCCTTCTACTCCTGCAACTCGATGACGTCCTGAGTCCGTGTACTGCTTCAAAATTGCGCTGCGCCAGCTCCGAAACTGGGTCATTCCCGTTTCAATGAACTCTGCCAGTTGACTAGGTTCTGGACTGAACCAGTTCTTTTTTGGGCTGGTGGGGTTCAGGATAGTCATGGAGAGGGGTAGCAGCACGGCTGAGGGTATCACGGATTGTGGTGGTTAGCACCCAGCGCTGCCCGGAAGCATGAATGACGCAATTGCCATGAATGAACTGCATTAGACCATTTTCAAAACGAGCTCCTTACATGCCTTTTGTATGTACATGCAAATTTCAATTAGTGGTGGGGGTGGGGGGCTGGGCATATTGGAAGCAATTACGGTTATAACTATGGTTCTCGTGTGCGATGCGGTCGAGGTTTTAAGGTAATTGAGAGCAAAAATTTCCAAGAGGAGCAAATTGAAGGATGAAAGGTCGACTCGAAATCGTAATTGAAAGGTTGTGGGGCAACCACTAATTTTGCAGTGGCATAGAATTTCATTTCAAATTCGCTTGATTAGAAGCCTTTAATGAATGGAAACTCCTTTTGTATATTTTGAGAGGATGGTGGTGCTGGAATTGAAATTTTCTTAAAATATCTTAAGGATTTTCCATCATTCACAATGGAAAATTGTTTTATATACTTGAAAGTGTGAAGAGTGGAGTAGCACAAGGCTGTTTTTTATCACCTTTACTATTATTCAATGATTTTCTCTTATTATTTGAATTTTGATGTTGAGATTTTAGAGTTAGTCGTAAGTAAACCAATAGCTGACAAAAAAGTGATAGGTCAAGGCCGAGGAGTTTAGTCTAGCTAGAGTATAAGAAGGTATGGGCACCAAATGAGTAACACTACAAAAAACGAAACCAACTCCTGTTTGATCGACGAAATTATTGTTCTGTTTCTCTGAGGAGGACAGGTTTGATTGAGCCTCATTAGTCCGGGGAAATTAGCATTTAAAGGATACAAAACTCGGAAATGGCTGAAAATTGGACCACAGCTTCCTTGGGACTTTTTAAGAAAACAATTTCGGAATCAAAAAAAACAAAATGGCCGCCGGAAATATAGCGGTTTTCCGGTGTTTTCCTTGTATCTCAGTTTCTATAGGTCGTACAATCCCGTACAAAGGCCCAAAATGTTGACAATGAAATTCTCTACAACTTTTGTTTTTACAAAGATGTTGACCCGATTAACCCTTTCAAAGTTATTCAAGGTCAAAGTTTCCAAAAATCACTTTTTGGCGAAAACATCACTCAAAAGCTGGTTTTTTCGAAAAAAATTTTTGATCAGTCATTACGAAAGCTTATTGCCTACAAAAAAGCTTCCTGTCATTTTTTCGAAAACTTAACCCTTTCGAAGTTATTCAAGGTCAAATTTTCCAAAAATCACCAAACAAAAAAAAAATCATTATTGATTTTTGCAAAATTTTTCGAAAAGTTTTCGAAAAAATGGCAAGGGAGTCATTAGGGTAGGCAATAATCTTTTGTATAAATAGAACAAAAAAAATTTCTCAATAATCAGTTTTTGAGTCATTTTTTGACCAAAAACCGATTTTTTGAAACTTTGACCTTGAATAACTTCGAAAGGGTTAAGTTTTCGAAAAAATGACAAAAGGCTTTTTTGTAGGCAATAAGCTTTCGTATTGACTGATCAAAAATTTTTTTCGAAAAAACCAGCTTTAGAGTGATGTTTTCGCCAAAAAGTGATTTTTGGAAACTTTGACCTTGAATAACTTCGAAAGGGTTAATCAGTTCAAGATCTTTGTAAGAACAAAAGTTGTAGAGAATTTCATTGTCAACATTTAGGGCCTTTGTGCGGGATTGTACGACCTATAGAAACCGAGATACAAGGAAAACACCGGAAAACCGCTATATTTCCGGCGGCCATTTTGTTTTTTTTGTGATTCCGAAATTGTTTTCTTAAAAAGTCCCAAGGAAGCTGTGGTCCAATTTTAAGCCATTTCCGAATTTTGTCTCCTTTCGTGCGTTTTTTTTTGCTAATTTCCCCGGACTAATAGTTGAAACGACTGTTTTACTAACAAAAAACCAAACAAAATCGACTGTACTCGTGCGTCTCAAACCGCCCGGTTACAAAAAAATTTAAAAATAAGACTCGCTCGTTTTAAGCCTGAAACACTGACGTACAGCGTCAAAATGCCTGCAAGGCACCCGAAACAGGCACGGTATGTCTGAGTAAAAATGCTACTTTTCAAAATGCAGCCCGCTACAGGTACGTACCAATAGTCAAACGAAGCTCGATACGCTCGCACTTTTTCTAGACTAAAGGGAGCAAATTTGGAGCTTTAGGAAGCTGTATGGGACGAAGAAAACGAGCAATTATCTTGGTCTAGATAAAGGGTGCCATTAGCATACTCTTTAGACCGGTTCTCGATTGATTGCGTAGGTCAAGCAGCCCTGGACGTGGTTAGTACTTAGTTGGGGGACCGCTTGGTAAAACGACACTAGGGTTTGGAATGGTTGATTACGAATACATTCATATTTGCAACAGAGGCGTGCATTCCTCTGGCGGTCGCATCTTTAGATTTTCATGCCTGTAGCGGGAGCGTGTATGAAAGTGTGGCAGGCGCATTTATTCGCTTTCCAAAAAATTAAATTATTTTTACTCAGGTTGAAAGACAACACCTTTCCTATTATTTAATTAGGGCCGTTTTCTTTTAATTTCCTGACGGAATCTATCTAGTTGTCCACAGTAGATTTGAGAATCAATCGTTTGCCCAATATAGTCCCAG
Organism: Thereva nobilitata; assembly: GCA_963855945.1. NCBI lineage: Eukaryota > Metazoa > Arthropoda > Insecta > Diptera > Therevidae > Thereva > Thereva nobilitata. The sequence goes on along the minus strand of OY979696.1, from coordinate 15,433,337 downwards.
CAAACACACAGCATCCCCTTTCTCGACGTCAACTCTGGCTTCGCGATCGCTTGTGACGACTCACCCTCCTTGACTACGATCTTTGAAGCTTCCACACGTGACCCATTTTTCCTCACCGGTTATGAAACGTTACAAAAAAGGGTCGACTCATCCTCCTCAAGGTTACGCCTGCAAGTGGGGTCCTTCGCCCTTTATATCCTCCAAAAGTGGCAATTCAGCTTTGTGTAAATGGTTAAAAATAGTTTTGTGGTTAATGTCTCGGTCCATGCCTTTGTTGACACTGCTGCCCTTTCTTGCAAGAGTTTTTCAAGAATTTCATTCGATTTTTCAGTGTTTGAACGACCGTGACTCATCTTTCACATGAAAATTGGCAGCACCAGCTCCAAATCATCTAAGGGGAACAGTCCTATCATCCAGGAGAGCCGGGACCCTAAAAAGAAGAAAAGGGGCGCCGCAAGGGCCCTCCAATCGAGACAACAAGCAGACCCAAACAGCCGCTGTCATGCCCTAAGTGTGTGGACTCGTTAGAGGGCCAGAGCAAGAACCTTCCTTGAACTTCTTCCGAACAGGCCGAAGACAGGTTTGTGGTCAGAAACACAGGAAGCTCGAACAGTCAACTATAAACGACAAGCTACTGAGCAGACAGCTGAACCTGTTCTAGTGGTCTAGCCTACAAGGGTCGCAGGGTTTTTCCTTTTGTCCTAATAATATTGCAAGGTATACAGAAGCTTTTCATTATTTTTCGCCATTTTCAAACGTAACAACTTGTCAACCACTACCCCAATTTCAATATGGTAATTCCCCTATGAGAAGAGAATTTTGTGCAATAAGGTATACCCTGACACCTGATAACGATCTTAGTCAACATAAGGCGAAATATGGTTTTCACTTGGTTTGAGATTATATTGATAAGAGGATATACATGAAGGTCACGAATACTACAAAACTATTTGTGTCGGGACCGGTGTCACAACTCGTGGTGTAAACAGAACCGAGTCTTAGGTCCATATACATTAACGGAAGCTAACCCTTATTGTAATATTATCAGAAATATCAACCAAGATTATCTCTGACAAAATCTAGGGCTGAGGCTACCTTCCCTATTCTAAATTGTGACCAGTCATAAGTCACAAGCTTTTGGGACTCGTGCTTGTCATAGATAGTTTGTGACTATTCTTGTGAGTATTCAGCTGTTTTGATATTCTAAGCACCTAGTCACAAGAAAAATCACAAAAACTCACCTGTAATGATGAATTTTTATTCGTGTAAAAAGATAAAGATAATATTCTGCGCGACAACGTAGCCAACGGACGCCAGAAACTATTGATGCAATGAGGCAGAGTGTATATGAACGTCTGAGCACCTTTCGTAGACGGTGTCTGGCTATCGAGTGTGTGAGAATGTAATGAACAATGCTAGAAACCCTGCTCTTTATATGTATATGCTCTTGTGACCTGATATTTATACAGCTAGGCATTGTGAATGTTTGCAGATTGTCAAAATTGTGAATGCAAAATTAGAATAGCAAATTGTCTTAAGTTGAGACACACTTGGGATTGCGTTGTGACTTGTGTCTGCCTTGTGACTTGTGATTTTGTTGTGACTTGTGACTGATTTTAAAATAGAGGTATTAGAAATGATTTTACACCTCGTTTGCCATGTGTTAAATTTCGAAATCCTTAAACGAGCAAAATGTCAATCAATTAGCCATTGCCTAACCTAAAAATACTCATTGGAATTTGGTGTTTAAGCATTTGAAACATACCTCCGATTGCGGCTAAAGATAATAATAATAATAGAGTAAATCCTTCTAACGCAGAAGGTGCACTTCTCAGCTGGGCCAAGAAAAATTTATCAACTCAGCGCAAAAAGCAAGTTAAAAAAAACAACAAACTTGACTTTTGGTTCAAGATAATCCTCGATGATGTTTACGGCCCTTAATGTTACGCCTCCTGAAACGAATCGATTCCTGTCAACAAATGGAGGGATGCTGCGACACGCTGGAAAAAGCTAGTTGGCTGAAATGGAAGGTACGCTCTTACCTAAACCTTATACAACAGACACTCCAATTTTGAAGTAGACATTTAGGTGTTTCGTCTGTTAACTTTTGGAAATCAGTGATTTTGTTGTAATCGAAAAACTCCTAATATTTTTATGAAAAGCCTAAACATGGCTAGGAATCACGTCACAATATTGTTTATGGAAATCCTTAATCATATCAAAACTTTTATGTTAGAAACGCCATCCTCTTCCGGGATACATAGTAGCACTAAAAATAGCCGTTTTTCACAAGGATTTCTGTTTTGAAAAGCTTTGTGTGAGCACTTTCAAAAGGAACAAAAAAAATCTACGTCAAATAGAATTTTTTGCGACATCTCAAACATTTTTAATCTGCAAATAGCATGTGCTGAAGACTTCATCAAACATCATTATAGCTGCTAAATATGAAAAAAATGTCACTATACAATTTAAATAAAATAAACCTGCCGAAAGCAAAATGCTCTCGGGATAAAAGGAGATCTCCTTCATATCTCCAAAACACCTTCGCACCTTCACCCGACTCATAAGCACACACACACGGGATTTAAAAATAAAACACAAAGCCAGCTCCAAGGCTAGAGGTAGGAGCCGTCGTCGTCGTCGCCACTCGAAAAGGTCCGCTCCACTACTTGAAAACTACAAATTCCGTGACATTTGCACGAAATGCTTTAATTCTATTCTCGCCTTTAGTTGGGACCGAAGAGAGCACACACCAACAAAAGCGAAATATTAAAAGATTCTGAAGAACGCGCCTCGAAAGTCCTTCGTGCAAAAAAATAAGGATTTAGAATGAAGAGCCGAGATGTCGCTGCCAGGCCGAGCGCACACGTGTCCCCCATCCACGGGCGGGATTAAGTGGAAACAATAACGATGAATGGAGAACTCCAAAACTATGCCCGCGCCGGAAGGCATAGCCGGGACCTGGGGCTGGCGATGGCGGTACATTTCCATTCAGCAGGACCTCATCCATCTCATTAACCCAGATTTTTTGGTTCGAGGCAATCCGACAATAGTCCTTCTTCCTGCTGCTGCCATGACTGGATGGATGGACCGTCAGTCGGGCGGAAAACGTTGATCGTGTTTCAGCATTAAGACGCCGTCTTAGCTCAACTGTGCAATCGCTGTGCGCTGTGCATAGTGTGTGCTGCGTGACTCCAGATTTCAATTACGTGGACATAATAGACAGGATGTGCCGTACTAGTTGCTCCGCGTTAGCTGGAGAGAGGCCCACGGAAGATTCCCAGTGCCCCATTCATATGCAGATGCGCCTTCGCCCATTCTTTACGTGCTGCGAGTCGTGATGGGTTATAATTGTTTCGGATTTGCAATTTTTGTGCTCGCATTCAATTTTCGACTTGGGTTTTTCCTTTGTTCTTAGTGGAAATGCATATTTATAGAAGTCCGATGTAGATGAGGTTTTAGCCAGTTGCGATGGACTTAGAAAAAAATGTATTTGTGCTGTGGAATCTCCTAGTGCATTTGCATTTATACTTAAAGCTTAGATCTTAAAAATCCCCTCGAGTCATGAAACAAGTCTTCCTTCCAGCATTAATAGCGCAAGGGAAAATCGGTGGACACCGCGCAGCACAAAGTAGTGCTACCGATGAATACTCTCTAGAATACAAACAGTTTACCGTGACCAACAGTCTGGACAGAAGACGCTTTCAACAACCTCAGCACAGAGGCCGAAGTGGCCTTGGTGGATTTCGCCATACACAATAGTACAAGACAGTGAACCCTTCGCATCTTCCCTCGACAACTAGAATCATCCCCAGCAGCTAAGGCAATAGTAGAGTGGGACGGACCGAAGCACACCTCAGCAAGGGATCATCCCTCAGCTGCTATGGCTAAGGAAAGGACATTAGAAAAACGGCAGGGTAAATACCATGATCCCGAAAATTTCTTTCCACAACAGCGAGATTATGGAGATTACTCTTGGAAAGTGGTCCAACCATTGTAGACTATCCATTTACCCGGAAAAGACAGAACTGATACTTTTCCCCAATAGAACAAAAATGCTCGTTTCTGTCTATCTACAATTCGGCTTATAAACATCAACCAGGATTTTCAATATCTCGGATCAAGGATTATCCTTACCGGCAATCCGTAATATTTTAAAAACACTTAAACTTCAAGTTGTAGAGTAAAATATGAGAATTTTTAAGTTGGCAATGGTTTTCTAAGAATCCAGACTTTCACTCTCCTTTTCGCATATATATCTATCACTCCTACTTAAAATTCAATGGAAGATTAAAGTTAGCGTAAATCTCACTCCAACATTGAATACGCTTGCTTATATGCAAAGTAAGAGCCTTCCAAGCCACTCCGCACATGACAATGACAAATGGGTTTGATGTAAAATATATATCTTACCCCGAGTCCTGGATTTTAATCGGGGGAATGTAGGTTGGTGTTTATGATAAAATTACTAATAAGGATTATCCTAGTTGTTATTAACGGCCCTAAATTTACGAACACTGAGCCTATGCTAATCATCTAAGTACTTAAGTCAAATTTCTAAGATGGATTTGAGGGTCGTCATCAAAAAGAGGACAGAAAGGCCAGAAAAGTTTTTTATTCCAGTAAGTATACTTTCGGCAAGATAGCGGGTTTGAAGACTTACATATTGCACTGACTTTATACACCGGTAATAAAACTAGTCCTAGCAGGTGCGAAGAAGGCCAGTATAACTTTCTATGCCAGTAAGTAGGCCGTCAGTAAGGGATCCGGCTTAAAGCACAGATGGCGCGCATGGTCTACACCGGTTGATAAGACCAATGCTGACATACAGTTCTGCAGTTCTGTTCTTGTAGCCAATACCAAGACCTGCATCGGAGTAACGAAATTTTAATACTAGTTGGGATGTGGTTTTGACCCTTTCGGTCCACAAGATCAACTTCCCATTATTATGAATGTGGAATATTATCAATGGATATTTTAATAATAAACAATAACCAATTTACAGGGTCTATCACGAACAGTGACAAAGCTGTGTATAGGCTATGGCTAGACGAACAAAAAATCGTATGGGTGGGGGAGGGGAAATCGTAACGGTTTAGCCGCTACGGGCGGCGTTTTGAAGTTTTTTTTAGAGTTTTACATATCACCCTGTATTTTTGTAACCCTATGACCTATTATCATGAATAAAGTACGCAGAATACTCCCACCTATCCAAAACTGTCAAAATCAAGGTTCTATCCTATCAACTAGAGAGCAATGAGTCGTCAAAGTCAAAACTTTGGTTTTTTTCACTAAAATTTCAACTAAAACCACCTTTTTCTCCAAAAAATACTTACTTAACTGATATTTTTTTTGCAAAATTCGAAAGCTTGGACAATTCTCTATAAATAATGTCTCGCCAATTTTTATGCTACGGCATTGACTTTTGAAGTTATTAGCAAGTTTGATGTTGAAATTGGCCTTATTTGGTGCTTATTTGGTACTTTAGGTGAAAAAGTACTAAAAAAGCACGAAATAGAACCAATTTTAGCATTAAAATTGCTTATAACTCCAAAAATAAAAGTCATAGGATAAAAATTGTCCGGAAATTATTCACAGGAAATTGTCCAAGTATTTTTTGGAGAAAAATGTGGTTTTAGTTGAAATTTTAGTGAAAAATATAGTTTAAAAAAACTAAAAAATACGCTTTTATTTTAAAATGAACTAAAAAGGAAAAAATAATTTTGAATGTAAAGTTTTTATTGCTTCAGCCAGTATATGGAAACAACCTACCTTTCGAAATGTAAGTCATCGGATTGACCCGTGGATAATGGGGTCTACTGTTACTTGTGTTGCTCGTTGTCGAAGTACAATGGTGCCACCTACATCTTTTTTTGAGAAACCCAAGTTGAACGAGTGTTTGATAGAGGAAAAACCATAAAAGAAGACAACGAGCTTTCCATTAGCTCTGGTTGTTCGAGTGAAAAAGCTGCGCTTTCAAACAACCAGAACGAATGGGACACTCGTTGTCTTCTTTTATGGTTTTTACTCTAAATCTCGCCTAGATAGAATGGTTTGCGATGGTCCGCTTTCTGAAATTTTCATTTTTCTTCAAATATATGCTGTTTGATTGAAATAAAATTCCATCACACGATTGAACAGTTTTCCCAACCAAATAAAAACAAAATAGAGTCCATCACAAAAGGTGCACTGCTTTCTACCAATCGATTTATTTTCTACATCTCATCTCACTACGTTAAGCCAAAAAATCTAATCAAATATGAATATCCACAGAAAACCCTACCAAATCTTCTTATATTGGTGCCATCGATTCACCAAAAGAACAGAACAAAAAAAAAAACTTTTTCATTAAATTTTTGCACGCACACACAAACACACACACATCCAGAATCCATATCCCTTCGCTTGGGTTTACATCAACGAAAATATTCCACGTAAAAGCACAAAACATTTAACATTCCATTATTTATTTACTGATCCCCACATATGACGTCAAATGTCACAAGGACTTACCAGCAAGAAAATATCCCTGATTCCTTACCCAAAATTATTTCTCTCCTTTATAGGAAGTTGAGAGATAAATAAAAGCCATTCCCTAAAAAGTTTCCGTATTCTCCTCTACCAGAAAAAAAAAACGAAAATCGAACTTCATCCTGTAGACAAAACTTACGGCGGGGACCAGGACACACATAGCAGAAGAGAATCAACTTCACGACAATATCCTTTAGAGGATTTTACTTATATCCTTTATTCTACACGTCCCCCTCGTGTCCCTGTACATTTCCCATCAATGTTTGAAACATAAAAGGAACAAAACAGAAGAAAAAAATTGAAGGAAAATCTGAAGTTTTCACAAAAGACATCTTCGCCAGTGTGTGCCAAGTTAAATCAGTTCAGTCCTGGGGGAAAAACAAAGGACATCGTGTTTACTTCCACCTTAGTGTAAATTGTTCCTTTCCCGTAGAATAATTCAGAAAGCGGCGAGGCACTGCAGAGAATACTAAACCAGCTTTAATGCCATCGGCCGAGAGTAGAGGAGGGCAGAGAGAGAGAGAGAGCGAGGGGTGGGATTGATGTGCTATTTTTAGCACAGAATCATCCTTCCCTGTCTCTGTTTAAGTTTGCGGGACACCCCTATTCACGAAAGCGCCCCATCAGCCCAAAATCCTAAAAATAGATTCCCACACTCCACTTGGCAGCCAGAAACTGGGTCATGGATTCCTGGAGGTACACGACCTTTCAAACAACGATCCTGAAGAAGCATTCATCTCCCTGTGCACCACCAAGCAGCACCCTTCGTTTTCATTGACAAACGTAACACTAACCCCAACCCATAGAATATATAGGGGAGTGTATACCGAGCGCCATTCTCCCCCAAAAAAGGAACCCCAATGCTATGTGATGATGTCCTGGCAGAGGATTTCTCCAGCCTGTTGACGTCATTCGGTTATGGAAAGTGGGTCACGTCGAAACTGGGTCGAAATGGGTGTATTTGGGGCGGTTTAGCGTTCATTCATTTCAGCTGAATGAGATGGGCGATGGTAGCAGAACTGAAATGCAACAACTCATACCCTTGGTCGATAACGCTCTGTGTGCGGGGATCAAGGGGTGGCTGACTACGCCAAAAATATATTAAGAGTATATACAGGGTATGTGTCGTATCCCCCTCCCCCCTCCTAGTTCTATTTATAGAATCGAACTTATTGCCGCACTAGAACAGCAGCACCAAATACAGATCTCGACCCTATGTTATCTCCGGAACTAATTCTCATCCTAGGGGTGCTCGATGTGACTTGAATACAAACAAGCTCAATCCTTGGGGCGCTAGAAGGATATTTACGCCGAAGATTGGCCACTCATTCACAGGTTCTACACCTCAGATTACATTCAATTTGAGTCGTGGCCAGAGGTGGGTCCAAAATATCGACTGGACTGGGTAATGGTGATGGTTGGGCTTGCTGGCAAGGTCCCGCACCAGAACAGGGTGGTTCAGTTCGGTTCAGTTATTTTTTTCTTGTTCCCCGACCATCATCAGGTAGGAAAACATTTCGGGATCCTGGAAAAACAGGCCGTCGTCGTCAATTTGCATGAATATCCTTGAACAGAGAAACAGGCAACGTGGGATCTGTCACGTAGACAGTTTCGATGAAATTCGGTCTAGCCCGGAGCTTGCTGGCTTGCGCTCCATCTGTGTGCCTGGCTGATATCAATGATTCCTGAATATATGTGTACCCTGTGCCTGATGTTGTTGTTGTTTTTCTCTCTCTCTCTCACACTCTCTCTATATATTTTCATGACTTTGTGAAGGATTTTTTTTTCTTACTTTCCTCAAGGAACTTTTCGTAGTCTTTTAAGACGGGGAGACTTTTTCTTATCTATTTTTTTTTCATTTCTTCAGAATTCATTGATCTAAATTGAAGCTTAAAATGGAAAAAGGATTTATTTTTGGGCGGCTTCCGTCAGCTATTTATGCTTCAAGTAACAAGAAAAGCGCTTCTGTGTGACTATTTTTAGATCTTTCGCGTGCAAAATGCCGTGTGGTAATTGAAAAATATGCAAAACGCTTTTATAAATTGTTTTCTTTCATATTGTTTTGTTTTTTCTCAAAAAAAAAAAAAAATAATGAAAATATTTACAATTTTATAAGAAAGAAGAAATTTTACAGAAAAATGAAATTGAAGAAAATTTAACTTTTGAAAATTTGGATAGTATCAAAAGACTCGCATTTTAGACTAAGTTAAATCACTATTTTTAGACTACTAAATTTGTGACTTAATTGCATTTTTCAACAATATTTTCTTCAATTATGACTGAAAAAACGGATTTAGTAACAACAAAAACTATAAGGATTACTTCAGACACTCAAAACCTCCAATAATAATCCGAACTCTCCTCGAAAGCTTTCAAAGAGCTTTTTTTATTACTACCTTTGGAAAACACCCAAAGGTAGTAATTTTGTCAATGGAAGAACCTAATTCATTCATTTGTTTCTTTGGGCCATTCAAAAAGGATTCAAACGCATACAAATAAACGAATATGGCACATTTCTGGTGATTCAGGTTTAGATTTTGTGTGTGCAAGGACAAAGGACGACGTTTGATAAAGTGAAAGCAAGTGTAATAAATGTTTTAGGGCTTGATGGATGGGTTCTTTGTAAGGAGATGTTATAGGGAAGTGCAGAATGCATGTGAATTTTATTGTCATAGAAATTATGGGAGATGAATGCAGTGGACCGAACATTTTGAAATTTTGTACCAATCAATTGAATTCCACTCTTTGTCTTCTAATATTATGAAATTATGAGTGGATACGAAGATTGAGTTGATATGAAGGTAGGACCAGGTGTGTGCACAATATCTAGTAGTAAGCTTAGTTTGATAGAATAGATTTCAGGTTGTTAGGAGACAGGAATACGGTAGCTCAATGAATAGATCAGTGTTTTTCAACCTTTTTCATTGAGTGGCACCCCCGGCTGAAAAATAAAAAATCGTAGCACCCTTGACCAGCGGCGGATCAGATTTTATACGAGTGGTGGGAATCTTACATCGGCCTAGCAGCAGCGAATGTGTCTAAGGCTTCCTCACCCATCCTTTTTTGCATCATTCTCCATACATCTTCCGACCTTATCATATTGTTCGATGTTCTCAGATATTAGCTGCACTTCGGCAACTGCTTCCAACACAGTCCTGTGCTCTGTAAACCTGCTCCGCGAACTCTTCATCGTCCGGCCATTCCGTGCGGAACGGTGAGTCGTGCAACCTGAACCCTGCGAAGGTATGCCCTATAATCTTCATGTCCACTCAGTAACTGCGTGAGGTAGTAACTCACTTCCCCATGGTCAGTTATAACCCACTTCGCCACATTTGGTATGAGCCTATGGGCCCACTGGCCCTTGGTAGACTCGTCCCACACACCCGCCATGTTGCGACGGACAGGCTGCGCGCCAGAGTCTGTCGCACTTCCTTGGACTCCCCTCTTGCATATTCCGAGTCAATCTCTTGCCCTCCAATGCAAGAGTATATCAATGGGGATCATTCCTGCTATGACGCATGCTACTTTGTCGGACGTAGTATGATATGCAAAGCATGCCCGAAGGGCATTTAACCGATACACAGAGTTTATTTTCCTCTTATTGTCCGGTCTGTCCAATGCCGCTGCCCTCACTTGCGATGCATACAATATGGCCGAACTAACCACTCTTGGGATGAGGAGGCGTCAGCTTGGCCTGGAGCTCTCTATATTAGGTAGCGTTCTCGCGAGTCCTGCGCTGATGGCGGATCCTTTTCCGCTGTGCCCGCCAAGTGCAACCCGAAGTTGAGTCTTAGGTCGACGGGTCCCCTGGAAGCTTACCTGGCTTCGGGATGAGCACAAGCCTTTGCCGCTTCCATTGCTCAGACACTTCTTCCCTCAGGCACGCTGTGAATACTTGGGTGAATTCAACATGACCCCCTGAGTAAAAATAATTTAGTTGGTTAATTTTCTTACTAGCACGCACGCGACCGCTGCTAGCGCGCATAGCGAACAAATAGGAACGCCACAAAAGTATGCACGCATCAGCCACAGGGATGCACGCTCTCGCCACAGGTACGAAAATCTAAAAATTTGTTCGCTAGAGGCACCCACTCTCCCGCCACAGGAATGCACGCTCCAGCCACAAGCACGAAAATCTAAAAATTCAGGCATGACCATTTATTAATACGTCCGCATCGGCATAAACCATTCCAAACGCGAGTGTTGTTTTACCAAGCAGTCCCCCAGCTAAACACTAACCACTTCCAATTCTGCTTGACCTACGAACGAGAACCTTTTTACTGAGTATGCTATTGGCACCCTTTATAGTCACCAAGATAGTTGCCCCTTTTCTTCGTCCTCTACAATTTTTTAAAGCAATACAGGCGATTTCGTGCATCCCTGTGGCGGAGGCGTGGATCCCTGTGGCGGGAGCGTGGATCCCTGTGGCGGGAGTGTGCGTGCTAGTTTTGTTCCCGAGTAAAAATAAAACTCGTCCGCCACAGGGATGCACGCTACCGCCACAGGGATGCACGAAATCGCCTGTATTGCTTTAAAAAATTGTAGAGGACGAAAAAACCTTAGTAAAAATGTGCCGTGCGCATTTGTTCGCTATGCGTGCTAGCTGTGGCTCCGTGCGTGCTAGTGCGTACCTGATGCAGGTTAGCTGCGGGCTGTTATTTATTTTTTCTCGGGTTGACACTCTGCGTGCGTACCAGCTGCATGCTAGGTGTGCCCTAGTAAAAAGGTGCCGTGCTAGCTGTGGCGCCGTGCGTGCCAGTGCGTACCTGATGCAGGCTAGCTGCGGGCGAGTTTTATTTCTACTCGAGCCACACTGGCTGGCAGTCACCTTCATCGCTCTGTTCGGTATAGCGTCTCGCCAGGGGCTTTTACAACGGCAATCCTCTTCGCCGCTTCCACAATTTCTTTCTGTCTTATCTCTGGGATGTCTGTTTCATCTAGGTTTACTGCAGGCAGCCTGTCTATGCCGCCGCTCTGTGGCAGCAGGGTCCATACTATCTCTTGCAGCATTATAGGGCAGGTAATCGTTGGGGAACGCTTGGCTTTAATCGACGACATCACTACCCTGTAAGCAACCCCATGAATTACTATCCGCTTCCTTGCACAGGCTCTTTAAAGTGCCCTGTTTTACTCTTTCGGATGGCATTTTTTTGCCGCAGCGCCGGATCTAGAATCTGAATACAGGGGGAGGGGCTAAGGGCCAGATGAATTTTTTGCGATGTGGGGTTCGGCAAGGGCTCACCTATTTTGTGGCTGAAACCACACCGTTTTCAAAGTACAATGCAACGCTTTTTAAAGTATATACAAAGTACAAGTGCCCACGTCGTTCGTTTCTGCTGGTTGGCCTTTTACTGGCACTGGGAAAGTGAAGGCCATGCAATGTGCTTTGGACGAACGCGAGTAGCCATTGTTTCTTTGCTTACTACATAACTCGTATCAAAATAGAACTGACAATCTTGACCTACACTCAAGTAAATTTCCAAGAAAATGCCTGAACTGTGCGGCCAATCGTGGAGCCGTGGCACCCCGGTTGAAAAACACTGGAATAGATCGTGCAGCAAACGGTGTGGCCTCAGAGAAGTGGCCCTCACTCACTCACTTCACTTTATCTAACCACGCCAAGATTATGAATTATAAAAAATACGTGGTGATAAAATTGACCCCTGAGGGACATCGACCGAAATGGTGTGGGGTTTAGACTTCATGCCATCCAATACTACCTTGATTGAGCATTCGGAAAGAAAACTCTCGATCCTGATCTTTAGGAGTGAGTCAATACTCTATAAAACGGCTTGGAGCTATCCCGAACAACCATCAGACAGAATTTACCAAATCTATGCATACTTTGGTTGCGGTGTTCTGTCAGACACACTAAAAGTACCTCGGTAGTATCTGGCCTGAATAAACTACGGAAAAGTAGTATAGGGCAAAGAGTTTGCGCAGAAGTTTAGAGCTAAATGTGAGGTGCATGTCTTTTGGGACAATAGGGGTATTCATTTACATTAATCTAAATACTTCGCGAGTAGTATAGCTATAGATACCATTACTGACTCAGTGATGACATCTTTTGTGGGCTCAAATGTGAGCTTTATTCGGGACAAGAACCGGTGTAGTGAGCTTTTTGTGTTGAGCTTTGGGTGTGAGCGCCACCTGTGTGAAACTAGTCTTGAGTAAGCTTTCACGGTAGGGATACTTATTTGGGCATCAGAAGACTTGTGTGAGATCTTTTGGGACGGGGGGGGGGGCTTTGAAGTAAGTGTGTCCTTGGTGGGCTTTCATGCGGGATCTTGTGCGGGTTGGACTTCTCGCGAAAAGTTTTCAATGATAATAATAAGAATTATATTTCATTTATGCGGGTTCTTGGCGAAAATTGTTTGATCTGGGTTCCAATGCTTGATGGAGTATACTTTTAGGGAGGCTGATTTTTCGTTGATTGCGCGCCAGTTAAAGTAGTATGTAGAAAAATATCATGCTGTAAAGAATGTATCCTTCGCCTCGTCTGAATCCATGATGGTGACTTCCGCCAGAGGGATTGAATTTAACTAATATAACGTTTCGTATACAAATTAATACAACTAAGAAGATATATTGTTCTGAAAAAAGCTTCTGAGTGAGAGCAACACTTAAGGGAATGGTTGTCATAGCATTTTCGGGCAGAGCAGAATTTGAGGCGAAAATAAATTCTAATAGGTAAGCCTTGAATTTGCTGCCTGTTTTCTTCTCCCCCTGGAGATAAATGAAGACGTACTAGTCTTCTTGATGGAACTTTCTAAGAACGATATTTTTTCCTGCCTGGGGTTTACATTAAAGAATTCACTTCTCTACCTCGTTTTCAAATGATGTTTTGATTTTCCTGAAGTTGGATTAACTGGAATTTCGTACTTTGATGTACTCTCGATGGAGCACCTCACTTGGGGAACTGTTAAGGGATCCCCGCTGCATGGACAAGATTTATTTTCTTGCTGTGGCACTCGATGACCTAATCACCACCTTAGCCTACCTACTTTCTTCCATTAGTGCTATGGCCTAACCCGAGCGTTGGCCTCCACTAATCTTCTATATTAGAAAGTTCTGACCCGGGCTTTTGGTCAAGGTAGATTCGCTCTATCAGATGTACATGCTTCCAAAGCACAGAACTTTGAAGTTGACCCCTGATTCGTCAGATTGTTAGCGTTCTCTGTCTAAGTGTGCTCTAAACAATCCTAAGGCCACACTATTTTGCTTCGTACATCTCCAAAGTTTCTGGACACACTCTAACGTCAGTTATGTATAAATCTTTATCTGATTCATAAGCCTAATCACTTTTTGATAGTCCAGTGCTACGGGGCTATTTTTTCTTGGTACCTTGTTCCAAAATTAAGTGAATTAACGCGTGCAGTAGAGCCAGTATCTTGGCTTGGTATACTGAGTTGTTACTCCCTAGACTTAGCGAGTATGTTCGGTTTAAATCTTCAGAGAAGACTCTCATAGCCTTATTATTATGGAATATGTCCAGTATGGTGATCATAGTGAGATATCTTACCTTAGTGCATACACTCTCCTACACTGTTGAAGCGCGATTGTTTCATGACTTCTTTAACGTGATGCTTCTACGTCATACGCAAGTCCAGGTATGTATTTGACCGTTCCTGTTAGGCTGACCTTCGATCGGAAAAGCATCAGGGGCTAAAGAATTCCCTAGTATAGAAAAAAACGTATGTCATCAGTAGGTATTGCTATATTTGTAGGTGCGAAGAAAACCGGTTTGTGTTCAATGTCATTAAGGTCATTAAAAGGTGTATTAATTCCCTACTTAATGGCTTTTATTACCTATTAATTAATCACTATTAATGAACTTAATGATCTTGGTCACAAACCGGTTTTTTTCCCACGCGAAAGTACCGCAATACCTAATGTCATCATTAACGTTTACAGTGAGGCCTTGTTCTGTGCATCACTCTTCGACAATTCGAAGGCCATTCCTCATGATATCTGCAGTAGTTCTCAAAAGCTTTTCGCGGCGTTAATAGCCACATCATCTAACGGTGCGAACGAATGACATATATGACTTCACTTGCATTCCAAAAATCCGAGCAAATCAACTATTTATCCTACACCGCATTATCTGGACTGACGTCGAATTGTACGAATCCAATATCCAGCCCGTAGTTGAGTCCTGCAAGCGACCCACCTCCATCTGATACCAAGGTATTGCAATGGTGCCTGCATTTTACGCATCACCATACCTGCCCAAGTGGCTTTACACTTAATAGTATTATCCATCAAATAGGAATTCTGGCGGCGCAGTCTGTCTAAAATGGTGTCCATGCTTATCGACGAGACACGAACTTGGCTGTCCATACCCACACATATTTGAAGTTATGAGGATACTCCACTTTTAGGTTGACGATTCTCATAGGCTCTACCATAACGGTGGCACAACATCGATCTCAAGATCAGTTCAGCGTTTATGGCGGATTTCTCTACTTCAAGGGTGAACGGTACCAAATTAGGTAGTCTTGCATAGGACCTGTTCGGCCTCTCTAGCGTCGTAAGGACGCTGATTCTTTCCCTTAAACTACTTTGTAGCTAGAGCTCTGCCAAGCCTACTACTACAGTGCCTTGGTTAGTACAACTGAACTGGCAGTGCCTTGGTTGGTACAACCCACTGGTAAAGCTTTCCCAGCCAGTTTGTTCCCTGTGGCTTCTTCTTCCTTCTCTTTTGCAATCTCGATCCTCCTGGAGAGTTCACTGACCACTCGGCATAGGGTTGTTCCACCTGAAGGATGTGAAAGGTAAATAGGTAACACTTCCTGGGCAGGTTCAGAAACTAATGGCAGCAGGCCGGGAAGCTTGGAGATATCCGAGTTCCTGACTGCCTTCCGTTCACAAGAGATGAGTATTCGAAGGATTCCCTTCTTTCCTTGGTCCTCCAAGTACACTATTGGCAAGTACATGGTTCTTTCCATCCTGACCTGGCGAGATGATGTGCTCTGTGAGATTAAGCGACAGTGATCAATTACTCACTGCCCTCGACACGATGACGTTTACATCTTGGTTTCAGATTAGCCTTTTTTGCAGGAGGGAGTGGTGGGAATCTATCATCAGTCGATCAGCAGAGGGATGTGTCCTTGACGGCCTGTAAGGCCCATGCCTAAGGCCTCGTTCCCACCAAGACGGACCGTCTGTTTTCTCGGTCCGTCTAAAGAGAGGGATATGCCAGTGGCAGTACAATTTATATGAAACTATTCACTTTTATACGGATCCAGGAAAACGAACGGATCAGGGTTTTTAAACGGACGTTTGGTCACTGCGAAGAACCATCCAAACACTCGGACCGGATATAGCGTGAATGAATACACCGCCGAAATGGCACCGATGTACCCCCCCCCCCCTCCAACCGCCCGGATCTCACCGCTTACATCATTTCGGCGTCTGCGCTCGCGCAAAATGGATGTCGATTCATGAAAGTTAATCTCGTTGGTTGAAAATAGTGTTGTATTGTGGGACTAAACGTCTTAGGGTGAACACACATGTCCGGGCGCCGTCTTCCGTTTAAACAGACGGTCCGTCTTAGTTGGAACGAGGCCTAAGGTGGGCGACTCACCGCACCCAGAGTTTGATATTCTTACTGACTAAACTCAACAACCCTTTTGCATGTCGTTTTAGTCCAGACCGGCACAAGCCCTAAAAGCATTACTTTGTCCGAAGAGGTGGGCGCGGAACAGTGCGGCATACGAATTAGTGACTTACCATTTTTGCTTTCTTTGCGCGAAAGATGACTGTGACGAAGCTCGCTACCAAATTTACTGGCTACATAGGTGCCCCTATGTGTCAGCATTCTACCGAGAAGCTCCTGCCTGTTGGTATTCAAAACTAGTTTCTTTCTGTTGTACGTCTCGATATCAATCGCGCCGTGATTACTTCAATTTGTATCAATAGCAAGAGCCATCTAAAATTATACGGCACTGTTTTCTCCCCCGTCTTCTACCACCAGCTTCTTGCGGACAATTTCGATTTCCCTAACAAAAGAACGTTATTCTCTATTTGCTTCATTGATACTTTTATAAATTTAATTGTTACAAATTTCACCACTGCAAAAAATTCCAATTCCTTGACTAAAATCACGTACCGCCGTACTTTAACCTCTTATCGCTTTGATTTTCCTTGAATTGTGAGCACAACAGCTCAGTTTTCCCCTTTGTAACTAATTCGGCCACGAGTTTTGTAATGAAGCAATTTGTTTAATTCGCCGCAAACTTTCCATTGCACACCAAACAAATCAATTGAATGAAAATCACGTACGAGGTGCTTTCATAAAAATTCCGAAATCTGCTGCTTACTTAAGCCCCCGTGCGGACGACCATTGATGTACCTCGTTTTCAATAGCCGCACACCATAAACAATGGCCGCGTTCAAAAAGTTTCGTTAAATTTCTTCACTGGGTCACTGGGAATATTATTTGTCGACGAATTGAAATCGCCGCGTGTGGTGTTTAATATGGTCCGCTTCCCGCATAGCACCACCGCCAGCAGCAGTAGCGACAGCAGCAGATATTATAGGTGGTTTGGTTTGGTGGTGAAAATATGCTGGTGACGAAAAGAGCCCCGCCATTGACAATTTCCGAATTCGCCGATGGCGGCACAAGTCTCTATGCAAATGCAATTTCCGGTCCTCGACATTATTCCAAATCATATTTTTGTCGAATCGAGAAATTTTTGTGTCAGGCTCCTTCAGAAATTTTCTCTCTGTTCGTCGTGTTCCGGTCTCGCACCCTTGTACGGATCGTTGGGCAGCCATTCAAGTCCGCTCCGAACCCAATTAAATAGATTTTTTTTTGTCGCCACACAAGCAAGTGCCCCGCTTCTGCACCTGTACACCCCCGCGCCATCTACCTGTGGCTGTAATTGCGACTGGTGGTGGCAAATTGTCAATGAAAGCCCCCCCCGAGGCGAGTGAAGTATAAAAATTGCAACATTTAAAAAAAAAATAAGCGCTGCACGACGACGGACGGGCGTCTGAACTCCGAAACTAGGGCAGCATCGACGTCATTCTGTTTACGATCGCGTTTCGTGCAGCAATGAACTGCAGAATGAACTGCAATTTTTGTGAATGACTCCGAAACTGTGTGACTCGCCGCTCTGCACGCCTTTGTAGCGCGCGCTATTTTTGAACGACTGCTGCTGTTCGCGAGATTAATTGGCGTGCCAGAATGGAAATGGCCCTCCCCTCGCCCGCCGCGTGCCAATTGACTTTTCGGGGCTTGGATTTCGTTCATTGTCAACAATTGCGGGGCTTTTCACAGTTTTCGTTAATTACCGACAATTCGAGCACGATTTCGACTCACGGCAGTTTTCGTGTCCAGTTTAAGTGGCGATAAAACTTTCGGACCAATCGAACCACTTTTACTGCAAACCAAAGTACGGTGTGCAGGGTTTGAGGGTGTCTCATATTTGCCCGATACCATCTCAACTATCAGCAAAAGCTAAGGAATTTCCAGCTATAAAATTTCTATTTCGAGTCTCGGAAGTAAGTGAAAAATATTGACACTTTGATAACTGCAAGGTCTAGGTAGGAATTCGCCGCGTCGTTTCGCCACTCAAGCCGCTCACTCACACAGATACAGCGAAATACCTCATCAGATACCGCGGTAACCTTGCTTTAAGCAAACAAATAAGATACCACGGGGCAGATACCACCCGGTTTGGCTCAGCAATGAAAGCTTTCCATTCAAAAAATATTGAGGCTGGCTTTGAGGATTTTAGATTTTAATCAGCGTTTTGCGGCCATTATCAGTCTGGGAAACGTAAATATAGTTTTTTTCTTCAAAGATGTTTTTCAAGCGGAATTGGCAAACATTTAATCAAGATTTTTTCACCTATTTGGAATTTTTTTTTGATTGTAGGAAATACAGGGCGATTACTATGAGGACAACCTTTATGGCTGAAGAAAAGGGGAATCCGAACTTGGGCAATACGAAGCAATTTGCCTTTAATTACGCCTTTCAGATGTGGAATTTTTTCATAATCGTTCAAAAAAAAGGAAATTTTAAATTTGGTAAACGCAGGTCAGTCCCCAACGACATCGAGAAATCGAGAAAAAAAACATAAAACAATTAAATCATAATTTTTCAGCACAATATTATACCTGTGACACACTATACTTTCATTATGATGGTAACTTTCATTATGATGGTCAAGGAAATTATGGGGTGACACATTACACTTTACTTTCATTTGCATCTGACATATCAAATGAGGATATAAATCTGCGTGTTTTTTGCTTTAATTTTAAGTTGTTTTAATTTGGAATATTTAAAAAAATATTTCTTAAAGTAGTAAAGAAAACATCCTTGCAAATTGTTGCTTAACTAACGTCAAATCAAATTATTTTAATTTAAAATGTAGTTTCAAATTTTCCAACAGATGTCACTTAACCGAAATTACAATCCAAATGAAGGTGAAATACTTTCATTTTGGACTTTCATTAGGGTGGGTTTTTGCCACGATAATGAAGGTTACTTTCATTATGATGGTATATGTGTCACAGGTATTATGCCTGGGAATAAGTTCGTGACGTTTTTCCAAAAGATGGCGTCCATTAAGTCATAAACCACTGATCGCAGTGACAGCACTCAACTCATTCGTTTGAAAGGTGACAGTTCGGGTGTTTCTTTGAATGAAGTTGTTGGGAAGTTTGAAAATGAATTCGTTATTTGCTACCTCAAAAAACCCCTGACACCGATTTTCATTGAAATCGGAATACAATTGGCAAACTCATCGGCCATATTGGTGCGGCCATTTTGAATTTATTAGTTCTGATCATAAATTCGTTATTTGCTACCTCAAAAAACCCCAGATACTGATTTTCATTGGAATCGGAACACAATTGGCAAATTCGTCGGCCATATTGGCGCGGCCATTTTGAATTTATAAGTTTTGACCACAAGTTCGTTATTAGCAACCTTAAAAACCCCTACACACCAACTTTCATTGAAATCGGAACACAATTTGCAAATTCATATTTGGGTGGCCATTTTGAATTTCGGTCATATTTCGGCGGCCATTTTGAATTTCGAAAATCTGGCTTCGAGGTGTTTCATGGAAGACTCCCACGGACCTTCATGCAAAATTTACAAGCTCTGCGATGACTGGTGCGCCCGCTATAGCGCACACATACATACATACATACATACATACAGAAGCTTTCTTTTATTAATATAGAAATCTTGGTTGATGTATATGATAAAATACCAAATAAGCATTATCTTCCGTGATGTTTGCGGCCTTGGTATGCATGTCTTGTTTCGAAGGACCTTATCATCAGTTTGACGCATTGTTGACTTGCCCTCAACCGAGGTCAATTGTCACTATGACTTCTCTGGATAATTGCAAATTAACGGTTGATCCGTTCAGACGATTGCGGTGATCCTCACGGCGCGTTTCCATGAGTAAATTTTCCTTGTCGGGATATAAACTGCTATGGAGAATTTTATTTGAACACTATATTTTTTTTTAAATATACAGGCCCACTATAGACGAAAACATACTCTTCGACAATGCATTCCTAAAAGCTAACAATTTTCGGTTGAGGGCTGAAGGAAATTTCTCACTCCCAGGTGTTAATTCTTTTTGAAGGCATTTGCAGATATGCAAAAGGTGTTTTAAACCCATGGAAAGCTTGTTTCTTCTTATTCTGCCAATAAACTTTTAGAGAGAGCTTTTGCGTCTGGTTGCATACGTCCTCTTCTGTAATGGTGGGACCACACTACGCGGTCTTGGGTCGTACGCGCTTTTGCCTTTTTTTTCATATAGAGTTTTATGACTTTTTTACGACTTTTTTACGACTTTGTCCATGGTAAAGGCCGTGCTGCCAAACAACGCGGACAAAAGGCTGTGCTTAAAAAGGTACATTGTGCGTCCACACACTATGAGCTTTTCAAAAGCGCGTACGCCGTTTCAAATGAGAATTGATTTTTTCTCACTCATGACTCAGAAAATTAAAAGATCACGCGCGCTTTTGGCTGGCCGTACGACCAAAAGCGCGTGGATTCTAAGTCCGCGTAGTGAGGACGGGCCATTTGAAACGGCGTACGCGCTTGTGAAAAGCTCATAGTGTGTGGACGCACAATGTACCTTTTTAAGCAGAGCCTTTTGTCCGCGTTGTTTGGCAGCACGGCCTTTACCATGGACAAAGTCGTAAAAAAGTCGTAAAAAAGTCATAAAACTCTATATGAAAA
Source organism: Thereva nobilitata (assembly GCA_963855945.1). Taxonomy (NCBI): domain Eukaryota; kingdom Metazoa; phylum Arthropoda; class Insecta; order Diptera; family Therevidae; genus Thereva; species Thereva nobilitata. The sequence continues at coordinate 15,412,588 of OY979696.1, read as the reverse complement.
AAAAAGGCAAAAGCGCGTACGACCCAAGACCGCGTAGTGTGGTCCCACCAAATGGGGTCGTAAAGAGTTGATCTGGGATATCTAAAAAAACTGAATTATTTCTGTTGGTGAGCCCATAACGCAGTCTTTCGATTATCGCACTTTGTTAATCTTCTCGACCATTTCGAAGTTAAGTGAAGCTAGAAACAACACACTTTCTCAAATACCAATGACAACCTCTGGCGGAAAATTGGCCTTGTGTCCGGATTTCGCTGAGGCACTCTGTGACCATAATAGCGAACGATTTATAAATCCTTTTTTCCAAGGAGAGAGCCCTGCATTACAGCAAGGAATCACATTCCAAATTAAATTAATAAATGTAAAAAATTATGTTTTAAAATAGATTGATAAAAACATAAATATACAAAAAAAAAAACTCTCGTTTCCCTTACCGACAAGCCACGGAAACAACCTCATGTTTACATTGCCCTAGAAAAATTGCATACTTCCCCTCGGATGCCGCAGTCGCGTTCGTGAACGTCTCTAAACTGAACACAACTTCCGCAAACGACAGGATACCCCCGAAGGGCTGCTGCTCACCCTGCAGCTCCTAAGTGAAACTTCTAATTACGTTGTCCTTATGCAAACTACCAGGAGTGCCAAACAGGATAAATATTCCCCGTGTGTTTGGTGCTACTTTTTCCTATTTGTGTATTTTTTGTTGTTGTTGTTTTGCGCCTCTCTGACCATCGTCCATCGAAAACTGGGCGCGCCCCGAAGCTCGCCCCCCAATAATCAAAATTAGTCCAGTTTGTGTGTGTGTGGGGGGGGGGGCTGGTAGGAGGGAATAACTCATTTACCTTCGCACAATGACCTTGACCTTCAGGGACTCTCCCATCACAGACATAACACATTCAAAACCGCCTCAACGCGTTTTCCTTACAAATACATCGAAGGCAATTGAGTGGCGCGTGTGCGAGTGTGTTGGTGCCGTTCTCTCTATCATTAAGGCTTGATGGGGGTGTATAGAGTGTTTTTTGCCCGTTACCATGGAAATGCTTAACCGAAAATATGCGTAGGTGGCTTTGGGTGGAGTCACAACACCCAATGCCAATTTCTAGGTCACGCCCGTTTAAAAGCCCACGCAAAATTCGTGTATATAAAATGCATGGATGATGGCGGATCCGGAAGGAGCAGCCAACGACCCACACCAAACCGGAAAAATTCTTGGCCCATCCTGCCGTTTAGTGTCAGGCCTATGGGCACAAGACTGGTGGGCGCTTCACAGCCGGGCATCATCGAGTGCAGTCTTAGCATTATTACATTGAGGAGGGCTCCCCCAATACCCACCGGAGCCGAGCTTCCATTTCCGGGATGTCCTTGCCCTTCAACCATGCTTCCTGGAGTTTGTTTAGAATTATGCTGGATCCTCATTGGCTGCTCGACGCTCGGATAAATTATTAAACTGTGACCTTGGGTAGTGCATTTCATTGGAAAATTTCAATGCCAGCGCTTGCCATGCATATGAGATGCTCGAAGGACGTGGGCGATATGCATTCTGCTGCACTGCTGAACCTACGCCAGTGTGCTTTCCACCAATGGATTAATTGAGGCGCACTTGAAAGCGGCGAAATGTTGAAAGGAGATTATTATTTGGGCGACAAGGAGTTTTTATAATGAAAATTACGATTTTCAGGAGAGCTTTGTTATCCTTTTTATGGCTCGATTGCGCTCGGTTCAAGGAGGCATTATGGTAATTGCAATGTAATTTTGGAAATTGTTTTTTTTTCATATTTTTGGTGGCGATAGTAAGTATAACTCATTTAGAGGAAAATGGGGTCCAGGATATGTTTTTTATGTTGTAAAAATTAGGTTAAATCGAAAACAGCCAAAAAAGTACGAATTAAGGTCAAAGATTGCAGAAACATTATCTACTGGGCAGACAAAGGATCATGCCACGCATGGATTCGAACCACGGACCTCTGGGATGGTGGTAGTCATACGCCTTCACCCTTACCCTACCAAGCTTGGAACTCACAAAAAAGACTCACTGCCTTTTCATTCTCCTTTCTTGCCTTGCCTTTCAATTTGACTGTACCTATTGCCGATTTTATTTGGCCGCTCAATATAGACGATCATCTATTTTGACAAAAAATGATCGTGAATGATGAGGCACATTTCGTCTTTGCTGGCTTTGTTAATAAATAGAATAGCCTTCTTTGGGGATGGAAAATCCTCAATTGATATACCAACGACCATTACATCCTCGTAGAGTGACGTCATTTGGACCAGAGAATGCTAGAAGCAATGGTGTAACAATTACCTACTAGTGATCGCTACCGTAACATGTTGAAAAATTTTTAATCATTTTAAAATACAATTTCAGAATACTCTGAAGCGATGTTCTGATCATGACTAGTTAAACAGAGTGACAGCGAGTAGAAGTAAATAGATCCTGAAAGACCGTACGTTTTCATCGCTGCGTCAGTATGCACAGTGCGCCCAGGAATCCTTTCCGGAAGATCGTCGAATAATCCAGTTTGAGTTTCAAATCTTACTCTCGCTAGAACGTCTTCCACTTCTAATTCTAATGGCGTATAGGGTAGAAAAATATCACTATCCCCAATTATACTACAACCCCTATACCTCAGCTTTAGAAGCCGGAATCCTTCCTCAGGTTCAGCAGTTTGCCAAGAGGTTTGTCGGTCAGGGTTCAGCCTCTACCGTTCGGGACAGGTCGCGTTTAACAAGGAAATCCTACTCCTCGCTGTTATACTGACAGAAAGCACGAAGGGAATATCCATCCTTCTAGGGATACAATTTTCAAGTGAGGTTCTGTGACCTTCATTATCATCCATAGAAGGTAGTTTAGGTTTTGTCAGCATTGACACTTAGTCCTCCAGTCTTACTTAACTGGATACTGGTAGTTTTTAGCAAATAAGTAGCTCTAGGAGTTAATCTACTACTATGTACCACAGGAGCAGAGATACCACTCCTCCGAGTGGATGTCCTTTTGGTATAGTGCCAGCCAAAGACCCATCAAAATGAGCAATCCTTAGTTCGCGAATTAGCAACATAGAGTGTCGCTTAGATCTCTTTTTCTTAGATCGCTTGTTATGCATAAGACTGTATTTTCGAAGGCTTTCTTAATATCGACGAAGGTCGCCAGTGCAATTCCTTTTGCTTAACAAGACAACTGGATTGTGGAGGGCCGCCTCAGTGGACATTTGGCGCTTAATATAAGTGCCTCTTAGCTCCTTTTCGATCCACAAAGGTCTACAACCAGAGGACATGTATTAAATATACACCATCATAATAAGGCCCATAATAACACATGAAAACTTAAAGTGTTATCCTATCACCAGTCTTTACAGCTTTGCTGTCAAATCAAGCAAAATTCAATGGTTATTCTGCCTTTGAATTGCCTCGTCAATCGCAGCTTAGCTTACTTAGTACCACCCCATTTTCGGGTCGACAAATTCGCTAAAACGCAGAGGCTGAAAATGAATGGCCTAGCGGGTCTTTAGCGGAGCGGAGCGAATGCCTCAAAGTTTAATCCTCCTTTCGTTAACATACAAGAGAAACCATCCCGAAAATACCGCAAGGTGGACTCGTATCGTAAACAAATGGCTCTAAGACAGCTGTACTAGGATCTGGGACGAAATCTAAGGTTTAGTAGAGTGTTCAGCTTGGATGCCTTAGTGCACGGCCACAACGCAGCCATCGCACCTAGCACATCGCACCTAGCAAGAACAGAATTACCATCGCACACTAAACCTGTTATGTACAGTGCTAGGTGCGATAGCTGCGTTGTGGCCGTGCACTTAGGAGGTACTGCCTTACCATCAGTGGTGTGCGTTATATTGGCATGCACCTAGGAAAACTAAAGTGCCTACGCCAACAAGCGAATTTTTCTTCTTACCAAACCCAAATATGTTTGGTGTTACGATCCTGATCATCAGGGATTTGAAGATAGTAAAAAAGCAAACACCCTAGTCAGAAAAGGCACTGGCACCGTATTCATAAGTGCAAACCCGGCTATTGAAGCACCAACTAGTTTAGTGAAAACTTCTTAAGAGCACTTACTTATTAACTAATTATCTAAGGCAACTATCTGGGAGGAGTACAGTGGAGGCACGGCCTTGCATGGCTCTGTACAAGCGACGAGGTTCCACTAACTCGTATTGGGGTACATTCCAAGAGCTTGTGCAGACTCGCATCATTAACCCAAATTTACTTAGGTACATCTAACGCTTACTAAAGTAAAATCTACAACTATATACTAAGTCTTAATCTAATCTTTACACTAACATACCATTAACTATCCTAGAACCTAATTCAAAAAGGCAGATACCCAGCTATGGGGATCCTCCAGCCACTAGTAAAAAGTGCTGGCGTTGTAGATACCTCAATTGTCTTTCTCTCTGAGATTGACTTGGTGAACCTCAGAATATCCGAACACCTATACCTTCATTATTGACACTGACTCGCTTATTACATGCATTGCCATACATGGGAGAGAACCTCGTTCCATCAATTTTTAGGAGTTTTTGGGGCCCAGATAGATAAATGCCTCTGGAGGGATAAATCCGCGTTCACAGGCTGCTCTATGATATTCAGTGTTCGAGTAGAAACCAAGCGTTCTTGTGGCAGTCTCTACTACTCTCTTTCTTCGTCCTCGTATGGTCTAAGGTTTTCCATATTTTTCTGATATGAATCGATATCTCATTCTTTGTCAGATTTCTGTTAATTGGAGGTAATAGTGCACTATTCTGTATTGGCCTTTCCATGATTTTCTCGAATTTTGGTCAGTTCACCCTCTGGTACACAAAAAGAGGCACTTCGCAATGTTCAATAAGTTCCATGGATTCGTCAGGAATGGTCATTAAACAGTTTGTCTCGTTCGTATTCACCCCGGGTATATATATCCACCGCTTAGATGAGAAGCAAGAAGATTTTAACCTTCTGCTGAATTTTGTTTTGGCCTTACCAGTCATTCAGTTGGTTGCCCCTGCTGTTAACAAATTCAACTCTTCTATAAATAGTCTGTGTTGAGAAATTTCGAGCTCGTATAAAATATAATCTTCTGCCCCTAGACCATATAACCCAAGCTTCTTTTTCTTTTTTATATTTTTGTGAGGTCTTTATTAATAATTAATTGTGTGGAATTAGGTCGATCACGTCCAATTACCACATAATACTTGTAATTAATTTTGAGTTCTTCTCTCTTGCTTTAGCTTCACTAGCTAGAAGCACATCCGGATTTTGGTTCCACATCAGGGGTAGTAGATTCGCCCTTCTCTCATTTCGTATCAACGATTTGTTGTTCACCAAAATTACTTTGATCGTGCCCTCTCCGAATAGTGGTGTTCTATCCTCAGACGAACGTAAAAAATGAAAATAAATCAATAAAAATGAACACAAAAAATACTTATCTTGTAACACCAGCAGATGCAGCTTTCAGGCTCCTCCTCATCAGCACCCCACCAAGTCCTCAAAAATAGCTAAAATAAATAAAAACAAACAAGAATTAGTAAATAATTAAAAATAAACAAGAAAACTAATACCCGATAAACATCTATCTGACAGACAGGGACGAACAGCTGATTACCGAAAACACGAACCAAATATCTTTTTTTTTGTGTGGCATGATCATAGTAATATAAACTAAACACGGAATGGCTGTTAGGCAGATTGAGCGTACCACAATTCTTTATGTGTTTGAATTCACTGGGCTAGTAGTGGTCAGGCAGGGCAGTCCAAAATATGTAGAAATATGCCCCCGGATATTGACTAAGCACGCTAGCACTCACTCAAGAAGCTACAACTGACAGTTCGGCAATTTGTGTCCCGCTTACACACTATTGCTGTCCTTTTAAACAAGCTACCTTTAGTGTGGTCGCTCACATACAGGGTTTTTACACGACACAGCCGTTCCGTGTTAGTTTATATTTCTATGGGCATGATCAATACTTGGAATTAAAGCCCCCACCAAATTTATTGTTCGAATGAAAAATAAATACCGGCGTCGGTAGCGTGTTCAGCTTTCAAGATATAAAAAAATCAGATTAAGTGATTTCGATCAAATAAAAAGACTGTGTTGAGATCTTTTTATCACACTCACTGATGTGCTGAGTTATTATCCTGAAAAGATTGCGTTGAGGTCTTTTAATCCTGACTCATCTCAGATAAGCTGACGTGTCGAGTGAGGATATCCAAAACACAGAGGTCACTGGACCTCCATAATTAATAATTGATTTTCAGCAATTATTATGCAGCAGCCAGGCAGCAATCACGCAGCAGCCACGCAGCAACCACGCAGCGAAACAGCAAAACACAGCCACGTCGTCAAATTAAAACCTAAATTCCAGCCAGCATCAAGAGGTGGGTTATCTAAAACAAAAAAAAACCAAACTGAGTCCGAATTTATTTATTAGATAGATAGAAAATAATTTGTATATTAACGCAATAAAGAGAATTAATTTGTGAATTTTATCTTTCATTGAGTTACACTTAAGGCCGATTCATAATGAACGCTTCAAGCCTCAAGCTTCAAGCTTCAAATTTTTTTTCTATAGTTTCAAGTATATTGTACATAAATCCTATAATCCAAAATTTTTGAAGCTTGAAGCTTGGGGCTTGAAGCGTTCATTGTGAATCGGCCCTTAGAGATCGGAAAATTAATTTGTGAATTTTATCTTTCATTAAGTTACACTTAGGGCCGATTCATAATGAACGCTTCAAGCCTCAAGCTTCAAGCTTCAAATTTATTTTCTATAGTTTCAAGTTTATTTGAAGCTTGCAGCTTGAAGCTTTGAATGTGAATCATTGTACATAAATCCTATAATCCAAAATTTTTGAAGCTTGAAGCTTGAGGCTTGAAGCGTTCATTGTGAATCGGCCCTTATCCGGCACGCTTTTGTATGGTCGGAAATAAATTACTATTCCCGAACACATCGAGCCTATAACATGGTAGTCCAGCGCCCTATTCCCTAAGCTACCGATGCTCCTACTATTAACTCACCACAAACTTCATTTGTAACACTTCGAATTTCTGTCGAGGTTTTTTCCCAGGAAAATTTTCGATCTTAATGTATTATGATCCTCGTCAGTCACATCATTTCTAATTTTTGAATACCCGAAGGCCGAGGCCGAATTATTAAAAAAAATAAGCAAAAACGCGTATTTCTCTCCACAAGCCTTGAACTGCAACTGACATAATGGTATACACCACGGTATACAGAAACAAGGTAATGTAATGGAGAAATGTCATTTGAGTGCTGACGTCACTTGGCACGGTCTTCCCATATAAAATCGGAGTTGTGTTGTTGTTTCTACATTAGTGCTGACGTCACTCGGCACGGAATTTCTACGATATTCGAAGCTGTCAGTCTCTGTTACATTACCTTGTTTCTGTATACCGTGGGTATACACAAGGTATACAGAAACAAGGTAATGTAAAAGAGAAATGTCATTTGAATGCTGACGTCACTCGGCAAGTCTTCCCCATACAAAATCGAAATTGTTGTTGTTGTTTTCTGTATTAACTTGCCGGGTGACGTCGGCTTTTTCTACGATATTCGTACGATATTCGAGCTGTCAGTCTCTTTTACACTACCTTGTTTCTGTATACCGTGGTTCACTATCACGGTATAGAGAAACAAGGTAATGTAAAAAAGACTGACAGCTGCGAATATCGTAGAAAAATGTGACGTCACCCGTTGACCTAATGCAGAAAAACAACAACAACAATTTTGATTTTATATGGGAAGAGGTCAACGAGTGACGTCGCACTAAAACGATATAGTCGAGGCAATGAAGCAAAAAAGTTCCTAATTGGTTGGGCGCGGACGGATCGGAATGCGGTTTTTTGCATTCGCTTCCAAAAATTATTTGTAAAAAATGGCTCATTTTTTTTCTGAACAAACCGGAAATTGCACCTGTTCACCTGTATGTATGTTTGTATGTATGTAGACAAATCTTGCAACTTGATTTTGACCCACTTCCATATAACCGATCAACTTGAAATTTTGCATATATGTATAGTTCGGGTGACAATGCAATCTGGCCATTTTGTAAAAAAATCAAGATGGCGGTTCCAAGATGGCGGCCGAATTTTGCAATTTTGCTCCTTGACCCCCGACATGGGTATGAAATGAAAGGGTATGACAAGTACAATACAATTACGTAAGTGGTGTCATTGTAAATTCAAAATGGCGGCCAACACAAAATGGCGGACTACCTTTTTCTTTACAACACCCTCGGTGTGGGTATCAAATGAAAGGAAATGATGATGATTTAAATCACACCCTTTCATTTGATACCCATACCGAGCGCGTTGTAAAGACAAAGGTAATCCGCCATTTTGTGTTGGCCGCCATTCTGAATTTGGAATGACGCCACATAGGTAATAGTATTCTACTTGTCATTTCCTTTCATTTGACCCATATCGAGCGCGTTGTAAAGAAAAAGGTAATACGCTTTTTAGTTGGCCGCCATTTTGAATTTGAAATGACGCCACATAGGTAATTGTATTGTACTTGTCATACCCTTTCATTTGATACCCATGTCGGGGGTCGAGGAGCAAAATTGCAAAATTCGGCCGCCATCTTGGAACCGCCATCTTGATTTTTTTACAAAATGGTCAGATTGCATTGTCACGCGAACTATACATATATGCAAAATTTCAAGTTGATCGGTTATATGGAAGTGGGTCAAAATCAAGTTGCAAGATTTGTCTACATACATACAAACATACATACAGGTGAACAGGTGCAATTTCCGGTTTGTTCAGAAAAAAAATGAGCCATTTTTTACAAATAATTTTTGGAAGCGAATGCAAAAAACCGCATTCCGATCCGTCCGCGCCCAACCAATTAGGAACTTTTGGCCTTTTTAGTGCTTCATTGCCTCGACTAATATTCAGTCTTTTACATTACCTTGTTTCTGTATACCGTGGTTCACTATTTGTTGCGTTATTCACTTCGCAGTGTTGTCAACGTGTTCAATGTTTTTTTAGATATTTCGAAATAATTTTCGAAATTAATTTCGAAACATTGCTTTGGTTTTGGAATCCATGACAGTTGAATTTAAAATTATTAACCAAAAACCTTTTATGTTTTTCGTTCAAGTGAATAATTTTAATGTAAAATTTAGAGAACAAAATAGAGTAAAAATATAAAAGGCCTCTCTTTTTTTTAGTATGCATAATTACAAGTTATATCGAAATTGATAAAAATAGAGGAAAGTAAATTATATTCTTCATAATAAAGTTAAAAGAAAAATGGGGTAAAAAGTCACCAAATTGCGCAGTAGTCTCAAGGCTCGGTTCATTACTGTTCTACAGTGAATACTCCTCAATGTTATATCAAACGAAATCCCAACAGCAGTATCACAACATCGGAGGAGCATCCCACATAGGCCAAAAAGGACAAGGGAATGAAAACTACCATCATCATCGTCAAAAAAAAAATTAAATATAGTACTACTACGCTTCAATTTTCATCAGCGGGAATTTACATAAGTTATACAACGGGAGAGGAAAAAAAATAGTCATGAGGAGCCTCTCCCGCCCGCCTGTGGCCCCATCGCTCGGACATTTCCTCTACTTCCATAGTGCGACTCATAAAACAGCAGAAACATAACAGTTTCAACATAAATCTGCGGCGCCTCGAATCCTGCCTCGACCAGAAAGAACACAAGGGCTGAAAAGTCCTTAATGGAGGGAAGTAGACCGAGGGGCAGGGGGGGTTGGAAATTTTCTACAGCCAATTTGAGGCAGCGATAAAAAATGACAACGGAATGACAGCGGACGAGTGGTGGACGGTTTTGGATGTATGGAGAACGGGGTTTTGAGGAGGGGCGGACTAGTGCCCGAACTTCTTGCACCTCATTCACAAAGTAAGTCATCCACACACTGTGCTCCCGATGATGGTCCTTGGTCCCCGAGATATCCTTGGTTGTGTGTCTCTATTGTACCAAAAAAAAATAAAACAAGAAAATCTTCGCCCCATTCATCCTTTTTTCGGGGTGGCTTGAATGAACGAACGACGAGAGGCGCACACAACAGAACGCGCTTCGAACGCAACCCAAACAACCACCCATGGAACACACAACACACAAGGACTTAACAATTGAAAATATCCTGCGAGTTTTGGGTCATGAATGGTCCTGGTGCGCTTGATCCTTGCCTCGATTTTTTTTCTTGCTCCTTGCTATCCCCGAAAAAAAAAACTTTTTATTATTCTCGTTTCTATAAGAGCCTCGCCGAAAAATGTCCTGTGAATCGCTTTCGGTTGTGGACTGGTTGGTATGTGCTAAGCGCGCACGGCGCATGGGCGGAAATTTTTTGCTAAATACACATAGGATATATATTTATGCTAGGACGAGATGGCAGGATCTGGCAGAGGAGGAATTGCGAAGTTCAGGCCTCGACCGAAAACCGACAGCAACGAGAATGATTTCAATGTTCACGGGGATATCCTGCGAGTGCCTACACCATCGAGGACGACGGAGACGTCTCTGACTCCTGACCTTTATTATATCTAACTGATAACACACAAAAAAATATCCTTAAGAAAAGTTCCCAAGAAGTGCTTCTAAAGTTTTTTCTGTTAGTTTCTTTGCGCGGTGCTAAAAAAATTTGATTTTAAATATAAAAAAATTTTTGGTTACTTTTAAATTTATTTTTAAAATTTTTTTTTTCGTATCGAAAATTTTGTGAATTTTAATATATATATAAAAAAAGAAATTATTTTTTTTAAGTGCACAAACATTAAGAAAAAAGTTTGGTGAAAATTGAGCTAAAAAAAATATGTAAAAAGCAAAAAAAGTTTATGCGAAAAGTGAAATGAAAATTTAAAAAAAAAATTAATATTGTTTGAGTGAAAGTGATAAATTTGAGCAATAATTTAATAATCTAAAAAAAAAACACTGATCTTGCACCAAGGTAAGACCAACAAAAAAATTCGAAGTGGGGGGATTTATGCTAAGAATTTTCGGTTTGAAGTTTTTGAAAGTTGAAATTTTTTTCTTAGTTTTTTTTTAATTTTTCTACTTTTGAAAATTGTTTTAATTAAATCAAAAAATTTTAATAATAAAATTTTCATTTATACTTAAAGCAAAAAAAAAACTTTTTTAAAGTATTTTTTTTTAGTTTTAAAAAAAAAATTATCATAACAATTTTTACACTTAAATTTATGCACAAAAAAGACACCTAAAAAAAATTTAATATTTATTATTTATTTATATTTTAAAATTTATCTATAAAAAAATTGTATGATCCAAAATTGTTTTAATCTCCATTTTTTACATCGAACACAGTTTTGCTAAATATAATCATAATTCCTATTCCAAAATTCTAAAAACACAGGGTGTACCCTAAACGAAAATTTGTGTACAAATATGTATAACGAAAAAATCTTTTTATGTATTTTTGTTGTAATTTCAAAATTCTAGAATCCTGGAGAAAGGGCACAAAACTTCCAGAAAGCTCTTAAAGCTTATTTTAGTTTTTTTTCAGGCACCCTGTGAATTTAGATGATAATGAATAAAAATTCAATAAAGTGTTTTTCTTAAGTTCTGTTGATATTTTCATGTTTTTTTTCTTAAGTAAAATGTTCACCTTGTGTTGTGTGATTTGTGCCAATGAAGTGCAAACCACTTGGTAGAGGCTTAGTGCACGGCCACAACGCAGCCATCGCACCTAGCAAGAACAGAATTTGACCATCCCACACTAAACCTATATTGGTGTTGGCTGCGTTTTGGTACTTAGGGGTGTGGAACAACCTGTTTCTGAAATAGGCTGTCAGACGTTTTCACAGTGAGTTTTTTATGTGAAAATTTCAAGCTTAGGAATCACCCTTTGTGCTACCAGTGCGTTTTGTCGTGCATTTCATTGTGCCATGTCTTGTAGTAAGCTTAGTTTAAAGGATAGAAGAAGATAAGATAGCTTAGTGGTTTGCAGGGGTGCTCGAGCAAATGCTGATGAACCTTGCGTTTGATCTTGGAAGTTGTACGAGTTCGGAAATACTGACTGTGGAAGATTGTTTCGCAGACGAGTTTTTCTATTTATAAACGAACTTCTAAATTGAAGAATCGAAATGGAGGACAGCAAGGTTGGGAGTGAGCTGAACAGGAAGAATTTAGTGAAATCACGGGACTCCTGACAGAAGCGAAACTTTTACCCATTTTTCGGTTCAAGTATTACAACAAAAGTTATGTGAAGAATGTATTGGCACAATTGCCAACATTCGTCCGCCATATTAGCCCCGCCATTTTGAATTTATAGCTTTTGACCAAAAATTCGTTATTTTCGATCTTAAAACCCTTGGATACAACAGCTCTGTATGTTTACGACACACGGGATCCCGCGGGCACAAATTTTGCTATTTCTCTCTCACTCCCTCTCATGCAAATACTTCGAAACGTCTCAAATCTCGGGATCCCGTGTGGAGTAAACATACAGGGCTAACACAATCGGCAAATTCGGCCATATTTGGGCGACCATTTTGAATTTCGAAAATCGGGCTTTGAGGTGCATCATGGGAGACCCCATGGATCTTCCTATAAAATTTCGAAGCTCTACTAGTATCATTGACCCGGTGCGCCTATGCTGCTCCCAAAAGCCAATAGTAGTAATCAGGTGATATGAGTTTTAATATACAGTAGGAGAGTTTGAAAAAGGCAATTTTTTTGTATTTTTGATTCCAAATAACAAAATGTGAATCTATTAGGGATCTGACATTTTGATCGAGACAATAAAAACCATCCATTGACATGGCATTTTTCGAGATATGAATTTTCATACATTTACTACCTTAAAAACTCCCATATACCGATTATAATTGAAATCGGAATACAATTCGCAAACTCGCCGGCCATATTGGTGCGGCCATTTTGAATTTAAATTTTGATCATAAAGTCGTTATTTGCTACCTTAAAAAACCTCAGATACAGATTTTCATTGGAATCGGAACACAATTAGCAAATTCGTCGGCCATTTTGAATTTATAAGTTTTGACCACAAATTCGTTATTTTCTACCTTAAAAATCCCTAGATACCCACTTTCATTGGAATCGGAATAAAATTGGCAAATTCAACCATATTTCTGCGGCAATTTTGAATTTCGGTCATATTTCGGCGGCCATTTTGAATTTCGAAAATCGGGCTTCGAGGTGTATCATAGGAGACCTCCACGGAACTTCATCCAAAAATTCAAAGCTCTGCGATGATTTTCAACGAAGCTTTCCATGGCAGCGCCATCTAGGAGTGGTTTTAGAAAGTAATAAAATAGCCTATGTTCTAAGTTTGAATGTAAATAGCACATGGTTAAAATTTCATTAAGATCGGATGCACGGTGTAGGAGCCTATAGCGATCATACATACACACATTCATTTTTATATATATAGATAAATTCATTACTTGCGATTTTAAAAATCCCAAGATACGTTCATTAGAATCGGAACACAATTGCCAAAATTCGTCGCCATATTAGCCTCGCCATTTTGAATTTATAGCTTTTTGACCTTAAAACCCTTGGATACAACACAATCGGCAAATTCGGCCATATTTGGGCGGCCATTTTGAATTTCAAAAATCGGGCGTTGAGATGCATCATGGGAGACTCCCATGGATCTTCATATAAAATTTCGAAGCTCTACAATGACCGCGCGCTCGCTATAGAAGATATAAGATATAAAGAAATGATTGGCCTAAACCCGAAACTGACTTCGTCATTTAATTCTTAATTCAACTCAACTTCTAACTCCACTCTCAGCTCAAACTGAAATCTCAACTCAACGCTTAACTCAATTCAACTCAACTGTTAACTGATGTTTTAACTTATAGCAACTCTTAACACAACACAAATTTAACTCAACTTAAATCATCTCAACTCCATTTAACCCTTAACTTAACCCTTAACCGAAATCTTACAAATCAACTTAATTCAAATCAACTGAATTTTTAACCCATCTCTTAACTCAACTAAACTCCTAACTTAACTATTAACCCAACTCTTAAATCATCTTAAATTAACTTATCTCAACTCAACTGTTAACTCAACTCTTAACCTAACTCAAGACACAATTGCGACATGTCGTTTGCCGTTACGGTATACGAGTCGGTCTTACTCCCGAAGCGCGCCAATAGATGTTTCACATCAAACATTTCAAGCTAACGGTGACGATTTTCTTAGGTTTACTCCCCGCAGAACGACGCTAAAAGAGCTGCGCTTCAAAATATTTTCGTGTAAGCAAGAAAGCGTTAATTTCAATGGGGCTCCGATAATGTAAAAATGATACCATTTTATTAAGGCTGCTATGCTCATACCGTGGTTCAATAGGTCCAATGAAGGAACAAGAGGTCCAATCATCGGTGAGTTTGATGGCACGGTTCAACTACCTCGATTAAATGCCCAGAAAGACAATTCTGTTCAATCATTTGAACTGAGTCTATACCAAAACCTTGAAGTTTAGTCAATAAAGTAGGGTTGCCCACCTCGATAGCCTAGGAGTTAAAACGCCCGAATACCATCCGAGAGATTCGTAGTTCGATTCCACTCTGGGACATGTTGCTTCATCCTTCCGCTTATCCCAACTACCAGCACCATTCCTTTCTTTCTTGTCTTGCTATCTTCCAGCAATTCCCTGCACTTTCTCTTGCCATCACGAGTAAGTATAATAAGCGCGGAAGCAATCTTCTGTTCTGATCACCGAAGTTACGGTTTTGTCATGGTAGTATTAAACGTAACCCGACTAGCATTTTGCGGTGGGGGGGGGGCCAATGGGGCACCTATGAGGCTAGCCACACTGTGGGGCATGTGGATTGCCCTAAAGGCCCCACAAGGGGCATCTAATGCCTTGCCGCGTTAAGGAATCCCGAGTGAAAAAAAGAAGTTGAAAAAATTGAGAATTTCGGCAGGAAATATGAGCAATAACTACTGTGTCGCGGGCGTTTTTCCAAGCGGTACCCCAACTGGGTACTAATCACGGCCAATGTTGCTTGACCTCCGCAATCGAAAGATGCTGTCACCAATGAGTTTGATGACACGGGTTTTCACCTTTTCCAGACATTCCAAGAATGTTTTTGGAGCGTCTGCATAGAGTTGTATTCAAGGCGGGGCTGAATGTAGGACTTGTAGAATGTAGCCAGGGCAGCTTGTTGAAGCAGGTACTTGCCTCTCTTAAAAAATCCAAGGCACTGGGAGGCTTGTTTGGCGATTTGGAATATGTGATCACTCCATCGTAGATCCTCAGTTAAAGTTTCACTAAGAGCTGGGTCAGCCGTTAGATGCTCATGATATAGACTAGGTAGGTGCAACTTTTGTTAGAGATAAGATAGCATTGGTTTTGGAAGCAAGCGTAAGAGTAACGCAGGGTACAGCCATCAGCGAAGCATGGTTTAAACGTTCAAATGAGCTACATACACCACCTATCGTCACACCTAAGATCACCTCCGCAGTTTTAGAGCTTGAAGGACAAAAATTTTAGAGAAGAAGCCTCAGAGCGTACTCGAAAAAGAAACCTGAATAGTCCTCCAACTGATCCAACGTCTATGGTTGTGGCTCATCGAATGTTGCTTGCAATAAATTGATTGTGTCGCCCGCTCTGTGGCATGTTGCGTAGTCTTGTTGAAATCAAAACTCCACTTCTAATGACCGTAACGTTCTGGTCGGCATTATTTTTGTAGAAATATGGACCAATGGTTCCAACCGGCATAAGCACACCAAATAGTAAGTTTTCGTGGATTTAAAGGCGTCTCAATAATCCATTGGCGCTACAGCCCATATCGAGCCTATGGCATTTCTCCAAGTTTGTCGGTCCCTTGCAGCATGTCTCCAGTTCCGGATGTTGAGCATTGCCTCTGCGTCAGCCGTCACAGAGTCTATGCATCTCCTCCTTGGTGTGCCTACTGGTCTATTTCCTGAAATTTCTAATATCATAAGTCGTTTTGGGATGTGATTGTCCTCCATTCTGACTACGTGGCCGTCTAGTCTTATTCTGTATTTATTAAAGTTGTGAGTTCTGGATTGTCCAAAATTTCATACAACTCGCTGTAGTATCTCCTTCGCCATATTCCACCCTCTCTGGTTGGGCCTATTAGCACCTGAAAACTTTTCTCTCAAACCTGTTGACTCGTTCCTCTGGTCATAGTCCAAGTCTCGCTTCGTCGAGTTATCTCTTTTCTTCGTTTCTTTTTGAAATTGTGGACTCAAGGTAGAATGTTCTTCTAGATTGTGTTCGTCGGTAGTTATATTTCTTCCCATTCTAAATTTTCCAGCTCTGGATTGTTGCATCACCTTTGTTTTGTTATCGTTTATGTTCAGGCCTATGTCCTTTGGCGCCTCTTTTAGTTCGACATAAATTTCTTTTGTTGCCAAAAAGGACTTTCCCACGATGTTCAAGTCGTTCGCAAATCCAAGTAATTTTACAGACCGGGTTGCTATTGATGCACTTCTCTGGGCTGACGTTTTCCTTATAACCCATTCTAGGGCCAGGTTGAAAAGCATGGGGGCCAGTCCATCCCCTTGTCGCACTTCGAACTCCTCTGTTACTGAATTTTGGATCCTTACTTTCGCCAGTGAGCCATTTGTTGCGCTCTTGACCAGTCGTATAAGCTTTGAGGGGACTCCTAATTCCGAAAAGATCTCGTACAACCTCTCTCTGTTTATTGAGTCATATGCCTGTTGAAAGTCGACAAATATCTGGTATATATCCACATTCCTTTCCCAGGTATTTCCCAGAATTTGCTTTAAGGCCAGCAGCTGGTCCGATGTTGACCTGTTTGTCCTAAAACCAGTTTGATATTCTCCTATAAGGCATTCCGCTATAGGTTCTAGCTTTTGTTTCACAAGGATTGTGAAGGTTTTGTAGCTGGTGCTGAGGAGAGAGATGTCTCTGTAGTTTTTACAGGTTAATCTATCTCTTTTCTTGTATATTGGCTTTCCTCCAGTCATCTGGTATAACTTCTCAATGGGTGCCTTCCATTTAGACACAGAGAGACACAGTGTTACACTGTGTCCGACACAGAAGTGTTCCATCAACGACACAGCTAGACACAGCCGGGCACAACTAAGACAATGCTACCAACCCTCGCCAATTGAAATGTGATCGTTAATTTATAATTACAACAATATTGTTTCATTTTTAAGATACCCAGCATTTATAAGTTGTCGGGTAATTAATTTAAAGAAATTATCAACATAAAATTTACGATTTACTTGCCAAACAAAAATAAAAACGAGGAAAGTGCGCCGTGGCGGATTTTTCATGAACTTATGTGTTCCATTTGGGCTTAATAATAGCTTCTGCATTTTCTCCACTGCAAATCCGACACTTTTGTTTGTTGATGTAGCCATTCAACAAAAAACGAGCCTCATCGCTGAAAAAAAATTTATGGTGAAAATAAGGATGAAGAACAATCTTGCTTCCAGCCCATTAACCGAACGGAACGACGACGATCACACGGCTCCAATTCTTGCACGATCCTGTATGATCGTAACCAATGTATTTCCGTAAAATCTACCATAGAGTGGATGGACACAGCTCCAAGTGCCTCTAGCAATGAGGAATCATTAGGGCGTAGGGCCTACCCAACACTACTGTCCACAGCAGCAACAATTTCTTTTAAAACGCACTGTAACGTCTCTGCGGTTGCGCATTATCGATTAAAGTATCTTCTTCTTCTTCTTTCGTCTTTGATCCGTTAGCTGGCGGTCCGAGCGGGACGTTTCCGCAACGGATACACTACTGTCGGTGCCGCTGGGTCTCGAACTCCATTCACGATTCGTTTCCATTCTTGACGATTTTTGGCGACGTCTCGAGCCTCGATAACTGATAATCGTTGATTCTTTAAGTCGCCCTCGATATTCTTTAGAAAAGTTTTCTTCGGTGCAGATCGCTGAATTCTCCAGTCTGCCGGCCGGTCTCGCCAGAGAAGTTTACGTGGCAAGCGGTTATTATCCATTCCGCAAACATTTCCAAACTATCGTAGGCGACGTTTTTGCACTTCTTCTTCGATCAGTGTCTGTTGACCGCATCTTTGTCTAACTGTCTCGTTTCGAAGGCGATCGCGAAATGAAAAACCGTAAATCTGCCTCAAGCATCGCATTTGGAAGACCTCGATTAAAATACGTGGTGTGAAATGACGTTTTATGGTTATTACAATGACTCGGATAGACGGTTATGGCGATCGTAATGGCATAAGGTAGATTTCGCAAACTAAATCATGATTATCGAAAGAAATTTGCAATGTTCTGGCGCAAGTCTTTTCACTGTGAAATGGCAAAACAAATTGAGCACAAATCAGCTGTCAGCTGTCAAAATAATTGTCATTAGAAACAATGTTGCCAATTGATAATTAAACTTCTAAAAAACACGTTTTACCATCCTCCTTCCTACCAGGGGCGTTTCCAGCCAACTGGCTTAGGGGGGGTAATTTTAAAAAAAGAAAAAACTTAAATATTTTTTTATTCCATAAATACAAAACAATCAATATCAAAAAAAAATTAAAAGTGCGTGTCAGCTCCGACGATTGTCTTAAATTATATACAACTAGCTGGAACCCATATAAATCCCACATTTCCACTTCTCCTTACCATCTCACCAAAAAAACCTTGTTGATCCATTCTGAACCGATTGCTTAGAGAGCTTCAGGATACATTGATGTTCAATGTTTTTCCATTTGTAGCTATAATGTCAAGATTTTCCGATTTTCCAACTCTTAAACAACCTACATACAGTTAACCGGGAAATGACACTTAGTTGGCAAAATTCGTCCGGTATATTGGTCCCACAATTTTGAATTTATAAGTTTTGATCATAAATTCGTTATTTGCGACGTTATAAACCCCTAGATATCCACTTTAATTGGAATCGGAACAAATTTACCAAAATTCGTCCGCCTTCTGATCATAAATTCATTATTTGTTACCTTAAAAAATTTCAGATACCGATTTTCATTGGAATCGGAACACAATTTGCAAATTCGTCGGCCATCTTGAATTTATAATTTTTGACTGCAAATTCGTTATTTGCGACCTTAAAAACCTCTAGATACCCACTTTCATTGGAATCGGAATAAAATTGGCAAATTCAACCATATTTCTGCTTCCATTTTGAATTTCGGTCATATACGAGTATACCCCATGTTATAGGGGGTTCACACTGACGCCCAAAACATGTTTTATGAACCAGTCGTTTTGAAAAGCTCAAAAGTGTTCACACTGACTCGACATGTTTTAAAATGTTTTCAAATGTCAGTTTTCTTAGCTTCAAATATTCGGAAGTATTTTTTACCGCGAAATAGAAATCGAATTAATATTAAAAATGTTATTTCCATCTAGTTTTCGATGAAAAACTGTAAACAAATATAAATCACCTATCAAAAATTCAAAAATGACGTGCTGATTACAGCTGAGCGAGTATTCAGCATTGTCAGCAAGTGTTTTGTACGTGTTTTATTTTAAAACACGTCAAAACCTACTTGTTTAAAAAAGCTCGCTCCTTATAAAATATATGGGTAAAACACAGGTTTTACCCTGTTTTGCACCGAACTTTGAAGAGCTTTCTAAAACATGTTTTGGGTGCCAGTGTGAACCCCATATTACTCGCTGATAATAGAGCTTTCTATTGGCGACAGAATTTTTAAAATCGGTTCGGTAGTTTTTGAGTTTATCCGGAACAAACAAACAATCAAATCTTTTCTCTTTATATAATAGTATAGATAGGCAAAGGAAGCAAATGAGCCCATATATGTATTTATTTATATATTACATATTACATAAATTTTCTTTCCTACTTTTTAGTCTATTATATGTTTTTCGTCATTTCGCCAATCCCTATACCCTTTCATTTGATACCCATTCTGAGGGGGTTGTGAGGAAAAAAGTAATCCGCCATTTTGAATTTGGAATGAAGCGACACAACTAATTGTATTCTATCTGTCATGCCCTTCCATTTGGTGCCCATGTCGGTGGGTCGGGGAACACAATTTCGGGGCGCCATTTTGGAACCGCTACCTTGATTTTTTTTCAAAATGGTCAGATATTCAAGCAAACGCAGATCAAAAATCTGCTGATAAGATAGTTCAAATTTGTGTGCCCTCCCCATCGTCCTCTCTCACCCTCTTCTTCATAAACCACTTTGCAGCCGACTCTTGTCGTATCCTGTGTACGCTCGTGTGGAATCAGCCGTAGCGTGCCATATTAGCGGGAGTCTCGGGTATCGGTCCCTTCCACGACTCTCCAGCAATTTTGGAAAAATTCACCGTCATATATCGCCGACTAGATTCACCATAACTTATCTTGTTTGTTTGAAATTGTGGTAATTTTTAAGAATAAAAATAAATAAGCGAACGAAAATTCTTAGGGGGGGTAATTACCCAATTACCCCCCTCTGAAGCCGCGCCTGCTTCCTACTATGGGTGCAGGAAGGCTTCTTTATCATATTTAGTTCTTTCTGAAAACTACTAACGTCTTTATTATTGTAGTTTTGCTTAATTGTACTAATTTTGTTACCAAAGTAGTCGAAGTAGTAATTTTTCCGTGTCCGTTCAGGTTGCAACGTACTTTTCATGACTTCCTCTTGCCTTTCTTGTTAAATACTTGTCTTACATTGTTCATCAAACTATTTCCTTCTTTTGACAGACGAATATCATTCATGCGTCAGTAGTTGTGATAGAGCAGGACATTGGTAAAGGGTTAAAACAAAATCCAATTCTACTACTAAAGTCCATTGATTGCCACTAAATAGATATGTCCTATTATTCATTTTTGAATCCGATCACCAAAACTTAAACTGCGCAAGAAAAACCAGTTCTAAAACCAACTTATCAAAATCTAAAGCACGACATTCTTATTCTTACCTTCGCCACCAATTTTGTGTAGAATCTATTGAAACGTGGACAGAGCCCTTGAGTCCTTCTTTTATATATTCATAATTTCCCTTATTCTTCACGAAACTAAATGCTGCCCACCTTTCAGCAATCATGTGGGCTTCCAGTGCGCGCGCATTGAACACGGTCCAGACTCAAGAATCTCCTCGCTGCTCGCTCATATTCTAATCAGTGGAAAAAACACTCAAGACTCAAGTGGCTACCCGCATGCAGGACTGACAGGTGTCTCGCATCAGCGTAAAATTTATTTTTCATTTGGGATCTTTTTCTTTTTATACTTCACTACACTGCAACAACAAAAAACAACACCATATTGAAGACGAAGAAGAAGAAGATGACGGTGATGAACAACAGGGTAGAATAGAGGGCGCGATCAGAGAAAGAAAGAGGCTCCCCCACGCCCGTACGTGTGGTGGCGTGATGATCAGCTAGGTGCTGAAGTGCCGGTTCGTGTACCTACGTAATTCTCTAATATTTAATTCTATTCAAATACAAATTTCCCCCCGATGTTTTATTCATGCAATAATCCATTTGCCTCCAGTGCATGTTTCTCTGAGTCAACGGATATCCGGCGATTTTCATTATCGCGTCAGAACGGCACAAAAGGTACCTCTCGTCGCCAGATCAGTGTTGTTTTTTTCGTTTCAGGCCTCTGTTGGCTGCGACTGTTGTAGGGTTTTTTTTTCACCCTCTGTCAAAACATCACGAATGTTCAGAAATATCAAAAAAAGTTACAAATTCACGATTTCAAACTAAAAAATCAGCAGAAAAAAAAGATTTTTTTTAATTTTCCAATAATAAAAAAAAATATTAATAAATTTCCTCGATTTTCTCTAATTTCGGTGCGTCATCATCACCATAATCACCGATCATCATCATCAGCGGTGGTGTAATCGCGTTACAAAGCGGATGTTTTACACACGTAGCGATGTACCGCCGCCGCCGCTGCGATACGCGCATTTCTTGTGTACAGAGTAGACGAAATTAGATCGAATCCCTCTATATTTAGAATCGAGAACTAAGTAAGTAGCGTCAATTTGCGATACTTTAAATATTTTTTGTTCCTGTTTTATTTTTTTTTATTTTATTTTTTTATTTTATTTTTTTTTTACTTGTGTACGCTTCGAACGCAGCAATTTCATAGAAATTCTTGGAGGGAAACTTTATTTGGGCTTGGGCGGCCGCGCGCCAAGACGCGCATGTAATATTTGGTGGAATTAGATCGAAAGGACGGGAGTCTAGTGATATTCTTGTGCGTGAAGGGAGCGGGGAGGGGTTGGCTAGGTGTGAGTGTCTGTTTACATGATTTGATGATGAGTCATAATGTAATTTTTGAATTATGGAAAAAAATTGTTTTGAGTTTACGGATTTGAGATGAAAATTAAAAAAAATACTTTTTCTGAGATTTTACTAAGTAAGTACACTATTTTATCTTAGAGACTAAAACTTACTTTTATGACACATCAAAATTTTTAAATTTTTGTCAAGCAGGACCTGATATGAATACGACGAATCAGACGAAGTATGCAGGGCAGGGAGATAGACCTTCAGATCCAAGACAACATTCCTTCTTTTCCTGAAAATACAAAATTGATCGCTCACCACACTCGCAGGATCCTATATTACGCAAAAAAAGCAACTTTATTTTGGAAGGTTGACCAAACAAATTAGAGGAAAATAATCAACACTGGCAACCGCATTTCATCAGACGCCTTATATTAAGTTCACAAAGCGGTGTCATTTTACTCACGTCCGAGCATCCAAGAGTAGTTATCCCTTAAGTCTTACAACAAAAGGTATCTCCCAAGTTACATCAAGATCATTGGGGAATAGTCTGAACAAAGCAACTAGCACGACGATATTCAGCCTTATTCTCGTTGTCGAGTGACGTGACAGATGTCACTTCTACCTTACATTGGTATTCTCATTTGTCAATCTAAGAGACTCCTGGCGGCTAGATCTACAAACGTCCTATTATTGTCACAAGCTGGTGTGTGAAGTGATATTTCCCTCGATACGTTTGTAGGTATCGACAGTTTCATTCCATCGCGTCCCTCGTAGTCACGTCACTCGCCAACGAGAATAATCACCATCGTTGGTGGCCAGGAATAGACGAAGCAATTAAAAAAAAGACAAGCTCCTGCCAAAGCTGCCAAATACAAACTAACATTCCCCTTCGAAATTACAGCCCATGGCCAGTACCAAGCACAACTTTGGACAGAATCCATATAGACCCAGCTGGCGCTTTCCTTGATAAAAATTGGTTAATACTAGTAGACGCTTACTTTAAGTTCGCCTTCGGCGTCCGCTTGCTAAATATATCATACGCCACAGTCATCAAAGCAATAAAAGGCATCTTTGCCTTAGAAGGACTATCCACAACGATCGTATCTGACAACGGTACACAATTTACTTCAGGAGATTTTCAAAAATTCTACAATACAAATGGCATTGAGCTTATAACTACTGCTCCTTTCCATCCAGCGTCCAATGGGGAAGCCCAACGCTTCGTAACACCATTCAAAGAAGCTATTTCCAGAAATCTAAACAAAGACGAAGATAAGCAGACAGCGCTTCTTCAATACCTCAGAACCTACAGACAAACGCCGAATCAGCAGACTGGTAAGTCTCCAGCAGAACTACTTCACGGACGCCAATCTCGCAACTAATTATCTCTGCTGTTAACAAACACAACTACTAATGGAAGGCAGACATTTCGTGACGATACAACCTGTCTTCGCTAGAAATTTCGGAAAAGGTGATTAAGGCAGAAATCTCTGAACGTCTGGAAGGATGACGTACGGACGAACACAACGCGTCATTTAGAAACGACACTGCCATTACCTGCGATCCACAATAAGCAATAAGGAAAAGGTCACCATTTGCCCGCCCGGGAGAACCGACGAACATCATGACATACCAGAATTCTCATCGTCTCATAGGGTTGCATCTCCTCCAGCTATCCCTGCAGTCAATAGTTCTAAAGAAACAAGTGTTACGCAACATATGTACGTATCAATCCCCAGGAAGGTCCGAACGTCTCCGCTTAAAGAGGATCCTCCCGGGGTATCTCTGGGAACATCTTTGACCGCGACTTGGCCAGTAGCCAACCCTACAAATCCCTGGGAGAAGAAATCATTTTCCGGCACTCCTACAAAAATGCCTCGAGCTAATTCTCGACAACCTGGAGCAAAATCTAGAAAGCCATCTTCGTTAAGGAACCTGCCTTATGTCCGTAAGGAAATCTGCCGAAATAAGTGACTTGAGACTTCAAATCTCAACAAACTCGTCCAAAACAGTCCAAAGCCATATGGATATCCTCAACGATATTCCAAACATCCAATTTGCCGCGCGTGTCCTGCTATAAGGTTGGCGAACTTCGGGCCAGAAAAAATTTATAGCGATTATTCCAGTTCGCTCCGAATGGGAGAAACTCATGCTTCGTGGGGTCCAAGAAACCCCTATTGGTTCACCGATGGGTCAAAAATGGAGTATGGCACAGGGGCTGGTGTCGTAGAGCTCAACTCTAAAGTCAATGGGTAGGTGTCCCTCTGTTTTCCAGACTGCGCTAGGCTCAACCTTCAGAACGGCTTGAAAGGCGCCAACATTAGAATCTTTTCGGACAGTTAAACTGCCATCAAGGCATTGTCATCGTGGAAGCTTTCATCCAAAATTGTTGCAAGGTGTTTCGACCTACTCCAGAGCCTGCTGGGTCTCCGGACACTGGGATATCGAGAGTAGTGAGACTGAGGATAAGCTCGTGAGGGGGGTTTGAGACGCTGGTCCAGGGCCCAGAACGCTTCTGTGACATGTCATGATACACCTCCAAGTCCCTGATAGCTGAATGGGTTAAGGGACTGAACCTAAGCTATTGGAAATCAGCCCTAGGTCTTAGACAGGCTTTTTCTACTAGGAAGTGGTGAGAATCTTACATCGCTATAGCAGCAAGGAATTTGCGACCGCCTGTCTACGGGTTCCATGAAGACAAGAGACACCGCTGGGGGTGCGGAGATTAGTGTCAAAAGAATCCTACGGACTAAACTCACCAATCACTTTTTCATGACGTTCAAGTTCAGATCGGTGCGAGCTGTAAAGGCATTACTTCACCAGCGCGACCCTTAAAAAAGGGATCCCTCGAAGGTGCTCACCAGAGCCTGATCCATCTAGCTGTCTGGGTACCAAGATTCTATCTCCACTTGCATTTCTTTGTCTTTCTCTATTTCTCTGGGGTTTGTAAAGCTTAAGTTTCTGCTGGATGACCTTTAGCGCCACTTACATCATTCTCCATACATCCTCCAACCTTCTCATACGGCCCGGGATGCTCTCAGGTGTCAGCTGTATCTCAGCGAGTGCTTCCAGCACAGTCCTATACTCCACAAACCTCTGGCATTTAAAGAGGACATGATCCGCGTCTTCTTTATCGTCCGGGCATTCCTGACAGAAAGGTGAATCGTCCAACCTGAAGCGGTGAAGGATGCTCTATAATCTCCACGCCTACCCAGGAACTGAGTGGGGTAGTGCGTCACATCCCATGTTCCACTTCTCCACATTTGGTTGGTCTAAGACTATGGGTCCATCAGCCCTTAGTAGACGCGTCCCACCTCCTCTGCCATGCTGCGATGGACTAGCTGAGCGCCACAGTCCGTCGCCCTTACTTGCATATTCCGGGTCGTACAACCTCTTGCCCTACGATGCAAGAATATCAATGGGGATGCTTTCTGCTATCACTCAAGGTGCTTCGTCGGACGTAGTACTGGTCTTAGACAGGCTAAAAAACTGATCAAATACTTGGCCTTAAGAGGCGTTAGCACTCTAAACAGAGCAGACCTGAAGCTGTTGGTGGGATGTCTGACTGCCCATGTGGGGCGGTAATATCACCTCCACAACCTGCGACTGTATCAGAAGACAGAATGCGGACTCTGCATGGAAGGCGACGAGAGTTCTACACGTGTTCTCTGTGAATGTCCTGCTCTGATTGGCAACAGAAAGTAGTTCAGCAGGCTTAAGGTTAAATCCGACTAAAACCAAAGAAATGCGGATAAATGCAAACACCCTTGAACGAACAGCGCTAAATAACCGTGACGTGGAACTGGTAGACAAATTCTGTTACCTCGGTAGTATTATTACCGAAAACGGCGGTACAGAAGAAGACGTCAGTTCCAGAATAAATAAAGCAAGAAGCGCATACGCATGCCTGTTTCACATATGGAGATCGACGGAGATCTCAATTAACACCAAATTGCGGGTGTTCAACTCCAACGTTAAGGCAGTTCTTTTGTACGGTTGCGAAACATGGAAAGTCACCCAATTCATCACAGGGCGCCTACAGGTTTTCATCAACAGATGCCTACGTCGTATCCTAAAAATCCGCTGACAAGATAGAATTTCAAATGAAGAACTATGGCGCCGTGCCGGCCAAGAAAGGATAGACGACCAAATCAGGCGAAGGAAATGGAATTGGATTGGCCACACCTTGCGACGCGAAAACGAGAATCTAGCCAAACAGGCCCTCGACTGGAATCCGCAAGGAACCCGTCGAGTCGGAAGACCTAGAACAACGTGGAGGAGAACTCTATTAGCAGAGGCCGCAACAACCGGGAGATCCTGGTCAGAGCTGAGAGCTGTCGCGCAAAACAGAGTCCGCTGGAGGGCAACTGTTTCCGCCCTATGTCCCATGAGGGATTAAAGGAGCAATTAGATATGGTTAAAAGAAGAAGGACGATTATCAGAGAGCTATTGAGTTTCGGATTCGATCTTCTTCAACAAAAGGCCTTTGTTGACTTCGTCCGTGGTCTTTTCCGTTAGTGTGCTCAATAGGCATAAATTGGAAACGGGCCTACCATATTTGGTGGCCCCGTACCTAAAAAACAGAAATTACACAAAGTGACATTTGCCAAATTTTAGATAGACCTCCTATTCTAAATTGAGGAGCGTCGGAACAAAAACCGATAAAGCTCATTTTGACATTATTTTTTTTAAGAGGACAATTGGTTGTGTTCGTACTGTATCTATAAGCATCGTTGATCGAACCTGTTCAGAAACGGTTAAATCCAGTTGAAAAACCTTCCCAAAATACACTGGCCTGAACATAAACCGATAAAATAGGACATTTTTTTTCAATTTCCCAAAAAAATTGCATGTGATATATCGGTTTTTGTTCGGACGCTCCTCAATTGTGAGCAGTCATAAGTCACAAGCTTTTGAGACTCGTGCTTGTCATAGATAGTTTGTGACTATTCTTGTGACTATCAGCTGTTTAGGCATTCTAAGGACCTAGTCATAAGAAAAATTTGAAATAATAATTCACCTCTAATGGTGAATTCATATTCGTGTATCTATGTATTGTGACTTGTGACTGCTTTTACAATGCGGATAAGATAGTAAGATTAATGCGTTTCAATGCTTCTACAAAGTAATTCTACTGTCAAAAAAATGCTGAAAGTGGATTTATTTCGCCCAGAATCCTGGTCTGGAATCGCATTGGCACTAATAACAGCCTTGAAGTTGAGTTCTCATTCGCTACACTTTAATATAAATGAAAAAAATCCCAAAGATCATAAATAACTTAAAGATTATTGAAAGAATTTCAAGTTTCTCTCCTCTAATCACTCAAGAAAAACCAAACATTAATCTCCAGCGGGGGTTAATCTGCAGAGAAACCCCGAAAAAAACCGCCGCGAAATAAAAGTCCAAAATCTCATAAAATTTGAATTAACCAAAGCCAGAGCCCGCGAATGACGTTGCTGCGCCGCCATTGCCGCCGCGTGCAAAAACCCCAATGCAGTCCGGGGTCTTTGCTATTTCCGCTTGTCTGGATGGACGCTGGTTATTATCTTCCAGGGATTTGAGTCGCGCCACAAAACGGTCGAGAGCCGCTTTTAGCCCCTTTCTGCTGGTCCTTGTATTTTGAACATTGTAAAAGATAAAACTATCGTAAAATTCAATTTCCATTCCTCACTGCCGACCGACTGCGAATTAAGGTGTCGTTTTTTTATGTATATATATTTTTTTCACGACGCCGCCATTTACCATCAAGTGCCAAGCGGTGGCAGAAGAAAAAAGTCGCGCAGCAAATGATGAACATTTCGACGCCGCAGCAATGTCAAAAGGTTCTCTGCTTAAGTGCAGGCAAAATGTGTACAGCTCTCCCCCAGTGGTGCGGTGCGGTAATTCGCGGACCGAGTTAATTTCTTCAAAGGTGAATCGGAAGGTGAAAATCATGTGTCAGTCGGGATAAGGCCGCGACGATGGCACGGTTTACGAGTGTGCGAATGCAGAAGCACCAGCAGCAGCAGCAGCATTGAGGAGAACCGGCCGCGCGCTCATTTCAAGCGAAAAACGGTAGCCGGAGAGCTGGGCTTAAGCCGGGTGGAAAATCATGTACCTGCCCAAATATGATAAATTATGATTGCCTTTTCCAATTTTACGGCCGCTCTGCACTGCGGCGGTAGCAAATGCGATTCTTTACACCGTTTTTAAATTTCGACTTACATTATTCTTGGAATGCTACTGAATTGGCCTTAATTTAGAATTTGGATTCGCCGCGGCTTTTGTGTGGCAGGTTTTTTTTTGCGTTTTTGTTTCGCCTTTGTTTTTTATGAGAGAGAAGGCACGTCCGGTAGTCCTGGACTTAATCTCTGTTTAAATCTTTTTTGATCTTAAGATGGTTGTATATTTTCGCGTCTATCATAATTTATTTTACAGTGTAGCCACATCATTTAACAAACTGCAAAAAAAGTTAATATGTTGTGGGTAAGTTTTCAAATCGTGCATCTTTTAGCAAATAAATTTCCGTAAACCACAAGTATAAAGGGTGACATCTAAGCTTAGACTCTTTCACATAAAAAGAAACTTGCACAAGTTAATTTACTTGCGCAAGTTTTTTTTCTAATGGAAATAGTAACCACAAATGAACTTCCGTTGATTACTTTCACAAGTTGAGAAAATTATGTGGAAACATTTTTCGCTGCGTCTAGCTGTCACTTTTAGCACTTCGTCTTGCGATGGAAGTTTTCAAAGTGTTTAGGCCGTATCAGAACCTCTGCAGCGCTGCAACCACAAGTGTTTCTATTGGCTGAGGCTGGTAAAATGACAAGCAAAGCAGCACCAGACCAGCGTGCTGCATTTTCATCTCAAATCCTAATTTTGCTGCATATATATGCAGCACTTTTGACACTTCGTAATGCGGCAAGTGATTTTAAACAAGGAGACGCGGGATTTTTTGTTTTAAATTATTTAAAAGGACATGGAGTAATAATTGGTAGAACTAGTGCAATTTTTAAATTTTTAATTTGAGGTTAAGCTATCAAATAAAAAGTGCGCTGCACAGCGGAAAAGACTAGAATCTGATACCGACTGCAGCATGTTGCTCTGGTGCTGCTGCTGCACGCTGCATATTTTTAGGTTCTGATACGGCCTTTTGTCGAACGTGTCTTAGAATATAAAACTACTCGGGCCCTCGGAGAATTTAAGCGTAGTGAAATTCAAACTGCACACTTCATTGCTCTTTTTTTCACTGAAAATTCACTCGTAACAACTTCAATTACACTAAAAACAAATTCTTTAAACTTTCTTTCTTCTTTTTAATTAGTTTTGCGAAAAACTGTAAATAAATTTTATAGAAAAAACTCGTTTTAAAGAAAGTGCCGCGGAAAAATTTGACAGTTAACTAACAGGAAATTATACCAATTTGACAGTTGACAGATTTTATACGCGAGGGCCTTTCCTGTAGTTATATATTCTAAGGAACGTGTTCAAGGTCCTTCACGAATAATTTGAGTAAAATATGAGTAAATGTGAAAAATAAGTGAATTAAAGTTAGAACAGTTTTAGCTAAAGAAAACTCGAATATTATCTAAAGCAGTGCTTCTCAAACTGGGATCTTGGAAATCTTATCTCACTTAGGAATGGAAAAAGCACCATCTGCCACCTCGCTTACTGTCAAGATGCTGATAAAACTTGTGGATTTAACCCGAAGGTCATGCTATACACACAGGCACCATGATGCGATAGATTGATGACCCTGTTTCTTTCATTCTTACATTTAGTGCGGTTTCGGGTCCAAGAAGTACTGGGGACGTAACTTGGAGCTATTGAACCTTTAGCAGACTCAGATTTATAGGTTAGGCCGTCTGAATAGGCTTATCTATCTGCCTAAAGATTTTTCGTTCGCACTTATGTGTTCAAGAAATGTCGCGCCGAACAACAAAACCTTGCTTCACGCTCTGGTGCGTTGGAGATAGATAACGTCAGTAGTATAGCAAAAGCGCTCTGAGCAAAAGGCAGTGACATCATCGGTTGTGGGCTCGGGTGTGAGCTTTATCCGCGACAAGAACTTGTGTGGTAAGCTTTGGGTGTGAGCGCCACCTGTGCGAAACTAGTTGTATTTTCTTCCGGTGGGTTAGTTTGTCTTGGGTGGGCTTTCATGCTAGGGGAGTTTTGGGTGGGATCTTCTACTAACGTGAAGACCGGACTGGTCCTCCTCGAGGTAGGTTGGGTAATTCGCCCTACCGATCATCCATGGGTGGTATTTTAGTGCGGTTAGTCTGGTAACCAAGCCAACTTTTGACATCTCTTCTTCTATGCTCTACGGAACTTTTTCGTCTGATTGCCGCTTGCTGTAGGAGAGGATAAAACCAGCTTGTTAGAGTAGGCCCTTCTTAAGTTTCGTAAACGCAGGCCGATAAAACATATACTTCTGATTGAAAAAGAGTAGCTAAGATGCCCAACTTCAATAAATCAGGGATGAGCGGCAAAGTTTAGACTTGTTTGGTCAAGCAAAGGTCGCGCCGAACAACGAGATCCTAGTTTTCGCTATTGCGGAACAGAGACAAAAACGGAAGAGCACTCCTCCTCCTTGACGCATAGCATACAGATGAGATCCCTTGCCGTTCTGATCTTCCATGAGTGTCTCTCTTCTCTTTCCCTATAAATTCGTTGGCCCCTTTGCGAGACGGCTAAATAGAAATCGCTTGGAGTTCACCATGCCAGGTGTGGATTTCCAGTGTTCGGCGTATTTCATCAGAGTTCGATTGTCTAGAGAATTTTTTGCCAAACTACTCAATCGCAGGCTCCGAACTGATGAAACCAGTACCAAAGCCTTTTCTTTTCAAGACGTTCGTCTTTCAATTGCTCATGAAACCCTGACAGCTTAGGACTCACACAAGGGTGATTGGACTGTGAGTTCCTAGCTCATCAGCCGGGTATTGGCAGTCCCAAACTATTTTGGACTTAGTCTTTAATTGTCGCTCTTCTGACGTAAAGCATAAAGGCCCACTTGTTAGCGTAGGCCAATATAGTGCCAAAGACAGTAGCTAGGGTACCTAATCCGAAGGATCTAGTAAAACTTGGGCTTCCATCCCAAATGCCAGAACTTACACCTGTCTCTGCTTAAAGCTGTCCGTGGACCATGCGAGTCTACTCCGCGCCATCGTAGGGAAGACCCCAAACTTTTATTATATGTTAACGGAAAGAGGTTCATTGAGATTTTCACGATGCACGAGGCAATTCAGTAGCATTCCCACTGGCGGAATCTCTATCGAAACACTGACAATTGCAGACTATCCCTGCTGAAGGCCATCACTCAGTTGACCATTCGATGTTAGCTTCAGCCCCAGTGCTTATAGCGGATTTCTCTACTTTGAGATGCTGCGGTATCAAATTGAAAAGAGTTTCCAGCGCTGCCGTTTTGATGTGCGGATAGTCCCGGTGATAGGAAGCCGAAGCGTGAATTTCGTCGTCGTTATCCTCGTCGTCCTGCACTATATGCGCGAACAATTAGGCGTTAGGCTGAGCGTCTCGTGCAAACTGGGTCCACTAAAGATGTCGCAAGAATTGGCCGGCCTCGTATTGCTCGTTCGACCGAGAATATCGCTTCTGTTGATGAGGACGTCCGAGAGCGTTTACAAACATTGACGAGACAACGATGCACATAATTTGGCATCAGCGGACGTTCGTTGTGTCAAATTTTTGATGAACATGTTCCCTTAGAAAGTGCAAATCGTTGACCAATTGCTTCCTGCTGACCGTCAATTGAGGGTAACTTACTCCCACGCTCCGTTAAATCTGGTGGTGCAAGAAGAGGATAATTCCGTATCCAAAATCATAATGAGCAACAAGGCCCATTTCCACTTAAGTGCTTATGTCAATAAGCAAAATTTGCATTTCTGGGGTACGGAGAATCCACATTCACGACCTTTTTCCTCTTCGATGACGTCCGCCCATCCGTCGATGATGACCTTTTATTACAAACTTTTGGTCCGATCCTATCCCAATGGGAACAAATTTACGGATGCATATTATACGATGATGCTACTCTACTAATGATGTGATTGATCTGGCGGTATTCGCTTTCTTCAAGCTACTGACTGGGATTTGTGTTTCCACAGTAAGAACACGTTTGCTAATTTCTCATTCTATCAACTCTGTAAGGCCTAGGCTGAATGGATGGTTTTATAATGGGGAATATTTAAGCATAATTAAAGCTACAGATAAAGCCTTCATAGCATACAGACATTCTTCGAATGAGTCGCTTCGCCGTGAGTACAGCAAGTTGAAAAATACCTTTAAGTTTACCATCATGAAACTTAAATCATTATTCGATGACAGGTTGAGAAGTAACTTGCTGAATTCTATCGCCGAGAGTAAAAATTTCAGGTCCTTGATCATTTCCATTAAGAAGAGGTGATAACAGAAAGCAAGGCCGATCAACCTCGAGCCCGATTAGCTAGCATCTCTGTTTGCCTTTTACTTTTCTTTACCCAACATTTCTAGGCCATCCATTCTCGAGCGAGCCATTTACTCAATTTCCGGGATTTTTTGCAGAACTTACTGGATCTTACAAAATACCTAAGTTCCTCCTTCAAACTCCTCCAACAGCGTCGCCTATAATCTACAAGTCATACATTTGACCCCGTCTGTCATAACTCGGGTATTCGGCTTTGACGTACCTCGACGAGGGGAAAGTTGCACCATCCATCAAACTCATTGAGCCACCGTACGAATGTAGCAGCACTAGCAAAATCCTATCGCTATTACCATAGAGATTGCTTGATTGAAATTAACGTCTTCCTGCCTGCACGGCGACACAACGCTGATGACAGATACAACCGCGTGCATGCGTTGCATTCAGTGACAGATAGTAAAGAATAGAGTGTATTCAAATGCGACCTGACAGATTGCTGCGTGATATCAGGCAACTTTCAACTTTTTCTGCATTGTCGCATTCAACATAGGGTTATGTGTAAAACCCGGGACGAGACGCAACCACACAATTAAGTATAAGTGGAAACTCGTCGATACTGTGGATCTGCCGAACGTAATGCTCGCAAAGCAAAATTCAGTTTCCAGCTTTCCTGCCCGCACGGCGTCGGAACAATCTTCCGCAAGCAGTATTTCCGAACCTAGGGCTTAAAGGTAAGGCTTATCTTCATCTACTTCAGCACCCACGTAACGCCCATTAGCCTATTATATTCTCTTCTATCCTTTAAACTAAGCTTATTACTACTAAGCGTGCGCCACGGCCCGTTTTCGCGGAGCTATAGCTTTATGCATAATAAGTGGATTACTAAACAGTTCTTGTGGAGATAATACCCTCTCCCAGATCCTACTTGGAAAAATTGTTCAATACCAACTACAAGTGCATTGTTTCAAGTTATATGACGACGTAAGACCAGCAGCTAACCACACTCAACCCATGTCTCTTTGGATAAGATCTAACTCAATCCCAGCAAATCCCATCCCAGCCAGCAAAAAAAAACCATCTCTCCACAATTAGCCAAAAACCCATCTTGAGTAAACTGTCATCTGTCAACGATTTGAGCAACATAAATGAAGGGTAACTAATGACGTACGCAGATATTCCGAATAAAAATCTGATCACTGCGCGCTGCCATCCAAAGTATACATATTAAAGCCGCTCGCACTGTGCGCGCATATACATAAAACTGGAACGCAGTAACATGCGCATGCGCAGCACAAATCCAGCTCGCAACCAGAGTCACCATGCGGTGCGATGTTGGAAGCGGAGCCCGTTCACGGCCAGAGGGGCTTGTCGAGACCCGCGAAGACGGCAGATCTCCAGAAAGCCAAGAAGAAAATAGACAAATATGACGGCACGGCCGTAAGACCAGTAGCCCGTCTCCAGCGTTTTTTTTCACTCGTTTTTTGCTGCTCCTCTTTTTTTATATCTTTTTCTTATTTGATCGTGTGGATATAATCCACGCAAGAATGTTTTTTATCGTCTTCTGGCTTGGATTTATATGCGCTAAACACCTGGGCCCAGATACATGCGCGCCTAGAGATCTCTTGTACGATCACTGGATGTGTGCGTTTATATGTGTTTGGCTGGTCTCTCAACTACATGCATCGGCCATCTTTGGAATATATCGGTTGTATAGATATCGCAGTGAAGGCGTAAGTAAGGCCTCTGCAAGAAACTTCGGGAATATGGTTGGGCTTTTATGCACGTTTGCGTTTCGTCGATCGTAGGTAACCGTCGTCGTCGTGTAGATCGGTGTGTATTGTGTGTGGATTGTGACCGAACCGAACTGAACCGCGCAACAGGTCTCGAGCCTGTGTCCGCGCTTCGCGTTCTCTGATCATCAATCTAGTCCAGTAGGCTCGAAGGTTGTTGTTCTTTTCTCTTCAATCGAATCAGATCGTAATAACGATGGAGATTCTAGGTAAAAACACTTTTTTTTTTGTCGTATCTTAACTGAAAACGGAGATAGAAAGTAGTCGACGTCGTCGTCGTCGTCGGGGCAGGAATTGTTGAGAATTTATTGCGGGCCGAGTTTATTGCTTGGAAATTGAAGAATTTTGATGGGATTTTGAATGATGATTTTTGATGACTGCGATGCAAACGTTTTATTGCTTAATAATTATTTCGTTTTTTGGGGATTTTTATTATCATTAAGAATTTTTGAGGTGAAGAGATTACTGTAATTATGTAATTAGCCTACAAAAAAAATCGGTTACTTTCATTTAAAATTCGGAATTTCTGGACGTTTTGTTCGTCGTACGCCTTATTTGGTGGATTTTGTTTCTGATGTATAGTTGAATCAAAGAATATAGTATTATAGCCAGAATATTGTCCAAAGATCGATCCTTGTAAGCTAACAGAAGTAAAAGGGAAAAATATCATTACGAAAATGACGTACAAGAATTCGGCTAAGAAAGACTACTGCGCTCCAATTGTTTTCGTTCTTGCGCATTGTTGGAAAAAAATTGGCCCCTGTGCTGCAAGTCGAGTGGTGTGTCGTGACAAGTTGTTTGAGTTAAAGACAATTACGTTTCAGTCGAATTACGACTTTCAACACAGGGACCTAAACTCAACTTAGCACTTCCACACTCTGGCCCCTGTGCTGACAGTCGTAATTCGACTGGGATCACACTTTCTTTAACTCAAAAGACTTGTCATGTCACACGACTCTACTTGGCTTGCCACAAAGGGCATTGTTTCTATTTCGATTCAATTCATTCGGCATCAAGTAGCCTAACACGATTTAACAAGAGTGAGTGTCTTCTCTAGGCTGGTCGAATGACGCCGTATCGGACCCCTTTTTGCATATCTATTGTCACCCCTTTGCCTAGAGTCATCTCAGTGAGGATGAGAGGGATTGTCTCACTGCTCCCTTACATTGAGAACAGATCATTAATGAATATTGGTGAGAGAATCAACCCTTGGGGAACGCCAGCCAAAATGGAGTTAGTGTTGGATTCGACGCCATCTAATACTACCTTGGCTAGTAAAAAAGCTCTCAATCCAGTTCCTTTGAAATGAGTCGATACCAATAGCTTGGAGTTTAGACAGCAAAGCGGGATGCCATATCTAGAGCAACAAGATCAGACTCGCCAAAACGATTGAACTCGAATCTGCGACCTTTATGAAGTCCGCAGCGCCCAAATGTCGGACTCATATGCGTAATCAACAACGTTATACCGCTATAATTGGCGCACGCTGTGATATTTCCGTTTTTATATACTGGGTCCAGGTGAACTCTCTTTTCTTCTCTTCTGACCTCTTTGTATTTTTCTTCGCATGCCCGTGTTTTCTGGGACTGCTGCATTGCTCGGTACGACGCATTCTTACATTCAGTAGCCAACTTGTATTCATCGTCGAATCAGTCGTTCCGATTTCTATAACTTCTGTCTAAGATGTAGCAGTACTAATGACAGTACTGTTATGGTGTGTCCAACTCCTGTCGACGCCCGACATGTCGTCTCCAGGAGTTACTCTTCGTTTACTGAGCGCGAAACGCATGGCCCCTCCCTGTCCATCGCATCTCTTGAATGCGGTAATGTCTGCTTTATACTTTGACAGAGTATCGGCTAGATGTTGCTCAGCTCGAGTTCTGTACAGAGTCCGAAAGTTCTCCACAAAAAAATTCTTAAATCGTTTTGCCTTTTTCATCGCCATGGTTGCCGTCGTTTTTTGTGCCACTATTCGAGTCATGGTGCTCGTTTCGTAATAATTCTTTTTCCAGGTAAGGTTATTAGCCTCACGCAAACCTTACTTGAAAGGGACTAGCCCTTTATTATCCTACGTATATCTTTTATGCAAGCTTAATAAGTTCCAGAAGTAAAGTCACATCTACCGATTGGCAGGTGTAAAAGTCGATGACGCTTTGCAGTGTCTTGATCACAAGCGATTTTGGTTCCTGTCTTTCGGATCAACACGACTCTCACCCGTCTCCAACTCACGGAGACGCAATTGAGCCACAAGACCAGCATGGTATTAATAACTGGTATTAATAACTCAGCTAGTTTCTGCAGCACGCTGCCGACCATTTAGGCGATGGCTCGTCATCACGGTCACTAGAAAAGGCTCCCTAAAATCTGTCAGTAGACATTGATGTATTTGTTGTTAATTTCGAAATGTTTCCGTCAGCCCATGATGAACTGGTATGGACATCGGTTAAACGTAATCGCCGTCCTCCAGGGTCGTAAGGAAATAAACATAGTTTTTAGCTTCATGCTGACAATGCATTTCTTCAAGCCAGCTTGAGAATGGATTCACGATCGTGCCGATGTATACGTACTGTTACGTTTTTACGGCTTAACGAATTCGTAGGATTAATTAAGGAATACACTTTTTAAATGTTCACACAAAACTTCTTTCTTAACAATTCAATCACTACTAACACAATTGTTAAAGTTCATTAATTATCACTTGTACATAATTAAATAACTCTCAGTAATAACTATTTATTGCCTTTCAATTCACTATTTTAATTCCACTTTTCGCTTTAGGTCGCTTTCATCACTTTGAATTCTGTTATCGCTTTTCTAGTCAAAACTGACTCTGTATGCCGCTGTCACTAAATTTATATATCCAAGCTCCTCCCTTATTCAAGTTATATATCTTTCCACCACAGTCTAGAGGGCCTATACTGCTGTTTCTCTATTATCATCCGAAACCTTGTGTTTTTAAGCCGGCCTATGGCGTTGCTAACTTCTTCTAAGCCTAAACCTGACGTCGTCGTAGAATCCTCATCAGATATTGGTGAAGACTCCAGTTCCTCAGTTAGCTCGCCATTTGGTCATTTATTAAAAGGAACTTCCCATCGCTCCGAGATGCCCAATCGATCAGTTATCGAATTGCCCTTTTTACCCTTCGCATATGGAATCCTGGCGTGAACAACTTTCGTGCGTTGTATAGTCTTTTCGTTTACTGGGAGGTAGTAGTCCACATACGAGATTCATTTCCCAGGCTTCTTATTCCGTTTGTTAACCCCTTTTTTATTTTCAACTGATTTATAGGTATCCGTTCCTTATGAGACTGCTGCATTGCTCACTACATAGCATTCATACGTTCAGTTGTCAGCTTGCATTCATCATCCAACCAATCATTCCGATTTCCAAAGCTTCTAGTTAAGATCAAGTCGGCAGTACTAACAACAGTAATTTTACGGCATGTCCAACTCTCGTCGACGCTCTACATCTCTTCTCCAGGGCTCACTCTTCCTTTACTGAGTTTTAACGCATTACCAAAGGTGGTCCTGGCCATTTCGTTGAGTAGGCAGTTACAACGTTTTTGTCCTTTTTAGTTCACTTTGAAAGAACCAAACAAACCAGATAGCGATACTAGCCGACACTGGAAAATTGATACCTTCATACCGTCATCCATCTGAAAGGTAGCAAGTCTATCAATATGTGACTATTTGGTTTTTGGTCTATTTGGTTGCGAAGAGCTCCATCAGGGGATACATGGGTGGCTATATGTATATCCTTGCTCGTAAATCTAGTATTTACAACGACCAAGTCCCTATGTAGCATCGAGCCAGCATGTTGCCATCTTCATCGAGTCATCTTGGTCCTTAGTCATAAATGTTGTCACAAAAACTGCGGGTAGAGCCTCGTGCCTATATTCCGGCTTTCGATTGACTTTGGCGTTCAAATCCCTCAGGATGATTTTTAAACCAGTACCAGAGATTAAGTTTCCTTACGACTGCTTTGAAGAAGTCTACTTGTAGATCGTGTGCCTGTGTTCAAAGTTGCTTATTCCATAGTAATTCTGTTGTACTGGTGAATGTAGAAGCCTAAAGGCGATGGCCTAATGTCGACGGCGCGTTATACGCGGCAGGTGCTTCATGCGCGTTGACGTCCGTTGAAGGATCATTCATAGCGTGAGGACGTCAAAAAGGTTGCTTTGATTTAAATTCATGTATGGATTTGTCTTTATAAAGTTTTAATTTCGATAGTTTGACAGTTTGGCAATTTTCAACGCCTGCCAACGCGCGAAAAGGTGAAAGTTGGTCGACTGTTGCCGTCGCTTGACGCCGCAAAGTCGTGAATGGGACAGCTCGATTTGAATTACACACAATCAAATATCGACGTCAACGCTTTGACGCGCGTACACTCGAATAAAGTCGTGATTGGGCCATCGCCTGGTCCAAGTCCTATTATCCTAGTTTAACTTTTAAAACAGTTATTCACTGTTTTCTAGTTATGATCGCACTTATATCAGTCCGGAAAGGTATGACCTATGTCTATTTTGATAAGTACACGACGTACTACACTTTGTCCCCGAAATTTGACGCTTCCAATCCGTGATCCATACTTATCAAACACAATTTCCGAACTGTCAAAAGTAACTTTGTTTTATATCTAAGTCACAGATGGCGGTAGCAAATTGTCACTTTCCAGTCAAATTATGAATTGTCAATTTTGAACAGAAATTTTCACTAAAAAGATAAATAAAACTTTATTTCCAAAAAAAACAATATCAATTAAATGTTCAACCTACATTGTTCTCACCTTTCCCACATTTTAATCATAAATAACTTCAAATTTTAGAGAAAGTACGAAACATATGCCTTCATTAATTTCCCACCTGAAACCCGCCCTTTCCAAATCCGATAAATCCACTTTTTGAACACTACCAGCCTCACTATTAACGAAATGTAAAAACTAAAGTGTCGCCTTTAATATTTGTAGCAAAATCAACTGCCGAGTGCCGAGCTACATTTCATCACCTACACAGAAAGCAGCGTCAACTCCAGCAACAACAAAAAAAAATTCATTTTATTTATTTTTTTTTTTGTTATTTTGTAAAACGAAATCAGAGATTTTTCGAGCGCTGCATGTGATTTCCACCAACTCAATTGCTCCTACCTTTAAAGCGTTCCTTCTTCGAAAGTCTTTAAGACGACGACGACGACAACGGACGAGAGGTTTTACTGCTGCACTGGGTGCAACCCGTAAAGTGTGGGACTGAGAGACCTTCCCACGTGTCGTCAGTTCAAAACTCACCTAATAACTCCGCAAAGTGAACACAATTTTCCAGGTAAGTCACTGACATATGAAAATTTATTTTCTAGAGCAAGTGTGGTGTGCAATTAAAATTTTACTTTTGTAAGTGGGTGAAGGTTTGAGCTTCGTTTTTTTTTGTTTTTGATTTGTCTTTTTGACATGAATATGTTTCAGTTTTAGGAAAAAAAGACAACTCAAATTCACAAATTCAGCTTTTTTCTATTTTTAAAGAAGAAGAACACAATTCTAGTAATATTTCCTTGAAAGAAGAAGAAGACAATCGAAAATATTCTGTACTAAAATCAAATTATAAAAACGGAAATATGGTAACACCGTTGTCAAAATTTGCTGTCAAATATTTGTCGTAGTATAGTTAAAGTTCTAAAAATTAGAGAAATGTCAAAATAAAGGTGAATAGTTAAAAATTTTATCGGATGTGACTTCTAGTATTTTTTTATTAGCTTCCTTTGATATTGGTGATCATCTATTAGTGAAATAGAATACTAGAATACAGCGTGCTTTTGACTAAGTAACTAATCCTTCAGGCCGATAAGTCTCTCGTCTTTTGGCTTGAAGAAAATGGAGAAAATTGTCGACATGGTGATAAGGGAAACTATCTTCAACGCCAACCACTATGCTCCTATCAGCATGCGTACCAGGCGGGCAAGTCCACTGAGACAGCACTGCACAATCTGGTGCTCAGGCTGGAAGGCGCAGCACTAAACCAAGGAGTTCCGCTGGCGGCCTTCCTCGATATCAAAGGAGTCTTCGACAACACATCCTTTGATACTATAGCTAGGACACTATAGTAAGTAGGCGAAGCCTAAGTAGCACTTTCTGCGACTGGATCGACTCTATGCTGAGAACTCGAAAACTAATGGTTTCACACGTTGAGGGGTCTCTGGAGGGCACTATAGCAAAAGGCTGTCCGCAGGGTGGAGTTTTATCCCCACTCCTGTGGTGCCTTGTTGTAGATGAACTCCTGGCACTACTCAACGGCCGCAACTTTTTCGCCCAAGGCTACGCAGACGATGTCGTCATCGTAGTAACGGACGAACCTGAGGGAGCCTTTTCAAGACGTCTGCAGCACGCACTAGATCTAGTATCTAGTTGGTGCGACGGCGTAGGACTAAAAGTCAGT
Organism: Thereva nobilitata; assembly: GCA_963855945.1. Taxonomy (NCBI): domain Eukaryota; kingdom Metazoa; phylum Arthropoda; class Insecta; order Diptera; family Therevidae; genus Thereva; species Thereva nobilitata. Next base: position 15,371,818 of record OY979696.1, on the reverse strand, counting down.
CCCGACAAAACGATTCTGGTTCCATTTACCAGGAAACGATCCCTACCGGGGCTTTCGGAACCGACACTCGCAGGTAGAACTATATTTAGGAGTGACGCTAGATGCCAAGCTCAACTGGAACCAGCACATGAATACTCTGATGAGCAGAACGGGCAAATCCCTGTGGGCTTGCGGCAGAGCTTGTGGCTCTACATGGGGTTTGCAGCCGAAAACCATTTATTGGATATACACCACCATCGTTAGGCCAATGGTAACTTATGGAGCTTTAGTTTGGTGGCACAGAATGGCGCTTAAGGGTTTCATAACCAATTTGGGCAAAATTAAAAGAATGGAGCCATCCGCACTTCGCCGACGGCAGCCCTGGAGGCTCTCCTCAATCTGGTACCACTCCACCTTGAGGTAGAGAAATCTGCGATAAACGTGGCGCTGGGGCTGAAAACGAATGGCTATCTGGACGCTGGTCTCGGGCGAGGACATTCTATAATTGTCAACATTATAGAAGGGATTTCGGAAGCGGGGGTGCTCTCCGATTGCATGCCTTTCAAAATCTCAAAATTTAAGCAACCCTCTGTACACATACAAGACAGGCTAACCTGGACCTTTCTTAAGGTATCGCCGGTGGGACTAGTATGGTACACGGGAGGCTCAAAAACAGAGACAGGTGTGGGCGCCGGAATCTGGAGCGAAAGCCGCAGATTCAGTAGAGCGATAAGCTTAGGCACCCTAGCAACTTTATTCCAAGCAGAGTTGTACGCTATATGGCATGCACTCATGAGAACTAAAGGGCCTACCGATAAAAACGGATTTTTATCCTCTCTGATAGCCCAGCGGCAATTAGGGCGATAAGGTCTCGTAGGATCAAGTCTAAATTAGTTTGGGACTGCCAACGTGCTCTTGGTGAGCTGGGCGTTCTCAAACAAGTTACCCTTGCCTGGGTCTCATCGGGGCTTCAAAGGCAATGAAAAATCGGATGCCCTAGCTAAACAGGGCTCTGACATTGCATTCATCGGTCCGGAGCCGGCTATCGGGGAACCTACCAGCTTGTTGCGAAGGGCCCTAGCCGATCGGACTTTGATGAAACATACTGAACGCTGGAGGTCCGCGCCTGGACTGGCCAACTCTAAGCGGTTTCTTCCTGGGCCGTCTTCTAACACGTCCAAGGAATTGTTAGGGCGCAGCAAAAACGATGTCAGGACACTTGTTGGCTTGGTTACCGGGCACTGCCCCCTAAATTACCACTTATGGAGGATAGGAAAAGCGGAGGACCCCACCTGCGGGCTTTGCCTGGAGGAGGATGAGTCTGCTCTCCACGTCCTCCGTGAATGCCCTGCAATAGTGAGGAGCAGGGTTTCTTTATTCGAGGAGTCCCTGCTCGATTATTCAAGTCTAAGCGACAAGCCACTAGGCAGACTGCTGAACTTGTTCAAGTGGTCTGGCCCAAAAAATGAGGTATAGGGGTGTAGTACAATAGTCCAAATTAATGGCCGCTGTACCTATGGACCCAGTACCTTACACAAGAAAAAAAACTAATCCTTCAAGCCAGAGCCGGAAAATAGTTGACTTTTACAGTGCACTAGCAAAGCTGCTTTTGTTTAGTAGACTCCCCTTTACTGTGGCTAGTAACGATGAATAGCATACTACAAAAACTAGACAAAAACGGAGCTCAAGTCAAATGACCTAGTGACAATGCTGTCCGAAATGTTTCCAACAGTGATTAGTGAAATCATGCAGGGATCCCTAAAACAGATTGGCAGTTGGGCTGCGGTCTGGTAGTCAATCCGGGAAAAACTGTCTTGATGCTCTTCACATAGAAAACGAAAATTCCTGCCTTCGTTGGAGGGGCACACTCTCACCTTATCCTCCAGAGTAACATCAAACATCTAGCCTCTTGTAGTGATTTGGGTCGGTGGAAAGAGGTTTGTCGGAAATGCAATTAGGTTTCAGGAAGACTAGATCCACAACGGAAGCTGTCAATTACTGACTAGTTTTGCGACGGCAGCAATGGATGTGAATAATAGTTGCATATTCATAATCCTTGACGTGAAAAATGCTTTCAACGCCGCGAGGTGGAGCAAGATCATCGAGGCTTTGATAAAACTTGATACACCGAAGTATCTAGTGAGCATTGTGATACAATTTCTTGTTAGTCGGACACTACACTGCGAGTCAGACGAGGGAGTACAGGACAACTTGCGGAGTACCCAAAGATGCGTCCTAGGCCTTGTGGATCATCATTTATAATGAAGTACTGGCGCGACGCCTCCCTCAAGAAGCGTCGGGGTCGCTGTAGTATGTAAGCGACTCGATGAAATCTAGATATTCGCTAACGAAGCGATATGGGAAATAAAAACATGGCCCGAGAACGCTGGAGCACAAAACGGAAGTAGTGCTATTCAACAAGCGGAGAAAGGTGAAGACCATAGCGGTGAAAGTAGGTAACCAGGTCATCTAGGTCCGCTTAGGTATTTCGGAGTGATGACACTCGACGCGAAAACGACAATCTCGCCAAACAGGCCCTTGATTGGAATCCGCAAGGACCCAGTCGAGTCAGAAGACCTAGAAAAACGCGGACGAGAACCTTATTAGCAGAGGCCGCAACAACTGGGTGATCCTGGTCAGAGCTGAGAGCTGTCGCGCAAAACAGAGTCCGCTGGAGGGCAACTGTTTCCGCCCTATGTCCCATGAGGGATTAAAGGAGCAATTAGTAGTTAGTTGGATTGACCAAAGGTTCAACTTCTGAGTGCACTTGGTGGCTTCCGCCTTCAGCGTAGCAGTCGCGAGTATGCTGCCTAATATAAGGGGCCCCAGGCCAACCCGACCCCTCCTCATCACAAGAGTTGTTAGTTCGATCCATCAGGAAGTCCGCGGATAGTTCTACATCCATCGTAGATTTGACTGAGGGCATGGAATCCTTCAATACGCTACTGAGTTCGCCCCGAAAGGCTGCCCAGTTCGTGTATCTAGGATTCCTATATGCCCTCACTCTTTCCAAAGACTCAACCCCCATTAAGTGAATGTGTCTGCGGTCTGAGCACGATGGCTCATCTGAGACCCGCCAGTCACTCAAGTAATTTGGTACGTGTTGAGTGGCCAGCGTGATGTCTATAACCTGACGTCTTCTGACGTTGTCGAAGGTAGGATCCGTGGCGCGATTTAAAGGTTAGTAGTTAAGAGGTAATCAGAAAGGTATGCACCCGTTTTCTTCACTCCACTACTGCCCCAGGCATAATGATGAGCGTTCGCATCACATGAGGTGAGTTTCTGAGTCATAAGGAAGGTATGCAAAACATAGAACATAAAATAATCATGCTCTTGCAGCTCCCCCCTCCCGCTAATCTGTATCTTCACCATTGCCAGGTATCTCGACGTTTTATCTGTGAGAGGAAAGCAGTTAGTGGTCTTATTGCAAACTATAAAGGTCCGAGGGTCGCCGTCCACATTATTGCCGAGGCAGCCCTACTGTGTTGCAGGTTGCACTGGACCACCCGTATCCTGGGGCTGTACCTGCTGCCAATTTCCTTGGCTTTAACTCGACCGAAGCCGTAGAATATGGAGATGCCCTGCTCTTTTAGCTGCCTGAGCGACCTCTCCTCAATGCTAAGGGCAAGAGTTTGACCATTCTGGTCAACCTTCCTACCCATCACATGTCAAGAGGACACATCAATTGGCTTGTTTTGGATCGCCATCCTGCAGAGCACCTGTTCCGGTTCCCTAAGATCATTAGGAATCCAGAAGGTGACGCTTTTAAATTTGGGAAGGTCCTTTTCCTGCCTTACTGCATCAATATTTTCTGGCGTACGTTGGCTACGTTGTCGCCCCGAATTGGTGACGAAGCAAAAGTACGAATGGAGCTGTGAACCAGCCGAGAACAAAATGAATGGCGTTTCCGGCCATCTTACTCCCCAATCGATTGCAATTGAACTAGACCAAATATGCTGCCACGGCCATAAGGAAAACATCTTCAGACTTGAACGAGTTGCAATCGAAGTTAAGCAAGGAGCTGCAGACTCGCAGTTCTTCTTCTTTATTTTTACCACGCAATGCCTACAAATTTGGCGCTCAATTTGAATTCGTCGCGTCTATTATTTATATTTGGTGTAATGTCAGCTCTTTATGCAAAATGAAAATAATTTTCTCGTTGGTATGTCGCTAGTGAGAGCGGAAACATGCTGCTTGCTGAAAGGAATCGAAATCTGATTTTTATTCAAATTTATCACCAGAAATGGCTGGACTCTGACTCTATAGAGAGCTATGCCACCACCGCAACAGTGCGACTATGCGCCGGCCGTGCCGGTAACGCTGCTGCCCACGTCGTCAATTCATTAGAGCTGTGCGCGCGGCGCGGCGATTGTGTAGGCTTTTTTCGGAGGTGGTTACTTTATTTATTTCAGATTTTTATTTGGGAACCGAATGACGATTAGACACAGGAAAAAGTGTGGTCGGTCGCGATTTGGACTGTGCAGCAGCATAAAATATGGGTATCGGAATTTCTTGATTAATCAAAAACAGGGCAAAGTCATTAAAGCTGAGCACACACAGTGCGTGTTAGTTTTAATGCGTCAAATTAAAGTCTCCTACTGGTCCTCGTATTTTTATTTAATCGGTTAAATGGCCGCTCAGGTGTCATGCTTGAATAGGATGTAGTTTTTTTGATGATGATGATCTGGAATTTTAAATGTTATGGGAGTATTAAAAGTAGTAACAGTTTTTAAGCGATTTGGAATTTATGGTGATTTAATTAAATTAGTTTTTGGATGTTGACGTGTTGAAGGAAATTGTTCTTGAAAGAAACAACGACAAACCATAAATATGTTAGAATATCTGGGATTGTGGTTGGTCACAATTTTAAAATAGCGTGGTTAATTTCCGAACGATGTTCCATGGAGGATTGGCGCGGCAGAGAACCCAACCTGTCTTTGCAAGTTCGGCAAGTTCGGTGACACTGTCCCACGCCACGATAGCGAGGAGCAGGGTTACGTTTGTTTACGTTGAGCAGAATAAGTAACCTTTCATTTGACAACCTAACTCAATAATTGGCGGCCTCACCAACATCTTAAGATGATTCTGCGCTGTCGCCTCCAAGCTTAGAAGAATCTAGCGAAGCCATAAACCAGAAAATATGAAGGCCTGCACTACACTCAACGCCGGCCCTGCGGTAGAGCGAGAGGAGTGGTCGCTCTAGGCGCCAGTTGGCAAGGGGCGCCGAAATGAATGCAAAAAACCATTTCGAGCGAAAAATTAAAAATTTCAATGGCGCCTTTTGAGGGTTGCGGGCTTGCACGACGGAGCGGGCGGGCGGCAGAGCACCCTTGCCTTGTTTGTAGCCAGCAAAGTGCATCTGCCCATCAATAGGCGCGTTTCATTTTCATTGGAGTACGTAATCCGGAGTAGTTGGGCGCGCATCGGCGTAGTTGCAGCTACCCCAGCCCATACTGTGGTGTAGCAGCATCTACTCCGATGTGCGCCCAACTATGCTGGCGTACGTACTCCAATGAAAATGAAACGCACCTATTATGACTGGAGCACGGCACAAGCAGGGGTCGCTACTCCAAGGCCGATCGTTTAAGGCCATATCCTGCCCGATGTCCACTGAATACGGTGGATCTAGAGAGAACAAACTCGATAAGACCCGCAATCCCAAAGTGTAAGCAATCGTGCTGAAGTGATGAATGGTAGCGTGTGAATGTGCTGCTAACCATGGAGTCCGGATACCAGACGACCTTCGGTTTATATTAGCCTTCCCATGTTAATGCTGAGCGCTCCGTCCGACCGTCCTTTCTCGCGCAACTCGTGCGATCAATATAGATACCTTCAAACACAACTTTTGAGGATGGAGCACCTCTCAAAGCTCCAAACACTTCTGGGGTTTCCTAGCCCCCAACCGCACGACCTACAAGCCCAGTTGGATATTTCTGAACCCATGCGGCAAGGTGCCGAATGTAGCCCCAATGAAGGGAAATTTTCAGGATTCCTCTTCAAGGAGGGCAGTCTAAGCCCGCAAACCCCAATGGGGTACGCTGAGATCACTCCTTCATTGGAAGATCTCCTTAGAGGCGTCCCAAAAAGCGATCGTTTTGAGAAGACGGGGGTGGCGTAGGCCGAAAACGTTTTAGGCGATTTCTGGAAGCTGGCTACTCCCGCGTAGAGGCTGTTAGGCTCTGCGTGGCCCCCGAGGAAGAAAGGGATACCGATTTTCTTAATAAGAAGTGGGTTAGATCCTCTGGATCTTCTCCAGGACAATAACCCGGCGAAAAGGGTGAAGGCTCCGGCCATACGGTTTGAAAAGCCTTCAGAAAAAAAGTCGGAGGGACCCACAATGAAGCCTAGAACGGCTCCAAAGCCGACCTTCTGCCAAATGACAGAATGGGGTTGCTTGCGACTGACTAAACGGAGACTTTCATGATGACAAAACAACTACTTGCCGTGCACGGGAGTCTGCTGGAGGCGACAGCCGAGTTGGCGCAGGGCTCAAAACGGCCCAGGTTGTGGTCGGGTACTTCCCGGTGGCAACACAAGACCCCACTGACATATTGTTGAAAAGGATTTGGGTCCTAAGCACGACCCTAAGGTGTAGGAGCGGAGAGTACTCCACGAAGTGCACCGCACACCATTCACAGAGATAGGGTTCTCTGTGGACCAATCGTCTATTGACAAGCCGAGGCGTACGGGTAGCCAATTTGGTTGGGCAAAGCTTAGAATCAGGACGGCAGAAAGCCCATGACCAAAGCTGCCCCAAGCCAAACTTCCAATGTCCCCTGAGCAACCGCCAGCGCTTCGCTGCCAAACGCGACGATTTCCGATCCAATCACCAAGGCAGCAGAAAGGCCGAGGTTACCAACTGAAGCCTCGCAGGAGTCTGCTCTGGGAATGGAAGAAGTAAGTTACTCGAATGTTAGGATGTTGACCGCTGCATTTTTTGGGCTGATAGTAGGGGAGCCTCTTTTAACGAGGAGGTGACTCTCTCCACCATCTCAACATCCTGACGACTGGGGCAAGCTCTAATGCCGCACCATCCCACACAACAACCACGTAGCCTCCAGAGAGGCTGATGCTGCTGGCGACCCTACCACAACCGAAATCCTTAGGGGGCAACCCCCAGCTCAAAAAGGCTCGTAAAAGCGGGGGAAGTTGGGGAACGCAATCCCCTAAGGAAATGGACACGGCTCCAATAATAAAAGGGACAACCGGAAATACAACCGGAATTTATGTGATGTCAAAGCGTCGACCAAAGGACTCCGAAAGACAATCTCGCTGTACCCTGAACAAGGCTAGGACTGGCGCTGACTATACTATTTTAAGAGTCTGGACATGAGGTGACATGAAGAGCCCATAACAGTAGCTACAACAAAGTAAAAAGTCTCCATTTTAGCCGTTTGCGAAACACAATGTGGCCAGCTTCACAACACAACACGGTCAGATTTCTAGCTGTCAAATGAGGACCAGAGGTCCGATCGGCTTCAAATCCTAAAACGCTGGAGTTCCAACCGCAGCAGTTTTGATGTATGTATTTAGCCCTATCTAAAAATCTAGATTGGATTGGGTTTTGCATGTATTCAATACGAAAAATTTGTCTTACCACTAATCACGCTGATATCAGAATAAACAGATGCAGTTTGAACTAGTTCAATATGACTTACCACTGAACCAGTTCATTTCTATACCTTTTATATGCGTCTACGTTATTTTGACATCATGAACTAGTTCAACAGTACAGTCTGTCACGAATATCCTCCGCAACAGCCCAGTCGTTCAAAGCCGACGGCAGTTGAGGTGGTGAATTTTGTGCAGAATCAAAATTGCGTGATCCTCTCGATATTTATAATTATTTTGCGCATAAAACCAAATAAAAAAAATTACGTATTTTCATCAACGCGGCAACGGAGACGACCCCCTCTCTCGCCCGCCGGCATCGCAACGACGGTGAGAGCATAGTTATCTATCCCATCGTCATCGGTCTTCGAAATTCAAATCTTTCTGCCTTTGCCCAGGGCGGAGGATATGTGAGCAGCATGAACGCCTCGTGTCGCGCATGATGTATGCGCGACAACTTGGCAATTTGAGCAGAATCTTGATGAGTTTCGAAAAAAAGTAAAAAGTGGGCGCGCGCGATGTAAACAGGAAATGAGATGAGAGCCGCGCAGCCACAGCCGCGTGTTATGCTGTCGATGCAATGGCTGCTGCCGTTTGGCTAAGGAGCTACGTTCGTTCGCCGCGGTTTTGTTATTTTGCATTTTTGCTGAGGATGGACCTAATTTTTGTTGTTGTAATTTTTTTTTGTTATCTCTTCTTTTTTTTCAGAGGAGCAATTTGTTTAGTGGAATTATGTGCTAGTTTCTAAAGTGCATAAGAATTTAGGGTGAATTCTTTATGGAATCGTTGTGCGGCGGCGACGTTGAACCGTTTTTTTTTCTGGTTTTAGCTCGATGGAATTTTTTTGTTGCGAAATAAATATTGACTTCTTTCGTGGAACAAAAATCGTTAAAATTTTTTTCATCGAATATGAATCAATTGAGGGAAATTTAGAAGCAGCATTAATAGTTAATAAAATGGTCCAAAATGCTTTTGATGGGGCAATATCATTTTGACAGTGTATATGCGATTTTGTCAGTTCATATTTGACAGTTCTGAAGTGTGATGGGATCAAATTTTTTGACAATTCAGCAGTTTTCTTGTTTATAGCTATTTTATCAAAAAAAATATTAAACAAATAACATTTTTGGAATAATCAATCACCAAACAAAACAAAATATCCTTATTTTATTGAAACGTTTTAAAAGTGCAGTGTCGTTTTACACGTTGGACTAATAGTGCATTAGTAGTCGTGTTATATCGTTCAAATCATGGTACAATGTCTAGTAGTAAGCTTAGTTGGAAGGGAGGAATAGAAGACAGGATAGATTATGGATTATGAGGATTCTGGAGGGTACTCAAGAAGATGTCAATGAACCTCACCTTTTCTTATATGAAGGGCTAGAGCTCAAGCGCTTTGTACTTTCGACTGTTCTATTTAGATTTCAATGACGTGACAGGCAGCAAGTCTTAGTCAGAAAAATAATAGCGACAAGAGTTAAAGAAATGCCAACATCAAGCGTCTTTTTCACTCCACTAGTTCTCATCCAATACTACCGCTTCAGAACGCTGACTTCAATGATTGAACAGGATATGGCATGCTCGCTTATTTAGTACTTAAAGGCCGTAAATATACCAGGAAATTTCTGTTAAGCGGGAGCACAATAAAAAGAAGGAATATTATCAGCTTGGCAAAAGTGGAAAGATAAACGACCATAATGTTGCATGGAATCGAGCCACGAACCTCTTGGATGATAGTCGATCGATTTATCCGATCAGCTGCCGAATTTTTGCTCTTGGCATACGGAAATATAGACTGCAGAAAATTATTTCATAGTGACTATTGTTCTATCTACGTATACATTACTCAGAGATATATATGGAAGAGCAAATAGCGCCATCACCAGTTTGATGCTTTGAACCCTTCTCCAATCAAGAATAGAATTGGACATAAAGACAACATCTGGCACTTACTTGCCTTACATTTTCTAACGTATAGGAGAAAGACAGAGTACCATCATCAGCGAAGTGGATTGATAGGATTGAACAGAGACCTACCGCTCCACGGATAATATAATTGGGCCCAGGGAGACACCGGAAGAGTTATTTGCGTGTACCTTGTTTGAACAGCCAACAGTAAACTGTCAACTAAATTCTTTAGGATTGAGTCGATACACGATATTGGCGTGCACCTATGAAAACTTAAGAAGAGCCTAGCAAGTGGTCCGACCGACAAGTGGTAAAGTTCTGTTAAGCAAGGTACTCGAATCGAATCTCCTTTATGTGAGTCTCGAGCCATTAGAGCTTTGTCGGCAATGGAAAGGCAGAGACCTAGGACAGAAAAAGATCAATGAAGAGCTGTTCAAAGAGATAATCCTGCAGAAGAAAACTCAGCAGACAGAATGCGTTAATAAAAGGGTGCACCCATCACCATGGCGCCTATATGCCACTGCGTCCAAAACCTCGAAGACATCCATCGAACTTTTGTTGGAATGATGAAATTGAGAAGTGTCGAAGGGTTTCCCCAAAGACAAAAAAGCGCTGCCAACGAAGACGGCAACGACCAGAATTCGAGGAACTCCTTATGTTATACAGGGAGGCGAGAAGAGGGCTAAAAATGGCATTCGAAAGAGTAAAACTGAGCACTTTAAGAGCCTGTGTAAGGAAGTGGATAGTAATTCAAGGGGCGTGCTTACATGGTAATGATGTAGTCGATTAAGCATAAACGCTCCCTTGTAAAGATTATCTGCCCTGTAATGCTGCAAGGCACCATGTTCCCACAGTCCGGGGACAGGGACAGACTGCCTGCTGTAAACATGAACGACGCAGACGTCCCAAAGGTAATTGAAGAAGAAATTTTGGAAGCCCTTCTAAACACCGTGGGCAAGCTTTTCGAAAGGGCGATATATAACATTTTACTCCCGATATATAACATATTACTCAAGACGGTTTGTCGGAAAGGCAATTCGATTTCAGAAAGACTAAATCGACAACGAATGCTGTCAATGGCTTTAGAGAGTTACGTTGCTGACGTCAACTCGAAGTAATGTCTTTACCACTCGTACTGGTCTGAACTCAAACGTCAGGAAAAAGTGTTGATGAGTTTAGTCAGTAGGAATCTGATACTTTCGTCTGTGTGTGTACCCGCAGCGGCGTCTCCTATCTTAGGTATGGACTCTCGCACACATCTCCTGCTGCTAGACCGATGTAAGATTCTCACCACTACCTTCTAAAAAACTACCTAAGCCAGTTAAGGCTCTGGCATTGTTTTTATCAGTCCGGAAAGGCAAATTGATCTACCTAGCAACTTGATGAAAAAGCCGTGATTGTCCGGACTATGTTAGAATACACAGAACACTGAAGATCAACATTTGGCCTGGGCAGCCCCAAGCGGTTTTTTTTGGTACGTCTCGGAATGCAGCTATACAGTTAATGGACTGCAATAGAAAAAGATGTCAGGACAGTAGTTGGCTTGGTCACCAAACGCAATGCCGCAAATTACCACTCATGGGGGATCGCAACGACAAGGGACCGCAAGTGCAGGCAGTCGACGAGTCGATCCTTCACGTTCTCCGTCACTGTCCCCTTGAAATCTTGATTGACCAAACAAGCCTAAGTCACGAATCTTTTAGGCAGACTAATGGACTTGTGAAAGACGTGTGGCTTACAAATCGTAGTTGAGGAAGTAGATTAGGTTCAAGTGACTGGCGTGGAACTCCTTGTACTCGGTACCTCAATAAAAGAGGAAAGAGTCCACGCCCCTAGGTTAAAGTGTGAAATAGAGAGGAACGAAGCATGCTTAACATTCGCCTAAGATTCTTTCTGCGAATGGTTACTGATAGCGAAGTTCTTGCTTCGATACCAGCTATGCACATATGACAGAGCGGCTTTCTTGTCCGAGATGGTGTCATCATGACCCCCACTGATCATCTAAGGCCTGTACTTTGAAGCCCGGCTATTTTCAGGTCAGCAAGAAGTTCGTCGATTTCGATTGACCATAAGAAAGACGATAGGATGGCTCCTTGCGAACAGCCTTTTGCATCCTTTATCGTAACCGATTCGCCATTCATCTTAGCAGTTATCAATGTACTCCTGAGAAACTAGGTGTTCCTTTTTGCAGTGGGGGTTCGATGCCCTTTTTTGCTGCGGCTTCATTAATCGCATCGATGGTAACGTTGTCAAACGCACCCTCAAGATCTCCGAAGGAGATTACTTTGGCCCGAAGGGAACTTTGGATATCTCTCACTAGCACGTAGATGACAGTATTTGAAGATCTACCTGGCCGGTAGGTAAATTGCAAGCAGTGGAGTGCGTTTCCTGTGAGCCCCTCCCTAATATGCTTATCTAAAACTTTCCCCAACGTTTTCGGGAAAAGGAAAGAAAACCCCATAGGGCTTTCCTTTCTTGTATGATCTCGTTCCTGCTTTGGGAATTAAGGCCACCCTACACTCGTAGTCCACGACGGCCTGAGCTTAGCAATGTTAAAGTGGATGACATCGGCTCAGAATCCGGACCGGTGGAGAGGGCAGTTGCGAGGGGCAGAATCGAATCCGGATCCCTGTTGTAGAGCCGTTAAAGTAAGTAAGCCTCTCTCCAGCAACTTGGAATATGACCCATCGCAAAGCTGGGCCGGAATAATGGCAGCCCGAAGGAGAGTCGGGAAGATTTGGTCTTTTCCGGCAGCCTTGATGGGCTTTAAGGTACCAATGGCCCATTCGGTCTTACATGCAGTGAAAATCTTGTTTGCTAGGCATTTGTTCCTAATGTAGAATCGGTGGTCAAAAAATACCTTCGATCCAGAGAACCCCGGGGAATGGGTGCCCATTAGTAGCTCCATGGTATCCCTGATACTCTCCGTAAAGAATTCCTCAGGATTCTTGGGGAAAGCGATGTCATTTGCGTGATCCTTAGACCAAACTTTGTGTAACCTCATAGAGGCTTGTCTATTTCTTCGCAAAACGCTTTCCAAGACACTCGTTTGGATCTTCTCAGCTCTTTATTGCAATCCGAGAGGGCTTTCTTGTAAGGGACCCAGCTACCCGACACCTTAGCCCTGTTGAATAGTTTTCCAACTTCTCTCCTCCTTCTGCAGAAATCACTGCTCCACCACTAAACCCTTCTGTTGCTGTTTCGTGGTCTCACAAGACAGAAAAATCGAGGTCGTCCTCAGTGATAGGGTTATTATTGGCGTGGCTGTCTTCTACCCTGAGAGCTGTGCGAGAAGACTGATTAACTTGTTCAAGCGATCTGACTCCTAATGTAGTTGTTATTCGATCTAGTTTCTTGTATGCAATAGATGAGATTTTGTATCGCTGCAGCATAGTTAATAACGAACATAGTTCGCCGAACCTGTATAGCGGTGCGATCTTCCATGATCATATAGTAAAGTTATTCCTTCGTTGCCGCCGTAGTATTTGGTAGCAGGTAGATAAGTTTTTCCGTTCCGAGTTCTAGCTCATCTCTACTGTAGATTTGCTTCTGCTATAGAACTGCTAGATGATAGATTGTCTCAACAGCTTCCACTCAAATTGCCATGGGCAATGTTGGACCCCTTAAGATGAATCTCCCCGACACAATAAACTAATCAAAAATATTATTAAAGACTAAGATTTGAATCATTGAACCCCACCATTACCGTATACTAAATTTATCCTCACACCACTTGAGTAATTAGTGAAAAACCCCGAATTTGAACATACAAAGCTAGACAACAACTGATCTAATATGCCGCACTGAAGCGTTACTGAACATCTCACAGAATTCCCCACCAGACTAAATATTTGCTTCGAAAATAATTCGCCAATTGTTTCAACACGGCGTAAATTCAATCTGTTACAGAATTTTAGAATAATTTCTACCCGAACCGACATTCTTGGTGTTCTGTAAAATTCTACTCTAAAAAGATTTTCCCTTGTCAGCTTCAATAGTACAAAAAAAACTCACCCCTTCTGTTAATCTATAAATACTCGTGCTTCTTGAAACCAGTTTAGATCGATTTTTTATCATTGTTAAATTCATTCACTGACAATAATTTATGCACAGTAAACTTTTACAATTTAATCAATATTCTTGGCACGATCAGAACCATATATAACCTGATCCCCCTCACCTCTAGCCGTGCCACAATAGTTACGTAATTAACGGCTACCAACCTTGAATATCGGCAATTTTCAGAGCTTATTGAAACTGAAACTTAGCTTGAAGGAATTCTGAGTGTAAATATTTAAGTAGCATGGCTGCCTACGTCTGCAAAACACTCGCCGCCGCCGCTGCTGCTGCCGCAGCCGCAAATTGCTTTATAAATTATTAAAAAGTCAACTCAAGGAGATCCACTCGCTGAACCATCCGAAGCCGCTCCCATGTTACAACTGACAAAGTGCCAATAATGTGCCGCTGCCGTCGCGCTTCATGCCGATACTGCGATCGATACTTATAACTTTTACACATCCATCTTTGCGCCGTCGCCCTGTTTTGTTGTTGCAGCAATTTCAAAGTACTAACAGCATAAATGGCACACTTTTAGAGAAAGGAACGATCATTTTTTTTGTCTCCGCATCTAAATCGAAGCTTGATTAGCATCGGATATTGAGGTGTACGGCCCTCCACCGTCCGCCTTTCGTGATCTACACACAGAAAATAAAAACTATCAAAGCCCACAACGTTATCTAACTTCCTATTCATTCATTCCTCGGCGACATTTCTTTGCCTGATCGCAGCAGCGTTCAGCGCTCCGCGTAAAATGCGACGACAACACCCGCGCTCAATGGCGATTATTTATAGAAACATAAACCAGCGCCGCTTGTGAGACTGTATACGTTGTCTGAATGGAGGAGTATATCCACGTTGCCTACCAACTTGGTGATCGTCTTGCTAAAGTCTGGCCTAAGCCAAAAAGCTTAAGGCTTCAGCAACAACAACAATAACGAAAAAATACAGGGTGGCTTAGCGAAATTCGAAAATGCAAATACAAGGCATGGGCGTTAGGCGACATATGCAAATCAAAATCGAAAACAGAGCGAATAAATCGCGTCTGCTCAAGCGAGCAATGGCCACGCACCGTCGAAACGGAACGGCACCCACTTATCGGCCTGAGGAATTTCGCATGTTGCAGACTGTTTTTGACAATTTGACAACTTTTAATTGTGCAACAGGCACCACACAGTGGGAGAGGCCAATGACAGCTCCACTCTCTGGCTAACCAAGTGACACCCATCACATCGTCTTACCGGTCAATTGCGATGCCATATGGTCGACTTCATATGGCCTCAACGTCTACAAAATAAGAGCCATTGGCCCTAACCTCGGCGGGGAAGCGACTATTGGAACTCAGCAGCAAAACCCTGTGTACTGAAGTAATTCAAACACCGCTAAGCAAAAGTACTTCCTGCATATCCTCTTACCTCAGCAAAAATGCCTTAGCGTAAAAGAAGAGCAATTCCGGTCTAAAATCAAACAAAATCGAGGCAAAACAGGACCGGAAGTAAAAATGGTTCAAACCGTTCGCAATCGGATTTTGTTGAACGCTGTGCTTGCAGTCTCTATAGGTTTCCTTTCATTGTGTACAGCGAATGTGCCGCGCGCACTTTCATACTATGAATGTAAGCGTAGGCAGAATAAAAAAAAGAAAAAAAAACTGAAAAAACACCAAGAAGTTGGCCATGTCTTACCTGTGTAGTAAACAAGTGCCAACGAGTACATAACTTACAGATCTCGCCATAGTTGTGCTACAGCAGATCGCGCTGGCTAGATCAAAAGCCTCCTTGCTGGATCGATTCTGTATCTGTAGCTCTGTTCATAGGCAACAACTCTTTCCTCAGTCTCAGAATGAAAACTATAAAGAGCCAGAAGCTAGAGCTGTGGATACAGCTACAACACGACGGACCGAGAAGTGGAGCCCATAGTCTTCCTTGTTGATCGTGGTATAGTAGAAAACGATCGAAGATCGAGAAAGACTGCGGCTATGGCAGCAGATGGTCTCGATTGGGAAAATTATTTTCATTTCCAAATGAATCTGTGGTTGCGAGCTGGGGCTGCTGCTTCTATATAGCTGCCATGCTGCGACGAAGGCTGTTGTACTCGTTTTCTTATTTTTATTTCCAGTCTTTTCAATTTTTCTTCTTGTTTTTTTTTCTGTAATTTCCAATTTTATACATAGCTATGTGTGCGCACATGTGTGTGGGTCATGTTTGTGGAGATTTTATATTTAACGCGGTATTTTTCATTCATCGACTTGGATATAAAATCTTTACTTCGATGGATAAAAAAGTTATACACAAATTATTTTTCGAGAAATTTATTTTGTAATCGAAAGCTTTATTAAAAAAGGTGCAACCAGAAGAGCCTAAACTAGTCAGAAGACTATTGTAGATTTCTTCAGCAATGTTGAAAAAGTTGTAATGGCACCTTTGTCGTGAAAAATCTACGTTCACGTGGCACGCTTCTAAGCAGAAAAATTAGAATACCTTGCCATCCAATAAAGGTACACAAAAGGAACCCATATCAATCTTTGCGGATAATAGGCGTTCATTAACCCAATTGGAAAATTCAGTCTATCGTTTCTGGCTAAATGTCCATCTCTCAATAGAATTTGACAATAAAGACCTCCCTCCCCGCAAAGCCTATTGGTACTTGTGACTCTATAGCTGCGTTTCATTGGGCGATCCGGAGTACATGGCCAATGGAACACGATTTTTTATATCAGAAGTAAATACGAGTAAAACGTAATAAGTGCAGGGGAAGCACTGCGGAGTACTCGGGAATGGAAAATATCGCCCAATGGAACGCAGCTTATATAATGCATATAACAAACGCTACGAATGAGTTACTTGGGTTACTTCTTTGTGGAAAACTTTTACCCTATCTTACTTCTTCGGAGTTTACCGCGACTGTTGTAAAATAGCTCATGTTTAGCCCATACCAAAAAACGATTACCCCTATAACCTCTCCCACTACCGCGACCTGCCTGTCCGTCTAATCTTCCGCAGTCAATATTTCCGAACTGGAGCAACAACTTTGAGTTCAAACGTAAAGGCCCACATAGACGATCGATCAATTAGTCCAAATGGCCTCGAGCCTCAGCGTGTGTGGGGAAACTCCCATGGACTCAGGGTCTAGAGCTACTTAGTTGAGTTTTCAATCGCTCCAAAATCCATGGAGGTGAGCCACCGAGCTACTTATTGGCTTGCACGTGTGTTTGGAGAAACCCGGAGTCTACAAACTAGGAATTCAATTCCAAATAAAACAACTCCTTGACTGCGGAATAATCTTCCGCAGTTAGTATTTCCCAATACCTATAACATGCAAGAGCTCAAACGCACGGTTCATAGCCACCTCCTTCAATATCCTCCTAAGCCCTCATTCCCTCTTTTTAAACGAGGGAGTGGTGAGAATCTTACATCGGTCTAGCAACAGGAAAGGTGTGCGACCGCCTGTCTACGGCTTTAATGCCTACGACAGGAGACACCGCTGGAGATGCGTACCTATTCCCCTATATCGTAAGATACAAGCTTTAGTGTAGCATTAGCAGTGTTATATACATCGTTTGGAACAATCTTTTCGCCCTCTGTGCACATGTGTAGTGATTTATTGATGCAATGAGGCAATATGTGCCAGCTAGTACCGCAGAGGCTTCCATTGATACACGAAAACATGTCCTTCACCCTTACATTTTTCTAACCTAATTTCCTTTACAATTCTTTTCATACTTCTCTCTCACTCTACCCTGTGTTCCCCCAGAACATAGCGAAGAAAATAGGTTCCATTCGTTTACCGAAGTAAGGACCATTGTCATACAAGTATTTGGCTGAATGTTGATTTGCAAAATCCGTGTGGATATCTTTCTTTTTCTTTTCTATACTTTTTTCCTGCTAGAACAAGCTACGACTTAAATAACAGGACTTTTTGCTGTATGTAGGATCTCCATTATAAGCTGTAGTCTATCACATAGTCCAAAGAAAATATGCTTCCTAGCTATGTTCGGAATATCATCGACGCGAAATGACTTGTTATTGTTTAGACAACGAAATACTAACAGAAGTTGATCCATTCCAATCAGGGTACAATTAGCTAATGTTCAATCCTTTGTAAATGGAACTACAGCCCCTGTAGGCACTCGAGCATCTTGAAGTCTCTTCTTCCAGTCGTCTCTACGTCTTGCTAGTTCTCCACAGTTTGTTATACGAAGTTTTAGAATATGTGGACGTCATCCATCCACCTGGTCGTCTTAGGCCTCTTTCCAATTTGTTTACCATTGAAAACCCGGCCAGCATTCTTCTTCCTAGGGTTCACTATTCACTGAAATCGACACTTTTCAACTACACAAAATTTCATTCTTCAATTTCATTAGATAATCTGAAGAGATTCAGCAAAATTATATTCTCAAGGTCAAAATTCGAACGAACAAAAGTGATGAATCAATCAATTCTTCTGTATTAGGCACCTGGACGATCGCCTTCGTTCCTGATCTTGTCTATTGAAGTTCACGGATTCTGAAAGCAGCAAAAACACAAAGCATTAGAAATAAATATGTATATAAAAGAAAATTTAATAGATTGATAACGAATAATCAACGAAATAAACACTCTCCTGTCCCCACGGCAATCTGACAT
Organism: Thereva nobilitata; assembly: GCA_963855945.1. Classification (NCBI taxonomy): domain Eukaryota; kingdom Metazoa; phylum Arthropoda; class Insecta; order Diptera; family Therevidae; genus Thereva; species Thereva nobilitata. The sequence continues at coordinate 15,353,642 of OY979696.1, read as the reverse complement.
ACCAGATTAATCCGTTCGGCTCGTTCCAGCGCACGAAACAAGCAAGAAATACGTTTCTAAATAGAATAACTCGACTGTGGAACAATATTTCGCAGTCAGCACTTCCGAACAGTTAGGCGGCTCTCACACTGAGGCAACAAGCAATAAGCAATATCTGTCGCTTTTCAAAATGCACTGAGTATCGCCAGAAATAATATTGCCGCAACCAGCAACATGTTTCGTTCGCGTTGCTCTAATGTGAGACCTCTAATTTAATTTAATGTAAAGTAGGCGCTCCCGATAATATTGCGTGTTGCCTATTGCCAGTTGCTTATTTCTTGTTGCCTCAGTGTGAGAGCCGTCTTATAGGCAACATTCCAGAGTTGCTGGGTTCATCGCCATCTCTTTCAAAATCCTCCCAGCTCCTCATAACTTTCTTACTTACTTACTTACGCTACTTTAATCCCTCGTGGGACATATGGCGGAAAAATTTGCCCTCCAGCGGACTTTGTTTTGCCCGACAGTTCTCAGCTCTGACCAGGACCTCCCTTTCTGTCTTGGGTGGGGCACGAGTGGTGATTCCTATTGACGCTGCTTTCTTCAGGTTCCTGTAAAAATGAACCATTCAGGTGGGCTCGTTGCATGCTTTTTATTAGAGTGCTTTCCCCGAGAGCTATTTAGTAATTTGGTACAGCACCTTACTGTTGCCTGTGTTTGCCGCGTTTTCCGCTTTTTCTGCGAGCTCGTTTATCTGCCGCCTTTTATCACGCCGGACGCTTACCTTACCTCCGGGTGTAATTGGGAGTATTACCGTTCTAGCTGATGACGTTTGTTTGGGTCGCTTGTAGAGTTCACGCTATTTTTGAGGGCCCTTCTGCGTTCTATTTTTTCCCAAGTTGTGTCCAAGATCCAGTGTTGCTGGTTTCTTTAGACATAACCGATGCTCGTTTCCGCTGCTGTCAATATAGCGCCCTTTGTTGTGCTCTACAGCTCTTCCATCAGTTAGGTTACATGTCGGACTGAGGACTTGACTTGAACTTGAACTGACAGTTTAATCCACGTGAGTGAAGTAGACTTGAAGTCGATCTGAGGTTACATGACTTTCAAGTTTACTTGAAGCCGACTTCAAGTAATGCATGTAATCTTAGTAGATATTTGTGTCGTCAGAAACGGTTTGCTGGTTTGAGATTTGTTGTAGATTCCCAACAAATTCTCGCCTTTTGGCGCTCTCCCGCAGAAGGTCTACGTTAAATCGTCTACCGTCTTGAAAACACCTAAGCCATTTTCAACTTCATATAAAACAAGATTTTACAGATATTAGTAACTCATAAGAAATAATATTTACCTATTAACAATAATTTGTGGTGATCTTTGCATAAACATATATATCTTCTTCTTTAACGGCTCTACAACCGGAATCCGGTCCTGGGCTCTCGCAACCGTTCTCTCCATACACAGATCCCGATTCTGAGCCAATGTCATCCAGTTTGATATCCCTAAGCTCTAAACGTCCTGGTCTACGCCATCCTTCCAGCGGAGGTTTGGTCTCCCTCGCTGTCGCACCCCATACGGTCTTACAAATATATCCGATGCAATAATCAAAATGTTGCCTGTCATAATAAAAAAAAATACAAAATAAAACCAAATTTCAAAGTTTACCGCGCATTTCCTGTAATTCCTGAAAAAAATAATATAATAAATAACAAAATATTATCTTTTTTATCTTTTTACAAAATTACAGAAATAACCTTAATTTTTACCATCAATTTCCGCTTGGTTTTTTTTCAATTATACTTCAATAATTCTCCACATGTGAATCAAGAAGCAATATAGCAACGCACAACAGTCAACCCCAAAAATAGTATGACAATCAAAAAAAAAATATTATATTTACTTTATTGAAAATAGATTTTGTTTTTTTTTCAAATCCCTTAAAAAATTTATTGCGCAATATTTCATTTAGAAAAAACAATTAAGGAAAAAAAATACGTTAAATCCTCGTCCTGTTTTTTTTTTAAGTACATATTATTATTTTTTTATTAAGATAAATTCAGCTGCATATGAGCGAAATTTTAAAGCGAAAATTTGTCACAAATCACACAAAATCAAAGGCATCATGATTGGTTAGGTGGCACTTAGCCACGGGGGCAGAGCACGCGGGGATATATTATAGGTGAGGCAATATATTTATATATATACTTACTATATTATATCTAGTTATATATGTACATATATACAATGAAGCAAAAATTTTCACGTTTTTAACTTTTATAGTGTATATATCGCGTTAAGTTTTAGATGTAAAAACCAGGAATCAGGCGGGAAAAGAGGGTAATGAACAACAAAACTAAAAGAAAAAAAAATATACGAACGGCTTTTTTCGTTGTCGTCGTCGTTGTCGCTTAATACTTCTTCTTCTTCTTCTTTGAATTCAAAGTTGAAGAAAAAAATCGTCTCTTTCATCACTTATTTTCGTTTATGTACACTCCATTCATTATGGCTGCTTCATTCATAAAAACCTTCGCTCACACTTTTACACCACATACACCCGTTGTGTGTTATGTTTAATATAGGCAGCAGTCAGCTATCGGTCGGGCGGCAGCAGCACCATCCAGCGACAACGACGACGTATAGTCAGTATTATAAGAGCTGGTGGTGTTGTTTCTTCAATGTATGTATATAAAATTTTGCTGTATTATAGGCTTTTTTCCCCACAACAACACAAAATGTCAACCCCCGCAGAAACGTCGTCTTCTTCGTATTTCCTTTTCTTTTATAAAAGCAGCACACACTTCACATGACACAAGCAAACATACACACACACACAAACATATGAATAGGAATTGTATTATAAAGTTTTATACCGCTTCCTCCTTAAGAAAAAAAGGTGAGCAGCGATGTTTGTTTTTTTTTTGTTTTTTCTTATTTTAAAAACTATGAATGTATGCTTATTTTATATGAGAAAACTGCGAAAAAATTTCAACGAAATAAACTAATACTTTTATGAATTTGAGAAGCCAACACTTACCATGTTATAATATAAAATAAGATCAAAATTCCTCGTGGTATTTTCTTGATGTTGCTGCTATGATGTTGTTTTTCTGACAACTACATGCGGTGTAAGCACGCTTTGCTGAATGTATACGATGTACAGCAATTCTAAACGGAAGATATTTCTTAAGGGTGTGTATATACCTGACTATACTCTATACTGCCTTAGGGCGGGTATATTTTTAATTGTTTGTGTTTTTGGTATGATGTTTATTTTTTTATAGAGGGGTTGGCAATATTCATATACGTATATATTTACTGCAGATTTGTTTTTGTTTTTATCAGTGTATTCGATTTCCGCTTCTATACACTTTTAAGCTGAGTTTACATTCAAATAGAAAATTTTTTTCGTTGTAGTATGATATGATTCACACGTTGTTACAAAAATTCATATGTATACAAATATGTATATGGAAATATAGTGTTAGTTTTTTCACGTGGATATTAGTGGTATGAGTGTTATTTTTTGATGTGTGTATATGTGCGAATCGAAATTACCGCACACTCTTCACACCCTCTCTGAATCTGAACCCCGGTGCCGATGGACTGTGCCGTGAGTGGAGCCGACTTGTATATTTATCAGTTGCTTGAGAAATTTCATTTAGGAAGGGCTGTTGGAGCGCAAATTCTCGTGTTGAGAAAAATTTCTTTATATATTTTTTTTTTGTTTAAAAAAAAAACATACACACATTTATAATCAAGTTGTATACGCATAAAAAAAAGAAAAGAAAAAACGAAATTTATTTATTTATTATAAAAACAAAAAAAAAATACGACAATTCCTTAAAAATTGATTGGTTTCATTGACACAACCGAACGAGAGACTTTTAATTAAATTAAATTAAAAAAAAAATAAAAATTTTCGCAATCGGTGGAATTATATTTACTATACACCTCTCACCATATATATACATATACTAGTGACTTATTTTTCTGACGTGTGCACACACCCCTGACGGAGTGGTATAAAAAAAAATTATAATCAATTTGATCAAAAAAAAAACAAAAAAAAAGTTCGCGTAAAAAAAATGTTTTAATTCGAGTCTTTACTGCACTTTTATCTGACCGGAAGCGTGCGAGGAGTTTAATGATTTTTGTTCAAAAAAAATCGAGAGAAGGTATATATTAAAAAAAAGAAAAAACAAAAAAAAAACAGTATGAACTTAGCTAGCTGCTTGTTTCCGTTGCGCCCGCTATCGTAGTCGCCGCGCCGCAGTCGTTTTGTCGTCGTCGTCGCTGCACTGTCGTCGTCGTCGTCGTCGCCATTCCGCGCTGGCTTTTTTTTGAAACACACCAACTCTTATAGGTTAGGCTCTTGGCTCCGGCTTTATGAGTGCTGTGCATTTGAGTGCTCCGCTGGCGTAGACCTCCTCATGTGGCCGCCTCAGAAGAGCTGCTACTAAATCAGAAAAAAAAATAAAAAAAAAACGCTGCTACGTGTATAAAAATTTCTCCTCAAGAAAAATAAAAACGTTTTCTGTGTAAATTGAGAATTAAAAAAATAAAATAAAATAATAATAATAAATATAAAATTATAAATGAAAGAAAGAAGAAGAAAAATTAATAATTGTTCTTTTCCCCTCTATATGTGAAAAAATATAGTGATCAGAAAAATGTTCCGAAAGTGCACTCCATTGATCCATTCAACAAGAAAAATTAATTTAATAATAAAAAAAGTGTTCTCTTTACCTTCAGTATTTTCTTAATAAATAAAAAATAAAAAAAAAGTGATTAATAACCACCTTTAATAAATTTTAGGAGAAATAATAATAATAATAATAAAAAAAAAGAAATATTATTGTGAAGTTTTTTTGTTTTTTTTTTTTAAATGAAGAAAAGAAGAAAAAAATATATGTAAAATGATAAAAATATCTGAATGAGATCTAAAGGAAGAAAAAAAATTATATATTCTGTACCAGTGTTTTTGATATATATTTAAATATATATGTATAAAAAAAAAGTATAAAAGAAAAAATAAAGTGTTTATTTTTTTTTTAATATATAATAATATGTATTATCTACGCAAAAATGCAGTAAAATAAATTTGAAAAAGAAAAAAAGAAAGAATAAAAAAAAGATATAGAAAGAAAATAATGAAGTGTCTTCCTTCTACATACCAGTATAATATAATAATAAAATCAACGAATTTGTGGATTAATAATATAAAATTAATTGGATTAATTGCAACAACAACAACAGCAGCCGCCACCACAACAATAGCAGCAACAACAATTAGTAATACTATAGCATCGCCATTATTGTCTTCTGTTTATAAAAAAAAAATTCCATCGATTCTTTTTATTATAAATATAATAAAAAAGAAAGAGCTGTTAAGCAGAAATTTTTTTTTTTGGATTATTATTATTTTATTGGAAAAATCTAATTTGATTGCTTTCTAAAATAAAAGTAAGTTTTTTTTGGTTTTTAAGTTATTTTAAGTTTAAGATTCTCGTTATCGTTTTATGAAATTGAAAGATTAGTTCAGATCAATCTTTATTCAATGTCTAAAGAAGTGTAGAACACTAATCTAAAGAGATATGATAAGGCTGATCAGTAGCCTAAGTCTAGTTCTTGGATAAATAACGTTTGAAAAATGTCGTATCTGTTCACAACAATTCACTGAAGTCATGTAGACAATAATCACCCAGTAGAAAAGTTAACTAGTTCTAAGACTAGTAAAATAACTAGTCTCTAAAGGCCCGTCCTCACTACGCGGACTTAGAATCCACGCGCTTTTGGTCGTACGGCCAGCCAAAAGCGCGCGTGATCTTTTAATTTTCTGAGTCATGAGTGAGAAAAAATCAATTCTCCTTTGAAACGGCGTACGCGCTTTTGAAAAGCTCATAGTGTGTGGACGCACAATGTACCTTTTTAACCACAGCCTTTTGTCCGCGTTGTTTGGCCGCACGGCCTTTACCATGGACAAAGTCGTAAAAAAGTCGTAAAAAAGCCATAAAACTCCATATGAAAAAAAAAGGCAAAAGCGCGTACGACCCAAGACCGCGTAGTGTGGCCACACCATAAGGAGGGATTAGTAGTTCTCAGATAGATACCTTTTATATGAAAATAACCCACTACTGTTGTACAGCGTTGTCCTACGATGGAGTCAATTGCCCCTCTGAATTACTTCGAAATACTTCGAGAACTAATTCTTTTTGAACTTCTTGGAGAACTAATTCCTTTTGAATTTCTTGGAGAACTAATTCATTTTGAACTACTTAGAGAACTAATTCTTTTTGAACTTCTTGAAGAACTAATTCTTTTTGAACTTCTTGGCGAACTAATTCTTTTTGAACTTCTTGGAGAACTTATTCATTTTGAACTAACTAGAGAACTAATTTATTTTGAATTAAGGAAACTACTAACTGAAAAACAAATTCTTTAGAATAATCGTGTGGGCTTACCACTGATATCGTGATTTGAACTAGCTCCTTTCAGGATTACTTTGGCACCAGTGTTCGCAATTTCCCACTAGTGCTAAAATTATTTCTATTTTCTAAGTAGTCAATTTATTCCAACTGGGCAATAGAAAGCTTATGGAATATCTAGAAAGAATTCGTTTATAAATAGAACAACTCGACTATGGAACAACCTTACACAGTCTGTATTTCCGAATTCCATTAGCATTCAAGAGTTCAAAAGCAGGGCTCATCGCGATCTCTTTCAATACCCTTCTGAATTCCTATCCTTCAAATAAACCCTACTTCTACACATTGAACAATGACGTGACGGACCGGTAGTGCAAAGGGTGATTCCTAAGCTTAGAACAGCCGCATAAAAAAGTGCATAGTATGGTTTTATACCAAAAATATATTCTGGTGAACATCTTAGTGCTTAACTTAGAACACTTTAACCAAATTATTCATCGTTTTGGCCACTCTAGTCTGGTTGCTCTAGATATGTTTAATGCTTTTGACAATATTGTATGGTACTCTGCTCTGTCGTTTAAACTCTGACCTATTATTATTGCCTGAATTCTAAATAAATGGATTTAAGTTTTTTTCCGGGCATTCAATAAAAGTGGTAGTGATATAGATACTCTTTATAAGTGATCTCTCAATTCCCTCGAACCCATTTCACAGCATCGATGCTAATTAGAGAGTCCTTCCCGGGAATTCCCGCCCGAGAATTCCCGGGAAATTGAAAGAAAATATATTTCCCGTTTCCCGGGAAAAAAACGTAAATTTCCCGGGAAAAAATGTATTGTTTCAAATCACAAATTTTCTTGCAAAAATCTTGAAAACACTAACTATTTCAAGGTTTTAAATTTAAAGTCAGTAATTGTAATGTCAAAATCCTCGTTTTCTATATAAAATTAAAGCCTAGATAATTTTTAATAGTCATTACCACTCATTGTAGTTACATGTCATGATTGATTTTTTGTTGGGTATATTTTATTTGATGGAATAATTTAGTGTCATTCTCATTGTATTCTCTTTTGAAACGCAACATTTTTAAAAACTTATTTTTCAAATCAAAAATAAATTAATAGTCCAGTCAAATCAGTCGAAAAAAGAGGATGAAATTGCATTTTACCGTATACAAAATTATTTTTGTTTTGGCATTTATTCGGTATATCTAACAATGATAAAACCAAGTTTGGGGTCGCATGGCTTGGGAAAAGCCGCCATCTTGAAAAGGAGGGAGAGCTTGTTTGTATTAAATAACTCGTTTGCATGCAATGATAGCTGAAAATAATCATTGGCAAAGTTGTGGAGAATAAAATTATTTACAAAATGAGCCCTCAACGAGGTCCCTAAGTTGATTTGGCTCAAAGTTATGGCCGGTCAAAGTTCAACCATGATCGGGTGGTGAGGGTTGAATGCAGTTTTTTGCAAATTTCTCGCAAAATTTTAATTTTTTCGGCTTAATGCCCATTAACAAACTTAAAGTCCTTATATAGTTTGCGTCGTTTATATAGTTTGCGATCAATCCAACGCCAAAGTTCGCACTGCACGTGCCTGAAATAAATGATAACGCCATTTTTTTTAATATTTCGTTAACGCTTGCTCATATTTTTGAATTAAATTTACTTGCATCTTTTCTAAATGAGTTTTTCATTTATTTTTCAACATTAATTGTTCCTCCTAATTCCCATTTCACTCCTAATTCCTACTAGGTTTCATTTTTCCCGGATTCCCGGGAATCCCGGGAAAAATGAATTTATTTTTCCCGTTTCCCGGGAACAAAAATAATCCGGGAAACGTGACTCTCTAATGCTAATCGATACTCCTTGTTCCAATATAAAACAAGCACATGCCAAACTTTGTCTTCATAATTGTCAACAGGAATATCGAACACAAGAAACATGGCTAAATTGACACCTTCAAAACGAAGTACTGTCTCATTTCTAATAAAACCTAATCTCTAAAAATGAACCAGTGAAAATTTTACTGGTTCATCCAATAAACAAAAATCTCACTTAAAAATCAGTTAATTCGGGTCTGCTTACTGATTCAACCAGTAAAAAATTCCATTTAGGATACTCAATAAACCGGCTCCCGGTTGATTACGGAAGTCAAGCAGCATTTCACTACTTAGATGGGAACCCGCTTGTGAAAATGACAGTCGCTATAGAAAAAAGTTTTTTTCTCTTTTCTACGTGAATTTCACTGGTTCTCAACCAGTAAAATGTCACGGTTTTCCCATTCGTTCACTAAGCAAAGGTTTAACCAAAGAATTTTCACTGGAAAACAGTTACTAATTCGTTTTTAGAGAGTGCATTGATCTTCCTTCTGTGTGAAACTCAAGGCTAACGTATTTCTTCACATCCTATGCCTAACGAATTTGCGATGTAGTTACTATATATTACAATTCGCCAAACAATTCATTATCGAAGTGATTTTAAACATAATCCTGGTTAAACCACGAACAACCTTGTCTTCACTAGGAGATATCAATTTTTGTATGTCTTGATAGAGAAGATACAGAGTATGAAAAAGCACATATCATATGTGTTAATTTTCATCCCAACATTTTTTGTTGAAAATGTTGAAACCCTTCCATCCTTCCCCTTATGCTCCACTCTATTAAAAACAGGTTTAAGAACAGTTAAAGGGAATAGACGTGTGTCTCCAATGCCTGGGACTTCATAGGATGCACGTTCCTCGTTCAGCTACCAAACCGGGCTACACAAACTACAAATCCTACAACCAAAACCCGTTTATCCTGCGTCTCGGAAACCACGTTACCGTGGATCGATAACGAGCAATCTCGAATGTAGCAACTCTGGTTAAATTTTATCACTATTATCATAACGATTGATAAACTAGATGAAACAATCTTCCACAGTCAGTATTTCTCAACTCAACAACATCGTAGAGATCAAACGAATGGTTAGTTGAAATCTACTCGAGCACTCCCACTCTTTGTAACCCGTCCTATGCTTTTATATCCTTGAAACTAACCTTACTACTAACCATTGACGGACTGTAAGTACAGCGTGTGACTCCTCCTCTGGTTAATTCTGTCAAATACTCTACTTACATTATTCTCCACTCACAGCTTAAAATGTTTGGACAACTAGTTCTACCAATTGCAGTGGCTTTAACATTTTTTAGCACATATTTTTATAAACTAATCCTTTTAATCGTTCGTTAGGCGTCTAACTTCATGGAGCAGTTTTTTCATAGTGAAAAACAATCTGGAAGCCTTCGTCAATAAAGGCCGGTTTCATCAGTATTGATATCCTGGTACAGCGGCAGCTTCATTTCTGTCTATTGCTGTCTTTTTTTGTTTTAAATAAGTTCGGGCTGAATTGATAATTTTTCTCCCGAGATCCTTATGCTCTTATGACACCTTTATTGTTTTTCAACGTCTTCATTTTAAGTATAAAAACACAAGGACATCTTGATCTGAGCGAGATGACGGCTTTACATTTTCGTGCTGTTTCGATTCTGTAACTATCCAATTTCTAACCTCTACATGTACACTGATGTTAACTTAATAAGTCCTTTTTGGCAACTAACAACAACATAATATGATATTTCGACATTATTTACAAGTTTTCGTTTCTATTTCACTGAATGTACACAATAATTAACCATGAACTTTCAATACTATCAACAATGAAGTCTGAAATGTCAAAAATTAAGATGAAAACTTCATACTTTTTCTGGCACTTAGCGAGTTACCTGAACTTTTTTTTCGTACATTACCTTCAAATTCAGCATATTTCTACATATATATTCTATATTACAATGGAATGCTCACCTGATTAATTTCCATACAAATTAATGGACCAAAAAGTATAGTCCTCTCACTCATCCATAAGGCAGTTTTGTCACCGAACTCAAATGTTAAATTTCGAGTTAAGAGTTCAGTGCCATTCATTGGCAGAAATAAAATCAGATATTGCCAAAAGAGAAAAAATTAAATTTGACACTCAGGCACACTTCTCAACTGTCTTAAAAATCTTTACTCTTTTCACTTTCCATAAACTACAAAATACAACTTTTTTACAATAATGTCTACAATATTGGCTTTGGAGAACATTTTCTTTAATATACTTTCGACTGTTTCAATGTAAACGATAAATCGTTTTTTTGACATATCGCGTTCTTCCTTAGCACCACAAAAATATAGAAATTATTTTATCCAAATTCATTTACAGTTTAACTTATTTCAGTTCTGCCTTCAATTGTGCTCACCCTTACATATTGATTCTGCAATATTAATATACAATCTCTTTCACTATGCAAATAACATAATAAAACCTTAAAAAATGTTATAAAATCTTGCACAAATGTTTCTTCGTCCATTTTTACTTAAAAACTATTAACTGTGAATTACCAAGTTTATAGCCGCAAAATTAACTCAATATTACGCCACAATTTAGAATTAACGTATAAACGGGTATTTAATATCGAGGAATACATTCTTATAATTTTGGCTTAACCCGAAAAATGTCGGTTTAAGCCATAATTAGAATTACCCCGTTCATACGACAAAAAATTTTGTATGATCCATAATTCGAACTATTTTTGAAGTAGCTATAAACTAGGTAAATGAAATGTGTGAATTGGTATATTGGAAGTGCCCGATGAAATGAGAAAAATTCGAAATGGTATATTGGCAAAGGGCCTAAGTACTAAATCTGTGTTATTTATAATCAACTGAAAAAAAATAGAACGTTTAGTTAAAAACGGGAATTTTACCGCCACCAGTAGATATGGGTTTATATAAAATGTCGATAGATTTAGCGTTAAAAAATTATTAGAAACAAAGAAACTCGGTCTTTCCAATTTATCTGCTTGAATTCATGTACTACCCATAAATATTCAGCTTGTTTGCTACTTAAATTTTTGACGTAGCCGGATTGACACTTATTTATTTGAACTTAGAACTTCTTCAAACATTCTAGTCATGTTCCAATTACGTTTAATTAGCGCCAACGTTTCGTCATCACTAACCTCATCTGCATTATTTAGATAAAAATTGTTTTCACGAATATAATAAAACCGATTCTAAAAGTCTCCCATACTTTTTATATAAAAAATTTTTAAATAGTCCAAGCAACTAATAGTACAAGTTCCGGCCGCTGATTTTTGCCGGTATATGTTTTTATTTAACTTAATTTATATGAATGATTAATGTTAATTACCTTTAATTAAATATATTGTAATTTATATATTTTAACTAATTGCAACAACAACAACTGTCAAATATTAATTGACAAATGACAGCCAAGCCAAAATGGTGGCCGAACAAAATCGATCTGAACCATAACACGCAATTTCATTAATAAACTTATTTTTTGTAACATTACCATTATTGTCTAGGCGTTAACTTCTGGTTTCAAATATCTATTAACAAGAAGCTTCTTAAAATTAATATTCATTCCTCATTAGTCAAAAATTTTTTACTACTATGTAATATTATTGATTTTGTGTTAAACGTAAAGAAATCGTAAAATCTTATCTTCGAAATAGACAAGATCGTGAGCGGCTCCTTTAAATTTCCATGATAAAATGTTATTTTTTATATTTATTTGCACCTTTCAAATACAGCAATCAAAATAAATTCTAAACCGCTGTTGACAGTAAAAGAAAAAAAATTACGCCCCATTTTCGATCTCGAGTTGTTTAATTAACACGCCTTTTCAGATGTTATTTGTTAAAATCGAAAAAAATGTCATTTACTAGGAAAGTTTCTCGATTTGTTTTAAACTTTTTCTCGATTTAACACGAATAACACAGATCATGAATACCCCTAATGCCATTTTTGTGTCTTTAAAGGCCCAATTATAATGAACGTACTTGAGCGGATTGAAATGTCAAAAAAACGCATTGGATCGGATAGGAAATTGCCTGGTTATAATAACGCATCTGCTCGGATTAAAACGTCAAAGTTTATTGTAAACAACAATGAAAAAAATTGTACGCTAAAGTGTACTTAAAGGGTGAATAAATAGACGGAGTGATTAATAATTATTTATTATAAATAATTTCATAATTTTGAACCTCGTTAATGAGTTGTAGGCCGGTAAACATTTGTGCACTTATACTTTTAAGGTTATGTTGATCAAATTTTTGACAGTTCACTGCGGCAATTTCTAATCTTTTAAAAACGAATGCGCTCAAATCCGACCGAATCCGCTTGAATGCGTTCATTATAATCGGTTAAATCTAAAATGTATGCTGGGAAAACCGATTTGACAGTACAATCCGTTTTGTTGCGCTCAAATCCGCTCATTATAATTGGGCCTTAACACATTCCCTGAGTTTTGGTTACAAAAAAAACATTAAACTTTGGCACAAATTCATTCAATTTAGCGGCTCCTGTCAATTCATATAATACATTTATAATTAATTATTAAAAACAAAACTCACATTCAACTTTGCTATTTTGTAGAGTAGATCCTTCCTTGGTTACATTCTTTAAAACTGATGTTAACAGCCCCAGTAATTCCTAATAAACCATTATTATTTTTAGACAATTTCATTTTTCTATTTTATTTCAATATATCCAATTATAAACTCAATTGCTTAATTGATTAATTTCGACCACCAATAATAACGATCGATATTCACACGCGAAAGAACTGTCAAATTTGGAATTCGTTAGTTCAATTTGTTTTTTTTTTAATACACTGTGAAACTTTAAGAACCACTGGAAGACGATTCTAGTTCTTTGCGAAGGGATTTCAAAATATCAAGTTAAAAATTGTAAATTACACTTTTGTTTGATAAAATTCGATAATTTTTAATATATTATTTAGTTTGTGACATAAAATTACAGATTTTACAAAGATTTTAATTTCGTGTTTTTAACCAGGTACGTGAAGAACTGAACGTTTAATAAACGAAATATAAAACAAAAATTTAACTGGGGAAGAGCTTATGCTGATAATTGCCGTGTTTTTTTAATCTGTTCTATTCTGTTCTGTCCTGGAAGATTAAAAAAACTGCAAGGGAAATTTTCATTTTTTTATTTACATAAATTACGGATTTGGGCATTTTAATTTCTTCTAATATTGCATAAAGAACGGTATTATTTATCTCTCCATTAATATTTTTCGTTTTTTATTCAGTAAACAAAACATTTTACTTTATTTGTCAGCTGTCAAGTTAAAAAACGTATGGATGTGAGAAAAGGGAAATTTAAAATTTCCCTTTGTGCTGGATAATGTTCTTGATAATTATCGGGGACGAGACTTTTGAATGGAAGCTGTTCTGTTCTGTCCTGGAACAGATTAAAAACAAACACCCCTAATGTTACCTTTTACTAATTTAGGTATGGCGAATTCAACAAAAATAATGACAACCTTACTTTAAGGGTGGGTGCCAAGTTACAATTCCGAATTTGCTACTTTCACCACGGACACTTCGAAATTACAAAGTGTGCCAAAATACAATTCACGCATTTCATTTGACAACATGGATGACAATGAAAATTTGTAATTTCTAAAATTTTTAATAATTTTTTTAAAGAACCCCAGGGCTTTGTTTGGCTTTAAAATAATGGAAATGGAATTACTTCACGAACATTATCCAGTGGGGGTGGACTGCAAAAACCATTGTACATATTTGAAAGAGTTTTAAAAAATGTTTCATATTTTATGCCGAATTTATTCTGTTCATGTTTTTATTTTGGTTTACGTCTGCAACGTGTAAGCATGACCAGCCTTTAATGTGCCTTATTATACGGTGAGGACAATCATGCACTGAAAATTGAGAGAATTCGCGATTGTTCTTCAATAATTGAAAATATGTAGTTTCAATCACCAAAAAGCAAATCCAACAAACTGTCAAATGAATGTTTGGCTAATATTTCCCTACAATTCAAAAATTTCCTTACAATTCCAAAGACACAAACCTCCGAAAATTGAATTGTAAAATCGAAATGCGTTTTCCATACAAATTGACATTTGAATTGTAACTTGGCACAGGCCCTAAGTTATTTTTTGAGATCAAAATCAACCCTCTCGGTCATAACTTTGACTATAGTAACAAATCAATTGTGAATCACCAGAAGTTAAATAAAAAATAAATTACCAACAAATTATTTGGTAAAAAATGTTTCAAAAACCAATAATTAATAATTAATTTGTTTTTTTAATTTCTGATCCACAATTTTAAAAATATAAATTCACAATCCATAAAAATATATCATTTCTATGAAAATTCATTCTAGGAATTAGCTATGGTCGTGGCAGCCAAATCGTCCCCAGAAAAATTCTTTGTAAAATATTTGTGAAAATTGAAAAATTCTAGGAAATTAGTCTGCAGTTTTTTAAGAATTTTTTTTTCTTCTATAGAAAATAATTTGTCAAATATGACATCAAATCCGGGTAGACTGACGGCATAGATGTAATTTATGCATTCAATTTTTGATTTTTATATTTTTATATGAAAAAATGCGTAACGAATTCCCCGGTCTTTCTTAAGAAACATTCACGTTTTTTTGTAATTTTTTGTGGTTGACGTTATATTTATTACATAGAAAACGTTTTCGCGGTTGATGTTCGGAGAAATTTGGATTTTTCTTAACATATTTTTGAATGAACGTATTTTTGGATGTCTTCCTTAATTTTAGGGGTTTTCTTTTCGGAAATGTGTGATTAGTGTGTGAATTAAAAGAAGGTGCTGATAGGCAAAATCGCAGGCTGAAAAATTGGAACGGATGTCAGAAGATTGGATTTGGAATGCATTACGAAGAAAATAGTTTTTCCTTTTTTCTGATTCTTGGTAAAGGATAGCATGGAGTTTGAACGGAATTCCGTTCTCCATATAAAATACATGTAAAAAGATGCACGGAATTCCGTTCACCCAATTTTTCCCTGTACTTTTTGTTTTTTGAGTACGGAGTTCGACGGAATTCTATTGGTAATATATCGCTATTGCATCTTTCCAACAGGTGGCTCTGCAAGGAAATTGGAGACTTTTTCGGTTTACGGTGGAACGGAATAAATAATAGGAAGATTGGGAACACAACGTATCTCAAAAACGTAAACGTAGACGTGGATTACTACGTATTTTACATACGTATATATACGTACGTGCTCTCACAACGCCTACGGTTACGTGAAGCAGAGTTTGGGTAAAAAGAAATGGTTGACGAACGTAGCCCGTGGTGAAGTGAGAACAACGTTAAAATGTCAAATAAACGTACCAATCGACGTACAGAACCGAAGTGTACGTGAAGCCGTAACAATTTTATTTATTTTTTTAAATTAATTTTAGTAATATTAATACCTTTTAACTTCATTTTTTACTGCTACTAACGAAAACGACTTAAAAATATATTTTACGCGCTGCAGTTACAGAAATGTCAATTTAACATAGCAGCTGAATGTCACTACCATTCAATGCACCATAGTCGTTGCGATTACGTTACCTGAGTTTGGGAACACGAACACGCAGCAATGGATATCAAGGTTTAAGCGAGATACGATTCAACATTCCCAAACTACATCAAACGTACGCATGCACAGCTACGTTTTTTGACAGCTTTACGGCTACGCTACGTCTACATATTTTTCCCAATCTCCCTAATAGTTAGATAATTATTCCGTGTTGTGCTGTTGGTAATTTTGACAGAACAAAAGAAAAACAGCTGTTGCCGTCAACTACGTGGTTTTATAAGTGATTTTTTAACAATCAGCTGTTAGCTTTTTTTCGCAGCTTTTGACTTTTTCTCCACCTTAAAAATTTCGTGTAGAAAAATGCTGAACCCGTTCGAACTCCATGCAAGGCTTTAATGTAGATGTCTCTGTTTGTATGTGGAGACTTTTTTTGCATAATGTTATAATATTTATTTCAGTGCGAAATTTTGGCAGTTACTCAATTGTGCAGTGAATAAGTGTCAAGTGTGATTTAAATAAAACTAGATTGAAAATGGAAATAAGATTTTTGGAAGATTTTGAAAGGGAAGTACATATATTTGAAATAACACTTTCTAAACGTAAACTCTCCATTCTATTCTCCAATTATTTTTCGCGTATAGAGATATATGACCAAAACGAAAACGAAAATATCGCTTAAACAACTTAGGCTTATAGGGTTGATACACGGCACCAACGAATGATTATTGAAAGAGGAATGATCATTCATCTTCGTGGATCTTCATTCGTTTCTTTTCTGAATGAAGCTAAAAAAAACTTCATTTGTCTTCAATGAAGGTGGAAACTGGAAGTTTTCCACTATTTAAAGTGTTTAGAAGTCACAAAATTTGTCTGTAGTTTATACCCTTATTATAAAAATAGGAGGGGGAAGAATCTTTTGACGTTTTCAAAACATTTCTAAAAGTTCGCGGTGGCGGTTGATTTATTAATATTTTTTAAAGGATTTTATTGTGGAAATCCTAACGCTCCGAATCCAGAAACAAGCTGTGCAAAATTCACCTTTCAGATGCGAATCAATTTCTTCGCAGAACTCGAGCACCATTTGGCCTAGTGCTGTTTGCACTTACAATAACCCAAATATTCCGGTTACTAGTTTCCAGTAGTAAAAACGAAACTAAATAATTTCTTTTAATAATCTTCACGAATATCTTTTTTCGTGCTTTTATTGCTATTCTTTCTCTATGTTTTCCTCATCATAAAACAAGTTAACGATTGGTAAATTCCTGGCCACGTCCATTTTGACAACTGCCGTCATTCACTTGTATCTTCATTAGTGCTCTCCCGTGTACCAAGATGTAAAGGAATGATCATTAAAATGGTGAAGCTAGAAGAATGATCATTCATTCGTGCCCGTGTATCAACCCTATTAGGCTTAACATGAAATTGCTCTGATTCGATTTCACTTGTTCTTGGATCCATTGTGATTGAACTTTGCTCTTGTCACGATTGCTTTTGATTGACATTTACACATGTTTGGGTTCTGAATATATTAATTGCCAGAAAAACTCAATTTATTTTAAATTTCCGTGACGTTTGATATTTCTGTTTAACAAAATTATTAATGGCTGAAGATTTTTTAAAATCATCGAGGAATATGTCCAATTATTATTGGACATATTCCTCGATGATTTTATAAAATCTTCAGCCATTAATAATTTTGTTATGCTAGTATCATTTTTTTTTGTATTTTATACTTTATAATATGAATGACGTTTCAAATTTTAAAGCACTTGTCAAATCTGTCAATAAGATACAGATATGAAAATTTTCTTTTTCTGTTCTTAGATAGAGTACTTTTTGACAAAGCTTTATCCAGAGCCAATTGCTAAGTCGATGACAGAATCCTCGGTGGGAGCGGTAAAGCGATGATGTAATCTGCTCTTAAAGCGAGAGAGCCAAGAAATTGATGACATTAATACTATAAAAACCCGGCATAGTAATTTGGCTTTTGACAACACAGCCTCGGTAGTCTAGGGAGTAAGGCGCCTGGCTACCATTCCAGAGGTCCCGGGTTCGAATCGGCGGCACCACAGTCCTTCGCCTATCCCCATCCCCAATTTCGGGAGGTGATGCAACCATCGAACTTTTGCCACAGGGAAGTCATTGTTCCGTTGGCTGTGTGGCCGGTGACTCCATCCTGTTGGAACCACATACTGCCCACATCGATAGCCTCTAACAGTGCCTATAAAATATTCGTTATAATTGTGCTATAGCGCATGCCATTCACGGTAACAGTTTGTCTTGGGTTCGTTGTTGAACAAGTATGATCCAATGACTCTGTCCCTCCAAAAACCGCAGCAAACCGTGTGGTTTCATTGATGCTTCGCCTTCTCAACAAGAAGTGTTGGGGTCCCATCAGCCCAGACGCGTTCAATTCTGCTTGATTCGTCCACATCGAGATAAAAATGTGCCTCAGTTGATTGTCTGCCTAAAGATGACATCCACTGAGAAATGTCAAAACAGAAAGCAAAAATTATTTGTCGTTTAGACGCATTTTCCTATCGGAATGGAGAAATCCCCCTAATGGGACACCCTCCACTCTAAGGCCGAGTTTTTACCTCTTTTTTTTAATTGAAATTTCTGTCGCAACAAGTACGCATGCGTACAGAAGCCATGATTTAAAATATGTGATAAGTCTCGTTTTTTTCAATCTTTGCATTAGTTCCCTATCGATGATGACGGTTCTTCGTTCTTCATTATCAAAGGACGAATAAGCATCAATGACTTTCTGACTTCTGACTCTCTTGATGCACTGGCGATTTTGAGTCTTAAATTTGCGTAGATCCACGAGAATAATTTTGTGGCAAAATCCGACAGCCCACTCGATTACTATTTCCAATCACCATTGTGAACGTGCGACGCTATAAATAATCATCTAATTTCAATTCTTGGACCAATTGATCTTTATAAGCTCTTCTAATGATGCCGATTTGCCGGTTCTGGACGATGTTCTTCCTCAAGACTTGCTCAAACTGCGACGGTATTGTCAGTGAAACGAACTGTAGATGGCCTTCCACATCTCGCAAGTTGAACCAGCCTCAACAAAAGTAGCCATAACATTACGAGCAAGCAATTTTCAGTGAATTTTTCACGTAATGAACGATTGCTGTGCACATTTTTTTACTTTGAAACGTTCCATGATTAAATTTACATCTGCCCAAATGACATATATGTCAAAGTTCATCCCGCCATATTGAATATATCTCAAGTGGCACAAAATTCAAATCCTAAGCGAACTCTTGATACACGCGCTGATTTTTCACCAATCAATTAACATTTAAGCATTTTTTTTGTGTGTATATAAATCGGTCATTCATCACTAGTAGCAACACGTGTAATATCATTTCGTCTGTGAAGCAATTTTTTTTTCTTAAAGCTTAAAACACGAGGCATTTTTCATCAATCAAACGTTTTCGTCATGCTTCGACTTTCTTCTATTTTAAAAAAAAATCGGTTTTCATTGCAGCAATACCGCAATTCACTCTCTTAACCCACCGCAAAACTGAATGAAAGTTATGAAACTACACTTAAAGACTCTGAAGAGCAGCAGCACACCCCTTCACGTGTCCCGCTGGTTCATTGTAGTAAAAATCGCGAACAGTTTTCTTCAATCGTTCCTCGTCCCCACCATCGAAACAAACGAAAAAAAAAATCCGCAATATAATTCCCGTAACAAAAAAAAAAAAGAAAAAAAGAAATATCGCCGACACAATGGAATCTCGTTGAATTTTGTTGAAAACTCGTCAAGAAAGACATGTATACACCGTCGTCGTCGTCGTGTCGTGGTAGCAAGCAGCTAAGGGCAAAGACATTTTACATTTACACACCGCGCATATTGTGCCTGCGCCTGTACCGACTCTGAAAACTCTGTGTGGCTGTGCCATGCATCGCGCCAAACTCTAGCGCTAGAGCTAGCTAGCAAGCTAGCAATCTACAATCTCTCCCGTGTGGATGTAATACACAAAATATATATATATATATGTAGCAGTACCAGACGGCAGATCCGTCGTCGTCGTGCACAAGGCGAATGCGGTACACACAGGCTATATATGAAAAATTTTCATTTCGATTTCTAAAAATAACCTGGAAAATATGAAATGTTTATGACAACTTTCTGATATTTGTATAATTTTCCTGACTTTCTGGACTCTAGAAGCGTGCACACACGATGAAAATATGGGGAAATCATTCTTCGTTTTTTTGTTCGACTAGTGTTGTTGTTGATGATGATGATTTTTTTAATGCAAGAGAGCCACAGAGAGCGACTAAACGGACGATGAAAAAAATACTTAAGATAAATATACAAGCATAAAAATAAAATTCATTGAGGAGATAGAAGGTGTGTGATCGCGCAAGTTTGAAAAATAATTCTTGCGGGGGCCCCATTAAAAATGAAATGGAAAATTAAAATCATGTGAAATATAAAATTTTTTAAAACTAACGCAATAACAATAAATGCACGGCTTGACAATAAATTTCGATTTAATAACCGTTAACCAAAAACCGAAACTCATCTATCTACACCAACGCCTCTGGCGGTGTGGCGAGCAGCTGACGCAATCTAAGTTTTATCTAATATTTAATATATACTTTCTTTCTTTCTTTCAACAAGAGGTGTCATTATAAATTTTTCAGCTGGACCTATAGTGTCATAACGTTGGCAAGGGTCCAGAGGGCGACAACAATAGGTGCATGGCGGCCTTGAAAATATGCCCCACGAACGTCCTTGGAGATTTCTTGCACCTAATTTCTCGAGATCTTCAAACACCTAGGTTTCGTTTCGTGCCCTTAGGTTGAGATAATTCGGGACCTTTACCTTACGGTGCAATATCTCCAACTTACTACCCAAGGGTATATTCGCTACGACTACGTACTACCTTCTCCTTTAATTGAATTCCCTGGAAGGACAAGAGGGAAACACTTATTCACTGCCTATGAAAATGCGCGGTTTTAGCTGAAGCCAGGCAGCGTATACTAGGCAGTTACGTTCTGAAAGAGTTAAGAGATCTGAGGACTGGAGGTCAAATCACTAATGTGCTTTCTTAATTCTACATAATAGGCATTCGTCATAGTCGACGGCACAACCACCGAACTTTAGGTACAGGAGGTTGTGACATCAAAACGGCGCGCCAAAGCGCTATTTGGGCTCCGGTGGTACTGAAGGCAGTCATACACTTAACCTAGCCTAAAGCCCCTGCCTACAAGGGGAGACACCGCGGGAATGTCGCACCCATCCACTGTAGTATCAGATTCTCACTGACTAAACTCATCCACGCTTACGTTTGAGTATGACGTTTGAGTTCAGACCGGCGAAGTCGTACTCATCAGAGTCGGAACAGTGCGTCATACGGATCAGCGACTTATCGTCCTTACTGTCCTCGCTTCCTAATTCACTGGCTAAATAAGCGCCCGTAGTTGCTTCGGAAGATCGGACAGTATTCTACCGATAAGCCTATCGGTTCTGTGGGTCTTTAGCCCGGTCTACATCATTCGAGGGACGTCTTTGCAGGCACTGCGATCTATTTGGTCTATTAGGTCATCCCAAACTTCGAGGTTAACACCGGTTCCACACGTTAGTCCCAAGGCTGGTTCCAGCAAACGTTGGTCCAGATTCCGACACGCAACGGCCAATCCCCAATGCTCACGCCAACTACAAATATCTCGATCCACACGTTGGACAAGTAGCATTGGGGTAACTTTGGTGCCAACTTGTGGAGCCGGCCTGGGGCTTCTCATATATCCTAAAATAGATCTCGGATTCATATCCGAAATCTTCCTGGGAGCAGCCGCGATGGAGGAGATTCGATTTCCTCGCTGTAGCCTCACAATCGCACAGTAAGTGCTCCACTGCATTGGGTACTGATTCGCAGAACCGACGGCTGTTCTGTTTAAATAGCAATTAACCGAACAGTGCTCCGTCAGCAGCTCCGTTGTTCGGGTTTTCTTCCACTTGTTGAAATTAAAAAGTTTGGCCGCTTTTAGTTTGTCGATTTGAATGAATCTTTTAGCTTGATGGGCATCCTGGGTCTTTGTCCAGCTATGAAAAAACAGTCGGTCGACCAAGATCTTGATGGGCAATCTTCGATGTCAGCTGGCTAAGCTGTAGAATGGTTCCGAATCAGTTTGCCTTTCCTTTTTCCAGGCCGTCGTCAATTCCCTTACGGATGTGGCCTTCGTCGCCCGGGATCTTCATCAACGTAATCTTGTTGTTGTTTTTTTATATCAAGCCATCAGATTATCCATTTAAGCGGACCTACCCACACTGTCAGTTCCTAATCCTTCCTAGAAAAAACCAACTCCATCCTCATCGTCCATTATCCCCTCGTGACCGGCTTACGCCATTGCGTCACGGGGCTGGATCAGCTATCTAATTGCTATATTTCCTGGCATTTCTTTTCCGTTCTCTACTTTTTTAAGCCTCGCAGCGTCATTCTCACCTTCCTCCACACATCCTTCGACCTCACCATCTGCTCCACGAAGTTCCCCGATGTTAACTGCACCTCGGTAGCTTTTTCGAGCGCATCCCTATGTTCCGAAAACCATGGACATTTGGATGGCATGCTCCACAACCTCTTTGTCACCAGTACATTGTGGGCAGAACGATGAATCGTCCAACCTGAAGTTATGAACCTAAGATAGTAACTCACTTCCCCATGTTCCCTCATAACCCACTTCTCCACATTTGATATGAGTCTATGGGTCCATCGGCCCTTAGTAGATTCGTCCCACCTCCTGTGCCATACTGCGATGGACTGATGGACTGTTCGTGTCAAAATCCATTGTACTGCCTTGGGAAATTCTGTTACATAATCCGGGTCGTAGAAGCTCTTCCTCTCCGTCGCCAGAATTTCATACCGCACCAAACTGCCACTCGTTGTGGTTGAAGAGTTTGTGCAACTATTTTTCTTGGGGTTTCCCAGCTCCAGGTGGGACAGTTTTACTAGTTTACGTGCCTAGACCAGTGAAAATGAGACTCATCACTCAGAATAATTTTAATTAAAAAATCATTACCTTGTTCATGCATTTCCACCAGAGCGTTTTGTGAGTGTATATCCATTCATATCTCAAAACCTCCTAATTGTTGCTTGCAAAATGCCATCGAATTGACAGTTGTGTGTTGACAATTCAAAAATGTCGCGAAATTTAAAATAACACCTCTTGCTGAAAGACCCTGTATGTATTTTTCGTATATTTTCTAGTCATCCATCTCACCTATTTTATGATTTTTCTAAGCTTCTTTTTCCGGTTTTACCATAACCTAAAAGAAAAAACATAATTGAATCATTTTAAATCTCTTACAAGCACAAAAAAAATTAAAACAAACATGAAACATACTCTTAATCTTACTTAATCAAAAAGAAAGCTTTATTAGTAACTTCCGTAAAACGGTTAACCCGAAAATATGTGTTAATTATTACGATAAAATGTCTAGACATTCACGAGTTCCTTCATAAAAGGTAAATTTATCATGTCTTCTTCTTCTTCTTCTTAATTACAAGCATAAACTGCGCATTTTTGTTTACTTAACACAAAAAGAAATGGAAATTTTATTGTATTTTATCACAATTGTCAAAGTTATGTAAAAAAAATACCCGTGGTTTGAAATATTACTTTGTTTTATGAAAATCAACATGCCATTTTTTTTTTATAAATATTGAACGATAAAAACCTAATAACACAAAATTTACGTTTTAATTTTTACATGAAAGAAATCCATTGAAAAACTTTTGCGTTATTTTATTTATGACTGTGACAGAAAATAAATTAAAATGACCTTGCAATAAAAAAATTGACACAAATAATATTTTACAACTAGCTCCAAGAAAAAGGTTTACGACCCCTGAAAGTTATGCAATTCGGAATATATTATAATGACAGTTCGAGTTTTGAGATCGTGTGTGCGTAGGCTTTGAAAATTGACACGAATTAATTTCGATATTGAATTTTTAAATGATGTTTTGAAATATGGAGTAAAGTAATATATTTTTATGAAATATTGAGAATTAGTAATATATTTTCTTTGCACAAGAGGTGACATTTTAAATTTCTCACCATTTTTGAACTGTCAATATAAAACTGTCATAACGATGACATTTCACAAGTAAAAATTAAGGGATTTTCTGCTATGGATCGATATAAGCCCGCAGAGTACATCAACAGCATAGGATGTTACACTTTTTATCCATTTATACTATTTCTATTTGCTTTTTTTTATTTACACTATTTGCTTTTCATGTCCTTGTTTTCAATTATAAAAGCTCTGACAAATTAACTTCCAAAGTTCTCAGTTTCCGGTATATTTAAACTAACTTTGAAAATTGCGATAAATACTTAGTTGTAGCCTCGACACACGGGAATTAAAATATGATGAAAATTCGTCATTTATGACGAACGCCTTTAGGGGGTGACACACGTTAAAATACGCAATTATATTTTGACAGTTGTAACAAGTGGTAGTGTAGTGAAAAATGTCACTGAACGAAAAATAAAAAAAAATTGATTTCCTTAGTACGTTGTTGCCCATCTGCGATCTCTCAATAGGCGGTATCAAGTCACATGATCTGAAAATGCGACCATTGAACTTTTGCCGTAAGAAAGTTATTGTTGGCTGTATGGCAAGAGAAACCACATATTGTCCACATCCATAGGCTCTAATTGTGGCCACAAAAAATCTATTTTTTGGGTAAAGTTGACATTCACTGACGTTTTCTCACGCATCTATCCATCCATCTAGACGACGATTCAAATGGTCCGTGGGCTTCAGTTCCTGAGTCAATTGAACCTTGTAAGCGTGCAAATTCACGTCTTTTGTCAAATTTTGCTGTAAAGTTCTCCGTGAGATGTGTAGTACCTAAGAGGAATGCCGAAATAGAGGTCGATGAAGTCTCAGCCAAACAATTTCGATGGAACCAACTGTATGAAAACGCACTGGTGCTGTCAGTTCTACGAACGATCCGATTATCTCGAAGTTATGCACGATATTAAAGTTGTGTGCTCCGTTGGACGACTATGGAGATCGAAAATCACGTAATATACGATCCGCAATTTTTTTTAACCTCCATTATCGTAATAGGCTTGAAGAACCTAAGTCTGAACCGTAACTTAGCTGTACGTAACCTAAAGCACGAGCATGAGGGTTCATATGGCACCGACCTAAATTGACGTAATAAACTTGACGAATCTTCGTTGAATTCTCGCATGTTACGTACGGTGACGTGAGAAGGACACAAAACGCAAGCATCTGTAAGCGGAAATTTTACGGTTAAATTTTTTCCTTTTATTTTGCTGAGCACTTCTAAGCTGTTTATAATTCGTCCACAATCTAAATACTTCTTCTTCTTTGACGGGTCTATAACTGGGATGTGGTCCTGACCTCACGCAACTGTTCTCTCCACCGGTCCGATTCTGAGTCGATGTCATCCAGTTTGGTATCCCTAAGCTCTGGGTGTCCTTCCAGCGAAGGTTCTTACCTAACTAAATCAAATAAATCGCTTAGATCTGCATTTACAGAATCCATTTTACCCTTGTCACTTTACGTTTTCATTTAGGGCCATGTGTCAAAATGCCATAACTAAGCTTAAATTCTTGCAGTTTTCTTACGATAAATCGTTTTATTAAAATTTGCGGATTTCAAGTGCGATGCATGGTATTAGACCGTATGTTTGCTTATCGAAATGGGGAAATCGCTAATGGGACATCCTAAAGGCTGGATTACAATGCTGTCGCGGTCGCTGCCGGTGACGCACCAACTGTCAAAAGTTAATATGTATGAAATTCTGTAATCGTAAATTCACTTTGTCGCTAAGGAGTCGCTGTCGCGTCGCGTAAAGTTCCCAACATTTCAACTTTAGTTGCGCGACACTAGCAACGGTTTGAAAATTAATATTTGTGTAAATTATATTTTAATTTTAAAAGACACTTTTTTCGTTCATTCATTAATTTTATTCTTTATTTTAATACAAAAAACATGCCCCACTTGAAATTTAATTTTCTAAATGACAGATGAATTGTAACTGCGAAAGCAACAACTGGAGCGTCATCGTCTACGACAACCGGCAGCGACCGCGACAGCCTTAAATGTCAATTCCGTCAGAAACATCTTACCTGCTGCATTTCCTAAAATTGCAGCTGAATGCTACGTTTACATTTTTCTCCATTTGATCTTCTTCTTTATTTTAAGAACCAGTTCGAGTAATTCTGGACACGCCTTCTGCACCATCCACCGTTATTTTCTAAAAATCTGCTAATTATAAACGGTTTAAGTAGAAAGTCAACATATGAAAATAGTTCAAGATTGACATATGTCAATTGACTACTTCAACTAAACGAATACTTAACGAAAAAAAGATTTCATCGCTTTCTGTCAGCCATATGTGATCTGATAAATTTTCCGAATATAATTTAACAAACTTTAATATAAAATTATATTGCAAATAGTGATAAATAAGTACTTATAGTGTTTTAAATTTTAACATCTTTTAAAGGGTCCTAGTTTTTAGTTGTCAAATATTTTCGTAATGACAGTTGTATGTTGACAGTTTTATGTTCTCGTGTTGACAGTTATTGAAAATGGCTCCAAACCAAAGTTAATATGTCTTGTTAAAAAACCCTAAATTAAACAAAACTGAATGGAAACACAAATTTCTTGGTAAGATTTGATTATTTGGCCAACTATTGATATATGTTCTTATATTTCTATGTTTTCGATACAGCAAAAGTCTTAAATCAAAAACTCATAATTTTCCCTTTGAAACTGAAGAATATGAAGCCATATAAAAACTTCTAAACTATAAATTCAACAACGAAAAAAACACCAACAAATCTCAGTCCATCACATTAAATCAAATGACACAAAAGTTAACTTCGAAAGTATCCCAGGTAAAGAAGAATTCTTCTAGCTCTCAGATTGGAGCCAGATGTTCTTGATCCGAGCACACCATGATGATCTTTCACAACATGCCCATAAGATATATAAGTTTTTAGGGGAAAGGAAACTAGCGACTACGTCAAAAGAAGTTAAAAGAATACAACAACAACAACAAAAACGTTATAAAACAATTTCAAAGCTATTCAGCATGATTTCAGCAGCATTCCAAATGTCTTTTTAAGTGCAGAAGAAAGAGATGAAAAAGGAAAGGAGGCTGCAGGCAACATCCGCAACTGGCTTAAGACAACAACACACAGAAACAAAAACAACAACAACATACTAACAAAAAACAAAATATGAAGACAACGAAGCCCCCATATTCTCAAGTAATGGGAGCTGCCTTAGTATAGATAGAGGAGCTCCGGTCTTGTGGCTCTATTGATCTTCTTCATTCAAAGTAGCTCTGTCGGAGCTACACACTAAAAGTTATGACGAAAGGAGGAAAAAATTAGGGAAATATCTACAGATCAAAAAAATAAACCAAAAAAAAAAACTCTGAGAGGGAAGCACTACGACAACACCGCTACGAGAGCCGCGCATAAATTGTGTATTTCCTGTGCCGTTGATGATTATGGCGTTTTTAATGGAAGGGAGATTGCTGTAAAAAGTGAGAGGAAACATTAATTCTTCTCAGTTCACTCAGTCAATATTAGGCCCCGGCTAGAGACTCCTCCGGGCCTCAGCCCCAACCGGTCTGAATGGCTCTAGAGGCCTATTCAGATATATACTTCACAACCTACTTGACAAAAGTAAGCTTCCACCTCACCTTCATCTCATGAGCAGCATCTCACCACACAGCCTCACCGCCGTTTTTGACAGATTCCATACTCGAGCAGCTAGAAGAATCTGAGCGTAGGCCTTAAGAGCTTTCATCATATCATCTCTAGCCGGCTCAAATCTAGTTTATATGTATGTCTCTAGACCTTAATCTACGCGCATATTTCACATCTTATCGATTATCCTTTTTCAATTCGACCTCTTACGAACTGTCAATTGTGTGTTAAGTGTACGCCGCTTGTCTACCATATAAAATCTTTCTATATTTTTTTTTTGCTTATTTACTTTCTTTACTCACTTCAATCTAGCCTCGCTACACATTTAAGCCAAATCATCCGCCGCGCGCGCGCACACGGCTAAAAAGTTCATAGACATTAGTTTAGTTTTTTTTTCATATGTCAGATTTCCGATTTGCGATTGTTGCGCTCGTAGTTGTCGCCTCATGAATCTCTTTGACGTTCTGTGTGTCAAATCAAGCGGACGGACGCGGAGATTGCATAATGTGCGATTTGATAATTGCCATTAAGGCTGGCTTCTCTACAACTGCACTATTTTAATGTTTAGTGCAAGGCTCTCTTGTGCGGTTGTTGAGTGACAATCACATGATAGCGATTTAGTCCGAAATTGACTTATTTTTAGTTCAATTGTTTTGCATTTAGAAGGAGGATGGGGTTACTGTTACGTATGTCGCCACTCGGCTAGAAAGTAAATTGTTTGACGCGGGTATTTAGTTGGTTGTGTGTTGTGTGTATGTGGGTATATAGTATGTCTATATATGATGGGGCGGCATGATGGTGTGCGCGGGTTTAGCTATAACAGCTGGAAGTCATTCAAGGTTCTGAATTTATTGTGACATTTTAAAATTGTTGTGGGGTTTTTTTCTGTGCTAATAGACAAGAATTCTTGGAGATTCGAGTGGGAAGTTTGTTAGTCAGAGGAATGTTTAAGGGGAGGTAGGGGAAGATATATATGATAATGTGATGTCGATTATAAAATAAGAAAAAAGAAATTTAAAATATGGTTGTTTAGTTTTTGGTGGTGTTTTGATGAGAGAAAATTAATAATATTGGTTTCACTATTGATTAAAGTTTAACTCTTTAGTTCTAGTATTACTAACAAGTAAGGCTAAGTTAATATTTTTGTTTTACATTTACATTTTTTTATTTCGTTTGTAACCATGATCCATGCCGGTCTTCGTAGCGTACGGTTTAAGGTGCCGGACTACCATTCCAGAGGTTTGTAATTCAAGTCCACCCTGTGCCATGGTCCTTCGTCTTTTCATTTCCCTGGCCTACAACACATTCCTTCTTTATAAAAATTCCCTGCTCTTTTTTGTGCCATCGTCTATAAACATAAGCTAGGAAGCCATCTCCTGTTCGATCACCGAAGCTATTTACGGTTAGTTGTTCCGTCCTTGGACGAACTTAAAAAATGAACACAAAAATAATAAACAAAAAGTAAAACACGTTCCCCAAAAATCCCTACCTGACCCAAGTACACAAACGGCTGTCAGATAGAAACGAAAATCAGCTGATTCCCAAAGCCCCTAAACCAAATTTATTGTTCGAATGGAAAATAAACGCCGGCGCACCGTCGGAGTCAAATCAGATCATCTTAGATCTTACCAGCGTATTCATCTGTGAGATAAAATCGTATAGAGATTTTGGAAGGATCCCTTAGGATCCGCTGACGTATTGAGTCAGCATCCTAAACGACTGCATTGAAGTCTTCTCCTATCAAATCCAACCGACGTATTGAGTCGTAATCCACGAGACCGTAGTGAGGTCTTCTACCCATTGCTGTTTACAACATAACAAATTTAATTCGTTTTTCACCAGAGGAACGATTCACATACGCTACACACCTCAGCACATTACGTGTTGGGGTTGTAAGTTCTTTCACTAACTTTCCGACTGCAGCTTCCTGATCGACATTGTACTCAATCACAGAACCGACGTCAGTAAAAAGAAGGCCCTACATCTGAGTGCTAATCTTTCACATAACAAAAAAAAACCTTTGCTAGTAACTGTCAAAGTTGACAAACAAAACTTGCACAATTCTTGCTTTTAGTAAAATATGTACCTGAATCCGACTACAAATGACAAATTAAATTAATTTTTGAGAAATATTGTTCATTGTTTTTTTAATTATTACAAACGCAACACGTAATATTTAAACTAAATAAATATTTTAAATAAAATATTTATCTGAAAATAGTTTTAATTTTTTTTCGATTACCTCATATTTATAGTGGCGCCATTTTCTTAGACATATTTATTTTATAAAGAAGAAGAAGAAAAATGTCTAAAAATCGTGTTTAGTTTAAGAAAGATTGTTTATAGTTATCCATTTTGTACAGCCAATAATGTACTTTATAATCACTTACAAATAGCACCAGAAAATTGAAAGATCGAATAAATACTTGAAGGTGAACTAGAAAAGAGTTTTTAAGCCACAAACAATAAATGAATAAAGAGAAGCAAAATGTAAACAGTGAAACACACATGCAACAGTTTTTGTTTTTTTTTCAAAAAAGAAGAAGAATTTTTGACTTTGAAAATGATTTTGTTTTTTTTTATTACAAAAACTGTTTGCGTTAAATTTCTTTTTTATTGCTCTTTAAATTTTGTACATTTATAAAATGTGAGTGAAAAATTTATTTATGAAGTTGGAAATTGAGAATTTTGATGAAATTTTTTTTTTCGGTTTCTTCGGGTACACTTTTTGTATTGGAAGTTTAGTGTTAAGTGTTCATGAGTTGAATGAACCCAAACTATTAAAAAGAAATTACAGTGATATTTTTATAAATTTTTATTAAATTAATAAATGATAAATGCTTATGGAATTCACGAAAAATTCTTTGAACGCGCATGTTAAAAAATTTGCACTAAGAATTCCGGTAGGTGTCGTAATTAGTATGGTTCGTCCTTACTGTAATCTGGCAGCACTGTAGTATTGAAGTTTTAGATGTCAGATGTGATATTCAGTATGTCATAGGACAAATATCGGTCAGCTGATGAGAATCGTCTTGTTTAAGCAGGCATAACATTGCAAAAAGGACATTAGCCACGATGATTGCGTCGTCGGCTTAGTTAGCTACAAATGAGGTCATAAAACTTGCGCAGGAGAGGCCACCGAAAAGCTTGATTTTTTAAATATTCGGGTGTGTATGTGTCATATATTTCAACAAGCTGCCGCTATACTTGCACTGAGTTTCGAGATTTAGATCGATTTCTGGTAGCTGGGTATACCTTAGTGCACAATTTCTCCGACCATAGGCAGTAGCCTGTATATTACAATAGCACATCTACCGATTTTAATCATGTATGGATTCAAGTGTTTCTTCGTAGCGACATCATATTCTTCTATTTTCTATATTGAAGCCTTAATGAAGCCAACACGTTGCGGGTGATTTCAACGTTTATAATGTACATTGTGTAAGAAAAGCAGTACGACACCGCTGTAACTAAACCATAAAACGAAACAAACAACGACGAGACTAAACAGAATAGCGACAGCGCAGCGAGACCTGCTGAGGGGAATTGAGATGAAACAGTCGAAGAGTTGATTCTTCTGCCCGATGACTGGACGAGTACCATAGGAGAGTTGATCTAGTGGTAAACCGACAAACCATAGGAGAGTTCATCCAGTGGTTAGCAGACAAACCTACTTGACAAAACCGTGTTACCATTTGGAGAGTTGATCCTGTGGTAAACCTACACTTCTAGACTATCGATAACCGAAAGGATTATCACTGGAGCGTTGATCTTGGCCTCGGTAGTCTAGGGAGTAATGCGCCTGGCTACCATCCCGGCTACCAAACCGTGTTACCAATTGGAGAGTTGATCCTGTGGTAAACCGACACTTCTAGACTACCGATAACCGAAAGGATTACCACTGGAGCGTTGATCTTGACCTCGGTTGTCTAGGGAGTAAGGCGCCTGGCTACCATCCCAGAGGTCCCGGGTTCGATTCGCGGCAGCACCACGGTCCATGCCCTTTTCCCTTATCACTTGCATATTAATATCTATCACTAATAACTCCTATTTGTTGTTCTTAGGTCACTAACTTACTACAGCTTTTCGCTTTAGGTCACTGTGATCACTTAGAACACTTTCATTGCTTTTGTAATCTAAAACTTACTGACTGCATTTATATATCCAAGCTCGTCCAATTTCTAGATCTTATCACGACATTCTTGAGACCCCTCTATTACTGCCATTTTAGCATGCTGATCGTGACCTTGTTCGTACATTTACGAGACTTTGCGAGTTTATATCGTTCCATATCTAAAAACCTCATAATTTTTACTTGTTAAATGCCATCTTTTTGATAGTTGTTTGTTGACAGTTCAAAAATTGCGCCTAATTTCAAATGACAGCTCATGCTTTCTAGTTCTTTAGTACATTCCGTACTAAAAATTTCGAATCAAAAACGTCAAAATCGGTTCCTAACCACGGTATACAGAAACAAGGTAATATAAAAGAGACTGACAGCTTCGAATATCGTAGAAAAAGGTCGCGGAATGACGTCAGCACTAATGCAGAAAAACAATTTCGATTTTATATGGGAAGAGGTCGCCGAGTGACGTCGCACTAAAACGATATGTCTTTTACATTACCTTGTTTCTGTATACCGTGGTTCCTTACCAACTGTCATTTTGCTTACATAACGATCCTAATTTGTTTTTAATAAAATTCCTCAAAATTTAAAGATCAAAAATTATTATTCAAAATGCATTTTTTTTACATTAGCAAAAATTCCCACATATATTGTTGATTGTGGAAAACCCAAAAAACTGCTGCTAAGATGACAGTAAAGATAGCAACAGTATTTTAAATCCACATATAACATCATCAAATGCACAGCTGTATATAAATCGATAAATATAATTTATTCTTACCTTGCCTTTTCTTCTTCATTAAATGCAATAAAAGAAAATTTAAATATTTTATATCCCTTTTAAAAATTAAATATATATTTTTATATTGCTAAAAAAAGAGAACAATATTACTTTGTAAAGTGAATTCCGACGGGACATAATGAAATTTTTTATTATTTAAAAGCACTAAACTAATAAAATATATTTTTTTTGGTTTAACTTTTATATTTTATCTTTAAACAAAAATTACAACTGGTTTTATATGTCTGTCCCAAATCAGCAATTTTTTTTTCTATTACTTCATTAATTTCGCTGCAATTTTTGATTTGGAAATTTTTATATTAATCTTCCTTAATGATTACCATCAATAAAATGCCGTTTTAGTATTGCTAAAATAAAAATAAACGAGATTTTTGATTAGTTCGCTTTTTTTTCAAATAAAAAATGGACATAATAAATTAAACTTCTGCAATTTGCAATCCTTCTCTATAATTTTGTGTGTTTTTGTGTTAGCAATGGCCGACCCCAGACACATTTGAAATGCACGTATCCGTCTTAAAATCATAAAATGTCTAGAGTCTTTATTCTAAATTTGGCTCATTAACTGCCATTTGGGTTCAATGATCTTGGCTATAAAATTGCAATTTTGCTGATGTTTGCTTGCAAAAGTAATAAAAAAATAAATAAATATAAAAGAAAAGTGAAACTGAAAATTATGTCAGCAAAATGTGACACGGATAAAAAAAACTGTGGGCGCAGTCATATGACTATGGAACGTGAAGCTTTTAAAATAAAGTTTTTTTTTTTTAGTAGTTTTATTTGGAAGCTGTGAGTTGATTTTCTAGTTTTAATGCGATGCGAGTTTTTTGTTGTAAAGAATTTTCACTAAATAGAAAATATTCTTAGAATTTACTTACATATTCGATTTTAATTCCACAAGTGGAAATTTTTCTCATTCCAAAATTTCGTTTACAACTGTCAAATCGAATTAGTATTAGAATTCATCTCTTCTGTGGGAAATTTAGTTCTACCGAGTCTTGGTCAAAGTTTTCCATTTTTAATATTTGATATTTCGTGATGTTTTTGGTGTAATTAAGTATTATTTTCCGTTTATCAATGTAATAAAAACTTATTATTTGGGAAATAAGCACAAGTTAAAGTTTGTGGAATATATTTATCTCCCAAAATGAATATTTCAATTTTGTGTTGTCTTATAAAAGAAAATTTTTGTTGATAAAAGTTTTCTTTCTTAAAAACTATAATTTTAATAGTTCAGTGTTAAGTGAAGCAAGTTTAAACGCATAAAGTACTGATTATGCTGTTTTTTATCGTAACATATGGTTTTACCGACGAAGAACAATTCTGAAATATTCCGCCATTTTACGGATCGTGGTAGCAGGGCCGGACTGGCCTGTGCCGGGCCGGTTACATGCAATTTTTTCTGACATTAAATATAATTTTATCAAAATGAAACGTCCTTTTACGACTTGACTGTGGAGCTCTCTAGGGGGACAGACACAGAGGTCGATGGTCCATCAAGGCATGTACTGGCTGTTCTACCGATGGAGTTTTAAATTTGAGCGGGCCATACAATGGTTTCCAAAAATTACTATCTCTTGAAAATGCTAACCTAGTTTACGTTCATGTGCTCAATTTGGACCTGGGAGAATCAACTAACGTCTCTATAGCCTGCATTTCATTGTTTGGACTTTAAAATAAACGCGGTATTTTTCAGAGAATCATACGTGAGAATAGATTTATGGGTTGATACCAGATTCAAACCGCAGACCTTTAAATATGATTGATGAGACTAGATGGTGGGCAAAAGATGTTGCCCTAGCCAAGGTATTCGGTCAAACTGAAAAGAAGTTAAATTTTCTATATCTCAAACATCGCAAGTTTAGAAAAAGTGGAAAATTATGAAAGAACGAAGCCCGCCGCTCGTAGTAGTGCTAGTAGTGTCCGGGAAATAATTGACAGAGTCAGCAAGAAAAGCTCGGTTTTTGAAAACCTCTTAATTCCATGATAAATAAATATGTACACAATCAGCAATATTTGTCATTCTATTCAATCCATTATAAATTTACATTGATTTTTTTTTGCTCCTGTTGGGGGCCTCCTGAATTGGTATTCTTACAACAAGGGAAGCGGTCCTCCTAAACACACTCCGAAGAGATTTTGCCAGAATTAGGGGATTCATCACGGGATATTAGCCAATACGAGACCACGCTTCCAAGCTAATACCACAGCAACTTCCGAAAAGGATTATGCCTGATGTGAATGCAATTTCTTCTTAACTGACTCCTGAGCAAATCGTCACAAAGGCTTTGAGCCTTCAACCCTCATATTAAAACCGATAACTGGAAGGTTATCAAAACGAAGCAGACTAACAGGGTAACAATGCAAGCTGTTCGGCTCCTAAATGAAGAATGCCTGGACCAACTGGCAAAAAAAATACTTCCAAAAGATCGAACTGAAGGTCTATAAAACAGATACGGAAGCCCTAGTGAACCAGGCGGCGTGCACCAAGGCCTCAGGTGAAGAAGACGAGAATGTGGAAACCGATGGTTAAAGCGCAGCTCGGAGTGAAGTTCACGCATCGACAGACTCCGAGCTGGGCAGAGCCATCGGTAACATGTACAGGTGCGCGGAGCACCACCACCTCAGCTTGGACATCGACGAAGACATCTCCTGCGACGAAGAAGCGAAGGTGACTGTCGTCGAAGCATACCACCCGGAAAATGGTGAAGGTGATACAGATACACCTGCACCATTGTAAAGCATCGTACGCTGCGCTTTTGCTTCATCTGGCATCAGGCGAAGACGATGTTGCCCTAGTCCAGGAGCCATGGATCGCTGGTGATAGGACCTGTGGTCTGAGGACGCCTAATTTTAATCTCTTTTATACCAAAGGAAAGGGAAAACCCAGAACTGGTATTCTGGTCAAGGATAATATAAGCACCTTTCTTCTCCCTCAATTTAGTGACGGAGACCTAACTGTGGTCGACCTAGAGTTAAAACAGAAGAAACTCAGGATGTCCTCTTTCTTTCTAGCCCACGAAGATGAGGGCCCTCTACCTCCTATGTCCTTTCAGGGCCTGGTAAGGTACACCGATGCGACCACGGTCCTGATTATGGGAGGTGATGCAATATTATTTCTCGTCCAAATTTCCAAACAGCACAAGTACAGAGTCTTTCAACAAGAGGTGTCATTTTAAATCAACAGAAAAGCGCAATATTTTCGTAGAAGTCATGATATTTTTTTCTATTTTAAAGTACCAACTGTGCGGTTAATAGTGGAGCACAGTATTTGCCTAATGTCCGCCTCGGCTCTTTTTACAAAGGGTTATTCCTTTGATGAAATTGCTCATCACGTTTTCGAATAACAGTGGCTGTATTTCACCAATTTCGCAGATCTAATATTGTCTTTGAGTGCTTAAATCGTTGCTGGAGCATTTATCACGATCTTTTTCATTCATTTCCACTACTCAATCAGCCCTGTGTATCAATCCCTATCTGAAAACATCCAAATTTTTACTTGTCAAATGTCATCGTAATGACAGTTGTAAGTTGACAGTCCACAAAAATCTCCCGAAATTTAAAACGACACCTCCATCCAAAATTCGGCAATTTTAATTTCAATTCACTTCCACAACCATTTTACAAAATATATAATCGAAATTAATTTTCAAATAAAACGATTAAATAATTGGTTCATTACAACATTTCACAAAATTTATCATATTCATAACATATTAATCTACAATATATATCAAGAAAAAGACGAGTCGGCGGTGGGGAAAATCGCTATATAAAAAAATTACTGTTTCCGCCTCTGCAATAATCATGCCGCGAGCGGTGGTAACACATTTACGTCGAATATGAACATTTGTCACACAGAAAAACGCGATTTGACATTGACATTGGCAAAGAGCGAGAAATATCTCTTGATTGCGTCATCGTTTTCGAAAATAACAAAATTTTTCTCGTTTCTTATTCCCTCGCCGGTGTTGAAAAATAAATGATTTTTAGGTTTGAAAAAAAAACATCGCGGAATTTAAGCTAAAGAAATATTTTTTTTTATGGATGAATATAAAAAATCAAAATTAAAATCTATTTTAAATGTTCATGAACACGCAACTTTTCTTTATAGATATAAATTTCCCTTTAATAAACCCTCATATGATTACATGTGTTCCAAATTTTGTTATGTCTATTTCAATTTCCTTTAAGTTGGCAGCTTTGAAGAAATGTGCAAGGGTTTACACTTGTATATTTTACAGTTGAGGATTTCGAACTGTCATTGCGGCCAGTTTAAAACCTTCTGTCATCGATTCAGGATCCTTGAAAACGCGCTGCATTTCTGCCGAAATATGTCCTAGGGTATGATATACGACTCAATGCGTTGATCAATTCGAACTCTCAATTTTTGTCAAATTTCAGTTGATTGGTCAAGGGAGTGATCAGAGTGAAGTTTTCGGCCTATTAATACCCGGGACAGACTAGCACCATTAATGACGAATATGACGTCAGAATGACGTAGACCCACATAAAAGATATGGAAGTAAAATGGAGTCTACGTCATTCTGACGTCATATTCGTCATTAATGGTGCTAGTCTGTCCCGGGTATAACTAACTGCCGATTGACAGTTCGAATTAATCAATTGATCACCACTTGCCATTTTAATTGTTCTTTTTTGTTCCGGTAGATGGCAACTTAAAAGTTTTTGATATTTGCCATGTCAATATTTCTGTAATGTGGATTGTATTTTTTGTAATGTGGATTGTAGACACGAAATGGGAAATTTATTATTTTTTTCAAAGTTTAACAATAAAATATAAAAAGTTTGTGAATAAAAACGCCTTTTTTATTGCTTGTTAAACAAATCCTTGATTTATCTTACTTGAATTCTCGAGACGCTCGAGATCCCCCAACCCTGCAACTACCCATATACATAGAACCTTGATGCCCAAATAAATAAATATATTGTGATAATGCCCCTAAACACACGGGGAAACGCCTTCGAAAGCACGTGATGACAATTTAATAAAATAAAAACGACAGAGAATAATAATAAAAACGGAAAAGCCCCATTCTTCTCTAATTTTCTATGATACGTGGAAAATGGCTACGGCGGGCTGCAGGGGGCGCGCGATGGCTGAATAGAAGAAGAAGAAGAACTTGTCGAAGGAAGAGTATGAGACACGGGAGACACCTACGTCTATGACGGAATACTAGAGCGAAATTCGTCAGCAAATTTGGGTTTATTTTTATCACTTTTGGCTCGTTTTCGGGAGGAGAGAGAGTATCATGAGAAAATCTTTGCGTCGTCGGTAAAGGTTTTACGTCACAGTGGAGGTGTCACCACGAGTTTTGTGTTTTTTTTTGTATTATTTTCGGGATAAGGAAGGGTTTTTTTTGTGTCGTTGATATTTTATTGGGAAATTTTTGGCACTGGGCTCCTCTCATTTTGTATTGTTGTGCGGCGCTGTGCTGTTTTTGTGCGGGTGAGGAATTCCTTGTGCGAGATATCCTCGTGATGGGCATTATAAAGGAAGAATACGAGCCGAGTTATCCTTGAACTAGGATGAAAAGAAAATTTTCGTTTTTTGTTTGTGTATGTGTTGAGAATGTGGAATGTGTATAGATGTTTATATAGAAAAGTATATAGAATGGCGCTTAAGAGATCTGTGTATGCTTAAATAGGGGATTTTAGCAAGAATTTCCGTCATAGACTGTGGGCTGTCGTTGTGGATTCCTCTCCCTTTTTTGTTCTGTTTTTAGAAAATTTGTTTGTGTTACAAGGATTTTTTTTAGAAGAATGATTTTTATTTTTAACGGTTACAATATATTGAGTTAGGAACACCGAAGAGGTATTGAAGAATTTATATACAACATACAAAAAGGTTGTTATTAATAGCATTAGAAAAGTACTGTTATAGTCAAATATTTCCGACAGCTTTCTTATAATGTAGTCGCGTTACTTTTAACCGTCAAACATACAGGAGTTTTCCTTGGGAAAGCTGTTTTGTTGTAATATGACAGACCAAAAATTAACTGCCAGTTGAAGAGCTTGCTGTCACTTTACTTGGTGTTAACACATCCCATAATTGTCGCCGCCATGATCTTGAACTGTCAAATTTTATGGAGGCTGGCAATTCTTGGCATGAGCTATCATTTAAAAAAGGTCGATTCGGCGAACTGATCCTGCTCATCCTGTACTGTGTTTCCATGAGTCGCGGTCGAGTTTTCGTTGAGTAAACACAATTTTCCTTCAGGTCAACTCGATGCCGTTTCCATGAAGGCTCTGGGTTGAAGTGACAGATAAATAATTTTACGTTGTGTCACCGTTGGTATATGCACAGGCGGGGATACTCAAACCCACACATATACAAAACCCGGCTTACCCGACTGGTTTCGTCGAGTTTACGTGGATTTAACGAAACTACTCAATCCGCGTTTCCATGGGCCTTACTCTGAGTTAACCCAGGGTAAACTCTGCATGGAAATACAGAACAGGTGCGGAAAAGTGATGATACGCGGCACAATGCATTGATTCAATTCCTCCGCAAACTTCAGGTCGGACTCTCCAGGTCTCAACACTCAACACTTTGTGTAAAACAACGCGATTTTATATGTGTTGGTATTCGCTACCTTCTTCAAACCCCCCCCCTCTCCCCGCTCCCCGAACCCTCATAACCCTTAACCTATTCCCCCGTACTAAGCTTGCTGCTAGGCATTGGACCATGGCATGACAAACGACATAACGGACTGGTAGTACAAAGGGTGATTCCTGAGCTTAGCACTGCCACATAAAAAAAATCCAAAACGACCCAGAAACCGGTCGATCACAAAGCCAATTTTAGTCGATAGCTAACGATATCTTTGTTTAACGTATTGCAATTGTAACTGCAAGCAATGCGTGAACGTAACGCGCAAATGCAGCAGTATGCCGTGTTCCTTTTCTGCTATTTTTACTCGTATTTACTTGGAACTACTCGTGCTCTCACAGAAGAGGAGATAGGTTTTACTCAAATCGACAAATTTTGCGTTCCTTTAATTTTTTACTCCGGAGTATTTAAAAGTAGAAAAGGAACACAGCTATTGAGTTACTTCGACTTTTAAGCTCCATTTACACTGGAGATGACTGTCCCCCTATAGCGACAGCGATATCGCATTGGAATGGTGAGTTATTCTTGGCTCTTCGGCTACTTTGTTACGCTCCCTGTTGGTACTGGTTTCTTGCAAAGGTCGGTTTGGTTTAATGTCTGGCAACTAACCTTTCTTCGAGGTTTACTTATTTGTTTTTACTGCTGCACGGTTCTTGTAATATTGTTTTCTTTTGAGAATGCCGGTTTTAGTCGATCGACTGAAACACTACTATTCTTTTCTTTTATCCGTAATATGAAACACTTGGGATTTATCTCCAACACGGACCTTGGTGTGGTGGGTTCAAAGATATTCTGACTTCTCCGTCTCTTTTGAACACGAACTGGCAGTTTTTTAGCTCCTGGATGAAAAGCTTTGTGTTGCATGTTGCACAAGGCTTGATCTTGTTAATTTCATTTTTGAATACCTTTACAAATTCACACGCTTTGGCATTTTCCGGCTTGGCTCGCTTGCTCGTATGTCTGGCTTAACTGATGTTCGCAATCCTAACAGTATCAATGGCTAGACTGCGTCTTTTGTTTGGTATCACATGATTGCTGCCTTCACAGTTCTGGAGACTCTTTCAATCATTCAGTCGCTTACTAATCTGGTCGTTGTCTTTACCCCGGATGATCCAGACGACGTAGTTTTTTTATAACTAATTGTCAAATTGGTTTTGGAATGTGAGATCGGATTTTGTCTTCACTGATGTCGCTTTAGACTTTCCACGGGCTATTGAGAACAGCAAACTCCTTGAGCAGCAAGGACGAGCTTCCTTTTTGGTATCATAGCAAATCCCCATAAATTCGTCGCCATTTGATCTCTGAATGCAATTTGGAAGATTATTCCAGATCCTGAGAGTATGCACAAAGAAGGAACGATTACCGATTAGTGAAATGTGAACAGGAATCTGGAACTTTTATATTTAACAAAACATACAAATAGGATGACTCGTTTTTTTCACTTGACTTATCTTTCATTAATAAATTTATGTAAGCTACAGAAAATAGTTTATATTTAAAGTAATCAACATTACAATACTTTAATAGTTATTTTACCCTCTTTTTAATGTTTCCCATACTAAGCCAACACTTGTCAAAACACCAACACTTATTGTTATATTTTAACTATTCTCATAAGAATACAATTCAATTCAATTCGAGCTGTCAACATTGTTGCACACTGCCGCTATCACTGCAATTTTACAGTAAAATCAAACTGAAGACGGAGCCTATTGAATCAGCGGTCAAAGAAAAAACAAACGGACTGAGTTTTGTCTTGTTTCAAGCTTTAATTTTGTGTCAAAAAAATTCAATAATGACGTTTATGTTTTCTTTCTATCTTCTTCTTGTTATTTTGAAATTGAGAACACACGACGCAGAAATTTTATTTAAAATAAAAAAGCAAAAAAAATTATTGCGGAAAAGAAAATATTTATAAGAATCAAAAGCTGGCAATGATAACGACTAGAATGAACGCCACAATTAACTCAAAAATATTCCACATCAAATAGTTTTCCTAGATAGAAAATAAACAGCAAAAATACTACAGACAGACAAAAAGAGGAACAAATAAATTCCATACAAACATTAAAAGATACAAAAAGACTCTGCGAGATGTAATTGACTGGCTCTACACACATACCCCCCAGAGTATCATTTCTAAGCAAAATAAACTGAAAACGAAATAAAAAAAAACGAAAACAAATTCTTTTGAAAACTATGTAAAAACTCTCCACTACTAGCCTTGTGTAGAATTTTTGCGAGATATATATCTTTACGCGATTTTTATTAATAACACATACATACTTGTGTGAATACATGTTCGTTCTGTGTGGTTCTCGCAAAAACCTCGCAGCCTCACCACAGTCCTCCTCGTTCCTTTAAAGATTTTTAAATAAAACCCCAAGAGAGAGAATATATATTTTGCGAAAGTTATTTTTGCAAGAATAATTAACAGACAACAAATAAGAGAAAAACGACCTCCCAAAACACCAACAGAAATAAACCAAGCACAACCAAAAAAAAAAATTGAAAAAAAAAATACACGAAGAAGAAAATGAATAAATTCTTCACGTTAAAATTCGTGAATGAAATAAATTCCGATTTGTAAACAAAAAAAAAATAATATAGGCGAGAGGATAATAAGACAAAAAATCATTCCGGATTTTTACAATGAAACTTGATTTTTGCTGGCATTTAGAGATTTTTTTTTATTCATTTTTTTTTTGCACTTAAAATTTTTTAGTTGGGATGAGATAAAAGTTAAACACAGACACACGAGCAAAAACAAAATATCGAGAAATTATTAATAATTACGACTTGAACCAATCAGAGGAAATTACATGAAAATTTATTCGAAATTTCACAAATTGATTAATTCTCGAATTATTTCCGAAATTACCATGCATATTCGAACTTCCGGTGAGTGTTGGCAGATAGTTTTTGTTTTTGGGTTCGTTGAGTTTATAAACGTGCAAGCCGCGTGGTTGCATCACTCTCCGCGTGGTGTCAACGCCTATTCAAGGGTATTCGAGTAATTTATGAAGGGTTTTTTTTTTATAATATATTCAACAAACCTTTTTTGGGCATATTACAAAAAAACAACATTCAACTTTTTAAAAAATCACTATAAATTTTTTCCATTTGCTTTCCAACAACAAATTTAAAAGAAAACACACACACACGCAACAACATATGGCAGCTTAATTATTTAATGAAATCTTAATTTGCATTCATTATGTGTAGGCGGAATATTTATTTTGAAAAAATTCCAAAAAGACGAAAACATAAGAAGAAGAAGAAGAATATCGATAAAAAAACGAGTAAAAACTTAACAGAAGGTCGATAAAAATTCCTCACATTGATTAAGAGGGCATTCATTATTTTAATAATAAATTTTTTTTCTTCGTCTTTAATTTTATAAAAATTAGATTTTTTGAATGAAAAACTTTCCAAGTATTTTATTTTTATGCCCCCTTTCCCCTCATGATAACAAGAGGAAGGAACAAAATACACAAACGTAATTCAAAGTTGTGATTTTGGAAAAATACCATGCATCTATAATTTTTCGTTATTAAAAGAAATATATTTTTTAGTTTTTGTTTTATTTTTTTTGGTTTTTAAATTTGGGTTAAACATATCGAATTTTTATAGCTTGCAAATGTTTTTGATGTTTGAAATATTTTTGTGAATAATAAATTTAGTTTTTTCACATTTTTATGTATTAAATATCAAAAAAAAATTGTTTACTCGGTTTAATGAACTGAATCACAAAAAAAAAATATAACCGAAATATTTTTCAAATGTTTTTTTAACTTAAAAAAAATTAGTACAGGATATTTTATGGGAAATTGTATTATTTTGACATGTCGCCATTTTGATTAAGGGGAATTTTTGTCAATTGATCTGTAACTTTCGTTAAGTGTAGACGTATTGAAATACAATAAAAAAACAAATAATAAAAGGTGGTATATATTCACTATTTGAGAGATCAGAGTCATCATTCTTGTCAGAGATCATTCTTGTGTATGTAACTCTTTTAGGTGATGGTTTGGTGCATCAGAAAAGTAAGAAAACGCTTAATAATGCTTTTTCCTGAGAAAAATGCTAAAACAATGAAGAAATTTGTGAGGTTCAAATGTAAAATGTTGATTTTAAACCTACATATCTTCTAAATGGAGTCACTAAACATTAAATTACCTTAAAAACAAGCCTTAAAATGAGTTATCGCCAAAAGCAAGCTGCTGCCGTTATGTTTTTGCTGCAAGACGAGGAAGATAAGAAAAGGAGATGTTGGGAACGTGATTGGATTGCTAGAAGAAAACAGAAGGCTGGATTGTATTGTGAATTGTTGAATGAACTGAAGGAAGAAGAAGCAGCTGCGTACGAAAATTTTCGACGTAATGTCTTATTCGAATTTTGAGGTGATTTTTTTGGTTCCGATGCCATTTTCTGCTAATTTTTTGTACGGTTTTATTTATGCTAATTTTAACATGCCGAAGTACACCAATTCGAAGCGCAATCGAAATGCAAATGAATAGAATGAATACTATAGAGAGAAAGAAGCGTAGAGTAGATATAGAGGTCGACCAAAAGCCGAAAATTTGCGTATACATATCTACACTGTAGAGTTTTTTTTAGCATAGTGTGTATAGAGCGCGCGTGTAAAGCTCTAGAAGCTCTAGAGGGGGTCTACACTTCTCTACGCGAGTTTTCTCTAGCTCTACGCAAAAAACTCTATAGTGGGCACTGGGCTTAACTATGTTACGCTAGGAAAATCGATATAGGAGTGTTGTTAAAGTTTAAGTAAATTAAAATCCTTGCCAAAGTACTTCAAACTCATGGTTTGGGATGAATGTACTATGGCAGGGGTGGCCAACTTTTTTAAACATAAGATCTAGTTTTTATCACAAAAATGTGTCCTGTCATAGCGGTAGTTTAAGTAGGGGAAAAGGTGTGAAATACATATGTGGCGGCAGCAGAACTGACGGAATCCTTCCCAGTCAAGCAAGGCTTGAGTCTGATGGATTAACACCCATGCTATTTTGCCTAGAAGAAGTAATTCGCAAAGTAAATAT
This sequence comes from Thereva nobilitata, assembly GCA_963855945.1. Taxonomy (NCBI): domain Eukaryota; kingdom Metazoa; phylum Arthropoda; class Insecta; order Diptera; family Therevidae; genus Thereva; species Thereva nobilitata. The sequence continues at coordinate 15,309,452 of OY979696.1, read as the reverse complement.
TGACGCGAAAGCAACACCAACAAATGCAACTGTTTCCAGATCAGATCACTGTCATACCTTAGAGAAATATTTACGGAATTAGCAGTTGGAGCTAAACACATACGACTGCAAATAAATGCAGACAAGAGCAAGATTCTAATTCTATCGAGGGTGGGAAGAAGAAGAAACCACAACACCACCTTGGGGGAATATAACTTCGAAGGCTGGTTCTACACGTTCAATTTTTCGTCAACCCTTTAACGTTATTAACATTTTTTTCTTTTTCGTTCGCATGCAACTTGCAAAAGCGATAATTTTACCGCTTTCACAATTATATGCGAGCAAAAGAGAAAAAAGTGTTGAAAACGTTAAAGTGTTGAACCAAAAGTTGCACGTGTAGAACCAGTAGAACGGTTAAACCAATTTAACTGCCTGGGGTCCAGAGTGAATTGGAGGTTTCCAGTTATGGGTATCGATACACACTCATAAAATGCTGGAGAAAGGAAATGCTTGAAAGATTGTGATTTCGTAAACAAAATTACCCCAAAACCATTATTACAGAAGACAAACCTAGTTTTATTTATGTAATTACAAATTATGTACAAAGACAGGCCAATTCTCAAATCATCAGTGACATATCACAAATCACAACAGTCATAAAGACGTGGTGAGTCGCAGTTGTGACTTTTTCGTATTCTCGTGCGCCAGTCTCAAGTTATGACAATCGCAGGCTTGTAATGACATAGAAAGCTGGTCACAGGGATGACAAAATAATAATAATGGAGGAAATGCCTTATTTCTAGAACATGCAAACTAACAAAACAAGATTTTAAACACACGACGTTTTATTTGTACTAAATTCGAAATAAAATGTACTTTCACAGCAAACTAACAAAACATGGTTTATTCACACGGTCCGGGTTGGCCCATTTAGGGCATTTAAATTTCCAGCCAAATCAGCCCAACGATTTTGTATCCGCTTCGAGTTGGTGGTGTCATTTTTATTTTGTCAAGTTTCTGGATGATTCCGGCATAATTCGAGGAAATACTCAACCTACTCTGGAGAGGTTCTCTGGTGACTTTTTTCCTTCTGTAAGACCTTAAAAATAATATACAGTCAAATTAATGATTGACATTTCACATAAGAATTTCACAACATTTGACATTTCACATTTCCACCACAATTGTGGTGGAATTCTAGTGATGAATGTTGTGATTTTTCATTGAGAATCGGAAACAGCTGATTTGTCACCAGATTCGTCTCAAGATTAATGTTTTCATATTTGCTTATGACTTATGACCGGTCAAAACTAAGAATTGGCCTATAAGTTTGTTTTTGAAATAAAATTAAGTTATTATAGTTTTTTTTTCGAAACTGATTTTCTCAACCCATCCGCCTAAGGATAACCTACAGTATGAAAGATAAAGAAATTAAAAGGCAGTAGATGAGAAATATTTAATTTAATTTGATTATCAGCTCCAAAACTAGGTTATGGAACACTTTTCAAATTATAAAATTATTACATATTACTTCAATCAACAAAATGACATACATCCTTTAAATATGATGAATTTTCAAAAACAAAATTATTAAAATAATCATTTCAAGTGATATATACTCACGTAATTATTGAAAATATTGCATTACCTTGCAAAAAATACTTCATTCCAAAAATAATCAATAATTTTAATTTGATCGTTACAAAGATAAAGCTATAAAACCCATAAATAATAACATCCCACAAAATTCCCACCATGTTTTAGTTTGTAATAAAAATTCCTAAATTATACAACTTCACTACACTTATCAAAGCTCTCCTTATCATGACCGGAAGAAACACTTATAACGTTACGCGGATTTGTTATTTCCTCGATAGCCGGAAATTAAAGATATTATAAATTTTTGATATAGAAAATGTTTCTTGGTTACATTTTCAAGTAAACAACTGCAAAAAAAAACAACAAAATAATTATTTATAATTCCATAGAAATAAGAATTTTTTTTTGCTCAATCATTGTCAAAATTAATTTTTGTGTAATCTATCAATGAAAATGATTTCGATTTAATCTTAATTAACTTATTTTCATTATCAATACTTAAACTTCCGTGCATTGATAAATTTCTGGGAAAAACACATTTTATTTTAACATTGTATTTCACATATTTATCGATGGTTTTTTTATTCTTTTTATCTTTATTTTGTAGTAAAATAATAATTTTTTTTTATTTTGTGAGCGATTTAAGTTGTTTTTAATCTGTTTCAATCTATTTTGTGTTGTAATATATTAAAAGAATTTCACCTCGGCGAGTAGAATTATTAATAAATAAAATTCAAAATGGAGGTTTTGTTTTTTTTCTTTCTATCTTCTTCTTCTAATCGACCTCTTCATACAAAAATTTTTGTAACACTTGAAATTTTGTATGAAGAGGTCGATTGAAACAACTTACGTGATTCCACCCCTGTTTCACACGGGGAAACGTCATTTTTAGAGAAGAGGGCGAGAGAGGATTTTCCCATCCAACTTTCTCACACGATTTTCGATACGACTTTTTGGCATCGGTGTGGTTGTTGTTGTTTTTTGTTCCTTTTGCTGGGAGAATAAAAGAGAAATGACTTTTGTTTCACTCGGAAAGTATGCAAAAGAGAATTAAAATAAAAGCAACAACAATAAGCTAAAGCGTTTTGACGTACAGTTGGTTGGAAAAATTGGCCCGTGTGAACGCCCGTACGGCTTTTCCTCTAATTTCAAAAGGGAATGGACGATGACAGCCGATTTTGGTGATTGGCCGTTGTCTCGTGTGAAACAGCCCTATGTCGTGACAAGTCGTTTGAGCTAAACAAAGTGACGCATCAGTCGAATTAGGACTTTGAGCACAGGGGTATAAACTCAACTTAGCGTTTCCACACTAGGCCCCTGTGCTAAAAGTCGTAATTCGACTGAAACGTCACTTTCAACTCAAACGACTTGTCACGAAACTCGTCTTTCAGCACAGGGGCCAGCAAGTGGAAACAGTTTTGATGCCACTTTTCCTTTTTTTGTATTCCACATCCCATAGTCATTTGTTAGTAGTTAGTAGTTGTAGTTCTGGGAAAACAGGACTTGTTTAAAACAAAACAAAAATGACGTACGCGCAAGCTTATCGGCATATCCGTTCACCTCAGCGGATTTGTTTCTTCTTAAAAGGTGCTACAGTCGTTGTATCTCTCGGGCCTCTGCCATTGCTCCTTAAATCATTAATCCTGGGACATTGCTGTGGTCTTTGCCGTAGGTAGGTAAGTAAAGGGCTGCCTACAGTGCGACCGGAGGCCCAATTAGCGCTTGGCGCGCCGTTTTGTTGCCACAACTCGTGTACCTTGTGGTTGTTTGGTCGGGTGTGACGGATGCCTAAAGCCATCCTGTGGCATTTAGGAAGCTTAACAGTGATCTGATCTCCAGTCTGGAAGTCTCTTTTAAGTCTTCCAAAACGTAACTGCTTAGTGTGCGCTGCCTGGCTTTAGCTAAAGCCGGGCACTTACACAGGAAGTGAACAAGTGTTTCTCTCTCGTTCGTCTCCTCGCGGCTACGACAACAGATGTTCAACGGGATGCCCAACTTGGCAACGTGGTGGTCTCTGCCGTAAATCCTGACTGTTTCGAACTTGTCTTCTCGATTCCATAACTAGAGGAGAGTTTGTTTTCCAAGGAGAGCTTGTCAACATTTCGCCCAATCTCCTACCAGGAGTACCAATTTTGCTTCGTTTTGAAACGCGAAACACTCACCTTTCACCTTCCTTCGTCTGTTACTCTTATATAGAAAAGAGCATGTTTAAATCCTTATTTTATGTGAAAAAACCAAGCTTAGAAATCACCCTTTGTATTACCAGTCTGTCATGCCGATCAGCTCATGGTGCAATGTCTAGTAGCAGGCTTAGTTCGAAGGCTAGAAGAGAACGAGCTTGATTAACTTGAAAGGTATTTGTTAGAATATTCTAAACTCTTACCCAAGCTTTTATGTCGAGGTGCATTAGCCCTATCACTAGTACTAGTTTGGCTGGCACACTTAATTCTAGTAGGATTTGAAGTAATTTCTTTCTCTTCTTACGATGGAGTCGTATGTCTGCTTGAAGTATGATATATGTCCGCAGCTATATGTTTTCTAGGAGTTATTTTAATGTGAAAAGTTTGTCAGTGATGGACCTGTCTTTCCGGGAGCTATCTATAATATATTAAAAGTTACTACATTACACTTTTTCAAATCTACAATAATTTAATAATTTAATGTTGTTCTTAGACTGGTTCTACACGTTCAACATTTCGTTTAACTTCAACACTTTTTTCTCTTTCGCTAGCATGCAATTGTGAAAGGGGTAAGATTATCCCTTTCGCAAGTTGCATGCGAACGAAAGAGAAAAGTTGAACGTGTAGAACGGGTCTTACAATATCATACAATCGATTCCATTGACATTACTAAAATGATAAATCTAAACGTCATACATTTTCTGAAAATAAAAAAAAGCTGTATTTTCCTATCAGCAACATAAACATCAAACATTTCAAAGACTTCATTATTCCTAAATCGAAACACGCTTGTAAAATTAGCGCCAATTTATAAATAAGCATTTATAATATCAAAAAAACGATAACTCAAAAATCATCGATAATAAAATACCGCGTCGCAATTTTATCAATTAAACATAAAATTTAAAAGTACACACATTTACAATATACTAAAAACAAAATGGAAAATAATAAATCAAAATTTTAACAATTAATTTTGATAAACTTTACGCACTCTTTATAATCGCACAATAATTTCTCTCTTTTAGAACAAGCTACGACCGAAAAAAAACGTGTAAATAACTTTTTTTTTATTGTTGATTAAATATTTCACATATGTACATATTAATGACAGATCTCAACAGCAGCGCGGGGGAAATAAAGTGAATGAAACAAAAAAATGAAAATGTTTTATGCTCTGTATACATGTGTCCAGGAAATGAGAGGGAATTGTATATTCTTTAAAATATATATGAAAATCAATGACCTTGAGGAATGTTGCTAAAATAGAAATGATAAAATATTTTCTTAAACTGAGAAGAGTTGTTGTAAAGTGCGTGCCTCTGTGCCCCGAGAGAATTTTAGTTTTAAATGTTTGAAAAATGCGTGAATTTTTTTTCTTCTTCTTCATGTTGAAGCCATCTTCCATATTCTTTTTGACTTTGATTTTTTTGTGTAAATTTTTAGTTTTTTTTAAAAAAAGCACACATTTATTTACATATTTCTCAGTTCTTGTTATTATGTAAGAGAATTTTAAGAAAAAAATCAAGTTTTTTTTTATATAATATAAATTCATAAACAACTCGTTGTCAGATTATTGAAAAGTTGGCCAACTGTCGGCCATGACATCGCGGCACACTGTTCTGAAATTTTTTGACAGATACACAACCATGTGATGGCGGAACATAAAATGCGAAACGGGTGGCAAAAAAAATGAAAAGGAATTTCTTTGCGTTAAAAAGGGTTTTTTTTCTTTTTCGTTATTTTTTTGAAATATTTTTTTTTTTTTTTGAAAATGCCAATTAACCCCTTTTTTCGTGTGTTGTTGACGGAATAATATTGGCGCCATGTCTTAACTGAAATGATTGCTCTCACAGCAGCATGTTTTTTTATATATGTTGCTTAAATACCGGGACACGTTTCACCCGCTGCTGCTGGATCGCACATATATATTTCTATAAGTATATATTCACAGCATTTACGGTGTAAACATAAAAGTTAACGAAAAAAAAATGCCCGGTTCGAGCCGGTTGCGTGAACATTGAAGCAACATGGCGAGAGATCGCGCGCGCGCGTTCCTACCAGTTTCTGTTTCTGCTTTAATGAAACTCATTAATGAAAATTTGGCCTGAATACGAAAACATATATAAATATATAAAACGATAAAAATATGCGAACTCACCTTGATTTGGGGGCACATTGCTGATTCGAATTCGGATACTTCTCTACGACAGAGAACAAGAGAGAGAGAGAGAAAGAGAGGTGAGCTTGTGATTTATAAGAAGTTTATTATTAACAAAGCGAGACTTTTCCCTCCAAGATGAAGGAAGGAAGAAGAACCAGCGTCCACCATGTCTACAAACCGACTACCATGACATCTAAGATCTTACATTCGATTCATTTTCAGATCTTTCTTATTCTGTATATATATATTGTTTTGTTGTTTTGTATTTCTTTTTCAAAAAAAAAAAAAAACAAAAACAAAAATCTCCTTTTTTATCGTTTTATTGAAGAGTGGTTTCGTGCCTTTTTGTTTTTGCCCAATATATATATGTGGCGCCAAGGTGCTCGCTTGATTAACAATTTATAATAAATTAAGTAGATGAGAGGCTGTGGAATTTATTTGGATTCGATTGATTTCAGCTTAGGTTGTATAATTATCTCGGGGATTGAACAGCGAACAACGGGTTATATATACATACATATATACCGTATATATAAAAACACAGACGCGAGAGGGGATTAATACTCAAGCTGATCGAGCAGTTAGTTTCTTGGTTATTATATTTTTTTTTTTTTGACTTGTCAGATTGTTGAAATTTTGTCGATACTCTTTTATTCCACCTTGGACTGGTCTCCAGGTTTTCAACATTTTTTTTTTATTAAATATTAGTTAAAAGAAGATCGTGACGAAATATAGTGTATTTAAGCAAGGCATAGAGGCAGTTTTTCATTATGAATATTTAATTAAGAAGAGTTATTACGTTGCCAAAATTGTGTATTCCACATACTTTTCAACTTGGAGATACGTGGTGAATATAATAGAATTCAAATGAGACCACTGAGGTGAAGAATTTAAGTTAATTGCTTCACTGATTTCGTCGTTGACTTCTTCTTTTCTTCTTCTTCTTATTTTATTAATTCTATTTTACAAGTGGGGGCCGGAACTAAAATTTTTTTTTCTCCTAAAAAAGAGTTATACTAATATTTATTTATTTTTTTTTAATTCTAAAATTTTTTTTTATTATAAACTGGCGTCATCTGTAGTTTTTTATTAATAATACTGGATATTTTGGTATAAGTAGATTTTTGTGGATATATTTAAATATTTTATTTTGTAGCATTTATTTATTTATTTTTTTTTTGGTTTTTGTGAAAATTGAGACAATAGAAACTTTATTATTAATAATTCTTTGTTATTCATGACATTTAATAGAGATGAATAATTTTCATTGAAGATTCCTCGTTTTTTTTTTACTTATTTATTATTTATTCATACACATATACCCGATTTGATTAAAGAGATGTAGTATTATGCTTATTTTATGATAATCGCTTTTTGTTTAACATTTAATTTCCTGACCTACAATTTATTATATGTATTTGAGGTATTTTTAAATTTTTTTTATTCACTGATAATGAAACGAGTTTTTTATCACTTTTAAAAGAATTGAATGGCAAATTTTCTTATAATCAGGTTAAAAAGATATTTTCCTTAGAGCATATTTAATTTTTTGGCTAATTTCCTTTTGAGCTTGTGAATCGTTGCTGGAACATTGGCGTAGACTTAACTTTAAGGTAGGCCCAAAAGAAAAATTAGTGCAATCGCGAGACTTTCGGGAGAAGCGCAACTTTTACGCATGTTTCGGTTGAAGTACATTATATAGTACACGCCATATATTACGTAATACATAAGACATAATACATAATTCAAAGAATATAATCCATAATACATCTACAGCTGTGCCAAGTGTGAATGTATGATGTAAATACATAAATACACAATTCATAGTACAAAGCGCATAGCACGTAGTACCTAGAACACAGTTCATAGTACATAATGCACAATATATAATACATAGTACATAATCCATAATACATCAATAGTTGCGCGTTTAACAGAGAACATAGTACATAAAGTTTTGAAAACATTTTTTTGGACCGGAAATTTTAGGCAAATGCATCATGGGAGACCCATACGGACCTCCATGCAAAATTTCGAGGCCCTGCCATGACCGGTGCGCCTGCTATAGCGAAAACGAACATATAGAAACTTTCTTTTATTAATTTTAGATAGAAAATATATCCAGAATATTGTAATCTTTGATTTTTAAGGACGGCATTAAAGAAATAGTTGGTCTAAACTCGAAACTGACGTCTTAACTCAATCAACTCCACTCTTAACTTGAAACTTAAATCTTAACTCACCTCTTAACTTAATACAACTCAACTCTTAACGGATCTTTTAGCTTATAGCAACTCTCAACTCAATTTAACTGAACTTAACCCAACTCTTTAAAATCAACTTAACTTAACTCAACTCGGCTGAATTTTAAACACAAGTCTTAACTCAACTCAATTCTTAAATGAACTCTTCAAATTCAACTCAACTTAACACAGGACAAATATTACGACATGTCGTCTTGACATCATGTCGTTTCCCGTCACAGCATACGAGTCCCTGTTACAGCGCCAATAGATGTTTTACATCAAAAATTTCAAATAAACGGTGACGATTTTTTTAGGTTTACTCCCCGCAAAACGATACGCTAAAAAAGCTTTGCTTCAAAAAGTCTAATGGTGTTGTAGTGGTCACTAACGAGATCTGACTTATCGCACGATCTCCATTTCAAGAAATCACACGAACAGGAATAGAGCCATTGCTTCACGAGCTGCGTAGCAGGTTGGGTCCTGATGAAAATAAACGTCACCTACATTCATAGCATCAATTTTAGACCAAAAATTCAGTCACTGTAATGGTCGAGTTAGCAGCATTTTCAAAGTATGGCCTGATTGCATCGCCAGCTCCAAAACTGCACCAAAATGTCACTCGCTGTGGTCCGAGAGGTTGTTAGACTACTTCTCTTGGGTTGTATATTTCTAGTGTTTTTGTCCTGGAGGTAAAAAGCTCATGCTACCGCCACGTTCATGCATAGACTGGTTATCGGCGCTCCCGCATGGCATGGCTGTTATGTGGGACTCTAACCCAAGAACTAACTAAAAAGGCTCCTGCACGCCACTCTCCCGCGGAACTGGCTCTTAGCATTACGTCGCGGGGTTGATTCGGCTTTATTTAGCTATTAGTACTCCTGGCATTTTTTTGCCTTTCTCTACTTCTATCGGCTCGTTCCAGCCTTCACTTTCTGTGTATGGCCTTCAGCGTTGCTTCCACTTTTCTTCACATATCCTCGGACCTCATTATGTGTCCTATAATATTTTCCGGCGATAGTGGCTTCTCGGCCATTTTTTCCAGTTCCGTCAGCAGCAGTTAAAAAAGACATGCTCTGCGTCTTCCTGAATCCCTGGGCGCAGCGGTGAGTCATCGTGTCTGAAACGATGGCGGTATTTCCTTTACCCTAGATGTCGACTGCGGACATCGCTCCCCCACGCTCCCCCTCGTAACCCATTTCTCCACATTAGGAGTTAAGTCTGTGAGGCCAACGGTCCTTAACAGACTCGTCCCATTTAATTTGTTATTGTATCGATTTACATTTGTAAACGCTCTAGTCAAAAGTCATCGAATTGACAATTGTATGTTGATAGTTCAAAAATAGTGCGAAATTTCTTCTTGAAAGACCCTTTACACCATAGTCCTTCTTCTTTAACCGCTCCTGGCCTTTCGCAATTGTTATCTCCACCGTCCGCGGTTCTGAGGCGTTGTCATTCAGTTTAGCGTCCCTAAGCTCTGGTAGTCCTGGTTTACGCCATTCTTTTTTCTTCACAACATCTATTTCGCGGTAGCGCTCGTAGATCTCGTCATTTTAGAGGCTTCGGAATCGTCCCCTCTCACATAGGGGGCCAACATTTCCCCAGTCGCCAGCTTGCATTCATCATCGAAGCAGTCGTTCTGATCACTACGACTTTTGCCGGACTTGCTCTTCGCTCACTGAGCCCGAGCTCTATCGCATGGCCGTAGGTTTCCATAGCCAATTCGTTCCGTAATGCAGCTGTGTTGATTCGAGCCTGATTCGCGGATACAGTATTTTCTGCGTTGTAATGCGCTCTCGGAGCAGCATACTAAAATGATAGTGACCCGAACCGAAGTTGGCATCTCAGCACGATCGTACGGTTATCAGGCCCGAAAGTTGGCGGCTGTATATCAACACATGGTGGCTCCATCAGGAGATATCCAGGTACTATATGGATATCTCTATGCGCAAATCTAATATTTGCAAAGACCAAGTTATTTCTTTCCGCCACCTCCCTAACTCGTCCTTTGTCATTAGTGTTCTTAAGCAAGCTGTGGGTGTCGGGTTTCCGACCTACTTTGGGGTTTAAATCTCCCAACAAGATTTTTACATCTTGCCTGATCCAAAATTTAAGTACGCTTTCAACTACTTCAAAGGGTTCCTCTTCTTCATCGTCCAGGGACTCTACTGTAGATGCGTGAACGTTTATGAGACTCATGTTCTTAAATTTGCCTGACACATGAAGGGTGCATAATCTTTCATTTATTGCTTTGAAGTCGATAATAGTAGGCTTCATACTTTTGCTGACCATAAAACAAAAAAATATATTGGCTTGTAGGACAGCTGTAATTCACATCATACTCAAGTTTTTGCAAGACACCATTATCAATCTAAGGCATCTCTTGAATTGTAGTAATGTAAGCTTTATACTTTGACAGGGCATCGGCTAGATGTTGCGCAGCTCGAATTTTTGTGCAGTTAAGTAATTTTGGAGTAGTAGAACGATGTCCCTACAAGTTCTGTGCCGAGCTCGATCGGTTCTATGAGAAAATTCTTAAATCGTTTTGCCTTTTTCGTCGCTATGGTCATCGTCGTTTGTTCCAGTATCCGAGGCATGTTCGTCGTTCTGTAATAGAGTTTTTTTAGGTGAGATTATTAACCTTATGCCAATCTTACTTGAAAGAGTCATATAAGTATATGCTTTCTCAAAGGAGACTTACCAGTGGCCAGCACTGTAAGGTCATTCCATCAGTCCAGAATAGTTTCGGCACCTGCATAATTTCATATACTTATTACAAGTTATTCCCTCTATTCCGGTGATGACTGAGCACCTTACCCAATAAAAGGTAATAAAATTATCTTTATTTCGAAAAGCATTACCTGAAAATTCTCATATTTCATCACTGGTTGATGTTTAAACATGTTAAAAATATCTTTCATTCTTCTTCTTCTTGAATGGCTCTACAGTTCTGGGCATCTTGGTCTACGCCATCCTTCTCCCTCGCTGACGCACCCCATCGATCTTATTGCAGTGCGTTCGCTACGGTAAGATATTGAATCACCAATAGAGAAAATCCTTGATTCGAGATATTGAAAATCCTGGTTGATGTTTACGTCTCCAGAAGTTTATCTTCATTTTTATATTAATCAGCATATCTGAAACATAAATACAAAACGTTTGTTTACATTTAATTTAGTCATAACATCAACATTAATAACAATAACCAAAACAATTCACCTTTTATTTAAATAAATAAAAAATTTGAAACATAACCCTTAATTTTAAAAACGAAAATTATTGAAAATTATCTTAAAATTTTTTAATTGAAGAAATACACAAAGCGAACAACAACAACAAAAAAAATATCGAAAATAAATGTTTTGAAAAATATCTTTGAACCCATCAACTGTTTTGTTGTTAGCCAATCTTAAAATAAACTTAAGTCCACATAATTCCATATGTCAAAGTGAAAAATTTTCTCTCGATTTCTTAATGTTTACACAACGTTCGAGTGTTGAAGAATTAAGATTTTGCCAACATTTAAAAAAAAAAAGTGAACAAAAAAACGAAACGAAAAAAGAAAAATTAAGAACGGGGTCAAGGACGGTTAAAAGCAGAAAAGAAAAATCTGTTTTCTTTTTTACACACACACAAAAAAAATTAAAATATTGAATGCGACTTGATTTTTTTTGTAATAATTCCTAAATATTAAAACTAAAAATCTTATTAAATCTGATTAAATTTTTTATAAAAAAATAAAAAAAAAATTAAAATTAAAAATAGTAGAGGTGTCGCGGGACGCCCGACAGAAGCGAAGCTTTTACGCATTTTCGGTGGAAGTATGGCCACTTTGAGTAATGCAGGTTGCGTGCGCAATTGACTTATTCAGCAACGGAAGTGTGCTGCTGAATAACTCAATTGCGCACGCAACGTGCATTACTGAAAGCGCCATATGTAAAGAGTGCGAGTTGGGAAACGCATAACTGCAATCATTCTGCATTATTCAGCAATTGGATGTCTGTAGCTGAATACTGCAGAATGACTGCAGTCCTGCGTTTCCGAACTCGCACATCATATGGATACTAATATTTTACAGGTTTCCCAATGTTCACAAATATTTTTATTTTGTATATAAATTATATGTTGCAGTGGCTCGGGAAAAGCCGCCATCTTGAAAAAAAAGAAGAGCTTGTTTATATTAAATAATTCGTTTGCATGCAATGATAGCTGAAAATGATAACTGGCAAGGTTGTGGAGAATAAAATTATCTACAAAATGAGCCCTCAACGCGCTCTGTATGTTGAGTCTTGTTAAAGTAATGGCCGGTAAAATTTCAACCATGATTTTGTGGTGGAAGTTGAATGCAGTTTTTTGCGATTAATCGGTAAAATTTTATTGTTTTTGGGTTAATGCCCATTAACAAACTAAAAGTTCTAGTAACTACCTTTAGAATGAGCCCTTGATGGTCATGGATGCAAGTCACACTATCCATCATTTCGTTTATTACCCCCATACACAAAACGATTTTTTAGGCAAGGGGTCGCAGGGAAGTATATGCCATGCGTGTAATTTGCATACTTCGCTGCGACCCCTTGCCTAAAAAGTCGGTTTGTGTATGTGGGTAATTAACGAAGTGATGGATAGTGTAACTTGCATCATGATCCATCATCCGGCTCCTTTAATCCCTCGTGGGACATAGGGCGAAAACAGTTGCCCTCCAGCGGACTCTGTTTTGCGCGACAGCTCTCAGCTCTGATCAGGATCTCCCAGTTGTTGCGGCCTCTGCTAATAGGGTTCTCCTCCACGTTGTTCTAGGTCTTCCGACTCGATGGGATTCTTGCGGATTCCAGTCAAGGACCTGTTTGGCTAGATTCTCGTTTTCGCGTCGCAAAGTGCGAATCCAATTCCATTTCCTTCGTCTGATTTGGTCGTCGATCCTTTCTTGGCCATCACGGCGCCATAGTTCTTCATTTGAAATTTTACCTTGCCAGCGGATTTTTAGGATACGACGTAGGCATCTGTTGACGAAAACTTGTAGGCGCCCCGTGAGACATTGGGTGACTTTCCATGTTTCGCACCCGTACAAAAGAACTGCCTTAATGTTGGAGTTGAACAGCCGAAATTTGGTGTTAATTGAGATCTCCGTCGATCTCCATATGTGAAAGAGGGGTGGAAGCACGTAAGTTGTTTCAATCGACCTCTTCATACAAAAATTCAGAATTTCGATTGAAACAACTTACGTGCTTCCACCCCAGGCCTCGGTAGTCTAGGGAGTAAGGCGCCTGGCTACCGTCTCAGAGGTCCCGGGTTCGAGTCCCACCAGAACCACGGTCCCTCGCCTTCCCCACCTTCTTTCTCCTTCCCTCTTTACATTCCTCATTCCTCCTGTCATAGCCTTCCGCTAGCACTGCCCCGCTCCACCAGCGCATGTCATTCGGTTGGTTGATGGGATTCAACTCGTTTCAGGAGGCATAACACTCCAGCGAATTGTTTCTCGTTGCCCCGATGCCAGAGTCGCCATAGAAATGGCTGGGAGTAGGTGGTTGTGGCACTTCCTTCCTACTTCTCTCTTCCCCTTCACTATCTATCGACTAGAGCTTGCTGTTCGACATTGCACTCTATACGACGAAAATAGATTGTCGACAGTACAAAGAGCTTTCCTGAGCTCTAGTCTTCCACATAAAAGAAAAGGCATACATAAGCGCTTCTTGCTTTATTTATTCAGGAACTGGCGTCTTCTGCACCGCCGTTTTCGGTAATAATACTACCGAGGTAGCAGAATTTGTCTACCAGTTCCACGTCACGGTTATTTAGCACTGTTCGTTCAAGGGTGTTTGCATTTATTCGCATTTCTTTAGTTTTAGTCGGATTTAGCCTTAAGCCAGCCGAACTACTTTCTGTGCCAAATTGTTTAACATGTTTTTGAGGTCCTGGTGCCTGTGGGCCAGCAAACAGATATCATCCCCGTAGTCGATATCCTTAAGGCGGTCTAGCAATCCCCATTGAATGCCACCTGTTCTACGATCTAGAGCTGCATTTTATCACGCCGGATGCTTCTCTTTACCCCCCGGTGTAATTGGGAGTATTCCCGCTCAAGTTGGTGGCGTCTTTCCGGGTGGGTTGTAGAATTCACATTATTTTTTAGGGCCCTCCTGCGTTCTATTTTTTGCCAGGTTGTGTCCGAGATCCAATGTTGCTGATTTCTTTGGACATAACCGATGCTTGTTTCCGCTGCTGTTATTATAGCGCCCTTTGTTGTACTCCACAGCTCTTCAATATTATTTTCATCAGAAACGCTTTGCTGGTTTAAAGTTTGTTGTAGTTTCCCAGCAAATTCTCGCCTTTTAATGCTGTCACGTAGAAGGTCTACGTTAAACCGTCTACGGTTTATCGCATCGCGTTGGTCGTTTCTGACTGCGGAGATATTTTTAGGCGGATAGTTGCTACTACCAAATGGTGGTCACTTCCAGTGTCTGCTCCCCTAAATCTCCTAACATCCTCCAAAATAGTTCTCCATCTGCGACTGATGGCCACGTGATCTATCTGGTTTCTCGTTCTACCATCTGGCGATACCCAGGTCTCCTTGTGTATCTTTTTATGACAAAAGTAAGTTCCACCTATCATGAGTTGGTAGGAACCACAGAAGTCAACGAAAAGTTCACCATTGTTATTAGTAACTTGGCTTAGGCCTTGATTTCTAATTGTGTGTTCCAGGCCGGTGTTGTTGGGGCCGATCTGTGCGTTTAAGTCACCCATTAAAACAATAATGTCTCTCCATGGAATAGAGCGAAAAACCTCATTCAGTCGCATATAGAACTCGTCTTTGATGTCATCGTCGGCGTCTTCAGTTGGAGCGTAGCATTGGACAACCGTAGTACTTCTTAGTCTGGTACGCAGGCGCAAGGTAATAATCCTCTCAGAAACTGGTGACCAGCTAATGAGGCTGGAGCTGGCTTCTTTGGTGAGTATTACGCCGACGCCACTTCTACGGATTTCAGTTTCGTTTCTGCCGGAATATAAGGACTCACCGTTTGGGCAGATATGTTCCCCCGCATTGTGCCATCTGGTCTCACTAAGTCCCATGATCTTGATTTTATATCGATTCATCTCGTTGAGAACTTCATCCAGCCGTCCATCAGAAAGCAGAGTTCTTACATTCCATGTTCCGATTCGTGTTCTGTTTCGAAAAGCAAAGGTCGTCGTCGTGTTGTCCATCCGGTTCCGAGGCATTGTTTGCCGATTCGTAGCAATGGTGTTTTTATGGGAGCGGGTTGCTAACCCTCAGCCCAACCGACTTAAAACTCTGTTTTGTGGCGCAGAGAACTCGCCATTCGACCGTCTCCCGTTAGCTCCTTCCGAAGAAGTACCCCAGGGGGCACTGCGGGGAGGTGGGATTGGGACTTGCTAACAGAGCTGCTAGGTATTCGCCTGCAGCGACTCTTCTCGGGTTTTAATAGAAGTGACAAATCGGCTGCCACCACCTTCCGTGGTCTTTGTAAGGCGTTCGCCCCCCGCACTCTTTACGGCGTGCTTTTTAGTAGAGGGCTTTCTCGAGAGCTCTTTAGTGATTTGGTACAACACCTTAATATTGCCTGTGTTTGCTGTGTTTTCCGTTTTCTCTGCGAGCTCGTTTATCTGCCGCCTTTTAGCACGCCGGACGCTTCTCTTTACCTCCCCGTGTAATTGGGAGTATTCCCCCTCATGTTACCTATATTTTTAGTTATTTAACAACTTTGGAGAATTATAATAATGGAAAATAGTAGCTGAGAATCATCATTTTCGACGTTCTAAAAGTAAAGTTTTTAACGAGACTGCCTCAGACGCGGGAAACAATGAAATGCGAATCATGAGGTAAAACTTTCTGACGAGACTGTCTTTCGAATCCGAATAGCCTTTCTTCTTCTTGTGTCTTTCGAAAGAATAACAATCGAAGGATTAACTTATTAAACACTCATTAAAAACTTTACTTTACACTACACATTACACTCAGTAACTAAAATCACAAATTGTCATTCGTAAAAATCGGAGTGCTTTTTTAAAGTTAACGGTGACAATTTTCTAAAGTTAACGGTCATGATTTTTCTAGGTTTACTCCACATAAAACGTCCGGAAAAAAACTTCGCTTCAAAAAAAAACTGTTAGTGCAAGCGAACTTTAGTTTTGTGTTTTTAAGGCTGTATTCAAATTCGAGCGAAGCGCAGTCTGGTTTGACAGATAAGAACTAGACAATCGCAAAATTCCAACGGAGAAAAATGAAAACAACAAAAACAGCATTTATTTACTTACAACAACAACAAACCACGCGAAAATTGTTATCGTTAAAATTGTCAAGAAAATGGATCGCGAGTAATCTACAAAAATTATTATTCAACAATTCTGGAATTATTATTATTAAACCTTGGGGTGGCCAGGCAGTCTCGACTCGAAGTTATTCCAGAACGTCAAGGGTTATATATTTTTTTTGACGTTTACACACAAACTCTGATCTGTCAGTTTTGACGAAAAAGCTTTGTAAAATTCGCAGCGCGATCTGCACATCTTCGCGATGGAATGAAAAATGCGCGCCAGTCGCCGCGTAACTGATATGATATGATTAACTGTACACACATTACACACATAAACAAGGCAAACAAAAAAAACGAAATTCTACATATGCAACCAAACATCCATCCATAACATCCCATTCCCGGCGCGCACGTCTATATTCTGCCGATGTTATGGCCAAACACATTTTTTTTTGCTTCTCTCATTTTAACATTTTAATTTTGTCCATCCTGTTTTCATTAAGTTTTGGAAAATTGTCAGCCGCGTACTGGAAATCAGTTTTAGACCATCCGCTTAGTCAGTGATCCTATTTTAGACCAGCACATTTCTCTCTGGAATATATACAGTTTTTGTTTGGGGCAAAAACATCCGAGACATATCGGGACGAGTACGTACCCACACACACTCACACACATAAATACATTTATAGCATTTTGAAAAGCGCGAAGAACAAGATAAATAAGAATCACGACCATATAATATGTCACTTCCACATGCCATAAGTGTGTTGACTGCGAGCCAAGTTTTGAAGACGCGGTCGTAATATAATCAAAAAATTCATTTCCGGACTTTGTTTATTGTGTGTATATTTTGTGCATATTCTTTTCGCATCTACATATATGTATGTATGTAGGATGAATTTAAGCGCGCGCGAGTTTATATTATATATATGTGCATGTGTGTGCGTGTATTTGAGAGATGACATTTACAAGATATGAATTTGACTCGTGCAAGCTTTTAATAACAGTCAATTTACGATTTTCAGCTGTTTGATCATCACATATTGACGTATGCAAGACGTATGTACGGTTTAAAAAGCATGGATTTTTTGCACGGTAGATTATTATTATTATATGGCTTTGGCTGTTCTCTCCTCGCACGGAAAACTTTGTATCTCGCGGTTATTATAGTGCGCGTACGTAAATAGTAATATTGCAACAAGAGCACGATATACGGTTGCGTACTGTATATTTTGTATTGCCATATGTAAGTATATATATGGCCGCCCCGTCGCCGTTGATAGATGTGAAGTGTGTTTTTTTTCTATATACATACATATATATATATATATATTTATATATATACAACACAATGTTGCCAAATTTATGAGGTTGTTGTTTTGTTTATTTAAGAATGAGGGTTCTTATTAATAAATTGCAAGGAAATTGAGTTCATTTTAAATTGGTGAACTCGTTTTTTTTTGTTTGCTTTATTTTCTTTTATAGAATCAAGGGTGTATTATGTTTTAAAATTATTTCAATTCATCTTAATTATTGTGAATGAATATGGGATTTTTGAATTGAGAGTTATTTTATATTATATATAAAATATAAAGTGGTGTTAAAATTTATCAAAATATAAACATTTATTTTAGTGAAAATTGTTTGTGTGTCAAGTTGTGTTCTTGCATGGCTAAAGATAAAAGATCCTCAAAATGTGTTTAGAGCCATTTGACTGAAAAATGGAAATTAATTTTGACAGATGTGAATTATTGGTTTATTATGTGATTATTGTTTTCAGTTGGATCAATACTTGTATTTCAATAATAATATAGATGTAACTTTAGACTGCACTATGATAAGAAAAATCTTTTGTGAGCACATGGATATTCCAGCGGGAAAAATTGGGAGCGCTGCTCAGGGGAGCTAATTTTGAGAGCTGTCAAATATGCTCCCAAAGAGTTTTGGAGTTTTGAGAAATTTTATAGGTCGAAGAAAATGGGCGATTATATTGATGACCATAAAGGGTGATATTAGCATACTCAATAGACCGGTCCTTGTTCGATACGGAAAGCAAGCAGCATTGGACGTGGTCAGTACTTAGTTGGGGGTCCGCTTTAGTAAAATCACACTCGCGCTTAGAAAGGAAAAGATGAACAAAAATAAAAGCTTTTCGGTATCGAAGCTTACTCACATAACCACAGGCCTCCACGAATATCCTTTATCAAAAAGCTTTTTTGTAGCTTCTCAAGTAGCATTGAAAGAAATGCTCTCCTTTGATGACATGCAATGTTAAAAAGTATATGGAATTGGTATTAGAATGGAAGCGCTGTAAGCTTTTTAAGGAGTGCTCAAAGATAGCTATTGCAGCATTTTATTTCCCGCTGGGATAATAGTCAAATGATCTGTTATCAAAGCTTAACAAGGTCAAATTTGGCCAGTGGTTGTCCTGAGTTATTCAACATTTTTCTGACATTGTCATAAAAGCGCTTCCGTTTTTAAGGAGCTTTCGACTAAAGATTCATCAATTCGCATTTGAATTGCACGCCTAATTATTTTACGAACAACAAGTACTTGTTCTACTCTAGTTCTGCAGCTATAGACTAGATTAAGCTACAGGGAATATGTTTACCCGTGTGACAGTTTTAATACCTGGAGCAACGGTATGTCATAATAGTGTTTTTCCCATCACGTGTTTTCCATCCCAACGGTTACATAAGCACATGATGAATGTAAGCACATTTGATCGGATCTTGGCGGAATCATTTTCGTTTGTTTAGAAATTGCCGGATTGGGCTGTCGAAGAAAGAAAAGGGACACCTCCGCTGCTAGTAGGTGACTGGTTGTTGTATCATCATCAATCCACAGCCTATTATTGGCCTTGGCTCTCTGCAACATGCTCCTCCAGAACTGTCGATACCTGCCTTGAAGTCTCCAATTTCTTAAAGGGTTCGTAGATCTTCTACGCTATCTGTATATATTTTTCTGGGCGTCCCGTGTCTCTGTGTCCGTCTGATTTTTTGTTCATAATTCTTGCTGTACTGACATCACTGCTACGTTCAACATGTCCTACCCATCGAATTCTGTTAATTGTTATAGTTTTTAAGATGTTTGGATCTTTATAAAACTGATACAGTTCATGGTTGTATCTTCTCCTCTAAATACCATTTTCGTTCACTCATCCATATATAATGCGAAGGATTTTCCTTCCGAAGGACCCTAGGAGGTGTTCTTCGTTACTTCTTAATAGGTTTCGGATCATACAGTGGTTCTGGTTCTTAGTTTAACTTTAGTCCTCCTTGATATGTTCCTTGTTAAGAAGGGTTTATGTAGCCCAAAGTAGCTTCTATTTTCCAGGGTCAATATCCTTTTGCCTTGTGCTGTCGTGTCGTTATCTTTTGAAATTGGGGAGATAGATGAGAGATAGTTCTGTGCGCCATTTGGCATGTTTTATTTTTTCTCTTTCTTTTTTTTTGTTGAGATATTGGGTCCAAAAGAACCGCGGCCATTCGGTTGACCTATTGTACTACACCCCTATACTTCATATTTATTGGCCAGACCGCTGGAACTAGTTCAGCAGCCTGCCTAGTGGGTTGTCGTTTTCACTTGACTGTTCAAGCTTCCTGGGTTCCCGACCGCAGTCCTGGCTTCGGTCTGTTCGGAAGGAGTTCACGAAAGCGGGCTCGGGTATGCCCCGTGGGCTCACCAATGCCACTCCGGCCCTCCTTGCCTTGGCCCTTTAGTGAGTCCAAAACCTTGGGGCAGAACCGCGGCGCTCTGCGTCTGCTTGTTATCCTAGTAGGAGACTAATTGCCATATCACGCTTTTTTTTCTCTCTCCACTCTCTTTGGACTAGACAGCACAATCCTCTTCTTCATTCCTCTTCTTATGGCGCTACAGCTAGGTGTGATCTTTAGCCTCCCTTACAAAACCTCTCCACGCTTCTCTATTTTCAGTTGTATCCTTCCACTTTCCTATTCCCAGAGTCCTGATATCTTCTAAAATGTCATCGTACCACCTCTTTCTGGGTCCTCCTCGGTCGTATTCTTCTTTCAAAAAATCGGAGTTTAATTTCGTGCTCTACAGTTAACGTCGATATTTCGCAACAGTATGTTACAATTGGTTTCTCATCAAAAACTTCGACTGCAGAAGGTTTTTGTGTGCAAAGTAGGCCCGGTTTCACGCCTGCTCCGTCATGTATGGTGATGTGCATACTGGGTATCACTGCTCCAAGGTAAGTGAACCTAAAGACGCCTTCGAAGTTATAATCAGCACAATTAGTATTACAAAAGGGGTCTATGTATGCCTGTATCTCGATCCATTCAATGGCGCTACAGTCCAAATCGAGCCTCGGCCTCGTCTAGGGCATATCTCCAAGTTTGACAACCCAATGCAGCATGGCTCCAGTTCCGAATGTTCATTGCCTTAGCGTCAGCCGTCACAGAGTCTAATAAAAACGAACGCAGAGCACCCGTCCTGTTGAGTGTTCTGACGTTCTAAGTTCCTAATTCATATTCCATATTCCGTTACTTTTGCGGTGGTAAGTTGTTAGGCTAACGTTCAACCAACCCAACCTGAAGAGTCACCCTTTGTACTGCCAGTCCGTCATTTATTATTCGACATGATGGAACTAAGCTTGGTGCGAAGTACTCGGCTCTCACCCTCCAGCGTCTGTTACTCTTATATAGACAAGGGTATCCAGGGGTCATCATCATAATTGGCGCTACATCCCTCTGCGAGACTTGGGCCCCTGTGCTGAAAGTCGAGTTGTATTATTTGAGTTGAAGAAAGTAACGTTTCAGTCGAATTACGACTTTCTTCAGCACAGGGACCAGAGAGCAGAAGGGCTAAGTGAGTTTATGAGTTCAGTTTCTTCAACTCAAACGACTTGTCGCGCCACACGACTCGACTTTCAGCCTCCTCAAGAATTGTTTTTCAACGATCTCGGTCTTGCGTCTTTCTCTTCCAGTTTGTAGTCCCAAATGTACGTATCCAAGAGTCACCCAATGTAAATTCAACATCTTCTGTAGATCTTAGATCGTATTAACAGTTGGCTTTTCTCAGGACTTTTCTCTTTGTTGTATCGGAACCACCAAAGGTACCTACCATGTAACTTCTTCTTCTTCGGTGAGGTATAGGGGTGTAACCTCGGGAGTGGTGGGTCGGGTCTTAGAGATGTTCAAGGCTTCAATAAAACCTGAATTACGTTTTTATTGTTTTTAATACCAGACAGAAATTATATATCATTCACGTATAATTATCGAGGGGAGGGAAAAAGAGGAAATCAGGTTAGTGGTGGAGGGGAAAGCGGGTTAGTGGTAGTCTTTGTTTATATTTGTCGGTGTACCACCGGATCAACTCTCCGTGGCTTCTCGGTTCTTGGTCTGTTGGTTTACCACCGGATCAACTCTCCGGGGTCCTGTTGGTTTTCTATATACCACTGGATCAACTCTTCGTGGCTTGACAGTTTATTGGTCGGTCAGTACCACTGGATCAACTGTCCGTGGGTCTGTCCAGTCATCAGACAGAGGGAACAACTCTGCTCCACAGGCAAGCACCGGCCTTTTAGATCTGTGCCTTGCTGCGCGTTGCTATTCTGTTTCGGTATCGTTTTTAGAATGGTTTCGTCTTTTGTTTACAGCGGTGGTGCTGTTTTGTTTTAGGTTTACAGCGGTGCCTGTTTCGTTACAAGGTATCATGTACCTGCTTTGTGAAAAATGAGAATGTCTCCTGAACTTAGACTTTAATGCGATTTTTTGTTTTAAGTCTCGCAAAGTACTGCGGATCCCATCTGGTAATTGTCATATGCGTTTCTTATCTAAAATTATTTCATGCTTATGTTCTTTTCAGATGCTCAGAGACATTTATACAAATAACTACCTTCAATCAAAATACTCTCCTCAGTTCTGCTTACCAAAACATTTCCTTAAAACGCATGACATAACTTCCTCTCTCCTTCGAGGTTAATAAACTATTCAAAAAACACAAATTTTTTTCTCTTTCAACAAAACTGTAACTGTATGATTCGACAAATCTTACGAGAAGCAATCATTAAGATTGCTGCAAGATTAGATTAAAATACTATGAAAGAAAATCAATGAATAGGCATTACTTTTCGGCAACAATAGACTCATGATAGTGATCTTTTACCTCATTTTCTTTTCTGTTTCTTTTTTTCTTGTTGTATCTGTTTCGCTTAATGATCTTTAACACATTCAAATCACGATCAATTGAAAGAAAACATTAAAGAAATAAAAATACAACAAAAAAAAAACACGACCATTTACCAAAAGAGAAGGAAAACTACAGAATGAATCCGACGAATACATTGAACACAAAACAACAAAAAAAAAAAACAAAGCAACATCTTCAAGAGGTCGTTTCTGAGAGAATTGTTTTTGTTTTGTGTTTTTTTTTATTGTTAAATTTTACCTTTTTTTGTTATTTTATTTTTATGTGGATTGAGCAGGTAACCTTTTCCTGGTGATCGCGCGCGCAAACCTTTTACCATTATCATAGGAAATTTTCAAATAAAATAATATTTTTTAGCCACGACTTGTCACACCTCGCACCTTTCCGAGCGTGTACGACACACGTGAATCTGTTTTTCTCCGTCCTGCTTCTACTAGTGTTACAGTACCTAACTTATGAACGGGAGAAATAGACTGAAGATCGCGTTTTCCTTGAAGTTCTTTTCATCAATGATCGATTTTTTTGTGTTGTTTTATTTTCGAAACTGAGCGCGGGCGCATGCCCCTTGAGATAAATTTTTTTTGTTGTGTATGCGCATGTACAGATGTATACATATATTCTTTTACAACTACACTTGAGAAGAGAATCTACAGGTATTGGAATATAAAAACTAAAGAAATAATAAGAAGAAAAAAAAGTAATACATCTTAACATATCTTAGAAAGAAAACTCAAGATCTTCTCAGCCTCCACAGATCTCTGTTCCTGGAAGACAGGTTTAGGTTCAAAGACTATTAGACGCGGTTACTGCCGCTGCCGTTGATCTCCTCTTGGGTTCTGGCTGATGTAGTTACTGTTCTTGTTGTTGTTGTTGTTGCTATTGCCTGTTCCCTTTTACATTTAAGATCGTTTCTTTATATTTTTTGTTATTCTTCCACTGTTTTTTTTTTCTTTCATTCTTATTCCCTCATCCGTTCTCTGAGGTTGCCCCTTCTTCTTATAAAATGTGAAGATTCCAGATTTTTCTGATTATTTTCTTTTTTTTATATCAATTCAATATGTTTACTCCATTGTATATTTACACTTCACAGGAAGGAACTTAAGAAATCGTCAATTTTAGTGCTGCCCTAAATCATTCGAGGTCATTCAATCGCATTATTTACTTTTACTATGAAAACAGTGCGCAATACTTTTGTATAGTATGGGCATTTTCAGTAATGCAGGTTGCGTGCGCAACTGACTTATTCAGCAACACAATTCCATTGCTGAATAAGTCAGTTGCGCACGCAACCTGCATTACTGAAAATGCTCTATCTTTGGTACCCAAAAGCTACATATATACACTGTGAGTCATGTTTTTGTACATATATACATTTCGATTTTTCGTATTTATTGTTGGCTAAATATTTCTGTCATGACTCAGATTTTAAAGTACATTCGGCAATTGGAACAAAAAAGTTATAATTTTGTTTTCCCTTTTCGCAGTTTTTGTTAAAATCGCGGCTATGAAGTTTAGATAAGTTTTACTATCTGAAAATATAATATTAATATTCATTTTAATTTTTAATTTCTTTACCTGACACTTCATACTGAATGCAGTTTCAATTTCATATTACCTTCTGTCACTTTATGATGTCAATAACTAAACGAATCTTCGTTCAGTTTAGATAAAATTAGGAAAATGTCAAAAACTTGTGCTCAACCCTGGAAATCGAATTCAGCACAATTCAGCAAGTTACTGTTGATGCTGCAACTGCCAACTTGAGAAGCACATATATTACCAATAGCTGCTTGGGTAACATTAAGTTTACCTGCTGTGGTATTGTAAGTTTTATATTCAGAATAGTGATTCGGGCTGTTTTCGTTTTAATATATAGCAACTCCCGCAGCTCTAACATTTTCCTGTTTAAATTTAACTATTTTACTTAACTCAAAACTTAACTCCACGTAACTCCACTCAACAAAACTCTTAACTAAATTCTTGACAAAACTCTTAAAAATCAACTGAACTCCACTCATCACAACTCTTATCTGAATTCTTTTAACTCAACTCAACTAAACACTTGACTCAACTTTTAGCCCAACTGTTAGCTCAATTGAACTTATCTCAGCTCAACTTAACTCAGTACTAAACTCAACTGTATTCTCAGTTTTGAACTCGTTGCAAAAAAAATTACAAACAAAATTATCTTACATATTCAAAGTACAGCTACAAAACAGCCGTTTTCCAATAGATGGCGCCAACAGTAAAATGCTGGGTAAAAATGTCAAATCAGAAACGTCAAACGATAAACCAGCTATCTGTCAACAGCTTTTATTATTGCATTTGTCAATTTTAATCGGGATCATATATTTTTTATGCGTGAAAATGTTGAACTTTGACTCAAATAAGCGTCGTTTGCAGTAATTTTAGCTTTTGCCTTCAATTCGGAAAAGGACTGCGGCTTAGGCGCATCGAATGATTGAAGAAACCTATTGTTTGGCTTCCACTAGTGAAAGAACGTTTCGCGTATGTTTTCAACGCTACAAACGTGGGGATTTTGACGTGGAAGATAATGAGCGTTGCAGGCCGGTGAAAAAGTTTAAAGTTGCAGAATTGGAGGCATTGCTGGATGAAGAACTATGTTCAACGCAACAAGAACTTGCAGTTTAATTGGGTGTGACTCAACAAGCTATTTCCCATCGTTTGAAAGCCTTGGGAATGATCCAAAAGAATAGGAAATTGGATGCCATACAAGTTGAAACTGAGTGACGTCGAACATGGTTTTTTGCACGTGCGAACAGCTGCTCCGACGACAAAGAAGGAAGGGTTTTCGTATCTTATTGTGACTGGCGATGTGGTCTTTTACGATAATTCAAAGCAAAAAAATCGGCCTTGCATCAACATCGACAACCAAGCCAAACATCCATAGCTCGAAGCATATATTTGTATTTGGTGAGAGCAGCTTGACGTCGTATATTACGAGCTGCTGCAGCCGGGTGAAACCATCAAAGCAGCTCGCTACCGAACCCAAATCATGCGTTTAAGGCGAGCATTGAATGAAAAACAGCAACTATTAGAGTAGATATGATAAAGTGATTTTTCAGGACTACAACGCTCCGCCGCATATTGCTAATGTCGTTAAAACTTACCTGCTAACAATGAGTTGCGACGTTCTATAAGTCGCTCTTCCGAATCCCCGGATACTGGGGTATCATTATCAAAGAGAATGAGGCTGCGGGCAAGGAAGGGCTCTCAGACGTTGGTTCAGGACGCCGAACCTTTCCGTAGCATCTCATGGTTCTCCTCCAAGTTCCTGATAGAGGACTGGGTTAAGGGACTGAACCTAATGTAGTCAGTCCCAGGTCTTAGACCGGCTAAAGAATTAATAAGAGCCGTTGAAGAGATATTTGACAGGCTATGTGGGAATGCGGTACCAACTCCACAACCATAAGGGTAAGTGCACTACGAAGCGTAGATGATAGAGTAGAGCATAAGTGCGCATGCTCGCTTATAGAACTCTGAATGGCTTTTTCTGCCAAAGGAAAGCGAGCTGCGTTATGCACACGCCCATTTAAAAGCCATTCAGAGTTCTAGAAGCGAGTATGCGCGCTTATGATCTACTCTATCATCTACGCTGCGTAGTGAACTTACCCTAAAACTGTCTCAGTAGACAGAATTCCGACTCTGCATGAAGGGCAAGGAGACTTCCACACATATTCTCGGTGTAAATTTCCTGCCCTGATCTGACGATTGATTTTCAACTATTCTGTGGGCAACTTGAGAACTTTCGAAAACCTAAAAAAACAGTTTTGAAAGAGTTCTCTTTGTCCAGGCTTCTGATCAGCCTTAAGATAGCTCTAACTATAAGTGTTTCACATTTTTGTAGGCGTTAATTGCGCGTTTCCGGTGTGGCGAGTACAAGACAATCGACTTGTTATGCAGTGTCTGTTTCTACCTGACAGTATCTGCATGTGTCAGAATCAAATTTGCCCAGGATTTTCAGGTTATATTGGATAGAAGCATGTTTAGGGAGAAGGTCTGTCGGGTTTAGCAAGCTTGAGGAGATTCTTAGCTTTTGATCTCTAATAGATCTGTTGCGTCTTTGCACGTTTCCTGAGTGGCGAAATCTGCGTCTCTCCACTGCAAGACAATCACCATGTTATGCGGTGTCTGGCTCTACCTGATAGTATCAGCATATGTCGGAAACAATTTTACCAATGATTTTCGGTTGCTATTGAACAAAAGCATGTTTAGTGAAAAGGTCTGGGAAGAGTCTGAGTTTGGGTTTAGCAAGCTTGAGTAGTTTTTTAGCTTTTGCTCGAGCAGGGTTAATGGATTACTTGGCTAGTCTCATTCCCTTGTCCGAAGTTTCTTTCTTGTGACTACTGGATTTTTTTAAGGAACTGCTTAAGACAAAACTTGCCTTTCTAATTAGTTTTTAAACATTTAAACTCTTACTATAAGCTAAAAATTGAATCAAGAAAATAGCAAATTTTTAATCAATTTACTTCTCTTTTGTTTCAGGAGGCGATTTGCTTAAGGATGACGGATTTTGGTGGTCCCCGGTTAATGTACCGAGGACATTAGCTTATATAAGATATAATACATGGATCGCAGAAATGGCGGCGATTCTTTGGCGCCTCCCCGGCCCCCTAAGTCATTACCACGTGTACATCGTCCAAGGGCCCCAGAGCCGCCGATGATGAGCGCCCCGTTATCACCAATACAACAACGTCAACAACAGCAACAACAACAACAACAGCAGCAGCAGCAGCGACAGCAGCAACAACAACAACAACAAATATGTACAAATAATCATCAATCTAGGAACATTAGTAATATTCATAATAATAATAGTAGCATCAGCAGCAACAACAACAGCAGTAATATTGTAATTAGTAGAAGTAATAGTAATATTAGCCACAATAGTGTTAATAATAATAACGTTATAACGGCTAATATATCATCCCCAATAACAGCACCTCTAATACCATTACAGTTGCAGCATCAGCAACATCAAACATTTAATGTTAGTAACAATAGTTTAAGTAGTACAACAATTACATCAACAAATAGTTTTACGAGGCGAAGGCCACCGCCACCAATTAGTAATCTACCACTTCTACCATCGATTTCATCGAATATTATTCATAATACAGAGTCACCAGTATCGCCTGTCACACTGGCGGCACCTCGACCTGAAAGTGAAAGGCTCGCCAACGAGTATGTGGACACACCATTTAGAACGACACAGCAGCTGCTGCAGGCGTCACGGATACAACATCCGGCTGGTCAAACAATACATGGACAAACCACAACTCAGCATAATCTGTTGCTGCAGCATACGCAGAGGCAGCAGCAACAGCAACAGCAAAATCAGCAGCTGCACCATAATTCAAATTTTCATCAATCTAGTAATAATAATACAGTTATTAGTGGAACGACCGGGCCGCCGCCAAGCGGCGGTGGTACTTCCTCCACACTATTACATTCGAATATTAGTAGCCATAAAAATAGTAGTACAACGACACCGTCGATTGGTACAACACAAACGACGACGACGTCGACGACGCTACTATTACCTGGACAAACGGCGAGACATAACCACCATCATCATCATCAGCAGCAGCAGCAACAGCATCAACAGCAGCAGCAGCATAATAATCGGCCGACAGCGTTGCCAATTACGCAGGCGATTACAAAGCAACCAGCGCCATTTTCTAAGGATCTACTTAATATCAATTCGATTCTGCATGAGGAGCTCGATTTACATCACATGGGTCCAAATGGCGCTGCCGATTCCCTTAATTCGATTACATGCCCGCAATGTAAGCGATGTCGATGTGAACAGTGCCAAAGTCCAAGACAACTTCCATCCCGGTGGGTATGCAATAAAACATGCCTTTGTAGCGCCGAGACAGTTATCGATTACGCTTCATGCTTATGCTGTGTCAAAGCACTATTCTATCATTGCGCTAAAGACCATGAAATGGAATGCGATGATGGTGATAGTATATCATGTGCTGATGATCCATGCTCGTGTCTACCGCATAAAAGAACCGCTAGATGGGGCTGGTTGGGCGCTTTGTCATTGGCGCTGCCATGTTTGTGGTGTTATTGGCCAATGCGCGGATGCGTTGCTATTTGTGCGAAATGTTATGCTCGACATTCACGACACGGTTGCCGATGCAATGCAATCGGTTCAACAACGATGCTTCCTATTTCCCCGATTGGCAGAACAATCGGGACTAAGTCAACGGGCGGCGGAAATCACACAGGTATTAGCGGAAGTGGTGGTAATCATCATCATAGTAGTAGCGGCGGCGGCGGCAACGGAGGAGGTGGCGGTGGTAGAACAATTATTCGAACATGCGATCTTACACCTGAGAAGCGGTTGCTCGACTCGAGTCCTGAATACTAATAAAATAAATATAAATATAAATAAAAAAAACACAATTCAAAATCTTAAAATAAATAAAAAAAAAATAGCAAACAACTCTTAAAAAAAAATTCAAAAAATGAAACTTTATTATTAAAAATAATGTAAAATATAAAAAAAACAAGCTCATTCGTTTTGTTGTTATTATTATATCCCAACTATAATAATAATAATAATAACAATAATTGTTAAAACAACATGAAATGATGATAAAAATATGAGAAAAGATAATGATAAAAAAAAAACAAATTTAAAATTTTTTATTATAAATGTAACCAAAGACTGCAACAGATAATTATTAAATATTAGAAATGTTATTATTATTAATTTTATTTTATTATTTTTTTTAATATTAATTAAAATTTTTAATAATAATAATAATAACAGCAAGAAAATATGATGATGAAAAAAGTTAAAACGTAAATAAATAAATAAATTTCTAAATAAAAAATTCAATTTGTAAAAAGAAAAACACACACACAAAAATTATTACAATCCGCGTGAATATTAAATTTCAAATTACACACACACACCCACAAAAAACATAAATAAAATAAAAATATTAAAAATTTAAACAAAAATATTAAAAAAAAATAAAGAAGAAAGAAGCAAAAACATAATAAAAAAATACAAACTACACACAGAAATTTCGCAAAAAGAAAAACACAAAAAAGAGTATAAAAGTAAAAAATTGTACTATTTAAAATAAATAAATAAATAAAATGAAAAAACGCAAAATAAACATGGAAAAAATTCTGTAAAGGTTAAGATGTTTTAATAATTGTATAAAATAATATTTAAGGACATTCTTTTCTTTTCTTCTTTTATTTTTTTGCAACAAAAAAAAAACAAAAACAAACAAGAAAATAATATAAATATATTTATGAGAAAAAAACTGAAGCAAGAAATTTAAATGTAAAAAAAAAACCAGTCGTAAAAAAACTCATAAACCACAACAAGCAAAAACTTTAAACAAAAAAAAAATAACATTTAAAAAAAACTTTATTATTATATATATATATATTATAAATATATAAATAAAAAAAATAATTAAATTTTAAGAATATATATAAAAAATAAAAAAAGAAAATTAAAAGCAAAAAATACAAAAAATTTATGTATGATGAAAAAAAAACTAAAAAAAAAAACTGAGAAATGATGAAAAAAATATTTATTTTATTTTTATGTATAGATTGTATTCATGTTCCGTTTTTTTTATGTTTCAACTAAAAAACAAATGAAAAACACAAACACACACACACACACAAGAGAAAAACAAACAAATTTCTAAGTTATATAAAAGAAGAAAGAAGATTAAATTAAAAATTATATTCTGTTTTTATTTTTTAAAAAAAAAGAAAACACACACACACATTTTTTTTAGAAAAACCAGAAATAAAAAATTATTGTAATGAATTAATAATAAAAAGAAAAATGAAATAATAGAGAACATATATTTATATTTTATTTTTTTATTTTTATTTTATTTCTTTTATTTTTTTTGCTTTTTTCGTATTCTTTTTTTTTTATTTTTCTTTTCTTAGAAAACAAAAAAAAACTTTTACAAATTTGCAAAATAAACAAAAAAAAACAAAAAATATATAAAAAAAACATCCTAACATTTTTAATGGAAATTCTGTTGATTTTTAACACAAAAATAATTTCGATTATTTAAAAAGTAAATAAAAATAATTTCTGAAAAAAATAACCGTTTTTTGTGTTTTTAATTTTTGGATATGTAAAAAATGCTGGTTGAAGTTTGGTCGCTGATTGGTTTTTTTTTGGAAAGTTTGAGAGTTTTCGCATTTCTGTTCGCTGAGGAAAATCAAGATGTCAGAGGTTCTCAAACATTTCAGGGAGAACATAAATTACGTTTAAGATTTATTTCAGATTACATATTTTATAGTAACGAGATTGTGAAACATGAAATTATTCAGGTACGTAGCTGATATACAACAATTGAAATTAATTATAAGTTTGGAATTATTTTAGATAATTAAGTTAGGAAATTTAACCATCAAAACAACAATTTGAAGCTTACATGTAAATTACAACAACAACACCATAGAAAGGTAAACAATGCGATTTTTAAACAAAATAACACAAATTAAACACACATAAGTTATTAAAAGTACAAATTTGGGTGAAGTGCAAGGTTGGGATGAAATTTATGATTTGAAACATACGATATATACGCCCATAACCAAAATTTTCAAAATCTGTTACGACGGCTTCCACAAAAACATTTCCACGTTACATATTTCACAAGTTAGAAACACGGCAACAACATTAAAAACAACCAAACACTGTAATTATTGAGATATGGCATTTCACAGGTAAAAAACGCGCAGAAATACACCCTCGCGAACGCGAAATTTTGTTTATATTTTACATGTCATGTTTTGATATAGGCTGTGTTTTTTTTTATACGGTTCTGTTCTGTGCTGAAATCTTGTCCCCGATAATTATCGACGACAGTATCCAGCACAAAGGGAGATTTTAAATTTCCCTTTTATCACATACGTTTTTTAAGTTGACAGTTGACAAATAAAATAAATTGTTTTGTTTACTGAATGAAAAACGATTAAAATTAATAGAGTGATAAATAAGACCGATTTTAATGCAATTATTAGAAGATATTAAAACGCCCAAAGCCGTAATTTATGTAAATGAAGATTTCCCTTGGCGTTTTTTAATTGTTCCAGCACAACAGAACAGATTAAAAAAACGCACCTATATGTGACATATCAAATCGATGTAGAATTTCATAAGAACTTGGAGATGGTGATGCCAGGGCAAAATATTTTATAGTTTACAAGATATTAAGATAAAACTAAAATTCCATATGCGCAATTACAGAGAAAGGGAAGATTAAAGGATAAAATAGAAAATACGTTCTACACTGGAAAAATATTGTAGGAAAAAATAGGAAAATATCTCTCAGTGTGATCGAGAAATGGATTTTTAAGGTGATTTTTTGGAGTTTAAAATGAATAATTACAGGATTGTTAAAACAAATTATCAAGATAATATTAGCAGTTTTCTAATTATGGTAATGCAGTTTAACCAAGCCAACGATTCTCGTCATCTGATAAAAACCTGGCAGCAACATGATTTCAGCATCATCGAGAAAGCAGCATCGGCAATTGTATTGAACCATTACATGGCTCTACGGTATATATGGTTTGCGATGCAATAATGCATTGTTCTGTAACGAAATGTATTCACTGTTACAGGGCTACAAGGAGCCAACCTTTACAACTACGCTCAAATAGAAAATCTGTTGCATGTGCAAAGAAGTAGTTCACTCACTAAACATAAGTGATTGGTAAGTTTGGTGCCGAATATCACCAAAGTTTTTGATACAGTGATTAATAGATCATTATCCAAATAGGTTGAGGAAAAGAAGATAATACCCGATATGCCGCGTTCCAGCTGATATCAGGCATACATATGAACTTTATGAAAGGCTAGTGTACGGACTGGTCGGCTTTGAGATGGCGTTCGGTACCGTGTGGATTGGGGACTTTCTGTACAAACTAGTCAAATACAATATGATTTCAAATAAGAAGTTCATCGTCAAAAGTTGAAACTTCACATCAAGTAAGACCTTTGGAATTAAAAATCGTCTGCAAGAGGCTGCGGTCGCCGCTCTTATTTAATATATTTACAAGTGACCTAATAAGTTCACTTCGTTTCGTAATTGCGTATGCAGATGACCTGATTGTGTACAGAACGGGGCGGAAGATTGGTGTGATCCAGACGATCCTTCAATGTGACTTCGATATAATCGAACGCTATAGTAGTGATTGGAACTTGAAGATCAATTTTAGCAAATACGATGTGAAGTGCAGAGGAACTGGAAAACCTTCAGAATTTTGAATAATTCTGGACAAGCATTAGAAAATAAATTAATAGTGCAATATCTTGGCCGTTGGCTGGATTATTACTTGTGTTATAATGGAAATTTATGTCTTGCTCTTGCCAACGCAAACAAGGTGTTTCACATGACCGAAAGGATTTTTATAGCGGCCACCGATTTTGACCTGTGGTTGCGCCGTATGATTCAATATATCTCCCTTTTATATGGATGGAAAAGCTTTAGGTTTTCGAAAGATAAAGCTTAAGGGTGTGGTTTCAACCTAACAATGTTCTCTAACATGAGGAATTGGTTAATATGATCGACAATTTCAAAATCCAGTTTATCGAGAACATATTGCTAGACCGATTGAGAGCCAAATAGTACTACCCAAAGGCTGTATACCACAGAATTGCTGGTGAAGATGGCTTTATCCCTCCAGAGGAACTTGTCAATATGAATATAAGACTGGTCGAAAATAGATCGGGAGTGGAGTGCCCCTCTTTCACTGCCTGAATCGCGATAAACGATATTTAATTAATATCGAAGACATGGAAGTTTAGAATCTTCGGAGATTCAGCAACCGAATCTCAGGCAGAGATGCACGGCGAGGATACACAGAGATTGCGTATTCGCCCTAAAAAAACATGATCTAGACTAGTATTTGCCGTATGCTACTTCTCCGGAGTTGATCCAGACTCTTGGAAACTCATGTTCAGCTCAGACCGATTTGGTGAGTCCGGTTTGATTACTAGATATTACCAAGGCTTTTGATAGAGTTTGGCACTCTGTTCTGTTAGCTAAATTCCAAGCTGTTGCCATTGATTCAGTACTGAAAAAATTGATCGAGAATTTTATTTCCGGCCGTTCAATCAAGGTAGTAAAATCTCAGCCCCACAGGCATCCCCCAGGGGTCAATTTTATCACCCGCTCTTTTTCCAATCTTCATAAATGACACTGTCAATTCATTTCACGCTACTTCACAGCTTCTTTGAAGACGGTACTCTGCGTTACTCATACACCTTCGATAATTCAAGACAAATACGCTACACCGCGGATTTAGGCCTGACTCAACAACAGGGACCATACGTCTCAGTGGATGGTGTAGAATTAATGACGGACCTATCTTTTAATATCTTAGGCGTGTCATTAGACAAACCCCTGCCATGGAATGAACACATTCCAAATCGCCAAACGAGCATCCCAGTGCCTGGTATTTCTTAAAAAGTGGAAATTCCAGAGG
Source organism: Thereva nobilitata (assembly GCA_963855945.1). Lineage (NCBI taxonomy): Eukaryota > Metazoa > Arthropoda > Insecta > Diptera > Therevidae > Thereva > Thereva nobilitata. The sequence continues at coordinate 15,275,326 of OY979696.1, read as the reverse complement.
TGGACATTCGAACTCACCTTAAATTCAGCTCTTTTATCTGTCGGGGCCTCTAAGACCACCTCGGCATGGTTTGACAAGGCCCAAAACTGCGCCATTAAACTCATGGGAGATCGTACTCATCCAGAGACTCATTGGCCCATCGTAGGAAGAAAGTCGCTGCCCTGACAAAATTGTATCGTTATTTTGAAATTTTTTAAGAGTCAAGAAAGAAGGAAAGTTCCAGTTTGTTAACAAATAAGACAACTCAACGCTGCAACAGTATTACCGAACTTGCACAACATCCAAAAGTTCAAACGGCCATGTTTCCCACTTCCACAAGGGTCAGCGCCATCTTATATAAATGTGGTTGAACATAAATTTAATAACTAATAAAAGCACCCCTCCTGCATGGTTACTAGGCTGACACAGCCGGTGCCACTAATGTCACTGTACCGCAAAAGAATTATTTTGTGATAACCTAAACGAAAAAAATTTGAAATCCGTCATTTATAAATAAACTGATAATTCCTCGAGCCTCCTACTAGCCTGAGCTGCGGGACCGGCGGCGTTAAGATCGCTGCTGGTGTTCTCAGCTAATTTGAAATAAATTTCTTTTATTGGCTTAAAGACATCTTTTTTTTGGCTCTTACTCTATCAGTGGCCGATTAAAATCAATTGAACGCGATAACTCCCGCCATTTGCGATAAGAGCTGTTGTTATGGTGTCTGGCCGCGGTCCTGCTTCGTGCTCCAATCTTTTTATCCAACTTTTGATTAATTATCACAAAAAAAATATTATTTAGAGTAGTTCCAACTTATCTCGCCCGAGACTTTGCACGGCCTTTTTCTATACGTTCCAATAATATAGACTAGGGCCGGCCGGCTGCCATCGTTCCATCGATAGAAAATTTCCTTTCGGCCAAGTCAGCGACTTTAAGCACACACGGAAAGGCGACAGCAACAACTTAAGTCCAAGCCCAGCCAGCCGGCGGCAGCGCGTCGTGCTCCATCATCGGCTCTGTAGAGGCCTAGTAGTAAGACGCTGCTTGCTGCTGATCAGCGCAATCAGAAAAAAAAGTAAAGCAACAACTGCTTCCGGTGTTTGATTGATAGCGAGCCCCGGGCTGGCATTTTATCTCTCCCTCTTAGACGTGGGGCCCCAGCCCCGGCCGCTTGTGTGTGCTACAAGCAAATTATTATGCTCGGATAACAATTTTCTAGCGTGGATTTTTTTGCCTCTCGGTCGTCGTTTTTTCCACTTCCTTTCTGGAGACTTCAGCATTCGACTTTTAAGATAATATGCATAAAATAAACCAGTTGCGTCGAAACAGAGATATAAAATGGGGAGAGGAAAAAATTCAGTTTTTTTTTCGCTGGGGCCCGCTTAGATATTACAACACATCGGATACTTACGCTTACATGCACTGGAAAAATTCGCAATGGGGCTTTATTATGCTAAGATTTCCTGTTAGATAATTATTGTGATTTATTTATGCTTGCAGACTAGGAGTATGTACTTAGCATAATCTTCAAGAAATATGCTAAATTGCATATTGTTTAACGACAAGTAAGTGCACGCTAATGTCTAGTTTCACATGGATAGTTTAAACTAGGGCTTAACTAAACTCGTCTGATAGGTTATAGCCTAAGCTTAAATGTTGTGAATTTCATTACATTGCATACATACCGTGGTATAACTATACGAGAATTGTGAGCTATTGTAAATCAAGCGATTTAAATTTACCCACTGTGAACTTAATTCTTGATTAATATCAGTATTCAACCGCCATTTTCAATTTTTGACACTTAAGAATACACCAACATATGATTTTGACATATACTTTAAGAAGCACTTTACTCTGATTAGGTCTGTTCCTGTACTCGAATGTGCGATTCCGCGGGCGAAGAATGGTCCCACTTTCTGTTCCCGTACTTTCTCGAGCACAAAAAAAGGCAAGTTTTACTAACCCTTGTACAGGATAGCGCACGAGCTTTTAACTCAACTGAGGTCTGCCGTACAGCAGTGTACGTTCTGCCTTAAGCCTAACCTAACCTAATACAACGTGCCGTAACGTAACTGTACTTAACCTAATGTACGAACATAAGTTACTGCATTTCCATGCAGAGTTTACCCGGAGTTTAATCAGAGTAACCGCTCATGCAAACGTGGGTTTAGTAAAGTTTCGTTAAATCCAAGTAAACTCAACGAAACCAGTCGGGTTAAGCGAGTTTTGCATATTTGTGTGTTTGAGTATCTTTACTGCATATATAGCAACGGCGACAGAACGTAAACTTATTTATCTGTCACTTCAACCCAGAACCTTCATGGAAACTCTGTTTACATAAGCTGCTTATATTTCTTCCACAACTTAAATAAATCAAATAAATTGCTTAAATCTGCATTTACGGAATCCATTCTACACTTGTCACTTTACGTATTCATTTAGGGCCTTGCGTCAAAATGACGCAAGTTAGATCAAATTCGTGCAGTTTTCTTACGGTACGGTTCGTCATGTTACGTTCAGGCTAAACTCGTTGGATAGCTTAAAGCCTGAACTATAATAGACTGAACTATCCCCATAAGGCAGCGTTATAATACGTTTAACGAAAACTTAACGAAAACTGTCTACACTTGTCACTTTACGTATTAATTTAGGGCCATGCGTCAAAATGACGCAAGTTAGATCAAATTCGTGCAGTTTTCTTACGGCACGGTTCGTCATGTTACGTTCAGGCTAAACTCGTTGGATAGCTTAAAGCCTGAACTATAATAGACTGAACTATCCCATAAGACAGCGTTTTATTACGTTTAACGAAAACTTAACGAAAACTGATGTACTTTTATTATGGTTCATTTTCGTATTAGACCCCTTGAAACGCAAGGATTGATGTACGTTCTTTAACTTTAATTATAGTTACAGGGTAGGTCTTGAACTTAAACGCTGTGGACTTTATATGACATCTACTTTTACATATCGTGGTTTAACTATACGTGCGAACTATTTTAAACCAAGTAAGTTAAATGTACGCACTGTGAACTTAATTCTTGTCTAAAATCAGCATTTAACGGCCATTTGTTATTTTTGACACTTGATTTTGACATATGGTAGGTATATAAAGTCGGAAGCTCCGCCCAGGGAACCGAGAACGTGGACACAATTAGCACTGAAAATGCATCGTTTTGTAACAGCACTCGTGAAAGCCCTCTAGTAAGAAAGTCAGTGCGCTTGAATGGACTGTAGATCCAGCTTGTCAAGGTGAGGATAGGTTAGTGCGACTGGAGCCCCAATTACAGCTTTGGCACGGCGCTTTGATGCAACGACATCGTACCTAAAGTTCGGTGGTTGTTTGGTTGGTTGTGGGCGGCGGATGTTTAAAGCCATCCTGTGGAGTTAAGGAAGTTTATCAGTGCCCCGCCCCTAGTCTAGAAATCTCGTTTAATTGCTCCAGAATGTAGCTGATTAATGTGCCCTGTACGGCTTTGGCTAGAGCGAGCCATTTACACAGAAAGTGAACAAGTGTTTCTCTAACGTTCGTCTGCTGTGGCAACAAATGTTGTTCCGGGTACCTAGCTTGGAAGAGGATCATGCCTGCCAATGCCCCATGATGATGGCCGTGATTCTGGCAATATCTTGTCGGGGTCTGTTTAAGGAATGGATTGTTCTTCCTTTATTGTAAGTGAGCCGAGTCGTCCGAGATAGTGCAGGTCTCCAGTGCTCTCCAACTTTGGCTGGGTAGCAGGTGGTAATAGAAAGTTGCGTTTTTAACTCCGCTATTGGGCTGCCGACCATCTCCGCGAAGAGACACTATCTACTTGACTAGGTAGTCGGCTCTCTCGTTCCCCCTATGTTCCTATGTCCGAAAACCGTGACGAGGGTCACTTTATGCCTATCTAACTAAACTCTTCATTGCTCCACTACTTGGTACATATCATTTCTCAATCCAGAGCTTTTATAGAGCCTTGGCTATCAATGAAAATTCCAATGATACATACTGGTGTAGGTTCGAAATTTATTGTCAGAGGGTCGTCAGCACTTCGGCTTGAAAGATACTAGCGTGCACCGGAACGTCCCAGTACAGAACGATCTCTAGATAAACCCTTGCCTCGACGTCCTCTGAGCCTTGGAGGCGTTGGTGAATTTCCGTGTATCGAACAGTCTCAGGACGTCTCCGTTTCTACACTCTCGTCTAAAGGGTATTTCCACGGAGGAGTCCTTCGTGAGGGTCAATCTAGGAGGAAATCAGCCGGTTGTGGCAAGCATACCCTCGGGTAGCAAGTTCAAGATGTTGCTAAAGATGATGTTTTCAGGCACCGGTTAACATTAAGAACGTTCGTCGGGCATGTTCCCATAACCCCTGTTGACCCGATTGTTGCCGTCTTCTGGACCCTTCCCAACTTAATGGTATCATAGGTCCTGCTCAGCGCTCGCAACCATATCATAAGCCGTACATAAGAATTGCAAGTACCAGAGTTATGATTGACACGATTCTGGGAATGTCCTTCAGCGGTATCATCTGAAGGTCGCGTGAGCTCTGCTTGTTGTAGTCAGGTCAAGCCTTTCTAGTCTTGGCGCGCTCTGCACCTGGAGCTTGGTATTAGAAAGAAGTGCAAGGTGATATCTCCCTTCATTACACGGCGCCCTCTCTAAATTCTCCACTGGCTTCAGTCTGCCCAGCTCATCTACCTTTGCATTGGTAGAGAAAACAGTGTACTGCTGTGTCCATACGTATTCTCCAGTAACTCTCTTCTCGTAGATTCACGGCCGTACTCCGTAAATGCTGCCACCGCCTGATATAGATCAAGTGGCAACAGATCAGGAATTACATTCATTGCCACCGTCGGGTTGTACACAGAGCCGTCGTAACTCTGTGACATGCACCTGTTTGACTCTCACTTGGCCCAGTCTGAATTTGTTATATTCTTTTGCAAGACCGTACCACCACACCGCACCGGTCTAATCACGACTATGTAGAGCCAGCACACCATGCTTCAAGCTCAGTTTCTTGTCCAAGGTCTGCTTAATGGCATAGAAAGCTTTACTATACTGGCCTTTCTGCGATGTCGGACCTCCAATTCAACTTTGGGTCCAGAATAAGGCTCAAGGTTTACTTAGCTAATCGGGATAGGCTCAGTACACGTCCATTAATTGTATAGGTAGAAAAGCAACCCTTGGATGTGGGGAGAAACTTTCCGGATACTAGGATCGCCATGTCGACTGCATAGCCGACTGCCCACTGTTCCGTTGTGGATGCTGGACCTCTGGATAGCCTCGATGTTGACGTTGTTGAGAGCTGCTTCTATGTCCAGGAAGGTTGCAAAGGTAAACTGTTTGTATTCTAGAGAGTATTCTACGGTACGCACTACTTCATGCAGCGCGCTGTCAACCGATTTTCCCTTGAAATATACATGTTGGAAGGGTTGGCAGAAGTAAATTAGCATTTGTCATTATTCGGGCGTCATTGCGTTTCGAGCAATCTCGTACGCTTAATATTATTATACATTATCGATCTAGTTCAACACCCTTTCTCCTAGTAACCCTAAACCTCTTCTATCTTTCGAATTAAGCTTGCGGATGCGGCCAAAAAGTCAGCTAAATGCGCAGTCACTTGATGTTGAATGCCGAAAATGCACGGCACAGTCACTGTCAAATTAAACCAAACGCGTGCAATTTGTTTACAGTGGTTTTTGCTCATTGGATGACTAAATGCACGAAATGCACCTTTAGCTGACTGTTTGACCGCACCCTACTACTAGACTACTAGACACTACACCATGGCGTGACCAACGACCTGACGGACTGGTAGTACAAAGTGTGATTCTTTAGCTTAGAACTGTCACATAAAAATAATTTTCGTCATGTTTTATGGTTGATTTTTTTTAACCAAACATGAGTACTTGAAGTGTCATATTATGTGACATTTGTATTATTTTCTTGAAGAACGACAGAAGAGTACAGAAAATACGCCAGATATCAATAGAATAGATCACTGATAACAAAATCCCGATAATAATTTTATTGCTTTTAAATAAAATTCCCGTGTCTTCATTTACATCGTAACCAGAATCCAGATGTTCCCAATAATTTGTAAATGTTTTTTTTCAAAAATATTTCATGCGTACTACAAACCAGAAGTTAAAACTTTTTTTTATATTTATTTGTCGAAGATATGAGTGTAATTTATCATCCAGAGTGGGACTCCGCAAAAAACGCCTTCACCACGATCGCACTGTGATAAAAAAAAGAACAACCGACCAAAATCACAAAAAGACCAAATTGAGTAAATATGTACGTGTTTTATCATTAGAGCTGTGCTGTGTGTCCGCCTGCCGCCTTCCCGCTGGTTCCATTCCCTTTCCTGGTTTCAGTTTTACAGTTTGGTTACTTGAGAAAAACATGGACCCATCTCGGTAGCGCGGTAGCACTTTCCGTCCGCCACGGAAGAAGAAACTAACCCAAACGAGGCTACAGAATGATGTATATGAATATGAATGTACACAGAACATGCACGACGCCTCCCCGCGCGCGCCCGCTGTCCGCTTGTGGTGCGCTGTGTGTTCCGTTCGGCACAGAGAGAAGCTCCAAGTTCCATGATGCCCACCAAGTCTCCCCCGCCGTAGTGTATCCAAACCCTGGAATATGGATGTCGCGTCTGAAACGAAAGTGGCTCAATATGTGCCCAGAGAAGGCGCGTGCGGCCGCCCCGCTTTGCGTATTACGGTAGCTTCTGACTCCGATATATTTCAGATCTGGTGGAGTTTTTGTTGTTGTTGCTGCTGCTTTTTAAGGCCTTCATCGGAGTTGTTGTTGTTCTTCTTCTTCTTCTTCTCATTCTCCTTTTGGCTTTTATTATCGACTTAAAGTTTTCTTAGGCCGTTTACTGTTGTTGCTGGGATCATGATTCTGGTTTTAAGCTCTAGAAATCTGCTCGCATCGTCCGTCGTCGCATTACTTTACTTAGTTACATATACACGCACCGGATCCAGCCGCAGCCGCCGCAGCAGCATCCAGCAACAGCAGCAGCACTAAGGTAGTAAACTTCATCTTCAGGTTTGTGGATGGATTAAGGAAAAATTTATGTGAAAGTAATTACAGTAAGATTTAACGGTTGCCTGCTAGTATGTAAGTATGAACTGCAACTTACGATAATTAGAGGAGATATTGTACGGTTACCTGCCCGCGCCGACGCCCGTTGCTTAAGTATACAATTTGGCTGTTGATGGAGATAGTTTCGGAGTTTTCGTCTTGGATCCCCTAGATACAAAATTAGATTTTGGTGTGGGTTTTGTATGTCTTATTCATTGTAATTAAATGCCCGGTTTCTGATTTAGAATTTAAATTTTATGCTAATTATGTTTTTCTTTTGGTCGGAAGAGTTTAAATAGAATTAAAATACACAAACATTGAGGAATGTATGAATGGAATGACTTTAGCAATATCACAAAATTGTAAATAATTAACAAAAAAACTTTTTTTTACAAAAAAACATTAAAATATTGGAAATTGTAATAATTTCTGTCAAACACACAAATGTTATTTTCCTTCTTTCTTCTTCTTTCTAACAATCGAAAAAATGCAGCAAAATTATATCGCAAAAAAATATTACAGACATGGTAACACTATAAACAGAGCAAAGTGACAGTTTTAGCGCTTGTGAAATTCTTTATTGTTTCATTTGTTGGAATTATGTTTTGTTTTATTAAAAATTGATTTTTAAGATAAAATCGTTTTAGTTTTTGTGTTTTTCTTTGCAATGTGAATTTGTTATGTCGCATCAGTGCAGAATATTGTGCTATGAGCAGTAGATGATCATCGAATTACCTGTACTCTTACAATGTAAGAATTCTTATAAGAAAACGTTTGTATTTCAAGGAAAAAAGGTTATGGGAAGTTGACTTTACAATTATTGGAAACCTAAAGTACTTTTTAGAAGTGTAATCAGTGGAAAACCCGACAAAACATTTAAATGCAGGAAAAGGTAAGTTACCAAATGTTTATTTGATTCATGGTTCAGTCAAGTGCGGTGATCAGTTTATCTTTTAGTGTTGAGTGGTAGAAAGTGACTGTTTTGTATAAATACTACATGTTAAGTGTTTTGTTTGAATATAAAATGTTATAGTGAATTATAATTAATAGTACTAATTTGGAACAGAGTTGAAACACTCAATTTTTGTGAAAATGGGACTCGTAAAGGGCATTTGTGGCTTTCTTAAAAACATGTAAAATTTCTAACCGTGAGCAGCCATTTTGGCATTTTGTATAGTGAGAGGAGTTATCGTAAATCAGGGCCGTGCGGACGCACAGAAGGCCAAATCGAAAAAAACCCGGACAAAAATCCAAAAAATGAAATTGTCTGATGGGGATTTTTGTACTTAGAATTGACTAAAGCAGTCCCTAGTGAATTCAAATTCACTCATAATAGGATCGCAACTCGACTACAGCCGCGTATATGTCAGTTGAAACATAGCGTTCGTGAGAGCGGTCAGTTGTACGTTTAAAACAGTTAAGCAAACATGTGATTGACGAAAATCTTTGAGGATACAATCAATTCCACTGAAATAAAATGGAATCAACTGCTACAAGTAAGTAAAATATTATAACCATTTATTGAATTATATTGTCTTAAGCAAAAAATTTGATGAAGGAAAGTAGTGCATGTGATTTTCAAACTAAAAAAAAATGGGCTTTCGAAGTAAAACAGTAAGATGTTCCACATTGTTCCTTCAAACCTATTACACGTTGTAGATTAACGTATTGCAAATAAAATATCCAATTTTCGGCTGCCCATATTTGCCAGCCTAATTTTAATCGAACTTTTCGTGGTAATGTATGCGTCACTGTGGTATACTAGACTGCACAAAAGACCTTTAAATACAAACATCTGCCTCTTTCTCTTTGTTTTTCTTTCCCTCTCTTTCCACTTCGTGTTTCTCTCTGTTTTCTTCTATCATACTTCACTCTCTCTTAAAATTGTCTTTTAGATTTCGATGAGCCAAATAGAAATGGATTAACTAGAAAATAAATATCTGAAGAACTAAAAAATAATTTGAATGCACCCGCTGCAGAAATATATCATAATATCGAGAAAGTCATGTTAGGAAAAATTCATCGCATAAGATTCACTCTAACAGATAAATATATAGGAATCTAAAGGGCATTGCTCACTAAGTACAGAAAGAAGATTTTATGAGACCAATGATGAGCTGATGTTAACTGTTTTTTGTTTTCAAATAATTAACATTCATTCAATTTCACATTCTTACCAAGCTAAAAACCGCCATATACCAGTCTTGGGCAGAATCTACATACATTTTAAAAACCTTGTCCGCCATATTGGATCCGCCATCTTGAATTTTGCGATTCTGAGTTCACATTCGTAATCAGGACCCCAAAAATTCTCATATACCAATCTTGGACAGAATCTACATACATTTTAATGACCTTGTCCGCCATATTGGATCCGCCATCTTGAAATTTGCAATTCTGAGTTCAGAGTCGTAAGCAGCGAACCCGACAACCTCCGAGTCATCAATTTGAAGACAATTGAAGAGGATTATTTACCTTTTTGGAATTTTGTCCGGGTTTATTCGATATGGCCCCACGGGGGACGGGTGGATTGGAAGTTTAAACACCACCGACCCCTGGGAATCCTTTACACAAAAACTATGAATTATCAGAATGAAATGAAATTAATCTAATAAGCGTGCATTCTCCAGAGAAAATGCTATCCAATGAACTTTTCCTTTCAAAATTTTTTTGCTTGGGGGTGATACACCCGAGATTGGTGGAGTAGAACAAGCTTCAATCCGCATTCGATACTTAGATGAAGTTGATGGCTATTCGTGAAGATTTTTTGTGCTTTCTTCCTTATTGGTGATTCAACTGAAACAGACAGCGACGGTTTTTCTAGATTTCTTGAAATCTTCCGGACTTGATTGCACCTATCTTTTTGGACAAGAATACGATGGCACAAAAGCGGTCCGCAGAAAGTTTCATGGAGCCCAACTGTTATCAGAAATATTTACCCACTCGCATTGTGCTGACCATAGCTTTAATTCAGCACTCAGCTATACATGCTATGTAACTGCAATTAAGAATAGCCTCGGAACTTTTGAAAGCATTCACACTTTTTTCATCTATCCGAGGCGGCGACTTGCTCTACAGAATATAATCGATGAAGTTGAAAGTCTGAAGGAAGATAGGGTGAAGAAATTGAAGAAATTTTGGGCAACCAGATGGGTGGAACATCACGAGTCTGTCAAAACTTATATGTATTTGCAACCCGTAGTAACTCGTGCCCTTGAATTGATTTCAACAACCTGGAAGGACTCAGAGACGTCGTCTAAATCTTTTCAATTGCTTTCGGCTATAAAGCGAGTTGTTTTGTTGGATAGATAATACGGAGAAAAATGAAAAAACTGCCAACGCTTATGCGCGGGTTTACTCCGCGAGTTTTGACGATGGAGCAGGAAATGGCTTTCTCGCTTATTGTCCTTTTAGGCCTAGGCACGAGAGACGACAGGAAATTTCTGTAAAGAGGGAATGTTATCTAACTGGAAGAAATGTAAAGGTAAAAGGGCATAGCGTTGCGTGGAATCGAACCACGGACATCGAAAGTGACAGTCGGACGTCATGACTTATTTAGGGCGGATGGGACCGTTGAACTTGTCAATAAGAATTTAGAAATATAATTCGGTGGCCGTTTTATACGAGCTTGGAGTATCTCGAAGCATATTGGGAACGCGGCGTTACACCTTGATGATCGTTCGGCTATCTGAGTTAAAAAAATCGTGTCGATGTACCGGAAATGCTTCTCTTTTATCGCTCACATACAAATGGTTAAAGAAATTACTTTTCAAAGGAGGATCACAATCGCTAGAGTTTAAGACCGTTTCTTGGTGTCTTAAGGCCCCATACACGGTCAAATTGGATGTACATCGAAGTGCGGATGTACAAACAAAACTATCGATTGTGAGCCGGTAGGCCGATCAAAACTAGTTGCGCGCATGGGTTTGATGAAAATCTGGATGTACATCCAATTTGACCGTATACGGGGGCCTCTATGCGAAGTAATGTGCAACCTAATGGCGAATCCTCGGATATGGCGCCTCCCACCTCTCACTCTCCTACTAGGTCCTTCAAGTGGTGACACTGTTAACTCTGAATGGATTCTGGGCAAACCGGAAAGAAGAAGAACGAATACAGTAGGTGAGAGGCAGGACACCCTTAAAAGCCTACCAAGCCAAGATGTAAAAATATCGTGCCAGGGGCTGTATGGCAGTGGGTGGTTTTTGCACTGTCGTTTAACGATCAGTACGATGAGTACCGGGCGCAACCATTTGTATAATGCCTTATATGGAGGCTCTTTCCTACCATACTTATGGACCTTTTATGGACCCACTACATTGTGTTCACCAATCCAGGACCGGCTTTTTGGGCCGATCGGACTGCGATGAAAACCACCAAACGCTGGAGGTCCGCGCCAACTCTTGTGTTTATGTTTTTTAAGTAAAACACAAGTTCTGTTGATGTATTTCAAAGGCGAGTACGTCGACGAATCGTACGTCTTTTAATGTTGCCTGAGTTTGTGAACAAATTTGGACGAACAGATTCCAGGACTTTCTGCATTATCTGTGATCATTCGACAACGTTTAAATTTTGCAAGCCAATACTTAAGGCTTCAATGCGGCAAAACTGTCGTTAGCTTCGATGAACAAAAAGAAGAAATTGGTTTCGAACAACCCAAACATAAATTATTTTCCCCCACATGTCAAATAGCACAAAACTGAACAAAACTCTAATATTTCTGTTTTTAAATTAATTAATCTCAATTCACTTTCTGTGCAAAAAACGCATGTCTGCAACTAGATAATTCCAGATAAGAGCGTCTATCAAAGATATCAGAATATTTAATCGCTTATTACCCCTAAACGACATTCTGCTGACCGAGCGATCACCCATTTAATTTCGCATTAATGCAATTAACCCCAAACTACAGCAGTCTCAATAATTTGGTTTAATTAAGAAAATTAACAAAACCAATGAGCAAGCCCCAACCACCGTACGTCGAATCGGCAGGGATCGTCGCGCGGCTAACAGCAAAATAGAGCGTGCGAAACTGAGGAGATGAGAAGACACTTCTTGTTGCTACCGTATTAAACGCAAAGTTTCATAGAATCTAAATTGAGGTCGGATCCTCAGAAAACGTTCGGGAAAGAACGTCTTCTCATCAAAGGGTGTCTTCTTATAATTTGTTCACCGAGTGTTGTGCGTGTGCGCATCTACCAGAAGAGCAGCGCGGAAGGGGGACGGGCTCCAACTGGTGCGACTTTGTGGTTTTGTGCCACACTGAACTAAAGAACAATTGGGGGAAAAACACACGAAAGATTTCGCGCTATGCTGCACTTGAGGCTTGACCTCTCCGCCTCTCTATAAATAGCCAATTGCTCAATTGTGATAGAATTTCGGAGAAGTTTATTGCTCAAAAAGTGTTTTAATCAGGCGCGCTCAAATGACCTTGTCAAAACGGTGGATTCCTGGAAAATAACTTAAATATTTCCGTGCTATTTCTGTCGCTACGCAAGGAATTCGCCGCTTGTTTTGCTTCCTCCGGAATATTTTAATTAAGAGCAGAAAAATACCCACAAATTATGCATGGAGCGGGAATCATGCCCAAGAATGTTATTGAAATTCCGCAGCTTTGTTGATGATCATGAAAAGTTTTGATCGAGAAGAAAAAAAAAACATTCATACATATACGTCATTATAATTCGTCTTCAGCTCACCTGAACGTCGTGGTCGTCGTCGGTCTCGCATCTGAACCAGGCTGCGACCGCTTCGGAGTTCCGATTTTATGCGTCATTGACCCTCGTTGAACGCGTTGGTACTGGTTATATCACCTATAAATTTCTTATCCGATCCTTAACCTTTCCCTGTGCTTCACTTTAGTTTCCACAGAGTCTGGCCTGCCTCTTTCAATTATTTTAACGCAATGGAGGATGAAGTGGAACCAAACAAAAACCCCAAAAGAAAAATAAATAAACGGGAGGCAGAAAAAGAAAATCACAACCATTTTATCCAACAGAACAGAAACAGAAAAAAGAAACTAAACCGTAAAACGTCACGCACACACAAAAAACACCGCTACAAATGTAGGCAGTGCAGGCTCCAAATGGCGGACAGGAAGGCGCGCATATGCGGATGGGCTAAATAATCCTATATATCGATGAGACGCGACGACGTGAAGTTTTTCTGAGAGAGTGTGGTTAAAAAAAAAGTATACGGTTGCGGCTGCGCTAATGCGCAATGCATTATTTGCATTGCTGGAACGTGTATGCGTGTGTGTGTGTGTGTATGTGTGTGTGCGTTACCGTGTTATGTTTCTGTTTGTTCGGTTGTGCAGTTCACGTTTGACTGACAATGTCCTTCACAAGGTCAGAACTGTAACGCACCTTTTCCATATCTCTTCGCATCTCGGAAAGGTTTATGGAGAACCAAGAGAGATCTTTGGGTTTTACGTTCAGATAAGGGACACGAAGGTATGCACGCGCAACTCATGGGTTATGAACTTCGCTTACATTTTTATGTCAGTCATAAATTATGTGCGTCGTCCCTTCGGCGAATGGATTATGATGTTCGTTTAGTTACCGCAAAAGAAGGGCTTTTTTTCAAGTGAAACTTTTTTTTTGGCGGCATTGAAGTAATTTTTGAGGTTAAGAATTAGATTTTATGTCCAAAACTATTGCAGATATGTATGCATGTGGTGCAGCATACCAAATTAGAGGTCAATTAAGGTAGGGGATTGAGAGAATGTACATTGGTACTTAAGTATGTAATTTTACATTTTGTTTCATTATTTCGCAAATAGATGAATCTTAGCTGAAACTTCTCAGTGAATTTATTTGAAACGTGTCAATGTCAAATATTGTCAAATTTTTGCAACAGCTTGTGAACTAATATCCTTATTCATAGAAGTCTATTTATTTTAGGTGAACGATCAGATTGACGAAAGGAAAAAAAGGACATTATTAAGAGTGTAACGCAGTTCGTCACCAGATTGTCAAAGGAAGAGCTGCCAAAAGACCTTCCTGGAAAAGAGCTGGCACCAACGCCACCAGCAACCAAGAGAATTGTGAAGGACTGGCCTAACAGGAACATTCAACTTATGATTTGTTGCGACTCCAACGCGCATCACCTCCCATGGGGAAGCACCAATACTAATTCTAGCAGAGAGTATTCTCTTGACTTCATATCATCTTACAATTTATAGTTTATGAACAGGGGCACGAACCTACCTTTCTTAATGCCACTAGCCAAGAGGTGATGATTGAATGGCCTCTTTCCAGCGCATTCGTCAGTTCCAGAATACTGAACTAGCACGTCGCAGGCGAGCCAACCAAGTCTGACCACAGACATATAAGGTTTGATTTGGGAACTTCTCCAACGTCTTCGGAAACATTTAGGGCTCCTCGACAGGCTAACTGGGAGGCTTATCGCACAGCCCTCAGATGAGAAGCCAGCCACACAAGTAATAACCCTATCATTGAGGCCGACCTTGACCTTGTCTCTGCTAATCTGCAGACAGGGGACAGTTTTTGGAAGCAAGCGATCGTGACAGTTTTGGCAGAAACCGCAAAGCAGCAACCAAAGAGTTGTGTGGTGTATCAGCAAGGAGGAAAGAAGTTAAAAAACTATTCAAGAGGACTAAGGTCTCGAGTAAATGGGACCTCTACGGGAAACACCTCACGGATTACAATAAAGAATTGAGAAGATCCAAACGAAGGTCACTGAAAGCATTCTCCGAAGAAATAGATCAGAATCCAGCCTCTATGAGGTTTCACAAAGTTTTGTCTAAGGACCACTCAAAAGACATTGGCTCTCTTAAGACTCTCGAGGGATCCTTTATGGAGAATGCCACGGATGCCATGGAACTACTAAAAAACACTCATTTGCCAAGTACTCCAGGAACTGACCCAGAAAAGGGTAGTGGGAGGTAGTTTCTGCCCACCGATCTTGCATTAGGCCTGGTAAGATCGAATGGCTCCTTCAAAACTGCCTGGAAAGACCAAATCTTCTCTATTCAAAGGAGCTTAAAAGAGATCCTACCAATTCTGCTGCCAGTATTCCGTGGCAGATTTGCGTTGGCCCTCTCTCCGAGGTGGTAGAGATAAGTTAGGGTGCTCGTTATTCTTAAAACGAGAGAAAATCATAGAAAAGAAGCAAAATCTTATCGATCCGATTGCGATAGGGTGACTTCATATACCAAATCGCCAAACATGCATCTCACTGCTCGGGATTTCTTTAGAGGTGCAAGCTCCTCCTGCGATTAAAAAAACACCTTGGCATGTTCAGTGCCGGCGGATCATGTTAAACCCGGGTGGGTAGTCAGACAAACACCCCCCCCCTCTTGGCGTGAGTCCGAAGATGAGCTGATGGGGTACAGAACAACAAGAGGAGTTCCGCAGGAATCCGTCCGGGACACTTTCCTGTATATCACAATGTATAATGATGTGTTGAGGCTACGCATCCCAAAGAGGAATTGCGATTGGGTTCGCGGATATGAGGTAGTGGTCGTAGGATGGTATCGAATTGTGCAAGAACGAAGTGATCTAGGAAACTAAAAAGTGCCCTGAAAGCGGTGATCTCACGATTTCTGGGCACAAAACTGAGGTTCTGATCAGCACAATGAGAAAACCAGGGTCCGTAAGGATCAAAGTATGGGAACAGATCATTCATTCACAGCCCGCCCTAAGGTACTTGGGAATTATGTTCGATCGGAGGCACCCTCCGTGCGTGCTGCATACAGAACCATGCCCAACGTTGTGGCGTGCTTGATAGCTAGGATGATCCCCACAGACATATTGGAGGGAGAAGGCATGGATCTCTATGATCCAGAATATGTTAGAGGGGAGCCAAATCCAGTGCGGCGGCAGATAACGAACTGCGGGTCGGTAACGAAGTGACAAGGGAAGTGGGACGAATCTGTTAAAGATCGGTGGACCCTCAGACTTATCCCAAACATGGAGATATGGGTTACGAGGGAGCGTGGGGAAGTAAGTTACAACCTTACGCAGTTCGTGAATGGCCATGGAGGATATAGGAAATACCTCCATAGATTCGAGAAGGATAACTCACCGCTATGACCGGCATGCCCAGGTATCCAGGATAATGCAGGGCAACTCCTTTGTTGTGTGAGATTCGGCGAAAATAGGGAGGAGTTAGAGTCAAGAGTCCGAATCGCCACAAACACCGAAAAACATCCTAGGGCTCATACTGAGGAACGAGGTTGGGCGGGGGAAAGTGGTAGCGACCCTGAAAGCCATACACAGGAAATTGAGCCTGGAAGAAGCCGAAGAAAAGAAGAAGACAGAAAGGCAAAGAAACGTCAGGAGTATTAGGAGCTGGAAAAATGTTGCTCCAACGACGCCGCGCTCGACTAAGTCCGGTTTTACACGACCGGACACCGAACAGACAAAACAAACGAACAAACTGGAGTGTATAGGGAAGAGGGTGAGAGAGGACGATGGAAAACCGGCCCCTCTCTCACCCTCTTTCCCATAAACCCCGTTCGGTGTCCGGTCGTGTAAAACCCACATTCATCCGTGACGAAGCTATTTGCTCCATCCTCGACCCTCTGAGCCCCCGAAGGAATGTAGGAGCTCTGATAAAACTTTATAACTACTTTCGTAACGATTGCTTCACCGAAATAAACGCTCTCCTGCCTCCACGGCAATCTTATACCCTTAGCACTAGATTACCCACTTTGCTTATTTCCTTTACCAACAGCTCTCCTTTTTGCGTACGATACAAACACGCCCCGCCCATTATCACCTTACGTTGGTGACAACCTGATTTAGCTTAGAGTTCCGGGGTGTTTCTTTTTTCTACCCTCTGTTTTCTGCGCTTAAAATTTTTGTATAGGATCCGATTTTCATCGGTGGACGCAGTTCGGTTCATTCCTGAGATGTGTCAGCAAGGAAGTGCACACCTTCAAGGCACAGTTACATAGCAGCGTTGCGTAGCTTAGGTGAGCATGACTTTTCGCAACCTAGTCACATAACAGCTTAGCGTTGCGTTATTTGACAGATAAAGTTCCGTCAAGTGCTGTAAAGTTTCAACACAATTGGCAGAGTTCGCTTTATAAAAAAAGTGGAACTTTTTTAAATTGCCAACTGAGGTTATGTCTCGCGTAAAAGTTGAACTTTGATCAACTCAAAATTACTACAGAGTGGAATCTCAAAATCGCTGTTTCCATGCGCAGTGAGAGTGTCTAGTCCCACAAGCGAGTAACGTCACTCTATTTGTCTAAAAAAAACCTTATAAGCGGATCATTTATATCCTCAATCACAATTCCACAAAGCGCGATTCTTCCTTTTATGGCGCGATCTCTACCTGTTTTTTTAACAAGTTGATGCTGGCAGTTTACCCCTCCCCCATCGACCGTCAGTACATTCATTTGGAAAAACCGCATTATTTATGGACTCACCCTATCCCCCAACTAAGATTTCTACTGCACAACGACGGATTCCTAGTATAAAGGGTAGGGTAATTCTCGTGGTTATGGTGATGGTACACGAGGCAATGCATTGATCAATTCGAACTGTCAAATGTCAATTTATAGGCCAAGGGAGGGTACTCAATAGCGGTAACTTCACTACAATCTTCTCCCTTAGCTTAACAACTGACAATTGACAGTTCGATTGGACCATCACCCTTAGATCTGACAGATTAAAAAATTGACGTTTAACTGATCAGAAATATCAAAAATGCCTTGGACTACTGCAAGAGTCAAGTGATGTTCAGTTTTAGTAATAACAATAATAAACTAAAATCAGATCTGGCAGATATTTTTTCCTGATAAAAAACATCACAAAACTCCAATGTAAACACGAAACCATTATTAAAAAACGCTCATCAATTTGTTAACATTTCTAGCAGTAAATTCAGCGCCATTTTTAATTACAACGAAAAGTCCCAACAAGAATTCACTTAACGAATTAATTTAAATTCTTGGAAGAAAATACTTTCAACAAATTAATTAAAAACGCAGCTGAATACGTTTACACAGACGTGAAATAAAGGTACACGCTCCGAGTTCTTGGCGGAAGATGTGCAGTGCCAAAAGGGCGGAAGTTTAATGCGGTTGCATGTTCCCGTGTTGCCTGCGTGCTTGTCCCAAACAAATCCGTGTGCGTTGTTGTACTGCTGCCAACAGGAGCCCTTAGCTCGGTGGATATGACAAAAGCACGGATGCGGGTTCTTATCCCTTAAAAAAAAATTCTAAAAATAAAAAAAATTTATATATCCAAACAAACATAACCAAAATGGAGAAGGAAGTCGCTCTGGAAAAAAGTCACGGAACGGAAGAGGGCGGTTTTTTGTTTGCTTTGCGGATATGGCGGTTTGCTGCTGATCGTGGGAAAATTTTTGTGTGATTTATTTTTTTCTTACTAAAGTTTTTTATTTTTCATTCCGCCTGTGTAAATAATCAACGAAGCACCAATTGAGTGTTTTGTATAAAGTGGAATCGGTAGCAATTGCAAATTTTGATTTCCGGGAAATGGCGACGAGCAAATTGAATTAAAGCCAGGCTCCACACAGGTGAGTTTTATTAAGTTCCGTTCGTTTTGTGCGGTGACAGCACATTTCAATGCCGATTGAACTTTGGCACTTTTTTTTCCTGTTCATCCTCTTTCAAGTGTGCAATTATACACAAATATTTGTGAAAAGTGCTTAATTTCCCTTTTTTAAGTCCACCCAAGAAAAAGTAGCCCACAGCTCTAATAGCGCGGCAACGATCGCCGCGCCGCCGGCACTTATGTACGTGGATGTGCAGAAACAAGAAGAAGAAGACGGTCTAGAAAATTGTTCTGAGTGGTATTACGCGAGTGTTTTCCTCACATTTTAAATTGACAAAACAGGATGTGCCCAATCGAAAATTGTCAGGAAGTCTGCTTACAAGCGGACGGTTAAAGACCAACAGCAACAGCAGCAGCACCAGCACCAGAGCAACAACGACAGCTCCAAGTGGTCATCTGTCCCGTTGGTCACCCCGTTCGTCTTAGAAATCGCTGATTTGATGGCAGTTAGTACACAGCTGATATGATACCATGTGCTCCGGCAATTTAGTGGATACGCGGCGGCGGCTCTGCGCTGGGCTGCTGTATGCCATGGGTTGTTTCTTAGTTAAGGTAAATTATTTTGTTGCAATTGTTTTGGTTAAATCGGATTGTAATAATTTTTTTTTTAAATTGTTGCTTATCGAAGCCTGAATTTATTTGGGAAAGTCAAAGTAGTGGGGAACTGTGGAGGTTATTTTAGAACAAAGTTACGGTGATGATACACGAGTCAATTCATTGATCAATTCGAACTATCTTTTGTCGGCCAAGGTTGAGGATCGGATTAAAGTTTAAAATAAAGTGACGGACAGCATCTGTATGACATTTAGGGCATTATGATTAACATATGTTTTTTGACAGTTACAACTTTAACAGTTTCAGAAAAAATTATACCTGTGACACATACACCATCATAATGAAAGTAACCTTCATTATCGTGGCAAATACCCACCATAATGAAAGTCCAAAATGAAAGTATTTTGCCTTCATTTGGACTGTAATTTCGGTTAAGTGACATCTGTTGGAAAATTGGAAACTACATTTTAAAATAAAATAAGTTAATTTCACATTAGTTAAGCAACAATTTGCAAGGATATTTTCTTTACTACTTTAAAAAATATTTTTTTAAATATTTCAAATTAAAACAGCTTAAAATTAAAGCAAAAAACACGCAGGTTTATATCCTCACTTGATACGCCAGATGCAAATGAAAGTAAAGTGTAATGTGTCACCCCATCATTTCCTTGACCATCATAATGAAAGTTACCATAATAATGAAAGTATAGTGTGTCACAGGTATAATACGGAGTGCATGGCACGCCATCTAAGAAAAAATGAAAAAAACTAAGAGAACCGCTGTAACTCGCTAATCATCAAAAAATTTGTTATTTACCCCGTTTATGATTAGGTTGAAAATTTGAGTCGAGGTTGAGTTGAAATTTCGACCACCGTATATGATGGGGAGTTGGGTTAGGGTTCAAAACATAACCTCTTTTTGTTAATTCTTTTTCTATATTTTAAAATATTTCCTATACAGTTTTCCATCAAAATGATGAAGGGAATTTTGTTCCTGGATTATTTCTATCATAGTTTTTGTTTCTTGATGCTCCCAAACATTTCTTTTAGCCATTGCCAAAATTAAATTTCCACTGTTATTACATATATCTATATATATAAAAATGAATGTCTGTTGGTTTGTAATGCGACACTAAAACTCAAAAACTAGACGGCCGATTGAGCTGAAACTTTCACAGAATGTGCGTTTTGACTAAATCCCGGTAAACCGCATGGCGCAAATACGCTCTGGTAGATGGCGCCCAAGGAAAATAGAAAAAAGGTAATTGCAGAGAAAATTTTTGGTACAAAAGAAAAAAAAGAAGCGAAACGCGCCCTCGCAAAACAAATAGTTCTTAAAGTTGCAAATAACGAATTTATGATCAGAACTTATAAATTCAAAATGGCCGCGCCAATATGGCCGACGAATTTGCCAATTGTGTTCCGATTCCAATGAAAATTGATATCTGGGGTTTTGTAAGCTAGCAAATAACGAATTTATGATCAGAACTTCTAAATTCAAAATGGCCGCGCCAATATGGCCGACGAATTTGCCAATTGTGTTCCGATTCCAATGAAAATCGATATCGGGTTTTTTAAGCTAGCAAATAACGAATTTATGATCAGAACTTATAAATTCAAAATGGCCGCGCCAATATGGCCAACGAATTTGCCTAATAGTTTCACATTTTGTTATTTGGAATCAAAAATACCAAAAAATTGCCTTTTCTGCAAACTCTCCTGCTGTTTATTAAAATTCATATCAACTGATTACTCCTATTGGCTTATGGGTGCAGCATAGGCACGCCGGGTCCCAGCTAGTAGTTAATATAAAAAAATAAACGCGCTACAAAAAGACCGAATACAAAACTAACGCCGAAGGCAGGCTTCACGGATGGTAAACAAACAAAACAAATGTCACTTCAACTCAATTTCACTCAACACGCGTTTATGAGAGCTGAGTTGGGTTGAGTGGACCCAGTTTCAACTCGATCCCCGTTTATGACTGGGATCTATCTGAGAATGGCGGAGATTCAATCTTCTCCTCGCTTAAGCTGCTACAACCGACAGCTACAATCAACTACCAGCCCCATTCTCCATAAATATGTCAATTTCTGTAGATGTACCCGGGTCGGTATGCAAAATGCAAGCAGTGGAGTACGCAGAAGAAAGGAAGATATGGTGATTTTGCTTCATACAAGCTTCTCCACGTTTTGGCAATAAAGACTTCCCTAACATCTCTCCCGCACGAGTTGCACGAGAATGAACGTTCACCAATGGCAGATCTCGGCATTAATATGGCAAAACTAAATTAAGCCTGAGGTCGCCTGGTATTCGAAGTCCTTCCTTGATAGTACATTCACGCAGTACCATTCATCCCTTCAGCAAGATTGTTTTTGGGATTCGATTTGGGACCTCGCCTTCAGACCTTCAGCCTGTGTCATGGCAAGAAAGGGCCCCTTACCTCTCCACCCAGCAGTGCAGGGCACCTCGACCAGGATGTGGCCTGAGCGCAATCTATTGGAACGGATTGGTGTTTTTTGGAGAGTGTGGAATGTAATTTGAAACTCAGAAAAGTCTCAAATGTTCCAGAAATGGAGGTCTCTCTAGAATTTGGTCGAAACATCTAGAAATTAGATAAGACAAGGACGCTTGGAGCTTGGATATATAAATACAGTCGCAGCCATATTGAGTCAGACAGTTTTGATTAGAAAAGTGATGAAAGTGGTCTAAGTGATCAAAGTGACCTAAAGCGAAAAGTTGTAATTAAGTTGTGAATTAAAAGGCGATATTTAGGAATTATTATTTATAGAGATAATAAATTGCAAGTGATAAATAGTAAACTTTAAGAATTGTGTTTGTAGTTGCGAAGGAGCAATTTAGAGTATACGCAAAAATTTCGAGATTTCTCCAATTTTGTGGGCAATGGTGGTCGAACATCTACAAAATATTATCATTTCCCAAAAAAACGATCATCGGTGCAAATGCAATAATTCAAACGTTTCGCTCATTAATGGAAAGTTATTGGAACGACTCTTTTGTCCGAAAAGTCTTCCTCATTCAATAATTCCCTTCTTATGATCACTCTGGCCGCGACCATTATTTCCGCTTTGTATCATGCAAGTATTTTAGCATTTCAATATTTATACTCGTAAAGTTGTAAAACATAGATTAATCGCGACTAGTATAGTATCTTGAGCCATTCTGTCTCTTTTTGGTCAATGGTTCTGAAACACCTCACGCCTTTGCAGGTTTTTTAGGCATGCGAAAGTTTCATTAAGTTTCATGCTTCGGGGAGACGTCGAATAGAAGTTTTTGCTTCAGAAGCATGCATCTTTGTGTATTTAGGTGCAAAAGAATGTACATATATCAAAGTCTTTACGCAAAATTTGCGAGGTGGTCATCGTAGAAAGTTCAGTTATGTGCGGAGTAAAACATAATTTATTTGGTTATTTTTTTGAAAATCATATAAGTGCGCCTGTCACACAGGTGGTATGCACGCTTCCGCTACAGTAATGAAAATCTAAAAATGCGCCCGCCAGAAGTATGTACGCCTCTGTTCCAGATATGAATGTATTCGTAGTCGATCATTCCAAACGCGACTTGGACTTGGTTGGAAAAACTCAACTCAACTTATCTAAACTCAACTTAACTTATCTAAACTCAACTTAACCCATAATTCTACTCTTACCTCAACTCTTAACCCAAGTGTTAGCTAAACTCTTAAAACAACTCTTAACTCAGCTTAACTGAACTACACTTACCTAAACTCAACCCTTAACTCACCACTAAACGCAACTCGTACCTGCTCTATTCAACTTAGCCCAACTCGACTATTATATACTCAACCCTAAACTTAACTCCTTACTTAATTCTTAACGCAACTCTTAAACCATCTCAAGTTAATTCAATTTAACTTAACTCACTACAAATATTACGACATGCCGTCAAGGTGTCATGCAATTTTCCGTCACGGCACTAGTCGGGTTTAGAACCCCCTCCCCCCCCCGGCGACCGAATATATGTTTCACATTAAAAATCAAAAGATGGCGCTAGTGTACAGTACAGTAAATCCGTAAACATGGCCTACGCGAAAAAGGAATATATTTCACGAAGTAACTCACCGAAACAGGTGTTAACACCAGTAGCATTAGGCAACTAGCAAATATTCGTACCATTCGGTGCTAATCTCCACTTTCTCTAAAAACATGGCGGTGGAATTCCCACTTGTGAATCATATTCCAGGGAAATTTTGTAAACTATTAAATTTATTTCTTTATCACATATATAAATATTTTTCAACATTCATTTATTGGGATTATTTAAATAATTCTTAAACAAATCAACAACATAAGAACATCTTCAACTCTAATACAAAATCAAACAAAAAAGACACAGTATTTTTTGTTTTTGTTGTTTTTCAAAAAAACACCTGTGTAACCTTCTCTCTCTCCACAATATGCATAAATGGGTACTGACTGGAAAAACCTTCGTTTATAAATGATGTTACCATTCTAGTCTCGAGATCAGCCCCGATCTTTATGAAAGCAACCAACCCAGCCGCGCGCGCACACTTATCATTCCAATTTAGAATGCAAATTTTTTGAAAAAACTCTAACTGACGATTTTTGCAAAAATATTTCTGTTCATTCATTCGATCTGTCGCTAACGCACCGTGATGCTGCTTCCATTCTCTAAATTCATTCAAGAATTCAATTAATGCACGAAATACAAAAATTCGTTTTTGTTGATGACTTCTAAGTGAATTTCTTATATTCAAAATTCAAAATTTTTTGAAAACGAGAAAAACAAAAACAAAATTCGAGAATTGAAACAAAAAAAAATTGTTTGCTGGTCGAATTTTGAAAATTTTACTAAAATTCCAAAAATGCTACGTGTTCAGAATTATGATCAGCGTGTGTGTATATAGCAGTATAACTAATGAAGTATCATTCATAAAAGTCAAAGCTGGCCCCAAAGATAACGGCGTCACCCGGGAGTGGGATCCCAACCGGAACTCAAAAAGTGGACACGGAAATTCCCAGCTCTTGAATGACCTGTTTATGGCCATGAACGATGGATTCTGCGACCATTCAAAAAACTCAAAATATTTTTAACACTTTCTTTTATAGATAAATGTCATTACTATTCTCCACAGCCGCGGCGTTCTCCGCAAGATTCTAGCGATTCTAGTTTTTTTTTTTTTTTTTTTGTTTTTTGCCTACGGCCATTTAATTTCGCGTGGATTTCTGAAACGCATTTTTCATTCATTTAAAAGAATTCTGGAGCATTCGAATGATTTTCGTCGGCTTCGAAAACTCGTTAAGTTGCAAATATTATTTTTTTTTTCGAAATTCGTAGAATAGCGAGAAGAAATCAATTTTTGTGCGATAAACAATTTCGGTTTTGGATAGATCATCCCCGACCGAGTTTTTGGTTTGTTTACCAAAAGTCAATTTATGGTGATAATCCCTTTTCGGGGGTTTTGGCGACATTCCTGAGATTAGTGCGCATTGTGCTACGCATTTTGTTATAAAAGTCGCCATTAATGTTTTTTCTTTGTGTTTAGTCATTTCGATGACAGTTGCACAATCCTCTCTTAATTGTTTACAGTTTACACGAAGCTTGGTTGACCCAAGCCACAAAATGTACGCCGCAAATAAAAATACCAGTTTTTTTAATTGTTTGATTTAATGTTCTAAGAACAAATTAGAGGAATTCCAACAATTTTATATATTTTTAATTACACAACTTCTTAAACGTAAAAATTCTAAAAGGAATATATTTCTGGGAAGATCAGATACAATAGCTTCTTGGGAAATTCGATAATGTAGGGGAGTTTCTTCCATGATCTTTCATATTTCGAGAAACCGAATTTATGTTATAATGGGTCTGGGAACAAGTTTGTGGCTTTTTGCCGATAGATGGCGCCAATTGCAAATAGGTCACAAACCACTGATGGCAGCGATACCATTAAACGCTGGTTTAAAAGTTGCCAGTTCGAGTGTATAAATATTAAAGTTATTGCAGTGATTAGTAAGCTGTTAGCGTTTTTTTTGTGGCAGTTCTTAACTTAGGGATCACCCTTTGCACTACCGCTGTAAACAAAATACGAAACCGCTGTAAAAGCGAGACGAAGCAGAACGGCTGTAAACAGAAGACGAAACCGGACAGATGTAATCAAACAGTGTAAGCGTTGATTCCTCTGCCTGATGACTGGACAGAACCACGAGAGAGTTGATCCAGTGGTACCGACCGACCGATAAACTGACAAGCCACGGAGAGTAGATCCAGTGTTACACCGAAAACCGACAGAACCCCGGAGAGTTGATCCGGCAGTAAACCGTCAGACCAAGAACAGACAAGCCACGGGAGTTGATCCGGTGGTGCACCGACGAAAATAGACAATAGACTACCACTCACCAAACGGAACGTGAACGTGACCCCAAGGGTAACCATGATTTCCTCTCATTTTCCTCCCCTCGGTAATTGTTCTTGATGGGTTATGAAGGGTCACGAGGGCATTGAAAGAGGTGGCGATGAGCTTTGCGTTTAAACTCTTGGAAGCTGTAGGAGCTCGGAAATACACACTGAGAAATATTGTTCCATAGTCGAGTAGAAATGAAGACTGTTGCAGGCAGACGTAATGAACCAATCGGGCTAATCTGGTATTGTGGGTATGAGATGGCCGTGGCGGCAGGAAAGCGGTTACTCAAGGCTGTAACATTCCTACGTTATCTCAAAAGGATGATGGTTGACCCGATGGCGTTGTCATCAATTAGTCTTAGGGCTCTTTTTTCCTTCGTTTGTAGCCACCTAGGCAATTTTCAAACCCCCGTCCTAAATAAAGGAGTTGTATTCGAGGTGTGGCCACAGAAGGGGAAAGTAGGATTTGTATATAACAGCCGATTGACGCCATCTAGTTTTAACTTGATAGAACTGAGTCAAAACTAGTAGCTTGAAGTTTAGCTAACAGAGCTGAGTTCCATACTCTATAAAAAGCAGCTAGGGCAACCAGTGTGAGTGTGACCAAATCGATGCAAAGTGAACTCCGATTAGGGTTTCGATACAAACTTAACCATGCACGTAAGCTTGAAAACCGGCCACCCGAGTTTGGGATCCGAAGTCATCCCAGTGATAAAGTACTTCGTCTTTTCATTTCTCCGACCTAAATAGCATTCCTTCTTTCTTGTCTCCCCTCTTTACAACAATTCTCTATACACTCTGGTGCCATCGTCTGTAAGTTATAAACAAGGAAGCCATTTCCTCTACTTCTGATTGCCGAAATCGCTCTGTCGTAGTACAAAATTGCAGCCAGTTAAGTTAAACCGAGTTTTGACCTCGGCATTCCATCGGCTATTGCTCCTAGTTCCGCCCTACATTCCCCGAATCAATAAAAGAAGACCTGGGCATGCCAAGCACAGCGGTGAGCCATCGTACTCGAAACGACGAAGGTATTCCGATATCCTCCATGTCCAATCAAGAACTGCGTGAGGTCGTTACTCACTTCCCCACGCTCCCTCCCGTAACCCATTTCTCCATATTTGGGATAAGTCTGTGGGTCCGCCGCCCTTAACAGGCTCGTCCCACTTCCCTTGCGTCATCTGACGCCACACTGTATTTGGCTCCACTCTCTGGATCATAGAGGCACGTGAGTATGTCTATGGCGATCATCCTTGCTACCATGCACGCCACATCGTTGGAAATTGTCCTGTATACGCAGAACACGCCGAGGGCGGTTAGTCTATATACGGGCCTCCATTTTCTGCTGTTAGTCGTCCTGTTCAACGTTCACCACCATCGCAATCAGGAGGTTTTTTTACGAGGTAGTGGTGAGAATATTACATCGATCTAGCAGCAGGGAATGTGTGTGACGGCCTGGCTAAGGCTCCCATGCCTACGACAGGAGGCACCGTTGGGGGTGCGCACCCTACTGTTAGTCACCCACCCTTTTTGCATGGCGTTCAAGTCAAGACCGGCAGGAGCCGCAAAGGCATTATTTCAACCTGGCGTCATCACCATGACTCTTAAAAAAGGGATCCCTCGAAGGTGCTCACCAGAGCCGGACCAGTATAGCCATCTATCTAAGTAGGTGGGGCGCCACTATGGCGTGGGAACTAGGTCACGGCAAGGTCATTGCCCTTGGGAACTAGGTCAAGGTTAATCACCTGTCATCAATCAATCACGGCCGCGCAAAGGCCAGAGCCCTGCCTAGTCCCCGCCGCAGACCCGCCGAGTCCCCCGCCCCAGCCCCGCCGAGCCCGCCGACCCCCGCTGAGCCAAGCCACCGGCCCTGACCGACTCGTCCAAGCGTCTCAAGGTCAACCACCTTGACCTACATCCCACGGCCGTGATTGATTGATTGATGACAGGTGATTAACCTTGACCTAGTTCCCAAGGGCAATGACCTTGCCGTGACCTAGTTCCCACGCCATAGTGGCGCCCCACCTAATTATCTACCTAGTTGCTATCTCTCCTTGCTTTTCTTTGTCCCTCTCTGTTTCTTTGGGCTGCTGTTGGATTGCCTTTAGCTTTCATTTAGTCCAAATTTTCCTCAGGTGTTAGCTGGACTTCAGTAACTGCTTCTCCGCAAACCTCGGGCATTCAAAGAGGACAAACTCCGTGTTCGCTTGATCGTCTGGACATTCCGGGCAGAACAGGTGAATCGTCCAACCTGAAGCGGTGAAGGTATGCCCTATAACCTCCATGCCCACTCAGCCATCAGGAAGCTACGGCTCGGTCTATGGCCCCAGGAAACATTCTTGGAAGTGCTGCACAAGTGGCGAACGCTTTATCCGTCATGTCCTCCAAGTGTGCTTTAAAATTTAAACTCCGGTCGGTCATCACTACCAAAAACTTTAGGGCGGGCTTCTAATGAATGATCTGTTCCCATACTCATCAGTTTTCAGTTTTGTGCTCAGCAAGCCTCAAACAACCGCTTTCAGGCCACACTTTAATCTCCCAAATCGCTACGTTCGCACACAATTCGATCTCACCGAGGCGTCGTCCTACGACCTCGGGGTAGTGGTAGGGTCATCCGCGAACCCGATCACAGTTGCTCCTTTTGGGAAACGTAGCCTCAACATATCATTATTTATTGTAATCCACTGGAGAGAGCTCAGGAAGAATCACTGCGGAACTCCGGATATTTTTCGGTATACATTTGGCCCATCTTCGGAATCATAATGAAATGTCTTACCGTCTCTGACTACCCAGGGGGGCCCAACATGACCCACCGGCACTGCCGAGCATAGTCAAAATTCGCAAAATTTTCTAGTTCTTCTGTACAGCGCAGAAAGACCTGTTTGGATGAATGCGTTAAAAGATCACTTCATATTTGTTAAAAATGATCTTCGACGTCCAATCGCCGCCGTAACCGTAGGCGATCCAAAGACAGCCCAACGCCTTAAAAACCTTTCGATTGCCGAGGTCTGCGAATGTCGTCCCTCACCTTATTTTTGCGGTAAGCATTATCCCTAAATATATAAAGTTATCTACAATTTCCCTTCTATAATCGTCAAGATTGATGATTAGTCCTTGTCGTTGTTGTTTCTGTGGCATGTCATTTTGCACAGTTCTATTAGTTTCTTTCGGAGACCCATTTCTCTCATGTTGCTCCACAGCTCCCTCTTAAGTCATAAGCATTTGTGCAGCCAAGATGTACATTGATGTGGGTATACCATCTGGGCCTGAAGCCTTATGAGTTTTGTTTTTCGCTATGGCATTTGCCATTCTTCTATTTTAGGCTCTGGCGCATCGTTTTCTGGGTCATCTGTAATTTGCTTGTCTATTTCTTCCTATATAGTACTTTAGAGACTTCTTCAAAGATAACAATATAGTCCTATTGTTATCTTTGAAGAAGTCTCTAAAGTTCTTCTCGCACACCTTAAGTATGTCATCGATACTACTCGCTATAGCAGCATCCTCCTTCCTTATCATGATGCAGGTGGGTTTATTTTCTACCATGTTTAATTCTTTGTAGAAACTCCTAGCATATTAATTGCACTGATTCTATTTCCCGTTTTTACTTCCTAAATATTATGTTCGTGTCCTTCCGGCTGCTACGTATTTTTCCTCTTGTCCTTCTTGTTAAGTACACTTGTCTTGCCTTGCTCTTGTCTTGTTAAGTACACCTGTCTTGCGTGGTTGGAGTTTTCTCCTGAAAAACGATTGTCTTAAAATATATACAATAGGCAGGGGAAGTAAATGAAGCCATATATTTATTTATATTGATTTGATAAAATAAATTACATTTTATTTTCCACTTTTTAGTCTATTATATGTCTTAGGCCATTTTGTGGAGGCCGCCTTATTAGATTTAAAATTACGTCATCCAGATTACTGTATTATAATGGTCACACCCTTTCATTTGATACCCATACTGAGAGGGTTATGAAGAAAAATGTAATCCGCCATTTTGAATTTGGAATGACGCAACACAACTAATAGTATTGTACCTCTCATGCCCTTCCATTTGATACCCATGTGGGTGGGTCGGGGAACTCAATTGCAAAAATCGGCCTCCATTTTGGATCTGCAATCTTGATTTTCTTTGCTAAATGGTCCGATTGCATTGTCATGCGAACCATGCGCATGTTCAAAATTTGAAGCTGATCGGTTATATTTTCTACTTTTTAGTCTATATATCTTCCGCCATTTTGTGTTGACCGCCATTTTGGATTAGGAATGACGCTATGTATTATGCCTGTCATTATTTATTATGCCTTTCATTTGATACCCATGTCAGGGGTCAAGGACGACAAATGCAAAAATCGGCCGCCATATTGGAACCGCCATCTTTATTTTTGTACAAAATAGTCACATTGCATTGTCAAGCATACTACGCATATGTGCAACATTTGTAGTTGATCGGTTTCTAATGGTGGGTGGCATAAATAATTTTTTCTACGCCTCTGTTAGAATACAGACATTCTGATATTACTTTTAGTTACGGAACTAGCAGCATTCCACACCCGTGTGGAATATTCATTCCATCATTTGTTATGGAATGTTTACTATTGGCGACATCTGTTCGTCGTAATCCAAGAATATGATTTATTAATTAAAGAAAAAAAAAAGATTTATTAATTAAAGAAAGAAAATGATTGTTTCAATAATAAACAATCCATGATGTTCCGCTAGAGAATTTTTGCTTTAAATAAACTATTCAATTATTAAATTGCAGAAAATAATAGCATTTTTTTTAATAAATTTTGCGGCGGCCATCTATTAACAAATTATTAAATTACAAAATTGTTATGAATGAACACTCCCTACTAATATGTTATTTAGCGTTAAAATATCTTTCTGTGCCTTATACATACATTATATTTTTGACAGTAGCTTTACATAAGGTACGTTTTTCTTTACAAAATATTAATAAAAACTAATTAGAGCCGTAGAAAAAGTATAGTCTGCAACACGTTTCGAATGGCATATTCCGCACTCGTGGACTCGTGGAATTTCCACTTGTGCGGAATATGCATCATTCCAAACTTGTTACAGAATATACTATTCTACGCAATAATGACGAGCCAACAAAATAAGCCTTCGACCAATGCAATACAAATCACAAAACTTCAATGAATTACATAATCCAAAACTTAAAACAACAAAAATATTTTAAAATTAATGAATTAAAATTTATTGTCTTCAAAAATTTGCAAATTCTGCTTAAATGTCACCACTACTGTCAAAGCAAATTTCGCATTGTTATAATTTCGTCGTCGTCGGGAAAATCCCATATAAAATCTTTTCATTCATTAAAAGTCCGAACAGCAAGCAAAAAAAATAGCACAACCACCACACCACTAGGTCATTCACACACAACAGAACGTCTGTCACACAAATATTATTAAATATATTTTATTTTTTGCAAATTGTATTCCTCCATTTTTTTTGCGCTGTACCCTCCTAACCAAAATATCAAAAATAAAATTTCATGCCCGAATAAATAGATACATGCGGAAAAGCTTAAAATATTACAGACTAAAAATAATTAAAAAGGACGTGGATACAGAGATAAATGTGTTCGACACACATTCCACATACATGCAACTATATACTCAGAGGGAGGAGGAGTAGAAGACTGTCGGGGGAAAAAGGAAAGATGGAAAAACTTTAAAGAAAATTTTTGAGAAGAAAATCCCAAAAATATTGCTACGTCTGGCACCGATTCAAAATCATATCTTCGGTCGCGTCTGCAGAGGAAATACGAAAATATAAAAGAAAACAGTCCGAGAGGAAAAGAGAAGAACCGAAAAAGTAACGCGGCGACGGTAATTTTTTTCTTGGAGGTATTTGCACATAAACACGAGTGTTTTCAAAATATTCATAGTGGTGGCAACCCCCCGTCCGCGCGCGAGCATATTTGACAGATGGAAGGAAGCGGACAGCGGCTCACTTGAAATGGAGGAAACTTCAAATCGGGCCTCGAGAGTTCGACGGATGGTTTTTGGTGAAGTTTATTTATTCAAAGTTTTCTGTTTTTCATGGCTGCGTTTCACGACCGGAAGTGACTTTTACTTTTCATTCTTAAGTATTTTAAGATGGCGCGCATCTCAATATTTACCAAATATTTTTTAACTCAAATGTGGCTGTAATTGTTCTAATTGGATATTAGTGGATTTTGAGCAGAATTTTGTCTGGCATTAAACTGAAGTAAGCAGAACTGTTATAGCAATTATGAAAATAAATAGAATAAAATAGTTTGCTTTTTTTCATGTGGAAGTCCAAGCTTAGGACATAGAAGGCGCCTTTAACAACGTACGTATCGAATCGATTCAAGAAGCTCCCATACCTCTAAACGCTGAAGCAAGCCTTAGGCAATGGCTGGTGGCTATGTTGAGCTCGAGAATAATCCAAGCAGATTTAGGAACCAAGATGATTACCAAATACGCCAACAGAAGTACACGATAGGAAGAAGAGGTCTCCTCGCTACTTTGGTTAGTAACGATAAATAGCATACTGCAAAAGCTAGATAGAAGTGGAGCTAAGATAGTAGCATACGCAGACGACCTAGCGATAATGCTGTTAGGAATATTTCCAACCGTGATTAGTGAAATCCTCACTCACAACCCTCACAATCCTCACAATCCTCCACAAGTCCACCCAATTACTGGCTTACGCAGACGACATTGACATCATTGGAAGAACATCAACAGCTGTACAAGAAGCTTTCATCCAGATTGAGCGGGCGGCAGGAAATCTAGGACTGCACATCAACGAAAGCAAAACAAAGTACATGGTGGCCTCGTCTGCAAGAACACCTAACATTGGTCCCACAATCAAGGTAGAGGAACACGAGTTTGATGTGGTAAAATCATTTACCTACCTTGGGTCAATACTAGCAGCCGACAATAGCATGGAAGGCTCTTCAAATCCAAGCATCTAACCATAACGTCTAAACTTTTACTATATAAGACGATGGTCTTGCCGGTCCTCACATATGCATCCGAAACGTGGGTGCTTAGCAAAAAGCACTCTAACCTCTTGGCGGTGTTCGAGAGGAAAATACTTCGGAGGATTGTTGGCCCCGTATGTGAGGAAGGACGATTCCGGAGACTACAATGACGAGATCTACGAGCGCTATCGCGACATAGATGTTGTGAAGAAAATAAAGCTCGGTAGACTCCGGTGGGCAGGACATCTAGCTCGTATGAGTGAAGATGAGCCTGCTCGGAAAGTTCTCTGCGGTAAGACTTATGGGGTGCGAGAGCGAGGGAGACCCAACCTCCGCTGGAAGGATGGCGTAGACCAGGACGCTCAGAGCATAGGGATGCCAAACTGGATGACATCGGCTCAGAATCGGAACCGGTGGAGAGAACAGTTGCGAGAGGCCAGGACCGGATCCCGGTTGTAGAGCCGCTAAAGAAGATTAGTGAAATCATGCAAGGATACCTGAACAGAGTTAGTAGCTGGACAGAAGATTGTGAACTGGCAGTGAACCCATGAACTGAGCTAATGCTATTAACTAAGAAAACGAAAATCTCCGCCTTCAACCTCATTCAGGAAGAACTTCGCCATCGAAATCGAAACGAGGGGCAAACGGAGGCGCCCTGAAAAAGTTTGATCTACGGATATTCACCGACGGCTCTATGACGTCAGAGAGCGTTGTGGCGGAGCCCTCTCTAGAGATAACTATCAGTTCACTGTCCTGGCACCATCCGGTGCACACTAGTATCTTTCCAGGAGAGGTGTTGGCGATCCTGAAGGCTTACCAGACAATGACCTAAACAAGGATGTACCATTGAAATTTTCATAGATGCCAAACTTTAAGAGCTCTAGTCAGGGATGATGCGCCCCAAGACAGTGTAGCGATGCAGAGCTGAGCTACATAGGCACGGTAAAAGGCATAAGATGACTGTAGTGTGTGTTACCGGACATAGGATCACAGGTGAGAACGAGAGAGCCCACTACCTAACTATTCAGGGGCCTCTCTCTGAGGCTCGGAGAGAGAGCTGCTTGGCAGCCTTATAGCCGGGGTAAAGGAGGAAGAAATTGTGGAAGCCGGAAAGAGGATCGCCGTTGGAGAAACCCGTGTGCTGGACGGTATACCGAACAGAGCGGTGAAGCTGACAGCCAGTGTGGCACCAGGTCAGTTCGCCCAAGTATTCACAGCGTGCCTGAGTAATGAAAGCGTAAAAACCTTATGCTCATCCCGAAGCTGGGTAAACCCACAGTGGACATCTAAACACTATCGGCAAGCTTATCGAAAGAGCGATATACAACAGAGTACTCCCAAGCGCCTACGGCGAAGGCAGCTTATCAGAAAAGCAATTCGGTTTCAGAAAGGCTAGATCGACAACGGACGCTGTCAGCAGCGAGGGACGCGAATAAAAGTTGCGCATCACTGACGTGAAAAGTGGCTTTCAACACCGCGCGGTGGACCAAGATCGTCGAAGCGTTGATAAAGCTTGATACCCCGAAGTATCTAATGCGCATTGTGATACAATTCCTTGTAGGTAAGACACTGTAGTAGGAAAGCGACACGAAGAAATCGAGATATTCGCGAACGAAGGTATATGGGAGATAAAAACCTGGCTCGAGAACGCTGGTGTAATGCTAGCTAATGAACCCATAGACTGATACCAAATGTGGAGAAATGGGTTATAAGGGAACATGAGGAAGTGAGTTACTACCTCACGCAGAACATGAGTGAGCATGGAAGATATAGGGTACACCTTCAGGTTGGACAATTCACGATAAGGTCAGAGTATGTGTGGAGTGTGAAGGAAGTGGCTCTAAAGGTCATCCACCGAAAGCACAAGCATTACGAAGTGCAAAGAAATAGAAAAAGTCAAAAAATGCAAGAAGATATAGCAGCTAGACGGCTAGACTGTTCCTGATCTGGTAAGCACCTTTGAGGGATCCCTTTTTTAAGGGTCGTGCTGATGACGCCAGCCTGAAGTAATGTCTTTACGGGTCGTACCGGTCTAGACTTGAACGTGATAACGAACGGTTGGTCAGTTTAGTTAGTAGGAATCTGACGCATACCATCTTAGACAGTCGGTCGCATATATTCCCTTTTGCTAGACCAATGTAAGAGTCTCACCACTCCCTCGTAAAAAAACTCAACAAATGTAGAAGAATGCATTACTAGAGAACATGTGAAAGTGAACTACGACCTCACGCAGCTTCTGAGCAACCATGGGTGATATAGTAGATCATACCTTCATTGCTTCGCGCATGTCGATTTTCCGCGCTGCCCCAGTTACTAAAATGTAGTACAGGACTTTTACCTATGGTACCCTAGTTTAAAATAATTAATGTAAAACTATCGTTTCCAGACTTTATTATGAGTATACCTCAATGCCAGTAGAAGTAGAACTACTGAAGATTATTGAACAAGATAAAAAGCTTTTCATATATTTCTATATATTAATCGTTGTTTGTATAATTCTCAATTCCGTTTTTGGCCTAACTTAGTATGTTGCTGTTATGTTTCTTTGACAAAATTCTTCAATTGCTCTTGTTTTCCTCGAAAACCATTGTCATCTAGCTTCGTTTTCCGCGTGTCATATAAAATTAAAATGAGTTTCGAGCTTTTGTGACGTCAGTGTTCTAAAATAGCTTTTGGTATGTGTCTTGGGTGAGCTTTTTACAAAAATACTTTATGGTGTCAATCTCAGCTAAGTATGTGAACTTTACATTTTTGGAATTATTTTTTTTTAAGAAAAATATTTTGTATCAATTTTCCATAAAACTATTGGGGATTCTACTGTAATATTGAAAGAATTGATTCAACTCATTTTAATTTACTTTCCTTACTCTCTTACTTTACTAGTATCAATCAAAAAATAGAAACCACTCAATATCTCATCGCCATTTCCCATTGCATTCAAATGAGTTTCTCTACAATCGTTAATCAAAGTATTCAATTTCAATAAAATTCTTTCGAGTTCGAAAACTGCACACTGCGAGTAAAAATCAAGCAACAATTCACATGCGCAGCTATCCAGAGCCGGAGGTTCGCCCTTCTGCAATGAATGGTGTGACATTAATTAAAACTCATCAATTAAAATGGTTCAATTATGCCGGCGGTCACCGAAGTTCAAATTGCACAAAACCCCAGAAGTCAACAATCAGCAGGGTTGGAAAATGGAATAAAATCGAATTACATCATCATCATCATCAGCAGCGTAGTCGTCGTTGTCGTAGCTATTAGCACAGCAGCAATAGCAGCACCGCTGCAGTTAGACCAGCAGTGGGTGAGTTCAGCTTTGGCTGCTGCTGTGGCGATTGCATGTGTAGCAGTAAAATTTCGAAAAAAAAACAGAGTTGAAAACTGTTACGTTCAGTTGTTGTTTGTAGCCGCGTAGTGAGTTCTCAAAATAAGGGCATTCGCGCCAGGTGTTACGATTTGCCACCAACACTGTGCGCGCGCAATGCTAACTAACTAAAGCAGCGGCGAAATATTTCGAAACCTTGAATGAATACGCCCATGCGCCCATAGCTTATAGCCTGATCTGCGGAGATCGGTTATTTGTGTCAATGACTTCGGCAGTTCCCACGTATCACCACCATTCAGTCTGTCTTTCACCGAAATATTCACATATCTAAACTGAGACATTCAGTCGCGGCTTGCTATTTGCTTGATGGGATGTTCGACGATGTACTTACGCCCAAACATCACGGGACGGCAACGAAATTATTTCGTGTTGCACGACAGATCGTATGCAGACTTCCCATAAAAGTTGACATCGCCGGGAATCAATTAAGACCCACGCTTAGCAATAGCACTTAAATGTCTCTGCTGCAGCGGAGCGGTTTCTCCCTCGAAATCACGTTCCCAGGTTGCGCGGCCATCTCACATTGAGATTTCAGAATGTTTTCATTTCGTATCACTGTGAAGCTCTGCCGGGAAATCATCGTTTTTTTATTATCCATAAAGTCTTGACGTGTTGTTATCAGTCCGAAGAAGGTGGGCCTGCGCGTTCGACTTTTTTTTTCAGCATAATATGTCGGACGTCACAATTTTATGCAGAATTTTTTAATCCTACATTATTGAAATGCGTTTCACAAGTGTGTGGGACATAGCGCGGACAATGTGTCCGTGCTGACGGCGAGTAGGAAATATAATACAATCCGTGCGCGGACGACACTTGCAACATATCTATAAGACAAAAGTCGCCAGAGTGATTATGGTGTGGCGTATTATATTCTATTATCTACCTGTCACGCAGCCGTAATGACCGTCGAGGGCCTGTCTTCGAAATTTTTATTACCATTTGACATGCGGCTATCACTTTGACGCATCCGGTAATTATGTTGAGGCGCTGATTAAAATGCGTTGACTTTGTTGCCCGTGTGTACTTGAAAGTCATTGACCCGGAAATCGTCCAAATTGACGGCAATTTTCAGCCCGTCCACCTCCTTCCAAGTTTTTGACGTAATCGATACGCGCACACACAGTGCGGCACCTCTCGAGCTAGAGCTAGTCAAGAGGAACAAGAACCCATAGAGAAATATCACACAGGCACCACCAGAACAAAAGTCTTTCTAGCTCTGACTTTCGTTTTGTGAGGCTGCACAAGAGACCGAATTTCACTTGATCTGTGATCCATCAGCTGAACGCTTTACAGCGGGGGCAGAGCCCCACATGCCCCACCACCATCCAGCCTCAAAAGACGTG
This sequence comes from Thereva nobilitata, assembly GCA_963855945.1. NCBI lineage: Eukaryota > Metazoa > Arthropoda > Insecta > Diptera > Therevidae > Thereva > Thereva nobilitata. The sequence continues at coordinate 15,238,044 of OY979696.1, read as the reverse complement.
CAGAGTGGCCTCTACCTTGATGTGGCATTGCGGTCGTGTCTAGTCATAGAATCAGTCGAGAACCACTTGAAACACGAAACTGAGCAACAGGTTGATGGACATAATGATCGAACCTGAGGTTTTTTCACGACTTTTTCCTTCATCTTTCCATCGAGGGTCTGAGGCTATGCACAAGATCGTTGCTTTTTTTTGCTCTCCAGTTCTTAGACCTTCTCCGATGACTTGCCTGGCACAGAGCGTAGAAATACAGACATCTGCTGTGCAGCCAAAGGTCTAGAACCTGAATCTTACTTGAGCATGTAATTACTAGACGTCTTGAGACGAAATTCAGAGATTTCCATTCCCGGTAAGAACGATGTGTCCGTTTTTGTTGTTGTTGTTGTTGCTTTTTCTGTGTTGAAACGAAAGGAAAATTACTGCTGCCATTTTGTTAGAAAAACGTTGAGGGGATTTCGTGAGGTTGTCAATTAGAATAGGCACCGTCCATCGTTGGTAGTGTCAAAATCATCACATGTTATTTAGTCATTATTTATGTGGTGACCGTGTAATTGTTTGTCATTTCGATGGAGGATAATGTGAGTTCATAGCCAGCCCCTTCTATGAGTGTTATAGAGGCGCATTTCTCATTTGGTATCGTGCAGGTTTTTATCTATTTGAAAGCTATTCATATATTTGCGTGATATTCACAGGCGAGTCGTTCCTTTTTCTTTTTGTAATATATCGGACAGCCAAAGAATGACCTTCTTAATAAGTCTTGAAAGTTTGTTGCTACCTTGACACCAACCGAAATTCAAACACAAAAGTAGGTAGTCGATAGTAGAAAAGAAACCACGAACTATTTCCGATACCACAAAAACTAAAGACAGAAACATGCGTGCGTGCGGTGCGTACGGTGCGTGCCGCATTAGATATTGTAGAAGTGCACATACATACATTCACGACCTGACATATAGTTGCGTGAACGGAACGCGCGCAACGCTAAAGTTAGTCTAATATCAACTTTTTTCCGAATTGTCGCAATGGACATAGCCTCAAATGCCCAGACACAAGCACACACAACAAACATATGCACTGTTCGTTTAGCTTTTTAGATATGTGTGAAAGACAAGACGGAAGGCAAGCAAATTAGCGAAAACTTACCGGATAGTACGCATTGGCCGCCAGCACCGCACGCACGCAGGAAGCTGTTTCCAGCTTGAAACCCTTCTATATGTATAAAGTGAAAGGCGTGAGTTGTTCCGGGAAACGAAGGTATTTCAGCTGAATTTGCACCATACCAGTGCGGCATTTGCAATGATGACACGGACAATGGAGGCTGGCATGTCTCCTAAACACCATGGGCGAGCTTTTCGAACGGGCGGTATATAACAGATTACTCCCAAGCGCGGAGAGGGAAGCTGGCTTGTCTGAAAGGCAATTCAGCTTCAGGAAGGCTAGATAAACAACGGATGCTGCCAAAATGGTGACTAGCCTAGCAAAGGCCGCAATGGATGTGAACAAGAGTTGCGCAATGATAAGTAATCCTTGACGTGAAAAATGCTTTCAACATTGCAAAGTGGAGCAAGATCGTCGTGGCTTTGATAACGAAGTATCTAGTGCGCGTTGTGATAGGTAGGACACTGCAACTGCGAGTCAGACGAAGGGGTAAAGGAGTGCAGGACAACTTGAGGAATCCCCCAAGGCGCTCCGTTCCAGGCCCCCTCCAGTGGATCATCATGCACGACGAAAATCAAACCGACGCGTCTGAATCACGAGAGGGGTTAGTTCGGTCCTTTTGTATATAGCGCCAGTGTGTGCAGCAGTTTCGGAGAGAAAAGGCAATAGGAGGAAAATAAACCCTACATATCGGCTTAGTGCCCTCTACATATCGTACCGCACTACGTCCGGTGAATCAGTATGTGTCATAGCAGGAATGACACCCGTTGATTTTCCGGCAGCGGAAGGTAGGAGCTTGTATGACCTAGAATATGCAAAGTAAAGCCCTCTACAGTGCGACGGATTCTGGTGCGCGGCCAGTCCATTGCAGCATGGCAGAGGAGATGGGACAAATCTACTAAGGGCCGATGGACCAATAGATTGATACCCAATGCGGGAAGTGGGTTATGATGGAACATGGGGAAATGAGTTACTACCTTAAGCTGGCTTCCCACGGTGCGTGATATTGCGGACGGACGCGGACAGACGCGGACCGCGCACCATGGGAAGAGTGTCGTCCGCAAAGGCACAGACAAGTCTGTAGCGGTCCGTAGGATCCGCCGCAAGTCGGTAAATCCGGCTTCCCACGGTGCGCGATTTTACGGATTATCACGCACGGCCGACGTCCCCGGACCGCACCGCACGGTGCTGTAACGGTCGGTTGATTATTGCAAAATTCTTATTATTAATTATTCCCCCCATCTATCGGAAATTTCAGAAATTAATAGTCCAATCACTTCAGGAGCTTTTTGATGCGAAACTTTTTTGAATCACGTAGGCGAATAAAAACAAAATTTTTCTTGGAAGAAAAAAAATTGAAAATTTTAGACAGTTCTAAGTTTTTGCCTTAGAAAGGCGTTATGAGAAATTTCTAATGCAATAATTTCTTGATTTTACCACGGTTTAAAGGTCTTTTTCTAGTCAAATTACTATTAAATGTTCCGGTGGCAAGTGTTGATAACAGGGAAATAAAGTTTTGCAATTCGTGGAATTGCCATAAATCCCATTTAATAACAATGTTAATTGCAAGTTTTTCGACTTGGGATACTTAAAAAAAAATATTATCCAGCTGATGGAGATTGGCTCTGTTTTCGTGTCGAATTTTTGAAGAATTCTAAAAGGAGAAAACAACAACCCCCCCTTTATTGTTAATTAGGTACGCAATTATTGTCTACAGTTGGGACACACAATTATCGAACATCTGGCAAAATATAAATGATATTGAATCCTTCCGATTTTGATTATCTTCTAACGAAGGGCAGTAATAGTCCACAAATTGATGATCGCAGCTCGCTCCTTTTACGCTTGTTGGGATACGCAATACCAGTAAATAATTTAGAAAATAACTTGGACCCAAATCCTTCAAACAAAAGACTACCGATCAATCGCGGAAGGTTAAGTCCAGCTATCGAGGAAGAGGAGGCCAATAAATTGCTTAGTAGTACACCAACAAGGTCTGCATGGAATATAACAGCTCTCGTTGAAGAGCTACAAGTAATGCAAGAAGCTCCATCGCCAGTTCCTCAGCCGATTGCAGAACATAATTTATTGCCGTGTATTAACAAGGATGATAAAATGAGCGTCGATGTGATTCAAGATATTCAAATTGAAAATAATGTCCAAGCAGCAGCTAATGTAAACTCACAAACAGATGAAAAACAGGACTACAAAAGGGATGATTTGGTAAAGTAAATTAAAAATGAAGTACTTTCTGTCTATTCCCCCCCAATAATATATCAAGAAAAGTAAAGCTAAAGCAAGAAGTCAGTATTTGTGACACAATTTATTTTAGAAGGTTAATATAGAACTATAGGTGTTCATTAAAGCTTAATATAATTCTGTATGTAAGTGAAGAAGCGGTCGTGCAGCTTACCCCCATTAGCTCATAGTAAGGTACTTTTCGGAGAGTCCGCATTTTTTAGTGACCATAGTTCAGACTGTCGCGAAGAGTCCAACACCTTTTCATCCGAGGGACAACCACCTAACACGACGCGGACGGACGTTCAACGGGCGTTCCCTCCTTGACGTACCACGGAAATTTTGTAAGCTTGACGTATTTATATCAGTTGGGGAAAAGTTGAGTAAGTTCGTTTTTTTTGTTTTGATATTGTACCTTAGTTTTGGTAGTTAAGTAATTTATATTCAAACATTTATATTCAAACTTTCAACTATATGTATATTCCCCTCAAATATTTACTCATATACACTAATTGATTAACACAAAAGAAAATTATATTATCCACTTAGAATGGTACTCGTTACATTTTTCCGTATAGGACACACCTTTAATTATAATACTAATGCCTTAAATTACTTTGACATCCCTTAAATATTATCGGGTGGTTTTGTGTGTTGTACGAAACAAAGGAATCATCGACTGGTACCAGAGCGACGATTTGTTTTTTTCCTTTCCGTTATTGTATGGAAGTTGTTATTTTGTGGTAATAGTTGGTTGCATCCACATTGCCTATATTGTAAGGTTTTTTTTTTTTTGTTTTACACTTATCTAATAATTAATTCAACTTACCTTCATCTTGTGGTTAATTAATCCTATTGTCTTGTGCTGTAATTAATATAAAATATATTTGTTATCAATTTCTTTAAATCCACGAATATTACTAGGCATGACAGCCTAAGGGGGTAAATTATCCAGGATGGTTGGGTTTTGCTTTCTCTCCAGGGTTCTCTCGAAGTCGCGTTGAACATTTACAGGTCCACCCGGTCGTTGGGAACTTCCAGCGATGAATACCTTTGGCTACCCTAGGACAAGAATGGTATGAAGAAATCTCCCTTTTGACTAATAGGTAAGTGGTGAATCATAGATGTTTCGGTCCGGTCACACACCCCACGACCCCTTCCGGCGAGCTAGCGTAAACCGTGTGGCCGGCTTAGCATCCCCTAGAAATCTTTAGGAAACTAGGGAGGATGTGGTCTCAAAATTTTTTTATGTTTACCCAAGCACGATGGTAGTAGACTTGCTGTCACCAGCAAGGAGCTCCATTGTGCCGGTACAGTGCGTATCGGTCTGTGTGGGTCTGCTAACGATCACCTTTCTGGTATTTTGATTGTATAGTCGAAATCCTTTTGTTTGTTCGCTGTATCCCATGAATTTGCATACGTTGGATTTTTCAGCCAATTTATTTCGTTGCACTTTCGGTATGCTGGCAATGGCCTTGCAACCAAACACACGTATAGATGACAGATTTGGCTTTGTATTTCACCAACGTTCTTCTGGTGTGATGTTCTTCATGCCATGGCATGGGATTTGGTTAATCAAATACACCGCTGTCATTGCTGCCTCTGCCCAAAAATTTCGACCCAAACCGCTGTCTTGAGCATGCATCGCACTTTTTCCATAATGGTACGATTCTGCTACTCCATTTTGTTCAAAAGTATGTGGTACTGTCCTCTGATTTTGTATGAAGATGAAAGACTTGTTATTTCTAGACTTTGGTTTTTACATGCTCGTCCGTGGATTTACGGACGAGCCCGGACCGAACCGCACAAGCTCGCACCGCACCTGAATTTTCCGAGTAGCGGCGGATATTACGCACCGCTACAGACTTGCCTGTGCCTTCACAGATGACACTCTTCCCACGGTGCGCCGTCCGCGCCTGTCCGCCAAATCGCGCACCGTGGGAAGCCAGCTAAAGGTGCGGTGCGAGCTTGTGCGGTGCGGTCCGGGCTCGTCCGTGGACGTCGGCCGTGCGTGCTAATCGCGCACCGTGGGAAGCCAGCTTTACGCAGTACCTGAGTGGACATGGAGATTATAGGGCATACCTTTTTCGTTTCAGGATAAACGATTCGCCGTTCTGCCCAGAATGTTCGGACGATGAAGAGCCCGAAGTTTTCGTAGCACAGGGTTCTGCTGGAAACAGCCGCCAAGGTGCAGCTAACACCGGAGAATATCCTGGGCAAGATGATAAGGCCAGATAATGTGTGAAGAAAGATTGAAGTCGCTGAAGGCCATCCACCCAAACCTTAAACACTGCGAGCCTTAAAGAGGCAGGGAAAAGTAAAGAAATGATATGAGAGATATTATCTGATCCAGTTCGGCGACGCAATGACGTAAGCCGGTCATGCGGCGAAAAGAACATAAGAAGGAGGTGGGTTTTTAGTCCGGGTTGGAGACTCACTGAACCGAGAGGCAGAAGCTTCTCAGTAGAATTCTGTCCACCTTGGGATGCGTCTACGGACCAGCCAGGGTAGGGTAGCGGATATAGTCGTAGTCATCTTTCCCGCAAAGAAAGGGGAGGCGGTAGGTCAGATGATCAGTATGTCCCACAGTTCTGAGTATGGCGACCAAGAAAACTCTACAAAAATTAGGTTGAAAAGCCCCTGATCGAGTAGAGCCTGCGCCATAAAAGAAGGGAATCTCAAAATCCTAGGAGTTGGCAATGGTATGACAGTCTGGCTGGCGCGCCGGTAGACAAGAGGTTAAAGCCCCCGACTACCATACCAGAGTTCTGTGATTAAATTCCACTCCGTGGCCTGGTCCTTAGTCTTTCCACGTAGATAAAATTTATGGGACCCAGGTAGGCTATTATAGCAGTTACTTGGTGTTCCCATTCTAAGTAGAACTCTATTGGATGGGGATGTTTCCTCTACTTAAGTAAACTTCGTACCGTTTTCTCAACAGATGGCGTTAATTGCAAATAAGTCCCCAACCAGTGATGGGAGCGACACCATGTAAGGGTCGTTTGATAGGTGACACTTCGAGTGATACGTTGACTCAACAAACAGTGGCTGAAAAGTTGTTTGCGTTTGAAAATGGAGAAAAATAATGAAGAGTTGCGGTATATTTTGCAATATTAGGCGCGTTTCATTTTCATTGGAGTACGTACTCTGGAGTAGTTCAGCGCACATTCAGCTGTGGCAGCATCTACTCCGATGTGCGCCCAACTACGCTGGCGTACGTACTCCAATTAAAAAGAAACGCGCCTATTATTAAGACAGAGGGAAGAACGCTGCGCATGGTTGTAAAAAAATTTCTGCTGTGTTCGGTGAAGGCACTTTATCAAAATCGCGTGCAAGAGTTCACTTGCTTCCTTTTGGAAATTTTGATGTGAAAGAAGAGTCACGTTCTAGTCGTCCTAGCAATGAAGAGTGTTGTTTTCCATCGCGACAACTTTGACCCCGCACCCTCTGACTATCACTTGTTCCGATGTCTCCTTTGATGGAACTAATCTGGCTTCAAAAGAAGCCTGCAAAAGCTACTTTATTCAGTGTTCAACAGACACGGCAGAAGTTTTGCACCGATGGTATCATGACTCTACCCGAAAAATGGCGAAACATCGTCGATAATAATGAAGCTTTCTTGGTTGAATAAATAATTATGAATAATTTCCTTTCATATTACCCCAGATTGATGAAAACAATCTATGAAAACCGCTCAAAAACATTTCTCAGTATTCCAACCACAAACAAACACCAAATTTTATAAAGAAAACACTAAAATCTATTGGCTTTTTTCTCTCTAAACCAAATCACATTCGAGCATAACTCACTGCTTCTATTCAAATTCCCCAAAAAAAAAAATTTGAATGCTCACTAATATTTGGTCAATAGGAAAAAAAAAATCTGTATCAGCATACAACACCCTACAGTCCGCCAGCCACGGTACTAAGCCCACGAAACTCATTCAATCTGTCCATTAGAATTATTTACGATGAAATCATTCAAATCATCGGTCCCAGATATAATATAAGTGGCAGGCGGTTAACTTGTCCGCCGCTAGCAGCGCGACTTTTATGCCGCAGCAGCGACTTGCGGCCGGATTGTGAATCTCGAATTGACGTTCCCTAAAAATCAGGTCCTCTTCTCCCATAAAGAACACAAGACTCAAGAAGCACCGCAAGATTCCGCCGACGACGACACTACGACGACGGACCAGTCAGGTGAGATATACGACTTTGGCCATCGCCGTCACATTAATATAAGTTTCGACGGACCTTCGACGTGGTGATAGCTCAAACGCCCACCTAGAGTCCAAAGAACGAGATTTCCGTCTTTTCTGTATGAAATTTAAATTTAACAAAAAAAAAATTTTTTTATGTGTTTTATGGCATTACGTAAAAGTTTTCACAACAGTTTTGAAAATTATAATAAGTTTTCGAATTATGAATGGCGCAAATTAATTATTATTTTCCCGGAGGTATTTTTTTGTGTATAATTTTTAAGCAACTAATTTTTCTGTATACGACATGGCAATGCTCAAAGAATACCTTTTGACATTTCTATAAACGTCATCAGTGTGTATTGTGTAAGCATATTGCGATCGATTGCGTTGAAAGATTGACTTCAAAGTTGACAGCAGCCCATATTAGGTCGCTTCCCTTGCGAGGAAAATCATCTTCTTCATAAACGGTCACGAACCTACAGAAGAGTATCCGGACGAGAAAAATAGTCCGGGGAAATTAGCAAAAAAAACGCACAGACAAAATTCGGAAATGGCTGAAAATTGGTTTGCAGCTTCCTTGGGACTTTCCAAGAAAACAATTTCGGAATCACAAAAAAAAACATGGCCGCCGGAAATATAGCGGTTTTCCGGTGTTTTCCTTGTATCTCGGTTTCTTTAGGTCGTACAACCCCGTACAAAGGCCCTAAATGTTGACAATGAAATTCTCTACAACTTTAGTTCTTACAAAGATGCTGACCCGATTAACCCTTTCAAAGTTATTCAAGGTCAAAGTTATCAAAAATCACTTTTTGGCCACAAAATCACTCAAAAACTGCTTTTTTCAAAAATTTGTTTTGATCAGTCAATACGAAACGTTATTGCCTACAAAAAAGCCTCAACATTTTTCGAAAACTTAACCCTTTCGAAGTTATTCAAGGTCATAGTTTCTAAAAACCAGTTTTTGGTCAAAAAATGACTCAGAAACTGATTATTGAGAAATTTTTTTGTTCTATGTATTTATACAAAAGATTATTGCCTACCCTAATGACACCCTTGCCATTTTTTCGAAAACTTTTCGAAAAATTTTGCAAAAATCAATCGTTAGTGATTTTTTGACCAAAAACTGATTTTTGGAAACTTTGACCTTGAATAACTTTGAAAGGGTTAATCGGGTCAACAATTTTGGAAGAACTAAAGTTGTAGAGAATTTGTCAACATTTAAGGCCTTTGTACGGGGTTGTACGACCTATAGAAACCGAGATACAAGGAAAACACCGGAAAACCGCTATATTTCCGGCGGCCATGTTTTTTTTTGTGATTCCGAAATTGTTTTCTTGGAAAGTCCCAAGGAAGCTGTGGACCAATTTTCAACCATTTCCGAATTTTGTCTGTTTTAAATGCGAATTTCTCTGGACTAAAAGAAATAATTGTACGGAAGTTGTTGAACCGAAACTTAATTTTGTAAAAATCGTTTGGAAAATTTGATACAGATCGGGAGACCTGGAACGCTGACTTTCACAGCTAGTATGATACCACTAATGGTAATGGACAACGAGTCAAAAGATGACAGTAGGTAAGAGCTTGATGGCTGCCGGCTGCGAATACAGAAATTTGCGAATATTGAACACTCTTCTTTGCTTATTTTGCTTACAGGCGAGAGCTGAGATGAATTGATGTAAATAAGAAACGTTACTTTGGAATCAATAATTAGAAAATCAGAACGTAATGGAGCAAATGGCATCTCCATAAGAAGCATTCAGTTACTAGCCTTCGCAGATGACATAGTCATAATTGGACGCAAAATGTAAGACGTCAAAGCTCAGTAAAGTTTAATCTTAAGGCCCGTCCTCACTACGCGGACTTAGATCTCACGCGCTTTTGGCCGTACGGCCAGACAAAAGCGCGCGTGATGCTTTAATTTTCTGAATCATGAGTGAGAAAAGAATCAATTCTCATTTGAAACGCCGTACGCGCTTTTGAAAAGCTCATATTGTGTGGACGTACAATGTACCTTTTAAGCACAGCCTTTTGTCCGCGTAGTTTTGCCGCACGGCCTTTACCATGCACAAAGTCGTAAAAAAGTCATAAAACTCTATATGAAAAAGAAAGGCAAAAGCGCGTACGACCCAAGTCCGCGTAGTGTGGTCCCACCATTAGAGCAAATGACACGAAAAGAAAGTATATGATTGTATCAAAAAAGGAATAACGATTGTGGGGTGCTACACGGAGACTCAAGAAGTACGAAAAACCCGGTTTTATAGGAAAGAAAAGAAGGAGTGGAGAGAAAGAAGGACGCACATGACGAAACTTTAACGAAAGAATTTTCACCCAAAAATTTCCGGGGTGAAAACTAACTCATACGCACATTTCTTTCTCTTCGCCCTTCTCAGATGTAAACAATGACCGCGGTATACAGTTATACTTGCTTAGAAAATATTAGAAAAAAAAATCATCGTACAAATGTCCCGTCCGTAACGCATGGAATTACCCATATATACAATAGGCAAAGGAAGTACATGAACATATATTTATTTATATTGATTTGATAAAATATATAACATAAATTTTATTTGTTACTCTTTAGTCTATTATATGTCCGCTGGCATTTTTTGGTGGTCGCCATTTTAGATTTAAATTGACATCACACAGATTACTGTATTATAATCGTCATACCCTTTCATTTGATACTCATACTGAGGTGGTTGTGAAGAAAAAGGTAATCCGCCATTTTGAATTTAGGATGACGCTAAACAACTAATTGTATCCTACCTGTCATGCCCTTCCATTTGATACCCATGTCGGTGGGTCGTAGAACATAATTGCAAAAATCGGCCGCCATTTTGAAACCGCCATCTTGATTTTTTTTACAAAATGGTCGCATCGCATTGTCAGGCGAATTATTCGTTTGTGCAAAATTTGAAATTGATCGGTTATATTTTCTTCTTTTTAGCCTATTGTGGGTGCCTTCCATTTAGACACAGAAAGATAACTGTGTCCGTCCGACATGAGTATTTCCGGCACATGAGTATTTCCAATTACTCATGTGCGCACACCAACGACTCAAAACTCATTTTCCGACTCATGTGCGCACATGAAATTATTCAATTACTCACAGCTCACGTGCGTGAGTAATTGACAATTCTCCTTATTACTCACGCACGTGAGCTGTGAGTAATTGAATAATTTCGTGTGCGCACATGAGTCGAAAAATAAGTTTTGAGTCGTTCGTGTGCGCACGCGAGTGTGCGTTTCCGAACTCTGCTTCAAGGGTATTTGTGTGGCCTGTTCTCATGGTTCCTGTTCCCCTTATTGTTCCCGTTCTCTGGACCCTTCCTAGCTTTAGTATATTATAGGTCCTGTTCTGCGCGGGCCACCACACCAGTGAGCCATGCGTGAGAATTGAACATACAACGGCTGTGTACATCCACAGGACCATCTTCGTTTCAAGAACCCATCTACCCTCTCCCAATGGGGAAGATCTTTTTGCAGGCGTAGCATGCTTTGTTAAACCTTTCCTCGATGTTCGAATTCCAATTGAGTTTTGGATCCAGAATTAGTTCCAGAAATTTCATCCTGGAGGATAGATTGAGGATATATCCATCCAGCCTTGGGAGGCTGAAGGCAGAGATTTTTGTGTTTTCCCAGTGACTACTGCCCAGCTGCTAACTCTGCCCAGGCATCCTTCCATGATTTCAATGATCACGGTCGGAAACATTTCTGACACCAGTATCAATAGGTCGTCTGCGTAGACTACAGCCTTAGCTCCATTTCTATCCAGCTTTTGTAGTATGCTGTTTATCGTTGCTTACCCCAGTAAGGGGAGACCACTTCTCCTGGTGGATCGGTCGCTTTCTTTCTTTTGCGAACACGCGATACTCTTTGGATCACTGCCACATCGTGACTTAACGATCCGCACCCATGACGCCCCGAACTATATTCCTATCCTTCGTGCAAATGCCCTGTATATTGCTGGTCGGAGAAGAGGTGCACCAAGGTATACCAAGTCACCTGAAATGGATCTATGTGAATCAGATGCCACGGTGAAGAAATTCGTAAGAAGACCCCGAATATTACAAAAATTAAAACAAAATTTTTTGTATCGGGGCCTCTCTGGCGCATTTTTAACTTCCCAGTAGGAAGTTATTGTAATCGGTCCGAAAATCGGATTCGAAATTTTCAATGTATTTACACGTTTCAATGTCCCAATAGCATTTTAAGCAAAAATTTGAGAAGAAATATGTGTGTGTGTGTGTGCGTACGTATGTGGTCATTTTTTCCTGCACGATTTCGCGCGAACCGAAAAAGATATCGACTTCGTTCAGATGCCGTTCGAAGCGTGTTCAAGGAAATATGATCTGAAAAGATTTTCATAAAAATTGGTCGAGCCGTTTTTTTGATTGAACGACTTAAGTGATTTTTGTACCGGCACGATTTCGCGAGAACCAAAAAAGATTTCGACTTCGTTAAGGTGCCGTTCGAAGTGTGTTAAAGGAAGTATGATCTGAAATGATTTTCATAAAAATCGGTCGCACCGTTTTTTTGTTTGAACAAATACTGGGAAGTTAATCTTGTGGACCGAAAGGGTCAAAAGCCACATCCCAACTAGTTTTATATGGCCTTATGTCCACAACCATAATGTGTCAGACAGGGGCGGTTTCAGAGGGGGGTAATTGGGTAATTACCCCCCCTAAGAATTTTCGTTCGCTTATTTATTTTTATTCTTAAAAATTACCACAATTTCAAACAAACAAGATAAGTTATGGTGAATCTAGTCGGCGATATATGACGGACAATTTTTCCAAAACTGCTGGAGAGACTCCCGCTAATATGGCACGCTATGGCTGATTCCACCCGAGCGTACACAGGACACGACAAGAGTCGGCTGAAAAGTGGTTTATGAAGAAGAGGGTGAGAGAGGACGATGGGGAGGGCACACAAATTTGAACGATCTTTTCAGCAGATTTTTGATCTGTGTTTGCTTGAATATCTGACCATTTTGTAAAAAAATCAAGATAGCGGTTCCAAAATGGCGCCCGATTTTTGCAATTGTGTTCCCCGACCCACCGACATGGGCATCAAATGGAAGGGCATGACAGATAGAATACAATTAGTTGTGTCGCGTCATTCCAAATTCAAAATGGCGGATTACTTTTTTCCTCACAACCGCTTCAGAATGGGTATCAAATGAAAGGGTATGACGATTGTAATGCAGTAATCTGTCTGACGTCATTTTGATTCTAATATGGCGGCCACCACAAAATGGCGAAAAACATATAATAGACTAAAAAGTAGGAAAGAAAATTTATGTAATATGTTTTATCAAATCAATATAAATAAATATATGGGTTCATTTGCTTCCTTTGCCTATCTATACTATTATATAAAGAGAAAAGATTTGATTGTTTGTTTGTTCCGGATAAACTCAAAAACTACCGAACCGATTTTAAAAATTCTGTCGCCAATAGAAAGCTCTATTATCAGCGAGTAACATGGGGTATACTCGTATATGACCGAAATTCAAAATGGAAGCAGAAATATGGTTGAATTTGCCAATTTTATTCCGATTCCAATGAAAGTGGATATCTAGAGGTTTTTAAGGTCGCAAATAACGAATTTGCAGTCAAAAATTATAAATTCAAGATGGGCGACGAATTTACAAATTGTGTTCCGATTCCAATGAAAATCGGTATCTGAAATTTTTTAAGGTAACAAATAATGAATTTATGATCAGAAATTATAAATTCAAAATGGCCGTGCCAATATTTTGTTAAATTTGTTCCGATTCCAATTAAAGTGGATATCTAGGGGTTCATAACCTCGCAAATAACGAATTTTTGGTCAAAACTTATAAATTCAAAATGGCCGACGAATTTTCAAATTGTGTTCCGATCCCAATGAAAATCGGTGACTGGGGTTTTTTAAGATAGCAAATAACGAATTTATGATCAAAACTTATAAATTCAAAATTGTGGGACCAATATACCGGACGAATTTTGCCAACTAAGTGCCATTTCCCGGTTAACTGTATGTAGGTTGTTCAAGAGTTGGAAAATCGGAAAATCTTGACATTCTAGCTACAAATGGAAAAGCGTATCCTGAAGCTCTCTAAGCAATCGGTTCAGAATGGATCAACAAGGTTTTTTTGGTGAGATGGTAAGGAGAAGCGGAAATGTGGGATTTATATGGGTTCCAGCTAGTTGTATATAATTTAAGACAATCGTCGGAGCTGACAAGCACTTTTAATTTTTTTTTGATGTTGATTGTTTTGTATTTATGGAATAAAAAAATATTTAAGTTTTTTCTTTTTTTAAAATTACCCCCCGTAAGCCAGTTGGCTGGAAACGCCCCTGGTGTCAGACCACGCGGTTAGAAAATGCAGCTTCAGGATGTAATGGACGCAATTGACTACGTTATCCTTTGGCAAAGAGTTAAAGGGTTTTATGTTTATAATAAAAAAAGAGGAAGTGAGGACTTTTCTAATATTTCAAAGCCTTCCTTGCTTCATGATCCATGTTTGTGTTGCCTGTTTTTCTTTACTTATAATTTCTTTTAAAAACAATTTCTCAATTCAACAACAAAAAAAAATTTCTTAAAGCACACGAAAAAGTATGCGTAAGATCCGTCCTCTCCTAGAGGTAACACAAGCACCCTCAGCCTAAGGTTTTCCACTGCAGTCTGGAATGTTGAAAGCGTAACCACGGAGAGTGCATGTAGTTACGTGCCTGCATGACTGGCGAATGGATCTTAAAGTGGCTCCCGGGCTGCCACTTAAGACCGAGAAAGGAGGAAAGGCAAAAATTAAAAAAAAATAAAAATAAAAAAAAAAATAAAACGTTAAAACGGATGTCGATTGCGGTTCTGCTTTTGATGCCGGGAAGCATATCCGGTCTCAGATGAATTTGTGTGCACGTACATCGAAGGGAACCGAGAATAACGGATGCACGACATTTCCATACCGATTCCGCTCATTTGCATATTTCAGAGGAAACTTTTTTTTTCAATTCACTTGAAATTGAATTTTTCTGCGGAAGAAGGATATGCACACCGATTATCGAGGGCCTTCGGTCTGCATCACTGCAGGCAACAGCAGCAGCAGCAGCACCAGTGCAACAGCATTCCGTCCGGCAATTCACAAAAAAAAAATGCGTGTCTCGCGTATCTCAACTGCCGATCAGAGCAGCCAGCGCCCGCATGGTAAAACTTTATACCATGAATCTACCATGCATAGTCGTTCGTCGTCGCCGCCATGTGTAGTAACGCACTTTCAAGAATGATTCTTTTTGATTTTTAAATTAAAAAAAATTCTATAATTAGCCACCACCAGGTTGGCCGCCATTCACCCATTTTTACCGTTTGGCGTTCTCTTGTGTTGTTTATTGGTGAAAACCGCACCAAATTACTGTGCAACAACGAGTGATGATTAACATTTCGCACGCTTTTGCGTCATTCTTAGCTTAGCTGGGTTCAATGTCGGCTCTTTTAATGATGCTCCAATGGTGCCGACACAATAAATAAAATGAAGAGGAAAAGTTAAACAAACGTCAATCTCAAAGGAAGTCCGTACTGGAAGGCCTCGGCGAGAATAGTACTGTCCATAGGCGCCCGGGGGTGGCGGACGGAGGCGCTACTAAATCGCAAAAACAAAACTGAGATGTTGTTGTCATGTGGCGCCGCTTTACTTTTCTTTTTATTTTTTTTTTTTGCTGCCACCCGTTACACTCCTGTCCTTACATCACAGGCACACATCACACACCCGAAACGCGGCATCGCGGCGCTCTCGTCTGAGTTTACATAGAAAATTTTAATTGTTTGCACCTGTGTCAAATTGGGGAAACTTGCACACAGCTCTTTTCGGGATGTTTGTGAAAAATTGGGAAAATTCTTTTTATGCATTTTTCATCAAATTTTAATTTTTGTTTTCATTTAGAAATATTTCCAAGAAAATATAAAAAGGATTTTTAAGTGGTGTTTAAGTTGCGTTAAATATTTCTTATAATCACAAGTGAATCCACCGAATTTTAACATTTAAAAAAGAGAAATGCTGAAGATTGAATTATTTCTTTTAAGAAATTGATTTTCAATAAACAACACAAATTTCGCCTCATTTTAAAAAGTAGGTTGAGCTAAAATTGCTTAATTTTGCTCAATATTCGAACAGGCCGAAATTGCTCAGTTTGGAATAAATTAGACAAATTTATCATAAAAAATCCCATACATTTCAACCAATTTAAAAACTGAGCGAACAAAGCGCCATTTTGCCAAAATTGCAATAAACCGATTATTATGATTTCATGTAAACGTAGCATTGTGCTTAAATTCCATTCAATTCAGCAAATCAATGTATGTGTGACGTTATTGACATTTGTATCAGCAGATCAAATTTGTTGACATTGTTGTGATTTTTTTATGTGAAAAAATAGGTAAAATAATAAAGAAAACATAATTAAAGAGAGTAAAATAAAAGAAGAAGAAGAAAGCGAGTGAAAATATAATACCATGGCCCTCAAAGATGAACAAATAAGGGAAGAATATGTCGCAGAGCTAACTAGAAGTTTCGGTGTATCGGATAACGAAGCTGCAAATATCAATACCAGTGGACTGAAATAAGGACCACAATCAAGAAAGCCTATGTGTATCGATGTGTAAGGACAAAAACGATAATATCCTGAGCCAAATAGAAGAAGTGTTAGTAAAATGGGGGGGGCTATTTTAATGAGCTACTGAATATAGGCGACGAAAATTAAAGTGATGTGAACCAACCCAATGGGCAAATTCACAGTATATATTAATGGCGCCTAAAACCGGTTTTATAGATGAGAGAGGGAAGGGAGCGCAGGAACTTAACGAAACATTTTTCACGCAAAACCAAACGCGTGAAAACTAGAACACATATAAAAAGTTACTTCTATCTCTTGCATTCTTTAGCTCTGTTTTTCTCTAACAAGTAAATTTCATCTGCAATACATTTAAATGTTCCTGTATAGCATTCAAATTTACTATCCATAATTTACGCCCCGTTTGAGTTGCTAGGAGTTGAATGAAACCGGTTTTACTCACCACAGTTATGGCAACGTGTGAATATGTCCAATGGAAACGGACTTCCCGATAACGATAGTGTTACTGGTACTGCTAATGAAAGTGAGATGCCGAAAATGGACGACGTACAAGAAGCTATGACGAACCCTAAAAACAATAAAGTCCCAGGAAAAGATAACATAGCAACTGAGATGTGGGAGGCCAAGAATCTTAGAATATAGAACTACAGGAAAGGCCCTCGCGTGTAAAATCCCTGTACGTGAGCGTAGTGAAATCCGGTATACTTATACAGAAACAAGGTAATGTAAAAGACGAAATATCGTATCGTAAGTGCGAATATCGTAGAAAAAGGCGACGTCACCCGGCAAGGTTAAAGGCCCAACTATAATGCACGTAAGAAACGCACGTCGGCCGACGTGCGTAAATATCAAACTTTCGTCAAACGTATAATGGTTTGTGTATACGGAAAGTTTTCACAAGTTTAAAATTAGGAAAATGCATAAATATGATTTATTGACTATTAAAACTTGTCTATTAATCTTTGCATATTAAAAATAATCATATTTATTTTCAATTATAATAAATTTTTCATCAAAATCACTCCCATAAATTTGAAGCACAACATTTTCCATACTCTTTCTTGTTTAAAACCCACAAAACAACAACAAAAAAAATCAGCTGTCACCAATTTAACTACAAATTCTCACAAAACGCACGGTATACAGAAACAAGGTAATGTAACAGAGACTGGCAGCTTCGAATATCGTAGAAATTCCGTGCCGAGTGATGTCAGCACTAATGTAGAAACAACAACACAACTCCGATTTTATATGGGAAGAGCGTGCCAAGTGACGTCAGCACTCAAATGACATTTCTCCATTACATTACCTTGTTTCTGTATACCGTGACAAAACGTACGTTGAGCGCGGTTCTTTTCTCATTTTTACGTTTAACGAAACTTAACGAAACAAAATATGACCGACGTACGTCCAATATGGCCGAACACATTAATTTCCATGAGAGCGCCCAGATGACGTGCGTTTCTTACGTGCATTATAGTTGGGCCTTTATACAGAAAACAACAACAACAATTTCGATTTTGTATGGGGAAGACTTGCCGAGTGACGTCGCACTAATACGATATTCTACGATATTCAGTCTTTTACATTACCTTGTTTCTGTATACCGTGGGTATCAGTCAACTGTCAAACTGGGCTATTTGCTTGTTAGTTGACTGTCAAATTATAAATTGTTTTCCCGCATTCGGTAGTGCATTTTCTTTGAAACGAGTGTGTTTTATCAAATTTACTTACAGTTTTTTTCAAAACTAAATTAAAAGAAGAAAGAAAGCTCAAAGAATTTGTTTTCAGTGCAATTAAAGTTGTTACAAGTGAATTTTAAGTGAAATAAGAACAATGAAGTGTGCAGTCGGTAGATGTACGAATAATTCGCTAATTCCGCGGGGAAAATCCTTTTTCATGTATGTGGGTAAACTCAAATACTGCCTAAACATATATATTACATATTGCCATTAATAATTATGGAAATCACTGAGCTAAATACTCTAAATAATGTAAATTGTGTGTGCTTGGATTTCTTTGTTTACATTAACTAATGCCACGCAAAATTCAAGGGGATCAGCTGATTAGAATGCGTAGTGACGGCGTGTAAAAAGTTCATTTGTAGGGGCAAGATTTTATTTTAGTTAACTGATTATTTCAACTCGCTCTTGCCCCTCCTCTATTCCATTCGCTTTATCCGCTTGTAATGGACAAACAACTACTAAAACGTGAGCACTCACACAAAAAGAATTTCACTACGCTAAAATTCGGCGAGGGCTCTTCCTGTAGTTCTATACTCTAAGCCAAGAATTAATAAATGGTTACACAAGCTTTTGGAATGTATCTGGCGACAGAAAAAGCTCCCACTTGAATGGACGGAAGGTGTGATGTGTCCCCTGCACAAAAAAGGAGATCAACTTGTATGAGACAACTATATACTGGTATAACCCTCCTCAACTTACGTACGAAATACTGCTCCTATTTTATTCAAGAAACTTCTATCGATCGCAGAAGGCACAATAGGTAACTATCAATGTGGCTTTCGAGCAGGAAGGTTCACTACAAACCATATTTCCACCCTAAGAAGAATTTTGGAAAAATCATGGGAATTCACCATGTACACATATTCACATTCTATTTATAGACGTTAAGCAAGCATATGATCGCTTGAAGCGTGAGGAGCTATTTCAAGCTATGAAGTGCTTTCGATTTCCAAAACACCCGATCCAAGTAACAAAAGATACAATCAAGGTAGTATGATGCAAAGAGAGAGAGTTGAACAAGACCTGTCAAAAAGTTTCACATCACAGAGGCGCCATCTTGGAACAGTATTGCAAGCTGACAGTGGTGAGACAATGGAGATCAGAAGGAGAATAAACGTTGCTAACAGAAGCTATTTTGGTCTTCGACAACATCTTACCTCACGAATCGTGCCTAGAGGAGAGTTTAAACTATATACGTCGCTAACCCTTTCGGCTCGGCTTTCGATTAATAAAGTTAAGATATATCCTGCATTTGGGATGCGTTACCTGTATCTCATAGAAACTTTCTGTGATAAAAAAATGTTGATTCGAAAATTTTGGCGGGAGGGGCGGTACAACATTGTACCATCCGGGATGTCAAATGGTAAAAGGATGTACCACCCGTCCTCAAAGAACAAAAAAAGTCATGCTGATCAGAACAGAACAAACAACCCACGCCTTCGAGGGACCCTTTTTAAGGTCAACTTAGTGACGCCAGGCTGAAGTATAACCTTTACGGCTTGCGCCAGTCTGGACTCAAAGGTTGGAGTTGGTGAGTTTACTCAGAAGGAATCTGACTATACCAGCCGGTGTCTCCTGTTTGGGCATGGGCCTGAACATACATCCCATACTGCTCGACTGATGAAAGATTCTCACCACGCATTAAAAAAGAAGCCCGTTATTGGGGCTCCTTACAGATGGAGAGGGCCCTTGACAATTGAATTCCGATGAAACATATCAATCTTTACATGGTCAACTCTGACGCTGTCGTGACCCAACCAAAAAATTGTTGGGCATAGTTGGAAGGATGCACGGACACTGGGTTAACTGGATTACCGGATACTGCGCCCTAAATTTCCGTCTCGGGGGGAATAGGAAGGTCAGGAGATGAATTCTGCAAGCTTTCATTTTGTTTGCAACTGCCCAATGATAGCAAGAGGCAGGGAATCGTATCCGCCCTGTTCTTGTCACCGTACCCGTCCCTAACAGTCAAGTTTGAGCGACAAAACACTAGGCAAACTGTTAAACCTTTTGAAACAGTCTAGTCTACAAATCTGAGGAATGGGGGTTGTAGAAAAATAAATGAAGTGATAACTTCAACAGATGCCTACGTCGTATCCTAAAACTCCGCTGGCAAGATAGAATTTCAAATGAAGAACTATCGCGCCGTGCCGGCCAAGAAAGGATAGACGAGCAAATCAGGCGATGGAATTGGATTGGCCACACCTTGCCACGCGAAGACTATAATCTAGCTAAACAGACCCTTGACTGGAATCCGCGGAGGAGAACCCTATTATCAGAGGCCGCAACAACCGGGAGATCCTGGTCAGAGCTGAGAGCTGTCGCGCAAAACAGAGTCCGCTGAAGGGCAACTGTTTCCGCCCTATGTCCCATGAGGGATTAAAGGAGCAATTAGTTAGTAGTTAGATAACTTCAGTATGTACTGTTGAAGAAGAAGAAGACAGATATTAAAGGCCCACCTTGTTAGAGGTGAGCGTGCGCCGCGCGAAACTTCTATCTCTATTTATTGCTCATGAGTTGAAATCCGTTTTCTCTGGGGCATTCACATTATGATATAACATATAATGATCTATGTGGTGCAACACCGGGGGAGACCCAACGTCCGCTGGAAGAATTGACGTATACCAGGACGCCCAGAGCTTATCGATGCCAAACTGGGTGACATCGGCTCAGCATCGGGACCGGTGGAGAGAAAAGTTCCTAGAGGCCAGGACCGGATTCGCTTAAAGAAGAAGAAGATTCAAATTATGAACTGGAAAAGATCCAAAGGATCTGGCTTCCATAAAAAGTCCTAGTTTCTTCTTATAAATTTATCGATTGATTTGCATCGTAGCATCAGCTTGTGTGTGATGTGACACCGTCCTCTTGGAACCACATGTGCTGTGCCAAGTCGAAATGTGCCTAGGCGCAGGGTGAGTTTTTGCCAAAAATGTTGATCGTCTATCTTCTTCTTTGATGGCTCTACAGCCCACTTCAAAACTTGGCCTCCATCAGCTTCTTCCTCCAGACGTTTTTCTATTCCGTAGATTGTCTCCAGTTTCTTATGTTGAGGAATTTTGCTGCATCAGCCTTAACATTGTCTTCCCACTGATTGTCTATACCTGTAAAATCCGTTGTTGCGACGTCAGATGTTTCATAATATTGTTATCGACTGCTATTCACAACCGTCATATGAACTGACAAATGACAGCAAAATCAAAATGGCGGCCAAACAAAATCGAAAAAAATAAAATTCCTCCAGGGAATCCAAAATTCCATTGCAGATGGAATACGAGTACGTATAAATGTTGGCGTCAGCAAAATTCAAAACGAACATTTTAATGCACGCTCGCATTGCCAGAATACATTGGCAAAAACTACTTTATCATCACCAAATCAAGTTGAAACAATTCAAAAATTTTAATTGAGCGAAAATTTTTCTCGTTTCTATTTTAAAAATTCAAAATGAATTTTTCTGTTACCAAATCAGCACGGCGAAGGCTTCCGCTTACCAACAAGCTCATCAACATGAACGACTCTGAATACAGTTAACCACGTTCCGAATGGCTTAAAAGAGTTACGAATTTAGTGAATGAATGCTGGTGCTGGCTACTCTACAAATAAGGTAAACAGCAGAGTCGGTGAAATTGAGTGCCGCGCCATAGATGAAGACCGCTGCTCCGAGGCGGCATATGTATTCGCAATGAAGTGAAATCGGGCGAAGTGAGACTGGAAGTATATAGAAATGTACGAAGCCGCGCGCGGCGCGCACAGTGAAACACCTTCGCTCGACAAATACGGTGTGCCCCCCCAGGTAAATTTACATAAAACGCGGGCTTCCTCCTCCGGAGAATTGAGTTTCAGAGCGATTTTCTTACCTCTGCGGTGACCACAGTTGGCGGATAGCGCGGCCCCAATTTGCTATAAATTCTGCCGCATTGCCTCTTTCTACGCTAATAATTTCCCTTGAATGGATTGCTCCGCTTACGTCAGAGTGTGAATCGATGAAGTTTCTTCGTTCGTTCCGCTTGGAAACCAGAGTGCCATAAGACAGCGCCCGAGCCCCCTTTTGGGGTCCATTGTATAAAGGTCCCCCTTCTGCCAGCAATAAAAATACCAAATGGCTAAAGTTTTGCTGAATGAAATTAATTCGGATCTCACCTGGCCTGGTGTTGGTGGTGGTGTTGCTGTTCTTGTTGTTGTTGTTGCTTCTCTGGAAGTAGGTAGCCGATCTCCACGTTGCGGTAGGAGAGTTGTTTTTTTTCTGCTGCTAGCTTATTTTTTTCGCTTCAGTCTTTTTTGGATCATATTTCCTGCCGTAGTGCCATTCAGATCTCGTACTCATTGCGCAAGCCAATTACCCCGCATGCCTGGCCGGGCATATAGTATTCGAATAGCTGCAGAACGTGTTCATATATATATATACGAGTTTGCATGAAATGGGGCCTCTCGGGCTTCGGACTGGATGGTGCTGTTTGTTTAAGTTTTTCAGCAGAGATGATCAGACGACGACGACGACAACGATCAATGGGATATCAATTGCCATGTGGAATTTCATTCGATGTTCGACCACAATTTGGTCGATTGTGGGCGCATTGAAAGTCGAGTCATTTGCAAATGTCAGTTCAAGGTGGAATGTACTATGTACGACACTCTGGCAAAAGCTGGCAAGCTGGCAAACAACAACAGACACAGTCTCCCCAACTGATCGCTTCTCTTGCTAATCATTGCACGAGACCCAGACCCATTCTACAGTTTGCGGTGATCTCATCTTTTTAAGTTTTTCAATGAATTTTTATTGCTCGCGGGACTCGTATGCCTAGAGTAAGGCGGTAATTGCTGCTCTTTTGTTCTGATTTCAATTTAAATATCATAAATTTTTGTGTTTTTTTCTTTGCCTCCGCTTTTATTTCAGCAATAAAATTTTGTTTTCGCAGTTTTTCTTTTTATTCAAAAATAAGTAATTAAACAACGCTTTTAGAATTTTCCATTTAACATTTAAAGTTTGAACAATGCCAATTTAGAAAACACAATTGAAGCAGAAGTGGTGAGTGGGAAAATTGATGGTGATTGGTGTCAAATCAATATTATATTTACGAGCTTCATTCTTTCATTCTGAGTCCAATGATGACAAGTCAGAAAATACCATTTCCGACACACAAGCAAAGTCTACATTCAGTGGAACAATCGATATCCTGTTAACATTTCGTCAACTGAATAAAAAAACGTCTTAAGTTGATCACATTCCATTCTGAAGTACCTATACTAGAGATGACTGTCGTCCTATGCAGAGCTGTAGAGCCCTCCTATCCTGCTTGTGCGTTCAAGTGAGGAGTTCGAGTGAGAGGTATAAACAGAAGCTTTGCTGGCGTTCTGGAGAATGTAACGAAACAATAGGCCACCACAAGAAACGAAACAGAACACCACCGCTGCAAAAAACGATACCAAACAGAATAGCAACGCCCAGCAAGGCACAGATATAAAAGGCCGGTGCTTGCCTGCTGAGGGTAGTGGAAGCGTTGATTCCTCTACCTGTTGACTGCGGACAGAACCATAGGAGAGTGGATCCAATGGTATACCGACAAATCAATAAACCACAGGATATTGAATCCGGTGGTAAACCGACCTACCGATAAACCGACAAGCCACGAAGAGTTGATCCGGTAGTAAACCGACCGACCGAAAAACCAACAAGCCACGGCAAGCCGATCCGGTGGTAAACCGACCGACCGATAAACCGACAAGCTCCGGAGAGTCGACCCGGTGGTAAACTGACCGACCGATAAACCGACAAGCCACGGAGAGTCGATCCGGTGGTAAACCGACCGACCGACCGATAAACCGACAAGCCACGGAGAGTTGATCCGGTAGTAAACCGACCGACCGATAAACCAAGAAGCCACGGAAAGTTCATCCGATGGTAAACCGACAAGCCACGGAGAGTCGATCCGGTGGTAAGCTGGCCGACCGATAAACCGACAAGCCACGGAGAGTTGATCCGGTAGTAAACCGACCGACCGATAAACCGACAAGCCACGGAGAGTTGATCCGGTAGTAAACCGACCGACCGATAGACCGACAAGCCACGGAGAGTTGATCCGGTAGTAAACCGACCGACCGATAAACCAACAAGCCACGGAGAGTCGACCCGGTGGTAAACCGACCGACCGATAAATCTACAAGCCACGGAAAATCGATCCGGTGGTAAGCTGGCCGACCGATAAACCGACAAGCCACGAAGAGTCGATCCGGTGGTAAACCGACCGACCGGCCGATAACCGACAAGCCACGGAGAGTTGATCCGGTAGTAAACCAACCGACCGATAAACCAACAAGCCACGGCGAGTCGACCCGGTGGTAAACCGACCGACCGATAAACCGACAAGCCACGGAGAGTCGATCCGGTGGTAAGCTGACCGACCGATAAACCGACAAGCCACGGAGAGTCGATCCGGTGGTAAACCGACCGACCGACCGATAAACCAACAAGCCACGGAGAGTCGACCCGGTGGTAAACCGACCGACTGACCGTTAGACCGACAAGCCACGGAGAGTTCATCCGGTAGTAAACCGACCGACCGATAAACCGACAAGCCACGGAAAGTCGATCCAGTGGTAAACCGACCGACCGATAAACCGACAAGCCACGGAGAGTTGATCCGGTAGTAAACCGACCGACCGATAAACCGACAAGAAACGGAGAGTTGATACGGTGGTAAACAGAGAGACCGATAGACCGACATCATCCGGTGATCCACCGAGAAATATATACAAAGACTACCACTAACCAAACCGGTTACCACGGGAGCGTTGATCCAGGGGTAACCCGGAAAACCAGATTTCCCCTCCTCCCCCACCCCACCGCCATATACTATACTCGAATGAAATATAATTTCTTGTATTCAACCAATTAAAAACAATAAACGTGGACATTTCTAAGAGCTGACCCTCCACTCCCGACGCTACAAGAAATTAACTATTGCCCAGCACTGATGGGCAGCGTTGGACCTATTTGCGCAGACTTTTGATACCGTATTGATCTAAAACCTCGTCAGTGGGCCTTATCTACAACGACGGGTAGGCCAATGAACCTTGTCTTCTTAGACGAGGTACCTATCGAGTATCAGTTTCGAAAGGCGTGTACCAAGGCTATGAAATTTGGTTAAAACGACTTCTAAACGATCTCACATCATCTTTTCTGACTTTTACCTGAGATGTTGTGCAGGTAGCACACTCCGTTCCATTCCTAATGTTAGTCTTCCTTAATATTAATGTCTTCCTCTATTTTATCCAATGCCAATCCTTTCTATTGTCTGTTTGAATATGCGGAATCACCGAAGGGAGCGATAGCCGTTCTGGTACTCACAAGAACGAGGTCTTGTTTCTCGGGACAATGATTCGCTCCATATTCCTCTCCAGCTGAGAATAATGGAAGAAACCTCCACATCGCTACACGTGTGGTGTGATTTTACGAAGCCGACGACTTCCTGACTCTTGTACTTTTCCACTTCACTCTTGCATGCATCGTTCAGATTTCCACAATCGGAAACTACCTGAGCGTCAAGTATGAGGCCCTTTGCCCCAGAATTCCAACAATATCGGGCTTCCTTATACCCTCCGAAGTGTGAACACGGGGCTCCTCATGGACGATATACCCTTTGTTCAGCAGGCGGACATATGGTGCGACACTTTCGTGACGACCTATGGCATTGCTGGATTATATGATGGGCCATTCCTGGGGTCAGACAAGGAGCTTGGCAGATTCTATCCACACTGTGTCGCCCTCTGGGCGTTGCCCTGGACTTAGAAGAGCGCGCAACCAATAAAATCGTGGCCACTCAGTAACTGAATTCGTTCGGTGTGCGTCCATCTTGCTTTGCGATCTGTTCTGAGATTTGTTACTTCATTCTTCACTGGGTGTGCCCTCCTTTTATGGAGGCCCAGACTGATCATCGTAGTGAAGGACCGAGAGCATATTATGCATTGAAATAAAGTAGGATCGGGCGGGTTAGTAATATGGTCTAAACCATGGACCATCGAAGGGGCCGGGAACCCCATTGACCGAGAAAGCCTACTCCGTTGGCCAGGGACAAGCCCTGTTATCAGCAGGGACCACGAGGAAGTGGAGGATAGGCGTATCTAAAATCTCTTTGGCTTCCCTACAGCCAACGTTGTCGAGCCAACAGCTGAATACACCAGAGTGTCATAGTTACTCCTGCCGAAGCTAAAATTTCTGGCATCTGCCTGATTCGGTGAGTGCTAGATCCCGTCCTGGCCTCTCGCAACTGATATCTCAGCGGTCCTGATTCTGACCCGATGTCATCCAGTTTGTCATCCCTCTGAGCGTCCTGGTCTACGCCATCCTTCCAGCGGAGGTTAGGTCTTCCTCGCTGTCGCACCCCATAAGTCTTACCGCAGAGAACTTTCCGAGCAGGCTCATTTTCACTCATACGAGCTAGATGTCCTGCCCACCGGAGTCTACCGAGCTTTATTTTCTTCACAACATCTATGTCGCGATAGCGCTCGTAGATCTCGTTATTGTAGTCTTCAGAATCGTCCTATGTCCATATGTATATGCTCAAATCTGGTATTTAGATGCTGATGGGAAATTGGTATATTTTGACTTTTCGGACTTTTGGCAACCAAGCCACGATCGATACCACTCATTTCCGTGTTTATTGATCGATGGGCAGAAGTATTTCTTGGTAACGGCTCGTTTTGTAGGCCGAGTACCAAGGTAAGGCAGGCTATGTTCGGAGTTGAACAAGCCTACGTAAGCAAACCAGTATGTAACTCCTAGAACTGCCTATGCTGTTGCTGGGGTGCTCTTGCAGCGATTTTAATTCGGCGTCACCTTGTTGAGCCTGTGTTTTGTGGTTTCCAGTGGTGACCATTGAATTGTTCCAATACTCCTGCGATTGCATAATTGGAGGCGTTAGTTGTTAGACTGTATTTTGCATCCTGGATTGAAGGGTTCAGTGTAGAGTTGCTTCTGCCATCGAGGTTTCCACCTTGAGGTATGCGGCTTCACATTCTGCTCGACAGGTCAACACTTTTGTGACGTGCGACTTGTTAAGAAGGTATCGCAAATGCTCGTTGGTCGGCATGGGAATGAATCGGTGATAAAAATTCACCCTCTGTAAATATTATGGGTTATATAGGCGCACACACTAATTTTTGTTCAAATGCAAAATACGCATTGTTTTATTTTTAGAAAACTAATTTATCACACTCAGATCTCTTAGGAAATTTCTTCAATCAATCGTTGTTTCAGTCGTTTTTGAATACCTCCAAAAAATGGTCGACCAATCAAATTTATATTTTCATCTGAATCGATTCTATGGTCATACAACTCCTCGCCAAATAGTTCCTTCCAGTCTAAAAATAATAGTAATTAAAAATTGAATTTATAAATTAAAAAAAAATATTACTCCTTGTAAAATCATATGGGTTAAATCGAACCCAAGCTGTGTAACGGAAGTTTTTCGATCTCATCGAATATCCCATAATCTTAATTTCTTTTAGTGTCGGCCTATCACTATCTGGCTGTTGAGTAGGATAAAGTCCGGGACGAGGATACTGAGAAAGTGCCATCCGTCGTTGCTTACCTCTTCCAAATTTTAACATTTCATACAAACTTTCACCTTCTGTGCATGTTTCTTCATTCTTATTACGTTGGCAACTCTGAACTCGTGGTAGCCCGGCCAAATCAACAATGGTTGGAAATATATCAATTAATTCAACGACTTGATCAATTTTCTTTGGTTTTGATAGCTTAAATTCTGGGCTGTAAATGATTAACGGGACGCGAATAACAACTTCAAAATTACTATATTTCGCCCATTCTGCGTGCTCTCCAAGTGACCAGCCATGATCACCTGTCAGTATAACAATTGTATTAGTTAAATCCACGTTGTCTAGTAGTTCTCCAAACAAACTGTCCACATACGACACTGAACAATAATATGCTTGTCTAATAGATGCCCGAAAATCAGGTGGTATCGGCCCAAATGGAAAAGAAATATTTAACTGCTTAACGTCATCTCTGCCGCGAATATCATTAAAAGGATTCCAAGCGACATTCGGCATTCCATTTGGTTTATAACTGCCACTGGAAGTGTTGAATGGCGTTTTTGGAATGAGCTTTAAGAGCTTTTGTGGAAATCGAAATGGAATGTGCGGCTTATGAAATCCAACAGCAAGAAAAAATGGATCCGATAAATTCTTTCGGATGTTTAAAAATCGCTTTGCTTCCTCCAATGACTCAATATCTGGAAGCGTTTTCTTTGGTTGTTTTTTAACACGAACAGGACAAACTAAATTTGCTTTCAATTCACTACTTCCATCCGAGCACAGTGGTGAGTTCATGTATTTTTCTGTCGGCGGGTGAAAAGCTCTTTGTGTCCAACTTAACGGAAAGTCATCGTTAAAATTTGACGAAACTCCCGGATGAAAGATTTTCCCTACTGAATAAGTGTGGTAACTGTTATCTTTGAAATATTGCGGTAAAGTTGTAAAATTTCCACTAAATGTTCTCCAATAATTGAAAAAATCATAAAGATGCAAAGTATCCGGTCGTCGACTTGTTAAAATCGAATTCCGACTCGGAGCACAAAGAGCTTGCTGGAAGAAACTTGGTTGAAGTTGACTCGTGCGATACTTGCTATAAAATACAAACCTGGCAGTAGGCTTTTGTGAAAAAGAAGCTTTTCTGCATGAACTTGTCAATGTTGGGAGTTTTGGCTAACGGGTCTCCGTATCCTGATATCGCGGGTCGCAGGTCGTCGGATATAACGAGCAGGACGTTTGGTCGATTTATATTTGAAATACTGTACGCGAACGCTGGTGCGCATAAAATAAACAACATAGTAACCGAAAACATTTTAACGCACGATAAAAAGCACTTCGAGTTCTATTCTAGTCTACACAGCGGAAGTGAGCAATGGCTAATAAGTGAAGCAAGTGGGTCATTTCCAGAATTTCTAACGTGGTATTGCCAGATATTAAGGAAATACGGTTTAAGAATGTGAAAACTCGTGGTCAAACTTTAATATGCATTTTTTTGTAATGTAATTAACTGTTTTTAGAGTAAATACGTTTTAAGTAAGTTAAGGTCTGGGAAAAAGTTCGTGGCGTTTTACCAATAGATGGCGTTCATTGTAAATAAGTCATGAATCCGTGATCGCAGCGACACTACTAAACGCTCGTTTGAAACGTGACAATTCGAGTGTTATGTGCAGTCGTTCGAAAGTTGTTTACGTTTGAAAATGGAGAAAAATAATTAAAAGTATGCTGTTTGCGGCCGAGGAAGAGATCGACGAATGCGGTTTTAGCTGATGCAGACACTTCTCCACATAGCAAAGTGGAGAACTTCGGCCAGAGATAGAGAAGATTAGAGGAGGCCAAGGCTCGAGTTGGGCTGTAGTGGTATTGGAAGAAGAAGAATGATACAAAAGAAGCTCGATGTTCTTCATCAGTTAGGGTGGTCTCACACTGTAGCAGATTACAGCCGTAAAAAATTCGGCCGAATCGGCTGCAGTGTGAGACCAGCCTTAAGCGTGAAAAAATGATAGACCGAATCAACATCGGCGATACGCTGCTGAAACGCAATGAAATCGACCCATTTATGAAACGTCGCATAATCAGTGATGAAAAATGGGTCACGACAATCGGAAATTTTAAAAAAAGGGATAATGAGCCTTCACAAGGGTACGCGATCCCAGGAATGACGTCGAAAAGATTGTGCTGTGTGTGGTGGGACTGAAAGGACGACAACCAGAAAGATTACGTCAAGCAATTGAATGAAAAACGGACCGAATTGAATAATAGGAAATGTGTCTTCCATCACGACGATGTCGGGCCACACATTTCTAAGACGACCGCGAGAGTTTGGTTGGAAAATTTTGATGTATCCACCGTAAGGTCCAGAAATACCACCCTCTAACGATCCCTTGATCCGTTCTCTGCAGAGCTCTCTCAATTAATTTTGGCTTCAAAAGAAGGCTGTGAAAACTCCGTGATTCATTTTTTCAACCAGAAACCACTTCCCCAGTTCTTCACGGCATTATGGCTTCCCAAAAATTGGCGAAAAATGAAAGAGATCTATTCAAGGCTAGATCGAATGTAGCCTTTGGAAATTATAGCCCGGGCGACTGACGGAAGGAGAAATTTGCATCTTTTAAGAAAACCTAAGCACTGACAAAAAGTTGATCCTCAGCTAAAGTTATACCAAGTATATTAAGAAATGAGTCATCCTTTAGCTCGAAATTGTCCACTAAAATGGCGGGAATTGGTGCAAGACGCTCCTTCGTGTTTGAGGGATTGAATTCGACGCGGTTGTTACGGTCCCAGTCAAGAATGAGTTCGATGTCTTTGTTGAAAGGGTTGGACATGACCTTACGATCTACAAAATAAGGTCTGGCGCGTGCGTATAAGTAACGTAAAGTACCATCAGCGAAGCTGTGGAGTGTGTTGGAGGAGACTACGACAAGGTCCTTTATAAATATTTGAAATGACGGCCAACAGTATGCAGCCCTGGGGAACACCAGCAGAGTTGTGAGGTTTAAATTTGACATCAATACTAAATTTAGTGAGCGGTCAGAAAAGAAACTCTCAATCCAGATTTTTAAAACTAAGTCTCTACCAATAGCTTGGAGTTTAGCCAACAAAACGGGGTGCCATACTCTGTCGATAGCCTTGAAGATATCTACAGCAACCAGACCCGACTAACCAAGTCAGAGTCTACTTTGGCTGAGATGCTCTGTTCGACGCACCATTTTGGTCTAATGTCGAACTGTTTTTCGTCTAGGTTTAGCTTCTTTTCTAACTACATTTTGCCCTTTAAAAAATTAAATAGGGTGGCTTCTGGCTATATTTTTTTTATTATACTTGTTATATTTGGGGGAAAAAAATCAGGAGAGGTTGACCTAGCCCTAATGTTGTTATTTGCATTATTTACATAGAGCAAGGGCAGCCTCTCATCCGTAGTTATTTTTAGGTACCGGGCGGATCTCGATGTAGGATGTAGATCGACCAATTAGGTGCTAATTTGTGTTATCATTAAAGATCTTCTTTATCCCCTCATAGGGATATCGATGTTTTATTTCGATTGCAATACATTGAGATTGTGCATACAACGGTTAGAAACATTGATGTTTTCTTAAAATCGAGAACTTTTTCTAACATTACTTCACTTAGCTGTACTGAAAATTTGAGCTGCTTTAGAAAATAAACGTTGAGATGGAACTGCTGAAGTTCCAACCATGGTTAAGTATTTGTAAGCAATTGTATGAAGTTTAGGAAGCTGAATTTTAAGATCATTCCAAATGTCCAATGAGCTCTCAGTGAGTCTTCCTATTGGACTATCCAACTAAATAGAGTTTGTCAGAACAGCTCTTGTGGACTAATTTGTGGTGATCTTCCCACAGAGATAAGTTCTCTTCTGGTTTGTCAGAATCGCCTGAAGAATCAGATTCCCCGGTCTCATTTTGTTCTATAGTTTTCATCAATTCTTTGACTTTTGCATTAGCCGAAGACCTCGGATCCAATATCGTGGCTATGGCGAAGGGAGTTGCTCTCTCTATAACACCCATTCTCTTGTCAATATCTTTAATGACAAGCGACTGCACTTCTTTGGCAAGAGAAGCTTTGATTCGAAATGGTTTAACTTTTAAAAAGGTTTATTCTAGTTTAGAATAGATTCGATGTTTTATGAAAATACATCGATGCATCGAGTAAATAAATAGCTCTTCAAAACATCGGATCGATTCGATGTATCGTATTGTAAACATCGAATGAATTCGATGCATCGATGTAAATCGAATATCCCTATTCTCTCATTTGGATGTAATGATAGTTTCTCTAGTATCCTAGCGCCTAAGATACTAGAGAAACTATCATTACATCCAAATGAGAGAATAGGCATATTCGATTTACATCGATGCATCGAATTCATTCGATGTTTACAATACGATACAGTAGTGTGATCATAGGTTTGTCGTAAATCGTCTTGTTTGAACACCATTTGTTTTCCTCTGACATGTACTGTGAGGTGCCGTGTCTGAGTACTTTTCTCTCGAATTTTTGGGCTTCTTTTGCTGTCGTTGGTGAAGTGGAGAACTAGATTGGGAATGCGTACACAATGGACGGTCTAACTATTGTTTTATAGAAGAAGATTTTGACCTGGTGAATAAGTTTTTGGAGTTTATCAGAATATTGCGACTTGCCACTATCCCACGGACCTTGCTTAGTTTTATTTTTGCTTAAGGGTTCCACTTCAGCCTGTGATGTAGGCCTACTCCTAGATATTTTATGCATTTATTCGGTATTAAAGTGTCGGTATTGATTCTCGCGGGGCGTTTCTATGCTCATTTTCGGATGGGTTCCTGATGCAGATCAGTTCGCGTTTCTTTTGGTTGGCTGATGTCTATGTTCCATCTGTATAGGTATTCTGCTGTGAGGTTCACGTGTTATTGAAGAGTTTCCGTGGGCTTGAGTGGTAAAGCGACTCTCTAAGGCGGCCATTAGACGTTCATGCAAGCGGCAATCAATTCCACTAGTCATGATTAATGGAAATCGAAATATACGGAGGATTTCGTCAGTCATCACCTTATGCCTGCACTACACATCGAAAGATACATCCGGGAGATGATCCACAGATGCATCCGGGAATAAATCCGCGAGCCGTCCACACGTCCGCGTATCAATCAGTTTGTGTTGATCATCGGAAGACGCAAGACATCGAAAAATGGATGTTGAGACAGTTAGCGGCCGCTGCTATTTATTTATTTAGCACTTATCGCTATTACTTAAGTGTGAATCATTTTCAAAACAATACACTTCGAAACAATACACCGACGCGTCCACCTGCATTCAAAATGTGCACAACGCTGATGCGTCGGCAGATGTGTGGACACAAGCCTTGCGTTCGCTCTAACGTCTGGCTCAAAATCCGTCAAGAATGGATTCAGGACAGACGTATCTCCGGATGTTAAATATTGTCCGGAGACGAGCAAAAACCCCCTCTACACATCGGCGGATGTATACAGGGCTGAGGCATCTTCCGATGTGTAGTGCAGGCATTAGACGTTAGGTTTTCCGTCAGTCAAAACTGTGGAAAAACTGACAGCAAAACCTATCGTGTGATGGGCGCCTAAAACAACAGAAAGTATTCAAATAGTGCCTCAGTTCGATTGACAACAGCGACTCATGACTTTGCAATTGCGCAAAAAAAGCACAAGTTTTTTCGTCAAATATACTAAACGAGTTCACATTACTCAACTTTAAGTTCTAAAATCACAATGGCAGTACTAAAAAAGCTTTTAAATTTTCAAAATTTCCTCATCGATGTTTCGAAAGCTTTCAAAAAAATGTCATTATGACATTTATGATTGTAGTATGCGTGTTGTTTACATTTTATGTGACAGTTCTCGACATTGAAGTGATGCTAAATTCTGTGATAAAGCCGGGAATATTTATACATGTTACCTGTCGCAATAATGTATATCCTAAAAGTAATGTTGCTCGGTTTTTAGTACCAGATTACCTTGTTTCCTGGGATACAGGCTACCCAGAATACGAGCCGCCTTGCTACACAGCTTCCCATATAAGCGGACAAAATTGGGCTGACCCCGATATTGTAGAAAGCACGTTTAAACCAGCTTGGAATAGTCTAGATGGAAATGTTAATAGAGTATCTTACGTTCAAAACTATGAAATAAGAGACGAATACCCACTAAATCCCTTTGGACGGACCGGATTGCGAGGTAGGGGTCTTCTGGGCAGATGGGGCCCAAATCATGCAGCTGATCCTATAGTTACCAGATGGAAGCGAGATCATCGTGGGAATGTTGTCAAAAATCCAGAAACATTTAAGTAATCACCTGCATCAATTCTGTGTTCTCTAGAAATATTTCACAATCATTTTCCAGGGGCATACTCCAAATGGTTGCAATACAAAGATATGACAATAAAATGTGGGCTATACCAGGTGGTATGGTCGATCCGGGGGAAAAAGTAAGCTCCACACTTAAACGGGAATTTATGGAGGAAGCCTTAAATAGTTTTGGTACACTCTTTTATATAATTTATTGATTCTAGAATCAAAACCAATTTAAAATCTATTTTTAACAGAAAATAAAACAATGATCGAGGAGTTCTTCTCTAGCGGTGTCGAAATATATAAAGGTTACGTTGACGATTTCCGCAATACAGACAATGCCTGGATAGAGACTACTGCATACAATTTCCATGACGATCAAGGAGATAAAATTGGTAGCTTTAAATTGTCGGCCGGTGATGATGCAGCTAATGTTAAGTGGATGGACGTAAATAAATCAATAAAATTGCACGCAAATCATGCTTCAATACTTCAGGAAGTAGCCCAACGGCTGAATGCTCATTGGTAACGTAAAATACACTTGATAATTGTACATTATTTAATAACAAAAAGAATAAAGGAATTAAATTATATTAAGAAAATCAATTGTTTAGAATGGAATTCTTATGACTTAATTAAAAATAGATTTTCAAATTTTATGTGTTTGTAACCTTTTTTTAGTGTATTAAATTTAGACGAAGGGACAATACATAGTGCAGCTTGGTGCTAGCCACGCCCACAAAAAAATTCAACTATGTTTGATTTTCGTCAACTTATTATTCACAAGAAGCACACAAATTATGGAGCTGATTACATACCACACTGTTCTAGCACGAAGTTGCATTGTATGTGAGCCCCTTACGAAGCCTACAGTAATATCTAAGCTCGTTTAATTTGATTTTCCAATTTACAGCTTTTCCGTTGGTCGATGAATGTTAACTTTTCTATTATTATATACGTAGTAAGACGAGAATACCAGCAATTAAGAAAAATGGCTAACAAAGGCAGAATTAAAAGGCGTACCCTAGATAAACCTTGTAGAAAAAGAGAAGGCAAATATCTAAAAGAGAAATCCATATAATAACTTTCAAGTACAATAACATCGACAGGTTTACTGGAAATGCAAAACGATTAGGAACGACTTAAAACCGAAGGAAGGATGCCTGATTTCGCCACTACTCTTTCTTATAATAATAAACGACTTTTTGTCAGCGCTCTAGATAGTAGAACAGGTGGCATATAATGGGGATTGCTACAATGCCTTAAGAATTTCGAATTTTTACGCGGATGATATCTAATTGCTGGCCCACAGACATCAGGACCTTAAAAATATGGTAAATAAGGGTAAATTCAAAAACTCATCACTGCCGCATCACTGCAGAATTCAGCCACAGGCTTCAATTGAAAGTCTGTGGCTGAATTCTGCAGTGATGCGGCAGTGATGAGTTTTTGAATTTACCCTAATTTAGCAGCAGAATGTAGTTCGCAGGCTTAAGGCTAAATCCGACTAAAACTAAAGAAATGCAGATAACAGCACAGCGCTGAATAACCGTGACGTGGAATTAGCAGATAAATTCTGTTACCTCGGTAGCATTATTACCGAAAATGGCGAAGTAGAAGACATCAGTTCCAGAATAAATAAAGCAAGAAGCGCATAAGCATGCCTATTTCGCATATGAAGATCAACGGAGATCTCAACTAGAACCAAATTGCGGCTGTTGAACTCCAATGTTCTTTTGTATTGTTGCGAAACATGGAAAGTCACCCAATTCATCACAGCCTACAAGTTTTCATCAACAGATGGCTACATCGTATCCTAAAAATCCGCTGGTAAGATAGAATTACAAATGAAGAATTATGGCGTCGTGCCCGCCCAGAATGAATAGATGACGAAATCAGGCGAAGGGAATGGAATGGGATTGGCCACACCTTGCCTCCGCGAAAACGAGAATCTAGACAACACATACTGGAATTTGCAAGGAACCCGTCGAGTTGGAAGACCCAGAGCAACGTAAAGGAGAACCCTATAAGCAGAAGCAGCAAAAACTAGGAGATCCTGGACGGAGCGTGAGCTGACGTACAGAACAGAGTCCAGGGCAGCTGTTTCCGCCCTATGCCCCATGAGGGATTAAAGGAGCATAAGTAGGTAAGTAAAGTAATTAGAAAGGGCATAGTCATAACCTTCTATATTACAAGCCATGAACAAGGAAAATATTGAGAGCGAATTTCCGCTCAATCGGACTACAACTCGGTGAAGTCACGTTATGTTGTTAGTGTAATTTGGAGAATTTGGTAGTCCGATTCTCTCAATTGAGATTCTTGTTCATGGCTTGTAAATATAGAAGGTTATGGCATAGTCATAGGCAATGAACCTTGTGTTTGAAGACTTAGATGTTGTATGAGTTCGGTAATACTGAGGGGGGAGGTTATTCCACAGTCGAGTTGTTCTAGTAATTAACGAATTTCTAGACTGGTGTGTGCGCGAAAATAAAGGCTGCAGACTGGGAGAGTGAACCGAGTTGGCTAGTCTTGTGTTGCGGGATAAATGTTGCCGTGTAGGAAAAAGATTATATATTTCAGTGGAACGGTCATTATGGTAGATGCGGTAGAATTTCACTAGACCCACTACATTCCTGCAGTGGCTTAATGAGTCAATTGGGGAGCAGATGGCGCCATCACCAATAAGTTGGAGAGCGCGATTTTGCACCTTGTCCAGCCTTGCTAAGGCGGTTCTCGCGGTCCTGGGGCCGTATTTGGTTTCTCGAGTCGATATCGACTTCTGTCGATAAATGAAAATTGGCATTTGGCAACACAACGTTATCGTCTCTTTACGTGTCGATGAAGACGTTTGACGTTTATTAAATAGCTAAATTTATGCATTCAATAAACTTTTAACGATTTCTATTTTAATTAAATATACGTGGTTTGCTGCACTTGGAGTAATATCACACAATTTGATGGTTTTGTATGGCAGCGTTTATCTGTCGATTTGGTCGTTATGCCAAATATGAAACTAAGAGAAAATCGAGAATCTTTTCTTCTCGAGTCGATCCATCGACTCGAGAAACCAAATACGGCCCCTGGTCCAGATAAACGAGTTGAATTCAATGCGGGGACTAATGCAGGCTATGTAGATTAT
Organism: Thereva nobilitata; assembly: GCA_963855945.1. Lineage (NCBI taxonomy): Eukaryota > Metazoa > Arthropoda > Insecta > Diptera > Therevidae > Thereva > Thereva nobilitata. The sequence goes on along the minus strand of OY979696.1, from coordinate 15,201,095 downwards.
AGCTCTGTCCGACGGCTGAAGGAGGAAATTGCATTTTTTGAGAAATCCCAAGTATTGTGATACTTGTTCTGCCATTTGGAATATATGGTGGTTATTCCAACGCAGATCTTCGGTTAATGTTAAGCCTATGATATTGAGAGATGGTTTTGCCGTGAGTTCTAGACCATCCACTGAAATGGGAGGAATTGCGGAGCAAGTTTTGTTAGAAATGAGATGTAGGTAGTATATCAGGTGGACGAGCCAGATCCATAATCAACTTTCCAGACAATTGTAATGTTCGTCAAAAGGTCCTGTCGGTCGCTACTGCTTTTAGAGTAGCCATAAGTCTTAGCAGCGGGTTTCGCGCTGGAGCGGTCTGCGGCACTTCATCTTTACCACTCTGCTGTTACCTAACCTACTGTGAATGATCTACTTTTCGGCATACACAGGGGAAATTCTGAATTTTTGTATGAAGAGGTCGATTGAAACAACTTACGTGCTACCACCCCAGGATTCACTAGATAATACCATTATGAATCCCAAATTTCGTCAGGGTCACCTGGATGGCTTCGGTGATGATGTTAAACGCCTTCTATGTGCGCCTATAATCTTAGGGACCTATCTGGGCCCACTGTTCATGAGAACCGCCAAAGGTCCTTTAGAGGACTTTGCCCTCGTACCGTCCCCTGACTGATGTAAACTGGTTGGCAAGTTTGCCTGGCCGAGAGTCACTCGTGTCATTAGTTAGCATTCTTTCTACAGAAGCTCGTTCAACATGCCCGAGCCATCGTACTCTACTCAATTTTATGTATGTAGCTGTGGCCCCTAGTACGAAATTCGGCTCGTCAATCGATCCAGAATCTAAAGCTGATTCGATTGAGAAAAAGATTGGTAGTCTGTAACGCAGTCGAATCGAAAAAGTACCCTCATTGAAACTGAGAATTTTCTGGAATTTTCATGAATTTTTCGAAGGAAATTTAATGATAATGTTGTTTTAAGAAAGTTGTTGGTGTTAAAATAGAATAAACACAACACATGCATTCGACCATCTAAATGCAATCGCGATCTGTCATCTACTGTAATCGACTCGGTTCACTACAATGGAGAATGGGACTACCACTTTTTCGATCTAACATTCGTTCGACTGTTTGACGAGAATCGGCCTTGGGGCCTATATTTATGTATTATGCCATACATTTCTTCAAGATCTTCGTTTTTTCTAATGCGCCATTAGTTCTGGTTAACCCTTACAGGACCAAATATTCTTCTTAGGACTAATGTGAAATAGATTTTATTTGCGGCTACGATGCGTCTATGGATGTCGTCCTTTATCTTATAGATACAATTGTCTACAATTACCACAGTATGATGGTCAAGGCTGATACTGCGCCCTAATCGTTGTCCTAGTTTTGATACAATCATATACTTTGTTTTAGTGTCATTTATTTGTAGATCGAACTTTGCTGAGCTTTCTACAATTTTGGAAAAGGTTTGCTTTACATCTTGAGCTTTGCGTCCAATTATAACTGTCATCTGCGAAGGCTAGTATCTGAATGTTTCTTGTGAAGATACTATTTGCTCCATTAAGTTCTGTTTCGCTCATTATTGCTTCCAGAGCAATGTTAAAAAGTATTGGTGAGATCACGTCACCTTGTCGCAGACGTGATTCTTGCCGGACGTTGATTGAGTTACAACCTTGTATTCTCACTTGTGTTTTACACTCTTTGGTAGTCATTTTGCATAGTTCTATTAATATTTTTGTGACACTCATTTCACTCATCTTGTTCCACAGCTCTCTTTTATTTAGCAAGTCATAAGCATTTCTGTAGTCTACAAAAAGAAGATGTTTGATGATGCTGCTTTCTTCCCAGAATCGCATTTTTTCAGTATTTGTCTCATTAAGAAAATCAGATCTGTTATCGATCTGTTCGTTCTCAATCCTGCTTGGTAATCACCTAATTTATCTTCCATATATGGTTTCAGTCTTCATCAATTCACCTTTTTTAAGAACTGGGACAATTGTGCCTAAAAGCCATTCCTCCGACTTCTCCACAGTTTTCCGATGAGGCTATGTAAGGCACGGTATAACTTCTCCCAATCATTTTTTAAGCTTTCCGGGGGAATACCATCTGGACCTGGGCAAAATCGAACCGTCACCTCCCCGTGGTGCCCACTGAATAGCCAACTAACGACGGTAGTAGCGAGGGTGGGACGCTATATTCCCGCATACCAGCGGCGGGCTGGCAACCCGTCCTGGCATTACCACATTGCCACGAGACTAGTGTTGGGTAGGACACGATTATAAAATGAGTTTGTAAGAGGTGCCTCTTTTTTCTTTTGAGCCAGTACAATGTCATACTTCAAATGAGGCGAGGTTCTATTGTAATGCCAAAATGAGAAAAACAAGCAGATTAAAAAAAAAGAAAGAAAATAAATACCAATGAAGTGCATTTTTACAAGCTTAATTCTAATATTCATTAAACTGCCTTAGAGTAAGTAAGAAATCTATGCCTCCACAATGTACAGCCACGGGCAACTAATTAGAAACAGTTTCATAAAAATTGCATTTATACATTTTTTATTTTTTATGTAGCAATCCTGTTAGGAATTCATTATGATATTGTTATTGATTTCCTTCAATCATTATATATTTAAAAAAAATTAAGAGGAGGTGGTGGGAATTCTGTAATTTGATTCCAACATAAAAACTGTATAAATGCAATTTTTATGAAACTGTTTCTAATTAGTTGTCCGTGGCCATATATTTATATTTTGCAATCCCACCTCGCCCAATTTCAAGTTGGAAATTCTGCTACTGCAAAAAAAGTAAGAAATATCTCTCCAGCACAAAATTTCACTCCCTCAAAAAATGTAAGAATTATCTCTTCAGGACAAAACCTCACTCCCTCGAAAAATGTAAGAAATGTCTCTTCATGACAAAACCTCATTCCCTCGAAAAATGTAAGAAATGTCTCTTCATGACAAAACCTCACTCCCTCGAAAAATGTAAGAATTGTCTCTTCATGACAAAACCTCACTCCCTCGAAAAATGTAAGAATTGTCTCTTTAGGACAAAACCTCACTCCCTCGAAAAATGTAAGAAATGTCTCTCCATCCAATTCGTATTTACAATCTCACCACGGCTCAGCTTAAAGTGGATATTTTACTGCCGCAAAAGAAGTGAGAAATGTCTCTCCAGTTCGTGTTTACAATCTCACCTCGACGCAATTTACATTGGAAATTTTACTGTGGCAAAAGAAGGAAGAAATGTCTTTCCATTAAGTAATTTACAATCACACCTCGCTTCATTTATCTTGATACACGCTCATATACCAGTAGGACATTATTTTTGAACCGGGACATTTAAAAAAACTGAGGCCTCAGTACAATTTACATCATGTAAGAGACAAATGTACTGCCTCTTGTAAGTCCGGCTCAACACTACACGAGACCTACAACAGAGCCTCGGATAGGATTGACCACACAACGAAGACCCGGATATCGTATTAAGGACCATGATTTACGAATTTTCTCTTGGAATGTAAGGACACTGTATCAACCTGGCAGACTAAAAGTTCTACTAAACGAATTAGATAAATATAAAAGTGACCTGACAGCAGTGCAAGAGGTGAGATGGATTGGAAAGGGGATCCTAGAGAAAAACGCACAATATATTTTATAGTTGTAACGAGAAAAATCATACTTTTGGGACGGCATTTATTGTAAGAAAACAAATTAAACATCTAGTAATGGGGTTTGACGCTATAGATGAAAGAATATGTAGAATACGTGTAAGGAAGATTCTTTAATTACTCCATAATAAATATACATGCCCCGATTGAAGATGCGCTAGAAGAAGCGAAAGATGCATTCTATGAGACCTTAGATAGGACGCTAAGAAACTGTCCTAGACATGATGTAAAGATTGTCATAGGAGATGCAAATGCAAAAATTGGCCATGAAAGTGCATACCGACCAACAATAGGAGCATTTAGTCTACACGACGAAAAAAATGAAAACGGTATGAGACTGATCAGTTTTGCAATGATGAATAATATGGTGATCGCAGACACAAGATTCCAGCGAAAAGATATACATAAGGTAACCTGGAGATCTCCGGATGGAAGAACGCAAAACTCAATTGATCATATACTTATAGAAGCGCGTCACTCTACAGAAGTACTAGATGTCAGATCATATCGTGGTGCAAACATCGACTCCGACCATTATATGATTGGGACGAGAATCAGAAGCAGAATATCGACACTAAACGAAAGAAGAAACCACAGGGAAAGAAAATTTAACGTGAAATTATTAAAAGAAGAAGCAAAACAAGAAGAATATGTGGAAGAAATAAATAGAAGAGTGATAAATGCAAATAATCACAACGCCGAAGACATAGAAGTTAAATGGAATACCTTGAAGACCCTAATCAAACAATCAGCATCAAATACTCTAGGATACGAACCCCGTGAAAGCAGAAATGAATGGTTCGACAATGAGTGTACCCGTGTAACGCAGGAAAAGAATATAGCATATCAAGTAATGATACAGAAACACAGAACGAGAAATGCAGTTGAGACATACAAAGAAACAAGAAGACAGGAGAAAAGAGTGCACAAAGCGAAGAAAAAGGAGTACTGGGAAAACGAAATGTTGAAAATAGAAGAAGCAAACAACCGAAACGATGTCAGGAAACTATATAAAAAAGTAAAGGAGCAACGAGTCGGCTTCAAGCCCAGAATAACAATGTGCAAAAATAAGGATGGAGAGATCTTAAGTACCAAAGAATTAGTTCTAACTAGATGGCGTGAACACTTTCAAGAACTGCTAGCAATCCCTTACAGAAAACATGGAACTAGCAGAAGAACTAGCGGGAGACATGCCTACATTAGAAGACGTACAAGACGCAGTGAAAAAGCTAAAAAACAACAAATCTCCGGGCAAAGATAACATCGTAGCAGAGCTATTGAAACAAGGAGGTGAAAACGTAATATTAAGCCTGCATGAAATCGTAACACTAATATGGACCCAGAAACGAATACCATCGGAATGGAGCGAGTGCATTGTGTGCCCTATACATAAAAAAGGAGATCAGCTAAACTGCCGTAATTATAGAGGTATCACGCTATTGAACGTAGCATATAAAATATTATCAAATATTTTATACGTTAAACTGCAGCCTTACGCAGAAGCAGCTCTGGGAAACTATCAAAACGGTTTCCGCCCCGGAAGACCACCACAGACCATATTTTCACGCTTAGGCAGGTCCTAGAAAAAAGGCAAATGAATTTAATATAACCATACATTCTCTATTCATAGACTTCAGAAACGCCTATGATAAAATAAAACGTGAAGAATTATATAAAGCTATGGAGTATTTAAGATTTCCCAAACACCTCGTAGATTTGACCAAAATGACAATGAAAGAGGTCATATGCAGAATAAGAATTGAAGGAGAGCTGTCAGAACCATTCAACGCCACAGTAGGACTAAGACAAGGAGATGCCCTATCGTGCTTACTGTTTAACGTAGCTATGGAAAAAGTGATAAGAGACGCAGGAATTAACACCGCGGGCAATATTTTCAACAAGTCGGTGCAACTATTGGCATACGCTGACGACATCGTAATACTAGCCAGATCCAGCATAGCAATGAAAGAAGCCTTCATATCGCTAGAAAGAGCAGCAGAGAAATTCGGACTAGCAATTAATGAAGAGAAAACGAAATATATGTGCATCTCTAAAAGACGGAATGATCGCCAGAATATGACCATTGATACATATAACATCGAAGGTGTAAAAGAATTTATATACTTAGGGACGCTAATCTCAAAAGATAACGACACGACGGCAGAAGTCATAAGGAGATTGGCGCTGGGAAATAGATGCTATTTTGGGCTACGTAAACACTTCTTAACAAGGAACATATCAAGGAGGACTAAAGTTAAACTATACAGAACCCTTATAAGGCCAATACTACTGTATGGATCCGAAACCTGGACACTAAGAAGTAATGAAGAACACCTCCTGGGGTGCTTTGAAAGAAAAATCCTGCGCACAATATATGGAGGAGTGAACGAAAATGGTGTTTGGAGGAGAAGATACAATCACGAACTGTATCAGTTGAATAAAGATCCAAACATCATAAAAACTATAAAAATTAGCAGAATTCGATGGGCAGGACATGTTGAACGTAGCAGTGATGATAGCATAACAAAAATTATTATGAACAAGAGACCAGACGGTCACAGAGGCACAGGACGTCCAAAAAAGAGATATACAGATAGCGTAGAGGAGGATCTACGAACCCTAGGTATAAGAAATTGGAGACTCCAAGCCAGGGACAGACAGCTCTGGAGGAAGATGTTGCAGGAAGCTAAGGCCAATAACAGGCTGTGGAGCTATTTATGATGATGACCATCTGGACCTGGAATCTAATGATTTTTCAGTTTCGCTATAGCATTTGCAACTTCTTCAATTGTAGGATCTGGCGTATCGTTTTCTGGGTCAATTGTATTACGGTTGTCTGCTTCTCCATGTGTTAGGTTTATGTTCTCTTTGAAGAAGTCTCTGAAGTATTTCTCCCCCACCTCCGGTATATCAAAGTCACATATATCATTGTAGAGTGAGAGACAATGATTGTTCTTTCTTCATACTTATTATAAACTTTAAAACGCAAAAATCAATAAGAAAAAAATCCATACCGAAAATCAATAACTGTATAACATTGATTTTATTCACTTTTCTTTCTTGTCTTATGAGGATAATGTTTTAGTTTTGAATTTTTGTCCTTTTTTTTTTGTTATTTACTTCTTTTTTTTTTGTATTTGCTTTTTTTTAAAATTCTGCTAAGGAAAAGAATCAAGCAGAAAAATTTTATGAATATTAATTTTTTCAACAAAAACTTTCTGACTTGAATATTCTATATACAAAAGAAATTACTTATAATGTTAACGAAAAAACAAAACAAAATTAAATATCCAAAAACTTTCTCCCTGCATTTATAAAATCACTTAATAAAATTCAGAAAGAAATTGTGTTAATGTATAGAAGAAGGTATAGAAATATTTTGTTCGTAATTTAGGTAACTTTTTTAAAGAGTTTTGTTTTGTTAAAAATTGTTTTCTATTAAAAAATTTCAGTTTCTTATTATTTTTTTTTTGTTTTTCTTCTCTTTTGTTTTATGACTAGCCTTGTTTAAAATTAAATCTACAATTTGCCTACAATTTTTTAGAATCAAATTAAATGACGTTTAAAATATTGATTAAGATTTTTATTTATTAAAAAAAATGGATATGCTCTATAATATTGATATCATTTTTTCTTCTTGTTCGTGGGGTGAAAGATGTAATGGATTTGTTTTGTTTTGTTTCTACAAATGAAGTCTAAAAATGGCGTAAGATATGCACTATCTTTTTTTTAAAAAAATTTGGAAGCATTTATCAAAAGAATTATATGCATTTAAAAAGTAGTTTTAGAAAAATATAATGTAGAATTACCACATCTTTTCTTATTCGAATATTTTAAACGTCATTTTTTATGATAAATTTTCATCTATAAGACAAACAAATTAAAAAAAAAAATTTGCTGCGCATTTTTATAACAATTTTACAATTTTTTTTAAAATATTAATTTATCTTTTCTTAGAAGCAACGTATTATTTTTTTAGATTTACTATTAAAAATTGCATCTAATTAAGTTTTATTTTTAATTTTTTGAAAGTTCTTTATCTTTTTGTTCTTACTTTTAAATCTCTCATAAAATTCAACAATATAAGCCGAAAAAGTATAATTCACATGGCAATTCAGTCAATTTTGTGTTTACGGTCAAATTTTAAATCTACTTTTTTATACCACAATCATCTTAATTTCTTATCCTTTTTTTTATTAAATATTATTATTATTATTATTATTTTATTTATTACAAAGAAATGAAGAAATATAGAGGAGAAAAATAATCTATTTTTTATTTTATATCGTTCAAAGCCAGTCAATTTTATTTTTATTTATTTTTTTTTTGTTCTTTTTTACTTCCTACCTAAATCAATTTTGGATGTTGTTTTTCACAATTTCTTTTCATAATACTAGAATTGTTTCCTTTATAAATAAATCTAGTACATTCTTGATGCAATTTTTAATTCTTACAATATCAAATTTTTTTCCTTGTTTGTTTTTTTTACAAATGCTATGTTTTAATTTAAAATCTATATTTTTTGTTTAGTTTTTTTTATAATTATTATTGCATGAAATGAGATTCCCTCTTTTTAGAAATAAAGTAAAATAACATAATATGTATATTATATAAAAGATTGCACAAAATAATTATTAGTATATATATCTCTATATGGCATGGTATAGTGTGGTTGAAGAGTTTTCAAAGATTTAATTTAAATAGCAATGATTGGCATATAGTCAGGAAGTTATTGACTACTCTCTCACGAGAGAATATGTTTTGGGTCCATGGAACAAACAGGGGAATTACTAATAACTTTCAACGAAGGGTTATCTTATACTTGGGACCTGCCTTAACGTATGCATTACTCGATTTCTGGCTCGGACAGATTACAAATACTTAGGGGTCGTCCTTTAATTACCTGAGGCGTTTAGAGGGGAGGGGGGATTTGAGCCGAATCTCGTAGGAATGTAGCAGCTCTTGCAAAATTTTACCTCTTGCACCACAATTACTGTGCCACCATTACACCGCCTCCACGGCAACATTTCCCCCGCAGCACAAAACTTGCCCGCTCGGCTCACCCCCACAGCCCTCATCTTCGCGCACATTCCGGTTTAGAAATTGGTTTATAACAAGAACAACTCGACTGTGGAACACCCTTCCACAGTCAATATTCCCGAACTCATACAACACCCAAGAGTTTAAACGCAAGGTTCATCGCCATCTCTTCCAACACCCCCTAGACTCCCCTTAACCTATCCTATCCTTCTCTTTCTCCTTCGAGCTAAGCTTACTACCACACATTGCACCATGACTTGCACGACATGACGAACTGGTAGTACAAAGGTTGACACCTGAGCTTAGATTATGGCATAAAAAAAACGTGGAGGAGAGGGGGGTCTCGGCAAGGATCGCGTTTTTTTTCCGCAAGAAACAGTGTAAAATTGCAAGAAAACTGGGTAAAATTAAGTAAAATATCCTAGTAGGGATATGACTTAAAAAAGTACTTCTAGAATTCATTCTTCAGAAGCAGTGAAGCGCTTCCACCCAGTACAAGAAAGACATTATATTAAGGCTAGCGATATACGATTAGGTTTCTCCGATACGGCTTAACCGTCTCCGGTTTTGTTTGCCTCCGGTTTGTTCTGAAACCGATTCGGTTTTAATCTTAACGTATGTCGCAGCTAACGTAATTGCTTGAGTTCCATTTTAGCACGAAAAAACCGGTCCGGGAAAACCCTAATCGTATGTCGCTAGCCTAACACTGCGATGGCCTAGTCGTGGAATGACTGAGATGATTAACAAAGAAAACGGCAAGCTATGAAGTTTTTGAACACGCTTTTACTCTTCCCACGCGGCAGCGAAATCAAACGCACGCAAACCGATTCTTCTCTGCATTACTAATAAGCCATTACAGTAGTACTTCTTTGGAATTTAAGAAAACGCTAAATAAAGAAGTACTTCCAAATCTACTTCCCAGAGTAAGTACTTGCGATGTTTCTCCACTAAAATATGGCTAAATCCTACACAAAAATATTTATCGCGGTTATGCGAACTGCACAAAGTAGCACAGTAGCCCCACGTTTGTTTAGCCGCCACTGGCCAGCCGAACCACACGACTCGACGTGCGCTGCGGCGTACGAGCCGGATGGCAGCGAACCGCGTAAAGGCCCCACTTGTGTTTACGCCCGTAAATGTGTAAGTAAATACAAGATTTTTTAAGTGAGATTAGGGGGGTGGGGATGGGGTCGAGCCAAATCTCACGACATCTCACCAAGGACGAAGGGGGGTCGAAAAATCGCCAAAATAGCCTCACGTAATTAATGGACGCCCTCTTATGTAGCATACATAGAATATAAATTCAAATCTTTAAAGACCCATTTTACATACTAAACGCAAATTGGAGCTAGAAATTTGTATGCTTTTCTCTCTGTTACACGAACGTGGATTCCACGTTTGGTAATTTTATTTTTCTCCTAAAACCTGTTAAGCTTTTAAGACGTATGCTTACCATTTAACGTAAATATTTCTACGCCTACCAGGCGTATTGGTACTCCTAATAAGTATATTCAAGTCATGGTAATCGACGAACTTCTGGCCGACCTGAATAAACGTAGTTTCAAACCACATGCCTATCAGATGATATCGTCATAATGATCAGCGGTGGTCATGATGGCACCTCATGCAAGTCGATCTATCAGACATACATATGTGCATAGATGATGTTGGAGCAAGAACTTGGGTATTAACTCACAAAAAAATTGTCATCGTACCAAGCTAAAGTCATCGTCATCGTTGGAAGCTAAATTTAAAACCTCCCTCTCTAGACGGTCCGAAAACATTATTGAGGAATACCTTGAACCGCTTTAACCGAGAGTCAAGAATTACCTTTAGCCTCAATCGGTGGAATGTTTAAAATGCTTCAACATGAAATACTGTAAAACATTTTTGTAAACAATTTTTAGTTTTGGCAATTTTTTTCTAATATTTTCAAAAATCACTGAGATTTTGTATCGCGATATTTGTTTTTTGGATATGGATCTCTCGCTCCTACTTCTATTTCAATGTAAAGCTCAATCTCAGTGTAAAGTTCACTTCACTTTTGTTAAGTCTTGTTGGTATGAATAAGACCTTCCAGAGACACATACGAAACCATCTCCTCACATCTCAAACCTCGAAATTGTTGTTGTAACATTCGAAGAAATTCATACTATTTACGACCTATAAGTAGAAGCTGAGCACGAAACGTAAGTAGGACTAATCCGTAAGTAGAAAAGGTGGAGACCATAGGGATTTAAGTCATAGCAGAAATGACCCCTTTGATATACTGACGGCGGAGAGTAGGAGCTTGTCTGACCCGGAATATGCAAGAGTAGAGCTCAAGATATCGCGACGGATTCTAGTGCGCGGACAGTTCATCGCAGCATGGCAGAGGAGACAGGTCGATGGGTCCATAGCTTGACTTGACTTATTCCCCTCATGGGACATAGGGAGGAAATAGTTGCCCTCCAGGGGACTCTGTTTTGCGCGACAGCTCTCAGCTTCGTCCAGGATCTTCCAGTTGATGCGGCCTCTGCTAATAAGAGTTCTCCTCCACGTTGTTGTCGACCTTGAAACTCTACGGGTTCCAGTCAAAGGCCTGTTTGGCTAGGTTTTCGTTTTCGCGTCGCAAGGTGCGGCCAATCCACTTCAATTTCCTTCGCTTGATTTCGTCGTCGATTCTTTCTTGGCTGGCATGGCAACATAGCTCTTCATTTGTGATTCTATCTCGCCAGCGGATTTTTAGGATTAGGCGTAGGCATCTGTTGATGAAAAATCGCTTCAAGTTGGACGATTCATCGTTCTATCAAAAATGTCCGGACGATATAGAAGACGCGAAGCATGTTCTCTCTAAATGCCCGAGATTTACGAAGCACAGGACTGTGCTTAAACAGCCGCCGCAGTTATACGGGAGAACGTCCTGGACTTGATGATGAGGTCGGAGGATGTGTGAAAAATGGTGGCAATGTCGCTCAACGGCGTCCACCAGAAGCTTAAGCAACACGACGCTCAAAGAAACAGAGGAAGGCAAGGCACTCCCAGGAGAGATAACAGGCAGATGGGCGGTCCAGCCCCTTTACCTAATGGCGTAAGCCAGTCAAGCGAGGAGAATGAGAGTTAGAAAGATGGGCTCGAGACCCACAGAACCGAGAGGCACGAGCTTTTCGTTAGAAAGCTTTCCACCTGAGAATTGGGTTGAATTCACCTTCCGCGCAAAGAAAGCAGAGACGTTAAGTCGGTAATCCGTATGACCCACTATTGAGCGCCATCTGTGTTATGCTTGGGCCTTACAGGCAGTAACGCATTCCCCGCTGCTCGACTGAGGTACCATTCTCACCACTGCTTCGTAAAAAAGGGTCATAGACGGGCAAGAAAGCCAACAAACATTTGGAGAAGATTTGTTTTGAACGGCGCAGAGATTAGTTAAAAAATGATGGTCGAAATAAAAACACGAGCAAAATAGAGGTGTATGATGGAATTCTATGGAAGCCCTTTAAGCTGAAATGCGGAAAAATATATCTACAGCATAAACACTTCAGATTTTTTGATGAGAGCAGAAGATAAAAAATAAAATATATCTCTAAGCTTGCTATTAACATAGTCTATGAAATCTCTTTAACCACAAAAAATTGCATCGATAATAAATGTATGTTATTAAAAACAATTACAACTAAAACAAAAACTTAAAAAAATAAACCCCCAATAATAGCCTTACCAATATGAGAATATTACAATCTATCTTAAACCTACTTTTGTTAGTCTTCACTCCATTCGAGCATTCATCAAGATTTTATATCTTCTACAAAAAGTTTTTTTTTTATAATTGTGGAATAAAAATTGTTTTTTTTTGTTCATCATGTCTAAAAACGACACAACCAGTGGATCACACCGTTAAACTAATAAAATATTCTTCCGTAGAATTATTTTCCCTAAATCTAGAAAATGAAAACATAAAATGATTCCAGTTAAATGGTTAAAAAAAAAGAGCAACAAAAAGAATAAATCTATAACAATAATGAAAATGAGGAGATTAGCAACAAATTGAGGAGAAGATTGTTGTATTGTTTTGGTAATTAAGATTAAATATAAGCCTACTTTTTTGTTCCAGCATCCTCATCATCACTTGGCTCCTCCTTAAGTGGCAACGAGTCAATATGCCGGGCTGAATTGGTTTTTTTATTTCTTTGCCAGGTAAATACCCGTGCCATTTGTAGAAATTTTTTACGAGAAACCTTACCCATATGCTTCAGTCGTTCCTTAAATGCGGCATCGTCTTCTGTGCGGCCCTTCTCATGCTGTTCCTTCTCCAGGGCATTCATGAATTCTTGATTCCAGCGCAATTCATTCATGAATTCCTCATTTTGCAGCATAAGGGCAAACTGTTCATCAGGAAGATCATAATCAGTACGTGTCGAATCTACCGTTGATAGACGTAAAAATCCAGCCGGTAGAGGACCAAGCAGTGGTGGGTTCCATTTCCTTTGGCTTTCACCTGTCTTAACAGGTGTAGACTCTTGTGTTGAGCCGGTTTTCTTAACTTTAGGTGAGGCCCCAGTATTAATAAGAGCAACGCTTTGTGGTGATGTGCTTAGTAACTGATTTCTGGTATCAGATGTATCTAAAAGCTGTGGCTGATTATCTGTTAAGATGCTACTCTGTGGGGGTGAGCTGTTCCCCGACTTTTCCAATTCATTGCGCAGTCTCTCATTCTGTTGGTTTTTTTTGTAATATTGTTAAAACATTTAAAATATAAAACATATTTCACAAGATTTTACCTGATTATCAGTGCTCATTGCTAGTAATTGATCAATTGTTGCATCCACAGCCCCTTGGTTAGCCCTTAATACAGCTTCTATAACGTCCCTGTCCATCTCCGGAAACATGGTCTTAAAGTCTGACATTGCCTGAGAGAATTCCAGCTGCATAGTTGATGCCATCTCTATTTAAAGTACTGTTTATCTAATTTCCAAAAATAAATATTGAGTGTGTGCTAATTGTATTAATTTCGGCGCAAAACATTGATTTCTTACCCGTAAACACTTGCTGCTAATTGAATGGACCAAGTTATTCTCTTCGTATTTCGTTTAGTATTCGGTTAAGAGCTGCTTAGAGATAGTATTGCGGTGTTAAATTCATCGTTTTTGTTTAGTTATGATTATGGAAGTGTAAATATTTACTTCTTATCGGAAATTTAACGAAAAAGAAATCCGCCGACAGAAGTAGCTTAAAGTAAAGTGACATTTGTTTTGACAATTATAAAATGACATTTCTAGTTGGAGTCGTATCAAGTTCAGTGGAGGCCATAACGTCAAAAATAATCATGGAGGAAAATCATTGTGGGGTGCTACACGGAGACTCAAGACGTACGAAAAACCCGGTTTTATAGGAAAGAAACGAAGGAGAGGAGAGAAAGAAGGACGCACATGACGAAACTTTAACGAAAGAATTTTCACCCAAAAATTTCCGGGGTGAAAACTAACTCATACGCACTTTTCTTTCTCTTCTCCCTTCTCAGATGTAAACATTGACCGCGGTATACACACACAATCAAAGCTTTCATGTAGGGTAAAGAATTATTCTAAGCCGAAGCCAGCCTTGTGTAGCATTAAATAACGAGACTCAAATCTGATTTCGGACGACTTCTCGAGTCTCCGTGTAGCACCACCCATTGGATAGCAGAGATAACAACCGGATGTCAAATGCATTTTGTAAAGAGCCGTTATTTCTGAATAATTGTGTTAATGTTTAAAGAAAGTTGGGTGTTTTCAATGATGCGAGTTGCTTTTGCAAAACTTGCACGAAAGCAAATGACGTTCGCTGACAGCTTAAGCAACCTGAAAAAGCAAATAACATGCATCATTGAAAATAGCTCACTATATGTCAAAATTGTCAGCTGATATTCATAAAATTAGTGGTTCCGCTTCAAATTAATCTGTGTTGTGAGAATTTAGTAGTTTAAATTCAAAATGAACAGGAGAAATTTAAAAATAGGAATAATTTTCAAAAAAATCCATTGGGTGGGATCTTGTTGGGCTTGAGGTTAGTCTGTGGGTAGGCTTTCATGCTGGGGGAGCCTTGGGTGGGATCTAGTGGCGCCTTTGTGGTTAGTGTGTCTTTGGTGGACTTTCATGTTTTGAGTGACTTGGTTGGGATCTTGTGGGGACCCGGTCCCAAGAATTGAGCGCGTGGAAGCCGGAGCTTCTACTAAGTAAAAAATTAAGCACTATGGGAGTTGGTGATCTAGAACCTTAAGCTACTTTTATAAAGTTCCTGTCGATCTGGACTACAGCCAGATGCCGCTAGAGGGCACTGCCATTACCATTTAAAACTTCAGTCTGAATGGCGGAAGGACTGGAAGTAGCAACAGGAAAAGAGGCAAGGAATAAAGGTATTGCGCTGGCGATTTTTCACGATATCGAGAAAGCCTTTGACAATACATCCTCTAAAAAGACGACGTCTAGGCGGCAGTTTTTGTGAATGAAGTAGTTATATCTCCTCCCTTGCGGTCCCTTTCGTGCATGAACCCCTAAAAATATTCGGTGCCCAAAAATTGTATACCCAAGGCTACGAAGATGATGTTGTCGGCTCACAGGGCGCCGGAGCAGGGATCTATTTAGAGCACTTTCTGGCACTTTCCTGTGCACGCTAATGTCTTTTAAGTTTCTGGCGATTCTGAAGACCTGTCAGACAATGAAGTTTGCACCTACCCAAGGATGTGACATTGTAATTTTCATAGATAGCGAAGCCTCTATAAAAACTCTGACACATAGATGGTAATAAGAAAGCCGACTACCTAGACAAGCAAGGAGTGTCTCTTCGTGGATCGGAGGCCAAGAAGGTCGATAACCCAATAAGCGAGGTCAAAAAGACTATTTTCGACTAACCACCGGCTGCTAGCCAGGCAAAGGTGGAAAGCAATGGAGATCTGTTTTATCTCTAAGACGACTTAGCCCACATACCACAAAGAAAGAACAATAGGCCTCCTAGGCAGACCACGACGAAATATTGCCAGAATTACGGCAATAATCAAGGGACATCGGCCCGTTGTGGACTACGCTGCCAAGCCGTGGGAAACGAACAAGAGCGAAACACTTGTTCACTTCGTGTGTAAATGTCCGTATGTGGCAGGTTGTGGCATCAAAACGTAGGGCCCAAGTGCTAATTAGGTCTTCGGTCGCACTGAAGAGAGCCCTACACCTAACCTAATGCATACATCCCATCGTAAGGCTCACGCTACATGTGGAACATTAGTATGGTGTCATAGGACCAAGCTATGCACACATTGCCGACTATAGCTCTGAAAACCTTTATAAACACCGCTTTAAGACCGATGTCGAATGGCCACCTGGGCTATGGTCTTCAGCAGAAATACTCTACAATTGTCAGAATCCAGAAGGGCGAAAGCTATCAGATTGCATGTCCACGAATATCTCAAAGTTTCGATTCTGGGGTTTCCCTAAGATACCACCGGGTGACTCGTAAAATACACGAATGGCTCCAAAACATAAGCAGGTGTTGGTTGCAAGACAGAGAGACGCCTGAAGGAAGAAGCTGATGGAGGCCAGCGCTCGAATGGGGCTGTAGAGCCATCAAAGAAGCAGATTGCAAGATCTAGGGCGAATTTCTGCTTGGCACCCTACCTACTGCCTTTCAAGCGCGGGTGTACGTCAGATTGGCATGCACCAATGGGAACTTAAGAAGGACCTATGCTAACGAGCACAGTTTTATGCAATCTGAAAGCCAAGATGCAATCACAACGATCCAGCCCTGAAGTACCAAGTCCAAATAAGTTCGAGACTGCCAGTGTCCCCTTGGCGAGTTAGGTACTTTTAATTAATCCCTGCTTCTGCATTCAAAGTTCTATCCCGGGAACTACAATGCTGCTGTTGAAGTTTCATAATATAGTCTAACTCAAAATAAGTAACAAAAATCACACCATTTCAAAAAAAAACCTTGACGTACAATTTGCACTTTGCCTCATCGACTTTAATTAACGTCAATATTTTCATAAGAATCTGAGCAACAAATTAAGACATGATACGGCTGTTGCACATTTCTGCAGTGCAAGTGCCAGCTGCAGTATGCTCCTAATAAATATTGTCAATTAATTGCCTTAAAATATTACCTAAGAGGTTGAGTTCTCAATATCAGTTGATTGAATTGATTTGAACTGCGGCGAATGCAACTTCATTGAGGAGAGTTGTTGCAAGAATTCGCTGTGGAATGATTTTCAATTGATTGCAAATTTGCGCAGTATAAAAAGTGTTGTACGTTTTCAGCAGACAGATTGGCATCACGCTTTGATGTTTTTATTATTGAAATGTGGAGCATGGGAAAACTAATTAATTTTATTTGATATCATAAAGGGTGGTTATGAAGAATCATGCGCAAGCGCAAGAAGATACAAACTTTATTAAAAATACCAAAAATTATGGTAGTTTTGTTTAAATTTGAAGTCTAGTTTGGGTTTCTATAGCGATAATTCTGGCAGATTACTGAAAGGTTTGTCAGATATCTAGTGGCCAATACTACACTTACTATGAATCGTTAAATATAAGCAATAAGCATTGAAAGTGGGTGAAAAGAGTGTCTCTAGGGCTGCTACAATAGGTCTTGGTAGCGCTTCTCCCTCTACTTTCTTCCGACTAGAGCTTGTTGTCGTATTTTGCGCTTTGTTACAGAATCGTCAACGGCTTTTTCTTTCTCCTTTTCTTTTAGTGGGATATCGGATCCAACGAGACCCGAAGCCATAGCGCTTATACTCATTGTACCATTAACAGCTTATGTACCCGGTATGCACCAGGCCGAACAACAAGGACCTGCTCCTCGAAGGACAGTTTCAGAGAAATTGAGGGGCAGACTCGTCCATCTCGAAACAGAGCCTGCAGATGAGGTCCTTCACGCTTCCAATCCGTCATGCGTGGTAATTTTTAGGGCAGGGAACTATTGTCCTGACATCGTTCTACTGCGCCTGCAACTCCAGTGTTGGGCGCATTTCATCACAGCCCGATCATGTAGGGCCCTTTTCAGCAACCTGATGAGTACCCAAATAGACGGTTCCGGACCAAGAGAACTCTGAGTCCGCCATGTTGACCCGCGACTCAAATAAGCGCGGCACGATTTATAGTAACTAGCTCATCAAGGGCGCGTTGGCATTACCATACTAACATCGGCCTGATCCTACGGGACTTTATTGTTCTGATAAAGAGCGGTTAGGAAACGTCCTTCTTAAGTTTTCATAGTTATGCCAATATAGCGAACACTCCTGATTGAACGACAGTTGCTAGAGTGTCCAAACTGCCACTGAACTGAATTTAGCAAAATTGAATCCGCTGATAAAACTGGCTTATGGATGAGTGAGAGGACTACACTGAGCAATCCATTATACAGTATATATGTATGTTTTGCAAGATTTAACTACAGAACAATCGATGGCTTTTTGTTTTTTTAAGGTTAAGTTAACTGTCAATTAATGGTGGATGCGACACGTGTCGAACTTACTGCAGTAAGCACGCACAGATATGCGACACGACGCGTGCTGACTGCAGTCACCAAATTTTTGTACATACTATGATTATCTATGTATGTATATTTTTGCCAAACAAAATACGAAATTTTCCACCCCACCAAACGTCAATGCAAGTGTGTGCGTGAAATCAACGCGAGAAATAGAATCCAGAAGCGTTGATTTTACAATTCGCATTTTCGATTTTACAATTCAATTTTCGGAGGTTTGTGTCTTTGGAATTGTAAGGAAATTTTTGAATTGTAAGGAAATATTAGCCAAATATTAATTTGACAGTTTGTTGGATTTACTTTTTGACCCTAATGTCTTATGGTTGAATCTACATATTTTCAATTATTGGAGAATATCGATTATCTTCACCGTAAAATATGTCACATTAAAGGCTGATCATGTCACACGTTGCAGACGTAAACCAAAATAAAAACATGAACAGCATAAATTCCGCATAAAATTTGAACCATTTAAAAGACCTGCGCTTCTTTAAAAAAAATTATTAAAAATTTTATAAATTACAAAATTTTGTTGTCATCCATTGTCAAATGAAATGCGTAAATTGTATTTTGGCGCACTTTGTAATTTCGAAGTGTCCGTGGTGAAAGTAGCAAATTCAGAATTGTAACTTCGTATATAAATAATAATTATTTCAAACTCATTTTAAGTGCAATAAATTAATTTGAGGTTATGTTTTACTCCTATTTACTTCTAGGTGCGTTTCATTTGCATTGGAGTACGTACGCCGGCGTAGTTAGAGTAGTTGGTAAACGGAACAGTCTTTTTCTCATCTGGCGTACTTTATAACCTAAAATTATTCTGGGCTGGTATAGCTGCATCTACGCCGAAGTACGCCAGCGTACTTACTCCAACAGAAATGGAAGGCACCATGTGATATCATAAATCGGGTTCCTTTGGCCATGTACTCTGGAGCACTAGTTAGTAGTAAATATCGCCCAATGGAACGCAGCTAAATATCGATGGGCATTATCGTCTGTGTTAACTCTTTCCGTAGCGTTGTTCTGTTTCAGGGGTTTTTAGTTTATTGTTCCTTGACAGGTTTTTGTGTCCTTTGAACTGATAATCGTATTTTACACCTTGTTTTCACTATATTGTGATCGGGACCACCGTAAGCACATCTGTGTGATTCCACATCTAATAAACTTATTGCTCCTCTCTTTTCGATGAGTATATGATCAATTTAATTGCTGGTCCTTTCAATCGACATCGTCCAAGTAATTTTATGGATGTTGTTTTGCAGGAAGAGTGTGGAGCCTATCGGTTAATACTATGATTATAATTTTACTAAAATAAATTATTTGTATGAATACCAATTTTATTGTTTTTTTTCAAAACGTAATATACAAGTATATCTAAAATTAAATATTTAAACTTAAATATTTTTACCGCCATTAAGCAAAAACTTAAAAATAAAATCTCCACTTTTCCCAATTTCCCTTTGCAATCCCTTTACATATTAATTTCCAATCCATATTTATGTTTTCCAATTAAAAAATAAAATAACTTTAAAAATCCATTCCCAAAAAAAAAGTAACTAAACAGCCGCAACCCCTTTTTTCCACATTTGCATAATTTTTCCCACGGATCCTGGTTTCTTCAATCTGACGTGATTAAATTTTTAATTTGTAAAAAAAAATCGACGCAAAAAGAAGTCAATAATTATTAGAGTCTTCAGGACCGTGGGTTTTTATCTCCCATCTCAACTAGAAAATCCATACCAGAAAAAAATTTCGACTTCTTTTTTTTACCATTAAATTTATTCTGATTGACTTCTCGGTGCCGCCCGGAGCCTCCACACGTCCATATTTTACGCGACAATTAAAGAATGATATCGTGATGAATTACTAAATTAATGGAAGCTAACGACCTTTCAGAGATTAGCAGTCGCAGGAGTCGTGATTCCACACTTTACGTAATCACTTTTTCCGTGCAAAATATTTAACGTCTAGATCTAAGCGCCGAAAACAATCACTCGCCCTGAAAATACGGCGAAAATAGGTTTGCGTCTAAATTTAGGTGTGTCCACTTTGAATTTCCCTCGCAACTTGGGGCAGAGAAATTTTGCTGATATTCAAATGCAATTTAAGTACTTTAATTACGGTCTTTGAGGACGCCACTTTTTTTTCTAAAAAAAATAATGAAGTGATAAAGATTTGCCCGGCGTTTTGCACTAACACATATCTCGCGGGTCGAGACTTTGATTAATGTTTTTTTGTTATTTGAAACAATTTATGTGATTTATGTGATCTTTAATGTTCGAGATTCTCGTGGATCATTTTTTACTGTTATTGTTTAAGAAATGAGATTATTTTAAATAAATTTTTTATTAATTATTGTTAAGAAAATGATCTCGAGTAATTTTAATTTTAATTTAAAAATACTAGTAAAATACGTGAATCTAGTTTAAAAACGGATTTAGAAGTAATCTTTTATGTGCCAATCTCAAATGAAGAGCAACCTGATCTTCGGATCGCATACGTCGAATCGCATACAATCTCCTCTGGGTTGTATAAATGCCTTATCCTGATATAAGGGCTTGGTCAAGATGAGCGTCTGGATTCCTTCCATACTAGTGACACTGTTGTGGACCAATCTAAAAAAAACAAAATTCGGGGTGCGTTTTATAGTAGTAGTAGAGTAAATAGTAGTCGATAAGAATTTATTATGGAGCAACAGCGGCCTTTACAGCTCGGTATAGACGATCAACACTTTTAGCAAAAAAGCCATTTTGCCGAGATAAAAGCTAGCTGAGATCGCCATTGTAGGAATACCGATCAACTTTCCCGAGGGCAAATTAACTGAAGACTTATCCTCTTTAATTTGGGACTTTATTGTGCCTGAGATAGGCAAAACCCTCAAAGGTGCCTGTCCTCGGTTCTTTGGAATAAAGATGGCGTAGGGCTCATGAAGATCTCTTACGCCAACCAACCTATCAGCCAATGGTTTGTAAATACCGTCACCAAACTATGGTTTCTAAGGCTTTTGATAGTGTATGGCACCCTTATTAGGAATACTCTAAGCTATTGGTATTGAAGCAGTTCTAAAGAACTGGATTGAGAGTATTCTCAGAATCAGATCTAAACTTCACATCATCTCTGCTGGAGTCTCAGGCGGCTTCGAAAACACCACCTTAACGTGGTTAGATAAAGCACAAAAAAGAGCTCTCAACTAATCAGGACGAGGCCTCACTGTCGGACCATATGCATTTTGTTCGACATTGTGGTGCCTCCCACATATCTGCGCCTCTTCTCTGGTTCCTAAGAAAACCAACTGGTCTAAGATTCAGGGGCTTCGAAATCAGTGTGGAACAGTAGATGGCGGCCACGCAGATCACTGATGTGCTGATCTCCTTCTACCATGACAGCAACACTGTTTCTTCCTTTCAGTGGTCGCGTAAAGGGCTCTGGTGGAACGACACATTAGCTGCAATGCGTAGGGATGTTAGGAGATTATTCAATAGGGCAAAACATGCTGGACATTGGGATGAATGTAGGTTCACCCTAAAAGCCTACAAACAACAAGGAGTTGAAACGTTCCAAAAGGATTGCCTGGAGGAAGCAGAAACCTAGTTCCTTATACATTTGACTGGATAAATGCCATTCTTGTATGTCGTGACATTTCTTCTACTCAAGGTCTCTCCACAAATAGGGCGAAGGCTATTAAGGGCTGCCCTCAAGGTGGAGTTTTAACCCCGTTACTCTGGTCACTAGCTGTGGATGAACTTTTAATTGCACGGTGTTTTGACGATCCGGAAGGTTGATGGTTTGTGGAGTATGTACACAATATGCCTAATTTGACCGCAGTGTTTACCATATGGGCTGTCGCCTCATCGCAGACGACGTCATTTACTAAACCATCATCGGTCCTTCGTCTTTCTGTTTCTCCCACCTATATAAGTTTCCCTCTTTCTTCTCTTTTCATAACAATTCCCTGCTCTTTTTCCTGCCATCGCTTGTAAGCATAATAAGCGAGGAAGCCATCTCCTGTTCAATCACCGAAGTCAGCCTGCTGTCCGACATTACACTCACTGATAATCGTCGACAGCACAGATGGGCTAATTTTTCACATAAAAAAAGGAATTCGTTCATGATTAGAACAACTCGACTGTGAAACAATCTTCCGCAGCCCGTTTTTCCGAACTCCTACAATATCCAAGAGTTTAAACGCAGCGTCCATCGCCACCTCCTTCAATACGCTCTTGAACCTTAAAAATCTTTCTTTCTTTTTCTTCTTATTTAGTGAGGCATAGGATCCAAAAGTACCGCGCCACTCATTTGGCCTGTTGCACTACATCTTATACACACACACACATCCTCCTTAAAGCAAAGCCGGCAGGTGGGGTCCTCTGCCCTACTTATCCTTCATCAATGGTAATTCAGAGTGCAGTGTTCGGTAATCCAGGTCCGATCGGCAATGGCCCTCTTCATCAAACTGGTGGGTGCCCCAATAGCCGGTCCCGAACCACTGAATGCAATATTATTGGTCTATAGAAGTACCATGAGTATAGACAGGATAAGGCATTATACCAGTATATCAGGATAAGGCATTATACAACTTAAACGACAGTGCAGAAACTCGACACGATAAGTGTGAGTTCGGAAACGTAAAAAACTGTGGCAGCTATGCGGTAACACCGCAAATGATCTTGCAGTGAATTCGGAAACTCAGTCCGAGTCGTGTAAATGCAGCGTCAAAGCATCTTTAAGTTTTATGTGACTTTTCTGGACTTGTGATTGTATACGGAAAGCAGCAGTCATTTAAAAATCTAACTTAAAATTCTTTATTTCTCTTCAAGAAATTCTCCATAGCACGATTTTATCCTCTTTCCTCTATTAAACTCTTCACTTCACTTCAAGTTTTGGTCGATTATTAATTAAATATTTCTGAATCAAACCAGTCCTTCTTTTGATTTCTATAATTAAAAATATTCAAATTATAATGAAACTTCAGAATGTAACAAAATAACACTTATTCTGAAAAGTCCACTTGATGATCCATTTTGACAATCAACAAAAGCAGTGCCACTTTGTAAACTGCATTATCTGACCAACTTTGCTGTTGCAAGGATACGTTTATACTGTATTTCCGAACTCTAAACCCATGGAGGCTATACAAGGAGATAAAACTCCGTTACTGTGTTTCCATGCAGTTTATCCTGAGTTTACTCAGATTAAGCGCCCATGGAAACGGGGATTGAGTAAAGTGTCGTTAAATCCAAGTAAACTCAACGAAGTTAGTCCGATTAAGCCGGGTTTTGTATATGTGTGTGTTTCAGTATCCTTTACTGCACATATACCAACGGCGACGCAATGTAAAATTAATTATCTGTCACTTTAACCCAGAACCGTCATGGAAACAGCATCGAGTGATCTTGAGAGAAAAAGCTTTCTGTTTGCTTAACGAAAACTCTACCCTGGCTCATGGAAACACAGTACGTGTTGTCAATTTTCGTTTGATTATTGGTGGCGCTGCAGTCAAATGTAGCCCAAAAACATGGCCGATTGTATTTATCCGGTTCATGGCAAAGTTCGTTTATTACTAATATATTTTGATGTTTTTTGATGTTTCCAATGAATTTTTATTAATTTCATGTGGGGTACATCGGACAAAGGTGACATCTGTGGCCAAAAATGAACTAGAAGTTTAGTTTCTTCTACCCATCCATTTCCTGTCATTTTCCCCATAAGAGTTTTTCCTCCTTGTATATTCTCCATGTCTAAACCTGCCGAGCTACACAACTTTCTGCAACTTGTTGACATTTTCGGACATCTGATTTGCAGTATTACCGCAGTTTGACGTTTTCGAACTCACTCTTTTTTATAGGTTAGGTTATTAGCCTCACGCCGACCTTTGAAGGGACTAGCCTGACCATATTAGACCGGTTCTACACCCTAGTAGCACGCTTTGTGCCAATTTCATGCAAAACATTTGCACAAAAATTGTTCAAATCTAACTCCGCAATATCCAGAATTATTTTTTGTGCTCGAAATTTTATAGAATCTCACCAAATTTTTAATATTCGTATGATTGATTTATCTATAAAGTTATGGCAAACTTTTATTTTGGATAGTTTTTAGCCAGGGATCGGTCAAAGGGTTAAATTGACTCATATTTCCATTTAAACTTTCAAATTATAAGTTCATTTTCTGACGTTCAATCCTGTCATATTTCTTGGCTTGAAAGAAACTCGTGTCTACACATATTCAACTTTTTTTCCAATTTTTAAGTGCAGGTAAAAAAAGATCTCATCCTGCTATCCGTGGAATGAAAACACAAAACTTAAACTCGACTTTTCTTTCCATTCTTAGCTGCTTTCCATTCTCCTTTCACAAGTCTAGTCTGTTTCAAACTTTGCATTGGAGTGAAACAGAAAAAAAACTTGAAAATGGAATGAAAAATTGAGTGTGTAGAACCGGTCTTAGCCTATCCTCCCACATAAGTTAGTTTACAGTGTCCACCACTAGGAGGCTTTAATCACACTTCCATCAGCCCGAAATTTTTACGGCACGTGCATCATAGCGAAGTAAGCCCTAAAAGTAGCGAAATAAGCCCTAAAAAAATTATGGTGGATTTATATGCAGTATTAATTAATAACTTGCACTCCCACAGAATCAATAAAGATTGTATAATCTTTAATAAGTATCTTAACCTTTTCATCAGTTAATATATTGAAAACTAAAATTAATTAATTTATTAATTAATTAATCTTTATCAACTTTCACTTATGATCACAAACTGATAACAAAATGGCCCCCAACCCACTCCAATTATTCGACTGCAATTCTAAGAATGAATTGTAAAAAAACCCAATTAATTTGTGTAATTATCACAAAAAACGTAAAACAATAATATAAATATAAACAAAATCAAAATCGCGTGAGTTAAAATATAAATTGATATTAAATAATATAAAAAAAAGATGAATAAATATTAAAAGCGTAATCAAGTCACTTACCCCTTATCGCAAAGGTTATTACTCAAAAATATTGTTATAATTCACTATCATCTAATAAATCATGGGATCTATATTAGAAAAATGAGCGTACATCAGTCAAATTGGAGCTATTTTTAATGCAAAAAATACCCACTCACATTTAATCGATTATATGGCGAGCGGGCATTATAAAAATTGTATGATCTATTTCATCAGAATTTTATTTATTTTGGATTAAAATTTCATTTTTTTTGGTTATTGAAAACATCCTTATGAATATTTTATTATTTTTAAGACAGGAATAAACCTTGAGACATTCGAGAAAAAAAATTTCAATGTCAAATGTAAAAATACAACAAAAATTATCGCAATTTGGATTAGGATTTGCAATTTTTTTGAGTATTTTCATTTATAAAATTACAAATAAAAAAAATATCCGCCCAACACCAAGAGTCCAGACGGATCTTGTTTTAAGCTGATATATTTTCCATACAAAAAAAAGAATCGCCTGTTTCACGATAACGAAAAAAGCTGAAGCGCCGGCATCAATAAATTGACCAAGAACGACAATCATCAGAAATCAGTTAGCAATCAGCGGCCCCAGACTTAACAGTGTACACAATTACACAGCATCAACAGCAGAAGCTATTCCCGATTCGACCTAATCGGACCTAAGTAAAGCAAAAAAAATCAAATTTCTTAACTTAACGAAGCTTGGAAGTTGTTAAAAAAGCTTTCCATATATAATAAAAGGAGCTCCTTCCCAAGGACTTATTTCAAAAAAAGGATTTTCTGCGTCGGTGTATTAAATCTGAAAATCAAAAAAAAAACAACTACTAGGAAGGGTGGCAGGGAGAATTGTGTCTGTTGCTGTTGGATTTTGTTTCTGGCACTTAAATCACTGCCTCCACACCTGTTGCTATAAAAGTAGCAATCGTTGTGGAATTCGTCTCATTTTTGAATTTGCCGTTTGGAAAGTAATTCGTGGAGCGTAAATATATTGTGCGAAAAAAATTAAATAAAATTTATATTGAACACAAAAATTAACTTTTTTTAAGTGATTGTGAAAAGATTTAATTGTAATTTATCGAATAATTCTCAGTGACATTTTATTTATTTTATTAATATTTATTTTCAAAGTGGAATTTATCTAAAAAAAAAATAAAAGTGTTTGTTTTGATTAAAACAATTTTTTAATAAGGAATTTTCACAGGTTCGTATTTATTTAATAATAATATAAACAAACATAGTAAAAGAATTTATTTTTGTTTTTTTTATTTTAAATTAAAACGTGACTAAATTAAATTATTGTAAACGAAATTAGTAATTTACCGGAATTATTTCGTTTTTTTTCTCGTGGTTTGAAAATATTTTACACATATTTCTATTTACTTATAGATTATTGACTTACCAGTATTTTATTTTATTTTTAATCCAAGATAAAAATATTTTCATTTAATTTACTATAACCATTACTATTTTCTTCCCCTCTGTCATTCGTGCTAATATTTTTATTGTTATTTTTAAACGTGACTTCGACTGTGTAACCACAACTTTAATTTCAGTCAATTTTTGCACGTTTTGTTGAAAATAAAGTTTTGTGTGATTGATTTTGTTTTTAATCTTTTATTTAAAATTCATAAAATTATGATAGAAATACTTTGGAAAGTTCTGTTCTGTTAATTTTCTTAATGGAAATATCCGAAGTTAAATTTTGGTGTAACACCGCACCGGCTCCACACGTTGGTCCCAACGCGGATACCAGTGAAAGTTTGGCGCAGATTCCGACACGCGACGGCCAATCCCCAATGCTCACGCCAATGCAATTTTCTCAATCCACACGTTGGACAAGTAGCATTGGGGCTAACCTTAGTACCAACGTGTGGAGCCGGCCTTATATGAAATCTTCTTAAATGGCGCTTCCATGGTTACAAACTCGAAAAATTTTTTGCACCTAAACATAGGTCGAAATAACTCTAAAATCCCCTAAAATCATTCTAAATAAAAAAATTATATGTTGTTTTAATTTCAAAACTACAAAGTATTAAAAAATGTTTTAAATATTAAAATATGCTTTATTATAAACATTACCATAAACTTTATTTATTAACTATTTAATACTTCAAACATTACTTCTGCTTCGTCATTTCTGAAATCTCTTTTTGGTTCTTCTTCTTCTAAAATGGCGCTACAATCCTTGTAGGACTCTGGCCTCTTCAAGTCTTCTTTTCCAGTCGTCTCTACGTCTTGCTAACTCTCTCCAGTTTCTTATACGAAGTCTTCGTATATCTTCTAGAACGTAATCCATCCATCCACCTTTTTCTTGATGGTCTACCATTGAAAATCATGGCTAGCATTCTTTCTTCAGAAGCCCAAACAACATGTCCGAGCCATCGTAGTCGTAGTCTATGTATGCAACTACAATTATTTTGTCTTTCATCTCGTTCTCTTCGTTTGTTCTGATGCACCATTCGTTCTGGTTAACTTAGTCGTGATGCAGTGTAATTACAGTCATAATGCAAAGTCAAAAAATAAATCTGCTGAATTGTATCAAAAGGCGCGTTTCATTTTCATTGGAGTACGTACGCCAGCGTAGTTGGGCGCACATCGGAGTAGATGCTGCCACAGCTGAATGTGCGCTGAACTACTCCGGAGTACGTACTCCAATGAAAATGAAACGCGCCTAAATAATGTAATACCATGTTTCCATCGCACTTGAAATCCGCAGTTTTTAATAAAACGATTTCACGAAATACAAATGTGTTTACATCGCTCGCATCAAGCAGTTTTTGCTTGTCATAACAAAATATTAAAAGCGTTTCAAGAAATTAAAATGAAAATAAAATTAAATTTTTCGCGCTTTATATTTTCTCTTTTTGAAATCGCACTATTTTGCGACGTTTCTGACATTGTAAGGACTGCAAATTAATTCAAAAACGTAGAGCACTGTCAAAAAATTATGACAGCCGTCAAATTTTCCATGCTGAGTGTTAAAGCTGAATTGGCTGAATAGTAATTAGCTAGATTTCGAGCGAGATTTCGTTGAAATCTCCACCGTAGGGCGATTTCATTTTATATGCAAAACACGAGATTTCATATGAGATTTTGTTCGAAATCTGCATTTTTGCCGAAATCGAAGGGGAGTGCGATGGAAACATGGTATAATGTTTACTAAGACGTTTTGAAACACTTCAGTTGCCTTTTTAACGATAAATTTTACGATTAGAAAATTTAAAAGAAAACTAGTTGGATTGTGGGTTTGACCCTTTCGGTCCACACGATCCCAGTGTGATGAATACTGAATCAAGTGCTCGACCGAATGTTATGAAATTTTTTTTAGTTCATGTTTTCGTTAATATGTTTCGATCGGCACCTCAAAGAAGGCGATAAAATTGTTGGTTTGCGCGATATCGTGCATATACAAAAATCACGTACGTCGTTCAAACAAAAAAACCGCTTGACCGAATTTTATGAAAATCTTTTCAGATTATAACTTCGGTAATACGCTACGATCGGCACCTTAACGGAGTCGGTATCGTTGTTGGCTCGCGCGATATCGTGCAGGTACAAAAAACACATAAGTCGTTTTAACGAAAAAACGGCTCGACAGAATTTAATGGAAATCTTTTCAGATCATATTTCCGTTAATACGCTTCGAACGACACTTCGATATTTCGATTTTTTTTTGGTTCGCGCGATATCGGACAGGAAAA
This sequence comes from Thereva nobilitata, assembly GCA_963855945.1. NCBI lineage: Eukaryota > Metazoa > Arthropoda > Insecta > Diptera > Therevidae > Thereva > Thereva nobilitata. The sequence continues at coordinate 15,172,217 of OY979696.1, read as the reverse complement.
AATGACGACATACGTACGCACACACACACATACTTCTTCTCAAATTTATGCTTAAAATACTTTTGGAACCTTGAAAAATGAAAATACGTTAATTATTACGATTTCAATTTTCGGACCGATTACAATAACTTCTTCATCATGCTCAGCACCCTCGAAAACGGAGGGAAGGTGTTTTTTTATAGGGAAACTGTGTAAAGCGCGTTTAACCGCTCTTGGAGGTGGTTTTTGGCCCTTTTGAGGGTTGCGCAACCCCAAAGAGATATTCTAACAACGCCATCGTGTTCAGCATCCTCGAAAACGGGGGGAGGTACTCTTGCTCCGGCTCAAAATATTTACGTGTTCGTCCGACTCACACGCGTCACTACGTTTGACAGGGTACGCTTTAGAAAATTCTCCTTCCCAAGCGGTCTTCGGTCCCAGCATGAGACTCTGGCAACTGCTCTTTAGTATCACGAGTCAAAACATATAAAAATTTGGAGAAAGTCCCAGAAGAGCTTTTTCAGATCCCAAGGATAAAGGATACTTAAGATGTCCTTTGAATCCTTTTTTCGTCGAATGTCCTTTTTGGCATTTTTATTTAATAGCTTGCAGGTTTTTCTTCAAAATGATAAGACTCCTCAGTTCAGGTTTAATAGACTCTAGGATCTTCTTGGGTCTTTCTGTGACTATTGGATGTACCACAGAAAGACTCTGGAACAATAAAGTGATTTTTCGCTGGTGACCTCTAAATCCTGAACCTAATATGACGTACCGTGACGTAACTGTATCTAACCTAAAGTACGAACAAGAAAGTTCATATGGCATCGACCTAAATTGGCGTAATAAACTTGTCGAATGTTCGTTAAATTATCGCATGTTAAGTAGATTGATGGGACCAATCTTGAAGCAATTTTCCGGTAAAATTTGTTCCTTTTATTTTTCTGCGCACTTCTAAGCTGTTTATATTTCTTCCACACTTAAATAAATCAAATAAATCGCTCAAAACTGCATTTACGGAATCCATTTTACACTTGTCATTTCCCGTTTTCATTTGGGCTGTGACGTTTGTCTTCCCATTTAGACATTCACGAACACAGGTCTCTATGAGGTACACCTCCGCTTGAAATACTAAACGCATGCTGTGTTCGTGAAGCCTAGCTGCTGCGTCTCTTCTTTCAATTTTGAATACATCTGTGTACCATAGTTGCGATCCTGTTTATGGGTTAAATTTTGCCCAAGTGCCACTTTAGAGGTTTCTGGATGGGATATGATGGTCCTGGATGGACTGGCAATCGAAGTTGTTTAGACCCGGCGTAGAATTTGTGATTTTAAACTGGGACTTGTCTTAAACTGCTTTGATTATACTTGGATGATCTGTTAGATCTTCAAGTTTAATCATTAGGGCTAAAGTCCGCTACACACTATCGTCGTTTAACTCCGCGTCCGTCAAACAGCGACGTACGCCTCTATTCTATACACATTACTCGTCGTTTTGTGTGCACAGTACCATGGACGATACTTCGTTGGCAGTAACGGCGGTTCTTCCTGGAAATCTTGGGAATATCTGAGGTCGGCAATCATTTTTTAAATATTTGTGTGCAAAAGGTACACACTTCACTGGTTAACGACGTACGACGAACGGAGAAAAATCAAAATGAATTTGATTTTTCGCTGTGGCGAAAAACGCGGCGACGTTGCCATCCACACTGCAATTTTCTATCGTCGTTCGGTCGTTTGTAGCGGGCTTAAGGGCGGTTCTAGCTGCTTCTTTCTTTACCTCAGCATTGTCATTAACGCCGCTATTCGACACAGTCAAAGTAACTTAAAACTCTTCCCCAAAAATCAGAACGGCCCAGTGACTTTCAGAATCAAAGATGCTTCACACCATCAAGATATAAAATTTACAGTCATACCAGCTTCAACGCAAACATCGTAACATTGCGCAAAGTTAAAATCCGTCAAATAGTTGATCTAGCTAAAGGCCAAACTATGCATGGCATAGGCGCATATGCCAAGTGCACATGTCAAGTTCGGAACCAGAGCTTGTTATGAAGGTGGCTACGGTTGACATAACACGGCGTAAAAGCTTTCGTTAAACATTCGTTAAACATATACTGTGTTTCCATGCAGAGTTTATCCTGAGTGTACTCAGATTAAGCGCCCATCGAAACGGGGATTGAGTAAAGTGTCGTTAAATCCAAGTAAACTTAACGAAGCCGGTCCGATTAAGCGGGGTTTTGCATATGTGTGTGTTTCAGTATCGTTTACTGCACATATACCAACGGCGACGCAATGTAAAATTAATGATCTGTCACAGAACCGTCATGAAAACAGCATCGAGTGATCTTGAGAGAAAAAGCTTTCTATTTACTTAACGAAAACTCTACCCTGGCTCATGGAAACACAGTAATAATTACTGAGTTTCCATGAGAGTTCAACCCGAGTTATGGAAACAGAATGAGTTAAGAGTTTTCGTTAAAAATTTTCAACTCTGCTCAACTCACGAAAATAGGTAGGTTGAATTGAGTTCACTCATGCAACTAAAAACGGCACACTAGCAAAGGTACAAAACCTGAAAATGTCGCGCCTCTTTATATTTAATAAATACTTTTAAAGAAAAATCTATAACAAAATTAATTTATGGAAAAAGATAGAGGAAGACGGAAGGCAGATATGGAAACGCATAGAGTTAATCGTTGAATTGAAGTGTCATTTCAACTCAACCACAACTCAACTCGACTCCCATGGAAACTCAGTAAATGAATTCGACTTGGGTCGAACGTGACATGACAACATTAGGAAAAGCAAGTTTATGTTTATTGCTGTTTATTTTTAGAGCAAGTGATTTTTGTTCACGTTTGGAGAAATAAAAATATCTACATATATACATAAATATAAATCAAAATTAATTTAATTTTAACTATGTCGCTTATGTTATGCATAGGCGGTAATATGTTTTGATTGACATAATGCTGACTTTCGATATTTTTTGACGTTTTGACATATGCGCTTATGCCATGCATAGTTGGGCCTTAATTCTTCTTTGGGCGAATATTTATTTTTCGATCAAAAAACAAACAGTTGAACTTGATCAACATTTTCGAAGACTCAAACCAAATTAGCAACTTTACAAAAATAAATGTTTCGTTCATATTGACGTTCGAAATGGTGGCTTGCATCTTTCATGTCAATCTTTAAAATAAATTAAAATGGTAGAAAAAAATACATTTTGCTTGAAATTTTCCGTTTTATTCATACGTCAACCGCTACGTCATAAGTTCCTATAAACTAATCAAAATATGTACAAAAATTAAGGCGCGTCCAACTTGCACAACAATTTTAATTTCTTTTTGAAATCATACGAAAAAAAAACTTCCCCAAATCTGAATTGACCTAAATATTGTAGAGCGGCATTACTTGTCTCTAGGTCACAATGATAAAGACTGATTCATCCATCACCGAATTGTTCACTTCTGAATTTTATCGCTAAATTTATAAAGTCACGGCTTAGTATAAATGATATAATTTCAATCTAGAATTTTGACACTTATCTCTTTACAAAATTGCAATCAATTAATTGGTAATGACCTTTGAGGACAGTCGAATTTGTCTAAGGAGAAACAAATTCTTAGAAAAAATAGTAATCCGATTTAAAAAAAAACTCGCTACGTCGAATAAGAAGATGGTTTTATTTTGCTCTGACTCAATAGAGCAAGCAATATTCATGGATTTTCTTTTATGCGTTAGTATAGTTCTTCTGTAGACTGGGTCTATTACCGAGTTTCCATGGGATGTGAGTTGAGTTGTGGTTGAGTTGAAATGACACTTCAACTCAACGATTAACTCTATGCGTTTCCATTTCTGCCTTCCGTCTTCCTCCATCTTTTTCCATCAATTAATTTTATTATAGATTTTCCTTTAAAAGTATTTATTAATTATAAAGTTCGCGACATTTTCACCTTTTGTACCTTTGCCAGTGTTCCGCTTTTAGTTGTGCGCGTGAACTCAATTCAACCTACCTATTTTCGTTGAGTTGAGCAGAGTTGAAAATCTTTAACGAAAACTCTTAACTGTGTCTATTTCCATGACGTTTAACTGGGGTTCAACTCTGGTTGAACTCTCATGGAAACTCAGTACATGTCAATGTTGCAGAATCCGTCATTTCAAGTTTCATAAATTGACAATGATATAGTTTTGTTCGATGTGGCAATTCTGGCGCGAAGGAATAACGGCAATGGCATATAAAAAGCAGTTTTTTGCTTCTTCTGAAAATTTTGAATTTTTCTCGTACGAGGTATTAGAGTGAGGGTATCGGTATGTGAGCCTGTGAAATTCGTTGTTGGTGTTTCGTACATGATCAGGAAACTTATCAAAGTTCAAGATGACTTTCAAGAAGGAACAACAAGAAGTGCATATCAACGAAGAAGAGATTGCGGTAGCAAATTTCAACCAAAAACTGGAATATGTAAAGACGCCAGAGCAAATATCTTAAAAATCTCCCAAATGATATATTCGAAACCATTCGCAGAAAGGATCCGGTGCGAGTATCAAGGAGGCTTCAGGAAGGAGCGTTTGTCAACATAAAAACCTGCTTACTCTAAGACAAATCCTAGAAAGAATCTGAGAGAAGAACGTAAATATATTCCACAAAAATATGGAAAGGAGTGGCGCTGCCATTAACAAATCAATAATGGTAGGCCGAACCATGAGTATCAAATATCCAAAGAACTTGACATAACGAAAAGCATCAAGATCTCACCTGGAATGCCTGAACAAGTGTCCCCCAAAACTCCAGCCCCGCTAGGAAGAGTTATAAAGACGACATAGAAATGGACTTACGCGCAATTTGGAATACCAACTGGAAAAGTATGACGCAAGACCGAGAATGATGGAAGAATATTCTTGAGGACAAAACTCACAGAGGGATGTAGCGCCAGTGATGATAATGTTGCGTTTCATCATATCTCCCCTCGGACTGGAGACCCCGTCTGGAAATTATGTATACCTTCGGAGCTGACCGCATCGCTGAATAAGTCAGCACACTCGCCCCTACAAGCTTCTCATAGATGCATTGGGAAAACATTGTCCTGCACCTACTTACGTGCCAAATACTTCTGGGCAGGAATATCAAGCTAGGCTCAAACTTTCATGTCTCAATGTGACACTTCCAGCGCCACTAAGTCTCTAAATGCGTTTGTAAGACTAGGAAAGGCCGAACATATGGAGCTCCAATAAAGACAATACCGCGGTGTTTGTAATCTTGGACTCATTCAGCAAATTTGTATTCCTTTTCCAGTGTCTTCCGCACTGCAATTCCAGCAGTAGAGTGCCTAGAACGCCGTGCATTTCACACGAAGTACCCGAAATTTCTCTGCCTACAGTGGTCGACAATTCACTTCTAAAGAATTTTCAAAGTCCAGCCAAGTTGTCAGTGTCGTATGGAGAACGATGTGCAAGCTGATGGCGGATCTCCGGATGTGACGCCTCCATCTCTCACTCCCAATCTACTACGACCTTCAAGTGGTGACGCTGTAAACTCCAAATGGATGTTGGGCAACCCCCAGCGAGAAAGGGGGAGAACGAATGCAGTAGTTGAGAGGGAGCACACTTTTCAAAGCCTACCTAACCAAGATGTAAATGTCATCGTGTCGAGGGCTGTTGTCAGTGGGTAGGTTTTACACTGTCGCTTTAACGATCCCCTTTGGGCACCGGGCATACCGATGGATGGGCCTTTTCTTTCCTACCATGCTTGTGGAACTTTTATGGACCAATTAAAAGGCGGATGCCCTGACCAGACCGACCTTTGACATTGTATTCATCGGTCCGAAATCGGCTATTGAGTCATCCACAAGTTTGGCAATCGAACTTTGATGAAACACACCGAACGATGGAGATCCGGGCCTTGGCTGACTGGTTCCTTCCTATGCCGTTTCTTAGCGCGGCACATGAGTTGTTAGGGCGCAGTAGAAATGATATCAGGACCCTTGTTGGCTTGATGACCGGACACTGCGGGCTAAATTATTATCTGTGGAGGATGGGAACGATGGAGGTCCCCACCTGCAGGCTTGGCCTTCGAGAAAGACCCACCCCAACGAGTCCCTGTTCGAACAGTCAAGTCTACACGAAAAGCCACTAGGCAGACTGATGAACGGTGTAGCCTACAAATATATGGTATAGGGTTGTAGTGCAATAGGCCAAGCAGTGGCAGCGGTATTAATACCTCACCCAAAAAAAGAAGAAAAATATGTAGTCAAGCAATTGTTTACGGTGGTACACTCACCTCATCGCAACGCTTCAGAGTGGGTTAATCGATCGGTCCTAGCAGCCACCCGAGCTTACCTGAATAACGACCACTGGGAGCGCAACCGTCACCTGAGTCACACATCACATTGAGTGTGATCTTCGTAGCTCTTAACATGAATCTATAGGTATGTCCCCCTTTGACGTTATTTTCGGAACCCATATGATCCTCCACGGATCGGCATACACGATCTTAAAGAAACAACACGTTTTACAGGACGGACATCAGTTTCCCAGCCTCTGATCTTTTGCATATAATTCGGGAACGAGTTGAACTGAATCTCGTTGCAGCCCATTACCAGGCATGAGAAGAATTACAAGAATTACCTTGTTAAACAGTGTCGTTCCGGCCAGGACAAGAAGTTTTCCGCCGGACCTTTCCCGTAAGTAACGTCGGAAATTACTTTAGTACCAAGTTGGTTAAAAAAAATTCTCCAAAGATGGATACGAATAGGTGCTAGCCTATACGAGTTGGAGGATATGAATGAAAGTATTGTGACAATTTCTGCAGTAATGTAGCGCCATCTATTATGAATAATTGGAACTTTGGATGAACTTTCTTTTAGGCCTTGGAAAGGGTTTCAAAGTTTCTACAATAATGTGGAACCTGGAATTTTCAAGAAAAGAATAGTGTGGAACGAATGTTTGAGAAAAGAATAGTGTGGAACGAAGGTTCGAGTAAAGAATAATGGCCCTTCTTCTGGTGATCACTTCACCATAGTGAGAAATGTCACCTTTAAATATCAAATGAGAAAAATCTCACTTACAAACAATGATTGAGAACAATTGTCACTGAATTCGCCGTTTCTCGATATCAGTGACAACTGTAATTCGCCTTATCTCACTGAAATGTTACTTTTTTAGAGAACCATAATAGCATTTATGTCTCACTTGGCCATTTGTTACCATAAGTGTCAACCAGAATAAGGGCCAATGTGGCACGATTTTTCAAGAAAGGAATAGTGTGGAACGAATTTTCGAGAAAAGAACAGTTTAGAAAGAGGAAGAAAGATCTAGAAATTGAGCAAGAGAGTGGCTTTGAGCTGCAGTACCGAGTGAGTTTTTGATTAGAAAAGCGATGAAAATGTTCTAAGCGATCAAAGTGACCTAAAGCAAATTAAAAGGCGATAAATACGAGCTTATTAATGAGAGATATTAAGTTGAAAGTTTTTATGAAAATATTGCCTTTTTCTGTTCATTTAAACTGACACGTCTTGTGGAAAGACCCTTTCAGATGCAGTAACTACCTATCCTACTACAGCCATACAGACAATCTTAGGCCACCCTCCTTGACACATCGGAGTCATAAAAGAGGCTAATCTACAGTCATAATGCACCAGGTAGGTGGTGTTCCACAATTCGATTTTTGTGGAATGTATACTCGAAATCGAAATTTAATGTTCCACATTCCGATCAATTCCATTTATGTCACATTCATTTAATTCGAGTGAAACTGAATTCCGATTTCGATTTCATTCCACTCGAATTGTGGAACACGTCTGTTCTTCTACCTGGTGCATTGTAGATGAGCAAGGCATTTAAAAAATACAACCTGACTGCTCATCTAAGCATTGCAAAACCTCAAATGCGATGTACGCTTTTATACTGTTATTCACTCAAAAGTTTTGCAGGTTTTGTTTATGCCTGAACGCTTGCCCCATTAATAAATTAGCAATGTTATGACTTTTGTGCCAAATTTTGTAAAATTTGTTAGGCGGACAGGAGTTTTCTTTGGACTTAACGAAACTTTGCAGTCGACATTTGTTATACGGCACAAAAGTGTAGGCGGAAATTTCTGACCCTCATCCTCCATCGCACTTAATAAATCCTTTTTTCGTCCTCCTCATAATAGCGTTAATATTTTTGCATAGGCCAAAAAGGAGTTTCTTATTACTTTGAATTAATTATTCAAAATCGTGGGTCTAGCTACTGACCGGAATTAATTTCTGTTTTTTTTCCATATTTTTTCGATACTTTTTCCACATACAAATTAGGTGTGTCCCTTTTTAAGGATGCGTAGTGAACTACTATTCATAATTGCTCTTATACACAATTAAATAACCCCAAAACAAACAAAAAAATTAAGTACTATTAAAAAAAAATCTAATATTAATCTCGAATGCCCTTCAAAACTGCCTTCGCACCAAAAACAACGGGAAAATCCCTTTCATGTTTGAATCGCTCTCACCAAATTTCTGTAATCCATCCTGCATATATCAGGGCAATTTGGCATGACCCTCTTCGATTTCAATTGTTCCGTTTTTTTTTCTCGTTTGCGTACCAATGGTTAATAAATACACCTTAGAAACCCTTCCACCCCCGCCGATTTTTTTTCTCTTTATTTTTCTGGCTTTAAACCCGCTGCTAAGATATTTGATTTTTCGCCTTTTCCTTTGAGACCATTCAAGTCCTTTCCACAGGTGAATCGCGAATATTTTTACCTTAAGCAAACAGAACAAAAAATACCCTTTTTTCGTGGCAATTTTATTTTTGGTTATCTTAAATTCTTTTAATCTCTCAATATAGATTTTCGAGGCTCATCTTTCTAGTGGGCTGCTGAAGCGCGAGCAACAAGTAGCAATCTCTAAGTAATTGTAAAAGTAAATCCTTGGCATTTAGTGGTGGTAATTGTAAAATTCCTTGTAATTACCACGCGTGCTTCTGTATTTGTGTGCTGCCTATAAACCTTTAGGGGATTTTAAGCCGATGCCAGGAATCGCCTAGAGTAAAGTTATTGTTGTGTTTTTTTTCTGGTAAAAGTTTGTTTATGTAAAGTTCCCTGGCAAAGATGTGGTATTGAAAATGAGAACTTACCTTCGAACAATATTTTAAAACTGTATTGAACTTTGTATTGGAATTAATATTTTTTTTGTTTTGTTTTCTGCGTTGTTACGATTTCTTTAATAAATCTTGCCCTCGAGTCAGTTTTAATATCGGTGGTATATGGGGATCGAGGATTTAGTAGGTTTATGAAGGAGCAGAGGAATAAATGCTGTTAAAGATGAGCGCAAGGACGCTTTTTGATGTGAAACATCTTTGCGCGCGTTGAGAGTAATTCTTCAAGGTCGGGAACATTTTGTGGGAACGCTTTTTAGGGAACGCTTTATAGGGAACGCTTCGTCCAATCCAATTTTTATTCCGGGAAACGGAAGATCTGTATTGAGCAAGACAGAATAAGACGGAGATTTAAAAAAAAAATAGTAGCACCAAAGAAAAGTGTTTATATGCCGCGAGTCAGACATGACGAGCCAGACATAGGCAGAATGGAACAAATGGTTGAGTGGTTGCCTTACGACGTTGATATTCCAAAAAGTCGCGGGTTCAATTCTTGATCTCTGCATTTGAATTTTATTATTTATATTTAATGGTTTTATTTAGCAACCTCGTATATTTGTTTGTTTGTTTGTTCGGTTCAAATCTTGCCACAGCTTTTTCAACTACTTCTACTTAACCGATTCTTATGAAACTTTGCACATACATTGAGTTCCCGTGACAATGCAATCTGACATTTTTGTAAAAAATCAAGATGGCGGAAGTATTTTCCAATTGTGTTCCGATTCCATTGAAAATCAGTATCGCGGGGTTTTTAGGGCCACAAATGACGATTCTGTGGTCAAAAATTGAAAATTCAAAATGGCCGCGCCAATATGGCGGATGAATTTTGCGAATGTGTTCTGAATCCATTGAGAATCGGTATTGGGTTGTTTTTAGGGCCACAAATGACGATTCTGTTGTCAAAATCATGCAAATTCAAAATGGTCGCGCCAATATGGCGGATGAGTTTTGAAAATATGTTCTGCATCCATTGAAAATCGGTATCCGGGGGTTTTTAGGGCCATAAATGACGATTCTGTGGTCAAAATTTGAAAATTCAAAATAGCGGATGAATTTTGCAAATGTGTTCTGAATATGTTTAAAATCTGTATCGGGGAGTTTTTAAGATCACAAATGACGAATCTGTTTTCAAAATTCGAAAATTCAAAATGGCGGCGGCAATATGGCGAATGAATTTTGCAGATATGTTCTGAATCCATTGAAAATCGGTATGGTAGGGTTTTTAAGGTGACAGATGACGAATGTGTGGTCAAAATTTGAAAATTCAAAATGGCGGTACGATTTTGGTAATAACAATTCGATTTTACTGATAATCTCTATTTGGGTGTGTTTAAGGTCGGAAATAATGAATTTGTTGTCAAAATTAGAAAATTCAAAATTCCGCTGGCAATATGGTATGTAGCATTGAGTCGCGTAAGAACTTTGGAAGGGCAATGTATTGAGGAGCTTGATTGTGAGAAATTAACAGGTAAGAAACCGTGCAACAAAGATGCAATGAAAGGGTTGGAAAGGATGAGAAGTTTGCATGATGATACGAGCCAAAAACCAAACTAAAAACTAGAACATAAAAATAGGTAAAAAAACTTTTAAGTTAAATGGTTTTATTTGAAATCATAAGCTGTATCAAAAACTAGAAAATAATTAAAACGCAAACATGGGCCTTCTTGAGATTCTGACGTCTGGTAAGAAATCGTGTAATAGTAGCCGTGCTGTTTTCTCATGTCGTATGCCAAGGGCGCACTTTAAGTCGCTGCGTCGCGTCAGCGAATTAAGTAATTGTCTGAGACTTTTAACAGACTAAAATAAAAACATGGGGAGCATAAAAATCTGTATAACGACTGTATAATTAAATAAAATCGACTTGTCTAGAAAAATGTGTTTCCAAGCCCACCAAAAATATATTTCAAATGCGGTAAGACATCATGGTCGAAGGTCATCAATGGTACATTTTCAACACAAATCGGTGTGTAAAAAATTTACGGCTTTTTTACATCCCCAACGCAAAATTGCTGTGCGATAAAAGAGCTCCAGAGCTGCTTTTCCACTTTGCGTTTGGGATGTAAAATGGCCTTTATTCTTACTAATTATTCAATTTAAAGAAAGATAAAGATCGCCAAAGATGTTTCACATCTTTCACGTGCACTGGTTACACGCGCTATATTTTTTTTAAAGTTGTAATTTTTTAAGAATTATCAATGTGGAACGTATTTGAGTGTGACAAAAAGATTAGCTTGAGAAAAATGTTTTATCGAATGATTTCTAGTCCGGGGAAATTAGCAAAAAAAACGCACGAAACGAGACAAAACTCGGAAATGGCTGAAAATTGGACCACAGCTTCCTTGGGACTTTTTAAGAAAACAATTTCGGAATCACAAAAAAAACAAAATGGCCGCCGGAAATATAGCGGTTTTCCGGTGTTTTCCTTGTATCTCGGTTTCTATAGGTCGTACAATCCCGTACAAAGGCCCTAAATGTTGACAATGAGATTCTCTACAACTTTTGTTCTTACAAAGATGTTGACCCGATTAACCCTTTCAAAGTTATTCAAGGTCAAAGTTTCCAAAAATCACTTTTTAGCGAAAACATCACTCAAAAGGTGGTTTTTTCGAAAAAAAATTTTGGTCAGTCAATACGAAACGTTATTGTCTACAAAAAAGCCTGTTGTCAATTTTTCGAAAACTTAACCCTTTCGAAGTTATTCAAGGTCAAAGTTTCAAAAAATCAGTTTTTGGTCAAAAAATGACTCAGAAACTGATTTTTGAGAAATTTTTTTTGTTCTATTTATACAAAAGATTATTGCCTACCCTAATGACACCCTTGCCATTTTTTCGAAAACTTTTCGAAAAATTTTGCAAAAATCAATAGTGACTTTTTGGCCGAGAAGTGATTTTTGTAAAATTTGACCTTGAATAACTTCGAAAGGGTTAAGTTTTCGTAAAAATGACACAAGGCTTTTTTGTAGGCAATAAGCTTTCGTATTGATTGATCAAAATTTTTTTTCGAAAAAACCAGGTTTTGAGTGATGTTTTCGCCAAAAAGTGATTTTTGGAAACTTTGACCTTGAATAACTTTGAAAGGGTTAATCGGGTCAACATCTTTGTAAGAACAAAAGTTGTAGAGAATCTCATTGTCAACATTTATGGCCATTGTACGGGATTGTACGACCTATAGAAACCGAGATACAAGGAAAACCGCTATATTTCCGGCGGCCATGTTGTTTTTTTTGTGATTCCGAAATTGTTTTCTTAAAAAGTCCCAAAGAAGCTGTAGTCCAATTTTCAGCCATTTCCGAATTTTGTCTCCTTTAAATGCTAATTTCCCCGGACTATTAGTATAACTTCAATAATCTTTCCATGGACGCTTACTAGATATAACGAGTAGGTTCTCGGAAGTTGTGCGAGAAAAATTCTCCGCAGAACCACAGACGCAGTAAATAGAGGGTATCTAGAGAAGATACAACAAGGAATTGTACCAAATATACAAAAAACCTGACATAACCAAAAGCCTAAAGATCTCGCGCCTACGCTGGATGGCACATGTAATGAGAAGGCCTGAACAAGCGCCATAAAAATCCTCTTCCTAGAAACGCCATAGCGAAGCAGGCCACAAGGACGACCTTCAAAAAGATATAAAGACGACAAATATTGGCTGGTAGGGTGTAGTAATCCTTTAAAATTCTTCAAAGTTGTTGAACGGCAATTCAATACTTTTCGTAGATATGGTAACAGAATTCTACAGAGAAACTACTGCCTATAGGTTGTGTGAGTTGCTTACCCGACCTAAAAGCACCTCCTTCTTATCTTGTATTCTCCAGCGTGTGCGGCTTACGCCATTGCCTCACAGGTTTGGATCAGCTATACATGCTATCTATCCCGGAAATTCTTTCGTTTCTCTGTCTCTTTGAGCTTCGCATTGCCTAGGTTCTGGTGGATGGCATCAGCTTCACTTCAACCTTTTCCCACAAATCCTACGATCTTGTCATCTAGTGCAGGATATTCCTCGTTCTTAGCTGCTCCTCGGGGGTTATTTCCACTCCAACCCTGTGCTCCGCAAACCCTGGGCATTTAAAGTGGGCATGCTGCGCCTCCTCTTTATCGTCCAGACATGAAAACGTTGGAGGTATGCCTTCATGTCTACTCAGGTACTGCGTTCGGTAGTAACTCATTTCCCCATGTTCCCTCAATACGCACTTCTCCACATTCGGTATGAGTCTATGGGTCCATCGGCAGTACACTCGTCCCACCCGTCGCAGATGGACCTTAGTATACTCGTCCCACCTCCTTTACACGCTGCGATGGACTGCCCGCGTGCCCGAGGCTGGCGCACCGCCTTAGGGGCTTCGTCCTTACATATTCCGTGTGGTACTGGCTCCTACTATCCGCCGCCAAAATATCAATGGGGTCTTGTTAGGACATATCGAGGGCGTCACCGCAGGATCTCGTAACTAACATTTTTAGCCAAAACGGGGCATGCGCTGAATTCAATTCAGGCACTGTGGTGTTTTTGGCAAATAACAATAGCTCGTAACTGACAAAACTGAAATTTCAGTCGCATAGCTCGTAACTGACAGTTTACTTATTTGTATTTGAAGTGTGCTGTCACGTCGGATGAACATTGCTCTCCTGTATAATTTCCATTTTATCACTTACGAGGTCCTGCTTTGGCGCCCTCAATATGCTGCTTCATCGGACGTAGTGCGGTCGAAGGGCACTTAGCTGATAGTCGGCTTGGCCTGGGGCCCCCTATTAGGCAGTATCTTTGCGAATGCTACGCTGATGGCGGAAACTTTTTTCGCCGTGTCCGCCAAGTGCACCCCGAAGTTGAGCCTGCGGTCAATCATCACTCCCAAATACCTAAGCGCGGCCTGGGAGCAGATTCATTCCTGGTTATCTACTTCCACCACTATGACCTCCACCTTTTTCCGTTTCTTGATTAGCACTACTTCCGTTTTGTGTTCAGCTAGCACTAGTCGAGCGTTCTCCACAGCCTTTATCTCCCATATCGCTTCGTTCGGGAATATCTCGATTTCGTCGAGTCGCTTTCCTACTACCGCGATTCCAATGTCATCGGCGAACCCAATAGCGACCGCTTCCAGCAGGAGGCGTAGCGCCAGTACTCCAGCATACATGATGATCCACAGAATATGCCTTAGGAGGTAGCCTTGGGGACTCCGCAAGTTGTCCTGTACTCGCTTATTTTCTCGTCTGACTCGCAGAGTACTGCCCAACCCACAAGGAATGTTGTCACAATGCGCACTAGATATTTCGGTGTATCCAGCTTTATCAACGGCTCGAAGATCTTGCTCCACCTCGAAATGTTGAAAGAATTTTTCACGTCGAGGGTTATCAATGCGCAACTCTTATTCACATTAATCGCATCCCTGGCTAAGCATATTGACAGCATCCGTTGTCGATCTATCCTTTCTAAAACCGAATTGCTTTTCCGATAAGCCGTCTTCCCTCTCGGCTCTTGGGAGTAATCTATTATTCAAATATCCTTTTAAAAAGTTAGAAGACATATCGGCCTGTAGGCGGTTGGAAAACGCTTACCCTTAATCGACACATCACAACCCTGTAATCACCCCCCTTGGATTACTATCCGCTTCCTTGCACAGACTCTTAAAGTGCTCCGTTTTACTCCTTCGGATGGCATTTTTAAGCCCTCTCTTCATGTCACTGCATTCTATTAGGAGTTCCTCGAATTCTGGCCGTTGCCTCCTTCGCTGGCAGTGCCTTCTTGCCTTTAATCAAACCCTTCGACGCTCCTCGATTTCATCAGTCTTTGGGGTTTTTGGCGTTGTGACATGGAGACGTCACATGCTCGCTTCATCGTCGCTGTGATGCGTACGACAGTTTCATTAGCGCATCCCATCTGCACAGTATTCTCCTGCAGTATTATCTCTTTGAACAACTCTTCACCGAGCTTGTTCTAGACCCATCCGGTGCTTATGGCGTGGTTTTTCTGCCCCCTTCTGTTCTCCTTCCCGTGTGAAAGGTTATGGCGTGATGTGTGTATACACCTCAATCACCCGCCGTTGGAGGTCTCTGGCAATCGAGTCACTGATGAAGAGGATGTCTACTATAGAGCCTCTTTCACCTTTTTGGAATATATTTGCCACCACATTGATTCGTAAGAACGCTTCCACTAGAATGCGCCCCTTGCATTTGCATGCCGGCTGCCTCAGTCCACAGCCCATGCATTCAAGTCCTCCGCTATTATTTTGGGGTTTTGGCGGCTTACGGCTGCAGTCAACTTTTCCACCACTGTCACGTACTCATTCATCGTGAGACTAGGCGCGGCGTAGCAGTTGTAGACATATAGGCCTTCCGCACACTTGTCCATAACATCAAAACAAAAACCGGTTTTATAGGCAAGGGGTCGCAGGGAAGACAGTTTTCTTCCATCATTTGTTCACCCAAACATTTTCTGGTTTCACCGTCCATTACATTAACACAAGCATGTTTTCGTTCTCGGTAAAGCTGCTTCGCTGTGCTTGCACCCCACACTACTCCATAGGCATTACAATCGTTACACGAAAATGATGGAGAAAAGTGAGTTCCGAGTGTATTATTGAACTCATATTAAAACCGGTTTGAAATTATGGACAAGTCTGCGAAGGGCCATACATCGCCTATCCTTGCCTGCGCGAAATCCTCTTCCGGGTTCCTCATCGTATCCTCGGCAGCTCGATTTCCACACGCCCATATTGCGGCTTTTCCGCTTTTATCCGCCTGTCAGATTCCATTATGTAAGTCCTTATACTGCTCACTTACAATTGCAGCGTCGATTTCCTTTTCGTACACAATCTGTGCGAGCAGATCTTGGGCCGCCTGGCAATGATTCAGGTTTAATTGTATGAACCTTATTTCCTTCCCCGTTTGAGTGCCTTCTGGAATAGTGGACACTTGCTACTGCTCATTATGTTCCTCAGCAGCATCCTGACTAGTGCTGCGCTGATGGCGGAAGCTTTCTTACGTGCCCTCCGACGACACCCTGAAGTTGAACCTTCGGTCAATCATCACTCCCAGATACCTAAAAGAGAAATGGTCTTAAGATTAAGAGAAATAGAAAAAGTCTTAAGGCCCAATTACAATGAACGGATCTGCGCGGATTGAAATGTCAAAGAAACGCATCGGAGCGGATAGGAAACTGCACTGATTACAATGAACGGATCCGTTCGAGTTTAAACGTCAAAGTGTTTTGTGTAATTTTATAACCACTTTTCGCCTTATTATATAATAATTAAAACGAATTTTACTTCTCCTATTAATTATTCGTCAGAAAATATTTTTTAAATTATAAAAAAAAGAGAACAAAATTTAACTTGACTTGTTTACAAAAATTCTGACAGCCCAATCCGCCGATTTCTAAACAAACGAAAACGAATCCGCCCAGATCCGATCAAATGCGCTTGTATCCGTTCATTGTAATCGCTCAAATGGAAAACGCATGCTCGGAAAACCACTTTGACAGATCAATACGATTTCTCTCCGCTCTCATCCGTTCATTGTAATTAAGCCTTTACAGTTGACTGGGTCTTCCGATGTTTTATTGTTGTTGAGGTTTAATTGAATGCGTCCTTTACAAGTTTCACAAGCATATGGCTCATCAAGTGAATGTCTAGCTTGGTCCAGTATTAATGCTGAGAGCTGATGAAATGCCTTTCCGCCTTCATTATCACCGAAGGCCCGAACCTTCACAATGTGTCCTGGTATTTAAAAAAATTAGTTTATTATAAATGTAAATTTATTTACCTCTACAGTGGTTACCTGTTTAAGTGGAGATTCGCCTATGGTTTTAGGTTTGTGAATAATCCCGAGAATGATAATAGAGGTAATTAGACAAGGTCGGTTGAGCCTTGAAGGGAATAATCCTTCCGTTACATATTATAGACACTTCTATTGGCTTTTGTTGGAAACCCATTTCTCTCGTGTTGCTCCACATCCTGTTTGATAAACTCCTTCTTTATCTTCCATATATGGTTTCAATCTATTTAATAAGATATGTGTTAGTACTTATGGATCGACATTGATCAAATTACTCTAATAAAAAAAAACGTACAAAAAGCCTATACCCCATATAAAAATAAACAGATATTGATTAAGCACAGTAAAAGAGCGTAAAGACCGAATTATTATGTATCATTATTCGTTATCTTGCAAATTACAATAAAACTCGGAAAAAAGTCTTTCTAAAACCATCACAAAATGTCATGACCCCGAAAACGTGTCCGAAAGTTCATCGTTTTGCTAAATTTCTTCACGCGATTTCATGTTTACACTACACTAAAATAGGGCCTTATCTCGAATACAAAAAAAACACAAACATACGTCATGATTATTTTCAATTTTTTTTATATTGTAATGTAAAAATAATTTTTTTTTTCTAAATTTTTACCCAAAAAAAATTCACCCATTCTGTTCTTGTTGAAAGGAAAGAGTAAAAAGAGCGTAATAAACACAAGGCCGCATTTGAGATAATGGAATGACTTACGACAACGAAAAAAACAACAACGAAGAAATTGAAAATATTAATTTTATCAATTATTCACTCTCTCTGTGATTTTCCATAGTGGGGAAAACAGGGAATTATCTTTTACAGAATATTAAAGACAAACTGAAGACGGATTCACTATCTTGAACTACGATGAACACAATTCATTGAAAAAAAACACCCGGATGACAGTTAAATTACGGATGACAGTTAAATCATAAGTTTTGTTTACAATTGTGATTCTTTTTGGTTCACGTAACCGAACTGTGTTGATTTGCACAAAACAATTACTTTAAACTAGAAAAAATACTTTTCTTAAGCGTCCATTCTCACTTTTAGGATTTCCTCCTTACATCAGCAAAAGAAAAACAACAAAATAATTGTTTTTGTGCACAATAACGTGTCACGTTGCATTGGTGGAAAACTACTAACGCAGCAGTTGGTCAAAAACTTTTGATAAAGTTCAGTGCATGTTTTTGTAGAAGCCGGGAAACAAATGAACTGAAGCGAAATGTCTTGCCTCGGGCACGTGCTTTTGTAATCAGGAGAATTCACGTAAATGTTTCTTTTGTGGTAATTCCTTAAATAACACGGGGGCAATGTCTGAATAAGATGCATTAAGTGCTTTAATGAGTGTAAAGTAATAAGGGAAACATTGATTGAAAGTTGTTATTTATTGTGAAATTTTCGGGCAAATTTCATCAAGTTAATCTGCAACAAACAAGCGTTCAATGTAATACATTCTTAAGCCTGAACTATAAGGTGTGTTCGATTACTGCAAACGAACGAAAAAATCAGCAATTTGCGTTCATTGAGGCTTTTTGACAGCTCTTTTCTGCTCTCAATTGCCCTGCTCTGTGTTCTTTGATCCTGCTATGGGTTGAGAATTCTCACTATTTCTACTCTACCAAATTTGTTGGAATAGGAAGAGCAAGCAAAATTCTTCTTCTTCTTCTTTTGACAGTTGTCAAATCGAAAACAGAAAAAATCGGAAAATTGGTTTATAAATGATTTATTCGAAAAATACTTGGAATTATTAAAAAATAAACCTTAATTTTTAAAAAAATAACATTTTGATACTATTCAATTGTTTTTATTGGCAAATATTTCTTCTTCTAAAATTGACATTCGTTTCTAACCTCCAAAAACGAAATTTAGAACAAACTTATTGTTATTTTCTGCTCTGACATCAATTTGACAGCTGCTCCAAACTGAACTGCTCTGCTGTGAACTTTTTAAGCAGTCATCGAACATACCTATATTAGTCGTAGATTGACGTACGTTTTTCACGAACACACACGTACGCATCTGTCATACCACTGTCACCGTAAACCTTAACGTGCAATCGACCATAATAATCGCAGTAAACGTTGTTTGAATTTGAGTCTGAATACAACAATTAAACGATTTTGACATTACAGCGCCTTTAACTACGATCCAAGTCCCATAAGACGGCGTTATATTACGTTTAACGAAAACTAGTACACGTGATGTACGTTTATTGTGGTCAATCATTCATTTTCATATTAGTGCCCTCGAAATGCAGGGATTGACGTAAATTCTTCAACATCTCTTATAAATCCCGCTTTAGGTTTCTACGGACGCTCTGCGATCGCTTTTGTTATCACTAAAAAAATACAAATAGACTCACAGTGTCATAATGGATCTCAGAACCCAAACGATACTCTCCCGGTTTATAGTAGCGTTAATTGTGGAAAAGAAAATGAAATTACTGATTCTTGACTATAAACAAGTAAGTAGCAAAATATGCACACTTCGCATCAAAACAAGGCTGCATAACATTAGTCTCATAAATGTCCAAGCTCCCACAGACGAGACCGATGTGGAGAAAGAGGAATTCTACCAAGAGCTAACAAACGCCATCAGGGTAATCCTGTCAAACGACATTAAAATTGTGCTTTAAGAAATGAACGCCAAAATAGGAAAGGAAGAGTCATAGAAAAGCATAGCCTACACAACGGTAACAATGACAATTGTAGTAGATTGGTCGATCTCACTAACTCCAACTCAATACTAGTAAGTTCAAGTATGTTTCCGAAAAAAATACTCATAAGAAGACGTGGCAATCACCAGACGAAGTAACAAATGATCAAATTGACGACATCCTAATTAAGAGAAGATGGATCACAAGTATACTAGATGTAAGAAGATTAAGAAAACGAGCATGCTGTGGCTCGAACTACTATCTAATTAGACAAGCGTACAAAGAAACAAGCCAGATCGGCAATAGGTTTCAACCAAGAACGGACATCTGCAGAAAAATAGATGGGAACCTATTAGACCTGCATAGAAGCTTTTTGGCAGCAAAAGAAGCTTATGTCGAACTAAAAAAGGCACAAAGTACATAGGACTTAAGATCAACGAAGAAAACGCAAAGGTGAAGCAACAGTCCAGAGCTGGAACATAGAGGAACGTGTCAACAGGTCGCTTCACTCGCTTGGTCTATTGTACTACACCCTTATATTTGTAGGCTAGACCGCTGGAACAAGTTTTGCAGCCTGCCTAGTGGCTTATACGGGACTGTTCAAGGTTCCCGACCCCAGTCCGTTCGGAAAGTGTGCGAAAGCGGGCTCGGGTGTGCTCCGTGGGCTCCCTAATGCCACTTTGGCCCTCCTTGTATTGGCCATTTACTGGGACCACCAACTTAGGACAGAGCGTCGACTGTCAGGGTCTGCTTGTTGTCCCGCTAGGAGCGTAATTGCGACTCTTTCTCTTCTTGTGGGGTCCCTACATGATGGAAGTGCTCCCCCCGTTCCCTCTAGTTTATATGGGAGCTGGTGCTGCCAATTTTCTAGCGTGTCCAGAAACTTTGGGCAGAACAGTGCCTAGGTCTGCTTCTGGGATTTCAGGAGCCATCCTATGCGGACCTTTCCTGCTTCTAACGCTTTTTTCCGTTTGTGTACCACCATATGCTCTCCTCAGCCTCATGTTGTGTTCCTGCACTTGCAGCAGGCCCAGCTGACTATGCAGTGCCTCCAGGTAGATTCTTCTTTCGGGCAAATTCTCTATCTCCGAGGGACTCGCTACACGTTTACTGCGACTTGTCGTTTCTCTTCTTTGGTTGGCCTTTGCCGGAGTTTCGCTTGCTTTCCCAGCTCCCTAAGGCACTTGCGGGCAGTTGTTATGGCCTCCTCCAAACGCTTTCTAACCGACGCGACGTCCTGTTTAGGATTTTTCTTATTCGGGTCGTCTGTGGGCACCGTTTATGTAGCTGCTTCACTTTCCGTGCGCTTTGTCCTCCTCCCCCCTCTTCCTGCGCCTTGAGAAATGTCGATGGCATCTTCCTCACCATGACAAGGATGGCGTGGGCGATATTGTTCCGCCCATTAACATCATTCATGAGCTCTTTTATTTGAGCTTCCAGTTTCTGGAAAGCGTGTTCCTCTTTCCGTAATGGCGTCCCCTCACTGTATGTAGGGGGTATTACTCTCGCTTTGGGCCGTGCCACTGGTCCGAATCAGGTCCACTTTTTGGACCTCCTCCCGCCCTGCCAGCGGCGACCTTGACAGGCCCGCAGAGCTGCATACCAGGGAAGGTACTTCCACACACCGACCTTGCCCGGCCATCGGCGCGGACTGCTTGCGACCAGCTTCTTTAAGCACTGGCAAACCATTCAACCCTCGGGACGGTTCCTTCACTAACTAACTAACTAATTTCTCCTTTAATCCCTCGTGGGCGAAACAGTTGCCCAGTTGTTGCGGCCTGTGATAATAGGGTTCTTCTCCACGTCGTTCTAGGTCTTCCGACTCGACGGGATCCTTGCGGATTCCAATCAAGGGCTTGTTTGGCTAGATTCCCGTTTTCGCGTCGCAAGGTGTGGCCAATCCAATTCCATTTCCTTCGCCTGATTTGGTCGTCTATCCTTTCTTGACCTGCACGGTGCCATAGTTCCTCATTTGTAATTCTATCTTGCCAGCGGATTTTTAGGATACGACGTAGGCATCTGTTGATGAAAACTTGTAGGCGCTCCTGTAGGATGCATTGGGTGACTTTCCATGTTTCGCAACCGTAAAAAAGAACTGCCTTAACGTTGGAGTTGAACCGCCGCAATTTTGTGTTAATTGAGATCTCCGTTGATCTCCATATGTGAAACAGGCGTGCATATGCGCTCCTTGCTTTATTTATTCTGGAACTGACGTCTTATTCTGCACCACAATTTTCTGTAATAATACTACCGAGGTAGCAGAATTTATCTACCAGTTCTATGTCACGGTTATTCAGCGCTGTGCGTTCAATGGTTTTTGCATTTACCCGCATTTCTTTTGGTTTAACTTAAAAGTGGGAAGGGTGTCTTCGGGATTCTGGGCGTTCTCTTTGAACTCTTCATCGAGCTTGTTCTAGGTCCATCCCGTACTTATGGTAATGTTGTCCGTATACACCTCACTCACCCGCCATTCGAGGCCATTGAGTCACTAATGAAGGTGATGTCTACTATAGACCCTGTTTCACCTTTTTGAAAGGTATTTTGACCGCCGATGCTTGGCAACACCATTTGTATGATAGCTGCCCTAGTCCACAACCCATGCATTCAAGTCCCCATTTATTATTTTGGGGTTAGGGGCCATCCATAAATGTCGGGTGCTACACGGAGACTCAAGACGTACGAAAAACCCGGTTTTATAGGAAAGAAACGAAGGAGAGGAGAGAAAGAAGGACGCACATGACGAAACTTTAACGAAAGAATTTTCACCCAAAAATTTCCGGGGTGAAAACTAACTCATACGCACATTTCTTTCTCTTCTCCCTTCTCAGATGTAAACAATGATCGCGGTAAACACACTCAATCAAAGCTTTCATGTAGGATAAAGAATTATTCCAAGCCGAAGTCAGCCTCGTGTAGCATTAAATAACGAGACTCAAATCTGATTTCGGCCGACTTCTCGAGTCTCCGTGTAGCACCACCCAATTGCGTCACCCGCTAAGGGGGAGGGAGGGGGTCGACGAAGTGTGACATTGTGTGACAAGGGGTAGGAGGGGTCCTAAATTTCGTGATGTCACATTTCTAAATCTAATATGTTAACAACCCAAACGAGAACAAAGTGACTCTATGCCAGTTATGTCACACTAGGGAGGGGGAGTTTTACAAATGTGACCACCTGTGACATGGACGGCGGCCGTCAAAAAATGATGAAATTCATGTGACGTAACTTATGGATGGCCCCTATGGCGACTCGCGGCTGCAGTCAAGTTTTCCACCGTTGTCACGTACTCATCAGTGGGAAAGGTTTGTGAATGGATAGGCGCCAAAGATGGAAAATAGTTGCGAGGACGACTGTCTGCTACGTTCTAGAACGCATTGCCCACAGTGAATCCGAGTGATGGACTGGTCATACATACTAGGAGGTCGCCGTCTATCACTCCAACATCATCTGCTTAACCCTTTGGCGAAAATTGTTTGGAAGTTTCAGGAGTTCATTTACGACTAATCTCCACAGGACAGAAGATCCCAAATCCTTCCAGCGGATTTTCCTAACCTCGTCCTTCTTTCCATTTTCTCCCACCTTAGATAATATTCCATCTTTCTTGTTTTCCCTCTTCTATGCTCTTTCTCCTGCCATCGCCTGTTAGCATGACAGGCGTGAATGGCATCTCCTGTACGTTCATCGAAGTCAGCTTTCTGTTGCGATAATAATTATTGGATGGAGAACCTCTATAATATATAACCGTATGTTGGTGTTGACATTTTATAAGAAAATTCACGTTGCAATTATAATTAAATATGCAATCGCATACCAAACCAACATTAGGATTGATCGAAACGCACCCCCACTCCCTGTCCAAAACATATAGCTATGAAAGGGTTAAATAATTGAGCACTTTGCCCAATATACATAATGTTTAATGTACTTTAGCAATTCATTTATGTTACAGCTTACATGAAAAACAAGATACAATACGATTGTGCACGATACCTAAGCATTATCGAATCAAATGAATTTTTTTTCACCTTATAATAATAAATCCGGTTTTTGTATATTTTTAATTTATAAATTGCTAAAAATCGTGCTTGAACTGAAAAATACCATTAGTAAGAGTTTTAGGAGTTTAACAAGCTTCAAGACTGAACCTTTCAATCAGGGATGTTATGGATATGAAATTTCGGATCTGGATATGGATACGGATATATGAATAACATTATACCGGTTTCAGATACGGTTACGGATATGAAATAATTTCGGATTATCCGATAGTTTCGGATAGTTTCAGTTACGGATATTACATTTTTAAGGAATTGTAAAAAGAAAATACAAATAGGTAATGATTCGACTTTATTTCTAGGTTATCATTTGGTACTACAATCACAGAAAAAAACCATTAGCCTTATAAGTTATTATTATAGCTCTGTGTC
The DNA here is from genome assembly GCA_963855945.1 of Thereva nobilitata. Classification (NCBI taxonomy): domain Eukaryota; kingdom Metazoa; phylum Arthropoda; class Insecta; order Diptera; family Therevidae; genus Thereva; species Thereva nobilitata. Next base: position 15,148,240 of record OY979696.1, on the reverse strand, counting down.
GGCTCGGCCAGGCAAAAAACCCGTTATAACTGGTCTCATTTAGACTCCGCCTCTATCCGAAATTATTCGAAACGTTTATATAAGATTCGGTTACGGTTTCGGATAAATTTTTATTTCGGATATCCGATGGTTTCGGTTACGGTTACGGAGCTCCATAACATCCCTACTTTCAATAACGTCTATTAGTAGTCGACTGTCCGACAGGGTGGTTTGGTTGTTGTGCACCAATATCTTTATCAATATTTAAAAAAAAAAAAAAATTATTGTGTTTCTATATCCGATTTACAATAATGAATTTAAAAACTATAATAATTTATATTTTACTTATAAAATCCGCTTATTCACAAATAATTGTAAAGAAATTTGACAATTACAATAATATCGCCGATGCTATTAAATTCGTTATTAAAAATTATTATTATAAAAAATCATCATTTATTAATATTATTGTGGAAAGTACGAGCACATTGGCAAGACACCATCAACGCGATGTTCTAGAGAAAGTTCTTAAAGATATTAGTTATCTTACAATACAAATAGCAAATGCAGATAAATCAGAATTTATCGAGATGAACATACACACTTTGGTAATGGTAGACTCAGCAGAATCATTTGAGTAATAATTTTTTGTATAATTATTATTAATTATAAATATTTGTGATATTATGTCTTTTATAGAAGAGTGTGCAATCAGTATAGTAAATCGCGTTTTAACTTCAACAATTACTTTTTAGTGTATCTATTAAGATTACAACGTAGTACTTATAGAGAAATGATACGTATATTAAAGAAAGGCAGCGAATTGAATGTTGTTGACATTAATGTTCTTGTAGAAATTCAACAAAACAAAATGGCGCTGTACACGTACTTTCCATATACAAAATATCATTGTAAAGAAACTGCATTAACGATTATTGATTATATTGTAAATGGTACGACAATGAAGAAAGCCGATAACATATTTGATATATTCCCGGATAAAACTGGAAATTTACATCAATGCCCAATAAATGTTTTTGCCTTGCCAGATCCGCCATTTGTAGTTATTAATAACAATAAAAAAACGCCATACAATTATATAGGAATTGCTGGAAGGGTTTTATCATATTTAGCAATAATATCGAATTTTTCTATTGTTCCAGTCTCAGAAAATGATGTAAAATATAATCATATCACTGGATTTCAAACGACGAACTTAGTAATTACAAAATAATATTATTTAACTGCAGTGATTTGCAAAAGTCTGCGTACAGTATAAAAAATTCATAAAATGTCGGTGTCACTGACATATGTCAGTGGTCTGTGTATATTCCAAGATAAATAGACACTAAGGTATGGGACGACGAACAGATCAGCGTTGTTACGTCACAATGTTCAGTTGGCTTGTATTAAATTAATGAAGAGTTCAAAGTTAAAGAGTTTTCAGTTCAATTTTATTATACTATAATAATATCATAAATTAACTAACAATTGTGAACTGTGCAGTGTCTGGTTGTAAAAACTACTGTTTTTATACGCGCTTTATATTAGCTTCACCTGTATGTATGTAGACAAATCTTGCAACTTTATTTTCACCCACTTATATAACCGATCAACTTCAAATTTTGCACGTATAGTTCGCGTGACAATGTAATCTGACCATTTTGTGAAATAATCAAGATGGCGGTTCCAATATGGCGGCCGAATTTTGCTATTGTACTCCCCGACTCCCGACATGGGTATCAAATGAAAGGAGTAAAATACTATTAGCTATGTGGCGGAAGTAAAATACTATTAGCTATGTGGCGTCACTCCAAATTCAAAATGGCGGCCAACACAAAATGGCGGATTACCTTATTCTTTACAACCTACTCGATATGGGTATCAAAATAAAGGGTATGACAAGTAAAATACTATTAGCTATGTGGCGTCACTCCAAATTCAAAATGGCGGCCAACACAAAATGGCGGATTACCTTATTCTTTACAACCTACTCGATATGGGTATCAAATGAAAAGGTATGACAAGTAGAATACTATTAGTTATGTGGCGTCATTTCAAATTCAAAATAGCGGCCATCACAAAATGGCGGGTGTCCTTTTTCTTTACAATGCGCTCGCTATGGGTATCAAATGAAAAGGTGTGACAAGTAGGATACTATTAACTGTGTGACGTCATTCCAAATTCAAATTGACGGCCAACACAAAATGGCGGTTTATCTATTTCTTTACAACGCTCTCGGTATGGGTATCAAATGAAATTGTATGACGAGTATAGTACAGTAAGCTGTGTGACGTCATTTTAAAGCTAATATGGCGGTCACTACAAAATGGCGGAAGACATAATAGTCTAAAAAGTAGAAAATAAAAAATATAGTTTAAAAAACTAAAAAATACGTTTTTATTTTAAAATGAACTAAAAAGTAAAAAAAAAATAATTGTGTATTAAAGAACACAAAGCAGAAGTAAAACTTCGCGTACATATTTATGTCTATATGATCTTTATTATTGTATTTTTTTCTTTATTTGCTCGTGTCTTGTGTTATAATCTAAAATATGAATGAAGCAGGGAATAGGAAGTAAGAACCATAATATTTTAACTCAATTGATAAATCATAGTATAATGAATATTTTGAAAGTAATGCAGTACAGTGTATAAAATCAAAAACATTTCGCTGCTTTTACAAAAACTTTATCTTTAATAAACAATCTTAATTTTTTAAATAACCGACTCCTCATTTTTACTTTACCGATGCCTGCGCCATCTATGTACGAAATTAAATAAATTGTTAATATTTTCCTGCTGGTTTAGTAGAATTTGTTTATATGGCATCACTTAATTGCTATCATGGCTGTCGCTGTCACCTACTTGGTGATCTTCGCGAAATTCATCAGTTTAAGTTATTAAAAACCAAAATGTTAAAAGAAATAGAATGGAAACTAAATTGTTAGTTTAGTTGTGCATTCATTGAATTGTGAAATTTGTTTTTGTTTTGTTGTGTGCTGCTCTTTTGGCGATGATATTCGCGAAATTCATCAGCTTGGTTGTTTAAATCCAAAATGTTTAACGAAATACAGTGGAAACTAAATATTTAGTATGTATACTTGTGCATTCATTGTGTTTTGTTGTACATAATTAATTTGTTTCAAGATTTTTGTTTTTTCTCGTTATTTTGTAAACGAGTGAGAAGGCAACTTCCGTTTCATACGGCAGTCCTGGTTTTTGTTGCCGATTCTGAATTGTGACAGTTGTAAATGAGTGAGAAGGCAACTTCCGTTTCGTACAACTGTCCTTGTTTTCGTTTCTGTTTTCTGAATTCACTCGTACTTGCTCGAATCACTTCAAAATCACCGGAACGAGAGCAAGGAAGTTTCACTTCAAAAATAATTTTGAATGTAAAGTGTTTACTACTCCAGCCAGAATAAGGAAACAACCTACCTTTCGAAATGTAAAAAAGCGTGGGCGCCAGCGAAAAGTTCCGGTGTTAATAAAATAAGAATATAGGTCGAGTCCCACGCTTTTTTACATTTCGAAAGACAGCGAAAATGAACGGAAATGTTTGCACCGAGAATCCCGTGTTATATTTGTGATGCGGCTGTATCTCGAAATCGGCCCATTTTCGAGCCCATGGACACTTTTGATCGGGATGAGATAACGAAAAAATTCCCGTAGGTTTGGGAGAGATCGAGCGATAGCCGTTTCCGCATCAAGAACTGCGGGATACTTTCACGTCAATCGGTGCTGTCCGAAAGAGTTCGGAGCCAAAAACCTCTATCCACTGGACTAAATGTATACTTTTATATTTTAATTGAATAGTGAACTGTATATAAATTACTTATAAAAGATAAATAATTGTTGTTTGCCCCTTTTTCAAAACATGGAAAGGCGTTTTAAAATGTTTTTGTGCTCTACACAGACTTTTGCAAAAGCACTGTATATTAATAAATTTTATCATTTATAAAAAATATATATTTCAGCTAAATTCGGGTGCTATCGAGATTGACATTGGCCGACAAGTATGTAAAAAAAGTCAATTTCGTATCAGTGATGCGTATCATCTGAGTAAAATCGTTTTTGTTGGACAATTTGGTGAACGTTATACTCCTTTAGAGCGGCTATTTTATCCTTTTACCATTAATACATGGATTTGCATCTTGATATTAACTTGCATTGGAATTATTACAATAAAAATTCTCAATCGATTATCTAATACAATTAAAAATTTCATCCTTGGACAATACAATTATACACCAACACTAAATATGATCAACATTATATTGGGTGGTTCTGTTGATTATCAACCAAAACGAAATTTCGCTAGATATTTACTTACAATGTGGTTTATACTAACAATAATTCTACGATTATCATATCAGGCACTACTTTATGACTTAATTAAATCAGATAGTAAAAAAGGTGCACCAGAAACAGTTGAAGATATTCTTAAATATAATTACAAAATTTTAGTAACACCATCAATGTATGAATCTCTCGGATTACTACCAAATATTCAAAAAATAGCAATTTTAACTAATTTAACTGAAATTGAAAATTTCAAAATGATTGAAAAAACAAGCGATAAAATAACAATTTTAAGTTCTATGGAATATTTTATGTATTATAAGAAGCATATAAATCCATTGGGAAGTTTAAGTATTGTTAAGGAGACCGTTTTTATACAAAGATTGTGTATATATTTTGGAAGAAATTCATTTTTAAAAAATGTATTTGATTTTCGTATAACACAATTTCATGATGCTGGTATGTCAGATAAATTCAGTACGGAATTGATTGATGAACATATTGAAAATATTTACAATGAAAATATTCCAACAAAATTAAGTATCAATCAAATTTTTGGGATTTTTCAAATTTTCATTATTTTATTACTGATTAGTATTTTAGTTTTTATTTATGAAGTTGTTTCCATAAAGTACGCTTTTATTGTAACTTTCTTTAAAAAAATCTTTTAAATTCGAATAAAGCTTAATGTTTTAAAAAAGGTTCAATGTTGTTTTATATACATACTAGTAAGACCCGCATATATTTGGTAAATAAGGCTGTTCCGGAACACAATTGGTAAAATTCGTCCGGCCTTTTGGTCCTGGCATTTTGAATTTATAAGTTTTGATCATAAATTCGTTATTTGCGACCTTAAAAACTCCCAGATACCGGTTTTCATTGGAATCGGAATACAATTAGCAAATTCGTCGGCCATATTGGCGCGGCCATTTTGAATTTATAAGTATTGATCATAAATTCTTTATTTGCTACCTTAAAACCCTCAGATACCCACTTTCATTGGAATCGGAATATAATTGAAAAAATTCGTCCGCCATGTTGGCCCCGCCATTTTGAAATAATAAGTTTTGATCATAAATTCGTTATTTGCTACCTTAAAAACCCCCAGACACTGATTCTCATTGAAATCGAAATACAATTGACAAAATTCGTCCGCCATATTGGCTCCGCCATTTTGAATTTATAAGTTTTGATCATAAATTCGTTATTTGCGACCTTAAAAACCCCTAAATACCGACTTTCATTGAAATCCGAACACAATTTGGGAGGCCATTTTGAATTTCGGCCATATTTTGGCGGCCATTTTGAATTTCGAAAATCGTGTGTCACCAAGACAATTGCCCCTTTTTTTCATCTTATACAATTTTTTAAAAGCCCCAATTTTGCCCCTTTTAATCTAGAAAAAGTGTGAGCGCATGGTGCGTCGTTTCGTCTATTCCATGCGTCTTTTGTTGATACGTCCCTGTAGCGGGTTGCATTAAGAAAAGTAGAATTTTTACTCAGGCATACCGTGCCATGCAAGCGTTTTGACACTGTGCCATGCCTGTTGCAGGCTAGGGTGGGTTTTATTTTTTCTCGGGTCTCCAGTTCCGGATATGTTTCCCGAGGCGGCTTCTCTGAAGGTAGCTGGTTGATTATAGGCTACTGGTTGGTAGGCTTCAGCTCGAAGTTTAGTGGAGAAAATTTGTAGGAATGCCACCGAAAGGCAATGCAGTACCTACTCTACGGCAACAATCTATGAACATTAGCAGCTCGATCGTCAGACTTTGACCACCAGAAAACAGACATGTCAGCTGTGCTGTTATTTTGGCAACTTTTATATATATACGATCTCTTGGATACCAGAAGTTAAAATATTATCTTCGTGTATACCAGATGAAGTAACTATGAGATACTGATTGATTAGGCTTTTGATAGTCATGAAAAGTATTTGTATTGCCGTGTGTAAGCAAAGTATAGGTCAAAGTTGGTTTGGGCCGATTTACACTACCGGACACAGAACAGACACCGAACAGACAAAAGGAACAAACAAACGAACTGCGTTTACGGGGAAGAGGGTGAGAGAGGACGGTGGAGAGGGCGGACAATTTGAATTGACATTTTCAGCGAACTTTTGAACGAACATTTTGACAGTTCCTGCGTTGTTGTTGTTGCTAGGACAAGAAAGCAAAAGAACATTTCAAAAAGAAACAACAGAAAGCCAATCGGTTTTGACTAGTTCGTTGGTTTGTTCGTTCGTTAGAGTTCGCCGTAAAACGCTCATACGGCTTTCCATCGGACTTCAAAAGAGAATTAACGATGACAGCTAAGTTTTGTCTGTTCGGTATATAGTCGTGTAAATCCAGCTTTTATTTCCATTTTTAGCTTCTATTGTAGTCTTCAATGATTTCAAAAGAAGCCAACTTACAACATAAATATGTAAACAATGCTATAAATAAACCGTTTACATTTACCCTCGGACAACTCCTATACTAAGAATAGCAGGTCATAAAATTTTTCTTGGTCAGTTTTGTGATGCCGATTGCACAATTTCACTTCTACTTTTGCTTCGGTCTTTGTAAACAGTCTCAGGGTCTATTTAAAAATAAAATTTCTAACAAAAGCACATTTCCTTAGTATAGAACACCTTAAAACAAAATCATTAAACACAGAAATGTGTCAACAAGTTGTTCCTTAACTTAAAGAAATTTCCTTATTCTTTATATCACAGATTTCCATCTCTATTGTAAAGTGCATGTTATACATGGCTCCACTTTACAAGCAGATCTTTATCGGAATCCTACTTGGACTTATGAGCCATGGTGTCCTTGCCCGTCCAGACTATGGCCCAATCAACTGGCAGAGAAGCGAGGACTTCAACAGCAATGAAGATGTTTATAGTGATATGGTAACAATTTCTCACTATTTTTCATACCAAATAAGGAATTTCTATTGTGGAATAAAAATATAAAACAAAAATTTATTTTTTTTAATTACAGAGAAAATATCCAGATAACGAACCTAATTTCCTTTCGCCATGGGGTATTGTTTCTGAGGATTATGAAGAAGCTATTCATAGAATGGGTCTACCAGCGCGGCCACCTATTGTTGAGGTAGCAGAACTTATGCCAACACCATCGCCACTGCGACGAGTACCGCAGCCACCGCGTAATATGTTACCGATCAAGGAACGAACAGAAAAGAAAAATTCTCCTTGTAAGTATGAAGGAATTTTTTGAGGGATATTTATGTGGTTTATCGGTTTATGCCTCTTTATATGAAGTGAAGTGGAATGGCGTTTTATTAGTGAAATAAAATCTGGCTCATTCATAATTTAACAAAAAAGTATTGTTACGTTTCTACAGCTCAACGGAATCGTAGGATTTAATCAAGGAATACACTTTTAAAATGTTCACACGAAACTTATTCAATGCTACAGACACAATCCTTAAAGTTGCAATTAAATAACTCTCACTAATAACTCCTATTCATCGCCTTTTAATTCACTATTTAATTAATCACCACTTTTCGCTTTAGGTCACTTTTATCACTTAGAATACTGTTATAGCCGCTGCCACTGCATTTATATATCCACGCTTCTTCCTTATCCAAGGTCTAGATCTTTCCACCACAGTCTGGAGGCCCTCTATTATTGGAACATTCGAGACTTTTCTTTTCGTACTCTCTAGAAACTTTGAGAAACTTAAGATCATTAATTACCGTTCGTTCAAAATCTAACTAATAGATGGCGCGGTTTTAACTGACTGCATAAATCGTTACAAATCGTTCGTTCAAATTCTAACTAAATTGTTATAAATAACAGTTCGCTCAAGCTTCTAATAGATGGCGCATAAATCATCCTAGTATTATCTTTGGGTATTAAGATTATGGTAACAATGACAGGACGGACGACGGGTTAAGGCGCCCGACAACCATCCCAGAGGTCCGTGGTTCGAATCCACTGTGCGGCAAGGTTCGGCATCTTTCCATTTACTCCCACCTAGATAACTTTTAATCTTTTTTGTCTCTTCTCTTTACAAAAACAATTCTCTTCCTCTCTCCTGCCATTGCCTGCAAGCATACAAAGCGAAGAAGGCATTTCCTGCTTGATTTCGCTGTAGTATTGGATTGTAGTTGGTGGAATAAAACCACGTGCTGTCATTGGCAGTTTCTTTGTAGAAGCTCCTATTACTGTAGCTTTGTTTAATTGCATTGATCCTCTCTCTCTCTCTGAATCTCTAAAGTAGTCCCGTTTTTTCTTCCTTAATAACTTTTTCGTTTTTCGTGGTTTGCCTCCTTCGTTCGTTGTTTTGTGTACCTAATAAATTGTTGTTTACTTCTTACTTCTGCTCCTTTAACCCGTCGTGGGACTTAGACGGGAAAAGTCCTGGTTCGAAAAGCAAAAGCCGTCGTTGAGTTGTCCATCCGGTTCCGATGCATTGTTTCCCGATTCGGGACCCTAGATGTTTTTATGTGAGCGCCAAAGCCTCAGCCAAACCGACTTAAAGCTTTGATTGACAGCGCAGAGGACCGTCTCCTGTTAGCTTCTTCCGAAGAAGTACCCCAAAGAGCACAGTGTGGAGGTGGGATTAGGATCTTCTAACAGACATGCTAGGTGTTCGTATGCAGCGGCTCTTCTCGAGTTTTGATAGAAGTGACAAATCGGGTGCCACCACCTTCTGAGACCTTTGTTGGCCGTTCGCCCCCATTGTCGTTTGTTTCTAACGACGTCACCAAATTGACATCAGTTTTCGGGGAATTATTCACGGAGGAGACTCGTGGTGGCTCTCGCTGTGTGAGGTGTGGCGCCATCTTGATGAAACCACGTGTGCGATTGATGCTCTCGAAGTCTCGGAACAAAATATTGGCTTATTATGGGGCGGTAAGAATCTCCATTAACAGTGGAATTTTTCAAAGAAAAACAGTCCTATCGTGGATAGAGCGGCCCAACGGTCACTTTTGGGCTGTGCAGGGCTTATTGGTGCTTCAATCGCGGGTTTTATACTTTTGGTGGCCAATATCGGCAGTTTGGATTGTTTAAAATGGAAATATGCTTCGACGGTGAATCAAATCTTGGGTAGAGTGAGAACTCCGCTTACATGTTAACACAGAACTCCCTACACACTCTGTAGTCATCAGCAACACCTTTCCCATTATTTCATTCGGGCTATTTTTGTTCAATTGCATGGCGTAATCTATCTAGTTGTCTAGAGTATAGTCAAGAATCAATCGTCTGACTAACTGGAAGCACCTCATAGTAGACCATTCCATACCAGTCCCCCACACCCACTGTATCGCCTTTTTCGACGTCTATCTTGGCCTCGTGAACGATTGTAATGCTCACCATTATACTTTTTTACTGGATCGATGTCATTACGTTTCAGCAGCATATCGCAGATGTTAATTCGGTCTATCATGTTTATCGCGGTCCATTCACGAGGAACTCATACATCGAACAGTTTTGTGGTTGAAGTCTAGCTCCATACCAATATCGTCACTGCTGTCTCGCTGGACTTTTTCAAGAATTTCATCAGCTTTTCCAGAGATTGGGCGACCAGAGCGTGACTCATCTTTACATCAAAATTACCAGAACGAAAGCGAGCGAAGCATTTCTGCGCAGTACATTTTAATAAAGTGCCTTCACCTTACGTAGCTTACTTTTTCACAAGTCTAGGCGGCGTTCTTCCCGCAATTTTTTCATTATTTTTCTCCATTTTCAAACGCAAACAACTTTCCAATCACTGTTTATACATCTGTCATCTGTCAGCTTTCCAACGAGCGTTTAGGGTGTCTGTGCGATCATGACTTATTTGCAACTGACGCCTTTTAACAGGAAAACGCCACGAACTTTTCCCAATTTTATAAGATACTTTAAGTATCTTAAAATAAAACTACCATTACACTTTTGTACTTTAATCCTACAAGAACATGCAGTTAATCATCTTTAAATTCAATTAAAATCCCCCGCATTTATTGGTCGTTTTTTTAAATTCTAAGAATTTATTACTTATCAAATATCTCACTAAAACCAGACATAATAAAATTTTTTTATAGTGACTAATAAAGTTTTATCTCCGCACGTTTTTTTTTAATAATTAATTAATTAATGCAAACGTTCATTATCTCCCGAATTATTCTAATAAATTACACAATTTTTCCACTTACAGATATGTCAGCTTGTCACTTTAAAATATGCAACATGGGTCGAAAGAGGAACGTCAGATATCTTCGTTTTTAATTACAAAAAAACAACGAAACTAAATACAAAAAAAAATTACACAATTATTTTTACAAAGTAGAAAAGAAGAAACAACGCAATAATTTGTAAGTGTATAATAAAAATGAAATTACTTAAAGTAGTTTAAATAAAATAAATAAAAAAGTATAGCGACATTGCTAAAAAAAATATGAAAAAAGTTTCTCTTTAAAAAATATTGGTAAAATATATATAATATTAAAAGGAAGAAGAAGAATGCACATGGGGAGTGGTATTCTATAAACAGTCTTCATATCAGTATAATAAAATCTGTTCTATGTCATAAGATGTTTCAATGTAAGCAAAATAAAATTTGATTTTTATTTATTTTTAATTGTCCTGTATGCTATAATTAATTATACAAAAAATACAGAAATACTTAATATTTCCAAGTTATTATCTTTTTCTTATTTCATATTAATTATATTTATTGCTATTTATGTCTTGTGTATCGTAGGATTTATTCTTTTAAATTTTAAGTTGTTTTTTTTTAAATAATAATTTCGTTCCATTTTTTTTAAAACCAAATCGGAAACACAAAATATTTTAAAAATAAAAGTTGTAATAAAAATGGAAAATTGTTAAAGTTTTTAATGTTGTTTCCTGGCAATTTTAATTCCTATAAAAGAAATTTTAGCATTCAAAATTCAGTTGTTATCTAGCGGGGGTTTCAAAAATATTAATTGCGTTGTGTACATAGCTATATTCGCTTCGCACTATGTTTTACTGGAGGAGTCAGTACTAGTTGTTTGCACTCGTAAATAGAACTAGCCATTAATCACTTACGAAATGGCATGCGCACTAAAACAACAGAAAATCAAATACATTTTACTAATGTCAAGCAATTTTTCTTGTGCACTATTTGAATGGCCACTGTCCTACAGGCTTTTTCAACAATATGTGTCATTTTAAATTATTCCAGTAATAGAGAAATTGTTTTTACGAGCTATTTGGAAATGATGCCGTTCTGTTAAAAATAAATGTTGTGCGCATTCATAGCATTCATTTCAGGCAAAAAAAAGTCAGCCAACATCATTCGGTAACGCAATCCATTCACCGTAACGTTCGTACCAGCAGCATTTTTTAAAAGAAAATATGTGGTGATTACACCGCCAGTCTAAAAACTGCATCAAACCGTCACTCGTAGTGTTTGGGGAGGTTGTTCCACTACTTTTCTTGCCCCGTACGCGAAAGTTTTGCTCGTTTACGTACCCAAGTAGGAGCGCGTTCAAAAACCTTACTATGATTAACTATTACTAGGTTTCCATTAGAGTTCAAGGAGAGTTGAACCCGAGTTATACGTCATGTACTCCGTTTATTACTAGGTTCAACCGTGGTTCAACCGAGTCATAAACGGGGGACGAGTTGAAACTGGGCCCACTCAACTCAACTCAGCTCTCCTACCTCGGTCGAGTTGACATTTCGCCTCATATACGCGGTTTGAGTTATAATTGGGTTGAAGTGACATTTGTTGTTGTTTACCATCCGTGAAGTCTGCCTAAGTAAAGTAGCTTGCACAGGAATATAAAATTATTTCGTTCTGATTACTTTCAATATTTTTAAAAAAATTTCTTATAAAAATTTTAGGTTATGTTTTGATGTCAGTTCAACTCTATTTCAACCCAAAGTGAACTCAACTCGACATCATATACGATTTCAACTCAACCTCGGCTCAACTTTTCAAACCTAATCATAAACAAGGTAATAGAAACAGACACAGTTAAGTGTTTTCGTTAACGATTTTCAACTCTGCTCAACTCAACGAAAATAGGTAGGTTGAACTGAGTTCACACAGACAACGAAAAACGGCACGGTACAAAGGTACGGTACAAAGGTACAAAAAGTGAAAATGTCGGACCTCGCTTGGACGTCAGAAGAGACTTTATATTTAATAATTACTTTTAAAGAAAAATCTATAATAAAATTAATTGATGGAGGTACAAAAAGTGAAAATGTCGGACCTCGCTTGGACGTCAGAAGTGACTTTATATTTAATAATTACTTTTAAAGAAAAATCTATAATTACTACGTATACATGATGAGTTCAACCCAGGTTGAACCCAAGTTCAAATGCATGTAGACGCGAGTCGAGTTGAGATAGGGTCGACTGAACTCGACTCAGCTCTGCTACCTGGGTTGAGTTGAAATTATGTATATAGACGAAAGTTCAGTAGTTGAGTGGTTGAATTTAGTTGACAGCAGCATCTCTGTGTTTTGTTTGTGATTTTTATAGAATTTTGTCGATTGTCGGAAATTCAACTCAACCTCAACTCAACTATTCAACTCATCATGTATACGTATTAAATAAAATTAATTGATAGAGGCAGACGGAAGGCAGAAATGGAAACGCATTGAGTTAAGTCGTTGAGTTTAAGTGTGATTTCAACTCCATTCGACTCCCATAGAAACTTGGTATATGGTAAACTTTTAACTTTCAAAAACTGCGTGGTTAACTACAATTAACGACGAGTATGACTTTTTGACGTTCCAAAATTTTCTTAGTTAATCATGGTGTAGTTAAATTTGAATCCGGCTGGGTACCACGGTTATCGATGATTAAGAAGAAGAAAAAATCTCTGACAGTTGTTTTAAGGGGGGGGGGTAAGGTTTTAAAGGCGTAAAAAGGCATATTTTCATGATTTTTGTTTGGAGATATGAATAATGTTGGTTTATTTATTTCATATACACGTTATAGTATAACATCTGACGTATCTTTGGAAAAAACTTCAATTAAAAATATCAAGAAATAAGTCCGTGACAGCGAATCTCCGGAGGCGCCTCAAAAAAAAGTTGTTTTACGGTGTACACGATTACGCGTTAAGGGGTCATTTGAAACAAAAAAAAACAAAATGCGTTTAAAAGGTGATATGTTTCCCGAGGTAATCAGGAAGAGTTTTTGCATGTATATGCATGAGATCGGGTCACAGTTGTGGACTTGACAGGAAAGGTTGAGGGTAGCGTGTACAGAGATGAGGTAAGAGTTTCAATTCCAAACTATTGAACTTGCGATACACACACACACACCTCCAGAACGATTTCCGAAGAAAATAACCAATCCGACTAGAACCAACAATACCACTAACGAATCCGCAAATATCATCTCAAAATATTAATCTACGAAATTTCAATAAAAAATTTAAAATTCAAAATCAAACACAATCTTTCACCAAAGGTCAATCGTATAACTTGCGCCACTGCACAAAAAAAATATAATCTATAATTCACCAAAAAAACACCTGAGGACAAATAATTTAAGAATAGGCTATTGGCGATGGATAAACAACGAAGTGGGCGACTATTCTTGGGCTAAAGGCATTCCGTAATCATGTTTTGAATTCATCGATTAAGTGGAAACAACCGTTGGGCACCGTTCGAAATAGATTGATACCCCGAACGCAAGGGAAAGTTATCCGCCTTGAGGCGATATTTTGTTTTTGAGGATTTCAGTCAATTTGGCGAGAGGTCTGTATACAAATTACATTAATTAAAGTGTTTGTTGATGTTTTAGAGTGAATTTTGTTTTCAGGCGAGTTTATTTATTAACGGATTGTTTTATGGTCATGTAGGATGATGGCACCAACAACCCGAACAAGTCTTGCAAAAATTATAAAGTAGTTGATAAATTATTAACCAAGATGCCTGGACAGAGTGAGCAACTGGGGAGACGACTCTGGTCTAACAGTCAACCCAAGTAAAACTGAGCTAATGTTATTTATTCACCTCCCTAGGTTGATTGGCCATACCCTCACTCTATCTTCCGTGGGTCTGTGGTGTATTCTGGGTCTCAAACCAAAAATGGTCTTGTGGATATGCACAGCCGTGGTACGTCTAATCCTCACGTAGGGCTTCTTGGTGTGGTGGTCAGCGCTGAGCAGGACCTACAATGCCATATACTTGAGAAGAGTTCAGTGGATAGCAACAATAGGTGCAACATGAGCCATGCAAACATGCCCCACGAACGTCGTTGATGTTCTCTTGCACCTACTAATTCCCCACCTTCACACCAAACACCTGGCCTCAATGCCCTTAGATTGAGAAAATCCAAGGCCTGGACCGGATCCTACCGTCATACTAACATCTTGGATTTGCTACGCCGAAAATACCCTCAAGCAGATAATGGAGAAACGTAGACGTCCTGAAGATGTTAGAGGAGCTCCAAGGGCAGCGGTCTATCTATAGACCCCTAACAGATCACTAACCTGACACCTAGCGGTGCACACTGGAAAGAGGAGGTGCTGGCGATCTTGAAGACCTGCCAAACAATGAACCTCGAACCTACACATCCTTCGTTCCCGGACCTAGGAACATAGATGAAACCGAGAAAGCCGACTACCTATACAAGCATGTAGCCTCTCTCGTAGGCTCGGATGTCGAGATCCCAATAGGCTAGATAAAAACGCTAGTTTTGAGTACCACCTGCTGCTAGCCAGCCAAATCTCTAGGACGATTTGACCCACATACAACAAAGAAAGAATGATAGGCCTCCTAAACCAAAGCCAGGCAGCACACTCTAAGCAGTTACGTTTTGGAAGTCTGAAAAGAGATCTCCAGACTAGGGGTCAGGAAAAAAGCGTAAGGGCATTAATTTCAGAGGAACAGTCGCCATAGTAATAGCGATAAAATTGTGTCATGGCTGCTACATTTCTACCTCGGCTCAATGAGGAGCAAAAGGTACCACCACCAATAAGTTTGATGGCGTGGTGTTGCACCTTGTCAAGCCACGCTAAGGGGGTCTTCGGGTACCCGCCCAGATAAATGAATTGTACTAGAGGCGAGGCCGTGCGTAAAACTTGTAGATTGTGGCCGGTCTACTGACCGAAGGAGGATTTTGCATCTCTTAAGAAATCCCAGGCATTGGCGTGCTTGTTTGGTGATTTGGAATATGTGATCGTTCCATTACAGAGCCTCGTTTAAAGTTATGCCTAGGATGTTAAGGGGTCGATTAGCCGTTAGCTTCACGCTGCCCACTGAGACAGAGGGAAGGTCGTTGCAGGTGTTATTGAAGATGAGACGGCATTTCGTTTTGGAGACTTTAACTACGACACGATGCTTGCGGTCCTGTCTAGAATGAGTTCAATGTCCTTGTTAATAGAGTTAGACATGAGCACACGATAAAAAAGACAAGATTTAGCGTATTCTTGTCTTATATTGTCGAAGGCGTAGGAGAAACGCAGCGTATCATCATCCCGAAGCTGTGAAGTGGGTTGGAGGAAAAGGATGACAGGGCAAAACGTTTAAGCAGAGGTTTAGCCAAGGTGAGGCAAGCTCTTTGAGACACTTACATTTCGCGAATCCTACAGAAAACTCCATCCATTGAGTGGCTGTTACCCTCGAGGTGAAGCAGTGTCAGGCTTCCTTTGTTTTAATTACATTCATACACTCCCGATTAAACCATACATTCCGCCGAGAACTTATAGATTTGGTAGAATGAGGAATGTATAAATGCATTCTTGTCTGTATAATTTTGGAGGACGACAGAGTTGCACAATATCGAGCTCCCGAAGCACAATTGCAAGTCACTGGCTTGGAATAACCGAATGAGCTAATGCAAACCTAGCACTTACCAGGCAGTGATCCGAGTTGTCGACAGGTGAGTCAACATCGACGAAGTACCATTGTGATGAAATGTAATAAATAGAACAAGGAGGTGTGGTCGTTGACCTGCAATGTCAGGTTTCTTGTTGGATGACTTACAATTTGATGTGCATTATTTATGTTTGCAAAGAACTCGGCGTCTTTATCAGAAACGCTAGTGCCATTAGTAGATTAAGCCAGTTTACATTGACCGGTTGTACACGACCGGCCACAGAACGGATAGAACGAACGAATGAACTGGGTTTATGGGGAAGATGAAATAGTATACAATTTGAACGGATATTTTCAGCTGACTTAAACAAACATTTTGACAGTTGTTGTTGTTGTTAGGACAAGAGGGCGAAAGATAATTTCAAAAGGCGACAACAAAAAGCTAATAGCTGTTTTCGATTTGCCACATTTATCTGATATGCCTCACATTTTCGTCAGTTTCACTGAAAATGGCTGTTCGATTTGGCGGTTCAGTTCCTATTTTACAACAGATGGCGACAGCTTCCAACTGATACAAAACCAAGTGATGTGATAAAAATATTTTTTCATCACATCAGTTGAGTAAGGGATTTTGAAGTTATGCACTGAAGTATTTATTGTGGTTGAATATCTCTTTTGGTATTAATTTCATATTCAGTAGCGGAAGTATTATGAAGAGACAATTTCTTTGATCTCGGTGTATGGAAAATTAATTTATAAAATTTTTATTATTTATCACATAAGTGAGTTCGATTTGCTTTTTGCAATCAGTTACAATTTGACAGAACAAAAGTGAAGCAAAAGTGAGTACGAGATTTGACATGTGAGGAATATGTGATTAATATCAGATAATTGTGGCAAATCGAAAACAGCTAATAAGGTTAGCAAAGCCATAAACGGACTCAAAAGCAAGAGCTGTACAGGAGGAACTGAAGCACCAAATGTTAATTTACATAAAAATGAAAATTTACTTTATCGTAATTCATTTTGTTTCTTTTATTTTAACAACTTTAATTTCAAAACAAAACTTCTTACACACATGTGCTCCTCTTTCCGACGGAAATAAGTAATAGAAAGTTGATTTTTATTAGCAAGAACATTTTATTTATTATTTATAAAGAAGCAACATTATTCATAATTTTTAAACAATGCTTCACTATAACTATTATTATAAAATACTATTACTATTATTACAAACAATACATTAAAGAATTTCTAAATACTACAGCGTCATTTCCATCTTCTTCCAAATAATCAACTTGTTCAGGTGAACTGTCATTATCAACCACAATTTCAATATCGTGCTCGTCTAATATTTCATCGATAAACATATATGACGCAGCAAGCAGCTCTAGTTTGAATGCAGTGTTCATGTTTAACTCGATTTCTTTGTTGAAAATGGTGCGCCAACGAGTTTCATTTTCTTTGAATGGAGTAATCATGACAATAGGGTTTAATTGGCAGCAGTAACCGCTGTCACCTAAAAGATAATAATCGGTTGGTGGAAAATAGCCTTTTTAAATAATGGGCTATGCCGCAACACTCTCTGGTCATGTACCTAACCTGCAAAACCAATAAAAACACTTAAAAATTTCCCTAAATGGTCACAAACGGCTTGCACTTGTATTGAATAGTACAACTTCCTGTTGATGCACTGGTCATGCAAATGTGTAGGATATTTTATTCTTACATGAGCACCATCGATTGGGGGGTGCTACACGGGAGACTAAGACGCACTGGTGAAACCGGTTTTATGGGAGAGAAACGTAGAAAAGAAAAGGGAAAGTAGGCCATTTTCCCCTTTCTTTTTATTGCGCCTAATGCGTTGTGAAATATTGATGTTCTGGCCCGGTGGTTGAATCCACCTCTAATTGTTGCATATTCACCTCTATCAGAATATTTAATGCACTTGGAGAACAATAACCCGAATTCTTGCAATTTCCGATGCACGATTGTTCTCACCGTATATCGTAATAGGTTGAGATCCTGCAAGCCAAAATAAAAAAAACTATCACTTCAAATTTCTTAGCCCATCCACTTTTTTTGTTGGGCAAAATTCGAATAATTTTTTCCAACGCGCATGAAGAAATTATTTTGACGTTTAAACGCCAACAGATCCGTTCATTGTAATTAGTGCCGTTTCCTATCCATTCCGGTGCGTTCTTTTGACATTTAAATCCGCGTAGAACCCTTCATTGTAATTGGGCCTTAAATGCTTCTTGCATTCCGTTTCATGTGGTTGGAGAAGTTCTCTGGCAATATCAGTTATCCCGTTGCAATATAAACTAGAATTCTGTGAAAAACATGTACAAATAAAATACATCAAAACATGTAAAAATTAAATAGTGATTTTACTAACCCTTATTGGATGATGCTCTTCAAGCTCATCCATTCCCACCAATCTAACGGGATTAATGTAGCCACGGGCTACTTTAAAACAATCTAATAATAATTTTATAAATTGAACAATTTCGTTCTCATCCATATTTCAAATATTAATAACTGTCAAATGAAATGCGTGAAATGTATTTTGGCACACTTTGTAATTTCCAAGTGTCCGTGGTGAAAGTAACTTCGGAATTGTAACTTGGCACACACCCAATAAAATTTCCCTTTTCTTTTTTTTAATGAACTCGATACCTAGTCCATTAAAAAAACGCACCTAACACTGTACTGCTGCATTTTCGCTCTGGATTTCGTCGACGGGCCTTTGGATGCGGTGCAGATCGTGCAATTGTGACCAGACATATGGAGCCAGTAAAAATGTTCTCTTACTTTCTCCATGGTTTTATTGATCCGTATATTACTGCCGAACTCGCGAGGAACATCCATCACCTTAATTCTGGGTAGGAATATTTAAGGGTTTTTTTTATCTGTTCCAGCACAGAACAGAACAGCTTCCATTCAAAAGTCTTGGGATATTTTAAATTACCCTTTTCTCACATACGTTTTTTAACTTGACAGTTGACAAATAAAGTAAAATGTTTTTGTTTACTGAATGAAAAAAGAGAAAAATTAATGGAGAGATAAATAAGATCGATCTTTATGCAATATTAGAAGAAATTAAAATGCCGAAAGCCGTAATTTATGTAAATAAAAATGAAAACTTCCCTTGCCGTTTTTTTAATGTTCCAGGACAGAACAGAATAGAACAGATTAAAAAAACACGGCATTTGCATCCTATGCAAAAATCCCATTATTTAATTCCCATTTCTTTTTCAAAGTCACAGCTTTTATGTACAGCGACTCCCACTGTGCCCAGTAACTGCTCAACGTTTTACTCTTTGGTGAGATGTCTTTCCACTGTGGCTTGTTGTCTTCATGTTCCTTCCATGCCAAGAGAGATGATGTCGGGGTCGTTTCTCTGGGAATCGCAAAGCTCTTCTCACTTCCATCCGATAACAAAATAGTATTGGCTTTGCAACCATTGTTGTGGCCATGTGGCTGCGTCTATTATACATGCTTTTCATTCAGCGACGCAATATTGCCGTTGCTACAAAAATTACGTGTGGAGAAGGCAGGTTAAGAAAATAATAATAATACCATAATTGATACTTATAAAACTGTTAAAAATACTATTTCAGATTATTTTATTAATTAAAAAAATTGCGCAATCCACTATTTGCAAAGCTTTTAGTACAAATCATATGGCAGTACCAGCAAATGGTTTTAGCTTAAAAACCACTTTCACTTTCGCTGAGTAGGAGGAAAAGATGGCGACAAGTTGTTGACATTTCTTTGCCTTCTTGTTTTTAAACTGGATTTTATATAAATTAGCGCTGAATAAAGTATTTTAACCAAAAACAATTAAACAGCATTTACTAAAAATAGGCCGGCTGTGAAGCCTTTAAATATATATGAGACATGACAACGTATGTAACAGACAGCGAAGGTATTTTTATTTGAGGTTAAACGAGATCTAAAGACGAGATGATAATTAAGTTTCAAGAGTTCTATAATTAGGTATATGTATTATAATTCTATTTCGTAGGGAAATTTATTCCTGCTTCACAACGTCCAGATGGTACTTGGCGGAAAGCGCGGCGAGTTCGTGACGGGTATGTACCACAGGAAGAAGTCCCACTGTACGAGAGCAAAGGAAAACAATTTGCTAAGAAGCCGGATCTGCCCGTTGGAATGTGTCCTATAGTTGATGAAACAGCCAAAGAAAAGCGTGAAAAACAGAAGAAAACAAATAAGGCGAATCCTACACCTGGTGTTATAGTATTGCCCAAGACTAAGCCGCCCCAAAAGGATAAACCTAGTACCGATACTGCTGCTGCAGCAGCAACTAAGGCACCACCGCCAGTTCAAGCGAAGTCAGATACTGATGCTGATGCAAGTGAAGTGAATGACTGTCTTGAAAATCTTGAGCTAGATGAAAAGCAGGAAATTGCTAAGAAATTAAAGAAACTTAAGAAGAAAATCCGAGAAATTGAAGCGATCGAAGCTAAGCTGAAATTGGGTGAATTAAAGAAGCCAGAAAAAGACCAATTGGATAAAGTTAAACGAAAACAAAAAATACTAAAAGAGATTAAGGAACTGGAGGAACAAAAATAGAGAAAACAACATAGAATTTTTGGTGCCATTTTTACACACCTTTACAGGAGGATGAGGAATTTTTAAAAACAAACATGAAAATGATATTTTCCAGCCGAATTAGCAAAATATTTTTAATTGTTTACCAATTAAAAATAAAAAAAAAGAAACAAAAACTAGAATCCTTTCATGATCTCTATATTATTATTTTTTTTTAATTTAGGTATAGTGAAGCGATTGCGATTCATTCACAACTTCCAAAGTCTTCATGGGCAAAAGAGTCCCTTGAAAGTAGAGAAGGGGCAAATTTGTTTTTCTTTGTGTTTTTTGTTTTAAGTTGAAAAGTATAGTTTTAAAAAAAAGGAAAAGATTTTAAATATTTAATGTAGAAAGATTATAACATTTTATCATAAATAAATGTTTATTGTGTGTACAAATTCCTTCCGAATTTTCAATGCTACCCGAGATCTAGATTTCTAATGTAACACACAATTTCAGGTGTTTTACCTTTGTAAACTTACGTGGGCTAGTGGGCAGGTGTAAGGTGTTTCACTCTTTTTGAACTACAAAAGCCATATAATCGATACGTGGAAATACTAAGGATTCAAATCCATCGCCTTTAGCTGTCTAGAACTTTTTAAGTAAGTAAAAAATTCAGATGCGCGCAAAATCCAAATTTTACAATGGAACTGTCAAAACACGTCGTATGACATTACGATTGCGCAACACCGGAAACTTCAAATAACCGCCGTAACGGTTAAAATTATCTCCACAATAAAGGTCTGTTCCCGTACTCGAATGCGCGGTCGCAGAAGAATCCCAATTTCTGTTTTCGTACTTTATCGGACGTGCCTGTTTACACGGTTCGCTTCCGCGACCTTTCAACACGAAATTTGTAGATGCGGAGAGGATTCGGGTGGGAAGGAAGTGCGTCTCAATTTTAAGACGACTCACGTTCGCTTTTTCTGACAGCTGTCTGTTTCAATTTCATTTTGTATCATTTTTGTGTTCCATTTTATTTTCGTTTCAGCCGCAGTGATGAGCAGACGTGTTTTTTATTAGGGAGGACAATTTTTTGGCATATGTTCTCTAGGGTGGGCCAAAAATATAAGATAAAAAAAATAAAATATAAAATAAAAGCACTACATTAAAAAAACTATTTTTGCACAATTAAAAAAAACACTCTCGTAGTCAGTCGGGATAAGTCAGAGGTCGAAGAAAGAAATTTGTATAGCCTAATATTGTTTTTTTTTTGGTTTTTCTGCCGGGAAAGTTTAAAACACTTATTATAAAAATATAAACTAAAACAATTTTATTTAATTTAAAATTGGTTTAACAATAATGAGGCACCCTTAAATCTCATTTGCCAGGGTTCTCCTTGAACGAGCATTTGTTTTGACTCGGATTCTTACAATTTTTCGAATATCACTTAAAAAGAAGTATTGTTTTTTTTGGCCCACCCTAGTTCTCCTTCCGTTTGTTCCACCTGTCTTA
Organism: Thereva nobilitata; assembly: GCA_963855945.1. Lineage (NCBI taxonomy): Eukaryota > Metazoa > Arthropoda > Insecta > Diptera > Therevidae > Thereva > Thereva nobilitata. The sequence continues at coordinate 15,126,126 of OY979696.1, read as the reverse complement.
AAAGTGACTGGACTCAAAGCGAACCGTCTAAACAAACTTTCGCTTTGGGGCGCCTCAAAAGGAGAGACAAAGCGAACCGTCTAAACAGGCACATTTTTGACGCACGTTAAAAACTTCATCGTACAGCGGTGGGAACGCACGAACACAAAGGAGAATTCTTGACAGGGCAGAGCAAAAACGTGTCGTGTAAACTTGTGTAAATCAGGTCAATTACTAATGACATTTACGTTATCTTCTTCTTGATTTGCAAAAAATACCTAAAAAGTTGTTTATTAATAGCCGTGTTTAATGAGCTGCTCTAGGTTAAGATATGTCAAATGTGTTTCATGAGCAGTTGTGTTTGTGTGAGCCTGTTCTAAATTGAACTGGAGCAATTCAAAGGTTCAAACAGAGCCAATCCGTTCCGTCCGTTGCGGTAGTCACAACTAGTGTCGGACCGAAGCTTCGGCTTCGGCCAAAAAACACACCTTCGTTCACACATTCGGCTCGGCCAAACGTGCCGAAGGTTTTATATCCAGGCACCCCACCGGCCGAAACCGAAAGAAATTGGTAGTGTGATGAGATTTTGTGTGTTCAATTGAAACGTAATTCTACCCACTAAGAGACAGATATCCAGATGATTCTCTTACTCACCATGGAAGGGAGATAAGTTCATGTACGAGTTAAGGATTTACCTGCGAGGGAGTGCGCAGTTTTGTATTTATTTGAGTCGCAGAATGCGCGTCCGCCTTTATGACTGGGTTGAGCCTAGTCATAAACGTATTACCTTGTTTCTGTATAGGCCTGTTTCACACGGGACGACGACCAACCAACAGAAATCGTACGATATTAATTTTTTTAGAGAAGAGGGTCAGAGAGGACGATGGGGAGGGAAGATTTTCCCACCCAACTTTCTCACACCTCTTACCCTCTTCTCTAAAAAAATGAATATCGTACGATTTCTGTTGGTTGGTCGTCGTCCCGTGTGAAACAGGCCATACCGTGCTTCTCAACCAAAGTCGAAAGTCTTTCCTGTTGGTATTTGCAGAAATTCCTTTACTTTTTCGCGTCGAATAAACACAATTGCTACGCACGAAATTAAATAAAAACCAAACGAGTACAACAAATCCCTCCCATCGGGCAACACTTACATTAATTTGAATTGCTGTCAAAAATGTCAGTTGTTTTTTTGTTGTATTCTGTTTACAATTTAATCGCGCTTCAACAGCGCGCTTGTTGCCGTAGGTTTTACGCAATTTATTCGGGGGCTCCGCATAGTTTTTGTATTGTTTTTTTAAAGGTTATTAATGTTTAAATCTTATTAGGATACCCTAAAGATTGAAATAAGCGAGATAGGAGGCAACTACTTTAATGGTAAGAAGTTTGTATCAAGTGCGAAATATTTCACAATCTTCATTTTGTTTTTAGATTATGGCGGTTTTTGTGTGTCCAAATCGAAATTATAATCTTAAAGTTGGACAATATTTAATAGGCAGAGACTGTGATGGAATTGCACATGATATTGCAATTGATGATCGGGTAAGTGCTTATGAATTTTGTTTGTTTGTTTTTTATTTAACACAATTATTTGATCCTGAAGTCTCGTTTTACAATAATGCGCAAGGAATCCTAAAATGTACGGTAATTTTCGTATTTAAGTTCCGATTTCTTTTATAAAACACAGTGAAATTTGCCGGTTCCATTGAGAGATTAAAACAACTTTAGTTCGTGACATTTCAGTGACTTCAAGGATAATCAGCGATGGATTTTTTTATACATATTTTCCTTATCTTGTATTTTTTACATATGCCGTCATATCATGTCTTTTATAAAGTTTAGGAACGCTTAATAGCCAATTATACTTATGATAGAGCTTCTGTATAGTTAATAACTAATGCTGACCTTAACAGTGAAATTCTTATAAACTATAAATATGATTGAGAAAGTGTTGCGCAATTAATTTGGTCCTAGGTTGCAATTGCAAGAAGAAACCCACTTACATTATTTTCTCTTATATGTACATATAAGAAACATTGTTTTTTGGACCAGGAATTTGGAACTGCATATTTACAAATTTACTAAACTTAATTTTGTTCATCTCGCCGCTGCCAAAAATTGCCGTTCAAGGGGCTCAGTTTTGTAACCACGCTCCTAAGAAAATGTCTACGTATGTATATGCTAGTTTTCGAAGCATGACTTTAAATTCAGCTCTTCTTAGGTATGATTTAAGCCTACTCCTAGTCTGGCGAATATATCTGCCTTCTCGTTGCTTTGTATGTTCATGTGACTGGGTATCCACTGATTGATCCTTAACATATTTCGACCAGCACGGACTTGATAGAGATCGCGCCTAGTGTCTTGATAGCCACTTGGCTATTTGATAACAGAATTACCCGGCTCCTGGCCTTTGGTAATGGTCGTCAACCCTTAAAGATTGCCAGTTGTTCCGTCAGGTAAACACTGAAAAATTTAGATAGGGGGCAGTATTTTTCGAGTTTTAGGAAGGGAGAAAACTTCAACGCCTACATACAAGTCTGATTCGGAGTCATCTGCGTATAAAATTATGCTAGAGCTCCTGTCAGGCTAGTATCTTTGTCATTTTATTCCGGTGGGGATCTGGCTTCGAAAATCCAGTTATAAGTTGATTTTCGCTGTATTGTAGCTAGATGGGCATTCCACCCATCATTCTCGACACCCCAGCAGTTCATTTTCTAGAGCGACGATTTGTCAGGCTGCTATAATTCTGCTAACTCCAGCGACAATCTTAGGCACTTGTCTGGGATCACTTCTTCGCGGTCTGGGAAATAGGTTTCCAGCAGTACAGGCCCAAATTGGTCTTTTGCACCGCACCCCTATTTCTCAGATTTATAGGCCTTGAACTCAAACAAGAGTGCCCAGTTGACAACATCCAACTTATCAAGGGCGCGTTGGCAATCCCAAACTAATTTCAGACTTTGGTTGGTCGCTCTCATTGCCGATTAGCCATCAAAGAAGATAAAAATCCATTTGTGAATGTAGTACTTCTTAGGTTTTCGTAGGTGCATGGTCGTAGGTGGTACACCTCTGCTTGAAAAACATTTTCTAGGGTCCCAAACTTGAATGCTCTGTTAAACCTCGGATATTCACCGGCAGCTACCTCCAGCCTACTGTTGGGGCTGCGGAGTTCACCTTAGGGAATCTTGTGTGGACACGAAAGGAGGTTTAAGCTATGAGATTTTAACGGGCATGCAATCCAATAGCATTCTCCGGAATCTCCTCTATAACACTAACAATTATAGAATGATCCCGCTGAAGACCGTTGTCCAAAGCTTTGTTCGTTTACGCCACACGGGATCCCGTGGGCACAAATTTTGCTATTTCTCTCTCACTCCCTCTCATGCAAATACGTCAAAACGTCTCAAATCTCGGGATCCCGTGTGGAGTAAACGAACAAGGCTCAAGTGACCCCAAGCTCGAGGCAGATAAATGCGTGCGTGTGGAGGCAGATATTATATAGGTGCGGGCATTCATGGACGAGCAAAACTTGTGGTATTTTTTTCAAAATTGTCCGCATTCGACATACATAGCTAGCTAGCATGGTTGTGTGTGAAAGATGAAACATCCTTCAACCGGGAGCGAAAAAAATAGCCTGAAGAGTGGGATCTCTCCCAAAAAGTCCACGTGGTTTGCTTTTGATTATCTGCTATTCCTGCTACCAGCCAACGAGTCAAAGGGCAGCCAGAACACAGATTTGGGAAACAATGGAGATGAAGTAAGTATTTAATAACATATTGCCGAACCTAGGTCCTTCTGCGAGCACCTCGTGCGTCCACCAAAGTTTACGTTTTCACGTTCTTTCATTTGCAATCAGCACTAAGCATGAACTCATTGCGCATAAAACCCCTTCCTCCATTATTAATGGACTGTCGGAGACTAAATTCAAATCATCGGTCTACATCATCTCCGTCTGTAGACGGTCTATATACAAATCGCTCAACATGGTCTACTAGTGTGTACTAGCCTTAATACTTGGGTCTTCAGTTGGAATTTATTTATTTATACAGTCTACAGTATGAAATTTACAGACTAAGAACAATAACCATACTGAAAAGAATTCTATAGAAAATTAACAATTACAATTAATTGAAGATGTCGTAAAAGGGAAATCAAGCGGAACCATCGCAAGGAACAGACAGCAAGCAACAGAAATTTGTCTATCCATTGATAAATCAAGATGATCACAGACTGAGTTGAAACACGATGCCGCTCTCGAGACGGGCCCATCCTGCCTATAAGTGGTTCTGTGCGTCGGAACAAACAGCAAACGTCTAGAACTAAAGTGTGTCTCAAGTGCATAAATATTGAACAAAGCAAGAAGAGAAGAAGACTGAACTAGAAAGCAAAGAGCATCTCTCACAAACATAGCAGATGCCAAAATACGTCTGCATTTAAGGGTTTGGCGTCCAAGAAGTTGACATCTAGCGCTGTAAGTTGGTACCTGCGATGCCCAATTTAACTTGCGTAAAGCATATCTCCAGCCTCGATTCGATCCTCATGCATTTTCGTATATGGAGACCACACAACGGATGCATATTCTAGAATCGGCATGACCAAGAAAACGAAGAGAGTCTTTAGTGCCAATGGGTACTTAGAAGCGACAGCGTTTTTCTTAATAAAACCAAGCCTTTGATTAGATTGATTGCGGGCCACATTTATGTGAACTGTAGAGTCGAACTTGTGGTCAAAGTAAACTCTAAGATCTCTAATAGCCGTCGGACGAGCAAGTATACAGCCATCGAGAGAGTAAGGGTAGATTATAGGGTCTTTTGAGCGACAATAAGGAAATGCATTGCATTTAGATAATAAAAAAAAGTTTTCGGACAAACAGATAGATAGACAAAAAATTTAAAAATAATTGAATTTGTTTTAATATCATGCAAATGACTATAGGAATTTAGAAAATGACAATTTTGATATCACAGACAGATATTCACTCCAAGTAGATTAATACAGATTAATGCAGACGACTCGTCGCATTGAATGTCATTTTTAACACAATGTCCAGCTGGATCTAATGGTTCGATGATTTTATCAACTGTTACCACTTCATAATCTTCAGTATCACGGATTACTAATTGTTTTATCTCATTACTATTTGGCACATTTTTGGGTATTTCAATATTGCCATAAACTGGAGTTCTGAAAAATGTTTAAATTATTATAAGAATAGTAATTATAAAATTTTGTAGTTACCCATCATATGCGAAAGTCTCATACATGTTAGTGAAATATTGAGAAATTTTCTTTTCTTCATCATCAAAATCAGCAAATGGGAAAAATGGTGTTTCGTAAATTAGGTAAAGATCATCTCCAAGTACTGCACCTGTAAATACATTTTTGTAGTTTGTTATATTATGTTTGATAATTGTAAGGTAGAATAACAATAGCCGCCATAATGTACCAATAACACTGAGCTTCAAAGATATAAAAAAATAATATAAGTTAAGAGGAGCCTTGGGACTGCATGAGGAATAGGCGTTGAACCTCGCGTTTTAGCTCTTGGATGTTGTATGACTTAATTTTTTTAAGAATTAAATAAAATATAAAAAGATATTGCTTACCAAAATCATAATCCTTATTTCCCGATACTACATTTCCAAAACTAGAACGTGGCGACCTTGCAAATTGATACACATAAAGAGGAGCATCAATATAATCTCTCTGAAACTTAATCCCGTCTTCTACACCATTTAAAAATATTTGATCTGTAAACATTTTCTGAACCTTCCTGTAGCTATGAACCGAGAATTTTTCATCACCAAGATATCTATGTTTCAATTCTTCTGCGCAAGCGCACTGCTGTTCCTCAGGTAGAGTTTCGTAAAAGAATAACATTAATGGTGCCAGATTATTCCATTTTTCATCAAATTTATTGTTGATTTTTTCAACATTATTTTCATCTTTTCTAAGTAGAAGTGCTGAACTATAACCACCCTCTTCGGTTGTGTAAGATATAATCCATGGAACTTTGGTGGTTTTACTATTTTTCATAAAATCTTTGTATTCTTCATTTATAAATGGATCTGTGCAGGATTTTGGCTCAATAACTGGTCCAAAAGCTACAACTGGATGATAGTAGAATGTTTGTACAATTCTAACTCCTCTAACAATATCTTCTGCAGGTTTTCCTTTAAGGCATTTTTTAAGTTTTTTTGTAGAATAAGTAGGGCATCCAAGGTGCGCTGCTAATTTATTTGTGTTTTTTAATGGATCGTGAACTTGCGCCCAAGAAGAGTGTGCTGTACCACCATGAGATATAGCATTATGGAATAATCCATCAGATTTTTCAGCAAATAAGTGAAAATTAACACTAGCTCCACCATCTGCAAATCCGGTTAACGTAATTCTTTCAGGATCGCCCTTAAACAATTTAATGTTGTCCTTGACCCATTTCATAGCCAATTGTTGATCTTTAAGTCCCATGTTTCCAGGTATTTGTGAATCGGCTGTACTTAAAAATCCTAAAGGTCCAAGACGGTAGTTAAAATTTACCAGAATGAACTTTTTGTCGCTGAGCAGAATACCAGGTCCATAAAGATCGCTTGATCCAAACATAAATGCTCCACCGTGAATATGAACAATTACCGGATATAGTTCATCACCGCATATTGAAGGCGTGAACACGTTTAAGTACAGACAGTCTTCTTTTCCATGAAGCAGATCTTCTTTAAACAATAAGTAATCCCATTGCATACAGATGTTTGGAGTTTTGGTTGCATCACGAACACCTGTCCATTTCTTGGAGTACGGTTTAGGTGGCTCAAATCGATTTTCTCCTATTGGTGGTTCAGTATATGGAATTGATTTAAATTCGTAAAAATTGTTATTAAATTTTCCGCGTAATTTTCCATTTGGAATTTCAACGATTGGTTCTTGTTCACAAACACTTATTGTCACTAGTAAAAAAACAGAAGCCCAAAACACTGCAGTCATATTGTTGCTGCTATATACTCTGAACTGATACTCAATTCGAAATTTTTGATTCTTTTATTTGCTTGTAAAAAAGTCCCAAGTATAAAATGATTATATTGTTAATTTACATGATTACATGATAACAGTATGTATCACAATAATAAATTTAAACAAGAGTTTTTAATTTCTAGAACAACAACAATTCAATTTAAACAATAGTTTTACATTTTCTAGATCAACCAATATTTTTATTTTTTATTTATTTAATTTTAGTATACAAAAGTGTAGACATCTGTGTTTGGAATCGGAAAAATGTCTTCTACAACAAATAGTATCAACAAAAACAAAATTAAAAAAACAACATCATTGTACATCTATAAGCGAATCATTTCGAAAAAAAGTAAAATAGTAACAGTACAAATGTAGGGATTCTTAGGACCGCTGGGAGATAAATCACAATTCCTATAATCTGGTTTAAAAATTTTTAATGCTTTATTTCAGAAACATAACTTCTAACTAATTGCTCCTTTAATCCCTCATGGGACATAGGGCGGAAACAGTTGCCCTCCAGCGGACTCTGTTTTGCGCGACAGCTCTCAGCTCTGACCAGGATCTCCCGGTTGTTGCGGCCTCTGATAATAGGGTTCTCCTCCACGTTGTTCTAGGTCTTCCGACTCGACGGGATCCTTGCGGATTCCAGTCAAGGGCCTGTTTGGCTAGATTATCGTCTTCGCGTCGCAAGGTGTGGCCAATCCAATTCCATTTCCTTCGCCTGATTTGGTCGTCTATCCTTTCTTGGCCGGCACGGCGCCATAGTTCTTCATTTGAAATTCTATCTTGCCAGCGGATTTTTAGGATACGACGTAGGCATCTGTTGATGAAAACTTGTAGGCGCCCTGTGATGAATTGGGTGACTTTCCATGTTTCGCAACCGTACAAAAGAACTGCCTTAACGTTGGAGTTGAACAGCCGCAATTTGGTGTTAATTGAGATCTCTGTTGATCTCCATATGTGAAACAGGCATGCATATGCGCTTCTTGCTTTATTTATTCTGGAACTGACATCTTCTTCTGTACCGCCGTTTTCGGTAATAATACTACCGAGGTAACAGAATTTGTCTACCAGTTCCACGTCACGGTTATTTAGCGCTGTCCGTTCAAGGGTGTTTGCATTTATCCGCATTTCTTTTGTTTTAGTCGGATTTAACCTTAAGCCCGCCGAGCTACTTTCTGTTGCCAATTTGTTTAACATGTTTTTGAGGTCCTGGTGTCTGTGGGCCAGCAAACAGATATCATCCGCGTAGTCGAGATCCTTAAGGCGGTCTAGCAATCCCCATTGTATGCCACCTGTTCTTCTATCTAGAGCGCTGACAAGAATGTCGTTTATTACTATAAGAAATAGTAATGGTGAAAGTAGACATCCTTGTCGTACTCCTGAGCTCACCTCAAAGCTGTCGGATAATTTTCCATTATGGAGAACTCTGCATTTGGAATTGTTGTATAGAGCTTTTATCAATTCTATTATTTTGTCCGGCAGTCCACGTTTCCGTAGAGCTCGCCATATAAAGCTCCTATTGACCGAGTCGAACGCTTTCTCATAGTCTACGAAAGCAAGGTAAAGGGGGGATCGAAATTCAGTAGACTGCTCCACTATGATTCTCAAGGTGTTAATATGGTCTATGCAGGAGCGGCCCTTTCTGAATCCAGCCTGCTGTCTTCTAAGCGTTCGATCTACTGCCTCTCTTATCCTAGATAGTAATATATGGGACAAGATTTTTCCCACCGTAGATAATAAACAGATGCCTCTCCAGTTGTCACATATTGTTAGGTCCCCCTTTTTTGGTATTTTGACTATGATACCTTCCGTCCAATCCTCCGGAAAGGTACAGGTGTTCCATGCTATTTCCAGGATTGGCTGTAGCGCATCTGCTATGAGGCTTGAGTCGGCTTTCAACAATTCTGGCGGGATGCCATCTTTTCCAGCTGCTTTACCATTGGCCATTGCATGAATTGCGGTTACTATTTCTGTCTTGGATGGTGCACGAGTGGCGATTCTTATTGGCTGTGCATTGTTGTTATTTTCTTCAGGTTCCTGCGAAAAGGAACCATTCAGGGCGGCGAAGAAGTAGTCTCTCCATCTTTGGAGTTGCTCCTCGTCGCTGCACAGCAGCCTTCCATCCGCACTCTTTACGGCATGCTTTTTAGTAGAGTGCTTTCCCGAGAGCTGCTTAGTAATTTGGTACAGCACCTTACTGTTGCCTGTGTTTGCCGCGTTTTCCGCTTTCTCTGCGAGCTCATTTATCTGCCGCCTTTTATCACGCCGGACACTTCTCTTTACCTCCCGGTGTAATTGGGAGTATTCCCTTTCAAGTTGTTGGCGTCTTTCCGGGTCGCTTGTAGAGTTCACGTTATTTTTGAGGGCCCTTCTGCGTTCTATTTTTTGCCAGGTTGTGTCCGAGATCCAGTGTTGCTGGTTTCTTTGGACATAACCGATGCTTGTTTCCGCTGCTGTTATTATAGCGCCCTTTGTTGTGCTCCACAGCTCTTCAATGTTCGTGTCGTCAGAAACGGTTTGCTGGTTTAAGATTTGTTGCAGGTTTCCAGCAAATTCTCTCCTTTTAGTGCTCTCCCGCAGAAGGTCTACGTTAAACCGTCTACGGTTTATGGCATCGTGTTGAACGTTTCTGATTGCGGCGATTTTTAGGCGGATAGTTGCTACTACCAAATGGTGGTCACTTCCAGTGTCTGCTCCCCTAAAGCTCCTGACATCCTCCAGAATAGTTCTCCATCTGCGGCTGACGGCCACGTGATCTATCTGATTTTTCGTTCTACCATCGGGCGATACCCAGGTCTCCTTGTGTATCTTCTTGTGAGAAAAGTAGGTTCCACCTACCATGAGTTGATGGGAACTACAGAAGTCAACGAAAAGCTCACCATTGTTATTGGTAACTTGGCTTAGGCCTTGATTTCCAATAGTGTGCTCAAGGCCGGTGTTGTTGGGGCCGATCTGTGCGTTTAAATCACCCATCAAAACAATGATGTCTCCCCTTGGAATAGAGCGAAAAACCTCATTCAGTCGCATGTAGAACTCGTCTTTGATGTCATCTTCTGCGTCTTCAGTCGGAGCGTAGCATTGGACTATCGTAGTACTTCTTAGCCTGGTACGTAGGCGCACGGTAATAATCCTCTCAGAAACTGGTGACCAGCTAATGAGGCTGGACCTGGCTTCCTTGGTGAGTATTACGCCAACGCCATTCCTACGATTTTCAGTTTCGTTTCTCCCAGAATATAAGAAGGACTCACCGTTTGGGCAGATATGTTCCCCCGCATCGGTCCATCTGGTCTCGCTGAGTCCCATGACCTTGATTTTATAGCGGTTCATCTCGTTGAGGACTTCATCCAGCCGTCCATCAGCAAGCAGCGTTCTCACATTCCATGATCCGATTCGTGTCCTGGTTCGAAAAGCAAAGGTCGTCGTCGTGTTGTCCATCCGGTTCCGAGGCATTGTTTGCCGATTCGTAGCAATTATGTGTTTTATAGGAGCGGGTTGCTAACCCTCAGCCCAACCGACTTAGAACTCTGTTTTGTGGCGCAGAGAACTCGCCATTCGACCGTCTCCCGTTAGCTCCTTCCGAAGAAGTACCCCAGGGGGCACCGCGGGGAGGTGGGATTAGGACTTGCTAACAGAGCTGCTAGGTGTTCGTCTGCAGTGACTCTTCTCGGGTTTTGGCAGAAGTGCAGACATAACTTCGACTTGTTTAATTTAATAATTGCAATGACAATATTTAATAATTTATCTGACAAAGCTTCTCCGCGTCTACATAACTGGAACTATCATCGTCAGTGTCTTCCTGGTTCCAAGGTTTAAGATACGGAAGAAGGTGTTTGCTTGGGTCCCTCTGTTTGGCTTTCTTTGATTAGATCAAACCTGTCATGTTCCTTTTCTTTTAAGACTCGATACAATGGGTCGTATTCATAAAAATGAAGGATATCCTCCCAAGCATAAGTTAGAAGTATAAGGTTATGATTTTGAGTAAAAGGTAGAAGTATAAGCATTTCCTTCTTTCCGTATTCAAAATGATTACCTTATAATTGCAAGGATATCCTCCAAGTCCAAGTAAAAGGTTGGCCAAAACATCGTTCAATTATTACTCTCTCTTTTTTCAATAGCTTGTTATATTTTTGCTCAGGGCCAGGGGCAGGATTTCTGGTTTCTGATTTCAGGTGTCTTGAGGCATGGCTCTATCCCATATCCATCATCACCAAGTAATACAACATTCGTCCTTTTTTTGAATTGTGGGCATACTTTCGAATTTCTCCATATCCTCGAATCGTGCACGGATCCAGGCCAACTTACGTCAACACTAGTGAACATTTCCTTGCCATCACAAGTAGCTTGAACGTTGAGAGTAAGGCTTGCCTTTCCGGTTAATGTACTCATGACCATGGAGATTTGGTTTCAGTATCCCTATGTGGGTACAATCGACTACACCAATAGCTGTCGGAAACTTATACTTCCTTTGCCATAAGAGTTTTGCCGCACCAATACTTCTCTGTTGCTAGTTGTAAACTTTATCCATTCACTTGTATGCGTAATTATGCTGTCAACTACTACATTTACAGTCCGAAATACCGAAGCTTGACTAACACCAAATTCTTGACCGATACCTTTTGATACCCAGGATCACTGAGATAACGCAAACATACCTTCATTCTATGAACAGATGACAACGCACCTCCACGAGTTTCTTCATTGGTCACTAAAAATCTGTCTGCAAGCCACTGCAAATTTCTTTCTTCAAAAAGGTATAATGCTTTAAAATCTGGAACAAGTGCAGGTAAGCGGGCTTGTAATGTTTAACATTCCTCTCTTGAACGACATCTGTCATCGCGCTGAAAATCGGATAACACAACCATTCACCACTGAGCTGAATCTGCTACTGACCAAACTCAGCTTTTTTGAAGGATATGCTTTTCACTTAAAGTACAAGGTGAAGTTTATGTATACTCCTTTACTCTTATAAGGATATGCTTTTACTCTACAAGTATAAGGTGCTGCTTGAAATTATTATGAATACAAGCCGAAGGATTTCCTTAATAATTTGCAAGTAAAAGAATATTCTTTCTTTTATGAATACGACCCAGAGGCTCTTAACCTTTTAGTGATGAGAGACCATTACCCTATATTTGTGTTTTGCTATGGACCACCAGCCGCCGATCTAGAATTTTGTTTTGGTTGGGGGGGGTCACGGAATTAAAAGTGGCCGAAAAAATATTTACTCCTAAAAAAACAAAAATAAACTTAACAAAACGAATAAAACTAACCGAATTTTCTGGTGGATTAAATACAAACGTGCCCTAATGTGTTTTTGATGAAGACGCGCCCTTTCTTGTGAGTGCAGCTAACTTCAGAGTTTGCAAATCAAAACATATATAGATCAATCTGTTGTTAGCCTTGATTAGTGTCGTATTTACCCTAGGGCCATAGGGGTGGCGCTGGCTTTCTGGGGCGGCTTATGCTTAAGCTTTTGAACCAGTATTTTCTTGATATAACAAATGTAGATCAACTTTCGCTAATTGTTAGATTTGTTCAAGATAATGCAGAGATTGATCGGATCTTAGGCTGCTGAATGTTTCCTAGAGGCTTTTCGGTTTGCTGCAAAATCTATCCGTATTTTTCAGCATCAACTGAACGTACACAATTGCTGCATCTTTTTGGCTAAGTCTGAAGATGTAACTTTGGAAAGTTTCTCAGATACACGATCGTTGGCCAGGGGCGATGCCTGTGCCAGACTTAATAAAGATTGGAACTTTTGGTCAAAAATGAAGCGTCAGGATTATTGGCTTGGCTTTAGAAAGGCAATATTATAGGAATTTTGGGGAACTATACCAAAACAATTTAATGTAATTTCCAAAATTCTTCAAGGTTTCGACCCAGACGTAGTGTTGAGAATTTAATACTGTGTTTGTTGAGAATTTAATATCTACTGTGTTGTTGCATTTATTATTGTTGTTCTGTGTAGGCAATGATCTATGTTCATATTTTTGTTTTTTTTGAAAATCAATTTAATTCAAATAAATCTGTCACGTTGTGCATCGATATTTTGGTTTTTCCTTAAACTTTAGGAATTTCATAACACGTAGAGTTAGTTTCTACGAGTCACATCAATTTCATAGTAAACAAACAGAAATCTTTTGATGCTTTTGAAGAGGCTGATAAGAAAAAATGCACAGACGAATTCAGAGGCAAGGATTATTAAGAGGAAGAATCTAAACGATTAGTTTCGTGAAGGAGAAGTATTGTTATATAGACCTAAAGGTGACGTTCTATGACCCAAAGATTAATACCTATTTCCCAATATGCGACCAATTGTTGAACGAGTTGGGGAGGCTCAAATCTTCGTATGACGCAGTAACCACCAATATTATATTTTACGCAAATTGGATGCAATGCCTAATGGGAAAGTTAAGGCGAGTTTGAATAAAGTGGAAGAACAAAGTGGCCCTGTACAAAACTCAAGCGCAAAGTTTCGTCGAAAGCTCGAAACTTTTTACAACTGTCAAACAGAAAATATAAAGCATAAAGCTGCAAAGCCTTTTAGATAATTTAAGACAATTTTACTAGTTTCAAACATTTTCTCACTTTGTTTTTAGTTAAAAAAAAATTAACGCATTTTTCAAGCTGTCGAAAACAAGGTAAATATGCAAAAACTAGGGAAAGTAGCATATTTATAGGCGTTAGAATATCTTCTCGCGATAAAGGAGCTCAGATTTGCTCTTCCACTTTATTGTTGGGATGTAAACCCGCCTTAATTCTTGGGATGTAAACCCGCCGTTATAGTTAACACCATAAAGGCGGGTGGGTTTACATCCCAAGAATAAAGTGGAAGAGCAAATCTGAGCTCCTTTATCGCATATAAGATAGTATGGTTCTATCTCTGTTTCACCAATGTTGCACAGAAAACGGCAACCTCAAAGTAGGGCTCTACTCTACTTAACGAATGCGTAGACCGAAAAAAAGCTTTTAATTTCGTTAAATTTCAACATTCTAACGGCTGTAAATAGTTTATAGTATATTAGTGTTTTTAACGTGGGCAATAGTAAAGATATCCTTAAAAGGAGTCTCTTTAATCTCACGTGACTGTCTAAATGTCTCGCTCCTTCTGTTATTTGCACGCTTCTTTGGTGCTACTTTGTGATTGTTTGTTGTTGTTTTTTTGACTTGTATATTTTTGCATGCTTTAGGCCTTCCGCACACTTGTCCATAACATCAAAACAAAAACCGGTTTTATAGGCAAGGGATCGCAGGGAACACAGTTTTTCTTCCATAATTCTCCATCATTTGTTCACCCAAACATTATCTGGTTTCACCGTCCATTACACTAACACAAACATGTTTTCGTTCCCGGCAAAGCTGCTTCGCTGTGCTTGCACCCCACACTACGCCATAGGCATTACAATCGTTACACGAAAATGATGGAGAAAAGTCATATTAAAACCGGTTTGAAATAATAGACAAGTCTGCGAAGGGCCTTAGTTGAGCCTCATCTCAGCACTTTCTTGCGCTGAGTTGGTAAATTTTTTTGCCCCAGCTGAGCAGGGCGCCTTCTGCTTAGAAGGTTTTACTATTATTATTATCATTATCATAATCATATTATATGCGAGTCTCTGTGATTCGTTGTAATTTGTTATCCTTTCTATGAAGTATTATGTCGCGGAAGTGTTCACTCGCTTTCTTTCGACTATCGGTTCAAGTTTTCGGTCTTCTCCGATAGTCTGATACGATAGTCGGAACAGAGTGAAAAAAATAGCGTAAAACATACCCGGGAAAATACTGAATCTTCACGTGTTTCCGAGATTAGCGCAGTCAAACAGACAGACAAACATTTTAAAAATAACTTAATTTTGTTTTAATATCATGCAAATAACCATAATAATCTTAAAAATTACATTTATTTTGAAATCACAGACAAGACACTCCCAATTTTATTTATATAGATTTCTTAGATACGACACATTTTATTGAAGATATTGATTAACACAAAATCCCGCTGGATCTATTGGTTCAACGATTTTATCAACTGTTACCACTTCATAATCTTCAGTATCACGAATAACTAACAGTTTTATTTCATTACTATTTGGCACATTTTGTGGTATTTCAACATTGCCATAAACTGGAGTTCTGAAAAATAAAAAACGTTTCAATTATTTTAAGAATAGGAATTATTAAAATTTAGTATTTACCCATCACGTGCGAAAGTCTCATACATGTTAGTGAAATATTCAGCAATTTTCTTTTCTTCATCATCAAAATCTTTAATTGGAAAAAATGGTGATTCGTAAATTAGGTAAACATCATCTCCAAGTACTGCACCTGTAAATATAGTTTTTGGTAGTTTGTTATGTTTGAAAGAATTGTAAGGTAGAATAACAATGCCCCCCCCCATTATGTAACAATATGGCCCCTGTGCTGAAGGTCGAGTCGTGTGACGTGACAAGTCGTTTGAGTTGAAGAAATTGGCGTTAATCATAAATAAACTATAAAAAGAATAAATATATTGCTTACCAAAATCATAGTCCTTATTTCCCGATACTACATTTCCTAGACTAGAACGTGGCGATCTTTCATATTGATACACATAAACAGGAGCATCAATATAATCTCGCTGAAACTTAATCGCGTCTTCTATACCATTTAAAAATATTTGATCTGTAAACATTTTCTGAACGTTCATGTAGCTATCAACAGAGAATTCCTCATCACCAAGATATTTATGTTTTAATTCTTCTGCGCAAGCGGATTGCCTTTCCTTTGGTACAGTTTCATTAAATAATAGCATCAGTGGTGCCAGTTCGTCCCATTTTTCATCAAAATTATTATTAATTATTTCAACATTATTTTCATCTTTTCTAAGCAGATATGCTGAATTACCACCACCCACTTCGGTTGAATAAGACACAATCCATGGAACTTTAGTTACTTTACTATTTTTCATAAAATCTTTGTATTCTTCAGTTATAAACGGTTCTTTGCTGGATTTTGGTTCAACGACTGGTCCAAAGACTACAATCGGATGATAGTAGTATGTTTGTAAAATTTTAACTGCTCTAACAATATCTTCTGCAGGTTTTCCTTTAAGGCATTTCGTAAGTTTTTTTGTAGAATCGGTAGGGCATCCTAGGTGATCTGCTAATTTATTTGCTTTTTCTAGAGAATTGTGAATTTGCGACCAAGATGAATGCGCTGTTCCACTATGGGATATAGCAGTATGGAATAATCCTTCAGATTTTTCAGCAAATAAATGGAAATTAACACTAGCTCCACCATCTGAAAATCCGGTTATTGTAATCCTTTCAGGATCGCCCTTAAACAATTTAATGTTGTCCTTGACCCATTTCAAAGCCAATTGTTGATCTTTAAGTCCCATGTTTCCAGGTATTTGTGAATCGGCTGTACTTAAAAATCCTAAAGGTCCAAGACGGTAGTTGAAATTTACCATAACGAATTTCTTTTCCTTCATCAGAACACCAGGTCCATAAAGATCACCTGATCCAAACATGAATGCGGCACCGTGGATATGAACAATTACCGGATATAGTTGATCACCGGTTATTGAAGGCGTGAAGACATTCAAGTAGAGACAATCTTCTTCTCCATGAAGAAGATCTTCTTGAAACAAGTATAAATCCCATTGCATACAGTTGTTCGGAGTTTTGGTTGCATCCCGAACATTTTTCCATCTCTTGGTGTACGGTTTAGGTGGCTCGAAACGTTTTTCTCCTACTGGTGGTTCAGCATAAGGAATCGATTTAAATTCATAAAAATTGTTATTAAATTCTCCGCGTATTTTTCCATTTGGTATTTCAACAATTGGTTGTTGTTCACAAACACTTATTGTCACTAGTAAAAAAACCGAAATCCAAAACACTGCAGTCATATTGTTGCTGCTATATTGATTGACAAAATTAAACTGATACTCCATTCGAAATTTCTGAATCATTTTATATGCTCGTAAAAATATCCAAAGTATAAAATTATTATGTTAATTTACACGATAAAAGTATCACAAGATTCAATTTAAACAATAATTTTTTATTTATTTAATTTTAGTATGAAAAAGTCCAAAGAAGTTGTGAAGACATTTGTGTTTGAAACCGGAAAAATTTGTTGTATGATAGTATATCATGTAGGATTTGGTATAGTTCGTCTGGGTTTTTATTGAAATAAAAAAGTCGGCAATTTAAATTTTACGTTTAATTCGAAATTTAATTTAATATTCTCAATGCAATATAAGATTTCATGCGTGGACGGAACTTGTGCTGAAAAGGCCCCGGGGCAAAACAAAATGTAAGGGCTACAATTCAAAAATCACTTGTGATGATTATATATAGTACTAGCTGGAACCGGTTGCGCCTCGGTGCACCCATCGAAGCGAAATAAAGGAAGTAGTAAAACATGTTCGAACAACGAAGAAGTTCTATGCACGTAAATGACTCAGATGGAATATTTAGTTGTGACAAATCAGCTTTGCCATTGGAACAACACATTCCAGGTGCTTTTTGAAATTTTATATCATGACATTATTGCCACAATTTATTCATAGGACCAATCATAACATTGGGGTGCAGAGGCATGCTGCAATCGTGAACTTCTCAAGTAGAAGCGCTGGCTCGTTTGTCTTGTAAGCGTCAGTCAGTCGCTGTTCATTTGTCTCAGCCGGTCTAATTGCTGCCATTTGTCTCACCTGTCCGCTTGATCTACGAATTGATTAATAGTTCGCACTACAATAGTGGTAATTTTTTCGTAGGCCGATTGTTGTTCTGCAACTAAAAAGTATTTTTTTACTGTGGCAAATGTAAAGTGGTCTTCAACATGAAAATGTTATTTTCTTCTCCAACTCATAAATATCAAAAGGAGAGGTTTCTGATGCTACCATTCTAAGTTCTTCGTTGTTGATGACTAGTCATATTTCTTTAATTTTGATCAAAGCTTCATTTAAAATACTAAGCGAAAATGAGATAGTATTGTTTCGGCTAACGGTGGGAACGGGACATCACCAATTGCTTCCTCTTACCCAAAACCCCTAAATACAAAATCTCAGCTCTACAACCGCGATCCGGTCCTGGCTTCTCGCAACTGCTCTCTCCACCGGTCCCGATTCTAGGCCGATATAATCCAGATTGGCATCCCTAAGCTCTGGGCGTCCTGGTCTACGCCATCCTTCCAGTGGAGGTTGGGTCTCTCTCGCTTCCTTCTTATCCACTATAAATAAATCCCACATTTCCGCTTCTCCTTACCATCTTTCCAAAAAAAAAACCGTGTTGATCAATTCTGAACCGATTGCTTAGAGAGCTTCAGGATGCATCATGCTCAATGTTTTTCCATTTGTAGCTACATAGAATGTTAAGATTTTCCGATTGTCCAACTCTTGAATAATCTACATACAGCTAACCGGGAAATGACACTTTTAGGGTGGATGCCAAGTTACAATTCCGAATTTGCTACTTTCACCACGGACACTTCGAAATTACCAAGTGTGCCAAAATGCAATTCACGCATTTCATTTGACAATGGATGACAACAATATTTTGTAATTTATAAAAAATTTTAATAACTTTTTTAAAGAAGCCCAGGGGTATGTTTATGTCTTTAAAATAATGAAAATGGAATTGCTTCATGAACATCATCCAATGGGCGTGGAATGCAAGAAGCATATACATATTTGAAAGGGTTTTAAAAAATGATTTATACGGAATTTATGCTGTTCATGTTTTTATTTTGGTTTACGTCTGCAACGTGTAGCATGATCAGCCTTTAATGTGTTATGTTATATGGTGAAGACAGTCATGCACTGAAAATTGTAAAAATTCGCGATATTGTTCTCCAATAATTGAAAATATGTAGATTCAACCACAACCCATTAGGGCCAAAAAGTAAATCCAACAAACTGTCAAATGAATGTTTGGCTAATATTCCCCTACAATTCAAAAATTTCCTTACAATTCCAAAGACACAAACCTCCGAAAATTGAATTGTAAAATCGAAATGCGTTTTTCATACAAATTGACATTTGAATTGTAACTTGGCACAGGCCCTTAGCCCCACAATTTTGAATTTATAAATTTTGATCATAAATTCGTTATTTGCTACCTTAAAAACCCCAGATACCAGGGGTTGAAAACAGTTTTTTGCGATTTCTGCCTAAACTGTGCATCCTATCGAAAAAAGGTAAATGATCTACAACTTTTGTATTTACCGTTTTTACCCTAACCTCAAATTTTTTCAAAAAAATGGCGGAAAAGCGGTTTTTCGGGTTTTAATTGTTTTCTTTGACAAAACAATTTCTATGAAGCTGAAATTGGGCAAAAAATACCTTTTAGTGTTGCAAAAAGGCACTAATTTTTTCAGATGGAAATATTTAGAGGTTGTTGTTAAATTTCCATTGCTTCATTATTCAAAATTTGTGAAATTGTAGTACCGCGCCACAACGTCTTTGACTTCATTAAGCATTCGTTTTTGATTGCTTGATAATTTCTTGCACACATAATCTTTTTTTATTGAAAGGCGTTGCAACGCACGTGGGTTTTTTGCTAGTTTATCAATAAATGAATCAAAAGTTCTCCGCAAGCTCTTAATACTCTGTAATACATTTTGGAGCTGATCATGTGCAAAAAAGAGATCGATTTTTTCTGACTGCAATGATTTGGACGTAAGTTCATTATTCGCAATATTTCGTCTTCAAGAACAATTTTATTTGCGTCAAACATTTAAGTAGGTACATCGGGAAACCCTTTTTTTCAAAGCATGAACAGCGTCGTACCTTCCAGAAAAGTGGGTTGGATTCCAGGTTTTCAAAGTGGGTGCACCGTTCCATTCCTATTAGACGATACTGCGTCTTCCAAAACAAGATTTAAATTATGAGCAGTGTAAAGTACAAAATGTGCATGTGGAGCTACATCTTTGATCCTTTGTTGCAATCCTTAATAAGTTCGCTCATGACCGCTGCACCGTCGTAGGTCTGATCTCGAAATTTTTACCAATTACCGCGTTTTACCACGTTTAAGTAGAGATAATTTTCTTCTCCATGAAGAAGATCTTCTTGAAACAAATAGTAATCCCATTGCATACAGTTATTTGGAGTTTTGGTTGCATCACGAACATGTTTCCATTTCTTGGTGTACGGTTTAGGTGGCTCGAAGCGATTCTTTCCTACTGGTGGTTCAGCATATGGAATCGATTTAAATTCGTAAAAATTGTCATTAAATTTTCCTCGTTATTTTCCATTTGGTATTTGAACAATTGGTTTTTCTTCACAGCGGCATTGGTATTGAATACCATAAACTCTGCGGAAGGACAAATATGTAATGCTCTTTCGGAATTTAAAACCGCGTAGTGGCACTGGGCTAGAAGTCAAAGCCCTGCATAAAAATTTAATCGAAGCCAAGCAGCAAACGTGTTCGAGCCGCGCATTCCTCTAATAGCCAATGATGTCTCCTTTGGCTTGAAGAGGCTGCAATTTCTCCTGAAAGTATGCTTCATAAAAAAGTCCAAGTCTAAACTTTAACGCTGGCGTAGATTCAAAACGGAATTGTTTCTCTCACGGTTAGTTTTGCATAGCTTGCTCACGAGCCTGGTAATATCATTTACTTTATCCTCTAAAAAGCAATAAGATATTTACAGTCCCACGGTCGTCGTAAGTTCCCTCGAAGAAAGCCATGTGCAATAACAATAACTTCATACATATATTTCTGAAAAAGTTACATTAAAACAGAGTCTCGCGTGGACGGAGTCGCGGGTAAAAGCTAAAGTTTTTTTATATAATACGGCGTTTACATCGCCTCGAAAACACGTGTTTTCGTCAAAATTTGGCGTTTTGGGCAAAAACACAATCGAAAACAGGTGTTTTTCATACAAATCGAAAACAACTTGGGAACCTGTTTTCAATAAAAACGACAACGAAAAGAAGAAAAGTGTGGACAAGAACTCAATTCAGCGTTCAGCACTTCTTATACGCATGTCATTTTCCGTATCACACTTTTTTTTAATTCATACTTTGAACCAACATTTTTTCTAAACCAGGTCACTCAAGTTTCTGTTAATTATAACAATTAAAAGAATACACATTTACCTAAAAGATGAACCTAATTACGTTGCTCTACGATAATTAGTCTAAAAGTTATTTAAGTATAAGTAAATATAAAGAAAAAAAATTGTTTTTTCATAAACACCCTGTAACTTAGTGGATAGTGGGGATAGCCCCCCTTTCTAGGACAATTTTTATCTTCAAATATATCCAGAACCCAGCCCTGAAAATATTAGCCACGTTGTCCAACAGAGGATTTATTGAACGTCTGATTAGTGTTGGGTAGGACACGATTATAAAATGAGTTTGTAAGAGGTGCCTCTTTTTTCTTTTGAGCCAGTACAATGTCTTACTTCAAATGAGGCGAGGTGCTTTTGTAATGCCAAAATGACAAAAACAAGCAGATTAAAAAAAGAAAGAAAATAAATACCAATGAGGAGCATTTTTACAATTTTAATTCTAATATGCATTAAACTGCCCTAGAGTAAGTAAGAAATCTATGCCTCCACAATGTACAGCCACGGACAACTACAAACAGTTTCATAAAAATTGCATTTATACATTTTATATGATTTTATGTAGCAATCCGGCTAGGAATTCATTATGATATTGCTATTGATTTCCTTCAACCATTATTTATTTAAAAAGGAGGTAGTGGGAATTCTTTAATTTGATTCCTACATAAAAACTGTATAAATGCAATTTTTATGAAACTGTTTCTAGTTAGTTGTGCGTGGCCATATATTTATATTTTGCAATCCCACCTCGTCTAATTTCAATTTGGAAATTCTGCTACCGCAAAAGAAGTAAGAAATGTCTCTCTAGTACAAAATTTCACTCTCTCAAAAAATGTAAGAATTGTCTCTTCAGGACAAAACCTCACTCCCTCGAAAAATGTAAGAAATGTGTCGCCATCCAGTTCGTATTTACAAACTCACCACGGCTCTGTTTAAATTGGATATTTTACTGCCGTAAAAGAAGAAAGAAATATCTCCACTAAGTAATTTACCATCACACCGCGCTTCATTTATCTCAATACACGCTCATGTATCAGTAGGATATTATTTGTGAACCAGGACATTTAAAAAAACTGAGGCCTTAGTACAATTTACATCGTGTAAGGGACAAATGTACTGCCACATGTAAGTTCGGCTCAACACTACGTCTGATGACCTATACAAGTTGCGAATGAGGGGATATGAGTATTTTAAATCTTAAAAAAGGCGATACCTCATGAATGGCAATTCGTACGGGAAAATGTATAATATCCTTTTTTGTAGATAATCGCATAATCTACAAACTTTGTGAACACTATTTTCTGATTATACTTACCGTTTAAGAGATATTAGCCAAAAACAGAATTTTTTGTTTTTAGGGGGTGGTTTTTGGGGGTAGCGTAGAAGCAATTCTCCGAAACTTTTTCTTAACATATTCTACTCAATAAAAACTATTTTTTTAAAAACAAATTAGTGAGTTAACAATTTGTTAGAGGTCAAAACCCCTAACAACTGGACTAATTGATTGTATTGAAACAATTTTTGTATTATACATTTCTTAGATACGACACACATTTCATTGAATATATTGATTAACACAAAATCCATCTGGATCTAACGGTTCAACGATTTTATCAACTGTTACCACGTCATAATCTTCAGCATCACGGATTACTAATAATTTTATTTCATTACTATTTGGCACATTTTGGGGTATTTCAACATTGCCATAAACTGGAGTTCTGAAAAATGAAAAATGTTTAATTTATTTTAAGAATAGGAATTATAAAAAATTTTGTATTTACCCATCACGTGCGAAAGTCTCATACATGTTAGTGAAATATTGAGCAATTTGTTTTTCTTCGTCATCAAAATCAGCAACTGGGAAAATTGGTGATTCGTAAATTAGAGTAACATCAACTCCAAGTACTGCACCTGTAAATATAGTTTTGGCAGTTTGTTATATTATGTTTGATTAAATTTTAAGGTAAAATAACAATGGCCCCCATTAAGATAACAATAAGCATCCTGGGCTGAAAGTCGCGTCGTTTGGTGTGACAAGTCGTTTTAGTTGAAGAAAGTGACGTTTCAGTCGAATTACGACTTTCAGCCCAGCCAAAACTTAAACTTAGCACTCGCACTCTCTGGCCCTTGTGTAAGGTACATGCCGGAACTCCGAACTCAGACGGCACATCACAATAAGCCGAAGATCTTCGTACACAAGAACTTTGAAACGTGTACCGATGTTTTTATAAGGGTCGACGGAGTAAGAAGACCGGTCGACCAACCGTACAGTGGAAAATATCCCGACACAATACCTTTTTAAGCATAAATAAAATATAAGAAGAATAAATAAATAAATATATTGCTTACCAAAAACATAATCCATATTTGCCGATATTACATTTCCAAGACTAAAACGTGACGATCTTTCATATTGATATACATAAACAGGAGCATCAATATAATCTCGCTGAAACTTAATCGTGTCTTCTATACCATTTAAAAACATTTGATCTGTAAACATTTTCTGAACCTTTCTGTAGCTCTCAACAGAGAATTCCTCATCACCAAGGTATTTGTGTTTCAATTCTTCTGCGCAAGCGGACTGCTTTTCCTCAGGTAGAGTTTCGTAAAAGAATAACATTAATGGTGCTAGTTCATCCCATTTTTCATCAAAATTATTATTAATTTTTTCAACATTATTTTCATCTTTTCTTAGGAGAAGTGCTGAACTAACACCACCCATTTCGGTCGTATACGATACAATCCATGGAACTTTGGTTGTTTTACTATTTTTCATAAAATCTTTGTATTCTTCATTTATAAATGGATCTTTGCATGATTTTGGTTCAACGACTGGTCCAAAGACTACAATCGGATGATAGTAGAATGTTTGTAAAATTTTAACTGCTCTGACAATATCTTCTGCAGGTTTTCCTTTAAGGCATTTTTTAAGTTTTTTTGTAGAATCGGTAGGGCATCCTAGGTAATCTGCTAATATATTTGTTTTTTTTAAAGGATTGTGAATTTGCGCCCAAGGGCACAGTGCTGTACCACTATGAGAAATAGCACTATGAAATAATCCTTCAGATTTTTCAGCAAATAAATGGAAATTAACACTAGCTCCACCATCTGCAAATCCGGTTAACGTAATACTTTCAGGATCACCCTTAAACAATTTAATGTATTCCTTGACCCATTTCATAGCCAATTGTTGATCTTTAAGTCCCATGTTTCCGGGTATTTGTGAATCAGCTGTACTTAAAAATCCTAAAGGTCCAAGACGATAGTTGAAATTTACCAGAACAAACTTTTTGTCGCTGAGCAGAATACCAGGGCCATAAAGATCGCCTGATCCAAACATAAATCCTGCACCGTAGATATGAACAATTACCGGATATAGTTCGTCACCGCATATTGAAGGCGTGAACACGTTCAAGTAAAGACAATCTTCTTCTCCATGAAGGAGATCTTCTTGAAACACGTAGTAATCCCATTGCATACAGTTATTTGGAGTTTTGGTCGCATCACGAACATGTTTCCATCTCTTGGTGTACGGTTTAGGTGGCTCGAAGCGATTCTTTCCTACTGGTGGTTCAGCATATGGAATCGATTTAAATTCGTAAAAATTGTCATTAAATTTTCCTCGTAATTTTCCATTTGGTATTTGAACAATTGGTTCTTCTTCACAATAACTTATTGTCACTAGTAAAAAAACTGAAGCCCAAAACACTGCAGTCATACTGTTGCTTTATTAACCGGCAAAATGAAACTGATACTCAATTTAAAATTTCTGAATGTTTTATATGATCGTAAACATATCCAAATTTATATTGTTAATTTACATGATAAAAGTATAACAATATTTAACTTAAACAATAGTTTTATATTTCTAGAACAACAGAAATTTAATTTTAACAATAATTGTAAATTTCTAGATCAACCAATATATATAATTTCTTATTTATTTAATTTTAGTATACAAAAGTCCAAAGAAATGGTGTAGACACTTGTCTTTGGAACCGGAAAAATATCTTGTACAATAGTATACAAAAATAAAATGAGAATATAACATCATTGTACAGTACAGCCTTAAGTGAATCATTTCGAGAGAAAAAAACAAAATAGTTGAAACAGCGTACATCAGGGGTGGCCAACGCCGGGCCGCAAGCGCCCACGACACGATTCCCGATAAATTTAAGTTATGCCAAGGCCAAGTATTAAGGCCGGTTTCTTAATTTGATTACTGAAATCAAAGAATTGCTTGACCAAAAGGAGGGAATTTATAACGAACTTGAAGACCTAGGTGACTTAGGGCCTGTGTGACTAAATTGATAACTAAACTAAATTTTGTTTTTGTAGTTAATGTAGAGAATTGCTGTCTGATTTCTTTTGATGACTAAATTCAATTGACATGACTGTAAAAGTCATTCTGTCAGTGGACGCTCACACCAATGGTGGCAGGATAGGTTGCTCGCTAAGATGGGTGCTACGTTAAGATATACTACTGTTCACACCAGGCCAGGATATTAGAAAATGCTACAGTTGGTCGTCGTTGCCTGAATGTAGGTGGATTTACATATCTGACATTTTTCCGTCACGCCGCATCACAGCTGATCATTTCAGTCGCAGATTTTTAATACACGTTTTAAGTCTTGTTGTCGCAAAGAACAGAAACAGAATTCAATACATTTGCGGCAGAAACAGAATTCTGTGATTTTTCTGTTGCCAACAGAAACAGAATTCAGTACACTTGCAACAGAAACAAGTACTTTTGACTTCTTTCTGTTGTCAACAGACAGAAATGACAAAAAATCACATTAATGCCGGTTTGAAGTACCATTAGCGCCATTATTTTTGTTGTGTGGACTTTCCATTGTAATCATATTTTTTATTTTGGGAAAAACCAAAAAAAAAAATGTCGAAAAAAATTTGAATAGAATTCCGAAGTCACTAATTTACATTCGAATTTAATACCTGCATCACCTTCTCTTCCATACAAACGGACATCAAGAGCTACGTACTTGCAATTCGCATCAACAATTGCCAATAAAACGATCGAATGGAAATCTTTGTAATAGAAGTAAGTTTCCCATCGATCGCCCCACAGCAATTAGGAAAGTTCCATTTGAGGAAGAAATCATCGATGACTTGTTATTTAGACGTTGGTGTTGATATCGCTCTTTCGAGAAAATGAGTCATGATTGAGCCAAGACATTTCTCGACCATTTGACCGATTGTTGAATGATGGGCTCTATATTGAAATACCAAATACCTTAAAGTTTCACCAGTTGCCAAGTATCGCAATGTCATACACAATTTGTGATGCGGACTTATCGGTTTCGGTACCCAAGTTGTGGGCGGCATACATTCAAGATCTTCCTTCAAAACATCCAACAATTTAGAAAAACAAACGGGCTGAGTCGAAAATACTGTCTGAACTTCGTATCATCGTCGATTAAATGTTGCTCAATCAAAATCTTCACTGCACCTTCTACGACTATTTTTTCGGTGCAATTTATGCGGACTTTTTCTGTTTTTCTTGAGAAAAAAAAGAAGAGTGGCCAAAGCTCGGAAATCGTCGTCAAAAATATAATTTGCAGCACTATATGCTGCAATCCGTTCAGAATAATTTTGCATTTTTAAGAAAAAAAAACAAAACTGCACTTGTACAAGAAATATAACTTTCTGTTTCTGTTCCTTCTTGCAACCCATCAAAAAACAGCATCAGACAGAAGCAGAAACAGAAATTCGGTTTCTGTTTCTGTTCTATGCGACAACAAGGCTTTACATTTGTGACGATTTCTGCCGCACCCAAAAACAGTCGTTACCTTTGGCAACAGACGTGAAGAGAGGAAACACTAAAAAATATAAATTTAAAAGATTGCAAAATCGAAAAATCTTATTACATATTATGGACATATTAAAAAAAAGTGACAATAAGAGAAGATGTTGGGTGAACAATCTCCTTAAAAAAAGAAATCGGCAAGGACTTTTAATTTTCAAAAAAAAACCAAACAAGTTAAATTTCAAATTTCTGTCAGTAAGTAGGCTGTTTTTTCATCCTGCGACAGAAAAGTTAAAGTTTATTTAACTCTTCGCCGTGACGGTAAGATGTCGCAGAGGTTGTTTCGGATTGGTCGAAATTTAAAAAAAGACCGGCGCGACGGATAAATGTCAGATATGTAAATCCACCTTGTATCCTAGGAAAAAACAAACACGCCTGTTCTCTTGGATAGCCACCTGGCGACTAGCCACAACGAGGCGCGGTCGGTATGAACAACCCAGCACTAACACGCACATTCGTTTGCTTGGATAATTCATCCTGGCGCCTAGCTAACCACTACGCGCTTAGCCTGCCACTTATTGGTGTGAACGTACACTCAGGTATTCGAATGTTAAGTAGGAAATAATTTTTACTTTTTAAAAACTTGGGAGCTGAAAATTGAAAATTTCATAAAAACAATAGCTGCTCTTGTTTTTAGAGAATCACTTATTCAACAACTAACAAGCCGGGGAAGATCTCCCAGAATATTTCCGTTTTTCGTTCTCCATTTTATTTTCCGTTGTGTTGAACTATTTCGAAACAAATTGGGCATATTCACACGCTGCCATAATTGTGGTGAGTAAAACCGGTTTTATTCAACTGCTAGCAACTCAGACGGGGCGTAAATGAGTGTAGTAAATTTGAATGCTATACAGGAACATTTAAATGTATTGCAGATGAAATTTACTTGTTAGAGAAAAACAGAGCTACAGAATGCAAGAGATAGAAGTAACTTTTTATATGTGTGCCAGTTTTCACGCGTTTGCTTTTGCGTGAAAAATGTTTCGTTAAGTTCTTCCGCTCCCTTCCCTCTCTCATCTATAAAACCGGTTTTAGGCGCCATGAATGTGCACTGTGTGAATATGCCCATTCACCATCAATTATCAGTGGTTTCCAAACTTTATGATACTGCGGCCCGCCCTGTTACAAAAAAAACCTTGCGCCTCCGAATAAAATATGTAAATTTGCATACTGTATGGGGTGCGCCATCTAGTCCTTCGGTATTTCAACATTGAACAACTCTGAAATTTTTTAGCTGATTTTGACAAATGAGCAATTTTTTTAGGATATTCTCTACCATTTATTTCAAATCAATTTTTGAATATAATGTCGATTAAATTACCACCTCCATTCGATACGCAAAAGCAGCTCTTTTTCGGGCATCCTGCATAACATTGACCAGCATTTCAGGCGTTATAGCAGCTATTTTCGCTCGTATATATTAGCTTTGAGTTCGTCAATGGTCTTTGGTTTGCTGGCATAAACTTTACTTTTTAAATAACCCCACAGAAAAAAGTTTGGTGCCGTTAAATCCGGAGAACGAGGATGCCACTCCAAATCGCCATTTTTCGACACAACGTGTCTCGGGAGCTTGTGCTGCAAGAACTTCATCGTAACGGCTGCGGTATGGCAACGTGTGCTCTCTTGTGGTAAATAGAAGTTCGTCAGACCTTTTTCACGCATTTTCGGACACACAAAGTGCGCCAACTTCCAACGATAGCGTACGTCGTCCAAGGTTTCTCGAACTTTCAAGAAAAATAGTCCGATGATGGTTTTTGGGGACACTTCGGCCCAAAGAGTGAGATTCTCGCCGTGCAGTAGTGTTTCGTGAATAACTGGGTTCTCTGTTCCCCAAATTCGACAGTTTTGTTTATTGACCCCGCCAGAGAGTGTAAAATGAGCTTCGTCCGTCATCAAAATGTTATCCCAAAAATCTGGCTCGGCATCGAATATTCTTGTGACGGCATTTCCATATTGCAAGCGACGTGGCTTGTCTGTTGCCAACAATCTTTGAGTAAGTTGCACTTTGTATGGGAAGAGATGAAGATCTTGCTTCATATTCCTCCATAGAATCGTTACGTTTAACTCCTTAGATCAGCGGCGATACAACACATTTGGATTATCGGCAACACTCTCACTTACCGCTTCAACTTCGGACACAGTCGAATGGGCGCTGGCGAGTGGCTACAGACCCGTACTCAAAGAAATTTTTCACCAAACTATGAATTGTGTTGTCTGAAGGCGCCGAAATTCTCCCATATTTTTTGCGATAAGCACACACAGTTTTCACAATTGAACGGTTGTTTTCAATGTAAAGCGCTACAATTTCAGCGCGTTTTTTCGGTGTGAATTGAGTCATAGCTAAAATGGTACTGAATGGCGTTTCAGAATAGTGTAAATTTGTCGAAATCGGTTAAAAAATGTCAGAATTATTCAATGTTGAAATACCGAAGGTATGTATAATAAAAAAGACTTGCTTTGTCTTCACAGCTCAGCTTTGGGACTCTCTCTAAATTATATTAAAGTAAATTTGAATCACCCAATATATCACCCCGGCCCCCGGGATCATAATGCATTTTCAAAGTGGCCCGTCATACCATTTGGGTTGGCCACCCATGATCTTGACTTTACAATCTTATTTTCAATGTTACTATTGATTGTATTGAAACAATTTTTGTATTAATTATACATTTCTTAGATACGACAAACATTTCATTGAATATATTGATTAACACAAAATCCATCTGGATCTATTGGTTCAACGATTTTATCAACTGTAACCACTTCATAATCTTCAGCATCACGGATTATTAATAGTTTTATTTCATTACTATTTGGCACATTTTGGGGTATTTCAACATTGCCATAAACTGGAGTTCTGAAAAATGAAAAATGTTTACATAAGAATTACAAAAAATTTTGTATTTACCCATCGCGTGCGAAAGTCTCATACATGTTAGTGAAATATTGAGCAATTTGTTTTTCTTCGTCATCAAAATCAGCAAATGGGAAAACTGGTGATTCGTAAATTAGAGTAACATCAACTCCAAGTACTGCACCTGTAAATAGAATTTTAAGGTAGAATAACAATGGCCCTCATAATGTAACAATAAGCTTCCTGTACTGAAAGTCGCGTCGTTTGATGGACAAGTTGGTTTACGACTTTCAACACAGCCAAAACTTCAACTTAGCACTCGCACTCTCTGGCCCTTGTGTAAGGTACATGCGGAAATTCCGAACTCAGACGGCACATCACAATAAGCCGAAGATCTTCGTACGCAAGAATCTTGAAACGTATACCCATGTTTTTATAAGGGTCGACGGGGTAAGAAGACCGGTCGACCAACGGTACAGTGGAAAACATCCCGACTCAATACCATAGCATAAATAAAATATAAAAAGAATAAAGAAATCAATATATTACTTACCAAAATCATAATCCTCATTTCCCGATACTAGATTTGCAAAACTAGAACGAGGCGATCTTTCATATTGATACACGTAAACAGGAGCATCAATACAATCTCGTTGAAACTTAATCGCGTCTTCTATACCATTTAAAAATATTTGATCTGTAAACATTTTCTGAACGCTCATGTAGCTATCAACAGAGAATTCCTCATCACCAAGATATTTGTGTTTTAATTCTTCTGCGCAAGCGCACTGCTTTTCCTTTGGTACAGTTTCATAAAAGAACAGCATTAATGGTGCCAGTTCATTCCATTTTTCATCAAAATTATTATTAATTTTTTCAACATTATTTTCATCTTTTCTAAGTAGAAGTGATGAACTAATACCACCAGCTTCAGTCGTATACGATATAATCCATGGAACTTTGGTTGTTTTACTATTTTTCATAAAATCTTTGAATTCTTCATTTATAAATGGAACTTTGCTGGATTTTGGTTCAACAACTGGTCCAAAGACTACAATTGGATGATAGTAGAATGTTTGTAAAATTCTAACTGCTCTGACAATATCTTCTGCTGGTTTTCCTTTAAGGCATTTTTTAAGTTTTTTTGTAGAGCAGGCAGGGCATCCTAGGTAATCTGCTAGTTTCTTTGCTTTTTCTAAAGGATTGTGAATTTGCGCCCAAGATGAATGCGCTGTTCCACTATGAGATATAGCAGCATGGAATAATCCTTCAGATTTTTCAGCAAATAAATGGAAATTAACACTAGCTCCACCATCTGCAAATCCGGTTAACGTAATACTTTCAGGATCACCCTTAAACAATTTAATGTTGTCCTTGACCCATTTCATAGCCAATTGTTGATCTTTAAGTCCCATGTTTCCGGGTATTTGTGAATCGCCAGTACTTAAAAATCCTAAAGGTCCAAGACGGTAATTAAAATTTACCAAAACGAACTTTTTGTCGCTGAGCAGAATACCAGGTCCGTAAATATCGCCTGATCCAAACATAAATGCTCCACCGTAGATATGAACAATTACCGGATATAGTTCATCACCGCATATTGAAGGCGTGAACACGTTCAAATAGAGACAATCTTCTTCTCCATGAAGCAGATCTTCTTTAAACTCGTAGTAATCCCATTGCATACAGTTATTTGGGGTTTTGGTTGCATCACGAACATGTTTCCATCTCTTGGTGTACGGTTTAGGTGGCTCGAAGCGATTCTTTCCTACTGGTGGTTCAGCATATGGAATTGATTTAAATTCGTAAAAATTGTCATTAAATTTTCCTCGTAATTTTCCATTTGGTGTTTTAACAATTGGTTTTTCTTCACAATAACTTATTGTCACTAGTAAAAAAACAGAAGCCCAAAACACTACAGTCATACTGTTGCTGCTATATTGATTGGCAAAATGAAACTGATACTCAATTCAACGCTTCTGAATCATTTATATACTCGTAAAAATATCCGAAGTATAAAATTATTATATTGTTAATTTACATGATAAAAGTATCTCACAATAATAAATTTAAACAATAGTTTAAATTTTCTAGATCAACCAATATATTTAATTTTTCATTTATTTTATTTTAGTATACAAAAGTCCAAAGAAATGGAGTAGACACTTGTGTTTGGACCCGGAAAAATATCTTGTACAATAGTATACAAAAATAAAATGAGAATATAACACATTGTACAGTACAGCCTTGAGTGAATCATTTCGAGAGAAAAAAACAAAATAGTTTAAACAGCGTACATCAGGGGTGGCCAACCCAGCGCCCGCAAGCGATTTATTATGCGCCCACGCAGTGTTGCCAACCCCATCCTGGAGTAAAACTACATACATGCTTAAACAAAACTGTAGAAAACTGTAAATATTAATTAAAAGACGGTAAATCTACCGTTTTTTTCTTATATTGTATTATTTAATGGTAATAATAAATAAAACAGATAATGGGGAAGTAGTCCAGTCAAATGGTACTTTCGCTGAACATTTTATGAAAACAGCAATTTTTTTTGTAATGTGTAGGGGGTTGGTTGGGAGTATAAAACCAAGTTTTCGGGATCCGGAGGCGTGACGTTCGGCCGCCAACTTGTTTTGACTGGTAAAAATAGTTTTCCTTATTTCTCGGAACCCTGAGTCCTATAGAATTTTTGTACAGATATTTTTTTTAGATAATCAAATTATCTACAACTTTCGTAAATAATGTTTTGCCTTAATATTAATAATAAAAAAGATATGGACGAAAAATGACAAAAATTTTGGCGGTGATGAAATCATACATATTTTTTTTGAATTTCTTAAAATAGGCATTGTGCGCATCGAACTCGAACTCGAACCAATTTTTAATTTCTGATTTTGTGTGCAAAGTACCTCTTATTGTGGTCGTAGTAAATTTATTTCTAAGTTTCGTTTTCATAACATTAATGCTCGAAAACAAGTGTTTTACCGTAGCCGTACCGTAGCGGCAGCCACAGAAGCTTTTTGGTCAAATTCGATAATAGTGGAAATTGTACAGATCCATCGCCTTTATTAATTGAGAAACATATGGCCTACTACGAGATAGATGGCGCTAAATAAAAAACTGTAGATTTGCAGGCCTAAACTAAAAACTGAGAAGATTTCCAAAAAACTGTAAATCTACAGTTAAAACTGTAGAGTTGGCTACACTGCGCCCACGACACTTTGTCATTAGGGTGTGGATGAAATTTTAAGGCAGAATCTTGTGGTGCATATCGAGTATGTAAAAAATCGCTTTTTTGGTGGAAACCTAAGAACGGGCATTGTTGATGTTATAGGGGCTTAACGAATTCTACAAAGATGACAAATAGCTAGCAAACACTTCTCACATTCTTCACCCAGTCGCAATCTGTCCAGAAAAATCATATATTTTATAACCATGTAATAACAACCGTATATAATCGTAAATTTAGCCATGATTTTCGCGGTAATAACTCAATTTTACGACCGATGTTGACAGAAGAAGATGGAGCCCGATTAAACATGTTTGTTTTCCTGTCGTCTCCATGAGACTCAATTTGTGGTTTCTTACCGAGTAAATCGCTCAAATACTAGGATTTTTATCTTTCAACCAATATTATAGGGTTTCAGCTCCGGATTAGCCTTAGCTTGAGATACAATTCACTTCCATTGTCTCTGTGCATCAGTTTCTATGTCTTTTTCCACGCCAAATATCCATCGAATTCTTTTCATTCGTCTGCCACAATTAAGCATGGTAGTTACACGAAAAAATGCAATTTGAGACATATTTTGCTTATATGGTCACCCCGACGTTACCTTGAAGGAACACCTCAAGCAAGGTATGCATCACTTTGGTGAGTCTGGTTTGGTTGGTCTGGATACCTTCAAGGCTTCTGATAGGGTTTGGCCCTCTGCTCTATTCATTACCTAAGCACCAACCTATTGGTGTTGACTCAGTTCTGAAGAACTGGATCTTTCCGGCCGTTTAACCAATGTTGGATGCGTTAACATCTCAGGTTCGTATCATCTCTGCCGGTGTACCCAAGGGTAAATTTGATCACCCGCCCCATATTCATAAATGACCTAGCTTCTGGCCCTTCCAACCCAATCCCCAGCTTAGCTGATAACGGGACGGTACTCTGAGTTACTCATACCACTTCGATAATGCAAGACAAGCACGTGTCAGATTCTTTCTTGAAGATCGCGGACTTATGTCAAACTAAATCAACAGGGCATGAAGGGGGCCACCAGAATCGTATTTTTTCCTACAACACGGATGGTATGGAACTAATGCCTAACCCAGCCATTTTAGGGGTGGCATTAGCCACTGACCTACGATGGTATGACTGCATATTCCAAATCGCCAAACAAGTATCCCAGTGCCTGGGTTTTCTTAAGAGGCGCAAGTTCTTCCTCCAGGGGTCGCAAAATTGTTTACTTCATTTTTGTCTTTTCGGGGGTTCGCGACACTAAAAAAGTTGAGAAACGCTAGTCTACACAACACAAAGCGAATCATGAATGAATTGTGCAAATATGGGACCAGGAAGCGATGTCAGAAAACTGGAAAAAAGGGATCCTGTGCTCCGTACATAAAACTACAGCGTTCACTAATTATTGTGGTATAACGTTTTCGAGTACCGCTTATGAGCTATTCTCCCCTATCCAACAAAACAGAATGGCCTCATACGCTAGACACATCATAGGCCAATGCCAGTGCGGCTTTAGCACAGTCAAATCTACAACTGATCAGATATTCACCTTGAGGCAGGCAATGGAAAAATGTCTAGGGCTTCAAAACTGAATCCAACACCTCTTCATAGATTTTAAAGCCGCCTATTATAGCATAGCCAGAGTAGTACTCTACAAAGCCATGAGAGAATTCGGCATTCCCAATAAGCTGACACGACTATGTAGGTTGACCGTGACCAATGTAACAAGCTAAACTGCATGAGATCCGTTCAAAATCGAGACTGGTGGAGAGAGCAGTTGCGAGAGGCCAGAACCGGATCCCGGTTGTAGAGCCGTTAAAAAAGAAGGAGAAGGCTTTACAATGTTCTTTTCAATGTTACTATTGTTTGTATTGAAACAATTTTTGTATTAATTATACATTTCTTAGATACGACACATTTCATTGAATATATTGACTAACACAAAATCCATCTGGATCTATTGGTTCAACGATTTTATCAACTGTAACCACTTCATAATCTTCAGCATCACGGATTATTAATAGTTTTATTTCATTACTATTTGGCACATTTTGGGGTATTTCAACATTGCCATAAACTGGAGTTCTGAAAAATGAAAAATGTTTACATAAGAATTACAAAAAATTTTGTATTTACCCATCGCGTGCGAAACTCTCATACATGTTAGTGAAATATTGAGCAATTTGTTTTTCTTCGTCATCAAAATCAGCAAATGGGAAAATTGGTGTTTCGTAAATTAGGACAACATCAGATCCGTGTACTGCCCCTGTAAATATAGTTTTGATAGTATGTTATGTTATGTTTCATAACACAGGCCTACAAATTTTTAACCCAGAGACTAGACCTATCGTACCCGAAGGATTTTGATGCGCTGAATCCGAATCCGTGTTCAGAATGGCTCCTACACGTCTAGTTTTCGAGATATCCTAACCTAAAAGTGCAAAAAACGTGTTTTTTGCAGTTTTTGAGTTTTACGTCACGTAAGTAAGGAAAAAAATTATAATCAAAAAATGTTGGGTTAATACGCTAAAGTGTAAAATTTCAAATAGCGATATTTTGGTGAAAAAAAAGATATTTCAAAAAATCCAAATAGGTTTAAAAGGGACAGGGTGGTACTTTCAATTGCCATACAACATTTTTTGATTATAATTTTTTCCCTTACTTACGTGACGTAAAACTCAAAAACTGCAAAAAACGCGTTTTTTGCACTTTTAGGTTAGGATATCTCGAAAGCCAGACGCGTAGGAGCCATTCTGAACACGGATTCGGATTCAGCGCATCAAAATCCTTCGGGTATGTGAGGTCTGGTCTCTGGGTCTGGACTTTTGTTAAATTTTGTCGGCCTGTGTAATTGTAAGGTAGAATAACAATGCCCCTCCCTCACCATCCAAAATGTAAAAATGTGGCCCCTGTGCTGAAAGTCGAGTCGTGTGGCGTGACAAATTGTTTGAGTTGAAGAAAGTGACGTTTCAGTCGAATTATGTATGACTTTCAGCACAGTCATAAACTAAAAATTAGCACTTTCACTCTCTGGCCCCTGTGCTGAAATTCGTCGACTGAAACATCACTTTCTTCAACTCAAACGACTTGTAGTCCAGGAGCGATAGAAAAAAAGTTGAAATAAATCTACCCTGCGATTTTTCGACGCTATAATTAAGAGAAAAATCGTAGGAATTCAATGAATGTGTTTTGGAAAAAATCGGTCCAGGAGAACAAGTGGAAAAAAGCTAATAATGGTAGCGAAAACACGTTTTTCAACGTTTTAGGTGCGAAAAAATTTTGTTTTTGGAAAACAAAAAATAGTACGTAATAGCGCTTAAAAAGATGAAAATTATGAGTTTTGGACAATTGAAATCGGTCAACAGGTTTTTGCAAAAAAAATAAAAACCGCGAAATATGGCCATTTTTTAACATTTAATTACAGAGACTGTAATTATCGTAGAACCGTGTTTCAGGGCTTAAATTGTGGCTGCTATTAGTGCCTACCTACAATAAAAGTTTCATGCAAAAATAATTATAAATTTTCGCGTAAATCTCCAAAATGTAAAAACAGCCGTTTCAGGAAAAAAGTTTGAACAAGGCCCACGGTGGTGCTAGAATTATTTTGAAAAGCCCTATTTATTCTCGAAGAGTTACTCTACCAACCCATTTTCATGAAAAGTTGGTGAGGTTCGATTTAATACCTCATAAACGCGTTTGAAAACAGGCACTTTCCTTTTTTTTCAGAAAAAAACACATTTGGCGAAGGGGAAGTGTAATATGGGGTGGATTTTTCTTCAGTAGATTTCGAGAAATCAAAATTTTTTCCTGTCAGGCATATATGAAAACGCTCAAAAATTTCCATCGCAGGAAGCTCGGCCGGCAGAAAGCTTGCCCACACCATATTGCACTTCCCCTTCGCCGAAAGGTGTTTTTTCTGAAAAAAAAGGAAAGTGCCTGTTTTCAAACGCGTTTATGAGGTATTAAATCGAACCTCACCAACTTTTCATGAAAATGGGTTGGTAGAGTAACTCTTCGAGAATAAATAGGGCTTTTCAAAATAATTCTAGCACCACCGTGGGCCTTGTTCAAACTTTTTTCCTGAAACGGCTGTTTTTACATTTTGGAGATTTACGCGAAAATTTATAATTATTTTTGCATGAAACTTTTATTGTAGGTAGGCACTAATAGCAGCCACAATTTAAGCCCTGAAACACGGTTCTAAGATAATTACAGTCTCTGTAATTAAATGTTAAAAAATGGCCATATTTCGCGGTTTTTATTTTTTTTTGCAAAAACCTGTTGACCGATTTCAATTGTCCAAAACTCATAATTTTCATCTTTTTAAGCGCTATTACGTACTATTTTTTGTTTTCCAAAAACAAAATTTTTTCGCACCTAAAACGTTGAAAAACGTGTTTTCGCTACCATTATTAGCTTTTTTCCACTTGTTCTCCTGGACCGATTTTTTCCAAAACACATTCATTGAATTCCTACGATTTTTCTCTTAATTATAGCGTTGAAAAATCGCAGGGTAGATTTATTT
This sequence comes from Thereva nobilitata, assembly GCA_963855945.1. NCBI lineage: Eukaryota > Metazoa > Arthropoda > Insecta > Diptera > Therevidae > Thereva > Thereva nobilitata. The sequence goes on along the minus strand of OY979696.1, from coordinate 15,088,652 downwards.
CAACTTTTGAATACTTTTCCGCTATCTCTCCTGGACTATTGTCACAGAAAACTGCAAAGAAGAGAAATTTGTCTGGGATTTGGCAAAAGATGTTCAAGAATTCAAGTTAAAATTGATTGCCTTCAAAAATCAAATCAATGATTTCACTTTATTTCCAACATTAGATGCAAACAAAGGCGAGAAAACGTCCAACACCTCTTGATTCATACGCTTTCTTGATAAACTGATTGAACAATTTGTATCACTGATTTCAGACTTTAAGAAACAAAATTTGTTAAAAATCCTTTTATTTTCGATGCCTCGATATCTGACGATCTTTCAAATATATTTGAAGTAAAGAAAACGCATTTAGATTTCAATATTGCACTGATTGCGAAAGAGCAATATTTGCCGAATGAAAAATGTGGAAACGGTTGATGTCGAGTTGTTCATTTTTTTGTATTAAATACAATATTTCCGAAATAAATAGTGCTTACCAAAATCATAATCCATATTTGCCGATATTATATTTCCAAAACTAAAACGTGGCGATCTTTCATATTGATATACATAAACAGGAGCATCAATATAATCTCGCTGAAACTTAATGGCGTCTTCTACACCATTTAAAATTAATTGATCGGTAAACATTTTCTGTACGTCCATGTAGCTCTCAACAGAGAATTCCTCATCACCAAGATATTTATGTTTTAATTCTTCTGCGCAAGCGGACTGCCTTTCCTTTGGTACAGTTTCATAAAATAATAACATTAATGGTGCCAGTTCATTCCATTTTTCATCAAAATTATTATTAATTATTTCAACATTATTTTCATCTTTTCTGAGTAGATATGATGAACTAACACCACCCTCTTCGGTTGTATAAGATACAATCCATGGAACTTTGCTTGTTTTACTATTTTTCATAAAATCTTTGTATTCTTCATTTATAAATGGATCTTTGCATGATTTTGGCTCAACAACTGGTCCAAAAACTACACTTGGATGATAGTAGAATGTTTGTAAAATTTTAACAGCTCTAACAATATCTTCTGCAGGTTTTCCTTTAAGGCATTTTTTAAGTTTTTTTGTAGAATCGGTAGGGCATCCTAGGTAATCTGCTAGTTTATTTGTTTTTTCTAAAGGATTGTGAATTTGCGCCCAAGAAGAATGTGCTGTGCCACTGTGTGATATAGCAGCATGGAATAATCCTTCAGATTTTTCAGCAAATAAGTGGAAGTTAACACTAGCTCCACCAGCTGACCAACCGGTTAAAGTAATGCTTTCAGGATCGCCCTTAAAAAATATAATGTATTCCTTGGCCCATTTCATAGCCAATTGTTGATCTTTAAGTCCCATGTTTCCGGGTATTTCTGAATCGGCTGTACTTAAAAATCCTAAAGGTCCAAGACGGTAATTAAAATTGACCAAAACGAACTTGTTGTCGTTGAGCAGAATACCAGGTCCGTAAATATCGCCTGATCCAAACATAAATGCTCCACCGTGAATATGAACAATTACCGGATATAGTTGATCACCGCATATTGAAGGCGTGAAGACATTCAAGTAGAGACAATCTTCTTCTCCATGAAGTAGATCTTCTTGAAACAATAAGTAATCCCATTGCATACAGTTATTTGGAGTTTGGGTTGCATCACGAACATCTTTCCATCTCTTTCGGTACGGTCTAGGTGGCTCGAAACGATTCCTTCCTACTGGTGGTTCAGCATATGGAATTGATTTAAATTCGTAAAAATTCTCATTAAATTTTCCTCGTAATTTTCCATTTGCTATTTCAACAATTGGCTCTTCTTCACAATAACTTATTGTCACTAGTAAAAAAACAGTCACCCAAAACACTGCAGTCATATTGTTACTGCTATATTAACCGTCAAAATTAAACTGATACTCAATTCAAAATTTGTGAATCTTTTATATACTCGTAAAAATATCCAAAGTAAAAAATTATTGTATTGTTAATTTACAAGATAAAAGTATCACAATATTCAACTTAAACAATAGTTTTATATTTCTAGAACAAGCACAATTCAATTTTAACAATAACTGTAAATTTCTAGATCAACCAATATATTTAATTTTTTATTTATTTAATTTTAGTATACAAAAGTCCAAAAAAGTTGTGTAGACACTTGTGTTTGGAACCGGAAAAATATCTTGTACAATAGTATACATATTATTACAAAAACACAAAATGAGAATATAGCATAATTATACAGTACAGCTTTAAGTGAATCATTTCGAAAAAAAGCAAAATAGTTTTAACAGTGTATATAGATCAAACATCAAAGTGGAGGGTAATATTCTAAATGTTCTTACACCTTAAACTCCTTAAAAATATCACAGACCCATTTGGTAACTTTTATACTTATTTTTAGTACCATTCAATAACTTGAAATGAGTTAGAACTTGTCCTCATTGAGCCAAGATTAAGTCCTGGAGATGTGAAGCCTGCTTTCGATAACAGTTGGAGACGCCTTAATAATACTGTCTTTAGTACTGCTGACTCCATCTTAAGTAAAAGTCGTAGTGATCGATGAATTGATGAATGCAAGCTGGCGGCTGAACGAGAAAATGATGCGTATCGAGTAATGTCGCAGTCTCAGAGAGCACGGGTCCGCAAAGAGAAATATAAAGACCTCAGAAAAGAAAAACAAAGATTTGACGGAAGGAAAAATCTCGTTTGTGAAATAGAACAGTACTAAAGAGCCTGCGAAGGCCGCACCGTGAGATTCACCGAATAGTGCGTGGTCGGCCGCAATAGAAAAAGTTAGCAGAACCATAAACCGACTCAAAAACAACAAAGCCTCGGACGATATGGTTAAATATAAATGGCCTACACTACACCAAGCGATTCATGAATTAATTGTGCAAGTATGGGAGCTGGAAGCGATGCAAAAAAAACTGGGGAAAAAGCGTCCTGTGCCTGGTACATAAAAAAGAAGATATCACAGGGTGCACCAATTATCGCGATATAACGTTGTCGAGTACCAATCAAGAGTTGTACAGGAAGGTTTCACCCATTTTGAGCGGACGGCATGAAAGCTGGAACTGCACATCAATGTAAGCACATGGAGGCTCCCATCTGCAAGAAAACCTAACATTGGTCCCACAATCAAGGTAGAGGAGCGCGAATTTGAAGTAGTAAAATCATTTACCTACCTTTGGGTCAATACCAACAATAACATAGAATCAGAAATATGCGCACGGCTGCTAAAAGCCAACAAAGCCTAATATAGTCGGTCAAGGCTCTTTAAATCCAAGCATCTAACCACAATATCCACTACTACTATGGAAGCACGATGGGCTTGTCGGTTTTCACATATGCATACGAGACGTGCGTGCTTAACAGAAAGCACTCTAATCCCTAAGCCGTGTTCCCGAGGAAAGGCCTTTGGAGAGTAGTGTTGGCCCTTGTGTGAGGAGGCACGATTCCGTAGGCCCAAGCTCCGCTGGAAGATGGCGCAGAATAGGACGCACAGAGCCTAGGGATGCCAAACTGCATAACATCAGCTCAGAATCGGGACCTGTGGAGAGAACAGTTGTGAGACTCCAGGTTTGAGAGCCATTAAAGAAGCAGAAGAAGGCTTAACAATTTTATGTTCAATGTTAGTTTTATTGAAACATTTTGTGAATGATTACATATTTTTTAGATACAACACATTTCATTGAATATATTGATTAACACAAAATCCATTTGGATCTATTGGTTCAACGATTTTATCAACTGTTACCACTTCATAATCTTCAGTATCACGGATAACTAACAGTTTTATTTCATTACTATTTGGCACATTTTGTGGTATTTCAACATTTCCATAAACTGGAGTTCTGAAAAATTAAAAATGTTTAAATTATTTAAGAATAGGAATTATTAAAATTTAGTATTTACCCATCACGTGCGAAAGTCTCGTACATGTTAGTAAAATATTGAGCAATTTGTTTCTCTTCATCATTAAAATCAGCGAATGGGTAATATGGGGTGTCGTAAATTAGGACAATATCAACTCCATGTACTGCACCTGTAAATATAGTTTTAGTAGTTTGTTACATATATATTATTTTTGATAATTGTAAGGTAATAATAGCGCTGAGGTCGATTCGACAGTTCTGATAAGTCGATTCGACGGGTTTTGAAATTCGAAGCGATGAAACTGACCTCATGTCATACGCAAACATTTCATCAACACTTTGCTACATCTCCCAAAAACAACAGAACTAAGCATCCACTGGGGTCAAGAGAAGGTACACAACCCAACTTCCTCTGTAGGCAAAAGTAAATGACTGGCGAGTATTTCAACTCCAAGCAGTCACGCAAGTCAGCCCTTGTATCTTATTATTTTAAGTAATTAAATCAGTTCAAAGTTGGCAAACCCATATAAGATAAACCCTTATAACCCAGCGCTTATTTAAACCATTGAAACTGAACTGAACTTGAGAATGAAAATTACTTCCTATTCTAAATTGTGACCAGTCATAAGCTTTTGTGACTCGTGCTTCTCATTTTGTGTATCTACACTGGTATTCCTTCAACTGTTCCCACAAGGAAAATTGAGAATGCTTTCTCTTGGTAGGAATAAGGAAGCCTTCCTGTCCGTTGCCAAGAGAAGGTATAGAGAATTTTTTGAAGCTGGACTTGTTTAGTTTTCCGTTTTAAAGAATTCTGTTTTTGTTAGAGCTGTGGTTACTGTAAAGAACTATGTATTTTATAGTGAACAAATCCACAGATATAAAAACTAAGATTTGTAATTAAAAATCATCTTTGCGATTTACTACTCTTCCGGAATGCAAAGTGCAGCCTTCAAAATAGCTTCCAAAAAAATTCAAATGAAGTTTTCTTATAAAATTCGAAATAATTTACAAAGAATGTTTTCATATCACTTCTGCAGAATAAAAACAGAAGACTTCGTAAAAGCTTCCATAGAAGATAAAAGGAAGTCTTCCATCCGATGACATGGATGTATAAAAAGAATATGAACTAGAGCACGGAAGCGAATGCTTCTAAACTTCTTCGGAATGTTTCCTGCATTCATGATTGTATGTTTCCTTTTCCTTGTGGGTTATTGTTGAACTGGTTCTACAATATAATCCAGGCCTAGACCGGTATTCCTCCATCAGTAATAGCTTGATTGTCTTTACACGGTGTGTATGCCGATAATTATGCGATAAGTAAGAATAATTGTGTATGCGTTAAGTTTCCACGACAAAATTTTCTGGTTAAGTTGTTACAATACCTCCCTTTTGTCCTTTCTATACCTCTCTCCTAAAAAACAGGTTCTGTAACAGTCGAAGGAATATCAGTGTAGAGTTTGTGACTGGCTTTGTGATTATCAGCTGTTTTGGTATTCTAACCACTTAGTCACAAGAAAATAAATAAATAATTCACGTCTAAAGGGTGAATTTGTATTCGTGTAATGATATAAAGCAAAGTTTGGGCGACAACGCATCTAACGAATGCCAGAAATTCTTAATTCAGTAAGGCAGAGTTTATGTGAACGTCCGAGCGTCTCTCTTCGAAGCTGGATGGGTTGTGTATCGAGTCTGTGAGAATTAATAACGCGCAACATACGCAATTAGAGTCTTAAGGTCCCGCAAGCGAGCAACGTCACTCTGTTTGTTTAAAAACGCAAATAACCGTCTCATTTATATTCTCAATCACAATTTCACATGCACGCTAATTTCTCTTATGGCGAGGGCCATACCAAATTGTCTCAGGTGGAAACTCATCACACACTTGTGATTGAGTTGTGACTGCTTTTAGAATATTAGACGCCCTACACGACTGACTTCTGGGGATCAAAAATTAGACTCTCCGAATTGGGCTGTACGATCCACATTTATATCGTGTTTAAATTGAGAGTGTCCATTTTGTGTTTGTAGTTTGGGTTTTGGTCTCTACGTTTTATGTGGTTTCGTGCAATGACCGATCCCAGTTGGGAACAGAATGCATTCAGAATTGATTCCAGTACATTTGAAGTGGTTCCACTTCAGATTCAAAGATATGTAGATAACCGATTCTTTTTGCATTTGGCATGTCATAGGACGGAACCAATTCATACCTCTCGGCATTCCCTAGAATCGGTTCGGAATTGATTCCTTATAATTGATTGGAAATTTTTTTACGCTTTTTTTTTTTTTTATGTGGAAGACTAGAGCTCAGGGAAAGCCCTTTGTACTGTCGACAATCTATTTTCTTCGTATAGAGTGCAATGTCGAACAGCAAGCTCTAGTCGATAGATAGTGAAGGGGAAGAGAGAAGTAGGAAGGAACTGCCACAACCACCTAACCCCAACCATTTCTATCGCGGCTCTGGCATCGGGGCAATGAGAAACAACTCGCTGGGGTGTTATGCCTCCTGAAACAAGTTGAATCCCATCAACCAACCGATGACATGCGCTTGGTGGAGCGGGGCAGTGCTAGCGGAAGGCTATGACAGAAGGGAAGGTTGGAAAGGCGAAGGACCGTGGGGCTCTGCCGGGACTCGAACCCGGGACCTCTGGGATCGTAGCCAGGCGCCTTACTCCCTAGACTACCGAGGCTTAGCAACGAACTGGGAATACACTCGATTCCCTTCTGCATTCTCCATAATCAGAAAAGGAATCAATTGGTTCCTTCGGAATGCATTCTGAATCAATTCTTCTGGAATGGGTTCTTCTTTTCCCAACTGGTATATCTTTATTTTTTTTAACATAGACATATGTATAAGGTTTAACTTGAGAGCTTCCGCAATATCCTCGGAAGCATTTAGGTTTCCTCGGCAGACTGACTGGAAGGCCTGTCGCACAGCCCTCGGGTTAGGCGTCAGCCATGCTGGTAATAACATCACTGAGGCCGGTCTCGACCTTGTCTCTGCCAAGCTGCAGGAAACGATCATGACAGCCTTTGAAAGTAGCCGTCCTGCAAAACCACTAAGTACCAACCGAAGGGTTGTGTTGTGAAACAATGATGTCTGCAGGCAAGGGAGAGAAGTTAGAAAACTATTTAATAGGGCTGAGGTCTCGGCTAACTGGGACCTCTGCAAGAAAGCCCTTACGAATTATAACAAAGATTTGAGAAGATCCAAAGGAAGATCATGGAAAGCTTTCTGCGAAGAAATAGACAGGCTTCTAGCATCCATTAGGTTACACAAATTCTTGTCTAAATATCACCCAAATGGCATTGTCTCTCCCAAGACTCTTAAGGGTCCTTTACGGAGAACAATAGGTATGCCTTGGAGCTACTCATTTCTGAGTGTCATAGTCACACTTCAACAACAAAAACAACACAACAACAGGGATCGGTGTACCTCGCGTTTGTACTCTTAGATGTTTTATGAGTTAAGCATAAAAATAATAAATAAGTAAATATATTGCTTACCAAAATCATAATCTTCATTTTCCGATACTAGATTTGCAAAACTAGAACGCGGCGATCTTTCATATTGATACACATAAACAGGAGCATCAATATAATCTCTCTGAAACTTAATCGCGTCTTCTACACCATTTAAAAACATTTGATCTGTAAACATTTTCTGAACGTTCATGTAGCTCTCAACAGAGAATTCCTCATCACCAAGATATTTATGTTTTAATTCTTCTGCGCAAGCGGCTTGCTTTTCCTCAGGTACAGTTTCGTAAAAGAATAACATTAATGGTGCTAGTTCATCCCATTTTTCATCAAAATTATTGTTGATTATTTCAACATTATTTTCATCTTTTCTGAGTAGATATGATGAACTAAAACCACCCTCTTCGGTTGTATAAGTTACAATCCATGGAACTTTAGTTACTTGACTATTTCTCATAAAATCTATGTAGTCTTCATTTATAAATGGATCTTTGCTGGATTTTGGTTCAACAACTGGTCCAAAAACTACCATTGGCTGATAGTAGAATGTTTGTAAAATTCTAACTGCTCTGACAATATCTTCTGCAGGTTTTCCTTTAAGGCATTTTTTAAGTTTTTTTGTTGAACCGGTAGGGCATTCTAAGTAATCTGCTAATATGGTTGCCTTTTTTAAAGGATCGTGAATTTGCGCCCAAGAAGAATGTGCTGTTCCACTATGAGATATAGCAGCATGAAATAATCCTTCATTTTTTTCAGAAAATAACTGGAAATTAACACTAGCTCCACCAGCTGACCAACCTGTTAACGTAATATTTTCAGGATCGCCCTTAAAACATTTAATATTTTCCTTGACCCATTTCAAAGCCAATTGTTGATCTTTAAGTCCCATGTTTCCGGGTATTTGCGAATCGCCAGTACTTAAAAATCCTAAAGGTCCAAGACGATAGTTGAAATTTACCAAAACGAACTTTTTGTCGTTGAGCAGAATACCAGGTCCGTAAATATCGCCTGATCCAAACATAAATGCTCCACCGTGAATATGAACGATTACCGGGTATAGTTGATCACCGCATATTGAAGGGGTGAAGACATTCAAGTAGAGACAATCTTCTTCTCCATGAAGTAGATCTTCTTGAAACAATAAGTAATCCCATTGCATACAGTTATTTGGAGTTTGGGTTGCATCACGAACATCTTTCCATCTCTTTCTGTACGGTCTAGGTGGCTCGAAACGTTTCCTCCCTACTGGTGGTTCAGCATATGGAATCGATTTAAACTCGTAAAAATTGCCATTAAATTTTCCGCGTAATTTTCCATTTGGTATTTCAACGATTGGTTCTTGTTCACAAAAACTTATTGTCACTAGTAAAAATAAAAAAAGAGAAACACAAAACACTGCAGTCATATTGCTGCTACTATATTGATTGGCAAAATTAAACTGATAGTCAGTCCCAAAAATTCTGGATCTTTTATATACTCGTAAAAATATCCAAAGTATAAAATGATTATATTGTTAATTTACAAGATAAAAGTATCGCAATATTATTCAACTGAAACAATAGTTTTGAATTTCTAGAACAACCGCAATTCAATTTTAACAATAATTGTAAATTTTCTAGATCAACCAATATATTTAATTTTTTATTTATTTAATTTTAGTATACAAAAGTCCAAAGAAGTTGTGTAGACACTTGTGCGTGGAACCGGAAAATATCTTGTACAATAGTACACATATTATTACAAAAACACAAAATGAGAATATAACATCATTGTAGCGTACAGCTTCAAGAATAATAGTTTAAACAGTGTTCATAGATCAAACATCAAAATGGAGAGTAACATTCTAAATGTTCTTAATCATTAAACTCTTTAAAACTGTGGTAACTTTTATATTATTTTTTTAGAACATTCAATAACTTCAAATTCAGAGGTTGTTGATTGTAATACTTAATTCCAACATATTATGCATTCTTAGTGCTTATTGATTTGTTTATTTTAGGCAACTGGTAGTAATCTAAGCCTAATTCTATCATGGCCTTCTAAATACATCATCATCATCAGGAGCTCCACAGCCTATTGTTGGCCTTGGCTTCCTCCAGCGTTCGCCTCCATGATTCTCGATCTCTGGCCCGACTTTTCCAGTTTCTTATTCCCAACTGCCTCAAGTCTTCTTCGACGTCATCTATATATCTTTTCTTAGGCCGGCCGGGTCTGCGTTTTCCTGACGGTACTTTCCCCAGCACTATCTTTGTCGGGTTCCGTTCCGCACCTCGTTGGACGTGACCAATCCATCGCAGTCTGTTTATTTTGATCACTTTGACCATGTTTGGAATCTTGCTGATTTCATACAACTCTGAGTTGTATCTTCTTCTCCAAATGCCATCAACCTGTATTCCTTTGTAGATCGAACGAAGAATTCTCCTTTCAAATCTTCCTACCAATGCTTCGTCTGCGTTTTTCAATGTCCACACTTCCGAACCATATAGTAGGACAGGCCTTATTAGTGTCGTGTAAAGTGCCAGTTTCGTCTTCCTTGATATATTTCTAGACGTCAGGTGCCTGCGTAGACCAAAGTAGCATTTATTAGCCAGTGCTATTCGTCTTCTGATTTCGGCCGATGTATCATTACCTTTTGTTATAATCGTGCCGAGGTACACAAACTCATCTACTGCTTCTATATTGTAGGTGTCGATCGTTATGTTCTGTCTGCTACTTCTGGCGTTTTTTGTGTACATATACTTTGTTTTGTGCTCGTTTATTTCCAACCCGATTTTTTTTGCGGCTTGCTCAAGTGCTACAAAGGTCTCCTTCATGCTCTCAAATGATCTTCCAAGGATAGCTATATCGTCGGCAAAGGCTAATATTTGCACTGACCTATCGAAGATGCACCCTGATGTGTTAATCGATGCATCTCTTACTGCTTTTTCTAGGGCCACGTTGAATAACAAGCAGGATAGTGCGTCGCCTTGCCTTAATCCTCTATTTGTTCTGAGGGGTGGGGATAGTTCACCATCTATTCTGACTCTACACCTTGCATCTTTCATCGAAATTTTCGTCAGTTCTACTAGGTGATTAGGTAATCCGAGCTGCTCCATAGCATCAAATAACTCATTACGGTTCACACTATCGTAAGCATATTTGTAGTCGATGAATAACATGTGGATGTTTATGTTAAATTCAACAGCTTTTTCTAGGGTTTCTCTGAGTACAAATAGCTGGTCGGTTGTGGATCTTCCAGGGCGAAAACCGCATTGATACTCTCCTAATATTCTTTCCACGTACAGTCGTAGTCTACTATAGAGTACACGTGAAAATACTTTGTACGTTGTGTTCAATAGTGTTATTCCTCTATAGTTGTAGCAAGATAGAGGGTCTCCTTTTTTGTGTAAGGGACACACTATGCCCTCGTTCCACTCATCAGGCATTTCTTTCCGTCTCCAGATTTCCACTATTACTTCATGTAGTTTTTGGATAGTTTCCTCTCCGCCTTGCTTAATGAGTTCTGCAGGTATGCTGTCAGACCCTGATGCCTTATTATTTTTTAGTGCTCGCAATGCCAGGCGTACTTCCTCTATGGTGGGGGCTGCTGTGCTGTCATTCTCATCGTCCGCGTTCATGTTCTGCACATTTCGGGTACCAATGTGCTCCTGCTCTGGGTTCATTAGTAGTAGTTCCTCGAAATGCTCTGCCCATCTAGCCAATACTTCGTCCTTATTACTTAATATCTCCCCCCTTTTATCCTTGCACATTGTCACTCTAGGCTTAAATTCTTTCCGTTGTTGGTTTACCTTTTTGTAGAAGTTTCTTGCATCATTTAAGCTTGCTGATTCTTCTATTTTTTTCATTTGTTCTTCCCAATACTGCCTTTTTTTCGCTTTGTGCATTCTCTTCTCAGCTCGCCTCTTTTCTTTATACTCCTCTTCAGAGTTTCTTGTTCTGTGCCTACTTAGCATGACTTGGTAAGCTCGGTTTTTCTCCATTGTCACCTGGGCGCATTCTTCGTCAAACCATTCTACTCTTCGTTCTTGTTGAACGAAACCTATCTTCTGCTGTTCCTTTCACTGCTCTTTTTATGTCATTCCATTGGTCGTTCAAGTTTTCATGTGTGTTTTGACCAATTTCATTTATTCTTACGTTGAGCAGGTTCTCATAATCAGCCCTAGTTTGCTCTTCCTGCAATCCTGCCACGTTATATTTTCTGTCTCTGTTTCCTCTTCTTGTTTTTATTGTCGATATCCTGGCCCTAATTTTCGTTCCCATTAAGAAGTGGTCAGAGTCTACATTTGCGCCGCGGTATACTCTCACATCAAGCACATTGGACTGGTGGCGCGCGTCTATAAGGACATGATCGATTGCGTTGTTGGTTACTCCATCTGGCGACTTCCAGGTTGCTTTTTGAATATCCTTATGCTGGAATTTGGTGCTGGATATAACCATATTCTGCGCCATGGCGAAGTTTATAAGTCTTAATCCATTATCATTGTGGTGTTCGTGCAAACTAAACTTTCCAATTGTAGGCTGAAACGCTGCTTCCCGTCCTATTTTAGCATTGGCATCTCCAATGACTATCTTTATGTCATGACGAGGACAGTTTCTGTATGCTCTCTCTAAAGAGTCGTAGAACATCTCCTTTTCTTCTTCCGGGCTCTCTTCTGTTGGAGCGTGTACATTTATAACTGAATAATTGAAGAATTTGCCCCTTAAACGAATCTTGCACATTCTTTCATTTATGGCTTCAAATCCTATGACAAGGTGCTTTATTTCCTTCTTCTAAATACAACTTCTAAATACAACTTACGATATTCTTTGTGGTAATATATGTATAGACTTTCTGTTATTCCTTTTAGCTCCATTTCTTTAAATTTAGAAGTTTTCCCGTTTTAGCTTTGTCGATTTGAATGAATCTCTAAGTTTATCGAGCGCACTGGATCCTTGTCCAGCTATGACGAAATAGCTGGTAAACCCAATTCCTGATGTTCGTGTTTGCTTCTCAGCTGTCTAAAGCGGCCCATACACTTTCAGTTTAACAGCGCAGTTTATCACGTCTGACGTCATGTCTGAGCGATAAATTGTGTGAACTGTGTGTTTTGAACTATTTTCATTCAGTCTTCAGACCTGAGCTTCTGGACCCTCTTTTGCTGCGATAACTGCGCATACAACGAACTGACGAATCCACAAACTTTCAGTTCAGTTTATTGTACATGTTTTTACACAGCTCAACTGCCCAGTTAAAACTGAGAGTGTGTGGGCCGCTTAAGTTTCAGAAATTTTCTGGACAACAAGTGATGAGTTTTTCCCTAATCGTATTTGTTGTGTATTTTTGTATTTTGCACCAACTATGTTGTCGTTATGTCGTCTTACTACGTGTTTTAATATATTTAATTTGAACTTGACCAAATTTAATTTGACTTTTAAAAAATGAATTTAATTTCAAAAGTTTAAATTTGAACTTGATGAATTTGAATTTGGTTTGAAAAATATTTGGTGTTTAAAAACTCCAACATGAACTTATTAAAACTTTATAATAGTGAGCTTACAATAAAAGATTGTTTAAAATTTAAAGGTTTAAAGTTTACTTACGCTAGCCTGGTACAGACTAAGCCAGTATTTTAGTCGAGTGAGTAAGTAAACCAGTATGGACAAACAACTTTAGTCGAGTAATTTAGTAAAATCGTTTAGTCGAGTCAATCCATTCCAGGACTCACTAATTACTTTATAAGCCACTAGACAAGTGTGAAAAAATGTTGTCCAGTTGTTTTCTTGTGATGTGTGAGCGTTCTTAAACTACATCCAGTAGCAAGGAACTGCCTGTAATTTTGTTTTCGCACGAATTGCACTTCTTAAAAGGGTATCCCTACTAGACCAGTGCCAAAGCGCTTTTGAGAGGAGAAAAATTTGAAAAATTCTTAGCAGTATGTATGGCGGGAAAATTTACGATAAATTGTAAAACAAGGAAAAATCGATTGGAACGCAACAGATGATCAGAAAGGGGGTTGGGGTGCGGCAATGTGTGTTTTTAGGGGTGAAACGCGGCTTTTTACGATTTTTGGCAAAAGTAGACCTCCTATCGAAAAAAGTTAAATGTAAAAGTTGTAGATAATTAAAAAATCTATCTATAACTTTCATTCAAACAATTTTTCGACATCCTCTAAAAAAAAATGGAGAAAAACGATAAAAACCGATTTTTTCATTGATCATTTTTATCGTTCACAAAAATGATTCGATTTTAATGAAATTTGGTGAAAATGTTCATTTTTATGTCTTGAAAATGTCTTTTTAGGTCTTCGTAACAGCATTATGAACCAAATATCTCAAAGTATAACCAAAAATCTCTCTCTAAAACTTTAAAATTACGATTATTCTAAGGTAAAAGCGGAACTTGAAACAGTTCTTAGATTTAAATGCTTACTACGTATTTGTAACGCGTCCGTAACTAGAAGAAAACACAACGTAATTTTACATCATTCATCCATCACACTTACAAATTTCATTCCTTCGATATTTAAATACCGACGAGAATAGATGGAGATAGACTTTTAGATATTGGGGGATTCCCAGCAACCAGGAGCAATGTTGCCATTACAAAATTTGTTAAGTTGACTGACTGAGATTTGTTTTAAGCAGTAAATGATGAAATATTTACAACAACGTAATTTATAATGGTAATACGGTGATATATGACACGTTAATACATTATTACCTTGACGGTAGATAAAGACCAGATTACGGTGCATCTAGGGTAATTACGATGTACATGGAGCCACTGGCCCCAACCCTCCTTATGGCTCAGTGGTCGTTGCGAATGTAACAGCTAACCCATTTCTCAACATACTACCCATAACTTTAACTAAGAATTTGCGATGAAATGAATGCGTATTTCAAATCGCCAAATAAGCCACCCACATATATGGGATTGCTTAACAGATGCAAATTCCTCCTTCAAGTGCTACATTCAACCCCCCCTCGAGTACAATTCATTTATCTGTGGTGGCGCTTCAAAAACCACCTTAACGTGACTTGATAGTAAAAAAGTGTAGCCCTCATAAAATTTTATTGCTAATTATCATATCGACTGTTTCGTCAAAATAAACCTTCTCCTGCCTGCATGGCAATCTTATACCCGCAACATCAGATTATCCCGCTCGGCCATTCCCTTCACCTGTAATTCCCTTTTCGAGCACTCTTCTTCTTCTTAAATGGCGCTACAATACTTGTAGGTTTCGGGCCTCTTAAAGTCTCTTCTTCCAGTCATCTCTACATCTTGCTAGTTCTCTCCAATTTGTTATATGAAGTTTTCGTATATCTTCTAGTATATCATCCAACCACTTATTTCTTGGTCGTCCTACGCTTCTTTTTCCTGATGGTCTATCATTTCGCTCACTCTACCAATTAGCAATTCGTTTCTAAATAGAACAACTCGACTGTGGAACATGTCATGACAAACGACATAACGGATTGGTAGTACAAAGGGTAATCCCTGAGGTTAGAACTAACAATTAAAAAAAATATAGAAATCCTGATAAGCGATTACTAGGGTTTACAATCTCCTATTCAATCTGATTGATTTTATCGCAACAATTTGTGTATTTAATTTATTCATATCTTAGATACGACACATTTCAATGAATTGTACTAACACAATGTCCAGCTGGATCCATTGGTTCAACGATTTTATCAATTGTTACCACTTCATAATGTTCAGCATCGCGAATTTTCAATAGTTTTATTTCGTTACTATTTGGCTCATTTTCTGGTATTTCAACATTGCCATAAACTGGAGTTCTGAAAAATGTAAAATGTTTAAATTATAAGAATATGAATTAAAAATTTGTTTGTAGTTACCCATCACGTGCGAAAGTCTCATACATGTTACTGAAATATTGCGCAATTTTCTTTTCTTCATCATCAAAATCTTTTAGTGGGAAATATGGTGTTTCGTAAATTAGTGAAACATCAGCTCCATGTACTGCTCCTGTAAATATAGTTTTTGGTAGTTTATTAGATTATGTTTGATTAATGTAAGGTAAAATAATGATGGAATGGGGAAATGGAACAATAATACTGCAGTCCATTCGACAGTTCTGATAGGTCGGACTCGACAGGTTTTGAAATTTTAATTTCGATTGTTAAAACTGTATATACTTGCAGGAAGAGTTTATTGTATATAAGAAAACTAGCTGCGACCAGGTGCGCCTATGCTGCTCCCATAAGCCAATAGTAGTAATCAGTTGATATGAATTTTAATATACAGTGGGAGAGTTTTGAAAAAGGCATTTTTTCGGTATTTTTGATTCCAAATAACAAAATGTCAAACTATTAGGGATCTGACATTTTGATCGAGACAATAAAAACCATCCATTGACATGGCATTTTTCGAGATATGAATTTTCATACACAGATAAAGTGTCTCAATGAACCGCTTATTTTCTGTATTTTGCCTCGCTGCACCCAACGTTTAAACATTTAAAATCAATCCAAACCTTCAAAATTCAACTCTTATTAACCATTAACGAAAAACCAACTATTCCTATAAAAGTTGGAGTCATTAGATTCAAAATACATTTATTTAAACTATGACTGTTAGAAATAATTTGTTATTTGTATATTAAAACACTTTCTGCACTTTGTACACTTGTGAGTTTTGTGAGATTTTGTAAAAAAGTAGCAACTAAGGGTTTTTCATTTGACAAAGGGTTTATTGTTTTTTTTATTGCTTTTTGCTGGGAGAACAATAAGGTTGTATTTGTGGTTCATGAAATAAAATTGTTTTTTCTAGTGAGAAACGGAGAATTTTTTTGAAGAAAATTTAATCCAGTCTTGAAGATAATCTATCCGTGGATCTTGTTAGACGAATTTCCACAAAAATGACCAAAATTGCCTGTGTATTCTGTTAAAACCATGAACGTTAAAAGATTTAAATTTAATGCAAATAGCAGCATCCAGCAATTCGAGGGCCATTTTCTATAGCTTTTTTTAATTTAAATCTAGAAGTCTTTTTCGAGAACAATAAAACTAAATTGAAAAATGAAACAAATTTTTTATAGTTGGAAAAATCAATGCCAAAAAACCAACTTTTATTATCTCTTAATATCACATATCGCAAAATTGCGTTCATATATTCGAATTAAATGTAACAGATGCCATACGTTTCATAGGGGAATTAATTGTACAATTATTTTCTAATGTTTAGCGTTCTTTTGTGCAGTGTATAAATAAAATTGCGATTCTGCACTTCTTTGAGCTCAGGGCTACAAGGTGAAACAGTTTTCAATATCGTTGGAGAGTTTAAACTATGTAAAATGGTGCCACAAAATAAGTGCTTGCCGTTTAATTATATGATCTTCAAAATTAAATTCTTCATAATCAATAACGAAAAACCAAATATTCCTATAAACGTTAGAGACATTAGATTCAAAATTCATTTATTTGAAGTGTGACCAAAATTACCTATATGTGTTTTGTTAAAACCACGAACGTTAAAACATTTAAAATAAATCTGCAATTGCTTGGCCCCTGGGTTCTTATCTGCAATGTCACTGACCCAGGTTTTATTTGTTTACCCAGATGCCACCCTCTTCCCGTATTGCAGAATCCTAGACTTATACCTAAACATTCAGAGGTGATGGGTTTCTTTTCTTCTTATGCATTATACATAAATCATCCCACATTTCCGTTTCTCCTTACCATCTTTCCAAAAAAAAACCTTGTTGATCAATTCTGAACCGATTGCTTAGAGAGCTTCATGATACACTATATTCAATGTTTTTCCGTTTGTAGCTAGAATGTCAAGATTTTCCGATTTTCCAACTCTTGAACACCCTACTTACAGCTAAACGGGAAATGATACTTATTTGGCAAAATTCTTCCGCCATATTGGCCCCACAATTTTGAATAAGTTTTGATCATAAATTCGTTATTTTCTACCTTAAAAACTCCCATATACCGATTTTAATTGGAATCGGAATACAATTCGCAAACTCGTGGTGGGGCCATTTTGAATTTAAATTTTGATCATAAAGTCGTTAATCTCGGACGTTTGGCATGGGCGTACCGCTACAGGTCACAATTTTTAATTTGGAACAAAAAACCAAAAAGTTCATTAAAACATAGTCCAAAATCTAGCGAACGTCGTAGGATTTTTTTGATATCTTGATTTTTATAGATTCTATAAGCGATTTTCGGCCGATTTTTTTCGAAAAAACAAGAAAAAAAAGTTCAAATTAACGCCATTTTTTTCTAAATCAATTTTTCGAAAAAATCTAATGACGTTCGCTAGATTTTGGACTTTGTTTTAAGGAACTTTTTGGTTTTTTGTTCCAGATTAAAAATTGTGACCTGTAGCGGTACGCCCATGCCAAACGACCGAGATTTTTTTTTACCTCGTGTTTGCATTGTGAAATTAAAATAAAACATGCTCTTTGTAGTTAAAGACTAGTACTTTCATATGTACAAAGCCTCATATCTCGATCTCTTTCCTATCGTTTGTGGTACGTCTCAGAAAATCACATGAAATTTATTGTTCACAAGGGTATATTACCCCTTAATAGAAGAAATCAGTCAATAGAAAAAATCAGTTTTTAATTAGAAAAAATCGTTTTGGCATTAATTACTTAATGACATTACTTAGATGAAAATTTTAAGTCTGTAAAAGTTATAGTTGAAAAACTGTTATTTTATATTTTTTACGCCCCCCCGCCAAGAGTAGATTTTTGCAAAAAACCCTTTCTTAGTGGATCTCTACTTAACAAAAGAAACATACATGCCAAATTTCAAGTCTGTAGGTCTAATAGTTCCGGAGATATGGTGATGACCAAGTGAGTGACTGTTTTTCTCCTATATATATATATATAGATTTACAACACCCAATCATTTGTCAAGTACCCAAAATAGCATGGGCAATAGTCGACTTTTCCAGAACACCACCATAGTTTTTGCCTATACTTCTCTGTCACTCGAACTCACAAGCAAATTAAGAGGGCTCTGGAAGTACTGGAAGCTTGTGTGGCTTCCAAGATCTCCTATTGCCCAGCGCTGATTTAGCTG
Source organism: Thereva nobilitata (assembly GCA_963855945.1). Taxonomy (NCBI): domain Eukaryota; kingdom Metazoa; phylum Arthropoda; class Insecta; order Diptera; family Therevidae; genus Thereva; species Thereva nobilitata. The sequence goes on along the minus strand of OY979696.1, from coordinate 15,070,283 downwards.
CTCAGATTCCAATTAAAAGTAGTTAAAGCTGTTTACTATTATAAATTAACTTACCAAATTCAAACTCGGTATTATTTGCCATTATACTAGCTCCACTACCATACCGCATCGGTTTTTCAAACTGATATGCATACACCGGACCCGAATGATCTCGATGCAATTTAATAGCCTTCTCTATACCATTTAAATACAATTGATCGGTAAACATTTTTTGCACCTTAAGATAAGTATCAACCGAGAATTTCTCATCACCAAGATATTTTCGCTGAAGTTTTTCTGCATGTGAAGAATGCTCTTCCTTCGGCACAGTTTCATTAAAGAATAACATCAAAGGTGCTAAATCCTTCCAGATTTTATTAAGTTTATTTATTATTTCTTCATCATTTTCATCTTTTGCCATTAAAGATCCAGCATTATATCCACCTTCATCAATTGTGTATGAGATTAACCATGGCACAGTTATAGTTTCACCATTTTTTATAACCGTTTCGAAATTATTGGATATAAAAGCATTTTCGCTGGATTTTGATTCGACAACAGGTCCGAATACCATAAATGGATTGTATTGATATGGTTGGAAGATTTTAACTGATCTTACAATATCATCGGCTTGTTTATGCTTAAGGCATTTTTTAAGATCTTTTGTATTTTCTGTTGGACATTCGAGATGAGCTGCCAATCTTTTAGCTCGTTCAAGAGGATTTCGCACTTGCACCCAACCAGCGAATGCTGTTCCACTATGTGAAATTGCCGCTGAAAAAAGTCCTAGAGATTTTTTCGATAATAGCTGCAAATGAACACTAGCACCACCAGCTGAAAACCCGGTAACTGTTATCATATTAGGATCACCCTTAAATAATTTTATGTTCTCTTTAATCCATTGTAGAGCCAACTGTTGATCCTTCAGTCCCATATTTCCAGATATTTCAGAATCAGCCGTACTTAAAAATCCTAGTGGTCCAACACGATAGTTGAATGATACGACAACGAACTTATTTTTCTCTCTCATAAGAATATTTGGTCCATAAGAATCGCCTGATCCAAACATAAATGCTCCACCATGAATATGAACAATCACTGGATATAGTGTATCACCGGTTATTGAAGGGGTGAAGATATTCAAGTAGAGACAATCCTCGCTGCCATGAAGAAGATCGTCTTTAAATAAAAACTGATCCCACTGCATGCAAAACTCTGAATATTCTTCTGCCGAACGTAATCCTTTCCATTTTTTTGTAAAAGGTTTTGGCGGCTCAAATCGATTTTCTTCTGTTGGTGGTTCTGCATATGGTATTCCGCGAAATTCGTAAAAATCATTGTTGTATATTCCATTCAATTTCCCATTTGGAATTTCAACTATTGGCGCTTGTTCTCCACCGAAACTTTCTGTCACTAATAATAAAACTATAAAAGACCAAAACACCGAACCCATTTTTTTATGTACTACTCCAGCTAGGGTTGAATTGAAACTAATTTTGAAAATGAAAATTTTTTATAACGACAATTTACTAGGATTGAGAAAAAGATTGAAAATGTGAACTTAGCCTTATCATTTTTAAGATTACATTATCATGAAAATGGTGATAACTTATTGTCATATTTTAATGGTTCTCTTTTTAGGTAATCATAATCGTTACTCGTTAAAATATAATTATCATTAAGATAATATAATTCAAATGAATAATATTATTAGCCAACGTCTATTTCTGGGTCTTTTCAACAGAGTCATGAAGTGTTAAATTTTTCAAATAGATATTATTTATTTTCTTATAATCTTTTGTCTTTTTAGATGTTACAAAAACGTGTTAATCGTTACAAAGCAAAATTCATATAGAATTTCAAGCACTTACTTAGTAATCACAAATTACAGCATTGTCTTTGAAATTTGTTTTTGGAACAAGTGCGAGACGAATCACTAAAATATGGCAAAAACAAAAAAAATATAAAATATTGTAGAAGAGCGCCACTAAACTGATCTGGGCTGGGGCAGTCCTCTACGCCCGTAGTCGACTAATCAATTAACACATAAACCAAAAGAAATCAGCTTACTTACTACTAAAAGGGCAATAACCATAAAAAAAACGATTTAAAAATGAAGTTTATGTAGGCAACCAGCGACTGATCATCATTACACATTACAACATTACGCTGAACAACATTGGTGCAACAACTTCAATTTTTAGGGGGGGTCGAACAAAAATTTAGATCTCAAGTGAGTTTTCTTTTCCTGGTAGAAAGTTCAGGCCCCTGAAAAAGAGTAAAAAAGATTTGTGCATTAACTGAATGCGTGCGCGGGTGATAGAATCCATCTCCTATAGTCGTAGATAGTCTCAGACCAATATGTAAAGTACGAGGACTGTTCAAAAAGTAAGGTGAATTTTCAAATTTCGCGGGCTACGTACATTTGATTATCGATTTTTTTATTTTGTTATATTGGTATACATTCCCTGAAGTATGATAAAATATTCAACTGTATTCATTGTTTATAATCGAATGTACGTAGCCCGCGAAATTTGAAAATTCACCTTACTTTTCGAACAGAACTCGTATAATAAACTTAAATTTTCCAACTGATATTGAAAGAGAACAAACAGCAGCTGTAGTCCCTTATGGGGTAGATAGAGCAAGGAAGAAATGAGTTAGTAAGACTATTCTTTCAATACCTCATATTAATTTTTCAAGACCTCCCTGTAAAAAACATTTCTAGTATTTTTTTCTGATTGGAGAATGGCCAGGGTGTCACATGAACTGACTCTTGATAACGCCACATACAATTGGCCATGGGAGAAACAGTCACTCTTCAGGTCACTCTTCAGGTCGGAGGGTTTAAGTCGCGCGACAGCATGATAGGCCGAGTGAAAATAAAATATGTCTTTCAACGGGCGAACACCAAACGTCATCGAAACATAGTTCTCGGCCATGTGAAGGGCATCAGAAGGTTGGTTGCAGGACAGTACGACCGTACAACACACACACACACACACACAAAATATTTTTAATATACATCTATATAGAGATATTTACACACAGCCTAATGCAATTGGGTTCCCCTATAATAAATCAGACGCGTACACAAACGCACAATCGTAATCTCCTAATTCTCTTTATATTCAACGCCGACACCCGGCAAAACTATACGTTAAATTGGCGCAATTTTCAAAACGGAAATCATTTTGGGGGGAAAGTGTGACTTTCGCTCCCCAACAAAACTCAAATCTCACCGCGTATTTATTGAGAAAAACATCATGAAATCCGATGCTCATATCTTCGAATTCGAGCATTTCAAATTTTTTTATCAAACTAAAATATAAATCAACACGCACCACATACTTCACGTACAACAAATCGACGACTGGTGAGCTCGTTCCTCTTGTGCATCGAAGGATAAATCGAAAGGACTTTGGCCTAGTTTTCCCGTCGCACAGTGGGGCAAATAGCTCATTTTTTGGACAAGCGACAATTCCCAAGCCTGGAAATAATGAAACTTAAAAATTTTTTTTTTAAACTATTCGTGATAAAATTGCCTTTAATTCTATCGAGCCAGAATTTTGAAATTTGAAAATTAAAGATGGCTAATCCAATATGGCGGACATAAATTTTGTAAGAAAATTAAATTTTTGTCAAAAGATTCTTTAATATTTTAAAAAACTGTTACTTTGGGGATTTTTTTGGAAACCAAAAATTAATTAATAATAATTAATTTCAATAATTTTAAAGAATCTTACGAAAAAAATTTAATTTTCTTACCAAATTTATGTCCGCCATATTGGATTAGCCATCTTTAATTTTCAAATTTCAAAATTCTGGCTCGATAGAATTAAAGGCAGTTTTATCACGAATAGTTTAAAAAAAAATTTTTTAAGTTTTATTAATTCCAGGCTTGGGAATTGTCGCTTGTCCAAAAAATGAGCTATTTGCCCCACTGTGCGTCGTTAGGCCGTATGTGCTCTCATTAAAAATGGTGAAAAATTTTACGGGCATCATATCCCCCTTAAAAAGCCAAGCGGCCAGTGTTCGCCCGCTGTAAGCCCATTTTTTATTTTTACTCGCGATGGAGCGCTAACCTTGAGGTAGAGTATATTCTTGGTGGGTTAAGAGTGTTTAAGAATTCTACAGGGTAATGCACAGCATTCTCGACCTCCATTACCGAGTCCACAGATTCATACTTCACATGCTCTTCTGGCAGCTTCTCTAGCAGAAAGTTGTTTGTTGATGCTGTTGGCTGAGTTGTTTGTTGGAGTGAGAATAGCTCTCTCAATCAGGCATGATGCGCAATCCAGTCCAGCCTGATAAATGTTGCTGTATATTCTGTCTATCAAGCTTATGAAATTTCCCACAATCTTTCCATCACCACTATCCAGTAATAAGTTAGAAAACTCCTCTGCCCTCAAATCACGTTGAAGGTGGACACGCATGTTAACTCTCAAGGCCGTAAGATGGATGACTTGAGAAAGGCTTTAACTGCACGTGTCGCTCGTGGCACAACAAACAAGGTCTGTCTGAAGTCACCAGCCAAAAGCCCTGTAACTCCACCCATAAGTTAATTGCGGCCTCTAATGTCTTGTAGCGTCCTGTTGAGAGCCTCGATACCTTTCTATGGTGCACTCATCACATACTATAACTTTGGCTTATATGACAATGACTTCAAGAAGGATAAGACATTTGGTTGTAAACAATAACGAAGACCAATTGGACATTATCGCACTCTCTCTCCTTTTGCCATCTAACATCTTCCGCAAGACTGTCTCAGTATTTCTCCTACAATTTAAGGAGATCTCCAACTTGACAGAAAACCAACAATAGCTCACGCATTTTATTAGGAGAGTCAAAGAAGGAGGCTTCTTCCAGAGTGCGATATCAGTGTGCATCGTTCTCCAGCAAGCCAAGTGCCCTGAACGACACCTGAAATGTCGTGTGGACTACTTCTGCCGGATAAGGACCCTACCTGCCAAATTTCAAGTTTGTAGGATTAGTTTCGGAGATTTTGTGATGAGTGAGTGGTATTTCCGCTTTTATTTATAGATTGAGATTCAAAGAGTCGACGTATTTTGATTTAATATTGGGTCTACCTAATAGAGGAGGGATCCGTACCCCCAAATATGAGGGGGGTCCGGACCCCCTGAACCCTCCTCCCCCCGTTGTTGCGCCCTGCTGAACAAACTGGTGGATAGCTAGTAAGTCTCCTCTAATCTTTTCCTCACCAATCAGCTTGGCTTTGCCGTCGCCACAGCCTGTTCGTTAGAGAGATTCATTTGTTTCAGAAGTCGTAATACTCCGACGAGGCTGTGTCCCGCTAACCACATCTTTGTCTCAGTCGGCTGCTATTGAAGATATCGACTTTACGAAATCGTAGTCCCTTTACAAAAATTGTTTGCTTTGATTTTTGTTACACCCGTGCCCTCGTGCAAATTTATTCTTTTTGTTGTGAACTCCTACAACATCCTGTTCCACCGAAATGTCCATCGCCTCTTCCTTCAGACTCGTATTAACCTATGTTTTCTCAAAATCGAGTACTTTTTCCAACATTGTTTCATTAAGTTGTAGTCAGCCTCCTAACACTCCATACAAAAGAAAATTTTCATTATCTACTAATAGCACCGTTCTCGTTCGCACACCTTTTGTGTTTGTGCGCTTGTTGTAGGACATCGCAAGACGGACAAGGAGGACCTGGCTCACTGCATTGCTCTATACTGCCAGCGATACTACTGGTAAGGGCTGCGGGTCTGGGTTGGCAATGGGTTGCGGGCGCCTATAAATTGGTGGAGGAAGGTGAATGTCGCTTCTGTCGTACAAACAAAACAGAAATCATCCAATCACATTTTTTAAAAATACTGATTTCGTGAATAATTGGATATTTACTGTTAAAAAATGAAAAAAATTCAAAGAAAGTTGTTTCACAACTAGACTTGTCCATGACGGTTTCCAATCATAACCGGAGATGTCCTTTACATATCCATCGTTGCCAAACTAAACCGGACTTGTCCATTAAAAAAAAGAAAAAAAATTATAGAAAATATGTATTTAGTGACCAAAAAGTAGACTATTGGTTATTTATATAATAAGCTATAATTATATTGAAACGCACAAATTTCTAGTGTAATTTTTGGTCTAGTGTAAAAATCAATTATTGGGACAAGTCCGGTTATATTTCCCAGCTTAAACTTTTCACTTTTATACCGCGGCTCCATCGGCCTCAGTTTAATCAAGTTCAATTCAATCCGCATAAGTGGCTTCACCGGCTAAAGTCGAGTTCAATGCTTGAAATTGTTGTTGCTTTTTCGCCAGAAGTCATAAATGCAAAAGCTCCCTGGAATGGCATTCCACTATTCCAGTTATTACTCTCTTTTGAGCGATCTTTTACTTTCAAGCTTGATTTCATGATTAGTAGAGGGAAATTGTCATATGATAGTACTAAAATATTTCAATTTTCAAATTTTGGCCTTTTGCTTACTATGAAAAGCTACTTGCCAACTATGAAAAAAAAGGCAAAAAATTGAAAAATTGCAATATTTTAGTGTTTTCAAAGGCCTAAAATGGGCATTTCAAATAAAGTAACGAAGTATTGCGTATGCTTACAAGAAAGTACATAAAAAAACCTACAATTTAAAAAAAATATTTTAACGTACGATGATTTGGCGTAAAATGGCGGCAATTTTAAATTTTTTTCGAAAACTGCTAATAAAAGCGAAATTTTTTTTTAAATTTCAACCACTTATTTACAGGGTTCGCATGATTTAAATCGTTTGATTTAAATCATTGATTTAAATCGTGCTTTAAATCAAATGATTTTTTCATTCAAATGTTTGATTTAAATCAGGATTTAAAAAAATCACGATTTTTTAACAAAAATTAATCAATATTATATTTTTAGAGTAATGAGATTTTACTGTTATATTGTTCAGTCAAGTTCACATTTAAAGTAGTGTGGTTAGTGCGAATCATCGATTAAAAAACATGAATTCATACGAACAAATACATTATTTATTAAGTTACCGCCCGTAGCTGCTTCTCCTCGTTTCGTTAGCTAAGTGAGAGACCGGTGTTACCGCCCGGGTTGGGTAGGTGACACTCTACTATGATAACTTTAAAAGTCTAGGTATTTGTTGCACGCATTTTTGTTAAAATTCTTTAAATGTGAACAAATGAACAGAAGGTAATTTATAAATGCGTTTAAACATTTTTTGGTTTTTTATTGCAAAAATAGTACTGCTTTAACCGAATAATTTCATTAAATAATAAATAAAAATTATTTCATTTAACATGAACAAATAAAATATTTAAACTATTACGGCTTATAATAATAGTATTAGATTTTCTAGTTATACGATTAATTTTTCTTATATGATTAGGTCATTTAATTATTAACACTTTTACTCAATTTATGAGTATTGATGATTGGCTCGAGAAAAAAAATCGCTTTATTAAAAAATTCAAAAAGTAATTACTAACTGAATGAGCACGCACGAAGCGCAAACTGCTCTAGTAACGTAAAAACAATTTTTTATATGGCATTTTTGCAATAAAATAAAACTTGATTTAAATCACGATTTTTTTGATTTAAATCAAAAAATCCGATTTTTTTGATTTTTTTTAAAAAATCGTGATTTTTTCGAACCCTGCTTATTTACAGCATCAAAGTACATCTTTTCTCCAATTTTTATTAAAATCCGACCTTTTTCCTGTTATTTATTGCATTTTTAGTAAAATAAAACAAAATTTCATACATTTTTTTTGAGGTTAGGACCAATTTTTAAAGTATTTATACCGAATCAGTTCGATAGTCTATTCATTTACGAATTTTTTTTATTTTTCTACGACCAACAACTGGAGAAATTAAAAAAATAGTGTAGCATTGCAATTTATGCAATTTTCTCGTGCAGCACAGGACCGATTTTGCAGAAATTTTTTTTTTCGCTTTATCTTAACATATTTAAAGAAAACAAACAAAAAAATCCAACTTCGCAACTACATCATAAGTTCGCTTTTTTTTTGTTTAATTTCCCTCGACTAGAAATCAGACTTTATTTTTCCTGACTTCAAAATGTGAAAATGTATGAGAAATCAGGCAAAAATTAACGTTCAGTAGACTAATTTGCTCGAATTTGCGCAGTTCGGCCGGTGAAGCCGGGGTTTTAGTCTGTTTCGGTGCAGATTGACGATTTGAGTTGTTTTAGAAAAAAAAACGTTCAGATGACACTCAAGTTCCCGCCATGGCCCAGTATTTGTAAGCAATGAAGTTTATTTAGCAAGCTGAATTTTAAGATCATTCCAAATTTCCAATGGGTTCACATCGAGTCTTCCTATTGGACTACGCAAGCAAATAGACAGTTCGTTAGAAACATCATCGCCAAACTTCGCCGTATTCCAGCTTTTGTGGACTAATTTGTGATGATCTTCCCAAAAGTTCTATTCTGGTTTGTTAGAATGATCTGAAGAATCCCTGGTCTCATTTTGTGCTATAATTTTCTTCATCAATTCTTTGACTTTTGCGACAGCCGAAGAGCAAGCGATTGGATCTGTAAAATGCATTTTTTTGAAACTCTGATCCAATATCGTGGGTATATCATTTCTCCTTATAACACCCTTTCTCTTGTCAATATCTTTAAAGACAAGCAACTGCACTTCTTTAGCGAGAGAATCTTCGAGTCTACGGGCTTTAACTTCTAAAACAAGGCAATGGATTAGTGGGATTACCTTGCAGCTGCACAGTGGGGCCAAATCGAAAAAACCCGGACAAAATTCCAAAAAGGTAAATAATCGTCTTCAATCGTCTTCAAATTGATGGCACGGGGGTTTTGGGGGTCGCTGATTACGAATCTGAACTCAGAATTAAAAAATTCAAGATGGCGGATCCAATATGGAGGACAAGGTTTTTAAAATGTACATACCCAAGATTGGTATATGGCGGTTTTTAGCTTTATTGGTAAGAATGTCAAATTAATTTTTTCATTGAAACCAAAAAATAGTTAAAAGTAGTTTATTGAAATAGTTTTGTAGTGTTTTTTTGTTTTTTCCAATTAACAAGTTTTGAGTTAACACAATAAATAAAAATTATTCAAATTTGATCATAAAAATGAATATATTTACATATTGCACGATTCGCAATTCAGTATAAAAAATTATTATGAAATTATTAATTACTAATTAATTATTTATGAAAATTATTATTATATGATACATGTAATTATTTTTCTTGATAAATACCTTCAACCATTCATCATTGGTCTCATAAAATCTTCTTTCTGTACGATGCCACTCATTCCATTTAATTCTGATTTTAGTGCACAATGCCCTTAAAATTCCATTATTTTTATCTGTTAGAGTTAATCGTACGGGAGGAATTTTCACTAACATGACTTTCTCGATATTATGATAAATTTCTGCAGCGGGTGCATCCAAATTATTTTTTAGTTCTTCAAATATTTCTTTTCTAGTTAACCCATTTCTATTTGGCTCATCGAAAACTAAAAGACAATTTTAAGAGAGAGTAAAGTGTGATAGAAGAAGAGAGAGAGGGGCAGAGAGAGAAACAGAGAGAGTGGAGTGGGAAGAGAGGGAAAGAAAGACAGGGAGAAAGAGAGAGGGGCAGATGTTTGTATTTAAAGGTCTTTTGTGCAGTCTAGTATACCACAGCGACGCATAAATTTCCACGAAAAGTTCGATTAAAATTAGGCGAGCAAATATGAGCAGCTGAATTTGGGATATTTCATTTGTAATACGTTAATCTACAACCTGTAATAGGTTTGAAGGCGGAACAATGTGGAACATTTTACTTTTTTACTTTGAAAGCCCATTTTTTTTTAATTTTTTAGTTTGAAAATCACATGCACTACTTTCCTTCACCAAATTTTTTCCTTAACCCTTCGCATGCCTGGTGGGGTCTGAGGGACCCCACTTGATACAAAACCTGTCATATCTTTCTAAATGCAAGGTTAGGTGAACTGTCGCTCTTGGTAGCTTCCTTTTATGAACTAGCCGTGAAAACAATCCCCTTTTCGCAGTCCGGCGCTGGCTCCTTTGTGAGAAGGACGTGCGTAAAGTGATATCTTATTTGTAATAATTTTTTATCTTTGTGGAAAGGTATTTTTTTGGCAAGGACGAAACGTTTCATCTTAAATTTAAAGAATTTAAGGTTGACAAAACAAAACAATAATTAGAAATAAATAATATTGTTTCTTTTTTGTTTTTGTCTTAAAATCCAATTTAGGATAATTTTTGTTCGAAATTTTAAAGAGTTTTTGTAAAATTTAAAAAAATACTAATTTACTAAAATTTATTTTTTATTTTTTTCTTAATAATTAGAGATGTGCAAAATAGTTTATTAAAAGTATTTAAATACAAAATGCAAATGCTTGGTTATGTTTTTATTTCAAATACAAATACAAAATGGTTTTAAATCAAAGTATTTAAATACAAAATGCAAAATACGTATTTTCAAAATAGCTTTTTCAAATAAAATACCTTTAACACCAGTATTTGTTCAAAGATTTCATTGTAACGCTTTAGCCGCTAGGGCGATTTGAATTTTTTTGGTAGAGTTTTGCATATCACCCTATGGTTTTGTAACCCTATAACCTATTTTCATGAATAGGGTATCAGTGTACGCAGAATAAAAATTGTAAAAGGGACGGTTCCACCCTACCAACATCCAGAGTTATGAGTCGTCAAAGACAAAATTTTGGTTTTTTTTAACTAAAATTTTACGTTCAACTACCTTTTTCTCCAAAAAATAAGTAGTTAACCTATTCTTTTTTTTCAAAATTAGAAAGCTTGGAGTATGAATTATGTCGGAAGATTTTTTATGCTACGGACTCTACTTTTGAAGTTATAAGCAATTTTGATGTTAAAATTGGCTTTATTTGGTACTTTTCGACATAGGTGAAAAACTACTGAAGTGCAGCATTTAGGATAGGTACGTTCATAAATAAAGCAATTTCGAAATTAGGAATGAAAATATGAAATATGAATTAAAAAATTTAACAAAACCATTTTGCATTTTACAAATACTAAATATTTATATAAAGTATTTCAAATAAAATAAAAAATACATTTTGAATAAAAGTATTTCAAATGCAAAATAAAAATATGCATTTTGCATTTTGTATTTGCATTTCAAATATATGTATTTCAAATAAATCACATCTCTGTTAATAATGTAGATTAATAGTATTTAACCGAATCATAGCAAAAAACATTAAGTTTTAAATCTTTTTCTACTTTAAAATATTATTTGAAATTGGGGGTCTGTCAGACTCCACCAGGCACGCGATGTGATTTTCATCCACCAGGCATGCCAAGGGTTAAGACAATATAATTCAATAAATGGTTATAATATTTTATTTACTTGTAGCAGTTGATTCCAATTTATTTCAGTGGAATTAATGGTATCCTCAAAGATTCTCGTGTATTCAATCGCGCGTCTGGTTATCTCTGTTTTAAAAGTACAACTGACTGCTCTCATGATCGCTTTGTTTCAACTGACATATACGCGTCTGTAGTAGAATTGCGGTCCTATTATGAGTGAATTTGAAGTCACTAGGGACTGCTTTAGTCAATTCTAAGTACAAAAATCCCCATCAGACACTTTCATTTTTTCACTTTTGTCCGGGTTTTTTCGATTTGGCCCCACTGTGAGCTGGTGCAATACATATCACCTGACACTTCCTTGGTTGCAGCTGCGAAAAATTTCTAGTTTCTCCGCTTAAGTTTGCTCCCACTGATGTAAACCTCTATTATACACTATTCGTTCTGTTCGGGGTAAATTCAGATAGGTACATATATTGCGTGGTTGCGCGATCTGTGATTTATCATTAAAAACCGGCGATCTATATGAAACGACCGACAAAAAGAGAAGTTAATGAAAACCGGGGTTTATTCTAGTTTAGAATAGATTCGATGTTTTATGGAAATACATACGTCGATGCATCGAGTCAATAAATAAATGTTCAAAACATCGGATCGATTCGATGTAACGTATTGTAACCATCGATTGGATTCGATGCATCGTTCATCGATTCCATCTGTAAAATCATATGCAAAATTTCCTAGTATCTTATTCTATCTGATAATAGTCTTTAAATATGATTAATTAATAATAAAAAAATATATTGCTTACCAAATTGATAATCATCATTTTGCGATAGTAGATTTGGGAAACTACTACTTAGCGATTTCTCGTACCGATACACATAAACAGGAGCATCAGTGAAATCTCTCTGTAACTTAATCGACTCTTCTACACCTTTTAAAACTAATTGATCGGCAAACATTTTCTGAACCTTCATGTAGTTATCAACAGAGAATTTCTCATCACCAAGATATTTGTGTTTAAATTCTTCTGCGCAAGCGGAATGTTCTTCCTTTGGTACAGTGTCATTATATAATAACATCAGTGGTGCTACTTCATCCCATTTTTCATCAAAATTATTCTTAATTATTTCAACATTATTTTCATCTTTTCTAAGTAGCAGAGGTGCACTAAAGGTACCCTCGTTGGCTGTATAAGATACAATCCATGGAACTTTAGTTACTTTACTATTTTTCATAAAATCTTTGAATTCTTCAGTTATAAATGGATTTTGTCTGGATTTCGGTTCAACAACTGGTCCAAAGTCTGCAATTGGATGATAGTGGTATGATTGTAAAGCTTGAACTGCTCTAACGATATCTTCTGCAGGTTTTGCTTTAAGACAATCCTTGAGTTTTTTTGTACAACACGTAGGGCATCCAAGGTGATCTCCTAATTTATATGCTTTTTCTAATGGATTGTGAACTTGCACCCAAGGACAAAGTGCTGTACCACTATGAGAAATAGCATTATGAAATAATCCTGCAGATTGTTTAGAAAATAAATGTAAATGAACACTAGCTCCACCAGCTGAATATCCGGTTAATGTAATCTTTTCAGGATCGCCCTTAAACAATTTAATGTTCTCCTTAATCCATTTCAAAGCCAAGACTTGATCCTTAAGTCCCATGTTTCCGGGTATTTCTGAATCGGCTGTACTTAAAAATCCTAAAGGTCCAAGACGATAGTTAAAAGTTACCATAACGAATTTCTTTTCTTTCATCAAAACACCAGGTCCATAAATATCGCTTGATCCAAACAAAAATGCTTCACCGTGAATATGAACTATTACCGGATATAGTTGATCCCCGGTTATTGAAGGCGTGAAAACGTTCAAGTAAAGACAATCTTCTTCGCCATGAAGTAGATCACCATGCAACAATATGTAATCCCATTGCATACAATCGTTTGGAGTTTGGGTTGCATCACGAACTTCTGTCCATTTTTTGGTGAACGGTTTAGGTACCTCAAATCGATTTTCTTCTACTGGTGGTTCTGCATATGGAATCGATTTAAATTCGTAGAAATTCTTATTAAATTTTCCGCGGATTAATCCATTTGGTATTTCAACGATTGGTTCTTCTTCACAAACACTTATGGTCACTAGTAGAAAAACAGAAGCCCAAAACACTGCAGTCATATTGTTGCTTCTATATCAATTGGTAAAACTAAACTGATCCTTAGTCCAAAATTTCTGGATTTTTATTTGCTCGTCAAAAGATTCAAAGTATAAAATGATCATAAGGTTAACTAACATGATAACAGTATCACATAAGAAAAGTGAAATGTCATTTAATATTTCAAAGTCAAGCAAGTCTTCTTGCTGCGTTTTTTTGTGATAGCGTAATTTAATTTGCTCCTTTTACTTGACCTATGTGTGTTTACGTAATGTAAAGAATATGTTATGCTTGCTATATTAAGATTAGGAGGATATAATCTGGTGAATTTGACTTGTTTCTTTTCTGTTTTTTTCGAGACAGTTTCGTCCTATCTTATTACCTACTTTATTATCCCCCCCCCTAATAAAATGTTTTTGCACGGCTATATTTGCGCCGCTGTACACGACTAGCCCTTATTGTTCACTGTCACGCAATCGCAGTTTTCCATTTTGAACAAATCTCTTCAGCAGACCCGTAACATAATCTATTTTCGTCGATCCTTCAAACTAATCTTAGTACCAGGCATTGCACCATGACCTTAATGACATGACAGGCTGGTACTAAAAAAATAGTGATTCCCGAGAAATAAGGTACTTCAGATCCTGCTCGAATTAGGTGTACCAGCTAAACTAGTGCGTCTGATACAATTAACTTACCTCGACACAAAGGTCCGAGTAAGAGTTCAGAACACTCTTACAGATGCCTTCCAAGTTAATCAAGGGCTCAAACAAGGGTATGGACTGGCGCCTATGCTATTTAACCTAGCCTTGGAAGCAGTCATCAGAAAGACGTCAATTCAACGAAACTACACGCTGGTAAACAAATCCGCTCAGGTGATCGGGTATGCCGATGACATCAACATAGTAGGCAGGTCAGTTAGAGCAGTTAAGGTATGCTACTCAGAGATTAAAGAAGCAGCCAAGGTAATGCTGCAAACACGAGTAAATAGAGCAATGATACGTAGCAACCTAACGATAGATGAACATAAGTTAGAAGTAGTGGACCATTTCGCATACTTAGGCTCAAACGTGACGAATAAAAACGAAGAACTAGAAGAAATCAGTAGGAGAATTCTAGTCGGAAACAAAACGTTTTTCGCACACCGGAAATTGCCAAGATCTCGAGCAATACATCAAAAGACGAAGTTTACGCTATATAAGACACTTATTCGCCCTGTTATATGGTACGGGAGTGAAACATGGACGTTCACACAAAGGATAAAGGACACGGTAAATTCCTTTGAAAGGAAGATTTTGAGAAGTATAATAGGCCCAATTTGTAAGGAAGAGACATGGAGAATCAGATATAACAGCGAGTTATATCAAATCTATGACGATATAGACTTAGTGACGTTCATAAAACTCAATAGACTTCGCTGGGCTGGACACGTCGGACATGCGCATGCGGACAGAGCAGCCAAGAAAATCTTCACTGGCTTCATCGAAGGAGAAAGACCCGTAGGCAGGCCGAGGAAAAGATGGAAGGATGCGGTTGTTGCAGAAGCGGAGTCATTACTCCACCGAACTGGAGAACGAGAAGAGATCGAACTGGAGAAGAGAACGAGAAGACTGGAGGAAAAGATTAGAGGAGGCCAAGGCTCGAGTTGGGCTTTTTACACTTTAACTAAATGGCTGCAGCCATAAAAACTTTACATTCAAAATCATTTTTTACTTTTTGGTTAATTTTAAAATCAAAGCTTATTTTTTATTTATTATGTAAGAAAATATGCGATACTTTATGCCAGGGGGTGGTCAGTAAGGGGTGAAGGGGGTAAATTTTCGCACATTTAACAACAAATTCGTAATCAGCGACCCCAAAAACCCCGGATGTACATTTTGGAGTGAATTACTTGAATTTTCGAATTTTGGTCAGCTTTTTGGGAATCGACCGCACTGTGCGGCTGCTGCAAGCTCAAATCGCCTTGACACTTCCCAACTGCTGATAATTTTTTTGATTACACACTTTGCTCGTGTGACCTTCTCAACATCGGCTCCACGCGTTAGTCCCAACGCGGGCACCAGCGAACGTTGGGGCAGATTCCGACACGCGACTGCTAATCCCCAATGCTCACGCCAATGCAAATTTCTCGATCCACACGTTGGACAAGAAGCATTTGGCCTAATCTTGGTGCAAAGTGTGGAGCCGGCCTTACCGCATTTGAAGCAAATTCAATATTTTGCCGCGCAATTTGCTTCTTTATGACTTCTTCCACAGCGCCTTCAGTTACTCCGACAACTCCAATTTTCCCTACCAAGACTACAGCTGCGATGCCGTTGTTTGTGATAATTTTCATGTGCACGGCTGTTATTTCGACTCCGTTGATTTTTTTTATTTATGTCTCGTTCTCGAATTATTTTTGGCTGACTTTGTGTGTGACTCTCCCAGCGGGATATTGGGGCTTATCGCCCAAAACGTAAACGCGAACGAAACGTCAGACGTTCAATTTTGGTATCGTGGTAAACGCAGCATGGGAAAACGTCAAACGCAAATTTCGAATTTGTTTTTTCGGTATCGTGCAAAACGTGCGGCGGCAGTTCCCCGTGTGTTTGTGAAACGTACAATTTTGTTGGCGGCAGTTGCATGTTCCTTAGCGTATTTTGACTTAAATATGGAAAATTTTGGATATATGTTTTATATAATTTCATCTTTAGTCGATTCATTTTAATTTCGACATAAAGGCATGTATTTTGTTATTAAAAGGCCAAAGTATATTTTTTTGAAAAGTTTCTATTTTTTATCAAATAAACTTATAAAATAACACAAATCACCGATAAGAATGAGCAATATGTCTTATTTTCACAGCTTCTTCGTGATAATAAGGATTGCTAGGTTCATCATTTGATTCTTCTTGAACTTTCTTCTGGGACAAAATCGTCTGTTGAGATGCCATAATGAAGGCAAATATAGTGCAGAGCACAGCATACAT
This sequence comes from Thereva nobilitata, assembly GCA_963855945.1. Classification (NCBI taxonomy): domain Eukaryota; kingdom Metazoa; phylum Arthropoda; class Insecta; order Diptera; family Therevidae; genus Thereva; species Thereva nobilitata. The sequence goes on along the minus strand of OY979696.1, from coordinate 15,053,851 downwards.
TATTATCTGCACAATCTTTAATGGATCGTAATGAAGAGCACGCATTTCATACAAACATCGGAAGCAATTTTTTAATAAGCCAATATTCCTTTCTACTATAATTCTTCCTGTTGATATATTTTACAATCTTTCATCCATTTCATAAAATATCCCTTGCAGTACCTCTTACATTTTGGCTGACAGCTCTTTCGTCCTCTTGTGATTGGTTTTCTAACATACATATATAGAGCCACGGTATTCATAATTGATAATTTTAATTTTTAAACACAATAAAATTTATTAAAAACACACAAAAGTTTGAATTTAATACTTAAATAAAAATCTGACTTGATTGGATTGTAATTTTTGACAAATGTCAGCTGATTTCAAAATGTTTCGAACAAGGCTATATTCACGCGTTTTCCGCGATTCGCGTTTAAGGTGAAGTGAAACGCGCCGACGGTGCGTTTCGTTAAACGCACGTTTACCACGATAAGCCCCATTGAGTGCTCTAAAGCCAATGAAAGAGGGAAGCATGGAGTCCTCCCTTTTTGCTCCCTATTCATACATTTTTTAACATTAGATGTCCGCCTAGGCTAGCACTCCAGTTGAGCTCTCATAGGAGCACTCCTGCAACGATTTGGTTGGAGACAAAAAGGAGCATTATATAGCTTTTTTAAATATCTACAGTAGATCTATTCATGGAGGCCTGCAGATATGTGAATAAGCCCCGGTGCCGAAAAGCTTTTATTTTTGTTCATCTTTTGCAATTGCCTTTTCATTTCCAAGCGCGAGTGTGGTTTTACTAAAGCGGTCACCCAACTAAGTATATTAACCACGTCTAATGCTGCTTGTCCTCCGTATGGAACGAGAACCGGTCTATTGAGTATGCTAATATCACCCTTTATGGTCAACAAGATAATAACCCGTTTTCTTCGTTCTATAAAATTTCTGAAAACTCCATTAATGCTCCCTCGGGAACATATTTGGCAGCGCTCAAAATTAGCTCCCCTGAGGAGCGATCGCAATTTTTCCCGCTGGGCTCTGATGCCCATTTTTTGTGTATGGTTTTCATGCTCATTGTGGCTAGTTCCATATAAAGAGCTACCTCACAATATTTTTCAAATTTGTCTTCTCTATTGAGAAGCGCCTGTTGAATTTTTTCGTTTTTTAATCCGGTTATAAGTTTATCCGACAAGGCTTCATCCAGGAACTCATCGAGACTTGAATCACTATGGATAAAAAGCACGACGTGACAGTGGCATACATTAAAAAGAAAATCCACAATCTAAAAAATCCTTCAACCGGGAGCAAAAAAAAATAGCCTGAAGAGTGGGACCTCTCCTAAAAAGCCCACGTGGTTTGCGTTTGATTCTTTGTCATTTCTGCTACCAGCCAACGAGTCAAAGGGCAGCACAGATTTGGACGATATCAACCCAGAGAGTGGAAACAATTAATGAAGTGACGCGGACGTAGACTAAATTCAAATCATAGTGTGGACACTAGACGAGACAAAGTACTGGTTAGTCCATGGAAATGGTAATTTAACATTGCAAAAATGCAGGAGAAGGTTTTTTTCTTGGGTTGGGGGGGGGTCCGTGAAAGCTTAAATTTGAGTTTTCGGGCCGCCATCTTGGAAAACGTGTGCAAATGGTTTTTCCACTATATATCCGTAACAATGGTTTTTTGTTTAGAATTAAATTATCTACAATTTATTATATAAGCTTTTTGTCGTAAATTGAATAATTAAGAAGTTATAAGCCTTAACACAAAAATTAGTCACAATATTTGTTTTTAAGGGCTATAACTTTTTTTCCTTCAATTTTAACAAAAAAAAAATAACAAGAGGGTTTCATAACGAATAATTTTCATTCATCTTTTTTTAATTTCATTCACTACGAAGGGTTTACAGCGCCCCGAAGGTATCAAAGTGGCAGATTTTCTGAATAATTTTTTTACGATTTTACCTCCTCCTCTCCTTAGAAATTCTCAATAACAGTTACATTGCATAACAATAATGAAAAATCCCAATAAATTGCTAAACAATTTTATTACTTTTATTACTCAAACATCGGCATTTCTTAGAACATAAAGTCATTCATTCATTATTATTACTTGCTAACTTCTCACGTCATACAATAATTCAATTGTTTATAAGTTTAAGAATGCCCATTGAATTGAATGAATGAATGAATTGTTCCTTGTTGGCTGGGAACATAGGCTTTCAGGCAATAATCTTGACGAAGTAGTGTCGTGCTTCTACACTATTATTTTTAACATCATTGGCAAATATGTTCCTACACTTATCAAACTGATAAGAAGACTGACTCCTTAATTTTTATAAGTAATCTCTTACTGTCGGTTGGCTTAAAAACGCCATGGCCCCTTACTATCTACCTTCGTATTTTTTGCAGCCCAACTCAAAACATAACTTATTCCCTCTTCCTCTTATTTCTAGCAAATAATTACAGTTAGGAAAATCTCGTACATTGTGGAAGAAGTCTTATCTTACAACAACCCATAAAGCATCTCATAAGAATTTAGTGGATAACTACAGAGGTATTGCCATCCTGTTATCAATCCCGTATAATCGACCCATACCTTAATGAACAGCAATACGGTTTCAGGAAAGGTCGTTCGGTGATTTAAATTAAATCACATGGTCTTAATCTCCGAACTGCCCCGTTGTATGATTTCAAGCCTTCCTTTCAAATGTAATCGAAGTAACTTCCGGTGTTCCTCAGGGTAGTCATCTTGGCGCTCTATTAAATATTTTCATCTCTGACCTGTCCGATAAATTAGAGAATATTCCGCATCTCTTTTAAGAATACGACCTCAAAAATATAGTGTCATCAAGTCCCAAAATTGACGTATCTCTTAAAAATCTCGTAAAACTCTTGGATTCTCTAGTCCGCCCTATCCTGGAATATGGTGCCCTATCTGGGATCCTATATTTCTCGTAAGTAAAAATGTTCCTCGCCTTTGGCTAAACTTCTGTGCAAACATTTTGCTCTGTCATATTTCTCTGGAGTATACGAGTATATCCAGACTCTTGGAAACTAGCTCATGTTCAGCCCATTTCGCAAGAGGTTAATCTAACAACCCTCCCAACTACTACAAAATCACGGAGACAATAATTAATAGAATGCTGATGAAATATCTACAATCTAACCAAATCGTACACGACAGGTAGTACGGCTTTAGACAAAAAATGTCAACTGGGGACCTCCTTGTGTGTTTAATCGAGCATCTCGATCAACGCATTCATCGCTTTAGTGAGTCTGATCTGATTGCTTTATATATATTTCCAAGGCTTTTGATAGAGTGCGGCACCTTGCTCTGTTGACTAAACTCGAAGTTATTAGTAAAGACTTAGTTCTAAGGAACTGGATTAAGAGTTTCTATTTAGGCCGTTCAATCAAGGTAGTATTGGATAGCGTCGAATCAAAACCCCACACCATCTCTGCAGGTGCCCCCAGGGGTCAATTCTATCACCCACACTTTTCCTGATTTTTATAAATGATCTGCTCTGTACTCTGCGTTACTCTTATGGCTTCTACAATGTAAGGTGCGATTCCTATGCTACGACTGTAACGACTGCAGCAACGCGGCCCCAGCCGCGTGATCAGAGCCGTATGATTCGAGTCGCTCCGTTAAATTCTTATGGCGCGACTAGTGCAGTTCCATTGTGATTAAACCAAAGCCTTCTATTTTTACAAGCCATGCTGTAGAAAAATATTTAGAACCAATTTCCCCTTAATGGCACTTCAAATCGCCAAATTACACTAAAACATAACGTCACTTCATCGATTTGAAGTCCCATTAAGGGGAAATTTTGAGAGTCAATTTTTCAAACACATAAAATACTTGAACACAGTGAAAACAAACTTTTCAGCCGCCACGACTCACAGTGGTCTGAAATCCCCAAAACCTGGACAAAAGTACCAAAATGAAAGTTTATATTTAGGGCCTCTTTTCACGTGAGTTAGGTATAGTGGCCCCCCTGGAGTATTTCAAGACCCTTGGCAAGAGGAAGATGTTCGAAATCACTTTTGTATTCTACTTCGAAATCACTTTTGTATTCGAGCAAAAATACGTGTTACGTTTTTGCGTGTAGATTGCAGTACGTTTACCCGTTTTCTTTTGTGTAAAATGGATTCTTCTCCAGAGAGTAAGTACAATTATACTGTGTTATTGAAAGGAACATAAATAAATAATTTTCATCTATATCATCTTATATTAATAAAAGAAAGATTCTGTATGTGTGCGCTGTAGCGGGGGCACCAGTCTCCCATGAAACCCTTCGAAGCCCGATTTTCGAAATTCAAAATGGCCGCTGAAAAATTACCGAAATGGCCACCCAAATATGAATTCGTAAATTCGTGGGTATCTAGGGGTTTTTAGTGTTGCTAATAACGAATTTGTGGTCAAAACTTATAAATTCAAAAAGGCCGCGCCAATATGCCCAACGAATTTGCCAATCTGGTATCTGGAGTTCTTTAAGGCAGCAAATAACGACTGTTTGATCAGAACTTATAAATTCAAAAAAGCCGCGCCAATATGGCGAAACAATTTTTAAAACATTTTGTTTTTTGAAAATCTGATGACGGATTCTTACTCACCGACCCCGAAAATCCCCATATACCGATTTTCATCAAATTTGCCAAATTTTTCATAGAGTTGGTCGCCATATTGGATCCGCCATTTTGTTTTTTTGAAAATCTGATAACGGATTCTTACTCGGCGACCCCGAAAACCCCCATATAACGATTTTCATCAAAATTTCTTAATTTTTCATAAAGTTGGTCACCATATTGGATCCGCCATTTTGTTTTTTGAAAATCTGATAACTCAGCGACCCCGAAAACCCCCATATAACGATTTTCATGAAATTTGCTTAATTTTTCATAAAGTTGGTCGCCATATTGGATCCGCCATTTTGTTTTTTGAAAATCTGATGACGGATTCTTACTCACCGACCCTGAAAACCCCCATATACCGATTTTCAAAAAATATAATTTTTCTAACGTAAATTAGTAGTAAATTAATTTTGTCCAGATTTTGGGGTTTCAGACCACTGTGCGACTGTACGACTATACTGCTCATGTCAGCAGTTGAGCCGTACGGTTCAAGCCGTCTCACCAGGGTCGCTTCAGTCGCGCGGCGCCAGACGCTCCTTAGGAAATGGTTCCATTTACTTCCATTACAACGAGTCAATTTTTCCAGCCGCACGACACGCTGGAGCCACGCGGCTGTAGCCGTAACAATCGCAGCATAGGAATCGCACCTTAAGACAATCTTGCCAGACCTTGTCTACATGATTGTGAACTGATGTCCAATTCAATCAACCAGGATATCAAACCGATTCTTGAATGCAAGTTAACCACCTTAACGTAGCTTGATAGTACAAAAGTGCAGCCCTGACAAAATTTTATTGCTATTATCATAGTGACTGTTCCATCGAAATAAACCTTGTCCTGCCTGCTTGGCAATCTTATACCCGCAACATCAGATTATCCCGCTCGGCCATTCGCTTCACCTGCAATTCCCTTTTCGAGCACTTCTTCTTCTTCTTAATTGGCGTCTTTTCTTCCAGTCATCTCTACATCTTGCTAGTTCTCTCCAATTTGTTATATGAAGTTTTCGTATATCTTGTAGCACGTCATCCATCCATCTATTTCTTGGTTATCCAACACTTCTTTTTTCTCATGGTCTATCATTTCGCGCACTTTACAAACTAGGAACTCGTTTGTAAATAGAACAACTCGACTGTGGAACAATCTTTCCCAGTCAGTATTTCCGAACTACTACATGTTCTCCAAAACACAGGGTGCATCGTCACTTTCTTCAACTTAATAAACTTACTACTAGACATTGCACCATGACATGGAAAACGACATAACGGATTGGTAGTACAAATGGTGGTCCCTGAGCTTAGAATTAACAAATAAAAAAAATATAGAAATCATGATTAGCGATTACTAAGGTTTACAATCTCCTTTTCAATGTGATTGATTTTATCGCAACAATTTGTGAATTTATTTATTCATTTCTTAGAAACGACACATTTCAATGAATAGTACTAACACAATGTCCAGCTGGATCCATTGGTTCAACGATTTTATCAACTGTTACCACTTCATAATGTTCAGCATCACGAATTTTCAATAATTTTATTTCCTTACTATTTGGCTCATTTTCTGGTAGTTTAGTATTGCCAAAAACTGGAGTTCTGTAAATTGAAAAATATTTAAATTATAAGAATATGAATTAAAAATTTGTTTGTAGTTACCCATCACGTGCGAAAGTCTCATACATGTTGGTGAAATATTGAGCAATTTTCTTTTCTTCATCATCAAAATCTTTTAGTGGGAAATATGGTGTTTCGTAAATTAGGCAAACATCAGCTCCATGTACTGCTCCTGTAAATATAGTTTTTGGTAGTTTATTAGATTATGTTTGAGGTAAAATAATGATGAATGGGGAAATAGAACAATAATACTGAAGTCGATTCGACAGTTTTGATAGGTCGGACTCGACAGGTTTTGAAATTTGAATTTCGATTGTTAAAACTGTATACTTGCAGGAAGAGTTGATTGAATATAAGAAAATTTACAGCAGACAATCATTTCTCAAGTACATCGAAGACAAAATAACTTACATAACTAATTAGCCTTATAATTTTTAAGATTGCATTATCATGAAAATGGTGATAACTTATTGTCATATTTTAATGGTTCTCTTTTTAGGTAATCATAATCGTTACTCGTTAAAATATAATTATCATTTTAAGATAATATAAGTCAAAATGAATAATGTTATTAGCCAACGTCTATTTCTGGGTGTTTTCAACAGAGTCATGAAGCGTTCAATTTCTCAAATAGATATTATTTATTTTCTTATAATCTTTTGTCTTTTTAGATGTTACAAAAACGTGTTAATCGTTACAAAGCAAAATTCAAATAGAATTTCAAGCTCTTACTTAGTTAACACAAATTACAGAGTGCTTTCAAGGAATTTATTTTTGGAACAATTACGAAACGAATCATTGAAATATGGGAAAATGCGAAAGAACATTTAAAATATAGTAGAAGAACCTAAGCTCGTGCTCGCCTAATCAATTAACAAAAAAACAGCTAAGTTACTATTAAGGGGGCACCGGCAGATGTTTGAGATCGTGCAGATGAACCTTTAACACTCCAAAATAGGCACAAACAACCTCCAGATATTCCTAAAGGAGAAAAACCTGGGTGTCATCTTAATACAAGGGCCCTGGGTACGAGAACGGAACATAAAAGGGCTCTCGGGCGAGCTATACAACACCTTTTACCACCAAGATCAAGGTAAGCCAAGATCCTGTATTTTGGTTGAAATGAACATCGAAGCGTTCCTCTGCCCGAACTTCAGTTCAACGATTGGTGTTTGGAGGGGAAAGGGTCTTTAGTTAGCCTCAGCCTATATGGCTCATGACCTGCCTGCACCCCCCGGGAAGTTCATGCAGATGACAACGCCCCAACTTTCGTATTCCCAAACACGTAGAATTTCCAAGGTTGGGAGGAAGTGTTGGACATCACGCTCACATCATGGACACAGTAGAAAACGGGAGGGTATCAGATCTCTTAGGCCGAGCGCCCACTAAAGTGGTGTGACAGTGACGTGCCAGTGGCTTGGTTTTGGCCGGCCATGTGGACACAAAGTGGTTCGGCAGTTGAATGGTGGCGCAGTGGTATTAAAATTATTAAGCGCGCATCGAAATGGAAAGCAGCGCATCGCGTAAGTGATTCAACATCATTTTAAGGTACCTTTACATTATGTTTTTTGTCATATGACTTTACTGCCAAAATTACGATTTGACTATCGATCTGACTTCGTATTGTGTTCACACTTAATTTTGGCAAGTCAAAATAGAAATATTCAATGCAAATTTTGACAGACATGTCCAAAACAAATGCAATTTGACATTTTGTGTTTAGGTTTGACTTCATTGACAGTAAAGTCATATGACAAATCATATAATGTAAATGTTCCTTTAGCCACTGGCACTTACCACTCAAAAATTAAACTTGTCGAAGACTAGTGGCAATCAAGTGATACCACCTCACATGCCAGATGCCACACCATCGCCACTCTATTTCAATGTGCGCTACTTCATTTGAGTTTACGGGAATAAATTTTTCCATTTGCCATTAGACTTCCACCACTTTATTTGGCGCCCGGCCTTAGACCTTATCGAGAAAATCGAAGACAGGGTCAATACTTTCGAAAACGCTATCCATTCGGCGTATAAGGAATCCTGCCCAGTAAGGAGGCGCAAAAAAAACTTTCACCCGTGGTGGAATGAAGATCTCTCGAAACTGAGGAAGTTACCACGAGAGATCTTTCTCAACCAAGAGAGATACCTGGCAGACGTATTGCCAATCTATAGAGTCGAGAAAACCCTGTAAGATTATGCAAGATCCTCTGCGCATCACTGGAGTTCTGCGCATGGTGGATCTCTTTGTTTAACGCGACATGCAAGTCTAAGCAAACTGTGCTACTCAATGACAATTGGTAAACACTGCTCAGATTCCTTTGGTTGAAAACTCAACAGTATGCTCGAATTTTCTTTTAAAGTAAAGCTTGCTTTCTAATTACATTGATGCCAAAATTTACTGAAGTGTGTTTTATTGCTTTGCAATAAGCTATTCGAAAAAACATTTTGTCTGTCTATTAACTCGTCTCATTCATGGAAATCGATTCCATCTGTAAAAGCTTATGCAAAATTTCTGATAATAGTCTTAAAATATGATTAATTAATCCTTTGAAATAAATAAATATATTGCTTACCAAATTGATAATCATCGTTTTGCGATAGTAGATTTGGAAAACTATAACGTAGTGATTTTTCATACTGATACACATAAACAGGAGCATCAGTGAAATCTCGGTAAAATTTAATATCGTCTTCTGCATCATTAAAAATTAATTGATCCGTAAACATTTTCTGAACCTTCATGTAGCTATCAACAGAGAATTTCTCATCACCAAGATATTTGTGTTTTAATTCTTCTGCGCATGCGGAATGCTTTTCCTTTGGTATAGTGTCATTAAATAATAGCATCAACGGTGCTACTTCATCCCATTTTTCATCAAAATTATTATTAATTATTTCAACATTATTTTCATCTTTTCTAAGTAGAAGTGGTGAACTAAAGCTACCCTCGTCGGTTGTGTAAGATACAATCCATGGAACTTTGGTTGTTTTACTATTTTTCATAAAATCTTTGAATTCTTCAGTTATGAATGGATCTTGGCTGGATTCTGGTTCAACAGCTGGTCCAAAGACTGAAATTGGGTGATACTTGAATGATTGTAAAGCTTGAACTGCTCTAACGATATCTTCTGCTGGTTTTGCTTTAAGACAATCCTTGAGTTTTTTTGTACAACACGTAGGGCATCCAAGGTGATCTCCTAATTTATATGCTTTTTCTAATGGATTGTGTACTTGCACCCAAGGACAAAGTGCTGTACCACTATGAGAAATAGCATTATGAAATAATCCTGCAGATTGTTCAGCAAATAAGTGGAAATGAACACTAGCTCCACCAGCTGAATATCCGGTTAATGTAATGCTTTCAGGATCGCCCTTAAATAATTTAATGTTGTCCTTGACCCATTTCAAAGCTAAGACTTGATCTTTAAGTCCCATGTTTCCGGGTATTTCTGAATCGGCTGTACTTAAGAATCCTAAAGGTCCAAGGCGGTAGTTGAAATTTACCAGAACAAATTTCTTTTCCTTCAGTAAAACACCAGGTCCATAAAGATCGCCTGATCCAAACATAAATGCTCCACCGTGGATGTAAACTATTACTGGATATAGTTGATCACCGGTTATTGAAGGCGTGAAGACGTTCAAGTAAAGACAATCTTCTTTTCCATGAAGTAGATCACCATGCAACAATATGTAATCCCATTGCATACAGTTGTTTGGAGTTTTGGTTGCATCACGAACTTCTGCCCATTGCTTGTTATACGGTTTAGGTGGCTCAAATCGATTTTCTCCTACTGGTGGTTCAGCATATGGAATCGATTTAAATTCATAAAAATTCTTATTAAATTCTCCGCGGATTTTTCCATTTGGTATTTCAACGATTGGTTCTTGTTCGCAAACACTTATTGTCACTAGTAGAAAAACAGACGCCCAAAACACTACAGTCATATTGTTGTTGCTATATCAATTGGTAAAATTAAACTGATCCTTAGTCCAAAAATTTTGGATCTTTTATTTGCTCGTCAAAAATCCAAAGTATAAAAATAATTATAAGGTTAACTAACATGATAACAGTATCACATAAGAAAAGTGAAATGTCACTTAATATTTCAAAGTCACCAATCAAAAGATCGTTAGTCTTGTTGTTCCGTTTGTTGTGATAGCGTAATTTAATTTGTTTCTTTTATTTGACCTATGTATGTTTAAGGTCGAGAAGTTCGCTCATAAATAGAACAACTCGGCTGTAGAACAATCTTCCGCAGTTATATTTCGAATTCGTAAAACATCTTTGAGTTGAAACGTAAGATTTATCGCCATCTGCTTTATTACCCCAAAAACCATTAACAAATTATATTGTCGTCTATCTTTCAAATTAAGCTTATTGCATCATGACCTGAAATACATGACAGGCTGGTAGTACAAAGAGTGATTTGTAAGCTTTAACCAAACATCACATATTGCAAAACGCCAACAAGCATCCCAGTGCCTGGGATTTCTTAAATTGGTGCATATATTTTCTCCATCCATCGGGCCGTGCCATAATATACAAATCCTACATTTGGACTCTGATGGATTGGCAAGGATTTTATCCAGAAATCCAGTACTCCAGTTATGAAAATAATAGATCGTAGATATTATGGACCCGAAACAGAAATACGAACACCCAGGATTGGAGAAGTAAGAAGAATGATACTAAATTTGAAAAACGGAAAATTTTCAAGAGAGGACAACATTACATCAGAGCTCGTCAAATATGCAGAACAATCGTATGCTACCAATGTAAGAGCGGAATCAATTCCAGCGGAGTTCAGAATAGGCCTGAATGTGATGAAACAATGATCAGAACACTACATCAAATTGTAACTAAAATATGGAAGGAGGAAGACTCCCTGATGGATAAAAAGCAGCAATAATATGCACAATGCTTAAAAAAGAAACGAGATGTGCGAGAGCTATCGAGGTATATCCTTACTCAATTTACTAACTTACTTATGTATATAAACTTTTTACAGCGATCCTAAATAATAAATTGAATCCATCCATATACAAAAGAAATACATGGCGAAACCGAAAATGGGTTTAGAAAGAATAGATCTACAATCCATATCATATGCAAATTACGGTCCTACGATATCAATATACGGTCCTACGATGAAAGCAATGACAATGGGGTAAAACTTATATACTTCGCAGCATCCTCAAACATGGTCGTAAAAAGCACTTATTTGCAGCATAACAGAATTACTTATGATGACATGGCTCTCACCAGATAATCGAACGAGCAACCAAACCGACCATCTTCTCATTGACGGTAGGCATAGTTCGAGCATATTAAATGTTAAAAACGAAAGAGTAACACGTTCACCGAAACTAAACATGGCAAGGCTAAAAGATGAAGTCAAAGTATGCGAACTTGAAACCAAGTTAAACGAAGCATTTAAGTCGATTAACAATCATGATCCGCACAATATTGAAAACATCAATGAGACGTGGTCCAGGTGTAAGAAAGCTATAGAACAAACCTAATATGAAGTTCTAGGTGGAGCACGCAGACCTGCCCGTAGTGAGTGGTTTGACGATGAATACAGGATAGTAACAAAACAGTATATAAAAGAAAAGTAAAAAGACAAGAATCGAAATGCAGAAAAATATTACAGAGTTAGAAGAAGAGAGGAAAACGAGTATATAAAAGAAAGAAAAGAGAATACGAAAAGCGCAAGATGGAAGAACTAGAAACCCTTCATAGCGCAGGAGAAATAAGGCAGTTCTACAAGAAAATAAAAGACGGTAGAAAAGAATTTAAACCTAAAGGCGCGATTCCATTAAGGCAACATTGAAGGACATGTGGCATGATACTGGTTTCCTACTGTTGCCTGATTACAGGTGTGCGTCTATGTGCCACAAAATTCAACAATGTAGCGAAATTTGTCTTCCCATACCGTATACGCTTTGTCGCCGATACTTCTTGTAGCATGCTTCTAAAACGATTCCATTTAAGCAACTTCAGTTTGGTGCATCAATTTTTTACAACGTAGAATATAATTTCATATACGCTAGTGTTGACTGCGAAGGCAGAATATCTGACGGAGGTATATTTCCAAAAACGTTATTTTAATAAGAAGCTGGTTAAAGGAAAGCTACAATTTCCTCACCCAGAACCACTTTCTAATCGCAATGAGTTATCGCCTTATGCAATATCGACGCATTCCCTCTACAGGAACCCATCATGAAACCAGCCGTCACCAGACAAACGCACTTGTCAAATACTGCACAATTATAGGCATTCATGCGATTCTAGGTGGAAAATACTTTTGGGCAAGTGTGTTTCGTGTATTTAGAAAACCACTAAGGAATAATTTGGAAAACACTGAAATTGTCGCAAAAACATGCATTCGTCTTCCTAACTTTTTGAGAAGCAGTAAAAAATCGCGATGACTACACTGTCCTCAAGGAACTTTAGATAATGAAACGCATGGTGAAAATATTATTCCTGGATCATGGATAGCAGTTGTCCAACGCGATTCTGGTCTGCAGGGTTTGCCACTGCACGAAAGTCAACTTTTGATGTCGAAGAAGTGAGAAATGAATTTACGAGATATTTTCAATCAGGACTTGTGCCTGGGCAGGACCTTTACGCCTAACTACATATATTTCAATATGGTAACATAATATGCATGTATAATTTTTATGTAGTAATTTAAAAAACTCAACATCCTGCGGATCAATGTTGATTTTGGTACATCGATGTCCACTAAAAAACTTACCTGCTCCAATGGAACCTGTTTCCTTTTTTTGTCTGGAGATGAGCCACTCATGTTTAATTATAATTTTTTTTCGCTCGCGATGAAATGCTGAAGGTAAATTCTAATTATTCCGGTTATACCATAATCCCGGTGAATTATAGTAATCTTCAATAAATGATAACAATTCCATTCCATGTCGCAGGATACAAGCCGCACCGGTTCGTTGACTGTTGGATAGCGACGACACTGTGCGACACCTTGAATCATTTCGAAAGGTGATGCATGCGCCCTGGCAACAACTATCAAATTGTAGCAGGCGGCAAGAAGTCTTGTTTTGTGTCGCTTCGTGTTCCTTGAATGGAAAGGCTGTGTATAGTATGCGTCAATGCCGCATGCTACATGTTGCCTAAAAGTTACCTCAGTGGAATTGGGCCTCACGACATCACCTTGTAGAGACATGCAGAGAAATATTCTAACCGAGACAGGAGAGGTACTAAATGGATGGGTGGAACATTTCTGTAAACTCTTGGATCAACATAAAGAAGGACATAGTGGACACACATTTGGTAATAACGAAAGAACCAGGAATGCTGAAGCAATACCAGAACCTACCGTACAGGAAGTAGAAGAAGCTATAACTTAGCTTAAAAACAGCAAGTCTCCAGGTGTAGACAATAAACCAGCCGAAATATTTAAAAATGTAGTAATACATTAAAAACATAAGCACAAGATTGTACAATACAATTGCAGGTGTAAGAACTACCTGACGAATGGAACCCAGGAATAATCTGTCCTCTACACAAAAAGAGGGGGACCAACTTGCATGCTCAAACTGCAGAGGAATTGCGTTACTGAATATCCTGTATACTCGCTTATTGTACCAGCATGAAAGAGAAATTGGCAATTACCAGCGCGGATTCAAAACTTACCTGCTCCAATGGAACCTGTTTCCTTTTTTTGTCTGGAGATGAGCCACTCATGTTTAATTATAATTTTTTTTTCGCTCGCGATGAAATGCTGAAGGTAAATTCTAATTATTCCGGTTATTCCATAATCCCGGTGAATTATAGTCATCTTCAATAAATGATAAAAGTTTACAACCGATCACATATTTGCATTACGATAGGCAATTGAGAAGACGAAAGAACCCACCTTTTTTCATTGACTTTAAAACAGCATATGATCTTGCACTACGACCGAAAATCTACAAAGCAATACTGGAACTGAACTTCAATTAATTCAGCTCACTAAAACCTCATTGAATCGAGTGATAAATATACAATTCAATTGCAATGTAACAATTCAGAGCAACGTATCAGTGCCAGAGACGTCGGACAAGGAGATTCACTATCTTGCTTACTATTTAACAATAGTCTTAGAAAAACCGGTCCGAGACGTACGTATTGAAACCAGACGGACAATTTTAAATAAGTCTGTTCATGGCATATGCAGATGATATTGCCATCACAGGCAGGAGAATTACTGCATCAAAGGAAGTCTATGTAGCGTTAGAAAAAGCAGAATCGAAACATATGATGATCCCTAATAGAAATAGTAGAGGAAGAACAGAACATAATATAACAAAACCGACAAATATAACATAGAATCCGTCTCGTAACGTGGCCCTGAAATAATAAATCCTGAACACCAAACAGAGAAATTGCCACCATCAATTGCAATTGTACCATCCGCAAGACAAACTATGAATGTACAGCAGAATGTTTAACTTTATTAAAGAGAGCATACAAATTTCGGCACGATTATAGTGGGCGGGTCCACTCCACAGCATCTGCAACATGTACAGAGAAATGTAGTCATCGTAATAATGCCGCTTCTGACCGGCAACTATTTAATAGTAATACGTTTTGCTAAGATTAACAAAACTTTAAGTTGCTTTTTGTGGTCCGAATTTCTATGGTTCGTTATGGCATGTTCTGCATTATCAGCCTCCGTCAGCGACAGATAAAAAACCCGAATGAATGCAATTGCCATCAGTGCGAGTAAAGCAAGTTCTCCAACAGCTGGAATATATGAGGCCAGTTACTCATTTATAACGGCTTTTTATGCTAGTCGAACTTAAACAAAATATGCTACAACAAGGAGACACACATTGTCCGATATTTTAAACGCTTTGAGAGTTGAAGAAATGACGTCTGAATATCTTGCAATACTTCTGGAGACAGCCTCAACAAATACCATCAGTGAGTGTTCGATTGAGAAAGTGTTAACCAACAAATCATCAAGTGGATAAGCACAATCAGGAAGCTCCCCGGTATTTCTCGAGCGTAGGAACAAAAATTACCATAAACTTGTTGACGCTACACGCAATCGTCCAGACATTAATCTGAATTCTGTTATATCTGAGGATATCAACAAGATTGGAGAACTTTCAAATGTGTTACAAATTGTAGTAAAGTTAAGATCGAATATTGACGTAGAAAAGGGAGTGGTGAATGGCAATATAGGTTTTGTCACTGCGATCATCTGGCAACATTTCCGACGTGGCCAATTTTGTGTGACGGATATCTATATATTAATAGGCAAAGCCAAAAATTGTGATCCCTTTTTACCTTATTTCCGCTGCACATATCTTAATGAAACAGATATCAAACGAAAGGTATTTTTTCATAGATGGTCAGAATATATATTTTATTCAGGTTCGAGCCAAGGGTATCTATTATTTCATGTCGATTTCGATCAGGGTGGTGTGCATACAGCTATGGTACTACTAAAAGGCGAATGTTGCTATTGTTCTTGAGCTGGGTATCTACGGTACACAAAATGCAAGGTTGCACTGTAGACCATGCGGTTGTCTATTTTGAGTATGTTTCTTTGCTGCCGGAAAGGTTACGTCAGTTCATGTCAGTCATGTCAAGTCATTGAGCGGTCTGCAAATAGAAGATCTTAACTGCTCAAAGCTATCAGGGAGGAGCCATGTAAAGGTGACGCGATCAAAGAAATGACTAGGCTGTGCGGCCGCAAGTAATATTATTGTGCGCCATCTGTATTGTGTCACGTATACATATTTAGCTTAAAAACATGTTTAAAACATATTAGGTGTAAAGCGAAAACCATGTAAAAAACGCCTTGAATTCTATCTCGACGGTGGTGTGGAAAAGAATGCATTATGTAGTTTATAAACTCTCAACTTTCATCATCATCATTGGCGCTACAGCCCTCTGTGAGCGTTGGCCTCCTCAAGAATTTTCTTCCAACGTTCTCGGTCCTGCGTCTCTCTCTTCCAGTTGATAATCCCAATTGTGCGTAAGTCCATTTCGATGTCGTCTTTGTATCTTTTCCAAACTCGCAACTTTATATCTCAAAAACTATTGGTCGTGCATAGAATTTGTATTATAATTTTTTTGTATATAATTTTCTGATAAACAATTTTAACACGACCCAGGGATGGTAGCACGTAAGTTGTTTCAATCGACATCTTCATACAAAAATTCAGAATTGAAGAGGTCGATTGAAACAACTTACGTGCTACCACCCCTGGTTTAAACATACAAGTCTGAGCGACGTTGCTACTCAATCATAATAATTGGTATACACTGCTCAGATTTCTTTGGTTGAAAACTCAACCAAGTTCTCGAATTCTCTTTTATATTAAAGCTTCCTTTCTAATTACATTGTTGCCAAATTTATTGAGGCGTATTTTATTGCTGGTGGTAATAAGTTTTTCCATTTGTAAAAAAAAATTTGTTTTCTATTAACTCGCCACATTAATGGAAATCGATCCATCAGTAATAACTTATGCAAAATTTCCTAGTATTGATAATATGTGATAATAGATTTTAAATATGATATATGACTATGAAATAATTAATACTTTGAAAAATTGAATCTATTGCTTACCAAATTTATATTCCTTATTTTGTGATACTAAGTTTCCAAAATCATAAGGTAGCGATTCTTCATAATGATACACATAAAGAGGAGCATCAAAATGATCTCGCTGAAACTTAATCGACTCTTCTACACCATTTAAAATTAATTGATCGGTAAACATTTTCTGAGCCTTCATGTAGCTATCAACAGAGAATTTCTCATCACCAAGATATTTGTGTTTTAATTCTTCTGCGCAAGCGGAATGCTTTTCCTTTGGTACAGTTTCATTAAATAATAACATGTACGGTGCTACTTCATCCCATTTTTCATCAAACTTATTATTTATTATTTCAACATTATTTTCATCTTTTCTAAGTAGAATTGCTGAACTAAAAGCACCTTCGTCGGTTGTGTAAGATATAATCCATGGAACTTTAGTTACTTTACTATTTTTCATAAAATCTTTGAATTCTTCAGTTATAAATGGATCTTTACTGGATTTTGGCTCAACAACTGGTGTAAAGACTGCAATCGGATGAAAGTGGAATGATTGTAAAGATTGAACTCCTCTAACAATACGTTTTGCATCTGCGTTTTTAAGACATTCCTTGAGTTTTTTTGTAGAATCGGTTCGGCATCCAAGGAGTTCAGCTAATTTGTTTGTTCTTTCGATTGGATTGTGTACCTGCACCCAAGGACAAAGTATTGTACCACTATGAGAAACAGCAGCATTGAATAATCCTTCAGATTTTTCAGCAAATAAGTGGAAATTAACACTAGCTCCACCAGCTGAAAATCCAGTTATTGTAATCTTTTCAGGGTCACCCTTAAACAATTTAATATTTTCCTTAATCCATTTCAGAGCCAAGACTTGATCTTTAAGTCCCATGTTTCCGGGTATTTCTGAATCAGCTGTACTTAAAAATCCTAAAGGTCCAACACGGTAGTTGAAATTTACCAAAACGAATTTCTTTTCCTTCAGCAAAACACCAGGTCCATAAAGATCGCCTGATCCAAACATGAATCCTCCACCATGAATATGAACAATTACTGGATATAATTGATCACCGGTTATTGAAGGAGTGAAGACGTTCAAGTAAAGACAATCTTCTTCTCCATGAAGTAGATCACCCTTCACCAATATGTAATCCCATTGCATACAGTTGTTTGGAGTTTTGGTTGCATCACGGACATCTGTCCATTTCTTGTTGAACGGTTTAGGTGGCTCAAATCGATTTTCTAATACTGGTGGTTCAGCATATGGAATCGATTTAAATTCGTAGAAATTCTTATTAAATTCTCCACGTATTTTTCCATTTGGTATTTCAACGATTGGTTCTTCTTCACAAAAACTGATTGTCACTAATAAAAACACCGAAACCCAAAACACTGCAGCCATATTGTTGCTGCTTCTATATCAATTGGCAAAACTAAACTGATCCTCAGTCCAAAAATTCTGGATCTTTTATTTGGCTCGTCGAAAGATGATCCAAAGTATAAAAAAGATTATTTGGTTAATTAACATGATAAAAGAATCGCACAAGAAAAGGCGAATGTCACTTAATATTCCAAGCCACTAATCAAAAGATCATCAGCCTTGTTGTTCGTCTGTTGTGATAGCGTTCTGTGATTTGAACTTATGTGTTTACGTAATTTAAAAATTAAGTTATGCTTGGCTGTATTAAGATTAGGAGTGCAAAAAGAATTTGAGCATTCATTTATGTTTTGAATAACAATTTTTTTTTTGGATTTAATCTAGTTGAATTGTTTTTTTAAATAACTTTTATCAACTTATTTTTGTTTTTTTTTCGGGTCAATTTAGTTCTATGTTATTTCTTTCATCAGTGGCACCACGAGTAGTAGAGGACCAAAATGTCCGGGGTTCCTGAAGATCAATCTTAGGTACAGTCGCTGTGCCTCGAATAATCTGCTGGTATTCCGAGGAAACTTTGACATAGTTCTTGTGCAGGAACCCTAGGTCAGTTCATCGACAATTACGGGTCTCCCGCATAGACAATGCAACATGTATTATTAGCTGGGTTCCAAAATTCGAGCAAAGTTCTCGCAAGCAGTTGGCTTCTCTCTAAACTCATGCCTTTGTTGAGAAGTAGGAACGAGTAGGCCAAGCGAGAACTTTGCCCGAATTTTGGAACACAGCTATTAAAAACAGGACCGTGGTAAGCCTAGACCCTGCGTTCTAGTAAAAAAAAACACATGCATGCTTATCTATGCCCTAAATATAGCTCCGATGACCTAACTGTGGTACAGGTAGAGGCGAGTAACATAGAGAATTTGTTCGTCGCCTCCGCCTACCTAGCGCACGACAAGCAAGTACCACCAGTAGAAGTCAGGGACCTGGTGAAAAATACAATAATCAAAAAAATTGCAAATCAAATCAATTGCTGGGCTGCAATGCCAACGTGACTATAGCGTAGCAAAGAAAGCAACGAAAGAGAGGAATCACTTTTCTATTACATAATTAATACTAAACTAGAAGTACAGGGGTGGTATCACGTAAGTTGTTTCAATCGACCTCTTCATACAAAAATTAAAGTGTTACAAAAATTTTTGTATGAAGAGGTCGACTGAAACAACTTACGAGCTACCACCGCAGGATTCGTAGAAGAACGACCTTCACCGATCGAGTACCGAAGGAAATCTATTTTTTATGATAAAAAATATGCTAACAAAAGTAACGGTGATGGGTTGCCTAACGAAATATGGTCAAGGTTATTTTTAATAGGCGTTTTTTGTCCGTTTTCCGCCGTCTTCTCTATTTTTAGGAGAAACTATGCATTTTGGTGAAAACATCAAAAGAGCAAAGTTGTAGAGCATAAAATTTCATACAAATTTGGTTTTCACTGTTTTTTCGAATGCTGCATAGTTTTGCCGCTAGCGGCCGTTTTGCGCCTTTTTTCAGATTCTGTTGATAAATCAAAGCGTCCAAAGAAAGGCCGTTGAAAAACTGCAACTACTATACTTTGATCTCATTTAATTTTTCATACAAATGAATAACACAGACCTACAACGAAAAACCTTTTTAATGTTCAAGTATTGTTTCTCCCATATTTTTGGGTGCTGATTACTGGAAAAATAGTTAAAAGTTTCCATCACGTCAGAATTTTGAAGAAATTTTCATTTTATTATTTCATAATTTAGAGACTAATAAAATTATGGAAAAATCAAAGGTAGTAAGGAGCTATGGCCTTAAATGGTTTTTATTGTTTAATATGTTAGTTGAACACCTAAATATGATAAATCACAAAGTGCCCCGTTCTTGAGGGGTGCTTTTTTGAGCGCCGGCCCTAAGTACCCCTTTTTCAGGTTTTTCGAAATAACTCGAAAACAACGCGAAATTCGAGATTTTTACTAATATACTTTTTTGTAGAAAATTTAATTTCCCATCGAAATGGGGGTTTTTTTTTTACCAGTTGTAATTCAAATAATAATCGAAAAACAAAAATAATTTTTTTCGAAAAATCACTTTTTTTTATTAATAAGGTTATAACTTTTTCTACGGCATCCTGGGTATATTATATATAAATGTTCAGAGAAAAGAAAGGTCTTTAAAAAACGAAGAAATTTCTTTTTTTAAAATCTCCGTACGATCAACGGTGACCGAGAAATCGCCATTCAAAATTGACAATTTTTAGCCATTTTTTAAATTATTTGCTCTTAAACATTTTTTCTTTGTTGAAGATTGCGTTTTGTACGAAGGTTCAGCAAAATTACAATTTCGTTCAGTTAACCTTGAGTAGATAAAGATGGAAACATGTTTTTTTTGTACGCAAGATCATCAATGTTTGGCAATTTTAAAATGAGAAAGAACAATAAATCTTATACTTATACTATGCATCTAAAAGTTCTTGCCCAGAAGACCAGGTAAATCTAGATCCTAATTTTGAGCACTCTTCTAAACCACAACCGTTTAATCAGATAGATTTGAATGATTTGACGATAGATTTAGGACTACCTAAAGAGGCCGCGGAACTTCTTGGCTCGAGATTACAACAGAAAAACTTCATTCTGCTGGTACCGGAAAAGAGAGAAGGAATTCTCACAATTTTTTGCGGAACATTCAGATTAGGGAAGATGTACGGCATAAAATACGATGTGAATGACTTGAGACTCTTTACTGATTCGTCATAAAGAAGTTTAAAGGCAGTTTTAATTCATAATGGAAACAAATACTCTTCTTTGCCCATTGTCCATTTGAACATTTGTACATATTCATAAATGTGTATTGTGAAAAACTCTGACGTAACAGAAAAAGCCGATTTCAGATTCGTGATTAGGTCTTAAAACCCAAAAAAAACAGTGCTAAAATCGAAAAAAGAAAAAAAATTTAATTTGTAGGTCTGTGTAATTTTAGCTCAAAATCGTCTCTTATTATAAGGCGGGCAAAACTCAGAGAAAAATAGCAGATATTGTTGGGAAATACTTTTCTGGTACTATTTTTTGGCTTGTTTGCTATTAGTTTTTTAACGCCATTTCTTAGTATTGGGTGTTATGGACGATTTTCACTGTGAAATAGAAATAGGACCTTTTATGAAATTTGAATTTTTCCCGTTTTTGTTATTGTTTAATTTCATAATTTTTCGTTATTATTTTAAAGAAAATAAATGAAAAACTTAGTTATAGAAATTCTTATTTGGATTTGTTGAGAACTAGCTGAAAAAAATTACTTAATTCCTTTTACTCGTAAGGTGGACGATTTTCATTGTGAGTTACTGTACCTTCTGCGAGTGATCACTTGCTAGAAAAAAACTATACTTAAAGATTGTAATTCTATTCTTTCCGTAAAGACCCAGTGAAGTTCCCGGGTCTCGGCACCAATGTCGAAAAATAAACTTAAAGAAAGAATTACAAGTATAAAAAAAACTCCAAGTATTATTCCAAACCTAATTTATTGTTGCTTTGGTACTTGTGTCCACTTTTACGGCTTGGCAAAGAAGAGCCCGAAACAGTTTTGAATATTATGGTGATGACATGGAACTCTATTTTGATAAAATATTTCTCTATCTAATTTTCTACAGTCTTCCTTTAGTGGTAAAAGTCTCTAAAGGCGTGGATACACAATACGAGTTGCTGAACTGACAGTGGACAGCTACACGAAAGTTGATGTCAGAGTCGCATGCGAGCTGCTTCTGGCTTGTTGGGAGCGAGTAAAAACAAAAAATGTTGTAGTAACTCGGATGAGAGGTGCTGACCGACAGGCATCTGACAGTAACTCGTATGATGCGGTCACATGGTGCGAGTAGCTGCACTGCAGTAATTGACTAGGCCAGCTCGCATGCTAACTCGCACTCTGTAACCACGGCTTAAGGTTCTTTATATGAGGAGCTGGGGAACAAAACGATCTAATTACATTTGTCGTTTTCGTTCAAAATGACCAAAAAGTATGCTGAAATAGAGTCAGAAGTTCGTACTTTCGATCAAAACGATATAATTACAGTAAAGTTATATCGTATCGGTAAAGTTAAATCCATCGTAGTCCCGTTGTAGTTTTTTCTCTAACTCTCCCATATAGGACGAGACTGATATTCTATTGTTGGGGGTAATCAATTTTTCCTCGCCTCGCTCATGGAAATCGATTCCATCATTTTTTATGTGAAAGTACAAGCTTAGGAGTCACCCTTGTCATGACGTACCATGTCATGGCGTACTCGTCATTGTGGAATGTCTAGGAGTAAGCTTGGTTCGAAGGAAGGAATAGAAGACAGAATAGATTAATAATAACAGTCTGGAGAATGCTAAAGGGCTAGGTGATGGACCTTTGCGTTTGAACTCCTGAATGTTGTAGAAGTTAAGACCAAAGAGAAGAAATTTGCGCGAAATCCATTGTAACCAGACACGCAACCGTCGTGGTTAGTGGGAGACAACTTCGTCGGTGTCTTATGCCTCTTGAAATATGTGAATCCCGCGCTAACCAGCCGATTAATGGCCAAACCTAAATGGGAAGTGAAGTGAAGTTAGGTACCATTGCATATGAATGTATGAGAGTGACCAAAATGGAAGTGAAGTGGAAGTTACATCTACTTCAGTGGAAGTAAGTCTACTTCACTTCTGCGTTACTTTTCATTTAGATTTGGCCTAAAGGCTGTGATGCGCAGTATCAGACTACAAGATGAAGGCTCGAGTGAAGCAGAACCTTTGTAACCTATTATTATTAATCGATTAACCCACGAGATGCTTTATTAGGGCTACCATTATCTATAAAAACTAGTAGAATAGTACTACTTAGTACTAGAACAATTTTCTAGTATTCATAATATTATTCAATATGACATTAGTCTTTCAATATTATAGTATACGAATACGAAATAATTAATACTTTGAAATAAAAAAAACATAAATGTATTGCTTACCAAATTCATAATCATCATTTTCTGATACTAGATTTCCAAAACCATAACGTACCGATTTTTCATATTGATAAACATAAACAGGAGCATCAGTATAATCTCGGTGAAACTTAATCGCGTCTTCTACACCATTTAAAATTAACTGATCGGTAAACATTTTCTGAACCTTCATGTAGCTATCAACAGAAAATTTCTCATCACCAAGATATTTGTGTTTTAATTCTTCTGCGCAAGCGGAATGCTTTTCGTTTGGTACAGTTTCATTAAATAATAGCATCAGAGGTGCTACTTCATCCCATTTTTCATCAAAATTATTATTAATTATTTCAACATTATTTTCATCTTTTCTAAGTAGAAGTGCTGAACTAAAAGCACCTTCGTCGGTTGTGTAAGATACAATCCATGGAATTTTAGTTACTTTACTATTTTTCATAAAATCTTTGAAATCTTCAGTTATAAATGGATCTTGACTGGATTTTGGCTCAACAACTGGTCCAAAGACTACAATTGGATGGTAGTGGAATGATTGTAAAGATCGAATTCCTTTAACAATATGTTTTGCATCTGCATTTTTAAGACATTCCTTGAGTTTTTTTGTAGAATCGGTGCGGCATCCAAGGTGTTCAGCTAATTTGTTTGTTCTTTCCAGTGGATTGTGAACTTGCGCCCAAGGACAAAGTGCTGTACCACTGTGAGATATAGCATTATGGAATAGTCCTTCAGACTTTTCAGAAAATAAATGGAAATGAACACTAGCTCCTCCAGCTGAAAAACCGGTTAATGTAATCTTTTCAGGATCACCCTTAAACAATTTTATATTTTCCTTAATCCATTTCAGAGCCAATTGTTGATCTTTAAGTCCCATGTTTCCGGGTATTTCTGAATCAGCTGTACTTAAAAATCCTAAAGGTCCAAGACGGTAGTTAAAAGTTACCATAACGAATTTTTTCTCATTGACGAGAATATCAGGTCCATAAATATCGCTTGATCCAAACATGAATCCTCCACCGTAGATATGAACAATTACTGGATATAATTGATTGCCGGTTATTGAAGGGGTGAACACGTTTAAGTAAAGACAATCTTCTTCCCCACTAAGTAGATCACCCTTCACCAATATGTAATCCCATTGCATACAGTTATTTGGAGTTTCGGTGGCGTTACGAACTTCTGTCCATTTCTCGGTGAACGGTTTAGGTGGCTCAAATCGATTTTCTAATACTGGTGGTTCAGCATATGGAATCGATTTAAATTCATAAAATTTCTTATTAAATTCTCCACGTATTTTTCCATTCGGTATTTCAACGATTGGTTCTTGTTCACAAACACTTATTGTCACTAATAAAAATACCGAAACCCAAAACACTGCAGCCATATTGTTGCTGCTTCTATATCGATTGGCAAAATTAAACTGATCATCAGTCAAAAATTCTGGATCTTTTATTTGCTCGTCCAAAGAATAAAAAAAATTTAATTAACATAATAACTGTGTCACATAAGAAAAGTGAAAAGTCATTTAATATTTAAAGTCACTAATCAGAAGATCATTAGACTTGTTTTCGGTCTGTTGTGATAGGGTAATTTAATTTGCTTCTTTTATTTGGCCTATGCTTACGTAATGTAAAAATTAAGTTATGCTATGTTACAATTAGAAGTGCGAAAATAAATTGGGCAATAATTTCGAATAACATTTTTTTTTAATTTAATCTAGTGAGTTTGCATTGATTTGTTTTTGCTTTTTTGAGGCAATTGCTTGCAATGTTATTACTTTTATCTTAAACTAATTTTCGTGTTAATATTCCCCCTCATACATATCATATGCAAAATTTTCTCCGATATACAAGACTAGTCGTTTTCGGCTAACTGTCAAGCCCTTCTGTTATCCATTTTGCCCCTGCTATCGTCTAGAAGTTCTCTCTTAAATAAAACAACTCTCTTTAGCAGCCCCGGACCCGTAACAATAACCTATTCTATTCTTGTCTATGCTTCAAACTAAATTTACTAACAGGCATTGCACAATGACCAGAATTACATGATATGCTGGTAGTACAAAGAGTGATTCCTAAGCTTTCACCAAACAGCACGTATTTCAAATTGACAAACAAGAATCCCAGTGCCTGGAATTATTTCTTAAGTAGTGCATGTCTCTCCTGCAGCTAACGGCCCGTGCTGTAGTTATACAAATCTTACATTCGGCCTCTGATGGATGGCAGAAATTCTATCAAGAACTATTAAATTCCAGTAATGAAACAGAAGAAAGTAATGAACGGAGATATTATGCACCCAAACCGGAAATACGGATTTTCGAGAAGTACGAAGAGTGGTACTAAATGAAAAAAACCGGAGAGCTCCTTGAGAGTACAATATTACATCAGAACTCTTCAAACATGCAGGCCAATCGTATGCTACCAACGTAAGAGCGGAATCAATTCCAGCGGAGTTCAGAATAGGCCTGAATATGATGAAACAATGATCAGAACACTACATCAAATTGTAACTAAAATATGGAAGGAGGAAGACTCCCTGATGGATAGAAAGCAGCAATAATATGTTTGCTTAAAAAAGGATATAAGACGAAATGTGAGAGAGCCATCAAGGTATACAATCCTTATTCAACTTACTAACTTACTTATATAAACTTTTTACAGCGATCCTAAATAATAGATTGAAGCCATATACGGAAGAAATGCTTTGGGGAATACGAAAACGGATTTAGAAAGAATAGATATACAATCCGTAGCATATTCACAGTAAAATAGGAGCAAGGAAAAGTGTATAGAGCATAAAATTATTTACATGCTTTAAGGAAACACTTCCAACAGGCATTTGATAGAGTGAAAAGGGTTATACTTCTTTACTAGAAGATCTTGGAGTACCCAAAAAATAGAGAAAACTAATAGAAATGACATTAAAGAAGCCAAAACATAAAAGTACCTACAAGTGGAGAACAAACTAACCAATAAATTTAACATTAAAGATGCAGTGAGACACACTGTCAACATCACTTTTAAGCCTAGCTCTAGAAACTGAAATAAGAAAAATATGCCAAACAGGGAAAATATTGAATAAATCAATGCCAGTCCTACCCTACACAGATAATTGTACGAAACATACAAGATCTGAAACATACCTTTAAGAAATTGGACGGAAACTAAGAAGATTGTATTAAGAATTGACGAGCAAAAGACAGAACTCGCAACATTTCGCAACGTGTCGGTGGCGTATTTAATATTAAAAATTGGCCAAAAATATTTGCTTATATATTTGTGCTTAAAAAGTAACGAACTTATTACATGAACTCGATGCAATGCAAATAAGATGTTTAACTTTAAACATAAAGATTTCAGGTACTTTAGCAAAAGTCAAAAGTAAATTTTTTTGAGTAAAATTTATCAATTTCTCGCGCAAAACAAAATCGTATGGGTCAGCAGTACCTAGTTTGAACTGGGACAGGATTTTGCCACAATATTTTCGTATCGTTTTGTTTGGGGTTTCTAATGATTAACTATAGTGCCAGAAGTAGTTAAAAATAATCTTTCATCTTATAATAGCTGTGTTGCAAAATTCGAGCAAAAGTGCTCGCAAGCAGTTGGCTTTCTCTCTCTCTCTACTCATGCCTTTGTTGAGAAGTAGGAACGAGTAGGCCAACTGCTTGCGAGTACTTTGCTCGAATTTTGGAACACAGCTAATGGGTCGTATTTGTGCCATTAAACCCCCATTTTGATATAACCGAAACATTTTTTAAAAGATTTTCATCCACGGTTTCAAACATCTCTTCTAGTCAAAATTTCTTTCAAAACTAAAGCATAACTTGATTAAAATTGGTATGTAGGTACCAGAAGGTGTGTAGAATCGAGAGAGTATTTCGGGGGGAGGAACTCAAAATTTTTTTTACTTCAATTCCAAAAATGTGGTTTTTTCAACTTTTTTCGTAAATTAAGTTAAATTACCAAATTCTAGTTGTGGATAAGTAGAGAATGTGAAAATACTCTCCAAAATAGTGCCCAATAATTTTTCTAGAGTTATTAGGATCTTAAGAAACAAATTTGTTTATCATCATCGACAGCAGAATGTAGGTATGTACATCTATTTTGGCGTACAGGAAAACTACTTGGTCCTTGGGCATCGTGTCTGAGATGTATATTATCATTGGAAATCAGTTTATAATTGCATTTTACACGTAAATATACAAACACAAGTTAGTTAACCCAGGATTTGATTGATAATTCAATAATTCATTCACTTTCTGGAGTTGCCATGAATGTCCCTCTTCAATCAGTCATAGAATTGCGTAGGAATGACAAAAATCAAAATTCTCTCCTACATAAGAAAGCCTGAATCGAATGTGCCTACCCCGAGGCGAGTTCGCGGAAGAAAATTCAATACACTACTGGAGTATCCAAAAATACACTACTGGAGTATCCAAAAATTTCCAAGGTTCCTCGACCCGAGTGACTGCAATGGAATTTTTTTTTCACTTTTCTACACTTGAAGTAATATGAAAATGAAAAAAAAACTAAGTTATGTTTTTTTTAAGTAAATGTCTAAGTTTAACTGGACTATTCTTGAAGCTTAATAAGTCTCAAAACAGTGTAGTACGGGAGCTAACGCTTGAAAAAACCATGTCGTCCGAACTTTCTGCAGCGTGGTATATAAGCTTTTCAAGTAATTTCGAGCATTTTTTGTAATATAACTTTTTTCGGGAAGTGCACCCATCTCGGTATATTGGTTGGGGGAGGGGGGAGGGGTAGTAAAAAAGGTGTTAACTCGCCACGTTCTAGGAAATCGATCAATCTGTAAAAACTTATGCAAAACTTATTGATAATGTTATTCTATGTGATAATAGTCTTTAAATATGATATATGACTATGAAATAATTAATATTAAATATATTTCTTACCAAATTCATATTCATCATTTTCCGATACTAGATTTCCAAAACCAGAAAGTAGCGGTCTTTCATATTGATACACATAAACAGGAGCATCAATATAATCCCTCTGAAACTTAATCGACTCCTCTGCGCAATTTAAAATTAATTGATCGGTAAACAGTTTCTGAACCTTCATGTAGCTATCAACAGAGAATTTCTCATCACCAAGATATTTATGTTTTAATTCTTCTGCGCAAGCGGAATGCTTTTCCTTTGGTACAGTTTCATTCGACATTAGCATCAACGGTGCTACTTCATCCCATTTTTCATCAAAATTATTATTAATTATTTCAACATTATTTTCATCTTTTCTAAGTAGAAGTGCTGAACTAAAACCACCTTCTTCAGTTGTATAAGATACAATCCATGGAACTTTAGTTACTTTACTATTTTTCATAAAATCTTTGAATTCTTCAGTTATAAATGGATCTTGGCTGGATTTTGGTTCAACAACTGGTCCAAAGACTACAATCGGATGATAGTCGAATGATTGTAAAGCTTGTACTGCTCTGACGATATCTTCTGCTGGTTTTGCCTTAAGACAATCCTTGAGTTTTTTTGTACAACACGTAGGGCATCCAAGGTGATCTGCTAATTTTTTTGCTCTTTCTAATGGATTGTGAACTTGCGCCCAGGGACAAAGTGCTGTACCACTGTGAGAAATAGCATTATGGAATAATCCTTCAGATTTTTCAGCAAATAAGTGGAAATTAACACTAGCTCCACCAGCTGAAAATCCAGTTATTGTAATCTTTTCAGGATCACCCTTAAACAATTTAATGTTCTCCTTAATCCATTTCAAAGCCAAGACTTGATCCTTAAGTCCCATGTTTCCGGGTATTTCTGAATCGGCTGTACTTAAGAATCCTAAAGGTCCAAGACGGTAGTTGAAATTTACCAGAACGAATTTCTTTTCGTTCACCAAAACACCAGGTCCATAAAGATCGCCTGATCCAAACATGAATCCTCCACCGTGGATATGAACTATTACTGGATATAATTGATCACCGGTTATTGAAGGAGTGAAAACATTCAAGTAAAGACAATCTTCTTCTCCATGAAGCAGATCACCTTTCAACAAAACGTAATCCCATTGCATACAGTTGTTTGGAGTTTTGGTTGCATCACGAACTTCTGTCCATTTCTTGTTGAACGGTTTAGGTAGCTCAAATCGATTTTCTCCTACTGGTGGTTCAGCATATGGAATCGCTTTAAATTCGTAGAAATTCTTATTAAATTCTCCACGTATTTTTCCATTTGGAATTTCAACGATTGGTTCTTGTTCACAAACACTTATTGTCACTAGTAGAAAAACAGACGCCCAAAACACTGCAGTCATATTGTTGCTGTTATATCAATTGGCAAAATTAAACTGATTCTCAGTCCAAAATTTCTGGATCTTTTATTTGCTCGTCAGAGGATTCAAAGTATAAAATGATTATATGGTTAATTAACATGATAACAGTATCACATAAGAAAAGTGAAATGTCACTTAATATTTCCAAGCCACCAATCAAAAGATCATTAGACTTGTTTTCCGTCTGTTTTGATAACGTAATTTAATTTGCTTCTTATATTTGACCTATGTTTACGTAATGTAAAAGTTAAGTTATGCTATATTAAGATTACAAGTAAAAAAATAATTTGAGCATTAATTTATGTTTCGAATAACATTTTTTGGATTTAATCTAGTTAGTTTGAATTGTGTTTTTTTTTCGAGACAATTCTAGTTCTATGTTAAAGCGTCTTGTAAAACCACTTTGTCGAAGTTAAATAATGTTCAAAAAAAGGTCCACAAAACTTATCGGAGACAACACCATTTGCTCCACGATCGACCCTTTGATCCACCCGTAGGAATGTAGCAGTCTAAACAAAACTGGATTGCTAATAGCATAGCGATTGTTTTTAGAGATAAACACTCTCCTGCCTTGACGCCTAGCATTAAAATTGTTTATAACTTCAAAAGTAAAGGCCGTAGCAATAAAAATTGTCTGAAAATTTTTTATAGGAAATACTCCAAGCTTTCTAATTTTGGAAAAAAACGTATAGGCTAACTACCAGTGGCGTAGCTGAAACTTCGGAGGCCCCCCCGCCAAAATCTCAATAAGGCCCTCTATAACCCAGCGATAACCCAAAAAATCCTAAGACCCAAGCGAGTCAACCCTACGTAACCTAGAACTTACTAAACTAGCTCATTTTCCTAGTACTCAAAACACATCGACTTGAGAAGCTTATTAAAAACTCATAACTATATAAATAAAAAACATTAAATAAATTTTTATCGCTATTTAGTACGCGAGACTGCGTGAGGATTCACAATTCTTCTATTTCTTGTGCGCTCGCTTTGAAATTTTGATACATCAACCAATCAATGTATTGCTGTTTATGTTTCGATACAAGAAATCAGTAGGTCATTACTTTAAAAAATAAATGGAGATTAATGTTGGATTAAATCTCCAATTTTATATACCTACAATCTACAGTCTCGAGTGGGATTTAAAATGTATACACGTAGATTGGAAAAAAAAATTTTTTTAAGACACCGAGGCCCCCTAAAGCTGGAGACCCCCCCGCGCCGCGGGGTCTGCGGACCTTCAGCTACGCCACTGTTAACTACGTATTTTTTGGAGAAGGTAAAATTTTATTTAAAAAACTAGTTGGGACCCGGCGCGCCTATGCTGCTCCCATAAGCCAATAGTAGTAATCAGGTTATATGATTCAATTGAAATTGACATATGAAACAAAATTTTTATAGTTGGAAAATATTATTACATCCTGAAAGAAAAAAAAAAATAAAAGGATTATATCTACTAATTTCAGATTTAGAAATGGACTTTTGACGGTGATGGATATTATATGCTTGCAGTCACGTACTGAGGGGGTGTGACTTCAGACGAATATTGTCCATTACCAGACATGTAATAAAATGCAGAAAAATTACATGTCTTGCAATTGCTAGGCCCCTGGGTTCTCATCTGCAATGTCACTGACTCAGGTTTTATTTGTTTTCCCGTATTGCAGAATCCTAAACTTATACCTAAAAATTCAGAGGTGATGGGTTTCTTTCCTTCTTATCCGTTATACATAAATCATCCCACATTTCCGTTTCTCCTTACCATCTTTCCAAAAAAAACTTTGTTGATCAATTCTGAACCGATTGCTTAGAGAGCTTCAGGACGCACTATATTCAATGGTTTTCCATTTGTAGCTAAAATGTCAAGATTTTCCGATTTTCCAACTCTTGAACAACCTACATACAGCTAACCGGGAAATGTGACACTTATTTGGCAAAATTCTTCCGCCATATAGGCCCCACAATTTTGAATTTATAAGTTTTGATCATAAATTCGTTATTTACTACCTTAAAAACTCCCATATACCGATTTTAATTGGAATCGGAATACAATTCGCAAACTCGTCGGCCATATTGGTGCGGCCATTTTAAATTTAAATTTTGATCATAAAGTCGTTATTTGCTATCTTAAAAAACCCCAGATACCGATTTTAATTGGAATCGGAACACAATTTGCAAATTCGTCAGCCATTTTGAATTTATAAGTTTTGACCAGAAATTCGTTATTTGCGACCTTAAAAACTCATAGATACCCACTTTCATTGGAATCGGTACAAAAGTAACAAAACTCGTCCGCCATATTGACGCGGCCATTTTGAATTTATAAGTTCTGATCATAAATTCCTTATTTGCTACCTTAAAAAACCTCAGATACCGATTTTCATGGGAATCGGAACGCAATTTGCAAATTCGTCGGCCATATTGTCGCGGCCATTTTCAATTTATAAGTTTTGACCAAATATACGTTATTTGCGACCTTAAAAACCCCTAGATACACACTTTCATTGGAATCGGAATAAAATTGGCAAATTCAACCATATTTCTGCGGCAATTTTGAATTTTGGTCATATTTCGGCGGCCATTTTCAATTTCGAAAATCGGGAGTCGAGGGGCATCATAGGAGACCTCCACGGACCTTCATGCAAAAATTCAAATCTCTGCGATGATTTTCAACGAAGCTCTCCATGACAGCGCCATCTAGGAGTGACTTTAGAAAGTAATAAAATAGCCTATTTTCTAAGTTTGATTGTAAATAGCACATGGTTAAAATTTCATTAAGATCGGTTGCACGGTGTAGGAGCCTATAGCGAACATACATACATACACACATTCATTTTTATATATATAGATAGATATCGAAATTTTTCACTTGTGCAATTTTAGATAGGTGGAAGTATTCTGCGTGGAAGGTGGAAGTATTCTGCAACCTTATTCATGAATATTAGGTTATAGCGTTACAAAAATGCAGGGTGATATGTAAAACTCAAATTTCAAAACGCCCCACAGTGGTCGAAAATGCCAAAAAGCTGGCCAAAAGTCGAAAAATGAAAGTCTTATTTAGGAACTTTTTTTATTTTAACTTGTTAGATTAGGGTACCTAGGATAGCATAAGACAAATAGAACCAATCAAATAGCCTTTCTTGCCTTTTAAAATCATTCTGAAAGTGGCCGTTGCATGCATTGCTTGAAATAGCCATTAACCCCTGCGACAACCAATTAATTAAACATACATAGGAAGTGTTGTGTCGCATATTTTTAAATGTTATAAAATGGATTATTCTGAGGAAAGTAAGTATAATTTAATAATATTAACAAGAATACTCATTTGTTCACAAATTTTTAACATGGTGAAGATTTCTTGGCCTGTCTTTTTATCGAAAAAGTAAAAATTTTTTTTTTATATTAATAGACCTACAAAAGAAGTGCCGCTATATCCCGCTCTGATTTGTATCTTATATTGTTTATTGACCCTTTGGCAAAAACATATTCCAAGAACTATTGCCCGAAGTTGCCCCTTTTGTTTAATTCCACTTTTTGTACAAAATTCTGCGTAATCCATGTTTTGTTTTTTTAACTTATTAATGTAGTGCTTAGCTTAAATTGAACCGTTTTATCAATGGTAATCAACTTTCGAGGTCAAATTAACATAAGTATTGGAGTTATAAGCAATTTTAATGCTAAAATTGGCCCATTTCGTACTTTTTTAGTACCTTTTCACTTAAGCTTTGCCAAAAAGTACCAAATAAGGTCAATTTTAACATCAAACTTGCTAATAACTGCAAAAGTAAAGGTCGTAGCATAAAAATTGTCCAGACATTATTGATAGGAAGTTTTCCAAGCTTTCCAATTCTGCAAAAAAAAATTAGTTAACTAGCTATTTTATGGAGAACAGGGTGATTTTGTTTGAAATTTTAGTTAAAAAAAACCAAAATTGACTTTGATGACTCATTACTATGGAAGGGTAGAACCTTGATTTTTACAGTTTTAGATAGGTGGCAGTATTCTGCGCTCACTGATACCTTATTCATGAAAATAGGTCATAGGGTTACAAAAATACAGGGTGATATGTAAAACTCTAAAAAACCACTTCAAAACGCCCTAGCGGCTAAACCGTTACCATATCCAATAAAATAAAATATAATACCAAATTCGTTATCAGCGACCTGGAAAACACAATTCCAATTTCATTGAAAAATAGTGTTCAATGTTGATGGTCGCCATTTTGAAGCCGCCATTTTGTTTTTTTTTAAGAAATACTAACAAATTCGTGATCAGCGACCCCAAAAACCTTTATAACTTTATTTTCAAACAATTATCTCAGTTTTTTCGACTTTTGTCCATCTTTTTGCCGATTTCGACCACTGTGCGCCCTAGCGGCTAAAACGGTAAGATTTCTCTCCCTTGATGACCATCCCGCAGGGGCGGCGGAACACCTGTTGTATGTATTGACCATTCAACACATGCGCTCCCCCAAGTGTCGAAAATCAATACATGACATCCCGTTTCTATTTTAGGTCTTCAAAAAACTTTCCTAACTTGTTTCTTTTATTTAAGGCCGCACTGCACTTGTGCATGCAAAATACGTGTTAAAGAGTTTTAAATGATTGCGCGAAATTGCTGCCAGGACGCAGGAATGCATGTGCGCATGCGTTTTTAGTAGTCTAGTTCAACTTCCCAGCTATACATAATTACCATGTTTATAAGCGGAGTGTTTTAAAATCCTTAAGTCGGAGGAAAAACCAAAATATCGATGCACAACGTGACAGCTTTTATTTGAATTAAATTGATTTTCAAAAAACAAAAAATATGAACATAAATCATTGCCTACACAGAACAACAATAGTAAATGCAACAACACAGTAGATATTAAATTCTCAACAAACACAGTATTAAATTCTCAACATCCTCCCCTCGGTTAAGAGGAGTTCTTAACAGTACTACTAATCTATAGGCAATTTACATAATTTTGTTATAGGTCGTTTTAGTTCACCTCTACTGGTTTTTAATGTTACCACCCTAACAATGTGGTCATTCCCTGGATGTAATGTAATTATTCTGCCAACCGACCAAACAGTAGGTGGCAAATTATCTTCTTTTACAAGCAACAAGTCTCCTTTCTTAAAATTATCCCCTTTTGATAACCATTTCGGACGCTGTTGTAAAGTTGTAAGATACTCCATGTACCATCGCTTCCAAAACATTTGCTTCATTCTTGTAAGATGTCTCCACTTATTAACCATTGAATTAGAAGTAGAGTCCAACGTCATCTCAGGTAAAGCGAGCATTGGTTGGCCAATTAAAAAATGCCCAGGGGTCAAGACATCCAGATTGTCGATATCATCTGTTAATTGTGTTAACGGCCTAGAATTTAACTGCGCTTCCACCTGTACGAGAAATGTAGACATCTCTTCGAATGTCAATTTAGTTTCTCCAATAATTTTTCGCAGTACTGCTTTTACTAATTTAATCCCAGATTCCCAGCATCCTCCAAAATGGGGTGCTGCGGGCGGATTAAAATGCCAATTGACCTTGGAAGAGCTTAGATAGTCTGCCACTAGCCGATTATGATGATTCGTTTTAATTGTCTGGTAAATCTCCTTCAATTGCTTATTAGCACCAACAAAGTTGGTGCCGTTGTCACTATAGATATTGACAGGAAGACCCCTTCTTGACGTAAACCTTTTCAAACATCCAAGGAATGCCTCAGAGGTTAAATCACTAGCTAACTCCAGATGAAATGCTCTAGTTGCTAAACAGGTGAACAGACATATGTAGCCTTTTGTTGTCTTGGTTCCTCGCCCACGATATCTAACAATAAGTAGTAGGATAGGGCCAGCATAGTCGACTCCGGTATTTTCAAACGCTTTGGTAAAATTAACTCTAGGAATTGGAAGTTCTCCCATCAATTGTTGCGAAGTTATGGCTCGCTGGCGTATACATTTTAAGCATTTATTAATGATTGACTTGACAACAACTCGAGCTGATACAATCCAAAATTCCTGACGGAGTATATTTAAAATTAATGCAGTCCCAGCATGCATGTGCTTTTGATGTACATATTCTATAAGCAGCCTTGTAAATATGTGACTCTTCGGTAGAATGTAGGGATGCTTTACATTAAAAGAACATGATGAATTCTCCAGTCTTCCCCCTACTCTAAGCAAGCCGTCTGAATCCAAAAAGGGTGACAGTTTACGCAGTGAACTTGTTTTTGCTAGTTCGTTTGATTTTCTCAAATCATCAATTTCCTTGTTGAACTCAATCATTTGACACCATCGGATACTGGTAGTACGAGCTCTTCCTAACTGGTCTGTGGTTATCCACGAAGATACACTTCTAGGTTCATTCCTTGCGAACAAATCTATAAACTGATAACATCTACCAAGGACTCGAATTATTTTCATTAGCGACGAGATTCGACCGAACAGATAATCGATTGTATGATTATTTACAATAGTAACATGGGTTTCGATGTAGCGTGGTCTCAACTCTCCATCAATGATGTCATGATCACTAGTTGTTGTTGCGCTGTCATGGATATAAGATGTCCAATCCAAATTTCGAAGATATTCTGGACCACTCCACCAAAGTTTTGAATCAATGAGCGTTTGACTGGAAACTCCCCTCGATGCTAAATCTGAAGGATTATCCTTTGAATAGACATGATTCCACACTCCTCTTGGTAGCAGTGATAGAATTTCCGAAACTCTATTTCCCACGTAACTTTTCCATCTACTTGGATGCGATGATAACCACGAAATTACAATCTTCGAATTGGTCCAAGCAAAGCACGGTATGTCTTCTTTGTTTAATGCTGTTTTGACGTTAACTATTAACTTTGCCAACAAATGAGCACCAGCTAATTCTAATTTTGCGATGGTCATACGCGTTATTGGTGCAACCTTAGTTTTTGCTGTAACGAGATTCATATAGATTTTGCCAGATGAATCAATTGTTCTGACATAGATGGATGCAGCGTATGCGTCTTCGGACGCGTCTGAAAATCCGTGCAACTCAAACTCATACAATCCAGTTTTCAACCAACGTGAAATGCGTAACTCTTTTAGTTTCATGAAATCGGTTGCAATCTCTTCCCATCTTGTTGCTAAGTTTCCTTCGATTATATCATCCCAGCGGAGGTTTTTAATCCATAAATCTTGAAGCAGCATTTTTACTTTAACCGTAAGTGGAGCTATAAATCCTAAAGGATCGAACACACGACTGGAGGTTGATAGGATGCTTCTCTTCGTAAGTTTAATGTTGTTAGGCAAATTTACTTGGAAAGTAAACACATCTTCTGACGGAATCCAACTGAGACCCAGAATTTTAGTAATGGCTTCTTGCGGCGTGATAATCCTTGGAACGGAGGGTTCAGTCGACGTAATACATTTGAGGAAACTATCCGAATTTGACATCCATTTACGTAACTTAAAGCTTCTTAAATTAAAGAGTTCTGTAAGTTCTTTATAAAGGCGAACTGCCGTCTCCTCATCATGTGCACCGCTCATCAAATCATCCATGTAGAATTCATAATCAATTGCTTGTTCCGCTAATGGATATTTGCCTGCGAAATCGATCCTCAACTGCTTTAATGCCCTCTTGGCCAAAAATGGGGCCGATGTAGTACCATATGTAACTGTGGTTAGCCGATATTGTTTAAGTTCCTTTCCTGGGTCATCTCGCCATAATATTTTCTGGAAATCGCAATCCTCTGGAGCCACTCTTATCTGGCGAAACATTTTTTCAATATCCGCTGTAACTGCTATCCTGAAGGTTCGAAAATTTATCAATATGGGATAAAGATCCCTTTGTACCTTCGGTCCAACGCATAACGTCTGATTCAAAGATATTCCTGTGGAAGATACTGCTGACCCGTCAAAAACAACTCTAAGTTTTGTTGTAGTACTGGACAATTTAAATACAGGATGATGTGGTAAATAGACGTGATGTGGATTATTCTGTATTGAAGCATTCACATCTTCCATATGCCCTAATAATTCATACTCACTCATGAATCTTTTATACTCTTCTGCAACTATTCCATTTGTTTTGAAACGGTTTTCCAAATGACCAAATCTAGCAAGTGCCAAATTCCTTGTCAAACCAATCGATTTGCTATTTTGCTTAAACGGTAATTTCACCACATATCTTCCTTCGTCATCTACGGTTGTTGTCCGGGCAAATAAATCTTCGCAGAATTTCTCTTCTGGAGAGACAAGTTTGGCAGGTTTTTGTAACTCTTCAATCTCCCAAAATTTCCTAAGAGTAGAGTCAATATTAGTTAGTGTTAAATGGAATGAACTAGGAGGTTCATTTTTTATATTACTGATGACACCTGCTACAATATGACCAAATATAGTATTTTGCACTGCTGGCATATGATTTCCAGCAATACGCGGCTCACCCCTTAGAATATAAAAGAAGTAATCTGTGCCAAGTAAAATGTCAATCCTGTTTGGCATGTTAAAATACGGATCAGCTAGATTACAGTCCTTGATGAAATTCCAATTATTTATGGCGAAGGAAGTTGAAGGAAGTCTTGAGGTAATCTTCGGAACTATGAACGCTCCCACATCAATCTAGCGGTCATCCAAGCGGGATTGAAGTTGAAGATTAATAAATCCCTTGGTTATACCTGTTACTGTGGACGACATACTTATAACTGGAACACTAGCTGGGGTAATATGGTGTCCAAGTCTTGAAGCACATTCCATGC
Organism: Thereva nobilitata; assembly: GCA_963855945.1. Taxonomy (NCBI): domain Eukaryota; kingdom Metazoa; phylum Arthropoda; class Insecta; order Diptera; family Therevidae; genus Thereva; species Thereva nobilitata. The sequence continues at coordinate 15,015,680 of OY979696.1, read as the reverse complement.
TGACAAATGAAGCTGTCGATGCCGAGTCAAGGAGCACACGACAATATTGAAATGAACCTGAGAAATCCTTTGCGAGCACTAAAGCTGTTGGTAACAATGATGACCGTGGACCTTGATGATTTAAAACAAATGCAGGCAAGGTTACAGCATTCGTTGTTGCTTCAAGTTGGTTAATATTTTCTTTCGGTTGTATTTCTGAAGACTTCAATAATGCAACTTGTTCTTCATCCAAATGTAGCAGCGTATGATGTGATTTCGAACAAATATTGCAGCGGGACTTGCTTTTACATTTCATAACCATATGCCCTGCACCCATGCAGTTGAAACAAACTCTATTCTTCATAACGAATCTTCGTCTTTCCTCTACATCCATTATCCGAAACTCAGGACATGCAAATAATCTGTGGGGTTGTTCACATCTCAAACACTGTTTGGCATCTAAATTGTGATTGCGAATAAATTTGGGCGTCTGTACAATCTTCTTTTGAATGGGATCAACTGTGTCCAAAGCATCACACCGTTTATCCAAGAACCTTAACAAATCTTCAAAAGCAGGAAACTCACTTTCCGTAGATTCTTCGGCCCATGCTTGTCGAGTCTCGCTATCACATTTGTTGAGGATTAGAAATATTAACCATGGGTCTCTCTCATTGGCCTTCAAATCTAACGATTTTATTCCTCGGATTATCTCATCGGATAAATCCGTTAACCTTCTCAATTGGGTAGATGGGGATGTCACAGCAGGTTGGCTCATAAAAGTTTTAATGTACGACGAGAGAATCTGTTTCTTCTTCTCGTATCTCGCCATGAGCTTTTTCCACGCTTCTGGATAACTGCTATCTGTAATTGGAAAATGCTTTACCATAGTTGCGGCTTCACCAGTGAGTGCTCCCTTTAGGTACTGCAATTTTTGAGAATCTGATAGGGATGATTTCCGATCAATAGACGCACAAAACAAATCCTTGAATGATGGCCAATCTTTGAAGTTTCCCCCAAAGGTAGGCACACCAATTTTAGGCAGTCTAATTTCACCGTCGACACCACTTGACTCTAAATTCCTGACGACCGCATTTCTAGCAACTCTGTTCAAGATCAAGTTCTGTTGAGTCATCAATGTGCTGACGGTGGTATTCAATTGGTCCATTGAGGAAATCTCTGGGGAATTATCTTGATTTCTATTAGTTTCATCAGCAGGCTTCTCCTTCAAAGCATGCAGCATTAGGCCTTTCGCGTCATAATATTTCTCCTCAAATTCGTCAACCTCTGCCGGATTGTCATGCAGCACTAATAGGTCATCTATACGTACAAAGTCTTCGTACAGCTCTTCAATTTTCTGTAATCGGGCTTCGATTACACCTTTGTTTATTTCTTCGGTAATATGTTCCGCAAAATGCAATAATTTTGTCATAGAAGCCTTTATCCTACCTCTTTGTTGTCTTAGTAATAAGACTTCCTTTTCGGTCATTATGATCCAAATGCGGTAATGGATGCGGCGGGTGTTTTTCCTTGATTCTTGTAATCACGCGACAAAATTAAAATAAAAGGCGACGCTGAGCATAAATATTTTGGTACTTCTTCCAGTTGCGGGTGGGAAACAATTATTCCCGAGTTTCGGCACCAAAAAATGTTTTAAAATCCTTAAGTCGGAGGAAAAACCAAAATATCGATGCACAACGTGACAGCTTTTATTTGAATTAAATTGATTTTCAAAAAACAAAAAATATGAACATAAATCATTGCCTACACAGAACAACAATAGTAAATGCAACAACACAGTAGATATTAAATTCTCAACAAACACAGTATTAAATTCTCAACACGGAGTTTCATTCCCGGATCTTTAATCCAAAGTGAAACTCCCGAAGCGTTTATAAGCAAATGGGAGTGAAAATGATTGGTCGATCAATATTTTACCAGAATTTTCCAAATTTATCCGGCTTATTCCCGGCTCGTTGTGTACGAACGAAAGGAGTTTTTCAGTATTAAAACGACTGAAAAGTTACCTTCGGGCGACGATGGGTCAACGTAGGTTGAACAGCCTTACAATACTGCATTTTATCATGATGAAGTTGACGAAATCGATCTTGAATTGTTGATGAACGAATTTATTTCGCGAAGTTCAAAACGAGCTGCGGTCTTTGCAAAAAGTTAGCTATTCTTTTTGGATAATGTGTTTCTATGTATATTTTCAAAAAATGAAGTTGAATGTGCACAGTAAGATTGAAGTTTTTGGAGATATAATATACCATTTTTCCCACACCCTTTTTAACCTTTCGTATTCAACACATAGCTTGAACCTGTTCCGCAACCTCTGGCGTCCCGTGTGCTGTCTATTATTGCTCGATTTCTGCTAATATTTCGATAGCGTTCATCACACTTTGGTTCTGCAAAAAATCTGCTTCTAAGTTCATTTACTCGAACTGTCTTTAAAATTTTGCATAGCTTCTTAACTTACTGCTCTCAACAAGTTAACCTAGGTTCCATTCTCGGGCCATTTATATTAAGCATTTTTATTTATAAATTAAGTGGTAGAGCAGCCTAAGAGTCAGAATGTGTTATGGCGTGCTGGAAAAAGTGAATCCCGCTAACCAGCCGACCAAACCTGTGACGCCGGCAGTACCAGACTACCAAGGAGGAGTACGTTCCGCTAGGTGAAAACCTGACCGTAGCAGAACCTTGGTACATTATCATTAATCGGTTAAGCCGGCGAAATGCCTTATTAGGGCTACTTATATCTGTAAAAACTTATGCTCAATTTCCTAGTATTGATAATAGTAGTCTTGAAATATGATATATGAATATGAAATAACTAATCAATTGAAATTAATAAATATATTGCTTACCAAATTCATAATCGTTATTTTGCGATAGTAGATTTGCAAAACTATAACGAAGCGGTCTCTCATACTGATACACAAAAACAGGAGCATCACTATAATCTCTCTGAAACTCAATCGCATCTTCTACACAATTTAAAATTAATTCATCTGTGAACATTTTCTGAACTTTCATGTAGTTATCAACAGAGAATTTCTCATCACCAAGATATTTCTGTTTTAGATCTTCTGCATAATCTAAATGCTTTTCTTTTGGTACAGTTTCGTTAAATGTTAACATCAGTGGTGCTACTTCAAGCCATTTTTCATCAAAATTATTATTAATTATTTCAACATTATTTTCATCTTTTCTAAGTAGAAGTGGTGAACTAAGACCACCTTCTTCAGTTGTATAAGACATAATCAATGGAACTTTAGTCACTTTACTATTTTTCATAAAATCTTTGAATTCTTCAGTTATAAATGGATCTTGGCTGGATTTTGGTTCAACAACTGGTCCAAAGACTATAATTGGATGATAATGGAATGATTGGAAAGCTTGTACTGCTCTGACGATATCTTCAGCAGGTTTTGCTTTAAGGCATTCTTTAAGTTTTTTTGTACAACACGTAGGACATCCAAGGTGATCTGCTAATTTATTTGCTCTTTCGATCGGATTTTTAATTTGTGCCCAAGGACAAAGTGCTGCACCACTGTGAGAAACAGCATTATGGAATAATCCTTCAGATTTTTCAGAAAATAAGTGAAAATTAACACTAGCTGCACCAGCTGAAAATCCGGTTAATGTAATCTTTTCAGGATCACCCTTAAATAATTTAATATTTTCCTTAATCCATTTCAGAGCCAATTGTTGATCTTTAAGTCCCATGTTTCCGGGTATTTCTGAATCAGCTGTACTTAAAAATCCTAAAGGTCCAAGACGGTAGTTAAAATTGACCAGAACGAATTTCATCTCGTTCAGCAAAACACCAGGTCCATAAAGATCGCCTGATCCAAACATAAATCCTCCACCGTGGATATGAACAATTACCGGATATAGTTGATCACCGGATATTGAAGGAGTAAAGACGTTCAAGTAAAGACAATCTTCTTCTCCATGAAGTAGATCACCTTGCAACAACGAGTAATCCCATTGCATACAGTTATTTGGAGTTTTGGTTGTATCACGAACCTCTGTCCATTGCTTGTTATACGGTTTAGGTGGCTCAAATCGATTTTCTCCTACTGGTGGTTCAGCATATGGAATCGATTTAAATTCGTAAAAATTCTTATTAAATTCTCCGCGGATTAATCCATTTGGTATTTCAACGATTGGTTCTTGTTCACAAAAACTTATTGTCACTAATAAAAACACCGAAACCCAAAACACTGCAGTCATATTGTTGCTGCTATATTAATTGGCAAAATGAAACTGATACTCAATCCAAAGTATCTGAATCTTTTATTTGCTCGCCCAAAGTATAGAAGGATTATATCGATACATGATAACAGTATCAAATTACTTCAAGTCACTAATCAAAAGATCATAGTCTTACTTTCCGTTGGTTGTGATAGCGTAAATTTAATTTGCTTCTTTTATTTGACCTATGTTTACGTAATCTAAAAATTAAGTTATGCTATATGTTAAGATTAGGAGAGCGAAAATATGTTTGAGCATTATTTTATGTTATAAAAAAAACAATTGTTTTTTGAATTTAATCTAACGAGTTTGAATTAGTTATTTTTGTTTTTTTTTTTCGAGATAATTGCGTCCTATGTTATTATAGGCTAGTCGGTGAGGCATTTTCATTGCAATTTTGTCCCATAGGCGAGATTATTATTGGAATCGCTTCGTTTTAGAGTGTAGTTAAACACCCTAAGTTTGCCCACAAATTGGTTGACCGCATAACTTTTTAATTAACTTATTGTGAATAAAATTGGCACTTTTTTTATATTTCTTTCAATAGCTCCGTTCCTGCTAACTTTTAGTAACATATGCCATGGGAAAGCTCTTCGTTATGAAATTCTTTAAAAAATAAGCCCTGTTAGAGGTCACTAGGTGCAAGGGTGATCTTGTAAATAGCTTCCAAAGTTTTCAAAACAATTTATTTTCACTATTTGTTTACAGGAAAACAACTGCACATAGAAGGCTGAAAATTCTTGAAGATGGTGTTTATGTAGTCCCGGCAATGTACAAAAAATTTCAACAAGATCGGTTCATTAGTTTTTGTGGTGTAATTAACGATCTAATTTTTTTTAAACCTTAATTAACAATGCTGCCATTTTTTGTAAGATCAGTTTATAATTGGGAAATTCATTTAGAAAACTTAAGAAACAATTGAAAATGAAATCCCGTTGGAATTTTTGAAAAATCGCTATTTTGATCGATTTTAAGAGGTTTTTTAGGCACGTATCTTTTTATATGCGATAAATAAATAAATAGGATCTTATTAATAGTTAAATAGCTTTGCAATTCAAAGCAGTACTCTTACAGTCTGCATGAAATTTCTCACCAAAGATTTTGTAATTATTTACAACATTAATCCAATCAGAATGGATTTAGAAAGAAGAGAAAAAAAGTCGAACTGCCCGTCCGGGGTTTGAACCCGCAATCCTCACTTCCTAGATCAACGCCTTTCCTGATTCATCCACGCGCCTCTTATCAATTTCGCGACAATAAAATAATTTGTTCGCTTCCTTTGAAAATACTTCTATTCGTTCAAGGTGTACTAATTTTACCAGTTTTTTATGCCTACCTTCGAACTCCTTTGCCCTTTCAAGCAAAAAAGTTATTGCGTTACAAAGTTATGCGTGAACCGGATCAAAAAAAAGACATACGCGTCGAATTGATAACCTCCTCCTTTTTTAAAGTCGGTTAAAAAGATACAAAGATTTTATGTACACAAAACAAAGAATCAGATGAAACCTTTTTAGCACACTGTGACGCAAAAGATCTCCAACTTTCATTTGTGCCTCTTTTGGTTTGCAGAAAGTCCTGAGTACTATTCATGCAGACTGTATGTTACGTTATTATTCAAGGAAATATTCCTCCTATAAATTAGCGGTCTTCGAGAGTGCAACCCAAGATGGATTCGCATTCCTGTGGGGCGAAATTGACGGCAAAACGGGAGCAAATGAAATTTGCTCCATTATGAACAAATATCTTAAAATGGTTGATGCCAGAGACCATTGCAGAATTAAAGGCGGCGGCACACTATTGAAACGCGATGCGATCCGACGTGATGCGACGCGTGTTGAGTGAAATCAAATCGTACATTTTCCATATTAATTGTTGGTATGTGCAACAAGGAGGAGGAGGAGGATAAGGCGGAAACACACTTTTAAAACGCCACCCGATCCGATGTGATGCGACGCGTGTTGATTCAAATCAAATCGTAAATTTTCCATATATTTGTTCAGACCAGAATCACACTAAAAACACCCGATGCGACGCGACGCTCGCTGACGCCACCCGATCCCTTAGTTCCATAATTACCCCGTTTATGATTAGGTTGAAAAGTTGAGTCGAGGTTGAGTTGAAATTTCGACCACCGTATATGATTCCGAGTTGAGTTCACTTTGGGTTGAAATCGGGTTGAACTGCCATCAAAACATAACCTCTTTTTGTTAATTCTTTTTCTATATTTCTGATTTCCTATACAGTTTTCCATCAAAATGGTGAAGGGAATTTTGTTCCCGCATTATTTCTAATATAGTTTTTGTTTCCTGATGCTCCCAAACATTTCTTTTAGCCATTGTCAAAATTAAATTTCCTCTGTTTTTACATAAGTATATAGTTAATATAAAATAATCAACGCGCTACAAAAACACCGAACACAAAACTAAGGCCGAAGGCAGACTTCACGGATGGTAAACAAACAAAACAACTGTCACTTCAACCCAATTTCAACTCAACACGCGTTTATGAGGCGAAATTTCAACTCGACCCAGGTAGGAGAGCTGAGTTGGGTTGAGTGGACCCAGTTTCAACTCGATCCCCGTTTATGACTGGGTTCAACCTGGGTTGAACCTAGGTTGAACCTAGTCATAAACGGGGTAATTGACGTGTTGCCGATGGTGGTGGTCAACACTCCACCCTACGCGGCCCAAGCAGTGTGTTTCTAGGCAACACCCGACGCCACGCGTCAGTCATTCGAAAATTTTCATCAAATCTTTTTCAAAATCTTCATCTGACTCGTTAGTTCTTAAATCCGTAACGTGACCGTACGCTTCCTTGCTGTCCGTTTTGTCTTCAGAAATTATGCTAGTGTGGCGTGGCATCGCGTGTTGGTAATGTGCACGGTCCACGTCGGGTGTCGACACGTTGCGTTGGGTCGCGTTTTAATAGTATGTTTCCGCCTTTAAAGCGGCCCATACACTTTCAGTTTAACCGCGCAGTTTATCACGTGTGACGTCATGTCTGAGCGATAAATTGTGTGAACGGTGCGTTTTGAACTATTTTCATTCAGTCTTCAGACCTGAGCTTCTGGACCCTCTTTTGCTGCGATAACTGCGCATACAACAAACTGACGAACCCACAAACTTTCAGTTCAGTTTATTGTACATGTTTTTACACAGCTCAACTGCCCAGTTAAAACTGAGAGTGTGTGGGCCGCTTAAGCCTTTATTGCGATAGCTGCGCATGGCAAAATAAGAATATACAAGTGATATCAATGATATATCAGTTTTTCAAATATTACAGTATTTTTGTTTTGTTATATGCGCCATTGTTTTTATATATATTCAGTGTGACATATGCCAAAAAAGTTGTTATAAGTGCTATTTCTATGTATATATTTTAATTGTTACAATAAGCAACACTTAATTTTGTACATTTACTATTTAAACAAAAAAGCAACACATACACTTTTTTGGCATATTTATTTTACAGTAGGTGTAATAAATAGATAAATGTTTTTTCTTTCCCCTCTAAAATTGGTAAAAGGGCGCTTTAACTTTCCAGTATCGAGTGTGTGAGTTCTAAGGCCTTAATCCCTTATGCCCACCATTGTCCATCCATGTGGGAAAGTAAAAGATTATGGAATTCACTTTATATTAATTCACATTCCTTCAAAACATTCAATAATCCATTATCTTGACATATACTATTATAATTGTTTACACTGGCGTTACTTATTAAACCCAGCAGGAAATTTACACATTACGGAATCGATGCAGTAAGTGATAGCTATACTACTTCTTCGATTCCAAACATCGATGAAAATTAACACGGGGATGTCATTGAAAAGTAATGCATTGGGCTCTTTTACACGACCGGACACCGAACAGACAAAACGAACGAACAAACTGGGGTTTATGGGAAAGAGGGTGAGAGAGGGGCCGGTTTTCCATCGTCCTCTCTCACCCTCTTCTCCATAAACCCCAGTTTGTTCGTTCGTTTTGTCTGTTCGGTGTCCGGTCGTGTAAAACCGGCCATTCTAGACTCACTTGCTATATCACCGAAAACTGCAGCGGTTTGATTTTTTGAATGATGTGCTGCCAATTCTGCGAAGCTGGCTGAATTTTCGAATGCTGGGGTGGGATTACAGAAGTCGTTTCAACTCATTTGTTACGAGTTTTAAATGGAAACATCCAAAGGAAACCTCGAAACAGATGACTTGAAACAACTTCTGCCACCCCAGCCTTAAATTGTAGCTTAAATCTTCGCAGCGCACGAGACTAGATTTCATTTTTACACTTTTTCACTTCTACTGCCACTTACCGTGGAATGTATGAAAGAGGAATACCAATTCTGCATTACATTTTGGTTTCCAAGTTTCATAAATTCCGTTTCATTGCATGAATACATCGATGGAAAAATGAACCTATTCTCTTTTTTCCTGCTGGGAATTTATTCACTAATATTAATCTCTACATTATTGGCCTTAAGGTTTTGGTAACCATCACTCACGGAACCCTGTGCAGAACTAACTTCCTAGACGGAAAAAGAACTTGAATTTCCCAGCACCGCTATTTGATTTTTGTCGGTGAATTTGATCGTGGGTGCGTTTTGTTATTTATCGATCGTGGGTGCGTTTAGTTATTTTGTTAAACGGAAGTGTAGAGTGTCGATATTCTACAGAGTGTATTATAAAAGAGTCTTGTGTACTATACTATACTATACTATAGATAATATTATTCTAACTGATATTAGTCCTTAAATATGATATATGTAAGAATATGAAATAATTAATACTTTGAAATAAATAAATAAATACATAAATGTAATGCTTACCAAAATCATAATCATCATTTTGTGCTAGTTGATTTGAAAAACTATATCGTAACGATTTTTCATACTGATACACATAAACAGGAGCATCAGTATAATCTCTCTGAAACTTAATCGACTCTTCTGCACAATTTAAACTTAATTGATCGGTAAACATTTTCTGAATCTTCATGTAGCTATCAACAGAGAATTTCTCATCACCAAGATATTTGTGTTTTAATTCTTCTGCGCAAGCGGAATGCTTTTCCTTTGGTACTGTTTCATTAAATAGTAGCATCAGAGGTGCTACTTCATCCCATTTCTCATCAAAATTATCATTAATTATTTCAACATTATTTTCATCTTTTCTCAGTAGAAGTGCTGAACTAAAAGCACCTTCGTCGGTTGTGTAAGATATAATCCATGGAACTTTAGTTACTTTACTATTTTTCATAAAATCTTTGAATTCTTCAGTTATAAATGGATCTTGGCTGGATTTTGGTTCAACAACTGGTCCAAAAACTACAATCGGATGATAGTGGAATGATTGGAAAGCTTGAACTGCTCTAACAATGTATTCTGCAGGTTTTGCTTTAAGGCATTCTTTCAGTTTTTTTGTAGAATCGGTAGGACATCCAAGATGATCTGCTAATTTATTTGCTCTTTCTAGCGGATTTTGTGTTTGCGACCAAGGGCAAAGTGCTGTACCACTATGAGAAATAGCAGTATGAAATAATCCTTCAGATTTTTCAGAAAATAAATGAAAATTAATACTAGCTCCACCAGCTGACCAACCGGTTAACGTAATGCTTTCAGGATCACCCTTAAACAATTTAATGTTTTTCTTAATCCATTTCAAAGCCAAGACTTGATCTTTAAGTCCCATGTTTCCGGGTATTTCTGAATCGGCTGTACTTAAAAATCCCAAAGGTCCAAGACGGTAGTTGAAATTTACCAGAACGAATTTCTTTTCCTTCAGCAGAACACCCGGTCCATAAGAATCGCCTGATCCAAACATGAATCCTCCACCGTGGATATGAACTATTACTGGATATAGTTGATCACCAGTTATTGAAGGCGTGAAGATGTTCAAATAGAGACAATCCTCCTCTCCATGAAATAGATCTCCTTGCAACAATGAATAATCCCATTGCATACAGTTGTTTGGAGTTTTAGTTGCATCACGAACTTCTGTCCATTTTTTGGTGTATGGTTTAGGTGGTTCAAATCGGTTTTCTCCTACTGGTGGTTCAGCATATGGAATCGATTTAAATTCGTAGAATTTCTTATTAAATTCTCCACGTATTTTTCCATTCGGTATTTCAACGATTGGTTCTTGTTCACAAACACTTATTGACACTAGTAAAAACACCGAAGCCCAAAACACTGCAGTCATATTGTTGCTGCTATATTAATTGGCGAAATTAAACTGATACTCAATCCAAAATATCTGAATCTTTTATTTCCTCATCAAAAGTATAAAAGGATTATATCGTTGCATGATAACCGTATCACAATACTATTTAAAGTCATTAATCAAAAAATCTTGGCTTCCGTTGTGATAGCGTAAATTTAATTTGCTTCTTTTTGTTGACCTATGTTTACGTAATGTAAAAATTAAGTTCATATGTTAAGATTAGGAGAGCGAAAATAATTTGTGCATATTTTGAATCTAGCGAATTTGAATTGGTTACTTTTGTTTTTTTTTTGTTTGTTGAGATAATTGCGTCCAATGTTGTTACTTTTATTTTCTGTTCTCGTGTTTATATTCCCCCTCATAGCATTCCCTATTAGAAGGACCGATTTCCAGTATTTATGTTTCCTCGGAGCAATGGTTACACATGTAGACCTTAGGTTTAAAAGATTTAACTACAGATTGTACATTATTCTCTACCGAAGCCCCTCCTCTCTTTTCCGGGCTTGAAACCGACAGGATATCCTTGCAAAATTATTTATAATTTTATTAAACAATTTATTATTAATAACATTTTCTCTCTTATTTACAGTCGGTAGATGTTAAACATGCATGGTTAGAAGTCACTTCATCCGGCATAAAAATACTTGATCTACGCTCAGAACGCGGATTATTCATAAATGGCACATGTATTAAGAATTTTGCAGACGTTCCAAAAAAGGCAACTATAAAAATTGGCGACGTCGAGTGCCAAATAAAACCAACATCAGAGGTGAATTTTAATGAAATTTTTAAAATAATATTTACTTAGGTACTTACTTACGCTCCTTTAATCCCTCATGGGACATAGATCGGAAACAGTTGCCCTCCAGCGGACTCTGTTTTGCGCTACAGCTCTGACCAGGATCTCTGAGTTGTTGGGGCCTCTGCTAATAGGGTTCTTCTCCACGTTGTTCTAGGTCTTTCGACTCCACGCACGGGATCCTTGCGGATTCCAGTTAAGCGTCTGTTTGGTTAGATTCTGGTTTTCGCGTCGCCAAGTGTGGCCAATCCAATTCCATTTGTTTCGCTTGATTTGCTATCTTATCTTAACAGCTCTTCATTTGAAATTGTATCTTGCCAGCTGATTTTTAGGATACGACGTAGGCATCTTTTGATGGATCACAGGAATATCGAGGGCAACGACAAGGCAGATGAATTGGCCAGACTGGGGCCACTCTCGCAGGCACACCGGTGGAGAATGTACAGAAGCCTCGGTGCGTTCTAAAGATAGACATCTCCATGTACTTTCTCTCAGTAGCTGGCTACAGATGGAGAAGCCTATCATCATGTGACAAGTCTAGGAAGACTTGGCCTTGTTATAACAAACAAAGATCGCGAGACCTTTTGGTGATGCAACGCAGAATCGTGTCGTGTCAGAATCGTGTCAATAATAACGGGACACTGGCCAATTGGGCAACATACAGCCAGATTGAGAATTCCGCATAACACCCACTGCCGCAGCTGCGGAGACGAACAGGCCAATGAGAGAACTGAATATTTTCTCTGCGAATGCCCAGCTCTGGCCAATATCAGGCACCGCGTATTTGGAAGCCTCTTCTTGAATGATTTGGAGGATGTTTCGAAACTTAAAATCGGAGATTTGGTCCGATACCTAAATTTGACGGGATGGATCTAAATCTCTAGCTTACTGCTCCTTTTCACGCAAAAGTTTTCACGAGTGCGGCCATAAAACGCGGCGCACCTTAGCGCCAATTGTGTCCCAGCGTACGACTTGGACGGGACTGCCGCTCCTACCTACCTAACTACCAGGTTCCACCTACATGAGTTAGTGGGAGCTACAGAAGTCAACGAAAAGCTCACCGTTACTGTTACCTCGATTGCCAATAGTGTGTTCGGCCGGCGTTGTTGAGGCCGATCTGTGCGTTTAAGTCACCCATTAAAACAATGATGTCGCCCCTTGGAATAGAGCGAGAAATCTCATTCAGTCGCATATAGAACTCGTCTTTGATGTCATCGTCTGCGGGTTAATTGGAGCGTAGCATTGGACTACGGTAGTACTTCTTAAGGGGCCCAATACACGAGCGCTCCATCCGACATCGCCACGCCAAAGCAACAACAATTTGTATTCACTCGAAATTTCGTCTTTCAGTTTCGATTCTGCCAGAATATAAGAAGGACTTACCATTTGGGCAGATTTGTTGGCCCGCATCGGACCATCTGGTCTCGCTGAGTCCCATGACCTCGATTTTATACTGGTTCATTTCGTTAAGGACTTCATCCAGCCGTCCATCAGCAAGCAGTGTTCTCACATTCCATGATTTGATTCGTGTCCTGGTTCGAGTAGCAAAGGTCGTCGTCGTGTTGTCCATCCGGTTCCGCGGCATTGTTTGCCGATTCGTAGCAATGGTATTTTTATGGGAGCGGTTGCTAACCCTCAGCCCAACCGACTTAAAACTTAAAGTTTTATGGCTCAGAGAACTCGCCATTCGACCGTCACCCGTTAGCTCCTTCCGAAGCAGTAACCCAGGGAGCGCCGCGGGGAGGTGGGATTAGGACTTGCTAACAGAGCTGCTAGGTGTTCGTCTGCAGCGACTCTTCTCGGGTTTTGGTAGAAGTAAAGTAGTGGTCTTTGTTAGCACTTCGCCCACCAATATAAATAATATTTAAGTAACTAAATTTTTTTATTTTTTTATTTTTAGCATGATAGCGGTTTTGAAAACGCCCTCAACAATACAGATGAATTTGAGATAATCCCAGAAACTCCTCAACATACCGGAAGCAATAATTTAAACAACGCTTTAAATGATTCAATAGTAAATTCCAGCTTCTTAGTACCAAATACACAATATGCACAACGAAAGAGCTATGAGAATATATTTGATAGTAGCATTCGACGGAATATTCAAGAAATGGAAGAGCAAGACGAATATTATATTCCTGAAACGCAAGAAGTTTTCCATAAACCTCTAGGATTATCGGAAGTAAGTAAGGATGAGTTAATTCGTATAAGTGCTATCGATGAAGATAGCATTGGTAGCGATGCATCGAATGACTTACTGCAAGATTTAAATGCATCAATACCAATTCCGATTATTCGGCATTCTCCTGTTCGTCTACCAGAATCAATTCATAATAAAGAAATCTCAGATAGATTATGTAATAATAATGATAGCAGCGATGATGATAATGAAACTGATGGTGAGGCAGAAATGTCAGCATTAAAGTGGCACGATAGTTCTACAAAAAATAAAAGCGATGCTGTTGAAAAAAGTCCATCGGTTACGCCAGATTTAGATTTAGATGAAATTGCGAATATCAATGCAAATCTTGAGCAAGCACGACGTTTTACTAAGTCTGTGGATGAGGTTCGCAGTACTTCAGTTACACCAGATTTAGATTTACCAAATATTAATTCTTCCAGCAAAGATAAAGGTGATAAAGTAGATGATGAAACAAATGATGAAAGTAACGAGGGACAGGCAAATACCATCAATGAAAATTCAAATACATCCAATTTAGATCAGGAACATGATATACGAAGCACTTCTGTTACACCCGATTTTGATCTGACACCAACACAGCCATTTATTTATCAACCACCAGTAAATAAAACTTTGCAAAATCAAATATCGAATACGTCATCAAGTGTTTCACCATCAAATAAGGAAAATAATTCGAATTTGGCACAAAAGTACACATCAGATCTTGAGCAAACGCAAAAGTTCTTTTCTAATACACCACAAAAAGATATAGCAAATCTTGATAAAACTCAAGTATTTTGCACTAATATGCCACATAAAAATACATCATTACTTGATAAAACACAACCATTTATAATTCCTACAAATCGTGTTTTGAACAGTAAAGATAAGAGTCCAGACGGTGTATCGACGACTCCACTTAAAACAAAATCAGTAGTTAAGGATCTTTTTAATAATGAAGATGACATTTCCTTGCTGCCTACACAAGCTTTTGAATTTAAAAAACCAAATTTTTTAACACCATCTCTCAAGCCATCATCACTAAGACCAAGATCACCATCACCACTTCTTTTAGATTCTGATGAGGAGGAGAACAATTCTGAATTTTGCTTAAAGGAAACATTAGTTGTAGGAGAAGATCCAATTTTAGAAAATAGCTTAAAATTAAATGAGGAAAAATCTGTAAAAAGTAATAATAAAGCAAAAAGAAGTAGAAAAAATAAAATTTTAAGCTCTTCCGAAGATGAATCTGATCAAGAAACAGATAATATAGAATTATTGAAAACAAATCCCGGAAAAAACACTAAAAGTACAAAATCACCCAAAAAAAGTACAAAATCTAATACATCATCTACTAAATCCACACCAGTAACAAAATCATCATCATTTGATTTTGATTTTTTAACACCTGCTTGTGATTTTATAAATTTACCTGATATTAATAAAATTAAGGAAGCAGGAAAGGATTACAGTCGTGTAATTGAAAAAAGTAAGATTAGTAAAACATTACTCGAAGAAACATCTTCAGAAGATGAAGATTCTGATGATGTGTTCAAGATGTCTTATAAAAAGGATAAATCTTCTTCATCGTCTGTAAAAGATCGCAAAAAAGAAGAAATAAAAGAGGAGAAAAAGTCCCCAAAGAAATTAAGGAACGTTAAGGAAGAAAAAGCAATTGATAAAAACATGAAAAGTAAAAACAATCAAGTTGAAACACGTAAAACAGCGAAATTAACTAAAACTGAAGGAAAAACGGACGAGAAACCGAAAAGTACAAGTAAGGATGATGCTACGAAATCTACAAAATTAGATGTAAGTGATACAAGTAAGAAAAATGACATAAAAGACACGACGACGACAAAATCTAAAAATTCAATAGAAGATTCGATATCATTGAAAACAAGAGGAGCAAAAGTTTTAATTCATAAACAAAATTTATTAATATCTAAAGATACAGAAAACTCGACATCATTAAAAGTAAAGTCCGAAAATAACAAAAAAATCTCGAAGTCTCAAGATTCATCATCATCATCAAGCATTTCTAAATCTTCAAAATCAACTGCAACAGAAACTATCACAAAAAATACAAAATCTACTGCACCAGAAACTATCACAAAAAATACAAAATCTACTGCAACAGAAACTGTCACAAAAAATACTCGTTCAAAAAAATTAATTACTGAAGAATCAGAAGAAATGGCAACCGCTGAAGAAGCTACAACCTCAAGAAGATTACCAGCTAGACGTGGTGCAAGACTACGATCAATGCCAAGTCATTTGGCTCAGGATTATTATGTAAAAGAAAATGAGTTGGGTGAGGGGAAGTCGTCAACAAAAGATGATAAAAAGAAAGAAAAGAAGAAGTCGGCTACGAAAGAAGAAATGGAAAAAAATAAAAAGAAATCACTAAAACGATCAAGTGGTGAAATTCCTGATTCCGAATACGAGCCAGATGTAAAGAAAACAAGTAAAAGCGTAAGTAGAAAAACTTTTTTTTAAAATTATTTCATTTTCTGTTCTCAATTTTATGTTTGTATGCATACATCCATCGTTTTGGTGAGACCGGTCTGGTTGCTCTAGATATCTTCAAATCTTTTGAGTAGTGTCGGGTAGGACACGATGGCCCTTATTCTGGTTGTCACTTCACCATAGTGAGAAATGTCACCTTTAAATATCAAATGAGAAAAATCTCACTTACAAACATCAAGTGAGAACAATTGTCACTGAATTCGCCTTTTATCGATATCAGTGACAGCTGTAATTCGCCTTATCTCACAGAAATGTTACTTTTTTAGAGAACCATAATTGCATTTTTGTCTCACTTTGCCATTTGTCACGATAAGTGACAACAACAATAAGGCCCGATTATAAAATGAGTTTGTAAGAGGTGCATATTTTTTCTTTTAAACCAGTACAGTATTTTAAATGAGGCGAGGTGCTATTGTAATGCCAAAATGACAAAAACAAGCATAAATTTGAAAAGAAAAGAAAATAAATACCAATGAAGAGCATTTTTACAAGTTTAATTCTAATATGCATTAAACTGCCCTAGAGTAAGTAAGAAATCTATGCCTCCACAATGTACAGCCACGGACTACTAATTAGAAACAGTTTCATAAAAATTGCATTTATACATTTTTATGTAGCAATCCTGTTAGGAATTCATTATGATATTGTTATTGATTTCCTTCAATAGGCCCACCATTATATATTTAAAAAAAATTAAGAGGAGGTGGTGAGAATTCTTCAATTTGATACCTACATAAAAACATAAAAACTGTATAAATGCAATTTTTATGAAACTGTTCCTAATTAGTTGTCCACGGCCGTATATTTATATTTTGCAATCCCACCTCACCTAATTTCAAGTTGGAAATTTTGCTACCGCAAAAGAAGTAAGAAATGTCTCTCTAGTACAAAATTTCACTTCCTCTAAAAATGTAAGAATTGTCTCTTCAGTACAAAATTTCACTCCCTCGAAAAATGTAACAAAAGTTTCTCCATCCAGTTCGTATTTACAATCTCACCACGGCTCAGTTCAAATTGGATATTTTACTGCCGCAAAAGAAGGAAGAAATGTCTCTCCACTACATAACTTACAATCACACCTCGCTTCATTTATCTCGATACACGCTCATATACCAGTAGGACATTATTTTTGAACCGGGACATTTAAAAAAACTGAGGCCTCAGTACAATTTACATCGTGTAAGGGACAAATGTACTGCCTCGTGTAAATCCGGCTCAATACTACTTTTGAGCGAGTATGGCACTTGATTCTTTTTACCAAATTCCAAGCTATTGGTATCGACTCAGTTCTAAGGAACTGCATTAAAAGCTTTATTTGTGGTCGTTCAATCAAGGTAGTATTGGATGGCGTCGAATCTAATCCTCACTCCATCTCGGCTGGCGTTCCATCAATTCTCTCACCCGCTCTTTTTCTAATATTAATAAATGATCTACTCTCAATCCCTTTCCTCCCACTTTACAGCTGGGCTGATGACGGTACTAGTCGTTACTTACATCCCTTCGCTAATGATTAAGAGAAGCACGTGCCAGATCCTGTCTTGGCGACCACAAATTTATATCTAACTCAATCAATAGCGACATTAAACCAAGTACTGCCTTAATTCCAATAAAATCTGCAGCATCTTTCCATCCATATCAGGGGATGGTGTAGAACTAATGGCTGACCTATCCCTTAACATCATAATAAAGATTTGACAAGATCCAAACGAAGGTCATAGAAAGCCTGCGAAGAAATAGACAAGCTTCCAGCCCCCAAGAGGTTACACAAAGTTTTGTCTAAGGATCACTCCAATGGCATTGTCTCTCTCAAGGCTCCTGAAGGATTATTTACGGACAACACCAGGAATGCCATGAAGCTGTTAATGAGCACTCATTTCCCGGGTTTTCAGGTAACTGACTCTCGATTGGCCTTAGAACCTAACATTGGATCGAAGGTAGTACTTGCCCACCGGTCCTACAATAGGAACAAAGGCCTGGCAAACAGGATTTTCACTGCGGGGAAGATTGAATGGGCCATTGACACCTTCAAACCTTTCAAGGTTGCTGGAAAGGACCACATCTTCCTAGCTCTCCTTCAGAGAGGCTTGGAAGAGATCTTACCAATCCTGCCTACCACTATTTCGGAGTAGCTTGGCGCTGTTGCAGTGAGGGTAGTCTTTATCCCTAAATCGGGGAGAAGATCATATAAGGAAGCACAATCCTATCGACCCATCAGCCTCTCCTCCTTTCTCCTGGAAACAATGGAGAAAGTTCTCGACAGGCATATTAGAGAGGGTCTTACAGCGAACCTACTTCATTGCCTGCAATTTGCGTACCGACCAGGCAAATCTACAGAGACTGCCAGTGCTAGTGAGAGATATTGAGAAGTCCCTCAGGGCCAAGGAAATCTTTCTCTGCGCCTTTGCAGACATTGAGGGTGCGTTTGACAACGTTACCTTCGACGCGATCAATGAAGCAGCAGTAAAAAAAAGGAATTCATCCCCAAACTGCGAGATGGATCACGTCGCTTCTCAGCAGCAGATTGATAACTGCTGAGTTGAATGGTGAATCGATTACGGTAATGGCTGCTAAACCCCTCTTAAGGTCAATCGTGATCGACGAACTTCTTGCCGACCTGAATATCCGGGGCTTTAAAGCACAGGCAGACGATATCATCATAACGATTAGCAGCGGTCGTGATGGCACCGTTTCAGACCTCATGCAAGCCGCTCTGTCATATGTGCATAGCTGGTGTCGGAGCAAGAACTTGCGTATTAACCCACAAAAAGCTGTCATCATACCATTTACTAATAGAAGGAAGCTAAATTTAAAACCTCCCTCTTTGGATGGTAAACAATGGTTTTATCAAAGTAGGCTAAATAGGCCTAATCCTGGATCAAAAGCTCTCCTGGAAACCCCAGATTGAGAGATTAACTGCCAAGGCAATTACATCTCTCCGTATTTGCCGTCAAGTTGTAGGAAAAACCTGGGGCCTCAAACCGAGGTTAATGTTTTGGCTATATTCGACGGTTATAAGGCCCATGGTCACATATGCATTCATCGCATGGTGGGCCAAGATCAAACAGAAGGGTGCTATGATTAGGATGGCCAGGATACAAAGAGTGGCCTATCTTGGTATCACAGGGGCTAAAGCACCTGTCCGACTGCGGAGGCCATACTGAACCTTCATCCGCTTCACCTAGTAGTGAAAAAGGAGGCTCTGGCGGGGGCTATTCTCCTTTAAGTCAGCAGATCTTCTGGATCATTTATCGATTCTCAAGGAGCTAAACCTGGAGCCAATGATATCATTGTCCGATATCATTCCTGCCACTCTTGACTTTGACAAACCGTTTACGACGATTATTCGAAGTAGGTCAGTGTGGCAACATGGCAGGCTCTTCTTTAGAGGAAGCACGGCCTTTTGGTATACGGATGGTTCCAAAACCGATAAAGGGGTAGGGCAGGGCGTATATGGCCCAAGGAGCAAAATATCCATGGCTCTGGGTACTACCCCCACTGTTTTTCAGGCTGAGGTACTCGCCATTCGGGTGTGTGCTCAGTCTTGTATTAATAGAGCTCCAAATAGCTCTAACATTGTTATTTTCTCGGGCAGTCAAGCTGCCCTGTTGGCCATTAAAGCTCACGGGGTGTCACCAAACACTGTCCTGGATTGTCTCCTATCTCTGCAATCCCTCAGCAGGAACAACAATGTCACGCTGATGTGGACTCCGGGCCACGAACGTCACATTCGTAATGAAATTGCCGACAGCCTGGCTAGAGTAGGGGCAAACTCATCACCTATCGTTCCGGACCCTTTCTGCAGCTTAGCAAGCTGCCACGTAAGAACGGCCATCAAAAATTAGGCCGACTAGATGTTTCTTCATAGCTGGACAAGGGCCCAGGGTGCTCGTCAAGCTAAAAGATTCATCCAAATCGATAAAGCTAAAGCAGGCAAACTTTTAAATCTCAGGAGGTGGCAGCTAAAAATAATAACAGAGCTCTTGACGGGCGCTTAACTACCATCTAAACAAAATAGGACTGGTAGCAGATTGTAGCTGTTGGTTCTGCGGGGCAGCTCCAGAAACTGCGGAGCACTTGCTGTGTGACTGTGAGGCTACTGTGAGGAAGAGATTGAGGGTCTTATTCTGAGAGTCGAATCACTCACATGACTTTTCTCGATTGGCTGTCACCTCAATTTCGGAGAGGTATTCCCAGGGTGGAAACGCAGTTAACACACCTCATTCCTCTCTGGGAATGCCCCATGCAACTGGCGGTTGGCAATTTTGAATGAGAGATGTCTCTGAGTCGGCTCGGAGAATACCATTCCTTGATGCAAGTTACACTATCCATCACTTCGTTAATTACCCCCATGCACAAACCGATTTTTTAGGCAAGGGGTCGCAGCGAAGTATGCAAATTACACGCATGACATATACTTCCCTGCGACCCCTTGCCTAAAAAATCGGTTTGTGTATGGGGGTAATAAACGAAATGATGGATAGTGTGACTTGCAGCCTTGAGTGTCTCATCACTTGCAATGTCACATAACTCTCAGAATAAGGCCCTGAGCTTCCTCCATCGCGACTTCCCTACTCCCAGGAAGATTTGGGGCAGGAATCCTAAATCAGTTTTAGGCTATATTAAAAGCCTTAACCTAGGTGGTTTTTTAAAGACGGGGATGGCACAATAGACCAAGTAAAGTAAGTCGCAGCTCCCGCCAAGCCGCCCCTCAACAAGAAATATAAATAATCCCATTTTTATATAGGAGTCGGAACCGGAGTCGGATTTAAAATTTAAAAACATTGGAGTCGGAGTCGCAAATTTTTGGGGCCGACTCCTCAGCTCTGCTTAGCACAACAAACATTTTCTTTTTATTACTTTGCTTTTTTATTTTTTTGTTTTTTCATTCTTTATGTTATTTTCTTTTTTTTCTTCAGCTTAATACTGGTCAACTCCAAAAAAATGGAAGAAAAACCAAAAAAAAATCATAAACACACTGGATGAATCTCAACTTACAAATATCAAATAAAAATCATTTACATTTCGGTTGTGTGAAGTGAACAGTTTACTATACATATAAATATTGAGAGTCCGCTAATATATTTTTTACTTATTTTAAATAAAAAATAGTGAACTATTTCTTATTTAAAAAAATTTCTTCTTTCCAATTTCTCCTCTCCATCTTCCTCTCGTCTTTTTCCGTAGTTTTATATACATATATATTTTTTCTTTTTTATTTTAATATATATGTAGTGTAGATATACTCATATAGTTATCATGGGATATATCCCGTTGTTTTTTTCTTTTTTTTTAAAAAAAAAATTTTACATGCTACGATTCTGCTTAATTACTTAACGTTACTCTTCTATATTTTAAGCAAGTTTTTTTTCTTTTGTTTTTTAAAGAAAGACAACATTCATATAGCTTCCAATTTAAAGAACAATAGTTTATTTTAATATTTTTTCCTTCTTTCTTTTCCTTTGTTACATTTAATAATGCTTTAGTAATGGATCCATACTCTTTATTCCTCTCAAAGAAAAATAATGATCATAAACCAGAAACATGCAAATAAATTTTACATTCTAACACATTTTCTTGTTGTTTTCTTTCATTTTTTTCAAATTCGTAGGAAAAAAAATTGTTTTTCTTTTTGGGGCTTATTTTTTTTGTGTTTCTTAGTTTTATTATTTATTTTTGTTTTTGTTTTTCAAATATAAAAATTAACGAAGAAAACCTGTTGTACCTGGTACAACAGCGAATTGAGACATACCAGAAACCAGAAGAGTAAACTCGGGAAAATCTACCTGAAGAGGAAAGACACTGCGAGTTTCTATGCATTTGTCAATTATTGCTATGACCAATTTCATGCACTTTCCGAAACTCTCTATAAGGAATACCTCAGTAACATGAAAGATAAACTGTATGGTGATCCCAGAACATTCTTTCAATTTATCAACATTAAGAAAAAAAAATGATAATTACCCTAACAACATGCAACACGAGAACTCCTTCAGTACCAATCCGTCCGAGATTTACGACATGTTCGCATCGTTCTTCCTCAAATCTTTCTCGTCTCCTGTCTTTCAACCTGACGAAAACAATTTTCGACATATTAATCCAATACAAGTGGCTCATAACTTCTCTCTCTAGTATAACCAGGAAAGATATCTTGAAACATATTAATGAACTTTCACATGACTTTTCGTCCGGCCCTGATAGTATTCCTCCTGCTGTTCTAAAATCTTGTGCAGGGGCCCTTCTATCTCCTCTACTCTGTTTATTTCAAAAATCCTTAAACCCAGGGTGATTCCCAACCTTATGGAAGAACCCTTTTATAATCCGCGTACATAAAAAAAGGTTGTAAGAACGAAATATCTAATTATAGACCAATTGCGAAGCTATCGTGTATACCAAAACTCTTCAAATTATTTATTCTGCTATCGCCCCTATCTGCAAAAGACTTATCTCAACTAATCAACATGGTTTTCTTGCAGTTCGCTCCACTACTACTAATCTCCTTGAGTTCTCTTCTCACACAGTTCGAGGCTTTGTTACTGGCTGCCAAACCGACTGTGTTTACACTGACTTCAGTAAGGCTTTCGACAAGCTCTCTCACTCTATTATAGTTCTCAAACTAAAAAAAATTAGCTTTCTATACTTAGCCGACAGAACCTACCACGTTCTATTCCGCGGAGTCAAATCTAGAAACATTGAAGCGTCCTCTGGTGTCCCGCAAGGTAGTCACCTTGGTCCTCTTCTTTTTATTTTATCAATTGATGACATTGTTGCCTTGCTAAAGCACTGTAAAATTCTTATTTACACTGATGACATTACACTCGACCGTCACATAAGAAGTATTGAGGATTGCAAACTTTTACAAGCTGACCTCAACACCTTCTATTCTTGGTGTTGCAACAACAACCCGGTACTTAATATTAGTAAGTGTGAGGTCATGACTTTTTGCAAGAAACGTGGTCCGTTTACTTATGACTATACATTTCTCAACAACATAGTCTCCCGCTTTAACTCTGTGACCGATCTGGGGACCAGGTTTGTAAGTAACCTGGATTTTTCCACTCACATCAATTATATCTCCTCCAAGGGGAGTTTAGTTCTGGGATTTATAAAAGATGGTCCAAGGAATTCAACACCCCCTCATCACTAAGCATTTGTACATGTCTTTAGTTAGGCCTTTACTCGAATACGCTTCCCAGGTATGGTCTCCTCCCTACTCCTCCCAAGTTTGTAGAGTCGAATCCGTTCGAAGGAAGTTTGTCCGATTTGTACCCACTTATACTTCCGCCTTATGAGAACAGGCTTAAATTACTTAACTTAAGCTCCCTCCATAAGCGACGTGAAGTTGCTGACGTAATATTCGTTCATCAGCTACTGAATGGCAGGTGGACTCAGGTTTCTTACAAAGCCGTACGGCATTTAGAGTGAGTAATTACAACTTGAGGGGTGAACCTCTCTTGCATACCAACTCTTCTAACAACAATTATGGCATGTTGGTGTTGTGTCCTACCTACAAGGAATTCTATCGCAATGCCCACCAGATACTTCGGTGTATTAAGCTGTATCAACTCCTCGACGATCTTGCTCCATCTCGCGGTTTTTAAAGCAGTCCACGCCAGGGATTATCAATGCGCAACTCTTATTCACATCCATTTCTGCCCTTGCAATGCTAGTCACCATATTGGCAGCATTCATTGTCGCTCTAGCCTTCCTGAAACCGAATTGCCTTTCCGACAAACTGCCTTCTCGCTCGCCGCTTGGGAGTAGTCTTGTGTATATCACCCTTTCGAAAAGCTTGTCCATAGTGTTGAGAAGACATATCGGCCTGTAGCTCGATGGGTCCTCTGGAGGCTTACCTGGCTTCGGGACGTGCACAAGCTTTTGAAGCATCCATTGCTCAGGGAACACTTCTTCCCTCAGGCACGCTGTGAATGCTTGGGTGAACTCACCTGGTGCTACACTGGCTGCAGGCTTCACCGTTCTCTTCGGTATGGCGTGTGTCCCAGAGGTTTTTCCAACAGCAATCCTCTTCGCAGCTTCCAGAATTTCTTCCCCCCTTACCTCGGGGATGTCTGCTTTACTGCAGGCAGGCTATCCATGTTCTGTGGGAACAGGGACTATACTATGTCTTGCAACATTAAGGTAGGTAATCGTTGGAAAACCGTTGTCCTTAATTGGCGATATCACTACCCTGTAAGCAACCCCCCACGAGTTTTTATCCACTTCTTTTCACAAGCTCTTAAAGTGCTCTGTTTTACTCTTTCGGATGGCGTTTTTTAGCCCCAGCGGCGGATCTAGAATTTGAATAAGGCAGGGGGGGGGGGGGCTAATGAGCCACATAATTTTTTTACGAAAACGAATATCACGCGCATCGTTGGGATGGGGTCCGGAGAGGGGGTCACCTAGTTTGTGATTGAAACACACGCTTTTCAAAGCACAATGCAACGCTTCTTAAAGTATATGCCAGCACAAGTAGTGCTCACGTCTTTCAGTTTTGCTGGTTGGCCTGTTGCTGGTACTGGGAACGTGAAGGCCAAGCAATGTGCTTTGGGCGAACGCGATTACTACACAACTCGTATCAAAATTAAAATGACATTGAGTTATCTTGAACTACACTCAAGTACATTTCCATGAAAATGGCTGATCTTTGCTACACCCCAATCGTGGCGCTGTGGCACCCCATCGTCCGCACGCCTCCTATACCGGAACATGCTTCTGCATCTGTATGCATACGTCCATGCCTTGAATAGACCTTTAAGTTTCAAACAGAACCAATCCGTTCCGTCCGCTCCGTTCGTTTTTTTTCTTTGCCATTCCGTCCGCTTGATTGTGGCTACGTCTCCGCTCGTCTCATGGAAAGCTTATGAAAATTGTCAAATTTCCAACTTTAAAAACAGACGGAACGGATTGGTTCTGTTTGAGGCTTAACATTCATTACATATAATTCGTCATTATTAATTATAATTATATATTTCAGTCTTCAGATGACACCCCACCCACCATTAGGAAATCATCAAGAAGACCTAAACCGCGTGTTCTATTTACAAAAGTGGATGATGCGCCATATCGACCTGTTCTAGGCAGACGTGGTAAGTTATCCTAAATTTATATTACACCAATGTATTCTAGTCCGCAAATTTTCTTTCCATAGCTAAAAAACGTTAACGCACCAAATATTTTTTGTTATCGTTTTGTATTGTTAATTCATTTGCTGTTTTTTTTGTTAATACTATAATACAATTTTTTACAATTTTTAAATGTTTATTTTTCATCCTTTAATCATGACGTTGTTGTATATAATTTTTTTTTCTCGGGATTATAGCTTTTTGCTGAATCATAATTTGCTTATCAAGCTATTCAAGAAGTGATAAGAAATGAATCATATTATTGGTTTAACGCTTGTCTGGAGTGTATTGCCCCAAAACTGGGATACTCCCTCCATGGAAACTATTCGCTTTCGTCTATTCGAATATTTTTACCAGGCTTAACAATATTTTTAAATGTTACTCGTATCAACAATAACGATCTTCAAATTTACCTTGCAGGTTAATGTTTTGGCTATACACGACGGTATACTAAAATGTGCCGTGATTAAGCTGGCCAAAGTTCAAGGGAGCTAATAGCAAACTGAAGCCGTGTGCTAAAAACGCCTGCCCGATTGCGGATATGGAAGCCCTACTGAATCTCCCTCCGCTGCCCCTAGCCTAGTAGTGAAGAAGGAGACTCGGGCGGAGCGCTTTGTCTATGGGGGCTGTTCTCCTTTTTGTAGATAAATTATCGATTCTCAAAGAATTAAACCTGGAGCCAATGCTTACATTACCCGATACCATTCCTGCCAGCCTGGACTTGGAAAAACTATGTACGACAAATATCAGTCGGTCGGTCGGTCAGAATGGCAGCACGGCGGGCGCCTTTAAACGAGAATTCGCCCTTTTGGTATACGGATGTTTCCAAAACTGATAATGTTTTTCAAGCTGAGGTACTCGCCATCCGTTTGTGCCCAGACTTGTATTAATAGACCTGCAAAAACTTCTAACATCGTTATTTACACAGGAGTAACGTAGAGCGCCGTCAGCAGAGCTGTGAAATGAGATGGAGGAACTTGGGACCAGTTCATTTCTAAAAACTAGGAAGAGAACCGGTGATAGAATTGAGCCCTAGGGAACACCTGGTGGGGGCGTTGGATTTGGCGCCATCCAATAGAGTTTTAGCCAAAGGTGAGGCATAGAATGGTGGGTGGGTCAAACAGTCGCGAGTAGTTATTCAGCAACTCCATTGCGGGTCATCAAAGAAGTGGTGGTCGGGTTTTGTCGTGATTATTATTATTCAATTCGAGCGGTTTTCGTTCAATTGCCTGTCCTAATCTCTCTAGTTGTCCAAAGTTGAGACGAGAATCAATGGATGTATCCTATATTTTTCTTTGAGGGCGCACAGCAACCTATTTAGTCTATTGTGCCATATCCAAAATCTCCCTGAGAACATGGAAGCTGCGATGGATGCCAAAATATGTCAGTCTTTGTAGATCTACCGGCCCGGTATGCAAATTGCAAGCAATGGAGTAGTTTCATTATAAGACCCACCCTGATATGTTTGTCTAAAACCTTCTCCATCATTTTCAGTAGAAAGGAAGAGATGTTGACGAGTAGATAGAACTTTGTTTAATTGTATGATCTTCTCACCGTTTTGGGAATAAAGACCACTCTAGCCCCTCTCTAGCATCTCAGAATATGGATGAATATTGATTTCAAGAGTTGCGTGAGAAGGAACGGTCACCCATGGTAGAGGTCCGCATGGGACCTAAATTAAAGGCTAAATTAAACCCTGATATACGGATTCCATTGTTGGTGGTACATTCACCCGGAACCATTCATCCCTTTAGCACGATTGTTCTCACCTTGGGATTGCGGGTTTTCGAGCAGGATGAATGCCACTTACGGTCGGTCTTTGAGTCAAGACTCCCTGATTGTGCCGTGTTCACGTTTGAACCCAACAAACCAAGCCCCCAGCTCCTTTTAAATATTACTTCCCCCTTTCACTTAAGTTCCACCACACACAGTATCACCTTTTATGTTGTCGATTGTGGCTCTTCGAACAGTTGTGACGGCTCACCATGCCTTGTACATGATATTTCGCGCTTCCGATTGTCGTACGCGACTCTATTTTCATCACCGATTTTGAGACTATGGTGGACGGTGGTCGATGCCATATAATTTTTATTTCTGGATAATTGTAATCAAATGCACAATTTAATTGTTATTGTATTTTGAACTTGTATGAACTCAGCTGTACGCGGTTGCAACATACTTTGGATGGCTTGACTTCGTTGTCGCGATCACAATCGAAGGCTGGCTTTATCCTGTCGATAGATATCGGTTTAGTTGTGCGGTACAATTTGACAATGAAGTATTTTCGTAATCGTTTGATTACTTGCTATTCGCCCTCATATGGAGGTACTAAAGGTTTTAGAACACGATCGACCCGTATAAAAACGTAGTCGCCGTTCGCTGGTTCGATGAGTGCCGAGTAATATGCAACTTAATTGAAAAGTTGCGATTCGAACTGCGTACCTTGATCGGTTGTGATCTTAAGAGGAAATTCAGTGATAAATCTTATTGCTACTTTTGAAGCGTGTATCGCATTAGGTATGCGTCAGGCCATCCCGTGAATCTGTTTTAATATCGTTAAGATATAAGAGTATCCACGAGATGGTGGTAGTGTCCTACTATATCCATAAGATATGGTCAAACCTATTATTTGGAAGCTTAAAGGTTTCAAATGGAGATTTGGTATGTCTCGAAACTTTGCACCTTTGGCGTTCAAGGCACGATAGACCACTCATTGCAGTTTTTATAGAGCGATGTTCAGAAATATTTATTGGTAACGGCTAGCTTGAGTACTAGTCTTCGTAAAGAAGTGTGTATATCATTGCTAGGAATGCCTGTGAGAGGTAAATGGTATTCGTTTGAGTACTAGTTTTACCCGAGAGTTACTTCTGGGGTGCACTTTAACTAGGTTGAGTCTGAGCTAGTTTAGGCAGGTCGAACGTGGCTGAGTCAACATTGCCCGTTGCCAGTGAGCGCGAAAAGTAGTCTGCGGCAGAGTTTTGTTTACCCGACACATGTCTAATGTCTGTGGTGAACTGTGAAATTAGGGAATCGTTCGGTTTTTGTGTAAAGGCCATAAACCAGTGGTTTGTGATCAGTATAGACCACAAAATTGTGTCCTTGAACGAAGTAACGGAAGTGTTTGTCGTGGCTTAGCATAAACCTGTGCACTCAGCTGTACGCGTTGGCCACAAGAATCAATTTCATTGCGTTTCTGCAGTTTCATGTTCTTAGCTCGTAACTTATGAAGAAACCATACATCGAACTTCTTTTTGTATCCAGCTTTGCGTAAACGCTTCAAAGCAGCTTTTTGGTCAATGTCCAGCTCCATTCCAATATCGACACTAGTGACTTGCCTATCTAGCTGGACTTTTTCAATAAATTCATTAGCTTTTTCAGTGATTGGACGATTAGGGCGTCATCTTCACATAAAAATTAACAGGACGAAAGCAACCGAACCATTCCCGCGAGCAGATATTGATAAACAATCCTATTCTGAACTCCGCTGGAATTTTCTTACATTGGTAGCATACGATTGTAAAAAAAATCCAGCGGAGTTCAGAATAGGCCTGAATGTGCCTTCATCGCGCGTAGAACAAATTTGTTTACAAGCCTGCGCAGCTTTCGTCCGTTTGTCGTAATAATTTTGCAAAATACACCACAACTTTTTATTATTTTGCTCCATTTTGCAAACAACTTTTCAACCACTGCAGTGGTATCGATGTTTATCCACTCAAAGTAACACTTGCCTCTTCATCACTTATTGTAAATAAAATTAATGAATTAAAAACCAAGTCTTTAACCAGCTTTTCGGTGTGCACTACTAACTGATATTTGTTTTAATATTTTAACCATTGTTGATTATTTAAATATTGAAGGTGAGTTAACAACCGCAATAGCAGTCTACAAATAAAATTTCATTTATTAAAAAATTCCAGATGTGGAAATAGTATCGAATCTGAGAGATTGCACAATCGTAATCTCAGATAAAATTTATCGAACTTGGAAACTACTTGGTGGAGTTGCAAAAGGTGTTCCAATTGTGTCTACATCATGGATAACAGCATTAGAAAATATGCAAAATGATGACGATATGCCAAATTACTATGACTTTCTAATAAAAGATGTTGGTGCTGAAGAGAAATTTCAATTTTCTCTTAAAGAATCACTAAAACGTGCTAATACAACACCAATTTTTAAGGACTTTAGTTTTTTGATAACAAAAAACACTGAACCATCACCGTCACAATTAAAAGGTAAATCAGAATTTAATTTTTAAAGCAAAATTTAAATTCAATTCAAACAAAATCTTTTTAGAAATTATTCGATGCGGTAAAGGAGAAATACTAAATGCCATTCCAACGACAATTAAAGACGATAAGAAAATAGTAGCAGTTTCTGATAAAAAGGACTCGCATCATTGGAGGCACTTTAGACGTGCTGGTATCCAAATAGTCAGTACCGAAGCGATTATGATTTCTGCATTACAGCAAACTATTAATTTTAATAAGTATTCGTTTTAGAATTAAGCGAAAGCATTTATACACGTAATTATATTTATTGCCGAATGTTATTGTTGTAAAAAAGCATCCTTTTTACATTTAGGTTAAGAGGAAAGTTGTTTTAGCTTATTTCTTTTTAAATAGTGCGCATTTTTACAATAACTTTTTATGAAGATGAATTTTGTTTTATTTTTATAAATGGGAGATATGCATTTTAGTTAAACATATTAATCATTATTATGGAATAATACTTTGATTTGAATTAACGTTTTCTGTTTTATTATAGTTGCTTGAAACCTCTTGCGGATTATACGATATACATCTTCTCATTTTCATGCTTTCAGAATATTAAAATCTTCATGATTTGGTCTGCCTTAAGCCATTTTTTAAATTTGGTAATGTCAAATATAGAATATAAGCTATTTGTAAATAAGATTCAGTGTCATTGTTATCATCTGGTGAATCATGTATCACCAACAAGTTCTCCCCGATAGAGGACTATACTGCCCCCATAAGTAAAAGTGCCGTATCTACAAAAAATTGAAAATTGGGTTTTTGATTTATTTGGAATAAGTATTTTATTTCCTATCATTTACTAAAAAAAAATATTCGTTATGTACCGTTATCACGCAAATATTATAACAAAAAACGCCGTATCTACACTAATTTGTTCCTGCAGAAAGAGCAAAAAAGCGGTATCTGCAAAAATCAAAACAAAAGTGCGGCATCTACATGCAGTTGCCGCGTTTTCGCTAGGTTAATGTAGATGCCGCTTTCTTGCATTTTGTTACATTGACTCTTTTCATAGAAAGCTTAATTGTGAAATTCGTTTCATTTGCTGTCAGCCAGTAATTTATCAACTCAGATTTAAAAATCCGTTAAAAACCGTAAAAAGTATAATTAATAATAATTATCCTAAATATGATATTAATAATTAATAATCCTAAATATTAAGTTTATATAGTTCAAGTTAATTAAGTTTATATATTAATAAAGTTGGTATAAAATAAAAGAATAGTATTAGAAGAGCGTAAAATAATGAAAAAACAAATGTTGCAACGTTTTCAAAAGGAACTTCCAGGAGTCCCTCAACGTACCCTACACATTGAAAATAATACCACAAGTAAGATTGATTTTAATTACAATATTTGTATATTAAAAAAGTGATCCCTTCATAATTTATAAATTTATTTAATCTAAATAAAATATGGAGGCAAAAATAATCTGTTGTAATCATCAATTCGAAAAAAAATATAATATTATATATACATCTATCTAATCAAGTATTTCCTGTTTATAGCAGTACTTCCTTTTGCAAATCAGTTTAAAGAAAAACTGGTAACAGAAGATAATTCGCAACTTGCAAATATCTGCACCACAGATGATATTGTTCACTTCTCAGAAGATACCATACTAGATTTAGTAGTCCCATCTCAAACTACTCTCGCAACCTTAGGATACATATCACAAAATTCAGAAGACATTTTAATCTCTATTGAAAATATACCAATTAATGTTCATCTCTCAGACGAAATTCCAGAGATTTCATCTAATGAACAAGAATTACCCATATTTTTAGAAGATGGAGTACAAATTTTTCCTGCTAATTCAGTTTCACAATTAACAGAACATTCTAGCTACACAAAACGGGGCACTATTCGAAAGAGAAAGAAGCCAACACAAAGTGTGACTGAAAAAAAGAAATTAAAATTGGGTCAACTTGCAAACAGTCACAAAATATTGGATTCATGCTCCAATGCTTGTAAGCATAAATGTTCAACGAAAATAGCAGAAGAAATAAGAGCAACCATTAACAAACAATTCTGGGAACTCGAATGGTTAGAAAGAAGAAGTTTCATCCTAAATATGTGCCAACGGTTAGAAGTTAAGAGACATACTACGGCAAAAGAAAATTTAGTGAGGAAAAAAACTTTTAAATATTACTTGAGCGATTGCGACGGGATAAACCAGGAAGTATGCAAAGTATTCTTTTTAACAACATTGGGTTATAAAAAAACCAATGACAGAGTACTTTATGATGTATTATCTAAGACTCCAGAAAATTACATATATCCGAATTTAGATATGAGAGGCAAACAACCATCCGTTAATAAAATATCTAACTTGGAATTTCAAATGCATGTGGAATCTTTTAACCCCACCATTTCGCACTACCGTCGAGAGCATGCACCTAATGTGAAATATTTGCCTTCAGATGTCACGATAACATTGATGCATGAAGACTTTCAAAAAAAATTCCCCGATGTAAAAATGTCATATGAAACATCGTCAAAAATTAAAAAAAATGAATATATCATTTACTAAACTGGGACACGAGGAGTGCTCGCATTGTGAAGCCTTTGCATTACACAAACACGACCGAAATAATTTGCACGAAGGATGTGAAGAATGTAATACGTGGAAAGCTCACCATAATAACTACACAAAAAGTCGTGCTTTATATCGTAAATGCGTAGAGAACATTCCGGGTACGAAAGCTACTCTATTTTCAGCTGACCTTCAAAAAGTGATAATGCTTCCTCGTGTGGACACTTTCAAGGAAGTTATCTTTACAAAAAGATTGTCCGTTTATAATGAATGCTTTGTGCCTCTAGAAGAAAAGTCTGTAACCCCACCGTTCGCTGCTATTTGGCATGATGCGATTGCTGGACGTTGCAAGGAAGAATTAGTAAGCGCATTCTATGCATTTTTTTTATCCCAAAGAGATTGTTTGGAACTTACACTTTGGTTGGACAATTGTTCTAGCCAAAACAAGAACTGGTGTTTCTTCAGTTTTCTTATTTACATCATAAACTCCGGCGAAATATCATGTAAAAATTTAACAATATGGTATTTTGAACCTGGTTACACGTTTATGAGTGCAGACAGTTTTCATCACCAAATCGAATTATCTTTAAAAAAAATGAAAAAAGTCTACGATTTTAACGATTTTTGCCAGGCAGTGTTGATGTCAACAGGCAAGAAACAAGGGCCAAATGTAAAGGAGATGCAATACATGGACTTTCAAAAGTGGATGGATTATACATCACCTGCTAAATTGAAAATTCCAGAGCGTCCACATTTGTCCGACATTGTATGTATCAAAGCAGTGAGGGGAGATTATTGTTTAAAATTTAAAACTGGTTATGATGAACATGAGAACTTCCAGGAATTAAACTTTTTGAAAACCTCGGCGATGAAAAAGGGGGGAATGTGTTTTCCAAATAGTAAAAGTGCTCCCAACGGGTTCCCCAAATATAAAAAAAATAGTATTTTACGCAGTCTACGGAATATCTTACCGGAAAATCGCAAACAGTTTTGGAAAATTCTACCAGAAGCACCTCACGAAGGTCAGCAGGAGAAGAATAAAATGAGACTGAATGAAAGAAAATAGTATTTAATATTTGGTTTTAAATAGGCATATAATTACTAACAATAAAGCTTTGAAAAACTATGTTTTATTTAAAAAAAATTAAACATTATTTTAATTAAATATTAATATATAAAATAAATATAAATCATCATGTCTTACACATGCAAATGAAAAATGAGTTTTCGATTAATTTGGAATAACTAACATGTTTCCTATCATTCTCCATAAAAAATATGTTTAATGTATCGCTATCATGGATAATGTATCACATAAAACGGCATATCTACGCTACCTTGTTCATAGAGTAAGATCAAAAGTCATTTATATCAAAATTACTCAATTGGCAGATACGGCATTTTTCCTTATGAGCGCAAAGCTTTGTTTGACTTAGTAGTCATAAGCAAAAGTGCAGTATCTATATTTTTCCTCCATAATTCCGTAATTTTATAAATAAAATGCAAAACGTATTTTTTTCTATATTCAAGATGATTAAATCTATAATTTAAAATAAAAACATCATATTTGTCGTATTTTGTAACACCGAAATACTAATTATATATGTTTTGCCATTTATCTCAAAATTGCTCAATCTGTAGATACGGCACTTTTGCTTATGAGGGCAGTATAGGTCTGCCGATGATAACAGCAATTTAGAAGTTATTGAATAAAGAGTGCTCAGTCTTTACATTACATCGCGCAGTCGGTAGCGGTCGTCAACTAGCCGATTGCGGAGTTCAAAGTGAAAAGTTAATATATATGTTGCAATATATATAGCAAACTGAAGCCGTGTGCGAATTCATAAATTAATTGAAGAAGAAAAAGTAAACCAGGCACCAATAGAACATGGGAAGAGTTACAAAAACCACAGAGAACTGTAGGACGACCACGAAAGAATACAAAAGGCATCTGGAAAACGGTACCTATGGACTACGTAAAGAAAGTAGAGAAACTAAACTCATCAGGTTCGAATTTAGGGGAAAATTGGCGGTGTTTTTGGCAAAATTTCCAAATTTTTACTATAGCTGCTGAATTACATCAAAAGCCAGACAAGGTTAACATTGCGGTATTACCCAAGGCTAAGGTGTGGAAATATTTAATACATTCAACCTAAATAAACGGGAAGAAAGCAAATAAGATTATATTAAACCCTTGGAGGAATTTTGCATACCGAGAAAAAACCAAGTCTATGAAAGCTTAAGGATTTTTTATTAGACCAGAAAAATTAAGTGAAGACCTGTGCATAATGTGACCAAGAAATAGGATGCTGCGTGACCGGTTCGTACATGGAACTCGAGACAAATAGATTAAAAGTGTCGACTGGAAAAAGAAATTTTTTAGAAAGTTTGCACATAGAAATCAAAGCCAGTTGCTAGAGCAGCTCGAAGAATTCCTTTTTCCTTAATGGGGTCGGTAGAAAATGAACTTTTAAGGTTAGAAAAGGTGCAGATAACAGAAAAATCGAGTAAACCCTCGAATTGGATTTAAAATATTGTCATTGTGGAAAAAGCAAACCAAAATATCGGCTATGTTTAGATCCGAGACCACTCAATGAAGCCAGCAAAATGATAAACCATCCGATACCTATATTCAACGAAAATTTCTCCAAATCAAATCGTATAAATCTATTTTTTTTTCAATGTTAGTTCTAAAGGTCCGGATGGCATCTTTTCGGAATTGGTTAAATATGGAAACTCTATACTAAAGATGCCACGAATATTCGGCTGCTATTAGGTATTCGGCCACTTTTTTAATATTCACACATATCACTCAAAATTGTATGTAAGGAAGCCAAATTTTATCGGAAAAGCAACAACAAAAACAATAAAATCATGAAAGGGGAAAGCAATAAAAAAGCAAAAGAATCGAAATCGAGTGGCGAAATTGCGCGTAATTTTTTAACACAGGAAATATGATTGTAGTGGTAAGATCAGGCTGCATTAGACGCTAGTTCGCAAAAGCAAGTGGAACCGGTTTTGATGTTACCTTTCCCATCTAGGTAATAATTTGAGCAGTTTTAGACGGTGCTTCGGCCGAGAGACTATTCGTGACATCTCTAATTTAGATTTACTACAACAAACGATTCATGAAGTGAATCGCTCTCAGGTGCATTCACCCTTGGGTGAAGGACAAATATTTCAAAACAACGACATGGACGGCATGCCCTGTCTCTTTAACTTTGGCATTGGAGAAAGTGATCTGATACCAAGTTTATAGCAGTAAAATTAAATCGATTTAACTTAAGATCACGCCAAAATGTCGAATTAACGTATAAACGGGTATTTAATATCGACGATTCTCACAATTACATTCTTATAACTTTGGCTTAAGCCAAAAAATTTGGGTTTAAGCCATAATTCGAATTATCCCGTTTATACGACAAAAAATTTAGATGATCCATAATTCGAATTATTTTTGGAGTAGCTATAAACTAGGTATGAGATTCGGTACAATAGCTGTGTTCCGAAATTCGAGCAAAGTTCTGGCAAGCAGTTGGCTTCTACTCGTTTCTACTTCTCAACAAAGGAATGAGTAGCTACGAGTAGAAGCCAACTGCTCGCGAGAACTTTGCTCGAATTTTGGAACACAGCTAACGGCGAAATCTAATAGCGCTATAGCAACGTTGATGTCGTGTAGAAAAAAATGCTTGGTAAGCTTACGAGGTTTGGAAACAGTGGGCTAGTGACGAGAAGGCTGGACCGCATCGCCGAGCCGAATAAGTAAGTAGGTTAGTGTAAGTATTAATTTTATGTTATTCTTTTTCTTTTACTAAAATTATGAAGTCTGAAAAATTAGTATACAGCGCATTTCATTTGAAAACATTACTTTAAATTAAGATTCTGAGAATTTTTTAACGCCGCAATCAGTCCTAGTTCATTTACCGCAACGGGGTACACGCTTTGCGTACAGTAAATTTGGTAAGAAGGGAGGATTTGCCGCAAGAAACGTTTAATATCATCGTAGAATATAGAGAAGGAGGAAAATCTCCCAGAACCAAGGGGGTTATCCTGGAATGCGATTCAAATGTCATGAAATTTGGAAATAAGAAAATGGTATCCCCCAATGTGAATTCGAATTAAATTTGTCCCTCTGCCATCGGATTTCAGACAGTGAGTAAAGCCGTTGACGGATGTGCTGAATTTATTTGTTTGTTTTAAAATATTTTCTAAAAACTCTTGTAAAATATTCTAAAAACAATTGTTCGCATCAGAATGTAAAATTAAGTTGATTGGCTGAAAATAATTTCCTTTCGAATATTTATCAAACAATAATTTCAATACGATGCGATCGCATTCAGCGATACAAAAACTAAATCGCATCGCAAGTGGCTTCCGGTTGCTTCTCATTTTCGAATCGCATTCCAGGATAACCCCCAAGACTGTTAACAGCTAACAAAGCCTACTATAGTCTGCCAAGGCTCTTCAAACCCAAGCGTCGAACCATGACGTCTCAACTACTATATAAGACGATGGTCTTACCGGTACTCACATATTCATCCGAGACGTGGGTGCTTAGTAAAAAGCACTCGAACTTTTTAGTTGTGTTCCAGGACGCCCAGTGCTTAGGGATGCCAAACTGGATGACATACTCAAAATCGGGACCGGTGGAGAGAATAGTTGCGAGACCGGCCTGAACTCCCGAAGACGAGACGATAAACGAAATAAAGAGACGAGACGAGAATATATTTCGTACGTACTCCTGGAGACGATTGTATTGTATTGCCTTGCGTTTGTAATTTTTGACCTATTATCCAAAATAAATTAAAACTACCAAAATAATTAACAATCCCAACTTGCATTTTAACCTCAAAACCGCTGACACAACAAGCACTAACGCCTGAACGAAGACGATTACAAATATGTCATCGTTTGTTTAGAGGAAAACGAGACGATATCGTGTTGCCAGCTACGCAGCTTACTGCAAATTGAATACAGCAGCAGGGGCCGTATTTGGTTTCTCGAGTCGATATCGACTTCTGTCGATAAATGAAAATTGGCATTTGGCAACACGATATCGACAACTTGATCGTCTCTTTACGTGTCGATAAAGACATTTGACGTTTATTGAAAAGCTAAATTTATGCATAAAATAAACTTTTAACAATTTTTATTTTAATTAAATATACGTGGTTTGCTGCACTTGGAGTAATATAACATAATTTGATGGTTTTGTATGGCAGTGCTTATCTGTCGATTTGGTCGTAATGCCAAATATGAAACTTGGAGAAACTCGAGAAGCTTTTTTTTTGTCGAGTCGATCCATCGACTCGAGAAACCAAATACGGCTCCTGTTTGTCATCAGCATTCGAATACCGAGTATTGAAGGATTTTTGCAGCGGTGTTCATATTTTGAACGCATAAATGCAATATTTTGCAGTCAGCTGCGTAACTTGAACGCAGCCCTAGTAACTTGGAATTTAGTTAACAGCAGGGTGCCAAACTCGATCAAAAACCTTGGAGATGCCCAGAACAACCGAACTAAACCCACCAAATCAATGCCGCCAAGTATACCTTTCCCTGGTGGACCTTTTTCGTCTGAAGCTGTACTGTTTGTCATGTTCGATTTGGTTTGCCTTGAGTCACCTCATAACCCTTTTGTTGATAATCGTCTCCATGGTTTTGAAGATAAGCTGTGTTCCAAAATTCGAGCTAAGTTCTCGCAAGCAGTTGGCTTCTCTCTCTATGCATGCCTTTGTTGAGAAGTGGGAACGAGTAGGCAAATTGCTTGCGAGAACTTTACTCGAATTTTGGAAGGGTTTCTTGAGTGTGGCTTAATTTAACAAAATACTCCAAGTAAAACACTCGAAATAACTTTTTTTAAACTAATAATTTATTTTCTAAGCATTGAATTTACTTTTATTTATAAACTCCGTCTGACGGATAAGCTTCGTAAGTTGTTTACCATTGGTTTAAATTTCGTCATAATTTTTGTTGTTTTTATTGGATAATTTCTTCGCATCCTTTAAATAAATGCAGCTTACAATTTCCATCTCTCTAATAGTGAACACTTCTCTTTACTATTGAATATCTATGTATATTTTTTTTAACTTTCTTTTCAATTTTTTCTTTTTTATTAATATTTAAAAAAAAAATTAAACGACATGTGATTTATAATGTTAAGATCGACTCGTCATTGGCGGCATTGGAGATCCACCCGATATAGCTGATCCCGGACCCAGTAGAACTTGCTTCTGTTGTGATTTTTGCAGCTCCTCCATTTGGGCACGTTCTGTTTCGAATATAACTGGAGCAAACAGTATCATAGAGCTAGTAAAGAATACCCATGATGCATTACACGAGAATGCATATAAATTTTTGGCAGCACACACTGAGCATTCTGTTACTGTACCAAGAAAATTTCTTACTGGCGCTGGAAACATTTCTGTTAAGCCCATCAATCTCTCGAAATATGATTCTTCTGGTTCCTGTAAATCGATAATTAATTAAATGAATATAAATAACATGGGTGCAGCTGCAGGTACACCGGAATTTGTGTTTGAGGTTAGGTTAATGTAAGGAAATTGTGATATCAAAAAAAACTTACATCGTCACAGTTGTCTGCTCCGCCTAAGCCGCAATCTGCACCAGCTCGTAAATTTTCATCTATTGGCTTCTGGAATAATTATAAAACAATTTCCTAGTTAATATTCAGCTAAAAACTAGAAAGTTAATTGGGAACATATTGATTTTTCAACACTTGCATTATCACATAACCAATAAATTAATTAATCTGAAAATTTAATTAAATAAATTACAATTGTTCGTCTTTCTGGGGTTTCGTCCTTGCTGCCACCTAAGGAAGACATTCCGCTGTCTTTTTCAACGAATTCGATATCAGGATCAGAATCCATTAAAGTCTCGTCTGCCAGTTTGGAATCCACTTTTTCGCCTTTTTGTTGCACGTTTTTAAAAGAAATATGATTACTTGCAGATTGTTAATGTTGCATTAACGCAACAGAAACTTCATTTATCAAATAAAATAATTTGGAGAAATTTAACTTAAATGCAAATTGCGATCGAAAATCGCGCTACAGTTCTACTGCTGGACCCTTTTTTTAGAGCTTTGGAAAAATTTTGACAATTGCAGATAAGAAATACATGGAAGTGGTATCTGCTATGGCAATGATGATGGCACAGGGTGATATGGGTTACAGCAGTGGAAGAGTTTAGTGGTGGATTTCGACTAGTTGAACGTTACAACTGAAACTAATTAAAAATATCTCAAAATTTACCTCTTGTAAATATTGAACCTTCTGAATGGACTCTTTTATCTCATCGGCTGAATAGGTTGGTTCAATCTCATCTAGATTCATAATCTGACAAACAATTCAACAACCACAATTTACACAAAATTTTTGTTTAAATTACATTAAATAACGATCTACAGCATACTGAGAAATAAAAATTTAAGCTACTACCTCAGGCTGCCCCTTTTGTAAGGTTAAGCTAAGCTCTTGCATGGAGCATTGAGCTTTGGGGTGATGTGATTACGACGTTTATGAAATTATAATTTTATTTGTTTTTGTTCTTTTAATTTTAAATAGTTTTACTAGAAAAGTGTTTAATTTGTTTAATTTTAACATATTTGGGAATTTCTATTTTCCACTGTCAGGTAATGTGACGTTTGGCGGTAAAATTTTGAATTATGACAGTTTATTTGCGTTTGTCATAACACTTTCTTTTGAGAAGAAAGTAAATTTCTATTTCATTACATGAGGAGGGGCGTTTGAACTTTTGGATGCTGTGTGACATATCTTCGGGCTTAGCAAGAGACATCCTCGTCTTGAGTGCAATGCCTCCTGAAACAAGTGAAGCTAACCAGCCGAGAAAGGCTGTAATACCGGCAGTACCAGACTACCAGGAGAACAAAGAGTCGTGAGGAGCCGACCTAAGCGGAATTTTGGTACCCATCTTTCGATGTTAATTATCTTTGCATTAAATTAATCCTTTGTAGCTGCGTCATATTCTTCTGTTTTCTATACAGAAGTCCTAATATTAGTAACGAAAACTCCATTTCAGCCTTCGATGCCATTTCCGAACGGATCTACCTTCCCACCCTGAGTGTGGGATCATTGTTGATCATAAAGGTACTCCGTCACAGTTGACTCCCTCCTTGCAACTCGAACCACTGTCTAATTAGCGCCAATTTCCCATATCCATCTTCTTCTGCAACCAACACAGCTCCAAAGAACTGGTTGGGGCTTATCCGCTTATTTCAAGCCACTCACTGGAACTTGTATTTCCATAGTGCCAAGCTTCTCTGACGATGGTACTCTGCGTTACTCCTTCGCCTTCGCCAATATAAAACAAGCACTTGCCAAATGTTGCCTGTCGGATCGTCCCTTATCAACAGAGCCATTAAACTCATTCCTAACTCGGGCCGCAAGAATCGTGTCGAATTCAACGCCTCCAAATCGAAGTACTGTCTCATCACTAATAAAACGTAAACCGACGATCCGCCTGTCTCAATGGACAGCGGAAGTTGATCTGAAGATCTGCGATAGAATGATCACATATTCCAAATCGCAAAACAAGCCAGACACCCCTAATCTATCCTATTCTCTTCTATCCATTAAACTAAGCTTATTATTAGACATTGCACTATGACCTGAATGATATGGTAGCAAAAAGCTTGGGCTGTCACATAAAAAACCGTTCATCAAATGTGGGTTGGATAAGGTTTGAATTTGGTCCTAACTTTATCGCGATGACAACCGCAGAGGTTTTTTAAGCTGAACACTTTACTAAACTCGGGGCTTTTGGTCCAGATTCCAGCGCCAACATTCGTTTCTGCCTTGAAGCCTGCCGTGCGGAATCCTAGAGAAAATCTGGAAGATCCCATCTGGCCCCTATCTGAAACTCATTACCCAGAAGGTCATTCATTCTAAGATACTTAATGATGGAGCGCTACCAAATTGGGCAGAGCTTCCAACGCTGCAGCCGGCAAGACGCGAATAGCCTGGGTAATGGAAAGACATTTCATTCTTCCATTTAATAGCAAAACTATTTACAGGCTAAGTTCTAACCACTTACCCTAGCGCATCAACCTACGACCAAATTAAGTGTACGCTGCATTGAAGAAGGGAACTAATAACTGACATCCAGAGACCCCTCTAACTGAGTCCCAACATAGGCTGTATTGTTAAAGGCTCCCTCAATATCGACGAAGGTCACCAGTGCAGTTCTTTTGTCTAACACTTCATTTTCCAGCTTAAGGACTAGATTAGTAAAGGCGGTGTTAGTGGATTTTGCTTCCTGCTACTTGTGCTCGGAGGAGCAGAGCAATTTGCGCAACAGATTGGTGCTTTATTTCCTGTCTTCAATCGTCTCTATTCTCTTCACGTAAAATTCGAAAGGCTATCAGCCTGAAATCGTTCCTTCGTTGGACTTTTAGGGCCGTATACATCAACGAAGATAACTCTAAATTGCCTAGGTCAGTCCGCATAAAATCCAAGATTGGGGTAATTTTATAACCCTAGGCCTTCCGCAGACTTGTCTATTATATCAAAACAAAAACCGGTTTTATAGGCAAGGGATCGCCGGGAAGACAGTTTTTCTTCCATCATTTCTTTACCCAAACATTTTGTGGTTTCACCGTCCATTACACTAACACAAGCATATTTTGGTTCTTATCGGTCTAATCTGTGCTTGCACCCCAGCACTACTCCATAGGCATTATAATCGTTACACAAAAATGATGGAGAAAAGTGAGTTCAGCGTGTATTATCAAGCTCAAACCTGGGCAAGTCTAAAACGATGAACAAGTCTGCGAAGGATCTTACACCGCATTCGCCATGTGTAAAATCTCGAAACCCAAGATATTTCGAATGAGTAATCTGAGGGCTTTTTGTTAAATACCGTGGTTTGAGATGAGAGGAAATGTACTGTGTTTCCATGAGCCAGGGTAGAGTTTTCGTTAAGTAAACAGAAAGCTTTTTCTTTCAAGTTCACTCGATGCCGTTTCCCTGGCTGTTCTGGGTTGAACTGACAGATAAATAATTTTACATTAGGTCGCCATAATGCACAGTAAAGGATACTGAAACACACACATATGCAAAACCCGGCTTAAAGGCCCAACTATAATGCACGTAAGAAACGCACGTCGTCTGGGCGCTCTCATGGGGTAGTGCTACACGGAAACTCGAGAAGTCATCCGAAATCAGATTTGAGTCTCGTTATTTAATGCTACACGAGGCTGTCTTCGGCTTAGAATAATTCTTTACCCTACATGAAAGCTTTGATTGTGTGTGTATACCGCGGTCATTGTTTACATCTGAGAAGGGAGAAGAGAAAGAAATGTGCGTATGAGTTAGTTTTGACCCCAGAAATTTTTGGGTGAAAATTCTTTCGTTAAAGTTTCGTCATGTGCGTCCTTCTTTCTCTCCACTCCTTCGTTTCTTTCCTATAAAACCGGGGTTTTCGTACTTCTTGAGTCTCCGTGTAGCACCCCACATGGAAATTAATGTGTTCGGCCATATTTGTTTCGTTAAGTTTCGTTAAACGTAAAAATGCGAAAAGAACCGCGCTCAACGTACGTTTTGTGAGAATTGGGCATATTCACACGCTGCCATAATTGTGGTGAGTAAAACCGGTTTTATTCAACTCCTAGCAACTCAGACGGGGCGTAAATGAGTGTAGTAAATTCGAATGCTATACAGGAACCTTTAAATGTATTGCAGATGAAATTTACTTGTTAGAGAAAAACAGAGCTAAAGAATGCAAGAGATAGAAGTAACTTTTTATATGTGTGCCATTTTTCACGCCTTTGCTTTTGCGTGAAAAATGTTTCGTTAAGTTCTTCCGCTCCCTTCCCTCTCTCATCTATAAAACCGGTTTTAGGCGCCATGAATGTGCACTGTGTGAATATGCCCATTGGGTGGTGCTACACGGAGACTCGAGAAGTCGGCCGAAATCAGATTTGAGTCTCGTTATTTAATGCTACACGAGGCTGCCTTCGGCTTGGAATAATTCTTTATCCTACATGAAAGCTTTGATTGTGTGTGTTTACCGCGGTCAGTGTTTACATCTGAGAAGGGAGAAGAGAAAGAAATGTGCGTATGAGTTAGTTTTCACCCCGGAAATTTTTGGGTGAAAATTCTTTCGTTAAAGTTTCGTCATGTGCGTCTTTCTTTCTCTCCTCTCCTTCGTTTCTTTCCTAAAAAACGGGGTTTTTCGTACGTCTTGAGTCTCCGTGTAGCACCCCACATTTGTAGTTAAATTGATGACAGCTGATTTTTTTGTTGTTGTTTTGTGGGTTTTAAACAAGAAAGAGTATGGAAAATGTTGTGCTTCAAATTTATGGGAGTGATTTTGACGAGAAATTTATTATAATTGAAAATAAACACGATTATTTTTAATATGCAAAGATTTAATAGCCAATTTTTAATAGCCAATGAATAATATTTATGCATTTTAATAATTTTAAACTTGTGAAAACTTTCCGTATAC
The DNA here is from genome assembly GCA_963855945.1 of Thereva nobilitata. Taxonomy (NCBI): domain Eukaryota; kingdom Metazoa; phylum Arthropoda; class Insecta; order Diptera; family Therevidae; genus Thereva; species Thereva nobilitata. The sequence continues at coordinate 14,972,308 of OY979696.1, read as the reverse complement.
GCAAACCATTATACGTTTGACGAAAGTTTGATATTTACGCACGTCGGCTGACGTGCGTTTCTTACGTGCATTATTGTTGGGCCTTTAACCGGACTGGCTTCGTTGAGTTTACTTGGATTTAACGAAACTTTACTCAATCCTCGTTTCCATGGGCGCTTAATCTGAGTAAACTCAGGGTAAACTCTTACTACGTATACATGATGAGTTGAACCCAGATTGAACCCGAGTTCAAATGCATGTAGACGCGAATCGAGTTGAGATAAGGTCGACTGAACTCGACTGGGCTCTGCTAGCTGGGTTGAGTTGAAATTATGCATATAGACGCGATCTCAGTAGTTGAGTAGTTGAATTTATTTGTCAGTAGCATTTCTGTGTTTGTTTTGTGTTTTTTGTCGAATTTTGTCGATTGTCGAAAGTACGGAAACTTATACCGAGTTTCCATGGGAGTCGAGTTGAGTTGTGGTTAAGTGACACTTCAACTCAACGGTTAACTCTATGCGTTTCCATTTCTGCCTTCCGTCTTCCTCCATCTTTTTCCTTCAATTAATTTTATTATAGATTTTTCTTTAAAAGTATTTACGGCTAGTGTGCCGTTTTTTGTTGCATGCGTGAACTCAGTTCAACCTACCTATTTTCGTTGAGTTGAGCAGAGTTGAAAATCTTTAACGAAAACTCTTAACTCATTCTGTTTCCATTACTGTGTTTCCATGAGCCAGGGTAGAGTTTTCGTTAAGCAAACAGAAAGCTTTTTCTCTCAAGATCACTCGATGCTGTTTCCATGACGGTTCTGGGTTAAAGTGACAGATAATTAATTTTACATTGCCTCGCCGTTGGTATATGTGCAGTAAAGGATAGTGAAACACACACATATGCAAAACCCGGCTTAATCGGACTGGCTTCGTTGAGTTTACTTGGATTTAACGACACTTTACTCAATCCCCGTTTCCATGGGCGCTTAATCTGAGTAAACTCAGGATAAACTCTGCATGGAAACACAGTACATGACGTATAACTCGGGTTCAACTCTGGTTGAACTCTCATGGAAACTAAGCCTTAGTAATGATGGTTTCGTTTGTGGCTCTGGAAGCTCTTATATTCCGAGTTAGCTTTTCACTGAGAATGAGCTTTACATTCGAATAGAATTAGGAGCGAGATATCCATATGCGAAAACGAGGCAAAAGTTGCAATACAAAATCCCAGTGATTAGGGGCCCATACACTACAAGGTTTTATGCGTACAAACATGTCCCACAGTGTTTGTGACAAACTTGTTTGTACGTTGAGCCTGCCCATACACTATAAGGTTTTACAGCAAAACTAAATAAATAAATACAGCTAAATACTAAAAACACCGAAACAAAATAAACAACACCAGAGCAGACGTTTTTTATGTTATGGAGAGAACTGTCAGATAAAACCACGAAAAAATCAAAACGTTTTGATATTTGGGATAAACTTGTGACTAACATAAAACCAAAAACCAAATTCACCACACACTGTCAATCTTTGTTTGAACGCCTTGTTTGTACACATAAAACCTTGTAGTGTATGGGGCCCTATTGTCGAAAATATTAGAAAAGAATTGCCAAGCCTAAAAATTCTCATGTCTCCACTTTTTGATATTTAAGCATTTTAAACATATCACCGATTGTGGGTAAAGATAATTCTTGATTCTCGGTTAAAGGTATCCCTCAATAATGTTTACAGCTAGAGTTGAGCCAGGCGTACACGAGGCAGTAGATTTGTCCCTTACACAATGGTAAATTGTACTAAGGCCTCAAGGTTTTGAAATGTCCCCGTTCAAAAATAATGTCCTACTTGTCTTGGTATCAGCGTCTATCGAGATAGATTCATTCTTGAGTTTGATTTTTAACATATATGAGGTAATGAGGCGAGCTGTGATTGTAAAATATAAATATACATCGTGGAGGCATAGGTTTCTTACTCTTTGACTCATACTCTGAGGCATATTAGAATTAAACTCGTCAAAAAAGCTCTTCATTGGTATTTATTTTCTTTCTTTCTTTAATTTGCTTGTTTTTGTCATTACAATGGCACTTCGCCTCATTTGTAGTATGACATTATACTGGCTCAAAAGAAAAGGGAGGCACCTCTTACAAACTCATTTTATAATCTCAGTTATTTATTTATTGGTTTTGTGCATTGTCATGAAACCGTTACTTGAAGATTGCTGAAATGGTACTTAGTAATAAAAACATTTTTAACACATTTTCTGTATCACAAAAACCTCCAATTAAATTAATAAATCTTAAAGCTGTCGCCACAATCTTCTTTTAATTTTAAAAACCAAAATAAATAAGGCGCCATTCTTGGGAGTATTTTGTGAAAGAATGCCTGTCGTTAGTAGTACTCACATCCATTTTTCCGTTACTTCATTTCGCTTTTAAAATTCCTCAGTATAATGAAAATAAATTAAATAAAATTAAAAAAAACCAAATTAAATATAAGTGCATTTTTTTCATGTCATTTATAACAATTTTATTTTTGTCTTAAAATTGTTTTTCATATATTTTTAAGTGTTTATTTTTTGCATTTCATTTCTGTTTTTTGTTTTGTTTTTTTATTATTTATTTAAATAACTTTTTAGTTCAAATATATTTTTCAACATGCTTATGTACAATATATAATATTTAATATATTTTAATATTTAATACACAACAATTAACGACTATTCTATATAAACATAAGAAACATATAAAACAGCGTTTTTTGTTTGTTTTTTTTTTGTTTGTTTGGTGTAATAATGTTTTTTTTGTTTTATCTCAATATAAATTTTTTTTTAATTTTTCAATTATTTCTCTTTATTATATAATATAATATATGTATAACAACATGATATATAATATATATATTTTCTAAATTGGCGCAAAATATTCAAAAATAATTTTGTAAAGCAAGAAAACTACTTATTAAATATTATTAAGAATATTTTGTTTTGTTTTTTTTTTGGTTTTTCTGTTTTTGATTTATTTTTTATTTTATTTTTTTTAATTTAATCGCGTAGCACTGCTCTAACTTTGTTTTTAATAATGCAAATTTTGCAATTATTTCATGCGTTATTAAAAGTAACAACTTTTCATATTTTTTTTCTTGTTTTTCAACTCCTGGTAATAAAAAGGCCACATTGTTTTTGTTTTTTTTTTTGGTTTTTTTTTAGAAATTATTTTTTTTTAAAATGGGCTGTTCTTAAACTGTTTGTTCTTTTCTTTTTTTTAAATATTATTTATGTATATTGTACTAGTGTGTAAAAAAATCTTCATTTTTAGCATGGCATTTTTTTTGTTTCTTGCAAAAAACATTTAAATTATTTTTTTTTATTTTACTTTGCTTTACGTTATTTACGTACGTATCATTGCACAATTTTGATATAAAAAATTTTGATTTTGCATAAGAAATATAAGTATGCGCGCTGCTGTTTCTTATTAATTTTAGTTTTTTTGTTTTTTTTGTAATAATTTGTTTTCATTCTGAAGACAAAGATGATACATTTTTAAAAAAATTACAATTTTTTTTGTTTTTAAAAAAATTCAACAAAAATCTCCATATTTTATATAATAATGATAATTTTTGTTCTACAGACACACTTAAATACATATACAAAAAAAAATTGTTCTCATAAATATTATTGTTCTTATTTTAAAAAATATAAATATATATTTTGAAATTTATTGTTTATATAAATTTATTTATCATCTCCACTTGGATATAACATTCCACACGTAATATTTCTTTTTAAAAAAAAATAAATAAAAAAATAAAATAAAACAAAAAGTATAAAATATTTTTTTTTCAATCACTGATTTATTACCATTTTATACAAATAACAAAAAAAAAAATAAACATTTACTTTATTAAAAATATATTTTTGCTGAAAAAAATAAAATTTACACAAAACATTTTCTTGTTTATTATTATTTAAACAAACAAAAAAAATAAAATAAAATATTTACAAATAATAAATTTAAGTTTCTTTTGCTCGAAAAAATATCTTTTTTTAAACAACCAAAACAAATAAACAAAAAAAACAACAGCAAGGTTTTTCCCCTAAAACATTTAAAAACAATTATTAAAAAATCAAAATTTTTATTTTTAAAAAATTTATATTTAATTTTTTTTTTTTACTAAATAAATATTGGTAGACAATTGCAGCACCACAAGCACGATATATATTATCACTCTCTCAGACTTATAGAAAATAAAACTTAGTTTTTTTCTTCTGTATTTTTTTTTTAAATTATTCTATTTATTATTTTTCTTTTATTATAATAAATATTTGTTTTTTCTTTTTTTAAATTTATATTTATAAAACTAAATTTCTTGTTGTTCGTCTTATTCATTTTTTTTTCTGTTGATCACTGAAGGTTAAGTAAGTAGTGGGGGTTATTAGTTGTTAGAAGAAATGTTGTTTACAGTAGCAATCGTGTAAACTCTGTAAATAGAAATGAAAATATTTATTAATATTTAATATTTAGTTGCAGTTTATTTTTTATGAACTTAAGTTATTGTAATCGGTTCGAAAATCGAAATCGTAATTTTCAACGTATTTTCATTTTTCAAGGTCTCAATATCATTTTAAGCAAATATTGGATAAGAAGTATGTGTGTGTGCGTACGTATGTGGTCATTTTTTCCTGCACGATATCGCGCAAACCAAAAAAGATATCGTCTACGTTGAGGTGCCGTTCGAAGCGTATTAATGGAAATATGATCTGGAAAGATTTTCATCAAATTCGGTCGAGTCGTTTTTTTGTTTAAACGACGTACATGATTTTTGTACCTGCAGGATATCGCGTGAACCAAAAACGTTACCGACTTCTTTGAGGTGCCGATCGAAGAATATTAAAGAAAACATGCTCTGAAAAGATTTTCATAACATTCGGTCGAGCCCTTTTTTTGTTTAAACAATGTACGTGATTTTTGTAGCTGCACGATACCGCGCGGACGAAAAATGATAGACTTCGTTGAGGTGCCGATCGCAGCAAATTAACGAAAACATGTTCTGTAAAAACTTTCATAACATTCGGTCAAACCGTTTTTTTGTTTAAATGAAAAAACTTCGACTAATAATACCCGTGACAGACTGGTAGAATCGAAACCATGGTCTGTACTCAAAAACCACTATGAATAAAAACTATGAGTCTGTACTCAAAAGCCACGTTTGTACAAGGCACAACCCTGGTATTATCTTGGTTTCGAAATCTACATCTACTTCATGGTATACTACGTTTGGAAGTAGCTTCAGCGCCAATTTCAGGCTGCGGAAATTAAAGAAAACTTATATTTGCAGTTGTTTGACAGCAAATTGGTTGTCAATGGTAAAAACAATCTAGTTTGCGTTTTATTTGCCTTCAAACTTTTTACTTTGACAGCTATGAATTATCAGAGCTGTCTGTCACTATACCTAGTACAAGAAAACTATGGTACAGAAACCATGGTTCGCATACTAGCTGTCTGTCACGGGTATAACCCCGGGTCTACACGAGATATATCTTCTGGTATGGTATCTCTTTTAACATATGACAGAACATTTTTTGTGGGCCCATTCTGTCATGACATTTCAGTTGAAAATAATTTTCAACGAAGCAACACTGTTTTAAAAGAGCCAAAATCATCGGGAAAAAATGGCAAAGTGAACAAATTCGTAATCTTTTGCAGTTGATTCATTATTCTCGTCCTGAAATAATTTGGCTAGTAGGTATTGAAAACATCCATTCGCAAAAAAACACTTCAAATCGACAAACCGCCATTTCTGTTTTACCAAATGTCAAAAATCTTTCTTAATCGGTGTCTTGCCATCGCCATCGCTTGATAGATATTTTCATGGCCAACTTGGGGGACTCTCTTTCTAACTTTGCATGCGAGCGAAAGAGAAGGGGCAAATGTCAAGAGATGTACCCCGGGCACTGACATATAATAATGGACTGCTCATCAGACATTATTCCCATATAAACTCATGGCACCAAAAAGTATAGAAAAGTATAGTCCTCTCGCTCATCCATAAGCCCCCTTTGTCACTGAACTCAAATTTTGTTCAATTTCGTATTAAGAGTTCAGTGCATTCACCGGCAGAAATAAAATCAGATAGTGCCAAACTTGAAAAAGTAAAATTTGACATTCAAAAACTGCACATTTTTCCATTTATTAACTATTTTTACTCTTGACTTTCAATAAACCACAAAATACCATAACTTTTTTATCTTTGCAGTAAAATAAGAACGGTAAATAAAATTCTGGAATGATTTTAAGCGAAATTTAAAATAAAACCGCCACAACGGTTGCACGATATTGAAGTTGCCATACCTGATTTCATTTTTTCCTTTGAACTAATGTCAGAATATTTACAAAAAATAGATGGGTATAGTGATTTTTTTATTTCTGTCTCGTTTCGCCATAGGACCCGGAATCACTGACATTTAGATGAAACAGGAGTAGAGAACTCGCATGGTTTAACATAGATATTTGTAATTAATGAAAAAATGCATTATAAAATGGAAATAACATCAAAATTGCATTTGTTATTTTTTTTAAGAACAATTTATTTTGTTTCCATCGTCCAAAAACGAATATAAACAATTTTAATTTACAAAAGTAACTGACGTGTTTACATGTCAGCGAAAAAAGGTTTGCCAGCAATGGAACGAATTGGTGCCATGAAAATTTCCATTCTATATGTCAGTGACCCCGGGGGTAAGGGTCACAAGCACTTTAAATTGATTGGTTTTTCTAATATCTAATAAACTCGTTGAAATGAAACCCATTCTAATGCTGTTATGACACTTACTTTTTTTCAGCGTCGAATTTTAATTGCGAAAAGACAGGGACAACTTGATGTGAGCGAGAAGGTGGCTTTGCATTTTCGTGCAGTTTCAAACAATAAAAATACTTTTTCGTATCCAATAACAACATAATATTATCATATACGCATACATTTGCAAGTTTGTTTTAGATTTCACTGTATGTACACAATAATAAATCAAGAACTTTCAATACAGTCTGAACTGTCAAAAATTAAGATAAAGATCCCGAAAAAGTACTTAGTACTTTTCGAGTGAGCTGAACTTTTTCGCGTAGATTAGCTTCAATTTTAAGCATATAGCTAATTCTTCGCACTCTTGCCAAATCTCCGTAAAGAATTTTTGTCCCTTTCTAAACTTGCTAAAAAGTGTAAGTTTTGTCTGAAAAAAAGTAAGTGTCATAACAGCATAAATGAAATTACATTTTCTGGATTTAGCAGAGTGATAGCTTCCTATCAAGATATCACTTGTCAAAATCGAGCACTCTTTAAAACCCGTGCAAAAATTACGTAACCCTTTACAGACATCACGAAGTTTTCAAACTTTTAGATCAGCAATTTTATGACTAAGCCAGATGGAACTCAGTGATGCATCGATGACGTGGGCTGGGATGTGGATGAACTTCGCGGTGTCTGGGGTGAGCTTTTGCCCCTGGGTGCTGAGGTTGTGTCTTGGATGAGCTGTCGCTTGGGTAAGATCTTGTGGGGGATCTGGACCAAGTACAAAGAATTGGGTTTTGGATTTGGCCTGTTGGAGTCGGTCGAACCGCCACTAAGAATTAAGCTAAGCTCTGCGGAAGTTGGGGACTTTTGGGGTGATATAGCAAAATCTATTTTCGAGTGCTACAACTTTAAAATTACTTAGTCGCAAAAAGTCATACATTTCAATTTTACCAGTCTTGAGAGTTTTACGTGTTTTTATAATATGCTTCATTTTCCATCCATGTTGCTATACTGACGGATACAGCTGCACTGATAGACGGCTATACAGTTAGATAGTTATATAGACCAGACATACCAGACCAGATAGACCATGAAGACAGAGGAGGAAGTTTATCTAATCTATCTAGTGTCATCATTAGCGAAGCTGAGTGGGTTGGGCGAGACAGAGAAGATCGTTTATAAAGATTAGGAATAAGTCGGGTGAGAGAATGGAGCCCTGGGGGCACCGACAGAGGTTGTGAAGTTTAGATTTGACCTATTAATATATTACCTTTATTGTACGGTCAGAAACGAAACTTTTAATTCAGTCTTTTAGAACTAAGTCGATACCAGTAGTTTGGAAGGATTTTTCTAACAATACAGCTAATAAGTTAGAGTGCTTTTGCTGATCACGCAAGTCTCGAACCATATGTGGAAACTAGTAAGACCATCGTCTTATACAACAGCAGTTTGCATAGTTACATGCTTGAATTTGAAGAACTTCGACAGACTAAAAAAAGGGGTGTTTCCTTTCACCAACCGTGTTTCTGGCTCTTTAGATATCTCCAAGGCTTTTAACAAAATATGTCGTCTTTCGAGAATTTTGACCCTAAGGTACGAGGTAGGTACGACGATTCCAGAGACTCGAGACAAGATCGATCAAGGCTTTGGAAAACCAAACTAGATGACATTGGCTAAGTTAGTGTGTACGCAATCTTCAGTTCTATTTATAAAGGGAACAAAATGTAGGAAAACTTTTTTTATGTAAATAAAATTGATTTCACGTACTTTGAAACATCCATGCATTTTATTGCAACGAACTTTTTATTTTTTCGGTTATTTATCGCTCCTTTTTCCCTTTCAATTTGAAAACTTATCTGGTAAAAAGTTCTTCGACCGTAATTGCACGCACCTTGTGCAAATTTGTGGCTGTAAGTCACGCGACAGAAATCGTGATTTCAAGGTTATACAAAAGTCAGAAACGAAGTCTCTCCACACCATCATGAAAAGCAGAAAGAAAAACAAAACGAAAAATGGTATATATATAAGAAGAAAACTCATCGCCTTTAAGGAACAACGACAGGAAAACATTTACGCCTCAAGGCAGCTCTAGCTGTGTGCTGTGTGAGAACTTGAACATCGGGATTCCATTTCAGATGAAGAGCGGAAATATCGTTAATTGATTACAGAAAGTGACTAATTGCCAATCCCGTCTTTTTGGACGGTTTTAAAAGTGGCAGAAGGTGGTACGGATCGAGACGAGTTAATTAATTTTCATTCGGATTTGTCCTTGGCGTGTCGGTCGGTGTGACTACTGGGCTCTGGGCTAGATGCCGTTTTATAGATGTGTGATTCCAGGTAAAAGTTCGCTTAAAGTGACTCCTGATATCCTTCTTGATTAGTGCTTGAAGCAAAAGTTAGACGGAAACTTTTACTTTAATAGCAGAGAGTTCCTTGAATCCAGGAAAACGGAACAAACAGCTTAAGCCATTATCGTACACAGGAGTGCGCCATGACGGTTAGTAACCGGCATTAACAGTTATTTATGCTCGATTGAGCCCAAATCGAAAATTTTATTGCTTCATAAAAGCTCGCGAAGTAGCCATAAAGCCCTGTTACTTCTTCCGTTTTTTTTCTGCTGGGTGGATTCAAGGAACCTCTTTCGGGGGTCATCAAGGCTCGGTTCAGTTCTTTCGCTAAAGCAGTCTGGCACATTTTTGCCTGGCTAAAGGCGGTTACTACGTTTCTTTTAATCTTGTGAGACATAAAGAGGACAATTGGCAAACCTCATCGTCAAATCAAGGGGCGTCAGGGTGTGCCGGGCCCATCAAAAAGGCGCAACGTAGGTCTCTGCCCATGGCCCAATGATTCCCGATGATATGATGAGATATCGACGAAATGGGGCCCCTGAAGCACGGAGCCTTTTAACGGTTCCTTTGTTGATTTATCTGCTTATGGACGGAGCTGCCACCCTCCGGCGCCCTTCTTTCATCCTGTGCGGCTACGATACAGGATGCGATGGCATGTCGTAAGGCATTTTTCCACCCCTATTAATGCCGTTTTATTATGGTAGGTGAATGGTGATATTTCTCCTAAGCTTCCAGACATTTAGTAAATTCGAACATTACAAGAATAATGTTCACCGCTCCTTGGATAAAGGAATGGTGACTTTGGGACTGGTCTTGGAATTCCTTTCGTTCTTTGTGTATTGAAAAATCGGCTTGTTGTCAGGAAATTTTTCGGATCGATTTTTTTTATTTCGCATTTTTTTCCTCCTTTTGCGAGTGGAATAGACACGTTTACTCTAGCGGTAGGAGTAGAAATGAATGACATATCAGGCATTTAGTTTACGTTTCTCTTTGTGGATTGAAGAAAAAAGGAGCTGAAAGGAGGTTTGGTAACGCTTCAAATTGGGTTGTATTTTACACTTAACAAGAAAATGACGATTATTAGTGACAGATATTGGGAAATCATGTTTATTATAAAGATTGTCAGTATTTATTGGTGGATTATTTTTCCCCATCGTAGACATGGTAAGAGCATGTTTGAAAAGCAAGATCGACGGTCTAGTCTGGATCCAACCCTGTGGATAATAATGTATGACGGACTGCTGAAGTTATACCTACCCGGGCAGGCAGGAACGATCGCTCTTCAGTGGAAATCGTATGGATGAAATCGAGATCTACGCAAACGAGGCGATCGAGGAAATAAAAAAGTGCATAGCAAACGCGAACATACCACCAATAAGCATATAAAACATAAAGAAGTCACCTAGAACAAAAATTTGTGCACGGTATTAATCTTCTTCTCTATACGCTGGTTCCCATTGCATTCATAGTAAACAAATCTACTTCAGGGTGGTGCTACATTGGTTTCAGATGATTGTGCATGACGCTGACGAGAGAAATGCGGTGGCTGACGCCATTTGGGGTGAGGAACATTCCAGGACCCATCCATTTCTCTGATATGGGGAATGACGCTTTTGTTGACGTATTTGATTACCGTCTTGGCTCCCAAATCAGTTTGGATTATTCTCGACATTGCCTAGGGCTCGCTTTTACGTTTAGGGTTATGAGAGTTTCTCTATTTTATCTATGTCTAAGAAGGCTGCCAATATAAATTGTTTGTAATATAGTTAGTTCCCACCAGACGCCCAGGGGACCTCTTCCTTTGTAATAATAGCTGAAATCTCCTCCCAGGAGTGACTGTCCGTTCCCTGATGCTTCGACCTAATTTTCGTCCTTGCAACCGAAAAAGTGCGTTAATTAATAGCTCTATAGACTGCGTTTCTGCCCAAGGTCCGTTCGCATTGTTTATAAAGGGTGGACTAGAGTGCTTTTGGAGAGGATCCTGCATAATCTGGCAAAGTCTCCTCGACTCTATAGATGGGCAATACCCCTGCCAGGTGTCTTTCTTCTTCAATGCCTTTCTTTTACAATTTTAGGCAGTTCTTGTAAGGCTGCAACAGGCCTTGTTTGTAACAACTATTGAACATCTCGTGTTAACTTCCTGAGTTTCGAGAGGCCTTCATTCCACCACAGGGTAGGGGTTTTTTTGTTCCGCCTTACTGGGCAGGATAACTTATACTCCGTGTGGATAGCGTTTTCGAAAGTATTGACTCTATCTTCGATTTCCTGTGGTCATTCTCTAGGTATGCGTAGTTTGGGAAGGACTAATCAAAGGCCGTCTATTCCTGAAAAAACAATAAAATTAAATTTTGGTAGTAGGAGAAGATTTGTTTGGACTTGATCTAGTTTATTAACATCTTCTGTATCAACTCAACTAAGTCTTCCTCAGCGTCCATGTATCGTTTCTTTGGTCGACCGGTATTTCTCATTCCATCCGAGATTCGATTTCTCAATATTTTTGCAGGATTGCTATCGTCAAGCCTTTGTATGTGTGCCACCCATGGTAATTACTTAATTTTATACTTTTGCCAAAAGCAGGTTCCTTTTAAAGTTAGTATAATTCATGATTATATCTCCTTCTCCAATGACCATTTTGACAGATACCGCCAAATACTTTTCTTTCAAAACTGCCTAGAAAAGTTTCATCAACAACTTTCAAAGTCCATGCACCTAATCCAAACATCAGAACGGGCTTGATTAGCATACAGTTTACACTTTTCGAAGAGATTCGTGTTGTAAGATGTTGTCGAATACCAAAATAGCTTCTATTAGCAACGTTTATGCTCCTTCTGAGCTCCGTCGTTTCACCACTGTCAGCTTGTACTACTGTTCCAAGATAAGTAAATTCTATAATGGTTCAGTTTTTGCTTCGTTGATAAGTAATCCCATACCTTTTGCAGCCGATTCCAACCAACCTATTAGAATGACGTCATCGGCGTAGGTCATTGTCTATTTCGTCGTTTCTACTTCAGCGTCCCAAACCCAGTAATTATACAAATCTAGGAATTGTAATTCTTCTTCTTCTTCGATGGCGCTACAGTCCTTGCAGGACTCGGGCCTCTCGAAGTCTCCTCTTCCAGTCATCTCTACGTCTTGCTAGCTCTCTCCAATTTGTTATACGAAATTTCCGTATATCTGCTAGCACGTCATCTATCCACCTATTTCTTGGTCGTCCTACTCTTCTTCTTCCTGATGGTCTACCATTAAAAATCCTGGCTAGCATTCTATCTTCTGAAGCTCGTACGACGTGTCCGAGCCATCGCAGTCTACTCAGTCTTATGTATGTAGCTATATTTATTTCGTCATACATTTCTGAATTGTAATTAGCCACTAAGAAATTTGCTAAACCTTTTTCCATCCTTCATAATTCCTAATTGGTGGTCCCAACGCATTAAGCTCTTTCGATACATTTTTCCACAAACGGGCATTTGTGTTTGCACTTTTGCATGGCGCGTTTTTTTAACAGCTCGTATTGGTTAGGCGTTATCGTTTTTCTGAAATATTTATATATATAATATACATAATATTATAATCACATATAGTGTGTTTTGTTCACATTAAAAATGCCACAAACAAATAAATTCAGCTCATCCGTCAATTGCTTTATTCACGAACTGAAATCCGATGACAGAAGGACAAATTTAATTCGAATTCGCATTGGGAGATACCATTTTAAATAGTTTTTCATGATTATCTCGAATACTATGGATTTTTTGAGTTAAATTAATATAACATTTGAAGTTCATTGCATTTTCTACAAAAAAGGTCCTTTTAATAATTTTCGTAGTCCAGAAATCTAAAAAAATTAAAGCCTAGTATTCTGTTCGTGCGGAATTCAGATTCCCCTTTAAAATGCATATAAAAAAAGGGTGCAGAATTCAGGTTGGAGGGCGGTCTGAATTCCGTCCATAAAATTAGTACGCTGTTCAGTCTGAATTCAGACCGTAAATGAACTTTGTTTCTCTAGAAAATGGATGGCGTTTTTCCTGAGTGGAGACTTCTTGTTTCATTTTCCGCAAGCCAAGAAATAAAATTTCTATTTTCTCGAGCGGAAATTTTGACGTTTATCACTTTTATGCGGAAAAAAGTTGTTTCGGGAGTGTGATGTGTCCAAACAGTCACTGTTATATCAGTCAGGTCTACCTTGTCTACATAACTCTCCCAGCTAAGCGGAATTCAGACTGGTTATATGGATTCTCTACAGAGCGGAATTCCGCACGAATAGCATACTAGGCTTAAGGGATAACAACTAACACTAGTAAAACAATTTCTACTGGAATTCTAACAAAAACAATTTTAAATTCATCCTGGACACAAACCCGTGCATTTATCGTTAGAATGATAATTTCCAGCTGTCATAAAAACCAGTGTTGACATACTTTTGTAGGTGAATATATCTCGCAAATTTTTTTCTTCTTTTATTGCTTTTTGCAGGAGAATACGCAATTCATTAAAAATTCCCTACAAATAAAAATAAAAAACAATTTTCTAAACTAACCAATAAATTTAACCACAATAAATCCAGCTCTTTACAAATGTCATAACTCTTCTTTTTCGTCAAAAAAAAACATGTACACACATACAACACTCATTACATGTCACAGCTATAAATCAACGCTGGAGACATGTCGGTTACGGATTTCGGTTGACGTTAAGAAAGTTATCCTTCATCATGCGAAAGTCGCGTGTGTTATTAAATTCCTCCCTTTTGTTTAACATGATAGTTTCGTTGTTTTATGGCATATATACACAACATGCGTACCAGGAATAAAAGTTTCAGCTGTCATCAATAACAAAAACAAAATTCTTTCTACGATTGTTTTTTTTCAACTAATTTTGGTGTGTTTGATGATGTCCCTATGTCGTATGTTGGTTTGAGATTGTTTCTTTTATTGTAACTACATTTTGGCATGAAAACTTTTCTTCTAGATAAAAATGAAGATTGATGTGATGAATTTTTGGGGATGTTTTGCATATATGTGAGGAGAATTATGGGTTTTATGGTTAGCATTGAGAATTACAAAGTTGAAATATGATTGTTGGTAAATGGTGAAGTGAGTTTTTAGTGTTTGGTTTAGTATTAAAGATTTATTCAAATAATGAGCAAAGTTTTGCGTTAGTACAATTTTGTGGGAATATACAACGATTTTCAAGAATATATCGGTAAAAAGTGTTTTTATAAAATATTACTTTCGAAACTTCTGCAAGAAAAACCATAACTCTAATACAAATTACCCAAAAAACGATATGCGCCAAAGCCTACTGTAGAAGAAGTTGAAAAGTTAAAATCCATAAGGATCCTGGTCCAGATGGTATACCCACAGAAATTTTAAAACATTTGTGATAATTTATGCGGCATCTAGTAGAAGTTTGAACGAATTGTTATTTTTAACGCTTTAGTTACAATTTGAACGAACGATTTATAACGATTTATGCAGTCAGTTGAAATCGCACCATCTATTAGTTAGATTTTGAACAAACGGTAATTGAAGACCTTAAGGTTCTCAAAGTTTCTATAGAGTGCGAAAAGAAAAGTCTCGAATTTTCCAGTAATAACGGGCCTCCAGACTGTGGTGGCATGGAAAGGTGTAGAACTTGGATAAGGAGGAGCTTGGATTATTATGTATATAAATGCAGTGGCAGCGGCATTTAGAGTCAGTTTTTGATTTGAAAAGCGATTAAAAGTGTTCTAAGTGATAAAAGTGACCTAAAGCGAGAAGTGGTGATTAAATAGCGAATTAAAAACAAAAATGAAGTGGATTTGCGCACTATGGAGTTAAAGGGGAATTCAGTGAACGCTCGTCAACGGTGGGAGCCAAAAATTGCCTAACTCCTATGCTTCGTGAAGCTATGGCGAATGAAGGAAAGGATCCTGAAACTAACATGTTTTGAAGACGAGGTAGAAACAGAGTCTAAAGAGGCGGCGGTGAGCATAACAGAACTTTTGAAGTTATTGATTGTGATGAAGGAAGCGCAAGAACGGTCATCAGCAGCTAAATAACGCGCATCAGCAGAGATATAGGAAGTGACAGTCGAGATGAAAGAGTCTATAGAAGAACAGAGGAACCAGCCTGAGTAGAAAATCGAATTAATGTCCGTCGTCCTGTCAACAACAAACTGGATAACATGCATGAAAATGTAAGGAATGATCTGGAAAAACTCGAAAATTCCATGAGGGAAAATAAAGAAAAGTCAACTAGAAACCGTCAGAGCCGACCTAGAAAAGGTAAAGATTCATAACCCAACAAAAACAGCTCAGGAAGTCACCGGACCTAGGAAACTTCAGTATCCAACTTTTGAAGGGTAAAGACCATAGCCTACTTATAAGCTCCAATTCGAAGTAATAGAACCGGGTAATTACTGGAACGAAGAAGAAAAAGTAATGCCCTTGACGTTAACAGTAAGGAGCACAGCAGCTGAAATATTACAGTCGGTAGCTGCAGGACGACACATCACGTCCTTGGTGCAAGCGCTAGAAATGCGTTACGGCGTTCAGCCTATGTCAGAAGTTTATCGACTTCAACTACGAAATAGACTTCAATGGTCATGAGAAACGTTGCAGCAACTGTGTGCCGATATTTAGATGCTAGTGCATTTGGCATATCTTAGTTTCGGTGAAGACTACATAAACGAGGTAGCAAGAGAGGCTTTCCTTGTTTGAGGGGAATTGAAGCTGACGGTGACATAATCTCTTGTATTAAGGCGACAGGTGGTTTGTGGCTGTTTTGATGTGTTGGACGTTCATCTGCACGATCTGAAGCATCAGTGCCCCTCCAAACCCGAACTCTCCACCAGTTCATCTAGATTGGGAGACTCCTTTGCGGAAAGGCCATCTTTCATTCTTTTCCAATATCTCGAGGGACTCCTCCTTTATAAAGAGAAAGAATGAAAGCTATTCTTCAACGTTTCTCTGCTTTGATGACCACCCAGTCATCCATAGAAACCGCCGGATTTTGTGCCTGGAGACACTGGATAAGCTCTCCAGGTTCCAGATTTACTTTAGGCAACAAGATGCGAGCTCTAGGTCTCCTTGGGATATCCTCAGATGGGATTAGCTTGAGACTCCTGCCTTCTGATTACCTTGAACCTCCTGACTACCTCCGAGGAGTCATAGCAGGGCATTGCTCTTCCCTTGCCTGATGTGCTCCAACACTATCTCCGATAGTTTGGCTTCCACCTCCACCCATGTTCGATGGTGATGCCTCCCCCCAAGCCCTCTCGTCCATCAAAGCTACCTCAGCAGCCTTTCTGAGACCGTCTTTGATCCACCTGCCGCTGCTGTAGCCGACTTTTTCTTGGGGTGGCCCTTTGCGACTTTGGCCTTTTTGGCATCTCGCTCGGTCTTCTCTCTAGCAGAGGACCGAGGTCTTTTCTGTACCCCCCGAGACTCGGAAGGGTTAGTTTGATTTAGTGCCAGCCGTTTGTTGTATTTCTCAACAATCGACTGGAACTTAATTTTGTCAGACTGCTCTCGCTCATGCACAGTACCGGCCTTCACATTCCTAGCAATCTTGTCAAAAATGAAAAGGGCTCTCCGGTATTGGCCCTGCATGCGCGTCCGATCTGTGCTTTCCAGGATTCGGTTTGCCTGGCCGATCCAAAACGGATGTTTTTTTTTTTTTTTTTTTTTATGTGGAAGACTAGAGCTCAGGGAAAGCCCTTTGTACTGTTGACAATCTATTTTCTTCGTATAGAGTGCAATGTCGAACAGCAAGCTCTAGTCGATAGATAGTGAAGGGGAAGAGAGAAGTAGGAAGGAACTGCCACAACCACCTACCTAACCCCAAACATTTCTATCGCGACTCTGGCATCGGGGCAATGAGAAACAACTCGCTGGAGTGTTATGCCTCCTGAAACAAGTTGAATCTCATCAACCAACCGATGACATGCGCTTGGTCGAGCGGGGCAGTGCTAGCGGAAGGCTATGACAGGAGGGAAGCTGGGAAAGGCGAAGGACCGTGGGGCTCTGCCGGGACTCGAACCCGGGACCTCTGGGATAGTATCCAGGCGCCTTACTCCCTAGACTACCGAGGCAGAAAAAACCGTTCTCTTTCAGTTGATTGGAGTAGGTATTGGGTCGGTTGAGCTTGGGAATATTTTTGAACTTGGAAACTACGTCAAGCTCAGAAATTATGTCTGAGACAAACACCGGAGGATTATATTTCCGGCTTAACATTTCCGCAGAGGTTTAGCCTAAGGTTCGAAGTTCGTAAGTACCATAGGAAGCATATTGTCAAGGCCAGTGGATTTATTGTCGTGAAGCTCTTAAAGACACCAATTAGAACTTCGCGAGTCCCGAAGAAAATTCCAACCAAGAAGAATTTAAGGCGAACAGAGATGCTAATAAATCTGCCTTGGATTTGCTTTTTGTTATTACCTCCCTCTTACAGAATGCTGACTTTGGCGATCGAAGAAGAGATGGCGCCCTTGCTTATTGTCTGTATTGATAAAGCGTCAATCACTTTCCGAAAGATAACCAGGAAGAAGGGTTCAGCAAATTCCTACGAGCTACTAGGCATAAGGAAACATCCTACAAAGCACAACGTTCCTGAGTAAGGAAAACAAACATCCTTCTGGCCCCATCGAGACCCCTTGACATTCAACAGCTTCATCAACTTGATTTGAAATGTGCTGTTCGAACAAATCATCATTATTTATCATAAGTCACTTGCAATTTCATGAACAAGTACAAAATTCTCGGTACGAATATTATCTTGGAGCATTTTCTGCTGAATGCGGAAGAAATTAATCTAACAAAATAATTTCCCAGATACAGGGTGTGACCTACATTCTGTAGCTGAAGCTAACAATGTAATTTCCTCATTCGGCAAATTCCCCGTAAACCTGAAGTGCTGACGGGCTTAAAGCTTTTTTGTGTACGCCTTAGTACCAGTTTGTTACCCGGGATCCGAATGCAAACTCATATATCACTAAAAAGACACAGTCATGCCTTCCGGCCCTTCAACAATAGGAAGCAAAGGTGGTAGTTACAGCAATAGCAGGAGAGAGGGGGAGCATCAGCAGCAAGTAGCGTTGGTTGTAGGTTCATAGTACGGCGGCAGGAACTAATAACAGATGGGGTTTGCTTTCCATTAAGTTTACGGGGGGAAAATCGAATTATCATCCATCTTCAATCAAGTACTCCTTCGCTGGTAGAATCAATGCTGGTGATCGTCCTGCCTGATGTCCTACAAAAGAGCAACAATGTTTCCGATATAAACAAGGACTAAATCTCCTCTGCGAGAGTGCAAACTTTGCGGAGTTTACTCAATAATACATTTCTAATATTGGCACAGGGTGTCAGTCAGCAACCCCCCATCATCGACCCACTAATACCCACTGATCCTAGCATAATAATTGTTTTTGTCTCGAACATTTACCTTCGTAATTAATTCTACCATCCTTATCCAAGTCAGCAATCGCTAGCAATTCTGTGAGTTGATTCTCTGTCAAGCTTTCGCCAATCATGTCCATGGCGGTCTGTAGTTCATCGCGCGTGATGAAACCATTTCCGTCTCGGTCAAATACTCTGAAAAAATACGAGAGAGAAAAAATTATCCTGTGATTTAGGAGAGAGGCAATTTCGTTGACCTACTGACGACGAGGCTTTGCACCGACTTCATTACCATTAAGTGGATTTTAGCTGGAATTAAAAGCGCTTACCTAAATGCTGCAATTAAGTCCTGTGTGACGTCATCTAGTTCCTCCTGTTTACTTGTGCTTTCCGAGTCTTCACGTAACGCCTGAATCCGTGCGACCCACTGTAGGAATTCCGCTTCGTCTATCAATCCATTGCCTGCAAAGAAATACAAAAACGGGCCATATTAGATTACCCCCACTCTAGAAATATATGAAATTTTAATATACACGCAGGTCAATAACTGGATAATGGGCAAGTGCTCAGGTAGGAGGTATATGATGTCTATACTTTAGTGGGGGGCGAAGGGCCTGTGGGGGCAGTTTCAGTTGTAAAGAGACGATGGGTCATTATAGGAGGTCGTCAACAATCAAGGCGAAGGCCCAGACAGGATTTTTACTTCCAACCGCACATGCAGGAAAACCTCCCCCCAAACACGGGTCAGGGTTAATCGCTTACACGCGACCACTTTTACAAAGGCCAATTGTGTGGTTTACGATTGAGTGTCGGAATAATTAGGGAATTGTGTGGTATCTTGCATAGTTAACTTTTGTTCTGATAAGGGTTTATGGACCTTCATTACGGGTTTTGCGTCTTCATTCTAAAAAGCGGCTGGTTTTAGAATTAACAATGCCGGAAATGAGTTTTTTTTTGTTTTGCACAAAGACTTAAATAGGAAACTTGTGGCACAGAAAATATTCGTGCGTTTTACCACATCGTGTGCTTCTGAAGTGATTTTTCATGAAATTTGCCTTTAATATAACTTTCAATGCAATGTAGATATTCGCCTTTAGAGCTAAATCGGGAATGAAGAAGCCGCAATAACGAGAAATAATCACGGCAACAGGTGCTAAATTTATAACGTTTCGTTTCCCACGTTCAATGCCACTGTTTTTTTTATTTATAGTGTTTAATAGGATTAGTAAAATGGTTTGGGAATAAACACAATAAAAAAAAGTGTAAATGATTCGAGCGTAAAAATGTTTGCTTTTAGGCGCCAAAATTGATTATCCAGCGGGGAAAAGTGGTAGTATAAAGGGTGAGACCTAAGCTTCGAGTTTCACATAAAAAAGCGCTCTCGATTTAAGCAGAAAATATATAGCTTAAAAAAACTAAAAAATACGCTTTGATTTTAAAATGAACTAAAAAGCAAAAAATAATTTTGAATGTAAAGTTTTTATTGCTCCAGCCAGAATATGGAAACAACCTACCTTTCGAAATGTAAAACAGCGTGGGACTCTTCCTATATTTATTAACACTGGAACTTTTCGGTAGCGGCCCACGCTTTTTTACATTTCGAAAGGTAGGTTGTTTCCATATTCTGGCTGGAGCAATAAAAACTTTACATTCAAAATTTTTTTTTAGTTTTTAGTTCATTTTAAAATCAAAGCGTATTTTTTAGTTTTTTTAAGCTATATATTTTTTATTTTCTATTTTTTAGTCTATCGCCATTTTGTAGAGACCGCCATATTGGATTTAAAATGACGTCACACAGTTTACTGTGCTATACTCGTCGTACGCTTTCATTTGATACCCATACCGAGGGCGTTGTAAAGAAAAAGGTAAAGCGCCATTTTGTGTTGACCGCCATTTTGAATTTGGAATCACGCCACACAGTTCTGTATTCTAATTGTCACACCCTTTCATTTGATACCCATACCGAGGGTGTTGTAAAGAAAAAGGTAGTCCGCCATTTTGTGTTGGCGGCCATTTTGAATTTTGAATGACGCCACAGAGCTAATAGTATTCTACTTGTCATTTCCTTTCATTTGATACCCATATCGAGTAAGTTGTAAAGAAAAAGGTAGTCCGCCATTTTTTGCTGGCCGCCATTTTGAATTTTGTATAACGCCACAGAGCTAATTGTATTCTACTTGTAATACTCTTTCATTTGATGACCCATTGCAAAATTCGGCCGCCATCTTGGAACCGCCATCTTGATTTTTTTACAAAATGGTCAGATTGCATTGTCACGCGAACTATACATATGTGCAAAAATTTCAAGTTGATCCGTTACCTGGAAGTGAGTCAAAATCAAGTTGCATACAACATACCGGTCAAGCTAATATAAAGCGTATGAAAATGGATGGTATGGCACTGTAAAAATGATCGGTTCTCTTTCAGTTAAGTGGAGTGGGTATCGGGTGGGTTGAGCCTGGGAAAATTTAAATAAACGTGGAAACTAGGTCGGTTGAGTCTGGGAAAGTTTTAGTAAGCGTGGAAACTAAGTCGTGACCTTGAAAACTAAGTAAAACTCATAATTGATGTCTGGACAAACTCCGGAGGAATATGACAGGGGCTAAACGTTTCCGCAGAGGTTTAACATAAGGTGAGACACATTTCGTAAATTCCATAGGGAGCATATTGTCGGGGCCAATGAATTTACTGTCGTGAAGTTGTTTAAGACACCTTTTAGCATTTCGTGAGTCCAGAAGAAAACTCTGTCCATTGAGTCAGGCATGGAGTATGCTATAGCAGTTTCGGGTAAGAAAGAATTTTAGGCGAACAGAGATGTTAATAAATCTGTATTGGATTTGCGTTCTGTTATAACCTCCCCCTTACAAATGAAAGAAGGGGTTGTGGGAGAGGTAAAATTCTGCTTGATGGAAGTTACCTACAAGGGTTTCACAGCTTAATATACTCGGGAAGAAGGACTCAAGCGAATAAACTCAGTCAGTTTACTTTCTGTCCGACAATTCGTTTAGGAGCTGTTGGGATTGGACATGGATATGCCAAACTAGTACGTACTAGGCAATGATCCCAGTTATCAAAAGGTGAGGCTACATCGACGGAGTACCGTCTTGGATGGGAAGTAAGAAATAGGTCAAGAAGATGTGCACCTTGATCTGCAAGGTCAGGAACTCTTACAGGAAAGTTCTTCATGATCGCCAAATCATGTTCAATTTAATCAACATGGATCTCTTAATAGATGTAGGTTATTCCTGCAGCCAACAACCCAGGCCATAATTTACAAGTCGTACATTCGGCTCGAACTCGATTAGAACACATTGATTTGGGACTGTGCCTCGAAAACTGCCCTCGAGTTGCTCGACAAGATGCAAAATCGCGCCATTCCACTCGTAGGCCATGTGACCTTGTGCTCCTCCATAGGCCCATTGAGCGATTGTAACAATACAACAGCCCTGTCAAAATTTTACAATTATCGAAAAATTCCTGTCTGCAATATTTTTTCTACAATACGCTCGCCTCACTTCAACACACTGCAGTCCTCCTTTTCGTGCACACTATGGTCTATGAGTTCGTTTTTGAATAGAACTCGATTGTCGAGCAATTTTTCGCTGTCTGAATTTCTGAACTTGTGAAACACCGTAGAGTTGAAACGTAAGGCTTCATCATCGCCATTTGTTTCAGCATGCCAGACTCCTCTAACCTATCTTCTTCTTTGCTATACACAAACTAAGCTTACAACTACATATGGCTTCACGTAGGGTTCATCGGCTACTCGAGGACTCCCAAACCCCCTCTAATCTCTTCTATCTTTCAAACTAAGATTACTATTACACATTGCACCATGAACTGTGCTGGAAATACCCGCCGAGGTTCAGCTAACACCGGAGAACATCCTGGAGCAGATGATGTGGTCAGAGGATGTGTGGAGAAAGATGGAAGTTACGCCTTAATGTGAGGCTCAAAGAGGCAGGGAAAACAAAGAAATGGCAGCCGAAGTAAAAATAGTATTTGCCCATTCTTAGCCTAAAACAGGAACGCACAGCGTAAAAACGCTTGTAAGACACGGTACATCTGAGTAAAAATTTTACTTTTCCAAATGCAGGCACATATCAATAAAAGACGCACGGAATAGTCCAAACCAAGCCCCGTACGCCTACACTTTTTCTAAACTAAACGGAAGCTTTAAGAAATTGTACAGGACATTAGCATACTCAATAAAGCGATTTTCGTTCGATTGCGTAGGCCAAGCAGCATTGGACATGGTTAGTACTTAGTTGGGGGACCGCTTGGTAACACGACACTCGCATTTGAAATGGTCAATTACGGATACATCCGTAACAGAGAAGTGCATTCCTCTACATCGGAAGCATTTTTAGTTTTTCGTGCCTGTAACGGGAGCTTGTCATAATAGTACCGGGTGCTTCTAAAAACATAAGTATACTTCTGGACTTGGTTTGCGCAACCATATACCAACTAATTATTTTGACTCGGGAAAGAGGTTGCAGCTACACCTCTGATTCAGCCCCATGACGCGATGGCCTAACCAGCTCACGCTGGGAGAATCGAGCATAAGACGGAGGTGGTTTTGTAGTCCACCTTCCAAGTTCCTATGGGTATTTATGTAGTCAGTGAATTGGGTAGCGAGCTTCGTCGATCTGTATGTCCCTACTGTTCCGGCTCTGGTGAGCACAACCTTCGAGGGACCCTTTGTAGAGAGCGCACCCTTCAAAACTTGGCAAGCCAAGTTGTAAAATTATTTGTCGAGGGCTGCATGGCGGTGGGTAGTTTTTACACTGTCGTTTAACGATCTCTACTAGGCAGTGGGCGCATGATATAGTTCTATAATGCCTTGATATGAAGGCTCTGCCAGGATGGACCTACCCCTTCCATCCCTGGTCCTGGGACTTTTATGGACATTGCATACATCGGTCCGGAACCGGTTATTGTGGCACCCTCCAGTTTTGAGCTGAGGGATTTTGGCGATCGGGCTTGGATGAAACTCCCTGAAAGCTGTCGGCCCGTGCCGGGATTAGCCAGCTCTAGACGGTTCCTTCCTGTGCCGTCTTTTAACGTTCCCAAGAAAGTGTTGAGGCGCAGAATGTCAGAAGACTTGGTCGCTTGATGTCAGGATTGTTGGCTTGATTGACGTCTCTTCACGCGGATCAGGATTATTGGGGCGCAGTAGAAAGCATGTTAGGGCACTTGTTGGTTTGACGTCAGGACACTTGTTGGGTTGATTATAACCCATCAGATTAGTTTGCCGATTTCCCCTGGATCAACGCTCCCCTGGTAACCCGGTTAGTTAGCGGTAGTCTTGTCTAGATTTGTTGGTTTGTCGGTGTTCCATCGCATCAACTCTCCGTGGCTTGTCCGTTTTCGGTTTGTCGGTTTACCACCAGATAAACTATCCTGTGGTTCTGTTGTTCTGTGGATGTACCATTGGTTCTGTCCAGTCACAAGGAAGAGCAATCAACGCTTCCACTGTCTCGCTGGGCCGCGCTGCTGCTTTTCCGTTTAGTCTCGTTGATTTATCGTTACATGATTACCAGGTCCTGCACCCTGAATTATCATTTTTGGAGTATGGGAAAGGCGGAGGTCCCCAACTGCAGGCTTTGCATTGAGGACGATGAGTGTAGCCTTCGAATAGTCAAGTCTAAACGACAAGCCATTAGATAGACTGCAGAACCTGTTCAAGTGGTTTGGCCTTCAAATATGAGATAATGGCGGTTTTAAAAAAAAGGGTAAGTGAGTGACCGCGGTACTTATGGGTCCTATGCTTCACTAAAAAAGAAGAAGGGTCACGCTGCAGGCCAAAATAATGTCTTTACGGCTTGTGTCGATCTGAACTTAAACGTCATGCAAAAGGGTTGATGAGTTTAGCCAGTAGGACACTATCGCCTGGGGGTGCATGCAGACCCCCAACGGCATTTCCTGTGTTAGGCATGGGCCTTACAAGCAGACAAGCATCGTTCCTCATGCTGTCGACTGATGATAGATTATCACCACTCTTTCGTAAAAAACCATGCCAGACTGGTAGTTAGATTAGATTAGGTTAGAAATGGCTGAGCTGCTGTGGCACACCTCAAACACTTAGGCCAAAGGAGTAGGTCCATTGTGATGCCACTTTAAACCGGATGTTAAAGTGTCGTTCCTTCTCTAAAACATCTCGAGGAAGTAATGAATGTTCTAAGTTGCGGGATATCTTCCAGATTTCCGCAAGTGTACTTAGAAAGGGTTCACCAAATGTGGTTAGTCTCCTTCTGCTTAGGGCCGGACAGTGACAGGGGAGATGTTGTACACTTTCCTCCTCGTCCGGACTTTTACAGCTTCTGCAAATATCGTAGGTCTCAAGACCTAAGCGGGCCGCATGCGTCCCTATCAGACAGTGTCCGGTCAGCACTCCCACTATAGCTGAGAGGTCTTGTCTCCCGAGGCTCATTAGTGAAGTGGTCCGCCTGAGATCATTAGAGGGCCAGGTTAATTTGGCCAAGATGCATTTATTAAGATCCCTCCAATGCGTCTTTGCTTGTTACGTTGTGTACTGTTTGCATCGGAGTTTAAAAGTGGCCCAAGGCATACCAAACCTTTCCTTTCCATACGAGGAGGGTCCTGAACTGCTGAGCCATCTCAGAGATAATTCTACAGCTTTTGTGCAAGAGCGCCTGACTATCTGAGAAGATGTAGATAGTCCGATTTCTATCGCCTTGCTGGTTGATCTGTAGAATAGCTTCATGTATGGTTAGAACCTCCGCTTGGTATGCATTGCAGTGATCGGGTAGTGGGAACGAGACTTCAATCCAAAGCTCTGGTTAAAAGACTCTTACTCGACCCTTGAGCTTATAGCCATCAGTAAAGAAGTTTATGGTACCCTGAAAACTTTGTGGCCTACTTCTCCATTTACGACGTGAAGGGACGTGGTTCAGCATCTTCGCGTAACCTCCCCTGATTCCGGTCCAAAATCCAGATTCTGGTAGTACAAAGAGTGATTCCTAAGCTTGGTTTCTTACAAAAAAAAGGTGACTTCAACGTCCTGATACAAGTAGTTCGCGTCCAATATCGACCTTCTTACATTTATATTTTTCAACATTTACAAATGCCTCAACAGAAAATCTCACTGGGCACCAACAGTTTAAACAAAAAACCAGTCTAATTCTTCTATCCTTTTATTTCTACTCTAGCGCAAATAAAACTTCCAAGGATCCTTGACTTGATGCCAAAAAAACCCGAATCCTTGATTGCCACATAAAACTCACTGCAGTTCTCCCAAATGAGATAAAGCAAAAAGCGAAAAA
This sequence comes from Thereva nobilitata, assembly GCA_963855945.1. Taxonomy (NCBI): domain Eukaryota; kingdom Metazoa; phylum Arthropoda; class Insecta; order Diptera; family Therevidae; genus Thereva; species Thereva nobilitata. The sequence goes on along the minus strand of OY979696.1, from coordinate 14,946,546 downwards.
GTCTCGAAGGTCAAACTATCGATTTTCGGTTTGATTTTGGTTTTTTAAGAGGCACACAAACAAAATATCTCCAGCTTCACAATTCCCCCTCCTACTACTCACCCGCCATTATACTTTTTATTTTCGTTTATTTTTTTGAAGAAGACGAAAAAAATTCCAGGATAGCATACACACACCGTGGGAGGTTGCCGGTTCGAATTCCAGTGACACATGATTTGTAATTCGATCATCTATCACCGAACGTAGTAAAATTGACTGCAGGACGGAAACAGTATGAGGTTGAAGGCTTTTTAGATGCTTTTCATCCCGAATCGAATTTCACCTCCCCCTCTCTTTCTATACGTATATATGTGTTTCATCCCCCCCCCGCCCATGTGTGATTCTATGATTTGACGTTTCTTGTCTGATTTTTTAGTCTATGCGTAGCAGGAAGTGTAGAAAAAAGCTACACAGGATCTGGTTAGCTTTAGGGGCTTTGTTACTGCTGTGTTTCCCCGAGGGTTGTTCACATTATATTAAGCGATTTTTGATGCGCTTTTAATGCCTCAATTTGATGGGATCACAAACCCCCACCCAACCTCCCCCAAAAGCATCAAGTTCTTTCTTCTGTAGAGGTGTCGTTTCCGATTTTTTGTAATGGCTTCTCATCGAGATCCTTTAGTATTTGCCAGTTCCTTTAAAGTAATTCACTCGCTGCTCTCTCTCTCTCTTCGTCGATTAACCTGTCGACCTTATGGGGGCGAAGGTCTTTAGGGAGCCTTCACCCTGCGCTTTGTACACTGAATAATTCCGAAGCAAGCCTTGAATGTTGGTGGGGGTGGGGGTGTATATATATATTTTTTAAGGCTAACATCTACCATGATACAAAAAAAGCTGCTTCCATTGTAAGGCTGTATCCCATACCATCGTGCAGCTGGCATATAAAATGCAGGAAACGGAAACCAGAAGCCATAATTTCTACCAGAACGATCAAACTAAATGGAGGTAGCCAGACAATTTTCCCAATGCCAGCCGCATTCTATGCAATTTTCTTTTCCCCTTTCTCTTGCTCTCTTCCCCCTTACCATCTGCCCAGTGCCAGAACCCCAGCCATCGCCCGAAGTGCACTTAAAGGAGAAGTTACATAAGACTGAGCTCGTTAAATGCTCGAATCTGTGCGATGGGACGCTATTGACTAGGCTCCGCCGTGCTATCAAATTACCATCTTGATAATTGGCGGAGATTTATTGCGATTTCGTGAGCTTTCAGGTCTACTGGATTTTTAGGAATTCAACCGCTCAAGGGCAATACGCTTGGGGAAATTTATCGACATAATATCCGGGCCAAGTTATTTTCGTCGGAGTGAAAGTGTAGACTAGGCTCCCCTATATTAACTAAGGGCGCTCTGTACTGAAAACAAAAACAAAGACCGCCAAGTTCCAGCCTTATGTAAGCCTACTTTAATCTAGATTAGCCTCTGCGGAACGAGGGGATTGCTTATAGTACAGTACAGCTGGACTGGAAAATCGGGGTATGCGCCCAAAAATTCTTGGAAGGATGATTTTTCATAAATCGTTAATGGAGCATAAAAGAAGCTTAATTCTAAATTTGAGGGAAATTTCGAGTGGACGTTTTTTGGAAAACTCAAAAAAATTTTGAAAAACGTTTTTCTCTGAATCTACGCATTTTAGAGAAAAGTTGTTCAAACAAAAAATGTAAAGGACATTGTTACCTACAATTTGTTTCATAGAGGTCAGGCTGTACAACTTGAAATACAGAAGCTAGGTGGCGCCAAAGTTTCCAAAAAAGTGTTTTTTCGGTTTTTGTCCCAGAAAAAATGGTTTTTTTACAAAAGTGTAAATCAGTAAATTGTTCCTCTTAAAAATGTCTACAACATTTATTTAAACTTTTTTTCCCTCCGACTTACCGTTCCAAAGTTATAGGCAGTAAATGCTACGCTGCGTAGTTAACCGTGCTATTGTTGCTAAGAAGCGTCCATTTTTCAGTTGCTATGCGAGTTTTCGAGAGTGTAAGCGTCAAAACTTTGCTCTTGTAAAATGAGTGTGTGTTTTGTTTGTAAAAAGATTGTACTCAAATTAACCTGTGTGCCGTCTTCAGAGCACAATTCTCACACTTCAGCACGCTATAACTTTGGAACGGTAAGTCGGAGGGAAAAAAAGTTTAAATAAATGTTGTAGACATTTTTAAGAGGAACAATTTACTGATTTACACTTTTGTAAAAAAACCATTTTTTCTGGGACAAAAACCGAAAAAACACTTTTTTGGAAACTTTGGCGCCACCTAGCTTCTGTATTTGAAGTTGTACAGCCTGACTTCTATGAAACAAATTGTAGGTAACAATGTCCTCTACATTTTTTGTTTAAACAACTTTTCTCTAATATGCGTAGATTCAGAGAAAAACGCTTTTCAAAAACTTTTTGAGTTTTCCAAAAAACGTCCACTCGAAATTTCCCTCAAATTTAAAGTTAAGCTTCTTTTATGCTCCATTAACGATTTATGAAAAATCATCCTTCCAAGAATTTTTGGCGCATCAATATTACATCTGTACTGTACTATTAGAGCAGTCTATATCACATTATGTACTTGAGCAAAATTCTCTTCTAGCGGAGGGAGCGGGAGTATACTTCCATTAAAATTGTCTTTAATCAAACAAAAAAGTAGAAGATTGGAATTTTTCGGATATGGTAAATAACAAAATTCTTCTCAGCTTCATTATTTCCGAATTTAAAGCTGCCAATCTATATTTGGCATAAAAGGCATTAAACTCAACTCGACTCAAATACAGCTCTGATAAAAAAAAAACTCCCACTGATTCACAATAGGCCTTAGAGACGACGACGGCGACACTCATGAACGATGATTTCATTCACCTACTCATAAAAATCACACAAAATCAGTCGTTATTTTTGGAGACATAAAAGTGTGTTCTCATTTCTTTTTAAACTGTTTTTTTTATTTTCGGAATTTATCTTGTTTTTTTTTTGTTCCTCGAAATAAATTAATAATATTGCCTGTAAGGTAAAAACTGGCTAATTTACAATTGTTATTCTTTGTTCAGATTCGTAGACACGTGCATACAATTGTATTAGTCGCAATTAAATTGATTTATTGAAATTGACTCATGTCGCAGATCAATATTTCAATATCAGAAAATATTTCGCTTTTGAAATTGTAAAGCCTGTGATACAATGTACGTGACATAATTTTTTAGAGTTTACTTTGTAGTCTGGGGAAAAATTGCGTGTAAAAGAAGAATGCATTAACGACGTAGCGTCTCTGTGGACCGATTATGTTTTTTTCTGCATACTTTTAGGATAAAAAATATTTTTAAAAGAAATTTCTTAATATTTTCATTTTGCATGCTTTTGGGAGCATTTTTTTTGTTCTTTGTATTTAGGATGGAAAATTTGTGGAAGGAATTTTGCTATTAGACTACTTTACGACAATCAATATATCATCTATTTTACGGGTAGAGACATAATGCCATCGATGGAGAACTTCTGCGGCTTTTGGTTGAAAAACTGATTTAAGTAGTTTTCACAGGATTCTTCTGCCAGTTTAATTCAGTCGAGGGAGTTCTGCAGAGATCGGATCGGTAGAAGCATCAAAACCTTTTTGACGGATCGTCAAGAAGTATGCGGTTGGGCGTTGTCGTGATGAAAGACAATTCGGACCGTTTTCGTTCAATTGCCTGGCGTCTATCTATTTGTCCACAGTACAGTTGGGAATCGGTCGTCTGACCTGAAGATAGTTCGTTCAAAGGAGGAAACTCCGGAACACCCGGAACAGAAGAGGACTGAGACGGCCAAGGGGCTCGTTCGTCCCACCTTTAGCCAGGTGGTAAGCAATGTCAATCTTGGCCTTATTTCGACTGACATGGTCAACCACCCCCTTGGACCTGAGCAATTCGTACAGTTGCAGAACGCGATCATTGACCTCGTAATTGGAAAGGCAGGCGCCGAAGTCAAGCCGGTTTTCGAGGGAAGCTTCTAAAGATAAGGCACAGCAGAATGGGTGAGGAGTCAAGTCTCCTACATTAAGGGCAGAAGTGCTCTTGATATCACTCTGGTGGAAGAAGATATTTTCCCTCAGACTCATGACATTCGAGCCGTGCTACCTTAACCAACGAGAAAGTCCTGGCGACTATCGCCGAGTAAAACTCGGTTCCCGCCGACAAGTGGAAAGTGGTCCAGAGGCGTGTAAATAATAATCAGGCCTATTCGCTGCAATGCCGCCCCTTTAACCAAAGGGCCTTCCACCGACGAAGCTGCGCTAGCACCGACGCCAGGATCATCTGCCGTTGTTCCATATTCGGCGCCTTAGCTGTAGTAAGCGTCAAGGAGCCGGTGTGGACGTAAAAAGAACACTCCTGATGGCGCTGAAGTCGGAGCAAGGGGCAAATAAGCACCCCTCAAAGCCAAAGGCGGTAGGACAAAGGGTGCTCGAGAAGCCAAGACGACCCTGCTTGTCAAACGCTCCTTGGAGAAAACATGAGCTCCATTAGGGTACCCCAAGTGAACTTGCACAATGCGAAAGGGGCATCCTCCGCCCTGTGCAAGACGTTCGTGGAGACGCATCTTACCTTTCTCTTATTCAGGAGTCTTGGGCAACCGATGGAAAAGCAAGAGGACTTACCACCGGTTCAAATAAACTAGTGGTGAACGGAGATGCGGGGCGCCCCTCGCCAACCTTTTAATTGTGTCATTCATCTCCCCATTACTAACTTTATTTCTAGAGATCTATTTAGTGGCGATCCCGATAGCGATTCCCACCGCCAACGGCTGCCAGGAAATCATACTTGTGTCCGCTTAATTTCCGGGACATGTAACAATAGTGCCAATAATAAGGTTCAAGAACTGTTAGAGCAATTCGTCATCGGCTGTGATGCAAATGCTCACCACTCTACTTGGGGGAGTACCGATGCAAATGAAAGGCGTGTGTGTCTCCTAGAATTTCTTGTTATGAATAACATAGATATTGCAAATAGAGGATGCAAACACACTTTTGTCATTAGTGGAGTTGCTTGACTACACCCTCGCACTAGCAGGTTTCTCTCCGACAAAACTTGCGTGTTCTGGACGAAGCCTCACTGTCCTCACACAATTAAGTGGATAAATGCCATGCTTTTAGGTCGTGACATTTCTTCTAACCTAGGTGTCTCTACCATTAGTGTAAAGGCTATCGATGGATGCCCTCAAGGTGGAGTTCTGTCCCCGTTACTCTGGTAACTAGTTGTGGATGAACTTTTTACCAAACAATACGAATCTGGAAGCTTGAAGGCTTCATTTATATCGTCACATTGGATTTTTGACAACCGATGTGGGGCGCGAATACCAGAGTGCGACAAATTGTGTTCGGAATGCAACGCCAACTGGCGCAGTGACTTGTATGCAAGAACGCGATACGCCTGTACCTACTATTTTCGCATCAGACTTGATGAGTCGGGAATGGTATTGGTGTGAATACTAGTTCTACTTGAGAGCCTTTGCTGGAGTGCTCAAGAAGGTTTTGTTACTCTGTGTCGTCGCCTTTTTCAGTCTGAGCTAATGTAGGTAAGTCGAAGGTAATAAAGTGCGACCACGTTTTGTTTACTGCACACATGAATAATGTCGGAAGTAAAGTGTTAAATTAGATACAGATGGGGGGCGCTCGGTTTTTATATGACGTGCGCGTACTAGAGGTGCACCGAATAATGAGGCACTACTCCTAACCATTGTGGGACAGTTTGAAAGACAGCCCCGTCTTTTTCGGGGCACAGCCTACAGATGGGTTCTCCACGATTCGATTCTCCATAGGTGGTAATTTAGGACGAAGTGTCCGGTGACCAAACCAACTCGCCTCAATAATTCTCTGGCGGCGTTGCGAACTTGCCAAATTCGATCGTCTAGGGCCCTTCTCACCAAACTGGTGGGTGCCCCAATGGCAGTTCTGGACCAATGAAATAAACTCAATTGGTAGTATTTTACTTGTCAAGGGCGTGCGCGTTTGCATTCCTCAACTAATTTGGGCTTAGTTCTATGGGACTTTATCGACCGATTTCCGCTTGGCTGTTAGATAGGATCAAGTTCTGTGCTTCCTAGAATAGACCTTTTTTGAATATTCAAAGATGCATGCCAATTTAGCATAATGCACCGCACCCGAACGGCACTGTCAGATTGCTATTGACTAAACTCACCAACCTTTTTTTTATGAGTTTCAAGTCTACACCGGTACGAGCCGTAAAGGCATTACTTCAGCCTGGAATCTCGTCGTATAGCTACCTAGCTGCTTTCTTTGGGTTTCGTAATGCTTAAGCTTCTGGTGGATGGCTTTTAGTGCTATTTCCATCATTCTACAGACACGCTTCGACATTATCATATGGTCTAGGATGTTGTCAGGTGTTAGCTGCACCTCAGCGACTGCTTCCAGCATAGTCCTGTGCTCTGAAAACCTCGGATATTTAAATAGGACATTCTCCGCGTCCTCTTTATCCTTTAGGCATTCTGGGCAGAACGGTGAATTGTCCAAACTGAAGAGGTGAAGGTACGCCCTATAACCTCAATGCCAACTTAGGAACTACATGAGGTAGTCACTCACTTCCCCGTGTTCCCTTATAACCCGCTTCTTCACATTTGGTATGAGTCTATGGGTACATCAGTCCTTAGTCGACTCGTCTCATCTCCTCTGCCATGCTGCGATGGATCAACTGCGCGGCAGAGCCCGCCACAACGGCCTTGAACTCCCATCTTGCATATTCCTAGTCGTACAACGTCTTGCCCTCCAATGCAAGAATTTCAATGGAGATCATTCCTGGTACCACGCATGATGCTTCGTCGGACGTAGTACGGTATGCACAACGTGCCAGAAGGGCACTTAACCGATTTTTCTCCTATTTCCCGTTCTGTGCAATGCCGCTGCACACACTGGCGCTGCATACAATAGGACCGAACTAACCACTCTGGTGATGAGGAGGCGTCGGCTTGTCCTGGGACCCCTATATTAGGCAGCATCGTCGCGAGTGCTGTGCTGATGGCGAAGCTTTTTCGACCGTACCCACCAAGTGCACCCCGAAGTGAAGCTTTCGGTCAATCATCAGTCCCAAAAAACCTAAGGGCGTGCTGGGAGCGAATGATCTGGTCACTTACTTTCACGGCTATATGGTCTCCACCCTTTTCCGCTTGCTGATTAGCACTGCTTTCGTTTTGTGCTCAGCTAGCGTTAGGCCATTGTTCTCGAACCACCTCTTTATCTCCCATATCGCTTCGTTCCCGAATATCTTGATTTCGTCGAGTCACTTTCTTACTACAACGACCCCGATGTCATGGCAAACCCAATAGCGACGCGAGAGGAGTTGCCTTAGTACTCCGTCATACAGGACAGGGCCTAGGACGGGCTTTTGGGGGACTCCCCAAGTTGTCCTGTACTCCCTCGTCTGACTCGCTGTGTAGTGTCCTACCTACCTACAAGGAATTTTATCACAATGCACACTAGATACTTCAGTGTATCCAGCTTTATCAACGTCTCGATGATCTTGTTCCACCTCGCGGTATTGAAAGCATTTTTTACGTCAAGGATTATCAATGCGCAACTCTTATTCACATCCATCGCTGTCCTTGCTAAGATAGTCACCATATTAACAGCATCCGTTGTCGATTTAGCCTTTTTGAAACCGAATTGCTTTTCCGACAAGCCGTCTTCCCTCTTGGGGCTTGGGAGTAAAAGGACAAAATCCCTGCGTCGATTCGAACCACGAACCTCTGGGATGGTAGTCGCGTAGTCTTAACTCCTACGGTTACAAGGACTTTTTAGTTAAAAATTCGCCTGCAAAGAAGTGAAAATAGCGAGTTGCAAACTCTTCTTCTAATGTGTTAAACAAAAAACCATCAGAGTTCAGTCTACATTTAATGAGAAAAACTCTTACCTGTGTGACTCGCTTCCTTAATTAAATCGTCGATTAATTCATCTCTGACATTGATTCCTAAATTTTTTAACATAAACTGAAGCTCGTTCGCTGTAACATGCCCGTCACGATTTCTATCTAGAAGGTCGAAAGCTGTTCGAAGATCTGGAATAAAAGCAAAGAAATCGATTAATGAATTTCGTTCGTTCCCTGTTGGATTCGCTCTAAACACAGCGAAGATAAATGCGTTTTTGAAAAAAAAATATATGTATGAGTATGTAAAGTAAACAAAGCTGGAGGAGCGTAACACAGGAGGAGGAGGAAGGGGCCACATCAGGTGAATTCGTGGAACCGCAGAGGGTGTTCACATGTTGCTAGCGCGTAAATATCTTTCAATTTGGCGATGCGAACGAGCAATACGCCATGAAAAACAACAATTCCTTACGATTTCAAATTTCTTTCTTGCCAGGAATCGTTTGCATCCTGGAACCACGTGGGAGGCTATGCGAAAGGATAAGAGCCTTCGGAATTGATTCGGAATAAAAGGATTCGTTATTGTCATTGCTTAGGTTGCGACGGGAGACTTCTGATGGTATGTGGTTCCGTGTGGGTACAATCCCGGATCCTTCAACAAGGAGCCAATTCCTCCTCTGATGGAACGAAACAGAGTTAAAAATCGTGCGGGGGGTAGAAGGAAGCGTGCTATAAAAACGTGATATTCGGCGAATTTGTAAGTGAATTTGTGTGACTTGGTTTGATTGCGACGGATTTGCTATGATGAATCCTAAAACTTGCACCGTGCTACATGAACACGAAACCGTGTCTATACCGCCATGTGTTGCGGATTCCCAGCAGCACGCGGAGTATCGACACGGCTCGGAGGAAGGGGGAGTTACGTATATCGAAAATTAACAATATTTTTTGTGTGGAAATTAGGCGAAAATGGGTGCTGCTGGAACTGTAACTGAAAATGGAAATGTACACGGGATTCTTGGCGCTGCGGAGATTATTGCCGCCGCTTTGTGCCGTGCCAAATCACATGTACACAAACCGATTTCTTGTTTGCACAATATTCCTCCTCCTTTTGGCAAATAACGATGGGTGGGGATGGCGTTGTCGATTATAGATAGTCCTTTTTTGTGGGCCATTTTCATTCCGAATAAAAAAACTCATTAGGGACTTTTTGTGTGCTGGGATTGCTTGCAAATTGGGTGATTGATTAGTGACACGAGCGCGCCAGTCGACAGAGAATTGGAAGTTGCTTCTGAATGGTTTTACGGACGGAGTTTTTTTGGGGCTGCTTGCTGGAATGAGTTGAACAATTTCGGTGTAATTTATTACGAGGCGCTTTGTGGCTACTGTGTTTGTGTGAGATTAGATAGGATTTTTGGATAAGTATGCAAAATCGTTTAAGAGTAACTCATCATAACATGTGTAGTGTGTATTTTATTTGTGGGGTTAAAAGTGTGAACTTAAAGCCCCTTTTAAATGATATTTTGTAGGACTAGACGAAAAATTTAATCTCTGATAAATATAAAGACCTACCAATACTCAAGTTAGGAGTCAGAAAGAGAGATATCGGAGTAGACAAAAGAAGAAGCGACTATACCAGAATACTGGCGGAAATTTTGAAAATTTGCTAGCCAATGTTGTCGGTAAGACCGTGCGACGTGCCAGGCAGAAATCGCCTTTGTCTGGTGTTACCAACAACAGATCTACGGTAAGGAGTAGCCGGCGCCTAGGGGTTAAGACGCCCGACTACCATTTTAGAGGTCCGTGACTCTGCGGTATGGTCCTTCTTTATTCATTCAGCCTTATTATGGTTGTCACTTTCGGTGACAAATGGCGAAGTGAGACAAAAATGCTCTTCAGCCTTATTGTGGTTGTCACCTCACCATAGTGAGAAATGTCACTGTCATTGTCACTTTTCATATTATGGACAGTAAATTCAACGAAGTGAGAAATTTCAGTTAGCATTTTTGTCTCACTTAGCCATTTGTCACCGAAAGTGACAACCATAATAAGGCTGATTCTCTACCATTTCTCCTGCCTGTAAGCATAATAAGCGATTCTTCTGTTCGATCACCGAAATCAGCGTTCTGTTGCGGTAGTATTGCATGAGAGTCGGTGGAATAAAAAGATAAGTGTGTTGGCGTTGTCAGATCTTTCACTCTACTGCCACTAGCAAACTCAATAGACCCGTTCTCGTTCGATTACGAAGGTCAAGCAGCATTGGACGTGTTTAGTACTTAGTTGGGGGACCGCTTGGTAAAACGACGCTTGCGTTTGGAATGGTCGATTACTTTCTCGGTCTAAACCTGGATTCAAAACTCAATTCTGCAACTCCATTTCAACTAAGGTGGATAAAATTCTTTTAAGCTTATGTGCTTTCACGCACAGGAACAAATTCACTAGCCAATGATTGGATGATGCCGTCGTCAAACTGCAAATTTGGAAGGGCTCCTCGGGATAGCTGAGTGGAGGGACACTCTAAAATTTAAAAGGATCAATTGCTGGGCTGCTATCGATGTTACGCAACCAGAAGAGGTTCTCCGCAGAATTGTGGTTCATAACCAGCCGATCGATGTGACCTGTTGTCAAATGGCTCGAAGGAAAGTGAATCAATGTGGCCAAATCCTTGCTCTCAACATTGACGAAAGATCCATGGAGCAGAATATCCAGTTTACAGCCTATAACTATTGGACATCCCAAAAGGCCATGGTAACATACGAGGACTTAGTGTGGTCATATGGACAGACTTAACAGCTTTGCAACTAAATTTAGCAATATTCAAAGATGCCTTTCCATCATCCTTGCTACTAGTATTTCGCCAACTGCAGCGCTAGAGGCTCTACTTAATTTGGTACCGCTCCACAGTAGTATAGCTAGGCCACTACGAGCACAGTTACGTCATCGGTTGTAGGCTCGGGTGTGAGCTTTATTTGGGACAAGAACCTGTGTGATGAGATTTTTGTGGTGAGCTTTGGATGTGCGCGCCACCTGTGTGAAACTAGTTGAACTTCGCTGGGGTGGTTTGGTGTGTCTTGGGTGGGCTTTCATGCTGGGGGCCACCTGATGGCTTTAATTTAACTTGACAGTTATATAGACCAGGCAGAGCAGATAGACCAGACAGACCAGATAGACCAGGCATGCCAACTTGCCTATCTGTGTGGTTGCCTGCTTGTATTGCTGTCCACAAGAGGGCTTTAATTTAACTTAGCCCTCGGGCGGGCCCCAGTATGAAAGCTACCCGATCCCACAACCAATGACGTCACTGTGCTCGTAGTGGACTAGCTATACTACTCTCCACCTTAAAGCAAAGAAATACGCTAAAAAACTTTACGATGAGGCTGAGAACTAATTACGGCCTGAGTTACGGTTTCCAGTATGGACATTCTGCAATTGTTAGTATTATGGAAGAGAGTCCAGAAGCGGTGATGGTATCGGATTACAGACCCGCGAAGGTTTCAAAGTTTTAGCGCTCTTTCGTGAACATACTAGATAAACTATACTGGATATACTCGTGAGATAGTCGGACGACTCCAAAAAGAAGGAAGTGTGGCTGATGGGATCTAGGGCGAAACTTGGATTTGTATCTTTTCTGACAATAAAGACGCAATCGAAGAGACAAAATCCAAACAAATTTACCCAGGTATTCTCAATTGAGTCATCCTGCCTTGGATTTCTGGTGTGCAAGGCTCCAAAGAAAATAAAAAGGCGGACATCTTAGCCAGATGTGGCACTGTATTCATCGAATCGGATTTAGCTATTGGGATATTCACCAGTTTGGTAATCGATCGGCATCAGATATACCTGATGAGATATACTACACAGTGGAGATCGACGCCTGGTTTAGCCAAATTTGCGTTGTTTCTTTCTGTGCCATCTGGCAATGCGACCATAAAATCGTTGGGATGTAGTAGGAATGATATCGGGACACTGGTTGGCTTGATTACTAGATACGCCCACTGAATGAAGGCAGATAGGAAGAGGAAAGGACCTCATCACAGGGTCTACCTCGCGGACGATGATTCTGTCTTTCACTTTCTCTGCTATGGGCCTACGGCAGCGAGCAGGAGGATCGCGTTTCTTAACTGAAACTGGCTCGAACGACCAAAGCTGAGCCACATACCTCTCGACAGACCACTCAACTTTTTCAAGTCGTCTGACCGAACCAATTTGATATGTAGGGGCTGTTAGAGGGTCGTTATGAGGAATATTCAGCGTCGTAACGACGAAAACCGAGGACGCATATCTTACATCGTTAGATTGAAAACTCATATAGATAGGTCTCTGTCAATCGATAAGTTATTCCAGTGCCATGTGATATCAGCTGATTTTTATTTTAATTTTAATTGAAAGATAATGAGAAATATTACTTGTTCCCAGATTAGTAGGTTGAGAGACCGACGGGTGGACAACAATGTAACAATAAATCAATTTTTTTTTTAATTTTCGTTTACTGACATTAGTCACTACGCATTCACATTACATTGTCATAACGACGAATTTTACCGAAGTGTCATAACGACGAATTCTACCGAAGTGTCATAACGACGAATTTTACCGATAACGACGAATTTTACCATGTGTCATCCCCTAAAATGGAATTCGTCGTAACGACGTTGCCGTGTGTCGGGAGTATTAAATAGTTTCCTTTACCCTTCACAATGCCCTCTGTTCAATTTATTTAAACAATTTGAATTGCATATTCTTTGGCGTTTGAAATAAAAAGAAAATCTCTATCAAAAGCTCGTAACCACAATTTCCAAACAAGACTACTAATTTAATTACGATTAAGTCAAAAAACTCAATTTATCATTACGATCATCGCATTCATGATAAAAAAAACGGTATTCAAAGTAGATATCTATATCGATCGATATAAGCTTATTACCATATACATAATCGTGCCTAGATAGAAACTTGACTTGATTCATGTCGCAACAGAAAATATTTTGATTAAAAACGATTTTATCGCCGAGAAAGGGTTTATACAATAGCCGACGATACACATTACCGCTTTTAATAATTTATGATGATTCATCCATGCTAAATATTTGTCATATATGTTCTAATTTACACAATTTCATAGGCGTATAGTACATAGCATGAAAAACAGATAGCGGGAGTGTGAAAGTGTTTCATTGATTGGTATCAGTAACAGTACAAAATCGAGATCTAATGGTGGAGAGATAAAAGGTAAAAGCAGGAATAAATTGGTTTTAGTGGAAAAATTCCATTCTGTGGTTTTTTCATTGTATTTTGGGACGGACGCCATGCTTAGTAAGATTTTAATAGAGTAACGCAAATTGTCATGCCAAAACTTACAACATTTTAATCCTGAATCGTTGATAATGGAGAAAATAAATTTAAAAGACACCAATTTTGTATGACTTTCAGTTATTCTTCATGACATTTTATAGAAGAGAACTGGTCTCAGTGATCAAGACGAATGAAGAAGAAGAATGAATGATGAATCAATCTTTGCACTGCCAGTCCGTCATTTTGTTGCTAAGTCATGGTGCAATATCTAGCAGTAAGCTTATTTCGAATAAAAGAATTATGTGATGATTTATGTAGTAATATAGCGCCATCTATTGGAACTAGGGTTAACATTGGATATACTGGGGTTTGAGACTTGGGGAAAAAGGTTTCAAAGTTTCTAGAATACTGCGGAAGGAATGTTCGAGAAAATAATAGTGTGGAATGTTGTAGAATGATGGAGAAATTGGATAAGAAAGAAGCTTTGAGATTTAAATACAGGCGCAGCGAGTCAGTTTGATTAGAAAAGCGATATTCTATAGGTGAGAAAAGTGTAACTAAACACTGAATTATAGAGGAAATGAGCTGAAAGTACTTTTTTGGAACTTTATCTAGGGTACTTTTCGGAGCCCTCTTCCCAAATAAAGGAGTTGTGATCGAAGTAGGTTTTGTGCTGGGGCCGATTGCTGGAGCAGAAATTTGCATCTTTTAAAAAATCACAGCCAAATATGTAGTCATTCGGCCACAGATCCTTGGTTACTGTCACGCCTAGGATGTTGAGGGTTGGGTCAGCCGTTTAGGAAATATGACAGTCCTTTGTTTTGGAAGAATTGAATTCGACACAGTCTTGCAGGCCCGGTCGAGAATAAGTTGAACGTCCCAGTTGGTTGAGGCAGACATAAGTCCGCGAACCGATGATGGTGTCAGGGCGATTCTCCCGGATCTAAAATATCTTCACTGGTTTACCGACGGGTCAAAGATGGAATATGGTACAGGGACTGGAGTCACAGGGCCCAACTCTAAGGTCTCGATTGCAATGGGTAAGTGGACCTCTGTTTTCCAGACTGGAATACATGCCATCGAGACCTGCACTAGGCTCAATATTGAGAAAGGCTCGAAAGGCGCCAACATTAAAATCTTTTCAGGCAATCAAGCTGCCATCAAGGCACTCTCAACGTGGAAGTTTTCCTCCAAATAGTTGCAGGGTGTTTTAACGTACTCCAGAAAAAATACGGTCTCGCTCTGTGGGGTCCCCCGACACTAGGGTATCGAGGACAATGAGGCTGCAGACAGCTTCGCAAGGAATCGAAGTAGGTCTGAAGCCAGGGCCCAGCACCCTACTGTGGCTTCTCATGGTCCCCCTCAAGTCCCTGATAGAGGAGCGGGTTAAGGGACTGAACCTAGCCTATTGGGAATCAGTCCCAGGTCTTGGACAGGCTAAAGCTCTAATAAGACCCTTTGCTCTATCGGGCATCATTACTTTAAACCGAGCGGACCTAAGGCTGTTGGTGGGTTATCTGACTGGCCATTTAGGGCCGTAGTATCACCTTCACAACATAGGACTGCCTCAAGAGACAGAATGCTGACTCTGAATGGAAAGCGACGAGACTTTCACACATATTTTGCTCTGATCTGGCTTAGAAGAAGAACGTTTATCATAGAGCTTCTGGGCCCAGCTCAAGTCCGATCTTCTTCAACTAAAGACCTTCTTGCCTTCTTCCGCAGGGCTAACTTGGCCGCAGTGTTCAGCATATGGGTTGCAGGATCTGAGACGTACTTGTATAGCATTATCGAAGGCGTGGAAATGACGCAGGGTGCAGTCATCAGCAAAGCTCTGAAGCTTTGTTTGAAAGGGATTGAGAGTAGGTCATTTATAAAGATTGGAAATAAGGCAAGCGACCGAATTGGTCGTGGCCTGATCCTGGCAGAAAAGGGTTGGGGTTTGGATTTGACAACATCTTATATACCCTTGATTGAATGGCTGGCAATGGAACTCAGCTGGAACTGAGTCAATAGTGATAGCATGGAGCTTACCTAACAGAGCATCATTTTTTGTCTCAAGCCATACTGTTTCATTTAGTATAAGGTTGATAAATTCTCCACAAGCTTTTTGTTTATTATGGTGTCCATAGAGAATAAAGAATTATTGGGTGGTAGTTGGAAGGGCTATTGAAGTTACCTTCTAAGAGTTCTAAGCGCCTGGATAAACTCCGGAGAAATAAGATAGGGCAAAGAGTTTGCATAGAGGTTTAGCTACGTGCTGCCTTTTGAAAGCGACTTCGATGCAATATTGTGACCTCCAACAAACGCTGACTTGGCTAACAGCGATCGAAGAGACACGTATTACATCGAGGTGCTGCAGGCAATTGTTGAGCAGAGAAACCGGGTAATGCAGAGCAACGATGAACTCACTATCATTGAGTGCGGCTTGAACCTAAGATCTTTAGAATGGAAGACAGACAAACAAAAGGAGGGAGTTGCACTGCAGTCCGAATTAGCTCTATGTAATCCGAATCTAGATTATGGATTTCCACGGCGTCCGAGTTAGCACATAACTTAAATTTCGTGGAAGCCCATATTCAAAAGTAAGTTTAAATTGGTTGGAGCGTGTTTTTGATGTGAAACATCTATTGGCGGTAAAGCCGACTACCGTGCCGTGACGGAAAATTGTATAACGCCGTGACGGTATGTCGTAATATTTGTCCTGAGTTAAGTTAAGTGAAATTAAATTGAGATGAGTAACTTGTTCGTTTAAGATTTGCGGTAAAGTTTAGTTAACAGTTGAGCTGCGACTTTAGTTTTGGTAAGTCGAGTTGAGTTAAGTTGAGTTGAAAGTAGGTTTAAAGCCGCTCATATACGACAAGACATGTTGATCAACTTGGTTGAGTCTAATAAAAAGTTTTGTCGTCTGTGGAGTGGTTGGTCAACCAAATTGTAAGTGTGTGGCAAACAACACGGACAAAGTAGTCAACCAAGTTGATCAACATGTCTCGTCGTGTATGGGCGTTGCGCTAATAGTTGAGTTATGAATTGACTTAAGCGTTGAGTTAAGGGTTAAGTAAAGTTTAGATAAGTTAAGATGAGCTCCGAAATTTTGCACGAAGGTTCTTGGGGGTCTCCCATGATGCACCTCGTAGTCCGATTTTCGAAATTCAAAATGGCTGCCGAAATATGACTAAAATTCAAAATGGCCACCCAAATATGAATTTGACAATTGTGTTCCGATTTCCATGAAAATCGGTATCTGAGGGTTTTTAATGTAGCAAATATGATCAGAACTTATAAATTCAAAATGGCGGCGCCGATATGGCCGACGAGTTTGCCAATTGTATTCCGATTCCAATGAAAATCGGTATCTGGGGTTTTTTTAGGTAACAAAAAACGAATTTATGTTGAAAACTTATAAATTCAAAACGACGGGGCCAATGTGGCGCGCGAATTTTGCCAATTGTGTTCCGGAACAGACTTATTTACCCAATTTGTTAAGGTATGGCTGAGGCTCTCTAAGTCTTTCACTAATAATAATTTTTGGTGTGTGGTTACCTTTTTAAGGATATTTCATGTGTATGTATTTATTTTACCAGAAAGACCCATAGGTTTATCACGGGCAACGCAGTGCGTGTCTTACTAGTATTATAATAAAAATAGTTACACATCTGCCGGGCGACCCGTGACGGTCACATATTTTTTTCTTAAGTTTTCCTTCTTTTTTAACTACCTACAGTTGAATTTGGGTATCTGCCGAGTATAGAGGTATCCTACACATGTTCTTCGCAATTTTAACTAATTATCCTTTACAACTCTCTATTAACTAAATAAGTCATCACAATTAGAATCTTTTTGTCGGTATTTTGGTAAACGTAGACGCTCTGGCAATGAGATCTGGGATCATCGCGATAATGAAGTTGTAAATCATATTGGCTACTATTACCTTAAACTACTTTTATTATTATTAGTGTTCTTAACAGATCTTCAATTTTTTATCATGTGCTCCTGTTTTATAATAAAGGCACACATTTTAAACAGAATTTTACAAGGAAAACAAATAATGAAATTGTTTCGTGCAAGAATCGATAATGATGATGATGAAAGCACAAATGAAGCTTTTGTGACGTAATCAAAATATCAAGAGCTTAATTTTGTATATCGCTGAGAAAGAGCTTTTATAATGAAAGCACAAAAAGCTTTTATGATAAAAGCACAGAAAGCTTTCGTGGTGAAAGCACAAGAAGCTTTTATGATGAAAGCATAGAAAGCTTTTATGATGATAAAGCACAGAAAGCTTTTATGACGTATTTGAACGTATGTGTACGGCAATGATAGAAAAAAATATTGCGGCGAAAAAATAAAGCTTATGTTTGTTTATCTGAGTAGAATTGATAGTGAGCTAGAAGAGTTAATTATTGATTGAATTTTCAATTAGTGAATTTGACTGTCTCGATATTTCCAAGAAATGATTTAAGGTAGTGAAAATTTAACAAGTCAAGCAAATAGATTTTACCTGAAGAAATTTACCAGATTTTTTATAATGATATAAAAGACTTTAAAATAGAGTTAATAATTTTGTTTTCTAACAAAAATGCTTTAAAAACCCGAAAATAACTTCAATTCCTCTCAATTTAATGATTTATTTGTCTCCAACTGTTCAATTTCATTTTATTATGTCCACCATATCTCATATGCTTTAACGAGCTCCCTCCTACACAAAACGACAAACAATTCCAATAATTAAATTTACATCCTTTTACACACCAACAATTCCATATTTAGCGATAACAACTTGTATACCGTTATATGGCCACCACCACCCGCAGTTGTAAATATTGTCCTCAAGGTAATGCACACACAGAATTGATTGAATTCCAGTAGTGACAGAGTCGCAAAAACCGAAACCAATTCAACGTATATACAAGAGGACAATACCAACCGACCCTCATCATCCATAATACATGTAAAGGATACAATCTGCTGGAGCAATGAGAGCAAGATTGTTCCAAATCACGTTGCAAACTTTTGGATTTATTCCCTGAAGCTTCTCTCATGTAATTCCCTCCGTCTTGGTTGGCTTAAGCTTTTCAGCTTTCCTCATCTTATCCCGACGTGAGGATACTCACGTAGATAGAAAACGAAATATCCTGTTCCGCTTACGGCGCGCGGGATCTCCCTCAGGATATTGCTGAATATGTTGTATGCTGGTAGCTACCTCATCGTACAATATACACTACAGACTATACTCTACACATCTGGGCTTAACAACAGTCACACAGCAAGAAATGTGTCGTCCTTAAGCTGGCAGGATAATGTTTTATTATGTCGTCACATCATCCCTTCTTTCGTCCTGTCGATATCCATGCTTTGAAGTCGATCTCATCGGATGTGTCATTTTGAAATATGCTCCTGCCACGGAGATTATAGTTCTCGATGGAAACTGTGGGCTTCTCTTTCTCACTCTTTCTGCCTCTCTCTCTTTCTTCAGGATAACTGTTGAAGGGTTCACCACTACGGCACAGCAACGACCTTGTTTCTATTTAGTGTGATGCTTTTATACTGTTGTTTTGATGGAACTCTTGCGCTTGGTTTTGTGGTGATGCTTTGTTTGTTGTTTGCATTCTGAAGGAGTCGTTAAGCATGAATGCGATGCAATGGTTTCAAAACAGTTCACTATAATTGGTTCTTAGTGTCCTTGTAAAATTTGTAATTGTTCTATGCTTGTTTAGGGTTGTAAAAAGGGACATTCGGAGGATGTGTTCATGCGAATTTGAACGTAACACGTGTTGTGTAACACGAAGAGGAGAATGTCTTGTAAAAAGTTGTAAAATTTGTAGTAGTTTGGAAGTTGTGGGATTTTTGTGAGCAATAGCGCCTTACGTTTCGTTTACTAACAATGTGGTCGAAGGTTCTGGATTTTATTGTCTTGCTTTCAGGCGGATTGTTAATAAATATGACCCACGATGACGGCATACGTTGTTGTAGAAAATTTCACGGACTGCTTAAGGATGGTACGCACGGAATTCTTCTGAGAGAAAACTGCGCAGTCCAGACCTTTAGACCTCCGACCTCACAACTGACGGGAGCAATGGCATGGTCGACATGCACGGTACCTTTCTATATTAGTAAGTAGAACATGGTATGGCCAAGTAGAGGTGCGAGGATCGGAAGGGAAGAGGAACTAACATGTAATCTTCGGCTTGAGTAGGATGAGTCTGTGAGTCCTCTTTAGGCACAAACGTATACGTTGACCGGTAAGCGGTAACCACTTTGCCAGATTAGTAGCCTTGAAAATGTTAGTTAGTCAAAGTTTACCTTACCCCCTTTTCTCTTATCTCTTTGCAGATACCAGTTAACTAAACAAAAAATAATTGTGTATTAAAGAACACAAATCAGAAGTGAAACTTCGCGTACATATTTATGTCTATATGATCTTTATTATTGAATTTTTTTCTTCATTTGGTCGTGTCTTGTGTTATAATCTAAAATATGAATGAAGCAGGGAATAGGAAGTAAGAACCATAATATTTTAAATATTTTGATAAATCATAGTATAATGAATATTTTGAAAGTAATGCAGTACAGTGTATAAAATCAAAAACATTTCGCTGCTTTTACAAAAACTTTATCTTTAATAAACAATCTTAATTTTTTAAATAACCGACTCCTCATTTTTACTTTTCCGATGCCTGCGCCATCTATGTACGAATTTAAATAAATTGTAAATATTTAAGAATTTGTTTATAGGGCAACACTTAACTGCTATCATGGCTGTCGCTGTCACTTACTTGGTGATCTTCGCGAAATTCATCAGTTTAAGTTATTAAAAACCAAAATGTTAAACGAGATAGAGTGAAAACTAAATTGTTAGTTTAGTTGTGCATTCATTGAATTGTGAAATTTGTTTGTATTTTGTTGTTTGCTGCTCTTTTGGCGGTGATATTCGCGAAATTCATCAGCTTGGTTGTTTAAATCCAAAATGTTTAACGAAATACAGTGGAAACTAAATATTTAGTATGTATACTTGTGCATTCATTGTGTTTGTGTTTTGTTGTGCATATTTAATTTCTTTCAAGATTTTTGGTTTTTTCTCGTTATTTTGTAAACGAGTGAGAAGGCAACTTCCGTTTCATACGGCAGTCCTTGTTTTTGTTGCCGATTCTGAATTGTGACAGTTGTAAATGAGTGAGAAGGCAACTTCCGTTTCGTACAACTGTCCTTGTTTTCGTTTCTGTTTTCTGAATTCACTCGTACTTGCTCGATGCACTTCAAAATCCCCGGAACGAGAGCAAGGAAGTTTCACTTCAAAAATATATTAGAATAAAGACGAAATGACGAAATAAAACAAAATGTGTGAAACAGCTTAATAAAAACACTGACCTAAGAGGTGGGGTGAAGAAACTTCGATAGAAAGTCTCAAATTTTCAACTAAGCTGACCAATAAAGCTCCAAACGCAAATCCCATGAGCCATTTCAAACGATACCAAAGTTTCCCCAATCAAAACTTCCTCTACAAAAAAGCTTTGATCCTAGCGAAGACACGAACCTTATAAAAAATCTCCCTTACAAAAGACTTTCGCCCTAGCGGAGACACGACCCTTTTCTTAAAAGCTGATGTTGTGAAATTCCAAAATGACAGATTTAGATCATATACATGTACGCACATAAACACATACATGCACGCACATTGATACACGCATACACAGAAAGTGGTCCAGAACTGCACAGCAAACTCATGCATATATGTACTACGACTAGCTTTATAAAGGCTTGCTAGTACTACTACTAGCGATACAAACGCAAGTTTATACTACTACTATAGCCACAAAAGCGAACAAAAGGGGAAAATTTTGAAGTGAAGCTTTTTTAAGCGTCGTTTTGCGGGAAGTAAACCAGAAAAATCGTCACGGTTAACTTGAAATGAGTGATGTGAAACATCTATTGGCGGGCCTTGACGGTAAGATCGCCTCGTATACCATGACAGCGTGTAGGGTTCACGGCTTCTGTCTTGAGTTAAGTTTAGTAACGAGTTGGGTTAAGTAAGAGTTGGCTTAGGAGTTGAGATTGAGTTAAGAAATGCGTTAAAAATTCAATTGAGTTGAGTTTAATTAAGTTAGTTGGTTTGTAAGAATTGAGTTTTATAGGTTGAGTTAAGGGTTGAGTTGATTTGTGTTAAAGTGATTTGAGTTAAGAATCGCTACATGTTAAAAGATCCGTTAAGATTTGAGTTGAATTGAGTTATGAGTTAAGAGCGGAGTTAAAAGTTAAGTTGAGTTAAGATGTGATTGAGTTAAGAAGTAAATTTTGAGTTTAGGCCAATAATTTTTTAATGCCGTCTTATACACCTTAAACAGCTAATCTATAATAATATTCTAGTTGTGCCACTTTCAACATTTTCCCAAGAAATCGAACGAGAATTTTTTTCAGAAGAGAATTTTTTCATTTTCTGTTGTATTGTTTGATCGGAAAAGAATTTTTTACATAAGGGAATTTCGTTTTGTGTTTGATTTTTTTGCTATTTTACGTTTTGTCTTTAAACAGGGGCCCCACTAGTATTACAATATTCTGTATACATAAACATATCTTCTATCTTCTGCCTATCTTCTTCTTATTAATACGCGAAAGTTTCTATATGTCATCGCAGAGCTTCGAAATTTTGCATGAAGGTCCGTGGGGATCTCCCACGATGCACCTCGAACCCCGATTTTCGAAATTCAAAATGGCCGCGCTTGAAATTTAAAATGACGGCTTTAATATGGCCAACAAATTTTGTCAATTGTGTTCCGATTCCGGTTCTCATCGCTAAATACAACCTGCTTGTAAATAAAAGAAAAACAAAGGATCTAGAAAAAATTTACAACTACATGCCTGGTAATGGGCCAGCCAGGTCCATCGCCGTCAAAGACCCATTTTTTAATTTTTAATTATCCTTTTATTTTTCTTTCTTTCAGGATGTAATAATATTTTTTTGATTATTGAAAGTTTAATTTAACTAAAAGTCCATAGAAAAGCCTGCTTCTGCCCTAAAAACCCTAAAAAAGATTATAGCATGTGAATAACACTGTGGATCTGACATATTTTCTTGGGAATATACTATTACCTTGTTTATGCGTAAGTCGAATTTCAGCTTAAGATAGAATCCGGCTCCGTATAAACAGTCTTAAGTCGAAATTCGTCTCAAGCTTAATTTATTTCAGCTTAAGACGATTTATTGTGTGCATGTGTGAGAAGTTCTCAAAATGGGTGATTTTGATCTTACAATAAAAGAATAATCTCAATGTATTCCGGTTAGTGATTAAGGTTATGTTAATGCATAGTATAACAAAGTAAATTTTCAATATTTGAGAGAGAATCATTAGCTGCGTTCTTTATACAACGTGATCCAGATCAGATTAGCTGAACATAAAAGAACAGAATAATGATCATGGAAGAAATTTAGTTTTTCAAGGTTATAGTTCTGATTTTGGTTGTGTTCTTCACAATTTATGTCAGTTTCTAAAACTTAATAAAAATATTTCCGCTTTAAAAACAATTTATAAAAATACTTCCCTGACTACCAAAATTAACCAAAAGCAACTTTGAAAAATATGTCAAATTTTACAGAACTACCAACACACAAAACTAAAGTAAAACAGAAGTAGCATCCAATAAAAGCACTGGATTTTCCAATGAAAATGCGTCTTCGATATGGTTGGCACACAAGCTATTGCTATTGTTGTTGCACGGTATACAGAAACAAGGTAATGTAAAAGAGAAATGTCATTTGAGTGCTGACGTCACTGGGCAAGTGGGGTGTAAATGGCGATTGAGATTTTTATGTTTAAAAGGAAAATTTGTTTTATAGTTGAATGAAAAGTATAAGGGAAATTATTAGAAATTGTACACATTTTATGTAAAAGTTTTTATTAGTTTTCTTTTTTTTGTTCTTGATTGTATAACAATATTTTTGTTCAATGTCTTTATTCTAATATATAATCGTGTTTTGAAAAATAATTTTTTAATTTCATCTTTTAACAAAACATGTTGAGAATAAAGTAAACAATTTTCTATAATCTTCTCTTCTACGTTAAAACTATTTCCATGTCGGTTATTAAATACCGATTCTAAATGTAAAATTTTTTGGACGAACTCCGCCGTTGGTTTTTTTAGCCCACCTTCTGAAAGTTGATCAACCCATGTGAAATTTTCGTTGCTGTAGTTTAGTTCCTCCTGTAGTTTTAATTTTTTAATTAGATATCCAGCAATGTATTCTACGGAGTCCTCCTCAAATTCAGACAAGGATAACTCTTGCTGTTCTGTTTGTATTGGATCGATTACGATATCTTCGTTTGCTGCACTAAATGGGTTTAAAATTTGTGCGGTGAACTGAAAATTCTCGAAAATTTCAGAACTTTGTTGTACATTGCTGCTGCTAGTTACTTGCTGTGTGCTATCTGAGCGACCTTAAGAAAATTAATAATAAAAAGTTAACATATTTATATGAAAATTTAATTTAGTATTATATTATATAAAATGTTAAGCTATTTCTTTATATTAGTATTGCTTTGCTAATAATACTATTAGTAAGTACATATTTACTACACCTACGCTACTATAAAACACAGACGGCACAACATTGAAACCATATTTTCCAATTACTTTAAAAGTTACCTAAAATGGACATTCTTAATCTATATTTAAACTCTAAGGCTGTGGGATGATCGTGAAGGCCGCCTTTAGAACGAATAGTTCCGAAAAACCGTTCTAGGTCATCCTGTTGCAGTCTTCTTGTCAATATATACTTATTATCATACTTTTCTTCTAAATATTGAGATAATCCAATCAGAGAAGCATTATTGAGCAGAATACCCTTTTGAAATGGTAAAAGGGTCCTCCTATTACCAACTCTTAAGGAACCAACTTTTGCGTTACTTAAGGCTATAATAGCCTCCTGCGTTTCGTTAGTGGATTGAAAAGCCTGTGTTCGATCTCTCCAGTCTTTTGCAGCATTGGATGAATTAAATATATCGAACCAGTCGTTCAATAGTTTTATAAATTCACTGGTTTCTAAAGAATTTGTGACATCACTTATCCTGCCCAAAGTTATTGCTCTTTTAAGAGCCTGAGAAACTGTGTGAGAAAATAGTTGAACGGCATATTTCACTTTTTGTCGGCCAGCGTTTTTCACATCCAAATGTATATCACTAATTTTGTGGCATATATTTAACTCTTTTTGTAATTTAATTAACTCTACTACTGGTTTCGAGTTAATTTTTTTATTTTCAATGATAAACCCTGTATCAAGAAAGTGATTTCGCACTAGCTTCATTAAGTGCGGAGTGTCTGCAAAAGCAAACACTTTTTGACCCTCTATATAAAAAAAAGGGTTTTCCCGATTAATATTAGTTCCCTCCAGAGTCCAACATTTGTAGGACCCATGTCACACACAATAGCAACAACACTATAATTAATATTTTTTAATGACTGGATGATATGTCCAATGATAGTAGCTGTCATTGCACAATCGAAATTATAATATATCACTTGTTTCCAGTTTTTGTATAAGCCCCGAATCATTGCAACCTGGACATATTTAGAAGCCTTTAAAACAATATCAGCAGACCGGTCATATTCGTAGCTACTTTTTAATTTCATTTCGTCGAAACTCAAAACACACACTCGCTCTTTCACGCTGTATTTACAAGTTTTCAGCAGATTCAAAACACACTTTAATACTCCTGAATTCATCTTTAGTTTAGCTGCCCACTTTTTTAAAGTTGACACTGAGGGCAAAGGATGCCCCCGTGATCGGAGAAGCCGGTAGCATTTTGCTCCGGCAGAGTACAAAGATATTGCATTTGCAATATCGTCTGAGGCCCAATTTACTTTCTTTTTTGGATTTCTAATTTTTTTAAGCTGCGCTTTACTAAATTGAGTTCTGAAATCATTACCTAGTTCCCTTTCTTCCTGTAGTTGTTCCCTTTCCTTCTGTAGTTGTTTCCTTTCCTTTTGTAGTTTTTTTTTGGATACCAAAGTTTCATGAGTTTGTTTTTTTAGACGCTTCTTCAAATCTGCAATTTCTTTTTGGAAAATGCTTTCCAAGTCTCCCCTACAAGAAAAATAAGCAATATGTTACTACAATAATAATAAGTACTGTGTAATATAGCGTATCAAACTGCATCAATACAATTTGCAGTAATAAATTTTTACATTTACCGTGTCTGCGTAGCCACACCTGGGATCTCGGGTTCTTCAGTCGCCAAACTGTTATTATTATTTAAAGCATCTAGTTCCAAAAGGGTTTGATTTCTGAAAAAGCAACTTTGTAACAACAAAATAAAGTATTTGCATAATCTTACTCATCATATTCTAAAATAACTTCTTGGACAAGTCTCTTGCGGGTCCTCTTACACATCCTTTCTTCCCTTAAGGAAGGTTCGCAGAAAGAAGGCAGATTTTTGCTACGAGCAGCGTCTTTCTTTAGTCTTCTTTTAGATATGTCTGTATTTAAAAGAAGATCTCGCATGCTATAATCCTCTTCCACGAAGTGATCAGAGCATACTCTGGCGTAATTAATGTTTTTAATGTTTTTTCTGCAAACCTTTAACCACTTTTCACACACGTTTTCGTCTTTGGGAAAATGAAAATATCTAACTGTTTGTGACACAATTTTTGTCTTCTTATTGTTTTCACAGTTCAACACTTGACACCAACTCATTTTGTCTTCTATTTCTACCACTAATTAATTTAAAAAAAAACTTCAGTTCCCAATATTAATTTATCACCAAATTTTTCTCACGATAACAATTCACTTCACTTGCCCATTGACGTCATCACCAAATGACAATCGCAGAAAATCGGAGCTGTCAGTCGCTTTTACATTACCTTGTTTCTGTATACCGTGTTGTTGTTGGTTCTCTTGAAAGTTAATGATCTGATCTGGATCACGTAAAAAGAACGCAGCTATTGTCATTGTGATAATTTTTCTGTGTGGATAGTGTGAAGATTTATTCAGTAATTTGGTGCCATCTATTAGTCATATTTTGAACATTTGATGGAATTTAAGTTAAGACTCAGAAAAGTCTTCTAATGTGCGAGAAAGCTAACGCTCCAGAATAGTGTGGAATGTAATTCTTGAATACTCTAGAATAGTGTGGAATGAGATAGAATGTTGTGAAGTTTGAATTGGAAAAGAGCTTTGATGTATAAATACAGCCACAGCGATAATTGAGGAGTCAGTTTTGAATAGAAAAAGCCATCAAAGTATTCTTAACGATAATAATAAAGAATTTTTGTGTGAACATGTAAAAATTTCTGACCTAAAGTTTCTGGTCAAAGTAGATAGAGCTAAAATACTCAATTTTTGATAAGTCCATTTACTTTTAACACCCAGAAAAAATCTCAAATTTTTTGCCAAGATCCTATATTGTTTCGTGAAGCGAAGTTATTTAATATCAAAAGAGCCTAAAATATATTTAATCATAATTGTTGTCACAATCCACCCCCCCCCCCGCAGAAACTCTGAAATTGATACCATTTTATTTATCAATATTTTAAAACCCCAGATGTAGCTGGCACACTTTGAAGTATTTTTTCTGCCATCATCTCTTCGTTTTTATATATTTTTATATAATACCAACGTTTCCATGCGGCAAACAAAAAAATTGAGCCGATTTGACCTAAATGCTGATATTCAGGACTCAGGACTCAAGGAAGTTGTTTTGGTACGGGACAATTTATGGACCGTGATATGAATTTTTATGTCTTACGGCCAGTATTGATCCTTTCGAGGCCGACTCAACCGAAAAGGGGCACGTAGGCAAATTTTTCATGTCACAAACAAAATCCGCACACACACTCACATGCATAAATTGTAGGAATAAAAAAAAATAGAGGAAAAATATCCTGTGAAGAATTTACGACAGGACTCTTGTTGGTTTTTATCATTACGAAGATAAATCATGTCTTTAATATTGAAAATACCGTTATATAAAAAGGAGGAAGAGATTCTAGTTTGAAAAAATCTGCTTAAATTGATCCAGCAACAAGGATCAATACGACGCGCCTTCACTCAGAAAGGATGATTGCTTGCCTAATTTACTATAAGGCAGCTCGTGTGTCGCCTTGTGCTGATTATAAGCCATCACATTTTAAAGTCCTTGATTCCTTTATCCTTTACACAATTTCAAATTGAAAGCTCCGACGAATGTTAAGCTTCTAGAAGAGTGTCTGGAGACTGCTGTTATTCCAACTGTTTGTTGTGTTGGGCCAAGCTCCTTTTAACCATTCAGTCGGAGCACTTACACAGGATTCTTCATGATTTTAAAATTGAAATCATCATAGGCCCTGAGTGAGATATGCCAGCGCTCCTTTTTCTGAAAGCTTCCTTCCAACTTTTGAATTCTGAAGGAAAGATTCTTGTGAATTTCAAGTACTTAAATGAGGATTTCAAGTGATTTAGGAGTTGGGCATGTCAAGGAATGAACGATCGAAAAAGGGGCGAGGGGGGGGGGGCGACCGAAGTGAGTTACTGTCTTTGGGTAAAGAAGCATAACATTCACGTTCTCCAGCACAAAATGTTCTAAGAACTAAATTGAATGAGATCGGTGCTGGCACACAGCGTAAGAAATAAACTTTTCTTTCTCGTCTGCCTCATGCTGGTTGCTGTATCCATCCACCCATTCCCGGCAATCTACGCTCAGGTAGATTTATCTTCTGGATACCTTGGCTAAGCACCACAAAACAGCTTTCATTAAGTTAGACGATTTCTCAGTGGGCACCATTAGGAATCGAAATGAATTTTTTTCCAGACGGAGAATTTATGACTTAGAATTATTTATTCGGAATCTGCAATTTAGTGAGAGAGAGAAACTGGAATGATGGAGGAGCGGGATTTAATAAGATGAGAATTATTAAATAATTTATTATTTCTTTTTTTTGGGGCGAGTTGCTCATAATTTGTCTGAACTGGAATAAATGCTTTTTAATTAGAGGATTTATATGACTATTGTTAAGAGAAATTGGTTTTGAAATGGACTGGAATCTATTTTTATTATTTTTTAGCAGGCACTAGCATTGAACAAAAAAAGTAACAAATATTTACACAGTCACAAAAAGATAGCTATCTGAATATAGTGTAAAAATTTCATAATAAAGAACAACATTTTTTTTCGATTTAGAGATGAAAACTATTCAAGTAACGAAGAAAAAATTTCTCAGCTTTCATGGTTTGCGTCTTTGATAACAAACAAAAGCTTTTGAGCTTTCGTGACGTCATCAAATAAAATTCATAAAAAATCAAACGAAGAAAAAATTTCTCAGCTTTCATGGTTTGCGCCTTTGATAACAAACAGAGGCTTTTGAGCTTTCGTGACGTCATCTACATTCATGAATTGAATCGCTTAATGGGAAGTTAAAAGTTGATTTTCATTACATTTTCTTTTCTCTAAAATGTATTTGTCGTAAAAATTGAAGTAAACATTTCATGGAAGCATATTTCTTGTTGAAGCTTCTATAATATGTTATTGCCAGGGTCGGCGCTTGGTGTTTTTGCATCCGTTGCAGTATAAGTATAAATTTTTTTTTAAATCTTAATTTCTGAAATTGCGCCCGATGCAAGGGCACCATTTGCACCTATGAAAGCGCCGTTCCTGCCTACGTCCAATCAGGATTTGTTTCGCGATTTTGCTGTTGTACTGGGGTTGCTTGCGCTTTAACTTCACAAAACTCTCCCGCTAATGCTGTGTCTTTAAGCTTCGTACTACTTAAGCTTCTGGTGAATGGCCTTCAGTGCCACTGCCACCATTCTCCACACATCCCCCAACCTCGTCATCTGCTCCAGGACGTTTTTCATTGAACTTCCCTAGCCGTTTCCAGTACAGTCTTGGGCTCCGCAAATCTATAGACCTATACACTCCAATCTCCATAATAGAGGCCCCTGTGTGGTTCTCCAAACCTTCATATTTCAAGTGTCTCTCGCCGAATTATTGATGTATAATACTACGACTAGTACGAACTACATATCAAGAACTATGGCACCGTGCCGGCCAAGAAAGGAAAAACGACGAAATCATGCGAATGAAATGAAATTGGATTGGCCACACCTTGCGAAGGACAATGGAAAAAGACACAAACACTCTGTGCAGTTCCTTTAATATATGAAAATGAAAGTACGGGGACACTTTTTAAAATTTTTTCGAAGTTTTAAATTTTTGTTTTTTAAATCTTAATTTCTGAAATTGCGCCATGTTCAATTGCGCCATATCCAATTGCGCCCGGTGCAAGTGCACCATTTGCACCTATGAAAGCGCCGCCCCTGGTTATTGGTAAATAGATTCAGTTAAAGAAGTAGCAAAATAAAGTCGCTGTAAGATATTTTTTTGTAAAATTTAAAAAGTATTGATACGACTTCACGGTTGTACTGTTGTGGAAAAGACAGGCTTGAAAGAATCAGTCTTTGCAGGGAGAAGTATAGACTTCTCACAATCAGACAAAAATACTTAGGGGTGACGTTAGACGAAAAACTGCACTGGATAATCTGATGCGCAAGGTGCATAGATCTCTGTAGGCCTGTCGGGAAGCCTGTGAATCCACAAGGGGCTACGGCCAAAACTCATGTATTGGATACACACAACCATTATAAGGCCAGTCACCAGCGAAAGAGGGGGAGCATCATGTAGTGTATTTATATATGCGCGTGCCGTAACTATCTCGGACAGGTGGTACGGTGTTCATAGCCTTCTCGTGGTGGCCACTGCAAGCGACTTACCAAACCAAAGTTATCGTCTCGAGGGCTGCATGGCAATGGGTAAGTTTTGCACTGTCGTTTAACGATCTCCTCTGGGCACCGGGCGCAATGCCTTATCCGGATATAGAGGCTCTGTCAGGATTGATCTTCCCCTTCCTACCATATTCATGGGAGTTTTATGGACTAATTAAGTTGGAGAGGGCCAAGGCAAGGAGGGCCGGAGTGGAAATGGGGAGCCCACGGAGAACACCCGAGCCCGCTTTCGTGAACTCTTTCCGAACAGAACGAAGGAGGGACTGCGATCGGGAGCCCGGGAAGCTTTAACAGTCAAGTGTAAGCGAGAAGCCACTAGGCAGAGTGCTAAGCTTGGTTCAGCGGTCTGGCCTACAACTATGGGTGTAGTACAATAGGCCAAGTAAGTGGCCGCGGTACTTTTGGACACAATACCTCACTCCAAAAAAAAAATTAATAGAAGGGCGGGACTTTCATCGTCGGGGATATTCGCACCTTTTCTACTCGGCAGCGTTGTCGAAGACTCTCACTTAATTTGATACAGCTCTATTTTGAGGTAGATCAATCCGCCATGAGGGTTGCGATGAGGCTGTGAATGAATTATCAACTATGGAGAATACGAAAGTCATTGTCTTGAGGAAGATGAGTCCGCTCGAACTGGGTCATTTCGGGAGGAAGGAGTTAAGACGTGGTACCTCGATACTTTATCAGCGGTACATATTTAAAATTGCGACTTTTATGAAGCCATCAGTTGACTGGGAAAGGGATCCTGCTGTACGTGGAGCATTATTTCCTGCTGATGGAAAATTACTTTTTCTTCGGAGCGAAAGATTCGATAAGGATTCTTTCACACCGTGAAGGAATTTCTGTTCTTTCGAAGGTAAAAAGAATTTCCCTTGATGAAGATTCTACCCAAGACTCCCCTGCATGAAAGCCAAGACACACTAACCTAACTCAGCGAAGCTTAACTAGTTTCACACAGGTGGCGTTCACATCCAAATCTCACCACAAAAAACTCACCACCCGGGTTCTTGCCCCGAAGAAAACTCACACCCAAGCCCACAACCTATGACGTCACTGGTCCAGTTCCCCCATTGCTATACTACTATACTACTTGAGTTAATTGCTCATGATTGGGTAGAGAACTAAATGTAAACGAACAATTCTTTTAGTAAGGGTACTTTGTTGCGTAATTTCTGTGATTTGAACGATTTTGTGAGTATTTACTTCAGCATCATCCTGCAGTGCATTGATTTTTATTAGACGGAGCCATGGATTCGAATCCCACCGCTGCCACCAATTTGTTGAGCCTCGATGCCCACCGTGTTTTGCTCGAGTTTAGAAGAAGAAATCATGAACTAGGATGCAATCGGCCGTCAATCGGACCGCAATCGGTAACTACGTGAAATTGGTGAGTTAGTGGCTCATTGTTAGATAGAAGCAAATGTAAGCGTACAATTCCTTTAGTAGAAGTACTTTGCTGTGATATTCTTGGGATCTAAACGATTTTGTGGGTTCCTCCTTCAGTATCATCTTGTAGTGCACTGACTTTTATTAGAGCGAAGCACCAGTCTCTTCGGAAGCGTAGATTTGAATTCCACCGCTGCCACCAATATTTTGATCCCCGATGCCCATCGAGTGAAATAAAAACAAAACAACACAATTGAAACAAATTCAAATAAAAACGAAATCTCCATCAAAATTAAGGACTCTCACTACACAACTATATCCAAATAAAGGACTCTTATCACTTCATCAAGCACAAAAGCAAATTCATCCAATATCCTTTATATTTGTCTGAAGTAACTAACCCCAAAAAATTCGGAGGCATATTAAAACTTCCGGTCCCCAAAAAGAAGAATCTGTGTGTGAAAAACTTTACCCTTGTATCCTTCTTCTATATTCTCATTTTTTTCCCTATTCAATTTTTTTTGTGTGTGCTAGTTTGAAACTTCGCAACTTGCCGGCATTCTAGTCCACAAAGGACATTCCGATCAACCGAGGAGGGAGAGACTCGCAGCATTCCGCATTGTTTTCGACAAATTTTGCAGAAATTATTCCTTGACCCTTCCTAAGTGTTGGGACATTTTTTAGATGCTTGAACGGTAGATAAATCAAGATATTACACAGATGTCCAGAGCGGTCGGTGGAGCGCGTGGGGGGTTGAAACGGAACTAGAAGTGGGAACTGCGTTCTGGCACTTTCTTGTTTCTGTGATATATCGATTAAGTTTTATCGAAGAGGAGCAGGCGTGTGTGTGTTATTGTATTGGGTATGAATGTTCAAGGGTGGGTTTTGCTGGTACTCAAGGAGTTAAAGGTATCCACATCATCCCTTTTTTAAACAATACATCACCGTGTGCTCTGTTTTGGAAAGTTATAAAATTTCCGCACGAATTGTTGATAGTTTACGGGGCGCGTTCCTACCATGTTTAAGTTAGACTGGTGTTGGTGCAAGTACGTGTCTTTTGCATATTCAGGTGCATCGATGCTTACCTCGTGCACCTTAAGGGGTCGATGTCCGCTTTCTATTCTCGTCACAGACTGGTTCGATATCATTTCAATTTCAGTGCAGCAGATGACAGATGAGTTGCTTCGGTGAATCTTGATGAAATTTCATTTCACCACAGGAAACGGTATGCAAGTGACACCGTTCAGCCCAGAAACTCACTGGGGAAGGTTTTATACCAAGACTTGTGAATAATTTCAATATTTTCAGCTCTTCAAATCTGATGACTTGAAATTTTCACAGCTAAAAGCCGTCGGTTATTAATTTTTGTAACGCCCTTCACGGTGGCAGCAACTGGTGGTAGCTGCTCCCTAGGGAATTGAAACAATTCAGACCAAATCTGACTGGAACTTGGGAGAGTGTTGATGAAAACCTGTCTTAATGCTACAAATGAAGGAAGGAATAAACGAGGAATTTCACCACTTTCACGAGAAGGAATTGATTTTCAAAGCATTTAAAGGAATGTTCTGATGAGAATTGCTTTACATTCGTCATGTTTGGTATGCTTTAAATGAAATTATTGTTTTTGAGGGTCTTGTGTAACATTAGTTTCCTTTGCCTTATTACAAAGCGATTCCTTGTATTTACCCCTTAAACTGAAAAGGGTATGAAGGAATTTTGTTATTTCATTGTTATCTGTTTAATTAAATTTCAATATCTGCAAAATCACGGAGAGTTCCTAAATATAATGTCTCATAAAAAGTTCTTGGCGATTTCCCGGAAGATGGCGTCAATTGCAAATATTTAAGTCACGAACCACTGATCACAGCGACACCACTTATCGATCGTTTGAAAGGTGACAGTTCGAGTGTTACTTTGACGTCTAACAAAAATCGGTTGGAAAGTTGTTTGCTTTTGAAAATCGAGTAACATAAGGAAAAGTTACGGTATATTTTGTAATATTATTACGACAAAAAAGAAAGAAGGCTTGTGAAGGCACTTGATCTAAAGCTGCTGCGCGGAAATGTTTCGTTCGTTCACTTTCTGGTTATTTTGATGTGAAATGTAAGTCACGCTGTCCGTCCACTCACTGGAAAAAATTTGCGGCGGTCACGGGACGCCGGGCAAATGTGAAACTATTCTTTTTAGATTAATTGTACATATCAATAATTCTACTTATCGACTGATAAATTCGGGTATAATCAATGAAAACCGACGTGTTAGCCGAAATGCAAGTTCTTTGCCTGATGTCTCTTCCTGATTGATCTCTTGTCGATGTCGCTCTCGACTTAAACCAACACTTAATTTAACGCCGTTTAACTCAAATGAACAAAACTCTTAACTGAATTTTTAACTTGACTTTAAAACCAACTCTACTAAACTCTTAACTCAACTTAACTTAACTAAACACAATTTAACCCTTAAGTCAACTCTTAACTGATGTCTTAACACAATGCTTAACTCAACCGTTAGCGCAACTCTTACAATAACTCTTAACTAAACTCCTAAACTGAACCCCTTAAATCAAGTGTCAACTAAACCTTTAACTCAATTCTAAACTCAAACCTTATCTTCTCTTAAGTCAACCTAGTTAAACTCGACTTACCTATACTGAACCTCTATCTCAACTCTTAACTCAAGTCTTATCTCCACTCTTAACTCAGCTCTTACCTCAACTCTTACCTTAACTCTTAACGCAGCTCTTAAACCAATTTATTACTCATATCAACTTTTTTTTATGTGAAAGAGTCTAAGCTTAACTCGAAGATAGAAAATATAATTGTGTATTAAAGAGCACAAGACAGAAGTGAAACTTCTGCCGTGTTTTTTTAATCTGTTCTATTCTGTTCTGTCCTGGAACATTAAAAAAACGGCAAGGAACATTTTCATTTTTATTTACATAAATTACGGCTTTGGACATTTTAATTTCATCTAATATTGCATAAATATCGGTCTTATTTAACTCTCCATTCACTTTTCTCGTTTTTCATTCAGTAAACAAAACATTTTACTTTATTTGTCAACTGTCAAGTTAAAAAACGTATGTGAGAAAAGGGAAATTTAAAATTTCCCTTTGTGCTGGATAGTGTTCTTGATAATTGTCGGGGACAAGACTTTTGTATGGAAGCTGTTCTGTTCTGTGCTGGAACAGATAAAAAAAACACCCCTTTGGTGTACAATAAAGAACATATATGAAAACTTGACGACAATATAATATTAACGAAATAATAATCTTTAACACAATCTTAATTTTTTACCGATGCCTGTGACATCTATGAACAAATTTAAATAAATTGTAAATATTTTCCTGCTGGTTTGGTAAAATTTATTTATATGGCATCACTTAATTGCTATCATGGCTGTCGCTGTCAACTACTTTGTTGAAGCGGTGTGAAAAATTGCTTTTTTGGCGGTGATCTTCGCGAGATTCATCAGCTTAAGTTGTTAAAATCCAAAATGTTAAACAAACGAAATAAAATGGAAACTAAATTGTTAGTATACTTGAGCATTCATTCATTTATGAAATTAGCGTTACAAAACTTGCACATTAAAGTGACAGCTGTAAACGAATGAGAAGGCAACTTCCGTTTCATACGTGTTCTTGTTTTTCTGCCCAATTCTGAATTCACTCGTACCTGCTCGAATCCCCAGAACGGGAGAAGGGAACTTTCACTTGAAAATCCCCGGAACGAATGCAAGGAAGTTTCACTTCAAAGAGGATGTGATAGGTTAAGGGTAGTCTAGTTTTCCATCACGACAAAGTCGGTAGAAAGTAAGTCGGCACGTATACTAGATAATTTGCTAAATGTGACGTCATCACTATGCTGATAAAGGTTTATGCCATCAGGATGTCTCGACTGGCTGAATAAGCTTTATGGCGGAGGTGTGTGTCTTGGGTGGCTGAAATTAGCTTTATGGTGCTATGTGGGTGCCTAAGCTGCGATTCGGCGTGTCGGGATCTGGGACAGAGATAGAATGAGAGAAAAGGTTGAACATCCACGCCCTTCTTTTCCACTCTCAACATGAAACCACCTTGCGGCATTGCACAACGCGGCTGGATTGATATTTAACTGCTCTTTCTTCTGTCAATTCTCTACCTTAATGGATGTATTATAGCTCATTTCGGCCTAAACTTATGATGGATTAAGAGATGAAACTAAAGGTTTCTGCACAACTCCTTCGAAACTTCATCCGAACTTATCTCCCGCTACAGGCATGTAAATCTAAAAATGCGCTCGCCTGAGGTATACACGCCTCTATTGCAGATATGAATGTATTCGTAATCGACCAATCCAAACGCGAGGGTCGTTATACCAAGCGGTCCCCCAACTAAGTACAAACCACGTCCAATGCTGCTTGACCTACGAAATCGAATGAGATCCGATCTACTGAATATGCTAATGACATCCTCTATGGTCACCAACATAATTGTCCGTTTTCTTCGTCCTATACAATTTTTTAAGCCCAAGCCGTGCCTATTTCACGCTAAATGCGGGTGAGTCTTATTTTACTCAGGCGTTCCGTGCCTGTTTCGGGTGACATGCAAGCTGTGCGTGCCTAGTGCAGACTAAGAACGGGCGAGTCTTATTTTTACTCGGGAAATGATGCTAAGGAGACATATCAGTCTTTAGTACGATGGCCCCTCAAGGACTTTTTCGCCTTTGGGGTTTGGGAACACAAGTTTCTACCATGACTCTGGGAACACCATCTCCTTTAAAACATGCCGAGAAGATTGTATCGAACTTGATTGGCGCTTTCATGGCAGTTAGCTTAACAGCTTTAAGGCTTTCGCGTACTACATCGGCACGTGCCATGATTGCAACCCTGACGTATGGAGCTCGTTACGGGTATGCTAGATTTTGCTTACGCTTCCTAGAACGAATCGAGTGTGATGTTCCCGACCCAACGCATTTTGGTGACCAAGGTTCCGCGTGCATTATGCATTTACGATTCTTGTGTCGCCGAACTGAAGGGTCTTTACGGTCTTAGTAAATTGTCGAATAACGAGAAACAAAAAAAAATTGCGATATTCCATTCATATTCCTTGAATATTTTTGCAGAATCAACTGGACCTAGGCGACACTTGCAGCTGCAATTTCTTGCCTACTTTCTTAGTTTTCGGTCTCCTAAGCGACACTCACAGTTTGAGATATAGCACGTGTTTTTACCTACAGTAGTTTCGAAGATTAAAGTGGGTCACGGACCCACGGACGGACAGAACCTTTACAAAAGTTTTTTTTTCTAATGATAAAGTGCAAGTGACATTATCATGCCTTTTATCTCAGAAAAACGCATTGTGTTTGCAATGATGTACATACGCTGTTAACATGCCGGGTATCGACCGAACTGTGACGAACTTGGTTGATGACGTTGCGTAGTGGGCAAATAGCAATCTGGAGATGCGTTCGGAAATAGCAACGAAAGCTCAAGTGGAAGATTTATTAGTATTAGTTCTAGAAATCAAATATTTAGCTTGTCAGACTTGAAAGTTGTGCACTAAGGTATACCCAGACACCTGATATCAAGCCAGTATTAAGTTACACTTGGGTTTCACTTAGTGCAAGTATAGGTGGAAATGTTTGAGCCGACACAAAACAGATGAGGCAAGACACCCAGGAATATTACAAAAATTGGTGATATATGTTGAAGCCGGCGTGACACAGCCTCCTGAAATGAGATGAATCTGTTCCAGTCATCGCTGCAGAGATGCTGGAAGGAACTAGTAAACTTATTTGCCGCCTGTCAAACCTTCTCCTTGCAAAATCGTATGATGATGACCTTCACTTGTTTTCACCCCATAATTGAATGTCTGGAATCTTACCCCTAGATGGCCCGAGTCATGAATCATCCCAACAGCAACACCAAAACCACCAGCAAAGTGCGTTTGGGGCATTTTGCCAGATGTGCAGAAGTATCCTAAGGGAATTGTGGGTGTATAACTGGATAGAATCAATAACAGGCCGTAAGTGATATGGTCAATAACCTATTTAGAGACTTTACCCGCAACAAAAACCCACCTGGCGGCAGTTCCCTGATGTAATCTTAAACTTTTATCGTAATTACTTTTGTTTTGTTCAAATAAACTGCTGACGTTTTCTGTTCCCACCAAGAGGGAAGCGGAGGCGGACATTTTTATCTAAGAAATCACCGCACAGTTTATGGTTGTGGAGGGGATCATTCTCTTTTTCCACTGAATCTTGTTAATGTCTAGAGATTTACCTTAGCTGCTCCCGTGTTTATCTTAATTGGTCTGGTTTATAAAAATACGATGATGATAAACAATCTTTTAAAATAATTACATTAAAATTTCGGTTCTGGGTGTCTCTCTTAGCAATCGTTTCTTTTCTTTCTTCTAGTCACTGGGATTTTTTTTTTAAATGAGAAAATTCGAAGATAATTTGAAGAAATTATTTTTAATGCCACACACACACACACACACATACACAAAATGTGCCTTAACATAAAAGGGAAAGACGAATTTTAATATTTTATCTTGAGGTGGATTTGTCAGCGTTGTTTTCTGTCATGTTATTGTGATTAAGACAATTGAAATTTGATGCTGTATTATTTTTGTATTACATAAACGAATTCAGGATTTGATTTAATCTGCAATTAATTAAGATAATCGGCTTGGGTTTGGTTTGTAATGTTCAGGGTGTGGAATTACCACAATAACTGTAATTGATGATCGTTTTTTAACGCTAAAAATATACGAAATTGTATTGACATTTTTAAATATGACGTTTTCTTAAGGCTAGTGATAATCAGCTTCTTGAGATATTTTATTTCAAATGTCAATGATTATTGAGTGATGCTCCAACAAATCTATGACGAAACAGTTTGTCTATTAATAGCCTCCACACACGGAGGTAATTATGACGAAAACTCATCAATTATTACGAAAACCAGAATTAGGAAAACCGATTAGGCAAAATTTTGGTGTACGATTACAAAAACTCAAAAGAGAGCCATCTGTCGGTCGATAGATTATTTCAGAAAGCCTGTGTCTGATTTTGATTTTAATTTTATACCATGTTTCAATCGCACTTGAAATCCTCCGATTTCGGCAAAAATGCAGATTTAGGGTGAGTGCCAAGTTACAATTCCGAATTTGCTACTTTCACTACGGACATTTCGAAATTACAAAGTGTGCCAAAATACAATTCACGCATTTCATTTGACAACATGGATGACAACAAAAATTTGTAGGTACCTAATTTATAAATTTTTTAATAATTTTTTTAAAGAAGCCTATGGACTATGTTTATGTATTTAAAATAATGGAAATAGAATTGCTTTATGAATATAATCCAGTGAGGGTGGAATGCAAGAAGCATTGTATATTTTTGAGAGTTTTAAAAAATGGTTCAAATTTTATGCGGAATTTATGCTGTTCATGTTTTTATTTTGGTTTACGTCTACATGTGTAGCATGATCAGCCTTTAATGTGTCATATTATA
Source organism: Thereva nobilitata (assembly GCA_963855945.1). Classification (NCBI taxonomy): domain Eukaryota; kingdom Metazoa; phylum Arthropoda; class Insecta; order Diptera; family Therevidae; genus Thereva; species Thereva nobilitata. The sequence goes on along the minus strand of OY979696.1, from coordinate 14,907,767 downwards.
CGGTGAGGACAATTATGCACTGACAATTGAAGGAATTCGCGATATTGTTCTCCAATAATGAAAGATATGTAGATTCAACCACAGCGCATTAGGGCCAAAAAGTAAATCCAACCTGTCAAATGAATGTTTGGCTAATATCTCCCTACAATTCAAAAATTTCCTTACAATTCCAAAGACGCAAACCTCCGAAAATTGAATTGTAAAATCGAAATGCGTTTTCCATACAAATGGACATTTGAATTGTAACTTGGCACAGGCCCTTAAGAAAGAAATCTCATGTTTTTGCATATAAAATGAAATTGGTCCACGGGTAAGATTTCAATGAAATCTCGCGCGAAATAGAGCTAATAACTATTCAGCCAATTCCGCATAAACACTCAGCATGGACATTTTTGTCGGCTGTCATAATTTTTTGAGAGTGCGATACATTTTTTAATTAATTTGTAATCGTTACAATATCAGAAACGCCGTAAACACTTGAAAATTAATAAAAAATATTACTTGTTTCCAAGTTAGCCGATTGAGAAACCGACAGATGGGCAACAACGTACCAAGGAAATTTTTTTTTTATTTTTCACTCATGTCATTTCATGTCATTTTTCGGGACGGGTGTGTATATGGAGCACTGCGATTTTTGACGTGCACTGGGAAACACGTTCCATTTAAAAAAGTTTTACGACTAAGCAGTACATTTTTGTATATCGGAACGAGCTTGTAACAAAATAGCATGCGGCCGACAAATTGTCAGAACATAATGACGTATTTTAATGAGTGTCACCCTGTAGGGACATCGTCCTACTACTTCTGGTTACTTAGCCAAGGGGCTGGAGATAAAACCCAGTCGGCCGAGGCTAAGTAAAAAATCAAAATAATAATATTTTTTTGTTTTCTTGACAGTTCAAATTATAACGACAAGTGAAAAATATATGTAATTTAAACAAATAGATATACCGACTCCAGATTCGGTCAGAATAAATAAAAAACTGTTATTAGAAAATAGATGTAACAAAAAAGTGTTGTGTGTTGTGTTTGATACAATAATAAATAAAAACTTATAACAAAACCCAACTATTCTTATTTTGGAACAACCAAAACCCCCAAAGGTGTTAGTTATGAATGACGAATTTTCATCATAATTAAATCGCCGTGTGTCGAGTCTACAAATACTATAAATGCTTAATTTCGAAAATCCGCATAAAAGATATGGGAGCAATATTTTGCTAAAAGTTGGGAACTAAATACCTACCTAATTTTCATTTAGAATTTTGGGGCCATCTGTGAAATAGATGTTTAGTTTGTGTTATAAGGGCACGCTCGAATTACTAAAATAATTGAAGAGCTTTTTACAAAAACAGCATATGTCACTTTTTGCTCGAATTGAGATTTAAACGCCATCTGTTAAAGAAATTAGTAAGCTTTGTCGCTGTGTATTACGTTTCTGCAAATACATCTTGTGTCAAGACTACGCTACTTTCAAGTTTCTTTGATTCCACCAAAAACAACATAAGTCAGTTGGGTTTTTTTGTTTTGCTGAAAATCTTTATTTTTTGACATATGCTGTTTTTGTAAAAAGGTCTTCAATTATGCGCCGCCTTTATGCCGAATCGCCCCGGGACTTGAATATAACCTCCAAATTGCTAGTGGAGTTCAGAGATCTAGAAAGATCTGCCTTAAAGCCAGACGTCGCAGTCAACAGGATCATAATTAACCTGTTTTCAGGGAGCTCCTTTGGAGTCTAAGGAGGCAATTCTTTGCATGGTGTTAGCCACACAAGCTGGCCACGTGGCTCTGGTACAGGGACCATGGGTAAGTAATTGCACTATACAGGGCTTGCGGGTACAATAACTGCTTTCCTCTCATATGTAGATAAAACGTGAAAAGACCTGACAGTTGTGTAGATGAAGTTTAACAGGCGGACAGCAATATCATGACTTTTTAATGCTCAGCATAACTTCGCTACAACTTCAAGGATCCGCCACCATCCAAAGAACTCAAGAATATAGTGGGTCACTCTAACAAGAGCGGTCTTCAGATCATCGTAGGATGTGATGTGAACGTCCACCATGACGCCTGGGCCAGTGTGGAGTGAACATTTTGATTACCTTTTAACTATTAACAAACGGTAGGAGACGTGAAGTTATAGACATCATGCTGGCACTCAACACGTTGCTATTGAAGAGTCCCATGTACTCAATTAAATATACGATCGATGTGGAAATATCCGCGGACTTCCTAATGGAGGCGGTTACTACTACTTACAAACACTTTGGTGTTTATTTGGTACTTTTCGACAAAGCTTAGGTGAAAAAATACTAAAAATGGCCCAAATAGGGCCAATTTTAACATCAAAATTGCTTGTAGTTAAAAAAACCAAAATTTTCACTTTGACGCCTCATAACTCTGGAAGTTGGTAGGGTGGAACCGTCGCTTTTACAATTTTAAAAAGGTGGGAGTATTCTGAAAATAGGTTATAGGGTTACAAAAATACAGGGTGATATACCCTAGCACCTTACGATTCGCTTCTTCCAAGGCACTGACTGGGATTTGTGTTTCCGCAGTACGAACACTAACTCAGGCACTCCTACGTATCTTATTCTATTTTATCATTCAAACTAAGCTAACTGCTAGACATTGAACTAAGACCTGAACGACATAACGAACTGGTATTGTGGTGGTTAGGCTGAATTTTAAGGTTAGGTTTTGCACATAAAAAATGCACACAAATTCAGACATTAATCAAAGCAATGAAGCTCAAGGTTAAAGTCTCACTGGGAAGATAATCTACGCACATCTGTGCACTTTGTGTTATCTCGTATCCTGATAAAAAAATGCTTCATATGTCACGATCTTCTCGGAATGACTTAAAAAAATAAGAAATGGCAGAAATAAGCGATAAAAAACAAGATAAAAACTTCATTAAGAACAAGTTTATCTTTTTTTATTTAACAAAAACATTGAAATTGCGGTTGTTCTATGCATATTGGACGACTTAATGGATTTAGTATCTTTTATATCCTTGGCGTAAAAGGAAACAATTTATACCAACTGTGTTGTTGTTGTTTTTGTTTGGGGGCGAAGCCTTCAATTTCCCTAAAAACAAAATCCCCTTCAACGCAAAACAGCGATAAATTTACTCCTTTTCTCTGCCGCTTTCATTCCGCTTGTCTAGCCGTAATGGATAAACAGTACTTTGCCTGCCTGGTGGTGTGTGTGTGTGCGTTCAAGTCCTACAAAAAGGCTACCGTCGGTACACGAATGGCGCAACGAGCACGCAGAGAGAAAGAGAAAATGATAAACGATGTCCTGTCATAAAGGCGTAACGATTACATTTTGAAGCCCCGAAACGGAAATGCCGAACACCCTATATATATTTATTTATTTCTCGCCTCTTTTTTGTTGTTGTTGTTGTTGGGGGGTGGTGATTTATTTTAAATGAAATCCTCAAACACCAAACCACCCCTCACCCACCTTTTTGATAGCTGTAGGGCGTCACGTTACGCAATTATTTCGCCTTGAATTTAAAATTTTGCACAATTTATTTTGGCACCGGCATCAATTTACCAAAGCCAAGGCTGAACACGGCTTGGAAGGAAGGAATCAACCGCGCTGGACTCATAAATATTTTCTCGGTGCGAATATTTTTGGAAGAGATCCCAGAAAGTGATTGGGAATGATTTTCTGACCTTTTTTATGTGATAAATGGATGGAAATTTTATGTTTTATTGCCCGAGATAGTTTTAATTGCTATGTAATTGATGCCGCTATCAATTATTCGCCAATCTACATCAATCATCGCCGAATTCGCCCATAACTCAGACGGCATTCCCGATGATGAATTTTTAAAGCGTCTTTCAACAAGAGATGTCAATTTAAATTTCGCGCCATTTTTTTTTGAGCTGTCAACATACAACTGTCATTACGATGACATTTTACAATTAAAAACTGGGAAGAGGAGATATGGATCAAAAATTCACTACAAATATGAGGAAAATATCGCTGAAACGGTTCATAACGTCCTCGTTGTGATCTTTATCAAGCATCAGACACCGTGTACTTGGAAACTAGAATGGATTGTGTTACCGAACGATGTTGACTAATTTTTTTCACCTGAAATTGATGGTCGAGACTAATTTCACCACACAGAAGCACGCAAAAAAGAGCCACGGAAACACGGAAATGTCAAATGCTAAATTAATCAAAAAATGAGAGACACGGAAACACGGGCCATGAAATTGTGTTTTCACCTACACGGAAACACGCGACATGGAGTATTATTTGGGATTCGTAGTGCACACCACACGGAAACACGGAAAAAGGGATACACGGGAAACGGAATCGTGCTAATCATGTGCGCACACCGCACGGAAACACGGGGCATTGTGGATCCGTGTATCCCTGTGTGCTGTGAGCACACGATTAGCACCACCAATCCCATTTCCCGTGCATCCCTGTTTCCGTGCTTCCATGTGGTGTGCGCACCCGATTATCGCAATGAATCCTATTTCCCGTTCTTCCGTGTGGTGTGCGCGCCCGGTCCCATGCAACCCTGTTTCGCTCTGGTGAAAATACTCGATTAGCACAATGAATTAATTCCATGTCACATGTTTCCGTGTAGGTGAAAATATATAGGTACATTGGTAAATTTCCCTTTTTGTTGGTAAATTTCCCATTTTAACATTTCCGTGCTTCTTTGGCTCTCTTTTTTGGTAAATGTCCCATTTTGACATTTGCGTGGCTCCATGGCTTTCTTTGGGTGCCTCCGTGTGGTGCAAATCGACATTCCCAAAATTGATACTATGGATGTGGATGACGTTTATTTTCAGCAAGACGGCGCCATCTGTTACTCAGCTCGTGAATCAATAGCTCTATTGAATAAAAAATTTCCTGGACGTGTGATTTCTCGAAATGGAAGCTTCGATTGGCCGCCGCGATCGTGCGATCTAACACCATTAAACCACCATCTAACACCATTAAACCACCATCTAACACTATTTCTTTGGGGCTTTGTTAAAGATACGCGAATCCAACGATTGACGCACTAAAAGACAATTAGTGCAATTGGCACCAAACTCGATAGATAAATGGCGTTACTATGCGAAAACGTGATGAAAAATTTCATCAAAAGAATAAACTTTTGTAAAAAGAACGAAGACAGACATTTGACAGATATTGCGTTCCATTATTAACCTCATAGTTTGTACTTTAGATTAGAATAAAAATATCATCACCTTTTACGAAAATATTGCACTTTCCTGTTGATTTAGAATGACACCTCTTGTTGAAACCTGTATAACACCCGAAAGACTGAATCATGAAATTCGCATGAATTTCGCCAATCAAAAAGGGATGTAAATATTATTGAGTTTACTAGGACAGACGATTGAACGACAGACGATGAGGGAAAAAACAGACGAAAAAAACGGGAAAAGACAAAGATGTTTGCACAACAATAAATTACTAAGGACAGATCCACACACACTCACCCACCGGTGGTGAATTTGGGGCCACTTTAGATGGGGAATGACACATCTGTAACAAGAGTTTCTGTGATATTTGACTACGTCCACAGATCTTGAGGAGCTTGGGAAAGCAGTCAGCACTTTTCCCCGAAAAAAAACAGAATCCTTTTTGCGTTTTGTTTTTGGAAGCTTCTGGGAGATATGAGCTAATAAATTTTCTGCTATCTTTAAAGACTGAAATCATATGTAGATGGCGCTAGTTATTAGTAAAAAGATTTGTTTTTTTTCTATTGTGATTTTATTCTTATTTTTTTAAAGAGGTAATATTTAAGGCTTTTAAAAGGAAATAGTGAAACAACTTTTATATTAGCTTTCGTACTGGCTGTGGGAATAGGAATGATGAAACTTTGACGTTTGCTATATGTGATGACAGTTTCGATGTGACACTAGCTAACTCAATCATAAGGAAATCTCTATGTCTGATCGCAGACATATAAGATTTAACGTAGAAGTTGCAAGAAAGAGAAGTACAAAGTTCCCAGGCTAACGGACTGGAGTGCTTATCGAGCGGTCCCAGCGGTAGCACTTCAATGTTCACCCATTAGCTTTAACATTACCTGGGAAACTTTCTGTGGAATCATAGACAGGTCTCCACAACAGTTCGCATCGGTGACGGTAAACGACGACAACCCAAAAAAACCAAAATTACCTAGTGGACTTACACTACAATCATGAAACCCATGATTAGCTATGCAGCCCTGGCCTTGTGGCTAATGCTATATATGGCTCCACTCCACATTGAGGCCAAGAAAGAGGCAGCTGACAGCTGAAATCGATACCAGGACATAAACGATTCGACAGAAATGAGCAGGCAGATATCTTAGCCCTTAAAGGCGTCTGCACCCTGTTTATCGGTCCAGAGGCTTTTTGTGGAACATTCATTGGTTACACCGAAATATATTTTAAATAAGAGGGAAGGTGCTTGCCTCACTACTGGACACATGTACCGACCATAAGACAATCCAAGAATTTCATTGTGTTGCTCGACCTAAGAAACTTCTCGAGCTTACCAAACCTGAACACATAGTCTTAACAGACCCTCTCACAGGACATGCTCCTGTCACATATCACCCGACGAACATGGGTAAAATTGATACCGATACATCCAGATAGTGTCAGGTAGAAACAGACACCGCATAAAATGTCGTGTGCAATTGTGTTTCACTTGAGAGATGCAGGTTTTGCAGGTTCTTAAAGGACTTGGAAGAGGTTTCGAAGCTTAAAATTGTAGATATAATCCGATATCTGAATATGATAGGCTGCATCTAACAAAAGTTAAAGCACACTGCCATGCTTACGTAATGGAAGGTTTTGCACAAGTGCGGTTACAAAAAGGTGCCCCTTCCCTACTGAATATCACCTGTTCTGATCTCTGCTAGGCTCCCACCATTGAATAAAAGAAACCTGTGAAAACAACTTGGTTCAGTTTTTTTACCAGAAGTTACAGAAGTTCGTTACCGATGACATCATGACTCTACCCGAAAAGTGTCAAAACATTATCTGCGATCCATTGGGACTGGTAAACTACTCAAAACTGCTGCTAGCTACTCGCAACTACCCTTGCTCTTGTTTTTGGGCAGACACCTTTTACTGGTAATTGTCAAAAATCGTTTTCCTTATTTGGTTTAAATAATTATATTTCCACCCTATAAGAAAACCAGTTGAGTTTTACTAAAAAAAAACGCCACAAACTTTTTTTCAGGTCTAATAATGTTTAACGAATCAGAAATTGGTAAATTTATTGCCGAAAAGAAGAAGAAGAAAATAATACTATTCTCAAAAAAACCAAATCTTGGAAAATGACAGATGTTTCTCTGATGCAACGCCATCTATTTTACAATTCTCTAAACTTTTAAAAACGTAAAATAATGATTTAGGATCTGTGGCAAGTTACAATTCAACTGTCAATTTTTATGAAAAGCGCATTTCAGTTTTACAATTCAAATTTCGAAGGTTTGCGTCTTTGGAATTGTAAAAAAATATTTTGAGTTGTAGGGAAATATTATCCAAACATTCGTTTGACAGTTTGTTGGATTTGCATTTTGGTCCTAATGCGTGGAATATTGAACTTCTAGGCACGTTGGTTGAATCTATGTTTAATTATTGGAGAACAATATCGCGAATTCTTTTAATTTTCGGTGTGCGATTGTCCTCACCGTGTAATATGATACATTGAAGACTGATTATGCTACACATTGCTGACGGAAGCCAAAATAAAAAAAATGAACAGAATAAATTTCGTATAAAATTTCAACCATTTTTTAAAACTCTCAAATATGTAAATGCTTCTTACATTCCACTTCCACTGGGTGATATTCATGAAGCTATTCCATATCCCTTATTCTAAAAACATTAACGTAGCCTTGGGCTACTTTAAAAAAAATTATTAAATATTTTATAAATTACAAAACTTTGTTTTCATCCATGTTTTCACATTATAATAGCAATTGTGAAATGCGTGAATTGTATTTTGGCACACTTTGTAATTTCGAAGTGTCCGTGGTGAAAGTGACAAATTCGTAATTGAAACTTGGCACCCACCCTTAATAAGAAATAAAAATGTAAATTACCCAAAATTTAACCTTGTATAGGAAAAAAACATTACAAATACTACAATTAACCTACAAACATATAAAATCTTGAAAATGACCTAATTTGTTAGGTCTTTCGTGCTGCATCCTCCCTCTACCCCAAAAAAATTAACACTTTTAACCTAAAGTTGATTTATTGTAATTTACATATAAAAGCACTTAATTTACAAAATTTCATTTTATTCAATAATTTACATGGCTGCTTGCCAAAATCGTGTTTGTTCAACTATGCGCCAACTTTAAATCAACACAACCAATTCCAAAATTTAAACATATACGAGAGAGTAAAGACTAGACTCGATTTTTGCGTAAAAAAAAATAAAAGAAAAAATAAAAATAACTTCCACAAAAATACGACGCAATGAATATAATTTATAAGTGCTTTTAAAAATGATAAATCTTATCACATAACAAATTATCCAGACATATTTATTTCAATATTAATAACATTGTGGAGAAGCACTTTTGGTTTTTTACGACTTAAACAAATTTTTTTGGGGGTTACAAATTCATATGCAAAAACAACAACCACAAACATACACAAGGAAAAGGAGGAGTCCTTAACGAGTTCCTTTTTTTTATACGCTTTATTTATATTTAAGTCACAAGTAAATGATGGTCGTAAACTCGATAAATGGCGGTCATTAGTTTTTATTTATTTATGTTTTACTGGAATTATGATAATGCTTTGAAAATTTGTTTAATAACAAAAAATTAACATTTGAAGAAAAGCAATTAAGGTGAAAAAGTTTGAGTTAGATTTTAAAAAAAAAATTGTAGTTAAAGGAAATTGATTATAAAAAATACTAGGGCAAAGTCCGATTCACAGGGTTTTCGCTTAGAACAAGCTCAATTGTAAAATAAATTATCAGATTTCCAGGAATGAGTAATTACATCCGGTAAATAACACGTTTAAATCTCCACATTCAATAAATGTTTATCTATCAACTTTCTAGGTGCTGAGTTATAGAGGGCGCAGAAGTCAGTTAGGGAGATAAGTGTGATTGGACAATTTAATCAGTTGCATTTCTGTGACACGTACAACATTTCGTATGATTGACTACGTTATTTTGTGGAAAGTTTTAGTGATGGATTGTATTTTTGAAGGTAAGTGATAGTTATTTTATAATCGGTTACAATAGTGCAAAGAAAGGTTTTAAGTCTGGACTGGGAGAGCTTGAAGTGCCGGCGTGTGTTGTCGCCAATTCTATTAATCCGATTCGTAACAATTAAAAAAACAAATTGGGTAAAAAATGGAAAAATAAAGTGAGGGCCACAACTAGTACAAACAGACGGGCACCTCAGCCATCTTTACTCCCTTCCCGCCCTTCCTTCACCTTACGCTAGAGATGTTAACTCTAACAAATTCTCTATCTGTCTACAACATAAATATCAAAGCACAATGTCTTTTGACGCCATTTGCAAAAGTTATGACACATTAACATTATGACATTACTTTTGCCCCACCTTGTACATCTATCCAAATCTGTCGTTAATTTGTAGGCAAAACCTGCGTCCTCAAACCGAGATTAATGTTTTAATTACGGTCATATGACCCATGGACCATGATCACGTATGCATGCATTGCATGGTGTGTCAAGACCAAACAAAAGCGTGCTAGTAGTGAAAAAAAGGCTCTGGCAGCCCGAATAAAAATAATTTAGTTGGTTATTTTTTTTAAAAGCATACATATATGCGCCCGCAACTAGCACGCTACAGGCATGAAAACCTAAAAATGCCTCCGCTGCAGAGGTATGCACGCCCATGTTACAGATACCAACCACTACCAAGCGGTCCCCCAACTAAGTACTAACAACGTGCAATGCTGCTTGACCTGCGCAATCGAACGAGAACCAGTTTATTGAGTATGCTAATGGCATCCTTTATGGTTACCAAGATAATTGCCCGTTTTCTTCGTCCTATAGAATTTCTTAAAGCTCCAATTTTGCTCCTTTTAGTCTTAGAAAACGTGTGAGCGTACTGTGCTTTATTTGGACTATTCCGCCCGTCTTTTATTAATACGTGCCTGTAGCGGGCTGCATTTGGAAAAGTAGAGTTTTTACTCAGGCGTGCCGTGCCTCATTTGAGTACCATACAGGCGTTTTGACGCTGTGGGTGCCCCTCTTTAGAGGAAGCATGGCCTTTTGGTATACTGACGGTTCCAAAACCATAAAGGGGTAGGAATGAACATTTATGGCCCACGGAGAAAAATATCAATGTGTGTGTACCCAGACTTGTAGTAAGAGAGCTCCAAATAGCTCTAACATCGTCATTTTCTCGGACAGTCAAGTCGCCCTGTTGGCCTTTAAACCCCACAGGGTATCATCAAAAAATCTCCTGGATTATCTCCTATCTCTAAAATTCCTCAGCAGGAACAACAACGTTACGCTGATGTGGATTCCGGGCCACGAAGGTCACATTGGGGTAAATTCATCATTTGTTGGTCCGGAACCTTTCTGCAGCTTAGCAACCTGCCACATAAGATCGGCCACAGGATTTGGGTCGACCAGCTGGTTCATCATAGCTGGAAAGGACCCAAAGTGCTCGTCAAGCTAAAAGATTCATCCAAATCGAAAAAGCTAAAGCAATTTGACATTTTATTGAAAACATTGTCGTCTGAGATAAATGTAGTTGAATTCAATAAGCTTTGTCTTGACACCAGACAACTTTATATCAGCCTCTATTCATGGCACTAAAAAAACACTTAGGCACTGAAAGTAGTAGGGCTATGCGGTTTCTGGGCCAGTGACATCATTGGTTGTTGACTTGAGTGTGAATGTTGTCTTGGGTGTTAGTGAGCGCCGCCTGAATGAGAATAATTGAACTTAAATGTGCCTCGGATGAGCTTTCGCGCCAGATAAGCATTTGAACTTCGCTGTCTTGGTTGAGCTTGAGGAATTTGTTTGAATTTCGCTGTGTCTCGGAAGAGCTTTCGCGCTGGGTGGGAGATCGAATCTGTAGTTTTGAACTTCGCTGTGGTTTGGGCGGGATCTTGGTAGGTTGGTTTGCCTGGTCTTTCTGGTCTGTTGGTCTGGTCTGTCTAGTATGTCTGACTACCTCTACTACTGAATGCAACCCGCGAACTGAACAATAGGGATTGGTGTTTAATTCGAATCCAAACTACTGAAGTTGACAATTTAATTGGTAGTCACCGAATTAATATTACCGCCGGCAAAGGGATAGTTCCATCGACAATTTAAAGCTGCCTTAATGGAAAGGGAGAACACTACTCATTGAAATGAAGACTTGCCCTTTGTCCTACTAGGCATACGCAGGGCAATCAAAACCGACTTGCAATGCAGAGCTCACCTATGACCAGAACCTAAGCTTGCCTAAACCAATTTCCATCTCGTCCGAGGAAAATCCAATAGAGCACTCAATATTTCTCACTCGTCCTCGTTCGCATATATGCACAGCTTACAGGCAAAGCATCCTCGACAGCCAAGTCAAAAGAGTGTTTATGTGTCTCAAGCCTTGAAGGACACCGACTATGTCTTCGCGTCCATCGTCCGCGTACGAAAACCTTTCGAGCCTCCATACGAACGCCCGTACAAAGTAATCAAGCGATTACGTAAACACTTTGTGGTCAATATAAAGCGCACAAAGAAATCAATTTTGATCGACAAAGGCTAAAGCTAAGTCTTCGGTTGTGACCATGACTTTCCGTTGATGCTACTTTTTGGGGGGGGGTATGTGGCAACTGCATATAGTTAAGTTCACGCATGCCACTGTAAAGAAAACTATCTTCGATCAGAACGATCAAAAACGCCGCCTAGATCACTGATCGGTGATCTCAGCATCCGGCATCTCCAACTCAATTTTACTCTCCATCTCCCGCAGTCGCCAAGATTCGAAAACCGGTACAATAGAAAATGTGCCATTGCTGAAAAGTTATAATAAAACATTGATAGCCATCTAATAAGGTGAACGCCACACCTGCCTGCTCTACTGTACACACACATTGATCCACAGTACAGAGGTCATCAAAACTGCGCCTCTTCCAACTGAACTACTTTCGAAAGATGCCCAGGAAGCTATAAACAAAGATTGCCGTAGATTCCGTGAAAATATCACCAGAAAGTACTACTCACAAATAGAGGCTTACTATGCATGTTGCTTGTCACATCTGATCCTCTGATCAATAGTCCTGATCAATATAGATGCTCCCAGCCAAAGAATGGATAATTTCCCTGTAGAGGTGTTAAAGATTTTATTAGCTCCTACTATAGTCGTCATACTATATACGATAGGCTTTCTGTATCTAGGGTAATTTTTCAAAATGAAAGAGGCTATTATTTGTCTGATAAAATAGACGACTACAATATTTCTTGAAGGACTTAATACAATCCAGAACCATTGAAAAATAGCTTTTGTCCTAGGGGAAACACAATGCGATGATGACTTTAATTCCTGGTTTTTTTGTAATCACTTCTGTATCGACAGGTTTTATCTTATCAACAAATTGTACAAAAAAAGCGTGCCTTTCATTATGTATAAATTATCAGACAAGCACACTTATAGATAGCGCAACAGATTAAATACGAAATTAATAAAGGAAACAATTCCACCACTGCGCCTGCATTTGTGGCCAAAAATACACGAACAACAATCGCGGCGTTGTGCATTCATCCTCTTAACTTCCTCGATGAACAGATGTCGGATAAAATGGACAGAAACTATTTTAAGCGGTCCGTTATCCAACTTAGACCTGGGCTATTCATGTCCAGAAATACATTATCGAAATGAATATCGCCAAAACAAACAAAAGTGGGAACGGTTTTGCATGAAGAGAAGTGCATCAATGATCAAGTGGCGACGTAACGACTGCTATTGTTAAATAATCATAAAATTTTTGTACCTTCATACTCACCGCGGATTTCTCCAGTGATTTTGTTGTTCACGCTCATATTATCGTGTGTGTGTGGAAACAATGCGACTAGATCTCGAAATAAAAACCGCCCTAGGTTAGGGTCATAAAAGAAAACAACACCGAAAAACAAATAAATCCCTTTTCGGTCAGTTTTTAATTAGACACAATCTCTTAACGGATTTTACGCTACGGTTACACTACACCGGTTTTTTTTTTCTATTTATTTTTAGTACGCACAAACACACATTCCACAGTTTAATTGCTGAACTTCACGCTAAATCGGATGAAAAAAGTTGCGGGAATTCACAGGAAGGGGGAGATTGAAAATTAATATGTCAAAGGGTATAAACTATCACACGAGTGAACGGCACCACCGGCACACAGGTATGCGATTGCACAACATTAAAAATCTCCACACCCACACGCAAAGGGACAAAGTTTTGCGAAATGTCGGATTAACGGGGAGCAGTTACGACTAACGAACAGCAGCAATAACAACAACAACAATAAAAACCGAACTGAAAACAAATATATGCGGAAAAGAAGAGGAAGAAACTTTGTCAGCACTTTCTCAAGACTGTGCAAAATATAGGCAGCCGCGGAACGAAAACACACTATCTTCTAAACCCGCTCAGTTATATCATTATCACCAGCGGGCAATGTCGCGCTTATTATTAATCAATCACCTGAAAACACCTCAACACGAAACGGAAACCACCGATAACGTCGTTGGCGTAGAGATAATGTAGCGCACACGGGAATATCTAAGGTAAAAATCGGAGATAAGAAAGCCGGATTAACTCGATCTGCACTTGGGTTGTTTTTGTTTTGATTTTCGGGTAAGCCGTAACACGAGCAACACTCAAGGTTGTGGCAAGGACTAAGGGTCCTGATGAAGTGTGGCTACGTCTGTTGTCTGAGAAAAACTGATCCCACAAGACTCCGGCTGGCTGCCGACTCGACTATACACAGCAGAGAGCACCACCGAGTTGCCTGTAGGCTCCATCGACGCCGCACCGTCAAGTTCAGGTTGCCGCCGTGCGTCCGTGTCGTGTTCGTGTCATGTGGTCGAGAGGTTTTTGGGGCGAAAACAATTTTTCCCAACTTTTCCCACAATTCAACACGTTTTTTTTTCGCCTTGCGCCCACCCCACCCGCACTCTACGGCGTATTGTGTGCTGTGTTGTGTTTTCACCGTTTCTCAGTATAGTATACCACATGGAACTAGAGGGGCTCCGCCATGCCATTACCACCAACGAAGGAGAACTTTTCGCTCGTGCGCAAACCCAAGTCCAAGACATGTGGACTCTTTTGGAAACGATTTGGTGGAACGATTTCGGTTTTTAGCAAGCTCCGTAGTCGATACCCCAAAGTAACGGCGAAGTTCTGCCCAACTATAGCTAGCGGCACTTTTCTACTTAGAACACAAAAATAGGGGAGAAAAAATGCAAAAAACGAACCTCTTCCTCCCCCCGCCCCACTAAATCCGCGAAATTTATGCTAAACAATCTCCTCCAACTGACGGTGGTGCTTTTAGCGAATACTAATTAAAAATTTGAAATGAATTTTCGCGATGTTTTAAGACACTTTTTCCTTTTCCTTTTTTTTTTGAATTTTCAATGATTTTTTTCTTGGCTACAGTCGCGATTTTCCGGGGGCTTTGCATTGCGGTGAATTAAAATAGAAAATGAGGCGCTTTTAATTGAATTGATAATAAAGTAACTGGACTTTATGGGTGGTCTTTTTTTGCGTAATAATAATTTTTTATTCGATTTAATAAAGTAAAATAAAATTAAAGCCTGTCACAAATTTTTATTGTCTTGGAAAAAATTCGTGGCTTTTTCCCGAGAGATGGCGTCAATTGCAAATAAGTCACGAACCCTTGATCGTGGCAACACTCGTTTGAAAGGTGACAGTTCGAGTGCTACTTTGAGAGTGTATAAACATCGATGGAGTGTGTGGAAAGTTGTTTGCGTTTGAAAATGGAGAAAAATAATGAAAAGTTGCGGTCTATTTTGCAATATTATTACGACAAATGGAAGAAAGATACGTAGTCCTGTCGAAAAAATTGTGTACGATGAAGGCACTTTGTCAAAATTTGCTGGGCGGAAATGGTTCGCTCACTTTCTTTGTGGTAATTCTGACGTCAACGATGATTCACGATCTAGTATAGATTATGGAGATGACGCTTGGAAAGGTTAGCGAGTGGGTCGAGCGTTGTAGGCTATCCGTCAACATGGAAAAAGCAGAACTAATCGTTTTCACCAATAGGACTAAAATACCCACTTTTAGTTCACCTTCAATCAACAGTCGATTACTGAGCCTATCACAGTCAACTAAGTATAAGGTAAGGCAAAAGTAATGTCATAATATAAATTTGCCATACAGCCTTATTCTCGTTGTCGAGTGACGTGACAGATGTCACTTCGACCTTAAATTGGTATTCTCATTGTCAGTCTAAGAGACTCCTGGCGACTAGATCTACAAAAGTCCTATTATAATTGTCGCAAGGTGATGTGTGAAGTGATATTTCCCTCGATCCGTTTGTAGGTATCGACAGTTTCATTCCGCCGCATCACTAGTAGTCACGTCACTCGCCAACGAGAATAACCACCATAATTTTTGCAAATGCGTCAAATGTCATTGTGCTTTGACATTTATATTGTACTAGTTGGGACCCGGCGCGCCTATGCTGCTCCCATAAGCCAATAGTAGTAATCAGGTGATATGATTCAATTGAAATTGACATATGAAACAAATTTTTTATAGTTGGAAAATATTATTACATCCTGAAAGAAAAAAAAAATAAAAGGATTATATCTACTAATTTCAGATTTAGAAATGGACTTTTGACGGTGATGGACATTATATGCTTGCAGTCACGTACTGAGGGGGTGTGACTTCAGACGAATATTGTCCATTACCAGACATGTAATAAAATGCAGAAAAATTACATGTCTTGCAATTGCTTGGCCCCTGGGTTCTCATCTGCAATGTCACTGACTCAGGTTTTATTTGTTTTCCCGTATTGCATAATCCTAAACTTATACCTAAAAATTCAGAGCTGATGGGTTTCTTTCCTTCTTATCCGTTATACATAAATCATCCCACATTTCCGTTTCTCCTTACCATTTTTCCAAAAAAAACTTTGTTGATCAATTCTGAACCGATTGCTTAGAGAGCTTCAGGACGCACTATATTCAATGGTTTTCCATTTGTAGCTAAAATGTCAAGATTTTCCGATTTTCCAACTCTTGAACAACCTACATACAGCTAACCGGGAAATGTGACACTTATTTGGCAAAATTCTTCCGCCATATAGGCCCCACAATTTTGAATTTATAAGTTTTGATCATAAATTCGTTATTTACTACCTTAAAAACTCCCATATACCGATTTTAATTGGAATCGGAATACAATTCGCAAACTCGTCGGCCATATTGGTGCGGCCATTTTAAATTTAAATTTTGATCATAAAGTCGTTATTTGCTATCTTAAAAAACCCCAGATACCGATTTTAATTGGAATCGGAACACAATTTGCAAATTCGTCAGCCATTTTGAATTTATAAGTTTTGACCAGAAATTCGTTATTTGCGACCTTAAAAACTCATAGATACCCACTTTCATTGGAATCGGTACAAAAGTAACAAAACTCGTCCGCCATATTGACGCGGCCATTTTGAATTTATAAGTTCTGATCATAAATTCCTTATTTGCTACCTTAAAAAACCTCAGATACCGATTTTCATGGGAATCGGAACGCAATTTGCAAATTCGTCGGCCATATTGTCGCGGCCATTTTGAATTTATAAGTTTTGACCAAATATACGTTATTTGCGACCTTAAAAACCCCTAGATACACACTTTCATTGGAATCGGAATGAAATTGGCAAATTCAACCATATTTCTGCGGCAATTTTGAATTTTGGTCATATTTCGGCGGCCATTTTGAATTTCGAAAATCGGGCGTCGAGGTGCATCATAGGAGACCTCCACGGACCTTCATGCAAAAATTCAAATCTCTGCGATGATTTTCAACGAAGCTCTCCATGACAGCGCCATCTAGGAGTGACTTTAGAAAGTAATAAAATAGCCTATTTTCTAAGTTTGATTGTAAATAGCACATGGTTAAAATTTCATTAAGATCGGTTGTACGGTGTAGGAGCCTATAGCGAACATACATACATACACACATTCATTTTTATATATATAGATACAGATAAAGAATTAGTTGACAACAAGCTATGGGGCGATACACGCTTGAAGAACGCGGAGTTATTGTTACTGCTTATCATTTTCGGTCTGTTGCTTTAATGCAGTGTGCCTTTCGTCGTCGTTTTCCTCGTAATGAGCGACGAAGCCCATTGCTACTAAGTGGTTATGTGAACAAGAAAAATTTGGATTTCTGGAGCACGGAGAATCCATTTGAAATGCACGAATACCAATTCCATCCTTTCAAAGTGACTGTTTGATGCGGCATCACCAATTTGGAGGCAGATGCTTTGGGAGCAACAATTCAAAATGTAAAACCACGACAAGTGTGCATCAACTCAGCAGGTTGTCATTTGACCCATATCAAATAAACTTTTCGTTAAAACAGAGCCCGATTTTTTTGATTTCTAACAAAATGGCCGCCAATTCACATTATGACATAACTTTTCCCCCATCTTGTATTTGGGTCTTCTTATTCTGGACCCAAAGCTAAACTTGAGGCTCAATATCGAAGAAAGGGTAAGGAACGACAATATAGCTTTAAATGCCTTTAAGCAGACCTTCGGCAAAAGATGGGTTTTGAAGTGGTACATGGTGACTGGCTAAACACGGCACTGATTACACCAGTTCTGATATATGGCTCCGCCGAATGGTGGCTCGCTCTAGCCAAAGAATATAACATATCCAGACTCGAACAAGTCCAAGGAATAGTTTGCTTCGGAATAACTGGCGCCATGTGCACAACCCTTACGAAAACGCTTAACGTAATTTTCGGCCAGCCGCCACCTAATTTGCACATCTCAACCTGGACCTCAATATCCAGATCCCAACCAAAGAGGAATGGGAAGATTTCCAACCCAACAAGAACTATGACGTTTCCTGTACACAGACGGATTCAAATTAGAGTGGATGTACGAGCTCCAAATCTTCAAAAATCTCCAAAAATGGTCAGCCTAACTTCGCTATTGTTTTCCAAGCAGAGCTTCTGGGAATCTTTCAAGCGTGTCTATCAATACAGTGACAGGACGAGGTCGAGAGCCAGAGTAATCTTGTTATCAGATAGCCATCAAGTCATTAGGCTCGGTCCTTATAACTTTCAAGCTGCTCGAGAACTACCTCTGTTCCCTGACTGGGAGGTACAGGATCACGCTTCAGTAGGTACTGAGTCACAGCAACATCGAGAAGGCAGTTGAATTGGCCAGACTCGGGGCTACTCTCGCGGGAACACCGATGGAGAAGTTACAGAAGCCGTTGTGCGTGCTAAAGAAAGTTATCTCCATGTACTTTCTCTCAGTAGGTGGATCCACATGGAGGAGCCTATCATCATGCGACAAGGCTAGGAAGACTTGGTTTTGTTATAACAAACAGAACAGTCAACAGGGTTGACTGGTAAGAACATCGACAGAACCGTGTCGATAATTGCGGGTTGCTGGCCTCATGCAGAGGATTGAAAATTCCGTACAACAACCACTGCCGTAGCTGTAGAGAGGAAAGGCCGGTGAGACAACCGAACACTTTCTCTGCGGCTGTCCGTCTCGGGTCAACATCAGACACCGTGTACTTGGAAATCGCTTTTTAAAAGATGCCGAGTAGGTTTCAAAGCTCAAAATAGAAGATTTGATCCGTTACCTAAATATGACTCGCTGGATCTAAAATCTATCCTAGCATACCGCCTTTCTTAAGTAAACATTTTTAACGAGTACGGATACAAAACTGTGCATGTCAGTGCCAATTGTGTCTCCCCTTCGATGGGACTGCTGCACCTACACCTACCTACTTATCTACGGTCTAGTCACCGAATCACTGAAAAAGCTGATGAAATTCTTGAAAAAGTCCAGCGAGATAAGCATATCGTCAGTGTCAATATTGGTATAGAAGTGTAAGGAAATCGACTCATTTTTGAAACGTCCCATAACGGGCAGGGAAAAACGACCGTATGTGCCCCGTGATCATCGGAAGCGACAAAGATTGTAGGCAAGTCTGGTGAGCAGTAACAAACGTTCGCGAAGGCAGGATTGACGTCGTGAAAAGATGATGCTGTGTATGTGGTGGGGCTGGAAGAAAATCCACTATGAGGAACTTCTAGTGGCTAAGGCGACTGATTCTCAACTCAACTGTGGACAACTAGAGAGATTACGCCAGCCAATTGGACGAAAACGATCCGAATTGAATAATAGGAATAGTCTTCCATCACTACAACGACCGTCAAAAATTGGAAAAGTTTGGTTAGGGAGTTTTGACGCATCCACCGTATAGTCCAGACTTCCTCTGGCTACCACTTGTTCCGGTCTCTGCCTCAGTGGAATTAAGCTGGCTTTAAAAGAAGGCTGTGAAAACTACTTGATTCAATTTTATAACCAGAAACCACAAAAGTTCTTCAACGATGGCATCATGACCCTTTCTTTTATGTGACAGCTCTAAGCTCAAGGAGCACCCTTTGTTCTTCCGGTCCATCATGTCTTTGGTCACGTGAAGATGCAATGTCTAGTTTGAGGAAAGAAAAGGTTTCAGATTAACAACACTTAGGCGGAAGTTGAAGGGCATGGCGATGAACCCTGCGTTTGAACTCTTAGATGGAAAAGTTTTGCATCAAGTGTACCCTGACACCTGATATTGGTCTAAATCAGCATCAAAATAAGAAAACCAGACGAATTTTACTAGAAAACGCCATGAACTTTTTCCCAAACCTACTATTTTTTTTGAAAAGGCTAATATTTATGTAATAGTCCGGGGAAATTAGCATTTTAAGGAGACAAAATTCCAAAATGGCCACAGCTTCCTTGGGACTTTTTAAGAAAACAATTTCGGAATCACAAAAAAAACAACATGGCCGCCGGATATATCACTTTTTGGCAAAAAAATCACTCAAAAACTGGTTTTTTCGAATTTTGATCAGTCAATACAAAACGTCATTGCCTACAAAAAAGCCCTTTGTCATTTTTTCGAATATCCGAATTTTTCGAAGTTATTCAAGGTCAAAGTTTCCAAAAATCACATTTCGGTCAAAAAATACTTTGAATAATTCGGAAAGGTCAAGGTTTTCGAAAAAAATTCAAGAGGGGTATTTTGTAGAAAATAATATTTTGCATTGACAGATCGAAAAAAATTTTTTGTTTTTGAAGTGATTTTTTCCCAAAAAGTGATATCTCCGGCGGCCATGTTTTTTTATTGTGATTCCGAAATATACCAAGTTTATAGCAGCAAAATTAAATCGATTTAACTTAAAGTTACGCCAAAATTTCGAATTAACGTATAAACAGGTTTTTAATACGCAATCGATTTAAGCCCAAAACAGAATGAATGCAGAAACTTCAACTTTGACTTCACCGTTGCAGTAAAGTCGAATTTGCTGCACAGCGCTAACACATTCATTTCAGAACTTCAAAGTCTATAATTTGACAGATAGAATTTACAATTGCGATCACCATTTAATAACATAACAAAAATTATAAATTTTAAAAAATTTACCAATTTTTTTTTATTGTATGTGACTTTTACGTATATTACCTGCAATTATTAAGTTTTGCATACGATAAACTCAATCAATTTAAATTTTCTAATTTGGCTACAGTGGCAAAATTGAAATGTTGTGTTGGTAGTTCTGAAACTTTTGCAGCAACTTTTAAAATTTTCAAAGTCGAAGTCGGCGCAAAGTTTACTGCAACGTTTACTGCATTGATTCTGTTAACTGAACGTGAGTACTATAGAAAATGTATGAAACTGTCAAAATGCAAAGTTGAAGTTGAAGTTTCTGCATTCATTCTGTTTTGGGCTTTAAACTTACATTCTTATAACTTTGGCTTAAGCCGAAAAATTTCGGTTTAAGCTATAATTCGAATTATCCCGTTTATACGACAAAAAATTTTGGTTGATCCATATTTTTGGAGTAGCTATAAACTAGGTAATTGTTTTCTTAAAAATTCCCAAGAAAGCTGTGGTCCAATTTTCAGCCATTTTGGAATTTTGTCTCCTTTCGTGCGTTTTTTTTTTGCTAATTTCCTCGGACTATAGTACTTCCAAGGCTTCTTTCTACAACGTTATGGATTTATTATCGATAAAAACATGAAAAAGAACGCATATCCTACACACTATAAAACTGCTTCTAGTAACTCAATGATGAGGACTTCATTGAACATTTTTAGTACACAGTCATAATCCCTACGCTTACCCGTCCATATGGTGATATACAAAAAAATTATTTCAGTTTTATTCACAATTTTTTATTGTTGGGTAAAAGAAATTCAAAAAAAATATAAAACAAAATTTTTTTATTACCACAACAGCTCACACCACAATTTTTTGTTACTCATATACGCAAAAACCTCAACTCCGACGATAATAAAACTGAAAACGATTCCAATCGAACAAGGGTCAGAACACATTAAATTCGGGCATAAAAAGTAGAAAACGGGAGGTTTGGACATAAAAAAATCCTTTTTTATAGAATCCTGAAACCTTTTAGAATTTCCTCTCTTCTAATCCGTTTCGCAAACAAGGCAATGACGAAAAATGAATTTTCACGCTGAATTTGGAAGAAAAACCACGAGAGAGGAGGGAGGGGGTAGAAATATAAAAATATAATATTTAAGTGCCTTTTGGGGCTTAGCACAAGAAAAAAATTATTTGCAACAAAATTCCCCAACTTTAAAGGCGGCAGCCGACTTTATTATGGTGTGTGCCCACAAAAAGGAAGATGCTGCTCACGTGTGCGCTGGTGACGGGGATTAGGGTAATGCCGCAGGATAAGACAGTTGAGGTCATGCTACTGAATATGATTGATTGATCGGATTTTAGACCTAGACAGTTTCCCTTGTCCCCCCACCCTGTAATGTCGTAATCCTTACAGACAGCTTATGCTGCATAATCCTTGAAAGTAGAGTAAACATGACTGAAAGGTATTAGGTGAAAGTTTTTCGATATCGGTAAACTTAAGTTAAAGTTTGAGCTGCAGAAGATGCCGGGAGGAGGGTTGTAACCGATTCATCAGGGAATAACATTGTTGAAATTGAGCGATTGGCATTGAAATTTGTTATGTTATGATTTTCGTGTGGTTTAAATAAATTTTCACGTTGATTGTTTACGGAATTCTTGTTTTAGTGTCATTGTGTTATTTAACTTGTTTATGTTTGTGTTTAAACTATACGGAATCAATATTTACATAAAAATTGTTTGTTCGGAAAATAATTTTTATAGAGATATGGCAACACTATTTTTGACAGACATTTTGTTTGTTCAATTTTGACAATCGTGAATCGTAATAAGTTTTTTCATAACGTCATCAATTAGTTTAATTAATTTCGATTGTTTACTATTTCATTTTACAAGGTTATGGACCGGCAGCAGCATCTAATCCTGTATAATGATGTATTGAAGCTAAGCCTGCCAAAAGTAGGAGTGGCGATCGGGGAGATAAACGCGTGGCTGGTCCTCGCTTGCTGAGCACAAAACAGAAGCTGTTCTAATAGTGGAGTCAAACAAGCAAAACATAAGGAATTGTTTCCAGTCTCAAAAATTTTTTTTTAAAATGTCAGTTACATCAAATACTATACGAAATGGACATTTTCTACCTCTAGCAACCGCCGCTACGCAAGTCATCGGCCATTTTGTGAAAAATTGACCATTTTGGTCGTTCTTTTTAAATATAGATGAGTATATCTCGGTATGTGTAGGTCCAAAAAAGCGAAAAAACTGGGAGAAATGGGTTACAAGGGGGCGTTGGGAAGCGAGCTACGATCTCACGCACAATTCTTGAGTGCCATTTCGGGCACGATTAATCACCGTTGTGCCCCCGGCACGATCAGGTGTCCAGGAGGAAGTGGAACAAATCCTTTTTCATTGTATGGAATTCGTCCAGTATAATGCCCGGTACGCAGCCCAAACGGAATTTTTCGCTGGAGATTAATAATTTATTTCTACATGAAAAAATTCCGTGTAAATTAGTGTGGAGAAATAGTAAACATCTGAGAAAAAGGGAAAAGCTGATGGGGTTATGTGTCATTTTGGCGTGCAAGTTTTTTGAAGGAACTTGTAAGCAATTTGGTAAAAGTGTTTTTTGATTTTTTCATCTCCATCCTGCATTTTGCAACCTGTTCCTCTACATTCTCCGCCACTTAATAACCACTTGCATTATGCTATAACCACAATTGGGGCGACAACTACGGCGACGACCACGGCCACGGGGGTAATCGCGGCGAAAGTAGTCGCTTGGACATAATTAGGGCGATGTCGCCAGCTACAATCACTAAATTTTTCCATCGTTTTTTACATTTCACGGCTAAAAGAAGCATTAAAAATGACTTCATTTCATCATATATGTACACATGCATTTATAAGCCGCTATAAACTGCTCATAATAATGTACTATCATTCCATGTCGAAAAACAAAAATCACAAAACAACTTTTAACAGATGACTGCGACGAATTAGAAATTTAATAGAGTGGTCGCGCTCGACGCCATGGCCGTGGTACAATTTTGGGCACTTTATAAGAATCGTGTGTATATTATAAATGTGTTTGACAGTAGCTGCGACGGTAGTTTCGCCCGTCGCCCCAATTGTGGTTATACCATTAAGTGACAGAATATGGGAATACACATTTATATGTCCGGACACAAATAATAACGAAACAGGTGGAAACTAATAATCAATGCCATCTACGATTCAGTAGGCATACTAGCAAAATTCCCACGAAGCTGCGTACCACAAAACCAAAATACAAAATAAATTTTTCGCTATTGATTTCTTTTACGTTTTTTTACATACATTTTATATGGAAAATTTCTTTCCGTTTGAGCTGCGTACCAGGCATAAGGCGGGATGGCGAACACCGAGGCGCAACTACCACCAGAGAACACATGATGAAGTCCGAGAATATGCGGAGGAAAGTGGAAGCGTCGCTGTAGGTCACACACTGTAAGTTGAGGCTGGAACAAGGCGAGAGAAGGATAGAAGAAGCATTAGCAGCTGGATAAAAGCAATTGTAACATATGGAGTGTTAGTGTTGTGCTGGTGGTATAGAACCAAGCTTAATAGTTCTGCTACAAAATTGAGAAAGACTCAAAGGATAGTCTGCCTTCCATTACCAGGATTATTCGCACATCCCCGAATGTATCATTACACATTCTACTCCAACTTGGTACCACTCCATTTTGAAGTAGACTAGTCCGGTAAAAACGCTGCACTTAAGCTGAAATCCTAAGCTCTTATCTACGATGGGGACATTATTGATCGATTGGAAGTGATGCCAGAAACCGGAATGATTTCAGATTAAATGCGCGCGAAGATATCCGAGTCTAAGTTTAAGTCTCCTTCCATGAACATACAAGAGAAGCTATCATGTATTTTCCCTAAAATAGCAAAGAGCCGACTTGAATGGTACAGGAATGTTTCCAGGATAGAGACAAATATGGATGTCCGAATCTGGGGTAAAAGGGCCAGATTTAGTAGAGATTTTGCTTTGGTACCCTAGTTGCTGTCCTTAGCGGACCTCGATCCTCCCGAAGGGGTAAATAGCAATCAGAGCGATAAATTCCCGGTAGGACCAAGTCCAAATAACATCGGAACTAGCGGCGCGCCCTTGACAAGCTGGGTACTCTCAATCGAGACATGGTTACGTAGATCCCGGGCTATCAAGGCTTCGAAAACAATGAGAAAGGCCAGATAGGGCTCTGTCACTGTTGTTTCGGAAATCTAATAGAGCACCCACAGTTTAGTGAAAAGTTCCCCCGAATACTGAAGGTCCACAACTGGAATGGTGAGCTTCAAGCGATGTCGCCACCCGACTATAGAATAACTGGGGCGCAGCAGAAAGGGTGTTAGGGCACTAATTACCTTGGTAACTGGAAGTAGTAGATTCGGACGTCAGAATCGGAAGGATGGAGGAGACTACTGCCACCCTTGTTCTCGGTAACTGTCGCGGTATAGGAGGGTCTCCTTGTTCGCTGCGCCCTTGCTGGACTTGCTGAACTTGTTCCGAGGCAATAAATCTTAAGTATGAGTATAAAGAAGGAAAGAACGAGGATGAATGGGTCGGCTACATTCTACGACGCCCTGCAAACAACATCACAAACCAAGCACATGATTGGAATATCCAAAGACAGAGAAGAAAAGGTCAGCCAAGAATGACATGGAGGAGACCTTTCAATCAAAAACTCAAAAAAAAACAGATCCAAAATAAATCAATAAAACCTGGAGTGAATTGAAGGCAATAAGCCAAAACAGTGTCGGATGGCGTGCTTATCTTGAGACCTTATGCTCTCCCTGCATACAAAAATATCTAATCTATTAATGACGTAGTGCCTCTGTGGGCCGGTCATCTCCTTCCTCTATTCTACTGATACCGACAATTTGGTGCATACTTTTAGGAACATATTTTTTAAAAATCTTATTTAAATTTAATTTAGCATACTTTTAGGGTCGACAATTTGGTGCATACGTTTAGGAACAGATTTTTTAAAAATCTTATTTACATTTAATTTTGCATACTTTTAGGGTCTTTTTTTTACTTTCTAAAAGATGGGACATTTATGGGTGGGAGATTTAGTATTGGTAATTAGTAAAGTGTATTCTACATTAAAATCTCGAGATTATGAGTTTGATCAAACGAGCATTATACTGTTTATTCTTGAACTTGAAGAACAAGGATATTAAGGTGCTATTTATGATTACAGCAGAGATTCCCAACCCATCAAATTCACTCCCAGCTAGAATCAAACAAAATCCGCCAATATTGGCAAGTTACCATGAAGTCAAATTATCTTTTACGCGGCTACGAAGATAACCCGATTTCATTTTAATTTCCACCGAAAACTTGGACTTAATTTTCCAAGAAAACTTCATCCACTTAATGTTAATTGCTTTTACCCCTCACACCCCAAACCCGGTCTAGCTGACCAATTTACAGCTCATAAAGGCGACGAAGAAAAGGCGCGCAGAAGAATCCAACTCTTTGAAGAGGCCGAGGGGTCGAGGTAACGCCGAAAAGATAAGAATTTGTTGACAACTACGGAGAACGCCATAGAGAAAGATACAAGAAGATAAAAGTCTTAAAGGGAAATGAAAATTCCAAGGGATAATCTGCGGGGCTCAAGAGGCTCTCTCCCATTCAGAAGCGAGAAATCGGTTTGTCCTCGAAATCCTTTCAATGTAAATCCATTCAAGGTGAAGGAAGAAGATCTTCTCCTGCATACCGGCACGCACAATCTCAAGGTCCCAAGGGTAGCGCGTTTCGTATATAATAGTGCGCCCCCCTACGGTGACGGTTGAAACTGTTTTAGCTAAATCTCCTGTGGATCTGTGGACATGTAAAGAAGAAGCCACTGTGTGACTGTCACTGGGTAGAAACAAAAAATTTGACAAACAGCAGGACGTCCGCGCGATCCACACCAGGATCTGATAAAGTGTCCAGCCTCGAGAAAAATTCGCTGTCAAGGAATGGCATTTAAGTTGGGAACAATTAAATTTGACAAAACACTTTCGGACGGGGAAACCTGTCACATTAATAACAACTGTCACAGCGTAAGAACGATGAAGGACCTCTGCCGGAGCAAGGAATGCTCAACCCGAACCGAGTTTTAGGTGTGCTTTTTAGTCTTTTCGTATTTTTTTTCCAAACTGTAACTGGCCTCGCAGAGAGGGGAGGTGGACATGGAGCTTCCTTCTTGTAATTAGAGGCGGAAATTAAAAAAGTTGACAAGGAAAATGTTAAGCAAACAAATGGCTGCGAGAAATCCTTTCTTTGCTGCGGTCGTTTTCTTTCCGTAGTTTTTTTTTATTTGGTTTTGTTTCTTTTTTAAATTTGAGAGACACTTTCCGACGAGAAAATTGCCATGGGCTCTTCAAGGGCTGTGTGCTTACTTGAGCGTGATAAAAGGGCGTCTCCAGTATTAACAATACAAAAAAAAATGAGGAAGAAAGGACGGTAATAAACGAATGGATCCTGGGGTCGAACTAGGCCATGATGTCCGAAAGGACGTGAAAACAATTGATGCTAAAAAGCACTCGTGGAAGATAGATGGAGGGAGAAAGAGAGAGAGAGAGAAAGAAAAAAAAGTGGAGGACCCAAAATCCTTGTCCCATAACAACCACTATAACTGTACGAGGGGTTGGAGGGATATAACAGTCGACAAGTCATGAAAACAGGAATCAAGAAAGCGGACGTTTTACGATCATTCGTGACAGAACGCCATTGAAACTTCCTGTGCTCCTCTCTTCCTGAACAGACCTCCGACTCCTTGGAGGTCTCAGGACTCTTTTGTTTTTTTTTCTTTCTCGCTTTTCTTTTCCCCGTTTTTTTCCTTTGTTTTGAAAATTTTACGCCGATGGCTAGTCAGGAATCCTACCGTGCTCTACGGTGTCAAGGTCAATGTTTTATAGATTTTCTCCCCCACCTACTGACCAAACTGATGTGATAAGCTACACTACCCGCGCCCTACACCCCTTCCCCTAAGCACGCCGCCACACCGCCCTCCGTGTACATTTACGACGTTTGTTGTAAGTTTGGATTAGTGAATGTTTACATTACACCCTTGGCGAAGGACTCCCTTTTGTAGACCGGTTTAAATTAAAATAATATGCGTGTCCATTTTTCCATCACCGAATTGTTTTCTCTTCACAAATACATTTTCACTCAACAATTCCAATTCCGCTGGTGAAAGTAGTCTCAGCGGGGGATCGGAGCAGGGGAAGATGCCTTCCGCTGATGGTTTTTTGATTTTCATCGTTTATTTTCGATTTTATTATTTTGCGGTCGTGTGATTAATGAAAAAAAAAAACAACAACAACAAAACGGTAAAAAAGGATCACATTACTTAGTCTTGATGAATCTCGCGAATTGTTTCCCTTTGTCCTTTTTTTCATCATAGATCGCTTAAAAGGAGAAAATTAATTGCAATCCTGTAGTCTCTCTGTTAATGGGGGCAGGACGTGATTTATGTCTCTTTTTATTGGGGGCAGCGGTGGGAGCGTCTGCTGCAATATTTTGCCTTGTTTTATGCTAGGAAAAAGATCCTTTTTCATCAATTTTGGGCTTTCGACAATTTCTCAATATTATCAACTCAAGGTCATTATCGATTTTGAACTTTTAATGTTTTGCTCAAGTTGAGGAGAGTTAAGTGACGGTGATTTCTTTTTCTCTTATTTGTAATCAAGTTATAAAATTTATTTTTAGAATTTTCGCGTAATTTGAAGGCATCGTCATTAATAAGGATTTTGTCACGATTCACAATCAGTTCTAAAAATAAATTCTATTAAAGAAAGTTGACGACCATTCAAGAAATAGTGGAAATACAAGAGATTTTTAAGCAATATTTCACTGTTTGTTTTAACTAACGATTTTTTGTTATCTAGAAAACAATGTTGGGCAATTAACACAAGCCTGAAGTATAGTAAGAAAGTACTGCCAAACGGTTCCACTCCTCCCATGCAATACTAACGTGACAAAACTCTGGCTGTAGTGATCGAACAGGAGGTGGTTTCCTCGCTTATTTTGCCAGAAGCAATGGCTAAAGAGATTGAATGCTAGGTAAGAGAAGTTGAAAAACAAAGCACCATGCCGCTGCTGCGTAGAATTGAAAAGTGGGTATTGCAACACTTTCGCCTGGGAAAATTAACCGGTCTTTCAAGTTCATCATTAGTCGATTTTTGTCTTGTCTGGTGCTGTAGCTAGAGTTGATTGCAAACGAAAAAAAACGTCTTGCGTACCCGTGTTTATTAGGGCGGATCAAATATTTTTGCGGCCCATTTCAGCGAAAATCATAAAATTCGTGTTATTTTAAGAATTTTTCGCGAAGAAACTATATATTTTGTATGAAGTCTACCCCCCCCCCCCCACAACTTTTCAAAAATAGATTTTGTACTAAATTATATTTTTTATTAAAAACACTTTCAAACAAATCACTATAACTTCTAAAAGAATTGTAGTAGGATAATGATCTTGTGCTTATTGGATCAGGATTTTTCCCACTGTGTATATCAGAGGTTTACTTGCAGTATAGTAGAAAAACTTTGATTTCCAGTTGCAAAAAACTGACTAAAATTGCCACCTATCCAAATAACACCCATTTTCTATGACTTTATCTTCAAAAACTATTTTTTTTATTGCAGCATAAAAAGCTTCATAAAAAATCTAACAACTTTCCATTTGGGTCAATTTACTCCAGTTCGTTTTGCTAGAAAAGTTGATCGAAATCCCCAAATTTGACAGCAAACAAAACTTCCAATAAATTAATAAAATCCTTACAAAAATTTAATATTAGTTTTTATAGAGGTATTATTTAACATTTCATTGTAATTTTATGATTTGGAAAAAGTGCAATAAATGTTATGGTATTCTGTGAAATTTTTAATTTGCTACTGTTTTCTCAAACTTTAGATCAACTTTTCTACCAAAACGAACTGCAGTATTCAATAATTGACACTAATAACAATTGTTAGATTTTTTATGCAGTTTTTTATGCTGCAATAAAAAAATAGTTTTTAACGAAAAAGTGATAAAAAATGGGTGTTATTTGGGTAGGTGTCAATTTTTAAGTCATTTCTTGTAACTGAACATTAAATTTTTCTACTATGACAGACTAAACGTCTGACATGCACAGTGGTGGAAGGCTGGGAAAATTCTGATCCATTAAGCCCAAGATCATTATCCTACTACAATTATTTCAGAAGTTATAGCGATTTTTTGGAGTGTTTTTAAAAAAATAAACATTTACTACAAAATATAGTTTTGAAAAGGCTGGGGTCTTAGACTTCAACCAAAATATATAACTGGGAAAATTCCTGATCCAACAAGCTCAAGATCATTATCCTACTACAATTATTTCAGAAGTTATTGCGATTTGTTTGAAAATGTTTTTAATAAAAATTATCATTTCGGGCCTGTGCCAAGTTACAATTCAAATGTCAATTTGTATGGAAAACGCATTTCGATTTTACAATTCAATTTTCGGAGGTTTGTGTCTTTGGAATTGTAAGGAAATTTTTGAATTGTAAGGAAATATTAGCCAAACATTCATTTGACAGTTTTTTGGATTTGCTTTTTGGTGGTTGAATCTCCTTTTTTTTAAATTATTGGAGAACAATACGCAAATTCCTTCCATTTTCAGTGCATGATTGTCTTCACCATATAATATGACACATTAAAGGCTAATCATGCTACAAGTTGCAGATGTAAACCAAAATAAAAACATGAACAGAATAAATTCTGCATAAAAATTAAACCATTTTTTAAAACTCTTTAAAATATTTACAATGCTTCTTGTAGACCACCCCCACTGGATGATGTTCGTGTAGCAATTCCATTTGCATTATTTTAAAGGCAAATATAGCCCTGGGATTCTTTAAAAAAAATATTAAAAATTTTATAAATTACGAAATTTTGTTGTCATCTATGTTGTCAAATGAAATGCGTGAATTGTATTTTGGTACACTTTATAATTTCGAAGTGTCCGTGGTGAAAGTAGCAAATTCAACAACAACTTGGCACACACCCTTAGTTCAAAATCTATTTTTGAAAAGTGGGGGGGAGGGGTAGACTTCATCCAAAATATATAGTTTCTTCGCGAAAAATTCTTAAAATAACACGAATTTTAAGAATTTCGCTGAAATGGTCCATGTTACATTCTTTGCGAACAATTTGACCCACCCTAGTGTTTATGAACCTCTGGTAATCGGACAGCTTAATTCCTACGATACCAAGGCTATTTTGAAGTCACATTCGCTATGTGTAAAATGATATGATTGCTATGATTAAAACTGACAGAACTAAAAGAAACGAATCTGGAAACAAATAGTAATGGCACTGAGATGCTTCAATATTGTGGGGACCAAAGAAATTATCTTAATTGGTTTTGATGTTTGAAAAGTAAACTGAAGCCAAATGATGATTCGATATATTCCTCAAGAATCAGTGGTTTTGACACGAAGTAAATATTGTCGTTGAACGTGTAAAGAAAAAATTCGGCCGACTAACTGGACGAAAATTGCGGTGTTTATTCGCTTCCCTTGAACAGCCTGGCCTAGCACAGGACATTGGCAGACGCGTTCGAGAATATCGCGCTCATCCCACCGCTGCCACCAGTTTTTTGTGGTGTTTCGTACCATGGGGCTTGGTTATGCTAGCTTATGCGTAGATGCCCAAACCCCTTCTAAATTTCAGTAATATCATAAAACCCTTTCTTTTAATTGTTTTGAGAAAATAAACGACCCCGAATGTGTACCAACTTTAGCTTTTGTAGTTATCCTTAAGCCAGCGCTAGTAATTTGCGTACACCTACCCACCAAACCTTACGTAAACACCGATACGGATTCGAGTCTTGGGTGCTCCTGCTCGGAGCATTTTAATTTCCAAGCCGTGTTCGAAAGGAAAGTTCGGAGAGAATATATTAGCCGTGTTTTTTTAATGAACTATATAGGTCTTCGATCCAGTTCATTAAAAAAACGACAAGGGAAATTTCACTAAGCGCCATCTTCAGTGCTTTAAATATATTAAAATTAATCCGAAGTTGCGTGTCAGTAAACAACTGTTACACGAATTCCCCTCTAGAAAATAATGAATAAGTTTCTAAAAAATAAATTATTTGTTTCCTCTTGCCTTCAAATTTGCTCTCGTCACTTCTATGTTGTTTTTATTTTAAATGACGTTTTTCCGACAGCCGGTAAGTATGCTACATTCCGAAAAGAAAGGGAAATTTTGAAATGTCCCAAGACCTGGATAAAAACCTGGATAAAACCTGGGTTTTCAGATTTGTATGGGGAAGAACTATATAGTTCATTAAAAAAACACGGCTATTGATATATGTACATATATTGATGAAATCTACGAGCGCCATAACGACTTAAATTCCATAAAGAAAGTTAAGCTTTCTAGACTGCGCTGGAAAGGACATCTAGCACACACATGAATGAAAAGGGCCGTACTCGAAAAGTATTTCGCAATAAGATTTATGAGTTGCGGCTTCGAGGTATACCAGCCGCGATAACCTAGCCGTAGATGCTCGACTTTCTTATTCTGGAGTTCCGTGATTCGTTCCACGCAACGATTCTTATTAAAATCACTTAGCATCCTAGTTGCTATACTGTACGACAAAATACAATACAATATCTAAAATATGATAGGCATGTTTACATTTGACAATATGTATGCGCAAATAATTTACAACAAAAGACGCTCTACTTCGCACTTGTTACCTTGAGTTCAAATAACAAAATGATAACAACAGAAATTTCCTAATTTTTTGTAATCTTCACCGCCTAAAAGATAAAATTCTCAAGTGTTGTATTTGTCAAGTGTTTCCACCCACTAAGCTACTTTCTATCGCAAAACGAGCACAAGTTTATTTTCGCATTAATAATTCCTTCCCCCGCCTAAAAACAAAAATAATTTATTACAAAAATTAACAAAAAAAATTTCACACTTCCAGAATAATAAAAAGAAAATAAAAAAAGAAAATTTTACCTCAGAAATCATTAATCGAGAAATCAAAAGGAAATTATTAATCGCAAACTTGTTATCACCCCTAATCACGGTCGTGATAAACTTTCTACAAGTGGCCTCTCGGCAATCGGCAGCAACGACGAAAGTAGGAAAGCAAAAAAAAAATTATATCAAAAGTAATCAAAGTATGAAATGGAAAATCACATAAATACAAGAAAGGCGCAAAATAAATATAGAAGAAGGAAGACGGAATTCAAGAAAAGGAAGAGAGTCTCAAAAGCAAGGACTTCTCTGTTCCTTGAACTTGTCGCAGAAAAACTTACAATTAATCTCATCCTTCATTTTGGTTCAAAGGGGCGCCCTCTAGGATTTGCTGCTTCCAATTTCACAGTTGCACAAGTTTCAGAAAGTTTCGCCGCGAATTTTGTTGCTCTTTTTTTATTTTAAATAAAATTGTGATCGACCACCACGGATTTAAAACTACACAGACTTTTCCTCCAACAATTTATAATTAAATTAAAACTTTACAAAATCTGGAAAATTATTTTACAAAAAAAAAAAATTAAAACAAAACCGTGACACAACTGTGTCCTTGGGCAAATCCTCGGTAAGAATTGACTTATAGATGGCCGCGTGCGCTTCCGACAACAAGAAAAAAACAATACCCGGATAACCCACCGTTTCGCCAATCTGCCAAAAACTACGGCGAATTCAAATTACCGAGCAGACATTACAACAATTCCGCGAGTCTCGCGCCTTTACCGTTATCTTAAGCCCCCCCAGCACCTGCTTTTAATATCTCCAGTGACACTTTTTTTTATTATTTTGTGGTGTTGTTTCGAAAAAGAAAAAAAATACAATAAAATAATAACGAGAAGCTTCCATTGCGAGTAATCTGTTTTTTTACAATACACCAAAACATGACAGGTACGGCTCTATTCCGACGCGCTAGATTTATCTAGCATCTAGATCAATCTTCGGCTAGTCTTTGTGAAGCCTTCAAGTGAAGGCAATTTGCTAGGATTGAGGTTAGGCAGGTGAAACGTGAAAAATATTTGTTCTGCTGCTGCTGCTGGGCTGTTGATACTGATGCAAGCCGACTGAGATTGATGAGCTTTGAGCTGAAGACGACATTGGAGAAAAATTATCTTTATTTGTTTAAGCCGAATTAAGAAAACGTTTTAAGGTTGTTTGGGGAGATATTGTGAAATATTGCAAGACAGTTCATTAGCAGGTGACTGCAGTGTAGATTGGCCGAGAAAAGGTGTTTCACCGTAATATTCTATGATAACGAGTGGCTTTACGGGAAGTTGCATTTTCGAGTTTCGTACAGTTTTTGTTGTGTCAAAAATATTGCAATAAAATATGACAGCTGTCATTGCCATTTTCGATAAACATCAAAAACGATTTTAGCACGTTGCACTTTAGTAAAAATTATAGTTTATAAATAAATAAATATCTCTTTATTTTTCAGTTCAAGATTCAACTTTCTGTTAAGATACCCATCAAAGATGTAGGACTACATATGCCGCTGTGTGGATTTAACCAATGGACTTTGCGATGGTAGTCTGACGATGTCACCGGAACTACCTTCAATTAATATAGTTATTCGAAATTAAACAACTGGATTTTGTGTCGGGAGACTTTTCACTAATTACGCATAAAGATATTAAATAAATACACATAGAAATCTTCAGATAGACGAACGAGAAACCAGATCCAGATCCAGCATATATGCGTGAGTAACAAATTGAGATGTTTACTAACCAAGGTTCGAACTTACAGAGCAGCTGATTTTACCATATATAACAAGAATATCACAACAAAACCGTCACCGAGTAAAGTTAGCTGGCAGAAAGAAACAACATCAAGGCCTTGAAGGACAACAAACTGAAAGAGATCCTGAGACGAAGATTAACGAAGGGAAGGCAGGGAGGATAAGGAGCACACTACCCATCAAGTATGGGGAATCCGCCGCCCTGAATAGTACCCCCAATGTGAAAAACTGTAACGAACCGAGATTCATTACTGATAATCCCTCCCCAAAAAGCTTTAGAAAAATAAATATTCACCCAAGTAGTATACCTATGTCACTACTGGCTCACTGACGTCATCGGTTGTTGTATTGGGTGTGGATGTGGGTCTTGGGTGTGCCTCGGATGAGCTTTCGTGCTGGCTGAGCTTTTGAACTTGCTGTGCCATGGCTGAACTTGCATGTGCCTCGGATGTGGTCTTGGGTGTTAGTTGGATGTGCCTCGGATGAGCTTGAGAAATTAGATTGAACTTGCATGTGCCTCGGATGAGCTTTCGTGCTGGCTGAGCTTTTGAACTTGCTGTGCCATGGCTGAACTTGCATGTGCCTCGGATGTGGTCTTGGGTGTTAGTTGGATGTGCCTCGGATGAGCTTGAGAAATTAGATTGAACTTGCATGTGCCTCGGATGAACTTTAGCGCCGGATAAGCTTTTGAACTTCAATGTGCCTGCGGAATTAGATTGAACTTTAGCGCTGGATTAGCTTTTGAACTTGCATGTGCCCTGGATGAGATCTTGGGTGATAGATTGAACTTACATGTGTCCCGGATGAGGTTTGAGAAATTAAATTGAACTTGCATGCGCCTCGGATGAGCTTGAGGAATTAGATTGAACGTACATGTGCCTCGGATGAACTAGCACTCTGGACGAACTTTGAACTTCGCTGTGCTTTGAGCGGGGTCTTGCTGATCCTTTGTTGCGATTGCTATAAAAAGCAGCGATCATATCCTTATCCTCACAGTTCGCGCTTAACAGCCAGCAACCAAACAACAAGTGAAAAAGTGACAAAGTGAAAGTGAAAAAATTATTATGGATACGCAAAATATTGTAAACGGTTTATATACGCAGATGGAGGAGTGTTTGAGAGATGGGGACACGGTGCAAGGAGTTATAATTGGTAAGGCTTGCAGCATGTTCATAAGGAAATTTAAGGTGGCATGTGCAGCTGAACAGAGAAATGGAACCAAGCAGCACTACCAGAACTGCATCACCCGGTTGAGAGGTTTCCAGACGTTGCTAAAAGAAGGCAGCCATCGTGGAGCAGGCGTTCAACAACGTGGAGAAAGAAGAAGTGACCGTGTGCGTTGGGTGGAATTGGATAATGCGTTTGCAGTGAGGATTCGGACTGGCGCAATAATGAACATCAAACACATTGATCCAGCACGATTTTTGACAGATGCATGCGCTTTATTTACAGCACGAATAAGAAATTCGCTAAATAAGCACCATTTTGTGAAAGTTTCAACTACTCTGAGCTGCGAATTCATCAAGCATGGTGTTAATGAAAGTGAAACTATCAGTGATATTAAATATTTCCACACAAAAACTGAATCGATTGGGAGCACCGATGATTTGAAAGAGTGGTTTTTAAAAAATGTCCAGCAAGACGTATTAACCCAGCTTGAAGAATTTCAAGAGAAAGACAGTGGTTGGGCATTACAAAAAATAGTGAATTTGGTAGTGCATATAAATAAGTTTGAACAGTTAAGAGGATCGTCATACATAGCGCTCCCGAAACAAATTGCAGCCAAGCGGGCATGCATAAATGTGAAAAATAATGATAGTGCGTGCTTTGCATGGGCAGTGGTCTCTGCATTGTATCCTGCAGGACATAATTCAGATAGGACATCGAAATACCCGCATTTTACATCTGTGTTAAATTTAGAAGGCATCAGCTTTCCAGTGACATTAAAACAAATAAAAATATTTGAGGCCAACAACAATTTATCGGTTAATGTGTTTATGTTAGAGAAGACTAAAAACAAATTTTCAGTTGTTCCAGTTTACCTAACCAAGAAAAAACAGGATAAACACATTAACCTACTGATGATACAAGCGAGTTATGATGCTGAAGACGCTGAGGATGACGAAGCTGATGTGAAGTACCACTTCTGCTGGATTAAAGATCTGTCGCGGCTTATAAACTACCAAGTTTCCAACAACCATCATAAAAAATACGTGTGCGATAGATGCCTATTTTATTTCTACAGCCAGGAAAAACTTGCAGCACATGTTCCAGAGTGTGAAGAAGCAAACGATTGCAAAGTATCTTTTCCGGAAAACAAAATTGTTAGCTTTAAAAACTACAATTATAAGAACCCGGTTCCATTTTGCGTGTATGCGGATTTGGAGTCAATACTACACCCCTATGATGCTAATGGTGAGGATGCAGCTACCAAGAAAATTCAGCAGCATGAAGTACACAGCGTTGGGCTATATTTCAGATGTATATATGATGAATCGCTATCTTTTTACCGTTCGAATCGTGGTAAAGATTGCCTTAAATGGTTTGCACTGCAGCTGCAAGAAATAGCGGATATAGCCGAGCAAGAGTTTGGAAACATAAGACCGATGGAGCCATTGTCGCAGCAACAAAAGTGCACGCAACTTATGAGCTCATGCTGCCACATATGTGAAAAACCATTTGCAGCCGGAGAAGCCAGAGTCAGAGACCACTGCCATCTCACAGGAAAGTACCGCGGACCTGCACACAATAGCTGCAACATCAATTACAACGACTGCAGAACAATACCCGTGATATTTCACAATTTGTCAGGATACGACGCCCATTTTATAATTAAGGATATTGCAATAAGTATTCCAGGTAAAGTTGATCTTTTACCGTTAAATAAAGAAAGATACATTTCTTTTACAAAATATATTGATAATTGTAATATTAAGCTTAGATTTATAGATTCGTATAGATTTATGTCAGAATCTCTAGATAAGTTAGCATATTTACTGCCTAAGCATAAACTTAAGTTAACTAAGCAGCACTGGTCTAGTTTGGATGATGCTAAGTTTGATCTTCTAACGCGGAAAGGGGTTTTCCCTTATGATTTCATCGATGGATGGAGTAAATTGGAACATCAAAGCTTGCCTCAGAAGGATGACTTCTACAATAAAATGACTGACTCAGCTATTTCGGATCAGGATTATGAGCATGCGCAGGAAGTATGGACAGCTTTCAACATTAACAGCCTGGGTGAATATTCAGATTTATATCTGAAAACTGATGTTCTTCTGCTGGCGGATGTTTTCGAAAACTTCCGAACTCTCTGCATGGAGACCTACAAGCTGGACCCCGCACATTACTTTACGCTGCCAGGATACACATGGGATGCAATGCTGAAGTATACGCAAGTTAACCTGGAGCTGATAGCAGATGTGGATATGCTCCTATTTGTGGAAAAGGGTATTCGAGGTGGAATTAGCCAGTGCTGCTGTAGATTTAGTAAAGCGAATAATAAATATATGCCTAATTATAAGCCTGAAATAGAGACTAAGTATTTAATGTATTATGATGTAAATAATTTATATGGGTGGGCAATGTCGCAATGCCTTCCCACTGGTAATTTTAAGTGGGTTGAAAATATTGATTTTATGAATATTCCAGATAACTCCCCCACAGGCTACATATTAGAAGTCGATCTGGATTACCCCGCAGAGCTCCATAACGCACATAAGGACTTTCCATTTTGCCCAACACATCAATCACCCCCAGGATCGAAGCAGGAGAAGCTGCTAACAACATTATTACCAAAAGAGAAATACGTTATACACTACCGCAACCTGAAGCAATGCATATCACATGGGCTCATCCTCAAGAAAATTCACCGAATCCTGCAGTTTGATCAGTCGCCTTGGTTAAAACCATACATAGACTTAAATACCGAGAAAAGAAAGCATGCAACCAGCAACTACGATAAAGATCAATATAAAAAAATGAATAATGCCATTTTCGGTAAAACCATGGAGAATGTTAGAAAATATTCTAATATCAAACTATGCTCGAAGTGGGAAGAACGATATGGCGCTAAAAGCTACATTGCTGCACCCAACTTCCATAGCAGGACAATTTTTGATGAAAATTTAGTCGCTATTGAATTAAGGAGACTTGAAGTCAAATTCAATAAGCCATTATATGCTGGAATGGCAATACTGGACATATCGAAAATTGCACTATACAACTTCCACTATGACTTCATGCTGAAAGAATTGGGTGATAAATGTAAAGTAATGTATATGGACACAGACTCCTTAATATATGAAATTCAAACTGTGAACATATATGAAATCATGAGTGCAAACATCGGAAAATTTGACACCAGCGATTATTCCGCAAATAATCAATATGGCATACCTCAGGCAAATAAAAAAGTTCCAGGTTTGATGAAGGATGAGCTAAACGGGAAAATAATGACAGCATTTGTTGGCTTAAGAGCGAAAATGTACAGCCTTCAAATACAGGGTGCTGATGACGTGAAAAAAGCAAAAGGTGTAAAGAAAAATGTTGTAGCACGCAATTTACAATTTAGCGACTACATAGAGTGCTTAGAAAACTCGAAAACCCTAATAGCGGAGCAAAGAAGTATACAATCATTTAGCCACAAGGTGTATACAATAAACCAGGCTAAAATTGCGTTAAGCCCTCATGATGACAAGCGCTATATAACTGAAAATGGAGCCGATACATTGCCGTGGGGGCATTTTTCAATACCGCTAGACGCGGAAATGGAAGAAGTGTAAAATTGGTATTTTCAACCCAACCAATAATTGTATTTTTTTAATGAGAATTAATGTAAATAAATGTCCATATTGTAAATATATAGTATTATAAGAAATAAAAGAATATTTATAACGTTTAAAAATCTGTTTTATTTAAAAAATCTCGTATTACAAATACATTTTTCAGAGCACATCGGCCTTGGTGTATTATACAAGCTAACACATTTGCTGCTGCTGCTTTTAGGCTTGGGCACCCCTCCTCTTCTACATCATATATGTCCAGCTCCACTCCAAATATTTCCTTAACCCATCGCTTCTTTTCACCTCCTTTAACATAGATTATTTTACCATGCAGTAGATCGCTTACGGAAAATAGTTTGCGGTAAGGAATGTATCCATCACCCCATCGGAGTCCATGATGATTGTGCCTAAGCCATTCAACTTGCTTCTTTTCAGGCTGAGTTAGCTGCTTATAGGGAAATGGTGGTTGGAATATGTAGTGCTGCACTTGGTTTTCAAAATTTAAAATGGCCAACTCCTTCAAAATAAATTCATTGTTTTGTAATTTGAATCCTTGAATGTCGATGATGATGGGTGCCATTTCAAGCAATTTTCCTGACTTCGTTTGTTAGCGGCTTATACTCCACTATTCGATCATGCAGCAGTAAACAATATGCTGTTGTGTTGGCGGGGACGTTTTCACTTGTTTTGAATTCCAACCTTATGTCCACAGGTCCAGTTTTAATGGCTTCGTTTTGCCGCGAGCAATCGATGACTGAGATTGGAGCGTCACGCATGAACTCGTCCCTTGAGAGTAGCGACTGGAACTGCCGCCCATAGTACGAAGTTTGGAATTTTATATACATATCATATAAGAGAGCATATTTATTCTCATCAAATTTCAAGTTCAAATCATCATATGGGTATGATTCCGAATTCAAGTGTACTTTAACATCTGTCAGCTTACAGTGATCAAACTTGCTAGCATCTTTTGTTTTATCATTTTTACGATTTGTTTGAAGAGCTAGGATGATATATCGGGGCTTTTCCGGCTGCGACGTCGTCTTGACCGACCACGTGTGGTGGGTTGTTGCGGGGATCGCAGGGTACTCGTATATATCCCAACTCCTGAATGGCATTTGTATTTCACGTCCGCTTTCAATGATTCGATATAAACCAATTTTCTCATGATCAGCAACATTAACATGGGGAATGCGCCACTGAAGTTTCGTTATTGAAATGTTTACAGCATCTTCTGACGATATGATTGCATCTTCATCCATCCTGCTTCGTATTAATATGAGCTCATGTTTAGCGTTGATGATAATTTTCTTGTAGTCTTCAGCAAAACCCAGCAATACTTTTAGGGGGATGCAGAAATTGAAAAATCCATCGGCGGGTGTAATTGAATTATCTGGCGACCAGCTAGCGTTGAGTAACATCCTGCTCTCATTTTGGTTTAATGATATATAATTTTTTAGTGTTGTAGCAATTCCAAGATTTCGAGTTCTATCAATTTCTACACCGTTGATCTCATAGCGAATCTCCTCAAACAAGAAAGCTGCAGCATTATTTACTAGCCCTCCGGAGTCCGATATTGTTCCTTCAATGTAAAGAAAACTTTCAGCTACGAGGACATAAAGGTCTTGGTTTTGCACAGGAATGCGGATTTCATCGCTATTTTTGAATGATGAGGCGAACGATGAGTACGTGTGGTAGACAATTTTTGTTATGCTATCATCATGGCTTGTGCCTTCGGTAATGTCCAAAATGCCGCTCATTGCTTCAATTCTAGACCAAATGATTTCAGAAATTGCATGCTATCTGCTGTCAGCCTGCGTCTTGCTCGCTTCAAGGCCAATGGTTGACTAATGTTTTCGATGACGTTCATCCTATTTATATGCTTATCGTTGAAGATTAGCATTCTGCTGCTGCTTTAAATGTAATCTGATGGTTATCGTTTCACCTCGGAAATTTATTAAATCCCCGTCCTGATCAACGAGCTTCAGCGTGAGAGAACTTACCCGCTTGGCGTTCACAGGTAAATAGATCACATTCGCGGGAACCTCCACTATTTTATAGCCTGGCCCCACGGTTGGGGCAAATTCATGTAGCATATGCACATGCTTATTGTTGATGTATGAACCTGATATGATGCTGCATTCAACCCGTATAGTATTAACTTTATTAATATTAACAGGTAAATCTGATGTGTGTAGCATATTTGCATCCAATACACGTTTTCCAAATCCCAACAATGGAGCGATGGATCGCTCTTTATCAAAATGTATAACTTCAGTGGCTTTTATTTCGCTCTTCAAGGTATTATTGTTTGCTCTTATTAAGACTGATGCTTTGCTGCTGCTTCTTTTTAAACTTTGTTGCACTAATGTAGCTATGTCATCAATCTCATATGATCCCACCGGTATTTCGATAACCACATCTCCCACATGCATTAAATTGTTGCTCTCATCAATATTTGGGATAGAGTTGTATGTTTGAAAATCAATCAATCCGCAAACGTAATCTCCAGATAATTCCAATGGCGGAAAGTATTCGGCGGTGAGAATCGATGTATTGCTGGTGAGAGAGAGTGTTATCGCCATGGCTACTTGAAATTAAATGATTATGTTTACTCATGAAAGGCTTATTTATACAAGAATTCTAAGCACAAGTGTCCGCAAATTACTGAATTAAAATTTTGATGTGGTGTATAGTTGTATGTGACTGCATCGCCCAAATAATTTACAACTTCTTGCGGCGGTTGTAGGTTTCCAAAACTGTCAAAGTAATTTATGATATTTCCACTCTTCTTGTAAGCTACCCAATGTGTTCCAGGTCCAGATGAAACATCTAGATTCACAATCCCACTCTCATTTTTCCATGGTTTTCTAGGTAATTGATCGCGCATAAATACTCCTCTAAAGTGGGATATGTACTGTGCATATTTTCGCAGATCATTTTCATTGAGAGCTCTTTTGGGTAGCGACTTTAGTAGTTTTTCGGCTGGGGATTGATGAAAAGTCCCAATCCTTTCCTATATGGCTTCAGAAATAATCCTTGCCCACGTTTTCCTAGTGCTATAGCTTCCATTGACTCATTATGGCGTTTCGCTTCTTGCAGCTCTTGCCGTGCGCTGCTTGCAGCGTTTACAGCTTTAGCTATGCCTGCTGCACCTCCCGATAGCGCTCCGACGGCTGAAAGACCAGCAAAAAGTGGAATGAGGAATGGCAAAACGCCTCCTACTTTAGGCACCGGTATCACTCTAGGTGTAGTGTATAATTTCTTCTTTCCTTTGATAGCATCCTTTGCTGCACTTAGGGCAATTTTAGTAGCTTCCAACAGGTCTTTTGGTTTTTTTAATTTCAAAATTTTTCGAGCATTGCGTACAGCTACACGAAATGATGGACGTGGTGTATTCTTCTTCTTCCTCTTCTTCGATGAGCTGGTAATTTTTGCTTTGGCACCCATTCCAACTTTGATTTTAGCTTTCATGGCGTTTGTAATTAATAGCGCGTTAGCACGCTCTGCAAAGTTAGCGTCTCTAGATTTTACCCGCTGCCAAGCTTTTTCTTCTAAAATACGGTCAGCTATATGCCGGTCGCTTAAATCCTTATGATCGCGGTATGCAATATCATGCTGTTTGCAGGCTGCGTCGAGTGGGTTAATGCCTGGGTCCCCTCGGGCAAGCCTTTCAGATAACTTTGTTCCTGGACCGCAATACTGATATCCTGGGAGATGAAGCTCAACTGGCAGCTTATTTATAAGAGAGTTTAATAACCCTCTCCCCTCTGCAGCTTTTCGACGAATGATGCGCTTCTCGCTATGGTCAATCATTTTATAGGTTTACAGTAAGACTGATAAAAATCTATAAAAGCACCGGTATTTATAGGGATTGTGTTAGTGTTCAACATGAAGTTTGTTAAGCAACAAGCGTGTCTACCTGTTAGAAATACTGATACCGAAATTACAAGTACATTGATGAAACATGGGGTGCTGCTGCCAAACAGTATAAGAGGAATTATTGTAGGACCATCGAATTGCGGCAAGACAAATGTTATGTTAAGTTTGCTGGAGCATCCTAATGGCCTACGATTCCAGAATATATACATTTACTCAAAGTCGCTAAGCCAACCTAAATA
This sequence comes from Thereva nobilitata, assembly GCA_963855945.1. Taxonomy (NCBI): domain Eukaryota; kingdom Metazoa; phylum Arthropoda; class Insecta; order Diptera; family Therevidae; genus Thereva; species Thereva nobilitata. Next base: position 14,864,462 of record OY979696.1, on the reverse strand, counting down.
TGGGTATTTGAGAAAAGTTGTAACTGGCATATCAGGCTTGGGCTATTATACCTTTTCAAACAACTGCGACGTTATACCGCCAGAAGAAGCAAAGTCAAACTCGGTTTTCATATTTGATGATGTGGCCTGCGGTAAGCAAAATAATATTAGAGCCTACTTTTGCATGGGGCGACATAAAGACATTGATAGCTTTTACCTCTGCCAAACATATACTCATATACCAAAGCATCTAATTCGCGATAATGCAAACTTTCTAATCATATTTAAACAGGATGATTTGAATCTTAAGCATGTATACAATGATCATGTAAATAGTGATATGGGATTTGCAAAGTTCAGAAAAGCGTGTGCAAACTGCTGGAAAGACAAATATGGATTCTTAGTAATTGATAAGGATAGCCCTATAGATAAAGGCCGATATCGAAAAGGTTTTGATGCTTTCATGAGCTTATAAAGGAGGTTATTGTTAAGATCATAGATACCGGGTCCATCAGGTCCACCAGGTCTGGTCTACCAGGTCTACCAGGTCTGGTCTATCTGGTCTACCAGGTCTGGTCTATCTGGTCTACCAGGTCTACCAGGTCTGGTCTATCTGGTCTATCTGGTCTACCAGGTCTGGTCTATCTGTTCCACCAGGTCTACCAGGTCTGGTCTATCTGGTCTACCAGGTCTACAGGTCTGGTCTACCAGGTCTGGTCTATCTGGTCTATCTGGTCTACCAGGTCTGGTCTATCTGTTCCACCAGGTCTACCAGGTCTGGTCTATCTGTTCCACCAGGACTACCAGGCCTGGTCTATCTGGTCTACCAGGTCTACCAGGTCTGGTCTATCTGGTCTACCAGGTCTACCAGGTCTGGCCTACCTGGTCTAACCGGGCTACCTAGCCTATATAAGTGCCCATCATCATGCTGAATATCAGTGTAGTTGCAGTCGCCAGTGAAGCAACATGAATGAAAAACTGTTGAAGGATATTATAAAAACACGTGAGGCTATACGAAAGAAGTATAAAGCTCTCAAGACCGGCAAAATTGAATCAGAAGCTCAGTTGGAGGAAACCTTTAAGCCCATAACCAGCACGCTGAAAAAGCTCGCAACAGCAGCAGCATCGGTGAAAGTTGAACCAAAAGAAGAAGAAATTAAACAAGAGAGCAATGATGAAGCAAACACACCGCCTGCACGTAAATATTTAAAGCTGGAGCCAACTAGTACACCTCTTAGGTATTATTCTGATGATGATGAGGATGAAGAGTTTGTAACGCCCATAAAAGAGCCCGGCCAGATACTAAACAAATATAAACAACTACTTGAAAATGATAGCACGAAAATTGATAAAATTTATGGAGTGCACTATCGCAACGATATGTTAAATATCGGTAACTCAATCTTAAATGTTGATAAAGAACACTTTCTTATAGGCGGCAAGCATTATAAGATAACTGAAGGCTTAGCTGAACTACTTTTTATGAAAAAGCCCCAAGGTTACTCAATGGGCGATCTGGCCAATTATCAAGAAATTGCAAATGATGCATGCATCTACAGACGTGATTTTAAGGAAAACCAGCAAATAAAAGGAACAAATAGCTTCAAATATAAAAACATTATAAAAAAGTTGATTCGCACTCCTCATACTGGAAAGGGGATAATGCAAATTCCCAAGAAACATATCGAGTACATATATTGGGATGACCCCAATGAGCTAGTTGATAGACTGCGCATATTGGCGGCATCGCAGCAAGCTGGAAATAATAGTCATACTAATGAGATAGTGGCAATCATTGAAGAATTGCGTGAAGCTGACATTATAGTATAAATATTCGCACACACAGAAAATATTTCCATTTCTGAAATGAGCGTTGACAAGTTTGGTCGATCTTCTAAACAGCAGAAATTTGGAGCAGTGGGTGAACGCGGTCCACCTGGAATTCCTGGAAAAGACGGTGCTGCTGGTCCCAAAGGCGAGCGGGGGCCAAAAGGAAACGGTTTTTATTTAACTTCTGATGGGGACTATGATCTTGGTTTGAAAAGAATCAAAAACCTGCGCGATCCAAAAGAAAAGGCTGATGCTGCAACTAAAAACTATGTTGATGATGAAATACGGAAGAGCGTGGGCAGAGCAGTACAGGATCTAGCGCTGTATATTAATGGTGAAATTGAGAAAATTGAAAAATTTATATTCTCCAGCATAATTAAAAAAAACCCGCAAGATGGGGGCGTCTATGAGTAAGATGCAAGTAGTGAATGAGCTCCACAAACCTGCTCGTCGCAATTTTACTAGACGGAGAGTTATCATTAAAGGTTTGGATGATTTGTGGCAAGCTGACTTGGTTGAAATGGATACTTATAAACATGCTAACAAAGGATTCCGCTATTTGCTGACCGTAATTGATACATTTTCTAAATATGCCTGGGCTATTCCAATTAAAAGAAAAACTGGTCCGGAAGTTACAGAAGCAATGCAGTCAATATTCAAAGATGGACGTACACCTAAAAATTTGCAAACGGATGATGGCAAGGAATTCTACAACTCACACTTTCAGAAGCTAATGCGCAATTATGAAGTTAACCACTACTCAACATATACATCGCTTAAGGCATCAATAGTGGAAAGATTCAATCGAACTTTAAAGAGTATGATGTGGAAGGAATTTAGCATGAATGGGTCCTACAAATGGTTTCATATGATCAAAAAACTGCTATCCCATTACAATGCGAAAAAACATCGAACAATCAAAATGCGTCCTTGCGATGTCAGTAAAGCAAATGAAAAGCTGCTTCTTGCTACAGCCTATAATCACATTAAAATCGCCCCTTCAGCAGCATATAAAATAGGAGACCTCGTCCGTATAAGCAAATATAAACATATATTTGAAAAAGGCTACACACCAAACTGGACAACTGAAATTTTCAAAATCTCCAAGATTCAACTGACTAATCCAGTGACATATCAACTTGAGGATTACCAGGGCAACCAAATTAAAGGAGGATTCTATGAAAAGGAATTGCAGCAAGCTGAACATCCTGAACTATATCTTGTTGAAAAAATATTGAAAAAGAGTGGAGATAAAGTTTATGTTAAATGGCTTGGTTTTTCATCAGAACATAATTCTTGGATAAATGCTAAAGATGTATTATAAGTTAAATAAAAAACATTTTTTTAAATAGCATATTAAAACTGGGTTTTATTTATTTATTAATATTTCATACAAATTTTGAGGATTTTCAGTGTAATAATGTACATCACTAGACAAACTTTCATGCTGCGCAAATTTAAATATGAATGTTTTCCCATACGGTCCAGTATTTGTGATGTAGAAATTTCCTCGGTTGTTAATGTCCGACAAGGCCTTTTCAGACAGCAAATTATATCTGGGTGGCAGCAAAAGTTTGTGTTCATCCAGCTCCAATTGAATGCGATCTCCAAAGGTTGTTGAACGTCGACATGCTGACTTTATTCGATACTCCATTCCAATAACCATATCTGCCATCCTCAAGTAGGGGGTGAATTCCATGTTTTTAAGTTCTGAAATTGCAGTCATCTTTGCCGGATTGATGTGAACGCTTAGGAAATTTAAGTTGAACTGATGAGGATTCACTACGCAGGGCCCATTTTATACTGAATCCACCCCAGACATGGTTGAACAAGTTCAGTTAAAAATATGCTTCAATGTGAGCAAAGTTGGCCATATCAGCATATTTGAAGTGGAAAATTCTTATGATGTGCAGCTGCAAGAAATAAAGTTAGCATTGAAATTTCATGCGTTTTGAAAGCCTAGGGGCGGGGACTTGCGGGGGATTTCACTCTGTAGTGTTGGTTGTGATTTAAACTGAAATGTCAACCCTTCAACCGAAAAATCATATAAATACCTGAAAAGGTGAAACGTAAGGTTAGTTTGCTTCAGGTTGCGGAGATGAGCAGTTATAAGGATTCCACCAAATTGCTTGACGAAAAGGGTGATAAAGGAAACAAAGTAAAAGAAGTCAAGTATCAGCTAAATTCGATAACAATTAAATCGGCACAACCATCTGAAAGCAAAGATACTTCTTCTTCTATACGTTACAAGCAGTTGAAAGAAAAGTAATCTCCGAAGATGAGTATCCCAAAATTTCTCAATGAATACTCTGATATTTTGCTAGAAGAGCATAAGCATAAAATAGAACAGCTCTACAGATACGTACAGGAATATGAAAATGCAGGAAAAGTTAATTCCATACATGGAGCACATTACATGAACTGCCCGTGGTCGAACAATTGGACAACCTGTGGGCCAGATACGTGTGGATGTTGTTTTGTGGAGCGGTACAAACAGGAAGTTCAAAGCTTAATAAATTTTTACATGAGGACAACAATTTTTACACCGAAAACAACTGTAAAGAATGCAAAAAAAGGGTTCGATTTATACTAACACCAGAAGTACACTGCATGCATGCATGGGATTTTCCTTATAGAGCCAACCGCATTGGGTTGTGGCATATACATGCAATAGAGAGATGCCGATTTCAGCAGAGAATCATCATTACAAGTAAAATCCTGGATCACATATTGAGCCAGCATCATCGAGAGAAAATATGTAATACTAGATTTGAAAATAAAGTCAAGTTTTAATATGTTTTAAAAAAATGTTTTTTATTTAATTTTTTTAGGAGCCCTCCAAAATTGTTTATACCCACTCACGGTGGTCTAACAAGAAAGGTCCTCATAAACAAAAAAAAATGCGCTCAGCTGCATTTGCTGCGTAATTTCCCTTTTCAAATTTTTTCATTGAAACTCGATTTTCTCAAAGATAGCAAAATTCTCCACTTCAACTCTTAAAACGAGAAATTTTTTTTTTCTAAATTTCAAACCTAAACAATAGATGCCGTAAATTTTTAAAACCAGCGATAATATGCCATATGTGTGCAGCCGCACATGTCAATTGCAATTTCAAGTCCCAAATTTCCGGCAGTGATTTTTTTTGCAGTTGAGCCGCAGCACCCCGAGGACTCTTAATTGGAAACATCCAACACCCGACATATATATTTGTTTACATTAAAGATCTGCTAGGGATCTCAACCCTTGATGTGTATTTTGCTTAAGGCTCCTTGGCGCGCGACCGGTAAAAATAGCATTCGTGAAAAGAGAGTGACACGTCCTTGGGTTAATTTATGTGCTTTCATGACATATGGGCATGAAGGATATGTGTGAGGTCAATTTGGACAGAAAAATTTATGATGCAAAGGAATGCAATTCGATGCCTGTATTTGGGTTTTGGCGGCTGGGCATGAAAATTCATGTCGAGATCTGAATGGTAATTTCCTTTCACGCTTGCCCCTTATAAGTATATCACTTGCACATGTTTTGTGTGGCGTGATTTTAGGTGAAACAAGGATATTTTATTTCTTAAATGTAATTTGAATATTTTTGCATGGCGGGTTATTTTATTTCTTAGGAGAGTTGGTTGAAAAAATTGAAATGGGGTTTGAATATCTGGGATCCTTGAAGCTGGGATATCGATTTAAGTCTCTCGGCCCCTTGCGCAGGCCTAGCAGGGATGCAATCAAAACTCGAGGGTAATGTCCTGAATAGCAAGGCCCCGCTCAAAGCACAGCGATGTTCAAAACTGAAGATTCAATCACCCGCATAAGTTCATCCAAGGCACTCAGCGAAGCTCAACCTGATTTCCCGAGCTCATCCAAGCCGCAGCAAAGTTCTAAAGCTAATCCAGCGCTCAAGTTCATCCGAGGCGCATGCAAGTTCAATTTAATTTTCCAAGCCTCATCCGGGACACATGCAAGTTCAATCTAATTCCTCAAGCTCATCCGAGGCGCATGCAAGTTCAATTTAATTTCTCAAACCTCATCCGGGACACATGTAAGTTCAATCTATCACCCAAGATCTCATCCAGGGCACATGCAAGTTCAAAAGCTAATCCAGCTCTAAAGTTCAATCTAATTCCGCAGGCACATTGAAGTTCAAAAGCTTATCCGGCGCTAAAGTTCATCCGAGGCACATGCAAGTTCAATCTAATTTCTCAAGCTCATCCGAGGCACATCCAACTAACACCCAAGACCACATCCGAGGCACATGCAAGTTCAGCCATGGCACAGCAAGTTCAAAAGCTCAGCCAGCACGAAAGCTCATCCGAGGCACACCCAAGACCCACATCCACACCCAAGGCACCAACCGATGACGTCAGTGAGCTAGAAGTGACATAGGTATACTACTCACCCACCAGACCAAAGAGAGATGATTCTCTCTTTGAAAGCTTCTTCGAAGCTTTAAAGCTTCCTACGCCGAGGAGCTTTCCCGCTATAAAAGAAACCGCTTCACCCGTCCAAATTCAGTCTGAGGTCATCTTCTCCGGTCCTAGACCGTGTCGAGATGTAAGATCCGGCACAGTCAAAAACATACACACAAACCATACACACACAAACCACTAGCACATACCGGTGGAATGTTGCCCAGGCTTTGTCGAGGTGTATGATCCGACAATGTTCCTGGCAGCAGTTCTTAGACCGTGTCGAGGTGTATGATTCGGCACGGTCAAACCGCACACACACAGAACACATACATACCACATACAAAACACATACCGACCAGTACCCGATACCAGTGGAATGTCCGGGCCTTGCCGAGGTGTACGATCCGACAAGTGTTCCTAGCAGCATTTCCTATACCGTGTCGAGGCATGACCCGACCAAACATCGACGACGACGACCTCCAAGTATGCGTGACGAGTCTATCACAGGGTTCACTCTAGGCAATGCGTTCCAGAACGTAGCAGACAGTCGCCCTCCCAAACTTGCTCTCCTCTTCTTAATACCATCCGTGCCACCTTATCCCTAGATCCACATCCCCTTCCATGGGACTTTCAAGCTAAGGTGCCAAGAGCTGAATGTCCAGCCACTGGTTAAAGAGGCTGGTCGCAAACGGTCCCCGTCGATGCCCGGCAAGATCGGTGTGTAAGAGTGCCTTACCCTGCGTGGAGGCCATTGTCGGCAACCTTTTTAGAAGGAGCGCTGGAGTGGCGAAGTCGCCGAGGTGGTGCAAAAATTGGAAAAATTGGACCTGACTCGGACCCGCTGCTAGGATCAGAGCGAGAGTAGTACCTCTACAATCAGTGGGGGAACGTCAATACGGACAGAGTAAGACGTTTTCCAGAAACTGGGAGCGAAAATAAAAGAGCTGACGCAAGATCTCAGTAGGCGGAACAACATCGCCCACGCCGTCCTGGCCACGGTGAGAAAGTGAGATCAATAAACGGTGTCCACAGAGGGCTCCAATAAGGAAAATCCTAAAAAAGACATCGCGGCGATTGCCTTAGGGAGCTCGGAGAGCAGGCAAAACTCCGGCAAAGACCCCCAAAGAAGTTAAAAGAGAAGGCTCCACAAAGAAAAGACGAAAAATGGGAGAGAGAGTGCCTAGTGAACAAGTGGAGTGGGAAAATAGCCGGAAAGACGTGTCTGCCCAATGTTACCGCAAGATGAATTTTTAGAGTAGTAAAATCTACTACCTTTTTGAAAAAAGAGGTAGTAAATTTTTTGATTTCAAACCAATTTTAAAATTATGAACTACGAACATTTACGCACATATTTTATCATTAAGAAAGAGTATTTGTCGTATATACATTGTATATTGCCATAATCAACGTAAAGTATGTGGGTTTTAATGTGATTTCTTAGTTCATCTGCAGCCATAATAAAGTTACTGTTTGTACCTAAGCAGTTTGTTTTTCCATTTTTAACCCTATTGAGTTTCGAAAATGCACACTCGCCTGCAGCACTATAGCACTACAAGGCAGAAACAAAAATACAAAGATTTACGAAAGAAAACTCTCCTACTGCATTTTTTATCTTAGATATTTCATAGCAGTGTTCTTCGATGGGCAAATTGGAAGGTAAATCATTAAATGTTTTAAGAAGCCTCCACTCAGTACAAATTTGTTCCAGCTCATAATTAGAGGCTTTAACTATATGCGAAAACGACTTAACCAAATTCGCGATAGATGGGTATTCCGGAGAATTTGCCTTCTCTGGATTTCATATTTGTAAATTTCGTATGCAAAATGAACCAAAGTAACAGAAAGGAATGAAAACATGTTTTTGATAGCGAGTAACGGGTGGGCTGCGATAGATTTAGCCATAAATAAAAAATATTAGAACTATCAAAATAAAATGTAGTAGAATGATAACTTGAGGTAGTAGTGTAGTAGATTATCAATTTTTTTTAAAAAGGTAGTAAAACTACTACATATGTAGTAGAACGGTAACGCTGTGTCTGCCTAGACTAAGGAAGAGCAGAAGAAGCCACCGGGGCATAGCAAAAAACCGCAAAAAAAGATAAGACCAGACATCATAACTGCGGCAAGTGGGTTATACTATGTGGAAATCGTGGGTCACAACCGACACTTCCTTAACGGACCTTGGGGACGAGGTAACACGTATCAGGCGGACGCAGAAGGGAGATCTTTTGGTGAAACTAAAGGCGGGCGTAAGCAAAGCTGCGGACCTCCTGCAGCAAGTAAAATCCTCGCTAGGAGAAGCTGCGCAGGTGAAAGCAAGTAAAAACCAGGTGACGATGGAAATAAAGGACATGGACGAAATTACCGCCAAAGGAAGGTATGCGAGACACTGCATAGTCAGCTGGATCTGCTGTAAGTGCAGGAACAGAATATGGGGCTGCGGACCATATGGTGGTACACAGACGGCCACAACAAATGTGCCGGTAGATCTAGCGAAAAAAGCGCTAGAATCAGGAAAGGTACGCATAGGATGGGTTGTCTGCCGAACGAATGAGGGAGCGGACAGCACCGGGGAGATGCTACAAGTGCTGGGAGTTCGGGCATATAACAAAGAATTGCGCCAGCACCAACGACAGGATGGAATTATGCCTGAGGTGTAGAGAAAAAGGACATATCTCGCGAAGAAGTCTGAGACCCTGCTCCAAGGACCCAGAACCCTTATGTGGCATTTCATGGACCACCTCCAAGTTCCTCACGCGGGACTGGGTTCAAGGACTGAACCTAGCTTATTGGGAATCAATTCCAGGTCTTAGACAGGCTAAAGATCCCATAAGACCGTTTTCCTTAAGGACGTTATCACTTTAAACAGGGCGGACCTTGGGCTGTTGGTGGGGTATCTGATTGTTCATGTAGGGCTGCGGTATCATCTCCACAGCCTAGAACTGCCACAGGAGACAGAATGCCAACTTAGTATGGAAGGCGACGGGACATAAAAATAGGGAGGGCGCAAGGCGGTGAGACGGATTCCGGTCAGTCCATCGCAGCAAGGCAGACGGGGTGGGACGAGTTTACAAAGGGCCGATGGAACCATAGACTCATTCCAAGAAGTGGAGAAGTAGGGTTGCGAGGTAGCATAAAGAAGTGAGTTACTACCACACGCACCTTCTGGGTGGACATGTAGGTATATCTTGGCTGCTTCGGGTTGCACGATTAACCGTTCTGTCCAGAATATCGGAGCACGTCGTCTTTAAAGGTTTACGGCAAAGAAATTGTTACTCGGAGAGAATGGAAGATTAGAAGGATGTGGTTTTTAGGTCGGTTTAGAGACCGATGTCGATGTCCAGATACCTAGCAGAGAGTAATGCACAATTCAGAATCGGGTGTAGGCGGTGGAGTTTCCCTAAATAAACTGTAGCTAAAGCCGTAAGGAGGAATAAGCCAGAAAGACAACCGAATATTTTCTTTCATCCGCGGTAGGCAGCCTATGACTACCTACCAAGTGTGGAATAGGAGGTAGGGTATTGCTAAATGTGGTAAAGCTGTAGTGGAAGGATGTTAGTAAATGTGGACTGCCACAACCATTAATTACCCACAGAATAACTTTATGCCACTTTATGCATGTTACCTTTTACAAAATCAAAGCACGCCTCAATTGAATCACTTCATTCCTCGCAGTTAATTAAAGGAGATCCGTGGAACGATTACTAATTAAATAAATCCCATCAATTTGACCCCATTAATAAAGTTAATATCAAAATTCACCGTTATCCAATTAAAAACATTAATTTCCCCTATCTCGTTCCAATCAATTAATCATCAACCCCGATGCCATCCACTGATAAAGAGCCGCAAATTCTAGGGTAAAACGCCACAGCCAAATGCGTGTATGAATTAGCTCTTTCAACCCCCTCCCCGCTCAGTTTGGGCTACACACAAAAAAAAACCACTAAAAAGCTCGACTAATAAAACTTTATCGAAAGCAAAACCCATGAAACAGGGCAAAACATGGAGCGGATATTATCAGGAGCAGGAAAGATTAAGGTGAGGCTTTCGCCTCTTTTTTTTCTAACGGGCGGCTCAGGGCGGTGGGGGATCCTTTTATTAAAACTTCTGATTTCAGGGTCATTCTATTCACTTCAATCCTGGGTCATCATAAATAGGGCCAGCGATGGCACACCCTTGACCTCCCGTTCTTATTGTACGACTCTGCCACTGTTACATAAAACGAGTCAATATCCTTTTTGGGGCGCCGCGATATTTTGAAAATCACCGGTCACCACTCCACCTACTGTGCCGCTTGTGGCGTTGCTGTTGTTGTTGTTGCCATCGGTTAGGTTGTCCTCGTACCAGGAGGCGGAATTCACCAAATTGCCCCCCGGCCCAGGGTATATTCCTTTCTGGGGGGGGATAACCGAAGAGAGTATATAATCCAAGGTGTTAACTTGTCGATTTTGGTTGATTGCATGAAAGGCTGTTCCTGGGGTGCAATGGGAGGAGGATGATGATGATGGCGGATACCATACCGATGGAACGATGAATCGATTTTCAACTGATAGCTTTCCAATAACGACAACGCTAACGAATGGAGAGAGATATTGTTGCCGGCGAAGTCTATTATTTGACAGGTAATTGTTCCCGCATTGTTTGAAGGGTGCCTTTTATTTGAGAGGTTATCAATGCCATCTATCAATAATTATAGTCATTTTGTGCTAGATGGAATTACTGTAGGTGGTAGCAGCTTGTGCCTTGTAGCTAAAACCTATTATTGGGTAATTGCTGTATTTATGTAAGTGCCAGCCTATAAGTTTGTTATTATTGGACATGTGAGCATAACTTTAGGCGTTATTTTGTATTTTGGAAAAATACGTAAACTTTAATGTGACACTTCGATTTTGTGCCCTGTACAGATGTGCACAGACGACAGTTCTATGCGAAGTCGAACAGCAAGCCCTAATCGGATAGGTACTAGCTAGAGAGAAAAGAATGATTAGGAAATGACTTCTTGCGCGCTCCACCTTTGGCTGGCTAGCAGCAAGTGGTAGTCAGAAATAACGTTTATATCCCAGCATATCAGACTGCTAACCATATGAGTAACGTTCGAATAGAGCGTTGATCTCAGAAATCGTGCGCCCTTACACTTTCCCAGTTTCATTACGAGCCAACGCAGAAAGTAACCACTTTAGGTTCACCAGACTTGATATGGATTTCCAACGGTAGATATATTTCATCAGAGTTCGACCACACACCGGATCCCACATAAATAGAATATAATCTTTATTATTATTATTGAAAACTTTTCGCGACTCCACAAGATCCCGCTCAAGACTCCCCCAGAATGAAAGCTCACCCAAGGCACACTAACCTCAAAGCTCCTAGAAGATCCCAACCAAGACCCACCACTGCGAAGTTCAACTAGTTCCACACAGGTGTCGCACCCCTTCAACCCAAGATACAAACTGCAAAACACTACGCAAGACATTACCGCAAAAGCTTCAACCCAAGACGCAAACCAAAAGATAAATATTAGCTGCGTTCCATTGGCAAAAATTTTCTAATCCGGAGTACTCCGGAGTACATGGCCAATGGAACACGATTATTCATATCAGAAGAAAATACGAGTAAAACATAACCTCAAATTAATTTATTGCCCTTAAAAGAAATTTGAAATAATTATTTTTCTTTGAATAAAAGGAAATTTTATATCTTACTGTATACTATATTTACCGTTTTTGTAGATTTACTTTAAAAAAACACTTTAAAATAATTAATCGACAGTTTACTTAACCTTAAAAAACAAAAGGCCATCTATTTTTAAATAGTTAAAGCTTGCAAACCTGGCGGAAATTTTATGCGTTTCTAATAGGAGTGAAATACCCTAAAGCAAGAGCAGGGGTAGTTGAGTATACCCGGGAGTACTCCGGAGTAGCAAATATTGCCCAATGGAACGCAGCTATTGTGAAATAGGTGGCTCAGACCCCCCATAGCCCTACTAATTTCTTAGCGCTTATAGCGAATTTCTCTACTTCGAGATAGAGCGGAACCAAGTTGGGTAAAATCTCCAACGCTGTAATCGGCCAGGTGCGAATAACACTGGTGATGAAAAGGCAGTTTGGGCCTGGTCAAAAACGCAGAAATGCGGTCATTCTGCAGAATTCAGCAATTGGAAGTCTGTAGCTGAATATTGCAGAATGACCGCAGTTCTGCGTTTATGACCAGGTCCTTTTTCCTTTCACAGGCCTTATAATCTTGCTTAATTTGGTTGCAAAGCTGGTACCAAGCCACCACAGCAAGGTTTCCTATGTTGTTAAGGGCTATGTGATGGCAGTAGATAGTATTAAGAGATTTACGCGTCCTGAAGCTCAGATTGTACACGTGCTGGTTTCAATGTATTTTAGCATTTAAACCTATCCCCGAGCTTCATACGCATCATTCCAGTGTATTTTGATTCGTTCGTGTTTCGGGGTATTCTGTGGTTTTAAATCTGTCTACCCTACCTTAAGATCCAGAGGCTATTTCAAATCTTTTATTACGAGGAAACGGTGAGAATCTTTCATCAGTCGAGCAGAAGGCGATGTGTGCTTCGATCACCTGAAAGGTAATGCCCACAACAGGACACACCGCTGAGGGTCCGCACCCAGACGGTAGTGTCAGATTCCTACTGACTAAACCCTACAACCCTTTTCCATAACGGTTGAGTTTAGACCGGCACAAGCCGTAGACATTACTTCAAGCCTTGCGTTTGAACCCTTAAAAGGATCCCTCGAAGAGTGCTCATAAGAGCCCGAATAGTGGAGCATGCGGATCAGCTACCTACCGTCTCTGCTTTCTGTGTGGGAAAGGTGACTTCGAAGAAGGTTAAGTGCTCGTAGGTGCATCGGGAAGTTGACAGCATTCTACTGAGAAGCTCCTGCGTCTCAGTTCTCTGGGTCTCGAACCCAGCCTAAAAAACACCTCCTCCCTATCTATGCGCGACCGTCTTACGCCATTGCATCGCAGGTTGGATCAGCTATCTAGCTGTTATATCTCGTGGCATTTATTTGCCTTTCTCCGTCTCTTTGAACCTCACATTGTTTAAGGTTCTGGTGGATGGCCTTCAACGACACCTTCAACCTTTCTCCACATATCGTCATTGGGTCCAGAATATTTTACGGTATTAAATGCTTCTCGGCGGCAGCCCTGTGCTCCGCAAACCTCGAGCATTTAAAGAGCGCTTGCTCCGTCCGCCTCGAAATTCTGGGCAGAACGGTGAATCGTTGAACTTGAAGCGATGACGGTTTACTTACTTACTTACTTATTCCCCTTTAATCCTTCATGGGAAATAGGGCGGAAACAGTTGCCCTCCAGCCGACTCTGTTTTGCGCGACAGCTCTCAGCTCCCTCCAGGATCTCCCAATTGTTGCGGCCTCTGCTAATAGCGATCTCCTCCACGTAATTCTCGGCCTCCCTGATGTTGGTTTGCTGCCATATAACCTCCATGTCAACTCAAGAGCTGTGTGACTTCTCGTAATCCACCTTTCCATATTTGGCATGAGCCTGTGGGTCCTTCGGCCCTTAGTAGACTCGTCCCACTTACTCTATCATGCAGCAATGGGACTGACCTCGCGCCAGAAACCGTAACACTGCCTTTGGCTCCATCTTGCATATTCCGGAACGTACAAGATCCTTCTCTCCTATCAATGGGGGTCATTCCTGCTATGACACATGCTGCTTTATCGGACATATAGTGCGGTACGAACAAGATACTCGAAGTTAAGCCTTCGATCAATCATCACTCCCAGATACTTAGATGCAGGCATCCTGGTCATCTACTTTACCGCCTTTTTCAGCTTGCTGATTAACCCTACTTTCAGCATTAGACCAACGTTCTCGAGCCATATATTTATCTCTCATATCGCTTCGTTCGCGAATATCTCGATTTCGTCGAGTTGCCTCCTTACTATCGTGACCCCGATGTCATCGGCCAACCAGATAGCGACCGCTTCTCGTGGGAGACATAGCAATAGTACTTCGTCGTACAAGATGATCCACAAGAGGGAGCTTAGGACGGAGCGTTGGGAGACTCCGCAATGATCTGTAATCTGACTTCTTCTTCAATGTCTCTGCAGCCCAATTCGAGCCTTGGCCTCCTTAAGCTTCTTCCTCCACACGTCTTTCTGTTCCACAGCTGGCCTCCAGTGTCTTATGTTGAGAAAATTTGACGCATCAGCCCTTACATTGTCTTCTCGCCTTGAGCGTAGTTTGCCAACTGGTCCTTTCCCATCTGGTAGTAAATACAGAGCTTTTTTCGGTGTCCTTGAGTCATCCATTCTTCGGACATGACCCGCCAAACGTAAACGCAGTTGCTTGGCATGTGTTGACAGTTTATAATCTGACATTGCCTGACGTTTCTAATCTGACATTGGCTGCGTTCAGTTAGTGGCATAATGTAACATAATGTAAAATTTGTCAAAAGAAAGGAGAAGGGTAGAATGTTGCATTATGTAACGAAGCTTAACTGAACGATTTGTGTTGGTTTATGACGCAAATGTCAAATCTAGAACGACCAACTGTCAACTGTCATTATGCAACATTCAGAGAAGCAAAATAGCTTCATCGGGTTATGTTACATAAACGACATAACATCGTTGCTAACTGAACGACTTTTTGTGCTACAAACGTCAAAAATGTTTTACATAGAACCTTAACTGAACGCTTTATGTTACATTATGTAGCATAATGTAACATTATGCCACTAACTGAACGCACTCATTGTTCATCAATTCATCGCCTCCGAGTAATATTTATGAGTTCTCTTGGACTAATATCAACAAAGGACGGTTCAGTTCGCCCGTTTGCAACAGTTGGATTATTGAGCACTATATTTATTAGATATACTGATTTTGTGACCGTTTAACTCATACTTCAAATAAATAATTCAAAAAATCAAAAATTTGTTTATAACATCGATGATTTACTCAATATTAACTTGACATTACACCAAACTGTCAAAAATCATTTGTCAAATCTATCCAATTTGACAATTCACAATTCTGTCACACTTTCACTTGTTGCTATAATATTGCACTCCAAAATTTCCCTCCGTTAACAAATCAAATAGAATTCGATTAGCTAATTCGATGCTATTTGAGGATAATTAAGAGCTGCTGCCAATAAAATTCGACACTTGAAGCTCATTAGCACACCATTATGATTTTCACTTTAAAAACAGTCTAAATTTATCCCTGACCACACACCAGCAGCAGTCATGTCACAAATATATGTCTGCAATGGAAGGAGTAAACATCAAGCCAAACACTAGTTTTTCTATTAGTAAACAAATCAATTGGAGTCCGTCATTTTTGTTCAAGTTTCTGTGTGTATTTTGGACGCCAAACTAAATAGTCAAAAGAATAGGGTGTTGTACACGGATTTCATGCCGGGATGAAGAGTGGGAGGAGGGGTAATGAAATAATTTTTTTTGTTTGGCTAAACATAAAAAGAATCAAGTGCAGCAAATGGAGGGGGATTCTATAAAAAGATATTGAACGATCTTAAGCAATAATATTTGAAAATTGTTATTCTTCACTTACGACATATCTCCGCATCTGTGAGCGGTTTCTTCTTGACAGGCTGCAATTGCAAGTGTGGAATTAATTTATGTTTTTCCTTCAATGGTAATTTTTTCTGCCCTACCTTACTGGCACGCTTCCCTAGTAGAGCTGTCCCCAGCATCTGCAAATGAAAAAAAGAAGAAGAAGAGTTGAGAAACAGCGGGTAAATTATCGCTAAAAATTTGTTGATGGTGATTTATTTAATTAAGTTTTAATTTTAGGTTAATTTGGCAATGAATTTTCCACATTGTTTTTTTCATCGATAGTTTGTAAACAAATAAATTAAGCTGAAAATAATTGCGGTCGTGATTAATTAGTAGAAGGGCAAAGGTGTAAATTATAATTTATTTTGGACATAGCGTGACTCTGATGCGCCAACGTGTTGGAGTAATCGTTTTGTTGGTTTTATTAAAGGCATATGTCAGATTACATGAAATCTATTGTTGATTTTTTTGCGATTCTAAAAATATACATAACAAATGTTAAAATTGGGAAAAAGTTGGTGGCGTTTTCTCGATAGATGGCGTCAATTGCACATAAGTTACGAACCACTGATATACCACTAAACGCTCTTTTGAAAGGTGACAGTTCGAGTGGCTGCAGTTTTTGGAAAGCTATTTACGTTTGCAGATGGAGAAAAATAATGAAATGCTAAGGCCTATTTTGCAATATTAACTGCGTTCCTTTTCTTCGTTTTAGTACTTGTGAGTAAAGCAGAAAAGGAACACATTTGTTGATTTGAGTAAAAACTAAACTAAAATTTTTGATGTTACTTTATTTGTATACAAACAAAAAGTTATAAAGAGACAACAGAAAGGAAATTAATGCAGCAAATTTTTAAAGTAAAACGAAAGATAATAGTTTTAGATAATCTTGTAACGAAACAGGCTGCTGTAAACAAAAAACACAACACTGCCACCGCTGTTAACACAAAGACAAAACCGCTGTAAAAGACATTACAGAATAGCGACGCGCAGCAAGGCACCAATATAAAAGGCCGACGCATGCCTGCGAAAGTCAGTCGTAATCAGACAGTGGAAGAGTTGATTCCTCTGCCTGATAATTGGACGGAACTGTAGGAGCGCTGATCGTATGGTTTACAGACAGACAAAACAGAAAAGCCACGGAGAGTTGATCCAGTGGTACCGAACGACCGATACACCAACAAGCCACGGAGAGTTGACCCAGTGGCGGCGATAAACCGACAAGGCCCGGAGAGTTTATTTGGGAGGACTCCGAGGTAAATAGACCAAACGGGCTACCTAGGGAGCGTTGATCCAAAGGTAACCCGCTAACCCTTTATTTCCTCTCTTTCCCTCCCCTCGATAGTTGTGTAATATAGAACTTCTAGAAATAAAAAGAACATAAACGTAACAGGAGTTTTTTATTTGAACCTTGGGCATCTCAGAGCTGACCCGCCACTCCAGACGTTACAATCTTACGACTGAAATTTTATTTATAGGAGCTTTGATATGAAGAAAAAAGCTCAACGCAATCACAAGCCATCTATGGGGTGATGGGGAAAGTGAAAAATAATTCACAATAGACTCCAAGTGGCGACTTCCCCTAGCGCTTAGAATATAGAACTACAGGAAGAGTCCTCGTCGAATTTTAGTGTAGTGAAATTCTTGTTGTGTGAGTGCTCACGTTTTAATAGTTGTTTGTCCATTACCAGCGGAAAAAGTGAGTGGAATAGAGGAGAGGCAAGGGGAGTTAAAATTATCAGTTACCTAAAATAAAATCTTGCCCCTAGAAATGAACTTTTACACGCCGTCACTCCGAATTCTAATCTGATCTAATTTCATGTTCCGTTGGGTCAGTTATTGTAAACAAAGAAGATATATAGTCTTATTCTCGTTGTCGAGTGACGTGACAGATGTCATTTCGACCTTAAATTGGTATTCTCATTGTCAATCTAGGAAACTCCTGGCGACTAGATCTAAAAACATCGTATTCTAATTGTCGCAAGGTGATGTGTGAAGTGATATTTCCCTCCAACGAGAATAACCCCCGTCATTTGACAGTCAACTTACCCAATTTGACAGTTGACTGACCACAGATTTCACTACGCTCACGTACACGGATTTTGTAAGCGGGGGCCTTTCCTGTAGTACCATATTCTAAGCTCTAGGAGATTTCAATTGCGTAACTAAAAGTATTATTTACTCGTATGTTAGAGCAAGAGTAGTTGCGAGTGCTCATGAGTAAAAAATAGTAAAAATGAGGAGAAAAGCAACGCAGCTCTAAGATTTCGAGCGTTGTCAAATTGATTAAAATAAACAGACTACGATGCATTGGTCATATTGAACGAGGTGTGGAACGGAACTCGGCAAAAATAGTCCTGGGGGAAATACGGTCAGTCGACAGTCATGGAGGCGAATGCTGGAAAAAGAGGCCAGCAATAGGCTGTGGAGCTCCTGATGATGTTGATGAACGCAAAAAGAAGCTCGATGTAGCCGTTCACCCATTTTATTTGCCTGCGGCTGGTAGGCGATTGTCCTGATTTCGTGATTACCAAGTAGCTATAGATTCCGTCTTGTCTGGTCGAAACTTTGGACTTTTGGCAACCAAGGCACTATCGAGATCGCTTATTTCAGTAAAAGGGCTTTCCCTGAACTTTAGTCTTCCACATAAAAAAAATGGCCAGAAGTATTTCTTCGGCTCGTCTTAAAAGCTAGACTACCTAAAGAAGTCTCTATATTAGGCCTCGGAATGTCTGCACTAAATTCACACCAGACCAGATGGTAGTAAAAGGTATTGGTGTGAGTACTAGTTGTACCA
This sequence comes from Thereva nobilitata, assembly GCA_963855945.1. NCBI lineage: Eukaryota > Metazoa > Arthropoda > Insecta > Diptera > Therevidae > Thereva > Thereva nobilitata. The sequence continues at coordinate 14,845,874 of OY979696.1, read as the reverse complement.
GTGAGTCATTGCTAGGAGGCTCTTGGAGCGATTTCAACTCGGTGTCACCTTATTAAGCTTAGGCTAGTGTTGATTGGAAGGTGACTGGAGTGAACGTCGACGGTTGCCAGTGATCGCGACAGTGGTCTGCGACAAAGTTTTGTTTACCCGAACCATGTCGGATGTCTGAAGCAAACTGTGAAACTAGACCGAAATGTCAGGTCGGCCTAGGGGATTGTTTGGTCTTTTCACGAAATATAAGAAGTGTTTGATCGCTGGCGAGGAGTTCGCGATCAAATGCAGAATAGTTTCATTCTCTTGGTGGTAGCGTTTTGGAATAAAAACTAGAGGTTGCCATTGTTGAGCGTCAAATTGTTCCAATACGCCTCCGATTTCACAATCAGAGGCGTCAATTGTTAGACTGTATTTTGCATCCTCGATCGGTTGGTTCAGCAGAGTTGCTTCTGCCGTCGAGGTTTTCACCTTGAAATATGCAGCCGACAATCTGCTGGCCTGAATAAAATTTTTGCGATGATAAAAATTCACCATCCTTAAGAATTTCTGGATCGATTTGATCGAAGTTGTCGGTGCGAGATCAACGATAACCTGAACCCAATCTGCGATGAGAGTTTTCCATCCTTTGTGATGCGACGGCTTAGAAACATGTTCTTTGATGCACGAAAAACGAATTTTTCCAGCTTAATGGTTAAACCGAAGCTATCAAAGTTTTTAAAGGAAGCGGAATCGGATATCCCTCCGATCCCCGAGCACCCCACCGAAGCTTCCTGCTTGGTTAGCTGGTAGGGCTTTCTTGTTCCCATCTATATTCGGGAACCAAGACGAGAGTCACGTTATGCTGTCTACCGAGTCGATCCAAGCTCCGATCTTCATGGCTCCATTAGCTTGAACCCGATCATCACTGTATCTAGAGCTCTTATAGAGGCTTGGCTATCTATGAAAATTCCAATGCTAAATTCTTGTGTAGGTTAGAGGTTCATTGTCTGGCGGGTTTTCAGGATGGCCAGCAACTCCGCTTGAAATATACTAGCGGCCACAAAATGATGTCAGGACCAGCGCCGGCCCTAGGGTAGAGCGAGTGGAGCGTCGCTCTAGGCGCCAGGTGGCAAGGGGCGCCGAAATGAATGTGAAAAACAATTTCGAGCGAAAAATAAAATTTTAATGGCGCCTTTTGCAATAAAAGTTGATTTTTGAAAAATTTGGCTATTATTATTTATTTAACACTAGCTTTTGCCGGCAATCTCGTTCGCGTCGATTTTGCAGTGCCGGAAACTTTGGCGCCTATGCAGAACTTCGCCCATAACATTTTCCCCTTTTTCCCAAAAAAAGCGCCAAACAGATCATTAATTTTGCAAAATTTGGTGTCCACTGTGCAGCCAGCGTTACCGTTCTACTACATATGTAGTAGTTTTACTACCTTTTTAAAAAAAATTGATAATCTACTACACTACTACCTCAAGTTATCATTCTACTACCTTTTTTTATAATTCTAATATTTTTTATTTATGGCTAAATCTATCGCAGCTCGTCGCTGTCAGAAACATGTTTCCATTCCATTCTGTTGCATACGAAATTTACAAATACTAAATCCGGAAAAGGGAAATTCTCCTGAATACCCATCTATCGCCAATTTGGTTAAGTCGTTTTCGCATATAGTTAAAGCCTCTAATTATGATGTGGAACAAATTTGTACTGAGTGGAGGCTTCTTAAAACATTTAATGATATACCTTCTAATTTGCCCATTGAAGAATACTGGTACGAAATATCTAAGATAAAAAATGCTGTAGGAGAGTTTTCATTCGAAAATCGTTGTAAATTTGTTTCCGCCTTGAAGTGCTATAGTGCTGCAGCCAAATGTCCATTTTCGAAATTCAATGGGATTAAAAATGATAAAACAAACCGCTTAAGTACAAACAGTAAGCTTTATTATGGCTGCAGATGAACTAAGAAATCACATTAAAACCCATATACTTTACGCTGATTATGTCACTGCAATGTAAATTCGGACTGTTGGTACAAAGGGTGACACCTGAGCTTAGACTATCACATAAAAAAAAAAAATAAAATGAATACTCCTAATGATAAAATTTATGCGTAAATGTTCATAGTGTTAATGGGGTATTTTAAAATTGATTTGAAACCAAAAAAAAAATTTACTACCTTTTTTTCAAAAAGGTAGTAGATTTTACTACTCCCAAAAATCATCTTGCGGTAACATTGTGTGCAGCTCAAAAATGCACACTTCGGGGCCCCTAAAAAATTGAATAAATTCATTCCGGCTTGAGACGAACATCAGCAACATTAAAAATGGCTGTGTTATGTTTTTATCGTGGCGACTCGACTAACATTGATATGATCCTCAAAAGAGTCGCTGCTGTATACAGGGTGTTTCAGACTTAAATGCTAATCGTTTAAGGGGTGATCCCCGGGAGTATTTGGAGAAAAAAGGCAGGGCACTGTAATGTTTGGTGTAGGGTTATCCAGGCTAGTGGAACCAGCCTTTGCTTGTGGCGTCTAGTGACTGCCTTATTTGTGTTTAAATAAAAAGATTATATATTTTTATTTATTTATTTTCATATCCCGCAAGCAAGTTATGCATGTATCGCCCGGAGTGAGCGTCAGGGAACTACTGCCAAAATTACAGAAATCTTACGACTATTTATACTCCTAATTAATCCTACTGCGGTTACAGAACTATTTGTTACATAATTATTTTATTTACAATCTACTTGCAACACAGTAGCTAATAATAATAGTCAAATCAAGTTACTGTCACAATTACAATTAATTTATGTCAAAGTGTTTCTCATAGTAGGTTTCTACAGTGTTTTTGATAGTACACATACTACATCCACTACAGCACTATCCACTGATAGCCAGGGTAAATTAGCATTTTAAGGAGACAAAATTCCAAAATGGCTGAAAATCAAAGTCAAAGTTTTCAAAAATCACTTTTCGGCCAAAAAAATACCTTGAATATCTTCGAAAGGGTTAGGTTGTCGAAAAAAAGACAAGAGGGCTTTTTGTAGGCGATAACGTTTCGTATTGACTGATAAAAAAAAATTTCAAAAAAAATCAGTGTTTGAGTAATTTTTTTGCCAAAAAGTGATATCTCCGGCGGCCATGTTGTTTTTTGTGATTCCGAAATTGTTTTCTTAAAAAGTCCCAATTTTCAGCCATTTTGGAATTTTGTCTTCTTTCGTGGGTTTTTTTTGCTAATTTCCCCCCAGATACAGGGTTACGTTTTGAAAAGTTTTTAATGTACTTAAACTTTTATAACTGGTATACCGATTATCGTAGAGCAACATATTAAGGCTTCTTTTTTAGGTAATTAATCCATTATTAACAATTTTTTCTTTCGTTTCGAAAACCTAATCGGAAAAAATATATTCCCGATAGAGTGAAACTTTTTTACCATTCCATTTGATGTCGTCAAAGAACTTTATTTAAATCCCTAATATTGCTCGCACTACAGGTAACGCTATCCCCGAAAATCTGACCAAAAAGAAAAGAGTTGCGTACGATTACGATTCACTTAGACAAACTTAAATATTTAGATAGAGCTCTTTGAGGCCTACAATTAGAATGATAAAAAATGTTTTCACTCTGTCAGGCTCTCCTTCGATTATCGGTTCAAGTTTTCGGTTTGAGCTGATAATCGAATACGACAGCCGGATCCGATAGTCGGGTCGGAGCGATTAAGTAGCCTAAAGCCGGAACTATAATAGACGTGAAAGAACGTACGTCAATCCCTGCGTTCCCAGGGCTCTATGATGAAAATGAATGATTGACTTGACTATAATAAACGTACATCACATGTACTTGTTTTCGTTAATGTTTCGTTAAACGTAGTATAACGCCGTCTTATGAGACCTGGATCCCAGTTGACGGCGTGGTAATGTCAAAATCGTAGAATACTTGTTGTATTCAGACTCAAATTCAAATTCATCGGCGATTATTATAGCCGATTGTACGTCAAGGTCTACGCTGAAAGATACGTACGTGTATGTTCGTTAAAAACGTACGTCAAAATACGTCTATTATAGTTCAGGCTTAAGGGCGCCGAAAGTCAATCTCGCTCTACCCTGATCAAGGGCTAGGGCCGGCGCTGGTCAGGACTGTGAACTGTTAGTGATCTCTAGAAAGACAGAAAGTTATTCCTGAAGGTCAATGTAGGGGAAGGTCTTCTGTGATTGTGGCAACCACACCCTCGGGTAGCAAGTCTAAGATATTGCTTTGATCGTAGCTTTTGAAGGCGTCGCGAGATCGCTCAGTCTAAGAGCATTTCCCGAAGCTAAGTGTGTAAGGTGAAGGTCGGGAGGGAGCAGGTGAAAAAGAAAATCAAGGGCGTTTTTGGAAAATTTTCCATGTTGCCCCTATTTGTGACTTCCAAACTTTATGGCATTATAGGTCCTGGGCTGGCAGCACAGAAGTCGTTCAACGTTTGTCACGGGTTTCAAATGGAAAAACTCAATGGAAAACTCGAAACAGATGACTTGAAACGACTTCTGTGTGCTGCCACCCTGCTCAACGCTGGCCATCAGACCAGTGAGCCGTACGTCACGATTGGACGTACCACGGCCGTGTGAATCCACAGGGCCATCTTTGGCTTGACACCCCATCTCTTTAACCTTTTCTCGATGTTCGACTTCCAGTTGAGTTTTGGGTCTAGGACCTTCAACAAAGTAAACACTTTAAACCTTGAAATATTGACCTCAATTACTTTCTTTTCGAATCATTGTTTAAAATAGAAAACTATAAAATTAGAAAGCGCCCATATTTAATCTAAAAATACGAAAAAAACAATGTTTCTATTTAAGAAAAGAAGTTCCCAGATTTTATGAGCACCAAAAAAAAATTGGAACAAAAACAATGAAAATTTTCACTTTACATTTGCTTAAAAATGTGTTTCACCGCGAAAATAGCAAATCACTTATGGCAAGAATTAAGTTAAATGACCAGTAAAAACAAGGGCCCCCGGTTTCATGTGGCGGAATCTATTTGCGCTTCGTTACGGCACAAAAATAGCGAAACCGGAACACGTGACGCGTACAAAAATAGCATTCATCACTCAGCGCGTATTTATAATGACAAAAGTGTAAATAAAAATCTCTGAATTTATAATTTTCGTGTTATTTTCAATTTTTATTTTTACTTTTCTTCGTTTTTTTTTGTATAAATGTAAAAAAAAATGAATCTTCAAAAGAAAAGATTTTTTTTTCTTTCATTCTTCAATTAAGCCAAAGACAAAAGAAACGGGAAAAGGACGAACTAAACATTGTTAAGGAGGGTCATCTGTTGGCAGTTAGTCGCAATTATTTACGACATTGTTATGTCTTCGCGTTCGAGAGGGAGAAAAAAAAACTTTGGGATTTGATCGCGTAGCGCAGCACAAACTACTCGTAGTTATGCCGCAGTTTACTGAGCATCGGTGCCAAGTTTGAAGTGTGCCATTAGCATTTGCATCTCGCCGTTCTAAAATAATTGTGAACTTTTAGACAGTTTCGAACGAACTCGATCCATCTAGCGGACAACACAACGATGACCAATGTTGTACGGAATTTTTTTAAGATAGCTGACAAGCACAATGTATGCGCGGAAGAATAACGAGTCGCTGTTATTGGTTGTTAGCGCGCTATTATAAAACTTTCCATCCACTTTTGTTTAATTTTATTTCGTTTTTCAGAGGGGAGGGGATTTGCGGAAATTTGAGACAGGTCCAAATAAATCTTGAAGGAGAGAAGATTGACGTGTGATAATGTTGGACTTAAATTTGTTTTTGACAAAGAACATCTGAAATGTTGCTTGGAGAGGCTCTTTTGGCTTTCAAGTGTCGAGTCAAGATACGTGCTTGTATCTTGGTCTTTATTGGCCTGATGACGATCAGTACTAGTCCGGGGAAATTAGAAAAAAAAACGCACGAAATGAGACAAAATTCGGAAATGGCTGAAAATTGGTCCACAGCTTCCTTGGGACTTTTTAAGAAAACAATTTCGGGATCACAAAAAAAACAAAATGGCCCCCCGGAAATATAGCGGTTTTCCAGTGTTTTCCTTGTATCTCGGTTTCTATAAATCGTACAATCCCGTACAAAGGCCCTAAATGTTGACAATGAAATTATCTACAACTTTAGTTCTTACAAAGTTGTTGACCCGATTAACCGTTTCAAAGTTATTCAAAGTCAAAGTTTCCAAAAATCACTTTTTGCCCAAAACATCACTCAAAAACTGGTTTTTCGAAAAAAAATTTTTATCAGTCAATACGAAACGTTTTTGCCTACAAAATAGCCTTGTGTCATTTTTTCGAAAACTTAACCCTTTCGAAGTTATTCAAGGTCAAAGTTTCAAAAAATCAGTTTTTGGTCAAAAAAAGACTCAGAAACTGATTATTGAGAAATTTTTTTTCTATTTATACAAAAGATTACCTATTGAACCCTTGTCATTTTTTCGAAAACTTTTCGAAAAATTTTGCAAAAATCAATAGTTAGTGATTTTTTGGCCGAAAAGTGATTTTTGGAAAATTTGACCTTGAATAACTTTGAAAGGGTTAAGTTTTCGAAAAAATGACACGAGCCTTTTTTGTAGGCAAAAACGTTTCGTATTGACTGATCAAAAAATTTTTTCGATAAAACCAGTTTTTGAGTGATGTTTTCGCCAAGTGATTTTTGGAAACTTTGACCTTGAATAACTTTGAAACGATTAATCGGGTCAACATCTTTGTAAGAACTAAAGATGTAGAGAATTTCATTGTCAACATTTAGGGCCTTTGTACGGGATTGTACGACTTATAGAAACCGAGATACAAGGAAAACACCGGAAAACCGCTATATTTCCGGCGGCCATTTTGTTTTTTTTTGTGATTCCGAAATTGTTTTCTTAAAAAGTCCCAAGGAAGCTGTGGACCAATTTTCAGCCATTTCCGAATTTTGTCTCCTTTAAATGCTAATTTCCCCGGACTATACCGCTAGCAGAATTAAGAAAAGTTCACTATAGTTGAGAGTTGAGTACAGTTGAAAGAACGAACTCTTATTAGGCCAACAAAGGGCAAGGTCACCTTCTACATACGGGGGATGATAACAAACAGCAAATCCAAGACAGACTCACTAGCATCGCTGCTCACGTCAAATACTTCTTTGCTCGGCACTTCTAGGCCAGGCCAATTTTCGAGACTTGCGCCCATGGACACTTTTGATTGGGATGAGATAACGAATAAATTCCAGTAGGTTTGGGAGAGATCGACCGAAAGCCGATTCCGCATCAAAAACTGCGGGGTACTTTCCCGCCCTATCATACTTCTCCGAGGTTTGCCCCGACTCTTGAAAACTTGCACATCTTCAGTAGAGCATCACGAGATCTCGACAAACTCGAGAGTCTCGTCTTGGTCTCGACTCGAGACGAGAGTAAAGTTCGGTCTCGACAGACACATTCTCAGACGAGATTATTCGCTCGAGATCTCGTCGGCAAACTCGAGATCTCTCGGAAAAATCAATTATGGTAAAATAAAGTATCTGATGAAGCGCGCACGCGCCGTTATTTTCAAAGCTGGGATGTGGTTCTCATGCACGTATAAACACATTTTTGCCTCTTGTTTTCTCTCGTCGGTTACGTATAGGTTGAGTCTATAAGTATAAAAGCAGTGATGGGCTCATATATTTATATTCATTCCGAGGGACCAGACGAGACGAGACGAGATTAGGATGGGCAAGATCCGCCGAGAGTCGAGACGAGACTCGAAATGGTCGAGACTTACCGATGTCGAGACGAGTCTTAAAAATCTCGTCTTGTCTCGGGCTCGTGATGCTCTAATCTTCAGCCCTTACCGAAAAAAATTACTCCAATAACCCTTCTAATCTTGATAAATAATCTACTCTACTATCAGTCTCCTCCAACACACTTCACAGCTTTGCTGATGACGGTAGTCTGCGTCACTCTGCGCACTGCGTCTAAGGTCACTGTGGTGAAAGTCGAGTCGTGTTTCGTGACAAGTCGTTTGAACTGAAGAAAGTGACGTTTCATTCGAATTACGACTTTCTCTCACAGGGGCCTAGAGTGGAAGTGCTAAGTTGAGTTTAGGGCCCCTGTGCGTAATTCGACTGAAACGTCACTTTCTTCAGCTCAAACAACACACACGACTCAACTTTCAGCACAGGGGCCTAAATTAGCCCGCTCGACTCATTCCTTCTGCCTACAGTCCCTCTTTTCGCGCAGTCTACAGACTAGGAATTCGTTCTAAATATAAAAACTCGACTGTGGAATACTCTCTCACAGTCAGTATTTCGAAACTCAAACAACATTCAAGAATTCAAACGCAGGATTCATCCTCATCTTCTTCAAAACCTCTCTGCATTCTCTTGGCCCGAAATGTACTCTATGCCGCCGCAGGTCCGCCACGTAACTTTTTGAGTGCCAATATATTTTCTCTGACCTGGGGCCTGGGGCAATTCATCCCAGTTGCCCCCTCCCCCCCACGGTGTCACGACCCTGTCCGCCGTACTAAGTTTACTACTACATACTGCACTATGACTGGTAGCTCATGGAACAGGTCCGTGTTTTTTTTCTTTTTTCTTTTGTGGTGAGAAATCTTACACCGGTCCACGGTGGAATATGTGCGACCGCCTGCCTAAGGCTTCCATGTCTACGCAAGAGACACCGCTGAAGGTGCGCATCCAGGCGGTAGTGTCAGATTCCTACTGACTGACAACTCATCAACCCTTTTTTTCATGACGTTCGATTCCAGACCGGTACGAGCATTACCCATCACAGCCCGTGTCCAAATAGGAACGTTGGACGCTTGGCATTGAACACTCGTAGTTCGAGCATCTGCCACACGATGCGTCCTACCATCAAGCGACCAACATTGGAGGGTGTTCATAGCATCGTGTAGAGCCGGTTTTAACAAAAGGATCCCTCAAAGGTCCTCAACGGAGCCGGAACAGTCTAGCCGTCTAGCTATCTAGCTGCTATCTCTCCTTACACTTCCTGACTTTCTCTGTTTCTTTGGGCTTCGTAATGCTTCAGCTTCTGGTGGATGGTGTTTAGCACTACTTCCATCATTCTCCGCATATTCTCCGACCTTATCATATGGTCCAGGATGTTCTCAGGTGTTAGCTGCACCTCAACAACTGCTTCCAGCACAGTCCTGTGCTACGCAAACCTCGGGCATTTAAAGAGTACATGCTCCGCATGCTCTTTATCGTCTGAGCATTCTGGGCAGAATGGTGAATCGTCCAACCTGAAGTGATGAAGATACGCCCTATAACCTCCATGCCCACTCAATAACTGTGTGGGATAGTAGCTCACTTCCTCATGTTCCCTTATAACCCAATTCTCCACATTTGGTATGAGTCTAAGTGTCCATCGGCCCTTAGTAGACTCGTCCCACCTCCTCTGCTATGCTGCTATAGTTAGTTCGTGATTTCTTAAAGTCCAGATTTCAGGTCCATAGAGTAGTATTGGTCTTATGTGGGTTCTGTATGGTTTAAATTTAGTCTTCCTTGATATGTTCGATATTAAGAAAGTCGAAACATCACATCCGGGCCTTTGCCGTATACGCGCTAGCCACATTGTTGTATTTCTCATCACTGGTTAACAGTCACTGCAAAAGAGTATTACGAGTATTTTCCTCGCGTTTAATGTGAATATCGCTATGTTTGTACCCACCATCGTCAAATGAACTTTTTTAACATCATAAAAACCCCAAATATCGAGTGTGCTAATGACTCCAAACCGATGGTAATAAAGGCTTCAATGGATGGATGTTTAATGTTTCTGTATCTCATGTCATGTAACGCTGGTTTGACTTGATTAATGTAGTCATTTTGTCGTACGACTCCTTGACCGACCAAAGCCATTGAAATCAAAAATTTTTATTCTTATAGAATATTATGCAATCTCGAACACACTATTGAAGTTACTTCTCCGTAAACTAAAATGCAAAATAAATAATTCTTGGAAGTAAAAATTTTTAGGTATTAAAAATTTTATATCTTTCGCAACATATCATGAAAATTGGAGATTATTGTAACACACCTTATCCCAACTGGAATAATTTCTGGCGATTTTCCAAACATGTTCCAAATGTGACGTCACAATTAAGGACATCTTTTCCTAATTATAGAATTTTCTTGCAAATATTCTTTACACCTTCAAAAATCGTTTTAATTATAATTAAATTTACAAATAAATAAATAGTAAAAAGACTTTATGCCATTCTGTCACACTCTGCTTCTCAAAATATTTTCAAATGAATATTTTAGCAAAATGTCATCGCCTGTCAGCCATTAACTTCAAAACTGAATAGTTCTTGACGCCTTCAATTAGTTAATTGCGTCTAGTAATTCATTTAAATACGGTTCTCAAACATTATATTTTAAAGCTTAAACCAGTGTAAGTGAATTTCAATTGAATTATTTTCCGAACGCAAACATTTTCACACCTTATAAAACAATTTTTATGGCTTGCCCAAAGTTTCTCATTAAATTTATCGCAAGTGATTTTGGTAAATCGCGTTTATGGCGTACGATTTATGTCAAAATATATAATATTAAATACCTTAAGTACAATTATATTACATGGTTGTGTAAAATAATGTGTTTTTTGTTTAGATTTAAAATATAATAAAATGGAGAACGTGATGAAAACGTTCGTTTGGAACTGCAATAATAAAAAAACTTAACGAAACTTTTTTTATATTGAATTTTTAAATGTCAAAGATGTCAAATAATAATATAATTTTGATGTTTAAACCGATGTGGTTGATTTTAATTATGTTTATAGTTATTATTTAGTAATAAAACGAAAAATAATACTTTTATAGAACATTATAGTATAGGGATGGAAGCGGAAGCGGTTAGGGACGCCTGTGCAAATCCACACACCAAATTGAGGATATTTCAGCCGATATTGGTGATAGTTCCACTCAAATGGTAGAATGGATTTTTGAAAAGAAACCATGAAAGTTTCTCTCCTTAATCAAGAAGTTCGTTAACACAACAGCATTCAACGATTCAGCAGTGTTCTCGCGCCAGTGTATTACAGTGATCAAATCTAACCTACCGATAGGATGGAACGGTTTCTACTATAGCAATATCTCAACTGTAGGAGTATCCTCTATACTTAATTATTGCGATTGTGCGGGCATTCGACATGGCAGAAGTCGTAGTCTTGTTCATGGGTAAACATATCTCGCTCAGCTCATTGAACGTGTAAATCTGTGTTCACAGTGACATTTGTGTATTGTTGTGTGCGAAGGTATTTGTCGTATTCGAGTTTCGATGTAAAAATCAAATATCTGTCCAAATGGCGATGCGAAAAATTTGAAGAAACCGCACGAAAACGAAGCCAGAGTATTACCTCAAAGTTCTGATGATAATGAGGTGGAGGTTACGTCAACGTCTGGTCGAAATATGGGTGATGGGATCGAGAATGTTCTTATATTAGTACTGACAGGCGTGTTGTTACTGAAAATTTAACCCTACATGGATCCCATAAATCCGTCCAGTGGAAATTGACCAACCAAATTATCAGGTCAAAATCTTCGAAAGGATCAACCAAAACGATTGGCGGATTAGAACAAACAAAAAGCTTGAATTAATATTGTGATGATTTATACGCCATCTATTAGAGGTTTAAACTAACTGTTATTTGTAACGATTTAGTTAGAATTTGAACGAATAATTTGTAACGGTTTATGCAGTTAGTTAAGATCACGTCATCTATTAGTCAGATTTTGAAAGAACTGTAATTGAGGACCTTAAGCTTCTCAAAGTTTCGAACTTTCCAGTAATAGAGGGCCTTCAGATTGTGGTGGAAAGATCTGGAATTGGGATAAGGGAGGAGCTTGGATATATAAATGCAGTGGCAGCGGCATTCAGAGTCAGTTTTGATTTGAAGAGTGTTCGAAGTGATAAAAGTGACCTAAAGCGAAAAGTGGTGAATTAAAAGGCGATAAATAAGAGTTTTTAGTGAAAGATATTAAACTGCAAGTGTTAATAAGTGAACTTTAAGAATTGTCTTACTAGTTATTGAATTGTTAATAAATAAGTTTTGTGTGAACATTTCAAAAGTGTATTCCTTAATTAATCCCATGAATCCGTTAAGCCGTAAAAACCTAACAATATGTTAAGACGAGACTGGGGATGCATAGAGAGTAAACGATAAACCTTGCCTTTGAACACTTGGATATTGTATAAGTTCAGGAATACTGACTGTGGAAGGTTGTTCCGCAGTCGAGTTGTTCTAGTTACAAACGAATTTCTAGACCGGATTGTGCGCGAAAATAAGGGCGAAAAGTGTGCGACTAATTCAAGCAGATAAGCCTTGTCTTGCAGATGGAAAAACAGCCGTGGAGCCAGAAGGTTATTTATATCAGTCGTTGCAGTAAAAGCGGTAAAATTTTGCCAGAGCTGCTAATTTCCTGCGGTGACTAAATAAGCCAATTGAAGAGCAAATGGCATCATCACCAAAAATACGTCATTTGGCTCCTTGTCCAGCCAAGCTGGCGTTGTGATGCTTGTTTAGGGTGATAGAATTGAGCCCTGGGGAGAACCTACAGATATAGAATGGGGTTTACATTCGACAGCTATAAAGTATACTTTCCATCCAGCTCTTTACAATTGAGTCGATACCAATAGCTTTTACGAGTTTAGTCAACAGAGCGGGGTGCTATACTCTACCAAAAGCCTTGGAGATCTAGAGCAACCAAGCTAGACTCATCAAAGCGTTGTATACTCTGGTTAAGATGCTAAGTTAGGCAGAGATTTTGCAAAAAAATAGAAGTAGGCAGTATTTGGAAGGGTTGTTGGAGTCACCTTTTTCGGTATGGGCTGAGCATGAGTCAGTTTTCAAAAGCCGCGATAAACTCCGGAGAAGTATGAGAGGGCATAGAACTCGCGCTCTTCGCATACTCGCTTTTATTCAATATTATTCTATTAAAATTCCTCGAGTTCAATCACCTTTATTTCATTTTCTTACTTTGGGAGGTGAAAAGCTACTAACGCTCCTGCATGCCGGTTATGTAGGACTCAAACCCACTAAAAACACTTCCTGGTCTTCCACTCTTCTCACGTTACTGGCTTTTTTAGTACAGCGTTCCAGCGATGGATCAGCTTTTATCTATCTGCTAATACCCCTGGGCCTGTACTCCCGAAGACAAAACGATACGAAAACGAAACCGTTTTATCAAAATGCTACCTGGCAACACGATATCGTCTCGTTTTCGTCTTAACAAACGATGACATTTTGTAATCGTCCTCATTCAGACGTTAGTGCTTGTTGTGTAGTGTTGAGCCGGACTTACACGAGGCAGTACATTTGTCTCTTACATGATGTAAATTGTAGTGAGGCCTCAGTTTTTTTAAATGTCCCGGTTCAAAAATAATGTCCTGCTGGTATATGAGCGTGTATCAAGTTAAATGAAGGGAGGTGTGATCGTAAATTTCTTAATGGAAAGACATTTCTTCCTTCTTTTGCCACAGTAAAATTTCCAATGTGAATCGCGGCGAGGTGAGATTGTAAACACGAACTGCAGAGACATTTCTCACTTCTTTTGCCACAGTAAAATTTCCAATGTGAATTGCGTCGAGGTGAGATTGTAAACACGAACTGGAGAGAAATTTTTCACTTCTTTTGCGGCAGTATCCACTTCAAGCTGAGCCGTGGTGGATTGTAAATACGAATTGGATGGAGAGACATTTCTTACATTTTTCGAGGGAGTGAGGTTTTGTCCTAAAGAGACAATTCTTACATTTTTCGAGGGAGTGAGGTTTTGTCATCGAAGAGACAATTCTTACATTTTTCGAGGGAGTGAGGTTTTGTCCTAAAGAGACAATTCTTACATTTTTCGAGGGAGTGAGGTTTTGTCATCGAAGAGACAATTCTTACATTTTTCGAGGGAGTGAGGTTTTGTCCTGAAGAGACAATTCTTACATTTTTCGAGGGAGTGAGGTTTTGTCATCGAAGAGACAATTCTTACATTTTTCGAGGGAGTGAGGTTTTGTCCTGAAGAGACAATTCTTACATTTTTTGAGGGAGTGAAATTTTGTGCTGGAGAGACATTTCTTACTTTTTTTGCAGTAGCAGAATTTCCAACTTGAAATTAGGCGAGGTGGGATTGCAAAATATAAATATATGGCCACGGACAACTAATTAGAAACAGTTTCATAAAAATTGAATTTATACAGTTTTTATGTAGGAATCAAATTAAAGAATTCCCACCACCTCCTCTTAATTTTTTTTAAATATATAATGATTGAAGGAAATCAATAACAATATCGTAATGAATTCCTAACAGGATTGCTACATAAAAAATAAAAAATGTATAAATGCAATTTTTATGAAACTGTTTCTAATTAGTTGTCCGTGGCTGTACATTGTGGAGGCATAGATTTCTTACTTACTCTAAGGCAGTTTAATGAATATTAGAATTAAGCTTGTAAAAATGCATTTCATTGGTATTTATTTTCTTTCTTTTTTTTAATCTGCTTGTTTTTGTCATTTTGGCATTACAATAGAACCTCGCCTCATTTGAAGTATGACATTGTACTGGCTCAAAAGAAAAAAGAGGCACCTCTTACAAACTCATTTTATAATCGTGTCCTACCCAACACTATTGTTGTGTGTCAGCGGTTTTGATGATAAAATGCAAGTTGGGAAAGAAACTACAATACAATCTTCTCCAGGAGTAGGAAATATATTCTCGTCTCGTCTCGTTATTTCGTTTCGTTTCGCTTATCGACTCGCCTTCGGGAGTACAGGTCCGGACCTTTCTTTGCCTTTCTCTTATTCTCGGCATCGGCTTCTTCCAGCCTCAACTTCATGTGTATAGTCTTCAGCGTCGCTCCCATTTTCCTCTACCCTAGGTTGTTTCTCGGTGTTAGTGGCGCCTCCGCCATTGTCTTTAGCTCCGGCCTACATTTGCCGAATCTCACACAATAAATGAAAACGTGCTCTGCGCTATGCTGGATACCTGGGCCTGCTGAGCAAAGCCCTGAGTCATTGTGCTTTCTATGATGGAGATATTTCCCATATCCTCCATCTCCACTCAAGAACTGGGTGAGGTCGCAATTCACTTCACCACCCAACAGTCCCTCGTAACACATCTCTCCATGTTTGGGATAAGTCTGTGGGTCTACCGACCCTTAACAGACTCGTCCCACTTCCCTTGCCATTCTGTTACGATTATCTGCCGCTGCACTCTATTTGGCTCCGCTCTAACATATTCTGGATCATAGAGACGCATGCCTTTTCTCGCCGTATGTCTATAAGGATCGACCCCGCTATCATGCAGGATACATCGTTCCACGTGGTTCTGTTTCGAAGAAAGCGAGACTAGTTTGTATGCGGCACTGCATTTTCTGCAGTTAGCCGTTCTATTAAACGCTGCTGCCCACACGAGACTGCCACAGGAGACGGCGACTTGGTCTAGGGCACGTTGCGCAGCATACTCGGGCGTGCTGCACAAATAGCGGACGTTTCACTTGCCGTACCCTGCTAGTGTGCTTTAAAATTTAGCCTGCTCCCATATCTTAATCCTTACGGAAAATGGTTTTCTCCGTTTACATAGCTTCAGTTTTATGCTCGCACTTCGTTCGAGCACCATTCGATCTCATCGAGGCGTCGTCTGACGGTCACTACCCCATGTCATCCGCGGCGCGATCGCAGTTGCTCCTCTTGGGAGGCGTACCTCAACACATCATTCTACATTGTGATCTACAGGAGAGGCCCAGTCCGGATCTCTGCATATTTTTCTGTACACCGTCGCACAGTGGTCCAAATGCCGAAAAGGTGGCCAAAAGTTCCTATCTTTGATTTGGGGACTTTTTGGGTGTAGTTATGTAGGTTGGTACCTAAGGTATTAGAAACAGCGTTTTTTAACGGTCAAACTTTCAAGGGGGCTCTAAGGAGCCATTGTTACGTGAGCGTCTGGCACACGAGGGCCTCGGCGCGGTACACAGTGAAACGGGTTTTTTTGTGTTAACAGTGACCTGGAATCGTTTGAAATGGCTTCTGCAAACGAAAGTAAGTACTTTTAAACGTTATTTCATATTGACAATCAATTTTCTTAATTATTTTAGTAATGTACCATTCAAAACAAGTTTTTTATATACTTCCCGTTATAAACGTCAATGTTTAAAATTACATTACTCAAAAGTCCCACGACATCCCACTCTCTAACAAGTTTTGTCGCATTCTTAAAATCTTTCTCTATAATTTGGAAGTTTCAAAAGTTGGCCCAGTTTGCCCCGATTTGTTTAATTTAAATAAAATTTCATAAAATTCTGGCCATTTTATAAGAACTTTGTCCGCCAAATTGGATCCACCATTTTGTTTTTTTTTAATTTTGAGTAGCAATTCGTAATCAGCAGACTCGAAATATTCTTCGTACCAAATTTCATAAAAATCTGACCACTTTATAGAAATTTTGTCCGCCATATTGGATCCGCCATTTTGTTTTTTTTATTTTGAGTGAAGATTCGTAATCAGCGAACTCAAAATACTTTTTGTACGTAATTTCATACAATTTGAATAACGTCGACATATTTTGGCCAACTTTTCGAGATTTGGAACCACTGTGCGTCGGCCCATATTCCGATTCACAGTGAAGAGGCCTACCTTCTTTGCTTTTTGGGTGAAACACCAAATAACAGTTTCGGAAGGGGTTGTGTTTGTCTGACTACCCACCCGGGCCCAGAACGATCCGCCGGCACTGCTGATGGTGGAATTGCAGAGTTAATATAGTCATGACGAACAGGGGCCGCGGAGCATAATCATTGTGGGTGGGGAGCACGTGAACAGTTAACGTTAAATTGTATAAAGCTAATCGGTCAATTTATTTACCAGCTGCCTATTGAGTAAGGGGTAAAGAGAGGCCCCCTATGAGGCTAAACCCACTGCCTCATGTGGACCCCGTGTGGATTACCCTATAAGGCCCACAGAGGGCATCTAACGCTTTTCCTCATTTGCGCCTCGTCATAAGGAATGCCCCATTGTGCCCCTAGAGGAAAAATCATTGCTACCCGATCCCGAGTGGATTTTGAGAATTTCGGAGTGGATATGTGAGTAATAACTGCGCGCGTGTCGAAAGCTTTATATTTTTTAACGCGAGTGTCGTTTTATCAATGCAGTCCCCCAACCAAGTACTAATCACATCCAATGCTGCTTGACCTCTGTAATCGAACCAGAACCGGGCTATTGAGTATGCTAAATGACACCCTTCACGGTCATCAACATAATTCCCTGAGAACCAATTCAAAACAAAACTGTATGAGTTAAACTAAAGCTTAAGGGTATTTCTTTAAAGATTTTTAAAAAGCTTTCCGAAAACGTGAGAGTGCATTGAGATTTGCCTCATAGGGTCCTATGAGAAATTGATAAGGCATACCTCATTGCTCATTTTTTTTGTGTAGTGTTCATGAGGAAATGCCCCTTTCGGCAAGCCCCTCATTTGCCACATAAGCTGTGATCCATTGGGACTGGTAAATTACTCAAAACTGCTGCTAGCTACTCGCAACTACCCTTGCTTTGGGCAGATACATTTTACTGGTAATTGTCAAAAATCGTGTTCCATTGGTGATGTACTCGCAAGTACTTGCGAGTAGAAAAAATCGCCCAATGGATCGCAGCTATGGAGTCCTCATGAGGAACCTACGGGAAATCCTTGGGGCAATCGCCTTTTGGAATGCTAGTCGGGTGGGGTTTAAAAAGCTTAGGCTATATAGTTTAAGTTCTTAATAGCTCTTATATAATATATTTAGTTTTCTTATAAAAAGCCTTGCTTGTGTGCGGCCCTTCGACCGCGTTCCTACGACCAGTGGCGGACTAAGGGGGGGCGGAGGGGGCGGTCCGCCCCGGGCCTCTGGTTCCTGGGGCCTCCAAATGTCTACAAGTTCCCTTGATCAAATCCTAAACAAGGCTTTTAAAATAAGGGCAGTGCCTACCTAAGTGGTACTTTGGAGTCGGAGGTCGCGTACAATGTTCCCGTAGACACAAATAAGTACAGCATGTAATTATTAAAATGGGTCTTTACTGAAGCGTTACCCTCTACATCGCTTACATATACTTCAATACTTCTTGACCATTTTCATCTCGGTTGCATCATGCAAGACGAGTTTTTGTAAACTTAAGCCTAGTGTCCACTATAGAGTTTTTTGCGTAGAGCTAGAGAAAACTCTCGCGTAGAGATGCGTAGAGAAGTGTATACACCGTCTAGAGCTCTACACATGCTCTCTACACCCACTCTACGCGCTCTGCACTCTACACTATAAAGTGTATACGCAATTTTTTTGTGTTTGGTAGAGCTCTACATCTGCTCTACGCTCTAACAAGCATGTTTGATAGAGTTTTTCTCTCTACAGTATTCATTCTTATTTGCGTTTCGACTGCGCTTCGAATTGTTGTACATAGGCGCAGTGCCGCGGCCAGACAATTGGGGGCCCTGTGCAAAAATTCAGCGAGGGGCCCCAGAGTCTCCAAAAAAATTTTTCTTTCATAAAGACCCGTCCCCGCGACAGAATTATGGAAAATGGGCCCCATGTAATATTTAGTGTGATGCGAGTTCGTATGATATGACCCATATGCTGATTTGTGACCCATTCATTGAAGTAAAAATGCAAATAAAGAATTCAAATGATTTTTATTGCCAAAAAAATGTTTTGCTCGCTTCGCTCGCGGTGCCCCAAACACGCGGGACCCTGTGCAGTTGCACACCCAGCACATATGCCAGCCGCGGAACTGCATCGGCGTGTTAAATAACAACGAAATTCGAATACGACATACGCAGAAAATTTTGGTATGAAGATGTATCTTCTTCCGCTCATTCCATAATTCTCGGTACATTCCAGCGTTTTGTTTTCTTTTCGCAATCCAATCTCGCTCTCAACATTTCCTTTCCTTCTTTTCCCTTCTTTTGGGGAAAACTCATTTTATTATTTTTTTGATTTCTATTAATTTCCTTTAAATTTTTTATACAATATATGTACGTACGCATCTCTGAATAACTGAGAAATGAAATGAGATGCAAAAGTTGATGGCCGCAGTTGCGCGCTCTACCATACGACTCTACAGTAGAGAAAAACGCATCTGCAGTGTACTCAGTCTGTAGAGCTCGTGGTAGATCTCTACTCAAAATTTCTCTAGATCAACTCTACGGGCGGTGGAGTGGTAGAGAAGCGCTGTAGAGTACTTACTACAGGTAGAGCTCTACACTCTACGCTCTACATTCTACCGAAAAAAACTCTATAGTGGACACTTGCCTTTAGTACGACTTTCGGAATCGATGGGTAATTAAATGCTTTTCCTACTGGGAAATAAACATATACACACACTTGTCCATACAAATGGCAACTGAATAAAAGGCTTCTAAAATTACACCGACTTCTTAGACTGAGGGCCTCATTCAGCTTTGCCGCCCCGGGCCTCTGACGGGCTTAGTCCGCCACTGCCTACGACGTTACCGACCGAGACGACCCTGCAATGTTCTGGGATGAAATATTTTGGGTGTGAATTTCCCCACCCAAAGCGAAAGTGCATGTGCACTTTTCCTTCCATCCCCACGCGCTCCGCCGTCCCTGATGACGAAGCAACTCAATCAGAGAACTCTGCACTCGCCGAAAGCGATTGCCACACAGTTCTCCTAGGAGCTCGATTCAATCGATTGTACAAACGGGTTAACCCTAAGCTCTACACGCAATAATTAGGCTAAGATCAAGTCTTTTGTTTCAAATAACCAAAAATGTATTACAGATCTATAAGTCTTGATTATCACAAGAAATTGTAGGAAGCAAAAATCGAAAGATATGACGCCATAGACAATTATACGAGTAACAATTTGAATTGTACTTTTTTCTACTTGTTAAACTAATTAATGCAATCAAATTTCTCAACGCAAAAAGTCCAAATTCACACCATTGTTATTATGGCATCAAATCATGACTCCTATGGCATCATCATCATACAATCAAATCAATTTCTGACATCATACAAAAATGAAAAAGTTGACTGACTGCACAATCAAGCTCCCAGCATTTCCTCTTATCAGTGGCAGCTATATCTACTTTCTGACACTCTCAACCAGCTATTCCCGCTTTATAAATATTTCTTTTATAAAGTAGTAAAAGTACACAAAAGGCAAACTAAAACAGAAGCAGACTCACCTTCAGTTGATTCTTTAGTCCACTCATAGAGAATTAGAAAATGCTTATCACAGCAACAACGATAAGAAAAATATTAAATTTTTTTTCTGAATGTTTGTAAATAATAGTAAAAGCGCAAAAATTCCTCCCGCAAATCGCGAATTTGTAAACTTTTCACAGCACTTGTACGGTTGATGTAGTGACTGAGTTTATTCAGTTTTTAATTAACAAAGAATGTGATCAGAACTAATTAATTAAGCACGGAATTCCGCATTTTCCAACTGTGGATCTTTCACACATTAGTCACGATTTATAACAAAATTTTGCACAGCAATAAAATTCTCCCGGAAATTTCGATAAAACTAAAGATAAACATTCACAGAAAACGGCTAGAGAAGCACTTTTCACATATATATGTGGAACTTGTGGAACTCGTTTGTCACTTTAATTGAGTTCAAGCCCTTTTTCAAAATTTAATCAAGACAAGAAAAAGAAAACTTTTGATTATTTTCTATTTCAAATGTGACTTTTTTTTATGTTCTTATACTTTTGTTAGTTTTTACTACCGCAATACTCGGTCCGACGCAGAGCGGAAACTAGAACCGAGAGCCATCAAAATTTTGCAAAGCTATAAGATCGGCGACTCGGACCTAAGACGTTTTTCTCTGCCACAAAATTTACGATTAGGATAAGAAAATGTGCGCGCGTAGTTGATCATGTGCTAAAGATATCGCCAGATCACCATTGGATACCGCAACTTTTGCTTTAGCTAAAGCGAATCCTCGTCATCTTGACTTGATACGACGATGTCTTTATGAGATCATTAGACGCGATTTCGTGTGAGTCGCGTCTAAAAGTAAGAACGCGCACCTCACCGCCACCAGCTAATCCCTGCGCACCGCCGCCCGTCGCTCTTTGGCACACACCTATCGACCGCCAAGACACTAACCGATCTCGTTTGTTTTGTTTTTGAAAAACGAACAAAAAAAATGTAAAAATAACCAAAAAAAAAATTAAAATGAAAACGGCTTTCTTTGTTTTCTGAAATCCAGGTGATTCCTGTACAATGCGGTAAGTGCTCGTACGAGAAAATACAAACAAAAACGATCAGCAGAAATCAACAAAAACAACGTAACGGAAGAAATCTTTTGAAAACTTTGATATATGAGAGGAGAAGACTGTGACGGACACGGTTGTATGAACACGGCGACACTAAAAGGAAAATTGGTGTGAAAAAACTACCGATCGGTAGGGAAATGAGGAAAAATCTTTTCTGACATAAATAAACAAATCAGCTGCAGGAAAAACAACATTTTTTTAGCAAAAGACGACGGTATTAATAGAATTTTACACGCAGAATTCCGATCTAGCAATTTTTAGAAAGTAGGACTAATTAGAGGGTTGCCATGAGTCTGTTATAAATTTAATGGCTACATTAGATGCAGTTGGCGAAATATTGGCTTTGGCTGAAAGAAAAAATTCGACCACAAGGAATTATCTACTTAAAAATACGTAAAAGCGTATCCGTTATTGAGATTGTTAAAGCTTTATTTTAGTAAATATTCCCCGTGTTCTTTTAATGAACTGGGTTTTGAGAGCTTTTGAGGAGCTTTTGAGTTCCCATACAAAATCGAAGAACCAGGGGTGGCAGCACGTAAGTTGTTTCAATCGACCTCTTCATACAAAAATTCAGAATTTTTGTATGAAGAGGTCGATTGAAACAACTTACGTGCTGCCACCCCAGAAGACCCAGATAAAACCTAGGTTTTCGATTTTGTATGGGAACTCAAAAGCTCTCAAAACCCAGTTCATTAAAAGAACACGGGGATTATAGGCCCATTCAGATGCAGCAGCAGCAGCGGCAGCAAACAGTTCCTATTGGCTAATGGCGGACACTTGACAACTAAAGCAGCAGCGATTGCTAGTAAAACTAAGCTTGCTGCCGCTGCTGCTGCTGCATCTGAATGGACCTTATCTCGGTAGGAACACGCGGCAGCTCCGTTTAACAACCAAAGATGCAGGACCAATGAAAGCTGCTGCGAGCACAGCCAACACAAGCCCAATAAAAGCTTTAACAGCTAAACTTAAAAATCAAACATAAACTCGCTTATATTTCTTCAAATAATTTTACTGGAGTAAGCAAAGCGCGCACTTCTCCGTTTAAATACGAAACAGCTGCAATTGCCACGGTATACAGAAACAAGGTAATGTAAAAGACGAAATATCGTATCGTAAGTGCGAATATCGTAGAAAAAGGCGACGTCACCCGGCAAGGTTAATACAGAAAACAACAACAACAATTTCGATTTTGTATGGGGAAGACTTGCCGAGTGACGTCGCACTAATACGATATTCTACGATATTCAGTCTTTTACATTACCTTGTTTCTGTATACCGTGTGCAATTGCAAGCTGTCAAAACATAGCGCATCCACGCTTGGATATAAAAATTTCCCAAATCGAAGTGCTGAACCTCGCATTGCTCGCGTGTCTCATTTGGCTTCCACACACGGTGCATATTTATGGCAAGTGGGCATATTCACACAGTGCACATTCATGGCGCCTAAAACCGGTTTTATAGATGAGAGAGGGAAGGGAGCGGAAGAACTTAACGAAACATTTTTCACGCAAAAGCAAACGCGTGAAAACTGGCACACATATAAAAAGTTACTTTTATCTCTTGCATTCTTTAGCTCTGTTTTTCTCTAACAAGTAAATTTCATCTGCAATACATTTAAAGGTTCCTGTATAGCATTCAAATTTACTACACTCATTTACGCCCCGTCTGAGTTGCTAGGAGTTGAATAAAACCGGTTTTACTCACCACAATTATGGCAGCGTGTGAATATGCCCAGTAAAACCAGTTTTATAGATGAGAGACAGAAGGGAGCTTAGAATACAAAACTACAGGAAGAGCCCTCGGAGAATTTTAGCGTAGTGAAATTCAAACTGCACACTTCATTGCTCTTTTTTTCACTGAAAATTCACTCGTAACAACTTCTAATTGACAAAAACAAATTCTTTAAACTTTCTTTCTTCTTTTTAATTAGTTTTGCGAAAAACTGTAAATAAATTTTATAGAAATACTCGTTTTAAAGAAAGTGCCGCGGGAAAATTTGACAGTTAACAAACAAGAAATTGTACCAATTTGACAGTTGACTGAGCGATTTCACTACGCTCCCATACACGGATTTTATACCCGAGGGCCTTTCCTGTAGTTCTCTATTCTAAGGAAGGGAGCGGAAGAACTTAACGAAACATTTTTAACGCAAAACCATTTTGACAGATAGCCCTAAATGAAAATGAAAAGTGACAAGTGTAAAATCGATTCCATAAATGCAGATTTAAGCGATTTATTTGATTTATTTAAGTTGTAGAAATGTAAACAGCGTAGAACTGCTCAGCAAAATAAAAGGAAAACATTTAACCGAAAAATTGCTTGGGGACTGATGTCGCTTACGGATGCTAACGTTTTGTGCCCTTCTTACGTACTGTGTTTCCATGCAGTTTATCCTGAGTTTACTCAGATCAAGCGCCCATGGAAACGTCGATTGAGTAAAGTGTCGTTAAATCCAAGTAAACTCAACGAAGCCAGTCCGATTAAGCCGGGTTTTGCATATGTGTGTGTGTTTCAGTATCGTTTACTGCACATATACCAACGGCGACGCAATGTAATATTAAGTATCTGTCACTTTAACTCAGAACCGTCATGGAAACAGCATGGAGTGATCTTGAGAGTAAAAGCTTTCTGTTTACTTAACGAAAACTCTACCCTGGCTCAAGTACTGTGTTTCCATGCAGAGTTTATCCTGAGTTTACTCAGATTAAGCGCCCATGGAAACGGGGATTGAGTAAAGTGTCGTTAAATCCAAGTAAACTCAACGAAGCCAGTCCGATTAAGCCGGGTTTTGCATATGTGTGTGTTTCACTATCCTTTACTGCACATATACCAACGGCGAGGCAATGTAAAATTAATTATCTGTCACTTTAACCCAGAACCGTCATGGAAACAGCATCGAGTGATCTTGAGAGAAAAAGCTTTCTGTTTGCTTAACGAAAACTCTACCCTGGCTCATGGAAACACAGTAATGGACACAGTAATGGTACCCGTACGTACCATTCGAGAATTTAACGAACATTCGGCAAGTTCATTAAGTCAATTTAGGTCGGTGCCATATGAATACTCATGTTCCTACGTTAGGATACGTACGGTTACGGTATGGTACGTCATATTTGGTTCAGGCTTAAGACGCACAGTGAAACCGGTTTTATGGGAGAGAAACGAGAAAAAAAGGGAAAGTAAGTTCATCCAAAAATTTGCTGGGTGAAAAGTAACACATATGCACATTTCTTTCTCTTCTCCCTTCTCAAATGTATTAACAATGGCGGCGCTCTAACACACATACAAAGTTACGATACAGAATTGCCCATTGGGTGATGCTACACGGAGACTCGAGAAGTCGGCAGAAATCAGATTTGAGTCGCTTTATTTAATGCTACACGAGGCTGCCTTCGGCTTAGAATAATTCTTGACTCTACATGAAAGCTTTGATTGTGTGTGTATACCGGGGTCATTGTTTACATCTGAGAAGGGAGAAGAGAAAGAAATGTGAGGATAAGTTAGTTTTCACCCAGGAAATTTTTGGGTGAAAATTCTTTCGTTAAAGTTTCGTCATGTGCGTCCTTCTTTCTCTAAATCTCCTTCGTTTCTTTCCTATAAAACCGGTTTTTTCGTACTTCTTGAGTCTCCGTGTAGCACCCTACATTGAAATTATTGTTTTCTGCCATATATTGGACGTACGTCGTTCATGTTTTGTTTCGTTAAGTTTCGTTAGACGTAATAATGCGAAAATAACCCCGCTAAAGGTATATTTTGTGAGATGATTGACGGATGCTACACGAAGACTTAAAAATGCCGTCGCAAGCAGATTTTCCTTTCGTTATTTAATGCTAGACGAGGTGATCGGCTTGGTCAGTTTCATACGGGTCAACAGCCAACCAACAAAAAACTGCTGTAATCGTGCATTCCCAATGTGTATATGTGTTAGTTTTCATCCATGCAATTTTTGGATGAAAATTATTTCGTTAAAGTTTCATCATGTGCGGCGTCTACTTCAAATCGATAAATCTATCAGTTCAACCCAGAACCGTCATGGAAACGGTATACTCAACGAAAACTCTACCCGGATCATGAAAACACAGTCTGGCATCCCTGCGTTAGGAACTAGTGTTCGTTAGGACACGGTTATAAAATGAGTTTGTAAGATGTGCCTCTTTTTTCTTTTGAGCCAGTGCAATGTCATACTTCAAATGAGGCGAGGTGCTATTGTAATGCCAAAATGACAAAAACAAGCAAATTAAAAAAAGAAAGAAAATAAATACCAATGAAGAGCTTTTTACTAAGGCAAGTTTCAAAAATTAAAACTAAACACAAAACTAACAACTGAAGTGATATGGAACTGATCGTCTAGCAACACAGCACAAAATTAACTGAACTAACAGTTGAACTGAAACTTAGACTGAACTGATGGTGTAAAACGCCCTTAAGAATTGTCTCTTCAGTAAAAAATTTCATTCCCTCGAAAAAAGTAAGAATTGTCTCTCCAGTACAAAATTCCACTCCCTCGAAAAATGTAAGCAATGTCTCTTCAGTTCGTATTTACAATTTCACCACGACTCAGTTTAAATTGAATATTTTACTACCGCAAAAGAAGTAAGAAATGTCTCTCCACTACCTAATTTACAATCACACCTCGCTTCATTTATCTCGATACACGCTCATATACCAGTAGGGCATTATTTTTGAACCGGTAAATTTAAAAAAATTGAGGCTTCAGTAGAATATACCACCGTGTAATGGACAAATGTACTGCCTCGTATAAGTCTGGCTTAACTCTATTAGGAACGCTCTAATGTGAATTATCCACCATAATAAACGAACATCACATGTTTTCGTTAAGTTTTTGTTAAAGGTAATAAAACGCCGTCTTATGGGATCTCGACCGCATTTGACGTAATGTCAAAATCGTATATTTTTGCATTCAGACTCAAATGTTTACTGCGATTACAAAGGTTGACAATTACACGTTTTACATTCTATTAAAGTCGATTGTACGTCAAGGTTTACGGTGATAGTTGTATGATAGATACGTACATCGATCTACGTCTATTCTAATTCCGACTTTACTTTATACTACCAGCCTGTCATGTCATTTAGGTTATGCTTCAATGTCTAGTGTAGTAAAGGCTCCTTTACATTATATTATGATTTGTTATTTGACTTACTGTCAATGAAGTCAAACCTAAACATAATATGTCAAATTTGATTTTGACTTGTCTTACGACTATCTGTCAAAATTTGCATTGAATATTTCTGTTTTGATTTGTCAAAATTAAGTGTGGTGAACACAATACGAAGTCAGATGGACTATCAATTCGTAATTTTGACAGTAAAGTCATATGACAAATCACATAATGTAAAGGTACCTTTAGAGAAAAGTATAGGTTGTGGAGGTTTGGAGGTTGTTCGAGTAGATATCAATGAACCTTACTTTTAAACTCTGGGCTGATATAAGAGTTCGGACTGCGAGAAATCGTCACACAGTTTAATTATTCTGTTTATAAATCAACTTCTAGACCGTAATGTGCGAAAATAGGGGGACTGAAGTGTGTGGGAATGACTTTTCGTACTAAACGACATATTATTACTATTACACTGGCAAGTTCTCGCTATACAAAGAATTAACGGAAACAGAATGGCTGAATTCGCCATCGCAAAAAGTATAACAATAACTAAAACCGAGTTTAACAATAAGAATATACACAACATGGCATCGACGTCACCAGATGACAGATACCATAACCAAATTGACGCTAAACATGGTAGTGGCATACTGGATGTAAGGAGCAACCGAGCAGTTAATGTGGACACCGATCACTACCTTCTTCTTATTTTTAATGGCCATATAACCGGGATCTACCACTTCCGACTCTGAGCTGATGTCATCCAGTTTGGCATTCTTAAGCTCTGGGGGCCCTGGTCTACGCCATTTTTCCAGCAGAGGTTGGATCTCCCTCGCTGTCAAACCCCATAGACTTAACTTTCCGAGCAGGTTCTTCTTCGCTCAAAGCTAAATGCCCTGCCCACCTGGGCCTGCTAAGTTTTATTTTCTTCACAACATCTAAGTCGCGATATCACTCGTAGATCTTGTCGTTGTCGACTCTCCGGAATAGTCCTTCCTGACATAAGGAGTCAATAATTCTCCGAAGGCTTTCCCATCGAACACCGCTAAGAGGTTAGAGTACTGTTTGTAAAGCACCCAAGTCTCCAATGCATATGTGAGTACCGATAAGACCACTACCTTATATAGCAGAACTTTGGACGTTGTGGTCAGAAGCTTGGATTTGAAGAGCCTTGAGAGACTATAGTAGGCTTTGTTCGCTTATAGCAGCCGTGCGCGTATTTCTGGTTCCATGCTATTGTCAGTTGCTATGACCCTAGGTAGATAAATGATTTTACTACTTCTAACTCATGTTCCTCTACCTTGATTGCAGAATCTGCTCTTGCAGACGAGGCTACCATGTATGTACTTTGTTTTGCTTTCGTTGATGTGAAGTCCCAGCTTTCATGCCGCCTGTTCAATCTGGGTGAAAGCTTCCTGTACAACTTTTGATGTTCTTCCAATGATCTCAATGTCGTCTGCATAAGCCAGGTATTGAGAGGACTTGTGGAGGATTGTGCCCCTTGTTGTCACCTCTTAATCTCGGATAACTTTCTCCAACGCCAGATTGAAAAGGACGCAGGCCAGACTGTCCACTTTTGGGAGTCCCTTATAGATGTTGATTGGTCTAGACAGTGTTCCGGATATCTTTAATAATCGTGACAGCTTATTTGGAATGACGAATTCGCCCACAGCTTTATAGTGTTCTCCTATGGCTATGATATCATATTACATCGCGATAAATTGGTGCACGGTCTTCTGGAATCGCCTCCTACTTCCATACTTGCACAATTAATTCATAAATCGCTTAGTGTAATGTTGGCCCTCCATATTTACGAGCACGTCGGACGCCTTTTTGTTTTTGAGGCGGTTTATGGCTCTGCTAGCTTCTTCTAAATTTGACGGAGGCAGCGTGGGATTATCATCCGCCATTGATAGAGCCTCCAATTCCTCAGTTAGTTCGCCATGCAGAAATTCATGAAAGTGCTTTTCCCATCGCTCAAAGATGCCTTTAAGATCGGCGATCAGCTTTTTGCGCTGTAAAGCACCATACCAACAACATAGTGATTCGAGTCGAAGTTGGCACCTTGGTACGTTCGTACCGTCATCAGGCCCAAAAGGTGGCGGCGGTCTATCAACAAATGGTATATTTGGTTACGAGTGGCTCCATCAAGAGATATCCAGGCGACTTTATGGATATCTTTACGCGCAAATCTACTACTTGCAACGACCAAATTCTTACTTGCTGCCATCTCTATAACTCGTTGTTCATCGGCATTAGTGTTCTTATGCAAGCTGTGGATGCCGACACACTGCCTGTATACGGGCTTTCGGGATACTTTGGCTTTCAAATCTCACAAGATTATTTTTGCATCACACCTGGGGCAAACATTAGGTCGTTCCGACTACTTTAAAGAATTCTTCTCCTACCCCGACCACATGGTGTCTTCTATGACAGCTGTAATACACATCATACTCAAGTTTTTGCAAGACATCATTTCTTGTCCATCACATCTCTTGAATATGGCGGTAATGTCAGCTTTATACTTTGACAAGGTATCGGCTAAATTGTGTGCAGCTAGAGTTCTGTACAGAGTTCGAACGTTCCATGAGAAAATTCTTAAATCGTTCTGCCTTTAAAGCTCAGCTAAGTTTAATCTATGAGTAAATAAAGTTCATACATAAGTATATCGCAAAAAATTAACAAAAACTAGAACGAAACATCAATGTTGATTAGAATATAGGAAATCGTAACAACTTTAAACTGAAACAACTAGATAACGACATATGACTGATGAAGGCCCGCCTCCACAAATTTAAAATCCACTTAATCCTATTATAGAAAATCGAAAAAACATAACAATCGATGACAAAGCATACCTTAATTGGAAGGACTTAGAAGATTTATGTTTTTGGTGCCATTTTTGATACTCGTTATATCCATTGCGAGGTTATAATAATCAAACAAACTAAAACAGCAAACTCCCACTAACTAACCGGAATTTAACCTGCATTGCCATAGAAAATGATCTAATTTCGTAAGTCTACGAAGAGTATTTTTCTACCACGTTATAACATTTGTATTGTTTCGCTGTAAATTGCTGGCAAACAATCATCTATTACAGCATAAAATCACTTCCACAAAAAATTCTGGCATGAAAGTGACCTTGAGACGCTTGTAGATTAATGATTTTCAATAATTATTATGAACTATAATTTTTCGTGTAAAATCCCTTTCGCTAAATGAAAAAAATTGTTCGGTGTTAATTCTAGAAAACAAACATAAATTAATATATATGTACAAATGCAGAAGTGTGCACAAGAAACATGCATAGAACTAAAGCTGTATTGTGCCCACGTGAATTAAAGAAAAAAAAAAGAAAATTAAATCAAAAACTATTCGTAACTAATAATGCGGAAAATTTGAATCTCAATTTATTGGCCCATAGCCAGAATTGATAAATTTTAATAAATTTATTTAGAGAAAACAACTACATATACAACAAAAAGCATATTGTCGATCTACAACAGGACAAACACTAGAAATCTTAAGTAATAATCTGACCAATGGATAAATTTCCACTTTCCTTTTCTTCAGTCCATAGAGATACAATAAATAAGCAAACAAAACATTCAGCTACAAATGTCAAAAAATATTTGCTGAAATAACATTTTTAAATATTTAAAATATAAATTTATATTTTCGAACGAACAAAAACCGGACGTGATTATCTAATATTTCTCTATTTTCGTATGCAGTTATCTTGTTCTCTTTGTTAATACTATATTCCCACAGTTAGATGTGAACAGAAAAATTATTATCGATAATTCTACAGAAATAGATTTTCGCTTTTTATTGTTAAAAAATAAATATTTTACACAAACAAATCTTCAGACTTCAAACGAAACTGCGAAAGTTACATAATTCAACACAAAAAGATCATTCAAAGCAAGTTCAATTTGTACCGCGATCGGACAATAAATAAAGAAGAAGAAAAACACGCACAAAATACACCATGGATCAATGGGGATCACCTAGATTCTCGAGTCAAGACCACAGCATGAAATCGAGCATGAAACATCGCAATGGAAACCTATGCAAAACCTATATTTAAAAAAAAAAATACACACAACACACCAGAGCAGCGCAAGCACAACAAATCGTTAAGTGGTTACAAAACTTCAAGCCACAACACGACTTACTTTAAATGGCGATTCCCCTTCTTCTTGAATGTTTACGGTTTAAGTAATCACAGGTGGAGAATGATAATAAAAAAATCGCGCAATTAACCAGGTGCAATTCCGAAAATATCCGGCCGCGCAACTAAAATGTACTAAAATCGTATGCGCAAATGAATTCTTAGAAGAGTATCTTCGCCCTTTAACCTTGGAATGATCCGGAGGTGGTGGTTGCACAGATCTTCGCGTTTCTCAACACCCACTTGTTTATGAGATCACCTTCTGGATGATAAACAAAGACGACCGATCGCGCACTCTCAGCCCCGTACCGGCTAGCACCGCCAAACATAAAAATAGCAACGAAAAAAAAATCACTCTTCTTCTAAATAGCAAACAAATCAACAAAACATGAAAACTTTTTCGAACAAATCAAAACGTCCGTATCCCGATCTTCTATACTATAAGCGCCACGCCAGAAGAAGATTGTCGCTTCTCAAAATTTTGGACGTTTTGTGGCTAAAAATCGTTTCCGATCTGCGTTGTCTTAAGATCAAAGATGAAGTGAGGCAGAACACTTGAGCACAGCTACGACACTTAACAAGCGCACAGTGCGATTGCGGGTAAAAAGACAACGCGGAGGCTAGGCAGCAGCACACACAAACTTCAATCTGGCCGCTATTGGGGAGAGACCTGCGGATAAATTTTCCGCGAAAACGTTCAAAAAATTGTCAAAACGTTCGACTGAGTGAATGATCGACTCAGCACATCGAAATTAGCGCATTGCATTAGTCCGTCGTCCGCTTTGGCTTTGGCTACTAGAGTTGGGCGCTCACCTATCTACATACCTTCGTTGGGGCCCCTTTGACAATTTTATTTTCAGCACATCAAAAAAATAAAAAAAAAATAAATCGCCTGGCCGCACGAGGCTCTATAGTTTTAATGGAAACCAAGATTAATAAATTCAAGTGTCTAGCGGCTGGCAGTGCCATTTTTTCTTGGTTCTAATATAATCGGTGAGAAAGTGAACGAATTTTTAGGACTTGGGTGGCAATTTCAATAAAATAAACAAATAGCACACCTCAAGATTCCTCTTGGTTATTAATAAACATATTTTAAGTGAAGCGCAACCATATTTTTAATACCCAACGGTTTTTTTACGTAAATTTGCGCTATGTGGATGCATGTTAATTTCTGGCGTTTAAATAAAATAATTCTATATTTAAAATTTGCTTTCTGTTGTATAGTCGAAAAATGTTGCTGTAAATTTGAGAAATGTTTAAAATTTTGTAAATACTTTTCTTTTTTAATTTAACCTTTTTTTTCAGTCACAAGGTTGGCACGGGCTCGAGTTGGGAATAATAACAAAAGTTCGTGGAAGCTCACACTAATAACCTAAAGTTACTTAACTCTGAATATATTACTAAGTAAAAACTAGAACTATTCCTATTTAAGGAGTATCCACACATATCAGGGACGTGCCCGGGACGTTAGATTTTTACTCCGGCCCGGACACGGACATGTGTGAACGATTCATATAAAATGTACGCACCGATATTTTTTTGAACCCCTGAAGGAACACTGATGTGTGGATGCTCCTTTACTCGTTCACACATATCCGTGTCCGGGCACGGGCTCGTACACACACGACAGAACACGGCCCTGTGGCGTTCCGGGCACGGCCCTGATATGTGTGGATACTCCTTTAAGCTCTAAGCGAATCATTAAAACTAATCTACAAGCTAAACTAGTTTATATCTGAAGTTTTTAAGGTGAATACACAATCTCTATATATCCTCCAGCCATCAGTGCAGAGTTCTTGCAGTGGAGGCTTCTCGTCTGTCTCTCCGCGAGATTCGAGTACCGAACCTCAGGAGATCCTGAACCTCCATATCCTCATTATTAATTAAATATCGTTTATCTGGAACGATTTAGGTGCTAAAAGAAGGGCACCCGGATCCACCTTGGACCAATCTTTTTATATTCAGATAGACAAATGTCTCTGGAGGGATGAAACCGCGTTCACAAGCAGCTCTGTGGTATTCAGCGTTCAGGTAGAACGCTCTCCGAATAAGAGGATTGTCGCTCTCCATCGCTCTAGCAATATGTTGATTCGAGAATTTGATTATGAAGTTGTCAATCTTATTAACAAATGTCGTAACGAGAAGCCAGATTTGAGGGTTTTTCAACTTCCAATCATCACTATAGCGTTCGATTACTTCGAAGTCCCGTGGCAGGAGCGTTTGAATCACTCCTATCTTCGGTTCGGTTCTGTACACAATCAGATCACGCTAGAGTGAAGCGGAGTGAACTTATTGAGTCATTAAATAAGAGCATAGAATTCTACACGCCCACTTGCAAACCGTTTTTAATATCAAATACCTTCAACGATGAACTTCATCTTGGAGATCATATTTTAAATCATGTATAACTGAGGTCCGGTCACCCCGTATCTGATGATCGCATGCTCCGGTACATTGGCCTTTCATTAAATTCCAGTGTATTTCTGATACATTCCAACCTGAAATCGAATTTTTTATCGGGAATTATATTCTTTTCCGCAACCCATTTGGACAATGATCTATTAATTACTGATTCAAGGAAGTGGACTTATTGACCGAAGATTAGCAAGCTTACTTTTACCTTTATCCTTCTTGAGTATTGGGTACATCACTGTCGTCTTCCAGTGGCCTGGGAAATGTTAAACAGAGTGCTGTATGTGTCTATAGCCACCAAGCACAGATGTTTTAGAACGATGTTCGGAACACCATCCATCCCAGACGACTTCTTATTGTTTAGACGACGAGATATTAGCAAGATATCGATTTTTGTAATGAAAGGAAGATTTGCTTGCGCCTCAGGAATATTTTTCGCTGGGCAGTCTTCACTGTCGTTGATGATTCTTCGGTTCTCGTGTTCATCGAATAAATTCCCTGATAGTAGGTCCCCACTAAATTCACCTTCTTCGAGCCCGAGTCCGTGGGATACATAGTTTATCCAGTCGGTTATGTGTTTTACTCCTAAAGATTTTATTTATCTGTGGAAACATGTTCGCGCTATTAGTTTGTATAGCACGAATCTTTCTGTTCTAATACAGATTCAGAGACTGTGAAAATTGTTGCCTTAAAAGTTTTGGAGATTTTTCATAAACCATTTAACGGTTACAACCTCCGGACTCTGTCTATCTTGGAACTGGCGATGTAGGGCTTTCAGTCTCGTCAGTACTCGACCTTTGTGTTTTTGTAGTGTCTCGATTGTAACTTTCTTGTAACTCTGTACTGTTCTTCTTCTCCTTCCTTTTCGTCGTTCTTTATAAAGACTAGTTAGTACCCAATGTCCCTCCATTTTTGCTTTTAATTGTCATAACAGCATTGTTAAAGTTCCTCCAACATCAATTCACAAAATTCTCATCTAAAATGACACATATTAAATAAATTAAAACAATTTGAAACTAGGCTAAAATTTAATATACAGTTGGAAATTTCGAGGACAAAAATCTTTAGTAGTAAATCTAAATTCTTCGTACTTAAAGAGATGATATAAAACTTTCCCTTCATCTGGAGTAACGCCTTCTATTCTCATAAGAGAAGCTGCTAAATAGATTAGAGCAGATTAAGAAAAGGGTTTTTATAAAGATTAGGAAAAGGGCGGATATTAAAATTGAACGTTGGGTACATAGGCCGAGATGGTGTGGAGCTTAGGTTCGAACCTATGCTACCTTGAATTACTCATATCAGCCGAAAGGAAACCCGGGGTTTTGTCAACCCAGAAGCATGGCATACTCCATCAAAATAGTATATCTAGAGCAACCAGACCAGGCTCACCGAAGCAATACATACTTTGTAGAAGTAATTTCTATTGGAAGATGGAGGAACTGTTGGAGTCAACTTTTTGCGGTAAAATAAACTCGAGTGAAATACGATATGACGAAGACTAAAGGTAGAGGTTTAGCCAAAGATGAGGTACAATTTTAGAGTAGTCCTAATAAGGCAACTCGCCGCACACTGGGACAGATAGCAAATTGACAATACAGAAATTGACTGACCCCCGCCCCACCCCCCTTTGGGGGCGTGGGGTAACTCTAAAATTTCAACTGGAAACCCCCATTTTTTTCACGGATTCTGATTCTTCGAAGAGAACTATGAAGTTTTTACCGGAAAATTTTTTTTATCCCCAAAAATCACCAAAAATCAAAATTATCCCCAAAAATCATTCATTTTCATATTTCTCTTAGGAGAATCAGAATCCGTAAAAAAAACACGGTTGCCAGTTCAAATTTTAGAGTTACCTCACCCTATGCCCCCAACGGGGGGGGGGTATGGTCAGATAGATTTACAAAAAATATGGAATACATGTTTTTTTTCCATTCGAAACTTTCCGTGAGAATTGGGTGGCACGGGCGGTTTGAAACACCCTGTATATGTCGTATAATATGTCGATTAACATAATTATAAAATGAACCATTATTACTGCTGTGCTGTATTACCATCATTGCTACTACTACCACCTTCTTTTGGTTGGTCTACAACAAGACTCATTTCGCTGTAAAAGTCCTGTGCTATTTTGTTTTTTCTTTGTTTTAATTTCTCTGGCGCTCCTTTGCCGCTGGGCTGCCATTGTTTTGTGTCCAATTTAAAATGCGATATGCAACAGATATTCATAACATCTCAGGTAAGCGTGCAAAGCAGAAATACCGAATTTGTATGTACTTTCATCACAGGTAGGGTATGTCGTATGTATGGTAGTATGGTCGCCACGACTACCTAGAAAAAAGGGTCTGTTTAACAAAGGGGGAAATATGGGGACCGCTTTATGGATTTTTTGAAATCATTAATGTTTATTGCGTCTAAAAATTTTAATTTCAAATGGAACTATGCAAACTTTTTTTTAATAGCTTGAAATTCCAGTATGTAGGAGTCATTTGTTTAATACTTAGAAAAACGTCTTATATACTACATCAGTATTTTAATTTATTAACAAATTTTTGTAAATAGATACTTCTACTCCTCTATGCTAAAATGCCACGAATCTTCAAAAAAATAACACAAAACAAGCGTAATAAGCCGTTGATATTTCGAACGCAATTGATTCTCGCGTTGACCGTGCGCAGAAGGGGAAAGTTTAGCGCGTGTTACCAGCTAATTATGTTATTATCTCGCCATTGTTTATTTGTAGTATTACGGAGTGGTTATTTAAGAATGCATCCCAGTTAGTTTTGGTCAGTTAAAATGTACAATTTTTTTTATTCTTGTCGTCGTAAAGAGGCAATCCGTCCCAGTGTGCGCCGGTTCAATCGGTTAATAATATGGTTCCCAAGTTTCGCTTAGGCCGAGTATTCACCTAGCAGACGATACACATCCTTGTTCACTTGGTAGTCTTATACTACCGGCCGGCGTCCTAGGCTTTGTCGGCTGGTTAGTGTGATTAACTTCTTTCAGGAGACTGTCTCATGCTAACCCCGATGGATGCATGGCTGGCTCAGCCGGCTGTTTAAAAAAATGAATTCGTATAACAACGTGTGCTCTCTGTAAACAGTTTCTTTAGCTTTGATTACGTTCATATACTCCCGATTAAGCTATCTGTTCGGCCTAGGCTGAATAAACGAAGTGAAAATTAATTTTGATTTATATATGTAGATATTTTTATTTCTCCATACTTGCACAAAAATCACTTGCTCTAATATACAGCAATAAACATAACCTTGCTTTTCCTAATGTTGTCATGTCACGTTCGACCCAAGTCGCATTCATTGTGTTTAACGAATGTTTAACGAAAGCTTTTATGCCGTGTTATGTCAACCGTAGCCACTTTCATAACAAGTTCTGGTTCCGAACTTGACATATGCACTTGGCATATGCGCTTATGCCATGCATAGTTGGGCCTTAAGTCTCCCGACATTGTATTGGAAGTAAGAGACCACGCTTTATACATCAAGGCAGCGTCTCTAGCTTTCTCTGAGTTTTACGCAGTTTTTGGCTCACTCGTACCAGGTCACTGCTTATCTCGTCGGCTTCTTGTGACTGACTCTTTTTTTCATTTCAGAAAGTCGGCCCTGATACTTGGTGCTACCTCTTCCCGTCTACTGATGATTGTTTCCTACGTTTGATTGTCTACGTTACATCCACGCTCTCGATGTCCTAACTCCTAGTTTTATATGGCTGTTACCTTGATCCGTAAACTTGAAATACTTTGTTGTTCATTTTTTCAACACCGCTCTTTTTTGGGTTTTGCAAAAGTTCTTTCCTTGAAATGGAAAATAGAATTGCGTCAACTTTTTCCCAGAATGAATAACTCAAAGATATCAAAAGAAGCTCTAAATGTATTGATCAAGGTGGGCAGACAGTGTTAAGGCTGATGCAGAGAAACGTTTAACAAAAGAAACTGATTTCAAACTGCGGAATAGGTAGACGCAAGAAGCTAAACTACTATGACTCGAACTGAGCCATAGAGTAATCGAAGAAGAATATCTTACTTTTTTTCCATATATGATTTTGATCTATTTAACAGGGTGGTACTTTGTAAGCTTTGTTCAACAGTGTGATTCCTCTGTAATTTTTGTAGTTTACCAATTCTCTCTCTTTGCAGATTAAAGAAGTATTTTTCTGCTTCTCCATAGTTTAAATAGAGAAGTATTTATGCCACAGAATAGTTTCTCCCTACGATATTTTAAGATTTTTATGGGTATACAATTCGAAACTGCTCCTCTAGGAGTTTTGGGGTTTTCCTATGGTATTTGGAACTTTTTCTATTATAGGCGATGTTTCTTCTTTTGTGTCTTTAGTTCAGTTGTCTGTTTCTTCCTGTATTATGGTTATGTTTTCTTTGAAGAAGTACTTCAACCTACCTAAACTATGTCTTCGCCATTAGCATCTACAGATCATCGTGGACCATGGGTAGCTCCTTACCACAGTTACAACTTCTTTTCAGAAAAACCTAGAATTACTATCATTATTATTATCCATCTTTACCTCTCTTGTTGTGTTTCTAATGTTCTTCTTCTTCTTAAATGGCGCTACAGTCCTTGCAGGACTCGGGCCTCTCGAAGTCTCCTCTTCCAGTCGTCTCTACGTCTTGCTAGCTCTCTCCAATTTGTTATCTGAAGTTTCCGTATATCTGCTAGCATGTCATCCATCCACATATTTCTTGGTCGTCCTACTCTTCTCCTTCCTGATGGCTTACCATTAAAACTCCTGGCTAGCATTCTATCTTCTAAAGCTCGTACATCGTGTCCGAGCCATCGCAGTCTATTCAATCCTATGTATGCAGCTACATTTATTTCGTCATACATTTCTTGAAGTTCTCCGTTTGTTCCAATGCCCCATTCGTTTTGGTCAACCCTTAGAGGACCAAATATTCTTCTTAAGATTTTCCTTTCGAAGATTTTAAGCTGACTTTCTGTTAGTTGGGGAAATGTCCAAACCTCAGACCCGTAGCATAGAACGGGGGGGATTAGTGTTTTATATAGTCTGACTTTGCATTGTCTTGAAATTTCTTTGGTTTTTAGGACTGGGACTAGTGCAAAATAGGTTTTATTTGCGGCTACGATGCGTCTATAGATGTCGTCCTTTATCTTATTTTCTACAGTAAGCATTGTCTTTTCTACAATTTCCACACTATGATCGTCAAGGCTGATACTTCGCCCTAGTCGTTGTCCTCGTTTTGATACGATCATATACTTTGTTTTTGTGTCATTTACTCGTAGATTGAACTTTGCTGAACTTTCTACAATTTTGAAAAAGGTTTCCTTTACATCTTGCGCTTTGCGGCTAGTATCTGAATGTTCCCTTTGAAGATGCTATTTGCTCCATTAAGCTGTGTTTCCCTCATTATTGCTTTCAGAGCAATGTTAAAAAGTATTGGTGAAATCGCATCTCCTTGTCGCAGACCCGATTCTTGAGGGATTCCTCGTATCCTCACTTGTATTTTACAATCTTTGGTCGTCATTCTGCATAGTTCTATTAATTTTTTCGGGAAACCCATTTCACTCATTTTGCTCTACAACTCTCTTTTATTTAGCAGGTCATAAGCATTTCTATAGTGTATAAAAAGAAAATGTATATCAATGCTTTCTTCCCAGCATTTTTCAAGTATTTGTCTCATTATGAAAATCTGTTGTCGATCTATTCGTTCTAAACCTTATCTTCCAAATGTCGTTTCAGTCTATTAAATAAAATATGTGAAAGCACTTTGTAGGCCGTGTTCAACAAAAATATTGGGCTGTAGTTTTTGCAGCTCATCAATTCACCTTTATTATGGACTGGGACTATTGTGCCTAAAAGCCATTCTTCTGGCATCTTGCTGCTTCTCCATAGTTTTACGATGAGACTATGTAAGACATGGCACAACTTCTCCCCACCATTTTTTAAGATTTCCGGGGGTATGTCATCTGGACCTGGAGCCTTATGATTTTTCAGTTCCGCTATGGCACTTGCAACTTCTTCTATTGAAGGATCTGAGGTATCGTTTTCTGGGTCATCTATACTACGGTTGTCTGCTTCTCCCTGTGTTAGGTATATGTTCTCTTTGAAGAAGTCTCCCACACTTCGAGTATGTCCTCGATACTACTAGCTATAGTACCATCTTCTATTCTTGCCATGTTGCAGGTCTGCTTGTTTCCTTTCTTAATCATGTTGACTTCTTTGTAGAAACTCCTAGCGTCTTTATTACTGTAGCTTTGCTTAATCGCACTTATTCTATTTCTGAAGTAGTCACGTTTTTTCGTCCTTAATAACTTTTTCGTGTCTCTTCGTGCTGCTACGTATTTTTCGTGATTTCCTCTGGTAATTCTTGCTAGGTACACCTGTATTGCTTGGTTTTTTATTTCAATGCTTCTCTTGCATTAATCATCAAACCAGTGCCTTCTTCTTTCGTGGTTTTGTGTGCCTAATACACTGTTGTTTGTCTCTGTAATTTTTTCTTTTATGGAGTTCCACATCAGGTTCAGATCATTTTCCATTTTCAGATTCCTTGTTATTTCCTCTAGCTTTCCTGTTAACATTCTTTCATACTGTTGTTTTGTTTCTTCATTTCTTAATTTTTCTATATTCCACTTTGTTTGTCTATCACTGTTTCTTCTATGTCTTGTCGCTAGTTTTTTCGCCCTCATTTTTCCAACAACTAGGTAGTGATCGGTGTCTACATTCGCTCCTCGGAAACTCCTTACATCCAGTAGTTCTTGTAGTCCTGCGATGAGTATTCTATATCGTCTAAGCTCATCTATCATTTCTGCCATTGCTCCAGGTCTATATAATGTTCTCACATTCCATGTTGCAAATTTTATATCGTTATTCCTTAAATCATTAATCCTGGGGCGTTGCTGGGGTCTTTGCCGTAAATCCTGACTGTTCCGAAGCTGACTTCTCGATTCCATAACAAGATTTGTTTTCCGAGGAGGAGTTGTCAACCTTTCGCCCAACCCCCGAACCTGGAGGACCGGATTCGTGAACTATACCCATCGGATAGTTTGTAGTGTTAATTCCTATTAATTATTTTCCTTTGCAAGTCTTCTCTTGAATTAGTTAGAAGTGGGATATCACCTGCCTATTCGAGATCTTCTAGCCGTTCTACCACTTCTCATCAGATTCCTCTTGCTTCTCTGCTGGCTTTCTTCATTATTTCGCCAAGACAGTAATAAAGAGTACTAGTGACCGGGGCAATCTTGTTACACTCCAGTTGTCGTTGTTACTGGATCGCTTAATTGTCCATTATGAAGGATTCTTAACTCTAGTACTGTCTTCATTATAGATCTGTTTAATATATACGGGCTCTATTTCTGTTTTAGTCCTGTTTTTCTTTACTAAATACCAGAGATACCACTCTTCGACCTATTACGTACTTTTCATGATTTCCTCTTGCTCTCTTGATACATGATAACCTTCTATATACATATATGACTTCGATTGGCGTCCAACTCCAAACTCATTCTTGATTCTACAACGAAACTTTAGATTATATTACACAAAATAAAAAATTTTCTCTACAAACCCTCGAATCAACGTCATTGTCATGTTAAATATCAGATTTCTATAAAAAAATACTTTGTTCTGGATATAGTAGACACTCTAGTTCCAAGAAATTACTATATAATATCAACATTACTCCTAAAATTCCATTCAGGTCAACAACTTATACCCTACATCACAGTCATCCAGTCTTTGGCACCAACTTTAAAAACAAATCCAGAAAACTTTAATGACAGTTCATGGTAACAGAGATATCGTCAAACTACAAAGTGAATGACCTGAAAAGGATATCCAAGGTAGATTATGTATCCACCACCCCGGGCGACAGCATATGAATGAAGAAATATATTCTGTTGATTTGTACAGTCTAAATAAATAAAATGAATATCCCTTCAACACCACCCTGGAAGCTCGTCACCTATATGTCCTTCATAACATCCTATTGCCATCGGCTAAAGAAAATAATACCGAGAAAATCATTAATTCGGTTCTTATCATCAAATCCCCGGGTTTGATATGAAAGGATCTGTTAACGGCATCAAATAAATATTCCCATTAGACATCAAAGTCTTGAAGGCCTTAAGATAATAATTATATGGAGCGCCGATACTAGATTATGATTAATGCTTGCTCAAGAAATATTTTCTTAATAGTGGAACACCTTCAACGCCACTACGTGGGGAGTATTCAGATAATAGAAGTTCGTGAAAACAAATCAGCTTGTCTGCGATTTATTGAAAACATTTGTTGGATGTGATCCAACAATATTTTTCTGACTAGCAATATTTTTTTTTGTGTGTGTGTGTGTGTGTTTGTGGTAAAAATAGGAAATAAAATGTTAAAAATAACGACAAAGTAATCATTATTAACCGGAAGAATATAACCCTCTGTGCCACAGAAAAAAAAGCAGCTATTTAGTGTAGGCACAAGACACCATTCAATCATTTGTAAGGCCCCTTCTGAAGTGCTGAAATCTCTTTGGATAGTTTCTATTTGTAGTTAGGATAGATACCATCATCTTAGCAATTAAGGACTAAGTCCAACGAGTCACATGCCAATCGGACATCGGAGCTAAGCTCTAGCACAAAAAGTATTCTTGTGCGCACACGTTATTTTTGCCAATGTCACTCAATCATATAAAAACTTTTACTGTCGGAAATTTTAAAAAGAATTTTTCTTGTGGGAAAAAAACATCGAGTAGTAAGTTAATAATTGTGCTTTAGCGACACTAAAATTATTTAAAATATTTAGAAAGTACTCGAATAAAATAAAATTATTACCACCATGACCGAGAGCGGCGTGTGTTGTCCATATATTCGATGTAATGGCCTATGGCCGTCGTAATAAGATGTTAAAATATTATTTTTGCACTCATCAATTTCATTTGTAGGAAAATACATTATGTTATTCAGGCATAAAAGAGAAAGCAGCTAGCAAGTGACTTCCAAGTCGAAAGTTCACCGCTGCTAATTTAAGAAAATTTTAATTTTTTATGAAAACAAGAAAGTCATCACCATTCTTCACATCGAGTCTTCGTTTTCCGTTTTGGTTGGTGAAGAAGACTTCTTAATTTCTCTTTGTTCATTTTTCTCACTTCTCACATTGAATTTAACTAAAATTTTATTTTCTTAAACGAAAATAATTGATGAACTTGTCATCAAAATTAAAGGCGGTTGGGCTGAAAATAGACGTGTGAAGAAAACTTTTTTTACATTTTCATGAAAAATTAAAAATTGATGGTGAAATTGCGTTTAATTTTTTAATTTTATTTTTTTGTAAATAATTAATATACATAAGTGTAGGCGATACTGTTGATCTTTTGATGTAACAAAAAACTCACAACTTTTCCGTTGTGACCTACACTTTGCAAATTCTTCAGCAACATTCCTAAATTTTGCTAGATTACTTTGAAATTGGGGGGCGAACGTCTAACAAAAACCGCGGAAGGAGGTAACACACGATTCGTCACTTCTGTCAAAACCCGAGAGGAGTCACTGCAGACGAACACCTAGCAGCTCTGTTAGCAAGTCCTAATCCCACCGGTACCGTACACAGCCAGAAGTGCATAATAGGCCAGTCAAATTAGATTTTTTCGTGCCATCCGAGCCATCTGAAAAGTAAAATAGAGGTAAAATAGGAAAAATTCCGTAGAATTTGATGAACTACTTTTGGCACTCCTAGGCAGCGTTACCGTTCTACTACATATGTAGTAGTTTTACTACCTTTTAAAAAAAAGTTGATAATCTACTACACTACTACCTCAAGTCATCATTTTACTACCTTTTTTTTGATAATCCTAATATTTTTTATTTATGGCTAAATCGATCGCAGCCCAATCATTACTCGCTATCAGAAACATGTTTCCATTCTATCCTGTTACTTTGGTTCATTTTGCATACGAAATTTATAAATATTAAATCCAGAAAAGGCAAATTCTCCTGAATACCCATCTATCGCCAATTTGATTAAGTCGTCTCTGCGTATAGATAAAGCCTCTGTTTATGATTTGTACTGAGTGGAGGCTGGTTAAAACGTTTAGTGATATACCTTCCAATTTGACCGTCGAAGAATATTGGTATGAAATGCAGTAGGAGAGTTTTCATTTGCTAATCTTTGTAAATTTTTTTCTGCCTTGTAGTGTTATAGTGCTGCAGTCGAGTGTGCATTTTCGAAACTCAATAGGATTAAAAAAGAAAAAAACAAACCGCTTAGGCACAAACAGTAAGCTTTATTATGGCTGCAGATGAACTAAAATATCACATTAAAACCCACATACTTATCGCTGATTATGGCAATACAATATAAATACGGCAATACAGTGAATACTCTTAATGATAAAATATATGTATGCTTAAATGTTCATAGTTTTAATGGGGTATTTTAAAATTGATTTGAAATCAAAAAATTTACTACCCCTTTTTTCAAAAAGGTAGTAGATTTTACTACTCTCAAAAGTCATCTGGCGGTAACATTGCTCCTAGGCCTTTGGGAAAGTTTCCAAAATGGCGTCAAAAGAAGGCCAAAAACAGATTTTCGCGTTTAAAAAAAAACTACACATTGTACAAAAAAAAGGTTTAAATAAAGTTTGTAGATATTTTTCATACTAATAAAATGACACCAGTTTGATGTCAATACATAAACAAATAAAGGAGTTATTGCAAAAAAAACGCT
Source organism: Thereva nobilitata (assembly GCA_963855945.1). Taxonomy (NCBI): domain Eukaryota; kingdom Metazoa; phylum Arthropoda; class Insecta; order Diptera; family Therevidae; genus Thereva; species Thereva nobilitata. The sequence continues at coordinate 14,802,219 of OY979696.1, read as the reverse complement.
AAAAAACACGTTTTTTTTAAATGCTCATCTTTTACCAAAAAAACGATTTTGTAATGAAACTCGTGGAAAGTGTAGCCCTTGGGGAGTACAATAAAACGTTTTTGTAAATTTGCAAAATAATAAATAATTTTTGCAAAATACGGGTTAGTAGATATACAAGAGGGGTTCTGCGCCCCCCCCTCATATTTGCCTTCCCCACTTCCCCTCACCCTCACTTTGAGCTTTCTATGTATGTGTGCACAACACACCCACACACCCATACCCACACACACACCCATACTCACACATACACCCATACCCACACGCACACCTATACCCACACGCACACCCTCACACACAACCTGGGGGAGGAGCCACACACACGCCTTCTATGGAAAACACCGCCTCATATTTACCTCCCCGCCCGACCTATGTATAACATACCCCTTCATATTTACCTCGCCGCCGGACCTATGCATAACACATACACGCCACCTCCTATGGCATACCCCTTCATATTTACCTTCCCCCAGGCATTCCCCTTTTCTGGTTTGTTTATACGGCTGTGGCGCCACACACACCATCACACACACACATGGCATCGCTGTTGTGCGCAAAGGTTCCCGCCCAACAGGCACACCCTTCACATTTGCCTTCACCGATCTCCACATATACCAGCAGTATATTTCGCAACATACCCCACATATCATCACACACATGGGATCGCTGTTGTGCGCAAAGCTTCCCGCCCAACAGGCACACCCTTCACATTTGCCTTCACCGATCTCCACATATACCAGCAGTATATTTCGCAACATACCCCACATATCATCACACACATGGGATCGCTGTTGTGCGCAAAGCTTCCCGCCCAACAGGCACACCCTTCACATTTGCCTTCACCGATCTCCACATATACCAGCAGTATATTTCGCAACATACCCCACATATCATCACACACATGGGATCGCTGTTGTGCGCAAAGCTTCCCGCCCAACAGGCACACCCTTCACATTTGCCTTCACCGATCTCCACATATACCAGTAGTGTATTTCGCAACATACCCCAATCGTGTATCTTTTCTTCTCAACTTCTCATCGCTGTTGTGCGCAAAGCTTCCCGCCCAACAGGCACACCCTTCACATTTGCCTTCACCGATCCCCACATATACCAGCAGTATATTTCGCAACAGCAGCTTTTACACAAGGTTATCGTGTATCTCTTCTTCTCAACTTCTCGTTGATCATGTGTGTATTTACTCTATGCTGTAGAAAATTTGGCTCTCAAAATATAAAATCGAAATTGTTGTTGTTGTTGTTGTTTTTCTACATTAGGCCACTGGGTGAAGTCACATTTTCTACGATATTCGAGATACCAACAATATATTTCGCAAAATCAGCTTTTATCGAGGCTTTCTGGATTTGTTTATACAAGCGCTGAACATGCGATCGAAGAATAGAATTTTTATCTTTCTCGGCCAATATGAGGGTGTGTATGTGTGAATGGAATAAGCAGAGAAGCAGATATCGACTTCTCGTTGAGTGCAGATATGATTGATTGATAAGAACTCTTTGCTATATTCTTACATGATGGGTCTATGTTGCCTTCCCCGCCCGATCTGTGCAGCACACATACCACTTTCTATGGCGTACCATTCATATTTTCCTATTTCACAACATTATTATTTTCATTTCCCCACATGCGCGAAGAAACTTATTTCGCAACATCAGCTTTTATAAAGGGTTATCGAGGCTTTCTGGCTGTTGTTACTTAATTTGTTTATACAAGCGCCGAACGAGCGATCTAAGAATATTTATCTTTCTCTCGGGCAATATGTGTGTGTATGTGTATGTGTGAAGCAGATATCGACTTGTGATATCGTTGATCGACTGAGTGGAAGCCATGCTGTAGAAAATTTGGCTCTAAAAATTTCCCCTCGAATATTTATCTTTCGGCCAATATTAGTGTGTGCCTTGTATGGCACGCCCCCTCATATTTGCCTTCCCGCCCGATCACATATACCACCTTGTATGGCGCACCATTCATATTTTCCTATTTCGCAACATTATTATTACCAAAGATACCTGCAGTATATTTCACAACATTATTTGGGTGTAAACCATGCTGTAGAAAATTTGGTTCTCAAAAAATTTGTATGAGAATCATGTCTAAGACTGATCGGGCTAAAGAGGCGATAAGAATTAAGAATTCATTCATTGTGTTCATGTATGTACTTGAATTCAAATACCTCAAACATTCAAGGCGATTCCTTATCTACTATATTAAATATAGTTGACTTTATTTCGTCATTTGTATTTATTCTGATTTTTAGTTAACTGGTATTGCACAACTACTGAAATTGTTTACACAAATCTCGAAAGCACTGAAACGTGTTTAGACATATCGTTATTGAGTCGGCTAAAACCCCCCTTTCGGGACCATAAAGTAGTAATCTGCGGCACTAGTAAGCCGTAACCTTGAAAAAAGTAGTTGAAATTAGGTATCTGAAACTGGCCCTGCTCCTTTTTTAAAGCGATTTTTACAGCAATCGCCTCTAATTGTGTATATTGCTTCACATGCTACAAGTGTTTCGATATGCTCATGTATATATGTGTTCATGTGACTTGTCTTAAGGGGCAAAGTAGAAATTGTCCACATGGGGTTATAATTTTAGAATTTTTGGTGTGGAAACTTTTATTTATGGTTCGGTTGGTGCACCAACACCATCACCGGTGCACCAACGCCAACACTGGTGCACCAATATTGGCGTCACACCAACATTGGTGCACCAACACCGGTGCACCAACACCATCACCGGTGCACCAACACCAACACTGGTGCACCAATATTGGCGTCACACCAACACCGGTGCACCAACATCATCACCGGTGCACCAACACCAACACTAGTGCACCAATTTTGGCGTCACACCAACATTGGTGCACCAACACCATCACCGGTGCACCAGGGTGATTGTAAAACTCCTTACAAAAAGGCATGGGCGGTATGGTGCACAAGCTATGATATCAAAACCTAACTTTCATAGCGCATCAATTTTCGACCAAAATCTAGTAGACGGATATCTCCTGGGGATTTGGTGAGGGTTCCAATTCTTGTCTAAATTAATACCGAAATTTGAAACATATGATCAGGTCTGCGGATGATTGTTATAAAAAGAACGAATAAATCTTCATTTTTCACAATTCGTAGCTATAAGCCTGTGAATAAACAGCCACAAAAACAAAGTGCAAAGTGAAAATTACAAGTGAATAATGTGGATGTGGTACGCAGCTGAATCTTGGTCAAAAGCTGTGGATTTGGAAAGCGCAATTAGACGAATTGAACATCAGCTAAGTGATTTTCAACATGATGCAATACTTTGCCAAAATAGTGGATATGGATGCAGGGATGAACAGTATTATAAAGGCGAAGAGGAGGTATATCGACGAGGACTTTTTTTATGTGAGCAGTATTTCAAGGATAATATAGATTATCAGGGAGAAAATCTTTCAAATCCAAAAGAAACTCCGTTAATTTTATGCATGCCAGTAAGTCACAAAACTCTTCTAACTTTATATTATCCTTGAAATACTGCTCACATAAAAAAAGTCCTCGTCGATATACCTCCTCTTCGCCTTTATAATACTGTTCATCCCTGCATCCATATCCACTATTTTGGCAAAGTATTGCATCATGTTGAAAATCACTTAGCTGATGTTCAATTCGTCTAATTGCGCTTTCCAAATCCACAGCTTTTGACCAAGATTCAGCTGCGTACCACATCCACATTATTCACTTGTAATTTTCACTTTGCACTTTGTTTTTGTGGCTGTTTATTCACAGGCTTATAGCTACGAATTGTGAAAAATGAAGATTTATTCGTTCTTTTTATAACAATCATCCGCAGACCTGATCATATGTTTCAAATTTCGGTATTAATTTAGACAAGAATTGGAACCCTCACCAAATCCCCAGGAGATATCCGTCTACTAGATTTTGGTCGAAAATTGATGCGCTATGAAAGTTAGGTTTTGATATCATAGCTTGTGCACCATACCGCCCATGCCTTTTTGTAAGGAGTTTTACAATCACCCTGGTGCACCGGTGATGGTGTTGGTGCACCAATGTTGGTGTGACGCCAAAATTGGTGCACTAGTGTTGGTGTTGGTGCACCGGTGATGATGTTGGTGCACCGGTGTTGGTGTGACGCCAATATTGGTGCACCAGTGTTGGTGTTGGTGCACCGGTGATGGTGTTGGTGCACCGGTGTTGGTGCACCAATGTTGGTGTGACGCCAATATTGGTGCACCAGTGTTGGCGTTGGTGCACCGGTGATGGTGTTGGTGCACCAACCGAACCATAAATAAAAGTTTCCACACCAAAAATTCTAAAATTATAACCCCATGTGGACAATTTCTACTTTGCCCCTTAAGACAAGTCACATGAACACATATATACATGAGCATATCGAAACACTTGTAGCATGTGAAGCAATATACACAATTAGAGGCGATTGCTGTAAAAATCGCTTTAAAAAAGGAGCAGGGCCAGTTTCAGATACCTAATTTCAACTACTTTTTTCAAGGTTACGGCTTACTAGTGCCGCAGATTACTACTTTATGGTCCCGAAAGGGGGGTTTTAGCCGACTCAATAACGATATGTCTAAACACGTTTCAGTGCTTTCGAGATTTGTGTAAACAATTTCAGTAGTTGTGCAATACCAGTTAACTAAAAATCAGAATAAATACAAATGACGAAATAAAGTCAACTATATTTAATATAGTAGATAAGGAATCGCCTTGAATGTTTGAGGTATTTGAATTCAAGTACATACATGAACACAATGAATGAATTCTTAATTCTTATCGCCTCTTTAGCCCGATCAGTCTTAGACATGATTCTCATACAAATTTTTTGAGAACCAAATTTTCTACAGCATGGTTTACACCCAAATAATGTTGTGAAATATACTGCAGGTATCTTTGGTAATAATAATGTTGCGAAATAGGAAAATATGAATGGTGCGCCATACAAGGTGGTATATGTGATCGGGCGGGAAGGCAAATATGAGGGGGCGTGCCATACAAGGCACACACTAATATTGGCCGAAAGATAAATATTCGAGGGGAAATTTTTAGAGCCAAATTTTCTACAGCATGGCTTCCACTCAGTCGATCAACGATATCACAAGTCGATATCTGCTTCACACATACACATACACACACATATTGCCCGAGAGAAAGATAAATATTCTTAGATCGCTCGTTCGGCGCTTGTATAAACAAATTAAGTAACAACAGCCAGAAAGCCTCGATAACCCTTTATAAAAGCTGATGTTGCGAAATAAGTTTCTTCGCGCATGTGGGGAAATGAAAATAATAATGTTGTGAAATAGGAAAATATGAATGGTACGCCATAGAAAGTGGTATGTGTGCTGCACAGATCGGGCGGGGAAGGCAACATAGACCCATCATGTAAGAATATAGCAAAGAGTTCTTATCAATCAATCATATCTGCACTCAACGAGAAGTCGATATCTGCTTCTCTGCTTATTCCATTCACACATACACACCCTCATATTGGCCGAGAAAGATAAAAATTCTATTCTTCGATCGCATGTTCAGCGCTTGTATAAACAAATCCAGAAAGCCTCGATAAAAGCTGATTTTGCGAAATATATTGTTGGTATCTCGAATATCGTAGAAAATGTGACTTCACCCAGTGGCCTAATGTAGAAAAACAACAACAACAACAACAATTTCGATTTTATATTTTGAGAGCCAAATTTTCTACAGCATAGAGTAAATACACACATGATCAACGAGAAGTTGAGAAGAAGAGATACACGATAACCTTGTGTAAAAGCTGCTGTTGCGAAATATACTGCTGGTATATGTGGGGATCGGTGAAGGCAAATGTGAAGGGTGTGCCTGTTGGGCGGGAAGCTTTGCGCACAACAGCGATGAGAAGTTGAGAAGAAAAGATACACGATTGGGGTATGTTGCGAAATACACTACTGGTATATGTGGAGATCGGTGAAGGCAAATGTGAAGGGTGTGCCTGTTGGGCGGGAAGCTTTGCGCACAACAGCGATCCCATGTGTGTGATGATATGTGGGGTATGTTGCGAAATATACTGCTGGTATATGTGGAGATCGGTGAAGGCAAATGTGAAGGGTGTGCCTGTTGGGCGGGAAGCTTTGCGCACAACAGCGATGCCATGTGTGTGATGGTGTGTGTGGCGCCACAGCCGTATAAACAAACCAGAAAAGGGGAATGCCTGGGGGAAGGTAAATATGAAGGGGTATGCCATACAAGGTGGCGTGTATGTGTTATGCATAGGTCCGGCGGCGAGGTAAATATGAAGGGGTATGTTATACATAGGTCGGGCGGGGAGGTAAATATGAGGCGGTGTTTTCCATAGAAGGCGTGTGTGTGGCTCCTCCCCCAGGTTGTGTGTGAGGGTGTGCGTGTGGGTATAGGTGTGCGTGTGGGTATGGGTGTATGTGTGAGTATGGGTGTGTGTGTGGGTATGGGTGTGTGGGTGTGTTGTGCACACATACATAGAAAGCTCAAAGTGAGGGTGAGGGGAAGTGGGGAAGGCAAATATGAGGGGGGGGCGCAGAACCCCTCTTGTATATCTACTCGGGTTTTTCGAAAAAAAGACCTTTGTTGTCGAATTCGATTAGCTCATAGCCATCAACACCTACAGAAATGTTTTTGCGCTCAAAATGTTCTGGAAGAGTTGTGCTAATAGTTGTGTTTTGTGCGCACATTGCTACTTCATTGGAAACATGCGAAAAGATGGCCGGAAAATTGAAAAAAAATATATTGCTCACGAAAGTCTATTAATTGCCTATCTATAGGGGTTAGTTTTCTATGATGGTCATAAAATATATATTTTTGTTTTGCCTATCGATAGGCAATTAATCGAATTTCGTGAGCAAATAATCGAATTTTGTGGGCAAGATTGTTTTTATCGTTTTTCCGGCCATCTTTTCGCATGTTTCCAATGAAGTAGCAATGTGCGCACAAAACACAACTATTAGCACAACTCTTCCAGAACATTTTGAGCGCAAAAACATTTCTGTAGGTGTTGATGGCTATGAGCTAATCGAATTCGACAATAAAGGTCTTTTTTTCGAAAAACCCGTATTTTGCAAAAATTATTTATTATTTTGCAAATTTACAAAAACGTTTTACTGCACTCCCCAAGGGCTACACTTTCCACGAGTTTCATTACAAAATCGTTTTTTTTGGTAAAAGATATGAGCATTTAAAAAAAAACGTGATTTTTAGCGGTTTTTTGCAATTACCCCTTTATTTGTTTATGTATTGACATCAAACTGGTGTCATTTTATTAGTATGAAGAAGATCTACAAACTTTATTTAAACCTTTTTTTTGTACAATGTGTAGTTTTTTTCAAAACGCGAAAATCTGTTTTTGGCCCTCTTTTGACGCCATTTTGGAAACTTTCCCAAAGGCCTACGAGTGCCAAAAGTAGTTCATCGAATTCTACGGAATTTTTCATATGTTACACATATTTTACTTTTCGGATGGCTCGGTTGGCAAAAAACGAGGTTTTTTCGATAATTTGACTGGCCTATATCCAGGTCCGGCGGATCGTGTTGAACCCGGGTGAGTAGTCAGACAAACACCCGCCCCCCAACCCCATTCTTATTTGGTAGGCCCCATAATTGTGAGTCCGAAGATGAGCCGACGGTATACAGAACAACATGAGGGATCCGCAGGGATCCGTTCTGGGCGCTCTTCTGTGGATCTATCATAATGTATAATACGCCTCCCAAATTTGATCGAATTGTGCGCGAACGAAGTGATCTGGGAGATTAAAGCGTGGCCTTAAAGTCTGACGCTGCCTGCTCAGACACTTGCTGAGCACAAAATTGAAGTTGTTCTGATCAGCAAACGGAAAAATTATGTGTCCATAAGGATCAAGGTATGGGAGCAGTTCTTTCACTCACAGTCCGCCCTAAGGCACTTGGGAGTGATAAGCGACCCGACGCTAAATTCATTCTATTTGTGACGTATATGTACATCCAAGAATGCTACCCGACATAGATGATTGCGAGGGTGGTTAACTCAGTCTTGCTATATACAGCGCCAGCATTGGCAGCAGCGTGGAAAAAGGCAGCTAACAGCAGAAAATGGAAGGTCACACAGAGTCAGCGCCCTCCGCGCGTGCTGCATACAGGACCATGCTCTACGATGAGGCGTGCCTGCGAGCGGAGATGATCCCCCGAGACATACTGGCGGGAGAAGGCATAGGTCTCTATGATCTTGAATATGTGGAGCTAAATACAGTGCGTCGGCAGATAATGCACTGCGGTCCGTAACGGAGGGGCAAGGTAAGTGGTACCAATCTGTTATGGGCTGTGGACCCACAGACTTATTCCAAGCGTAGATATATGGGTTACAAGCGAGCGTGGGAAAGTCAATTACGACCTTAAGCTGGTGACATATACAAGCGTACATGCGTTGCATTCAGCGGTTCCATGATATGCGGCGTGTTTCCACTGACACATAATTGCGTGGGTGCGTTCCGTCCCGGCTTTCACGCATATCCCAAAAATCTAAGTAACACGCGCATGTGTTTGTTGTGTATGCTTTTGTGTGCTATGTCGAATGCGGAAATGCAGAAGAAGTTGAAAGTAGACCGGCATTTGCGTTGCATGCATTCCATTCACGGAATATTCCGTCAGGTCGCATTCGAATACACAAACTTCTATATTATTTGTCACGAATGCAACGCATGTACGCTTGGATATGTCACCAACTGTACGAAGTTCTTGAGGAAATACTTCCATCGTTTCCGAGCAGGACGACTTACCGCTGTTCCCGGTATGCCCAGGTATCCAGAATAACGCAGAGCACGTCTTCTGATTCTGCAGATATAGGGAGGAACTAGACACAATTGCCTAGGCGCCACAAAAACCGAAAAACATCCTAGGACACATAATGAGAAACGAGGTTGGCACGAGGAAAGTGGAAGCGACCCTGAGAGCCATGCAGAGGAAGTTGTGGCTGAAAGAAGCCGAAGGAAAGAAGAAGACAGAAAGACAAAGAAACGCCAGGAATATTAGCAGCTAGGTAAAAGCTGGGGCGTATTTGTTTCCTCGAGTCGATATCGACTTCTGTCGATAAATAAAAATTGGCATTTGGCAACACGATATCGACAACCTTCTCTTCTCGATAAAGACGTTTGACGTTTATTAAAAGACTCAATTTATGCATACAATAAACTTTTAACAATTTCTATTTTAATTAAATGTACGTGGTTTGCTGCACGTGGAGTAATATCACACAATTTGATGGTTTTGTATGGCAGCGTTTATCTGTCGATTTGGTCGAAATGCCAAATATGAAACTTAGAGAAAATCGAGAAGCTTTTTTTGTCGAGTCGATCCATCGACTCGAGAAACCAAATATGGCCCCTGATCCATCGCCGCCGCGCTATTCTAAAAAAGACAGTCACGCGGGAAGAGTGAAAGACGGGAGGTGTTTTTAGTAGGTTCGAGTCCCACATAACCGGCAAACAAAGATCATGTCACAAGCTCGGTTATTTTCAAATTTTCCGGGTGGGTACTGCTACCCACCATACTCACCGTTATACGCCGGCTATGTGCATAAGTGCAAAATATGCGCCATTCTAGACCTTCGGTATTTCAACATTGAATAACTCGAACATTTTTTAGCCGGTTTTGACAAATGTGGAAGATTTCTTTAGGATATTCTTTACCATTCATTTCAAATCAGTTTTTGAATACAATGTCGATTAAATGATCACCTCCATTCGATACGCAAAAAGCAGCCATTTTTGGGCATCCTGCATAACATTGGCCAGCATTTCGGACGTTATAGCAGCTATTTCAGCTCGTATGTTAGCTTTGAGTTCGTCAATAGTCTTCGGCTCGCAAGAACTTCATCGTAGCGGCTGCGGTGTGGCTACGTGCGCCGTCTTGTTGAAAATAGAAGTTCGTCAGACCTTTTTCACGCATTTTCGGACACACTAAGTACGCCAACATCCAACTATAGCGTGCGCCATCGACGGTTTCTCCAACTTTAAAGAAAAATAGTCCAATGATGGTTTTTGAGCACACTCCGGCCCAAACAGTGATTTTCTCGTCGTTCAGTGGTGTTTCGTGAATGACGTGTGAGTTCTCTGTTCCCCAAGTTCGACAGTTTTGTTTATTGACTCCGCCAGAGTGTAAAATTAGCTTCGTCCGTCATCAAAATTTTATCCACGCACAGTTTTCACAATTGAACGATTGATTTCAATGTAAAACGCTACAATTTCAGCGCATTCGTTCGATGTGTATTGACTCATAGCTAAAATGATACTGAACGACGTTTCAGAATCATGTACATTTGTCGAAATTGGCTAAAAAAATGTCAGAGTTATTCAATGTTGAAATACCGAAGGTCTAGATGGCGGATCCGTACACAATTTTGCACATAAGTAATTTTACCGGTCCGATAAGTCAGCAAGCCAGATCAGTTTAAGACAAGAGTTTTTAAAATGGTTAAGAATAAAATACTGAATACGAAATGCAATAAACTCAAAATCGTCGAATTTGCAGTTAAGCACTTCTGACTTTGTACTGTAGGACCTCCCCGCGGTGTTCCCGCCCGGGCTACCTCTTTGGAAGGAGCTAATGGGAGACACTCGAATGGCCGAGTTTTAAATCTGAGATGAGGGTAAGCAATCCGCTCTCATAAAAATATTATTGCTATGAATCGGCAAACAATGCCTCGGAACCGGATGGACAACACGACGATAACGAGTGCTTTTCGAACCAGGACACGAATCGGCACATGGAATGTAAGAACGCTCAGGACTGCGGAAACGAGCATCGGTTATGTCCAAAGGAACCAGCAACATTGGATCTCGGACACAGCCTGGCAGGAAGAAGGAGGGCCCTAAATAATAACGTGAACATCATCAACTTGAACGGGAATACTCCCAATTACACCTGGAGGTAAAGAGAAGCGTACGGCCGGCGTGATAAACGAGCTCGCAGAAAACGCGAAACATGGAAAGTCACCCAAATCATCACAAGGCACTTTCAAGTTTGCATCTACTGATGCTTACGTCGTATCCTAAAAATCTGCTGGCAAGATAGAGTTATAAATGAAGAACTAAGGCGCCGTGCCCGCCAAGAAAGGAAAGACGACCAAATCAGGCGAAGGAAATGGAATTGGATTGGCCACGCCTTGCGATGCGAAAACGAGAATCTAGCCAAACAGGCCCTTGACTGGAATCCACAAGGAACCCGTCGAGCTGGAAGACCCGGAAAAACGTGGATCAGAACCCTATTAGCAGAGGCCGCAACAGCTGGAAGATCCTGGACCGAGCTGAGAGCTGTCGCGCAAAACATAATCCGCTGGAGGGCAATTGTTTCCACCCTATGTCCCATGCGGGATTAAAGGGCAATAAGCAAGTAAGTTTGTGAATGTCCTTTCTTGGGATATATGTTGAACTGACGATCATATTTTTGCTCATTACAAAATCGATAACATGTTCTCCGTTTTTGTTTGATGCTTCATGGACTGTCCTTTCCAATACTGTCGGTCTGTACCAGTTCTCTCTTCCAATTTTGCTGTTCAGGTCTCCTTTCAACATCTAGATGACATTGGAAGGAGCCGTGTCATATGCGTGTTCAAGCTGATAATAGAAAGTATCCTTGGTCGTGTCCGCTTTCTCTTCCGTCTCCGCGTTTCTGACCGAAAGTGTAAAGAATTTCGTTCGGATTCGTATTAAACATAGTTCACTTATTATATTGAATTCTCCGACATTATCTATAATTGACATGTGTATTATGAAGCTTCCTCCTAAACGATGCTCCCTGCAACTGTAGAATATCCTATAGTTACCAAGATCGCTTGTTCCGTCTCCTATTCATCTAATCTCTTGTATCGCGAGTAATTTTATTTTATATCTGTTCACTTCGTCTAATAGTGATTGAACTGCTGCATTTCTGTACGTGCTTCGCGTGTTCCATGTTCCGAAAATCATGCTGTAGTCGTTGCCGTTTTTCCCGTCCGTTCCGAAGCTTTGCTTCTGGTTCCTTAACTGATGTGTTTTTACGGAGTCCGGTAGTTAGCCCAACCCCACTACCAGGAGGACCGGATCCGTGAATTATACCCCATTGGATAGGGTGGCCTAGCTATACCTCCGCACGCACTAGCTACGTCCGTCATCGGTTGGTTATTCAGAAGGCACCAGCGAGAAGATGACGGTAAGATTTTACACACTACAAACTAGGAATTCACTCAAGAACAGAACTACTTGTAGACTATGGAATAATCTTCTGCAGTCAGTACTTTCGAAATCAAAACTCCTCTAGAATCCATCCAATCTTCTACCCCTTCCATCAAACTGAGATTACAACGAGAGATTGCAGTATGACGAGTACGATATGACAGCCTTGTAGTACAAAAGGTGAGGGTGGAAGCACGTAAGTTGTTTCAATCGACTTCTTCATACAAAAATTTTTGTAACACTTGAATTTTTGTATGAGGAGGTCGATTGAAACAACTTACGTGCTACCACCCCAGAGCGTATTGTTCACCCAAACGCAACAATTTGTCAGGCCTAGACCTTCACTCGACGTTATTATCAAGAGCTAAAGTCCAAAATCAGGTCTGCTATGCTACTGCAGCCACTCAAATAGAAGGCAATTCTGGCCAATTCAGAAATCTTCTGATTTACAGTGAAAACGTGTTTAGAAGAAAACAAATTAAGCTTTTTATATATTAGCAAAAAAACTGTTGAATAAATTGTCATTACATAGTAATATGCTTTCTCCTAGTGTCACCACGATTTCATACAATCTGGAAATTGCTACAAAATTTATTACCTGGATATCAACAAGATTAATCCAGATTCGATTAGTAATTTTCAAGCCAATCAAAATTTGTCCGTGCCTTACATTGAAGGGGGATTTCCCTGAATTAAAGTACACTATCTACAATGCTTGATAAGACTTATCTACTCTGAAATATCCGGAAATATTGTATATCAGCGGTTCAAATTCATAGGGCTCCCAATATATATTTATTAAAAAATTAACTGATAACATATTAACTTCTAAAATTAATTAAATCCATCGATTGCATGCTTCTGCACATGTTTCTTAATTACTTCATTAAATTTACTTTTATCATAGGCATACAAATCAGATATTTCGCTATTTAATGGACTATTTGTATTTGGCGATGAAAGCAACAATTGAATGGATATTAAAATAGCCTCTAAGGTAATACCTGGATTATAAGATCCATTTGGAGGCCTGCGAAGGACATCCAGGCAAATACTTCCGCCTAAAATATTAATAAATTATGATTGGTTACAGATAAAATAATAATTATTTACTAGTGTCGATATTAGGATGTAAAATTGGTGTAAGAAATTTCACTACAGGCGGTGCAAAAGGATACTCGTTTGTGATGCTTATATTAACTTTAAATACCCCCGATTCATATGCGGATTCTTTTGGGCCAGGGATTTGTGCCTCTAGATTTGTAAAATCCGAATCTGATTTTATGGTACAGATTATTCCTAATAATAAAAAATATTTTATTAGAATTTAAAAACAAAGATCTACTTTATTACTACTACTACAAACCGTGTGATTTCGATGAATCGTTAACGGATTTTACTTCGATTGGAATTCTTTTTCTTCTCACTAAGCTCATATCCATTTTTCCGATCTTAGTTATCAGTATTTAATTTAAAATTTCAAATTAAACTAGCAAAACACGAACAAAGTTAAAGCGGGAAATCCAGAGCTGGAAATGGAATTTGTTTTGACGTTTCTTGCAAAAACTGCTAGAAAGTAGTGCCATAACACAATCTGATAACGAATTTTGTTTAAAGAGAAGAGAAACAAGAAGTATAAGTAGAAAAAATAAATAGAAGAGTGACAAATGCAAATAATGGCAAGGCCGAAAACATAGAAGTTAAATGGAATAACCTGAAACCCCTAATCAAAGCAGCTCTAGGATACGAACCCCTTGAAAAAGGGAATGAATAGTTCGACAATGATTGTGCACGAGTAACGCAGGAAAAGAATGTAGCATATCACGCAATTTTACAGAAACAGAACGAGAAATGCAGTTGAGACATAGCCTGATGGTATGGAAGACACCGCGGGCAGAATTTTCAATAATTCGGTACAACTATTGGTATAGGCTGACGATATCGTAATACTAGCCAGATCACCATAATGAAAGAAGCCTTCATCTCGCTAGAAAGAGCTGCAGATAAATTCGAATTAGCTATTAATGAACAGAAAACAAAATATATGTGCATCTCTAAAAGACGGAATGATCGCCAGAATATGCAATTGACACATACAACATCGAAGGAGTAATTTATATACTTAGGGACGCTAATTGCAAAATATAACGACAAGAGAGCAGTATATATGGAGGACTCAACGCTGTATCAATTGTATAAAAATCCAAACATCTGTAAAAGGATTCGATGGGCAGGACATGTTGAAAGTAGCATGAGCATAACAAAAATTGTTATGAACAAAAGGACAGACGGATACAGAGACACGGGACACAAAAAAAAGATGTACAGATAGCGTAGAAGAAGATCTACGAACCCTAGGTATAAGAAATTGGAGACTTCAAGCCAGTGACCGACAGTTTTGGAGAAGGATGTTGCAGGAAGCCAGGGCCAATAACAGGCTCGGAGAGGAGCTCGGTGAGCATAGAGATTCAGGCTGTAGACCATGACACCCAAGGCTTAGGGATGCCAAAATGGATGACATAGACTCATAATCGGGATCGGTGAAGAGCCCTTAAATAAGAAGTTATGTGACCATGCAATATGGTCGGATCAATGTTCGGTTTGAAGGTTTTAGACAACCATATTAGCATAATAGGACTTGTAGGTGATTATAGCTGTTAATTCTACGGAGCAGTTCCCGAAACTGCGGAGCACTTGCTTTGCGACTGTGAAGGTACAGCGACGAGAATATGAACCAAAAATCAATTTTAGGCTATAGGCTATGTGCACGGGGGCGGAGCTAGAAATAATGTAGATGCAAGCGCTCGATGTGAGCATTAGTGTTGAGTCGGACTTACACGAGGCAGTACGTTTGTCTCTTACATGATGTAAATTGTACTGAGGCCTCAGTTTTTTTAAATGTCCCGGTTCAAAAATAATGTCCTGCTGGTATATGAGCGCGTATCAAGATAAATGAAGCTAGGTGTGATTGTAAATTACTTAGTGGAAAGACATTTCTTCCTTCTTTTGCCACAGTAAAATTTCCAATGTGAATCGCGGCGAGGTGAGATTGTAAACACGAACTGGAGAGACATTTCTCACTTCCTTTGTCACAGTAAAATTTCCAATGTGAATTGCGTCGAGGTGAGATTGTAAACACGAACTGGAGAGACATTTCTCACTTCTTTTGCGGCAGTAAAATATCCACTTTAAGCTGAGCCGTGGTGAGATTGTAAATACGAATTAGATGGAGAGACATTTCTTACATTTTTCGAGGGAGTGAGGTTTTGTCCTGAAGAGACAATTCTTACATTTTTCGAGGGAGTGAGGTTTTGTCCTAAAGAGACAATTCTTACATTTTTGGAGGGAGTGAGGTTTTGTCATGAAGAGACAATTCTTAAATTTTTCGAGGAAGTGAGGTTTTGTCATGAAGGGACATTTCTTACACTTTTCGAGGGAATGAGGTTTTGTCTTGAAGAGACAATTCTTACATTTTTCGAGGGAGTGAGGTTTTGTCATGAAGAGACATTTCTTACATTTTTCGAGGGAGTGAGGTTTTGTCCTGAAGAGACAATTCTTACATTTTTTGAGGGAGTGAAATTTTGTGCTGGAGAGACATTTCTTACTTTTTTTGCAGTAGCAGAATTTCCAACTTGAAATTAGGCGAGGTGGGATTGCAAAATATAAATATATGGCCACGGACAACTAATTAGAAACAGTTTCATAAAAATTGCATTTATACAGTTTTTATGTAGGAATCAAATTAAAGAATTCCCACCACCTCCTCTTAATTTTTTTAAATATATAATGATTGAAGGAAATCAATAACAATATCGTAATGAATTCCTAACAGGATTGCTACATAAAAAATAAAAAATGTATAAATGCAATTTTTATGTAACTGTTTCTAATTAGTTGTCCGTGGCTGTATATTGTGGAGGCATATATTTCTTACTTACTCTAAGGCAGTTTAATGAATATTAGAATTAAGCTTGTAAAAATGCACATTTTCTTTCTTTTTTTAATCTGCTTGTTTTTGTCATTTTGGCATTACAATAGAACCTCGCCTCATTTGAAGTATGACATTGTACTGGCTCAAAAGAAAAAAGAGGCACCTCTTACAAACTCATTTTATAATCGTGTCCTACCCAACACTAGTGAGCATCACCGCAAATTCTGAACTACATTTTTCCAGTGTGCATTGTTGTTGCGGATGTGTCAAAATCAAAACAAACCCATGGTTTGAGGTTATGCTATCAATGTAAACGAATTAATTATTTTTGTATTATACGTCTTAATTGAAGAAAAAAATACTCAAAATAAATAATTTGCATGTATCTTTTATGCTATGCTATTTATATTAAATGCACACAGCTACATTAAAAGATATTTGTTTATTAAAAAATTTCGCGGTATAACCCAATAATAAAAAGGGAGTTCAATTCTTTTCTCCGTCCCACTGGCGGCGCTGTAGGCTTCGTGCACATAGCCTATATCAAAAGTCTTTACCTGGAGGGTTTTTAAAATGGAACGCACAATGAACCTAGAAAAAAAGTTCACAGTCCCGCAAAGACGCCCTCATTAAAAAAAAGAAGAAATAAGAATTTATTGTGAACTACATAGAAAAGTTTATGAGGCAAGAATAACAAGCCGAAACCCCTCCAGCGCCAAACAGACAAAGTATCTGACCACTGCCTTGTACGGACAGTTACATAAACTTCCTGTTCCTGGTTATGATTTGATATAGAAAACAAAACTTAACTGATAAGAACTTGAATTTTTTTCCAAAATAAAAACCAGTAAAAAAACCACCGCGATATCAAGCGGCAAGATTCCGAACTTGATAACAAAACAAAAATCGCCCAAATAAATGTCGGAAGTAAATTGTACTAGTTCAGTGTGTTTACTTAAATCCGAGTCGGAAGTAGCTACTTGCTGCACATACTCAGTTGCACCAGTAAAACGGTTGATGCACATTACTATACTTACAGCAGGAAGTTATTTAATTAAAATTAACCTAATCTCAGGCATTATTCAACGTTAAATTGATTCTCAATCAAATCTATTACGTTTATATTGCTGATAAACTTTTGACAGGTAAACTTTTGCCGCAATCTAGACTATCATTTTTACCATGGGCTGATAACGCCTGGGCACCAAAAGAAAACATAAGTGTCGCAAAACATTAAAGATTTATTAAGCATCGAATTAAAGATGTTCGGTAGTGCTTAAGCAAATGTATTGCCATCTAATGTTTTACATACGTTTAGTTCTACTCACACTTGTTATCATCACCTGCCTGCTAGGTGATAATTTTGTGCAATTAACCCGTCACCCGTTGCTGCGTGCACTTTGTGATAATGCAACACATGCTGTTATTGGAGCCCTATCTGGGATCACCTTTGTGATACATTTCTACGATCGCATATCCAATGTAACTGGATGGATTATGATATTTGGCTGCTTTGTGACATCATCATTTATTGATTTAGATCACTTTATCGAGGCTAGATCTTTTAGCCTTGAGGTATGAATTTGTTCTTACATATTTATCATCACTTAACATAATTACTATTTTTAGGATGCAACTAGTATTACTCACCGTCCATTTCTGCATTGTTCAACGATTCCTGTTATATTATTTTTCACATATATAGTAACATCATGCCTTAATTACTTTAAAACTAGCCTATTACTGGCCACATTATGCATAGCATTTTTTACACATCACACAAGAGATGCATTACGACGTGGATTCTGGTTCTGTCCGTTGGGCCACACCGATAGAATACCACATTTATTATATATAACAATGACTGTAGCAACACCATATCTTATATATTACACGTTAACGATGTGTAAGAGCACATTATTCCAGGGTTTTACAAGCTCAAAAATGTACG
This sequence comes from Thereva nobilitata, assembly GCA_963855945.1. NCBI lineage: Eukaryota > Metazoa > Arthropoda > Insecta > Diptera > Therevidae > Thereva > Thereva nobilitata. Next base: position 14,784,077 of record OY979696.1, on the reverse strand, counting down.
AAAACTCTAGGCCTTCAACTAGATATTCAATTGTTTAGAGAGATCTTCCATAGTTTATAGAATATTAATTATAATTATTGTTAATCACATTATTTATGACATATTTAAGAAAGAAAACTAAGTTTCTTCCAATTTAAAAAGCAATTCCAGTAGTTCGTAAGGAAATTTTTGTGATATTTTTAATAAAAAAAATTTTCTTCGCTCACAATTTAAAATCATGAACAATTTAGGGGAATTTAACTAGTTTTGTAGACTACAAATTTTTAAAAATCTTAGAGAGAAAAATATTTAAAATCAAATAAAATTGTTTCAATCATGATTTTGTTTTATTTTGTAAATTTAAAGGCATTTATTCAAGTTTTACGGTCCCTTGCAGCATATCTTATGGTCATAACAAAAGAGTTGCGCTGGCGACCTTCCTTGATATCGAGGGAGCCTTCGACAATACATCCTTTGATACTATAGCTAGGGCTCTAAGAAGACCAAGACAAAGTAGCATTTTCCGCGACTGGAGCGACTCTATGTTGAAAGCTCGCAAACTAATAGTCTCTCATCTTGAGTGGTCTCTGGACGGCACTATAGCAAAAGGATGACCCCGGGGACGAGTTTTAGCTCCAGTTTTGTGTTGCCATGTTGTATATGAACTTCTAGAGCTACTCGACCGAAATTTCTTCCAAGGTTGCGCAGTCGATGTCCTCACCATAATAACAAGGTAAACAGAAGATACCATGTCAAGGAGCCTACATATTATAGAAGAGATTCCGGAAGCGGGGGTGCTATCAGACTGCGTTTAAGATTTCAAAATTTGAGACAAGACAGGCTAACCTGGACTTTTTCCAAAGTATTGCAACGTGGACTAGTATGGTACACGGATGGCTTCAAAACAGATAGGTGTGGGCAACGGAATCTGGAGTGAAAGCCCCAGTTTGAGTAGAGTGATAATCCTTAGCACCCTAGCAACTGTCTTTCGAGCAAAGGTGTACGCTATATGAGAACTTAAGAAGGGCCTACCAGGACAAACGGATCTTTATCTACTCTGATAGTCCAGCGGGAATTAGGGCGATAAGGTCCCGTAGGACCAATTCTAAATTGGTTTGGGACTACCAACGTTGTCTTGGCGAGCTGGGCGTTCTCAACCGGGCCTTCAAAGTCAATGAAACGTCGGACGCCCTTGCCGATCGGACTTTCATGAAACATACCGAACACTGGAGGTCCGCGTCTGAACTGGCCAACTCTAAGCGATTCCTTCCTGTGCCAATGCGACCAAGGAATTGTTTAGGGCGCAATAGAAATAATGTCAGGACACTTGTTGGATTGATTACGGGACACTACGCCCTAAATTTCTACTTATGGAGGATAGGACGGGCTAAGGACCCCACATGACTGCTTTGCCTTGAGGAGTTTGAGTGTACCCTTCATGTTCTCTGTGAGTGCCCCCGCGATAGGTCACATTGTTCGAATGCGGTTAGTTGAGAACTATCACTTACGATCACCTCTGAGCAAAGAATGCAGCCAGTTGAACAAATGCCTTATCCTGACATGAGGATTTACCATGACGGACAACAGCTAATGAAAAATTAGTGAGCTGTGAGTCTGATTGAACTGAAGAACTTCTTGCCAAGGAAGGCCGTAAAGGAAAAGGGTATTTCCACGGGGCATACCCAAGCTCCACTTCCAAAACTAAAACGAGTTTCTCGCAGGCCGACAATTGGAAACCGATCGATCGCAATTTTGACCAAAATGGTCAAACCCAGCAATAACCCTTTTAACTATCGCCCAGGCAGGCTTCAGGTGGAGGAGTTTAACATCATGCGCCACGACTAGAAAGACTTGGCCTCACTAAAACAAGCACAGATCACGCCACGTGATCCTGATAAAGCCGGGGAAGGACGTTCAAAACAGGCAACTGGTCGATTAGGGAACAGGCCCTTGGAGGATCCCGATTAGAGGTTTTTTAGTTATATCTTCACAACTGATGCCAACAACTTCGTATGCGTTGAAAGACATTATTGGTTACCTTTCGTCGCTGACGCTAATTTGATCCACCATTTAATAGATGCATATACGTGATCATGGGCCTTATGACTGTCTTTAGCTAACTAACTTTAGCTTCGGTTTGAGGTCCTAGGTTTTTCCTACAAATGGACGACACATGCCTTCTTCTTCTTTAACGGCTTTACAACCGGAACCGGGTGTTGGCATTTCGACCAAATCGACAGATAAACGCTGCCATACCAAACCATAAAATTGTGTGATATTATTCCAAGTGCAGCAAATCACGTATATTTAATTAAAATAGAAATTGTTAAAAGTTTCTTGTATGCATAAATTGAGCCTTTTAATAAACGTCAAACGTCTTGATCGAGCCAAGAAGGTTGTCGATATCGTGTTGCCAAATGCCAATTTTTATTTATCGACAGAGGTCGATATCGACTCGAGATACCAAATACGGCCCCTGTAATGTTGATGAGTGAGCTACATTTAGCCGGCTATGTGTCTCTGAACAATGCAATCGGAAATCCAGAAAAGAAAATGTTAAACAATAAACCTACAAAAACCAATCTTGTGAACAAAAAGAAAACAAAACTTGAGCATTTTTATTTACCAACTTGATCCACGGCTATATTTTACTCGATGTTCCAATTCAATAACAATTTTAATAATCTATGTTTATTCCAATATATTCAAATACAATCCATACATACAAATAATTTATAATAAAGATGGGAAAAATGCAGCTACAAAAATAGAGAACTGGAACCTAAAAAGAATTTTGTTTACAGATCAAATAACTTCAAAACAATTAAAATGAAGAAAAAAAATTAAAATAAAAGAAAATAATTCTAAAATATTAATTAATCGAGCATACAGAAACCGGAGGCGATGATGATAAAAAAAAATGTGTGTGTGAATGAACAATTTAGCTAGCAATAAAATAATAATATAAAATTAGGTCTTAGGCATTATCAAAATGCACAAAAAAGAAATAATAATGAACTGAACAATTAGTCAATATATATTTATGTTGTTTTTCAGACATCTTTATGCTTTTCGTAGAAAGCGTCCAAATATTTTTTGTACTCGGCTGGATTGGACCACATCATAGATGCTTGGGCATTTAGCGGGCTATCATTGTTTGGTTCTCCTAATAGTGACTGTATAGAAAGTAAAATTGTTCGAACATCATAGAGAGCAGACCATTTATCTTTTAATATATCCAAACAAATGGAGCCCGACAGATCAACGTTCGGATGAAAGCATGGTGTTAAAAATTTTACTACTGGTGCTGAATATGGATATGAATTTGGGAATTCTAATTGAAGGCGATATTTTTGTCCCGTATAAACTGTACTCTCGGGCCCTGTTATTGTTCCAATCCATTTAAAAATGTTTTCACCATCTGGAAATGCTGAAATGCCCTTTTCTGAAGACATCATAAGTACCATCAATTCTTTCTGTAATCTAAAAAAAATCAAATTAAATAATCCATTATTATTAATGTTTATAGATTTTGTTTAAATATGTAAAATTTAGCTCAATCAATAACAAGTCCACCACACAACTAAATATTAATTGTTCCGCCAAAAAAAAATTCTTCTTGTATATATGCACACACCTTTTGCTTACGGCATGATTGTCTTTTATTGTGACCGTTTCTTCGTTTTGTTTTGATAAATTTGATGATTGGGGATGCTCGGGATTAATATTTTGTGCCATTTTTAAATGCTCCTTTTATTAAAAATTAATAAATAAATAAGAAAAATCCTTTGGTTACACTTTCGCTACAGCTGGAAAATTTTCTCCTCCACGAACAAGCCTCTGACAAGGCGTCTTGACAGCTTTGGGCGTTAAAATCAAAATGGTCTTCCAGGAAATGATTATTTTAGTATGACCATATGTAAATATATTTATTTTATAAAATGATGAAATTATATTATTTAACAAAAGTTAATGCTGTTTAAATATTAATTAACAACAGATTTTATAATTTTACAGTAAATTTCTAGTCGGTAAAAAATTTATTAACTTTCACTATGTGCATTGGGGTCAAATGGACCCCAGTCCATTTAAAATGCGATTTAAAAAAAAGAATGCGGCACATAAAATAAACCGCTAACTAAGATTGCCTCAACTAATATCTTTTACACACAATACAAAAAATGTGAATCAAAAATTATTGTATATAATTTGGTCACGTCGGTTTCCAATAAAGTAAACGTATTTCGGTGCACTGGGGTCCAGCACCAACCAAGAAAAGTGAGCACTATGAGAGCAATTCAGAGGGGTGACCAAGATGAAGAACTTCAATATTCCACGTATCCAACAACAATGTATGTGGTTTATGCAAAAATTTACACTTCATGAGGAAATGCGCCAAATATCTACAACCCATTACCAAGTACCGAATGCTCGAGGAAAGGGGATTCGAATTGGCAGATGCAACGTTCCACAAGCCAGGACACACAGACATACTCTTGAGAGCGGACATTTTCTCCATAATCATCACGGATGGCGCAAAGAAAGGCGCAGTTGGAGCCCCAGTAGCACAAAACACGATATTTGGGTGAACCATCACTGGGAAGATAGCAAATAAGAACAACTCTCGCGACCTTCTTCGCCCAAGAAAACTCTGATGCCGACCTAAAGAGATTTGGGGCGTTGAAAGAACCTCCCTCAAGACGTACATGGGCCAAAGAAGAGGCACGGTGCAAACATCACGGCGGCGAAAACTACACCAAGAGCAATGATGGACAACATCAAACTCAGCATCAGGCGCATTGAAAGCCTTCAGAAGTTCAACGCAAATGGAAAAACCTTGCGAAAAGATCCCGTTACTGAAGACTTAATACTTCCAACAGAAAAAGAAACCGTGAAATTTGTATTCAATCTGAATTTTCTTTAGTTATTTTTATGTATTACACCCGAATTATATTTTGCTTATTTCATTTATGAAAGTTTAATAATCATTTGTTACAGTATGGTACAGTAAGTAAGCTATTATAATTAGTAAAAATAAAAGCTAAAATTTTGTTTGTTTTCTTTACAAAATACATCAAAATCGATATGGGGTCCGATTGACCGGAAAATTTTGAATGCACAGAGTGACGGTTAATTGAAAAACCTTTAATTCAAGCGAAATTGTTTTGAATGATATACGAGAATATCACCCTTGGAATACTTCTGGCTGTCATTTTTGTTTTGACATTTCCAATAGATTCTTTTGTATCGAGTAACAAGAAAAACACCTTCTTGTAAACAAAACAAAATTCGGTGGCAATTTACTTGTTTAAAGAAATAAACAAAATTTTTAATAATAATGGCATCAGAAATGAGCAGCTCAATGCATTCACGTCGTTTAGGCGGTGTACATGGAACACCAGAAAGTGAATTTAGTATTGAATGTTTTCAAAACTACACAGCAGCAGAAGTTTTTATACAAGGACTGGCTGGCATCGTGAATCAGGGCGACGTGGAAGTCATGATAAGGGCACAAAAACAAATGTAAACACCTTTCTCTAATTTTTACTTAATTACCTACAAATATCTAATTTTTTCCTAGGCTACAAAGATTCGAGAAAACAAATGAAATGCTACTTAACTGCAATGCATTAAGTGCGAGTCGCTTAAAATCTGCTGGTGATGACTTTAAAAAACATGTAAAACTATTAAATGAAATGAAAAAAGATCTTGATTATATATTTCGTAAAATAAGAAATATAAAAACAAAAATCAGTCAACAATATCCAAATGCATATGCCGAAGCATTACCGCAACGTAACAGTTTTGCCGAAGAGGCTGAGGATGATGATGAGCCGAGTGTTGTTGATTAATATTTTGTGCCATTTTTAAATGCTCCTTTTATTAAAAATTAATAAATAAATAAGAAAAATCCTTTGGTTACACTTTCGCTACAGCTGGAAAATTTTCTCCTCCACGAACAAGCCTCTGACAAGGCGTCTTGACAGCTTTGGGCGTTAAAATCAAAATGGTCTTCCAGGAAATGATTATTTTAGTATGACCATATGTAAATATATTTATTTTATAAAATGATGAAATTATATTATTTAACAAAAGTTAATGCTGTTTAAATATTAATTAACAACAGATTTTATAATTTTACAGTAAATTTCTAGTCGGTAAAAAATTTATTAACTTTCACTATGTGCATTGGGGTCAAATGGACCCCAGTCCATTTAAAATGCGATTTAAAAAAAAGAATGCGGCACATAAAATAAACCGCTAACTAAGATTGCCTCAACTAATATCTTTTACACACAATACAAAAAATGTGAATCAAAAATTATTGTATATAATTTGGTCACGTCGGTTTCCAATAAAGTAAACGTATTTCGGTGCACTGGGGTCCAGCACCAACCAAGAAAAGTGAGCACTATGAGAGCAATTCAGAGGGGTGACCAAGATGAAGAACTTCAATATTCCACGTATCCAACAACAATGTATGTGGTTTATGCAAAAATTTACACTTCATGAGGAAATGCGCCAAATATCTACAACCCATTACCAAGTACCGAATGCTCGAGGAAAGGGGATTCGAATTGGCAGATGCAACGTTCCACAAGCCAGGACACACAGACATACTCTTGAGAGCGGACATTTTCTCCATAATCATCACGGATGGCGCAAAGAAAGGCGCAGTTGGAGCCCCAGTAGCACAAAACACGATATTTGGGTGAACCATCACTGGGAAGATAGCAAATAAGAACAACTCTCGCGACCTTCTTCGCCCAAGAAAACTCTGATGCCGACCTAAAGAGATTTGGGGCGTTGAAAGAACCTCCCTCAAGACGTACATGGGCCAAAGAAGAGGCACGGTGCAAACATCACGGCGGCGAAAACTACACCAAGAGCAATGATGGACAACATCAAACTCAGCATCAGGCGCATTGAAAGCCTTCAGAAGTTCAACGCAAATGGAAAAACCTTGCGAAAAGATCCCGTTACTGAAGACTTAATACTTCCAACAGAAAAAGAAACCGTGAAATTTGTATTCAATCTGAATTTTCTTTAGTTATTTTTATGTATTACACCCGAATTATATTTTGCTTATTTCATTTATGAAAGTTTAATAATCATTTGTTACAGTATGGTACAGTAAGTAAGCTATTATAATTAGTAAAAATAAAAGCTAAAATTTTGTTTGTTTTCTTTACAAAATACATCAAAATCGATATGGGGTCCGATTGACCGGAAAATTTTGAATGCACAGAGTGACGGTTAATTGAAAAACCTTTAATTCAAGCGAAATTGTTTTGAATGATATACGAGAATATCACCCTTGGAATACTTCTGGCTGTCATTTTTGTTTTGACATTTCCAATAGATTCTTTTGTATCGAGTAACAAGAAAAACACCTTCTTGTAAACAAAACAAAATTCGGTGGCAATTTACTTGTTTAAAGAAATAAACAAAATTTTTAATAATAATGGCATCAGAAATGAGCAGCTCAATGCATTCACGTCGTTTAGGCGGTGTACATGGAACACCAGAAAGTGAATTTAGTATTGAATGTTTTCAAAACTACACAGCAGCAGAAGTTTTTATACAAGGACTGGCTGGCATCGTGAATCAGGGCGACGTGGAAGTCATGATAAGGGCACAAAAACAAATGTAAACACCTTTCTCTAATTTTTACTTAATTACCTACAAATATCTAATTTTTTCCTAGGCTACAAAGATTCGAGAAAACAAATGAAATGCTACTTAACTGCAATGCATTAAGTGCGAGTCGCTTAAAATCTGCTGGTGATGACTTTAAAAAACATGTAAAACTATTAAATGAAATGAAAAAAGATCTTGATTATATATTTCGTAAAATAAGAAATATAAAAACAAAAATCAGTCAACAATATCCAAATGCATATGCCGAAGCATTACCGCAACGTAACAGTTTTGCCGAAGAGGCTGAGGATGATGATGAGCCGAGTGTTGTAGAAAATCTCGCGGCTGCTGGTGCCAAGAAACAACCAGCAGAGAAGCCAGTTAAATTAGAGAAAAAATCATCTAAGGAAGATAAGGAGGATAAAATAACTGTTGAATATGTACAATTGGATGAGAATGCTGATAATGGCAAGACTATAGAGAATGATATTATTAAAAGGATTTGCTCAATAGAAAATGCAAATCACTCGAATGATTCTTCTGATTATACATCGGAAGATACTGGTTAGATTTTTTTTATTTATATTTAATTTTGCTTTATTGTAGTTTTAGTGCAGTTAAATGATTGCTTCTAGTCAAGTTTATAATATTACAATGCTTCTTGTAACGTGCTTTATTTATAAGGAACTTGATAGACGTTTTTTTTATTTAAATAAATATTAGATGAAAAACTACATCTTCAATTACTGTTGGTGAAATTGATCCTGCTCGAGGTTCCCCTGCACTGCTGCGCTGGAGAGGCTGGTCATCAAGCTGCCCCTGAATGGCTATGGAACAGACTGAATACGGCGGATCTAGAGGAGATATACTCCGTAAAACTCGCAAACCCAAGGTGTAAACAATCATGCTGAAGAAATGAATGGTTTTACGTGAATGTACTACTAACAACGGGCTCCGGTTTAACTTGTCCTTCGCATGATAATGCGGAGCTTGTCCATGGGGGACCGTCGGTTCAATATTGAACCGAATTCTGAAGTGCTGGAGAGGCTAGAGTGGGGAGAAGATCGTCAGCACGACGTCGTCAGAACCATTTGAGCGTTCGAAAAAGTATGATTTTTTCGTGCGACCTGCGTCTGTTTTGGGTGATTTTTGGTTGAATTTCGAGTGATTTAGTGGAATCACAATGGATAATGATAAATTAATAAGTCTTGTGCATTAACTATTCCCTGCAATACAACAGAAAAATAGCCCTTATAGTTGAAATATATCGACCCTGTTTGTTTGGGGCATTTAATGCTACTATATTTCCCGTCTATACAGCCGATGCAGTTGGGGAAATTCCATTTGTTGAAGAAGTCACTCGCGATGGTTTTCCATTCCTCTGTAGTAGGCAAAGACATGTATACATGTTCTGTTTTTCCACCATTTAACAACAATAATTTCATTAACGGACTTTCAAGAAAATAAAATTCATCAAGTTCGTCCATCTTTGCTGGGCGGCAGAAACGTACTGACTATCAGAATATCAGAAAACGCGTACAATGTAACCGCCTTGTTCTGATGAGGATTTCGTACTCGTCCGAACACATTTTCGTCACAATTCGCATGCATATTAACCGTAGCCTAAGAGCTGTGCATTGGTAACCCTTGACGTGAAAAATGCTTTCAACACTGCGAGGTGGAGCAAGATCGTCAAGGCGTTGATAAAGCTTTGTATACCGAAGTATCTAGTGCGCGTTGTGATAGAATTATTTATAGGTAAGACTACACTACGAGGCAGACGAGGGAGTAAGGTAGTACAGGACAACTTGCGGAGTCCCCCAAAGCTACGTCCTAGGGCCTCTCCTGTGGATCATCATGTATGATGAGGTGCTGGTGCTACGCCTCCCGGGTTCGCTTGGTAGGCTTTGAAAGGTGTACTCTATCTCACCTACTGTATTCTTTCTCCTCCTTTCTGCTGGAGGTTGTCCAGCAAGCATTCGGAGTAAAGGGCCAATTACAATGCATCCGCTCCGTTCCGCTAAGCTGTCAAAGTTAAAGTTCGAAGTTTGCTTAGAACTTATATGGCAGTTCGAAAAGGTGGTTCCAATGGTACCTGCCAGGGACGGATCGGGCCCTTTAATAAGGTCGCCAGTTAGGTCGTAGTAGGAGATTGGGAGTGAGCTGGGAGGCGTCATATCCGGGGAGCCGCCATCAAATTGGACATCACTCCCATACGATGCCATCTCTCTTGTCACTTACTGTGATGCATTGTGAATAAAAGGCGCCTAAGTATTTCAAGTACAACAAGCGCCTGTTCTGCTGCAGTCATAGAGGCTATCTTAAGCCTCCTTTCCAAGTCATAGGCAAAAAAGACACTCGCTTCTGTGCATTGCGGTTACAGAGGGTCACAATATTTCAGCCAGGCGACCTAATTGGTCATTGTAGCATCGCAAAGGAGGTTCTGAATTTTCAATCGATGACATTATGCTCCGTCGTACTGGAGGTCATTCATAAAACATTTGTAGTGGATATCGCTAAAGGCAAAGAATGGAAGTCAAATAGATCCCTGCATTGCCTGGTATACAGGAGACCCAAAAAGTGATTTGGTCTATGGCCTTTATTTGATCCTAGCTACGCCATAGTGCTTGACCCAGCTGGATATCCACTTACTTGTCTTCCCTCTGGAGCCAGTGGATTCTTTCTTTCTTTTAATGAGGTATCGGTTTCAGCTAGTAGCGCTGCCGCCACTAGAAACTATTGCACTCAGCAACCCCTGTAACTCAATTGTTTAGGCCAGACCTCTTGAACTGGCTCAGCAGTCTGCCTCAAGGCCCCTTAGAATTGTTTGGTCAAATGTTGGGCCGAACAACGAAATCTTGCACTTTGCTATCGCGAGCCAATGACCGAGAACTTCCATAGAGTATAAATTAATGCGTACTGTTCAATGACCAAGCTTATTAGTTCCTGCTGAGCTTACTGCAGTAAAGTCGACGCGTGTCGCATCCACCAATATAAACTTTACATTAAATTCAAAAATGAATGGAATAACCTTTATTTAAAACAAAATTTGATACTTATACTGCTTCGGAACTTTAGATATAATAACTCTGCCATCATAGCTTAAACTCGCAAAAATCCACGGATCTACACTGCTCCATTCGGCACAATAAACAGAATCCTCATGCTGATCAAAACTTTGCAATAAACCATCCGGTAATCTTAAAATTAATAAAACATATATAAAATATAAAACGTGCATAGCAATGCCTGTGCTGTACCTCTTCTTGCTTTCACCTTCTTCATCACCAGTTTCTGAGCTAACACTGCCAGCACATGTTAACAGAACTTTACCATCACTACTACTAGATAAAATAAGTTGATCATGGAATGTATTAAATCGCACCGTCCATATCCAATGATAGTGATCACTCCGGGCATATACATGTTCCTTAGTCATTCTGCAATCCCAGATTTTCAGGCAACCATCATCACCTCCAGTTACAATATGACATTGCTTATTGGGATTGCAATCGAGATCCCGTACTAGCTGTCCATGAGCATCATCTATTGACCACGCACAGTGATTCGAATCTCTTATATCGTATGATTTAACGCTGCAATCATGAAGAGTAATAAATTGATTTCCTTGATGATGCTGTGACCATTTTCCAGTTGTAAATTTTGGTGAATTTTTTGCATTTATTTCAGCTGCTATTCGAGTTTTAGATTCACCACGATCTGATATAATAATTTTTCCATCGGCAACAGTTGCTAGGATTTTGTTATCAATTGGATGAAATTCGGTTGTTTTTACTTCGTTCCCATATTCCTTAGAAAAAGATAATTGTAAAATATTGTATAGATTACAATATAAACTTACTTCCGTTGAGAGAATTTCAACGTCATTAAACGAAAAGAATTCATCATTATCTGGAGTATCGCCAAGTATGTCTGGCAAACGTAAAATTGCGGTTTGTGTTATCACCTGAGCTCCTTTTTGTGAGTTGAAACATGATAGCAATATTCTAGGATCATGAGGGCTGCTATTCATCTTCCATACTTCACCTAAAGAATGGGAAAATATCTATTTAATGATGTGTTAAGTGTTACTGATCCAATTCATGTGCATACTTTTGTTTTTAATGAGGACGTATCCTCGTTAAATTCTATCATATGAACCTGATTGTTAGGCTTGAGTGATTGTGTGGCTACAAAAAATCTAACTTCATTGCTTTCTGCTTGTTGTGGAGTTAGAACTCTAGCCTAGGGGAAAATACTTAATGTTAGTCTTTATTCATGTTGAAGATGCTTGAAGATATCCCTACTTCGCCTAGAGCTTCGCGAATGAAAACGGGTTCGATTTTTTCTCACCCTAAGTATTGCACATTTACCAGATAAATCGACATCGTATGCTAATATTTCGATAATCTATTTGTAAATTCATCATCCAAAAACGATTATAATTAGGAATCGTTATTAAAACATTATTAATTTATATAAAAGTATAGGAAAAACTGCGGAACGGATTGTATATCGTTGAGGTAAATTGTGTTAATTTTAGGCGGACAGGGATCTTTTCTAGCATACAATTTTATTCTTCATCACAAATATATTATGCACCTGTAATTCCAACCCATAAATTATACAGTTATTTTCGTCCATTTAGAAATTTTAAGATTTTTACAATTTTTTACAATCAAAAACCTTTTTTCAGCTTTGATGTTATAGAAACGTCAACAAAGAAACTGTGATTATAAAGGGAATTTTAAAGCTAATTCGAATTGAGAAATGCGAATTGAAATTTGATGTAACAAATTTTTGTTTTTTAGCGCCCTACAGCTCCAAATCTGAAAAAGCTGGCCAAAAATCAGAAAATCAAGTAATTGGTTCAAAAATTCGTATTCGGGGTTTTTTTGGGTCGGTGATTACGAATTTCATGTGAAATTTTTAAAAAAGTCCACCCCTTCATCCCTTATTGACCACCCTTATGCGCACAGAGGAGTGTTAAGTGAACGAGTGGGATGAAAAAAATACGTAGGAAATATTTATTTGAGTTTTACAAAAGACAATGATATTATAATAAAAAATTATAATCTTCATCATCAGATTCAGTAGCAGCTGTACTTAATTCAGAAGCAGATCTACTTTCAATTACCTAGTTTATAGCTACTCCAAAAATAATTCGAATTATGGATCATCCAAAACTTTTTGTCGTATAAACGGGATAATTCGAATTATGGCTTAAACCGATATTTTTTGGCTTAAGCCAAAGTTATATGAATATAATTGTGAGAATCTTCGATATTAACCCGTTTATAGGTTATGGTTCATGTTGGCATAATCTTGAGTTAAATCGATTTAATTTTGCTGCTATAAACTTGGTAAATGATTTCTTCATCTATATTTGTCGATACTTTTTGAGGTAATAATAATGAGACAACTTCTTAAGATAGCGACTTTAGTGGTTTAGCAGGCAATTTCCGGCAACTAGAAATACAGGGGTCAGATGCATCTAAAAATCTAAGGAAAACGCCCGCTGATTCGTTCTTCCCCTCTTTTTTTGACTTAGAACATTTTATGATTATCATATTTAGAATTCGATGACTTTCACAGTAACATGTTATAAAAACAAAAAAAATGCATCATCAAATTTTGTTAAATTTCGTGTTAAGAGTTCAGTGCATTCACTGGCAGAAAGTGCCCGTGTGAACCCAACAACCTAGTCAACTAGTTTTTTGACTTTTGGCCAGCTTTTTCGGATTTGGCCCCACTATGCGCCCGTAAATGAATGTCTAATTTTGATTAAATCAGTCCAATTAATCTCAAATTTCTACATAAAAAATTAAAACTAGGTTACAGTCGATAAAAATACCGTATTTTTAACCCTCCTAAAAGAGTTTCAATTCAACTCAAAACAAATTACAAGTTGACAAAACCAAACAACTAAACTGCATCGCGATGCAAGCATTTTGACTGAACTACGCTGTGCCAAAGTTTTTGAAGTTTTTGCGCTTGATGCATCCTCTTCCAGTTGTTAAAATCTGAAATATTAATAATTAGTTTTATTACATGTGCATATACCGTATTTTTAACCCTCCTAAAAGAGTTTCAATTCAACTCAAAACAAATTACAAGTTGACAAAACCAAACAACTAAACTGCATCGCGATGCAAGCATTTTGACTGAACTACGCTGTGCCAAAGTTTTTGAAGTTTTTGCGCTTGATGCATCCTCTTCCAGTTGTTAAAATCTGAAATATTAATAATTAGTTTTATTACATGTGCTTCTTTATAAGCATTTTAATTATATTTTAAAGGAAATGAGTACAAGTTCCTTCCTGGAGCTGCACAGTAAAGTTCTTAAAAGTTTGTTTTCTGACAGGTAAAACAACGGATTTTTTTAAACCAAAACATAATTTTCAAATAAGTTTTTTTCCCAAGTGTTCAAATTGAAAACTCGGTAAAATATAGAAAGAATATAAATAATGTAAGTTTATCACTGAATCTAATATATGTATGTACTTAAAAATTAATTCAATAATCAGATAAATCAATCAATAATTACGTTGGATTCCTCCTCAACACCAAAGAAGGCACGACTTAATTCTAGAGAGATTAAGATGACAACTGAAAAGCGACGTACTAAAATTACTACAAAGAATATAAATGATTGTAAGTATTGTAAAAGGTGTTTTAATCGTTATTAATTTATGCATATGGCAGCTATAACAAGATCACATAAAAAGAAGAAATATCAGCCTAAGGTGCAGATCAAGAAATTACGGAATTCTTTATTGCGACAAACTCGCAACAACAAAGTTTCAGAAAAAACTCCAAAAAGCGACATTACATTTGTAAGTAGCATTATATTTATTATTTATTCTTTACTTCTAATTATTGTTACACGCACTCTTATTTATTTCTTAGGGTTATAAACCATTCTTTAAGATAATTCGTTCTGCTTTCTGAGATAGGAAGATGTGCGATAGTAGGGAACTTCGTGACTAACAGTAAAGTATAATGTTGACGATCCGCTTTTTCTATATTCGCCATGAATACTGGGCCTTATTGTTGAATCCGCCGGCAGGGAAGTGAATGCGAATTTGACAGGTTCTGATTGTTGAATCCCCCGGCGGGAAAGTGAATGAGAATTTCACCGTCGAAAGTGGAAGTTAAACTAAAAAATCACTTGTTTGGAGTTGTGTATCCAATGCGAACTGTCCATTCGATTGTGAATTGAATTTCGAAAATTAAATGTCATTTCATATGGCAGTTACGCCCGGCGGATTGAACAATCGCAGCGATAAGTGAAAGTGGAACTCTTTAGCGGCGGGAATCTCAAATCCGCCGGATTCAACAATCAGCCCCACTAACTGCGAGGGATTACTCCATAGTCGAATTGTACTAATTATGAATGTATTCCTTATTTGTTTCATGCTCGAAACAGGGATCTTTAGGTAGAAGGAATGACCCGAGCCGGCTAATCTGGTGTTGCGGGTATAAGATTGCCAAGGAGGCAGGAGAACGTTTATTTCGTTGGAAAAATCGCCATAATAGTAGCGATAGAGTTTTGTCAGGGTAGTTTTGTTACGTTCCTATGGTGGCTCACATTGTTGTTGGTGGAGCAAATGGCGTCGTCATCGATGAGCTTGAGGACCCTTTTTTGCACTTTATCTAACTACCATGTTTTTCGAAGTCCTATCGCGATGTAAGGAAGTTGTATTCAGGGTGAGGTCGAATGTAGAACTTGTATATTACAGAACAGTTTGATGGGTGGAAAATAGATTTTCACCTCTTAAGAAATCCAAGGCACTTATTTGCTTGTTTGGCGATTGGGAATATATGGTCATTCCACCGCAGGTTGTTCCTTATTTTAGCGCTTAGAGTGCAAAGGGGTGGTCCATTCCTATCCATTGACACGTTTTATGAAATACCATAGACTCTTATAGCCGTTATAGCAGGCTAAAGAAAATTTTATCGCTACAATCACAGCGAATGTTTCCACGAAACCAACAGTCTCCTATGTGCATAGCAATGTTATTCGCACAGTAGTAGATTACCACGCCCGGGTCACTCCCAAGGTTAGGTTAACGGTAAGGCGGCATATACCCGTCGAGGTATCGAGGACGGGAACAAAATTTGCGTTGATTTGCACCGGTTTGTACTAGTAAAAATTTTTTACGTGGTTATAGGGTACTAAACTAAGAGTGCCTTTAGAAGCAGCTCGTCTTATTCAGGTAACGGATCATATCGCCTATTTTAACTTCGTTCAATTCCTGTAAGAAAAAATTGCAAAAGCAAAGCGTCTGATCCCAGCCAGCCGGAAAACTGCAGAGAAAATGCTCGTTTGTCTCTCTGGCTTGTTCCTTTTTACAATTGCGGCAGAAATTGTTGTTAACCAATATATATGTACGTATGGCTACAGCACGCATGGGCGCATGGAAACTAAATCGATTTGGTCTGAGTTTCAAAGAAATTTCTGTAGAGGAATTGACAGTAACAGAACAGTAATGTCCCGAAATAGGTTTTAGTGATGTGGTCCAATTTCCCACTTTTTCGAATGATACAAATGGGTTAATCTGATCGCATGTTCCCCAATCGGCCAGTATCCTGTGGTGATCGACACGATTCTGGCGATGTCTTTCTGAGACATCATCAAGCGATCATCTGATCTCTGCTAGCTGTAGTAAGATCAGATCTTTCTAGTATTGACGCATTAAGTTAAACTCCTCCATCTGGAAGCCTACAGTTAGGCCTGAGTCACAATGAAAGTTCAACGGCAAACTTCATCATGAATTTTCCTGCCTTTTAGGTTGTTTCCATTTATTCTTTTATTAATTGTAATTTTTTGTTAAAAATCTGTCGAAATATCGTATTATGTTTAATAAAAATATATTTTAATACAGGTTTCTGTAGCCACAAGTACTCCCAACTGCGACAAAACATTAAATGATGAAAATCCTCCAAGTAAATCAATTTCATTTCCTATGAAAAAACATTCGAACGCTAGTAATTCGGAACTTGCAAAAGATTTTACTCCAGTTTTGAATAAAATAAAAACGAATCCGAAAAACATTATTTTATCACAAAAAAATATAAATTATGACGACGATTCTAGTGTAGAACGAGTGAATGATAAGAAAAAGACTGCAGAAGAAGCATTTTCTAACTCACTAAAGCGAAGGAGACAGTCATTAAGTCGTAAAGTAAAGAATAATAGTAACGAAGACAAAAACAATCCTACTGTGAATAATATAGAAAATTCATCTAAAAAACGTAAATTATTAAAAAATAACGAGACACAAAATAAGGAATATCGAAAATTGGATGATAGAAAAACTCGTAATGAGACTTCGCCAAATAGAAAAAATAAAATATTAGAAAAAAATGAAAATACAAAGAGCGCGAAAATAATGAAGAAGAAGACTGTTGCGAAATCTCTTCAGCAGCCGCTCGTTGAAATAAATGATGATTCAAATTCACACAAAGCTATAAGGTCTTCAAATGTAAACACTAGAATGAATGATAGTAGCGATAACAATAATAAAACAAACAAGGAAAACACTAAAAAGCTTAAGTTAAATAAAACCAATCAGTTAAAAGAAATGCTGTCGGATAAAAATGAAAACCACATAATAGTAGAAAAAAATGTCGAAATAAATAAGACCAATAACGATGAACTAGTTTATAATACGCGACGATCAAGTTTACAACCAAAATCGAACACAAAAAATTCACCAATTGCGAATAACATAGCTGTTCAAATTGTATCGTCGAAAGATATTCTCACGGATGTGCTATTTTTACCTCCACCTTTGAAGGAAAATTACAAAAGTTTACGGGCTTCTCTATCCAAAAAGAATAATAATGAACGGACAATATCTTCTGATAGCGGACGAAGCTCTACTTCGATGTCAACTAGTTCGTCTGATTCGGATGTTTTTATAACTGGTGAAACGATTGCCTACCCAGAGGATGGGCAGGAATATGTACATGATATGTCCCTAAGTGTTAAGCCTGCCTGGCTCAAAAATGTAAGTTATTGTTTTGAATTTCTGAACATGAAACTGAGAAATAATTTAATTTTAGATAATGAAGGCTGCAAAAGAAAATAATGTCAATTCAGATGCAAAGAAACGAGGGTCCGAAGGGTCAAAAGTAAGTACTAATTCTTTAGTTGGTGGATACACTTGAGCTGTGAAAAGTTTTTTGGTTATTGATGAATTTTGGAATTGTCATATACTGTAACCTCAAAAGTTTGCACGAAGGCATTGCTGATACCGTAATGGCTGAAGCAAGCAGCTGATTCACCCAATAGAGGATGCCAAATACACAACTGATGCCTCCGATTATGCTATCGGAGGAGTGCTGGAACAATTTAACAGTAAAAAATGGCAAAAATTTGCTTTCTAATCTAAGAAGCTGTCATCTGCAGAGCAAATTAGTCGCAATCTATACAGCATTAAAACATTTCCGCTATTTTATTGAAGGAAGAAATTTTATGGTCTACCTACACCATACAATATGTTCCATGATTTGGTGCACCGCTTGAACTTACAACAGATCAAGGTTCACAATTCGAATCTAAATTATTCAATGAAGTCACAAAACTTTTCGGTATTCACCGAATAGGAACAATCGCCTACCAATGGGATGGTTGTGCGATTCCATAGAGAAAACTGAGGCTCCCCAATACAATTTCCATTCCAACAGATGGGAATCCAATAGAGCACTCAGGACTTTTAACTCGTCTTCGTACACACATGAAAAGCCTCGGCAACACAGCCTCGACAGTTAGTACAGAAGGATTTGTATATGCTGAACGCCTATCCACGAGTAATTCTCGACCTGCTGCCACATGATTTATATATCAGGCAGCAGGCGGCCTGCACGGCCCTCAGGTTGTGAGAAGGGGATTTTTGGGTCGAGAACACCTACGTGCACCGCAATATACTGCGTTCTCTGCCACAGGAAGTGGTACTAGGGCCTACTGACTACATGGTCGCAAAATTAGATTTCGGCAGAGACCTCAATATCCAGATCCCTACCATAAAGGAATGCGAAGATAAAACGCAACAAAAACTTGGCTCAACTCGACTGAAATCATTAGGTTGTCCTGTACCCAGACGGATCCAAAACAGAGTCGGGTGTAGCGGCTGAGTCCTGAAGAAACCGGGTGATTTCCAAAATGCATCCCTGCGGTATCACTGCAGAATTCAGCAACCGACTTCCAATTGCTGAATTTTGCAGTGACACCGCAGTGATGCATTTTGGAAATTTCGATTGCGTGAGGGGAACACAGAGGGCAGGAGGTGGCATAGCATTGTATGGAAATAAGAATTCGACGCGAACAAATATGCTAATAAGTCGGCCTTGGATTTGCTTTCTGTTAACACCTTCTCCTTGTTGATAAAGAGAGGGGAGTCTTGGACTCAGTAAAATTCTTCTTGATGGGCATTACCAAGGATCAGAAGCTTTTGCTTCCAGCGGTTGTATTAAAGAGTTTACTTCTCTACCTGTTATCAAACGGTGATTTGATTTTCCTTATTGTGGATTTACAGGAATTCCTTGCTTTAATGTACTCCCGACTGAACGATTCACCCGCGGAATTCGTCGGAAGGGAGCTTCTTAACCTTTTATTTCGTTCATGCTTTCCCAATTAAACCATTAGTTCTGCCTAGGCTTCGCAGATTTGGTTGATTGGGAAATGAATACATATATTCCTGCCTGTACGATCTTGGTGACACCTACAGCAGAGTTGACGTTTTAGGTAGGAAAACAGTAAGGGTGCTGTCAATAATGCACGTTGCGCGTGCAATTGACTTTGTTGCTTTTGCACACAAGTCAATAAATCAAAGCGATTTTCGTCAGATGTTCAATAATGCAGTGTGCGCTTGCAAACTGCTGCAAATACGCAAACGTTTTAGACACTGTGCGAGGAATAAAAATCAAGCTGTTACTTTACAGAATCTGTTGTATGCCCGCAAAATTAGCTAGAAAAGTGGTTGATACCTCAAAAAAAGGAATGAGGTAAATATAAAGCCTGAGTCCTTAGTAAATACTTTATTTTTGTAATTTCTATTTTGACATAATAAATTATGACGATTATGGTCAATTTTATCAGATCAGTCACACACGCAAATGGTTTGTCTGACGTTAGGCTGATTGTGTGTGCGTCAAATAAGCATTGCACAGGGCATTATGGACAGCACCCTAAGCTTCAACCAGTTGGCCTTCCAATAGTGCCAGACAGTTCTCTTAGCTGGTTCGGTTGGGGTTGGAAATTGATGTGGGAAGTTAGCGCTAATTAGAGGCAGTGGTCCGAATTATCAAGAAGTTAATCGACTTTTAACGGAGTATTGCGTTTGATTAAAGGTAAGAAATATGACAAGGAGATAAGCTAATTGGCCTGCAACATCAGGGGCTCTTGTGGGGTGATCCACGTGCACCACCTTACTTTTAAAGTCGTCACAGGTCCTCACAATATATAATAGAAACCACATAAATTTAAGTATTTCCAATTTTACGTTTCAACCTATCGTCGAATGACATTTTAATTCTGTTGATAGTCGACTTTCAGAAATTTCTTAAATTGATATACTCACAATGAAGAAGATTCAGAACCTTTTCTTTTTAGCTAGAATGCACAAAAGATTTAGATCGTGCTTCTCGCTGTTTTTCATTAATTAAAAATTTATTATTTCAATCATAATTATTTGACAAAATATTTCTTTACAGGAGGAATATTTGCTGAAAGAGAAGAGAAAAAAATTAATTAAAAATTGTCCAATTTCACTAAACGGAGGAACAACAACCGATTTTAACGTTTTCCAAAAAGTTGCATCATGCCCTGAATTTAAAACCTTAATTTCAAAATTTCATTTTGAGTTATTTGTGCACGAGCAGCTCAATTCAATTAAAAATGAACTAATGAGAGAAGACACGAAGTGGAAGATTAACTTGCTTCTAAGAAGAGCCTTGATAAGAGATAGAAATGCAAATGAGACTGCGGATTGTTAAGTTTATTTATTTATGAATCGAAGTGTTCTGAACCGAAGTGTAGCAAAAATAAAAGTAAAAGTAATAATGGTTAATGGATAATAATATAAGTTTAAATAAACACTCTAATGAAATAAATTAAGATATTAAGTGGGAAATGCTCATAAAATTTTATTAATACAAAAACTGTTGTTTTGATCCTTGGCGCGGTCTTTGCAGGAATGTAAGTGAAAATGTTATAGGTAGAGAAGGAAGATCACCGAGAAACGAGTGGTTTGATACAGAAAGTAGGGTATATTTTCCTAGGAAAAGTAGCTCAAATTAAAAAACGATAAATATGGATAAACACCTTAGTATTTTCAGCAACACCAAACTTAAACGCAAAACTTTGATAGCGTACAAGAGACTTTAAACACAAAAACCTAAACGCAATTCTAAAAATAGCGAAAGATACGAACGTAAGTAAGAACAAAAAAAAAATATAGTTTAAAAAAACTAAAAAATACGCTTTTATGTTAAAATGAACTAAAAATTAAAAAATAATTTTGAATGTAAAGTTTTTATTGCTCCAGCCAGTATATGGAAACAACCTACCTTTCGAAATGTAAAACAGCGTGGGACTCTTAACCTATATTATTATTTTATTAATACCGGAACTTTTCGCTAGCGCCCCACGCTTTTTTTACATTTCGAAAGGTAGGTTGTTTCCATATACTGGCTGGAGCAATAAAAACTTTACATTCAAAATTATTTTTTAATTTTTAGTTCATAATAAAAGCGTATTTTTTAGTTTTTTTAAACTATATTTTTTTTTATTTTCTACTTTTTAGTCTATCATATATCTTCCGCCATTTTGTTGTGGCCGCCATAATAGATTTAAAATTACGTCACACAGCTTACTGTTATGTATTCGTCATATACTTTCATTTGATACCCGTACCAGGGCGCTGTAAAGAAAAAGGTAAGCCGCTATTTTGTGTTGGCCGCCATTTTGAAAATGGAGTGTAGCCATACAGCTAATTGTATTCTACTTGTCATACCCTTGTAACCCTTGTTGGGGGAAGACATTTGCAAAAAAATTTTAAAAAAAAGTCAGATTGCATTCTCCCGCGAACTATATATATGTGCAAAATTTGAAAGTGTGTTAAACAACTGGAACATATGTAAATTAATCTTTTTTGCTTTGAGTCCATATAAAACAATGAATAAAGTCATGGATTCAATATTTTATTTAGGCGGAGGGTGTTTGGCTGAGGATTTCCAAAGAAAAAACTGCACACTCTACACAACTAAAAATGTTTAAAATACTTTAGACTATTCTGGGTGGGCATTTTCAAAGAGAGAACGAAGTGAAAAGCACAACCAAATGTGCGCAAGATATTTTGGACTGTTTTGGCCTATGATTTGCTTGTGTTTTTCACTTTGTTCTCTCTTCGAAAATCCTCAGCAAAACAGTTCAAAGTATCTTGTGCATATTTGGTTGGGTTCGGAAAGCCAAATTATTTTGTAAATACGCAATTAGGCACTTAAGCACTTTTGCCGGTCCGATAACTTAGCAAGCGCAGCTCAGTTTAAGACAAGAAAGCAATGATAATAAGGGAATACGGAATAGAAAAATGCAATAAACTCAAAATCATCGAATTTGCACTTAAGCATTTCTGGCTTGTGCAATATTTTCAGCTAATTTTAAAATGTGTTGGCCGCCATTTTGAATTTGGAATGACGCCACGCAGCACAGTATTCTACTTGTCATATCCTTTCATTTGATACCCATACCGAGTGGGTTGTAAAGAAATAGGTAGTCCGCCATTTTGTGTTGGCCGCCATTTTGAATTTAGAATGACGCCACGCAGCAAAGTATTGTACTTGTCATATCCTTTCATTTGATACCTATATCGATTGGGTTGTAAAGAAAAGGGTAGTCCGCCATTTTGTGTTGGCCGCCATTTTGAATTTGGAATGACGCGAATTGTACTCTATTTGTCATACCCTTTCATTTGATACCCATGTCGGGGGTCGGGGAGCACGATTGCAAAATTCGGCCACCATCTTGGAACCGCCATCTTGATTTTTTTACAAAATGGTCAGATTGCATTGTCACGCCAGCTTTACATATGGGCAAAATTTGAAGTTGATCGGTTATATGGAAGTGGGTCAAAATCAAGTTGCAAGATTTGTCTACATACATACATACATACATACAAGGCCGTCTTTGGCCATGGCGAGGCCCTTGGGCACACAAGAATTTGGGGCCCTTTTGGAAAGTAAAGAATGGTACAAACATTTTTCTGCTATGATCTTATATTTATTATGGTTGATTGATACAAATCAAATATACATATGTTATTAATTAGATGGCTGCTGGTTTGAATTGGTTACGATTACAATAATGGTTTTTTCGGGATTTCTGTTTAGCAAAATCTTCTATTATGTGCTCAAAAACAATTTTTTGAAGGATATCACTTTCTATGCACATAATTGACAAATTAGTTAGTCATTCTTGTAACATTGTTGTTCTCAATTCCTTTTTTATTCTGTTTAAACCGGCTCTACACGATGCTATGAAAACCCTCCAACGTTGGACGCTTGATGGTAGGACTTGATGGTGTGGCCGATGCTCGAACTAAGAGTATGAAATGTCAACCGTCCAACATTGGTTTTTGGACACTTTCGGACTGATGACGGTATTAACTCAATCGTTGGAAGCCAACATTCGAATGAAACGTTCACCGCATCGTGTAGAGCCGACTGTACCTGTGAAAATGAGCGCTCTCCTCTACAATTGGTAACAATTAAGCAAATGAATATTCTTGTAGCAACTTTAACATTTGCAAAGTTTCTTCTAATTTATCAGACTTTATTAGCTTATGTAAGGTTGAAATACTTAAATCCACTGATTCCTTTACTATGTTTTTTAAATACTGCCTTATTTTTATTTTGGAAAACTCGAATCCAAATATCGCGTCCTTCTTTCGTTAAAATTTTATCACAGTACATACCAGGATCAGAATGTACAGTACAATCTCCAAGCTTGCAGTTATTAACTCACAGTAGCTTGAGGTGGGGAGTTCAGCATCTGATGTG
Source organism: Thereva nobilitata (assembly GCA_963855945.1). NCBI lineage: Eukaryota > Metazoa > Arthropoda > Insecta > Diptera > Therevidae > Thereva > Thereva nobilitata. Next base: position 14,760,393 of record OY979696.1, on the reverse strand, counting down.
TGTTTGTCATTTTCGTCACAAGTAAGCTCTTTTTCCTGATGATATTCAGAAGTATATTGATCTTGAAGTGATGAGAATGAAGAATCAGAACTGTACAAAATGAGGTAAGCTTAGGAAGTTTTTCGATTATTTCTTTTGAGCTATAACGTTTTTTCTTTTTTGTGAACCACTTAAATATGTTCTCTTCGACATAATGAATGATCTATAAACCAACAGGTCAAAATTTGTATTATCTTACACAATTTGAGGAGTGTCTGTTCAAAAGGGCGTATTTCCATCATAAACATACTTTACAGAAATCGAAAAAAACTGCCTGTTCCTATAAATAAAATGCTAAAATATATTTAAATGAACATTCATGTGAAGGTTAAGACTACAATATGATATGGGTTTTTTATTTAAAAAAAACACATTAAAACTATATTTTTTTTAATTATTTGTTTAGAAATAGGCCTTTTTTGATCGGGATTGTGAGAAATACGACCTTTTGATTAGTCACTTCAAGATAAGCCTTTTTGAATAGAATTTTTGGAAATACTTGCAGTGCGGTTTTTTGGGTTCTGTCAAAAGCAAAAGCAAGATTTTTATGCCCACCTATCCACTCCACTTTGAACTAAAATTAATTTTTTTTATTGTGTTAGGGCTCTAATACCAAAGTGCCAAAGTACCAAACTACCAAATAAAGCCAGCTTTAACATCAAAATTTGATAATATCTTCAAAAATAAAGGCTCTAACACAAAAATTCTTGGACACTGGTTATAGGAAAATGTCCGCGTTTTCGAATTTTGGAAAAAAAATATTGACTAACAACGTATTTTTAAGGAAAAATGTAGATGAAGTTGATAGTTTTGTTAAAAACAAAATTTTGACTCTTTACTCTGGAAGGTGGTAGGGTAGAACCTTCACTTTTACATTTTTAGATAGGTGGGAGTATTTTGCGTGCAGTGCAGTTTGTAGTTTTTTTTAAATAAAATATTTCAGTACGGTGAGAGTATTTTTTTCTAAAAAAATACACTTCCTTATAATTCATTAACTAAAGCTGATAAAAAAAATTGATTATATATCAGGAATCAGCGTCAAAAATTAGTTTAGAATGATGTAAAATATTCCATGCCAAAGTCATGCTGTTGAGTAGTGTTATAATTGGGCCTTCCCTTCGCTTACAGTTACAATTATATGAAACGAAAATTCAGATGGTATTTTGAAGTAAACCTTCTTTTGCTGAGAGGGTTCCGGTTATTCGATCATGCTAAAATTATGCACAAAGCTTCAGTTTCGATGACAATATAATATCGATAGATCCAATATGGCCACCAAAAAAATGGCGGATTACCGTTTCCTTCACAAGAATCCTAATTTTTTGGAATTTTTTATATGGAAAGTATGCTCCATTTGAATAAGTTTTAGGCTCATTCGATGGACTTTTATGCTATATTTTCAAAGTAATATTAAAGTAAAAAAAAAGTTGAAAACGGAAATACTTTTGAACAGAAACTCCTCATTTCTATTAAACAAAACTAAATCACCGCACTTAATTGTCCGTCTTGAATTTTAACACATTCGGCGATTCTCCCAACCATAGACGATGTCGACATCTAACATAAGCATTATATTGAAATGTAAAAATAAAAAAGTGTTCTGGTGTCTGATTTTTATTTAGAAGTTGACTGTTAATTCTTAGTTAAACCTGACAAAAAGTTTAGACGGTGGCAAAATGCAGAATTACATATTTCCTACATGGCAATGCCACGTTCTCTGTCAAACTAGGCAATGTCATTGGCTTATCACTGCTCAGTGTTGCTAAAAAGTCGCTAACAGCGCCCTCATACAATTCTCAAGACCCTTTTTTCTGGCTTTATGTACCTAAAATAAAATAAAATTGTGTATAGTAAACGAATATATCGGCCTTTCGGGGCCCCTGTGAGGATAGGGGCCCTGGGCACGGGCCCCGAGTGCCCTTATGGTAAAGACGGTATTGCATACATACATACGGCTGAAGCTAATATAAAGCGGTAACATACATACATACATACATAGATACATACATACATACAGGTGAAGCTAATATAAAGCGTATAAAAACTATCACAACTGGAACGCCTAACTTTGAAATGGGATGCCATTTGATAATTCTGACGATTCTTGCAATAAATGAAACCCAAGTCTCAAATGATGTTGTTTAGATCAACATCTTCTCCGGCCCTGGGTAAATTGTAAATTACACAGTGGAGAGACATTTCTCACTTCTTTTGCGGTAGTAAAATATCCAATTTAAACTGAGCCGTGGTGAGATTGGAAATACGAACTGGATGGAGAGTAATTTCTTACATTTTTCGAGGGAGTGAAGTTTTGTACTGAAGAGACATTTCTTACTTCTCCAACTTGAAATTAGGCGAGGTGGGATTGCAAAATATAAATATACGGCCACGGACAACTAATTAGAAACAGTTTCATAAAAAGTGCATTTTTTATGTAGGAATCAAATAAAAGAATGCTCACCACCTCCTCTTAAATTGTTTTAAATATATAATGGTGCGCCTATTGAAGAAAATCAATAACAATATCGTAATGAATTCCTAACACGATTGCTAAATAAAAAAAGTATAAATGCAATTTTTATGGAACTGTTTCTAATTAGTTGTCCGTGGCATTGTGGAGGCGTAGATTTCGTACTTACTCATATTAGAATTAAACTTGTTCTTCATTGGTATTTATTTTCTTCCTTTTTTTCAATTTGCTTGTTTTTGTCATTTTGGCATTACAATAGCACTATCACCTCGTCTCATTTGAAGTAGGGTGAATTCAAAAACTCAACACTGCCGCAACACTGCAGAATTCAGCTACAGACTTCTAATTGCTGAATTCTGCAGTGTTGCGGCAGTGTTGAGTTTTTGAATTCACCCTATGACATTGTACTGGCTCAAAATAAAAAAGAGGCACCTCTTACAAACTCATTTTATAATCGACACTACTAATATACATTCTACGATGGTGAAAATTTGTATATACATAGAGGTTTTTGGGTGCGAGAAAGCGATTGGTGACTTCGCAAATGACCCCTAGAGGCGTAGCTATAAAACTTTGTTGACAATTCGATACAACGTATATTATATGTTCTATAATGCTCAGATTTTGTATTTAAGGGTTTTTGGGTACAAGAAAGCGCTTGGTGAGGTCCATTACTTTCCCAAATCACCCCGCTGCTATAAAGCTTCTATCTTGCTGAGATTTTGTATTTAGGGGTTTTTGGGTACGAGAAAGAGATTGGTGATGTCCCTTTCGCACCGTTAGCCGAAACAAGACTGAGTTCGATTCCCGAATCCGGCGGATCGGAAGTGAGTGCGGATTTGACACTTGTGTCCAAAATGCCGTATGTTTAAGATGAGATTCCTTAATTTTGCTCTCGGAGATCGTTTACAGGTTGGCATTGCTATACGTTTAGATTCACGATTACACATACACCGCGGATTAGGGAATCGCAAAGTGTCAAATCCGCACTCACTTCCGATCCGCCGGATTCGGAAATCGAGGCCACCATCTCATTTTCGGATAGTATTTTTAATGAAGCTTTGATCAAAATTAAAGAAATATGACTAGCCATCAACAACGAAGAACTAATTCAACTTAGAATGGTAGCGCCAGAAAGTTCGCCTATTGATATTTATGAGTTAGATTTATTGAGAGAATAACAATTCGATGTTGAACACTTCCGTACATTTGCCACTGCTAAAAAAACACTTTTGGTAGCAGAACACTTAGCTAAATATAAGGCTTAGGACATATAAAGTTGAGTTTGAGGAAGCTAATAAATTTTTTTTACTTTTGCAAACATATCCGATTTTGTTCGCCAGCTCCTCAAGTAAAGGGTATTCTAATATTTGAATTGGTTTCACGTTTTGTGGTTTTATTTTCTTAGATATATGTATTTAGAAAAAAATTCACTGAAGTTTTGTTTTTTGACGATTTTGAGACATAAAACGAAATGCATCCACGCTTTCCGGCGCAATATTTCCTTCTGAGGTTTTTCCCCGAAAATTTTCAGTTCGTCGGAGTTTAAAATAACAAAGAGTTACGAAAAAAATAAAAGAAATATCATTACGTCGGAGTGTGGAATAGGGGTAGTTATTCATGACACATAATTTTATGCTGCAAATATAATCCTTCAATCGTCATATTTTTCTGATAATGAATTGTGAAAATTAATCACAGTGCCACGAAAGAAAAATTCAATTGGTAGGTCAACGGGACAGGTGAGACAAATGACAGCAATTAGAGCGGCTGAGAGAAATTACCAGCGTGTCGTACAATTACAATATAATCGAAATGAAGCTTCTACTTCCAAGACCTGCTGAAACACCTGAACAACGCGACGCACGCATGCAAGGCAAACGAATCAGATCTTCTACTGTGAGAATGAGAACAGATTACGATGGAAGCATTCAATTACACAGCCTTATTCTCGCAAACAAATTCTTTGAACTTTATTTCTTCCTTTAATTTAGTTTTGAAAAAAACTGTAAGTAAATTTGATAAAAAAAACACTCGTTTCAAAGAAAATGCACTACCGAACGCGGGAAAACAATTTATAATTTGACAGTCAACTAACAAGCAAATAGCCCAGTTTGACAGTTGACTGATACCGAATTTCATTACGATCACGTACAGGGATTTTACACGCGAGGGCCTTTCCTGTAGTTCGATATTCTAAGATTCATCTCAGCAGTTATCAATCTACTCCTGACAAACGACGTGATCCATCCCGCACTAAGGGGGTTCAATGCCCTTTTTTTCCTGTGGTTTCTTTAGTCGTATCAAAAATAACGTCAAAGCACCGTAGCAGAGAGATTTCTTTGGCCTGGAGGGACCTCTCGATATCTCTCACTAGAACGTGAATGGCAGTCCCAGTCTCTACAGATCAGTCCGGGTCGAAATTGTAGCAAATGGAGTGGAGTGGGTTCGCTAAAGGGAAGGCCTTATAAGCTTGTCTAAAACCTTGTGTTCAGGAGATAGGAAAAGAGGCTGATGGGTCGATAGGATTTTCCTTCCTGGTATGATCTCAACGCTTTGAGAAGGACCGTTCTACCCACCTCGTAATATAGGCCAGCGCAAAACTACGAAATAAGGCAGTAGGATTGGTAGGATCTCTTCCAGGCCTTTCTGAAGGACAGGCGGGAGGATTTGGTCCTTCTCAGCGTCCTTGAAGGTGCCAATGACCTATTCGATCTTCCCTGTTTTCCAGGCGTTTGTTCCTATTAGGCGCGTTTCATTTTCATTGGAGTACGTACTCCGGAGTAGTTCAGCGCACATTCAGCTGTGGCAGCATCTACTCCGATGTGCGCCCAACTACGCTGGCGTACGTACTCCAATGAAAATGAAACGCGCCTATTATAGGATCGGTGAGCAGAAACTACCTCCAGTGTTAGGTTCTAAAGCGATTTCTGGACCAATCGGTTGTTTATTATAGAAATACACTGAATTTCTACAGAAATTTGTGAAATATTGAAATAAAAACAGAATATATTTAAATATATATACTTTTATTATTCCTTTTCATTTTTCTTTAACATACAATTTTTCATCAGTATTAATTTATAATATTATACTACATATAATTATAATATATTAGTATTTTTGTTTTTGTTATACATATTTCTTTTCTTTCTTTAGACTTTCTTACATACATATACATTATTTTTTTTTAATTATTAACTAAATAATGATATTTTTTTGTTTTCACTGTTTTAATTTGAAATTTTCTACATCCTTACAAATCTATAATTCATATATTCATTTTGTTTTTTTTACAATAATTTTTTTTTGTCGTTATTTTATTTTTATTTTTTTTTATATTTTTTTTAATTTCCCTAAAAACTAAATTTTATTAAAACATTTCTTTTCACATTTTAAATGTAAAAAACTAAAAAAAAAACAAAAACTGATTAGATAAACGTTTTGGAACGATAAACGTTTGGATTGTAATAATGTATGTAATTTTAAAAATAATATTTATTTTTTTAATGAAGATTTTTTATAAATTAAATTAAAAAATAAACAAGTACCACGGTGATATTTTTAACTTTTATATATATATATGTATAGTTCATACATTAGTTTATTTCTCTTAAATTTTACCTTTAATTTCCTTTTTTTTTATTTTTTTAATTTCTACATTATTTAATTAAAATAAATAAAAAACACTATTATTGTTTTATGATCATTTTGTTTTTAGAAAATTTTTTACCCTAGATTATAATTATACTTTAATTGCGTTTGTTTGTTTTTATGTATTTGCTTTTTTTATTACTTTTCAACATCGTTTTATTTTTATCATTAATTTTTTGTTTGTTTAATTTTTTAGATATAATTTAAGGTTGTTCTTAGAAATACATTTTTTTTCTTGTTTTTGTTAAATAAGTGTAGATAACTCAAAAACTTTGTTAATGTTAGAATTTATTTTTTTGTTATTTTTTTTACTTATGTTTTTTTTTACAAATTTTTCAATTATATTGGATAAGGCATCTTTTGAAAGGCATCTCCTTTTCATTTTTTTTATATATTTTTTTGTGTTATATTTACGTCGTTTCATTAATCTTATCTTTTCATTATTATTTTTTTGATACACTTAATACGAAGTGTGTGTCCACTTCAATGTTTGTGATTTGTTTGTTTTGATTCATCATTAATCGATATTTTTAAATGGCATTTACGTAAAATGGTTCTGTAATGTTTGATTTTATGTTTATTATTATATTATTAAATTCTAAGAGATACAGAAATACAGATAGTAAATAAAATAATCTTTTACGTTATTTGATATACATACATATACATATACACATATATAAACTTTGAATAAAAAAAAATAAACATAACTGAGGTAGTTTAAACCGATAAGAATTGTAGTTTAGCAGAATATCAATCTAATATTTTCTTAAGGAAAACGATTAGAAAAATAGCCTTGGATAAAAAATATAGGATTTAACAGAATTGAATATATTTTTTTTATTATAATATCCAAGGTTCACGATTTTCAGAGTTTACCAATATGGAATGTCCGGAACTTTTGCGAATTAGAATCCCTAAGGGCCTAAGATGAGCCTTTGATAAATAAATAATTTTAATAAGCTCACTCCTAGGAGGAGGAGATTTTTATCTGGAAAGAATTACGAACGTCTAGAGCCAGAAATCTAAATTTAATGATATTGCAATATACACTTTAGAATAATTTTTATAAATGGTTATTTATGTACGCTAATGATACTAAATTTGCTTGTCGGTGTGATTTTTTATGTGAAAGAGCTCAGCGGTAAGCTTATTTGTACTGTCGACGACTCTATCATTGGGTATGTAATGTAAAGGGAACATAGCGCTTTTCGCTTGCAAAAAATCCATTGGGAAGCAATAGGGCTTCTCCCCTAACATAGTACGATGCATCCATACAGCGATCGTCCGCCTAATACTCCTATACGGGGTCTTTGTATGGTGGCCAACCTTGAGTAGGTCCACTGTGCTAAACAAACTACAGAAGGTGCAAAGATGTGCGGAGTTATGCATAACAGGAGCACTTCGCTCCACACCTACAGATGCCCTAAATGTTATGTTATACCTCCCTCCTTTGAATCTTGTGGCAAGGGAAAGCGCAACCATCGCAGCCCTTAGAATAAAAGAATCTGGGTTTTGGACCGGAATCAGGGGAGAGCACACGAAGGTGCTGAACTCTGTTATCGTCCCCACAAAAATCGACTTCTGCGTACCCGAGGTTACCTTCACGAGGAACTACGAAGTCCACATCCCTCACGTCATGAATGGAGAAATAGACCACAAAGTTTTCAGGATGCCATAAACTTCTTTACTGATGGCTCTAAGCTCGAGGGTCGAGTAGGTCCAAAGAGAGAGTAGATCCCCAGAGATTGGGATTGTAGGCTCCTTCCGACTACCCGATCACTGCAGTGTATACCAAGCGGAGGTTCTAGCCATACATGAAGCTGTTTTACTAATCAACCAGCAAGGCGATAGGAATCAGACTGTCTACATCTTCTCAGAAAGTCAGGCGTCTCTGAAAGCCCTGCACTCTTGCACAAACAGCTCTAGAACTATCTCTGAATGTCGCAGATCTCTTAACGAGATGGCTCAGCAGTTCAGGACCCTCCTCGTATGGGTGCGCGGTCACCGAATTATAGAGGGAAATTGTAAAGCTGACGAACTGGCTAGGAAAGGTACGACCGCAACTCTCCTTCCTGAAAGCAAAGGGTTGGTATGCTACTTTTAAACTCCGATGCAAACAGCACACAATGCAACAAGCAAAGAAGCATTGGAGGGATCTTAATAAATGCACCTTGGCCAAAATAACCTGGCGCTTATATGATCTCAGGCGGACCACTGCACTACTGAGCGTGCTGACCGGACACTGCCTGATAGGGACGCATGCGAGGTCTTAAGACTTTGCAGAAGCTGCAAAAATTCGGACAAGGAGGAAAGTGTACTACGGGCCTGATTGTTGAATCCGGCGGATTTGGGACTCCCGCCGCGAAAGAGTTTCACTTTCACTTGTCGCTGCGATTGTTCAATCCGCCGAGCTCAACTGCCATGTGAAGTGACATATTTCATTTTCGAAATTCAAATGACAATGGAATGGACAGTTCGCATTGGATACACAACTCCAAACAAGTGGTTTTTTAGTTTAACTTCAACTTTCAACTGTGAAATTCTCATTCACTTTCCCGCCGGGGGATTCCACAATCAGAACCTGTCAAATTCGCATTCACTTCCCAGCCGGCGGATTCAACAATAAGGCCCTACATCTCCTCTGTCACTGCCCAGCCCTAAGCAGAAGGAGACTAACTAACATTTGGTGAACCCTTTCTAAGCACGCTTGCGGAAATCTCGAAGATTGGGATCACACAATTTAGAAGATTCATTACTGCCTCGAGATGGTTTAGCGAAGAAACGACACTTTAACATCAAGTTTATGGCGTCACAATGGGCCTATCCTTTTGGCCAAAGTGTATGAGCTTAAACCAACAGCTCAGCCATATCTAACTGTAAGCTGTAAATGATTTTTAAATAATAGATATTAATCCACTCGTCTGGCATATTTTTCGGCGACGAAAAGGTTCTCACATTAATGCAATGACAAACTAGCTTTATCAAATACTGAGGAGATAATTTCCGGCATATTTTGGAAGAGGTGTGATCTATTAAAGTGAAAAAGTTTGATCTAGGTGTATTTACCGTCAGCTCCAAGAAGTCATAGGGCATGGGGCTAACTAGAGACGCCTGCGGGGTCTAAGGTAAGCTATGACAGCGTGTCTTGAAAGTGGCTGTTGAACAGACAGTAGGAGTAGAATCAAGAAGAGCGAGAAATGATTGGTTTGATGTATAGTGCAGCACAGCTATCTGTAGATTGTAGGACAGCTATCGCACATAGAGAGATTCTAGCCTCCGCGAATACCTATCGAGGCCAACAAGACTCAAACTAGAAGCATACCGAATAATAAGAGACGTACCGCGGATGAAGTATACAGAAATAAGAAAAGAGAAATATGTAACACGCAAATTCAAGGCATTCATGACAACTTCCAGAACAATAACACCAACCAGGCTTACCGCCAAGTCAAAACAATCACTAGTGGCATTGTAGCAGGGCCAACTGAAATTCAAGCAAGATGGAAAGAACATTTTGAATAGCTCCTCAATGATGATGCTGAAGCCATAATTTGCCATATCGATAAGAAAGGGGATAAACTAGGCTGTAAGAACTATAGGGGGATTTCACTACTTTCTATAGGATATAAATTATTCACAACTTGCATAAAGAATAGGCTGGAGCCTATTTCAGAAAATTTACTAGGCAAATATCAAGCCGGCTTCTGACGAGGAAGTTCATCCACCAATCAACTTTTCACACTAAAACAACTCTTAGAAAAATGCTGGGAGAGGAATGTTGAACATATACTAGATCTTTGTGGACTTCAAGCAGGCATACGACTCCATTCAGAAGAAGAATGCAACTTCAGATCCTACTCGAATTAGTTGTGCCAGCTAAATTAGTACGTCTGATACAATTAACCCACCTGAACCCACCACGCCCGAGTACAAGTTCAGAATACTCTAATGCCGGGTTTTCACTAGTAGAATTAGTGGTAGAGTAACTGGCCTACTTTTAAGCGGTAGAGTAACTTTACCACGGTGCTATCCCACTCTACTCTATTATAACCGAGTTTTCATTATGTGAATTCAAAGGATAGTTAGTACTCGACCAGTATACTCTACCACTAATTCTACTAGTGAAAACCCGGCATAACAGATGCCTTCCAAGTTACTCAAGGGCTGGCGCCTATGTTCTTCAACCTGGCATTGGAAGCAGTTAGAAGAAAGACGTCAATTCAATGAAGTTACACGCTGGTAAACAAATCTGCTCAAGTGATCGGTTGTGCCGATGGTATCAGCAAAGTAGGCAGGTCAGTCACAGCAGTTAAGGAATGGTATTCAGAAATTAAAGAAGCAGGCTTGAGAATTAATGAGGAGAAAACCAAGGGAATACTGAAGACACGAGTAAATAAATCAACGAGAGGTAGCAAGTTGACGATAGATGAACATAAATTAAATGTAGTTGACCAGTTCGCATGCTTTGGCTCAACCTTGACGAATAAAAACGAAGAGCTGGATGAAATTAGTAGGAGAATTCGATTGCGGTTGTAGCAGATGCGGACGCATTTCTCTTTATATCGAATTGGGGAACGCTCCAGCCAGAAATCGAGACGACTGGATGAAAAGATTAGAGGAGGCCAAGACTCGAGTTGCGCCATTGGAAGAAGAACTTAAATCTTAAGTTTTAATATTTTAGTGGCCACCAGGTAAGCTCAAAGGTTTTTAATTACGGGATCGGCACAGAAGACCTAATAGGTGCAATGTCGAACAGCAAGCTCTAGTCGATAGATAGTGAAAGGAAAGAGAGAAGCGAAGGAAGGAACTGAACGATAGAATCCTGTACAACCAAATCTAAACTAATTGTGCCAGGATGTCAGAACACTGGCTGCCTTGATTACCAGATAGCAAAGGCGAAGCACCCCAACTGAAGCTTTTGCCTCTAGCATGATAAGTTTAATAAATATACATTTTAAAAACATTTAGATTTTATTCTTTAAAATGTTCCCTTTGTGAAATTGTTGGCATTATTTGTTTAAAGTCAGGCAGTAAATTATGCAACATTCCCTTAAAATTATCAACGTCGAGTTATTGCTATTCAAATTATGAAACATTGAATAATCATATTCTTTACTTGCTATCATGCGATTGAAGAAACAAAATTATATCAACAAAAATTACTAAAACCACATATTTTACATTTACTGAAAGTTAGTTACTATGATGCATATAGCTCCATCTGCATTTGAACTGAAGAGAATAACTTTTTTTTAGTTGTACCAAATTAAAAAAATTATTTCGGAATTATTTACATTTTACAATAAATATAAGTGTACACAGATACGAAATTTTATTACACGTGTTCGAAAAATGTGTATTCCATAATTATTCAATAATTTTTTATTAGTTTTTGCTTGTTCAAAATATTATTAACCAATTAAAAATTTGATGAAATTTGAAAAACAATTTTCAGGAAAAACTTAAAAATAAATCCGATATTTTATTTTATTATTTTCTTCTTAAAAAACATACGAAACCATTATTATTATAATTTTTAACAAACTTTTCTTCATTTTTATAAATTAATATTAAATTATGATAAGGAAATACAATTTTAAGTAAAATTGAATTGAATTGAAATAAATTAACAAAAGTCGTTGGTTACCTTTTTTGCATTCATTTTTTCTTTTTATAACTAAAATTTACAATTGAACTACAAAAATATTTATATTAGTTGTTTTGGCTTTTTTTATGTATTTGATGTTTTTTTTCGTTATTTAATTTTAATAGTTACATTATTTGAGATTCTCTTTCTCTTATTGTGAAAAATTATTAGCGTTTTTTGCAGTTAGGAGGTATAAAAAAATGTTTTTGGTCAGGCAACAATCACAAAAAACTGATTATTCAACATCATTTAATGTTTGTATACACATATAAAATTCGGTTTGAAATTCTAAAGGCTAGTTGTGAATGTCGAGAATGAGATTTAAAATAAAGTTATTTAAAAATTAGTCGATTAAAGCCAAATGGAAAAAGATTAATAATATGAGAACTTCAGAAGAAGCTGAATGTAGTATGAAATTGCAGATATAGAAGTTTTAGACGGAACAAGAGAAGATTGGACGAGCCATCAGATAAAACACATCATACACATCAAACGCAGAGAATTCACCGCTGAATAGTAATCTCAAAGTTCTGTGGTGACCGCGTATTAGTTTAATTACTAAACTTTACGCAATGCCACACAACAACTTCCGGCACGATCAGAACTATCGGTCCGAACACTCCCTCGATCACTGAACTATAAAGTTCAGTGATCTAGCCAATTTCCGGTATCTCCAAGAAACGCACTTCCATATGGTTCTCTGATTATTTCGCACGTTCACGTTCCGGAAAACAAGAAGTGTATTAGAATATTAATATAACGATATCCTAAGTTGGAGTGTAATTCTAGTTTATACGTCAAGTATTTTTTGGGTAATTTTAATGAGTTAGCCAGTAACCTCTAGTTCTAATAAAACTCTCCGACAACTAGAAACCGAAAAATGAATTCCCTCAAAACCATGAACCAAATAAAAATATTCAAAATGAAAGCGTCAGACACAAATTAAAAATTTATTTAAACAAATGAGTGACAAACACGATGAGAGCAGGAGGAAGCATAAATGCAATAATTTAAGAGTTGACCCAAAACAAATGGAACGCAATCACCGTACGTTGAGAAACATAGGTAGCATGAACCAGGTGGTATTGCGGCACTGGTAGGTAGGTTTACATGTCATTATCACCTATTAATTAGTGCGACACACCTCCTTGATCTAGTTCCCAGGCCCAAGTGCCGCAATACCTACTAGTAACATGGATAGTAATTAGCCAGATAAAGTTATGGTGCTACATAGAGGTCAGAGCCATATGATACAAAAAGAAGGTAAATAAGGAAAAGTGGAAATTGTTTAAGAGAGATCTAAGTTTGGCGTCAGGGTAATAATTTCATCTGGAAAAACAATATGTAGTAGTTTTAAGAATCTATTATAAAAACAATTAACTTTAAACGAAATCTAGAATTTGCATCAGGCGCTGTAAAATTTTGACTGCAATCGGCAGTCTGCAATAAACTCTCGATAAACCAACTTGTTTTGTTTTGTTATTCGTCGTATTATTTTTTGTGTGATATACACCCGGGAAGGCACTACAAATCCTCCTTGAAATAGAAGCTAAAGTAGTAATAGTCAATCAAAGAGGCATAACAAGCCCAGTTGAATTAAGTAGAATAAATGTGTCCCTCACCGAGACGGAGTAAGACCTCACAACCCACACAGAGGATATTCCCACTTCATATCCGCCTCCTCCGACTGCTGCAGTCAGATTAATTTTCGAAAGCGCCCGACATAAGCTTCTTTTGTTGTCAAAAAAGAACGTTCCCACGATGTTCACGTAATCTGCAAATTCAAGTGATTGTACAGAGTGTGTTGCTATTGACGAACTTCTCTGGATTGAACCTTTTCTTATCACCAATTCTAGGGCGAAGTTGAAAAACAGGCCCAGTCCATCATTTTGTCCAAGACCTTGTCGTAGTTCGAACGAGCTTATAATCACCTACAACCAGTCATTTGGTATAACTTCTTCCTCCCAGATGTTGCATATAAGTTCCTGCAAGGTTCTCAGGCTCTCATCCAGTGTCGGTGGTCCCACTGAAATATTATCTTTAGGAATTACAAATATCTCCGTCAGTCGGTGGATCTCCGTTTACTATGACTGAAACTTGAGCCTCTAGTCCGAAATTCGATTCGCCAATCGATCGAGAAAGCTGATTTGATTGTGAAAAATATTGGTAGTCCGTAACATAGTTGAATCGAACCAAAAGTATTGCCATTATAACTGAGAATTTTCTGTCTGATGGCAAGAGTGTCAGAGGGTTCTGTCCCCCAATTATATTCAAGGTGGCAAACGTGGTAAACCTCAACAATGAAATTTTCGGAAAATACCCGCAAAGCGACCATAGAATTACCAAAGGTAAACGTGGTACGGTAAAGTTATATATCAAAGATCGGGCTCAACACAGAGCGATCTTTAATGAGCTAAAAAATGAAAGGATTGAGTCATACACATATACGCCTAAAGGCTCGCGCACACTACAGCCGCGACGGGCCACAGCGCAAAAAGCGATACCCAGCTAGCAAGCGATACGCCAGTCGTTGCGATGCGGCCTGCCTGTAGTGTGCGATAGTTAATATAAAATGTATGAAAGTGATGTAGGAGGATTTTTGTTATGCGATGCGGCCCACCCTAATGTGCGCGGGCCTTAAAGCGGAAAGGCCAATAACACTTTTGCTGAAGGGCATTGACTCGGGCTACACGCCCACACAAATCCTAAATTGTTTAAAGATAAAAAATCCTAATCTAAAAGTGTTTTGAATTAAAAAATTTACAACCCCATACACTATTAAGAATGGGATTGAACTGGACATAAATTTTGTGCAGTTCCCCCCAGGAACTGATAATTCAGAAATTCTGAGAATAAAATAAATCCTATCACAAAGGGTACAATGGGAAAGGTTAAAAATTAAGGGATGTCGTACAATGCCGCAATTGTCAGGCCTTCGGGCATTCTGCCTAGAATTGCAATAACCTTTATAAATGCGTTAAATGCAATACAGATCATGGCTATGGTCAATGTAATAAAACCGCAGAGGAGCCCCCGCATTGTATAAACGTTGGAAATTTGGGCCACCCAGCGAATTTTAGGAAATGTCCATACTTCGTCAAACTGCCTGACTCGAGAAGCCAAAAAAGCAAAATAAATAGAGATAATCAAATCCGAAATGTTAATGAAGCCATATGGCCCTCCACGGACCCAACCAAACAAAATATTAATGGGTACAGGTCCCAATAAGTTCAGTTCGTACGCAGATTGTCTGAGGGGCAATACTCCTAAGCCTAACAATAGTTAATTCCAGAGTATTCACAGTGAATTCCTAAATATATCACAAGAACTCTTCGGCATGAGCCAGCAAGAATACACAAGCAAATTAATCAATTTTCTACGCCAGTACCGCGGCACCAGCGACCGAGCCGAAAGGATCCACCTCTATACGTCCCTAAACCTTAGCCTAATCCAAGCTGGAGAGGAACGTTGGGGGCCTTAGAGTAGAGTATTGAATGTGGGGTCACTTGTCGCGGGATGTAGAAAACATTACCTCAGATAATAAATTTGATATTATACTCCTACAAGAGACACACCTGAAACCTAGGAATAGGCTAATCATCCCGCAGTATAAAACATTCATAAATAGCAAGGAGCAGGGAGCAGCTATCCTATACAAATCAAAATATAGCGCAATTAAAGCAACAATCCCCATTGATACAACATACGTAGCAATCGAGCTTCGAATCAATAGACCAAACAATTCACATGGAAAAATCCTTTTAATTTCAGTGTACTTAGCCCTCGACTTACCGAGACCGAAGATAATAAATCTCCTTGAGGCCATAAAATATATTAACCTTAATGCGTATGAGGGGATAATTGTAGGAGGTGACCTCAACGCGAAACACCCTAACTGGTCAAATCATACGACCAATAGAAACGGTAAAACTATTAAGGACTGGCTGGACGACAACTCCTACAACAATAATTTTGAAATTGTAAATCCAAATGGCCCAACCTTTCCGCGATCCAATAGCTGTATTGACTTCTTCCTGATCTCCAATAATTTTCAAAGCCCAATTTCAAATATAGACTGTAAAACCTTGCCCTCATTCCCTGACCACTACACAACAGATCTGGATATCAACCTCCAAAATTTCACTCCTTCCTTACAATTATCGGTAAGCTACAGATCATACAAAGATGTAGATTGGGAGGCCTTCCAGGATATAATCGACACAACAATAAATTTTCCGTCGGAGTCCGATAATTTAACAAACGAGGAGATAGACCTCGCAATTCAGACCCTAATGGAGGACATACAAACGGCAATTGAGACGGTGGTGCCAACTTCAAGGGGAACCTTCTTTGAGAAGCTCCCAGGGGATAAATGGAAGAGAATACTAAAGAGACTGCTGGATAGAAGAATGGTACCTGACGCGATAACGCGAGAACTTAGTAACAATGCTGAAAGATCATTTGAAGCCGAAGGAAAACGTGATTGCAGAGTGCTACAAATGTTATCAACGACATGACAAGCAATTGTAAGAATATATTGTAGAACTAAAAGAAATGGCACAAGACTGCGAATTTGGTGATTTTCTGGAAAAGGCTTTAATTATTCAGTTTGTTTGTGGTATACGTTCAGAGAATATACAGAATCGATTATTATTGAACGATGCCGAAATAAAAACATTTGAAAGGGCAAGTATTGCAGCTGCTATGGAAATGATCTCACTAGATTTGAGTTTAATTAAGCAGACCAAGAATACTGTGAATGCAGCTTTTAACGACAACAAGAGTATTATACATGGGTCGGCGCTCGAAATGTTACGGACTTCACGCTGCTGTAGCTCCCAAACGGCTAATGAAGGGGCCGCACATTTTTTGACAAGCATCAGTCTGCTATGTTGTTAACAAGTCTACGGAAGCATATCGTTTTACGTCGCAGTTAAAAAAAGTTGTCGAAATGGAGTTCAAACCCAACGTTTTATACAAGAAAAAGTTCCCAGCTTCATTTCTTCACAACAATGGCCACCATATTCCCCGGACTTAAACCCAATGGATTTTCCATATGGTCCATTCTGGAGGCCAAGGTATCAACTAAAAAATATGAGACGGTCGAAACCTCAAAGATTGCTCTTCGCCGAGAATGAGCAAAATACCATTAGACAACATTCGTACAGGGTGTGAAGCATTCTCGGACAAACTCAATGCTTTTATCGCCGCTAAAGGAGGTTACATCGAATAATAACATATTGACAAAATTACAGCATTTTTAATTGGTAACACTTCGAGTGCCGACCCCTGTACACATCCTGGAAGAACTAAATACAGAGGCAATGGGCCAGATCATGGTTGGCGCTTGAAGTGAGAAATGGCGCGGCGACTGTTATACGGATTCATAGTTCTCGAAAAAACTGCCATTTGTCGGGAAAAACGCATTCAGGCGTATCACAGTTGGCGTTTTAAAAGACAAAGTTGCGTTTTCACGACTATCAAGTGAGTAGGGGTAGTAATGAAAGCAGGGGTTTGGTACGTGACAAAAATGCAGTCTGAGAAAACATGTTTTATTTTTTTTATATAGATATATATAAATATTTTTTAAATAGATTTAATAAATAAGGAAATTTTAAATATTTTTAATTATAAGAAATGTTCAAACATTTTCAAGCGACAACCATGATAAGGTTTTGTCGAAAACTGTCATGTCGCTGCATTCGCCAACTATGATACGAAAAATGACAACGACAAACGGCGCTGTCATTTTTTCGACTCGCCAACCACGATAAGGCCCAATAGCCGAGGTCGGCGTCAACAGTCTAAAGTAAGAGACAACAGCAGAGCGAAACGCAAAAATTATGACGCGAAGAAAGAAGAAAAACAACAGTCATATGGGCCGAGGTTTTATCAATACGGAGTGCGTGGGCACATCAAACGTAATTGCAAGACAGTTGTAGATACTGAAAATTCTTTTTTAACCCTTATGCGCAGAACGTGGCTAGATTTCCTATTCCCCTGCTGGAGAAAATTTTTCGATATTTCTACAACTAATTCAATATTGCATGGAATAAATCTGGTAAATGAGAATCATGAAAATGAATTTCTTTTATAGGGGAAAACATAAGAATCAATGGCAGGAAAAATTATTTCTAGAGTTTATGGGGGCAAATCTTGACCTTGCAAAAGGTTTTTCAAAATCACCATTATGGGCAAGATTACCCCCAAAAATTTAAATAGCGAGGGTTCGCCACAAAAAGACATTAGTGGCTGGAAAAAGGTATTCGATTTAGACTAATACTTTCACTTTGAAATTATATTGAATGTATTATCTACAAGGTATGGTTCGATTGGAAGTGCAATATCAGGAAAAAATTAGCCCACAACAAAAGAGAAGCCAAAGCAACAGGTGTTGGCAGGTACAATAACAGCTGTGAAAGACTCGGTTTGCCAAGATTACAGGCCTTTACAGTGTTGTTGAACGTGTTGTAGGCTGCAAATCTTTTGGTGTTATGACGAAAACCAATAACTCTACAACAGACGAAATTAGAAACGAACACATTGGGAATAATCCTGGTGCAGTTCCTTCTAGTTCATACGAATCATGCGTAAGTGATTCACGAAAATCGACTCCCTTTTTTTGCAAACCAAACTCAATTCCTTATGGGTTGATTGAAAATGAAATTAGAAGAATGTGTGATGAAGGCATTTTAGTAAAAGTAACTAGGGGCAATTGGGCAAATCCAGTAGTCATTATAAACGGCCCTTATTCTAGTTGTCACTTCCCCATAGTGAGAAATGGCACCTTTAAATATCAAATGAGAAAAATCTCACCTACAAACATCAAGTGAGAACAATTGTCACTGAATTCGCCGTTTCTCGATATCAGTGACAATTGTAATTCGCCTTATCTCACTGAAGTGTTACTTTTTTAAAGAACCATAATAGCCTTTTTGTCTCACTTCGCCATTTGTCACCATAAGTGACAACCAGAATAAGGGCCCTTTGGTTCGATTGGATTATGTGTGAACTGTAAGAGAACAGTTAATAAATATGGAGAAGAGCAATGAGCGTAATGTTATGGAGCCTTGTTTTAATGCGAAGCGTGCATATTCTGTTACTTAATGGTTTGGTGTTCAGAATCAGTGAGTTCATTTTATTTTCTATAATGAATGCTAC
The DNA here is from genome assembly GCA_963855945.1 of Thereva nobilitata. Lineage (NCBI taxonomy): Eukaryota > Metazoa > Arthropoda > Insecta > Diptera > Therevidae > Thereva > Thereva nobilitata. The sequence goes on along the minus strand of OY979696.1, from coordinate 14,741,419 downwards.
TCCAAACTCTCCTCTTCCGCGTACCGTGTGGATTCTGAGACCCATGTAACCATTACCAAGATATTTACGAAAAAATCTGTTTGGTAACCTTTGACTCCGCGTAAAATTTTTAGGGGCTCTCAGATCGATGGAAACTTTGGAATTTTTTTTAAAACAATAATATCCAGGATCAAAATCTAGCTTTTTGGAAAGTGTTTTTTGGACATTTTCTTTGTGGACTATGTATGTATCTTAAATAAAATCTTTCTAGCTAAATCAAAAAAAAAATTCTTTTCTTTTAAAATAAATTACAATTAATAATTGAAGTTTATTTAAAAATAAATACATAACTTTTTTTTTATTAGTATACAATATTATCTTGTATAATACAACTCTTGACTATATGTGTTCCGTTTTCATGAATGTTGTTAAATTTTTTTTTTAGAGAATAATAAAATAGAAATAATTAAATAATAAAAAAAAACAAAAAAAAAGAAATGAAACAGAATTTACATTTCTCGGTCATATTTTTTTTTTGTTTTAACTTTTAGCACTTTTTTCTCAATTTTTATATACCGTTTTCCTATGTTAATAATCCCCACTAAATAAAAAAAAAGAGAATATTGTTTATCTTACATATTAATAGTAATTATAATAGTAATAATTATAATAATAATAAAATAAAACCAAAATTATTTTCCATGTGTGTTTTTTTAGATATTAAATATCATTGTACAAAGTCTTCTATTTTTTATTTCGCATTCTTATTTAAATTTTAATTTCATGAAATACCAAACCGTTTTCTATTATTTTTTTTTATAATTTTATATTTTTAACGTATTTTACAGCTTATAATACAATTAGTTTTTAGAAACTCATATATAATTTGTTTTTTATCTTTTAATTCTGTGTGTGTAGTATTTCATGTGGCTTTTTGAAATGTATTTCTTTTTCTCTAAAAAAAAACATTTTTTTTTATTTTCATTATTATAACTACAATTTTTTTTATAGGAAACCATTATTTTATTAATAATTTTTTGTTTTGTTTTGTTTTTTTTAAATAAATTTCTCTTAAAATTATTTATTAAGTTTAAGACCTGTGGTCTTGATTTGTTTTGTTTTTTTGTTTTATTTTTTAAATGATTGTTGGTATTTTTCTCTTCATTAATCTATCGGTTTTTTTTTGTTTTGTTTTATTTTTTCTTCTTTATTCAAACTTAAATATGTCAACAAAAATCTGTTCAAAAAATGTAAAAAAGGTAACCACGAAAACAATAAACAATAAAAGTTCTTGTATTAATTTAAAAGAGCAAAAACCATGGTTACGTTTCTTTTTTAATTGCTTATAATCATGTTTTTTATTATTATTAATATTATTATTTATGTAATAACCTTGATGATGATGATGCTGTTCATTGCCATTGCCGTTGCCGCCGCTACTCACATGCACTATATCGAGTCTTTTCTGTTCTATACGTAGTCTAAGTACTAATCATTGTTTTCTTATTTTACGTTTTGTTGTTGGTTCTTGCAGTAGTAAAAATTCAAATCGGTCCGATATCTCTTCTCTACGTCGCATTGCTCTTGTCATTGGTCCGCTACTAGGTCGTTTCTGTTTTGATTCAACAGATAAAGATTGCATAGATGATTTCGATAGACCATTTGCAGCAGTAGAAGCAGCCGAAGCCGTTGAATTGGCAACAGTACTACTAGGAATTTCTAGATCATCTTTCTTAATTGAATCTTTTGTTTTTCGTAATCTTGTCCTAACACTTGATATTTCACTAATTAATCGCTGTTTACCATTATTAACCACCGAACTACTACTGCTACTACTAACCAATGATGGATTATTATTCTTCTGCGTTTTATTATTAGCCTTTGATCTTCGGCTTATTGTTTTTCGTACTGGTGCAGCAGCTGGCTTACTATTCTGTTGTAATTTCTTTTCAATTGATTTCAATGCTAATTTTAATTTTCTAATAAGTAGAATATCACATTTTATTTCTTCTACAGTGAAACCATTAAAATCAGTTTCATCATCATCATCATCATTATCATCGTTATTATCATCATTATCTTTACTAACAACAACATTATCCGTTTTATTAATACCTTTATCAGTCTGTGTGAATTTTGTTGCCTTATGTGTTTTTGTTTTTGTATCATTATTACAACTATTATTTACATTATTTACTAATAAACTATTATTTTGTTCTTCATTCGGTATATACTTATCATTATTATTTTCTTGCGGATATTCACCACAATTTATTTCTGAATTAGAGCTACCTATGCTAAGTGAATGATTATTTGGATCGGATGTTATAATTCCGCTTGAGCTTTTGCTACGACCTAAGCCACTTGTGACGCTCTCTTCACTCGTAGTTGATAATGATAAAACACTAGATTTCTTCTGCCTACGACGCTGTGCTAATTTTGAATTAACAACATCAGTTAAGTTACATTTTGGCTGCAGCTGTAATGATTGCGATATAAATTGTACATCATTATCTGAATCATCTTGATAATATTTTGGTGTTGTTGCTTCCTTAACCCATCGATGATTCAAAACATTTTCAATTTTTAAACGTTTATCTGGATTAACATTCAATAAGCCATAAACCAATTTCTTAACATCGCTACTAGCCTGTTTCCATTTGGGTGAATCAGTATTGAATATTCCAGTTTTTATACGATCAGCAATACTACTTATACTATTAGTTGTATTATTCGCACTACTAGAATTTGTATCGATACGGAACGGCGCATTGCCACAAACCATTGTATACAATATAACACCCAATGACCACATATCGCAAGCATACGAATCAGCGTGTTTCTGTAATGATATAACCTCTGGTGCAGCATAATCTAATGTATAACAAGGCGTTGACCAGCCACCTTCTGTTTTTGTTATATGCTTTGCACAACCGAAATCGACAATTTTCAATATATTTGATGATTTCTTTGTAAATAATATATTTTCCGGTTTTAAATCACGATGTGCAACATTTTTCGAATGCATATATTGAACGGCGCAGGCTATTTGATAAAAGTAATGCCTTGCATCTGATTCGGATAAGCCATTTGATTCCCTGATACGATCCAAGAGTTCGCCACCTTCTAAATATTCCATAACTAAATGCGTATGCTTGGAATCTTTTATGACTTCATGTAATTTCACTACATTTGGATGGCCTTCGCAGATACGTAATGTTTCTATTTCGTCATGTACATCTTCTTGAGCTTCTATTATTTTAACAGCAAATATTTCACCTGTTGTTCTTTTAATACACTTACAACAGAATGAGAATGTACCATTACCAATTTCTGGTAAGATCAATTCATATTTAAGATAAAATGATATCTGAAAAAAAAATGAACAAGTTAGAGTTAGACGCAATACTTTTTAAAGTTTAAAAGAAAATATTAAATGATTTTAAAGGAACAAAAATTTATGGGGAATCCATGCGTATTATGTCCAGCCAGGCCCGCCACATAGGGGGGCAGCTGGGACGAATTGCCCCGGTCCCCAGGCCAGAGGGGGCCCCGAGAATAGATGTGAAAACCCCATATCCCTGGATACTAATCGCTAATCGAAACTATCTTGAAACCCAAAAAGTCAAGATCGCCATATCGCTGCGTTCTAATTGTCAAGCAAGCACTAATCTAGAGTCTAAACCCCAAGCATGCAGCGCTCTAAAGTATATATTAGGTTTGTATGGACATGGATTCTTCTACTCAACATATTTAAATAGTAAACACTATTTTACTTGTTTTAATTTCAGCGATTTTATCAAGCGGTTCCCCAACTAAGTACCAAACGTGTTCAATATGCTGCTTGACCACTGCATCGAACGAAAACCGGTCTATGTTTGCCGTTTTCTTCGGTCCATACAACTTCTTAAACATCCAATCGGCGCATATTAACAACCCTCCGAATTCGCTTCCCTTAATAGTGCTTCGAATTTTTCCCTCTGGGATAGCTTTTGGATTGATTCTGCCAAAAGAAAGATGAGTACTGAGCCCCAGAGCTAAGCACAAGAGCCTCCTCTACATAAGACCTGTTCCATTCTAGGTTGCACTATGTAACTTGAGGTTCATCCGACCAACCGTTCGGTATCTATATTTAATGCCGTGAATGAACGTATTCTTACGTTTCCACAAATTTTTTTGGTCAAAGATTTTTTTGATTTTCACAATCCTTAAAGGGCCCCCAAACATTTTTTAGCCCCAGGCCCCGCAAGGTGATGTGGCGGGCCTGTGTCCAGCAGGCGTATTTTGACACAGTTCATTCTCAAATTAATGATGTAACATAGAATGGGACTCTAATGGACCCACCAAGATAAGGACTTTTGTCCGTGCGACTTCTGTACAGATTCTGCCAGAATGTCTGTGCGGGCATATCGACGGAATGTCTCTAGGGACTCTCAGGTTACTTTTGCAGCGACAAATTTCTATAGAAGTCCATCGACAGAAGTCTCTACGACTAAGAGTCTTCATAGTGTGCATTGGACTCATCATAACGGATGGTTAAAATTTTGCAATACTCGGTATTTTATGCAGCTCAAGCTTGTTGAGGCTCCTCGAAAATTTTATATTGGTATTAAACCTGTTATAAAACATACCACGTGCTCGAGGTAATTGTTATTAATATTTACAGGAATCTCCGACGAAAAGATACCATGTGCCCAACGAAGTAGTTTAAAAGAAGCTGAATGCTAAATATTATGTAAAAATCATCCTGGAGAATTAAAAAAACCTCAAAGTAGATCGAGTACCCGTACACCGCAGTACGTCGGCACACATATCTTGCAAGGGAACACTAATGACCAAAGACAACGAGTTATAGAAATGGCAAGAAGTAAGGACTTGGTTGTTGTGAGTACCACCAAGTTTGTGCGTAAGAATATCATTCGTAGACGCATCGTAGTCGCAAATAAAACCTACATTAATCCGCCCACTATCAGCTTGCTCGAAACCTTCGAAAGGAAAATCCCAAGAAAAATATTTGGTCCTGTAAGGCTGAACTAAAACGAATGACCCATTTAGAACGAAGGAGCTTGAAAAATGTATGACGACATAAATATAAATATACACATAAAACTGGACAGGCAACGATGAGTCGGACTTGTTGTTCGAACGAAGGATGCTGGCACGGATTTTCAATGGCAGACCAACAGGAAAGAGAAGCGTAGGACAACCAAGAAATATGTGGATGGAAGACGCGCTAGAAGATATAAGAAAAAGGCCCTGGTCAAAAACGCAGAGCTGCGGTCATTCTGCAGTATTCAGCAATTGGAAGTCTGTAGCTGAATATTGCAGAATGATCGCAGTTCTGTGTTTATGACCAGGCCCAAAACTTAGAAACGACTGGACGAACAGACTTCAAGAATCCAAGTCCTACAAAGACCGTAGCGCCATTTAAAAAGAAAAAGACCGCCACATTTTGATCTTGATAACAAACCGAAAGTACTCAGGCGGGGATCCGCTATATTGTTGGTATGATGCTCCTCGGACGCAATAAACTGTATAAAAAATTGGTAACCAGGTTTGAATCAACACAGATGCGCTATGGAACGAAACGGTCAGAAATATATACGGATAAGCATTATAACTCCCCTTCAGTGAGAGAATATTAAGTCGGCAAAATACCAATGGTCAACATGAATTAAACAATCCTTAAAAACTGTCATTATTATTACTGACTTCACCTTAGACAAAAGTCGTAAAGATCTAATCAACTGGTTCGATGATGAATGCAAGCGAGTGAACTTAAGAACATAGGAATCTGAAGAAGAAAACAAAGACCGCACAAGATGAGAAAAAGGAAAAGGAAAAAAGAAGCCTGGGAGAAGAACCTCGAATGGAAACTAGAACGGTGTAGAGAGCGCAGTCCGCACAAGTTGCGGGAGTTCTACTGACGAATGCCTGGCAAGGCCTAATTTACATCAGGTTGCGTATACTGTGAGGACAAAAAGGATAAGTGTTTGAAAGAGCGCTTCAATGAATTGAGGAATTGGAGGCTTCGTTAATATCTGACAATGATTTTACGTTGCCACCATCAAGCTTAGAAGAAGTTATCAGAACTGGTCAAATATAAAGGTTCCATACTACACCAAACGATCCTTAAAATGATTGTGCAAGTACGGAGCAGGAAGTGAAATCTGAAGCCTGGGAAAGAAAAATTAAGAATAAGAGGAAATAAATCGACAACGAGCGCTCAGAAAATATATGTATCAATCAGGAACCAAATTGATGTTATACAAAGCACAAGTCTAGCCCTATTATGAAGATGAAACTTTTTTATGTAATCGGTCATTCAGGTTTTGATGTAAAGTCTAATCATAAGCTTAGTTTGAAGAATAGAAGGTTTCGTTTGAACAGTAAGATGTTGTACTAGTTCGGGAATACGGACTGCGAAAAATTGTTTCACAGTCGAGTTGTTCTATTTATAAACGAACTTTTAGACTGTAGTGTGGCAGCAACATTCCTACGGTGGGCTAAAAACCCTGAGGAACAAAAGGGGCTTGATGCAGGTTTACATCTTAAGGCGGCTACACACGTAACTGCATGCTTGACGAGCACGCATGTTTAATCTTTTTGCGCATTCTCGCACAACTTCTCTGTAGCCTCCACACGACGCAATCATCTTTGAATAGCCGCAGTTTATCCTTAAATAGTTTCGTTCGAAAAGTGACGACGCGCTCGCTCGCACTCACACTTTTCTTTTCAAGCGAGATTTGTTCAAGCATGCAGATGAAAATTCGACCAATCTTCAAGCTGATGTTCAATCATCATGCTTGCGCAAAAAATCTCATACACACGCTCAAGCACGCCTGCACAAAAAGATTGAAAATGCGTGCTTGTCAAGCATGCAGTTACGTGTGTAGCCGCCTTTACGATAGCTTGGTATCTAGCTACGCTGCGGCGGTTTTCGAGGCATAAGCCCACATAAACGAGTTTTATTCAATGCGAGGCCAGATGTAGGACAATTTGCAGCTCGAACTGCAGCCCAGAAGAGCAACCTGTATCCCGTAAGAAATTCCAGATATTGGTATGCTTGTTTGGTGATTTGGAATATGCAATCATTTCATCACATGTATAATCTACAGAACTCTTATAATACCAATGCTACACAATGGATCCGAAAACTGGGCATTATAATAAGTAAGGAACACCTCCTATGGGCTTCGCAAGAAAAATCCTTCGTACTATATATAAAGGAGGAAACGAAAATGGTGTTTGAAAGAGATGATACAATCATGAACTGCATTAGTTGTATAAAGTTCCACACATGATTAAAGCTATAAAAATAAACAGAATTCAATGGCTAGAATATAGCAACGTTGCCGTGATGACAGCAAAGTAAAAATTATTATGAAATTATTAAAAGACCGGATGGACGCAGAGACAAGAAGAACCCGAAAAAGATATACAGATGGCGTAGAAAATCTAGTAGGTAGGTATAGAAAATTGGAGACTGCAAGCTAGGGATCGACAGTTCTGGAGGAGGCTGTTGCAGGAGGGCCAATTATAGACCTAGCATGTTAAGCGATGGATAAGCTGTTAGATCCAGATAACATGTTTCTTACGGTTCCACTCAAAAAGGCGTTCAATGTTTCTGTTGATTAAAGTGGACATGAGTTGTCCATCATGAAAACACGGAGAAAGCATAAGAATACAGTCATCAATGAAGCTGTGAATTGGATGACTGAGAGAAGGCCATTTATAAAGATTGGAAAAACTGCCGATGGTATATTGATGCGGGATTTAGATTCGAACTCAGCTACCTTGTTTGAACCGCCAGAAAGAAAACTCTTAACCCAATTCTTTAGAACTGAGTCGATACCAAAAGCTTGGAGTTTATTCATCAGACGAGCTGCCATACTGGAGACACTAGAGCAACTAGATTCAAGGTGCTCTGTTGGACACACAACAAGGTCGGCAATAGATTTTTTTGCTCTAAAGTCATACTGTCTAATCTTTATATTCCATAAATTTTTTATTGATTATTAGGTGCGTTTCATTTTTGTATTTTAGAGCGACCATTGGCCACTTGCGTATTATACCGGATCCACACGTTTATCAAAGCTTGGCAAAAATTCGCAAATTCAAACGTGTAGTTAAGACGTTTGGCTTGGCTTGTGTAAGCTTGGCGACGCTTGTGGCCGATCCGATCGAGTGTGGATACTCGGCAAACCACAGCAAACATTTTCAATTTGCGAACGCTTGAATCGCTTGCAAAGGAAGTTTGCGGCAAGCGTTTGTGATGCGTCCACACGTTTGTTTTAAGCAAGTGTTTTCAATTTGCGAACGGTTGCTAAACCTTGACAAACGTGTGGATCCGGCATTACAGTGTACCAAAACTGAAGGGAAAGTCTTTGATGGTAGTAATAGTTTGGTGCCACCGCATGTTAAACCACGGAGAAACACTCATGAATGATTTTAATTCAAAAAACCTTTAGTAGGGAATATTTATAAAAAAAACCCCCTTTAAACTAAAAATAGAAAAATAAATATTAATTCAAAACTCACCTTTGTCTTACTAATATTACCGCGACTAGAATTAAAAAATCGAATTGGGTCAAAGGCAGTAGTTTTTGCAAGATGCCGTGGGGATGTGAAAGTATAGCCTAAAAATAAAACAAAAATTAATTTTTATAGAAGCAAATTTAAATAAAAACGTTTTTTTTTTCAAAATTACCTCGAAATAATCTATCAGAATTTGGTGGAACTGGTGCTGGCGAGTCACTGAGTGGAAGTCTTGTAAATTCTTCACTAAAATTACTGGTATCCAATTCATTATCAATTTTTGGCTTAAATGGTGCAGAAATTTGTTTTTTTGCTAACTTATCCCAGTCTATTTTCCTAAAGAACGGATGCGATTTTATTTCAGATGCATCCGCTTTGCTACCACCTTAAAATGCAATAAGTGTTAATGAAAATGTTCTTAAGTATAAAATCTAGTCTTTGTATCACCTAATCTCTTCTTGGGATCCTTGACTAAAAGTTTCAATATAAAATCTTTAACATCAGATCCTAATTCTTCTGGAATTGGTGGATCAGTTTTCAATATTCTTCGAGAGATATCATGCTGTGTATTCTTTTCATCAACAACTGTAAACGGTGATGCACCAGTGAGGAGCTCATAAGTTAATACTCCAACAGACCACCAATCAACAGCTGTATCATGACCAGTACTTCCTCCGCGGACAACTTCTACAAATTTAAATATGATATTTTTGTATTACTGCAGCAAAACATTTTAAATTAATAATGTACAAACCTGGCGCCATATATTCAAGTGTCCCGCAAAAACTGTAGGCTCTTTCGTTGGACCCAGGTTGAAGCTCTTTGGATAGACCAAAGTCAGTCAGGACTATATGTCCGTTAGCATCCAATAATATATTTTCTAGCTTGATATCCCTGTAGATAATACCTAATTTATGTAATTGTTCTAAGGCTAATACAACTTCTGCTATGTATATTCTAACTTCATCTTCGGAGAAATGTTCATTTTTATATAAGTGAGTGAATAGTTCGCCACCACTTACATAATCTGGAAGAGAGAAGTTTGTTGTTAGAGATATTGGGGGGAAATGATTAAAGATTTGTGTATTTACCCAAAATCAAATGCAGTCTAGTTTCAGTTTGAAAGGCGTAATGCATTCCAACTAGGAATGGACTTTGGCGTATTGCTTCCAAAACCTGAAATGAAAAGAAAGAAAGTAATTAGTCTAAAGTTTTCTATGTATCTTTTGAAGAAAACAATATAAAGTTCGGATCAACAGATGTTAAAATAAAATTGATTGTTTGGTCCATTATCGACGTACAGTACAATATAAGAGTTTGAACAAATCTCATAAGTCTATTAATAAACATGTCCAACGTCTCTCGAAACACAAAAGGCTTGAGCACGTTGTAATACCTTTTGTATCTTTTGTCTAGAACAATTTAACTTTCTTCCAGACTTCTGTCTGCCCCAAGACTTAACTAAGTTACTAAAAGTTGATTGTTTGCGCAGCTGGTTGTGTACTTTGTATTCCGAATTAGGTCTTAAAAACCTTTTTCACAAGAATACCAGCTGGTAGAGGTCTGTCCATAAATTAAGTAACGAAATTTGGTGAAGCGGAGTCCAGTCTGGCGTTACGGCCCTGTTACGACGAGGGGGTCAAGGTTTGCAGGATCAGAAATAGCAAAATTTATTTAGGTTCAAGTTTTAAATTTAAAACTGGCTTGCAATTTACCGGGGGAAGTTGACAGCTCTGACTTACTAGTGCGATAGATACACAAATCAGGCGAAGGTGTGGTAGTCCTTGTACCAGCGTCAAGTATTGGCATCAAGCCCTATTCTATGGGCCAGCCAAAAGCAATTTCCCATTCTGGTCCATAATACATTGCAATAAGAAATGGAAAAGATTTCTCTTCGACAGCCTCAACACGTACTGCCGATTTTCAAAGGGTCCTTGGTGTGCAATCCTTCCAGACTCTAATGATAAAGAAGAGGACGTGTTTAAGCCAGTTATCATCCTATCTGTCGACGGTGGGCCAGGTAAAAACCTTAGGCACCCCAATACAAATGCAACCTCGAGAAATGCTTACAACCTTGTCAAAAGGAGAATGGCTCCACTAAGGAAGAAGCTGGCAGGTTTTATCTTTGACCACTAATAATTTGGTTCTCACAACGCAACATAAAAACCGTATACGTAGAGCTTGAGATTCAGAACTTTGCTCATACTGGTCGAGTTTTGGCTGATAACTGGAATGGTCTGGTCCTTTATGGGCACAATGTTTTCGCGGAATACATCCACCCCGGAAGGCTCTCTCCGTTTCATCTCTGCCACCGGAAAACTGGTACCGGCACAATTTTAGGGAGAGTCTATATTTGCTGCATGAAGAGGAAAAACACACTAATGATAGTTTGAAGGTAGTTTTCTAGCAAACGTTGAAATAATAACAAAAGTGATTCTTAAATACAGATTGTGAAACGCATTGATTTGCTTGCTGCAAGGAAGCTTGAAGTGGCCTACGTTTATGTTGTCAGATGGGTTTCTGCCTCCAACTTTTTTTTTTTTTTTTTTTTTATGTGGAAGACTAGAGCTCAGGGAAAGCCCTTTGTACTGTCGACAATCTATTTTCTTCGTATAGAGTGCAATGTCAAACAGCAAGCTCTAGTCGATAGACTTACTCTCTCGTCCAATCATCCCTTGAACTATGAGCTACAGTGTAACGAAAGCCCGACCATGTTGGATTCGCTGCAATGCCCTCTGCCCATCAATAGCTAATCAGCTGCATGACAGAACCTGTAATGTTTCTGGCATTTTTATTTTACCTCTAAAAAAGCAGCTTCGTACCACAAGACTACAATTCACTTCAAATCAACACCTACCACTAAAGTCCCATTAGGCGATCTATCACGCAGCGTCAGAGGGAGCTACTATAGAGATATTCGCGAATGAAGCAATATGAAAGATAAAGACGACCTAGAGAACGCTGGTCTAATGTTAGCTGAGCACATCACGGAAGTAGTGCTAGTCAACAAGCGGAAAAAGGTGGAGACCATAGCGGTCCCTACAGGTTATTCGATCCCAACCCGCATTTAGGTATCTGGGAGTGATAATTGAACGAAGCTTTAACTTTGCGGGTACAGCGGAAAATCTTCCGACATTAGCGTGGCACTTGCGAGGATGCTGTCTGATATAGACGGCTCCAGGCCAAGCTGACGCCTCCTTATCACGAAAGTGGTTAGTTCGATCCTATTGTGGGCAACGGTATTGACCAAACGGGCAATAGGAAGATAATAACTGAATATCTGCTAAGTGCCCTTCCAGCATGCTGTGCATACCGTACTGCGTCCGATGAAGCAACATGATGATATGTAGCAGGACTGAAACCCTATTGACGGTGTTTAGACTGTTCGTTCCTACGTACGTTCCTCCCGAGCTTTTAGATGAACGGGGAAGTGGAGATAATATTCTGGCGGCAGAGAGTAAGAGCTTGTACGACCCATAATATCCAATGCGAGGCTCAAAGAAGGAGAGAAAAGCAAAGAAATGCCAGAGAAGCTAGATAGGTAATCCAGTCCCGTGACGCAATGTTGTAAGCCTGTTACGCGGGAAAGTGAAAGATAACAAGGCGGTGGATTTTAAGGCCGGGCTAGAGACCCAGAGAACGGATAGGCTGGAGCTTCTCGGCAGAATGCTGTCCACCTGCCGACACACCTATAGGCAGTTAGAAAGAGCAAGAGAGTCAATTAGGTAGCGAGCTTAGTCGAAGAGGTCTTTCTCACAAAGAAAGCAGAGACGGTAGGTCGCTGATCCGTATACCCTACTGTTCCGGCACTGGTGACCACCCCTTCAAGGGACCTTTTTAATGATCACGTTAATGACGCCAGACCAAAGTAATGCCTGTACGGCTGGTGTCCGTCTGGACTCAAACGTCATGGAAAAGAGTTGGTGAGTTTAGTCTGTAGGAATCGGACACTACCGGCTGAGTGCGGACTCCGCCGATCTCCAGTTTTAAGCATGCGCCTTACGTGAGAATCTTTCATCAATCGAGCAACAAGGCGATATGAACTCGACTGATAAAAAATTCTTACCACTCCCTCGTAAAAAAAAATATCTCCGAAACCAGAAAAGAGACTCCCTGCTTCGCTAAGTAATCGGGTTTCTAGTTCCCCTCTATGTTGCAATCCCGGGAACCCAGACAAGAGTCACATTACACTTTCTCCCGAGCCTATCTAGCTCAGCTTTGTTTCACTACACATCTTATAGATACTTGGCTATCTATGAAAATTACAATCCTATATCCTTGTGTATACAAAGTATAACCAGGAGAAAGTTTGAGATTAATAAACTGTTATGATTATGTAAATTCATTCTGAACAATTTAACAGACCAAATAAAGATATTCGGAACACTGTCTCGACCAATCAACACCTGTAATGGACAACAAGAGGTGTAATCTTCCACACGTCCCCCGAAATACTGGCTTCTTGTTTGATGGCTCTACAACCGGGATCCGGTCCTGGTCTCTGGAAACTTTTATCTTCACCGGAGCCTACCGAGCTTTATTTTCTTCACAACATCTATGACGCCGCGTTAACGCTCGTAGATCTCGTCGTTGTCGAGTCTTCGGAATGGTTCTCCAAAGGATATTCCTCTCGAACACGGCTAAGAGGTTAAAGTGCTTTCTGTTAAACACCCAAGCCTCGGATGTATATGTAAGTGCCGGTAAGACCATCATCTTATATAGTAGCAATTTGGACGTTGTGGTTAGATGCTTAGATTTGAAGAGCCTTGACAGACTATAGTACGCTTTGTTGGCTTTTAGCAGCCGTGCGCGTATATCTAGTTCCATGCTATTTACTACGTATACATGATGAGTTGAACCCAGGTTGAACCAGAGTTCAAATGCATGTAGACGCTAGTCGAGTTGAGATAGGGTCGACTGAACTCGACTCAGCTCTGCAACCTGGGTTGAGTTGAAATTATGCATATAGACGCGATCTCAGTAGTTGAGTAGTTGAATTTATTTGACAGTAGAATTTCTGTGTTTTGTTTGTGGTTTTGTCGAATTTTGTCGATTGTCGAAAATTCAACACAACCTCAACTCAACTATTCAACTCCTCATGTATACGTAGTATTTATCTGCTGCTACTATTGACCTAAGGTAGGTCAATAATTTTACTATTTCAAAATCGCGCTCCTCTACCGTGATTCTGGGACCAATGTTAGGTGTTCTTGCAGACGAGGCCACCATGAACTTTGTTTTGCTTTTGTTAATGTGCAGTCATAGCTTTAGTCCCGCCCAGTCAGTTTGGGTGAAAGCTTCTTGTACAGGTCTGCTCTTGTTCTTGATGTAAATGTCGTCTGTATAACCCAGTAATTGGGTGGACTTGTGGAGGATTGTGCCCCTTAAAGTCACGCCCGAATCTCGGATTACTTTCTCCAACGCCAGGTTGAAAAGGAGGCAGGCCAGACCATCCCGTTGTCGGAATCCATTATAGATGTTAATTGGTCTGGACAGTGTTCCGGATAGCAATTACTTCAACAGAGCCTAATCAAATAAAAAATATACCATTAGCCGTGTTCCTTTTCTACTTTTAAGTACTCCGGAGTAAAAAATTAATGGAACGCAAAATTTGTGGATTTGAGTAAAACGTATGAATTCTCTGTGAGAGCAGGAGTAGTTCCAAGTAAATACGAGTAAAAACGAGCAGAAAAGGAACACGGCTATTAACAACAAATCCCCAACATGAAAAGTTCACTTCTACTTCATATGAAAATTTTGCGAAATCACTACCACAGTTTGATATTCTCTGGCACGTGCTGAGTTCTCTGATTCCACGACTGAACATGGCCAGCCATGAAAAATTCGCTTAGTTTAGTTCTTTTTATGCTGTTTTTGTTGTTTTCTTGATTGTTTTTAAATAAAAACTACCTCCGAGTGTCTAGATTTTACCATGACGACGTCCATTGTCCCCCTATTAATACTATGAAACGTAGTTGCCTCGATAATCGCTTAACTCGCTACTATATCTACGCAGAACGAGAAACGCATGCGTATCGCTCGTCGAGTCGTACCTTCTCAAGCGTGCGTATTAATTTTCCACCGTATTTGTCGGTCTAATCAACAATGAAAAATGCAATTGTTGTCTACCACCCAACAGCAGCAGTATTTCTTCTTCTTCGGATATACTCTCTCTGTTTATGGTATTGCAGCTAGACGGGCCGGAATTGAATTAGATACTTTTTCTCGTTTCGTCCATTTTGTGTTCGTTGTATTCATTGACAAGGTTTTCATATCTTCTACCACACAGGGCTATTTTTACACACTTGAACGGCGCGGAGCTTTTTAGTATATGATTTTCTTTTTTAATTCTTTGCACTGTTGTTTTATTAATTATAAAAAACAAACACGATTTGTTTTTTCTACATATCACTTCCATTTCGCTACAGATCAACGAAAATAGGTTAACATTATCCTAGGGAACAAACAAAGCAGTATTTACAGCCTGCTCAGCACTCAGATGTCTTCTTTAGACAGTTCACAGAGGAAAAAAAAGGAGGAGGAAGGTGATGTTATCGCGACAAAGTAATTCTCAAATAGTTAGGAGGGCAGAGCGTTTATTTTAAGAACAGCGAAAAATGCGGAGGCTGTCTCCAAATAGATTTCACACGAGACCTTTATGTTGGTTAAATCAGTGACATCATACTGAAAAAAAATTCCAATCCCACCTTAGAACTATAGAATGAATGCATTTTAACATTTACGCAATCATCAGCAATTTATGGATGTATGATCGGATCTAGCACGGGTTTATGAGGAAAATACTAGAGGTGAGAAATTTGCGAGTATTTTCCTACTCAATTGTGCAGTGTGCAATGCATCAACTTCCAAGTCAGGTGAATTGCTTGTTTCTTTGTGGGGGCTCTCTCGGTGGAATGAGTCACCGTCATCATCAGTGAATTCATATACAAATTCCTGGCCATGAAAGAGTCGCCGCCGATTTTCAGAATTAAAAATACCCACAACCACCAACTGTCTTTGAACTTGAGAGAACTGGTGAAAAAGTTGTTTTCTTTTTAAAGTACTCCTGCTTCATCAAAGCATTGTTTCTATGGCATTCAACTTTTTTAATTCTGTGCTGGTCGAAGCTGAAATTTGCCGAATTATGAGCTGTTGTGAGTCATCATGACTAGTTAAAATCTATGGCGAAACTCGAAGAACTTAAGATGGAAGAGGTTAAGTAAATAAATAAGAATATGTTCGTCCGCTAGTTAGAATAGTGCGATTCTTCTAGAAGCGTTAATTTGGAAGGGAATTTCCGTTTTATTCATGGTCTTTTTTTATGGTATTGAAATAGTTAGGCTCAATAACTATTTCTGATCGTAGAAAGATAGTTGAACTTCTGATCAATATTTGCAATAACCTGAACGTGAATATTACACCGTGAATTAAGTCTCCATTGGCGATCGTTGTAGACGAACTCCAAATTTTTATACATAAATGATTTACTCTAAATCCCCTCGAATCCTCTTCACAGCTTTGTTGATGGTGGAACTCTGCGTTACTTTTAAACCTTGACAATATTAGACACCATGCCAAACCTTGTCGGCAAGCTTGTCTTTTTTTATGTGGCAGAACTAAGCTCAGGATGTACCCTTTGTACTGCCAGTCCGTCATGTCGTTGGTCACATCAATGTCCAATGCCTAGTGGTTAGCTTAGTACGGGTACAAGATTGCGGTGGAGGCAGAAACACCTTTATTTCGTTGGAACAATCGCAATGATAGTAGCGATAAAATTCTGTCAGGGCTGCTACATTCCTACTTTGGCTCAGATGGTCGATGGATGGTGTCGTCACCCATAAGTTTGAGGGCCTTTTTTTGCACTTTATCTAACGACGCCAATGTGTTTTTCGAAGACCCGTCCCAGAAAGAAAATGTCTGATCCTGTTCTTTAGAGCTGGGTCAATATCAATAAATTGGCGTTTAGCTAACAGAGAAGGCCGTAAAAAGCCTTAGAAATATCTAGAACGACCAAACTAGATTCACCAAATCGGTGCATTCCTTGGTTAAGGTGTTCTGTTAAGCTGGCTTCACACGGTGCGCGATTTTGCTGATTATCACGCACGGCCGACATCCACGGACGCGCCCGGACCGCACAGCATAAGCTCGCACCGCACCTTTAGCTGGCTTCGGTGCCCGATTTTGCGGACAGACGCGGACGGCACACCATGGGAAGAGTGTCGTCCGTGCAGGCAAGGGCAAGTCTGTAGCGGTGTGTAGTATCTGCCGCGAGCCGGTAAATTCAGGTGCGGTGCGGCCAGGGCTCGTCCGTAAAAACACAGACGAGCATGTAAAAACCAAAGTCTAGAAATAACAAGTCTTTCATCTTCATACAAAATCAGAGGACAGTACCACATATACTTGAACAGAAAGGATGAATCGTACCATTATGGAAAAAGTGCGATGCATGCTCATAGACAGCGGTTTGAGTCGAAATTTTTGGACAGAGGAGCCGTAGCAAGAAGAACATCACACCAGAAGAACGTTGGTGAAATACAAAGCCGAATCTGTCGTCTATTCGTGTGATTGGTTGCAAGGCCATGGCCTACATACCAAAAGTGCAACGAAATAAATTGGCTGAAAAATTCAACTATACAGAGATGTTGTTTTCATTGAGCCAGAAATAAAAAAAGAGGTAATTTCACTTTGTTTTTACACATAATATAATTATTGGTAAATTAAACCATAAGGGCCGCAGCTGCAGCGGTACGCTCCATTTCACTTTGCATTTTGGAATGACAAAATGATTTCGAATCTCAAGACCCACACCGACCGATACGCACCATGCGGTGCGGTCCGAGGTCGTCCGTGCGTGATAATCCGTAAAATCGCGCACCGTATGAAGCCGGATTTACCGACTCGCAGCAGATCCTACACTACAGACTTGCCTGTGCCTTCACGGACGACACTCTTCCCATGGTGCGCGGTCCGCGTCTGTCCGCAATATTGCGGACCGTGGGAAGCCAGCTTTAGACGACGGTTGACCGATCTTCTCTATGATTTTGAAGGGAACAGAAGTAATTGCTATTGGGTGGTGGTTTGAAGGATTGTTGGCGTCACCTTTCTTCGGTATGGGCTGTATATGGGAGTTTCCAAGAGGCTGCGGAGAGATATGACAGGGCAAGAGTTCGCGCCGAGATTTAGCTAAAATTGAGACTATTTCTGTAGGACTATATGGAGTATATTGCCGGGTCCAGTGGATTTGTTGACATTAACCTATTTGAGGCCCCTCGCGAGTCCTGAAGAACACCGTGCCCTCTGAGTATATGGAAAACTTCAGAACAGGGGGAGCTTATTAATGTCGGCCATAGAAGAATTCGAGGCCAACAGAGATGCTTGTAGGTAGGTAGATAAAAGACGGAGTAATGGATCTTGATGGACGTTACTAAGGGCCAGAAGTTTTCGCTGCCAACGATTATATTAAAGAGTTTATTTTTCAACTTTCCGGATGGTGGATTCACAGGAATTTCTGAATTTGATCTCTATAAAAAAAGACACAGAGCTCATTGTTGACGGCCGCAAGAAAGGTGTCGAATTGAAGGCCTTCAAACTGTATTATTTCTAATATATTCTGGACCGACCTTCTTTGGCTGAGCGATCCCTTTATATGCCAGGAATAACATTAATCGAGGAAATGCAATAGAATGACCACTTATCCCAAATCCATAACCTCGGTAGCCTAAGGGCAGAGTCGCCCAACTACCAACACAGAGGTCCGTGGTTCGATTCCATGCAGCGTCAATATACCCTGTCTTTCCACTTCTACCACCCATATAAGATTCTATCTTTCTAACCTCAGAATCAGTAATTTCCTCTCTTCTGCCATCGCTTGTATGCACAACAAACGAGAAAGCTGTTTGCGTTCGAACGCCGAAGTTAGAATTCTATGACGGCACTATTATATGGGAACGACTGGAATGAAGCCGCGTGCTGGCGTTGGCAGTTCTTGCACTCTTCTCTCTTCTATATTTTCGACTACAGCTTGCTGCACGGCTTTGTACTCTAGATACTTCTGAGTCTTCTAGCTTAACGTAGTTTTTCACATTATTTTGTTATTATTAAGGAAAAGAATCGTACAATACAAAAAAAAGGCCGACGAATGGATTTTCCCAAACGAGTGCTAGAGACCCAAGAGCCGTAAAGTTCATCGGGCGTTGATTCTACACACTGCAGAACTTGTCGGAATGCCAACTGTTTTCCCAGACAGATCGATACGTCTGGAGGCGCCTACGATTCGATTGCGACCGCTGTAAAAACTGAACTGACGAACCTAAAATCTAAAAACGCTTTGGTTGGAAAATTGATTGATTCGTCTTTTTACAGCAAACGAAAAGTCTTTTCACAACATAAAAATGTACGATTTTCGGGGTTAAATATAGAGGATCTAGTGGACGTTTTAGGCTCCACAGGCTGTTAAACCACGCCATTTGGTTGTGTTGCAATTAAATTGCTTGCGTTACGTCACTTAAATTTTTAAGGAAAATTAAGTCGCGAGTAAAGCAATCAAAAACGCAGATTTTGTCCAGAATCGTAATTAGTTTCTAAGCTTAAGGGCCGTAAACATCAACGAGGATAATCCTCTGCGTGATTTTATGATAAACATCAACATAGATTATCCAGACCAAGATTGGGGCAATTCGATCTCGGACTTAACAATCAGCAGGGGCTTTGAACTCGTTCTCAGTTGAGGCCGCAGGAATCGTGTCAAAACATGCCTCCAAAACGAAGTACTGTCGTATTTCCAAAAAAAAAACATGCAACATCTGTCCATCTGTGTCCGTGAATGGTGTAGAACTAATGGCTGCCCATCCCTTAACAACATTAACCAAAGATCTGCGAAGGGATGAGCACTTATTCCAAGCATCAAACAAGTAGCTGGGATTTCTTAAGAGCATCAAGTTCCTCCTACAGCCAGGGGTGTAATATACAAATCTTAGGAGCTTCGAAATCTATCTTGACGTGGTCAGATAAAGTGCAAAAAAGTGTTCTAGATCCACCTAGTTGCATTTTCAATAGCTCGAAAATCCACAAGGATCAACCATACGGTATCTGAGCCATTTTTTGGTTTGCTCGTGTGTGAGGAAACCCGAACCCGAATGGTGCCGAGCCATCCCCTGTGCTCGCTACAAGCTACAGGCTTCAAAAGAAGCTGAAGTTCACAACTGGCAAAGACCGACTGGAATAGACTGACTAGCTCGAGGATTGATTGTGAGTGGATCCTAATTTGGAACTCGGGCCAAATAAACTCAGCCCGTTTGGATCGCTGGTGTATGGGGCCTTTATACCCGCAATACCAGATTACTCTGCACGGCTCATCCGGTTTGCTTAAAACATAAAAAAATCACGGTTTGCAGGTAAAGGTAATCCTTGATTCAAGATATTGTAAATCCTCGTTGATGTTTATGGGATCTAAGAGAATTAGGTCAAAATCAAGCAGATCAAAACACAGAGCTTGAATTGATGCTCGTTGTCTTACCAAAGATACTTGATATTCTTGAATTCATATTTTTAGAATTTTAAGGACCAACCAAATCCCCAGCTTAAATTTCTTTCAACTTCTTTTTGGGTTTAATTCTACCAAAAAACAAACCAAGGAAATAACGTAAAATTCATTTTACTGCGCACTTAAAAAAGCATTAAAATGCGTACACGCATGCCTCGAACAATGTCCGAAATTTTATTCAATTTTAACAGTTATTCACTGACCATTTACCACCAGGTGGAATGCACACACATTTATTGCCGACCATATAACGAGCACTTGAGGCCAAAGCATTATTTTGACGCAATAAAGTGTGGCCGAAAATATTGTTCTCATTATGAAATCCTTATAATTCCTGAACGCCGCCGCCGCCCCGCTTACTAATACCTGCAGCATAAGTTTACACAATTTACAAGATTTGCTTTAAGAAACGATGCGGATTATCGCGGATTAATTAAACATTTTGAAAGGGAAGGAAGAAAGAAAGACAGAGAGAGGGAAATAAATAAAATATGGCTACAGAAATTCTCGAGCGCATTGCAGTGGCCGTTATCTAACGAAAGTGAAAAGTTTGAGAGCAGCTGGTATTCCGCATCTCAGCCACAACAGCACGAGAAGAAGAAGTAGGTTGCGCAAAACGGCTCTCGAATTAGCCAAGATTTTCTTCTTCTTCTTCTTATCTTTCGTCTGCCTTACCTTTGGCTGTTCCACCTTGTGGATTTTTTCTGTGCTGTTGCTGGCGAGGCGATGTTATTGTTGTTGCTTTCTTTCCGGACTATGTATTTAGGTGCATCGCCGGGTACCGGTATCTTCTAACGGGAACCGAATAACTCTACCGAACCGGAATGACGGAATCCAGAGTACGTACACGAGAAAGAGAAAACAAGAAGCAGCGCGATGAACGAACATTATTCTTTTGCCAGTCGTCTTGAATGTCTTGTATACCGCCCCCCGTTTCCCGCTCGCCTCTCTACTCAGTCGTTGTCTCTTGACCCTTTACCCTGCCGCCATCATCACACGAACGAAAGGTATTTCACCAGCAGCGCAAGCGCAGATGTAGACCGAAGTGAAATTATGGTGACTGCGCGCGTCACTCGACTCTCGACAAAGCTCATTGTTCTTTACTGGGCGGAGGTAGTCGTGCTCCGCCAAAATAGATGAAAAAAAAAACGAAACAAGAGGCAAAAAGAAGAAGTAGTAAAAAAACACGCTTACCTGTCTCTCGGTTTTTGTATGCTCTGCGGTCTTCTTTTTCTGCACGATTGTTGCTTTCTTCAGCACTTTCATTGCGTAAAGCTTTCCATGGTCACGTCCACCTCTCTTGCGGACCAGATACACTTTACCGTAAGCTGAAAAATTCAATTTTTTTCGTTTTAATCATTTTATTGCATTTCGTTCTTTCTCCACGCTTCTTCACAACTTTTGTTGTTCTTGCTTTTCGGGAGATTATTTTCAAAAATAGCGTCCGAACAAAAATGTCGACTTTTGTACAAATAAAGAAAAACCACTGAACTTACCTCCGGTTCCAAGTACTTTAATCGGGTCAAAGTGGGTCATGTCAACCTTGTCGTCACTGGAGAGGTTTGCTGCAATGGAAATAAAAAGAAATTGTTTTTGTAAGAACTTGCGCATATCATATTTCATAATTTGGTGTTAAAAATGCATGAATTTCGTCATTTGTGCGCAGATCGGGGACCCTAGGCACTCTTATATCGGCGCTGACAGCTAATTAGCAGCCGATGACAATCGAAAGTCACTGAGAAAAGAGTGTTAACTTTCTTTGGACGTTGTATAACGAGTTGCTGTGCTGTGGCTTAGCTTTGAGGTTTGTCATGTTTTTTTTGTTTGTGGTATTTTAAATGAGACTTTTCTGTGGTCATGTGTGAAATTGTTTTGTGTGATTTAATTTGATTTGATTATATTATTATAAATAAAACCTCGCTCCTAATCTAGTTGCGAACCTCAAAAGCATAGTTTGATAAGCAATGGGAAGAAACAGTTATTTGTAGAAGGAACAAAAAGTTTACCCAAGAATTAGCAAGAATAAGAAGTCAACCACTTGTTTATGTACTGCCGTCACCTTTCGAGTCTGATTATGGCATGAACGTACCGAGGTGCCAATTTCGACTTGGATCACTATCTTCTTTGTGGAGTGACAGCACATTGCATCTCGTAAAATATTTGTGAACGCGAATTAAGTTCGAATGGATACAGTTGCCCTACGCAATGAAACGCCCGTAGACATCCGCGGCTATGCGTTAAAATTCACCAGCTAAGAGTAAAGGCCATTTTACATCCCAAACGCAAAGTGGAAACGCAACTCTAAAACTCTTTTATCGCACAGTTATTTGTATGCTTTGCTCTCTGTTGCACGAAAGTTTCCACTTTGCGTTTGCCATGTAAATGGGCCTTAAGTCCTGGAAACGAGATGCCAGCCGCCAGCGAGAGTTGAAAACGCTTTAAAAAAACAAGCTAGCGCTGCTGACTCCATCTTAAGCAGATCTCGTAGTGAGATTGAAACGACTGGCTCGATAATGAATGCAATCTAGCGACTCAAGATGAGAATACTGCCTACTGATATATAGATATAGAGATCACAAGAGAAGAAAATCAAGTCTATAAGCAGAAACAAGTCTGGGAGGAGGAATCGCGAACTAGAACAGTTTAGATAGCGAGGCGCGTGTATTCTTCCGAAGGATATTTACACGGTTTTGTAGATACTGCAAGGACAAGGCATATTGAAGCGTTGCAATTTGCAAAGATCACTTTCATGTACTACTTCATGGTGACTTAATTCCATCAATATCTGATAATAGTTCTAGGCCTCACCACAAAGCTTAGCGAATAGTAAGCCATAAACTGGGTAAACACCTTGCTGGTGCATACAACAGCTCTGCGGAGCTGATCAAATAGGAAGGGAACACAGCCCGAAGCGATTTATGAAGTAATTCTGTAAGTACGGCAGCAAGAAGCGACGTCGGAAGACTGGAAAAAGGCATCCTGTGCTCTTTATATAAAAAACGAGTTATCACAGTGTGCAACGAATATCTTCTTCATCGAGCCTTTGGGTAGCCTATGAGAGAATTCAGCCCAAGCAGGAGCACGCTTTTTTTACATTTAAGTAAGTTATATTTATAATTTTTACCAATAACTTCATTAATTTAGTTATTTGCCTGATTTCGAAAGGTAGGTTGTTCCCTATACTGGCTGGAGCAATAAAAGCTTCAAAATTATTTTTTTCTTTTTAGTTCATTTTAAAATAAAAGCGTATTTTTTAGTTTTTTTAAGCTATATATTTTTATTTTTTAATTTTTAGTCTACCATATATCTTCCGCCATTTTGTTGTGGCCGCCATATTACTTTTGCCGGTCCGTTAACTTAGCAAGCACAGCTCAGTTTAAGACAAGAAAGCAATGATAAAGCAGGAAATACGGAATACGAAATGCAATAAACTCAAAATCATCGACTTTGCATTTAAACATTTCTGGCTTTTTACTGTAGATATGTGCAATATTTTTCAGATCATTTTAAAATAAAAACGTATTTTTTAGTTTTGCTAAACTGTACATTTTTAGTTTTTTACTTTTTAGCCTTACGTCTGCTTCCGTTTTTTGGTAGTCGCCATATTAGGTTTAAAATGACGTCACACGGCTTAATGTATTCTACTCGTCATACTCTTTCATTTGATACCCATATCGAGGGTGTTGAAAGAAAAAGGTAGTCCGCCATTTTGTGTCGGCCGCCATTTTGAATTTGGAATGTCGCCACACAGCTTATAGTATTCCAACTGTCATATCCTTTCATTTGATACCCATTTTAAGTATGTTAGAAAGAAAAAGTTAATCCGCCATTTTGTGTCGGCCGCCATTTTGAATTTGGAATAACGCCGCACAGCTTATAGTATTCCACTTGTCATAATCTTTCATTTGATACCCATTTTAAGTTATATGCAAGTGGGTGAAAATCAAGTTGCAAGATTTGTCTACATACATACATACATACATACATACATACATACATACATATTTACATACATACATACATACAGGTGAAGCTAATATAAAGCGTATAAAAAGAAAATTTACGCGAAAACAAGTCAAAGAGGTTGTGCAAGAAAATGAGGAGCAAACCGAAGTATAAAACTATTCGAACCAATCTTCATTGCTATTCGTTATAAGTCAGGCTCTCACTGCACTGCACTGCACTGCACTGTAGTACACTACAAATATTGAGCAGGTATTAGACGATTGGAAGAATAATCCTCCTGCATCAATAATCAGAATAATCCTCAATTAGGCCGAGGTGTGTGATAATAAAGCCAACCAGTGTAGTGATACACTTCCTACCGCTCCTTCTTTGGCTACATTGCAAGGCAGTACAGGAAAAACCGCTTGGACTGGACCGAACCGAGTGCGGACCTAGTTTTTGATATGTTTCATTAGAATGCGATTGGCAAGGGACCGACTAATATATACTGTCAAGAGCACTGTATTCATTACCTTTGGCTTCAAAGCCTCGATGACCCGAAATAAAGCCGGGTAATACCCAGCTCACCAAAGACAGTTGTTAGTTCCAGATCAGTTTAGAATTGGTCACACGAGACTTCATCGCTTTAACTGAAGTTTAGGTGTAAAATTGTAGCCCCTTATTAAATTTTCATGCCAATAAAGCTCACATCTCTGCTTAAAAGACGACAGAAGGGTGGCAAAGCTGATGGCTCTATTAAATTTGGAATCCACATCTGTTTATACCTTGGAGACGTCCGCTAAAATACACGAGCATGCTTCTAAAGACCATCGCTCAGTTTGTTAGCCTCAGAGACCCTATATGAAATCGTGCCAACGATGGTTCAAGAAATTCCGACCCGGAAACTGCAGATAACGCAGCTTACAAGATGAGCCTCGTTCAGGAAGAAGTGTGAAACTGGACGAGACGAACCCTGTTGGAACAAAATCTCATCGTAACCATTGACAAACTAACGGAGAAGCTTGGATTTGGTCATTCTACCGTTCATCAACACCTTAATGTCATCGGGAAAGTCAGAAAGCTTGGTCAATGGGTTCCTTACCAACTTTCGGAGTAAAATCGAACACACTGAATGTGTGTTCTTCCTCGTTGCCACGTCTCAGGAATGAACCTTTTTAAACCGAATTGTGACTGGCGATTAAAAGTGGATCCTGTACAAAAATGTAGCCCAGAAGACAGTGGGTAGAAAAAGAAAACACCCCGGGGACTCCAGGCTCAAGAAGGTCATCACCAACGTAAGATGATGGTAGGTGGGGTTGGGAAAACTACCGTTAAAACTACACTACACATTTCAAGCTTTGCACTAAAAATAAGAACAAGGTAAAGTTTGTACTTGTTTTTATAACAAGTTGATGCAGGTAGTTTAACTCGGGTTTCTCGTTCCTACCTGAGTAAAAATAAGACTCCCCCCTACTTAAGGGGGGCGATACAAAGGTTGGCCAACTTGCGTTGTCACTTTATCGGTCCGACAGCTATAGTATTGTACAATCACGTGGAAACACACGAGAAAACCGTCATATTTGGCATATTTGGTCGATATCGTACCAACCATTCTATGGTGTAAAAGCCCCTTTAGTACGCAAAAGGCACGCAAAGCGTCAAAACGCCTGTATGGCACCGAAATGAGGCCTGGTACGCCTGGATAAAAATTCTAATTTTCCAAATGCAGCCCGCTACAGGCACGTTAATAAAAAACGCAAGGCATAGCCCAAACGAAGCATGGCACGCTCACAGTTTTTCTAGACTAAAGGGAGCAAAATTGGAGCTTTGAGAAATTGTATAGGACGAAAAAACGGACAATTATCTTTGCCTTGCCATTAGCAGACTAAATAGACCGGGTTTCGTTCGATTGAGTAGGTCAAGCAGCATTGGACGTGGTTAGTACTTAGTTGGGGGACCGCATGGTAAACGTAAACGACACAACGACGTAAACGACACACGCGCTTGGAATGGAGAATTACGAATATGTACATTCTTATCTGTAATATAGGCGTGCATAACTCAGGCGGGCGCATTTTTAGAATGTCATGCCTGTAGTGCGAGCTTGTATACCCGTGTGGCAGGCGCCTGCTATTTGCGGGCGCATTATATATGCTTTTAAAAAAAATAAATAACTAAACTATTTTTACACAGGTATCCATGTTCCTATGTATAGGAACCCAGACGAGTGTCAGGTGATGTTTAGAGTCATTTCTAAGTATTTGGCTTTTTGTGAAAAACCGATAGCCGTATGGACCGATTTTGTTAAAGGTGCCAGCTTAATTATGCAAATTTTTACATTTTTGAAGCAAATCTCCCTGGTAATACGAGTACCAGGTATACTCAGGATAATAGATGGCGCTATAAAGCTATTTCAAACTATCGGTCAAAAATAATAATTAAAATTTTTTTTGCTTATATGATTAATATTAAAATAGATGAGGACTGTAACCATCAACTTTGTACTAGTTCTTACCCTCCACACTCGGTCTTCATTACACATTTCAAATCTGGAGGTAACTCCGCAATGTCATGTAATATATAATATATACTTATGCCACAACATCACAACCCAAACCAACACACATACAACATATGTCAAATTTTATCTGGTAACCCAGATTTATCATCTGCATGGAAGAAGCTAGTAAAAAATTCAGGTGCATGTGACCCAGGGCGCAGGCAGAAGTAGTGAAACGAAAATTCCGCACGTGGTCATCACGGTGTTATCAAAATCAGTTTGTCCAGCTGAGAGATCCGAAAGAAACCAGCTGAGGAGCGCTGCTGCACACACCACCGCGGTTCGGCTGCCCTACAATGTTCTCTCACCTGTTGCTTCTGCATAGATTTCCGACGACGCGACGGCAGAACTTTTCCAGCAGCATTTCCACCACAACGCTGGGCTGAGCTTCGGACGTTTGGAAATGTACAGTTAAAGCTCTGCCACACAACACACGCAATCCGACAAGGAGCCGGCTTCTCTCGTCGTCGTGTCGTTACATCGATATTTCGTCGAAGCAGCTTTTTGCGGTGTCGTCCATGTTTGTTTTTTTTTATTTCGCTGGTTACACCGAAGAAGTCTGGCCTCGTGCCCCTCCCAATGGATTCGCCGTCGTCGGTTTTATTTGTTGTTGTTGTTGTTGTTGGTGGTGTCGTTGCAGTCGTCTAGAAACGGACGAAACGGCATAAAATCGCTGTTGCTGTGTAGTTGTCGTTCAAATGGCGGTGTTGCGCCGGTGTCGGTGTGGGGCGAGCGATCACACGCGAATCAAGCCCGATGCAGCCGCCCGATGGAAAAACTGTGCGAGAGTACGCGGCACACTTTCCGACGGTCTTGTCATGTGGAAATTTGGTTCAAGGCCATCATCGGTTTGTGCTCGTACCTCAAACCTTTGCCCACACGGCACCCGACCGACCCGAGCTTTTAAATATAGCGGGTTTTACACACGTACTAAAACCGGGATGCGAGACACTATACTGTACGATATGATGAGCTGCGGCTGCACACCAGCGACAACACCGGAGTGGGGCACAATGGCTGACTGACAACAATTACATAAAAAAACCCGAAGGGATGACAGCGGCTGCGAGGTGACGTGCATTCGTTCAAACAGAAAAAAAAAAACAACGGAAATAGGTTAAGAAAATTTGTCAGAGCGCTGCAGTTGCATGGCTGGCAGTATTTCCCGTTGTTTGTTGTATAATGCAGCGGGCGGAGCGGAGTAGAGGAGGGAAACAAAACAAAAATATTGTTGACATTAAACAACATTTTTTTGTGACAGCGGTGATCTCTTAATTCAGTAAAAAAACACAATAAAAAAATTTTTGTTTTGAAAATTATTAAGAAATGGTTACGTGGTGGCCTTGATTATTTTTAGGTTCTTGTGGTTACTTTTTTTAAATGCAATTACACCCCGCTGGATGCGATAATGTCAAAATTGATCAAAGCTTTTTACTGAAGGGCAGACGTTTTTTGTTGCACGAATTTTTATTTATCTTCAAAAACAATGGACCAAAATTGTCGCTAAAATTTATGGCAAAATAAAACGAAGGAATTAGCTGCGTTTGCAAAAGCAAAAAAACGAACTGTAATTTAGGTTAAGGGCAAGTAGTTGTCAATTTGTTTTTTTAGCGAGGGAAAATATTTTAAATATAGAACCACAAGTGTTCCATTACACAAATTCAATAGCTGAAGACGGATGCATTTATGGATTGACGTTGAGCAGTTGGTTATTTGCGGACGGCTTAGACCAGATACGAGTGCAAATATATTGCAAAAAAACAAACATCGATATTTACAGAATTACGCAAATTGTGGAAAACACGTATTTTTTCTGAAGCAGAGACGTATTATATATAGATATCTGATGGTAGTTACAAAATTGTTGCGATAGATGCGAACAACATTTTTGATGTGTTCCTTTGATGCATTGACATCGTCTTCTATAGGCTGTGTTCCGAAATAGAAACCAACATATTGACCAGTGCCAATGGCGTTTTAAATCGCACGCAATTAGTATTGAAAAAATACAGAATCGCGTGCGATTTAAGACGTCAATAACAATAACCAATATGCTGGGTTCTATTTGGGAACACAGCCAATGTATGCCCCAATATAAAGGAAGTGTAGGATAGTTGAAGACGCTTCTGCTAGAATATTCATCACAGATGGTCGATACTCGACAACATTCTTCTTCTTCAATTTAAATGGGGCTACAGTAAAATCTGTAAACCTAGACTACCCATGTCCGAGGGGTTATAAATATTCCGAGACCGGTCCTCCTGGTAGAGGGTTGGGCGAGAGATTGACAACTCTCCTGGGAAAACAATTCTTATTATGGAATCGAGAAGTTAGTCTCGGAACAGACAACGTTCCAGGACTTATGATTTAAGGACCTGGAGCAATGGCAGAAATGATAGATGAGCTTAGACGATATATGTAGAATATACATATTTCACCCTAGTACTGATACTAAAAAACCAAGAAATCTCAAGGCAATCCAAAGTGACAATATATAAAACATTAATCTACCATGTTCTAGTCCAAGGGTGGGCAACCTTCTTATAACATGGGCCAGAAAAATGTTAGTTTTTTTTCGCGGGTCGCAGTAATCAATTGGCACCTTCTTGTGAGCTGTAATTTTTTTAGAGTTGAGCCGGACATACACGAGGCAGTACATTTGTCCCTTACACGTTGGTGAATTTTACTGAGGCCTAAATTTTTTGAAATGTCCCTGTTCAAAAATAATGTCCTACTGGTATACGAGTGTGTATCGAGATAAATGATGAGAGATGTGATTGTAATTACGTAGTGGAGAGACAAGAATTTCTTCTTTCTTACTTCTTTTGGGGTAGTCAAATTCAGCTGACAATGAGGCGAGGTGAGGTGAGGGTGTGAATACAAGAGATATTTGTCTGGCACAAAAGAAAAAAGAGGCACCTCTTACCAACTCATTTTATAATCGTGTCCTACCTAACACTAAATTTTTAGTCTGCATTTGAAGTGAAAGATGCTTTAATGGGGTAAATCACACTATCCATCACTCGGTCCTCAACTCAAACAGGTTTGTGTATAATGTAGGTATAACCCTCTAAATATTCATTTTTCTGTTTCTTTTTCGTGTAACGATTGTTGTACAATAAACGCGCATGAGACGGGGAGTTTCTCATAGTTTTCTCAGATCGCCGAGAACGATGTTATAATTGTGTTAGTGTGATGGATGGGTGAGTCTGAAAAATTTCTGAGGCAAAATGAGGAAAAAACTAACTTCCCTGCGACCTCTTGTCTATAAAACCGGTTTGGGGACGATAAAAGAAATGAAGCATAGTGTAACTTACCCCAATGGATGTAATATTCAATTTAAACTAGAGTACTACATCGAAAAATATTTTTTTTATAATTTCTTCTAAGCATCTCGCGGGCCGGATAGACACATTTCGCGGGCCGTAGATGGACCGCGGGCCGGAGGTTGCCCACCGCTGTTCTAGTCTACGAATCTGAGGCTTGGACATAGCGTTTCTATAGTCTACAAAAGGAAGATATTATGTCGATTCTTTATTCCCAGAATTTTTCCTGCTCCATTAATCCCTCGTAGGCAGTGGCGTACTGACACAGTTGGGGGCCTGGGGCGGCACTAGGTGAGGGGGCCTATATATATTTTGTACATATCTATTACCTTATTTATACGCAAGTCTAATTTCGGCTTAAGATAAAATCCGGCCCCGTATAACAATCTCACTCTATTCCGGTTAGTGATTAAGCTTATGTTAATATAGAAATAAATTAAATGTTCAATGTGCGAGAGAGAATCCGAAACTATTTATACAGGCAATTCGTCTTAAACCGATTTTAAGCTTAAAACCGTCTTACGCATAAACAAGGTATATGTATACAAGGTTCGGCAAGAGTCCGGCAAAAGTTCGGCAACGGTCCGATATTTCCTGAAGGGTAGGTTTTCGTGGAAAAAGTTTTGAACAAAAGTTGCTCAGCTTGGAGGGTGAAATCGTTTGCATGTGGAAGTGTTTCACATCCACCCACTCACACTTGCGGCAGCCCTCATTTTTTTCATATATTATGATTCCCCGCAGCGAAATATGAAACTTTTGTCTGAAATTTTTTTTTATCCGAAGTCCCCTGCCCGCTTAAAAATTATCAAAAATCAAAATTATTCCCAAAAATCATTCGGGGGTACAGCGAAGCTTCGGATACAAAAATTATTCACCCCCGCCTTCTCACCCCCCCGCAGTAGTGATGGTGAATAGTGGTATTCTCTTTTGCTTACTTGTCCTATCATAGCAACAACAACAACGCAGGAACTGTCAAATTGTTCGTTCACAGTTCGCTGAGAGAGTGTCCATTAAAATTGCCTGTCCTCCCACCCAACGCTTGCGTTTAGTCTATTCCGGTGTCCGTCGTGTAACAAGGCACTAAAAACTTTGATTGAAAAGACAAAACCTTACTTTGAGAGAGATGAGAGAAATTGCAAAGTTTTCCATAAGTAGGTATAGATGATATACATAAACTCTTTTCATTTTTTCAATATGGAAAAAGGCTCCTAAAGGGTACTGAATTATGCTTTCCTTGTAAAATTATAATATAGATAGTTGTCTAACATTCGGGGCCTAGGCCGATTTTTTTTATTATTTATAAAATAAAATAAAGTATCTTCATATTTGGGCGCCTATGCCGACGCGGGGCCTGGGGCGGACCGCCCCCACCGCCCCACCCTCGATACGCCACTGCTCGTAGGACATACGGCAGAAGATTTTATATCGGTTCATCTCGTTGAGGACTTCATGTTCCAATTCGTGAAGAAGTACTCCAGGAGGTACCGCGGAGAAGTAGGCTTAGGATTTGCTAACAGACCTGTTAGGTGTTCGTCTGCAGTGACTCTTCTCGGGTTTGATTAAAGTGACAAATTGGGTGACACCAATTTCCAAGGCCTCTGTTAGCCGTTTGCTAGTTTCAAATATTTGTCTCATTATAAAGATTTGGTCCGTGGTCAATCTATTCTCTACAAAATACAGAAAAGCGGCAAATCTCTACAAAGCACTTTATGAAAGGTACGCCTGGAAATCTCGAGACTATAAAGAAAACCAACGACTCTATTGCTACATGCGTAGTTAGCAAGTGCAACTATTCCGGCAAAGAGAGTGCATTCTGTTGCGCTGCCATTAGAAACATTTTGTGGCGCGACAAATGTTGCCTGAGCAGAAATCAATATAACATGAGATGTGTGAGATATAAATGGAAACGAATCGGTTATCCAAAGCTTACAAGTCACGTGGAGCAGACAGTATCTATCCTATACTATTCCAATCCCTTGAGGTGCAGGCCCAATGTTAGCTGCGGGTACTATGCTTACCGTCTCCATTTTGACATATTGCACCGTGTGGCGAGTACAGCAAACGAAACCACAAGGACAGCTTTAACTGACATACGCAAAGTCTGACTTCAACTAAAAATTTATAAAAATGCAGACCAGCCTGTAAGTTTAGGTGCGCGACTTTTATTTGGATCGCAAAACCTATGGCAGTTTGTTCGATATTCACGAGATCCTGAGCAGTTGTACATATTTTAAAACTGTCAAAACAAAACGCAGCAGCGCTTGAATATAAAAATTTTCCAAATAGAAGCTAAGCTTGCTGAACTTCGCTGTGCTCGCGCACTGACATAAGGAAACACAAAGGTTATTTGATCTGTCAAGGCGAAAAAATTTGAAGTATAGCAACTTTGGGCTTTCATTTGGGCGTGCACCTTTACCGTGTAATATATTTAGGCCTTTGTTTACAATTGGTTACATATCTCATCTGTATGGAGGAAGGTCTACCCAACGAGCATGTATGGCCATTCATACACGAGGGAGCATGGTTCTGCAACAAAAAGCTTTGCTGCAAGTTTTCTGGAAAATACACGGATCAACAGCGATGGAAGCAGCTTTTGTGTTGCTACGTGATATTTGTTCGTATTAGTGAGATGTCAAATTTTTTATTAAAAACAAAATGGAGGTTTTTTCGCTATTATGAAATAATTTATTTGAAAAAATTCACTCACCCCCTTTGAATTCTCAATAATTAAAAGTTTTTTCTTATTATATACAAATTTTGACAAAATTTTACTGTTTGAAAGTTTTTTTTCATCGCCAAAGCATTGATTTCTTATTGGTGTGAGTGCATGCTTTCCGTGTTCGCAGGCCAAAGGCAGGAGCACAAAAGTCTCCACCGGAGCACGAAACTCTCCACTTATTGCATCTCCCCACGCCTCCCTTGCCCGAAAAAAGCTTTTGCTCCGGAACCATGCTCCTTCGTGTATGAATGGCCTAAAGGGGGCATGCCTCATGAAGGATTTCCCTCAGCACTATACAAAGAAAAATCTGCGATACTGAAATGAGATATGCCCTGTCATTTTTTCATAAAGGCCGTATGAGACAAACCTAATTACAAATGAAATGAATTACGTATATTCGGAGAGCTTTTTAAAAGCTTTAGTATGGGACCTGTCATCATCCCCACTTCTTCCTTCATCCGCAAAAGTTCGTGAGGCACATGCGTTGATGCATACCGTCTAAATTTGCCCTTACTCAAAGCTTTAGTTTTTGTTGTTGCCTTGCTTCATATTTCAGGCGATTATTTTGGTGGCCGTGAAAGTTGCCATTTAGCATACTCAATAGACCTGATCTCGTTCGATTGCGAAAGTCAAGTAGCATTGCACGTGACTAGTACTCAGTGGGAGACCACTTGGAAAGCGACACTCGCGTTTAGAAATAGAAAGCTTTCGACACCGCCGCAGTTATTACGCGCATATGCACGCTGAAATTCTCAAATTTTTTAACCTCTCCCAGTCGGGATGAGCAAGGCGTTAGATGACCCTTGTGAGGCAGTGGGGCTAGCGTATAGGGCCCTATCTTCACCCCCTCACAATGCTAGTCGGGTAGCACTTTACTTGGTGTGCAAGTGGTACGCTGATGTAGAGCTCAATAGCTGTGTTCCAAAATTCGAGCAAAGTGCTCGCAAGCAGTTGGCTTTCTCTCTCTACTCATCTCTCTACACCAGAGCTATTTGTACACCGACGAAGGCCATGCAGAAGACTGTACTCTATTTGGTACTGGTCCTTCTGGAAGTAAAAAAATCCGCTGCAAACGCTGAAATCTAATGGCCACCTATGCAATGGTCGTCAAGCAGCTACATTCTCAAATTGTCAGTGTTATGGAAGAAATCCCAGAAGCAAGATTGTAATTAGATTGCATTCTCCTGCAAATCTCAAAGTTTAGGCCTCTTTCAGTGAACCTACAAAAGACGAGCAAACCTGGGGTTTCCTTAAGCTGAATGCACTGATAGCTCCAAGACCAAGATAGGTTTAGTCGACTGTTAGGCTTAATCACTCTAGCTTATCCCTTTTAAACAGAGGTGTGCTCTATATTAGCATGAACCTATAAAAACTTAAGAACGGTCTAGGTTAACATCTTGCTATTCTACATGCAACTCGCATGTGTGGATCAGAATGAGAATCAAGGTCGTAAATCAAGCTAATGGATGATATATTGAATAACTATGCTCTACACAGGGTCATCAAGGATTTGGTGCTCAATTAAATACCTTGTTCACGCGTGCAACGTCCAAACACTTTTTTGCTGTGCATGAAATGCGCATCAGCTGCTTGCGTCAAAGCTGGAGTATCAGTGCTGCATTTCTGCACATGCGATCAAAATTTTGACTTTTATGACCGTATCAGTAATTGTGTCAGGTAGATTATAACTTGTATTACTGGAGAAAAAATGTTGACTGCATTATCAAAAACGTATCCCGGAACTTGTAAACCACTGCAATTTCACAATCCATAAAACAAAAACATAAAACTCTCGTCCGTAACATCTCCATTTTTGCATTTTTTCATTTTCACAACAGCAAAATTTCTGATTCATTACTTAAATGCATCAACAATAACACGAAATACGAACAACAATACCAACAGCACCAGCGCAGCGGCGACAAAACAAAAATTTCAAATTTGTATAACATTTCAACATTCCACGAGGCATTTCGAAAGCCATTTCCAATTATACACCTTTACAACAACAACAACAAAAAACTGTTAATCTGTCACATGAAATTCCTACTGGCTTTTAATTCCTTAAACCTCGGCGGTATGACATAATTGAGCACCACCAATTCCTCAACACACGGACAATCGCTGATCGCCACATTGAAGAAAGAAAAAATAAACAGAAATGAAAATCGCTCAAACCAAAGTCAAAACATGTGAAAAAATAAGCATGAAACACGAAAACGTACGAAGAAAAGGAAAACACGACGCATATGACACACGGCGGCGGCGCAAGCCGATCACGGCGGCCACCAAATTCAGCTAAATTCAGTTTTCAAAGTCACTGTGGGAGCCCCAAAGTGGGTCATAAGCGCCCGATTTAGCTTAAGCGGAGGATTTTCTAGACAGAATGGAACTTGGGGAAATTTTTCTGATCGCGACTCTCGACTCGAGTATCGCGGACTTGAGCTCGATCGTATAGTATTAACCATAGTGCGGCTGCGCGATTACGACTGGCGTGATTCATTGCACGTAAAGCGTCGGAAAATTGTGCAAGTGAATCTAGCTCTGGCCAACTTGAAGTAAACACTTGTGGGTCAACAGAAAGGGCACGAAAACTTCCTTCTTGCAGCGAGTGTTGAAGAAAAGATGGCTTCTAGTCGGCTAGAATTGCATCAGTGGAAGTCGATCGTTGTTTACGCAGCGGCGAATGCTTATGATTACGTCAGAGTATTTTCGGAAATAAGTAATTCCGAATTTCGAGTTTTGGTGGGGATTTCGCTTGGGTTTCGTTGCTTCTTAGGAAATGGGTTGCGGTCATCAAGACATTTTGGAATTTTTTTCGATTTGTTAACCAAACATTGATGACTTGCAGTAATCGGATTTCTGTGAATAGTATAGGAATTTTTATGCTGGAGCAATATGTCTGGGATTTATATAAATATGTGAAATAGGAACATTTAAAGCACCCAGCCCGGTCGACATACTACCAGTCATGCTCCTGGGTAGTAATACCATGGCGGGTGGTCATGTTCAAGAGCTGCGTGTGGCTCAGTTACGTCCCAATAAGTCGGAGACTGCAACCCCCAGCGGGAAGGAGGAGAACGAATGCAATAAGTGAGAGGAAGCCACATTGTTCAGAGCCTACCAAGCCAAGATGTGGGTAGATTTTGCACTGTCGTTTAGCGGTCTCCTCCGGGACCAGGCCCAGTCAGTTGTATAATGCCGTATCCTGCCTGAAATGGAGGCTCGGTTAGGAGGACCTTCAATTTCCTACCATACTCGTCGAACTTTTATGGACCAATTACATATATTCGTCGATGGCTACTGGGGCACCCACTAGTTTGATGAAGAGAGTTGATCGGACTTGGATGAAACACTGCTAATCCGCGTCTGGATTGGCCAACTCTAGGCGGTGTCTTCCTGTGCCGCCTTTTAACGCGGCTAAAGAATTGTTGGGGCTGAGTCTGGCCTTCTTGTTGTCTGTGAGTGCCCCGACATAGCTCAAACAGTCATGTCTAATCGACAAGCCACTAGTTCTTTTGAACCCTATACCTCACTAAAGAAGAAGAAGAAAATGCTGGAAAGATAGATCCACTGAGATAGCTTTGCACGAGTTGGTGAGAATTTTCGAAAAGAAACTACATTTCAAATATTGTAAGGAAGGAAGGAGGCCGCAACAGAGTTAGCACCAGGTCTGGCAGCAAACCTAGGCAAAATTGAGCTAATGCTACTCATTAGGCAACGAAGATCCCCAACGCAATTAGGCAACGAAGATCCCCGTTCTCCCACGTTGGATCGGCATACCTTCACTCTATCCTCCTGCGTCAAATTTCTGGGTCTACTCGTGGACCCAAAACTCAACTGGAAGTCGAACATCGAGGAAAGGGTAAAGAAAGCCTTTATAGTGTTCTACGCCTCTAAAAAGACGTGTCATTCTGCAGAATTCAGCAATTGGAAGTCTGTAGCTGAATTCTGCAGAATGACTGCAGTCCTGCGTTTACGAACTCGCACGACCTTAGGCATAGCCGTGATGTGGTGGCCAGCGTTCAGTAGGACCTATAATGTCATAAAGTTTGGGTTAATAGGAACAGGACGAGTGCCCTTAATTTTCCGTTGCAACTGATCCATCCCGACCTTCACATCCAAAACCCTTATTTACTACCCGAGGGTATGGTCGCCACAACCACCTTCCCGCTAGATTTACCTTCAGGAAGAATTGGAGCAGGGGTCTATCTGGAGATCACCAACAGTTCACTGTTCTGGTACCTTCCGGCGCACGCTAGTATCTTTTAAGCGAAAGTACTAGCGATCCTGAAAGCATACCAAACAATGAACCTCGAACCGACACAGATGTAGCATTGGAATTTTCTTTAGATTCCGTGATTATGCGCCCCAAACTAGTGGTGCGATGCATAGCTGAGCTGGATAGGATTGGTAGAAATCATAACGTGACTCTCGTCTGGGTTCTGAACGTTATCTTTAATTACCACCTGCTGCTAGCCAGCCAAACGTAGAGCGCACTGGAGACCTATATCATCTCTAGGACGACTTGGCCCACTTACAACAAAGGAAGAACGATGGACCTACTAAACAGACGTCCAAGGAATATTGCCAGAATTGCGGCAATCATTACGGAACATTGGTCCATAGGAGACCACGCTGTTAAACGTCTGTTTCCGTAGCCGCGGGAAGACGAACGAGAGTGAAACACTTGCTCACTTCCTGTGTAAATATGTTCGGCTTTAGCCACAGCAAAACAGTGCACAGAAAGCATATTACGCTCAGGCCAAAGACCTAATTTGGACTCCAGCGCACTGGAGGGAGCCCTATATCTAACATAACCAACAAGATACGCATGTCAGCAGCGTCGATATTAGTATGGAGCTAAGCATTAACCACAAAGCTGTTTTGAAGCATTTACACAAAACTGGATGCAAAAGGAAGGACCGAAATAACATCTGCGATACGCTGCTGAAACGCAACAAAACGTCTTATAACCGGTCGATGGCGGTGATGAAAAATTGATCACATACGACAATCGGAAGCGTCAAAGATCATGGAACCGTCACAAGCTGGAATTAACGTCGAAAAAGGTGATGCTGTGTACGCGGTATTCTCAATCAAGTTACCCTTGTTTGCGCCTTGCGTGACAGGGCTTAGAAGGTAATAAAAAGACGGGCGCCGTGCCAGACAGCACTCTTACACCGCATTTATCGGTCCGATACCGTTTATTAGGGCATTCACCAGCTTCTTGTTAGGGCATCCTTGCTACATCTGATGAAAACTAACATGATTTGATCAACCCTATTTCATGTTCCATCTCGTTACGCAGCCAGATAGTCCTACGACGCAATATAAAGAATATCGAAAAAATGGTTGGCTTGAATACCGGAGTCAATGCACTTTACTATGTTTTTTTGGAGAATCGAAAGGTACAGAATCCTTTCTGATGGTTCGAGGAGGATCAGTCTGGTCATTGCAACTGTCTCGCGATAATAAGTACCATGATTTCGTTGACTAACCGGACTTGGCTTGAACAAACAAGTTTGCGCGACAAAGTACAAAGTAAACTACTGAACCTGGGTGGAAGCACGTAAGTCGTCACAAACTTGTTTCGACTTTACTCAAATTCGTTTCAAATTTCAGTTGGTAGCATGAAAATTGAAACGAGTTTGACATACAAATTTTCATGTAATCCGAAAAATTGAAACAAATGTCAAATCGATTCAAACAAATTGCGTGCTTCTCAAGTGGTGACATAAACATAGAAACCAGGCTAGTCACAACAGTTAAAAAATATTACTCTGACATCAAGAAAGTAGCTAAAGGAGTAGATCTGGCAATCACAGGAAACCCCAAAATTAATGCGCAAAGCAGGAGTAAATTTCAGTTTTTCAGATAAATCGGAGATAAATATATATTGAATAGCTGCGGACCAAGATGATTACCCTGGGAGACATCGAAAGTTACTTCGATTTCCTTTGGTAAAGGTTCTTCAAATCTAACAACCTAAAGCCTTCCGTTAAGACATGATTTTATCCATCCCAAGGCAGCCCTGATATTCCAAATTTGGAAAGCTTTTCAATTCAAGTAAAGTGGTCAACACGATCAAAAGCTTTGCTAAAGTCTGTATCGACCGATCTATTTGAATCCATACCATTTTCCATACCACATAATATTTCAGAAACTAGAATCGTAAGATCGACGGACCTTTCTGGATCCGTGTAGTTATTCGTTTAACATTGGCTCTAAGAGAGGCGTGATCTGGTCGAAAACAAGTTTTTCCAAGACTTTTGAAATTGAAGACAAGATGACGATTCCCCTGTAGTTATCCACAAGGTGCTTATCAGTTGACTAATTGATTGGTGTGATGTGAGATAGTATTTCTTACACATCGACGAAAACATTCCTAATGATAATGGTTTATTAAGGATGATTTGAAGAGGAAGCGTGCCTTGTGGTAGATGAACTCCTAGAACTACTCAACGGCCGTAACTTTTTCGCCCAAGCTTACGCAGACGACGTTGTCATCGTAGTAACAGATGAAACAGTAGGTACCATGTCAAGGGGCCTGGAGCAGGCAGTGGATTTGTTCTCCAGCTGGTGCGCCAATGTCAAACCTAACAAAACGATTCTGATACCCTTCACCAGAAGACGAAGAGGGGCTTGTCGCAGAGCTTGTGGATCCACATGGGATTTACACCCGCAGGCCATTTACTGGATATACACCACTATCATTAGACTAGGGTTTTTCAAAACTGTTTAACAGTAACAGTAAAACAGCTGTTTTTTGGCTAAAATCGAAAAACAGCAAACACCTGTTTTTTCTTAACTGTTTTTACTGTTTTCCAAATTTGGCTTCAAAATTTTTGGCGTACTATAAAAATAAAAGAAATATGTAACCAACACTAATATAAACTGTTTTGGTTTTTTACAAAGTGCTGTTTTACACGGCCGGACACCGACCAAATAGACAAAACGAACGAATGAATTTGGTTAAGGTTGAAGAGAGTAAGAGAGGGCGATGGCACGAATTTAATGGACATTCTCAGCGAACTTTTGAACGAACATTTTGACAGTTCCTGCGTTGTTGTTGTTGCTAGGACAAGAAATCAAAAGAGAATTTCATAAAGCAACAACAAAAACCATTCAGTTTTGATGTAGTTAGTTCGTTGCAGTTCGCCCGTGTAAAACCCATGCGACATTCCATCAGACTTTCTTACTGTTAAGTTTCGTCTGTTCGGTGTCCGCTCATGTAAAAGCAGCCAAAGTAATATGAGAAGGACAATACCGTATGAAAAACTAGCTGTCGCGAATCTTAGTCGTGAGGACGCAAGGTTGGTGAGCCCAGAAAACTTTTTACAATTCATCTTCAAGAAGCTTTCTGACAATAGCAGAGACATTAGCAATAAGCTCATGCAAAATTTAAAAATTCGTGTGGATGGCCGAATGAACGAGGATGTCATGAAATTATTGCGAAGCCTCAAGGATCCCACAGTCCCTCCATCAAAAGCTATACTAACTTTTGCAAACAATCTAGCCTGTCGTCTCTTTGGTGTCATCGATGTAAGAATAGATAATGTACTTCAACAGTG
This sequence comes from Thereva nobilitata, assembly GCA_963855945.1. Lineage (NCBI taxonomy): Eukaryota > Metazoa > Arthropoda > Insecta > Diptera > Therevidae > Thereva > Thereva nobilitata. The sequence goes on along the minus strand of OY979696.1, from coordinate 14,701,236 downwards.
GCCGCATACTGATCAAAACGAAAATTTTTCGTTACAAGATGAATTGGAGTTGGTGCTTCAAAAAGATGAATCGTCAGTACAATTCAGAGGATCAGTTTTCAAGAGGTTCAAATCGGAATTTACACTTTTTCAATATACTGGTCAACGCACAGCAAATCTGCGAAAATTATATAATGCAATTTTTTGTATCAAACCAACATCGACCAATGTTGAACGGTGTATTTTCGGTATGCACCAAAATTACATCGCGTCTTTCAGACAAATCACTTCAGGCGCTTATGTTTTTGAAATACTATTACAAGAAATTAAAATGTATATTAAAATCCTAGCGGGAAATTAATCAAGCGCTGCCAAAAGAAGCAAGAATGTAGCGCTTCCCATTCATATGTTACGGAAGCTCTTTGGAAGCACACACTCTATCCTCCCATTTTTTTGTTTGTTTTTCTTAAGTTTCCTATTTTATTTGGGAAATATGTGGTTTTTATAAAAATCGCGTCAGTTGTGAAATACTTTTTATGGTGAAAACAATAAGTAGTGTAATTTTCTTTTGCATTTTGATTAAAATAATTATATAAAATATTTAAAAAAAGACCAATTAAACAAAAATTATTCAAAAAGTATGTTTACGGTAATTTTTAATTCATTTTTATTCTTCAAAAAAATTACTAATTCAAAGTTACTTTTTAGAAGCTGTAAAAAATGAACATTTTGGTTTTCTGGACGTCGAAAACAAATAAGAAATGGATTACGATTTATTTTGTTTTTACTAGTAAAATAATTGTGTTGGAATAATTATTTTAATAAATATATTTCTGCTATTAAGTTGTGTAAAAATTAATTGTTTAAATTGAAAAATCATTGTGGGCTGGATTTCAGCAAAATATCTATGGGCCACGAAAGCTTTCTGAGCTGCCCAAGAGCTTCAATTTCCTAGCTACAATTGCGCTTCTTGGAGACCAAAATAGAAGTGCTTCGCTCTAATGACATGCCTGTGTTAAAAGGAAAGGAATTGAGATATGAATAAGAAGCGCTTTGGCATTCCTTTTCAGCCCTTCAGAATCTGTTCAAAAGCGCTTCAGTTCCCCGCTGCGATGATATTATATAAAAAAAACTATTTATTACTTGTAAAATTAGAAAAAAATCGAAAAACAGTAAAAACAGCTGTTATCAGCTGTTTTTTTGAAAATTAAAAACAGTAACAGCTGTTTTTTGAAAACCACTGTTTTTGAAAAACCCTACATTAGACCCACGGTAACTTAGGGGGCTTTAGTTTGGTGGCACAGAATGGCGCTTAAAAATTGCATAACTAATTTAAGCAAAATTTACACTGTGCTCTAAATTACCACTTATGAAGGATAGGAAGGACTTGTTTCGAGCAGCAAGAATGCAAAACTGTAGAAGGAAGATTGCCACGAGTGTGACTTTTATTTACTTACAGTATACAGAGAAAAAGGTGGACAGATGCTGTTGCAGCGGACGCCCAGTTACTTCTCCATACATCGAACTGGTTATCCTCAGCAAGAGATCGAGATGCCTAGATAAGAAGAATAGAGGAGGCCAAAGCTCGAGTTGGGCTAATGTCATTGGAAGAAGAATGGCTCTATCTCAGTTGCATGTACCGAGAAATAAAACCAATTTCTATTTTCATGTAACGTCCAATACTTTTTCTTTAACATTCAACTAAATATCCTATGAACCTCAATGACCGGCTAAATACCATTATCGACTCTATATACACCACAAGGAAATGCCTAACCACTGATATACGTTATCAAAAGCAGTTTTACAAAAAAAGAAAGACCCATCAAGGCACATAAAGACAAAAAAACCTAATAATATGCTTAAGGGAATGAAAAACTTCTTTTAAAAAAACCAAAACACAAACAAAACGCCCGATAACAACAATACGTTCGCCATCAAAATACTTAATTATAACTTTTTTTTAAATATTCTTTTACTCATAAACAACATTGTGGTTTATTTTTATCAGAAATATAATTAGCATATCATAATGAGTCCTGGTGTAGTTTTGTAATTAACATATTTGGCTAAATACAATGAAAGAAGAGAGAAGAGGGAGAAGGAAAATACAAATTTTTGTACGAAATTTTCATGTTATTATCACACAATTGAAGGCAAAGAAGACAAGCTACAAAACCACATTTTTTTCTTGTTGATAAGATTCTGGTTCACGTGTGTGTGATAAGGTAGAATGCGCACAAGAATTAAATTGTTTAAATATACACAAATCTTTTTTTATAAAATTTAGTTGATTAAGAAAGAATTTGTGAATATATTGGATTTCTTATGGTTTAGTTTTTTATTTTGTTGTTGAATTAGTTTACTCACCTTTGGTACGTATTCTTGAGATTTCTTCAATTTCAAGTTCAAATTGTGTATAACCACCAGTACAGACAACTGAATCACTTTTATCCGTTCTAGGACGAGCTGCATGCGATGTTTCTCCACTACTATCACGCTTTGATACGGCTGGATCATCAGAAAGTGGACGCTTATCAGTTGTATCAACAACAACAACAACATGACAATTATTAGTACTATTAATAGTAGTATTACCGTTCATAACACCACCACCACCACCAACAGCAGCAGCACCAGAAGCAGCATCACAGCTACTACTGTTGCTATTGTTGCTACTAGCATCACCGCCTGAGCCGGAATCAGAGTTTTTAATATTATTATCAGTTTTATTATTATTAATTATTTGTTGTAATTTATTATTTGTTGTTGGTGAAATTGTTATATTATTCGATTGTTGTTGATGTTTTTGTTGTTTTAATTGTTTATTATTTTCTTCATTATTATCGTCATTATCATCATCATCACAGTCCTTCTTTATTACATTTTGGTGGTGGCCCTTTGTATTATTTTTTGCACTATTATCACATTTAATCAATATATTATTTTCACTATTTTCGCACTGATTTGTAGTCCTTTGCTGTGTTGTTGTTGCTGTTGTTGTTGTCGTAGTATTAGTAAATTGTTGCTGTCGCCCCTTTTTAGTTGCATCATGAATTATTTTCTTTATAATATCGCTCGTAAATATAACATTTTCCGCTGGTTCCGTATTTGATTCAGATTCTGAACTTGTTGTTTTTTCAGCATAATTTGGTTTTCTTTTATGTATGCTACGGCAATCACGCAGATATGTACGTCGCACTTTCGAGGCAGGATTCTCACCGCTGCCACTGCTTGAGATTCGTTGACGTTTACCGCCAGGTGTAGGATAAGCGGCTACATCGCTACTATTATTAGTATTATTAATAGCAGGATCACCACATAGACGTCGAACAGTACCGCTAGTGCCACTATTATTATTATTAACAACAATACCTATGGTACTGCTCCCACCGCTGCCACCAACAACATTTTTATTACCAGTACTATTTCCGGAATTCACGTGATTCAGATCGAGTATGTTGTCTTCAAAATAGCCGCTTTCATGATCCGGTTCCGTTCTAGTACCCATTTTTCCCGCGTCTCCGGAACTGTTGCTGGTACTGTTATTGTTACTTGGCAAGTAGCTACTATTGGCGGCGGCTGCTAGCACTTGAGTTGAACAAAATGGTCGACTCATTTTCATTATTTGGTATTTTTTATGAATATAGCACGTTTCATTCATTTGGAATAAAACAAGAAGAAGAGACACGGTTATTTTCTTCTCTTGGGCGACCTACAGATCAACTTTTTTTTTTGAATCTTTCTGTTTTGTTTCTTTAGATATAATTAATTTTTTTTTTGATTTAATTTTGATGTTAAATAAATTAAAAAAAAAATATCAGTAGTTAATCATTTTTTTTCCTTCTCATGTGTGTTCAACCGACCGTTTTTATACATCACTTTAGTATAAAAAAAAATAAAATAAGTGTGTTATACACTCATATACATGCCGAAGAAGAAAGAAAGCAAAGAAAATAAAATACGAAGAAATTTGTGAAAATTCCTTTCACTTGCAGCAACAGCGACAGCCAACAATTTTCTTCACTTTGCTTTTGTATGACATTTCCTCCACACGCGATTTTATTTTATTTTATTTATTATTATTTTTTTACAATTTGTGTTTTATATTTGTAAACACACCACCACCGAACACATATCACACGTCCCCGATTCCGAATTTATTATAAAAAAAAATTACGATACAATTTTTTTTTTGTATCGCAAAAACGACGACGCGACGAGCACCGCGATACCGCTATGTGTGTTGTACTACTGTCAACCTCAGCTGGGAATTAGGACTGTCATCTTTATCAGACCACGAAGAGCATAGAGGCATCTGGAAAGAAGCAAGAAAAAAATTCTTTCAATTAAAAAATTCTCCTCAAAATTGAAAAAACAAAAACACAAGAAATTTATATCTTATATAAAAAAAATAATATTTCTTACATTTTCCCCCCGCCCGTGTTTTTTTTTATTTACAACAAAATCCCCCCGAAAAAAATATGACAATAACAAAAATTAAGTAATTCACCAGAAATTGGGGACACACTGCCTTCGCTGCTGATGGATGATACAGTTATGTTGTTTTCTTTTGCAACAAAAATATAAGACGATTACGAGACTCGAGATTGTGTGTGCGCGCGATGTCAGATATCGAGACTTGTTTCAGTGTGTGTATATGGTTTTTCGTATGCCTGTGTGTGTATATGCGCGGATAGTGTGTGCAGTCGTAGTCCCAACAACTGTTCATTCGCGGTAGATGGTCGTGTGTGATTTTCCGTTGTTGTTTTTTTCTTCTACTTCTTCTTTGTGTAAAAAATTGTTACTTCGGAAATCACGATGTTGGTGGTAACAAGTGTTCATACATTATCATAACTGTGTTGCCGTTTTTCTGTACTGTCTAGAGATAGTTTTATGCTTCGAAGCTCGTTTTAAAAGTGATACCAACTCAACAGCAACAAGAAAATATGCTTCCAAAGCGTTTTGTTTATGCAAAAAAAAAAGATTGAGAGATAAAAATTGATAAGAATTTCATAAAGTGTTTTGTTTCAAACAAAATAAACGATAATTCAAAGTTTGTTTTTGTTACATATGTTGCACTTTTAAAAGGGGGAATTCCCTAACACTGAATCCCTTGTGATGGTTTTTTTTTGCAGTAGCAAGTGCTAAGACAGTCAACAAATCTAGAAGATTCCAGTTTGTTTGTTTTTCTACTATTTTCATTGATAGAGGAAAAGCTCAAGCGGGAAGGAAAGAATGGATCTCAGATGAAACATGGAAAAAGATTAAAGAAAGAAACGTGTTAAGGACAAAATTATTGAATACCAAACAAGAGGAATTAGAACACAATAAAACATTAGGTTTGTTTGTTTATTCCACACGGGATCTCTCCGTGCGGCAAAAAAAAAATTAGGGCAAATTGTCGAAAAAGCCTCGTTTTTTGCCAACCCGAGCCATCCGCAAGGTCAAAATGTAAAAATAGGTAAAAAAAACTTTTAAGTTAAATGGTTTTATTTTAAATCATAAGATAGACCAAAAACTAGAAATTTTCTAATTATTCTCTAGTTTTTGATACAGCTTATGATTTAAAATAAAACCATTTTACTTAAAAGCGTTTTTACCTATTTTTATTGTATTCTTTTTAGTCTTAATTCAGTAATTTTTGGATTTTACATTTTACAAAATTCTGGTGAAGTGATTTGTTATGCATACCATATTGCCAGTGCCATTTTGAATTTTCTAATTTTTACAGAAATTTTCAGTGAAATCGAATCGTAATTGCCAAAATCGTACCGTCTAATTGGCGCCGCCATTTTGAATTGCCCACAGATTCGTCATTTGTGACCTTAAAAACTCCCCGATACTGATTTTCAATGGATTCAGAACACATTTGCAAAATTCATCCGCCATTTTGAATTTTCGAATTTTGACCACAGAATCGTCATTTCAGGCGCTAAAAATCCCCTGATACTGATTTGCAATGGATCCAGAACACATTTGCAAAATTCATCCGCCATTTTGAATTTTCAAATTTTGACTACATAATCGTCATTTGTGGCCTTAAAAACTCCCTGCTACCGATTTTCAATGGAATTCGGAACACAATTGCAAAATTCGTCCGCCATCTTGATTTTTTTACAAAATTGTCCGATTGCATTATCACGGGAACCCAATGTGTGTGCAAAGTTTCATAAGAATCGGTTTAGTAGAAGTAGTTAAAATGCTGTCGCAAGATTTGAACCAAACCAACAAACAAATATACGAAGTCAAGCTAAATAAAACCATTAAAAACCAATTTTGCGCACAAAATCTATTTTTTTTAAAACGCTAAAAACTGTTTTTGGTTCTTTTTTGACGCCATTTTGGAAAAGTTCCCAAAGGTCTACGATCGCCAAATTTTATGGAATTTTCCTATTTTTTCCATATTTGACCTCGCAGATGGTTGGCACGAAAAAATCTAATTTGACTGGCCAAACTTCCCAATTCTTATTTTCTCGGGCACGGAAACGGGCGGTTCTTACCTGTCCTGTCTCTTAACGCGGCTAAGGAATTGTTGGGGTGCAGTAGAAAAGATGTCAGGACACTACAACGCCCGTTAAACGGTTCCGTCACCGACCAACACCGTAGCGTGTCATGACCGGACCGTCAACCAATCCACAGCTAAAATATTTTGCTGTTGGCGATACCCTCTGACTCTGATACCAATGCGAAAATGACATATCTAGGGTTGCACGTTATTAAATGGATTCCGAACAGCATACGGGCATAGAAACCTGTCGATCCGTTGCAGTAGGCCAAGCAGTGCGTGCCGTGTTTCTTTACGTGCATGATACGCTAATAGCACGATCGTGGTATGCTCCGGTTATGAGTGCAGACTCCTTCATGGAGAATCGAAAGGGAGCATGAATCTGCCCTTGTTTTTCTATGAGTGCCTCTCGATAACTTGAATAGTCCCCAAGCCACTAGACAGACTGCTGAACCTATTCAAGCTTATCCATCTTTTAACATCCTAGGTACTTCCGACGATCTGTTATGGGATGATCACATTCTTCTAATCGCCAAAGATATGCAAGTTCCTCCTTTAACGAGCACGCACTATAATCTGGAAGTCCTAAATTGGGCGCCGTTTCGAAAACATCTCATTTATCTGGGCTGACGCCTCAATGGCCACCTTAGCTTGACCTGATAACATACAAAACCACGCCATAAAATTCATCGATGATAGCACGGTTCTGATACCATATACCAGGAAACGAATATTGCCCGATTCTATAGAACTGGTTCTGCTCACAGCGATCTTTAGGCCAATGATATGGTGACAAAGCAACAGGCTTAATAGATGGCTTCCTCTTTTATTGTGCTTACAGGCCATAGCAGACGAGAGTGCAACGATGGCTGCATTTACACGACCGAACACCGAACAGACAAAACTTAGCTGTCATCGTTAATTCTCTTTGGAAGTCCGATGGAAAGTCGTATGTTCGTTTTCACGGACGAAACACCAAAGATTGAACAACGGACCGAACTAGTAAAAACAATTGAATTTTCGTTGTTGCTTTTTGAAATGCAGTAGGAAGTGTCAAAACGCAGGAAGTGTCAAAAAGCAGGCACTGTCAAAATGTTCGTTCCACTGTCGGCTGAAAATGTCCATTCAAATTGTCCGCCGTCACCATCGTTCTCGCTCACCTTCTTCCCCATAAACCCAGTTCGTTCGTTCCTTTTGTCCGTTCGGTGTCCGGTAGTGTAAACCGGGGGTTATCTAGGGTGGGAGCTGTGGAAAAGTGACGGATTATACCGGCTGCATTGAATCCAATCACGGACCTCCCAAGGATGGTGGTAGTCGAGGCTGCGCTGAAACTAAGAACGAACGGCGATTGTCATCAGCGGGTACATTTTACAGTTATTGATATTATGGAAGATATTCCAGAAGCGGAAATGACATTGGAATACATGGCTGCGAAGACCTCCAATTTTAAATCGCCTTCGATGCATATACCGCAGAATAGGCTCGTATGTTAAACGGATGCCTCCAAAGCGAAGGCGAGTATGGGTACCGGAGTCTAGAGGTCCGGATTTAGTAGAGCAATAAGCTTGGATGTATTTCAAGCAGAGGTGTACGTTATATTGGGATGGATTTACGAAAGTTAAGGAGAACTTTACGATAAGTAGTATTGTCAAGCCGTGAGTATTTTCAATCAAGTTGCCTTTGTTCGAATTCAGGATCATCAGGGCTTCCAAGGCAGTGGACGCCCTGGACAATCAGGGTCTAACGCTGTCTGATTAATCCGTAACAAGCAAATTTGGGCATCCATCAGATCACACTAGTATGAAATAATCCGACCGAACCATGTTTTCTGACATTGACTCGCAGACTGCTAAGGTTGTTCGAATGGTTCAAAAAACAGATATAAAATGACTGTCAAGAGCACAATAATCAAAATGGCGGTCGCTATATTTCTGGGTCCTCATCGTAGTGAATATGAACAGATTATGGGTAAATTTACGCAGATATCGATCAAGTGTTATCGCACAACACATGGCATAAAATCTTTTATCGCTCATCGATAACATTGTGCATTGAGGAGAATATAAAGTTTTCAGAAGAGAAGAAAAATTTCACTGGCAGGGAATAAAAGCCAGAAAGAATCTTAGAGCAAAGAGCACCTCTGGTGCTGGAAGTGTCAAGATTTAGTAAAGCCATAAAATGGCTCGAAAACAAAGGATCGAGTGAAACCGGTTAAATATGGAGAGACAACAGTACACCAAGTGATTCATGAAGTAATAGTGCAAGTATGGGGGCAGAAGGCAATGCCAAAAGATTATAAAAAAGACATCTTAGGTGCGTTTCATTTTTATTGGAGTACGTACGCCAGCGTAATTGAGCGCACATCGGAGTAGCTGCTACACCACAGTATGGGCTGAGGTAGCTGCAACTACGCCGATGTGCGCCCAACTACTCCAGAGTACGTACTCCAATGAAAATTAAACGCACCTGTTGTCAACTGTATATAAAAAAAGCAAATATTAGAGCGCGCACCGAGAGCGGCATACCTTGTTCAGTACTGCGTAACAAATATCTTCCACTTTTCAACAAAGTATTCTTTATCAGAAGCAAGCCAACAATTGAGCAGATTTTAAGCTTTAAAAAGGAGATTAAAAATTGCTTCCAAACTCAATCCAACGCCTTGCATAGACTACCTATATTAGCCAGAGAATTCCAGAAAGCCAGTCCGTCAAAAATTAACAATATTATGTAAGCTATAATAGAACTCCAACAAGGAAATAGCCTGCTTCCTCTTCAACCTAGTGTTGGATCAAGTTGGAGGGTTGTGCAGGTCGCCTTCAGAACGAGCGGCAGCGCATCAATGAAAGTAAAACAAAGTATATGGCTCGAAGTCTTTTGATTTATGGAACGCAATAGCTATAATAGGCCAAACCTCAATAGTTTCTCGCGTTTTTGGATGTCAAACTGGATTATATTAGCTCGGAATCGGGACCGGAGAAGGCAGTTACGGGAGGCCCCAATCGAATCCCGGATTTAGAAAAGAATAAAGAGGCAAGTAAGGATAGTGCATTAATGCTTGATATATAAAAATACCGTTAACGAGGCTGTCGAATTCAACAAAATACAAGTATAGTTTATAATAATGGCTTCCCTTCATCAAAAAAAGTTTTTAATTCATAACACAGAACACGGCACTGAAAAGTAGTAAAGATCGCAATATTTTCTTTCGCTTCAGACTATGACGTCAATACATTTTATCTGTCAAATATAAGTTGTGTTTATTGAGCTGCTCTAGGTTGAGCTAGGTTGAGATATCTCAGAAAAAGGTGTTTCATGAGCAATTCGCTTGCTCTAACTTGCCTGAAGTTGCTCTGATTTGTGTTTCATGAGCCTGCTCTAAGTTGAGCTGGCGCACGGTTTTCTGCTCTACCTTTTTTGGTAGAGCAACTTCGGGCAAGCAATCAGCTGTTTGTCAACTGTCACAAAACGGCAACAGTTAATCGAAAACTATTAAAAATAAATTACAGTTACACTCCAGACCTCAATAAGAGTTTAAATTTAATATTTTAAATAGATTAAAAACTAAAATTAAAATTTCCACTTTAAAAACTGACAGATTGAACTTCTGACAATTCACTTTGAGAATTGTTGCCCGAAAAGTGTTTCATGAGATTTCTTTCTCTGAATTGCTCCAACTTGCCTGATTGTTTTTTGACAGCTGCTCTACTGTGAGCTGCCTTGAGCTGGTCTGCTTTTTTTTCGGTCTCAATAAACACAACTATAAACTGCAAATTCAAGATGGCTACCACTGATTTACACACATGTTACTGTCAGTAATTGCACCCAAATGTCAATTAAACGTCAAATTTATATTAAATTCACCTTTCTTCTTATTGTTTTACGTAAACGGTAATTAATGTGATCGATTTCTTAATCTTAGCATAAAATCCAATCATAATTCAATGCAAAAACTTTCAACACCAAATGAAGCGTTTTAGTGCACAAAATCCAGCACAATTAGTACCAAAAAATGCGGAAAGCACGGTGAAATTGCACGAAATCTGGTGGAGCTCGCTCGTGGCCATCACAAACTATACAAGAAGCACACAAACGCGCGCAAACAACACCACACAAACGAGAGCCGGATTTTCACTTTGCAATTATATATATTGGGGCATTTTGGGGAGCTTTTTTACACTATACCAGCTGCTCGCCTGGTGTGTGTGTGTGCACAGCATGAGAAAAAGCGTGTAGCGAGCCGTTGGCCCCGAACATATAATTAAACGTTAAGTACAAGTATTGCCAGATGGCAGAACTAAGCGCGGCACGTGTACGTCGAGACGGGGATGTTGGCAAGTACAATAAGAGTTCTGTTGGAGCGCGGCTCTAAATCTAAATGCTCCACGACCGCCGCCGCCGCTACACTAGATCCCAGCTGGAGAGGACGGACGACTTCTGCGAAGGTATGGAGCCGGTTTTTACAGAATCGCTGGATTTCCCACTGAAATTCATTTATTGAACGATGATAGATGTCCTTCAAGGGAAGAAGCATAATTCATTTGGCCACTGGATTTCCACGGCAAGGAAAAAATTGTTGCCCAGTGGACTGTGTGGAAGGTGGACTAATAATTTCATAAGTGACCTATGAATCATCTGAAAATATCGCCAAAGGAATTTTTGTTGCGGATTTCGAAGAAGTGTTTACTTCTTCTTCTTCTGCACGACATGAATTTATGCAGTATCACAGCACTTAAGGCAGTGTGGAAGATAACGGATATCTGAGAATGACCAAAAAAAAACACGACTTCCTCAATCATTTTAGGTAGTGTTTATCAGTCTGGCGGGGGGAGAAACACACTCGGAATACACCAAAATAGTCTATTTCGGTTATTTCTAAGTACACCGATGATAATCTTGCTTGAAAATTTACTAAAAAAGTTTGATCCTCTTAAGAGATGAATGTTTTTTGTATTCTATGTATTCTTTTTTATATTTCTCCTTTATTGGGCTCTTAGCAGAACAGCTAGAAACAGGTTGGAGCGTTGAGGAAGCTTATTTACATTCTGAAGTTTCCGTGACCTTGAAGAAGTGTTACTTAAATGAGGCCAAGGACGAGGAATCAATATTCAATGATATTTCAATGGTGGCCGAGAAAAGGAAATTGAATTTGTAAATAAGAATAAATCTTTCTGAGAATTCTTCCAATGGAGACCATAATTAAAAAAATGTAAATATAAATATTTTAGAAAAGAGAGGATGGGAAGATGAAAGAATTTGCAGCATTGTTTATGCCGAAGGGCAAGGAAGATTGAAGGCTGAACCACAGTTCTGTCAGAGCAATTCGATCCCTCATGTCCAGATTGTAACCTTCGGGCAATGGAATCTAATTTTAGTGCAAGTAAAAAGGTAGATCGGTGGACAGTAGGGAGCATCGTGGAATAATCCCTAGAATACAAACAGTTTACCTTGGCAGCTTTCCTAGATATAGAAGGCGCTTTCAACAAAATCAACACCATAGCCATCCGGGAGGTCCTGGCCGAAGTGAAGATCCACAATGGAATCAGGCAATGTATCCTCAGCATGCTGAAAACTAGAATAATCTACAGCAAATCTGGGGCAATAGCAAAGTGATAAAGTCGAAGTGTGCACACCTCAGGGTGGAGTCCTGTCGCCTCTGCTACGATTTATGGCCATGAACAAGATCCTACAGAAACTAGGGAACCATAGAATAAAGGCAGTCACTCCTCCACACAATTAGTGAGATTATGCAGATCAACCCAGAAAAGACAGAACTGATGATTCTCACCAACAGGACTAAAATACACACTTTCAGTCCACCCTTAAACAACGCTTAAGTACTGAGCCTATTCCAGTCAGCTAAGGACTTGGGTCTAATTCTGGACCCAAAGCTGAACTGGAGGCTCAATATCGAAGAAAAGGCAAGGAAGGCCAATATTTCTTTCTATGCCTGTAAGCAGACCTTTCGCAAGAGATGGGGTTTGAAGCCGCCCATGATGCGCTGGATATACACGGCAGTGATTACACCAGTGCTGGCATATGGTTCCGCGGGTGGCCAGCTCTTGGCAAAGAATATAACAGATCTAAATTGGGTCAAGTCCAAAGAAAGGCTTGGAATAACTGGGCGTCATGTGTACAGCTCCTACGGAAGCGCTTAACATAATTCTCGACCTGCTGACAACTGATCAGCCAGCAATCGGCTTGCATGAAGAACAATGGGCACAGTAATATACTGCGCCCTCTACCACAGGATATTGTATAAGGGCCTACCAACTCCATGGTCCCAAAATTGAATTTCGGCTGGGACCTCAATATACAGATCCTTACCAGAGAGGAATGGGAAAATTTCCAACCCGACTAAGACCTTGATGTTGTCCTGTACACAAACGGATCCAAATCAGAATAGGGACTGGAGCAAAGCCTTCTATATTTACAAGCCACGCACTAGAAAAATATTGAGAGCCAATGTCACCTGAATAGGACTTCAAATCTTCAAATTACACTAACAACATAACGTGACTTTAGAGAATTGAAGTCCTATTGAGAAGAAATTTTGAGAGCCAAATTTTCTAGTGCATGGGTTGTAAATACAGAAGGCTTTGGACTGGAGTTATCGAGGCATTAGGGCTCAGCCTATATAACGTCCAAGTTGGCCGAAAACTGTCAGGAGCCAGCGGGAAAATTTGGGAGCGCTGCTCAGGGGAGCTACTTTTGAGCGCTGCCAAATATGCTCCCAAGGGAGCATTACTGGAGTTTTCAGAAATTTTATAGGACGAATAAAACGGGCGTTTCTCTCGGGTGTCATTGGCATACTCAATAGACCGGTTCTCGTTCGAAACGAAGGACAAGCAGCATGAGATGTGGTGAGTACTTAGTTGGGGGACCGCTTTGATAAAACCAACTCGTGCTTGGAAAGAAAAAGGCAATTGCAAAAGTACAAAAATAAAAGCTTTCCGACACAGGAGCTTATTCTCATCCACAGGACTCCATGGATATTCTTTATTAAAAAGCTGTTTTATAATGGTTCTAAAAGGCTTTTAAGGAAGCATTAAAAGGAATGCTCCCTTCTGATGACATGCACTGTTAAAAAGTATATGGAACTTGTATGGGAACTAGAGCGCTGTAGGCTTCTTAAGGAGTGTTCAAAGATGGCTATTGCAGCACTCCATTTCTCGCTGGGAAGGAACTCTCTTCCCTGGCCGAGAGATCCCTCTTCAGTGAATACCGAGTCACTGGAACATCAAGGAAATCGAGAAGGCAGATGAATTTGCCAGACTGGGAGCAACTCTCGCTAGCACGCCTGTGGCTCGATGTACTTTTTCTCAGAAGCTGGCTCCAGATGAGGGAGCCTATCATAATGCGTCAACTAGGAAGGCTAGGCCTTGTTACAACAATCAGAGATCGCGGGAGCTCTTGGGATTGGCGTCCTTACGACCAAAATCGTGTCTATATTTACGGAATACTGACCAATGGGGCGTCATGCAGCCCAATTGAGCATTCTGAGTGGAGAGGAACAACCGAGCTATCCAGCTCTGCCTAATATCATACACCGTGTGCTTGGAAACCTCTTCTTAAAGAATTTGGAGGAGGTTTCAAAGCTCAAAATAGTACCTAAATATGACTGGCTGGATCTAAAATAGTTCCTGGCTTACTGCCTTTCTTCTTGCATCAAATTTTTTCACGAATACTGCTACGAAACGAATGTCGCCCCCAGCTTCTGGTTTAGATGAGATTGCCGCGTGAAAGTCAACTTTACTAGTTGGGAAACAGACCATGTACAAACACTTACTCACTTAATCGGAATAACAAACAGCGCCTCCCGAAACTGCTCCCTCCACTGGCCCCGATTCCGAGGTGATTTTATGAAGTTTTGCATCCCACAGCTCTGGGCGTCCTGCTCTATGCTATCCTTTTAAAAGAAAAAGAGGTTTAGTGTACCTCGCGTTCGTTTCTCATAAATCCTACCGCAGACTTTCCGAGCAGATTCCTCTTCACTCATACGATATCACTAAATGCCCTTCCCATCGAAAACTACCGAGGTTTATTTTCTTCACCACATCTCATGTCGCGAAAGCATTAGCAGATCTCGTCATTGATTCGTCCGCCTTAGGATGGAAATGGAATTGACGAGTCTCAGGATCTGACCGTAAACGAACTTTTTAAATCGGTCTTGATTGCCGTACGAATGCCTAAGGCGGCCATTACACGTTCATGCAAGCGGCAATCAATTCCACCAGTCATGATTAATGGAAATCAAAATATACGGAGGATTACGTCAGTCATCTCCTTAGACGTTAGGTTTTCCGTCAGTCGTAGGCAAAACTGTTAGCAAAACCAAATCGTGAAATGGGCGCCTAACATGACGATCGGCATACCGTCGTCACTCCAATGAGTAGTGCTGTCCTTTGCCATTAAGGCTGCTTTTAATTGTCGGTGGAACCAGATTTGGTATGCGTCAAGACTTTTGAATTTTTGGCAACCAAGGCACGATCGAGACTACTCACTGCAGTCTTTATTGATCGAATGCATGTACTCGTTTCACATCAGACCTGATGCAAAGTAAGAGGTATTGATGTGAGCACTAATTTTACCCGTGAGCATTTCTAGGATGTTCTTAGAACGACTTTAACTCGGTGCCATCTTGTTCAGTCTGAGCTAGTGTAGGCAGGTCGAAGGTGACGTTGTCGGTTCCTAGTGAGCGCGACAAGAACTCTGCGACAAGTTTTTGTTTAGCTGACTATGTCTGATGTCTGTAGTACTTTACTGCACTACCCTCTTGTCCTTTCTATACGTCTCTAGTAAAAACCAGTTCTGCTGCTGTTGTAGGAATACTAGTGTAGATTGGGCCAATGCCTGAACAAGCTCCCCCAAAAACCCTGTTCTTCCAAACGCCAGAGGGCAGAAGGCCATAACGAAGACCTAGGATGAAATATATAGAGACGGCATACATAGAAATCGGCTTACGTACAATAAATTGGTATTACCAACTAGAAGAGTAAGGCGCAAGACCGAGAATGACGGAAGAAGATTTTTGAGGAGACCAAGACTCACAGAGGACTGTAGCGCCAGTTATGATGACGATATTTTTTTAATGTCGTCGTATTCTCGACTCAGGGATCAAATTAACACACAAGAACGTATTTGTCATATAAAGTACATATATGGCACGATGACAATGAATGTGTAACTTTGGAAATTGGCAGCTTTCAAATTTCACAAAAGTAAATCAAGCGAATATGTCGAATCATTTACTTATGCACGATTAATATATTAAATCGGACTGAATTTCGTTACTACGAATCGAATATTAACAAAATCCAAATATTATTGATTTCCAGGTCACTTCCAATAATATTGCACTTGTCACCAAAAATAATTGTATTAGTAATAAAATATTCACAAAAATACATCAACGTTAAGTGCGCTTATTTCGAGTGCCCTTAACGCAATGACCATCCCTTAATTGACAAACCTCGCGAGTTGTGCCGTGTTAAAAATGTTGCTCCGGAAAATTTTACTAATATTCCTATATTTAACGGGATTTTCAACAAAGTTTTTACTATCAATAAACACTGCACAAGTTTTACAATTCACAAAAGAAATTCACAATTTTTACAATTTTACAAATTTAGTTTTATTGACGGAAAATCGAAATTTTTATGATGAAAATATTGAAATTTTCTGTAATCAATTGCAAAATGACGTTTTTGTGCCGATGTTGAGATTTAGCAGAATATCCGGTGTATGTTTGTCAACAATGATAAATGCAAATAGTTTGGCGTTGATATTTCTTGATAATGCAACATTAAGTATGGCTGATTACGTTGATGAATCGTTGGCGTGTATGAGAACTTCGAAGATTGTGTTTATATACCTTGATGGGATTAAGCGTGCTATAAAACTGGAGGCTTTGTTTGAGTGGTGTTGGGAAAGGAATATTATGAATGCTGCTGCGATGTTTGATGGTCAGATAATATCGTATTCACCATTTCCAACAGTACATCTTAGGAATATTACAAACAAGCCAATAACGGATGTTTTTATGAATACGTTAACAGACCTGCAAGGATATCGGTTTATGTCGTATGTGCAACAGGACGTTCCTTATGTGTTTAAGTATCGCAATCGAAAGGGTAAGAATGTTACAACTGGACTAGCAGGACATACACTAATGACTTACATACAACAAATGAATGGCACATTCGAGGAAATTGAAACGGACGAGGATTATCAAACACCACAGCAGCATATTACCATAAAAGGAATTTCTGATCAGACTGTCGAAATCAGCATGAACATATTCCATCGAGGCAATGACAATAACATCTATCAATTTAGTTACCCGATTGTAAAAAGCAAGTGGAGCTATATTGTACCAGCTGCCGAACTGATTCCATCCTACAAGTATTTACTTAAGCCATTCAGAAGTTACGTGTGGTACACAGTGGCAGCGCTAACACTTTGCATAATATTACTAATTTACTTTACTTCAATAATATCTGGAAACAATATAGAATTGGGACAACAACTAACAATCATATTCCGGCTTGTCCTATACCTGCCAATTCCGCATTCAAGCATCATCAGTAAAACATTATGGCGAATACTCTACACCTATGTTATATTCCTCGGATTTTTCCTGTACAGCATATATGTCACTCTACTAGCGAGTTTCTTAGCCACCAACGTATACCAGCGACAAACCGATACTGTACAAGACATGATAGACCTCGGTAAACCAATCGTCGACGAGCCGCAATTCATCGAAAGAATCCTAAACCTCCACGATTATCCAGAGAAATTCCGTCAACTATTTTTGGCTGTTGATTCGAAAACAGTCAAGGAGCTCTACACCAACTTCAACACCTCCTTCATCTACACATCAGGAAAAGCCAGATTTGATTTCTATGCCAAGCAGCAAGAAACTCTCGCCAAGCCTATGTTTCGAGTCTCGAAAGAATATATCACGGAGACGTTTCATGCGTTCCCGATGCAGGCCGATTCACCATTTGCCGAGACTTTCAATCATCACATTCTGAATCTTCATGCTTCTGGATTGTATGTAAGATGGGCGAGTAATATATTTGCCGAGTGTTTGGAGGGGGGAGCGGTGCAGAGATTTCATAATTTTAATGAGAGTTACTTTCAAAGGTTGAGTTTGGCGAATTTAGCGTATTTTCTTAAGGTTTATGCCTGTGGGATAACTTTGGGTGCTTTTGTGTTTCTGTGTGAGTTTTTGTGTTATTATTTTCAAAATCGATCTTTGAGATTGAAAAAATGTTAAAAATTGTTTTCATAATTGTAAAAAAGATTATAGAATTAATGGAAAATAAACAAAATAAAAAGAAACCGCTTATAAAATGGTTTTTCATTTCTTCAGCAACAGACTACAGTTGGATTTCGGCGTTAGTCAGCTTTTTGTAATGCACTGCAATTTTGCGTTTACCGTTTTACGCCTTCAGTGATTGTGTCTTAATCTCTTCAATGTTGGCAAAACGTTACCCTTTCATGGTTCTTTTAAGTTTCAGGACTAGAAAGGAGTCTCAGGGTGCCATATCTGGTGAAAAAGTAGGTATTGCGATACTTGAGCCTGAGAACTAGGTCAGAAGGTGTGACAGTTGTGGGCGAGTTCTTGGTAAAAAATTAACAAAGAAGAAGTTAAGTGTGAGCAAGTGTGTGTGTTTATCGTGGTCAACTGTAATGAATTGTTTCGTCACAAATTCGGACAGTTACTTCAAATTGCTTGACGTAAATGACATATTGAGAGGGCAGGAACTCACTGAACTGAAAAGCAAAATGTTTATTCGACGCTGCTCTACGTATGTATGTGTAGTAATTCTGCAATCTTTTTTTCGTCTTCATTACAAGTCGTAGATGTTTCGGGATGAGTCCAGGTCGAGTTTAATACAAATTGTTTGTTTAATTTTTTTCACAACTAAAAAAAACGACGAACACACCTAAAGTGGAATATTTTCAACAGCCAACAATAGAAGCAATCAAGGGCGAGAGTTCTACTGAAGAATTAGTGGCATGACGTAATACACACCATATTGCACTGCAAGAATAACAACGGTCATGGGAGAGAGTACTTTAATACATTGCCCCTCTGTAGATCAAGGTAAAGCAACAAGAATTTGAAGTAGTACTGTACAATATTTCAGCTAGCTTAGGCCAATAGTAGCATCCGAAAACAGAATAGTACTAGAAATACGCGCACGATTGCTAAAAGACAACAAAGGATATACAATGTCTGTTATTCAAATCCAAGTATCTAACCAAAGTGTTGTTGTATAAAGAAGTACCCACACACATCAAGAACGTGCCCGGGACGTTAGATTTTTATTCCGGCCCGTACACGAACATGTGTGAACGAGTTCATATAAAATGTACGCACCGATATTTTTGAACCCCTGACGGAACAGTAATATGTGTGGATATTCTTTTACTCGTTCACACATGTCCGTGCCCGGGCACGGGCTAGTTCAGACATGACAGAACACGACCCTGTAACGTCCCGGGCACGGTCCTGTGTAGTGCTTGTGGGACGACGCGTCGATTAGATCGAATTATATGTGAAGGAATCGATCTGGAATATTAAAGAGTAGCCTGAAAGCGGTGGTCTGACGCTTGATGAGCACAAAACTGAAGCTGTGTAAAAGGAGAAAAAGGTCTAAATTTTAAAGCAAATTTGGAGGGCATTACTTCAGCACTACGTCCAACGATGTGGCGTGCGTGATAGCGGGAATGCTAACCATAAACATGTTGGCGAAAGAAGGCCTGCGTCTCTATGATCCAGAATATGTCAAAGGGTAGCCAAATGCAGTGTGACGGCAGATGACGCACTGCAAGTTCCTCATAACGCAATAGCAAAGGAAGTGGTACTAGTCTGTTAAGGCACGGTGGACCCACAAACTTTTCCCAAAAGTGGCACCATCCACCTCCATCAGATCAAGTACGACAGGATAACGCAAAGAACGTCTTCGTTTATTGTGTAAGATTCGTTTGAGTTCCACATAACCGGCATGCAGGAGCGTGTCGGTAGCATAATACTGCTAGCCACCATACCCACATTATCCCCTGGCTATGTACACAGCCTTACTAAAGTTAAATGCTTCCAGGCGTTACTAGCTCTTAAGATTATAAGATTTAGGAGATGCAATAGTAATGAAGAGCAAACCTCTACTAAGTAGTGATCGGTGCCCATGTTCGCTCCTCGATGATTTCTTACAACTAGTATGCTACTATCATGTATAGTATAAACTAGAACATGGTCAATTTGGCTATTGTCGCGAGTAAAAATAAGACTCGCCTGTTCTTAGCCTGAAACAGGCATGCACAGTGCTAAAACGCATGTATGGCACCAAAATGAGACACGGCACGCCTGAGTAAAAATTCTACTTTTAAAAATGCAGCAGGCTCCAAACGAAGCACGGTACGCTCACAATTGTTCTAGATTGTGCTCCCTTTAGTTTAGAAAAATTCGAGGTTAAGAAAATGTGTAGGACGAAAAAACGGGTAATTTGGTGACCATAAAGGGCGCCATTAGCATACTCAATAGACTGGTTTTTTTCGATTGCGTAGGTCAAGCAGCATTGGACGTGGTTAGTACTTGGTTGGGGGACCGCTTGGTAAAACGACACTCGTGTTTGGAATGCTCCATTACGAATACATTCATATGTGTAATAGAGGCGTGCATACCTCAGGTGCATTTATAAATTTTTAAATTTGTGTGCCTGTAGCGGGCGCTTACATACACGTGTGGCAGGCGCATTTGTTCGCTATGTATGCTTTTAAAAAAATTAACCAACCAAAATATTTTTAATCGGGTCGGGGTATCTGCCATGTCATCCACGTCATCTTGTGTATATTCTTAAGACTAAACCAGCTATTGTTAAACTTCTTGCAATGGCGAATTCACCGATTCTTTTCCCGTTATCATTTCATTCTTCATGCAGCGAGAAATTGCCAGGGTAAGGAGTAATAATATGACTGCCACTGTATAATTATGATTCTATTTCTACGTTTCTCAATAAAATCTCTTAATTTTTTTTCCAAACCCAAAACATACAATTAAGAAACTTTCAATGAAAATGAAAAAAAAAACCAAAATTCTGCAGCAATTCACTGCTTTTTTCAAGGTAGATGATTTCTTCATGCATATTTTTTGTGTGTTCGTCTTATTAAGAAAAAATCATTTGAAATTAAAATTAAAATCTGAAAAGAGCATCGAAATTTTTTTTTGTTTTGTGGTGAAACATAGCGGCGACTTGACTTAATCTTATGCACGAAAATCTTATGTGATAACGTACTACAATAAATGCCGCTTTCTACACACAATAAAAAAAATATAAATATTTTATATGACTTGGACAAAACAAAACAAAAAAAAATTTAAATTAAAAAAAAAAGAGACCTTGTCGCGGTTTTATACTTATAAAAAAAAATTCGCTTAAAAAGTTATAAAACAAACACACAAGTCCCAGTCCCATTTTTGTATTATTACAAAAGGCAGCAGCAAGGCACCATCATCAAAATAGCAAAAGTTAGCGGACCTCGGTATAGTTTCGCAGAAAAACGTTGATACTACTTGGTTTTTGTTTCTATCCGCGCTAAAAGTTGTACTCGTCTACTCTACAAGGTGTAATTGTTATTGTTTGAGCACTTTATAAAAATATATTAAAAGAAATAGATTCAAACAATAAAATTATTATAACCTAAGAAAAAACGAAACGGCTAAACTCTCTAGCCTAGCGCTAGATTAAATAAGCTGCGATTTCGCTGCTTAACATATACACACCATAATAATGATGCTCTTGTGATATAGAGACTCTCTATAGTCTGCATTATTTTATAGAGGATAGACTGGTGTTGTGCCGATATTATGGGAGTTTTGTAACGAAAAACGAGCTTTTGATGTTGCTATACGAACGAGTGTAATCTATCTTTCTATCTATCTGTCCGTCTGCTGTTAGTATTGCTTAGTTTGTCGAGAGAATTGTGTTGTATTGGAATATAAAAGGTGGAATATTTTCTTATAATAAGAAATTATATATTGAAAATCACGCACACATACATACATCGATGGAAATTCTTGATTTTTCATTTTTCAATTCTAATTTATTAAGATTAAAACTGGGTAAAGGTTACGAAAATGCATTTATAATCTATTTGGAAATGTAATCAGCTTTGTTTATTCAATAGCAAATACATATCCTATATATAACAATAATAGTAATAATAAACTTGGGATTAAGTTACAATTTGCAATTTTTCCTTATTTTGTGCTGCTATTTATACTATCGGTGTTTGGAGTGTTTTTTCTCGTATAATAATCCATTTTTTTATTATTTATGGTAATGAATCTTGGAGGAAAACAAAAATAAGATATTTAATGACCTTATTTTTAGATATAGTCCTCCTTATAGGATATTCACACTCTTATTTTTTTTCAGCGAAAATCCCTTATATTATTTTTACCCACATCGATTCACGCTACATCTTAAAATATACTTTTTTTCGTCTATAATAATCTTGTAATTAGATTTATGTGTTTCTTCGGCGTTTTTGAGTCTTGTTAAAACTTATTAAGCCGATTTCGGAAAAATCCTAGAGTAGAAATATTATTACGGAAGAAAAAACGAGATTACTTTAGAGATAGAATTAGCGCGAATAAACAAAGCTACAGTAGTAAAGAGGATGAGAATTTCTACAAAGAAGTAAACATGATAAAGAAGGGATACAAAGGCACCTGCACCATGATAAAAGAAGATGGTACTATAGCTGATACGATGATTCGGACAGGCATGCTACCGAATCCTGCTCTAGCTCCTCGAACGCGTTGACTTCACATCGGGTGATCCCTGGGTACTCTTTTCTATAGAATGCCCCGGCTTCACCGACCTCAGTTCTAGAATATTCAGTCCAATCCACATAAATAGCTTCACCGGCTAAAGTCCAGTTCACGTTCAGTTCGTGGTTGAAGTTGTTGTTGCTTTTTCGACAGAAGTTAGAAATGCAAAAGCTCACTGGAATGGCATTCCGCTATTCCAGCTGATTACTCTCTTTTAAGCGAGCTTTTACTTTTAACTTCAGTTCGAGTTCAGTTGGGCGAACTGAGGTCTGCTTTATCTTCAGTTGAATATGTGGAAATTGTATGCGAACTGAGATTATTTTAAAGTTCGGCCGGTGAAGCCGGGGTATAGTGTGTGTGTTTCGCGGGTCAAAACAAGCAAGCGAGCGAGTTTGGCGGCAGACCGAGAACCTGCCACTTACTGAAATCCTCGAGGCATGACTTGGACAGGACGCACTCAATGGCAACATCCCAGACACCGGAATATGTAATTCGAATTAGGAACCTGCTACTTAGTACATTTCAGGCGTCCGTGAAAAACACAAAAAAAACGTTGCCACCAAATGTTTTTTAAATTCAACGGAAAATTATTTATAAGAATTCATCAGAAGTTTAGGTAAAGTTTATTTGAAATACACTGAAACCTGTTTCTGTTCAGGCTTATCGATCCTTGCGGACCCAATCAAGAATGAATTCGATATCCCGGTTGATTAAATTGAACATGAGTTTACGATCAACGGCCGCAAAGAAAACTCTCAATCCAGTTCCTTAGCACGAAGTCTATTGCTTGGGGTATGGACAATAGAGCAAGGTGCCTTGAAGATATCTAAAGCAGGCGCCTTGGAGATATCTAATACCCTCGACAGACTAGCGCCCTTGATCTAGATTATGACGTCAGAATGACGTAAACTCCATTTAATTTCCATATCTTTTAGATGGTTCTGCGTCATTCTGACGTCATAATATAGATTAAGTTTCTAGTCTGTCCCCGGTATAAAGAAACCAGACAAGACTCACCAAATTGGGTGTATACGTGACTTGAACATGGCACAATCAGGGAGCCTTCGCCCCAATATCAACCTCAGGCCATATCCTGAGCGAGGTGTCCCTCCACTGCTACGCGGACGGGTGAGGTCTTATCAAGCTGCCCCTGCTTGTCCATGGAACAGACTGAATACGGCGGATCTAGAGAGGTGTAAACAAATGTGCTGAAGGGATGAATAATGGGCCTTATTGTTGAATCCGCCGACAGGGAAGTGAATGCGAATTTGACAGGTTCTGATTGTTGAATCCCTCGGCGGGAAAGTGAATGAGAATTGCACAGTCGAAAGTGGAAGTTTAACTAAAAAATCACTTGTTTGGAGTTGTGTATCCAATGCGAACTGTCCATTCGATTCTCATTTGAATTTCGAAAATGAAATATGTCACTTCGTATGGCAGTTGCGCCCGGCGGATTGAATAATAGCAGCGACAAGTGAAAGTGAAACTCTTTAGCGGAGGGAATCCCAAATCCGCAGGATTCAACAATCAGGCCCAATATAGCGTGAGTGAACTACAAACTATGGATTCCTGATACCAGGCGACCTTCGGTTTAACCAAACCTTCCCATGATAATGCGGAGCTCTGATATAGGTGACCGTGCTTTCTCGCGCAACTCGTGGGATCAATATTGATTCGTATTTCGACGTACTAGAGTGGTCTTTATTCCCAAAGCAAAATCCTATCGAACCTATCGCCTCTCTGATGTACTGGATGTACAACACGCTCGTTAAACCTGTGGTCACTTATGCCGCTATAGTTTGGTAGCCCAAGACTAAACAGGTTACGTCGATCCTCAAGTGCAACGGCTTGCCTGCCTCTCCATTATCGGTCCTGATAGAGGAGTGGATTAAGGGACTAAAACTAGCCTATTGGAAATCAGTCCCAGGACTTAGGCTAAAGATCTTATAAGACCCTTGCCTTAAGGGGCATCATCACTTTAAACAGAGCAGACTTAAGGCTGTTGGTAGGTTGGTAGGTATCACCTCCTCAACCTAGGACTGTCTCAAGAGACAGAACGCCGACTCTGCATGGAAAGCGACGAGACTTCCACACATATTCTCTGTGAATGTCCCGCTCTGATCTGGCTTAGAAGAAGAACGTTTATCAGAGAATTTATGAGCCCCGCTCAAGTCCGGTCTTCTTTAATTAAAGACCTTCTTGCCTTCGTCCGGAAGAAATTGAGTCTCTTCCATGGCGGCTTCCGAACATTTTGTATATAAATCCTAAATCAAATTTTAGGCTATATCAAAAGCCTTATCCTCGAAGGTTTTTAATGGCGGGGTTGGCACAATAGACCAAATAGGTCGCAGTGTCTGCAAACATCCGCCTTTAAAGAAAGAAGAAGAGAATCGGTTTATACAGAGTCCAGATAAACTCCGGAGAAGTATGAAAGAGTGAAGAGTTTGCGCAGAGATTTAGCCAAAGGTGAGGCACATTTTTTAAGAATGATAGAGGGGAAATATCAGGGCCAGTGGATTTATTGGAGTCAAGCTCTTTGAGACACCTATGCACCTTGGCAAATCATTCGAATGCATGAAGACTTTTGTAGCACTTGAGGAAGCCGCAAAAAAATCGGTTTGGTCATAAAGAAGAACAAAACGTCGTATATGTGCACAAAAAGCCAGAAGTATCAGAGCAAACATAAATGACCGTCACATACAATATAAAAGCAATAGACGAGTTTTTGTACCTAGGGACGATTATAACAAAAGGTAATGATAAATCGGCCGAAATCAGAAGATGAATAATACTGGCTAATAAATGTTACTTTGAGAAATATATTAAGGAAAACCAAATCGATACTGTACAAAACACTAATAAAGAAGCCTGTCTTAATATATGTTTCGGAAATGTGGACATTGAAGAACGTAGGCGAAGCATTGGTAGGAAGATTCGAAACGAAAATCCTGCGTTCAATTTACAAAGGAATGCAGTTGGATGGCATTTGGAGAAAAAGATACAACTCAAAGTTGTGTGAAAACAGTAAAATTCCAAATATTGTCAAAGTGATTAAAAATAAACAAACTGATGGTTTGGTCATATCGAACGAGATATGGTATGTAACCTGACAAAGACAGTTCTGGGAGAATTTCTGATTGGAAAATGGACAGCAGGACGACCTAAGAAAATATACATAGATTATGTTGAGGAAAACATAATAAGAAACTGGAAAAGACGATTCAGAGTTCGGCAATCATGGAGACGAATGTTGGAGGAATCCAAGGCCAAAAGTAGGCTGTGGATCTCATTATGATGATGAACAGAGTTCTCGTCTCAGAAGTAGTAAATGTCCGAGGTGTATACAATCTTTTAACTCCCACTGTATATATATTTTTTCAAATATTTTATAATATGAGAAATTAATTACGAAAAATCGTTATCTACACATGTTTTATATTTTTTTTTGTGGGTACCAACATTCACCAAAAATTCTGGGGTATTTGAACTCTAGATTATAGTCAATGAGAATTTCATTTTAGCCTTTATAGATTCACCTTGAATCGGTTACTGCTGCTGCCGTGTTTACACCCACAGTTAAGCAAAAATTGTATATAATTTTTTTTTGTTCTGTGGAAAACAGTATATTTGTTTGTGCCTAAGTATTGCTCTCTCTCTTAACTAACAATACACATTTTTTTTATATATATATATATTTCTCAAGCAAAGGTCAAAGACGTTGTTGACATGGGCACCGTAGAAACTTGAATTGATGGTGAAATGCGTCATCAACAACATCAAGGAAGCAACTACTGGATTCTATCTTATATTTTATGATGAAAAAATAAAAAAAATTCTTGTCTTAGTTCTTATTACAATTAAATTCACACCACACTAATGTCAATTGGAAAAAATGTATAGAATAAAAAATAAAGCGATAACGAAGGCCATAAAAACCTTGAATTATCAAAACACCAAGCAGCTTCAGCAGCTTTTGGGGGGCTGTGTGTATCACATAGAAGAGAAAAGATATGAAATTGGACATAACCTCATTTCTGTGCATATTACTCCACTTCAGGTTAATGAATTTTTTTTGGACTTGTGTCTCGCGGACCACACAAAAAAAAAACAACCAAAAATAAAATATGACCACACGCTGTTATATTTTTTTCGTGTGTTCATTGGTATATTCCAAAAAGCGCACTTACCCGAGTCGGGGGGAGTCAATAAACCTTAATCGCTTTAATTTTCCTACCGCTTTATGAAAAGCTGATCACCTACAAAACTGTGAAAGATTTTTTTTTCACACTGACTGATTTCCATGACATCTGTCACCTATCAAATTTCAAACCCTTCTTGTGCCGCACAGAGGCAGAGGAGCTCCCAAAGTAATTTGCAAAATAACTCTACACACGCCAGACAGACAACTATGCATCAATTTCACACCTGATTAACTCCTTTTCATCATTAAACCCAGTCTAAAATCCAAAATTAAAAGGAACGAAAATACTTTTCTTTTTTCTTCTTAAAGATTCCACCTACCTTGCAAGTGAGTCCTTCTTAGGGTCATCGTATTTTTGTCCTCTTAAAACTATTCATCAGCCAAGCACACTCTTATTATTATCTTCACAACTTCACCACTTGTTTTTATATTAACAAAAACCCCTATTCAAAAACAATTCAATCAATTTACAATTCTTTATTTAAAATTCACAAGTTTTTTCGTAATAAAATTCCAGGGAATTTCTCCCTTATTTCACAAGCACTGCAAAAAATGAGGTTATGTGGAGCTTTTTTGACAATGAATGCACTCAGGAAAAATAGTTTTCTACACCAAAACTCCTCCGACTCCAATCGCACTTTTATCTCATCCGTTTATAAATTAATTACTTCAATTAACACCTTATAATTCTCACGATTTTGATATTCGCAATCAGAACTTTTTACAATTAATTACTTCAGTAGAAAATCCTCAAGCGTACACGTCCACATACCGACGAACAGTCACAATGCGTAGTTAATTTTAAAAATGGCCACAAACAGAAAACAACCTGAGAAAGGGAAAATTCGTTGATGGGAGCAGAAACGGCACTGCCATATCGATGCCAATTACCCGCCGATTTTGACGTATTCACTGATATTACAGCGGTTGTTTCTGGATTAAAATTTCCCGTTTACCTGATGTTTGTTATCGTTTTGGAACTGGTGAAGGGTCATTCCGATGCACCGGAGGTAAACACGTACGGACGGACTGGCGTTTTCTTGGTAAGGGCTTTGTAATTAGAATTTGAGTGTTTTCTAATTAGGGTTGTTTTTTCAGTTATTTTTAATTAACCAGACTAAAGAGGACAGTGATTGGCTGATAAAGGGACTGGCATTGTTTTTTGGGCTTCGTTTTACTACAGTTAAATGAGTCATAGTTGTTTTGTAAGTTTATTTTAAAAACAATAAAAAAGGTTTAACTTTAGTTTGAATGAGTCAATGGTGGTAATTTACATAGATTATTTTGATGGAATAATAGTATTTAGCTAAGGTTGTGAAATACCTCTGGGAATCTAACCACTCGTCCTTCTGATGAATACCGCTCATATTTCGAATTGTATTATATTCAGGGCTATATTAAAAAATATCTAAAATAACAATATTATAGCATTAAAAAAATAATAACAATATCTGGAAATATTTGTTATTATAGATAACTTAGCAAAGAAACTTTTGTGAATAGTATTTGAAATAAATTTTTATTAGAAAAAAAACCTAACTTGATGTGTGCCCGAAACAGTCGACACCGCCGGGGTTCGCACTAGGGATGTTACGAATGTTCGCATTCGCTTATACGAATGATGCGCATCATTTTAAACATTCGCATCAAGTAATGCGAATGTGTGTAGGTCGTGTCGTGCCTCGTGGAAAACAAAATTAAAATACGACAAATTGACAGATTTGGCTCGCAAATATCTGAGCGCTCCACCGGCCAGTGTTCCGAATGAGCAATTGTTCAGTGCAGTCGGCCTTATATCCTTAAGGCCCCCATTCACAACAGGGCGCCGGCAGGCTGTAGCCTTTTAAGCCAGGTCAGCAGGTACCGCCCGATAGAGGCCATAGATAACTCATTCTGACTGAGGGGTGAGAACTTGAGGCATACGTCTGACAGGTCGTGGACTGCAGGCGTCCTCATGATTCCCTACACACACAGACGAAGACGACATTTTAGCGTAGGAGATTGTTAATTCAAGTGCACAAATGTTCCCGGCCTCAACGACAATTTTAGACTAAATAGAAGTTCAGATCTCCAGGTACGGACTGACGATAAATACCCATACACATAAAGATTTTTGTCAGTTTTGTTGGACTGCAGGCCCAGCAAGTCCCATCCAGTTGACGGTATGGGTGAGTGAGCATGTATTTATACTTGGCCTCAAGGCGAGAAACCTTCAGGCCATGGCCTGCCGGCGGCCTCTATAGAAATAGGGCCTTTAGAAATCGCCTCATGGAAATATAATATTCCTCTCTTGAACTTTGACTGTTAAATACGAGAAGAAAGCATGCCATTACTGTATATAACACTGGACTATTGTTCTAATATTTTTTCATATCGTATATCATAAGTAATAAAAAATGAGGCCTTAATTCAATTAAATTTTTTTAATGCTATTCCTAAACATTCGTATTCGAAAATTCGCGTGCCGAACATTCGCATTCGCGAATGTGAAAAATATCACATTCGTAACATCCCTAGTTCGCACCCAGAGAGTAGTGTCAGATTCATACTGGCTAAACTCACCAAACCATTTCAATGACGTTTGAGTTCAGACCAGCACAAGGGGTGCTCACCAGAACCGCAACAGTGGGGCATACGGACCAGCGACCTTCCGTCTTTCATTTCTTTATGAAAAAGGTGTGTTCGACGAAGCTCCCTAAACAATGGCAATATAAGTACCCGTAGATGCGTTGGAAGGTAGACAATATGCTACCGAGAAGCTCCTGCCTATCGGATCTGCGGGTCTCTAAAGGCCCGCCCTCACTACGCGGACTTAGATTCCACGCCCTTTTGGTCGTACGGACGGCCAAAAGCGCGCGTGATCTTTTAATTTTCTGAATCATGAGTAAGAAAAAATCAATTCTCATTTGAAACGGCGTACGCGCTTTTGAAAAGCTCATAGTGTGTGGACGCACAATGTACCTTTTTAAGCACAGCCTTTTGTCCGCGTTGTTGTGCCGCACGACCTTTACCATAGACAAAGTCGTAAAAAAGTCATAAAACTCTATATGAAAAAAAAGGCAAAAGCGCGTACGACCCAAGTCCGCATAGTGTGGTCCCACCATAACCCGGCCTAAAAACCACCTGGTTTTCATTCTGCCCGTGTGACCGGCTAACGCCATTGCGTCGCGAGGCTGGATCAGCAGTTAAATTTATATTAAGATAGATGGTAAGGTAATCTTTCTAAGACTCTTCATTTCTTTGGCTTTCTTGGTTTCTTTGAGCTTTGAATTGCTTAAGATTCAGGTAGATGGCCTTCAGCGTCATTTTCACCTTTCTCCACACATACTTTGACCTCTTCATTTGGTTTAGGATGCTCTCCGCCGTTCTTTGTTAGATACACCGCGGCGGCTGTTTCCACCAACCTCGGGCATTTAAAGAGGATATGCTCCGCGTCCTCTTTATCGTCCGGACATTCTGGGCAAAACGGTGAATCATCCGACCTGAAGCGACGAAGGTATGCCCTACAGCCTCCACGTCCCCTCAGGGACTGGGGCCGGATTTGGTTTCTCGAGTCGATATCGATTTCTATCGATAAATAAAAAGTGGCATTTGGCAACACGATATCGACAATCTTATCGTCTCTTTACGTGTCGACAAAGACGCTTGACGTTCATTAAAAGGTTCAATCTATATATATAAAAATGAATTTGTGTATGTATGATCGCTATAGGCTCCTACACCGTGCAACCGATCTTAATGAAATTTTAACCATGTGCTATTTACATTCAAACTTAGAACATAGGCTATTTTATTACTTTCTAAAGCCACTCCTAGATGGCGCTGTCATGGAGAGCTTCGTTGAAAATCATCGCAGAGCTTTGAATTTTTGCATGAAGTTCCGTGGAGGTCTCCTATGATACACCTCGAAGCCCGATTTTCAAAATTCAAAATGGCCGCCGAAATATGACCGAAATTCAAAATTGCCGCAGAAATATGGTTGAATTTGCCAATTTTATTCCGATTCCAATGAAAGTGGGTATCTAGGCAAATAACGAATTTGTGGTCAAAACTTATAAATTCAAAATGGCCGACGAACCGGGTCCCAGCTAGTGTCAAATATAAAACTTAGAGAAAATCGACAAGCTTTTTTTGTCGAGTCGATTCATCAACTCGACAAACCAAATACGATGAGATTGTAACTCACTTCCCCATCTTCCCTCATACATAACCCACTTCTCCACTTTTGGTATGAATCTATGGGTTCATCGGCCGTTAGTAGACTGGTCCCATCTCCTCTGTCATGCTGCGATGGACTGGCCGCGCGTCACAATCCGTCGCACTGCCTTGGGCTTCTCCTTGTATATTGCGGGCACTGACATATAGATATGGACTGCTAAATAAGCAAAATCCCATACAAAAAAGTGGCACCAAAAACTATCGTTGTCTCGTTCCCCCTTCAAAATCCTATGAACTTTAATCGGTTTTAAAATAAAAAACAGTTCAGTGCATGTCAGCGATATAAACATAATTAGAAAAAACTAGACAGCTATAGAGTTTTTTCTTCTTTCTCTATTTCCTTTATTTTTAAAAGTTCGTTAAACAGAGGGAAAAAACCCTCACATATTTAAAAAAAATACATTTATTTAACGAAAAAACTGCTACTAAATAAAAAATAATGATGGAAAATTATTTCTATCAATTATAACATACATCTTATTACTTATTTTCCTCTAAATTCGAAAAAAAATTGTTGTTTACATAGAAAAGGTCTTCTTCTTCTGGAGAAAAATGGTGCCATTGAAAGTTGTCAATTAGCAGTCCATATCTATATGTCAGTGATTGCGGGTCGTACAAGCTCTTACTCTCCGTCGCCAGAATATCAAGGGGGTCGTCATTCCTGCTATCACGCATGCTGCTTCCTTGCACGTAGTCCAGCATACACCGCATGCTCGAAGGGCACGTAGTTGATACGACCATAAACTCATCTTCGAGCGATGGAAGAGCACTTCCTCGCTATAAATGGCGAGATAACTGAGGACTTGGATGCTCCACCAATATCCTCGCGGAGCTAATTAAATATGGGGGCCTTGTATATCAAGCGATTCATGAATTAATTGTGCAAGTATGGGAGCAGGAAGCGATGCCGGAAGACCGAAAGATAGGCATCCTCTGGCCGTACATAAAAAGGGAGATATCATAACATGAAACAATTTTCGTTGTTGAGTATCGCGTATAAGAAATTGTCCGCTATTCTACAAGACAGAATGGGCCCATACGCTAAAAACATCATCAACAACAACCTGCTTAGCAGAAAGCACTCTATCGCGCCTGCTCGGAAAGTTCTCTACGGTAAGACAGCGACAGGTGGTACGGGGTGCGACAGCGAAGGAGACCCAACCTCCGCTGGAAGGATGGCGTAGACCAAGACGCTCAGAGCTTAGGGATGCCAAACTGGATGACAGCGGCTCAGAATGGGGACCGGTGGAGAGAATATTTACGAGAGGCCAGGACTGAATCCCGATTGTAAACCCGTCAAAGAAGAGTTTATTTTCTTCCTATTGCCCGTTCTATCCAATGCCGCTGCTTACAATAGGACCGAACTGACCACTCGCCAAGTGCACCCCGAAATTGAAACGTCGGTCAGTCATCACTCCCAAATACCTAACTGCGGTCTGGGATGACCTCCACCTTTATGTAGCTATGGTCTCCACCTTTTTCCGTTTGCTGATTGAAACTACTTCCCTTTTGTACCCAGCTAGCATAAAACCAGCGTTCTCGACCCTCGTCTTTATCTATCATATCACTTCATTCGCAAATATCTCGATTCCGTCGAGTCGCCTTCCTACTACCGTGACCTTGAACGAACTTGATTGCGATCGCATCTTGGGGAGGCGTTGCTTCAGTACTTCATCGTACAAAAGACGGATCCTTGGGCAACTCCGAAAGTTGTCCTGTACTCCCTCGTCTGATTCGCAGTGCAGTATCCTAACCACAAGAAATTTTATCACAATACGCATTAGATACTTCGATGTGTCGCGCTTTATCATCGCCTCGACAATCTTACTCCACTTCGCGGTGTTGAAAGAATTTTTCACCGCTAGGGTTATCATTTCGCAACTCTTATTCACAGCATTTGCGGCTCTTGGTATGGTATAGTTACCACATTGACAGCATTGGTTATCGATCTAGCTTTTCTGAAGCCGAATTGCCGTTCCGACAAGTCGCCGTTATATATACTCGTTCGGAAAGATTGCCATAGTGTTTAGGAGGCATAGCGGCCTATAGGCCGACGCGTCCCCGCGGGCCTACCCGGGTTCGGGATGAGTACAAAATTTTAATGTTCCATTCCTCAGGGAATGCCAGCTTCACCGCTCTGTTTGATATACCGTCCAGCCCAGAGGCTTTTTAAACGGCAATACTTTTCGCAGCTTCCAAAATTTCTTCCTCCCTTACCTCTGGGACTCTGCATCATTCGCGTTTATTTGCATCATTACAGTGCAGATAGCCGTTGCGGACCGATAACCCTTAATCTACGACATCACTACCCTGTACGCACCCGCGCCCCAATGGATTACTATCCGATTCATTTGTACAGGCTCTTAAGTGCTCCGTATAGGTGTTTTTATTCCTCACGCTCCTCAATTTCAGCGTTCAACCAGAAGTTCCGTGGGTATCTTCAAGGTTTTGGGCACTGTGGCATCGAGGCGTCACATGCCCTCTCCATAGCCCAGTGATATATGGAACCATTTCGTTAGCGAATTATGTGTTATAAATTTTCTGCTGTTGGAGCTTATTTTGAGCTTATCCCGGACGTGTATCTAACGTTTAGTGATGGTTTAATCGAATGTGGTGGATGTTTTAAGCCACCATGTGGACTTAACGAAGTTTATCAGGTCTCCTAACCCTGGTCTCGAAAATTCTTTTAAGCCTTCCAGAACAAACTGCCTAGTGTGCGCTGCTTGGCTTTGGTTACAGGCGGACATTTAAACAAGCAGAAGCTACGACAACAGGCGTGGTTTACCCAACCAGCGTGGTCCCCTATGGGTCCATGCCCTTGATGATTGCCGCCGTAATTCTGCCAGTATCTCTTCAGAGTCTGTTTAAGAAGCCCATTTTTCTTCCTTTGTTGTAAGTAGGCCAATTCGTCTTAGAGATAATGCAGGTCTCTACCTTTGGAGAGCTCGTCTAGGACCAGAATATCAGATTGTCCAATTCAATTTCCATCCCGTTCGATGATAATCCAATATATTACTCAAAATTTCTCACTGGTCTTTGTTCGCATATGCAGAACTTAAAGGTAACGCGTCCTCGAAAACCAAGTCAAAAGGATGGCAAAGTTTTACTGCTGTTATCATAACAATTTTTCTATAGAAATTCATACTCTTCCGCCTCCATGGCAAAGTATTTCCAGCAACGCGAGGACTACATACCTTCAAAATTTGGTCATCTGTAACTAATGTTTTTTTTGAAACTAAACTAAAAATATAACTTACTTAAATGTAAAAAAAGCGTGGGCCGCTAACGAAAAGCTCCAGTGTTAATAAAATAATAATATATGTAGGTAAACAGGCCCCCGCTTTTTTACATTTAAGTAAGTTATATTTATAATTTTTACCAATAACTTCATTAATTTAATTATTTGCCTGATTTCGAAAGGTAGGTTGTTCCCTATACCGGCTGGAGCAATAAAAGCTTCAAAATTATTTTTTTCTTTTTAGTTCATTTTAAAATAAAAGCGTATTTTTTAGTTTTTTTAAGCTATATATTTTTATTTTCTACTTTTCAATCTATCATATATGTATCATGTATCTTCCGCCATTTTGTTGTGGCCGCCATTTTAGGAAATCTCTTCGAAAATCCTCAGCCAAAACAGTCCAAAGTATCTTGTGATATTTGGTTGTGTTCGGAAAGCCGTTTTGTGTCGGCCGCCAATTTGAATTTGGAATGACGCTACACAGCTTGTAGTATTCTACTTGTCATAACCTTTCATTTGATACCCATTTTAAGTGGGTTAGAAAGAAAAAGTTAATACGCCATTTTGCGTGGCCGCCATTTTGAATTTGGAATGATGCCATAAGGCTAATTGTATTCTATTTGTCATACCCTGTCATTTGATACCCATGTCGGCGGTCGGGGAGCACAATAGCAAAATTCGGCCGCCTGGAACCGCCATCTTGATTATTTCACAAAATGGTCAGATTGCATTGTCACGCGAACTATACATTTGTGCAAAATTTGAAGTTGTCGATTATATGCAAGTGGGTAAAAATCAAGTTGCAAGATTTGTCTACATACATACATGCATACAAACATACATACAGGTGAAGCTAATATAAAGCGTATAAAAAGCATCCCTATTATCTCAAACTTTACCCTCCCAATAGAATGTGCCAACTCCTCCAATTTTTCTGCTAGCAACGGACAATGCTCTTTAAATTATTTCGTAAGCATTAATTACAAATATTTACAATCTCAGGATTAAGCGATATTCATTCCGAACGGTCACGATAAGAAAGCATTCACCTTTAAACATAGAAGGTAAATACAACCTTATCTGCCTCGACCGACTTAAATTCCATTAATCTCAGCATCAGAGTATTAATCAAACTTAAATCACAATTCACAGGACAAGTTCAAGTTCTTCTTGGATCTGGCGAAAAGGCATAAAAAACATAAAAACACTTTCAACAATCCTATCTCTTGTGCCAAGATGTATTCCATCAATTATTTTCTTCTTTCTCGCTTCGCAATTGTTCAATTCAAGTGATAAGCCCCAAATATGTGCGCGATTTTTCGGTTCTTCTAATCTGAAATTGTGCGATAAAGCTGGCGCGCAGCTCAACAACATTCACACACGATAACAGTCGCTACCGCAGCCCGACTTATATCGTAATCAGCCACTATCAAGGATTATCACTCAATCCAGAAATGCTGGAGACCTCAACCTACATTGACTAGCGCCAAGTCGATTTCGATTAGTCTCGCGTTCACCGCACACTGGGAAAAAGAGCCGCGCCGCAAAATGAGCTTTCTTGCAGAAAAATCGCTGGTGGTTGAGCACTGGAAGGTAGTTCTATCGGTAGTTCTGATCTTCGTTACCATCGCCTTCGCTTTCATCAAGAAGAAAAGTGAAAGATCCGATGAAGATGGAAGGGATAAAAGCACTAAGGAGCGTCTTGATGGAGAGGAGTACATTGGCGGTGAGTGATACCTTCAACTTACTTCAAACCTTTCACCAAACTAACTCAACTACTTTCAACCGTTTTTAGTTGACTTAAAGGCGGAGAACGAGCTTCAAGATGATGACTTCACGCCATCCCTAGAAGAAACAGATCATGTCCCATTTTCTGGAGCAAAGGTGACCTTAGATGGTGGAGCTGAAAAATTCTATGAGATTATGAACGATCGTCGCAGCGTACGAAGCTACAGCTCAAAGCCAGTACCATTTGAAATTATCGAAGCATGCGTGAAGGCTGCTGGCACTGGACCAAGTGGGGCACATACTGAGCCATGGACATTCTGCATTGTGGGAGATCCAGACATGAAGGCGAGAATCCGGGACATTATTGAGGCGGAAGAATACACAAATTACGCACAACGAATGCACAAGCAGTGGACCACCGACTTGAGGCCGCTGAAGACTTACTACGTGAAGGAGTACCTCACGGTGGCTCCATACTTGATTTTAATATTCAAGCAAATCTATGGATTACGAAGCGATGGAAAGAGGAAACAGCACTACTATAATGAAATTTCAGTGTCGATTGCGACTGGAATTTTACTTTGCGCCTTGCAGAGTGCTGGTCTTAGCTCGCTTGTTACTACACCATTGAATTGTGGACCGGCTTTGAGGAATTTGTTGGACCGACCGCAGAATGAGAAGTTGCTGGTGTTGCTTCCTGTTGGATATCCTTCGGATGATTGCAAAATTCCAAATTTGCAGAGAAAACCTGTGGATGATATTCTTGTACGATATTAAGTGGGTGTCAGAGGAAATAAATATTTTTAAATTTTGTGAGTTTGCGAGATTGTTCTTGTGCAGGTCTTAGGTGATATTAGATTTTATTGTTTTCAGGATAGCTTGCAGGAGATAAAAACAAAGATAGCGTGTTAGTGGCGTAGTGTCGAGTGCAGTCACTTTCAGGCATTAGCCACTTCTCCAAAAATCTACTCGTATTATATCTTTTAGGTCTGCCAGTAGTAATAACATAGTTTTGAGGGATACCGAATCAGACCACTTTTCGCGGGTCCCTTTTCATTGCTCTTAACAGAGGTGCCGACTACACGCGTTTTCCCCAATTCGTCCCATTCACTCAATCCACCTAAAAACTAACCTCGCCTAATATCTACTGCTTGACTTCGATGATCGAACGTAAACAGGTCGTGAACAGGGCACTGCATACAAATCAGAGCAGGGTGTAAAAGCTGGATTTCCCCACCTCCCCCTGGCTTAATATCCAAAAATGATCCTACCTGCCTAACTTCGCCAGTGTTTTCCAGGTAGAACTTCTGGCAATCTTTCAATCTTCAGTGGGTACCGGGTCACTGGAACATCGAGGAACACGAGAAGGCAGATAAATTGACCAGACTGGGGCAACTCTCGCGGGTACAGCGGTGGACAATGTACAGAAGCCGCTGTGCGTGCTAAAAGGAGATATCTCTACGTACTTCCTCTCAGTAGGTGGCGGCAGGTGAAGGAGGCTAACATCATGGGATATCGCCAAAAGCGGTAATTACTTTGGATTACTGGACCTTGGCCAGTTTGGCATCATGCAGCTAGATTGAGAATTCCGTACAACACCCAGTGCCGTAGCTGTGGAGAGAGACAACCGAACACTTTCTCTGAGGCTGTCGTGAGGCATATGACTGGTTGGATCTAAAATCCTTCCTATCTCACTGTCTTTCTTAAAGTTTTTCATGAATGCAGCTACAAAACGGCACATCTCATCACCAATTGTCTCCCAGCCTCCGATTTAGATGGGACTGTCATTCCTACCTATCCACCTAAAAGCAGGCGATCTTGTAGGCCAGTTAAAGTTGCCAAAACGAGAGATATCAAGCGAATTGGAATCCCCACTATCGCTCCTGTTGTGTGTTCGGTTGCTCTCAGCTGCTGGAACTGCATATTCTTCAAACCCAATTCATGGCGGCTGCGAAACTCCTTGCTCTTGGTTCTAAAGCACTCGCAGTCAGAGTTACAATATTCTCGATTCCGTCCTCAAGAAAAATATGGGCTCCGCTTAATGCTTTCTTTCTTCGAGCATTTTTTTGTTCCTCCATATGCAGCATACTAGTTCGTGTATACTGCTGCTGACACGGGTTCGCCTCCTTGCTTGATCAACTCTGCTGGGATGTTATCAATCGGCGGTGTTCCACAATTCGAGTGGAATGCAATAGAAATCGCAATTCAATTTCACTCGAATTCAAAATCGATGTTCCGAATTTCGAGTGAATTTCGTTTGTTTGAAATCACTTTCGAAAACAGAAATCTGATTGGGTGGTGCATGGAGGCTATACAAGGAGACAAAACTCCGTGTTGTCAATTTTCGTTTGATTATTGGTAACGCTGCAGTCAAATGTACCCCAAAAACCATGGCCGATTGTATTTATCCGGTTCATGGTAAAGTTCGTTTATTACTAATATATTTTACGTTTAGCAGCTTACAGCTGTTTACCAGCTTCTAAATTCGATTTTATATCAATGCGATTATTCGTAATTAATCAATTTTTGATGTTTCCAATGAATTTTTATCAAATTCATGTGGGGTACATCGGACAAGGGTGACATCTGTGGCCAAAAATGAACTAGAAGTTTAGTTTCTTCTACCCATCCATTTCCTGTTATTTTCTCCATAAGAGTTTTGTCTCCTTGTATATTCTCCATGGGGTGGTGCTACACACGAGACTAATTCGGACGGGTGAAACCGCTTTTATGGGAGAGAAACGAATTGAAGAAAGGGGAAAATAGCCCATTTCCCTTTTCTTCACTTCGTTTCTCTCCCATAAAAGCGGTTTCACCCGTCCGAATTAGTCTCGTGTGTAACACCCCCCATTGACACTTCAAATTTATGTTTATTTTTATGTTAGTTTGTGTCCGAATTCAAAAATTAAAAAATTTTGAGCCCCAAAAAATGGATTTTGCGTTAATAGCCGCAGTAATTGAAGAAAGAGAGATTGAAGAAAGAGAGCTTCAAAGGAAGGAAAATTTTTAAAAAAGATTGTTAAGGGATAAGCCCAATCCTTTGAATCTTCCTGATTCCTGGTAGATCATTACCGAGTTAATAAATAAGGATTTATAATGATAGTGCACTTTTTTGTATATCCTCTTGCTATTTCTCGCAAATTCACTCATAATGGTCTCCTGTCTGTTATTCCACTTTCAATTCACAAACGGCTACTCAATCGGATTTATTTCGAGTGACATTACGATTTAATCGAAATTTGGAACACCTAAGTTTCGAATTGGAATTTCTATTTCACATACATGGAATTAATCAAAATGTGAGACACCTAATTTCGATTTCGACTATCGATTTCACAAAAATCGAATTGTGGAACACCGCCGAATTTCTGGGGATTTGTTGTTTTTTAAGGATCGTGTGACAGTTTGTACTTCTTCTAGAGTTCCTTAGAGTAGCTTGGATCAGCAGAAAAACCATTATAGCTTATTCTAGTCAGACAAGGCTCTTCAAATCCAAGCATCTAACCATAACATCCAAACTGCATCTATAGGATGATGGTCTCATCATTGCTCATTTGGATTCGAGACTTAGGTGCTAAGAAAAAATAACTCTGACCTTTTGGCCGTGTTCGAAAGGAAATTCCTTCCGAGAATTGTTACACCCCTATAAGTATTATGGAGGACGATCGCATAGGCTCTACTCTACAATAACAAGATCTACGAGCGCTATCGCGGTATAGATGTCGTTAAGATTAAAGATCAAGTGGGCAAGGCATATAGCTCGTATGACGCAACAAGAATCTACTCGGAAAAATCTCGTTTGCAGAAATGTCCTGAATGACCTACGGCCTTGACCAAATTCTACCGCTACTATCCTAGTGATTGTTCCGCTGAAATAAGAAACCTGCAGGCGAAATTATTTGAGCAATACCAGACTAGCCCACTCGGCTCACTTCTATAGCCTACTGCCTGCTTTCACGAACGAATATTGTTCTAAAAAACCTGCCCCTGGTGTCAGCAGAAATTTTCACCGATTTCTGAAACAACGTGTTAAGGTTCGTTTGTTCTACAGACATCGAGCGTGTCAGACACGTGCCGTGCCAGACAAAGTAATATTCTTCTATACAGTGTGTATGAACGTATTTATATCTACCCTGACACAACCGCGTAGACGCGGAGAGATACGGGAAAGAATTCGAGAACAAAATTTTTTGTCTGCGCTGTTCATGTCTGTAGGTGTCTGCCGGGCAGTATGAATAGAACATCGGAACCGTGCAGACATATTTTCTTTTCTTTAACAATGCGATTATGGATAAATCTTCCATTGAGAAGTATTTGAATATTTTCAACAAAAATATAGCAAGTGTCTGTCGACTGACACGGCACGCTAGAAGTGCATAAACGGCGTCTGTCGGTGTCGTGCACGGCACGTGACTGGCATGCTCGATGTCTGTAGATATAAACGGACCTTAAGGGGCCCATACACGAGGGAACAATTTGGGCAAATTTGTGTTTGACAAAAAATATGTGATTGTCCATACACTACGCAACGAGCTGCGCAAACTTAACTTGCGTTTATGCTTTCGTAGAGAAAACATGTATTAAGCTGCGTGTTTGGCAATTATAATTGCAAGTTATGCAGAAAGTAACTTTAGAATGCACCAACATCACCATACACGATGAAAAAACTTGCGCAACGCTGCCTTTGCGCAAAAAATTTCAAACACGTTTGATTTTCATCAAACAGTTGCGCAACACATCAAACCGCCCCATACACAGGAAAAATGTTTGCACAAAGGGCTGCGTTGCGCAAATTGTTCGACCGTGTATGGGCCCCTTTAAAGCAACACTCACTTTCCAGGAAGATAGTACATGAAATAGTGATTAATAGGCCGTTACCCAACTAGGCTGAGAAAAACGGGAGAATCCTCGTACATTCGTTTTCGAGATCATAACAGTATTGATCTAGTCTTCACCTTCGCCAAATCCGACATGGCAGATGTTTAATTGTTATGTTCTATAATATGACTGCAAAGAAAAACGTTATTGTTAAAGGGTCTTTGGCGTTTAGTCTCTTATGGGGAGTGATGTGCAACCTGATGGTGGATCCTTGGATATGACATCTCACCTCCAATCTTCTATTACGAACTTCAATTGGTGACGCTGTTAAGGTGAGGTTGGCTGGAATTACCACTTCTAAGCGACATGCTACTAAGCAGACTGCTGAACCTGTTCAAGCAGTCTGGCCTACAAACACGAGGTATAAGGGTGCAGTACAAAACTCCAAATTGAGCGGCCGAGTTACTTTTGGACCCAATATCTCATCAAAGAAAGAAAAAAGGAAGGTTTTTGACATAAAAATTAGGCTGTATCGCGGTGCAATGAATTTTATTTAATATCTTTATGAGTGACCGTGTGATTTCACTCCGATTCGCTCTTGCATGCTCTTGATCATGTACAAGACAGCAATTAAGAATGGACAAGATCCTTCTACAAAAGGGCTGCGAAACAAATCCGCTTGTAACAAAAGTCAATCGGTTCATTTCCGGACTTCTCTAAGTAAAAATTTAGCCAATGAAATTGAAATTTTTCACGAATTTTAAATAATACCGAAAAAGCATTGAAATGTACTGTTCAATAGAAATGTTGAAGATCTTTTAATAGCAGACACCTAATCCCAAGGCTCAAAACGATCGTCTATGAAACCTTTTTCATAATTCGGACTGTTTTATATGGAATAATCCCTTTGAACTGCGAACGACTCTATCATAGAAATGTCGAGCTCTAGTCGGAAAGAATTGAAAGAATGGTAATGCCAACATCCGACTATACTCCATCTCAACCTCTTGCAGTGAATGTCCTATATGTAAGACATCCAGTCGCTCAATTTACTTTAAGATTTGTGCAGATTCTTAAAAGCTTAAGATAATTCAATTAGACCTTTCGATCACGTCTTTTTGTTGAATAAATGAGTGGAATATAATGAATATGATAATTCAATCTTAAGAAATCATCGACATCCACCTTTCCTATAATATAAATAATGAATCTAAAACTCATAATCCAATCATTATGTTAAAACTTAACAATATTTTATTAAAAACAAAAATTATTTTCTATTTTTACCAAACTTCTTAAATTTCGTTTTAAAACCACCTTTCGCAAAGCCAGATCGCCTCTTTTCTTCCCATTTTAACTGTTTCTCAGATGATTTGTCTTTATTAGAAACAGCTCGCGATGTTCCATGGCCTTTAGTATTTCCAGTTTCTTCTAAAAGTTCTGCAAAGTCATCAGCAGCTGCGAATAATGAGCTCATGTCTGCAACAAAAAGTATTTTTTATTAATACAAATTTAATTCTTGATTTAAAACCCCAATGGTACTTACCATCACTGTTTTTGAGTGCCTTAGCAAAATCTTTACCACTACTAACTTTTTTCGATTTTTTAGGCTTTGTTTCATCTTCATCATCAGACATTTCATTTTCATCCATGCTGTCCTCCTCTTTATCGTCTATACTATCTTCCTCATCATCATCATCACCTTCATCTAAAGATATTGACCCTTCATCATCACTTTCGAATATATCATCATCGTCGTCGTTTCCTTCTTCATTGTCCATTTCAGAAATATTTTCATCATTATCATCACCCCAATCATTATCAATATCTTCATTTTCATCCTCTTCAGCATCTTTCTTCTTCTTCTTTTTCTTTTTATCTTCTTTTAAGTCTATACCCAATTCCTTCATGTAATCAACATCAAAATCTTCGTCATCATCGTCCTTTGATTTCTTACACAAGCTGTCCAAATAGTCTTCAAATTCATCATCATCAACTGATTCTGCATCTTCATCATCATCATTGTCTTTTTTCTTCACTGCTTGAGTGTCACGTTTCTTTTCTAAGTAATTAAATATGAAAAGTTCATCTTCGGTACAGCTGGTTTTTGTTAAGGCTGTAACTGGCTTTCCGCGAGATCCGTAAGTGTGGTGAGATTTGTTGTACATAATTTGTACAGGTGTTTTTGCGGTGGTTGCTTTATTTTCGTCTATCTTTTTCGGATTTTTAAAAGCAAATCTCTCAAGGAAAGTTGTTAAGTTGAAGTCTCGCAGAGGATCTCCGTAGTAGTTGATTTTCTTTTCTGTAAAGAAACAACAAGGGAAAGCGTTTAAAAGTTGCATTCCATAGATCCTGTACAAATACAATAAAATACAAAGTGAGATGGCCAATACAAATTGCTGCTGGGTAAAGTAAGATTCTGTTAATTCATAAAATCAAGGAATAACTAGGAATTTTTGGATATTGCGAAACCAATTTTCTAATTTATTAAGACATTCAGCCCCACTTTCTAGAGTGGCCAAAGCTGCCTAGACAAAAACAGACACCGTATTTAATCACGAAGCTATTAGGGAAGCGATTAGATCGTTAAAGCCACACAAGCCCCTGGAGCAGACTGAATTTATCCCATTTTGCTACAGGAGGGCTGTGACCTAATCACCCCACTAAGCAAAATATTCAGAGCTTCCTTCGCACATGGTTATATCCCATCTGTCTGGAGGGATGTCAACATAACATTTAGACCCAAGCCAGGACGTTCGTATTACACCTTGGCTTAATCTTTCAGTTTTTTGCCTTGAGACAATGGAGAAAATTGTCGATAAGGTGATAAGGGAAATTTATCTGCGCTTTCGGCCTTCCACAATACAACCTTTGATACTATGGCCTAGGGCTGAGAACTCGCAACTAATGGTCTCTCATCTTGAGGGGTTTCTGGCACTATAGCAAAAGGATGTCCTCAGGGAGGAGTCTTATCTTCACTTCTATGGTCTTTGTTGTAGATGAACTGCTAGAACTACTTAATGGCCGAAACTTTTTCGCCCAAAGTTACGCAGACAATGTTATCATCGTGGTAACGGGTGAAACAGAAGGTATCATTACAAGGCGTCTGCATCAGGCACTTCATTTGGTCTCCATCTATCTAGTGCGCCAGCGTAGGACTAAATGTAAATCTC
The DNA here is from genome assembly GCA_963855945.1 of Thereva nobilitata. Classification (NCBI taxonomy): domain Eukaryota; kingdom Metazoa; phylum Arthropoda; class Insecta; order Diptera; family Therevidae; genus Thereva; species Thereva nobilitata. The sequence continues at coordinate 14,657,526 of OY979696.1, read as the reverse complement.
GACAAAACGAATCTGGTTCCGTATACCAGAAGACGAACATTGCCAGGATTGCAGAACCCATCCTTGTAGGCAGAACTATAGGCTTTTCACTTCTAGCCAAATACTTAGGAGTGACGCTGGATGCCAAGCTCAACTGGAACCTTCACCTGGATACTCTGATGAACAGGACACGGAGATCCCTGTGGGTCTGGCGCAGAGCTTGTGGATCCACATGGGTTTTACAACCGAAAGCCATGCACTGGATATATGTACACCACCACTATGGTAACTTACGTGCCTTTAGGTTGGTGCCAGAAAACGGCGCTTAAAAGTTTTATAACTAAGCAAAATTCAAAGAATGCCCTGCCTTTCCATCACCGGGGCCATCCACACTTCCACGACGCAGCGCTGGAGGCTCTCTTCAATCTGGTACCACTACACCTTGAGGTAGAGAAATCCGCCGAGTATGGTACTCAGATGGCTCCAAAACATTGGCAGGTGTGGACGCCGGAATGAGAGAAAGCCCCAGATTCAGTAGAGCGATAGGCCTAGGAACCCTAGCAGCTGTCTTTCAAGCAGAGGTGTACTGGCATGAACTCATGGGAACTTAAGGCCCCACCAAAACAAACGGATCTTTAACTCTGATAGCCAAGCGGTAATCAGGGCAATAACGTCCCGTAGGACCAAGTCTAAATTAGTTTGGGACTGCCAACGTGTTCTTGGTGAGTTGGGCGTTCTCAATCAAGTTACGGTTGTCTGGGTCACAGGGGCTTCGAAGGCAATGGAAAAGCGGATGGCTTGATTACACATGGTTTTGACATTGCATTCATCTGCACAAAGCCGGCAATTAGGGCGCCTATGAACTTACTGCAAAGGGCCCTGGCCGATGGGAACGCAGGAGGTCCGCGCCTGGACTGGCCAACTCTAAGCGGTTTCTTCCTGTACGTCTCCGAATGCGGCCAAAGAAACGCTGGGGGCAGAAAAAATGATGTGAGGACACTTATTGGCTTGATTACTGGGCACTGATCACATATACCAAATCGCCAAACAAGTCTTCCAATGTCTTCGATTTCTTAAAGAGATTCAAGTTCCTCGTCCAGACAACCGCCCTGGCTACAATCTACAAATCCTACATTCGGCCCCGCCTTGAATACAACTCGTATATCTTAGCAGGCGCCCCAAAAACCACCTTGGCTTGTTTCGACAAGGTGCAAAATCGTGCCATACCTCCTCTAACCTATCCTCTCTCCTTTATTTTTAAAACCAAGCTTACTACTAAACATTGCACCATGACCTTAACGATATGACAGACTTGGTTTTTTACATAAAAAAAACAAAGCTGCGCCCTAAATTACCACTTATGGAGGATAGGAAGCGCGAAGGACGTTACCTGACGGCTTTGCCTTGAGGATGAGTCTGCCCTCCAGGTTATCTGTTACTGCCCCGCGAAAGAGAGGAGCAGGGTCTCGTTGTTGGACGAGTCCCTGCTCAAAAGTCTAAGCGACAAGCCACTAGACCGATTGCTGAACCTGTTCAAGCGGTCTGGCCTACAAATATGAGATATGGGGGTGTAGTACAATAGGCCAAACGAATAGCCGCAATACCTTTGGACCCCAAGCCTCACACAAGAAAAAAAGAAGACATTTACAATAAGCCGATTGTAGCTGATGGGACAATTAACTCACCACTAGAAGAAGCTATGGAAGTGAACATAATTTAGAAGTGTCTACCAAAAGTCGATGGATCCATAGGCTCATACCAAATGTGGAAAGGTGCATAACAAGAGACCTAGTGGAGATGAGTATGGAAAAATAATGTATGGAAGAAAGCCGAAGAGACGCTGATTACCTTCCGCCGCGTGTTGGCGTTGATAATTCTTTCACTCTAGGTGTTTAGGCGCCCGACTACCATTCAGAGGTCCGTGATTCGAATCCAGTCCACGGTATAGTCCTTCGCATTTCCTTATTCCTCGACTTAAATAACTTTTCTTCCTTCTTGTCTTCCCTCTTTACAAAAAAATCCTTTCTCTTTCATAATAAGCGAAGTAGCCAACTTCTGTTCGATCAACGAAGTCAGCGTTCTGTCGGGGTAGTATTGGATGGAAACTGGTTGAATGAAACCGCATGTTGGCATTCTTAGCTCTTTCACTCTTCTCTCTACTATTTTTCCGGCTAGAGCTTTCTGTTCGACAATGATAGAACCGTCGACAGTACAAAGGGGTTCCACCTGTGAACGCTAGTTTTTCACATAAAATAAAACCTGGAAATAGTTTGTATTCCGATACACGGTTTATGGACAACATTGCAAATACCATGACCCACTTTTATAACCGCGTGTATTTTGCATAAAATTAGCCTCTTACTTAATTACGGCCAAGGAAACATCTCCAAATAAGAGGAAAGAAACAACATTGCCAAAACATAATACAAATTAATTACTAAATACATGTGAAATACAATTGCATGCACTTCGGGAATAAAACATTTTCCAAATTTCATCAAGAAAAGGACAGGGATGATTTTCAATAAAAATATAAATGATTTTTTAAAAATACTTACGATTTATCCCATTCTCAGCAAAAACCTGTACTGTAGGATGGAAATGCTCCTTCAAAAGACACAATTCACTCTTAATAGAAAATTCAGCTCCTGCATATGCCGGCACTCGATGATAAGGATCATACTTAGTCGCCGTAATTTCTTTAACTTTTGCAACATTTTTACTATTATCAGCACCCACATTTTTCGCATGATGCCAAGATGATGAAATACAACTTTGAGTTGCCTTCTTATCTGCCTCAACAGCTCCGGCAGCTTCATCATCAGAAATAATATCTTCATATTTCTCCTCACCATCGCTATCAAATTTAGCCAAATCCTGATCTCCTGGAGAAACGCGAACACTTGAATCCACCTTATCTAATTCTGGTCTCAATTTTAGGAGTTTATTAAGAACAATCAAACTTCCACATGCAATTTGAGCTGGCATATACAATGAGATTTGTAACAAACGTTTTATGAACGCTTGAGCTCTTGGGATGTTCTGATCAATATGTATTGCCCGATGGACAATGTGAAGGAACTGTGAGGCTGTATTTGTTCCGATTGTGGTTAAATTTAAGTCCAGTAATTTACGATATAAAGCATTATAAAATCGATCTGCCTTATCAGATTTCAAGGATATAACTTGTAGTAACAGACTAAGTGTTTGAATGGACACACGAATATCTGCTAAATGGACAAGTCTGTATATTGTGTCTTGCATTTCTTTTGTCATGATTTCTGTACTACCATTTGCTGGTTTAGCATCAACAATTGCTTTCTGTAAGCATCGTAAGATTGCTTGCATAGTTTTATTATTAACAGCACCTTTTTTAACGAGCACTTTAAAGAAGGAAAAACAAATGTTTACAAGTTTTGTGCAAACATCTGAATGTCCGTTCGGTGCTATTTGTGCTAAGAAACATAATGCAAAATGTTGTGCTCTTTCAGCAATGTTATTTCGAAATAAAAGTTTCTCAGCTTCGTTTGTGATAACGCCGCACATATTTGGATGTTTATATGCAACTTCTGATAAGTGATGTAATGCCTTTGAGGCGACCTTATTCGAAGGATCTCCCAGTTTATTTATAAGCATTGAAAGTAACATTTGTTCCTTTTCTGGTGCATGGCAGAGCAATTTTGAAGCTGAAATTATAGCTGCATTTTTATTAGAATCTTGTCCACCTTGAAGTGATTGCTGCAAGTTCTTTAAGAATTCTAAAAATATAAGATTTTAGTAAATTAAAAGTGTTAATAAAAATTTCTATCCTGATTTTACCAAAATAGTGATCCTTTAATTCGCTTTCAAAATGCCAATATGAGAAGATTTTTTGCTTTTGTTCTTTTGACATAGAATCATCTTTCCTCAAAGCTTTCCAGTCAGATCCACGCAAAGGAATCGATAGTAACTTACGATTTGCTGGTAGAAGCACTTCCATGAATAATTCGGTCAGAACTGCAATTACATCTGGACTGGCTTTGTTTGAAGGTTTACAGTAGCCAATTAAGGTTTCAAGTGTAGATAAATTTCCTAGAGGGTTGCTTGTAACCAGAAGAGCGCCGGAATTTGCTCTGTCTTTTGAAGTACCGGTGTGTAAGGCTGTTTCTAGCCATCGTGCATCAGATGGATTTTCTGAAATTATAATGTAAATTGTGTTAGTATAAAATCTATAAACCTGCGGAGATAAATTAACCTGGAAAAACTACCAGTTCTCAGAACCAGTTACAAAACTTTCACAATTCTGGTGAAACAAAAATTAGAACCGACATTGGCAAGCCTTATAGGAGAATATCAAGCTGGTTTTAGGGCAAGCAGGTCAATATCGGACCAGCTGCTGATCTTAAAGCAAATCCTGGAAAAAACCTAGGAAAGCAATGTAGATCTATACCAGATATTTGTCGACTTTCAATAGGCATGTGACTCTTTAAAACCAGAGAGAGACTGTACAAGATTATATCGGAATTAGGATTCCCCTCAAAGGTGGTACGGTTGATTCAATGCGCAACTCACAAAAGTAAAGATCCAAAGTGCAGTAAAAGAACAGTAAGAAATACCATAAGGTCTAAAACAAGGGGATGAATTGGACCCAATTCTTTTCTAGAATGGGTGATAAGGAAAACGTCAGTCCAGAGAAGTGTGTCAATAATGACACGCTCTGTACAATTACTTGAATATACAGATCAAGTGAGCATCGTGGGAAGGCCCTTATTGGCAGCAAAAGAAAATTATTTCGAACGAAAAAAGGCGGCAAACGGCATAGGCCTGAACATCAACGAAGCAAAAATAAAGGTGATGCAATACAGTCTAAGGCTGGAAGATTTATAACGGGAAGAAACATAACTGCCGATAAGCACAACCAAGAAGTAGTCGATAAAACAGTCTACCTTGCGCCTACAACTACAAAAAGATGAAGAAAAGGAAGAGATAATTAAAGGAATACTACTGGCTAATAGAGAAACTGCACTCAAGATTCATCATCATCATCATCATAGGCGCTGCAGCCCTCGGTGAACCTTGGCCTCCTCAAGAATTTTCTTCCAACGTTCTCGGTCTTGCGTCTCTCTCATCCAGTTGATAATCCCAATTGTGCGTAAGTCCATTTCGATGTCATCGTTGTACCTCTTCCTAAATCTTCCTGTGACCTTATTCCCTCTGGCGTTTGAAGTAACAGGATTTTTGGGGCTGCTTCTTCCGGCATTCTCCTTACATGTCCTATCCAGCGTAGCCGTGATATCTTGATGCTTTTGGTTATTTCAGGTTCTTTGTATATTTGGTACAACTCGTGGTTGTATCTTCTTCTCCAGACACCCTCTTCATTTACTGCCCCTGTGATCCTGCGGAGAATTTTTCTTTCGCAATTTCCGAGGACCTGCTCGTCATGCTTAGTAAGCGTCTATGCTTTCGATCTGTACACCACTGGTTTTATTACTGTTTTATATAACTTGAATTTTATACTCCTGCTTATTCTTTTAGATTTTAAATATTTCAACATACTGTAGTATGTTTTGTTCGCTAGCAGTATTCTTCTTTTAATTTCCGCAGTAATGTTGTTGTCTTTATTAATTTACGTTCCTAGATAGGTAAACTCGTTTACGGATTCTATATAAATATCTTTCGATTGTTATATTTTGTCCTGTTCTTCCTCTACTACAGTAGAACGCCGATTATCCGAACGCCAATTAACCGAATCGCCAATTATCCGAATCGATTTTCGGGGAGATAGTAAAAAATTTTCGCTAAATGTTCATGCCCACACATTTCATTTTTATATATTACCGGTACTATACATAAGTATGTATATCTTCTAACAACATTTTTTCAGTAGATGGATTACTTTTTGCTTAATTTATAACAACTTAATAAATTCTGTTCTTCAATGTACAATATGTTACCTCTTTTTGCTTGATTCCCAATCTATATCCAATTATCCGAATATTTGATTATCCGAACTGCCCCCATCCCCAATTGATTCGGATAATCGGAGTTCTACTGTATTTCTATTAGGGATCCGCATACGTTTCGTTTTATTTTCATTGATGATAAGTCCAGATTTCGATGCTGCTTTTTCTAGCGCTACATAGGCTTCCTTCGCTGCAGTCATTGTCCTGCCTATGATGACTGTATCATCTGCAACTGCCATTACCTGAACAAACTTGTTTAGGATTGTTCCTCTGGTTTCAATGCGTGCCTCTCGGACAGCTTTTTCAAATAAAATGTTGAATAGTAAGCAGGATAGGGAGTCTCCTTGTCTCAGCCCTCTGTTCGTTTCAAAAGGCACCGATACGTTGCCCAGTATTCTTACTCTATTCATCACTCGACTCAATGAGGTTTTAGTGAGCTAAATTAATTGATCTGGAAAATTCAGCTCCACCATTGCTTCGTAGATTTTTGGTCGTAGGGCAAGATCATATGCTGTTTTAAAGTCAATGAAAAAGAGGTGCGTCTCCATGTTGAATTCTTTCGTCTTCTCAATTGCTTGTCGTAATGCGAATATATGATCGTTTGTGGACTTTTGTTTCCTGAATCCACACTGGTAATTGCCAATAACTCTTTCATATTGGTACAATAAGCGAGTATACAGGATATACGAGAATATTTTATATGCTATGTTCAGTAACTTAATTCCTCTGTAGTTTGAACATTCAAGCTGGTCGCCTTGTGTAGAGGGCAAATTACCCCTATGTCCCATTCGTCAGGTAGTTCTTTATGGCTCTAAATGTATTGTACATTGTACAATCTTGGGCATATGAATTTTTAATGTTTTACATTTTTTAAATATTTTGGCTGGTATATTGTCTGTACCTGGAGACTTGTCATTTTTAAGCATATTTAAAGCTTCTTCTACTTCCTATACGGTAGGTTCTGGTCCTGCTACTTCATTCTTGGTTCTTTCGTTTATATCAAATGTGTGTCCACTATGTCCTTCTTGATGTTGCTCCAAGAGTTTACTGAAATGTTTCACCTATCGATTAAGCACTTGTCCTGTCTCGCTTAGAATATTTCCCTGCATGCCTCTGGAAGCTATCTTAGGTTTAAATTCTTTTCTACCCTCTCTTATTTTCTTGTAGAACTGCCTTATTTCTCTCTTGCTAAGAAGGGTTTCTAGTCCTCCCATCTTGCGCTTTTCGTATTCTCTTTTCTTTTCTTTATATACTCTTTTTTTCTGTCTTCGTCTAACTCTGTAATCTTCTTCTGCGTTTCGAGTGTTATGCCTTTTTAGTTTCTTTTTATACGTCTTGCTTTTCTGTTCTGTTGCTATCCTGCATTCATCGTTGAACCACTCACTACGGGTAGGTCTGCGTGTTTCACCTAGAATTTCATTTGAAGTTTCTTCGGGTAGGTCTGCGTGTTTCACCTAGAGTTTCATTTGAAGTTTCTTCTATAGCTACCTTACACCTGGACCACGCCGCACTGATGTTTTCAATATTGTGCGGATCATAGTTGAAAATCATAGAGAATTAAATGCTTGGCTTAACTTGATTTGAAGTTTACTTTGACTTCATCTTTTAGACGATATGTTGAGTTGACTCAAAAGTCTTTCTGTTTTGACATTGGAAAGTCTTGCACTCAAGATTTGTGCACAGAAAAACGGAGCTCTCACTATGCAAAACATTAATACGACCAATACTGTGTTCTGGCTCAGGACATAGAGGAACGAATCCACAGTCTGAAAGAAAACTTCTCAGATGCATAATAGGCCCAACAGGAAAGGATGGAATATGGCGAAGGAAATACAACAGTATATAAGTTGTATGAAATTTTTGTCGACCCAGAACTTTCAACTTCTATAAAAATCAACAGACTAAGACCAGCCGGCTGCGTAATCAAGATTGAGGACAACCGTTTTCGAAAGCGGTCATAGCAGGAATTTCGGGAAATATACCAGTTCACACACATAAGGAGATGGATCTACTCGGACACGGCTGACGCAAAGGCAATGCTGGGGATTCTACGGGGTCGGAACTGGGGACATGCTGCAAGGGATCGTGACACTTGCAGAAATGCCCTAGGGGAAGCCAACGCTCGATTTGTGCTGTAGAGCCATTGAATGAATAGAAAACGTATAAGCCTGATTAATTATTATACCTCCAAACATCTATAAATACTTTTCTTTCTACTTACTTTTTTTCAAGTTCGGAAGCTCAGCTTCAAAGCTGTTAATACACAAATTGTTCAAATCATTAATCTCGGAGTCTTTAAGTTCGCTAACTTCTAGATTTAAATTGAACTCAGGATACTAAAAACAAATTTATTTATATCGCATTGTAAATTGAATAATATTTTAGTAACATACAACTTGAAACCACTTCTTTTCATCGTCATCAAATCCTTTGGGCCTCGAATTAAATCTCTTCTTTACTCCCGGCGTTGATTTTCTTTTCTTTGTAGGCTCTTGGATACTTTTATCTGAACTCGTTTGCAGGACTCCACCATCATCATCGAAAACTATCTTTTTATTTTGTTTTGGTTGGTTTATATTAATCATTTTAAATAAAAGAATCCGCGTAAATTAAAGAAAATTAACACCTCGCTTTAACCCACGTGCGGCGGATAGGACAATAGTTGAGAAATGTCAAAACAACTGTGAAAATTTCGTTGTGTAATGTACCCAATGCAGTCAATTTGAATTGAGTATCTCAATCCGAATTGTACGTAGCCGTTTATAATTGGTTTTTTGTCTTCCACTGTAGCTGTCAAAAAAATAGTAATGGCTGGAATGTTGTCTAAAAAAAGTAAACAGTTCTGTAATACGTATTAAAAATTTACTAATTATTTAAGGATAAATATAAAAACAGCAGAAATGACTGAAAGAAAAAGGAGCCACAGTGATCAAAATGAAGATGATGAATACAGGAAAAAACGACAAAGAAATAACTTGGTAAATTACTTTAAAATTTTACTTTCCACTTTATTTATTTATTTTATTGCGCAATCATGGTTAATTCTAATATTTATTTAAATTCCAATTTTAGGCTGTAAAGAAATGTAGGATAAAATCTACAGAAAAAGCAAAAGAAACTAAAGATCGAATAGATCAACTGAAAACAGAAAATGAGAGATTAGAGGGACAAATTGAAGAATTACAAAAATCAGTACAATTCCTGAAAAAGCTTATATTGGAGAAGAATCCCCCCAAAGAAGAAGTCGCTAAGATTTTGGCAGAAGTTGATGATTTTTAATTTTTTATCTAGGAATTTAAGTACAAGTTTTTTTATTTCTTTTTATGAGATTTTTATACAAGTGTTACTATTTTTACAAAAACAAAAATATAAGATGAATATATTTTAATTTATTATATCCTATTAAGTCTAAAATATAATCAAAAATCTTGCAGTACGACAACTAGATGTTGTTTACTGGAAAGATTAAGCCATATGTGTACTTTAAAAATTAGTGCCATTACTATTTTTCTATGTAAAATGAGAGCAAATTGTTGACTATAAAATTTTATTTGAAAAATTTATATAATTTAAGCAGGTTAAATATTATGTAAGAACAAAAATAAATTTTATTTTTGAAATATTAATTGATTTTAAAATATAATTTTTCACTTAACAAAGACATTCAACCTCAAGAAAACAGCAACAATGCACAGCCAATAAGAATCGCCACTTGTGCACCATCCAAGACAGAAATAGTAATTCATGCAATGTCAATGGTAAAATTGCTGGAAAAGATGACATCCCGCCAGAATTATTCAAAGCCGACTCAAGCATCATAGCCCGAGTGAATAACTATAACCTGAGAGGTCAAGCTCTCTTGTACATTAATTCCTCTAATACCAATTATGGGTTTTACGAAACGGTTAATCGCATGCTAAATGTTAACAATAATAGGAGTGTTTTTAGCATGTAAACTAGTGAAGATGTCCTTAAAAGGATTCTTTTTAATGTGGCGTGTCCCACTTTTTCTTTGTTTTTGCACGCTTCTCTGTTTGATGTGTCATACTCTTATATGTTGCATTATGTTTTCTGTCTGCATGTCTTAGCTCCGCCACTAAGCAGTGGTAAATGTTTCTCAGCCCAGCTTAGAAGTGCACCATCTGCGCTAGAAGGATAACTCTATAATTATAGCAGGTGCCTACATCCAATCCTGAAAATAGCATGAAACACCTGTACCTTCTCACCTATCTGTGGTAAAATACAGATGCCCATTCGCTGTATAAAATCGTGTCTCATATCAACATTTCGCTGGCCAGCTTTACCCTCCTCTAGCCAACTAAATTTTATGTAGCAAAGAAATGTTGCAGCCAAGTGTCTTCAATGTAGCTGGCTAGAGCGTGGCAATTTTTGGTCGAATTCCAGCGACACAGCAGCGGTGTGAGAAGCAAAATAGCTACGAAGAGTGTGAGGGATTGACGTCACTATCAACATTCATTTCCTTCTGTGTGTACCACCCACTCCCACTCCTCGTAGCTATTTTGCTTCGCAACCGTAGTCTTGTACGCTTCTGTCTCTTGCTGGAGCTCGACCAAAAGTTGCAAACCTCTAGCCAGCTAAATGGCTGCAACATTTAAATATTTTGCTTGGATTAATCACTTTCGACAACATGGAACACGTTTCACCTATTCGACTGGGCATCTGTATTTTACTTATCTGTGGCTGAATGTAGAGTCGTGTTTCGTGACAAGTCGTTTGAGTTGAAGAAAGTGACGTTTTAGTCGAATTACGACTTTCAGCACAGGGGCCTAGAGTATAAATGCAAGTTGAGTTTAAGTCCCTGTACTGAAAGTCGTGATTCGACTGAAGCTCACTTTCTTCAACTCAAACGACTTGTCGTGTCGTGACGACTCGATTTTCAGCGCAGGGCCGCTATGCTTCTATTTGCTACTCCAAGTATTTCACACACTCAATGGATAGAGTGGTCTTCAGAACTTTCGGAGTATAAAGGTGGCTCAAATAGCTTGATATTAATAAATCCAATGGCCCTGTTAATATACCCTCTAAGATATTTAAGAAAAGTTTTTGGAGTTTATCAGAGCCTTGAGACTTGTCACTGTCTCGCGGGGCTTCCTTACTTTTATTTTTGCTTGGGATTCCACTTCAGCCTGTGATGTAGTTATACTTCGTGCCCTTCGAATCTGCGTAATTAACCGCCGAAATAACCTGGAATAACCGAAATAGATCTTCAAACTTGGCTACAGTTTTAACTGCAACGTTTCAGATTTATAAAAATTGTTAAAATTAAACACAAAAAAAGTAGTTAAATACTTAAGTTTCTGTCCATCCATTTATGATTATTTTTTGACAATTTTCAGCACAGCTCAAGTGTTTATCCCGTAGAACAACTGTAATTTTTTAGCACTGTTACATTTTAGTCACGCCAAAAAGCAGAACCACTTTGGGTGATTGCGCCTAAAATTATTGCCGTTTATGCCGCCTCTAACATTTGCAAGAAACTCCAAAGTGGTGAAATGTTGAAGATTTGACATTTCCATAGCGAACCAATCGAGATTGTTGGCCGCACTGACATATAAAGTGTGTTTCTTAACTAAATCCCGGGATCCCTGGGAGCCCGAGTTTTTGTTAAAGGGTGGGGATACAACTAGTCAGTGGTTGGCCGTCTATGTTGGCCGTATATGTCAGTGGTTGGCCGTCGATGTTTTGCTCTGATTTCTAATACGGAGTTTCCTTTAGTTAAAATAAAGTAACTAATTACTTGTGTTTACGAAAACTATGAAAATGGCTAAAATCACCGGAAGAAAAAGAAGTCACAGTGATCAAAGTGAAGATGATGAATACAAAAAGAAACGCCAAAGAAATAACTTGGTAAGTGACTGAAACAATTTCCATCTTATTATTTATTTATATTGCGCAATTATGGTTAGTACTTGCTTACATTATTATTTTAGGCTGTAAAGAAATGCAGGGAAAAAACTACAGAGAAAGCAAAAGAAACGAAAGATCGAATTGATGAACTGAAAACGGAAAATGAAAGAATGGAAGGACAAATTGAGGAGTTGCAGAAATCAGTGCAATTCTTGAAGAAACTTATATTGGAGAAAAATCCCCCCAAAGAAGAAATCGCTAAGATTTTGGCAGAAGTTGGTGATTTTTAATATTTAATCTAGGTATTAAACGTTCTTACTTCATTTATGATAGTTTTATACATATATTACTGTTTTTACAAAAATTATAAAGAGAAATATATTTTAACTGAATGTATCCCATTGGGGTAAATGACACTATCCATCACTCTGTCCTCACCTCAAGCAGGTTTGGGTATGAATCATGTATTATAGTATAATGCAGGTATTACACTAAGCATTTATTTTTCTGCAACTTTTTATTGTAACTTTAGTGGTAATGTGATGGACGGTGAGTCCGAAATTTTGAGGCACAAGTGAGGACAAAACACTTCTAAGTAAAAATCTTGCTAATTATTGTTCACTGGAAAGAGAGGCATCTGATCGTACTTGCAGAATAATTCACTTTCTCAGCAAATTGTTAACTACAAAATTTTAATTCTATTTGGCACATTTACCAAACCTGCAAACATTTAACCGAATGTAAATTAAGAACAAATTAAAAACGTTATTCTTGAAAATTGAATTCATTTTAAATATTTACCTAAATTTGAAACTTTTTCTCAGAGAGTTTGTAGGTCCCAGTTCGAGGGCGGTCTGCCTTTCCGTGCCATCAGGACTGTGGTGCCTGTTCGTGACCCAACGACATGACGGACCGGTAGTTAAAAGCGTGATTCCTGAGCTTATATCTGCCGCATAAAAAACCATGAGTTTTTCGAATGATCCACTTCGTCGGGAGTACATCAAGTTAAGAAATTTCTGTAAAAAACGGTCGAAAAATGTACCAATTTTGTTTGAATCAGGGAACAAATCTTTATCGTGGAGCAAATGCACTTATAGACGCTGTTCGTAGGAACGAACTCGACGAACTGGTGGAGGAAGGGACAATTGGAGATTGTGATTCCTATAATATCCACTTCTAGTGATTCCCACCATATCAACACTAGAAGATGATTACACTGTTCCGATGATTCACCCACAAACTCAGATCGCAACGAACGGTCCTACGTACAGTGTAAGCATAGGAAGGAATACTATAGAGGTGAGAGAAGTGGAGAAATGAAATATCTAGAATCTAGCCAAATTCTACGCAACAGGCACAGTGGCGTGAGATATAAAGACGACATCGAAATGGACTTACGCACAATATTGGGATTACCAACTGGAAGAGAGAGACGCAGGACCGAGAACGTTGGAAGAAAATTCTTGAGGAGGCCAAGGCTCACAGAGGGCTGTATCACCAATGATGTTGATGATGGGGCACAGTGGTGTAAATAACGCCCTCAAGTCCCTTGATGAAAATGATAGAGACCAACGTTTGTTTCGAAAAAATCAAGAAATAATAAAATATTACTTTCAATCGCACAATATTATTGTTAAAAACTATTGTTCGTATTGTTGCTTGTTTTTCAAAGCATAATATTGAATTGCATTAATTTGGCTTTAAACACTCTCCAAATTATCAATTTGGAGAAAGCGTGCGATTTGCTTGAAAGTGTGAGTTGTATTCTATCGGCTTTACGCAAAGATGTTCCTGCTTTTTTGGAAGAAGCTGAAGTCATTGCTAAAAACTGGCAAGTTCAAGTTCAAAATTTTATTCCGATTAAATACATAAGTATGCTTAAAACTTAACAAAGCAATCTTATTACTAGACCGTAGGTCTTAGGTATCCCCATAATGTAGGATACACGTACATCGTGTAAAATGTAATAGTAAATGCTATATGAGCTATATCATAACCTTCTATATTTACAAGCCATGAACAAGAATCTCAATTGAGAGAATCGGACCACCAAATTCTCCCAAATTCTCCAAATTACACTAACAACATAACGTGACTTCACCGAGTTGTAGTTCGATTGAGCGGAAATTCGCTCTCAATATTTTCCTTGTTCATGGCTTGTAATATAGAAGGTTGTGGCTATATAGATACAAAACAATACATACTGAACCAAGTGAATAACGTTTGGCACAGAGGTTTAAAAACTGGCAAATAGATATATCTTTCGCTCAGAGCCAGCAAGAAAAAGTCAAAAAATTTTATGACGACTTTCGCGCGTTTTGACAGTATGCGGACGATCAAAAATACTTTTATGTTTCAACCGAAGGAGAAATTGAAAAATGAGCAGAAATTATGTGATAAATATGAAAATGATTTGTCCAATTGTCTTATTGATGAAATGAAAGAGATAAAAAGTCGAAATATCAACACCATCGGTGATTTTGCTCAATTTTTATTAATTAGATTATAAAATAATGGCTTCGAACTTACCGATGGTAGCGCTTGTTTTTTATTTGACGTTACCTGTTGCCTCTTCGTTTTAGCAAAGCGTTCATTTTCAAAACTCAAATTGATAAAACCGTATCTACGCAGTACAAATGTCTCAATCGCGTTTAAGCGGACTTATTGGCCCCTAGTACGAAATCCGATTTGTCAATCGATCGAGAATCGTAAGCTGGGGCCGCATTTGGTTTCTCGAGTCGATAAATGAAAATTGGCATTTGGCAACACGACAAGAACAGAACAAGAAACTCTGAAGAGGAGTATAAAGAAAAGAGGCGAGCTGAGAAGAGAATGCACAAAGCGAAAAAAAAGGCAGTATTGGGAAGAACAAATGAAAAAATAGAAGAATCAGCAAGCTTAAATGATGCAAGAAACTTCTACAAAAAGGTAAACCAACAACGGAAAGAATTTAAGCCTAGAGTGACAATGTGCAAGGATAAAAGTGGGGAGATATTAAGTAATAAGGACGAACTATTGGCTAGATGGGCAGAGCATTTCGAGGAACTACTACTAATGAACCCAGAGCAGGAGCACATTGGTACCCGAAATGTGCAGAACATGAACGCGGACGATGAGAATGACAGCACAGCAGCCCCCACCATAAAGGAAGTACGCCTGGCATTGCGAGCACTAAAAAATAATAAGGCATCAGGGTCTGACAGCATACCTGCAGAACTCATTAAGCAAGGCGGAGAGGAAACTATCCAAAAACTACATGAAGTAATAGTGGAAATCTGGAGACGGAATGAAATGCCTGATGAGTGGAACGAGGGCATAGTGTGTCCCTTACACAAAAAAGAGACCCTCTATCTTGCAACAACTATAGAGGAATAACGCTATTGAACACAACGTACAAAGTATTTTCACGTGTACTCTATATTAGACTACGACCATACGTGGAAA
Organism: Thereva nobilitata; assembly: GCA_963855945.1. Lineage (NCBI taxonomy): Eukaryota > Metazoa > Arthropoda > Insecta > Diptera > Therevidae > Thereva > Thereva nobilitata. Next base: position 14,642,293 of record OY979696.1, on the reverse strand, counting down.
GAATATTAGGAGAGTATCAATGCGGTTTTCGTCCTGGAAGATCCACAACCGACCAGCTATTTGTACTCAGAGAAACCCTAGAAAAAGCTGTTGAATTTAACATAAACATCCACATGTTATTCATCGACTACAAATATGCTTACGATAGTGTGAACCGTAATGAGTTATTTGATGCTATGGAGCAGCTCGGAATACCTAATCACCTAGTAGAACTGACGAAAATTTCGATGAAGGATGCAAGGTGTAGAGTCAGAATAGATGGTGAACTATCCCCACGCCTCGGAACAAATAGAGGATTAAGGCAAGGCGACGCACTATCCTGCTTGTTATTCAACGTGGCCCTAGAAAAGCAGTAAGAGATGCATCGATTAACACATCAGGGTGCATCTTCGATAGGTCAGTGCAAATATTAGCCTTTGCCGACGATATAGCTATCCTTGGAAGATCATTTGAGAGCATGAAGGAGACCTTTGTAGCACTTGAGCAAGCCGCAAAAAAATCGGGTTGGAAATAAACGAGCTCAAAACAAAGTATATGTACACAAAAAACGCCAGAAGTAGCAGACAGAACATAACGATAGACACCTACAATATAGAAGCAGTAGATGAGTTTGTGTACCTCGGCACGATTATAACAAAAGGTAATGATACATCGGCCGAAATCAGAAGACGAATAGCACTGGCTAATAAATGCTACTTTGGTCTACGCAGGCACCTGACGTCTAGAAATATATCAAGGAAGACAAAACTGGCACTTTACACGACACTAATAAGGCCTGTCCTACTATATGGTTCGGAAGTGTGGACATTGAAAAACGCAGACGAAGCATTGGTAGGAAGATTTGAAAGGAGAATTCTTCGTTCGATCTACAAAGGAATACAGGTTGGTGGCATTTGGAGAAGAAGATACAACTCAGAGCTGTATGAAATCAGCAAGATTCCAAACATTGTCAAAGTGATCAAAATAAACAGACTGCGATGGATTGGTCACGTCCAACGAGGTGCGGAACGGAACCCGACAAAGATAGTGCTGGGGAAAGTACCGTCAGGAAAACGCCGACCCGGCCGGCCTAAGAAAAGATATATAGATGACTTGAGGCAGTTGGGAATAAGAAACTGGAAAAGTCGGGCCAGAGATCGAGAATCATGGAGGCGAACGCTGGAGGAAGCCAAGGCCAACAATAGGCTGTGGAGCTCCTGATGATGATGATTTGGCAACACGATATCGACAACGTTATTGTCTTTTTACGTGTCGATAAAGACGTTTGACGTTTATTAAAAAGCTAAATTTATGCCTACAATAAACTTTTAACAATTTCTATTTTAATTAAATATACGTGGTTTGCTGCACTTGGAGTAATATCACACAATTTGATGCGTTTATCTGTCGATTTGGTCGTAATGCCAAATATGAAACTTAGAGGAAATCGAGAAGCTTTTTTTATCGAGTCGATTCATCGACTCGATAAACCAAATACGGCCCCTGATTCGATTGTGAAAAAGATTGGTAGTACGTAACGCAGTCGAATCGAAAAAAAAAATACCGCCATTGTAACTAAGAATTTTCCGTCATTTTGATGAATTTTTCGAAGGAAATTTAATGGCAATGTTGTTTTAAGAAACTTGTTGGTGTTTAAATTCAATAAACACAACACACACATTCGACCATCTAAATGCAATCGTGAACTATCATCGACTGAAATCGACTCGGTTCACTACAATCGAGAATGGGACTACCACTTTTTCGATCTAACATTCGTTCGACTGTTTGACGAGAATCGGACTAGGGGCCATTATTTTGAGCATAAACCACGAATTGACGAGTAAACTCGAGTTGGACAAAGTTGTCAAAGGACTGGCTAACACCAAAACCCGCCATGGTTTGCTCAGTTGGAATAAGATAGTATACACTAAAAGTTACTAATAATAATGTTTATACGATTCGTATCATAGCATAAACAACGGGCATTTTCAGTAATGCAAGTTGCGTGCGCAACTGACTTATTCAGCAATGGAAGTGTGTTGCAACCTGCATTACTGAAAATGCCCAACAATTTTAACGCATTCAATAGCTAATTTTCAGCTGATCCCAATATCCCTTCATACACATATTGACCCCAGCGAGTACGACCTCAATGTCTGTTTTAATCATTAAAATGTTTATTTAATTGCAGTGCATCTTAAAACTTCATCATTTTTACAACAAAAAAATTAATATTTATACAATATTTAATAAAGGTTTCAATTTAAAAACGCTTAGGCCCTCCGCACACATGTCGACTGATTTGCAATTCCAGTCACATATGTTACTTACGCCACTGGACGGGCAGTACAGCTTTAGACCAAAAAGTCCTACTGGCGACCTCCTTGTATATTTAACTGAGAATCTCATCCATCGCTTTGGTGATTTTGGTCCGGTTGCTTTGAATATCTCTGTTGACTAAATTTCTAGCTATTGGTATAGACTTGGTTCTAAGGAACTGGATTGAGAGTTTTCTTTCTGGCCGTTCAATCAAGGAAGTATTGGAAGTCGTTGAATCCAAGTCCTACACCATTACGGACGGTGCTCTCCAGGGGTCAACTCCATCACCCGCACTTTTCCTAATCTTTATAAATGAGGTAGCAACTTTCCAAGCTCGCATTAAAGAACTCTCAAGCGTCGATCGCCTAAGCGATCGAGAATATTGGGAGAATGGAAAATGTGTACGAAGCATTCATGGCACGTTGGAGGAATTGGCCGGTCATCAATTATTGATCGCGGCCAAAGGTTGTACCTTGAAATGCTTGTGCGTGCAGGTGATTGATTTTGGCGGAAACTCGTATTGAGTTTCCAGACCGTCTTTCCTGTTCGGTTGTTATTCCGAAGATTTTGGTTAATTAATTGAATTTGGCGGAAACTCGACTGTCTCCAGACAGTCTTTCCTGTGGAATTTTGCGAGCATGGACCCGCGCACATTTATAAATGGCAGAAAAAAGGGTGAAGAAAGGTAATGAGGGCAAAGCAATGGGGCCAGCTCATTACACGCCCATCATCTCTAACAAAAGTTGCACCGACCTTCCTTCTATCGGAGTGGATGGTGTGAATCTCATGGTTGGCTCATCTCCATCTCTTAATGGCCGGTTCACATTATTCCAGTAGCAATCCAGTCCAGTGATCGAATCCAGCGCTGGAGTGCTACTGGAATAATGTGAACCGGCACTGGATTGTACCCATTCCAGTGAATAATCCAGTCCAGTGACTGGATTGACAGTCTACTTTTTCATTCCAGCTCGCCCAATCCAGCGCCACTGGAATAGTGTAGACGATCAGTCCAGTGCTGGATTAAATGTTGAAGAGTAAATACGTATTGTTTTTTTATAATCGCATTGTTTTAGTTGATAAAATTAGTTAATTAGTTAATTATTAGTTGATAAAATTAGTTGATCCATTCTTGAAATTATATTCACTATCCAATAAATGTTGAATGACTTGTAGACGATATGATCCAGTCCAGCACTGGACTGGATTGACTCGCTGGATTACTGGACTGGAATAATGTGAACCGGGCATAACATTCTAGCCATAACTTTAACTGAAAATGTGCGATGGAAGGATCAATCGCCAAACAAGGATCCCAATGCTTGGGATTTCTTAACCCTTGAGAGATGCAAATTTTTCCTACATCCAGCAGCGTTACAAGTCCTATATTTGGCCCTGCCTTGAGATTATCTGGACTTGTGCATCAAAAACCACCTCGACAAGGATGAAAACCTTGCTTACTACTAGACATTGCACCATAACCTGAACGCAGTGGTGCCAATTCGTGGGATTTCTCCCTTTTCGTGGGAATTCTTACTGCTAAAAATTGGTAAAAGGGAAAAGGGAATAATTTTGCCCTCCAGAAGAAAAATGTGGGGAAAGTTACAAGATCTAAATATTTAAAAAAATGCTCCTGGCGGGCGCTGTTCGCTTAACTACCATCTAAAACAAATAGGACTGGCAGCTGATTGTAGCTGTCGGTTCTGCGGGGCAGCTCTCGAAACTGCGGAGCACTTGCTATGCGACTATGAGGCTACAGCGAGGAAGAGATTGAGCCTCCTCTATGGCGACTTCCCTACTCCCAGGGAAATTTGGGAAAGGAACCCTAAATCAGTTTTAGGCTATATTAAAAACCCTAACCTAGTTGCTTTTTAAGGACGGGGATGGCACCATAGACCAAATAAAATAGGTCGCAGTGCGTCAACTTCGAGCCGACTGGAAAGCCCTATACACTACACAACATTAAAAATTTGTACGAATATACTGATATATTTGATGTTTTTTGCTTTTCTCTTTTTCAAAATTTCCAAAGCTCTTCTCCGTGGGAAAATCTAAGGGAATTTTTATAACAGCCTGTGGGGAAAACTCCTTGGAATTTCTATTTTCGTGGGAATTATTGCCAAAAACAAATGGCAACACTGCCTGAACGCCATCACAGACTGACGGCACAAACGGTTCATAGTTGTGTTTATTGAGACCGAAAAAAAAGCAGAGCAGCTCAAGGCAGCTCACAGTAGAGCAGCTGTCAAAAAACAATCAGGCAAGTTGGAGCAATTCAGAGAAAGAAATCTCATGAAACACTTTTCGGGCAACAATTCTCAAAGTGAATTGCCAGAAGTTCAATCTGTCAGTTTTTAAAGTGGAAATTTTAATTTTAGTTTTTAATCTATTTAAAATATTAAATTTAAACTCTTATTGAGGTCTGGCGTGTATATGTAATTTATTTTTAACAGTTTTCGATTAACTGTTGCCGTTTTGTGACAGTTGACAAACAGCTGATTGCTTGCCCGAAGTTGCTCTACCAAAAAAGGTAGAGCAGAAAACCGTGCGCTAGCTCAACTTAGAGCAGGCTCATGAAACACAAATCAGAGCAACTTCAGGCAAGTTAGAGCAAGCGAATTACTCATGAAACACCTTTTCCTGAGATATCTCAACCTAGCTCAACCTAGAGCAGCTCAATAAACACAACTAATGTTAACCTTGGTTTTCCAGATAAAAAATGGGTTTTTCGTCTTCCACTGTATCCTGTCAAATCTGACAGTCAAAAATTCGTAAGCAGCTGGGTAATACGTATTAAAATTTTGCTAAAAGTTATTAATTATTTAAGGTGTTAACAAAATTATAAAAAAGGCGTAAATGACTAAAAGGAACGGCAGCCCCAGTGATCTAAATGAAGATGATGAATACAGGAAAAAACGCCAAAGAAATAACTTGGTAATGTAGTAGGGCGGTGACTGCAAAATCGTGAACCCATCGGTCTAAAGATAATTTAATTTTTGCAATATTAGTTTACTATTAGGAGATACGAGAAGGTTTCGACCTTCAACCCCTGTCCTGGAGGAATTTGTTTAACTTTATCCTACTATGAGACAGCACTTAACAATCATGTTATGCACGAGTAAATAATCGTTGTTTGTTTAATTGTTCTTAGCTAGTCTAACAAAAAAAATATGTTTAGTTGTGCGGTATGGCAAGTGCCATATGGACCACCAACCGAATAGAAGATTCTAGCTAGAGGTTACCTTGAAACCATCGATTAAAAAAAAAATTAAAAACGACGGCTGCAATTACCACAAAAATAATAGAAAAATATTTTAACTTTTTTATGTCATTAGTCTGCAATAGGTCATAGCTTCATAATCTGGCCAACAGAATTTATCCATGAACTTTAGATAACGTGTTACTAGTTCATTATTTAATATCAGCGAGTGGAAAAGGCGTACATACATACGCATGAAACTTTTTTAAAAGAAAACGTTTTTCCTTAGACCACAAATGTTCTATTCTTCTTCTTAAATTGCGCTACATTCCTTGTAGAACTCTGGCCTCTTGAAGTCTCTAATTCCGGTCGTTTCTACAATTTACTAGTTCACTCCAGTTTATCATACGCAGTTTTCGTATTCGCATTCCTTCTTCCGAAGTTCCAGTGCAGGTGTTGAACGATAAAGCCTCCTCATATCTACTAATAGTAAACTATTACTAAAAATATCGATGTGTAAATAAATCTTAAAGCCACCGCCCGTTTCATTATATTTATTTATTATTGGTTATTACTAACTTCTACTTATTAATTCAGGCGGTAAAAAAATGCAGGAATTTATCAAAAGAGATAGCAAAAGAAACTAAAGATCGAGTTGAGATCCTGAAAACGGAAAATGAGAGATTGAGAGGACAAATAGGCGAATTACAAAAAACAGTACAATTTTTGGAAAAACTGATATCGGAGAAAAATCCTCGCAAAGATGAAGTCGCTAAGATTCTAGCATTGAGACACTTTAGTGGAGACTAATCTTTGTAACGTTTCAGGATATGGTGAGCTATACAATAGAAGGCGCTAGTGAACATAGAGAAAATTTTGAAGGCAGTGAGAGCACGAGTATGATAATTGCCGGAGTTAATGTAAAAACAGAAATTGAAGATCAAGATGATTCATCAATTATTCCTTCAGATAGGCCATGGGAGATGAGCGCAGCACCATTGACGTATTCGCGCATTGCATCGCCATATACCCGTACAACCGCTTCTAATGTGCAACAACTTCGTCCTACATTTATTCCTCCACCTGGCTACAATATCCCAGCGTTAGCGACATCCTCACCACCAGGCACAACTGTGATATCACAAAGTTCGTCAAATAATTCATTTGAAGGCAGCGAGAGCATGAGTGTGAGAGTTGCCGAAGTAAACGTGAAATCGGAAATTGATGACGAGGATGATTCATCAACTTTACATTCAGATCAGCTAGAGGAACGTGTCGCAGCATCATTTCCGTATTTAATCAGTGCTGCGCCGTCTACATCTACTAAATTTATTCCACCTGGATCTTTTTCGCCAAGGTCACCTATATCCCCACCATCAACGATATCTGGTCCATCACAACCTTCACCAAAAAATAAAATTAGTTCAACTGACGATGACTATGCTGCCACTTTACACGAGCTTGCCGATTCCCTGAAGCAACTAATTACAATATCTACAATGCAACACACTCGAAGCTTTCCCACTGCACCAGTAGATCAAGTGGACAGTTTTTTGAACTTTATTGGATCCTTTCTTCGAAGTCTTCCAGATGAAGAATTGAAGTTGGAAGTGATGAGTAGTATAACACAAAAAATATTCGTTATGAAGAAAACTGTGTTACAAATACTGAAATAAATAAAAAGCCACCTTAGGTCCCTATGTTGAAAGTCGTATTTGCTGTAATTTGAAGTGAAGCTCATAAAGGTTTCATTGGCTTCACATGACAGAAAATACGACTTTCGGCATAGGGGCCTTAGTATCATGTTAATTATATAGGTTGTTACAATGTATTTATATTTATCATTAAAAGTCCTTGGAAAGGAGCAGAGAGATCGCAAGATTTATCACGAATCTATCATTATTGCTGCGATTATTAGCTCGTTGTTGCAGAGAGACTGTTTTCTTCACAGTTATCCTTAGTACCAGTTGAAATTCTATAATTATGAGAAACATCATTTTAATGTAAAAGTTTACGGACGTAGGTTTTCCTGGTTACTAACATCATTGGCTATTATTGGCAGCTTTAAAATCTAACGTTGAAACGAGTTTACGTTAAGTCGAACTAAAATATTTGAAACAAATTAGGTAAAGCCACCCTAGGTATTGGATTGAATTTTGAAACAGGATACTTTGCATCACCTACCTCAAGATTGAAGCTGCACCGGTACTTTCCTATGTATATTTTAGTGTACAGGCTCATTCTGTTAAGGAGAATAGCAGAAAATATCTTATACACAGTACTAAACAACATTATGTATCGATAATAGCTGCACATATACTTTACATATCACCTTCTTGCATTCAGTCTTAGTCCTCTTCTTAAGGCCCCCATACACGGTCAAATTGGATGTACATCCAGATGTTTGTCAAACCCATGCCTGCAACGTATTTTGATCGGCCGACCGCCTCACAATCGATAGTTTTGGTTGTACATCCGCACTTCGATGTACACCCAATTTGACCGTGTATGGGGGCCTTTATTCGAATCAATCATCAGGTCCAAAAGTGCTGCGGCTATCCTTGGCCTATTATGTTCGGGGCCAATCTGCTTGAAAAAGTTCAGCCAATGGCGTAGTGACCGGCTCAGACTTGACTATTCGTGATCGGTCGGGTAAATCAACGAGAGCTTGCTCCCCATTATAGCACGACAGAGGAAAAGCCTGGCGGAGGGACCCTGCCTATACGTAGATTATAATATCGGCCGCAGTGTCCGGTAATCAAGCCAACCAGTTTTCTGTCATCCTTCCTTCTGTGTTCGAATAATTCCCTGGGCGCTTTGCGAGATGGCACAAGAAGCAAAAGCTTGGAGATGGTTAATCCAGGCGTAGGCTTCCAGCGTTCGATGTGTTTCATCCATATCCGATCGGCAAGGGCCCTGTTCAAGCTGGTGAATGCCCCAATAGCCAGCTCCGGACCTTTGAATATAGTTTTACAGTCCGTCTAAACAAATGTAAACAATCGTAATTTAATTAAGAATACTCAGTTCATCAAGGTCCCCTTGGCACTACTTTATATTTGGTCTAATGCTCCGGCTTCACCGGCCTGAGTTCAATAATATTCAATTCAATCCACATAAGTGGCTTCACCGGCTGAAGTCGAGTTCGGTGCTTGAAATTGTTGTTGCTTTTTCGCCAGAAGTCAGAAATGCAAAAGCTCCCTGGAATGGCATTCCACTATTACAGTTGATTACTCTCTTTTGAGCGAGCTTTTACTTTCAAGCTTGGTTTCATGTTCTGTTGGGCGAAATCAGGCTTTATTTTTCCTGACTTCAAAATGTGAAAATGTATGGGAACTCAGGCAAAAATTAAAGCTCAGTAGACTAATTGGCTCGAACTTGCGCATTTCGGCCGGTGAAGCCGGGGTATAAAGAGAACTTATCGTTCTGATTGCCGGTTAGCTTTCAAAGAAGATAACAATCCCTTTCTTAGAATAGCACCAATAGATGCATGCCAATATGGCGCACACCTCTGCTTAAAAGAGAGTAGCTCGGGTATTCAAGCTTATCGCGTTACTAAACTTGAGACTATGACCACAGAAGCCGACACATACTGTAATGTAACCATGACTTGTCCATTGTCAATGAGCCTATTCACACGATGTCATAAGTGTGTTGAGTAAAACCGGTTTTATTCAACTCCTAGGAACTTACACCGGGCGCAAATTATGGGTAGTAAATTTGAATGCTATTCAGGCACGTTTAAATGTATTGTAGATGAAATTTACTTGTTAGAGAAAAACAGAGCTAAAGAAAGCAATAGATGGAAGTAACTTTTTATATGTGTGTTACTTTTCACGCGTTTGCTTTTGCGTGAAAAATGTTTCGTTAAGTTCTTCCGCTCCCTTCCCTCTCTCATCTATAAAACCGGTTTTATTTGCCATGATTACGCACTGTGTGAATAGGCTCATTAGTGTTCTCATACAAGCTGTACGTGCCTATGTGCTGCCTATATACGGTCTCCCAGCCTATTTCAGGGAAATCAATTCTCCCAGGATAATTTCTACATCATACGCGAATGGTTTTATTTTTCCATTGTTTAGGGATACTTCTATAGGTGTGCGAAAGTTTATGAGGTTTATGGTTTTAAATTTGCCTCATACGCTAAGAGTGCATAATTTTCCATAGATTGCACCAACTCTAGTCTTCGTTTATCGCATGTCACACTTCTTACTTCCCAGTCCGTCATGTCCTTGCTTACATCGTGGTGCCATGCCTAGTAACAGGCTCGGCCTGTAGGAGACAAGAGATTTTAGGTTACAGGAGCTAGAAGAGTTTTGAAGGAGATGGTGATGAATCCCACGTTTGAAATCTTGCCGTTGTACGAGTTCGAACTGGGGAGTTCCTAATTTTAGAAGAACGTATCGAGTTCATTTATCAAAAAATAAATTAATGCTGTTTTTTATTTAATTTTAAATTTGAACCTAAGATTACCCTCCCCTCTCGCCTTTTGAACGATTGTTTTCAATATGGCGGTTAACACTTGACTGCTAACCGACTTTTCACAACTTTAAAAATTCATAACTCGAAAACGGTAAGCGAGCGACGATTTATTTTTCGCAAAATGAATTCTATGGACCAAAATTCATAAATAAAAAAAATTTCAAAAAATTCGGAGGTGGGTACTGTTATACTGTAGATTTACTCGCAGAGGTTAATTCCAAAGTGAGGAGCGTTTATTCAGAACAAAAGGGGATTATATTGTTCACCTCGTGAGGACTATATACAGACTACAAGTCAAGCCCCTTGAGGCACCTATACACCTTGCGCATCCCGAAGAAGATCCTACTCATTGAGTGTGTGGGACACTCGGGCAGGATGTGGCATATTAGTGTTGGGTGAAAAAGGGTTCGAGGCGAATAAATGTCTTGGATTTCTTATGTGTTATCACCCTGTAAAATTATTCTTGATGGAAGGCACCAACAACCAGAAATGATTACTGGTAGCGGTAGCATTGCAGATTTTACTTCTTAACCTGTTGGAAAAAGATTATTACTGGTGCCATTTGAGTGAATTATCGGAGTTACAATTGTTAACGTTGATAAAATGTGCTTTAATGACCTGTTTTATTGGTGAGATTATTAGCCTCACACTTACAATTCTTAGAAGAGATCAGCCCCTTAATATTATTTTCAGCGCTTCTACCAGTTACATTTTCATATACTCCATGTGATTACTCCTAATTCAATCAGCCTTATTCTCGTTGTCGAGTGACGTGACAGATGTCACTTCGACCTTAAATTGGTATTCTCATTGTCAATATAAGAGACTCCTGGCGACTAGATCTACAAAGGGTCGAATTCTAATTGTCGCAAGGTGGTGTGTGAAGTGATATTTCCCTCGATACGTTTGTAGGTATCGACAGTTTCATTTCACAGCGTCCCTCATAGTCACGTCACTCCCCAACGAGAATAACCACCACTGTTAGCTAACCACCACCAACAGAAACCAAAGCAAAATTTGGTACAAACCGGTAAAACACACAAAAAAAATATTTGAACATTAATTCAATTCTTTTTTTTATTATTTCAGTTTTTAATAAGATTTGAACATTATTTTTGGGGTTTAGTTGAGTTTTTATTACAGTTTATTACAATTCATAAATATTGAATTTATTTTCCTTTTTTCTTTCATTTTCTAGTAGTTTTTTTCTTTAATGATGAGATTCACGAAAAAAAGAAGTCATTTTAAGTATAGTTCGGTTCACAATTTATTTATTTATGTTTTTTTCTTTAGTTTAAAACTTGAGCAAATAGTATTAATTATTGAGACATGGTATTATTCTTCATCTTTTTTGTTTGCTTGTGTATTTCATTATTTTTATTTTCAATAAGTCCAGTAATAGTTTTTTTCTCCTATAAACAAACATTTCTTTTTTTTTGTTGAATATAGCAATATTTTAGCTTTTCTTCATTTGTTTTTTTTTCTTCATTGTTAAAAAAGTATTCAAGTATACAATACAATAATGCACAATATATAACTTATTACATTCTCTTTTTTTTATACATAGGTTTAAATATAGAACAAAGATGTAAAAACACACGTAATATTTTATTTATTCACTTTTTTTTGTTGTTTGTTGGTTTTTGTTTAAATAAAATTAATGCAAAAAACAGATTTTTTAGCAATAATTAAATTGCTTAGAAAATACGTGTTAACTTATAATTTACTTTTTTTTAACTATATAAAACACCAAATTTAATATCGTTATGTGTGTATATATGGGTTTGTGTATGTGTAAATATAATTGTAACATAATTTTACATTTTTTTTATGATTTTCTGAATTGTTAAAAATTTCTATAACAAATTTTTCAATATTTTTATTTAGTCTATTATTGAGAGTAAATAGTTCTTTCTTCAATGCATTTACTTTTGCATTATTTTTTTGTTAGCAGTATTTTTTTCTTTTTTTTTGTTTAAATTTTAAAATACTTTTTTTCTACTTACTTTTATATTTAATGTTTAAATGTAAAACAGAAAAATGAGAAGTAATTGAACTTTTATTTCACTTTTTTTTTGTTGTTGTTGAAAAAGTTAGATTTTTAATTTTTACCTTTTATTTCATCACTAATATAATTTTTTAAACGATTTTTAATTGTTTTTTTATTATCAGAGATACTAATTTCCTTTTCTTATATTTAAAGTTTAATTAATAATTTTAAACTGATTTTTTTTTAGAATTTTCATGTTTTTTATTCATTTTTTTTTCATTTCTCTTAATAATTAGTATATTTTTTTTAGTGTTTTAATCTAAAACATTTCTTTTTATTATATTCTTTCTTTTTTTTTTATTATTATTATTATTTTATTTCATTTTTTTTCACTTATTTAAGCGTAATTATTTTTTAATTAATTTTTGGTTATTGTTCTATATCATAGTAAAAATTTTTAATTTTCTTAAATATCTTTTGCCTCTGCTATTTTTTTATGGGATTAAACATTTATGAATGTTATTTATTTTCTTATTGTATTTATTAATTTTTGTTTAGTGATTTGTGGGTATTAAAGGTTGTACAAACATATGTATATTTTTTAGGGAGGATTTAAGTTGCATTTTTTTACGTTTAGTAAGAAGGTCTTTTCGAATATTAAACTGAGAAGAGAAAGTAATTTTTTAATTTGCAATTGAATATTAAACATATTTGAAATGTTCGCCTTTTGAAGTAGAATAGCTAGGTACAGGCAAAAGCCGCGTAAAAGGGCCAAGGACACCGTTTTGTAACTGCACTCGTGCAAAGCCTTCACCTAAGCATGGGACAGTATGCTTGGAGTGACTTAAATCCTGTCTCAGAAGTTTCAAAGAACTGGACAGAACGAATAGGTTTCAAAATGCACGATGCCTGATCTTAGTTAAAGCCAAACAACTCGAGAGAAGATAGTCAGTTGTCTCTCTGGCTTGCTCCATGCAAATAAATCTGCTGTGTTGTGCGGAATTCTCAATCTGTTCACATGTTCCCCAATTGGCCAGTGTCTGGTGATGATTGACGCAATGATTCTGGCAATGTTTTCCACAGAATGACCGAGAGTTCGAGTTTTTTCTCCTTGCTTCTAGTTAGGCCAAGTCTTTTTAGTCTTGACGCATGGTGTTTCACTCCTCGATTTAGAGCTATTATTAAAATGAAATGCATGGTGATATCTTTCTTCATAACAAACATCGGCTTCTGTACATTCTCTAATGGTGTGTTTGCAAGATTTTCTCCTACTCTAGTTAATTCGTTTGCCATTAAGGGGTGATTCTGTACCTCCTAGCCAACTAAACGAGCTTCTCTTGAAAGGTTTTAACCAGCTTGAATGGCATGTAGACTGCGTCTAGTACCTTGATCGCCTAGATGTTGCATTCTATTAAAAGGCCCCAAGTCCGATTCTCGTTAAAAATCGAACGAATGTTAGATCGAAAAAGTGAAACGAGTCGATTGCAGCTCACGATTGCATTTAGATGGTCGATTACGTGTGTTGTGTTTATTTAATTTAAACACCAACAACTTTCTTAAAACAATATTGCCATTAAATTTCCTTCGAAAAATACATCAAAATGACAGAAAATTCTCAGTTACAATGGCGGTACTTTTTATTCGATTCGATTGCGTTACGGACTACCAATCTCTACACAATTGAATCAGCTTTCGACGAATTGAATTTCGTACTAGGGGCCAATACTGAAATATACTTAACGTACAAAAAGGACCACATAAGCAAATAAAAAAAAATCAAGTTGAACCATTTCCGCCAGCCAAAGTCCTCAAATTTCAATATAAAAATTGTCATTGTAACTTCTTCTTCAATGGCTCTACAGCCCAATTAGAGCCTTAACCATCAGACTTCTTCCTCTAGATGTCTTTTTGCTCCGCAGCTTTCCTTCAGTTTCTTGTGTTGAGGACTTTTGCTGTATTAGCCTTAACACTGTCTGCCCATATTGACCGTGGTTTGTCAATTGGTCTTTTACAATCTGGTAGTAGATTCAGGGCTTTTTTGTGATTATAGCGCATTATCTTCATTAAATGGGTCGAACATCCATCGGAGAACTTTCCTCTCGAATATATCCATCTGAATTTCGGGAGATACTAATGCATAATTATCGTAACTACAAAACCCAAACATTGAGTTAGTTCATCTTTGAGAATCATCATCGTTCAAGTAAAAGCAACCCCATATCAAAATATTGTTGAACCTGACGTGATATTATGATGATACGTAAAACTATATGTTATACATGGATCAATACTAGCAATAGAACAAGAAAACTTGCGGAAGAAGATTCAAAGAGTTATCGCCAATTGTAAAAAGTATTGAGCTGCAGGAAAGGCGAGTTTCATCGAATAAAAGAAGCTCGAGTTGCATTCAAACGCGCTACGACAACTTGGTCCAATAGTATAAAAAGACAATTTCCCAGTTAGATGAAAATTAAAACACTTTAAGTTTTTGTAGACGTGACTTAATTTTGATAAACGGTGGTAGTGTGAGGGGCGAAGTTTGTCACGTGGTTGGTGTTGCTTTGGTTGCAAGGGTTTTTGTATTTGATGCAATATTTCTGACCCGCTGATATTACGCTACCTTCGGTACAACTTCGTGGTATGGTACGGACTTCACTCTATCTCTCATTCTTTGTACTGTTCTAGTTCACATACAAGATTCTTCCAAACTTTTTTTCCGTTTAGGAACTCGTTTTTCTTCTCTTCCGTGTTCACCATCGAACCAGTTATTCCGATCTCTATGCGTTTTGTCTAACACAGACTCAGTGGCTTTGGACAGAACAATCAATGGCCCGATCTCCACGATGATTCGTTACCTGTGGTAAAACCGAGTTTTTAGAAGAGAGGGGCAAAGCGACAAGAGGAGAGTGTTGTTACTTTTTCAACAAATATTTTCGGCGTGAAAACTAACACACATGCACAATGTGCTTTCTTACTTCTAATCTTCTTCTTTTTTGGCTCTGAAATTTACATACACTTTCATATCTCCTTGTAAAGACAAGAAAGTTACCCATGGTGAACTCCCTGCCGTGTAGACCGAGAGTAAGGTGGAAAACTGGTTTTACCACATGTAACAAAAATACTCGTGGAGATACACGGAATAGGAGGAAAATAAAATTTGTATATCGGCTAAGTGCCCTTTGTGCATGCTGTGCATACCGTACTACGCCCGTTGAAGCAGTATATGAGAATGTAATGGCAGGAATGACCCCAATTAATATTCCTGCGGAGGAGTGTAGGAACTTGCACGGCCCCGAGCCCAAAGCAGTCCAACGGAATCAGTGCGCGCGGTCAGTCCATCGCAGCAGGGCAGAGAAGGTGGGAAATTCTACTTTAGGGCCGATAGACCTATAGCCTCATACCAGATGTGGAGAAATGGGTTATGAGGGAATAAAGTGAGTTTCTATCTCACACAGTTCCTGAGTTGGTAGAGACGTCATAGTGCATACGTTTATCACTTTGGGTTCGCCGATTCACCGTTCTGCCCAGAATCTTCGGATGATAAAGATGACACGGAGCATGTAGTTAACACAATAGAACATCCTGGACGAGATGATGAGGTCAGAGGATTGTGGAAGCGGCGCTGAAAGCCATCCACCATAAGCAATGCAAAGCTAAAAAAAACTGAAAATGGCAAAGAAATGCCAGGAGACATATCAGTTAGATAGCTGATTCAGCTCAGTGTCGCAATGTTGAAAGCTGGCTGATCTAGGGACTCACAGAATCTAGAGGTAGGAGCTTCTTGGTAGAATGCTGCCCAGCTTCCGACGCACCTATGTACCACTTATGTAGTCAGTGAAATTGAAAGCGAGCTTCTTCGAAGTCACCTTTCCTTTAAAGAAAGCAGAAACGGTAGGTCGCTGGTCCATTTTTAAAGGTCACGTTGAAGAGGGAGGGACTCGACTCAAACGACTTGCAAAAGGGTTGCAGTGTTTAGTCAGTAAGAATCAGACATTACCATCTGAGTGCAGACCGCAGCGGTGTCTCCTGTCTTAGAGGCATGTGAGACAACTAAGCGTATGCAAGCCGTCCTATTCCCTTTATTCTTTGATTTTACTTGTAAAGAGAATTTGCTAACGTTGATGTGATAATATGGTTTCTTACCCACTTTTATGTTAAACTCGCTTAAACCGACTTTCATGTCGTAGTAAGGGACTATCGTAAACCACTCTTAGTGCCTTATTCTTTTCTTGATCTGTCGATGAGTGAGAATGGCAACCCCTGCAATTTCAGATGAACGCCTTCATCCCTATATTACCGTGGTCAGAGATATGATGGTGACGAAAGGTACAGTACAGGGGCCCTATTCTCTATTACAATACTCAAATGCTGTCTACTCGAAACTGATATCCGAAACTAAAATGATTTCGTATTCTCTATAACAATATTGTTTCCTCTAGTCATTACATGAACTACCTTCTACTACTTTTTGAAGAGAAATGTCAAATTTGGCGTGAAATAAATTTTTGTTAAAAGAAAAAATAAGTTTTGTGAAGGAAATAGTGTAGTAATTCCAAGTTTTCTTTTTAAAAAATAAATAATGGATACGGTTTATCCTTTTTTAAGTACCAGTGAGGTCAGTGATAGTGAAAATATTGCCATTGCACGTCTTTTAGTGATAGTGGGAACAAAGAAGCGCAAAATATTATATAATTAATAAGGATAATTTAATAAATATGCCAAATGTATAATAAATTTCATTTATTTTAATAATATAATACTTGTAACAAAAAATTAGTATTTCATTTAAAAAAAACTGAAGAAAGTTCAACAGGAATAAATAAGTAGAAGAGGTTTTAATTTTGTCTGCCATACCTGAGGATAATTGGTTTTTCCCAATAAGATAAGAAAAAGGATAATTGTTTTTTCCAACCGTCTACTCATCAATTTTTCCAATGTCATTCTTTTTCTCTGGGATTACCGTACCATTTTGCAACGTCGGGTTGTTCTTCTATATTGCCTACTAAAGCACTAAACTCCCGTAAATTTATTGCCTTTTGCCTAATTTTTATAAAAATATAATATAATAGACAATTAATTTAACAACAAAGCGATTTCAGTTATATTTTATAAAGTTCTCGATTACTATTGAGCTTTCGAGTAAAAATCTAACAATATTGTTACAGTTTCCAGTAGAATTTAGCCATTTTTGTAATAGAGAATACGATTTTGGCAGTTTCGAGAGAAATTCTCACAATATTGTAATAGAGAATAAGGCCCCAGGGTAGGAGTGACACTAGATGCTAAGCTCAACTGGGTCCATACTCTCTGTAGGCCTACCGTAGAGCTTGTGGATTCACATGGGGTCTACATCTGAAAGCCATGAACTGGATATTCATCACCATTATAAGGCTAACTTACGGGGCTTTAGCGTGGTGACACAGAAAAGTTTTATAACTAAATTAAACAAAATTCAGACAATGGCTTGTCTTTCCATTGCCAGAGCCATCCGCATTTTACCGACAGCAGCGCTTGAGATTCTCCTCAATCTGATACCTCTCCACCTAAACGTGGCGCTGCGGCTGAAAGCGAATGGCTACCCGGGCGCTGGTCTAGGGCGAGGACAATCTATAATAATCAACATTATACAAGAGATTCCGGAGGGAATGCTATCGGAAGTTTTAAGATAACCTGGACTTTTCCTAAAGTACCGCATGGTAGACTACTATGGTAAACGGATGGCTCCAAAACAGAGCCAGCGGTGGGCACCGGAATCTGGAGTGATAGCCCTAGATTCAGTAGAATGATAAGCCTACGCACTCTACCAACTGTCTTTCAAGCAGAGGTGTACGCTATACTGGTAGTCACTCATGGGAACTTAAGAAGGGCCTACAAAAACAAACGGATATTTGCCTTCGAAGCAGTCAGTCTAAGTTGAATTGAATAAGTATCTACAGTGAGATTCAAGAAGAGAAGTTCAATGTCTCAATGTTTTTAAGATACATCAAAATTCTTTTCATTATTAGAATTATGAAGCTTTAGTAATTTACTAATGATTGCATTTTGAAAAGTAACGCTAATAAGTAGATAACTTATCGATTGCATCACAGATTATTTAAATTATGCATAAGTTAATATTCTACTGCAAATTAAGCTTGTCTTTTATTAAATTCCATATACGAACGATAATTACGAGATAAGAAAAAGAACTTCTTACGCAGATTTAAAACAAATGAAATGTAATATTTAAAATATGTAAATTTAAAACATTATTAAAAGTTTCTTGAGGTCAATTAACATACAAATTACAAACTTATCATAAAAAGAATAACAATTACAATCGTCTTCTGTAACAATAAATAGCTAAACAAAAAAATATTAATTAATAATAACAAAAAGACCTTCTTTGAAGGAAATTACATTTACAATATGTGTAGTAGGTTTCTGTGTTGATTTTGTTGTTGTTGCTGTAGCATTTGTTTCTGCTGAATAAATAAAAATCTAAACAAAAAAAACCAATTTGCATACAAAACAGCAGAAATTATGTCAATTGTAATTTTCGACAATTGCACAACCACTTTATAATGCGAGCATTACGTTCGACTATTGATGGTGGCTCGCTCGGTCTATAAGTTTGACTGGTTTGTGTGGTCTCGGTGCTATCGGGGAGGCGGGTCGAGTCGACAGTACTAACGTCTGAAAAGAATACAGTGCTAGATTGATCTGAATCATTATCACTACTATAGCGTCTTTTTGGATTATATAGCTCTTCGTATTTTTCATCATTCAATCCCAGTCTATCAAAGAACTTCTCTAATTGCGACAAACTCTCTGATTTGCCGCGCTTTTCCAGTCCGCTCATAGCCTTAAATGATGGTTCCGATAGTTGTGCTCCACGTCCCCAATACCTATCACTAATATCACTCTTGGATCTAAGTATAGGCTTCCGGTCTTCATCATCCCTTGATGAATTTCTATCATTTGACGACGAGTAACGATTATTTCTATGCTTGAAACGTAAACATTTCTGCCGCTTAAACGTCCCTAAGGGTGGACTTAGTTCCGTTTCCTTCTTACCCCCTTCTGATGTTTTTGTTGTTGGGCTATGTTGCTGCTTTTGTGAATACATAATTCGACTTGACATTTTCATATCCTCATAGTAACGTGGCGGTTTAGTTGTTTCTGGATAATCATCCTGAAAGGCCTCTGGTACTTCAGGAGTAGTGAAGTTGAGCAAACATTCCGATTCCTTTTGGTATTTAGCACGGCATTCAGGGCAGTCATAGCGCGACGATGACATTCCATACGCGTAATATGAATTTCCGCTATGTTGTGTAGATGATCCACTGTCACGGCGGAAGTCAGAGCTGCTGCACATCTTACTTGAATCTTTCTGCTTGCAGCACGGCTCACTTCGATGTGTATAATGACCGGATGATCCGCCTGAATCACGATTCAAGGAACTACCACCACCCGATTTGTTAGATCGATTACCTCTGCTGCAACAGCTGAGTACTTCACTGTGTGGCGAATGCCGGCTAATTTGAGAATGTAAATCTGGCAGCGATTTGTGGCTATTTATATTATATGATGGTGACGAATAGTCTGGATCATCAGAGGCTGCCTCATGCGAATGCGAATAAGAACGTTGGTAACTACATCTGAAAAAAAAAAGTTATTTTAATGTATTGATTATATTGACTAAGTTTTACATAACATACCGAGTACTAGGCTCCTTTTCTGGTGAGCTATCAGCTGCAGCGTATTCTGCTGGAGGACTAATAGCTCTATAGTCTTCTGTTAAAACTAGAGGTTCATCAATACCGTATGAGTAAATATCATCATCTGAAGCTGGATGAGGCGGCAGAGATTGCGGTGAAAGGAATGCACTAGGAAACATTACAGAGACATCTCCTTGATCATTTGATGGATGAACTGAGAGCTGAAATAAATAAAATATTTAGTTTAAAATATTTTAATATTTTTTTATTGATAAGAGATAAAGACACTTCAAAAGAGGCATTCTGTGCCTATAGAGTACATAAATAAGGAGATATCATAGTGTGCAGCAACTGTCGTGGTATAACGTTGTTGAGTACTACGTCTGGGATATTTAACAAAACATACTCTAGAAACATTATCGGCTAATAACACTCGCCTTGTCAAATGCAAATCAACCCCTAATCAGATTTTCGCCCTGAAGAAGGCGATGGGAAAATGTCTACAGATTCAAAACTCAATCAAAACACCTCTTTATATATTTTAAGCCTACGTATGATTGCATAATCAGAGTAGAACTCTAAAAAACCAAGAAGAGGATTCAGCATCACTTTTATACTGATACTGAATGCTTTTCGAAAGGGTGATATACACAACAACTACTCCCAAGCGGCGAGGGAGAAGGCGGTTTGTCGGAAAGGCAATTCGGTTTCAGGAAGGCTAGATCGACAACGGATGCTGTCACTATGGTGACTAGCCTTGTAAGATCAGCAATGGATGTGAATAAAAGTTGCGCATTGATAACCCTTGAAGTGAAGAATGCTTTCAAACCCGCGAAGTGGAGCAAGATCGTCAAGGAGTTGATACAGCTTGATACACCGAAATATCTAGTGCGCATTGCGATAGAGTTCCTTGCAGGAAGGACACAACACTGTGAGTCAGACGAGGGAGTGCAGGACAACTTGCGGAGTCCCCCAAGCCAAGGCTCCGTCCTAGTGCTTTTCCTGTGAATCATCATGTATGATGAAGTACCATGCTACGCCACCCGCCAGAAGCGGTCGCTACTGGGTGCCCCGATGACATCGCGCACGGCTTGTCCATGGCAGCGTGGCAGAGGATGTGGGACGAGTCTACTAAGAAACGGTGAACCCATAGACTCATACCAAATGTGGAGAAGTGGGTTATAAGGGAACATGGGGAAGTTAGTTACTACCTCACGCAGTTCCTGAGTGGGCATGGAGCTTATAGGGCAAACCTTCACCGTTTCAGGTTGGACGATTCACCGTTCTGCCCGAAATGGCCGGACTATAAAAAGGCGGGAAGCATGTCTTCTTTAAATGCCCGAGGTTTGCGGAGCACAGGACTGTGTTGGAAGCAGTTGCCGAAGTGCAGCTAATACCTGAGAACATCTGGGATCATATGATAAGGTCGGAGTCGGAGGATATGTGGAGAACGATGGAAGTGGTGCCTAGAGGCCATCCACCAGAAGCTTAAGCATTACGAAGCACAAAGAAACAGAGAAAGGCAAGAAATGCAAGGAGAGATAGCAGTTAGATGGCTAGACTGTTCCGGCGAGCACCTTTTGAGAGATCCCTTTTTAAGGGAAGGGTCATGCTGATGCCGCAAGGCTGAAGTAATTCCTTTACGGCTCGTACCGGTCTGGACTTGGACGTCATGCAAGAAAGGGTAGGAGAGTTTAGTCAGTAGGTGTCTCCTGTCGTAGGCATGGAAGCCTTAAGTAACTCAGCGGTAGTAAATTGACATTTTATAAAATAGGAAAAAAATTTAGTTGTCAAAATAAATTCTAACTGAGCTATCGATCACATCTAGCCGACACACACCGCTGAGTTAATTTTCACGCTGCGCTGTTCAGCTAAGCGGCTTTTCTGCTGAGTGCGCTGGATGCACCCAATCTCTCTACTCCCTAGTAAAAAAAATCCACCGCTGGTCTAGGATTCCACGAATTTTTATTTTTCAGTCAGGGGTGCCACTGAATTAAAAAGGTTGAAAAACACTGCCTTAGACTCTACAATGGCGAGAATTGGAAGCGCTGTTTCTAGTAGATGTTATAAAAAGAGTCTAGGTTGGTCGACTCCGTTGGGCGTTAATGAATTGTTAGCGATCCCCTGGGTAAATACTGACGAGCTCTTACAGTGTAGGCGGAAGACTTCAAGCCCTGCGAGAAAATGTGGTCGTAGTTCATCCGATTATTTTTCTAAACTGTTATTTATCATGGCTAATTATTAAGAATGTACATAAAAGTATGGTGGTCAGTCATCAGCGGAATAGGGGAATAAAGGAATATCTACACATATCAGGGGCGTGGCCGGGACGTCACAGGGCCGTGTTCTGTCATGTGTGAGCCCGTGCCCGGATACGGACATGTGTGAACGAGTAAAGGAGTATCTACACATATTAGTGTTCCGTCAGGGGTTCAAAAAATATTGATGCGTACATTTTATATGAACTCGTTCACACATGTCCGTGTCCAAGTTGGAGCAAAAATCTAACGTCCCGGGCACGTCCCTGATGTGTGTGGATACTCCTTAACATGTAACATAACATGCACGTGCCGTAACTATTCCATACTGATGGAAGTGCGATCATAACCTCCTAGCGGTGGCCACTGTTAACGTATATTACAGCTGTCATACAAAACACCATGTGCTCGGGGTAGGTTTTATGGTCAGCAAAAGGATGAAGCCTACCATTATCGGCTTTATAGCAATAAACGAAAGGCTATGTACCCTTCGTGTGCGAGGCAAATTTAAGAACAGCCTCATAAACGTTCACGCACCTACAGAAGAGTCCCCGAGAAGAGAGAAGATGAAAAAGAAAAATTTTTCGAAGTAGTTGAACGGGAACTTAATGCCTGCCCCAGATATGATGTAAAAATCATACTGGGAGATCTGAACGCCAAAGTAGGCCGGGAGCCCGCGTATAGGAAACATGTCGGCACCCACAGCTTCCATGAGAACACTAATGACAGTGGACAGCGAGTTATCGAGATGGCAGCAAGTAAGAACTTGGTCGTTGCAAGTACCAGATTTGCGCGTAAAGATATCCATAAAGCCATCTGGATATCTCCTGATGGAGCGACTCGCAACCGCCGCCACCTTTCGGGTCTGATGACGGTACGAACGTACCGAGGTGCCAACTTCGACTCGGATCACTATCTTGTTGGTATGCTGCTCCTAGGCGCATTACAACGCTGAAAAGCTTTGTATCCGATGATCAGGCTCGAATCAACACAGCTGCACTACGCAATGAAATGGCCAGAAACAGCTACGGTCAGGCGTTAGAACTCGCACTCAGAAGAGTAAGTCCTGGGGATGAGATGTCGGGCGCCGACGAGAGCTGGACCCACCTTAAAAATATTGTCTTTAGTACTGTTGATTACATCTTAGGCAGAAGTCGTAGAGATCGGAACGACTGGTTCGATAATGAATGCAAGCTGGCAACTGAACGTAAGAATGCTGCATACCGAGCAATCCAGCAGTCTCAGAGAACACGAGCACGCGAAGAGAAATATAAAGAGCTCAGAAAAGAAGAAAAGAGAATTCACAAACGAAAAAAGGAAGCCTGGGAGAAAAATCTCGTTTGTGAACTAGAACGCTACAGAGAGCGACGGCCGCACCAGGCGCGGGAGTTCTACCGAAGAGTACGCGGTATGACGCAATTCACACCTCGTTGCACATACTGCAAGGACAAAGAAGGGAATCTGATCACCGATCCTCAAGGCATCTTGGAGCGATGGGAAGAGCACTTTCATGAATTGCTAAATGGCGAGCTAACGGAGGATTTGGAGGCTCCACCAATATCTGACGATAATGCTATGCTGTCACCACCAAGCTTAGCAGAAGTTAGCAGTGCCATCACCAGGCTCAAAAACAACAAGGCCTCGGGTGCAGACGGCATCCCTGCGGAGCTGGTTAAATATGGAGGGCCTACATTACACCAAGCGATTCATGAATTGATTGTGCAAGTATGGGAGCAGGAAGTGATGCCAGAAGACTGGAGAAAAGGCATCCTCTGCCCGCTACATAAAAAAGGAGATATCACAACGTGCAGCAATTATCGTGGTATAACGTTGTTGAGCACCGCGTATAAGATATTGTCCGCCATCCTACAAAACACGATGGCCCCATACGCTAGAGACATCCTAGGCCAATACCAGTATGGCTTCAGCCCAGGCAAATTAACAACCGATCAGATTTTCACTTTGAGGCAGGCTATGGGAAAATTTCTTGAGTTTCAAAACTCAATCCAACACCTCTTCATAGACTTTAACTCTGGCTATGCTATCTATCGAACTCTACAAAGCCTTGAGAGAATTCGGCGTCTCCAACAAGCTGACAAGACTATGTAGGTTGACCATGACCAATATGAGAAGCCAAGTAAAGATATCCGGAACACTGTCCAGACAAATCAACATCTACAGGGGACGGTCTGGCCTGCCTCCTTTTCAACCTGGGGTTAGAGAAAGTGACACGAGATTCGGACGTTCAGGGCACAATCCTCCACAATTCCACCCAATTACTGGCTTGCGCAGACGACATTGACATCATTGGAAGAACATCAACAGCTGTACAAGAAGCTTTCACCCGGATTGATCGGGCGGCAGGAAATCTGGGACTGCACATCAACGAAAGCAAAACAAAGTACATGGTGGCCTCGTCTGCAAGAACACCTAACATTGGTCCCACAATAAAGGTAGACGAACACGAGTTTGAATTGGTAAAATCATTTACCTACCTTGGGACTGCTAAAAACCAACAAAGCCTACTATAGTCTGTCAAGGCTCTTCAAATCCAAGCATCTACCAACGTCTAACGTCTAAACTTTTAGTAACTATATAAGACAATGGTCTTACCGGTCCTCACATATGCATCCGAAACGTGGGTGCTTAGCAAAAAACACTCTAACCTCTTGGCGGTGTTCGAGAGGAAAATACTTCGGAGGATTGTTGGCCCCTTTTGTGAGGAAGGACGATTCCGGAAACTCTACAATGATGAGATCTACGAGCGCTATTGAGATCTACGAGCGCTATCTTTGTTTATAACCGGGTTTATTTAACTATTTTTTTTACAAAGAACCGATATTTATGGGGTCACAGCCAAACGCACTCTAACCTCTTTCTTAGGCGTGTTCGAGAGGAAAGTTCTTCGGAAGATTTTCGATTCTTTATGTAAGGAAAGACGATTCCGGAGAATACAATTATGAGATATGTGATTGCTATCGCCACATAAATATAGTGAAGAAAAAATGTTCTACATCCGTTTCAACACAATTACGAGTATATATTTTTTTTTCTAAATCATCACTGCAATCAGACTTTATGTTGAGCAAGGAGCAAAGCATAAAGAACCTGTTGGTATTGCAGATGATGTAAATCAGATGTAATAACCATCCTAATCAAGCACATGTAACAATGTACCAATGACTAGTCTGTAAGTGTCAAAATAACGAAAGAACAGAAGTCTACAAAGACTACTAAAAGACGGGCGCAGGAATAAGTTACTCCTAAATTTCGGTACCTTCTTTTGTTGTAGTTATAGAAATAAAAATTTGTTCCTATCCCAGGTTTTTACTGTAGAGTCTTCTGAAATTGTATCTTAAGTTTCACTGATATTGATTTAAGTGATTTCATTAGTAAACCAACCATTAACCAAACTAAGTTTATGCAGTTGAGAATTGCAGCATTGACTCACGGATCGTTGAGCATCATTCGATAAAGCATGACTTTCCACTTGTATTAGGGCCTTTCGCTAACATTGCCACTTTCGTTAAATGAAACAAACTGGATAGGCAGATGGCAAACAAGTAAGGTTCCGATGCATTTAGAAATTGTATAATAAGGAGAAAGTGCAAAAAATATAATTAAAGATTCCCATCGCAACTTTTGAATAAAGTCAAAATAACTTTCGTTCTGTTAATGTTTAATGATTGGAATGGACAGAAACATATGTACATTAAAAAGTACAAGTTTTCCTTAATCCTGAATGTTTGATGGAAAAAGGTTGAGTGGTGATTAGATTGGATATAAATTGATAAACGTAATGGAGAGTTGTGTAAATTGTGCAAAACGCAGACAGTTTAGCAACAGGAGATTATAGGAGATCATGATTTAGTGAAAGAGATTAGCTCTAATAAGTGCAGCTTGGGAAAATGTTTATTTAATTAGACCATTAAGAAAACTGAAGGTACCGACGAAGGAAAGGTGGTGGACTGTGGAAAATGCATGAAACTTTTCTCTTTTTCTTTTACTTCAGTCAAAATTTAGGGAACACTCTTTGTATACTACCATTCATGATACATTATGTCATCATGTAGTTCCTACCATCCTGGCTAGTTCGAAAAAGCATGTCAATGACAGAATAAGTCTGGATCGGGTGCTATTCAGAAATATGAACTATGGGATGCTCCCACGATAGTGTTGCTAGACTACTGAACAATTTTTCTATGAGCCAACTGTTACCGAAAAGAAGGACTATGGTTCATAGAAAAGAGTCGATCAAACGGATCTTGGGTTGGTGGAGTAAAACTGCCGGGTATGCAAGAGAAAACTCTCGATTTCGGTGGAGTAGCAATAAATAGGCTAGATGGTGTCTGGTGGTGCTAAAGAAGGAGAAAATGGCGATGAATTTTGTGTTTGAACTCTTAGATCGAAGTTCGAAAATACCGGACTGCGGAATACAGTCGATTTGATTTTTATATAAACAAAATTTTAGACCATGCTAAGACTGAGTCTGTCTAGAACCAGATAAGACGGTACTTTGCTTTGGGGACGTTGAATTCAGCTTGATGTATGTTGTTTTACATTATCGAAGGCATATGACTAACGCAGAGTCATGAGCGAAGCTGCTAAGTATGTTCTAAAAGCATTTGGAGCAACTTGTTTGTAAAGCTAGGAAATTGACTCAAGGAGAGGCTGACAGGAGATCGGTGAGGTGTAATACGATCCAGATTGGCAAGAACAGTTGATTAAAAACAAATATCTAGAGCAACAGGGAAATATTTGGACAAAGAAGATTTAAAATTGAAGGTTACCAAGGACAAGAATTTATTTCTGGCTGTCACCAACTGTTTCATGTGAAAAACTCAGTTTAGGAATCACCCTTTGCACTACCAGATTCTCATGTCGTTTAGGTCATGATCTAACGTAAAATAGTAAGCTTATTTTGATGAATAGTGTGGGATATGATAGCTAAGGAGAGCTTGGTAAGTGCTCCAGCAAGTTACGATTAACCTTACGTTTCAACTTAGGGATGTTGTAGGAGTTCGAAACTACTCCTTCTATATTCGAGTATTTCTATTTAAATTGGGGTCTTGTGATAAGTGATGTGCAAGTTGATGGCGGGTCTTCGGATATTACACATACCACCTCTCACTCCTAATCTCGTACTACGCCCCTTAAGTGATTACGCTGTTAACTCTGAATGGATGCTGGGGAACCCACCGCAGAAAGAGGGAAAACAAATGCAGTAGGTAAGAGAAAGCACACCCTTCAAAGCCTACCAAGCCAAGAGGTAAAGTTATGCTGCCGAGAGCTGCTGCATGACAGTGCGTAGTTTTTGCACTGTCCTTTAGCGATCTCCCCTGTGCATCGGGCGCACTCAGCTGTATAATGTCTTATTCTGATATGGAGGATCTGACTAGAGAGTCACGTTTCCCGGATAATTTTTGTTCCCGGGAAACGGGAAAAATAAATTCATTTTTCCCGGGATTCCCGGGAAACCGGGAAAAATGAAACCTATTAGGAATTAGGAGTGAAATGGGAATTAGGAGGAACAATTAATGTTGAAAAATAAATGAAAAACTCATTTAGAAAAGATACAAGTAAATTTAATTCAAAAATATGAGCAAGCGTTAACGAAATATTAAAAAAAATGGCGTTATCAGTCATTTCAGAGGATTGATCGCAAACTATATAAGCGATAACGACGATCAAGGGCTCATATGTAATTACTAGGACTTTAAGTTTGTTAATGGACATTAAGCCGAAAAATTAAAATTTTGAGAGCAATTTGCAAAAAACTGCATTCAACCCTCTCCACCCGATCATGGTTGAACTTTGACCGGCCATAACTTTGAGCCAAATCAACTTAAGGACCTCGTTGAGGGCTCATTTTGTAAATAATTTTATTCTCCACAACTTTGCCAATGATTATTTTCAGCTATCATTGCATGCAAACGAGTTAACAAGCTCTCCCTCTTTTTAAAGATGGCGGCTTTTCCCAAGCCACTGCGACCCCAAACTTGGTTTTATCATTGTCAGATGTACCCGAACAAATGCCAAAAAAAAATTTTGTATATCGTAAAATGCAATTTCATCCTCTTTTTTCGACTGATTTGACTGGACTATTAATTTATTTTTGATTTGAAAAATAAGTTTTTAAAAATGTTTCGTTTCAAAAGAGAATACAATGAGAATGATACTAAATTATT
Source organism: Thereva nobilitata (assembly GCA_963855945.1). Classification (NCBI taxonomy): domain Eukaryota; kingdom Metazoa; phylum Arthropoda; class Insecta; order Diptera; family Therevidae; genus Thereva; species Thereva nobilitata. The sequence goes on along the minus strand of OY979696.1, from coordinate 14,614,181 downwards.
CCATCAAATAAAATATACCCAACAAAAAATCAATGATGACATGTAACTACAATGAGTGGTAATGACTATTAAAAACTATCTAGGCTTTAATTTTATATAGAAAACAAGGATTTTGACATTACAGTTACGTACTTTAAATTTAAAACCTTGAAATAGTTAGTGTTTTCAAGATTTTTGCAAGAAAATTTGTGATTTGAAACAATACATTTTTTTCGGGAAATTTACGTTTTTTTCCCGGGAAACGGGAAATATATTTTCTTTCAATTTCCCGGGAATTCTCGGGCGGGAATTCCCGGGAAGGACTCTCTAGATCTGACACGGTGGACCTTCCTTTTCCTGACATACTCATGGATCACTTATGGACCAATTACATTGTATTCATCGGTCCGCAACCAGCTATTGTGGAGGTCCGCATCTGGATTAGCCAATTATAATCGGCTCCTTCCAGGGCCGCTTCTTAATGTAGCTAAGGAATTGTTGGACACTTGTTGACTTTATTCTCGTCTCTTAACGCGACTAAAAAATTGTAGGGGTGCGAAAGGCTGTCAGGACACTTTTTGGCTTCCACCTATGTAGGATAGAAGGGCCGGAGGACTCCACCTGTAGGAGAATGAGTCTTCCCTGCATGTTCTCGGTGAGTGGCCTGCGATATCCCGAAAAGTCAAGTCTAAACAACATGTCACTAGGTAGACTTCTAAACCTGTTTAAGCGGTCTGGCCTACAAATATGAAGTATAGGGGTGTAGTAAAATAGGCCAAGTGAAGTTACCGCGGTACCTTTGGACTTAATACATCATCAAAGAAGAAAAAGAAGAAGTTCTACTTATGAACCAGCTTCTTGTCCCTAGGGTGTGTGAATAGGAACTTTCGATGGATCAGTGACTTTGATAATAGCGATGATGCAATTCTGTTAGGCCTGCGGTGGCTCAATGAGTCGAATGAGTTTTTTATAACGCTTTTACACTTTGTTCGAGTCGGGGCCGAATGTAGGACTTATAGATATAGATAGTATAGATTTTATTACAGATGAGACAGTGCAACTTTTTGAAAGCGTTAAATTCGATACGATTCTTACAGTTCCAGTCAAGGATGAGTTCGATGACTCTGTTGCTCGAGTTGCACATGGATTATAAAGACAAGGTCTGCACGCACTTGTTCGGTATTGTCAAAAGCGAATACCGTCATTATCGAAGCTGTGAAGAGACTTGGAAACATTTTTCAAAATTAGGAAAAGATCTGATGCTTCGCGACATAGGCAGAGTTGTTGTGGGGTTTAGATTCTATGCCATCTAATACTAACTTTACTACTAGGTATTGCACCATAACTTGAACGTGCGTCGTAATGGTCTGGTAGCACAAAGGATGAATCCTAAGCTTGTTTCTTTCACATAACAAAATTTGATTGAATGGCCAGAAAAAAACTCTGAATCCAGTTCTGTAGAAGTGAGTCAATACCAATAACTTGCAGTTTAGTCAACAGAGCAATCTGACATTCTCTGTTAATAGTCTGGGACATGTCTAGAGCAACCAGGCCAAAGTTGCCAAAACTATAAAAAGTTGCTGAGACGCTCTGTGACACACAAGAAAGTCGCCAGTAGATCCATACTCCTTGTCGTTTTCAGATTAGGTTGGATTCTATTCTATAAGCTTTTTGCAGAGACTAGAGAAATCGCTTTTGGGGAGTTGTTGTAGTCACTTTATTTCGACATGGGCTTAACATGAGCTAGAATTTAGGGGTTTACCTTTAACCTTGTCATAGAAGGTTGCTTTAGTTCTTACTGACAATTCTACCTTTCGACGTATTCGATCGGTCTCGCTGATATATCATCGTCTTTGCTTTTGTGGGTTCATACATTCTCGGTGGAACCATTTACTGAACCGAGACTTATTGATTTGATGGAGTAAGGAATAAAAAAAAACGTATTTCTGCCTGTATGATTTCAATGATACGAAAGCGAATGAATGCTTCTACTAGGAAGCGTAGGTTCCAGTTCCACCAACTGTTAATATCGAATATGTCCCAGTCAGTTCGTGGTGTTCGCAAAATTGTAGTGAGCTTGATTTTAGCAACTTGGCAGGTCCACGAACTAGTTTGTTAATAAATTAAATGCTATTCGTTGTATGGGGTCCGTTAGTGACTGATAATGAGATGGCGTTCAAATAATATGAACTTTGTTAGTGATAGCATTTCTTATGAAGTCATTGGAAATTAGCTAAAAGTAAACTAAACATTAATCATTGCAATTAATAGAAATCCTTACCTCTTGACTATATTTCACAGTTTGATATTTGCTAAACGTATCGTATTTTTGGGAATCAGCTTTATATCTTGGTATCTCCGGAATGGCACAGTCCTTAGCATCAGCATTAAGGAGCTTCCGTAACTTCGTTTGCAACAAATCCGAACTAGATGAAGCACTCCTACGATTAGCTGGTCTATGATGACTACCATGAGTCCTTGAAGGCGATAGCATACAAGTGGTATTCGTGCCGCTGCTACGAAAATTCAACTGCTGATGACGATCCAAAACCGTTTCCGATTTAACATAGAACGGTTTACTTTCGGCCAGCAGTTCTACCGCGGATTTCCGTTTATTATGATGTCGTTGACTGGCGTACATCATTGACGAATGATGATAGTGCGATGATGGTGTATGCTGAAATTGAAATTGTTGTTGCTGCTGCATCGATGGATGCGATTGCGGCTGCTGTGAGGAAGACATCGGTGTCCCTGTAGATAAATATGATGCCGGTGGCATTAGAATACTGCTTGGTGGTGGATGAGAGCTGAATTGAAGTGGCTGACTTGATGATGGATTTGATTGCGACATATAATGATGGGCTTGTTGTAAGGCATTTGGGTGATGTAAGTGGTGGGTATTTGCCATTCGGCTATGATGGCGGGGACTTCCTCCGTAGACTACTGCAGCCATGGTTAATGAGAGTGTAAATTTTTATTTTCTGTTTGATTCATTTTTTTTTATATTTTGATTTTGCTTTGAGAGAGGGATTCAGCTTCGCAATGTGTATTCTGAAATGTAAATAAATGATTTTTTTTATATAAAAAATATGAATCAATTATGACAGTCTAAAAATTTTTGTGTGATTGATTTGTGTATTTTTGCATACTTTTAAAACTAGAGAAATATGGAGGGGCTTTTAAAAATGTTTGATTAATGGTTGTTTTGATTTTTGTAATGGAAAAGAAACAGGATTTCCTTTTCTATAAAAAATGAGACCTCAGAACTAAGGCATTTAAGACAGTAATTGTATAAAAATGTTACAAAAAAGTTGGAGTTTCTTAGATGCAAAAGACCAAAGCTAGAAGGTTTGCGCTTATATCGTGCTTTAGTTCTAAAATAAGGAATTGTATTGGAGGAGAGGCTGAAAGTAGGATTTGGCTGGTGAAGGATTTTGAATCTCTTAAGAAATCCCAGGCAATGAGCTCCTTTGGCCGTTTGGAATACGTGGTCACGTCACACCTAGGGATGTTAAGGGACAGGTTAGCCATAAGTGTTACGCCGTCCACTAAGACGGATGGGTAGGCGCTGCAGGTTTTGCTAAAAATATGGCAGTACTTAGTTTTGGAAGCATTGCATTCAGTTCGATTCTGGCGGGCATAATTAAGAATGAGTTCAATCTCTCTGTTGATTGCCCGAGTAAAAATAAGATTCACCCATTCTTAGCGTGCAACAAGCAAACACAGCGTAAAAACCGCTTGTATGGTATCCAAAATGGGCACGGTACGCCCGAGTAAAAATTCTACTTTTTCAAATGCAGGAACATACCAATAAAAGACGCACGGAATAATCCAAACGAAGCACGATACGTTCACACATTGGAGCTTTAAAAAATTGTATAGGTCGAAGAAAACGGGCAATAAACTTGGTGACCATAAAGGGTGCCATTAGCATACTCAGTAGACCGATTCGCGTTCGATTGCTTAGGTTAAGCAGCATTGGATGTGGTTACTACATAGTTGGGGGACCACTTGGTAAAACGACACTCGCGTTTTAATGGTCGATTACGAAAAAATTAGGGTTGCATACCTCTGGCGGGCGCATTTGTTTGGGCGAAGGTTGGAGGGGTTGTTCGAGTCCCCCATTTTTGCCATATTGTCTGAACTTGTCAAGTTGGCAAGACTCTGGGTTCCCGAGTAATAATAAAAAATGGCTTTACATCGGGCGAACTCCGCCGCTTGGCTTTTTAGGAGGCATATGATGGCCGTAGAGTTTTGACCATTTTTAATGGGAGCACATACGGCCACACGACGGACAAACTTGACCCAGAAGATTTAAATGGCCAAGTACTGAGCTGTACGGCCAAGTACTGAGCCCATATAGTGAACACCGTGGGTAAATTAGGTCTGTTGTGTACAGCACAGGAAATCAGCGCCGGCAAGGAGGACGAAGGTCTTTAGTTGAAGAAGACTGCACATAAGCGGGCACTAGAAGCTCTCTTATAAATCTTCTTCTAAGCTAGGTTAGAGCAGAAAATTCACAGAGAACATGTGTGGAAGTCTCGTCATTTTGCAAGAGGAGTCGGCTTCCTATCTCCTGGGACATTCCAAGGTTGGTGGTACCGCAGCTCCACATGGCTAGACAGAAATCCCACCAGCAACCTAAGGCCAACCTTGTTTCGAGTGATAACGTTCCTTAAGGCAAAGGGTCTAATTAGTTCATTAGCCTGTGTAACACCTGGGATCGATGCCCAATATGCTAGATTCAGTCGCTTAACCCAATTCTCTATCAGGAATCTGAAGGTGGGCCATGAGATGCCACAGAAGGGTTCTGGGGCCTTGACCAGCATATCAGAATCCTCCCTCGCGAGCTTATCCGCATCCTAATTGTCCTCGTTACCCCAGTATCCGGGGACCCAGCAGAGCGAGACCCTATTTTTCTTGAACAAGTTCTGGAGTACGTCGGAGCACCCTGAACTATTTTCGAGGAAAGATTCCACAATGACAGTGTCTTGTAATGGATTGTGATGTTGACACCTTTCAAATCTTTCTCAATATTGACCCTAGCCCAAGTCTCAATGGCATGTATTTCAGTCTGGAAAACGAAGGGTCGCCTACCCAATTGCAACCTTGCAGTTGGGTCCTGCGACACCAGTCGATGTACTCTGTTCCATTTTTGACCCATCGGTGAACCACTAGAGGTTTCTTGGACTCCCAGCAAGGATGAGTTCCTCGCACTCGGAGCGATCCGGAATAATGGCCCTGAATTGGATACGCGGCAAATAGAAATGTTTAGGATACCGTTGAGGGTATACATCCGCCCTTTGACTAGGTCCAGTTCAATGTTATCTGAATTCTCAAGATACGTACGTATATGGAGATGTACAATGTAGTAGCAGATGTGGGACAGGTCCCCATAGCTCCCGTAATATAGAGGCAAGTGTCCCGTTGCAGTCTACTACATTTGAGGATCGCCTTGACCTATTTGTTCTTGGGCCACCAGACTATAGCGGCATAAGTAACAAGATTTTAAGAGCGGTATGTACGTCTAGTAAATCATTTGTGGTGTAAGACCCCATGTCTTACCGAAAGGCTTTTACAGAACCATATAACCCTAGTGGCTTTACTGATGGCGTAGTCCAGTCGAGTGTTCCAGTTCAGTCTCTTGTCCAGCATTACTTCCATAGTCCTAGGTCCAATTTGTAACGTTTGGGAGAAGGTACCAGGACGGCCCTATTTGGATTGATTGAGAAGCCCTCCGTGGTACACCATCTTGGAACTGCTCGGAATGCTGTTCTCATGACCTCTGTAATGGTAAAGTCGAAATTCCCCAAGACAATTATGGCAAGATCGTCTGCATAGCCGATGAAACCAGATTCAAGAGTATAATAGGTCCATGGTGGCCGCGATACTTCTGAACCAGAAACTTCCTTAAAAGAAAGAGGAAAAAGTTATCGTTGACATAATGGGATTAAAAATAACAAGAGAATCGGATTATAAATGTCAACAAGAATGTTCCCTACCTGCGTTCTTGCTGATGGTATGGAATACGAATTAAGATGACAATATGCCATCCATTTCCCACTCGAATTTACTGCAAATCAAATGACTCACAATAGCGTGATACCAGCACATCCAACACAGCAAATAATTTAATAAACAGTCAATAAACAAGTTAATCGAATAGCACCCGTAAATAATCCTTCAGGTAAACACGTCTTGCGCCATTGTGGGAAGCGAAACAGCGCGCATTAAATAAAACCTTTATCGCCTGATTTTGGATTATCTAATGTTTACGCAATCCTGTAATTAAACCGTGACATGCGACATTGAGCCCTGCGGAAAGCACAGCGACGTCATTGGCGACGAATTGAACGCCGCCGCGAAGAACACCTTTAAACGATTGTCACGTAACCGCAGCCTAAACAATCAATCGAACTGTAAAACACGCCGTGATGCCGCGCTTTACAAGAACCTCGTAAAAATAAAGCAAAATATAAAAATGGCGCGAGGGAGGGGGAAGTCCTCATTATACTCAAGCATTATAAAATCCGCGCTGAAACTTATGAATCTTGACGTTTGGCGCTCTTAATGCGTTCTTTTGCGAACTGATGTGCACTCGCGCTTGTGATAAGTCGCGTCTGTTGACGGGGCTTTAATTGAGTTGGGAATTGCGCGAATCGCAGCCGCGACCTACTCCACTTCGGCAATAGTTGACGCTAACGCACGCTAGACAACGGGGGGTGCCCACTTCCAGTTGCTCAATTTGCGGCTTTAGACTCAACTGGAAAGTGTCGCAATCCGCATTAGGTCCAATTGAGCGCTGAATCGCAGGATTTGACTGCTTCAGTGCAGAACAGCACCAAGTAATTGGCAAAATGGCGTTCTGTCAAGTCGAGCCGAGCACGTCCTGGTTATTCTCTTCTGTCCCATTGTTCCCGATCTGTGGCAGAGGAAATATTAATTGGGCGCCAAACGTTGTCTTAAGATGACGGAGAGGCCGTGGAGACCATGGAGACTGTACAGAGACAGCGGAAGTGTGTAGGTCGGCAGTCGTCTCTATTGTTTTTTTTTATTTTTTGTTCTTGTTCGTTGACTTACGGAAACTGGGAAAAACTGATTACCGCCCCCGTAGGTGTGAATTGCATTGAATTCAGTGAGCGAAATAATAGTGGCATTGTTGTCATGATTTTTCAGATTAACGTTTTTTTTCGTGTTCTTTAAAACATCGGCGTTTTTTTGCAGTTTTTTTGATCTTGGAGGCAGGTTATATACTTTCGGCACTTTTTTCTTTCCTCTTTACATGGAGGTTTTTAATGAAGGTGTAGATCCAGAAGAGATGTCTTATCTAATGTTAGACATTTGAGGAAAAGGTTTTTTTTTCAAAACGGCATCAATTTTATTGTTTGTTTATTTGAAAGAGAGACAAATTATACATGGAATTTACATAAGATACTTGATACTTGACATTTGCATGTAAGTGTGAGAAGTTTTTTGTTATTTGTTTTAAATTATTCAATCCTAGAATTTGAATTTTGAATGAAATAACTATAATAATTTTCTTGTCGAATGTTTTTGTTATCGTAAGTATTTATTTGAATTTAATTTGAAGAGGAAAGTTGTTAGTAACGCAAATCCCTGAATTCGGGGTCATATATTTCCCGATAGATGGCGTCAATTGAAAATAAGTCACGAACCATTGATTGCAGCGACATCACTAAACGCTCGGCTGAAAGTTGACAGTTAGACAATATTACTGTTGAGTGTATAAACCTTGTATTGACACACCAGAGGTGGGAAAGTTGTAAGAGATATTACGACAAGATTGACATAGAAAAAGGTGATGCAGTGGGTGTGATGAGACTGGAAGGGAATCGTCTACTATGAGAGGTACCTGAAGTTGGTCAGACAATTGATTCTCGACAACTAGAGAGATTACGCCAGGCAATTACGAAAACAGCCCGAATTGAATAATAGGAAAGGATTCCATCACTACAATACCAGACCACGGAAGGTTCCTTAATGAACAACTTTTAACAGGACCAACATCCAACTTAAGCTCTGCGCAACTCTACTCAACTGGAGAAAATACAAAATCGCAATGAATACCTAGAAAAGATGTTCCGGATGATTGAGGTCCACCCAAAACATCAACCATTCCAACGCATAATTTGGCGAAATCCACGCATTCAGCTTCCGCAGGAGTACCAGCTGTAGACCGTAACCATGGCATGGCTTGTGCACCTTTCTTAGCCATTCGCACATTGCAACAGTTAGCAGACGACGAAAAAGAAACCTGGCCACTAGCGGGTCTGCCTTTTTTTTGTTTTTATACTTTTTTATGAACAGGAAGGTGATGTGTGCAGTCATAGATATAGGATCAGGATTGAACAAACCCTATGAAGAATGAAGATGGCAATGGTTCTAAGAGCTTTATGTCCTGGAAAAGTTCTATTCTCGGAGCTGTTTAGAGCTCGTATTCAGAAAATTCTACAAACTGATGTATACAAAAATACAAACCCTCCACAGCGAAGTTCAACTAATTTCACACAGGTGCGGCTCACTCACCCCCAAAGTTTCTAAGCTCATGACCAAAAAGCTCATCGCAAAGGTTGTTGTCCTGAATAAAACTCACAGCCGAGGTCACACCCAAAAAACACGCGTTAGCCAAGTCACAAACCAAAACTTGAGCTAGTACCATCGAAGCTATACTACTGAGCTGAGTTCAAAAGAAACTTGTGCAATGTACTTAATTTAGTTTTTCAATCAGAAACCACAGAGGTTGTTCACCGATGGCCCTATAAATGGCTCTATCCGAAAAATGGATAAACATTGTCGATAATAACGGATAGAGCATATTTAGTCTAAACAAATTCATTTTCACACTATAGAAAAATCAGTCGAATTTTTTCTAAACAACCGCCACCAACTTTTTCCCAGACCTAATACAATAATCCTAGCCAAAGATGGACAACTGCAAAGAAAATTATCGCCTGTCTCTGTGACTTGTTCCTCCGTGTCGTGTCGGCCAGTGTCGTGTAACCAGATTAAGAATTCCATTCAACATCCATTGTCGTATGGTGGTGATCGACACGAATCTTGAAGGTTGCGTGATCTCTACCTGATGTAATAAGGTCAAGGGGTAGGGGCACTGATAAGCTTTATAAACTCCTGGCTTCGGCCATTTTCATAAAGGAACGACTGCAGTCATTTGCAAATATTCAGCATTAAAAGTCTGCAGCTGAATACTTGCAAATGATTGCAATCTTGCGTTTATGAAAAAGTCGGTCCTCGTGGCGGATCTCAACTTGGAGAGCTCGTTATTCCACCATGAAGTTTACTTATTGGGCGTCCTCATCAAAACGAGGCAGTTATTGTTGTAAGCAGCAGTAACCGCCTCCGTAAGGGCGTTCGCGAAAAATCCACATCCATGGGAGATTTAATTGAGTGCGTGGAACCCTTCAATAGGCTATTGAGTTCGCCCAGAAAGGCTGCCCAGTCCGTGTATCTAAGATTCCTATATGCCCTAACTCTTTCCAAAGACTCACGCACCACAAAGTGAATGTGTCTGTGGTCTGTGAACTGCGGCTCGTCTTAGGACCCGTTCCCACTAGCACGGACCGTCTGTTTTCTCGGTCCGTCTAAAGAGACGGATATGCCAGTAGCAGTACAATTTATATGAAACTGTTCACATTTAGACACATTTGTATCCGGGAAAAAGAACGGATCAGGGTTTTTAAACGGACGTTTTGTCACTGCGAAGAGCCGTCTAAACACTCGGACCGGATATAGTGTGAATGAATCCGCCGACGAGATGGCACCGATATGCCCCCCTCCAACCCCACGGATCACCCCGCACACATCATTTCGCCGTCTGTGCTCGTGCAAAATGGATGTCGATATATGTACGTTAATCTCGCTGGTTGAAAATAGACAGACGGTCCGTCTTAGTGTGAACACGCACGTCCGGGCGCCGTCTTCCGTTTAAACAGACGGTCAGTGTTAGTGGGAACGAGGCTTTAGACCCACAGGCACTCTCGTAGTAATTGGTAACGTGTTGAGTGGCCAGCGTGATGGCTATAACCTCACGTCTCCTACCGTTGTCGAAGGTATGTCCGATTAGTCGTTAAGAGGTAATCAAAAAGATATTCACCCCACTACACTTTTTTCACTCTACTACTGCCCCAGGCATCATGATGGGCATTCGCGTCACATCCTACGATGATCTGCAGGTTGTTAGAGTGACCCATGATATCCTTGAGTTCTTTGAATGGTGGTGGATGCCTGGAGAGGTAGAGCAGGAGCATGCTGGCTAATCTGTATCTTCACCACTGCCAGGTCTCTCGACGTTTTATCTGTGAGAGGAAACCAGTTAGTGTTTTTATTGTAAACGATACAGGTGCAAGGGTCACGAGGTACCTCGGAGGAGATCCTGAAATCAGACCCACAACTTCCTTCTGCGTCAGTTTTTTTTCATTATTTTAGTCCATAAAAGTCCCACGAGAATGGCAGGAAAGGGAACGTCCATCCTGACAGAGCCTCCATATCGGGATAAGGTTTATACAACTGGATGCGACCGCTGCCCAGAGGAGATGGTTCGCGCCAGTCCAAGAACTACCCACTGCCATGCAGCTCTCGACACGATGTCACGATGGCATTTACATGTTGAATTGGTACGCTTTAAAGGGTGTGCTCCTTACTACCGTCATTATTTGGTTATCCAGGGGGCACCACGAGGAGGTGACGGTTCGATTTTGACCCCTGGAGAAGGTTTTAGATAAGCATAAGGGTGGGTCTTCGTCTTACAGTGAACCCACTGCACTGCTTGCAATTTGCCTTCCGGCCGGGCAGATCTACAGGGACTGCCATATTTAGGCAGAATAGGTCTGGTGGTTGATTGCAGTGGCCGGGTCTGTGGGGCTTGCTGTGCGATTGTGAGACTACAGCGAGGAGGAGATTGAGTCTCCTCCTCGTGGCTTTCCTGTTCCGAGGGAGATTTTGGGATTGAATACTAAATCAATTTTTTATGAAGGAGTTGGCGCAGTAAACCTAATAGTTCGGAGTGTCAGACGCCTCATCAAAGAAAGAAGAATAACTCCAACCACAGTAGGTCAACCAACCCCCAAACCTTAAGTACACGAGTTTATGACATCAAAACCCCGCGCCAAACCACTAATTGCACCTCTTGTTGCACTCCCTGGAGGCAGCCCTACACCAACCAACCTACACCATTTTCATTAAACAAATAAACTATCCAAAAAAAAAAAATATTCAAAGTGTTATTATGAGACTCCAATCGATCCACACTCAGGAACCTTTCTTAAGAGATTGCCCAAACCTTTTTTCGTATTCTCTCATTTCGGTTCACAAAACATCACAGAATTTGACAAATAATGATTGCACAGCTTTTATTGGAAAGGGTAGGTCCAATGACCCAGAAACGGAAATAGATAGAAATCAATATGCTTGTGTCTTTTTGGCCATGTTTTGACTATTAAGTCAGGTGTTCACGGCCTACATCAAGAGATTTCACGTAGGTTGGACACAAAAATACACGGTGACCGGCGGTGAGATAAGGAATATAAGTTTATGTAAGAAATTTAAAATTGTTTTTAGAATGGTAGAAAATAACAAATTATGCCCTTGAATCGAGTAATTAATGATGTCTGTTAAAATGCTTCATGGATTGGACTATGAAGATGAGATCATGCAGAACAGAAGTCGTTAGCTAGTTTTGCAATAAATATTAAATAGTTTCGAGTCGTTTGATCGCTGCATTTCCTTTGAAACTCGTTTTTATCTTTATTAATTTCGATTTGGACAATGATAACAGATATTAAGAGGAGTTTTTTAGTAGTAATGAATAATTAAAAATCGATGAATAAAAATTGTTGATATTAATTTTTCTTTCGTTTTCACGATTGGCATGAACGAAACTCTTCAAAATTTCAAAGCAGCAACGCCAAAGAATATTAAATCGCAGAAAAATTGGTTCCCTTCAGGTCGAAATCGTGATAATGCAAAAGAAAACGACGAAAAAAATCAATCGAGATATTTCTCTTCTCTTTTTCGAGTCATCGTCTTTATCTGACCTCGTTTCTAAGACGTTGACCCAGAATGCTGCCATCCTCCTAAGAAGCTTCAAAATCCATCTTTTCGATGGGCACCCATTAATCGTGTATATCTCAAATGGCTACGACAAATAAATCCGAGATTGTGCAGTCGAACAAGAGTTTTTTTTGTCGTTTCTCTCTCTAAGTTATAAATTGGTAGAGAACTTTTCCCTCGTTGTTGTCGTCTACGTACGAATATAGTTGGTGTCCCCATCGAAGAACATTTTCCAGCATGCTATGAAAGAAGATATTTTGTGGGGGTCTGATTGGGAGCAGCTTATATAATACTGCAGGCGGAAAAGTGTCACGAGTTCGGACGTTCGGAGAGAAAATGACCAGCCACGAAAGTCTGGGTTCGATTAAGGTATGAGGGTTGAAAGAGGCGCTCCGTCGCCATTCGATTCTGTTTACATCGTACGGACTTGATATGGACCTGGGACCTGGGAACAAGAAGACGACGACGCCCAAACCGAGAATATCTAGGTGATGGTGGGCCCTCGAGAGATGTACTTAACGAGATCTCAGCCCGACCCATCGGAGGTAATCAATTGTGAAGAATGGTGGCTGGTTCGAGTAGGCACCGAGCTCTTTCTACTGCACAGAAACCCAAGACTTCGTCTGTTATAAAAGTTTTGCGGTCATCTGTGGCGGCGGTTTCGATGTGGTCAGCTACGGCACGATTGACGTCAAAATTAACCACAAATCCAGAACATACTTGAGTCTCCATAATATCAGTCCGTCTGACACCTCTATTCGCAAAAACACACTTCCAATGGGGACAAACAAGACTTGAATCCCTGTGACGACGACGTCGGCGGCGGGCGGCGACTAGCACACATGATATAAGCTGTCGTCGAGATTAGCTGGGAGTAATATTGTGGGTGTTTTACATTTCAAGTTATTACCTTTGTTCCACTATGCCAGTGCCGATGTGATAAATGAACTTCAGCTGTCCGATTGGTGGTAGCTGTTCTGATAAAGCGGACCAAGGGAAAGTAATTGCGACTCGGCTCAAAACAGGATTGCGAAATCTCTGCTGGTTAATATGAGGTCAGGATGATATAATATATAACCAGTTTTTTAGCTAATCTCGAGAGCGCTGCGTTTTGTTTACTTAATGCAGGCGCGATAAAGTCCACGGGGCAAATTTGCTTTGTTGATGAAAGATCGCCGATTATTTGCTGGGGTGTGTTTCTTTACTCTTTTTGTCCACCATTCAAAAGAGGACGCTGTTATCGAGAACTCAGAAAATAATCGGAAGACATCATTTTTACGAAATTGGTTTATTTTAAGAATTTTTTTTTGTCCTGATTAAAAAATATTCTGTTTTGAAATATCAACTTCGTGAATAGAGGAAGAGATTTGTTATTATTGTTATGAGTTACGTAATCCTATTATTGAAGCCAAACTCGTGACATTTTATTTGGAATTCCTAACGTGGGTGGATGTCGTATTAAAAAAAATTTGTTTAGACGAAAAATTGACCGTTCATAATTCATTTATGAATCAGTAAATTTCACAAAACATTCATATTTTAAATTGACAAGTCTTTTGTATGTGTTTTTTTGACACCAAATGATCTTCCAGAATCAGTCATGTCAAGCAATGAAACTCATAAGGAACTTGTTTACACCAAATTCATTGCAAAAACGACCGAAGGCGACACACTTTTGTATTCCAAATTTATCGTACATCTGAAACATTGTAATGGAATTGGTGTTTTTAGTAAAGTGCTATACTTGCTGAATGGAATACAAACTGGAGTGCAGAAGTCGTTAGTGGACACCTAAAATAGTTTTTAATGACTTGGCGATTTCGCTCGTATTGAAATGGATACATAAAGGTTCGTGGGTTAATGTCCGCGTTTGACACTTTGAAGGAAATGTTTCAACAATAAAAAGATTTGGGAGGTGTTCATTTTGTAAGCCAGTGTAATTGGTATGGAAAGTTGGTAGTTGTGTGTTATGAAACAAATTGACGTTATGAAACAAATTAACGTGTTATGAAACAAATGTTCTACGACTATTTTTTAAAAAAAAAAATGATCTTGTTGTTAGGGTGGTTTTGGGAGCTCGAAATAGGTTAAGTTATGATTGATAATGTGACTTTTACCAAGAAGTGTCACTTTAAATTTGGCGCCATTTTGAACTGTCAATATACAGCTGTCATAACGATGACATTTGACAAGTAAAAAACCGGGTGTCTGTATCACGTATACGGACAAATGACGTGAATACGTCTAAAATGTTCTGAAAGAAATCGTTTTATTTTTTTATTGGTATCAAAAAGGTAGGAAATAAAAAATAAATTGAAAAAACCTTGCTGATAAATTCTGAACCAATTGCTTATAGAGCTTCAGGATGCACTATGTTCAATGTTCTTCCATTTGGGGCTAGGATGTGAAGATTTTCAGATTTTCTAACTCTTAAACACCCTACATACAGCTGACCGGAAAATGACACTTATTTGGCAAAATTCGCCCGTCATATTGGCCCCGCAAAACTTGTGATCATAGATTCGTTATTTGTTACCTTAAAAACCCCCATATACCGATTTTCATTGAAATCGGAATATAATTGGCAAACTTGTCGGCCATATTGGTGCGGCCATTTTGAATTTATAAGCTTTGATCATAAATTCGTTATTGTTACTTTAAGAACCCCTAGATTCAGATTTTCATTGGAATCAGAATATAATTGGCAAATTCGTCGGCCATATAGGCGCGGCCATTATGAATTTATAAGTTTTGACCACAAATTCATTATTTACAACCTTAAAAACCCCTAGATACCCACTTTCATTAAAATCGGAGCACAATTGGCAAATTCAACCATATTTGGGCGGCCATTTTGAATTTCTTTTTGAAAGTAAACAATAAAATTCTTTGATTCTTCATCTCGTCATGGTATATTTCTTTTTTCGATAAAAACAATACTTTTAGAGCTGCAACTCAAAATTTTATGACATAATTTCGTTATGATCGGTTTTTTGTCATATAAGCAAGCTTACAGACGTATTCATGTCAAAAATTGATGTACATCAAGTTAGCGAAACAGTTTTGGCAAATCAAGTCGTAAATGTGCGGATAATTTGCCGTTAATTAGCCGCTAATTAGTTGTGATATTTATTATTTTGCCGTTTTTTGTTTTTTTAAAAAAACTAGATGTTTCGCTAACTTGATATCAAGTTAGCGAAACACTTGGGCAAAATTGACTGAATTTCAAAAATTCTTAGTTGAATCAAGTTCGCCGAATTTGCCGCTAATTAGTTGTGGACATATCAATGCGGTAATACTTTATTTGAAAAAAAAAAAATTTTAAAAAAAAGATGCAAAAATAACTTAATAACAAAAACTCTAAGTTGAATTATGTTCGCCGATTTTACCGTTAATTAGTTGTGGTAAGAACAGATCTCTAGAACTAAAACGGTTGTCAATACCGACAGATATAGTAAAACAACAGCAAAACAGGTTGATAAAACAATGGCTGCGTTCAGTTAGTGGCATAATGTAACATAATGTAAAATTTGTCAAAAGAAAGGAGAAGGGTAGAATCTTGCATTATGTAACGAAGCTTAACTGAACGCTTTGTGTTGGTTTATGCCGCAAATGTCAAATCTACAACGACCAACTGTCAACTGTCATTATGCAACATTCAGAGAAGCAAAATAGCTTCTTCGGGTTATGTTACATAAACGACATAACATCGTTGCTAACTGAACGACTTTTTGTGCTACAAACGTCAAAAATGTTTTACATAGAACCTTAACTGAACGCTTTGTGTTACATTATGTCGCATAATGTAACATTATGCCACTAACTGAACGCACTTAATGTCAGGTACAAAAATTTGGTTTCCAATAATAATTAGATGTTTCCTAGAAACATAAAAACATAAACATATTATTTCGAAAAATATGTCACCGAAAATAATCAAACAAATGTGGGTGATCCGCTCTCCTTCTCAAAAAAAATTATTATTAAATTTATTAAAAAATTAATTGCTGCTCACGGCAAATTCGAGAACACCACAACTAATTAGAATCGAACGAGCGGCAAATTCTGGGCCCGATTTCCAGTCGATTGGGCCCTTCTGGAAACTCACGAATCAGAAAATTTAAAGGCCTTTCCGCTAAAAGCGCGTGGGATCTAAGTCCGCGCAGTGAGGACGGGCCTTAAGGCGAGACGGATCAGATATTCACGTGAAAAGTAATAACAATAAACATTTTTCATCGCCATACAGGCTCGGGAAATACATTTTTCAAAAAGTTTTCATTCGACCGAGAAAACATGTTATGAAGAATAATGTCCTACCACAATCCGCACGGAATCGAATACCACTCGTTCGATACTAATAAGCTGTGGTGTTCTCTAACTCACTTCACTGACTTTTCTTGCACGCTTCTTTGTGTATTGCATTTCTTTCTGTTTTAATTGAATGTGCAGTTTCGGGATTGCATATACAATTTATATGTTTGGATGCTTTAGTTGAGCCTATCTCAGTGCTACTTGTGCTGAGCTGGTGAATTTTTCTTGGCCCAGCTAAGAAGTGTACCTTCTGAATTAGAAGGGTTAACTCGATTGCATGATTGTGTATTGCATGAAATAAATTTGTCGTGAGCAGCAATTAATTTTTTAATAATTTTAACGACAATTTTTTCGCGAAGATAGCGAAACAGCGGTAAAACTTATTCCAGAAGGGCCCAATCGACTGGAAATCGGGCCCAGAATTTGCCGCTCGTTCGATTCTAATTAGTTGTGGTGTTCTCGAATTTGCCGTGAGCAGCAATTAATTTTTTAATAATTTTAACGACAATTTTTTCGCCAAGATAGCGAAACAGCGGTAAAACTTATTCCAGAAGGGCCCAATCGACTGGAAATCGGGCCCAGAATTTGCCGCTCGTTCGATTCTAATTAGTTGTGGTGTTCTCGAATTTGCCGTGACCAGCAATTAATTTTTTAATAATTTTAACGACAATTTTTTCGCCAAGATAGCGAAACAGCGGTAAAACTTATTCCAGAAGGGCCCAATCGACTGGAAATCGGGCCCAGAATTTGCCGCTCGTTCGATTCTAATTAGTTGTGGTGTTCTCGAATTTGCCGTGAGCAGCAATTAATTTTTTAATAAATTTAATAATAATTTTTTTTGAGAAGGAGAGCGGATCACCCACATTTGTTTGATTATTTTCGGTGACATATTTTTCGAAATAATATGTTTATGTTTTTATGTTTCTAGGAAACATCTAATTATTATTGGAAACCAAATTTTTGTACCTGACATTGTTTTATCAACCTGTTTTGCTGTTGTTTTACTATATCTGTCGGTATTGACAACCGTTTTAGTTCTAGAGATCTGTTCTTACCACAACTAATTAACGGTAAAATCGGCGAACATAATTCAACTTAGAGTTTTTGTTATTAAGTTATTTTTGCATCTTTTTTTTAAAAATTTTTTTTTTTTTCAAATAAAGTATTACCGCATTGATATGTCCACAACTAATTAGCGGCAAATTCGGCGAACTTGATTCAACTAAGAATTTTTGAAATTCAGTCAATTTTGCCCAAGTGTTTCGCTAACTTGATATCAAGTTAGCGAAGCATCTAGTTTTTTTAAAAAAACAAAAAACGGCAAAATAATAAATATCACAACTAATTAGCGGCTAATTAACGGCAAATTATCCGCACATTTACGACTTGATTTGCCAAAACTGTTTCGCTAACTTGATGTACATCAAAAATTGTGTTCGATTACTGCTTAAAAAGTTCAGAGCAGAGTAGAACAACTCAGTTTGGAGCAGCTGTCAAATTGATGTCAGAGCAGAAAAAATCAGAAAATACCAACAATCAAAGAACACTTTTCTGCTCCATTTTGCTCTAAATTCCGTTTTTAGAGGTTAGATACGAATGTCAATTTTAGAAGAAGAAATATATGCCAATAAAAAAAATTGAATATTATCGAATTGTTATTTTTTTAAAAATTAATGTTTATTTTTTAATATTTCCAAGTATTTTCCCAATAAATCATTCACAAATCAATTTCAGATTTTTCCTGTTTTCGATTTGACAACTGTCAAAAGAAGAAGAAGAAGCATTTTGCTTGCTCTGCAAGTTAGAATTCTCAACCCAGAGCAGACTCAAAGAACACAGAGCAGGGCAATTGAGAGTGCAAAAGAGCAGCCCAGTCAAAAAGTCTCAATGAACGCAAATTGCTGATTTTTTCTGCTCCTGGTTGAGCAGTCATCGAACACAGCTAAAATTGGGATGTTTTCAGATATGAAATAGTGAAAATTACCTACAGAAATGGTAAAAATATCGCGGAAACGGTTGCTGAAGTTCGTACTGTTTACGATCATTAAAAACGTTCACCAACAACTCGGGTAAGTTAGTGTTGTGAAAACTTCTTTGGGGCTATTTTTAAAATAAAGTCTACGCCAATACTCCACGCAACGATTCAAGCACTCAAAGATAATATTAGAGCTGCTATTGGTGATATACAGCCGCTATTAAGCAAAAATTTGATGAAACAGTTTATCAAAAGAATAACCGTTTGTAAGAAGAGCCGAAGCGGAAATTTTGCAAAAAATGTGTTCCATTATTAACCTCAGAGTTTGTGCTTTAGATTAAAGAAATTTTTTTTTGTGTGGAAAACCAAGCTTAGGAATCATCCTTTGTACTACCAGTCTGTCATGTCGTTCGTGTCATGGTGCAATGTCTAGTAGCAAGCTTGGTTTGAAAGATTTTTTACAAAAATAGTGCACTCTTTTGTTGACTTCAAATGACAGCTTTTGTTGAAAGATCCTGTAGTGCACATTGGTTTATCTTATTCATTAATAATATAGGGGAAACAAAGGAAGGAAAGGATAAGGCGTATCATTTGGCATATGTATGGGCAAATGTATTGCACATCTGAAAGGAAATCTTGATTAAAAGAGTACAAGATAATCCTTGGTATACCCAAAGTGATGTCCTAGAATTACTCCTTGTACTGTAGAAGTGGGAGTTGAAAGCCGTCTGACAGCAGTTGGCGCACGGAAAGTTCAAAGTATATACGCTCTCGCATCTAGCACGCATAGGGACCCAAATGGCACACGCCACACGGTTATGCACGTTCCCGCTACATGCATGAACATCTAAAAATGCACCCGCATCGGCATAGACCATTCCAAACGCAAGTGTCGTTTACCAAGCAGTCCCTAAACTGTCCCTGAACTAAGTACACAATCGAACGAGAACCGGGTTATTGAGTCTGCTAATGGCACCCTTTATGGTCATCATTCTTCGTCCTATAAAATTTTTTAAAGCTCCATCTTTGCTCCCTTTGGTCTAAAAATGTGAGCGTGCCGAGCTTCATTTGGACTATTCCGTGCGGCTTTAATTGATACGTGCTTGCAGCGGGCTGCTTTTTAAAAAGTAAAATTTTTATTACAAAAAGCTTTCATTCCGGCGAATACACGAACTTTATTTAAGCTCATGTTGCGAAATTCCAAAACTGAATGTATTTGAAGGGAAACGAGAAAGGCAAATTAGAATGGAAGCTTAGAACCGTTACAGCTTACCTACTAGCGTTTAAATTAGTTGGCACAGTTGAGCACTTACACTTATCTGAGGAAAACAGCCGCCTTAAGGACTTTGTTGTGTGTCTTAGTCAAAACTAAGTGGCAAACTAAGGAGATTGTTCCTCTGCTCCTTCTTCCAGGGGCGGCGGAGCGCGTGGGGTTGGAAGGAAAAATGCACACGCACTTTCGCTTTGGGTGGGGAAATCCACACCCAAAATATTTCATGAACACCTAAGCCGTGTTTTTTTAATGAACTATATAGGTCTTCGATCCAGTTCATTAAAAAAACGACAAGGGAAATTTCACTAAGCGCCATCTTCAGTGCTTTAAATATATTAAAATTAATCCGAAGTTGCGTGTCAGTAAACAACTGTTACACGAATTCCCCTCTAGAAAATAATGAATAAGTGCCTGTTTACACGGTTCGCTTCCGCGACCCTTCAACACGAAATTTGTAGATGCGGAGAGGATTCGGGTGGGAAGGAAGTGCGTCTCAATTTTAAGACGACTCACGTTCGCTTTTTCTGACAGCTCTCTGTTTTAATTTCATTTTGTATCATTTTTGTGTTCCATTTTATTTTCGTTCCAGCCGCAGTGATGAGCAGACGTGTTTTTATTAGGGCGGACAATGTTTTGGCATATGTTCTCTAGGGTGGACCAAAAAAAGCAATTTTTAAATTAAAAGCACTACATTAAAAAAAACTATTTTTGCACAATTAAAAAAAACACTGTCGTAGTCAGTCGGGATAAGTCAGAAATCGAAGAAAGAAATTTGTATAGTCTAATATTGTTTTTTTCTTCGTTTTTCTGTCGGGAAAATTTTGAAACATTTATTATAAAAAAATAAACGTAAACAATTTTATTTAATTTAAAATTGTTTTAACAATAATGAGGCACTCTTAAATCTCATTTGCCAGGGTTCTCCTTGAACGAGAATTTCTTTTGACTACCATTCTTACAATTTTTCGAATATCACTTAAAAAGAAATATTGCTTTTTTTGGTCTACCCTAGTTCTCGTTCCGTTTGTTCCACCTGTCTTAAAAACGTCTGGACTCCAAGCGAACCGTCTAAACAAACTTTCGCTTTGGGGCGCCTCAAAAGGAGAGACAAAGCAAACCGTCTAAACAGGCACTAAGTTTCTAAAAAATAAATTATTTCATGCCTTCAAATTTGCTCTCGTCACTTCTATGTTGTTTTTATTTTAAATGACGTTTTTTCGAAAGCCGGTAAGTATGCTACATTCCGAAAAGAAAGGGAAATTTTGAAATGTCCCAAGACCTGGATAAAAACCTCGATAAAACCTGGGTTTTCAGATTTGTATGGGGAAGAACTATATAGTTCATTAAAAAAACACGGCTCTAATAACCCAGAACTTTGGAGGGCCGTCACGGTCGCTTCGACGAAGGAACGTGGTGGATGGGCTTCACACAAACCAGGCGTTTTATACGAAAACTAAATACAATTATATTAGAGCTATTAAGAATTTATAACTGTATAGCCTAAGCTTTTTAAACCCCACACAACTAGCATTTATAAAAGGGATTACCTCAGGGGCATGCCAAAAAGGAAGATATCGCCGTAGGTTCCTCATGAGGACCCCACGTGATAAATGAGGGGCATGCCGAAATAGAGCGTTTCCCTTAGTTTCCTCATGCACACCATTCAAAAAAAATCAGCGATACTCAAGTAAGGTATGCGTCATCACTTTCTCCATAAGGTCCCTATGAGGCAAACCTTATTACAAATAAAATGGGGCTATCCCATCTGCCTTACGCATTCGGAAAGCTTTTTAAAAAAACTTTAAAGTAATACCCTTAAGCGTTAGTTTTACTCATACAAAACTTTACTTTTTGTTGTTGGATTGAAGAGTGTCATTTAGCATACTCAATAGACCGGTTCTGCTTCCAAGTCAGGCAGCAATGGACGTGATTAGTACGCAGTTGGGAGACTGCATTGGTAAAACGACATTCGCGTTTAAAAATATAAAGCTTTCGACCCCGACGCAGTTATTACTCACATATCCACTCCGTATTCCTTTTCACGAGGCGCGAATGAGGCAATGCGTTAGATGCCCTGTGTGGGACTTATAGAGCAATCCACATGGGGTCCACATGAAGCAGTGGGGATAGCCTAATAGGGGCCCTAGCTGCACCCCCAAAATCCTAATCGGGCATAACCCTGTAACCAAAGAATTAAAAGCTATATAACTCAACAGACAGCTGGTAAATGACCGATATTAACTTTTTACATTTTAACAGTTATCTGCTCACGTGCTCCCCACCCACAATGATTATGTTCCGCCGCCCTTGCCTTCTTCCTCTGTTGGGGTTCCTGCTCCGTTTGACAGCTGCCGTTTCTACACGAAGGACCATGGTTCTAGGAGCATGAGTTTTTTGAGCAAGGAAGCCGTGCGGGGACACTCCGGAGGCTTAGTCTGCTTCGAGCTTCTCGGGTTTCTGACTTTGGTATAGAAGTTAGCGAAAATGACATGCCTCGTGGGACTTCTTCTTCAGTCCTCTTTTCCTTAGCCCTCCTTCTCTTGGCTGTGAAAGCTAGCTTATGTTTGATAGGTTGTACAATCATGCCTTCAACCTTGACAAGTAGTTCTTCAACATTTCCTTTAGCTGCCGAAAACCGGAAAATCGAAGAAGATCCTCCATCGATCGGTGATCTTTCGTGAATGGCGGTTTTGGTCGTAGGAGTTTCTTTACAGAGGCATGCGTAAATCTGTCAATTGAGTTGTGCCCAGAGGCGACAGTAAGCGGCAATGAACTACTTCCAAGATTCGAAACGATCGCATTCACATCTTCGCTTAGTAGGCTTTTAAGAATATCTCCCCCGGCCGATCATGTTAGATTGTCTCCTCCATAGGACAATTATCAGTGATCATCTATTGGAGGTTATAATCGCACGTCCACCAGTCAGAAGACTTTCGACACGTAGTTGTTTTATAAGCTCGTGCTGCTCCCATCGCGTTGATACCTGTCCACCCAAGAAGAAACGGCTTGAAACACAAATATTCTTCTAGTAATCAACTTTCGGTATCTGAATTGGTTCATGCCATTCATCAAAACTTAGTACTTACTGTTAAGTGTAGCTTAACATAGATTTTTGCACATGACTTAACTGAAATCTATCCTTCTAGCGGTCTTCGCACGCTGTTTAGACAAAGATCTACTAAAGAAAAAGTGTGCGTGATTACAGCCAACTTCTTTTCAATTGTGATAAATAATGTCAGTAACTAGTGCACAGCAGAAACTTCATTAATAATAATTTTTTCCTTATTTTCACGCTCATTTATTCCCCTCTTTTCCAGATAATGTCAAGAATTGCAGCTTCAGTAACTTTTTAGTCCGGATTATGAATGAACAAAAATCGTGGTGTCTTCCGATAGTCTTATTAAATGCGATAAATAAGAACTTTCTAACTACGTTGAAAACACACTTAATCCACATCTTCAAGCACCTATAACATAATCCACAAACTGCTCCACATACATGCGAACACGTAACCGAACAGCTGAAAACCTTTTCGCTTTTCTCTGCCAGCGTCTTAAGTGCATTAAAACTCCACTCGTTAATTAAAACCCCCTCGGAGCGCATCACTTAAGGCAATTTCCATCTAGTCATTGAACTGCACTTCAACCCTTCTCCAAATCCCATTACCACGGGCGCCTTAAGATAGCTTAAAAGAAGTCAAACGCCGGCTTCATAAACTTCTTACGATTTTTCTCTGCCCTAGCACAAAGCAGGCCGCATCCGAAACCCGGAAATGGAATCCCTTCACGGCATCAGAGACGAACTGCTAAAGTGGATTAAAGGCACAGCTCACAGTCC
This sequence comes from Thereva nobilitata, assembly GCA_963855945.1. NCBI lineage: Eukaryota > Metazoa > Arthropoda > Insecta > Diptera > Therevidae > Thereva > Thereva nobilitata. Next base: position 14,590,719 of record OY979696.1, on the reverse strand, counting down.
CAAGCCTCGGCTGCAGTTCCCAATGCTCTCTGGCTCTCGTTCTAATCTCCCTTAATGCCTTGTGTGTCGTCATACCTTGGAGCAATGCGAGTTTCTTCAACTCGCCCAGCTCCAAGACGTGTGGGGTGCTTCTTGCTCCCCGATAATCTTCCTCGACGAAAGTTCCATCGCCTTTGCGAATGCAGTCGCAGAAGTGCAATATCCTCTCTAATTGCATTTCACTGCAAGACCACTGCACATTTCCATGCATCGTTTTTGAGCCTTGGAGGGTTTCCTTTGTCTCGTTGCTCCTCGCTCGCTTGCAGCTGGAATTTCTTCAAGGGAAGCTCCAAATCCTTTAAACTTTTCCTTCGTCGGTTCGGGCGTCGACAAACATTCAAAATGGAAATTTCTCAATTTCGCGTTTTGCTAAATCAAAAAACAAAATTTCATTTTGCAAGCAGGTCAGAATTCGTGCGTTGCATCGTCTTACAAAAGTGCATCGAGTGCTTCTGCTGCGTTTTTTGCCACATCGTTCGATTCTTGTGCTGCGTTCGAACTCTGGATTTCACGACACCTGTAGGCTTCCGATTTCATCAACGCATGCGTCGCGGGATTATCGACTGATTTTTTTTTGTTTTTTTTTTTTTTAAATCGTCCAAATTGACAGAAGTGCCGGTGGCATATGCGCACTTCGACATTAATCATGGGTTCTATAGGGGTGGGTACAATGACAGAAATAATCCGCTGCCAGACCGGGGTTTAATTAGGAGCAATCTGATATCGCGGTGTTATCAAATAATGTGAGGGCTCAAGAGGCAACGTCAGCAGGACGCGTGCCTGATTAACTGATTGCTTTTGCTTCTGAGCTGAGTCCGGAGAGGTTGTTTCCGTTTTCAGCTTTATGGCGGTATTGAATTTCACGCCGGCACTGCGTTTTTTGCCGTATTGTTTTGAGGGTGGAGTGTGAGAAAGATTGTGAAATATCCGGTGTGGAACATGTGTTTTGTATAATGTCGGATTGTTTTTTAAATCTGTTAAGTTGCACAAAATTTAGGGTATTGAAAAAAACTTATTGGAACTTGGAGGTGGCTTTCGCTTGGATGAAAAATCTTCCTGCAATCAGATACCAAACGCTTTCTTATTGTTGTATGGATGATTAGTCTTCATAATATGGAAAAAGTACCAACATTTTAACAGGAAGCCATCGAGAAACGCGGTCATACCAATTTGCGAAGGAGGATCTCGAATGACGAAGAGATTTGTTCAATCTCTGGGATTTATAATGTCGTTATGTAGTCATGATGCCATCGGTGAAGAACTTCTGTTGTTTCTGATTGAAAAACGATCGGTCGACCAACTTTTACTATCGATGGCTGCAGCTTTTGAACGACTTATTGAATTTCGTTGGTTTGTTTGGTCTATCTGGTCTGCCGGCCCTATATGGTCTGGTCTACCTGGTCAATATACCTGGTTTATCTGTATAGTTGTATATTTTTGTTCCCCTTTGCACTGCTTTTTCGTCCTTCCAGACGTTAGCGTCGTTTTACCAACCGGTCCCCCAACTGATTACTAACCATGTTCAATGCTGCTTGACCTCCATAATCAAACAAAAACAGATGTATTGAGTATGGTAAATGACACCCTTTGCGGTACACCAAAGTACCTAGTGCGAGTAGTAGCCGACTACCTTCAAGGTAGGTCGCTTCATTGCGATTCGGAAGATGGTACGAAGGTGTTCGGGACAACATGCGGGGTCCCACATGGTTCCGTCCTGGGCCCTCTCCTGTGGATCGCAATGTACAATGATGTGTTGGGGCTTCACCTTCCAAAAGGAAGCAGTGGCGATCGGGTTCGCGGATGACATCGGGGTAGTAGTCGTAGGACAACGCCCAGATGACATCGAATTGTATGCGAACGGAAATAAAAGCGTGGTTAGAACGCGCTGGACTGCGTTGCATCGTTTGACTGGACTGAAGCTTGCTGAGCACAAAACTGAAGCGGTGCTGATCAGCAAACGAAGAAAGCTAATGTCCGTAAGGATAAAGGTAGGGGATCAGATCATCCACTCACATCCCGCTCTAAGGTACCTGGGAGTGATGATCGACCAGGCTAAACTTCAAAGCGCACTTGGAGGGCACGGCAGACAAAGCATCTGCGATTTATGCAGCACTCACAAGAATGCTGCCCAAAGTTGGAGGCCCTAGACCGAGTCGCCGCATCCTTTTGGGGATGGTGGTTAGCTCAGTCCTGTTATACGCAGCGCCAGTGTGGGCAGCAGCGTTAAACAGGACTGCAAACAGCAGGAAATGGAGGGCCGCTTATAGGTTAAGTCGCTTGCTGTGCGTACAGGACCACGTCCGACGATGCGGCGTGCGTGATAGCGGGGATGATCCCCATAGACATTCTGGCGAGAGAAGGCATGCGTCTCTACGACCCACAATACGGCAGAGGCGAGCCAAAAAAGGTACGGCGGCAGATTGCGCGCTGCGAGTCCGTAAGGGAATGGCAAGGGAAGTGGGACGAGTCGGTAAAGGATCGTTGGACCCACAGACTTATCCCTAATGTCGAAATTTGGGTTACGAGGGAACGTGGGGAAGTGAGTTATGACCTCACGCAGTTCCTAAGTGGACATGGGGGTATAGGAAATACCTTCACCGCTTTAGGCACGATGGTTAACCGTTGTGTCCGGTATGCCCAGCGATGGAAGAAGACGCAAAGCAAGTCTTCTTTATCTGCTCTAAATTCGCCGATGGAAGGGCGGAATTAGAACAAATGACCGAGGCGCCACTAACGCCGGAAAATATCCTACGCCACATGATGAGGTCCGAGGAAATGTGGAGGAAAGTGGAAACAACGCTGAAGGCCATCCACAGAAAGTTAAGGCTAGAAGAAGCGGAGAGAAATAGAGAAAGGCGAAGAAATGCCACGAGCAGTAGCAATTAAATAAAGCTGAAAGGCCCTCGTGATGTAATGCTTATTAGCCAGTCCCGCGGGGGAGGACCACGACGAGGAGGTTGAGTTTTCCTCTATTCTAGTCAGGCTATCGGGAATTTCATTACCAATGTGACCTTCGTGACCCGGAAACCACATCCAGTGTAAAATTTTGTTGCTCCTGAGGGATTTCAGAGATAGGAGACAATCCAGGACGGTCTTTGATGACACCCTGTGGGATTTAATGGCCAACAGGGCATGACTGTCCGAGAAAATGACGATGTTAGAGCTATTTGGAGCTCTCTTAATACAAATCTGGGCACACACCAGGATGCCAAGTACCTCATCTTGACAAAAAATGCGAGTGGTGCCCAGAGCCATAGATTTTTGCTCGTTAGGCTATATACGCCCAGTCCTACCTCATTATCGGTTTTGGAACCGTCCGTATAGGAAAAGGCCGTGCTTCCTCTACAGAGCGCCCTGCCATGTTGCCATTCTGACCTATGTCGGATAATCGTCATAAATGGAGAATAGTCCCCGCAGACACAGCATCGCCGCCAAAACCTTCTTCTTCACTACTACGTGGAGCAATCGAACAGATGCTTTCACCTTCCTTGATAACAAAAGGATCTAACAAGAGATGGAGAGTGAAGACAAGAAGATCATCGCGGTGTGCAGAATCGAACCACAGACCTCTGGGTTGGTGATCATCTTAACTCCAGAGGTTGTCATCATGACAAGTTCGTCTAAGTAACCTTGGACGAAAAGGTTTTGGGCACAAAGTCGCTCTAGGGTTTTATTTGAAACAAGGCACGAAGATAGTATATATGACTCCTCCTTGCAGACTTCTTTTTGTCTTTTGGGCTTTCCAGAGACCCCCTTTAAGTGAATGACTCGATAATTTGCGAGTTCTGAGCATAGAGACGATCCAGTCGTAAAAAGGGAGATTTAGCCAGAATGTAATCAGACCGTAATGGCTTAGGCAACAACGTAACGTTGACATTCCTCCAGAAAGATGGTATTACCATGTGCGAAGAAGAATTTGAATGTTTTGCAGAGTGAGCGCCTTAAAGTGAGACTTTTAGCTCATCAATAGAAAGCGCGGTCTCTTTTGAGTGCACTTGAGGTAATCACTCGTTTCTGTCAAAAAATGTCATGTTATCTTCCCAAACCAGAGATCTGCCGACTTGTGTTTCATGAGTACTTTTTAGGCAGCTTATTGAGTCTCAATAATTTCCGATGGTTTGCAAAATGAGCCTCGAGGTATGCCGGTTTGCTCTTTTAATAGTCATGTTATAGGTGGTAGAGTATAGGGTGCTGCGCGGCTTGAGGGTAAGACCGACTCTGCCGTGACGACAAATTATTTGACGCCATGACGACATGTCGTAAAATTTGTCTTGAGTTAAGTTAAGTTGAGTTGACTAAAGAGTTGGTTTAAGAGTTGTGTTAAGAGTTGAGTTACGTTGAGTTCAGTTGAATAAAGTTGAGTTAAAAGATGGGTTAAAAATTCAGTTGAATGTTAGGTTGAGTTGAGGAAAGTTGTTTTTAAGACTGGCTTAAGAGTTAAGTGTTTAGTTTAGGTAAGTGGGGTAAATGAAGTTGAGTTGAGATTGGAGTTAAAAATTCCTTTAGGATTTGAGTTGAATTGAATTAAGAGTAGAGACGAGATTTCAGGTTAGAGTTAAGGATTAAGTTAAGGTAAGACTGGATTGAGTCAGTTAAGAGTTTAGAGTTGCATTTAATTTGAGTTAAGAATTAAAGAGTTCAGTTAACAGCTAAGAGTTTAGATGTTAAGATTTTAGATTTTGAAGTGAAACAACTATTGGCGCGTAGAGATAAGAGCGTCTCGTATGCCATAACGGCAAACGGCATGACGCCATGACGACATGTCGTAATATTTGTCTTTAGTTAAGTAAACCTGAGTTGTGTAACGAGATGGGTTAAGCTTCAGTTAAGAGTTAAGTTGAGTTTAGATAAATTGAGTTGAGTTAAGTTGGTTAGGAGTTGGGTTAACAATTTAGTTAAGAGTTTAGTTGAGTTGCACTAAGTTAAGTTGTGTTAAGAGAGGGTTTAAAAATTCAGGTAAGAGTTGATTTGAGTTAAAAATAGAGTTGAGATGAGTTGAGTTGAATAAAACTGAGTTGAGTTGAATAAAACTGAGTTGAGTTGAATTGAACTAAGAGCTTGATTGATATTTCAATTTCGACTCACGAGTTGTATTAAAAGTTGAATTGATTAAGGATAAAACAGACCTCAGTTCGCCCAACTGGATTCAAACTGAAGTTAAACGTGAAAGCTCCCTCAAAAGAGAGTAATCAACTGGAATAGTGGAATGCCAGTCTAGTGAGCTTTTGCATCTGTGACTTCTGCCGAAAAAGCAACAACAATTTCAAGCCCGAACTGAACATGAACTGGGCCGGTGAAGCCACTTATGTGGATTGACAGGCATTCCATGACGGCCATATTTTTATGTGAGAGTCTAGAGAGCTCAGAGGTAAGCTCCTTTGTACTGTCGACGGTTTTGTCATTGAGTACAATATCGGGCAGCAAGCTCTAGTCAGAAAGATTGTAGAGAGATGAATGATACCACGTATACATGACCAAATCGAACGATCCAGAGATCGAAAGATTGAAAGTGAGAATCTGCCTATTTGACATCGTCGGATCGAGTAATTGAAGTAATCGAAAAGCAATAAACATAACCTACAATTTGTAGATTTCGTATCGTTTTAATGTTGTTTCGCTTTTTCATCGAATTCCGCTCGATCCTATTTGAATTCGATCTGCGTATACACGGATTTTTCTAAGATCCAAGCTAGCTTGAATTCGGCTTCAATTTCGCATGTATACGTACTATGAAAGAACTATCAACGGCAACACGTGAATTTATTCCAAAGACTCTCAGCCAATACAATGACAGATCGCTAGCTTCGATGATCTACCAGGAGATGGCTTCCTGGCTCTTATAAAGAAGGAAGACAAGAAAGAAGGACGTCAACGTTTTAATACTGGCTTTAAGAAAATTTTCCCAGCCTAAATCTAACAAAAACTATTTCTAAATATGCTTTAAATAATTTCACCTTTTGAGTCACTTAACAACTCTCGATCATTAATCTCTTTTTTGGCAATCAACAAGTTTAAAACGAAGAAATTACATAATTCTGCAACTCATTCGGAGAACATTTTCCCACCGTTTAATGTCGCATGGAACAACAACCAAAGACCGCCATAAAAAAAAAAGAAGTAAGAAACCTTGCAGCATAATTAACCCGGCGAATGTACACTAAATCGTGACGGGAACAGACTGCTACGACTGCCACAGAAGAACAGAGAAGAATAGTCGTGGTCGATTTGTACTTCTTTTTGCCCGTCTTGAAAGTCACCTTTCGATTTCATGCCGCGCCGCCATTGTAGCATGTACCACAAACGGCCAAGCCTATCCTAGCCAAAGACAGCAACTCAACTAGTTCTCGTCCGCCCAGTTTGGTCCCAGAGATAGATAGATCGAGATGCGCGCGCAGTTACTTATCCCACAGCAGATGGATGTAGACCTTCATTCATAACTTTGGACTACCGATGCCTCACGAAGTCAACGTCTTGCAGAGGAGTTCACCATCGCGCAGATCCTCTTCTCAAGTCACACACAAAAATGGTCATAAATCGAAGATCACTCGTCCGCGGATCGTTGTCTGGCGGGTCTTGGTTAGTTAAGTGTGTTTCATGTATGTTTTACGGACGAGTAAAAGTGTAGAAAAGTTTGCACGCTTTTCCACACGGCGGCGTGGAGGTTTCTTTTCCAAGAGGCATCGACCATTGCCACCAGCTACACAGCACCGCGCTAGAAAGTCGTCGACGGAACACCGCTGAGATTTTCAATTGCGATGGAGGCTTCGATTATCATTGTTCATGCTTCTATTGTTAACAATTTTTTATTTTCGTATCCAATTACAGATCGGACCGCCTGAACGGAACGGCGGAGATCATGATATCGCGAATATTCAATGTTAATTTGCTGAAAACGACTCGAAGGTGTTCGAAGCGATTTTGAAACGATTTCACCAAACTGCAATAATCAGCCACGATTCGAGCATTAGCGGAGCTCTTTATGTAATTGCGGAGGTTGTTAACATATTTTCTATATTTTTATGGGAAGTGCGCTTTCATATGTACGTACGTCTGTGCCGAGTTAATGAGGAGGAAAATTTAATTGAAGCAAGTCAATAAAATGTTTTTAATGAATTTCTGCACTCTTCTTATGAAATATAAACGCTGATTGAGCAATATTGAGCAATAACATTACGAAGTAATGAAGTTATTAAACGAGAAAGCAATTATCGTTATCTTTGTGCTTTTCTTCACTTAAAATTATTATATGAGTTGAAACCATGAATGTTGTGGTATCATTTGTAGCTTTAAGCATAAAGCCGCATTTACATCCCAAAGTCAACGCGAAAGTGCACTTTGAAGCTCTTTTATCGCACAGAAATTTGTATGCTTTTTTCTCTGTTGCACCAAAGTTTCAGAACTCTTTTGAGATGTTAAAAAAATCCCGCCGACGCCCTCCCAGAGGGGGCGATAGGTCAATGGACAACCTCACAAGCAGTGGTGCACACTTACATGATCCTTTGTCTAGCTGACCAGGTACTACGGGTTTGTTCGAGGTTTGAAGGATTAGCCAGTGTGGCGGCAGGAAGATATCCGCTAAAGCAGGCTTCCCACGGTGCGCGATACTGCGGACGGACGCGGACCGCGTACCATGGGAAGAGTGTCGTCCGCCGTGAAGGCCCAGGCGAGTGCGTAGGATCAGCCGCGAGTCGGTAAATCCGGCTTCCACGGTGCGCGATTTTGCGGATTATCACGCACGGCCGACGGCCAAGGACGACATTGGACCGCATTGCACGGTATAATTGAATTTTTCAGCCAATTTATTTCGTTGCACTTTCGGTATGTAGGCAACCAAACACACGTAGAGATGACAGATTCGGCTTTGTATTTCACCAACGTTCTTCTGGTGTGATGTTCTTCATGCCACGGCATGGGATTCGGTTAATATAACACCCCGCTGTCATTGCTGCCTCTGCCCAAAAATTGCTACTCAAACCGCTGTCTATGAGCAAGCATCGCACTTTTTCCATAATGTACGATTCATCCTTTCTGTTACTTCATTTTGTTCAGGTGTATGTGGTACTGCCCTCTGATTTTGTATGAAGATGAAAGACTTTGGTTTTTACATGTTCCTCTGTCTTTTTACGGACGAGCCCGGACCGCAACGCACAAGCTCGCACCACACCTGAATTTACCGACATGCGGCGGATACTACGCACCGCTACAGACTTGCCTTTGCCTTCACGGACGACACTCTTCCACTCTTGCACCGTGGGAAGCCAGCTAAAGGTGCGGTACGAGCTTGTGCGGTGCGTTCCGGGGTCGTCCGTGAACGTCGGCGGTGCGTGATAATCCGCAAAATCGCGCACCGTGGGAAGCCAAATTAAGACAGACTTCAATTCCCCCCCCCCTAAGCGGGAACAGCAGGATTCGCATTTAGCCACTTACAGGAAATATTGCGATTCACGGACGACGTGAGCGCAATACCACGCCAGATTAGGTTCTGTTGGATCCTGCAAGATGTCTTCACCGAAACATCGCAATTGTCAATATTCATCTCATTCCAGATCTTACCAAGCGTCTCCCCAGCGTGCTGAAATTGCGTATTTCCAAATTTTCAGCAATAGTCATTCCTTTGTCGAAATGAGAACCAAACTATTCATGTTTTAGGATGACGCCTGATAGTCGTTTGCTGAGAGAGCCATGCGTCGCTCAAGACCCAAACAGATTGGCGCGGCGGAGGTGGGGGCGTCCTCCAGCCAGAGTTTCTCATACATTTAATTTCTCCGCAGGCGGCGCCACCTCCGCCGCGCCAATCTGTTTGGGCCTTCAAGTCGGTTGTATGTGCTCCGCCCAGGAGCATTTGTTGCGATGAACAGGGCGTCAGGTTGTATTTTTTGAAGTGTTTTCGTTCGGCCCGCCATCAACAAAAATTACCTAGTTTCGTGTTGTGTGAGAGACGTTCAGACAACAATCTGTTAGCTCGCATTTGAATACACGCACTTCTATAATATCTGTCAATGCCCGCACCGCAAGCGCGCGTATATCTGTTTCCAGCTTAGGAGTCCGATCGTTGGGCTCTAGTAGTTCGATGCTATATTGAACTCTCACAGTTCCTCTTACATAATGTTACGTAACGCGTTGTTTGACGCCCCACTCCCCCGGAAATTCAGGTGTCACCGCCTATACTTGTTTCTAACTTCTTCAGTGAAATCATGGAATAGAGCATCACGAGACCGAGACAAGACGAGATTTTTAAGACTCTCGTCTCGATCTCGGTAAGTCTCGACCATTTCGAGTCTCGTCTCGACTCTCGGCGGATCTTGCCCATCCTAATCTTGTCTCGTCTCTCGGGGCGAATATAAATTTATGAGCCCATCACGGCTCTTAAACTTATAAACTCAACACCTATATGTAACCGGCGAGAGAAAAGAAGAGGCAATGTGCATGTGCATGAGTACCACATCCCAGCTTTGAAAATAAGGCCGTGCGCGCTTCATCAGATACTTTATTTTACCAGACTTGTTTGCTATTATTTTGTCGACGAGATCTCGAGCGATCGACGAGATCTCGAACGAATAATTTCGTCTCGACGAGAATATATTTGTCGAGACCGAACTTTACTCTCGTCTCGTTTCTCGAGTCGAGACCAAGACGAGACTCGAGTTTGTCGAGATCTCGTGATGCCCTATCATGGAAGGATGCCTGAACAAGGTTAGCATCTGGGTAGGAGACTGCTGTCTGGCAGTCAACCCAGACAAAACTAAGCTATTCACTGGGACACCGTAAATGCCCAACTTTTCCAAGTTGGATGGACAGGGCATACCCGCACTCTATACTCAAGGGTCAAATTTCTGGGTCTAATCCTGGACCCAAAACTCAAATGAAAGTCGATCATCGAGAAAACGGCAAAAAGAGCATGCATAGCTTTCTACACTTGTAAAGTGGCTTTCGGCAATAGATAGATTGGGTCTTCCTGTGGATGTATACAGCCGTGGTATGCCCAATCCTAACCTACGGCTTGCTGGTGTGGCAGCCAGCGCTGAACAGAACCTATAATATCATAAAGTTAGGAAGCGACCAAATTACGGCAACAATAGAGGTAGCACGGACCACGAAAGTATGCCCAGGAACACTCTTGATGTGCCGTTGGACCGGCTCCTTCCCAATATTCACATCAAACACCAGGACATGTGGCGTTCCGCAGGAATCCGTCCTGGGCCCTTTTCTGTCCAAAGTATAATGGTGTGTAGAAGCTTCGCCTCCCAAAAAGGAGCAGCTGCGATCGCGTTCGTGGATGATATCGAGGTAGCGGTCGTTTAGATCGATCGCCGCCTTGTTGAGATCGAATTATATGTGAAGGAAACGATCTGGGAGATTAAAACATGGGTGGAAAACGCTGGTCTTACGCTTGCTGAGCACAAAACAGAAGCTGTGTGGATCAGCAAACGGAGAAAGCAGGGTCCGGAGAAAACCACGTAGATCATCCACTCAAAACCCGCCTAAGGGTACCTGGGAGTGATCTTCGACCTGAGGATACAGACTAAGGTCCCTCCATGCGTGCTGCGTATACAGGACCACGTCCGACGTACCTGACAGCGGGGATGATCCGCATAGACATACTGGTGAGAGAAGGCATGCGTCTCTAAGATCCAGAATATGTTAGAGGGGTATCTAAAAAGGTGCGGTGGCAGATGGCGTAAAGGAATTGCAAGGTAAGTGAGAGGAGTCTCTTAAGGGTCGGTGGACGTGGCGTGATTGGCTACGAGGGAGTGTGGAGAAGTCAGTTCCGGCCTGGCGCAGTTCTTGAGTAGACATTAAGTATATAGGAAATACTTCCATCGTTTTGGGCACGATGACTCACCGTTGTGACCGATATGCCAAGGAATCCAGGAGCACGCAGAGCACGTCTTCTTTTATTGCGTAAAACTCGCTGATCATAAGGAGGAACTAGAAGCGGTGGCCGAGGCGCCACTATCACCGAAAAACATTCTAGAACACATGATGAGATCCGAGGATGTCTGGAAGGAGTAGGAAGCGATGCTGAAGGCCATATACAGGAAGTTCAGGCTGGAAGACTGAGGAGAAGGAAAGGCAAAAAAAAGCCAGGTACTAGTACTTAGATAAAAAGTGATCTTTCGACGTGACGCAATGCTAAAAAACAAGTCCCGCGGGGAGAGTAGAAGAGCAAGGGAGCTTTTAGTGGATTCGAGTCCGACATAACTGATATGCAAGAGTCTGTCGGTAATCTTGAGTAGTTATCACCTCCCAACGCACGAAAAACCCCACAAACATCTGGCCTCATGCAGTGCTCTTAGACTGAGGGAATTCGGGCTTGGGCCTCAAGACTCGACGGGTATAGCAATATCTTGGACGTGATACCCGAGGGTATGGTGGCCAGAACCACAGTCTACCTTTTCCCTAGATTGACCTTTCAATAAGGACTTCGCTGCCGAAGTATCCTCAAAAGGAGAGACAGAGGTCCTGAAGAAGTTTGACCTAGGGATATTTTTCGACGGCTCCAAAACATCAGAGGGCGTCGGAGGAGTGGTCTATTTAGAAATCGAGGACCAGGCTCCTAAGATAGTTATCCCACACATCTTCTGTTGCCATAGGTGCGGGAGAGACAGTCATGTGTAAATGCCCGGCTTTAACCCGGCTAATAATCTAAGCTTAGCTTGAAAACTAGAAATAGGATAAGAAATGTTAAGAGAAGTCTAGGGCATGAGTCCGGGAATACTGACTCTGGCAGGTTGTTCCAAAGAGTTGTTTTAGCTATAAACGAATTCCTAGATCGAAGTGTGCGCGAATATAAGAGGCATGGACAGTCCAAGTAAGCCGAAATGTATAGTAGTCCAGGGAAATTAGCAAAAAAAAACGCACCAAAGGAGACAAAATACCAAAATGGCTGAAAATTGGTAAACAGCTTCCTTGGGACTTTTTAAGAAAACAATTTCGGAATCACAAAAAAAAACATGGCCGCCGGAGATATCACTTTTTGACCAAAAAATCACTCGAAAACTGGTTTTTTCGAAAAATTGTTTTGATCAGTCAATTCGATCCGTTATTGCCTACAAAAAAGCCATTTTGTCATTTTTTCGAAAACCTTTACCTTTCCGAATAATTCAAGGTATTTTTTGGCCGAAAAGTGATTTTTGGAAACTTTGACCTTGAATAACTTCGAAAGGGTTAGGTTTTCGAAAAAATTACAAGAGGGCTTTTTTGTGGGCAATAACGTTTCGCATTGATTCATCAAAAAACAATTTTTGAGTGATTTTTTTGCCAAAAAGTGATATCTCCGGCGATCATGTTTTTTTTTTTGTGATTCCGAAATTGTTTTCTTAAAAAGTCCCAAGGAAGCTGTTTACCAATTTTCAGCCATTTTGGAATTTTGTCTCCTTAAAATGCTAATTTCCCCGGACTAAAATCAGTTTTCTTTATGCAGTCTGAGTGAATTGAATTACTCAGAAAAATCCCAAAATCAAACAAAATTTATTGAGCAATAATACATAATCAATTTCAGTTGAAAACTATATTTTTAAGTATTTGACATTGTGCATAGTTTCGAAAGGGCCATGGCGATAACCCACTAAATCATGTCTTCCAAATTCTCGTAATATATCTACAAAAAAAACGAACTTAATCTTATAAACCTACAAATCGACGTCACCCAAAATCCAAGATCATTCCACTCAACTGTAACCAATTAAATCCAGAAAAAAAAACATTCTCCCGAAATTGAACAGAACAAAAAATGTCCCAATAAATCTCGAACGGAAGCGAGCCGGAAGATAACTCTAAAAATACCCCGAGAAAAACTGGACCTACGCCTCAAGAAGTTTCTTAACGTTTGAAGTTTGGCCCATTCGCTGCACGGGAATGGCTTTTGGCTGCCTCTTTCTGGTCCAAAATGGCACTAGCAAAAAGACCGTTCAAGACACGTGACACATAAATCCGCTCGAAAGTAAAAAAAAAATTCTGTTCGTCGCCGCTGTCATTTTTCAAAGCCTGGAAAATGTTTTCGAGACATAAAATTACCGTGGAATTGACGAAGTTGGTTCGCAAGAAGCAATTACGATCCTCCCTTTTCCAGAATCCCACATATAGATGCCGCCTAGACAGCATGCCAACTGGATTTGATGTGCTTCTGATACCACGGTACGTACCATCATAAAGCTGAAGCCACGTCAATGCGCGCTACTGCACTTACATACTTCCTGCACTTCAAGCCACTTCACATGGGAGGGAACGCCGCCGCCCGAACGTTCTATATGGAGAAGACGTACTTAAGTGCACTCAGGGCTGGAATCAATTTGATTACGTGGAGGTCGGCCCCTGATTGAATGGTGGTGGGTGTCGACTAAAAGCCACAAAATCAAAGCATCCGCGACTACCGAACTGTGGATACTGGCAATTATTGCTGAGGGCCTCTTTGTCAGTCCAGAAATATATACACTATGGAAGTAGGTGCACTGAGGGAACTTCGTGTGATGTCATTAGTTCGCCGGGAATTTTGCTGCGATGCGGGAATCTTATTATGAAACAAATAGCAACGTGAAGTGGGATTGATTTGTTGCTGCTACGCTGGATCGTCGAGCGGCAATTAACCTTCAATTTTTGAGTTAAAAGTTCAAGTTTAAGTGAAGAGGAAATTAAAATGGTAGCAAGTGATTGAAAATGGGGAAGATTAAATGAAGCTATTGCTGGATGGCATTTTTGTCATACGATATTGATTTCTGAATAATTTATTTTTTTTGTTGAAAATTGCGATATGATTTTAAAAAGAGCACCACTTGAATACGACTCCATTTGACACATTTTCATTTATTCTGTACTGTGAAAAATCCAGACAAGATTGGTGTGTACTTAACAAGAAAAATACCGAGCAGACACGAAAAAGTAATTAAGGAAGAAAAAACGAAACCACTTCAGAAATAGAATTAGTGCAATTAAAAAAAGTTACAATAATAAAAACCTTAGGAGTTTCTACAAAGAAGTAAACATGATAAAGAAAATATCACCATGGTAAGAAGGGAGGATGGTACTATAGCTTGTAATGTCGATGATACACTTGAGGTGTAAGAGAAGTACTTTAGAGATTTCTTCAAAGTGAGTATAATTTTAATATAGGGAGAACAGACAACCGAAGTGCAGATGACCCAGAAAATGATCCGCCAGAGCCTAAAATAGAAGAAATTGCAAATGTCATATCAAAACTCAAAAATCATACGGCTGCTGGTCCGGATGGTACACAGATATCTTAAAAAATGGCGAGGATAAGCTATGTCATGCCTTACATAGTCTCATTAGCAAACTATGGAAAAGCATGAAAAGTCATGTCTTTGGTCACGTCATGGTGCAAAGTCTAGTAGTAAGCCTGGTACGATGTTGAAGGAAATCACGGTAAGCCCTGCATTTGTACGAGTTTGAAAATACAGTCTGTGTAAAGCCCGCTACACACTATCGTCGTTTTACTCCGCGTTCGTCGAATAGCGTTGTCCGAACGACGATCGAAAATTGCAGTGTGGATGAAAACGCCGCCGCGTCTTTCACCACAGCGAAAAATCAAATCCATTTTGATTTCTCTCCGTTCGCTGTACGCTGTACGACGATAGTGTGGATGAAAACTGTGTGGCGTCGTTCGTCGTTAAGCAGTGAAGTATGTACCTGTTGTGCACAAAAAAGGGTTTGCACCATACACGTTTTTGTTCCTACAATTTTTTCCAGCAAGAACCGCCGCTACTGCCAACAAAGTATCTTCGTTCATGGTACTCTGCGAACTAAACGACGAATAATGTGTATAGAATAGAGGGGTACGTCATTCGTCGTTCGGGCAACGCTGTCCGACGAACGCGAAGTAAAAGGACGATAGTGTGTAGCGAGCTTAAGATTGATCCACGGTCGAGTTGTTTTATTAAAAAACGAATTCCTAGTTTATAAAGCGTGCGAAGAAGGGGCTTGCAGGTGGAGGGAATGAGCCGAGCGGGCTAATTTGGTGATGCGGGAATAAGTTTGCCGAGGAGGATCCATAGTGGAGCGAACGGTGTCGTTTCCGATAAATTTTAGGACCCTTTTGTGCACTTGATCTAACCATGCTAAGACGGTTTTCGAATCCCCGCCTCCAAAAAAGAGTTGTATTCGAGAGCAGTCCAATGTAGGATTTGTTATTATAACCAGAGCGAATGGCTGAAGGAGGATTTTGCACCTCCTAAGAAATCGCAAGCATTTCGAAATATATTGACAACTCAACTGAACTGTCCAAAATGATGGCGGAGGAGTGTAGGACTCAAATGAGGACATCAGGGCCAGTTGTAATCGATATCTTGGTGTTGGGTCCTGTGACACCAGCCCCTGTACCATGTTCCATCCTTGACCCTTCGATAGTAGAGGTTTCTTGGAACCTCAGGAAGAATGACTTCCTCCCACTTTCAGCAATCCGGAATAGTCGCCCCGAATTTGCTTCAGAGTCGCAGTTCCCCAACCAAATAGTCGGATACACAGCAAATTGGTATGTGTGCGATACCATTGAGGATCTCCCTGTCCGTTGACTGTGAAGTTCGAGGCACTTATGGTGGCGTATTTCTATAGAGAGATGTGCAATTGAGTCAATTCATTCATTGCCTCCATTGCAAATGTGGGACAGTCCGCATAACTCTGGTAACGGAAAAGCAAGCAAACCGTTGTAGTCTGCTGCACTTGTGAATCGCCGTGACCTGTTTAGTCTTGGACCACCAGACTATAGCGGCATAAGTGACAACAGGTTTAACGATCGGTCACCAGTGAGATAGAAGGAGCTGGGCTAATATGATCGGACCTACCAAGCCAAGATATAAAGTTATCGTGCACCCAGTGGTATAATGCCTTAATGCTAAATGGTTCTGTTAGGGTGGACCTTCCCCTTCCTTCCTATATTCATGGGACTTTCATGGACCAATTAAACTGAAGAGGGCCATGGCAAGAAGAGGCGGAGTGGAATAGGGGAGCCCCACGGAGCGCACGCGAGCCCCGCTTTCGTGAACTTCTTCCGAACAAACCGAAGTCAGAACTACGGTCAAGAACCCGGGAAGCCCCATTTGGCCGAGATCACAATGGGAATGGTACATTGTTCAACGAGATCCTGCTCAAACACTCAAGTCTAAGCGACAACCCATTAGGCAGACTGCTGAACCTGCTTAAGCTGTCTGGCCTACAAATATGAGGTCATGGTTAGAGATGTATGAGCCAACCTCCTTTTTAAGAAGGATCCTCACTCCCTGGGAGAAGAAAATCCTTTCATAAATAATAGTGGAAGGCGAACCTACAGCAGACCAGGGACTGAAATGGCTTGTGGAACTGCTAACGATCTTTGGAATAATCGTGCTTATTGTACAGCTTACACATTAGCCCTTGCGGACATTTCATCAGTTATATTTATGACTCCAATGGTTTTAATAAACTGAATTAACCGACACCAGAAAAATTTTAAGTCAGGATGCATTGGGTGCTTTCCATTTAAACACAGTGAGACACAGTGTCTCTAACAGGGTTTTCCATCAACAACGCAGATATGCACAGCCTAGTGAAATATAAGTATTTAATCACGTCGGTGATGGAACACTCTGTTATATACACTGTGTCTCACTGTGTTGTAAATGGAAAGCACCCAGTGAATTTGGAAACTCAGCCCTAGAGTGGTGTAAATGCAGCGTCAAAGCATCGTCAAATTTTATGTGACGTCTGACTTAATATTCTTTATTTCTCTTTAAGTAACTCCCCATAGCACGTTTTTTTCATCTTTCCATTATTAAACTCGACCTCAAGTTTTAGTCGAGTATTAATTATTTTATTTCTGAATCAAACCAGTCCTTTTGATTTCTACAACGAAAAATATTCATATTATAATAAAACTTCCATTTTGACAATCAACAAAAACAGTCCCACTTTGTACACTGCACTATCTGCGCAACTTTGCTGCAGGGTTACGTTTATACTGCATTTCCGAACTGTAAACTTGCTGAGCTGCAGAACTTTCTGCAACCCGTTGACGTTTTCGGACTTGCAGTATTACCGCAATTTGACGTTTTCGAACTCACTCAATATTTACTAACGAGCGGCAACGCACAGAGATCCAAAAACGATAAAATATTTACTTACATTCAATAAAAGATCGCATGTGTTAATGGAATACTTAAGTATGCATCGTTATTCCACTATTTATAACCTAGGAAATTCTTTGAATGCCCTAATGTCATCTTACAACTCCATCTTTTGCAGCAGCATCTTTGAGCAATAATAATAAAGTATATAATTTGCTTTTAAACACAACTCAATTCCCTTCGCTTCTACATTTCTTGTGGCGTGTCAATTGCAAATAAAATTACCGCCCCACCACCAGCCTGGATAGTTTGCCAGTAGTAATCCTTAGGACACATCCTCGCACACTAAATTGCCCGGATACGAACAATTACACATCGAACGGAGCAGCAATCAAATTGCAGCTTCCGATCGGATCCCGATTAATAAATTGCAAGTCCCTCTAGGTCTCAATGCTGCATGAATTTCCGTTCACGGGCTGGCACAGAATCAAAACTGCTCCGCAACAATATTAAGTGGCGGTCAGGTAAGTTCGTCAATTGCAGCAGTATTTTCGTCTTTATTACGGGTAATTAATTAATAATTACCGAAAGCGAATCACAGTTACGTGACAAACGTAAAACGTGAGGTATTTTCTAATTAACACAACAAACAGTGAAAGACGACAGCAGTCTGAGAGAGACGGGGCCAGAGGAGCCCGGACGGGGAAGCTTCCGATCCACTTTCCGCCTGTGAAGGGCGTCCTACCTACGTGACGTTTTCTTAAGGGCTGACAAACTGCCAAAAATACACTGTCGAACTTTTGTCGAGTAATTGACGGGCGAAGAGAATGCACAGTGGGAAAACAGTTTTTGGACGATTCATTTGAATAATTTTCACATTCGGATAGCGCAGCAGCTCTCAGGCGAGAGAGAGAGAGGCAAGACGGAGCCCTGCGGCATGCCAATGGATGAGAAATGGGGCCTGAAGAGGCGGCATTACGGTTATCAGTTCAGTTTCTAATTAACATTTTCGGGTATTGATGGATGTTTTATGTTTTCTTGAGGAATTTAGAACTTCTTGAGACACGAGAGAGCAAAAAATGTGTGAGAATTTTCTGTTTAAATTTAAATTAAAGAAAATTTGTTTTTCTACTTACGTTGTTTTTGCAATTTAGTTAACTGCTGATGGTGGTTTTTCTTAGTGTAAATGTTGCCTTTTTAGCGAGTAGCTTGAAGTGTTACGAGGGCAAGTATCCATCACTCTGCGGTTTCGTTTTTATCACATGGTGTGGTTTTCTGGAATGCAAAATAAAGAGTAAATTTAGTTTTTTATATTTGTTCGGAATTTACATTAATTTTTGCAATTATTTTAACACAATGGACTTTGAGTTATAAAAAGCGCTCTCCCCATAAAGCCTAGTATTGAGTTCGATTGGAATGGCCCCGAACTGTCAAATTCCATACATTTGGCCTCAGGTTTTCATGCTCATAAAATTTTATCTAGCGAAATTTCACGATCCCAGTTCTAAGTTCGATTGGAGAGATGAAAAACTATATATGTTTCCCAGTCATAAGAGATGATGTTCGTGTTAGCATAACTCTCCACTGTTTTCATTTTTAATTACCTATGAAATCTGACATTTCCAAGACGTGTAGTGTAAAGGCAAAAGGAAGTGATTAATTCAAATTTTTTCAAAATGGAGGCAAAACATAAAAAATAGTTCGAAAAAAAGAAAGCAATGTATGTTTTCTGACGAAGAAAAAAAAGAAGTTAGTAAATTTAAGTTAAAAGCCACTCTGCTATCTGACAAACGTTACACATAAAAGTATTGATTCTGACAAACGTCAAACATGAAGTCTACAAAATCTCCACGCCTACTTGTTCACAACCTTTTGTTCAAGCACTTTTAAAGCCTATGAAAGGTTTTCATTTTACTTGAAGTCAGTACTAAGCTTAAGCGTATAAACAAATTTTCATTCGGATAAGCTTTGATGGAGCCATTCGCAAAGAAATAAAACCAAATTGTTGATAGACCGCCGCAACTTTTCGGACTTGATAACACTATGAAAGTAACGCGGTGCCAAAGACTCGGATCATTATCTTTTTGATATGGAGCTCCGCATAACGCATTACAACGCAGAAAAAAGTTGTATCCGCAAATCAATCTCAAACATAGGCGTACCCAGGGGGTGTTTTGGGGGTTCAAACACCCCGCGAAAAAAGGCAAGAAAATTGTGAACACTTATGTCATTGGAAGCTCATTGGGCTGGCGCACACGGATCATCACGTCAATACTAAAAAGACCGATTTTCTATGATGTTCTTGGCGTAGGTATTCCTTTACCGAGAGTAACTTTATTATCCTTACACGGTATAGTAAGCAGAAGCATTTGCGTATGTGTTAGTTTTCACTTTAAACGTTACAAAAAATTTCGCTCTTCCTTTGCCCCACTTTCCTAAAAATCGTTTTTTTTAATGTTGAAGTAATGATCCGTGCACGCCAGCCGATTTCCTAAAGCTCCGCACCGAGCGACAAGCGAGATAACGCCATGAAGCAGCCCAGTTAAGAAGTCGCAGAAGTATTTTTGGAGTTTGTTCCGATTACTGACATGACAGGAACAGGTTTGCCTAATCTTATTGTAAAAGTTTTAAAGAAGAACGGAATAGACTACAGCTATATAGTTTGCCAAGGAAACGACGGCAGCAGTAATGAAGAATGCCCCTTAGCTCTCTACGTGCACTGCAGTGCACACTCACTTGCTCTC
Organism: Thereva nobilitata; assembly: GCA_963855945.1. Lineage (NCBI taxonomy): Eukaryota > Metazoa > Arthropoda > Insecta > Diptera > Therevidae > Thereva > Thereva nobilitata. The sequence continues at coordinate 14,570,882 of OY979696.1, read as the reverse complement.
AAGCTGACATCCGCAATTGAGGTTGGTGTAGTGCAGTCCATCGGTAGTTTCTTGCACACGTCAGCTCAGCGTACAGATGTCCTGAAAAGACCAATGCGAGAACTTCTTCCAACCAACAGTTCTGGCAATGTTTGATACATTAATTCGCGGTGCCATTGAGCCAGCGTTAGAAGAGTTGCAAGAAAGCCGCACTATTGATACAGCGCAGAAGGCATGTGAAATGTTGAGAATATTGCGATCGACCAACTTCATAATAGCCTTGTTTATATTGGAGAAAATCATGAGCTATACGATAGTTTCAGGCAGTCGACTGTGATAAAAGCAGTTAGTGGCATTGTCGTTGTATTAGCTACCTTGAATCGCATTAGAAATAACGGCGTTGACGAGTTCAAAACTGCTTCCGAAGCAGCTTCTGATGCTTTGTTTCGAAATGGAGATATTATACAAATGCCTCGCATAGCAAGAAGACAAGTGAATCGCATGAATGCTCCAGCCTCCCATGTTCAAAGCCACTACAAAATCAACCCACCCCAAATTATCCCATTTGTAGATCATCTAATAAGCCATCTAACTGCTCGTTTTCGTAGGTCGATTTTCACTGAAATTTTTCATACCCATATTGCACACCCGTGGAATCCGTAACCGCTGAAAACTTAACTTAATAATATTGCTTAAAAACTTAGAATTGCTTATATCTCGGAAACCGTTGCCCGTACGCGATTTTTAGTGAAATTTGCTTCCTTCAACCTTTATATTTCCCTCCAACACCTTCTAGAATCCATGGGCACTGAAATAATATTGATATCGTTAGCTTAATTATATTGCATATAAGGTTAACGGAGACGCAAACCAAAAAACATCCAGTCGAAGCAAATGCACCGATCCCCATTCAAGAATTGGAGCCCGGATCAAATTTCCCACAAAATCCCACCGAAGGCACAGCGAAGTTCAACTAAAGATTCGATCCCCAGCTCAGCAGCTGACCTGGCGCAAAAGCCTATCCGAGACACAGCGAAGTTCAACCAAATTTCTCAACGCGAAAGCTCATATCCACTACTTTCATCGCTTACCCTCGGTTTATGTTATGAAGAAAACAATTAAAAAACATATTATTAATAATTAAAATTTTGGACGGACCCCCTTCGAAAAAAAATCCTGGGTACGCCAATGATCTCAAATCAACACAACTACCTAAATGTAATGTACTACTAGATGTAGGGCTACCTCCAGTGCGACCGGAGACCCAATTACCGCTTTGGCAAGTCGTTTTAATGCCACAAATTCCTGAACCTAATTTTTAATGGTTGTTTAACCGCTTGTGATGTGGCGACCCATAATCTGGAGATGTCTTTTAAGTCTTCTAGAACATAGCTCCCTAGTGGGCACTGTATGACTTTGGCTAGCACCGAACTTTTACACAAAAAGTAAGCGAATGCTTCTCTCTCGTTCGTCTTCACGCAGCTAAGGCAGGTTTGAGGTTCATTAACTAGCAGGCCTCCAGGATCGCCAGTACTTCCGCTTGAAAGATATGTAACGAAACAGGCCGCTGTAAACAAAAAAACACAACAGCACCACCGCTGTTAACACAAAGACAAAACCGCTGTAAAAGACATTACGAAACGTAGCAAGGCACCAATATAAAAAGCGGGTGCATGCCTGCGAAAGTCAGTCGTAATTAGACAGTGGATGAGTTGATTCCTCTGCCTGATAACTGGACGGGGGACCATAGGAGCGCCAACCGACCAACAGTGGCGCCGACCGACCAACAAATATACCACTACGGAGAGTTGATCCAGTGGTACCGAAAGACCGATACATTTACAAGCCACGGAGAATTGAAACAGTTGCGCCGACGGACCAATCAATTTACAACCACGGAGGGTTGATCCAGTGTTACCGAACGACCGATACACCAACAAGCCACGGAGAGTTGATTCAGTGGCGCCGACCGACCAATAAATTTACAAGCCATGAAGAGTTGATCCAGTGGCGCCAACGGACCAATCAATTTACAACCACGGAGGGTTGATCCAGTGGTATCGAACGACCGATACACCAACAAGCCACGGAGAGTTGATTCAGTGGCGCCGACCGACCAATAAATTTACAAGCCATGAAGAGTTGATCCAGTGGCGCCGACCGACCAATCAATTTACAATCACGGAGAGTTGACCCAATGGCACCGAACGACCGATACACCAACAAGCCACGGAGAGTTGATTCAGTGGCGGCGACCGACCAATAAATTTACAAGCCACGGAGAGTTGATCCAGTGGCGCCGACCGACCAATCAATTTACAATCACGGAGAGTTGACCCAGTGGCACCGAACGACCGATACACCAACAAGCCACGGAGAGTTGATTCAGTGGCGGCGACCAACCGATAAACAGACAAGACCCGACGAGGTGATCCGGGAGGACTCCGACGCATATAGACCAAACGAGAGCGAGCGTTGATCCAGAGGTAACCCGCTAACCCTTTATTTCCTCTCTTTCCCACCCCTCGATAGTTGTGTAATATAGAAGTTCTAGAAATAAAACGTAACGTTTTTTATTTGAACCTTGGGCATCTCCAAGCTGACCCGCCACTCCCGACGTTACAGATAGGTACTAGCTGTTTACTGTACTAGGAACTCATCCACACTCTTTACTCCACTCAAGTAAGACCATTTTTAAGATCGTTAAAACGTTTCGATATATAATAAGATTAGGTACCGTTGACTATACGTATCGATTAGATGCGTTTACAATGGATACGACACCATCGATCAGTTATTAGGATTTTTCGATGCTGCAATTTTTCAATAATCATTTTTCTTTTTCTCTTGCATGCTTAGGACACACTTTCAGTTTTCTCTTTACAACAAAGAGATTTTCTTAGTTATATAATGAGTTTCTTTTGTGGATGATCGTTTCTTTATATCTGCATTGGGCGAATCAATCACAGGATGATCTTGGCATAGACACCTTTAAATGTGTTATGATTGCAACAAATCTGGTTATTATAACAACTTCAACACGCATACACTGCACGCCCTTAATCACACATCTTCCTAAGCTAAACTTTACTACTCTGGGGGGCCATTTGGAAGGCGCAGCACTTTTCTACATAATTTTCTCGGTTTTTTTTTCTACTAATAATAAAAAGCCGCCATTAAAGATTATTTACAGCTCCACTCTCTATTACCGTCTTTGATTGTGCGGCCTTTAAACTTGAATGGGATTTTTATGCTAAATTTTACGGGCCATAATTGCCAGTGACGATGATAAGGCGTAGGAGATTTCTTGACATTCAGAGCGCGCGCTAGGCAGTCCGTCCATCAGCTCGCAACGACAAAGAGATGGCGTCGCGTGGCGGGAGGAACCAGCATAAATCTTCGTTTTCAAACATTTTTTCCTTTGTTATAGCGGAAGTATACATTCTTATTCAACTAAATGACGAGCCGATTTATAAGAAGGGATTAGAAACAAGGGAAAAGAATTTGTTTCCCTCGAAAAGCACAGCGGCAACAACACAATGCACGTAATTCCATTCGCGCGGCGACACAACAGGTCTCGCGAAATTTATTTGTCCCGTGCCTGGGGCTCAATCAATTTCACCTCAAAGCATTTTCTCGGAAGTTCTCTAGTTCGCTCCTACCCCAGCAGCGCAAATATCGATCCCCCGGCTATGTTCCGTGTTTGGGAGGCGATATAGGGAGGCGCTCTTCTACAACACGCTCCTCGGCGCTGTTGAACAGCATTTGAGCATCCCGAGGCGATTGTGAGGTGACACTTTGGAATTGACTTGCGACGACTACTGCGACGGGCGACGACATCCCGCTTGTCAAGGTGTCAGGAGACAGGAATAGAATCGTAAAAGTCCCCATTCCTCTCTAGCCAACCGCTCGCTCCCCTCAGCACAGCAGTCGACTGTCAGCCCATTACTGGAGACACACGAGAAAATCAAGGCATCTGCAATTCATATTGCACACGGGTTTCGACTGCTCGACTTGAAATGGTCCGCAGATGTTTGTCTCTTTGGCGTGATGCTTCCTTTCATCGTCGCCCTAATTTCCATGAGACATCCGTAAATGCGATGTGCTCCAGCTTCCTGGTATGAGGAGGATGATGATGATGATGACTTCGCTGGAGGAAGGTGCTCCTTCGAAACAGATGAGGAAATTGGTAATTGCGGCGAAAATTCGTTTTATGCCACAGCAGCAATCATATTCTTTTGGGCGACTTCTGTAGGAAAACGTAGAGAGGTTCTTTATGTGGTATTAACGAGCCCAAAGCCGCCACACGATCGGAGGACTTTTTAGCATGCTCCTAAGGGAAATGAATTTTTTTGAATATTTTATGCTGTGATGAGATTATGTGAAGGTTAAGGATGGAATTTTATTTTAATGTTTCTATTTTTTAGGGATTCGCTTCTAGTAGCATCGATGAGGAAGTCCACGCCTTTGAAGAACAAACCGAAAGTTTGAGTCAACACATTTAAGGAATTTGTTAACAAATCAAAAAAACAGAACAGGTAGGTTACAGCGGCAGCCCCGTTCAAGGGCCGAGAGCGGGGACACAATTGGCTGACCGTTTTATGTAACTACTAGCATAAAACCCGCGTGCCCTGCAACGCCTTTAAATAAAAAAGTTTATGTGTGCACTGTCCACGGTAGGAAAAAAGTATAATGAAAACAACAAAAATTGTGGAAAAAATGATTTTGGATACCATATAAAAATTTAGAGTTCCATACAAAAAATATTGTAATATTTCTTCTCAAGCGTTCTCGGATTCGTCAGGGATTAATTGGAACAATTTGCTTCTTTTTAACAACGCATGTGTTCCTCCTTCCTCGTCTTGGCGGTCTGTTTGCCGAAAATCATCCTTGCAGGCGTCTGACTGGCAGACTGTGGATAACTGTCCTGTACAGCGTTTCCATTGAATTTGTATAGAGATGTTCTTCATATTAAAAAAACCTATTTCTACCGTTTCTACCGTTTTTACTGTCTCTTTACTGGTTAGGGGAAATTTGAGAAATTTCCTACATTTCAGAATGCAGCAAACTTCACGACAATATAGGAAATGACCAGGATACACTATGGTCAATGTTTTTCATTTGGAGCTGGAGGATATGAAGATTTTTCGATTTCCCAACTCTTGAAAAACCTACATACAGCTGACCGGGAAATGACACTTATTTAGCAAAATTCGCCCCATATTGGCCCCGAAACATAAAATTTATGAGTTTTGATCATAAATTCTTTATTTGTTACCTTAAAGACCCCCAGATACCGATTTTCATTGGAATCGGAATACAATTGGCAGTCATCGGCCATATTGGTGCGGCCATTTTGAATTTATAAGTTTTGATAATGAACTCGTTATTTGCAACCTTAAAAAACCCCAGATACCGATTTTCAATGGAATCGGAATACAATTGGAAAAATTCGTCCGCCATATTGGGGCGGCCATTTTAAATTTATAAGTTGTGATCATAAATTCGTTATTTGCTACCTTAAAAATCCCCAGATACCGATTTTCATGGACAATTGGCAAATTTAGGTGGCCATTTTGAATTTCGGTCATTTTCGGCGGCCATTTTGAATTTCGAAAATCGTGCAAAATTTCGAAGCTCTGCGATGACTGGTGCGCCCGGTATAGCGCACACACAGAGGCAGATTTGGCTACCGGGATAAGACGCCTTGGCCAGATAGTGCTCTGGGACTGTTCTCATTGTTCCGTGGATAGTGATGGAAGTCACCGAACACTGACCGTGGCACAATTCGCCGAAAGTCCACACCTCGTCTAGCGTATTATTCGGCTAAAGCATTACTGGTACGTAGTAGAATGAATGTCAGGACACTAGTTGTGTTAGTTATCGGATATTCATGTGAGCCTTGGCCTCCTCAAGAATTTTCTTCCAACGTTCTCGATCTTGCGTCTTTCTCTTCCAGTTGGTAATCCCAATCGTGCGTAAGTACATAGAAGTCTTTATCCCTCTTTTCTAAATTGTGACCAGTCATAAGTCACAAGCTTTGGAGACTCGTGCTTGTTATTGAGAGTTTGATTCTTGTCACTATCAGCTGTTTTGGTACTCGGAGCACGCGTTTGTAGATTGGCTAATTTGTGACTGCAAAATTAGAATTCCAAATTTGCTCAATTTGAGACTCAAAACCCACTTGTGATTTCGTTGTGACTTGTGACTGTTGTAAGAATACGGATATCTTCTCTTCCTAGGGTTTTTTTGTGACCTCTTCTCTCTGGCGTTTGGAGAAACAGGATTTTCGGGGGCGCTTCTTCAGGCATTCTCATTACATGTCGTATCCAGCGCAGGCGTGAGATCTTGATGCTTTTGGTTATGTCAAGTTCTTTATAAATTTGGTGCAACTCGTGGTTGTGTCTTCTTCTTCAGACGCGCTCTTCATTTACTGCGCCCGTAACCTTACGGAAAATTTTTCTTTCGCAGCTTCCGAGAACCTGCTCGTCATACCTAGTAAGCGCCTATGCTTCCGAACCTTACATGAGTACTGGTTTTATGACGGTTTTGTATAACTTAAATTTTATGCTTCTGCTTATTCTTTTCGAGTTAAAGAATTTACCGGATACTGCGCCCTCTAAATTACCACCAATGGAGCATCAGACGGACAGAGGAATCTACCTGCAGGCTTTTCTTTTTTGTCATTGTCCTGCGATAGCGACGAGCTATGTAAGTCTTGGGGCGTGATCTAACCAAACAAGTCTGAGCGGCACAACTTGAGGCAGACTGATGAGCTGGTTCAAGCGGTTTGGTCTTCCGAGGTGAGATACGAGTATAGGGGCTGATAAGAGAACAAGCAAGAATGAAAGAGAATGCCAGCACACGGTTTACTCCATCTTCTCACATCTACAATACTACCGCAACAGACCGCTGACTTCAGTGATCGAACAGGAGATGAGTTCCTTGTTTATTGCAATTGTGGATGAGTGGCGCTGGCAGAAGATTGGGCACGAATTTGCCCAGTAAGAAGAAATATTATCTGCATGGGAAAGTGGCTCTTCATGGAATCGAAGCACGGACCTCTGGAATGGTAGCCAGCCGAGAGTCTTAGATTGGTGGTGGGTGGGTATGGTTATGCCAATATAAGAATTTTTGACTATGCTACAGAAATTCTTTCCTAATTTTTTAACTTCCCAGTATGAAGTTATTGTAATCGGTCCGAAAATCGGATTCGAAATTTTCAATGTATTTACACGTTTCAAGGTCCCAATAGCATTTTAAGCAAAAATTTGAGAAGAAATATGTGTGTGTTTGTGTGTGTGTGTGCGTACGTATGAGGTCATTTTTACCTGCACGATTTCGCGCGAACCAAAAAAGATATCGACTTCGTTAAGGTGCCGTTCGAAGCGTATTAAAGGACATATGAATTGAAAAGATTTTCATAAAAATCGGTCGAGCCGTTTTCTTGTTTGAACGACTTAAGTGATTTTTGTACCGGCACGATTTCGCGCGAACTAAAAAGATATCGACTTCGTTAAGGTGCCGTTCGAAGCGTATTAAATGACATATAAAATTGAAAAGATTTTCATAAAAATCGGTCGGGCCGTTTTTTTGTTTGAACGACTTAAGTGGTTTTTGTACCGGCACGATTTCGCGAGAACCAAAAAAGATTTCGACTTCGTTAAGGTGCCGTTCGAAGCATGTTAAAGGACATATGATCTGAAAAGATTTTCATAAAAATCGGTCGAGCCGTTTTTTTGTTTGAACGACTTAAGTGGTTTTTGTACCGGCACGATTTCGCGAGAACCAAAAAAGATTTCGACTTCGTTAAGGTGCCGTTCGAAGCGTATTAAAGGACATATGAATTGAAAAGATTTTCATAAAAATCGGTCGAGCCGTTTTTTTGTTTGAACGACTTAAGTGATTTTTGTACCGGCACGATTTCGCGAGAACCAAAAAAGATTTCGATTTCGTTAAGGTGCCGTTCGAAGCATGTTAAAGGACATATGATCTGAAAAGATTTTCATAAAAATCGGTCGAACCGTTTTTTTGTTTGAACGACTTAAGTGATTTTTGTACCGGCACGATTTCGCGTGAACCAAAAAAGATATCGACTTCGTTAAGGTGCCGTTCGAAGCGTATTAAATGACATATAAAATTGAAAAGATTTTCATAAAAATCGGTCGAGCCGTTTTTTTGTTTGAACGACTTAAGTGGTTTTTGTACCGGCACGATTTCGCGAGAACCAAAAAAGATTTCGACTTCGTTAAGGTGCCGTTCGAAGCGTATTAAAGGACATATGAATTGAAAAGATTTTCATAAAAATCGGTCGAGCCGTTTTCTTGTTTGAACGACTTAAGTGATTTTTGTACCGGCACGATTTCGCGCGAACTAAAAAAGATATCGACTTCGTTAAGGTGCCGTTCGAAGCGTATTAAATGACATATAAAATTGAAAAGATTTTCATAAAAATCGGTCGAGCCGTTTTTTTGTTTGAACGACTTAAGTGGTTTTTGTACCGGCACGATTTCGCGAGAACCAAAAAAGATTTCGACTTCGTTAAGGTGCCGTTCGAAGCGTATTAAAGGACATATGAATTGAAAAGATTTTCATAAAAATCGGTCGAGCCGTTTTTTTGTTTGAACGACTTAAGTGATTTTTGTACCGGCACGATTTCGCGAGAACCAAAAAAGATTTCGATTTCGTTAAGGTGCCGTTCGAAGCATGTTAAAGGACATATGATCTGAAAAGATTTTCATAAAAATCGGTCGAACCGTTTTTTTGTTTGAACGAATACTGGGAAGTTAATCTTGTGGACCGAAAGGGTCAAAAGCCACATCCCAACTAGTTTAATAACAAAAAATCTGTATTTCCGATGTTGCTTACTGGCAATATACTTAGATTGAAATTGCGTAGTTTCTAATCTTGGAATTACGAGCTCTTAACGTCCATCAAAAGCAAACCCAAAATTTAATTCCGCAATTTCAATCCACTCTGCATCTTAACCAACTTCCAGCAATCTCCAAAATGGCGTATTCTTAATTAAAGTTCGCCAGAAAAACACTTTAAAAGGAAACATTTTCACGGTCTAGTTCCTTAAGAGATTCCTAACATTTGTCGCTTTTATCTTGACCAGCAGAAGACAACAGGCATCCACCACTGGATTAAGGTCAAAGAACAACAAGACGCAAAAACCCGCATTTTTTTACACGTGCACACACACCCATACACAAGCCATCATCTAATCTCCTTCAATCCAAAAGAAGTGTGACGAAAGCAGCTTTTCAGGTTGCACACAAAAACGAGCCTTCGCCGCCCAAACGCGAACGGTAGAAGAATCTTTGAGGCAAGAAAATCTTGAGAGAAGCGCCTTCGATAATGACAGAAGTCAGAAGACACAAGAGACAGAAACAAGAGCTGAAATGGGTTAAACGGTGTCACAATACGGCGAGGGTGTGCTGGAGCATTGTGATCTGTGGCAACTGGCGCCGGCGGATGTTTCAATCCTTGTGCATCAGCACCACCAGCAGCAGCAGCAGTTACACGATGCATCTTCTTTGGCTATGTGTCAAGAGCCGCTTGTGTTGGATGCATATCGGGTGCTCCCCTGACTCCAAAGTGGCCATGTCAACATTTCCGGGTGACATCCTCAAGACGAGCCTCAAAGACATTACATCCACCCCCGAAACACAAGAACCGCACGGATCAAGGCGGATTTGAGGTACTTTCCGTATCATCGTCGTCGTACTCTGTGCAGAAACAAACTGCCACAGCGGTTAATGTGGATCAAGTGGAGACTGTGGCATATCAAAAATGCACAGTTAACAGTTTCGACCGACTCGAGTGGAAGGAAGGAAGCCGCTTAAAAATCTGTAACACTTCAAAAGTTTGCCAGTAATCGGGCTAAGAGGAGGACGTTGAACCTTCCGCTCTTCTTCTGAGATGACATTGAGTGTGTTTGGCCAGGAATAGAAGCGGCCCGAGTTGAATTGCTGATTTTATGCTAATAAAAAGATTTCGAAAGACCCAAATCGCGGCCGATTTTTGTTTATCATCGGTTCTGTGCCGTGTTTTGAGAGCTTTTGCGATTCAGAATATGATTTCGAGTCTACGGTTGGACGATGTTCGTCTTTTGATCAATTTTCTTAAAGCAGAGTGGTTCTAGAGTGGAAATTTTCATTCAAGTCATTACCATATCTCCATACTAGGTACGTGTTCTATTGAAATTTGAAGCACGTCGATAGCGTGAATAACTTGCTCAATAAACAATAAAGGAAATGACGCTCATTTGGATTGGACATTGAAAAGTCTGGTAAATTAAGAAAGGACTTGGAATGGGGGGAATGTTGGGAGGAAAAAAGGAAATACATACAGTGATTAGATCAGTGGTGACATACGGCTCTGCAGTATGATGGCCTACTCTTGGAAAAATATAATAAATAGAGACTAGATCAAGTCCGAAGAATGGCATACCACGCAGCAATGGTGGTTTTGGGGGTACCAACACTCCACAGCCTGCACGCCCCTGAAGACGTAAGGACATAGCAATATACTGCGCTTTCTACCACTGGGAATGGTAGAAGGACCATCTGACTACGAGTACATGGCATCATGACATGGTAGATTAGAAAGGAAAAAACTTCCAGCCTGGCAAATTCATTACCCCTGCTCAAGCAAAAGCGTAGAAGCCCCCGAGCTTACTAAATCCGAACTCAGAATCTTGACAGACCTTTTCACACGACATGCTCCTTTCAGATACTATCTGAAAATCATTAGTAAAATTGATATCGACACATGTAGATACTATCAGGTAGAAACAGACACCTCAGAACACGTTCTTTGCAATTGCGCCGTGCTGTATAGATTCAAGTTTCAGTACAAAAACAAAAGGCGAATAACGCTCAAAAGGGGTATTATAAGGTTGATTAGTAAGTAGCCTAAGTCCACCTCCTGAATAAACACCTATTGTGGGGCTTACACAAAAGATCTTCTCCAGGTCGAGCTGTCGAACTCTCTTCCTCTCCGAAATACAATGGCGGCCACCAGCCATGGCATTACTACCTCATATAGTTTCTGCAGCAATACTGGTAGTATGCCATACGGGCTGGTTGCTTCATTCACCAGAGGGTGCTTTCAAGAGAGAGAAGCTTTTTTCTTTTTTTTTATCGGTCAAGCAGCAGGGAATGTGTGCGACCGCCTGTCTAAGGCTTCCATGCCTATGACGGGAGACTCCGCTGGGGGTACGCACACAGACGGTTGTGTCAGATTCCTACTGACTACACTCACCCACTCTTTTTTGCATGACGTTCAAGTCCAGAACGGTACGAGCCGTTAGGGCATTACTTCAGTCTGGCGTCATAAGCATGATCCTTAAAAAAAGGGATCCCTTACAGGTACTCACCAGAGCCGGAACAGTCTAGTCATCTAGCTACCTAGCTGTTACCTCCTTGCATTTCTTTGCCGTTCTCTGTTTCTTTGGGCTTCGTAATGCTTACAGCATGCCAGAAGGGGACCTAACCGATACGCACAGTTTATTTTCCTCCTACTGCCCATTCTGTCCAATGCCGCTGCCTACACTGGCGCTGCATACAATAGGACCGAACTAAACACTCTTGTGATGAGGAGGCGTCGGCTTGGCCTGGGGCCCTATATTAGACAGCATCCTCGCGAGTGCTGCGCTGATGGCGGAAGCTTTTTCCGCTATGCCCGCCAAGTGTACCCCGAAGTTGAGCCTTCGGTCAATCATCACTCCCAAATACCTTAGTGCGGGCTGGGAGCAAATGACCTGGTCACCTTCTTTTGCCGCTATGGTCTCCACCTTTTTCCGCTTGCTGATTAGCACTACTTCCGTGTTGTGTTCAGCTAGCATTAGACCAGCGTTCTCGAGCCACGTTTTTATATCCCATATCGTTTCGTTCGCGAATATCTCGATCTCGGCGAGTCGCTTTCCTACTACAGCTACCCCGATGTCATCGGCGAACCCAATATCAGTGGAGGCAGTACTTCATCGTACATGATGATCCACAGAAGAGGACCTAGGACGGAGCCTTGGGGGACTCCGCAGGTTGTCCTATACTCCCTGACTCACTCGCAGTGTAGACTTCTATCTACTAGGAATTCTATCACAATGCGCACTAGATACTTCGGTGTATCAAGCTGTATCAACTCCTCGACGATCTTGCTCCACCTCGCGGTGTTAAAAGCATTTTTCACGTCAAGGGTTATCAATGCGCAACTCTTATTCACATCCTTGCTACCGTTGCAAGGCTAGTCACCATATTGACAACATCCGTTGTCGATCTAGCCTTCCTGAACCCGAATTGCCTTTCCGACAAACCGCCTTCCCCTCGGCGTTTGGGAGTAGTCGTTGTATATCACCCTTTCGAAAATCTTGCCTTGTTGAGAAGACATATCGGCCTGTAAGCCGACAGGTCCTCGAGGGGCTTACCCGGCTTCGGGATGAGCACCAGCTTTTGACGCTTCCATTGCTCAGGGAACACTTCTTCCCTCAGGCACGCTGTCCATGTTCTGTGGAAACAGGGTCCACACTATGTCTCGCAGCATTTCAGGGCAGGTAATCGCTGGGGAACGGTTGCCCTTAATCGACGAAATCACTACCCTGTAAGCACCCCCCCCCCCACGGGGTACTACCCCGTTCCTTGCACAGACCTTAAAGTGCTTCGTTTTACTCTTTCGTATGGCGTTTTTAAGCCCTCTCCTCGCCTCTTTGTATTCCATAAGGAGTTCCTCGAATTCTAACCGTTCCCGCCTTCGCTGACAGCGCCTTCTTGCCTTTTGGCAAGCCCTTCGACGCTCCTCGATTTCATCGTTCCACCAGAAGTTCGGTGGACGTCTTCGGAGTTTTGGGCGTTGTAGCATGGAGGCGTCGCATGCCCGTTTCATCACCGCGGTGATCCTCGCGACCCTTTCATTTGCGCAATATTCTCCTGCAGGATTATCTCTTTGAACAGCTCTTCATCGAGCTTGTTCTGGGCCCATCCGGTGCTTATGGCTTGATTTTGCAGCACCCTTTCTGTTCGTCTTCCCGTGCGGAAAGTTATGGCGTGATGGTCGCTGTGCGTGTACAACTCGCTCACCCGCCATTGGAGGTCTCTGGCCATCGAGTCACTGATGAAAGTGATGTCTACCCTCTTTCACCTTTTTGGAAGGTGTTTTGACCACCGGTGTTTGCCACCACCTCATTGAGACGTGAAAACGCTTCCACTAGAATGCGCCCCCTTGTATTTGTATGCCGGCTTTTTGGGTTTCTGTACGGTTGAGAGCTTCAACCTGTAGTTTTACCCTGAAGCGTATCCATCGATGATCCGAAAAGGACACTTGATCCGATACTTTACAACTTTGTACTTTGAATGTTTCAGTGTCCGGAGACAGCGCGATCTCCAAGACTTCCTCCCAACCTTGGAAATTCTCCGTGCTTGGGAGATTTATAAAAACAACGATTGGGGTGTTGCCCAGGTTACACACAGCTTGAATTAATGATAAAATCGAATAGTGACTATCTCTGATCGTTATTCTCGATGTTTCCCGATGATTCTATTTTTTGAAATAATGTGGAAAAAGCAATGTTCTCGCATGATTTAAAGTAGGCCACAAAAGTAGGTCATTTCCTTTTACAAAAACAAGACTGAAATTAGTTTTACATAAGAATTGATTAAAACTCATAAATACGACCAAACTCTGTTCAAAACTAAGCGAATATTGTCTTAAATCGATTCAATAAATCAATCATATATTTTTGTAGCTCTAAAATCCAATCAGAATCTCCAAATAAATCCTCTTAAGTAACAGCATTAGCACCATATAAGGTCACAAACTTCCATCATTTCTATAAATTCAGCCTTGAAGTATCCAAATCCCAAGAAAATAGTTGATCGCCACTTGAAACCGTCTTAATAAATCATGGCACACACGCTGGCATTTGCCATAACTGAGAAGTAATTTTCGAGCTCTTTTTTCGTCTGGCCTCAAGTCGACTTCATTAGTCCGACATTAACCGATTCGCCACTCTCGAATCAAGAAATTAAATAAATTAACCAAAAAATTTCATGTTTATATCTCTCAAGATTTCTGATGCACACGCTCCTCGCCCCCTGGGGAGGACTAGCTTGACTTGAGGCAGCTGCTGCCTCTCGCATGTCGAAGGTTTCGTTTTCTTCTGGCGCTGGGATCGATGCGAATCTTTCAACGGATTTTACAGTTGCACGTCCCATAAAGCCCATTTACTGTCGTCATTGTGCTCGCAATTAAACATGAAACACAGCAGCCCAATTGCTCAGTAGAGACTGTTAAAGGTCTCTGGCAGCTTGGCCATAAAATGCAGTGTCGCCATCTGGAGAGCAGAATATGAGCCAGACGAAGAAGAAGCAAGACGCGAGGCAAAGGAAGAAGAAGAACAATGTGACATCTATTGTCCCATCGACACGGGGGAGTCCTAGGAAAATTTCGCACATTTTACGCGATCCAAAGTTGAGTGGAGTTCGGATGCTGAGTTGCTGTTTCTGGTCTGGCCTGGCACATTGCCCCGGAATTGGCTTGTGGGAAATTTCATTTTTTCTCAGTTTCATTTTCCATTTCGGTGTGCGCGCCTATCTCAAAATTTGCCCATCGCCTCGGTAATGTCGAAAGATATTTGCCTGCTTCCCGCCTCCCCCGCTTTAAGTGAAATTAAACTAAATTAGGTGGAAACTGTTAATTATTCATTTTTTTCCCTACTAATTTCGCAAGATTCATGGATGTGCTATTTTCATTTTGCGTGCTTGTAATTGTGCTGGCGTGACTTCCTTTTGTGTTGCAACGCGGCGGCTAATTGCCAGTTTTGCACAAGCTTTATCAAAATCATCCCAGTCGGGAATATTGGAAGCCCTTACTTATGTATTGAATTACTTCAGTCCTGATTTTACTGCAAAAAGGTAATCGGTTGAAATGTAATTAATACAGAATCCAGAACATGAACAAGCCATAAGAACTATTTACTTTTTTGCATTACCTGGTAATGCAGAAGGTAATGCCATTAATGTAGTCTTAATCTTACCTGGTAATGCAAAAAGTAATAGCTCTATTACATTTCTTTTGATTCTTTCTCCCTTTTACCAGTAATGACCTATGAAAGGCCTTCCATTGCTATGACATTTCTATGTTAATTGTAATTAACAAAATAATCCAGCTGGTAATGTATAGTATTTACAAGATCAGGCATTCAGCTTTAATGAAGAAGCTCTTCCATTCCCGACTGGGATTTCTAGTACACTACAAACATTACTTTTTATTTTCAAACAACTTAAAACCCTAAATTTTAACAACAACAATCATTCTTCATTACCACACACAAAATCAACACATTTTTATTCCCCAACTATAGGTCTGTTCCAATAGAAAACCTGTCCTGTCGTAGCCTGCGAAAAGTTACTTGATTGGTGGGGGAAAATTTAGTTAAAATCCCGAAAAGTGAAGGAACGCTTTCTGGGATGTTTCGTGCAAATCAAGAAGACCATAACCTAAAAATCACTTGTGTCTTCAAAATAATGACATAAAACTATTGAAATTAATAAATTATTTAGGAAATTATTCAAAATCTTGTAGTAAGGCACCAATCGAAGAAATTATTTTCAGCACATCGTAATTATTTTGGTTTGACATGACAAGTAACAGCTGTTTTGACATGTTGAAAACGTCGTAAGATTTCACTCCACCTAAAAATCTCCTGCGATTTCTTGGTCGAGGGGAAGTAAAAATTTCCCCGCTTTTCCGAGCATGAGATTCTATTGGAACAGGAATTGGGTGATTTCTTGGTCCCGCGGGATCCCGCATTCTCTATTGGAACAGACTTTATAAGTAAGGGGACGTCCATAAATTACGTGAGGTGTTTAGGGGGGGGAGGGGGTCGAGCCGAATCTCACCAAATCTCACGTGGGGGAGGGGGAGGGTCTCCGCAAATCTCACGTAATTTTTTTCCGCAAGAAACAGTGTAAAATCGCGAGAAAACTGGGTTAAATTAATAGTACAGGTAAATTAAGCCGAAAAATTCGATATAGCGGAAATAATTAGGTACAGGCTGAAAATTGACAGAGCGCTTCTTTTTATGCTTTTTAATAAGGGGTTATAAAGTCTACCGATTTTCTACTCCTAGAAGCCCACTTTTTAGGGGGTTTTAGCCCTCAAAATGGGTATTTTTCGATTTTTCTGTATTTTTTTTGCAATATTTCTTAATATATTTTTGTTTTTTTCAATTTTAACAATATCTGTAAATGAGAAAATCTTTAAAATCGTCTTTTCGGACCCGCATTTAGATTTCATTCACGAAAATCTTGGTGCAGTATCAGATGAACATGGTGAAAGGTTTTATCAAAACATATTGCAAATAGAGAAGGAATAATGAATCAAAAGTATACGTGATATTATTACTATATTTCGACTCAATAGCAATTGGGTATAAAAATTTTGCACTGCCGTTTACACTGTATTTGTTCACTGTTTCAAATACCATCCAACTGGAACATCCAAAAAAAAGTAAAGAAAATAATTTAAATATCTGGGAATGAAGACGTGATGAAAAATTCTTATCTCTTTATACAATGGTCTGGGAAAAACTGCGAAAGTAATGTATGCATTGACTTATACCACCATTTTTGGACAGATTGCGACCCTACGATGAACTAGTGTGGGGGTCTAAGCTTAAACAAAACAAAAAGGCCTAGAAGCCCAATTGAAAAACCTGGAACCTAATGCGCTCCTAAGAATCTCAAGTGCATAATGTACCCAATCCTACTGCAATCATAGAGATTATATTAAGAATCGGCTCTTTTCACATCAGTCAGTACACATGCTGTCTGCAGTGCATTGTCACTACAAAAGCAGACATTTGCACCAGGCGACATAATTAGTTATCTAAGCATCTTACAGGACTCGAATTTTGAATCGACGACCATCTGCTCTGACATACCTACTAGAGGCCAAGATAGATTTTGAAAACCTTTTGTTATCATTATCGAGAGTTGTGAAGAATGGAAGTCTAACAGATCCGCACTTCTTGAATCTGTATCCTGATGTACAGGCGGCTCAAACGTCAATTTGAGAAGCTGGCTGTGACTTCAGAGCTTTTATAAGGCGATACGAAAGTAGGAAGCAAACGGAAGGTAGTAGCGATGCCTGATAAATCTTCGAAAAGAAATTATTTTCAGCCAACCAACTTCATTTATTAACTTAATTTGACATTTTGATGCGAACAATAAATTGTTTCAAGAATATTTAAAGAGTTTTTAGAATATTTTAAAACAAACAAATAAATGCAGCGCATGCCCAATGGCTTTACTCGCGGACTGAAATCCGATAACAGGCGGACAAATTTAATTCGAATTCGCATTGGTGGAGGATACCATTTTCTTATTTCCGAATTTCATGACTTTCGAATCGGATTCCAGGATAACCCCCCTGGGTCTTTCAGTCACAGGTTTTTTACCTAACGATGACATATATAGAAGAATGCTCCGAAGTTTGTATATCTCCAGAGTCATAAATGGCTCTACCATTACTATTCAAACAGTCAAGTCGTTACTCTCTAAAAACGAATCAGTGGATGCCAAAGCCAACCTTCGTATGTCAATATATTGTAAAATTCTAAATTTTTTTTATATTCCACTAGCTTGTACCCGGCGCGCCTATGCTGCACCCATAAACCAATAGTAGTAATCAGGTGATACTACTTGTCATACCCTTTCATTTAATACCCATACCGAATGGCTTGCAAAGAAAAAGGTAATCCACCATTTTGTGTTGGCCGCCATTTTAAATTTGGACCGATCGATCTGAAACTTTGGGAATCGTATTTTTTTCGGAAAAAACCAAAATAATATAGATCTGAGCTCTTTAGCAGTAATTCGAAGAGTACCTCCCATACAAAAGTTCGAATTTTACGGATATCGGTACACTACAGCCACCCGAAGTGTTCGAGATAGAGCAAAATAGACCTCGTAGGAACACCCGCCGTACCCGAAAACCCCTATATACAAAAATTCAGGCCAATCGGATGAGCGGTTTCGGAGTCTATTGAACATTTACAGACATACTTTCACTTTTATATGCTTGCTCTACAAATACACGAGTTTTCTGTTCTCTTGTTAAGAAATCATTATCCCTGTAAGGCACCCTGAGGTTGGTTTCCAAAGGGTAGGCAGAATCACCTGCTAAATAGTAATCCACAGGTATTGTAGTTTATATTGGGTGCATGCCTAGTTGGTGCTGTTATGATTTTGTGGTACTGTTCTTCAACACAAATTATAATTAGCAATCAAGCACAGATTAAGGTATTTACACTAAAAATACGCATAATAGTGTAAATCCTACAAATTTTTTAAAATTTTAAAAATCTCACGTGAGATTAAGGGGGGGGGGGGGGAGGGGGTCGAGCCAAATCTCACGACATCTCACCAAGGGGGGAGGGGGGTCGAAAAATCGCCAAAATCACCTCACGTAATTTATGGATGTCCCCTAATTAGCATAATTTTAAATGTCATCATGCAGGCGCCATCTACTTGTCATGTACGTTATTTAAAACATCAACTGAAAGAAAGGGGAGATAAAAACCGCCCAGAAAAATCCCAATTTAATTTTCTTCAACAAAATATTAATCTCACATGACACGAGGACGTAAATAAAATGTGCAGAAGTGATCTATAATGGGGAATATGACAAGTACAACGGCATGTGTGAACTGTGAACGGCTTCGAATTCGGAACTGGTTTTTTGTTAGCTAGAGATCGTGTATCTGTCACCACCGAGGATTTATTTTCTAAATTGACATAATAGATGCATGCACGCCTCGTTCAAATATAAATAAGTGTGATTTTGGAAGTATAAAACATTTAAGACATGACGGAATGGAATGGTGTCATTGTTATGAAGACATTAATGTCAGGAAGGGAAATAATATTCAGCTAAATGAAAGTCGGCAATAATTAGGGATTGTTAAAAATGCTTGATCGTTTTGAATTTCACCATTATATTTTTATCCATTACAGACTGGAGTATACGGGCTGAGGTGTGAGGCCCGAGAATCATCGAACCAATTTGGTAACACACATACTACTGGAATTTCATGAAAGTACAGTGGACCGAAGCATGACAGAAAGACTTTGAGACAGGGTTAATCGAGGACCTTCTCTAGAAACTCGTGTTACATGGAATGGCCGGAATTCAGTTATAAGGGATTTATTGTATAATTTTAAAGGAGAATATCGTTGTCAAAAATTTGGAACGCAACAAAAAATTATAATTGCAATTGGTGGCTCTTATTTAAGGGGTAATATACCCTTGTGAACAATAAATTTCATGTGATTTTCTGAGACGTACCACAAACGATAGGAAAGAGATAGAGATATGAGGTTTTGTACATATGAAAGTACTAGTCTTTAACTACAAAGAGCAGTTTTTATTTAATTTTACGATACAAAATGGCGGCGTACACGAGGTAAAAAAAAAATCTCGGACGTTTGGCATGGGCGTACCGCTACAGGTCACAATTTTTAATCTGGAACAAAAATCCAAAAAGTTCCTTAAAACATAGTCCAAAATCTAGCGAACGTCGTACGATTTTTTTGATATCTTGATTTTTATAGATTCTATAAGCGATTTTTGGCCGATTTTTTCGAAAAAACAAGAAAAAAAAGTTCAACTTAACGCCATTTTTTTCTAAATCAATATTCGATGTTTTTCCACTTGTAGCTAGAATGTCAAGATTTTCCGATTTTCCATCTCTTGAACAACCTACATATAGCTAACCGGGAAATGACACCTATTTGGCAAAATTCTTCCGCCATATTGGCCCCACAGTTTTGAATAAGTTTTGATTATAAATTCGTTATTTACTACCTTAAAAACTCCTATATACCGATTTTAATTGGAATCGGAATACAATTCGCCAACTCGTCGGCCATATTGGTGTTGGTGAGGCCATTTTGAATTTAAATTTTGATCATAAATTCGTTATTTGCTACCTTAAAAAACCTCAGATACAGATTTTCATTGGAATCGGAACACAATTAGCAAATTCGTCGGCCATTTTGAATTTATAAGTTTTGACCACAAATTCGTTATTTGCGACCTTAAAAACCCGTAGATACCCACTTTCATTGGAATCGGAATAAAATTGGCAAATTCAACCATATTTCCGCGGCAATTTTGAATTTCGGTCATATTTCGGCGGCCATTTTGAATTTCGAAAATCGGGCTTCGAGGTGCATCATAGGAGACCACCACGGACCTTCATGCAAAAATTCAAAGCTCTGTGATGATTTTCAACAAAGCTCTCCATGACAGCGCCATCTAGGAGTGGCATTAGAAAGTAATAGAATAGCCTATGTTCTTTATTTTAATGTAAATAGCACATGGTTAAAATTTCAGTAAGATCGGTTGCACGGTGTAGGAGCCAATTGCGTACAGACAGACAGACAAACATTCAGTTTTATGAAAACTTGACGTCAATATAATATTAACGAAATAATGATTTTTAATACACAATCTTCATTTTTTAAATAACCGAGTCCTCATTTTTACTTTACCGATGCCTGTGCCATCTATGAACAAATTTAAATAAATTGTAAATATTTTCCTGCTGGTTTGGTAGAATTTATTTACATACATATATGGCATCACTTAATTGCTATCGTGGCTGTCGCTGTCAGCTACTTTGTTGAAGCAGTATGGAAAATTGCTCTTTTGGCGGTGATCTTAGCGAAATTCGTCAGCTTAAGTTGTTAAATCCAAAATGTTAAATGAAATAAAGTGGAAACTAAATTGTTTGTGTTCTTGTGCATTCATTCAGTTATGAAATTAGTGTTACAAAACTTGCGCATTAAAGTGACAGCTGTAAGTAAGTGAGAAGGCAAGTTACGTTTCATACAACTATCCTTGTTTTTGTGGCCAATTCTAAATTCACTCGTACCTGCTCGAATCCCCAGAACGGGAGAAGCGCACTTTCACTTCAAAATGCCCGGAACGAGAGCAAGGAAATTTCACTTCAAAAACAGTGCATCCGATACCATACAAAAAGAACGATTTCTCTTTGCCTAGAATCGACGTTGTTCATCGGTTTGCAATAGCAAAATGGTTCCAGATCACAAATTCGAGCAGAACCTCACTTTGTCGTAGTCATTAATGCTGGTGAGTTTTCAATTTTTTTTTCGTAATTGCAACTCTTGCAAATGTTTTTCCTTCATGTTTTTCTACGACAATCCTCCTCGCACACTCTGTTTATGCTAATTGTGAAAGTTTCCACCCTAGGGTGTGATCTGAAACTCGATAAAACAACTAACAATTTCCTATTTTCCTTGAAAACCACTTAAAGATTAAGAAGTATTTTGAATAAACATAAAGAAGACGACTTCCAACTTCCTGGTTCTATCCTTCCCTCGCTTAACCCCCCCCCCCCCACCATCCCTTTCTGATCGAATCATTTCTTTAAAAGAAATATATAAAAATGACACAAATTCACAATAAATTCCAAATCGTTAAGTTAAGCAAAAAATAAAAAAAAAATAAGGAGAAAAAAGGACACGAAAGAAAAAAAAATAACGTAAAAATCCTTTCGAAATAAATTTGTAAAAAAAGAAGAAATTTCCGAGACACTTGAAAGAATCCTGCCATTCTCCAATTTCAACTTCACAATAAATACAACGAGTTCTAGAGAAGTAAAAAAAGTGGTCTCCTCCTTTTCCGAGTTGTCCTGGAAGGGAAAGGACGACTCTAGAAAAACGAGGAAGAAACTTTTATTCCTCAAAAAAAAAATATTGAAATGAGAAAACTTTCTGCTTCAGCACTAAATTTTCATTAAGGACGCTACAGGGACTACTGGAAAGTTGCCTGTCGGTGCGAACAGTTATTTAACACAGTGGAGGAGGGCGAGATGGGGCGGGGAGTTTTCAGCACAGGAAGTAGTTGAGGTCCATGCAATTAAATAAGGATAGACGTAAGTATGGCCGTCCGCCCGCCGACGTCTAGACACTCCTTGATGCCATATTATACAATATGCGGTAGGAGGCGGTAGTCTCAGTGCAGTTATATCCTTTTTCCCCGGTAAAAAGGATAGGGATAAACACGACTATAACATAACATAAAAATGAAAAGAAAGTAATAATCCTTTCCGCTGTGGGATTTATAGGGTGGATGGTGCGGGTGGGGGTGGGTCTGGAAACTAAAAAAAAGGAAAATTCCCTTTTTATAGCATTCAAACAAGGATAAATTAAAAAATTCACCTTTTTCCTACTTTTCTGTGACGCTTGTTGAACTACTGAAGTTACACAGCGCATTGCGGTAAAGGATACACAAGCGGCGGCCACGATGAGCACTATTTTTTTCCACGTTTCCATTTCCTTTTTGCAAAGCTCCTCAACGTTTGACCATGTTCAGAAAATTGTGAGTGGCAAAGTGCAACGCTAACGAACAAGAATATTTTTTGTGTGTGTGTGTGTGTGAATATCCTTTTTTGCAAGGTGTTTCGCCTTGTTGTTGTTGTTGTTGTCGTTGTAGTGTAAAATCCTTACGCCACTTGAATTCCGGAAAATAATAACAGAACGTCGTCAATTTTCATGCACAACACAAAAATGAAAAAATCCTAAATCCTTCTTTCCTTCACTCTCCTTGTGCGAAGGAAACTGGAGCAAGGACATGACTTTCAAGGATTTTTAGCTCAACATCAACACTTGTACAACGGCCAGAGCGGAGCGAATTAAAGCTTTTGCCACTAACAACGGGGCGAATATACAGTGTATCCTCTTAACTTCAATGTATTGTGTAAACTTTTTTATGTGTGTGCTTTTAAGTGTGTGTGTGTGTGCGCTCTGTGTGTTTTCATACCCAAAAAAAAAATATTAAGGAATCTTCGGCATTTTAAATAATTTATTGTAAAAAAGTCCTTGATGTGTTTTTGCCTGTTCTGGCTCGTCCTCTTCTTCTTCTTCTTCTGTTCTCGTTCACAATGGAACAAATTCAATTTCATTAGTAATAATTGAATTGCGATTTGGCTTTGGCAGACGTCAAAATAAATTTCTAGACCAGCTTTGATTCCCGGTCTTCAGAGTTATTATTTTTGGGAGGGGGTGTGTGTGCAGAGAGAGGCATGTTTCGAAATTTAATACACATACAACAACAACAACAACAACGAAAAAACACACCAAGCTTTTTATATAAGGATTTGAAGAGTGCAGGAGGGCAATTTTATCGATTTCTTTTTTTTTTGTTCATAACAGATTCGTACATCTGTTTACCCCTGAAGGAGCGCTCCGGCTCAGCTCTAGAAAAGTCACATCCTAATTTGCTGTAGTTATATATATGAGAAGTATATATGACACAAGAAGAGTAAACAAGGTTAAATGCGTCATTCCCCCACTTAAAGCACGTGATATGTACCGTTTTTTATGAATTTAGAAGACTTCAACAGCAACAACAACAACAGCAACGACAACGGCGAAAAAATGAATTAGATCCTGAGAATACTTGTATTTATGTAATATGAAGGAACGTCAGAAAAATCTTGATTAAAAACAGAGAAAAAAAAACTCTGGGCACCACCGGTATTCATTTTCCTTTATTCTGGCAATGGAGGGACCTTTTGTTCTTGCTCTCAAGGTCACACAGAATTCGGCGGGGTATGGTGTGTTGCCGTCCTTAGGGTGGACGAAGATGCATATTTTTAGGAGCACTCTTATTGTCGAGCTGGGAGCTGGGCTGTGGGTGATTTACTTTTAAATTATAATTTGTTTTTCTGTTTTGTTTTCTGTGCTTTTTTTGTTGTTGTTGTTGTCCTTTCAGAAGAACTTATTTCAATTGAGGTGGGACTCGGGCATATTTGGAATGCTTTAGTACATTTGTTCTATGTATAGAATTTGAAGCGTATGAAAACTTTTATAAGTACTCGTATTCATAAAACAGGGCTGAGCGGAAATCTGGTGGCCATCTATTACTGGAACATTGTTTTTCTAGAAACTTCGAGAAACTTAAAGTCTTCAATTACCGTTCGTTCAAATTCTAACTAATAGATGGCGCGATGTTAACTTACTGTCAGCCTGTTTCTTTACGAAATCCCGGGATCCCTGGGATCACAATGCGTGTTTCTTTACTTTCTCGGGCTCATTTCGCCTCCATCCCAAAAAGCCACAGGTCTGGACTTCTGGCGCTTAGAATATAGAACTACAGGAAAGGCCCTCGCGTATAAAATCCGTGAATGGGAGCGTAGTGAAATCGCTATCAGTCAACTGTCAAATTGGTATAATTTCTTGTTAGTTAACTGTTAAATTTCCTGCGGCACTTTCTTTAAAACGAGTTTTTCTATAAAATTTATGTACAGTTTTCCGCAAAACTAATTAAAAAGAAGAAAGAAAGTTTAAAGAATTTGTTTTTAGTGTAATTGAAGTTGTTTCGAGTGAATTTTCAGTGAAAAAAGAGCAATGAAGTGTGCAGTTTGAATTTCACTACGCTAAAATTCTGCGAGGGCCCTTCCTGTAGTTTTATATTCTAAGTTCTGGCGGCTTGGATAAAATGAGAAATGTCAAAAGGTGACAGTTCTCAGCTAAAGTGACAGTTCTCAGCTAAGGTGACAGTTCTCAATTTTCAACATCAATTGATTTAATAAAAGATATTCGTGTTATCGAGGCAATAATGCAAATAATAAATAAATTGAAATTTTGTGTTATCGAAACAACAGTGAAAATAATAAATAAATTGAAGTTTTTTGTTATCGAGACAAAGTGCAAATAAATAAATAGTTCTTCTCCTTGGATTTCTCAAATTATCCCAGAAAGCGTTTCTTAACTTTTGACATTTCTATCCCCACCCTTCAAAAATCCTCGAGATCCCGGGATTCGTAAAGAAACACACTTTGTGTGGCGACTAAGATGCGTTTACAGCGACATCTACACTTCATAAATAAAAACGTATCACAACAGTGCACAAATATATCCTGAAACCACTGTACACAAATCACAGCGAAAACACTCAACTTATACACGGCGAATCCCAAATATTTTATTAAGTAGGCGTAGGATAATTTATTATTTAATTTGAACGAATTTGTCATAGTTTTAGTTTAGTTCTAATAGTTCAACCTTCGAGGTAACAACTAGTAATAAAGCAATAAATAATTGCAACGATATTTGAGTGGGATTATTTCTGGGAGCGACTTCCCACGCAAACGAAGAAAGGAAGACCCATATCCTTCTCTTTGAAGGAAGGAAGAAACGCTTCCTTAGAAGGAAGGACGAACGACTCGCATCCAGCGATAACCACATACCCCAAGGAAGGAAGACAGCACCCATCTCTTCGAAGGAAGGAAGACCCGATACCCTTGAAGGAAGGAAGGAAGCCAGTTCGACGTGAGACGGCTTGTTATAAAGCGAATTAAGTGGGGCCTGGCATAACTTAGCCATAGGCCAGAAGCAAAGAGGGCGGAGTGTATTCAACTACCACTTCGAGGGGAGCGCTTGCTATACGCTTTTCTCGAAGTGTCCAGAAGGAAGGAAGTCCCCACGGAAGAAAAAAGAACGAAGAAAGAAACAAGAAGCGTGAAGAAAGAAAAAAGAAGATCGGGTGGACACACGCATTACGTTACACTTACATTGATTCCTAACAACTGAAACACATCAGGCAAGCCGCAAATTGGTAAAGTCTACGCATTTAGGCTCGCGTAGATATACAAGATGGAAACTTCGTCAGGGAATACGCAGGAAAATTACATGGCTGATCACGATCTTCAATCACAGTCGTCACAACTGCATAGCTCGTTGCAAATTACAATTCGTTGAAACTCTAATAGGTGGCGCATAAGTTACCACAGTATTATAGTAACTGAAGGCCATAAAGCATATCTTTCAAACCCAAGTAGTAAATGTTATAGCAAGAGAAATGCGTTTGTGTTGCACAACAGATCAAGTTTCTAAGACACCGGATCACAAACAATGGAATGCTTTTATCCGCCGATCGGAGTCAGGCTATCGTTGATCTTCCATCTTCAACTTCTACAAATCGATTCAGAAGTTCTTCTTCGGGAATTGCGAATTTTTATCACCGATTCATTCCCAATTCGGCTAAGATGTTTCTGCCAATCAACGAGCCTTTGAGATACCTTTTCAACCAGTCGTGTGCCAATAAAGTGTTTAACTGGACGGCAGAATTTCAGGCAGAGTTCAACCTCCACTGATCGAGGATGCAAAATACAGTTTACCGACTGATGCCTCCGATTATGCAATCACTGGAACAATACAACGGTCGTTCACCGGTGGCAACCTTGAGCTTTTATTCCCATAAAGCTGTCGACAGAACAGAAGTATTTTGCATTTCATAGCGAACTATTGGCAACTACTATGCAACTACTACAGAACTACTATGCAACGATCAAACAATTCGTTCATTCTTTGAAAGTTTCGTGGTCTTGACTGATCACAAACCACCGGTCCGTGCCGCTTACGACTTCAGACATGTATCTGGTAAACTTAAAAAGTTTTCGCAGACGCATGCACATAAGGACTTTCCATTTTGTACAATTCGTCAACCACCGCCCAAAATCAACGATTCCCACCCAAGACTCCTCCAGCATGAAAGTGCACCCGAGACACACTGCAACGAAGTTCAAGTAGTTTCACACAGGTGGCGCCAACACAAAAAGCTCACCACACAGGCTCTTGTCCCGGATAAAGCTCACACCCGAGTCCACAACCGATGACTTCACTGAGCTCGTACCTACTTCCTTACGTAGGCTAGCGTTCAAGTCGGAGCATAGCCTGTCTCATCCTGATATTCAGGCTACAAGACGAACTGTTACCAAGAAATACTTCTGGCTACCGATCAATGGACGCTGCAAGAAGTGGTGATCGAGCAAAGTTTCGAGGCATACCAAATCTCCATTTGAAGCTTTCAAGTTTCCAAATAATAGGTTTCATAATATCCATATGGATATATTGGGATCCCTACAACCATCGCCTACATTTTCACGATAGTAAACAGATTCACGAGATGGCCTGAAGTATACCCATTTTCGCTTTTTCGCAAAAAGGTTCGTCATTGAATTCGTTCCACGTTTCGGCGTACCACTCGAGATTATAATTGATGAAGGTAAGAATCGAAACTGTTCAATGTAGTTGCCAAATTACTCGGCACTCATCGAATACCTACAACCGCCTACTATACGCATTCAAAGGGGATGGTCGAACGCTTCCACCGGCAACTAAAAGCAGCCTTAATGGCAAGGGCAGCAATCAAGACCAATGCTCACAGCTGATGAAAATCCCTACAGAAGAATCCGAGTTTCTCTCTCGCCTCAGTTCTCAACAGCCCTGGCAGACGCCGACTACTTTTTCATACGAATTTATTATGATCGAAAACCTTTCGAACGTCCATAAGAGGGCTCTTTACTCAAAAGATTAGGAAAAAACTTCGTCGACAAATTAAACGTCAGAGCCGGCACCAAAAACAGGCACGGTATGCCTGAGTAAACAAATTCTACCTTTCCAAATGCAGCCGTGCCAATAAAAGATGCACGGAATTGTCCAAACGAAGCATGGTACACTCACCCCTTTTTATATTAAAGGGAGCAAAATGGGGGGTTTAAAAAATTGTATAGGACGAAGAAAACTGACAATTATCTTGGTGGCCACAAAGGGCGCCATTAACATATTCAATTGCGTTTGCGTAGGTCAAGAAGCATTCGTCCTGGTTAGTACTTAGTTGGGGGACCGCTTGGTAAAACAACACTCGCGTTTGGAATGGTCGACGCCAATGCGGGTGCATTTTTAGATTTTTCTGTCTGTAGCGGGACCGTACATATCCGTGTGGCAGGAGGATTTGTTCGCTATGCGAGCTAGTTGCGGGCGCGTATATGCATTCGGTATAAGTCTATGAGTCCATCGACTTTTAGTAGATACGTCCCACCTTCTGTGCCATTCCACTAACTAACTGAGGTAACCACCCTCGAGCTAAGGAGACGGCGGCTTTTTCTTGGGTTTCCTATGTTAGGCAGAAACCTCGCGAGCGCCACAGCTACAGTTGCAATGGTTTTTGCTGTGCTCTCGAGGTACGGTTTGAAGTTAAGGTCTCCCTTCTTTTCTTGCTGAGCACATCCATTTTATTTTCTGCGAGTGCTAAGCCTGCGTTTTTTAGCCACTTCTTGATTACCCATATCGCTTCATTCGCATATATCTCAATTTCACTGCCCCAGCTGTGCCTCGCAATTGCTATTCCCGTTATCATCCGCGAAGCTTATAGCGACCGCCCCTCTCGGAAGACGTCATCTCAGTACGCCCATGTACATTATTATCTACCATGATCCATGTAGAACCCCGAAGGTTGGTCGGTACACCCTTGGTCCATCATTTGATCACAATGCAGTACGTACTCGCTGACGATCCTCACCTTATAGCCTGGATAGGTTTCGGGATAAATACCAACCTTTGCTGCTTCCGCTGTGCTGGAAATACCCCCTCCTTCAAACATGCCGTAAATACACACCTATATGGTAGAGGTGGCGTTTATCTTTTATAGATGACATAACGGGCCTTATTCTGAGAGTCATGTGACATTGTAAGTGAAATGACACTCAAGGAATGGTATTCCCGGTATGGTCGACTTAGAGACATCTCTCATTCAAAATTGCCAACCGTCGTCAGTTGCATGGGGCATTCCCAGAGTGGAATGAAGGTTGTTAACTGCGTTTCCACTCTGGGAATACCTCTTCGAAATTGAGGTGCAAATCAATCGAGAAATGTCATGTGAGTTATTCGACTCTCAGAATAAGCCCCAATTGCTTTATAAGGGCAACCCCCCCCCCAAAACCGAGTCACCTACCTTACATAGAGGTTCCAAGACCGTTAGGCAGGATTTAAACATGGTAGACACAGGCAGAACTAGGTAGGCTTAGAGCAGACCGACATCGAAATCTTCGACTTCGTAGTATATTGCCGTCTCAAAATGTCCTTTCCACTCAGGAGCCCGTTTCCCGGAGTCTAAGGCCGTGCAGCCTCCTTTTTGCTGCTGAATAGATCAAGTAGTAACAGATCGATTGCTTGCGTTCGGGTTGAACACAGGGCTCCCATTACTTCGCGACATGCCATTCATTGGACTTGGCTTAGTCTGGAGTTGTTTAATTCTTTTGCAAGAGCGGCTACCACAAGGCAGAGGCGTAGCGTCAAGGACTGATAGCACAAAGGAGGATTCCTGAACTTAGTACTGCCGCATAAAAAAGGTGTGTTTCAATTCCTAGTCATTGTGGTTTTAAATTATCATTGAAAAGGCGAAACTCTTGGCCAGACTGCTTTCTGACATTGTATTCATCGGTCCGGAACTGACTATTGGGGGCATCCACCAGCTTGATGAAGAGACATCGAACTTTAATGAAACAAAACAAGCACTAGAAGTCTACGCTTAGTTTTGCCAGTTTCAAAGGCAAGAAGATTGTCTTGATTACCGGACTCTGCGATTTAGATGACCATCTGTCGAGAATAGAAAGTAAAAGATGAACGCCTGCATCCTCTACCTCGAGGAGGCTGAGTCTGCTGAAGTTTTGTAGCTAGGTTCTAACCAACGAATCACTACGTAAACAGCTGAACCTGTTTATATATTGTCTGATCCACAAATTTGAGTTGTAGGGGTTGTAGTACAATAGGTCAAGAGACGGCCTGGATACATTTGGACCTGATACATCACTTAAGATAAAAGATGGCATATTTCCATATAACGTTTAACAATCCAGATTTACCTTATCTATGTAACCACCAGAAATCATAAAAGTTATTGTTTTTTTTAAAGTAAACATCAACAGATTAATAAAAATCTTAACATTCACCTTGCCATAACAAAAACAGATAATCATGATATAATAAACAAAAAATAAAAAAACATCTTGCATATGCGCACATAAAATTAAATAATCCGTAAGTTAAGGTATTACGTCTCACACAAATCCAGAATCCAAAAAAAAAACAATGAAAAAATCCGGAAATTTCAATCACAAATTTTGTTTTTGTCTCCGTATCGCACGTCGATCGCAACCCACTTTCCAGAAGCCGCCGCCAGAGCCGTAATCCCCGATCCTCAAATCGATGCCATCTTGTGTTGCTTAATCGTCGAAAATTGGTATTATTCCACCGAGGCTCGGTCAAGTTTCGTTTGATTTTGCCTAAGACTTTTCCGCGGATAAAACGGAAATTAGCAAAAGTGTCGAAAATTCCGCTCAAGTATCTAAAGTCAATTACGTTCTAGCGGCTTTGTTTCGAAAATGGTGGAAAAATAGCGGTGGAACGGGAAAACCTTCGAAGGGGAGAAAGTCTGCAACCTTTGACGGCGGCGGCTACCACCAGCCCCGCAAACAATCAGACCAAGAAGCGGTCGGCTAAAAATCCACACACAGAACAACGAACGGACTTAACGTAACAAATGGTCGAAAAATCTCGTGTGCGGTTAGACTTGTGTTGTTGGCTGTGTTGTAAACCATAAGTCTTGTGTACGTGCCATAATTGACGTGTAACGGGGATTTTCTATTCTTTATCTTTTCCACCACCACCTTCCGTCGCCTGGGCCTGTGCATTCCAGGTATTTGCCGCAGGTGAATGAAATGCATGCGAAGCAAGAGCACTTAGCACAATCTTCCGCCTCTAAAACAATTTTTTTCCGCCGTAATTTCGCCCCGCGAAGAAACCTGAATTGGAGAAGAAAAGAAGAAGAAGAAAGACAAGAAGCTTGTTTTGTGTGAAATTTCTGAACTGTGACTTCTACTGACAGCTCGGAAACACTTTACAGGGCAGACTCATCTGCACATCCCTGCCCCCGATCGTGCCCTACTAATTAAGAAATTGTGCAACTTCAAGTTTTACTAGGGCATTGAGTTGTTATCATTCTGGCTCACATCTATATCTGTCAAGTTGACATTAGCCACAGCAATTTAGACAACACTATTTTTGACGTTTTGTGTGCGTGTCCTCGCTTTTATGTTTTTGCAATTGAAGCTCGTTTGTTCAATTTAAGTCGCTTGATTGTTTTTCTTCGTGGTTAATTTGGGTAAATGACGCCTGAATTGTCTTTGCATGGAACATTCAAAAAAACTTAAGCATTCGCGCCTCGCCACTTGACTCTAATGCGAAAATCAGGGTTTGCCCACATAACAATTGGTCCTCGCAGCACTTAAGGAGCTCGGCGCTGATAGCTATTAAAGACAATGCGGAAAATTGAAATGGCCTCCCATTAATTGGTCAGAGCCATTGTTTTGTGTACGATCGAGAATAATTTGCGCAATGAACTGAAGTTACAACCCAAACACTTGTGTTTCTTTTGTAAATATGCAAAGTAATCCGCTTATGTTTTGTGCAGTTTTTTTTAGTCATGACAGTTGTTTACTATTTTGTTAAGGGTTAATTGTTCTTCAAAAAAAGATGGCGCCAGAATCAATTTGTAGTAAACGATAGAATTTGTGTTGTTTGTTGTAAGTGTTGAAAGTTGTAAGTGTTTATCTTATAGATTGACAGAAGTTTAATATTTATGGATTTTTTTTTATTTTAAACATAAACTGACATAAATAGTGGAAGAACATTTTTTTGAGTCAAATAAGAAGCCTTATATACAAAGGGGATCTGTGTTGATTGTGAGTGTTGTGTCACAGACAGAAATAATTTTGTAATAGTTATGTAAGCAGCTTATTGAGCTTATCGTAATGGTGACAACACCAGTCGAATGCAGCGTATGGATTAAAAATCTACAGTCATAGTAACATCTTGGACTTGCTACCTGAAGGCATGGTTGCCACAACTACAAACCAGCTTACTCTTGGAATGACTTTTAAGAAGGACTTCGCCGTCGAAATATCCTCAAGAAAAGAGTGGAGAAATGCAGACGCCCTGAAGAAGTTTGATCTACGGATATTCACTGACGACTCCAAAACATCAGAAAGTTTTGAGGCAGGGATTTATCTAGAGACTACCAACAATTCACTGTCTTGGCACCTTCTGGCGCAAGCTAGCATCTTTCAAGCGAGGTACTGACAATCCGCAAGGTCTACTAGACAATGAACCTCGAACCTACAAAAGGGTGTATCCTTGGAATTTTCATAGATAGCCAAGACTCTATAAGAGATATAAATTCAGTAATGATCCACGCTGCTGGAGCGATGCAAAGCTGAGCTAGATAGGCTCGGTAGAAGGCATAACGAGACTGGAACATAGACGGGGACAAGAAAGCGTCAGAAGCTTATACTCATCCCGAAGCCGGGTAAAGCCTGAACCAAATATGACGTGCCGTACCGTAACCGTACGTACCGTAACGAAGGAACATATGCAAATTCATTATGTCAATTTAGGTCGGTGCCTTATGAACACTTATGTTCGTACGTTAGGGTACTTACGGTTACGATACGGCACGTCATATTTGGTTCAGGCTTAAGACGCCAGAGGTCCGTTGGCCTATAGGCCAATATGTCTCCTGAACACTATGGGCAAGCTTTTCGAATGGGTGATATATTACAGATTACTTCCAAACAGCGAGAGCAAAAACAGCTTGACGAAACACCAATTCGGCTTTGGGAAGGCTACAACCAAAAAGGAGGCTGTCAACATGGTGACTAGCCTAGCAAGGTCCGTAATGAATGTGAACAAGAGTTGCTCAATTATAACCCTTGACGTAAAAAATGCTTTCAATAATGCTTACCAGGTGGAGCAAGATCGTAGCGTTGATAAAGCTCGATACGCCGAAGTACTTAGTGCGCAATGTGATAAAATTTCTTGTAGGTAAGACACGGCACTGTGGGTCAGGCGAGGGGAGTATAGGAAAATTTTCAGAATCCCGCAAGGCGCCGTCCTAGGCTCCCTTCTATGGATCATCTTGTCCGATGAAGTAGTAACGCTACGCCTCCCTTAAGAAGCGGTCGCTATCAGGTTCGCCTGATCATCGTGGTCACCGTAGTAGTAAGGCCACCCGACGAAATTAAGATATTTGCAAATGAAGGTTATGGAACGTGGCTTAAGAACGCTGGTCTAATGATAGCTGAACGCCAGCAGGTATAATCAGCAAGCGGAAAAATGTGGAGACAATAGCGGTGAAAGTAGTTGACCTGGTCATCCGCTTCCAACCCGTACTTAGTTATCTGGGAGTGATGACTGGCCAAAGGCTTAGGCGGCCATTACACGTTCATGCAAGCGGCAATCAATTCCACCAGTCATGATTAATGGAAATCAAAATATACGGAGGATTACGTCAGTCAACACCTTAGACGTTAGGTTTTCCGTCAGTCGTAGGCAAAACTGTGCAAAAACTGACAGCAAAACCTATCGTGTAATGGGCGCCTTAGGGGCGTTGGACATGGCGGAAAAACTTTCGCCATCAGCACAGCTTTTGCGAGGACGCTACCTAATATAAGCGACCCCAGGCCAAGCTGACGCCTCCTTATCACGATAATGGTTAGTTCGGTCCTATTATTTGCAGCGCGAATATGGGCAGCGATATGGGATAGAACCAGGCCCGGAAACTTCCTTATGGAGGGTGTGGAAGCGTCCACACCCGGTTAGGGACGCCTGTGGAAATCCACACACCAAATTGAGGATATTTCAGCCGATATTAGTGATAGTTCCACCCAATCGGTAGAATGGATTTTTGAAAAGAAACATGAACGTTTCTCTCCTAAATCAAGAAGTTCTTTAATTAACACAACAGCATTAAGCGATTCAGCAGTGTTCTCACGCCAGTGTATTACAGTTATCTAACCTACCAATAGGATGGGACGGTTTCTACCAGTGGCGGTTCGTAAGGTTCAGGATAAGGGAAGCAATGCGCAGGGCATCAAAACAAATGTACTACAATGTACGACAAGTTTCCAAATGCATTGATCAGAATCCTACAAATGCTCATGTTTTTGACTCGCCTGCAAAATATTATGAAAAGAATTTTAATGAAATCTTAGATCAAGTGCTTACATCTCTGGAGGATCGGTTCAAGTCTAAGAACTACGAGGTTCTCAAAACGTGCGAAAATTGTATTATTGGGGAGCTCAAAGATGCTCAAAGCATCTCGGAGTTCTACAAAGACGACTTTGACAAGGCTCGATTAGAGCTACATAGAAACATGTTCATCGATTCCCTAAGAGGTAATGAAAAAGAAGTAAAAACTGTAAGAGATGTTTTTCATATCCTCAGGGAAGATTCAGATCTACGAAATCCTTGCTCTGAGTTCACTAAACTCGTAAAAATAATTCTTACGCAGCCAGCGTCTTCCTGCACTGCTGAACGATCGTTCAGCGCATTGAAACTCCTGAAAAATGTTTTAAGATCAACAATGACCTAAAGCAGACTGTGCTCTCTGAGCATCTTATATATTCATAAAGAAGCTTTGGACCAATTACTAAATTTTGATACATTAATGCAGTGGCGTAGCGTGGGTGGCAGCCGCCCGGGGCGGAAGAGAGTTTTGCCGCCCTCTTATTAGCTTCCCAGTTTATAGGGAAGTTATTGTAATCGGTCCGAAAATCAAATTCGTAATTTTCAACTTATTTTCATTTTTCAAGGCCGCAATAGCATTTTAAGAAAAAATTTGAGAAGAATGCGTGTGTATGTGTGTGCGTACGTATGTGGTCATTTTTTCCTGCACAATCTTGCGCGAACCAAAAAAGATATCGAATTCATTGAGCTGCAGACCGACGCATATTACCGAAGTTATAATCTGAAAAGATTTTCATTAAAATCGGTCGAGCCGTTTTTTCGTTTGATAGAAGTTCGTGATTTTTGTACCGTCCAGCGAGTACCAAATATGATACCGACTTTGTTGAGGTGCCGATCGGCGCGTATTAACGAAAACATGCTCTGAAAAAAATTTCATAACATTCGGTCAAGCCCTTTTTATGTTATGAAATTTTTTTCTGGATTCAGCAGAGCGATAGGACGGTTTTTTTGCCAAAATTTCCTCTCCTTTTGTATTGGATCGCCTTTCTGAGTTGTTGCAACACCCCACAAAAGCGTGCAGCTGTGATCGTGGTCCCACGGGGCAGGTAATTGATCCACAACACCCCTTTGGAATCTCAAAAGAACGTTTGACGTTTTCCGGATTCCACAACTTTCGCTTAATTTTTTGTTTTGCCGGAAGAAGCGAGGGGAGTCTCCATAGTGGCTGAAGCCTGACTGTCGGATCGATCGACGCACGCACATAGAAATTTTACAGTGCTCTCACTACACCCAGACGCAAATTCCCTGAGACTCCCATACTTTTCCCGCCAACGACACGGATTTAAAAAAATAGTGGAACTTAATTTTGAGACGACCCTCGTAGAATATCGAACACTATTCTTTATATGATAGAAGTCATTCTCGTTGAATATTAGTCACAAACAATCCAAGCACAAATTAAAATACGGAGAGTCCCTGTAAATCAGTACAGACGGTGTTGCCAGTCGCTACAATGAGCAAGATGTCATTATTATACATTGAGCCGATTTAGGCGTTGCGCTCCAGCGCATGTGCCTCACGAACTTTGTGGATAAAGGGAGAAGTGGGGTGGTACCTCTCTTCATCCCCACTCATCCCTTCATCACCAAACGTTCGTGAGGCACATGCGCTGGAGCGCACCGTCTAAAACAGCTCATTCAATTAAAGAAAGGGGATTCCCCGATTTCGCCACAGTATAAGTAATAAAAAATTCCGTGTTCATTTCGATCGGTCCGAATCGTAGGTGCAACAAAAATAATATTTACAAGATATTAGGGGGCGTCCATAAATTACGTGAGGTGTTTAGGGGGGGGAGGGGGTCGAGCCGAATCTCACCAAATCTCACGTGGGGGAGGGGGAGGGTCTCCGCAAATCTCACGTAATTTTTTTCCGCAAGAAACAGTGTAAAATCGCGAGAAAACTGAGTTAAATTAATAAATTAATAGTACAGGTAAATTAAGCCGAAAAAAGCGATATAGCGGAAATAATTAGGTACAGGCTGAAAATTGGCAGAGCGCTTCTAATAAGGGGTTATAAAGTCTACCAATTTTCTACTCCGAGAAGCCCACTTTTTAGGGGGTTTTAGCCCTCAAAATGGGTATTTTTCGATTTTTCTGTAATTTTTTTGCAATATTTCTTAATATCTTTTTGTTTTTTTCAATTTTAAGTACAATATCTGTAAATGAGAAAATCTTTAAAATCGTCTTTTCGGACCCGCACGATTTCATTCACGAAAATCTTGGTGCAGTATCAGATGAACATGGTGAAAGGTTTTATCAAAACATATTGCAAATAGAGAAGGAATAATGAATCAAAAGTATACGTGATATTATTACTATATTTCGACTCAATAGCAATTGGGTATAAAAATTTTGCACTGCCGTTTACACTGTATTTGTTCACTGTTTCAAATACCATCCAACTGGAACATCCAAAAAAAAGTAAAGAAAATAATTTAAATATCTGGGAATGAAGACGTGATGAAAAATTCTTATCTCTTTATACAATGGTCTGGGAAAAACTGCGAAAGTAATGTATGCATTGACTTATACCACCATTTTTGGACAGATTGCGACCCTACGATGAACTAGTGTGGGGGTCTAAGCTTAAACAAAACAAAAAGGCCTAGAAGCCCAATTGAAAAACCTGGAACCTAATGCGCTCCTAAGAATCTCAAGTGCATAATGTACCCAATCCTACTGCAATCGTAGAGATTATATTAAGAATCGACTCTTTTTACATCAGTCAGAACACATGCTATCTGCGGTGCATTGTCACTACAAAAAGCAGACATTTGCACCAGGCGACATAATTAGTTATCTAAGCATCTTACAGGACTCGAATTTTGAATCGACGACCATCTGCACTGACATACTTACTAGAGGCCAAGATAGATTTTGAAAACCTTTTGTTATCATTATCGAGAGTTGTGAAAAATGGAAGTCTAACAGATCCGAACTTCTTGAATCTGTATCCTGATGTACAGGCGGCTCAAACGTCAATTTGAGAAGCTGGCTGTGACTTCAGACTCCGCTTTTCTAAGGCGATACGAAAGTAGGAAGCAAACGGAAGCTAGTAGCGACCAACTTCATTTATTAACTTAATTTGACATTTTGATGCGAACAATAAATTGTTTCAAGAATATTTAAAGAGTTTTTAGAATATTTTAAAACAATCAAATAAAAGCAGCGCATGCGGCAATGGCTTTATTCACGGACTGTAATCCGATAACAGGCGGACAAATTTATTTCGAATTCGCATTGATGGAAGATACCATTTTCTTATTTACGAATTTCATGACTTTCGAATCGGATTCCAGGATAACCCCCCCGGGGGTCTTTCAGTCACAGGTTTTTTACCTAACGATGATATATATAGAAGAATGCTCCGAAGTTTGTATTTCTGCAGAGTCATAAATGGCTCTACCATTACTATTCAAACAGTCAAGTCGTTACTCTCTAAAAACAAATCAGTGGATGCCAAAGCCAACCTTCATATGTCAATATATTGTAAAATTCTAAATTTTTTTTTATATTCCATATGCTTGCTCTACAAATACACGAGTTTTCTGTTCTCTTGTTAAGAAATCATTATCCCTGTAAGGCACCCTGAGGTTGGTTTCCAAAGGGTAGGCAGAATCACCTGCTAAATGGTAATCCACAGGTATTGTAGTTTATATTGGGTGCATGCCGAGTTGGTGCTGTTATGATTTTGTGGTACTGTTCTTCAACACAAATTATGATTTCTAAATGCAATCAAGCACAGATTAAGGTATTTACACTAAAAATACGCATAATAGTGTAAATACTACAAATTTTTTAAAATTTTAAAAATCTCACGTGAGATTGAGCGGGGGGGGGAGGGGGTCGAGCCAAATCTCACGACATCTCACCAAGGGGGGAGGGGGGGTCGAAAAATCGCCAAAATCACCTCACGTAATTTATGGATGTCCCCTTATTAATATTTATTGTGAAATTTTTCCGCCCTCTACAGGTGCCGCCCGAGGCGGGCCGCCCCTGCCGCCCCTACTACGCTACGCCACTGCATTAATGGATGACTTTATATCACGCAACTCTCACGCATCACGCATCATCTTTAACTCTCTTCAAAATCAGTGTATACTTTTTATATGAAAATATATAATAAAAACATATTGAAAAAACATTAAGAAGATAACATATATACGGATTCTCAAAATCTTGTTCGTGCTGTTTTAGTGGAGCAATGGGTTCTTGGATTTTCTTGGATATGTATATAGGTATACAGACCTCAAGTTTTGGCTCCCCCCTCCCGTACACCCCTTTGGATCCACCCTTGGAAGCTCCACACCCGGAAAAATGACAAGTTTCCGGGCCTGGATAGAACAGGCAATTGGAGGAAAATAAGTTCTGCGTATAGGTTAAGTGCCCTTCGGGCATGTTGTGCATACCGTACTACGTCCGACGAAGCGGTATGCGTGATAGCAGGAATGATGCCCATTGATATTTTTGCATTGCAGGGCAAGAGGTTGTACCACCCGGAATATGCAAGAAGGGAGTCCAAGGAAGTGCGACGGACTCGGGCGCGCAGCCAGTCCATCGCAACAGCAGAATAGGTGGGACGAATGTCCTATTGGCATACCTTCACCGCTTCAGGTTGGACGATCCACCGTTCTGCCCAGAATTCCCAGACGATAAAGAAGATGCGGAGCAAGTCCTCTTTAAACGCGCAAGGTTTTCGGAGCACAGGCCTGTGCTAGAAGCAGTCGCTGAGGTGCAGCTAACGCCTGAAAACATCCTGGACCATATGATAAGGTCGGAGGATGTGTGGAGAATGATGGAAGTGCTGCTAAAGGTCATCCACGAGAAGCTTAATCATTACGAAGCCCAAAGAAGCAGAGAAAGGCAAGAAATGCAAGGAGAGGTAGCAGTTAGATAGCTAGACGGCCTACTGTTCCGGCTCCGTTGAGCACGTTTGAGGGATCCCTTTTTAGGGGGAATGCTTATGACGCCAGACTGAAGTAATGCCCTAAGACCTCATTCCCACTAACACGGACCGTCTGTTTAAACGGAAGACGGCGCCCGGACGTGCGTGTTCACACTAAGACGGGCCGTCTGTTTAAACGTCTGTTTTGTGGGGTGATCCGCGGGGTTGGAAGGGGGCATATCGGTGCCATGTCGTCGGCTGATTCATCCACACTATATCCGGTCCGAGTGTTTTGACGGCTCTTCGTAGTGACAAAACGTCCGTTTAAAAACCCTGATCCGTTCTTTTTCCCGGATCCGTCTAAATGTGAACAGTTTCATATAAATTGTACTGCCACTGGCATATCCGTCTCTTTATACGGACCGAGAAAATAGACGGTCCATGCTAGTGCGAACGGGCCCTTACGGGTCGTACCGGTCTGGACTTGAACGGCATGCAAAAAGCGGTTGGTGAGTTGTTAGACAGTAGGAATCTCACACGAAGCCTTGGACAAGAGGTCGCACATATTCCCTCATGCACTGATGTAAGCTTTCTCACCACTCCCTCGTTAAAATAAAAGCAGCCTTGAAGCGCTTGAAGATGCCGTGCAAATGGCCCGCTCATTCGACCTGCAGGATGAGTGGGCTGAAACTACGTCCGAACCAGTGTAAGGTTCTAAGGCCATTTCTGGGTCCATTACTAAAGAACCCGGGCAATGAGTACCCATAAAAGCTCCATGGTATGCCTGGTATTCCGCGTCAAGGATCCCCCTCGAGGTCTTGAGGGAGGCGATGCTATTTAAGTTGGCAAGGCTTTGTGTAACCTCGTGAAGGCTGAAGGCTTGTCCATTCCTCTCGGAGAAGGCTTTCAATGACCGTCGTTTGGTTCTTCTCCGATCTTTATTGTATTCTATGACGGCCTTATGGTAGAGGTCCAAATTACCCGAGACCGTAGCCCTGTTGAATAATTTTCTAATTTATTTCCTCCTGCTGAATTCACTGTTCCACCACGCAACCCTCCGGCCGCTGTTAGGTGGTTCCATAGGACAGCTGTTTTTAAAACGCTGTCTGCAGATTAGCAGAGACAAGGCCGAATTTGGCCACAGTGATTCGGTATTTGACTTGGAGGTTAAGCGGTAAGACTCCCAGTTAGTCTGTCGAGGAACCCTAAATGCTTTTAAGGACGTTGTAGAAGCTCTCAAGTCAAGCCTAATATATCTTGATCAGTTATTGATGGCTCGGACTTGAGACCTGCCAGATAAGTATTCTGGAACTAACGAATGCGCTGGCAAGAAATGTCTCATATCTAAATCACTTCTCCACGCGAGGTGATGCGGGTTAGCGTCGCAACTAATCACAAGTTGAATGTTGAATTGTTGGGTGCATTGTCGAAAGCTCCCTTAATGTTGAACCTATTCGAGTAACTGGCGCGCAAAAGATAAGTGCCTCCTATTTCACTGGTCATATTTATGAGAATTGGGTCGGCTACTCCATTTGGCCAAAATATAAGAACTCTTAAGAAAACAAATACTAAAAAAACAACAATTACAAAGAACATACCAAAACTTTCCTCCTTTTTCAAACCACCACAAACCACAATCTTTTACACCAAATTAAAAAAAAGAGGTTAATTACCCATACTTAAACCAATTCTAAACCATAACCAAATTTTTCTACTCATTAAACACACTCAAAAAATTATCAAAAGAAAACGAAAAGAAAATGCAATTTTGGCACCTTGAAGAAAAATTTTCACTTTCTTGACGACGACGACGGACGGCAAAAGCGATATTTTTTTCCCTGCTTCCACCTATTCCCAGGTAATAATAGACTCACTGTGGCAAACATGACACTTCGTTCCGCCTTTGGTCAACAATTTCTGGACCCATTTCAATCGACATTGGAGAGCTGGTGTTGCTCTGTTGTTTGGTCATTATTCTCCGTAGGTCGCCGCCGCTTCGGCATACGTCAATGCTTATTACGGATTACGGAAATATATGTTGAACAACTTTGCACGGCGTTTATTAATATGATTAATAAAAACTACGAAAGCGAAACTAATGCCCGCAAAGAAAGTGAACGAAAAAAGTGAAAATATTAATAACAACCAAATTACCGCGGAGGGCAAAGCGGGAAGGAACGACACAAACTTCTTAGTTTTATCTTAGTGTGTCCATTAACGTGATGAATTTGTCTTATAAATTTCGACACAAGATCGTCCACAGTGTCGGATGCACGGAGAAGTCATCGCGTTTGTTATCTATGAATTTATTTAATTTGGTCTGAGAGTTTCTTTGGGGTTGCTGAAAGTTCAACGAGATTCGTCGGTCGGTGTTTCATTCATTAAGCATAAGTAAATCTGAATGGCTTTGACTTGGTTTAACTTTTTTGGTGTAATGCAATCTCTTCAGTAAACACCATCAGTTTAAGGCTACTTGCATCAGATATAATATTTCATAGAGAGTTTATCTTGAGTGTTTAAGACCAGGTCGTTATTAAGACAAAACATGTCAGTCGTTAGTGGAATATGCGGAATATGTTGTAGCATATGAAAACATGCGCGACAATTCCAGACTGGTAGAAGTGCGATCATAACCTTCAAGTCGTGTCAACTAATTTTCGTACTTAAGAAGATCTCTTACCCAAAACAATTTTTTGCTTCAGAAGCATCCATCCTCGTGTATTTAGGCCTTAACAGCCATACAATAGATGAGTTGGACACCAAATCGTCTCTTGGAAGCCGCATTTGCATTTCCATCATGTATCGTCTGATATGTCTACATTCAGATAGATACTGGTCAATCTCGACATCGAGACTTCGGAAGTTGTAGGAGATCTTATCGCTACGCTACGCTAGTAGTAAGAAGCATTGAAAAGGTTTATCATCTGAGCTTTCAGAGAACAGCGAGAAACCTAGCAACTGCCTTTCAAACAAGGGCGTATGCTTTACTGGCATGCACTCATGAAAACTTAAACGTATCTTTGTCTTCTCTGAATGGTCAAACGGCAATCAGGACGGTAAGGTCACGTAGGACCAAGTCTAAATTGGCTTGGGACTGCCAACGTGCCCATTGTGTGCTGGACGTTCTCAATCAAATTACTCTTGTTTGGGTACCAGGTCATCGACGCTTCAAAGACAATGAAAAGGCGGATGAGTAGCAGGTCTATGCGGTTACGGTACCACTGACGTCATCGGTTGTGAGCTCGGGTGTGAGCTTTATTCAGGACAGGAACCTAGTGAGCTTTTTTGTGGTGAACTTTGGCGCCACCTGTGTGAAACTAGTTGAACTTCGCTGGGTTGGGTTAGCGTGTCTTGTGTGGGCTTTCATGCAGGGGAGTCTTAGGTGGAATCTATTGTGGGGCTTTGAGGTTAGTGTGTCTCGAGTGGGCTTTCATGCTGGGGGAGTCTTGTGTAGGAACACTTATAAAGTCCAGACAGACCAGGTAAGCCAGATAGACCAGATACCTTCCTGACTAGTAGTGCAGCTCCCTAGCAGCATAGCTATCTACCTGAGGGCGAATAAAGCTCACACCCGAGTCCACGACTGATGATGTCACTGGTGTCGTAACCGCACAGCCCTGCTACTCGGATTCTCTGGCTAAAGAGGGCTCCGACATTACATACATCGATTTGGAACGGGCTATTGGGGCGACCACAAGCTTCCTGAAGATGGCCCTTTTTGATCGGACTTTCATAAAACATACCGAATATTGGAGGTCCACTTACTAGCTAACTCGTTCGTTCCTGTGCCGTCCCTTAACGCAGCCAAGGAATTGTTGGGGCGCAGTAGAAAGGATGTCACATGTCAGGACACAAACTTATTGGCTCTCGTTGTTCGCCGGGACCCTGCCTGAACATTCAAGTTGAACCAACAAGCCATTAGGCAAACTGCTGCACCTATTCAAACGGTCTGGTCTACAAATATCAGGTACAGAGGTGTAGTACAA
The DNA here is from genome assembly GCA_963855945.1 of Thereva nobilitata. Lineage (NCBI taxonomy): Eukaryota > Metazoa > Arthropoda > Insecta > Diptera > Therevidae > Thereva > Thereva nobilitata. Next base: position 14,528,080 of record OY979696.1, on the reverse strand, counting down.
AAGGCCTAGCAAGTGGCCGTAGTGAGGCACGCCAATGCGACAAGAGGCGTCCGCCAGTAGTTAAGCTTAGTAGACACAGGAGCAGATGTATCCGTACTGCTTAGGCATTGTAGAAGGAAATGCACAATAAATCCATAGTTACAGTTACGCGCAGAAAACAGCAATCAAAAACGTCGTTTGATTTCAGACTATCAGGATAAGGTATTATACAACTGGGTGCTCCGGCGGTGCAGAGGAGCGACAGTAAAAAAATTACTCATTGCAGCCCGCATACATTTACATATTGACTTCGTAGGCTTTGAAGGGTGTGCTCCTTACGTACTGCATTCGTTTTTCTCCTTTTCATCTATTCGGAGTTAACAGGGTTTCCATTTGAAGGTCGTAGAAGTAGATTGGGGGTTAGAGGTGAGACGCGTTATACCCGAAGACCCGCCATCAGGCTGCAGATCACTGCCCATTCGACGCCAAAGCATCTATCTAGTACTACCATCTACTTCCCGACTTCAGGACCAGGAGAACTAATTGATGGTATAACGAATCTCCCCACATTAGTCACCAGCCCCACACGAAGGACTACGGCTTTGGTGACGACATTAGAAGGAGATGACGGATTCAATAAAATCGTCCAAGAAATCATCGCACCCTCCGCTGCAGAGACCGGATACCTAGCCACTAAGTGCGAGGTCCACTATGAACAGAGCGAGCACGTAGAATCTCACCAACATAAGGCTGCACGGAAGAGCCTTGGGTTAATGATGGTACGAACATACGGAGGCGCCAGCTTAGACTCGAACCATCATCTTGTTTATATTGTACTCCGACAGCGCGTTCAAACGCAGAAAAGCTTTGTATCTATGAATTGAAATGGAATCAACAAATGACCTATGAATCGAAACAGCTAGAAACACCTACGTTAGAATTTGTCAGAAGTAAAAAGAGTTTACAGAAGAAAAAATGATGCGACCTACAACAATGCAGAAAGTTAATCAAGCACCAACCGCGACTCACGCCACGATTATTATTCGACTGTTTCGAGCGATACAGAATCAGATCGCTTTTTGTAGTTGCCATCATCATACAGCCCCATTAAATACCATGCGGTGTTCTAAAACGGTCCCCCATTTTAGTACTAACCACGACCAATGCTGCTTGACTTCAGCGATCGAACGATAACAATGCTATTCAGTATTCTTATGCCTACAATCACGTTGTTTTTCTGCAAGGGCACAGAGGGTAATCTGATTATTTATCCCACATGTATTTTAGAGCGTTGAAGGGGCACCTTCTTCCACTATTTTCTGACGAGAGTTCTACGCTGCCGCCGCTAAGAGTGAAAGGCTACCCAAGCCATAAACTCGCTCCAGAACTATATCCGACATCCCTGTGAAGCTGGTAATAAGTCATTACTAGTGTGACAAGCCAAGTAAAGATACACGGAATGTTATCCAGACCAATCAACGTCTATAATGGGGTCTGACAAGGAGATGGTATGGCTTATATCCTTCTTAAACCTGATGTTGAATAAAGTGATCCGAGATTTGGGTGTGGTAGGAAGAAGCACAGTCCTCCACCCACAAATCCTCCCAAATATTGGCTTACGCAGACGACACCAAAATTGTCAAGTAGAACATCAAGAGCTGTACAGGACGCTTTTACTCACATAGATCGCCATGGACAGTTTGGAAAACTCCTATGGTTTTCGGTTTCGTTTCTGCCAAAATACAAGAAGCACTCACCATTCGGGCAGATATGCTCCCCCGCATCGTACCATCTGGTCTCGCTAAGTGCCATGGTTTTGATTTTATATCTCTTCATCTCGTTGAGGACTTCATCCCGCCATCCATCAGAAAGCAGTGTTCTTACATTCCATGTTCTGATTCGTGTCCTGGTTCGAAAAGCAAAGGTCGTCGTCGTGTTGTCTATCCAGTTCCGATGATTGTTTGCCGATTTCTAGCAATGGTATTTTTATGGGAGCCGGTTGCTAACCTTCACTCCAACTGACTTAAAACTTTGTTTTATGGCCCAGAAAATTCGCCATTTGACCGTCTCCCGTTACCTCCTTGGACTGGAGGTGAGAATAGGACTTGCTAACAGAGCTGACTTCCCGGGTACCACTACCTTCCGAGGTCTTTGTAAGCCGTTCGCCCCCCCCCCCCCCCCCCAACAATAGTGAGCGTTGATCATTTTCTCCCATGAGTAAGAAACTAGGACAAATCAATCTAACCAAATTCATTTTTCTAAAAGTAAATCAAATGTCACCTGTCAAAATATACAAACGTCATTTGCTTTTGAATACTCTGTGATAATACCGCCACCTACCAAATATCCAGATAAACTTTTCCGAGCATTCTTTAGTAATATTTATGTGTCACAAAATTCCCAATTCATCAAATATTTCCGCGTATACGTTCCAACAGATCCAACCATTATGCTACAGTTGATCAACACACTTTTAAACCAAATAAACTGTGGCCATTTATCTATTCGGCTTAGGCATTTCCTTGTTTAATCAGCGATATTCAGCCACAATTCAGCGAAAATTGATAATTCGCCCCGCATTAATCCAGACGTGCACCAATTTCTGATGGGGTCCACAGTAGTGTACCATCACCATTCTGGCCTGTGGTCTAATAGCGGATTTCCAGCCGTGCACGGGACTGGGTTACAGCAGATAATACGATACGAGCATGTGACACGCCCAAGGCGATGCCATTTCTGTTGTCTATGGACAGCAACTGTGTAAACAGTATTTTCTCTCTTCTCGGTTTATTTGGTTAAATTGCGCCCGGCATCTTTTTCTTTTTTCCTGCATCGAATGGATTCTTTTTCAATTTTCGTTTTTCACTTCTTTTTTTGTTGTTGTTGTTAGAGATCGTCCACATCCACAGCAACAACAAAACTCTAGAATTCTAGAGACACAAAAAAAGTGTAGGATTTCACAAATGTTTTTTCTGTCTTTCACTGTGCTCCGGACTTTTGTTGTTCTTTCCTCAAGGAGATTCACTCCCAAGATGGAATTTTTTTGCTTGTGGGGTGTCGAACTTATCTCGGGGATTTTTTTAATTTGTTCCACTGTCATGCAAAGCGTCTATTTTCTAGCAGCACAACGAGCAGAAACACAAAAAAAAACGTGGAAATAAAGAGAGAAGACATTGTTAACATGCTGTCAATGCATTCCCGGCTTTTGACATTCTGCCACTGGACAGAGGAATTTTGTACATGCGATAAATTACATTTGGGTCAACCCCCTCTGGACGTCCCGACGGTTTGTGTCGTTTTGTGTGTGGAAAGTCAGCGACGCCCCATTACAGCTAGAACAGATGCTGTGGATGGAAATCAATTTTCGTCACGGACAGACGGATAATAGGTGAAACATTGCAGGGAAAATTGATTTTATTCTTGTTTGTTGATTGTTGGCTGCTATGTTGGTGAAAATTAAGAGAGGGGAGGGCGGATTCATTTTACTTTATTTGGTGGAAATTGCATCTTTGGAAGATTGGTGATTTGGAGAAGAAAAGAAATTCAGAACCGTTTGGTTTTATCACTTTAATATTCTTGATCTTCTTTCAATACGATCGGCCTACTTCCCGTGACAGTACCGACTGGTCCTATGAAAGTTTATCCTTCGAAGCTTCCATTAGCAAGATTGTCGAAAGTCTGTGGTTCAATTCTACGCAGCACCATGGTCCTTCCTCTTTACACTATTTTGATAACTTTTTAATTTCGGTGAAATCCTTAAAATACGTCATTATATTTTGACAGTTGTAACAAGTGGTAGGGTGCAGTCAAAAAGTCAGCCAAATGCGCAGTCACTTGATCATGGAGACTATACAAGGAGATAAAACTCCGTGTTGTCAATTTTCGTTTGATTATTGGTGGCGCTGCAGTCAAATGTACCCCAAAAAACATGGCCGATTGTATTTATCCGGTTCATGGCAAAGTTCGTTTATTACTAATATATTCTACGTTTAGCAGCTTACAGCTGTTTACCAGCTTCTAAATTCGATTTTATATCAATGCGATTATTCGTAATTAATCAATTTTTGATGTTTCCAATGAATTTTTATTAATTTCATGTGGGGTACATCGGACAAAGGTGACATCTGTGGCCAAAAATTAACTAGAAGTTTAGTTTCTTCTACCCATTCATTTCCTGTAATTTTCCCCATAAGAGTTTTACCTCTTTGTATATTCTCCATGCACTTGACGTTTAATGCTGAAAATGCACATCTGATTTGCAGTCACTGTCAAATTAAACCAAAAGCGTGCAATTTGTTTACAGTGGTTTTTGCTCATTGAACGACTAAAGGCAGGAGATGCGCATTTTAGCTGACTTTTAGCGCCCGTGGTGTAGTGAAAAATGTCAGTGAACGAAAAATAAAAAAAAGATTTCCTTGGTACGTTGTTGCCCACCTGCCGGCCTCTCAATCGTCTAATTTGGAAACAAGTAATATTTTTTAGTAATTTTCAAGTAAAATTCAAATCAAAATCAGCTGATACCTTAAAACGGTGAAAAAACACACTTAAGGCCCAATCATATAGCAGAAATGAAAAGAAACCGAAACGAAAATGAAATGAACTTGAAAATGATAGCGATTATATAGGTGCCTGAGCGAATCGGTTTTTGACATTTCTTTACAAGTTTTGCATTGAGTAGAAGAGTTTTTTATTTTCGATAAATACATACTTATATTATAGAATTTATATAATTTATGGCGGATGTTGAGAAATCACAAGAGAAATCATAATTTTAATTTTTTCACCTCGTATTGACTGCATTCTTTTAAAACAACTTCTTTTTCGTTCTTTCAACTACTTTAAATTCGAAAACAAACTGTCTATCGAACTGTCAAAGTAACGGGCTGAATAGCTGAAACGAATACCGAAATGAAATAAATTTAAATCATTCGTTCTGATTCGGTTCTGTTCGTTTATATAACCGAGTTCATACATTTTCATACGATTTATTTCATTCTTTTCGTTTCGGTTCGTTTTCGTTTCTGCTATATGTTTGGGCCTTTAAAAGCGAGCTTTTTGCAATAATCTATCTACCGACAGATGGCCCTCTTTTGAGGTTTCGTAATCTATAAACATTTGCCTAATCGGTTTTCCTAATCTAATCAATGAGGTTCATATTCGTAATAAATAACGAATTTTCGTCATAATTACGTCCGTGTGTCGAGGCTATTAAATAAGTTCATTTAATTAACTCCGACGACACTGTTTCCCACTAACCCCGATTTCTGCTGATTATCCGGTTGCTATTGAGGATGTAGCCGTAGCCAATTAGAACGCATAGAACGGGTCCAAAAATGAACTGATTTTAGTTCTTGAACAAGGAATGAACTGTTTTTTAGTTTTTTGAAAAAGGGAAGAAGAAGAACACGAAAAGGACAAGTTTGGGAAGCCGACTGATGCCATTTTTTCGTTTTAAATTATAATTCCGTAATAAGTGTATAAATTTTAAAGTTAAATCTATATATATGTATATAAAAATGAATGTCTGTTGGTTTGTAATGCGACACTAAAACTCAAAAACTAGATGGCCGATTGAGCTGAAACTTTCACAGAATGTGCGTTTTGACTAAATCTCGGTAAACCGCATGGCGCAAATACGCTCCGGTAGATGGCGCCCAAGGAAAATAGAAAAAAGGTAATTGCAGAGAAAATTTTTGGTACAAAAGAAAAAAAAGAAGCGAAACGCGCCCTCGCAAAACAAACAGTTCTTAAAGTTGCAAATAACGAATTTGTGATCAGAACTTATAAATTCAAAATGGCCGCGCCAATATGGCCGACGTATTTGCCAATTGTGTTCCGATTCCAATGAAAATCGATATCTGGGGTTTTTTAAGCTAGAAAATAACGAATTTATGATCAGAACTTATGAATTCAAAATGGCCGCGCCAATATGGCCGACGAATTTGCCTAATAGTTTCACATTTTGTTATTTGGAATCAAAAATACCAAAAAATTGCCTTTTTTGCAAACTCTCCTACTGTTTATTAAAATTCATATCAACTGATTACTCCTATTGGCTTATGGGTGCAGCATAGGCGCGCCGGGTCCCAGCTAGTACAGAAATAAAGGAGTGCAAATTTTGGTACCCATCTCCAGTAGCTATGTGTAATACGTCGTTGGATAGGTTTTTTTGAGCTGAATGTTTGATGAGGTCAGGGCTGTAAAAGATCAACCTGTAATTAACATTGTTTTAGGTCAGTTAATTCCCCGAACTTATTGAACCCATTTCTTCACTACTGGTGATATTCCTTCAACACCGACCCCCCACCGCTCAAACTAAAAACCAATAAATCACAAACTATTAATAATCTACTAACTACCCCCCGATTACCATCACTAAAATTGACACACGACCACTTTTATCACACACAATAAGCGACTTCTTAAATTCCCTTTAATCCTTATCTCAGTCCTACTTCCTGCCGCTCGCCCATAGCAGTCCCAATTTGCTGCTGCAATAGTTCCACTTCCACACAGACCCTTTTTCGGAGGCCACCAGCTAGCGTCTGTCCACCGCTGATAATCAATTCCTTGGCCGCGATATTAGTTTCTGATAAGAGGCGGCCATTATCCAGAGCGGGACTTTCTTCCTGGTGTTTGTTCTGCTGCTTACAAGTGGCCCTGGGACCGTTGTTCATTGTGACCCTATCTTGTAGGTGAATTGTCGTTTATTTACTGTGTGCTCCACTAGTAAGTCATCTGGAGATAACGTTTTGGATGGCGGCAAAAATTGTATTTTTTTTATGATGGCGGTTTTTGGGGTAGGAGGGAAGAAGGGTTTTCGTTTTTCTTGTGGTGTTCCAGATTTTTAGTGTTTACTTCATGGCGATGACTTTTATTTCGTTTTATATTGACAAATGCTGAATGTGGGCTGTTTGTGTGGTAATGTTTGCGTTTCTGATTATGCTCTCATTGCGTGCCAAATAAATGAAGAAGAGACCTTCCACGTCGCATACCTTCGGGGAATAGATAATATTTTTTTTGTTGAAAATGAATTGTTTCCATGAATAATATTACAATCAAGGGTTGACAGAAAAGATTTGTTGTGTTTTATGAAAAATATTTCGTTATTAGTACCCAAATAGGACCAATTTTTTTGGAAATGTAACATACTTTATTCTTAAAATAAATGAAACCGCATTGCGCCCATTATTCGTTGGTAAATAGTTTTATAATTCATAGTTTTATCTTACAATTATTAATAACACTAGTTTACAAATTTTTTGCTACTTGCGTGTACCTAAAAGGAAAAGTTTTTTTTAGCCTATAATTTGAGGTTGCTGAAAACGAAAATAACACTCATTTATTTCTCCAAAAAAGCGTTATCGAGATATTAGCAAAACGGCTTTTTTCCAGTTATGGCCAGAAATCTCGAAAACGATACATCTAACCAATCTAAAATGAATACTGATCGAAAGGTTCCTTTTTTCCTTTACGACGATGCACTGTTTGTGTCAATTGGAAGTATTTTTTGGGTTTCAGGCGCTGACAGTCGAAAAAAGGTGAAGGCCAAGTCCTTCCGACTCCGACTCCGCAGCCCTGACTTAAACGCACAGATCAGCAACCAGCAGACCAACAACACGGGCCTTGAACATACAACTGGAAATCAAGGCCTAAGCCAACTAACTAATAGCAATGGTGAGCTTTTCGTTGACTTCTGTCGTTCCCACCAACTCAGGGTAGGTCGAACTTACTTTTGTCACAAGAAGAGAGATATGGGTATTGCCGGTGGGTAGAACGAGAAATCAGATAGATCAGTGGCTGTCAGCCGTAGATGGAGAACTATTGTGGAGGATGCCAGGAGCTTTAGGGGAGCAGACACTGAAAGTGATCACCATTTGGTAGTAGCAATTATTCGACTCAAAATCGCCGTCCACAGAAACGTCCAACGTGATGCCATAAACCGTACACGGTTGGCCACACCTTGCGACACGAAAACGAGAATCTAACCAAACAGGCCCTTGACTGGAAACCGCAAAGAACCCGTCGAGTTGGAAGCCCCAGGACAACGTAGAGGAGAATCTTATTGGCACGGCCGCAACAGCTGCGAGATTCTGGACGGAGCTGATAGCTGTCGCACAAAGCAGAGTCCGCTGGAGGGCAACTGATTCCGCCCGATGTACCATGAGAGATTAAAGGAGGATCAGTAAGTGAGCTAAACCCAACGCTCATCGTCTTCAGCTCCGAGTTTAGTCCTAGTGTATGTATGTATGTACGTATGTTTGCTATAGGCTCCTACACCGTGCAACCGATCTTAATGAAATTTTAACCATGTGCTATTTACATTAAAACTTAGAACATAGGCCATTTTATTATTTTCTAAAGCCACTCCTAGATGGCGCTGTCATGGAGAGCTTCGTTGAAAATCATCGCTGAGCTTTGAATTTTTGCATGAAGGTCCGTGGAGGTCTCCTATGATGCATCTCGAAGCCCGATTTTCTAAATTCAAAATGGCCTCCGAAACCTGACCGAAATTCAAAATTGCTGCAGACATATGGATGAATTTGCCAATTTTATTCCGATTCCAATGAAAGTGGGTATCTAGGGGTTTTTAAAGTCGCAAGTAACGAATTTGTGGTCAAAACTTATAAATTCAAAATGGCCGACGAATTTGCTAATTGTGTTCCGATTCCAATGAAAATCAGTATCTGAGGTTTTTTAAGGTAGCAAATAACGAATTTATGATCAAAATTTAAATTCAAAATGGCCTCACCAATATCTACCAATATGGCCGACGAGTTTGCGAATTGTATTCCGATTCCAATTAAAATCGGTATATGGGAGTTTTTAAGGTAGTAAATAACGAATTTATGATCAAAACTTATTCAAAACTGTGGGGCCAATATGGCGGAAGAATTTTGCCAAATAGGTGTCATTTCCCGGTTAGCTGTATGTAGGTTGTTCAAAAGATGGAAAATCGGAAAATTTTGACATTCTAGCTACAAATGGAAAAACATTGAATATAGTGTATCCTGAAGCTCTCTAAGCAATCGGTTCAGAATTGATCAACAAGTTTTTTTTTGGAAAGATGGTAAGGAGAAACGGAAATGTGGGATGATTTATGTATAATGTATAAGAAGGAAAGAAACCCGTCACATCTGAATTTTTAGGTATAAGTCTAGGATTCTACAATACGGGATTAGGCTGGCATCTGGGTACGTTCATGGTTTAACAGAATACACAGCCAATTTTGGTCATAGTTCAAATAAATGTATTTTGAATCTAATGCCTCCAACTTTTATATGAATAGTTGGTTTTTCGTTAATGGTTAAGAAGAGTTGAATTTTGAAGGTTTGGATTGTTTTTAAATGTTTAAACGTTGGGTGGAGCGAGGCGCACCGGGTCTCAGCTATCCAAAATACAGAAAATAAGCTGTTCATTGAGATACTTCATCTGTGTGTGAAAATTCCTATCTCGAAAAATGCCATGTCAATAGATGGTTATTATTGTCTCGATCAAAATGTCAGATCCCTAATAGTTTCACATTTTGTTATTTGGAATCAAAAATACCAAAAAATTTTTCAAACTCTCCTACTGTATATTAAAATTCATATCACCTGATTACTACTATTGGCTTATGGATGCAGCATAGGCGCACCGAGTCCCAGCTAGTAAGACATAAAGCTGTCTGCTTCACATAGCAAACCTTGCCAAAGAGCTCCGAATTGGAATTGAATCTCGAATCTTCACACCTCCTCCTTCCGTTCTCTTCAAACGTTGGACTATGCCCAATTATCGGTTCAAAAGAACAGCAATATTATTTGACAAGGAATCAATAACTTCTTTGAGACCACATCCGCTCGGCATTCACAAAACTAGTTTGATCACTTTGGAGGAGGCTTCGTCATTAAAAATAAACAAAAAACACGCTGATCATCGGCTAGTCTATGAGGTAATCTACTTCTAAAACGAAAATACGTCGTATTACATTCGCATTACCAAAATCTTTTCAACCTGTATTGCTAAACGTGGACTCGCTTCCTTGTGACAATTGATCGTTTTACTGATCGTGCCAGAATCGAATTGTCCTTCAGCGCCTAGCTCAATTCGATCTTGTCCAAAATAGACGCAGATCACATCTATCTCAAATAATATTTTTAGAACTAAAATTCGACTCCGCAAACCAGATCTTGTTGCACCTTCGTAAACGTCTTTAATGCTGCTTCTAATGTAAGCAAAATTATGCAAAACACAAAAAAAAACATGCTTTATTATTCCAGCCATGTCCAGCTTCAAAAAAAATATGGAAGTAGCTCTTAACAACTCCACTGCCCACAATATTTGACAAAAGAAATATCGCCATTAACTCGAACGCCTCTCAACTCTCGACTTTGACTGACATGATTGTGAACGAGTGCCGCACGATCACGTCATCGCACAGCTAAATTCGCCCCCAAAGAATTTTTTCTTGTCCCGCTGAGAACTTTAATTCCATGTTTTGTTGCACTACTTAAAGGCTAGTTACAGCACACACAACAACAACAACAAAGAAACAAATATGACAAAAGGTTATTAACCCTCAGATTTTCTACTATTACTTTGCAGGTAAGACGGGGCAGCGCTCCATCTGTACGTGGATTGGCAATTAGGCTGTTCTGTGCACACTCCAGACGATCTTGCCACATTTCGCAATGCTGTAGATGGTGCGTTGCTGTGGATAATTTTTCTTTATAGAAAGCTTAGTTACGGTCATTATTTCGGAAGAGAGTTAACCGTCGAACATTTAATAACGTATGACCAACCGACGATGGTATCGTGTGACCATTGGTTGTGGCCAGTAGTAATGAGCAGCGAGAGAGTCATTAACCCGATTGATCAGTGAATTTGTGGCTGGGATGTTTGGGTTTATCGGTAGTCGGTAAATGTGATCGAATTTATGAGCCCGAACGTGATAACCTCGTTTTGATAAAATTTTACTTGACATGGAATCAATGGAAGTGTGGATGCACTGTTTATCTTCGTTTATCTTTTAATGTTTGTACAATTCACTGTCTTGAAGGAATTTATTTTCCGTCCCCAAATCATGAATTTTGGAAAGTGGATTCAATTTTTAATTCTACCTTTTGGGATCTACCAATCAACACTATGAATTCTTATTCCAATCGAAGGTATTTTCACGGTAACATAATTTCTTCCAATAGTGTTTATTAAAAGAACCAAAAACCGGCATCCAAAACAATATTACCAACGTAAGCTAGCCTGAGACTGCCAAGTGATCTCCAGCGTGAGTCTCGGGTCTTTTGAGCTTTGAAAACAGTGAAATGTTCAAATAGGGCTCTAACACTATATTCATTGGTCCGGAACTCTTGCCGAAGAGGACAACCATTAGCTTGGTGAACAGAGGCCTAAACGATCGCACTCTGATGAAACATACCGATCGCTGGAAGTCTGTGCTTGGATTAGCTAAATCCACACCAATGGTTTCTTCCTATACCAGCAATCGATCTTGTTCAAGTAGTTTGCCTTAAAAACCTCGGAGTTGTAGTCTCACAGGGCAAATGATGGAATGACTTTTGGACCGGATATCTCATGCGAAGAAAAAGAAAAGAAGGAGATGGCACAGTCATCATGGTTTTGTCAGTGCAGATTTTTCTCGAGCGATCCTTTTTAGCGATTATGTCTTCTTTGACAAATCATATCGGAATCTCCATGTTTCATCATCCGTGGTATGGGCTGAACATGTGCACAAGTTTGAGTTTGCGCAGAGATTTGGCTAAAGTTGAGCCGGCTGTTTTAGAAGATAGGGTCAAAATATAATCGGGTCAAATAGATTTGTTGGCATGAAGGTCCGTGAGGCACCCATTCATCCCGCGAGTCCTGAAGAAGACCCTGTCCATTAGTTGTGTGCATAGCCGGCGGATAATGTGGGTATGGTGGGTAGCAGTACCCACCCAGAAAATTCGTGAGCATGTGACATGAAGAATGCCTCTGGTTCCGGCCCATATTCGCCGAATCTCACACAATAAAGAAGACGTTCTTAGCGTTCTCCTGGATACCTAGTCATACCAGTCACAGCGCTGAGCCATCGGGCTCGAAACTATGGAGGTATTTTCTAGATCCTCTATATTCACTCAAGGAAGACGTGAGAACGTAACTCACTTCTCCCCACTCCCTCGTAACCCATATCTCCACGTTTGGAATAAGTCTGAGGGTCCACCGACTCTTAACACACTCGTTCCACTTGCCATTACGTTAGAGACTTGCAGTGATTCATCCGCCACCGCACTGAATTTGTCTTTCCTGTAACATATTCTGGATCATAGAGACGCACGCCTTCTCTCGTTAGTATCTGAATAATTTTCCTGCTATCACGCACGATGCATAGTTGGATGTGATCCTGTATGCGCAGCACGTGCGAAGATCGCTTATGCTGGAGACAGATACATGCGTTCGTTGGTGCGTGCGGTGATTGATATATAAGAAGTTCGTGCATTCAAATAGAAACTAACATATAGTTACGTAAACGGAATGCACGCAACGCGAAGTTGGTCTACTTCAAACTTCTCCGCATTGCCACATTCGCCATAGCCTCAAAAAACCCAAACACAAGCACATACAACAGACACATGCACTCGTGGCTTAGATTTTTTGGTTACTTTCAAGAGACTAGACGGAACCCAAGCACGCAATTGTCTGTCAGCAAAAATCGCCCCTACACCGCACGCACTGTACGCACGCACGTGTATGTTTCCAGCTTTAGTCTATATACGGCCCTCCATTTTCTGCTATTAGCCATATTGTTCAGCGCTGCTGACCACACTGGCACTGCGTAAAGTTAGACTGAGCTAACGACCCTGAATCGGTCTAGGGCCCCCACTTTGGGCAGCATTCTTGGAAATGCTGCAGAAACAGTGGAAGCTTTATCCGCCATGCCCTCGAAGTGTGTTTTAAAATTAAGCCTCTGATCAATCATCTACCTTTGGGAGGACTGTGAGTGAATGATCCATACCTTGATCCTTACGGACAATTGGTTTCCCAGGTTGCTGATCAGCACTGTTAACGTTTTGTGCTCAGCAAACGGCAAACTAGCGGTTTCAGGCCACGCTTTAATATTTCAGATAGCTTCGTTCGCACATAATTCAATCTCATCGAGGCATAGCTTAAACACATCATTGCACGTTGTGATCCACAGGAGAGGTCCCAGGACACCACATATTGTTCTGTACACCGTCGGCCCATCTTCCGATTCACAATGATGTGACCTACCTTCTTTTCTTTTTAGGAAAGGTTGTTATCAAATAACAGTTTCGGAGGACGGGGGTGTTTGTCTGACTACCCACCCGGGCCCAACACGATCCGCCGGCACTGAGTCACTTGGGAAAGAGAGTGGCATAGTAGCGACGCCAAAAAAGAATTTGAGGAGAACAGAGATGCAAGTCGGCCTTGGATTTGCGGTCTGCCATCACCTTTCCTAGGGATGGTAAACGTAGTGGCATTATTTCGTTTTGTGCATAGGCGATCCTCGCAGTAGAAGGGCGTTTAACAATTGCACAACGTTCTCTCATCCGAACCTAGATGCAATTGTATGACTCGTATTTACAAAATTGTATACGAACTGCATTCGTCTCTTGAATTGTCAACTGTCTACACACCTTGCAGTTGTCAAGAGACAAGAGAAGTTAGCAACCATTTGGTGGAGAAATTCCACGAGTGGTAACATTTCCCAGTTCAGTTGAGATATTCTCGATTACTTACTTACTTACTTATACCCCTTTAAGCCCTCATGAGGCGGAAACAATTGCCTCCCAGCGAGCTCTGTTTGTGCGGCAGCTCTCAGCTCCGTCCACTGCATTTGGAATGGTTTTATAGACTTTTACCAATTCTATTATTTTGTCAGGCAATCCACGTTGTCGTGGTGCCTGCCATATAAAGCTCATATTAATCGAGTCGAACGCTTTCTCAAGATGTTAATATGATCTATGCAAGAGCGGCCCTTTCTGAATCCAGTCTGCTGTCTTCTAAGCGTTCGGGCTACTACATCGTTTATCCTAGATACTATTATATGGGGTGGTGAATCGCGCATGTTGATTTGCCTCGTTCTTCTCGACTTTCAACGTCAACGAACGACATCGACAAAGTCAAGAAGCGGACGAGTCTTAGAGAATTGGCTGAAGCGGTGAACAAATTTTTTAAGTTCGACTTGCATCTTAGTCATGAGACACGTCGCCGCACGACTGGATTCAAAAGAGATCGTTTTTTTTCCAAAAAGACCACCGCAAAGCTAGCTTTTACAGACCCCACTTGTAATGTATCATAACTGGTGACAAGACATGGGTGCGCGAGTACGGTGGCGTAACAAGTTTAGACTCGATGGGGCCAACTTTGAAGGCGGTAAAATAAATTTTGATAAATTGTGGTAGGCCCACTTAAAAAACGCGCATCGAACTCATCGAGATTAGCGCAGCCCGTAATTATAAGGCCTTCTGCTTGTTTCTGTATGAGTTACCAAACCCAAAAGCGCCGTGACCGCCAATTGGCATTTTTGTACTACGGAATTCGTACCTCAGTTTTGCAAGCCAATCCCCTTGAACAGGTTATGCAGATGGCTTAGTGGTTTGTCTAAGCCAGGTCGCGTTAAACAACGAAAGCTTGATTTTCAGTTTACAAGTGGGATCGTCCCCCCTTCCTACAAATTGTAACCTAGAACGCTGTATCCGGTAATCAATATATTCCTACTGCGTCTCTAAAAGGTCTTGCCGAATTCCGTTTGGAATTGACCAGACCAGGTGTGGCCAGTGTCCGATATATTTTATCAGCCCTCATTACCACGCTGGACCTAATAGTCTGTTCCGGGCCGACAGGCACGCACGGTGTCAAAACGCCTGCATGACACGGTACGCCTGCGTAAAAATAAGACTCGGCAGCATTTAGCATGAAACAGGCACGGTACGCCTGAGTAAAAATTCTAGTTTTCCAAATGCAGCCCGCTGCAGGCACGTACCAACGTACGCTCACACTTTTTTAGACAAAGGGAGTAAAATTTGAACTTTAAAAAATCGTATAGAACGAAGAAAAAGGGCAATTATAAAGGGTGCCATTACCATACTCAGTAGACCGGTTCCCGTTCGATTGCGTAGGTCAAGCAGCATTGGACGTGGTTTGTACTTAGTTGGGGGACCTCGGTAAAAGGACACTCGCGTTTGGAATGGTCGATTACGAAATATTACATTCATATCTGTAACAGAGACGTGCATACTTCTGGGCACATTTTTAGATTTTCATGCCTGTAGTGGGAGCGTATATACTCGTGTGGCTGGCGTATTGTTCGCTATGCGTGTATTTTTGTGCAAGTTCAAGGTTCTTTGTCTGGCAGACCTTTAGTATCGCTCGTACCTCCGCTTCAAAAATACTAGCGTGCGCCGGAAGGTGACAGTGAACTGTTGATTGTTTCGGAGACATCAGTGAAAATCCGTAGATCAAACTTCTTCAGGGCGTCTCCGGTTCTCCACTTTCTTATTGAGGGTATTTCGACGGCGAAGTCCTTCCTAAAAGTCTATCTAGGGAAAAGATAGTCTGTTTTTTTATGTGATAACGTCAAGCTCAGGAATCACCCTTTGTATTACTAGTCCGTCAAGTCGTTCAAGTCATGCTGCAATGTCTAGTAGTAAGCTTGATATGAAGAATAGAGGAGAAAGGATAGGTTAGGGGTCTGGAGGTTGCGTGAGTAGATGTCAATGAACCTTGCGTTTGAACTCTGAGGTGTTATATGAGTTCGGAAACACCGACTACGGAAGACAGTTCCAGAATCGAGTTGTTCTATTCCGTAATGTGCGCGAAGAGGAGGGCTGTAGTGTGTGGGGATGAGCCGAGTTGGCTAGTCTTGTGTTGTGGGAAAAAAGTTGGCGTGTAGGCATGAGGTTTCTAATTTCAGTGGAGCAGTCGCTATGGTAGTAGCGGTAAAACTTACTGAGGGCTGCTACATTCCTACGGTGGCTTAAAGAGTCGATGGAGGAGCAAAAGGTGCTATCGCCAATGAGTTTGATGGCGCGGTTTTGCACCTTGTCCAGCCAAGCCAAGATGGGTTTTGGAGCGCCCGTCCAAATGTACGAGTTGTATTCAAGGCGGGGCCGAATGTAGGACTTGTAGATTGTAGCCAGAGCAGATGGCTGAAGGAGGAACTTGCATCTCTTGAGGAATCCCTGGCATTGGTAAGCTTGTTTGGCGATTTGGAATTTGGAGTATTCCATCGCAGATTCGAAGATAAGGTTACGCCTAGGATGTTAAGAGATGGGTCATCCATTACATTTTTTTTGCCCACTGAGATAGAAGGTCGGTCGGTCGGAGAGTTGGACATGAGTTCACGGTCTAGGAGACAAGGTCTGGCACATGCTTGTCTTATATTGTCGAAGGCATAGGAGTAACGCAGAGTACTGTCATCGGCAAAACTGTGAAGTGGGTTGGAGGGGATTGAGAGCAGATTATTAATGAATATAGGAAAGAGAACAGGAGAGAGGATCGACCCTTGGTGGACACCGGCCGAGATGGAATGAGGGTCAGATCATCCAATACTACCTTGATGGAACGGCCAGAAAGGAAGCCCTCAATCCAGTTCCTTAGAACTGAGTCGATACCAATAGCTTGGAATTTAGACAGCAAATCGGGGTGCCATACTCTGTCGAAAACCTGGGAAATATCCAGAGCAACCAGACCAGACTCACCAAAGCGATGGATGCTTTGGTTGAGATCCTCAGTCAGAAACACAAGAAAGTCGCCAGTAGATCTTTTAGGTCTAAAACTGTACTGCCTGTCATGTATAATTTGAGTCTGTGGTTGTCGTAAGCATTCTCTTGGGCAGCAAGTCCAATATGCTGCTATGGCTATAGTTTTGAAGTCCAGCCCTCGGGTTTTCCCAGTCTAGGGGTACTGCATGGGGCCAGGTGGTTGATGTGAAGGTCGGGAGGGGGAAGAGCAAAAGCACATCAAAGGCGTTCGTGCGGCATGCTCTCATGGCCCCGGTTGCCCTATTGTTGCCGTCTTTAGGATCCTTTCTAACTTTGTGACATTATAGGTTCTGTTCAGCGTTGCCCATCACACCAAGATTGGACGTACCACGGCTATGTACAGTACATCCACAGAACTATCTTTGGCTTAAGAGTTCATCCATCTCTTGCGGAAAGTATTTTTTCGGACGAAGAAATTATGCAGGCTTTCCTTAAATTTTCCTCGATATCCAATTCCAGTTGAGTTTTGGGACGAGGATTAGCGCCGGAAATTTCACCCTGGCATGTCGAGTGAGGGAGTGTCCAGCCAACATGGGGAGGATGAAAACGGAGATTTTCGTTTTCGCAGTGAATAACATTAGCTCAGTTTTGCCTGGGCTGACTGCCAAGACTGCAGTCTGCTGTCCAGCTGCTGACTCTATTCTGGCATCCTTCCACGATTTCACTGACCAAAGTTGAAAACATTCCTGACACCATTATCACTGGGTCGCATTCGTATCCTACTACCTTAGCACCACTTTTATCTCAATTTTTTAGTAGCTATGTTTTTTTATCGCTACTAACCACAGTAAGGGAAAGACCACTCTTCCTTGTGTCGTATCTCTGTTGTCGTGCAATTCATTACTAAACAACAAAAATTAATCTCTTCCATGTGCTTCCACTGATCACCTGTGATAACCCCGCGAATGGAAAGTTGTACACTCTCGTATCCAGCAACAATCCAAGTTAGTAAATTCTGCAAAAGTGCCATCATCCAGACCAGTTGTACCGCAAACATGCAGCATAAAGGTCCACGTCTACCTGGGCTTGCACTGAGCACAAACTGTTCTGTTTCTCTTTAAATTTTGTTGTTGTATTTTGGCTGCTTTAATTCAGTTTTGATTTGAGCCACAGCAAATGTGGATTACTGGAGCTCTGCCCGTGCATCATGAGAAACTTTCCGGAATATATGCGTCAGCCCCAAACCAGATGTAATGTAACATGTGCGCCGTGCTCATCCCTGCGGCTGTCGTTGCTCTTGGCTCTCTATATATGTGCTGCGGTCGGATCTTGCTCGAGTTTGAGGAAACTTTCAAAGGCCAATTTTCCACTTGGAGTCCTGCCAGAAAGTTATGTACTTGGAAGTCCTGAAAGCATTTAAATATTGTTTCCGTATGCAAAACTTATGACGGCTCTGGGATGTGTCGGGAGGACGTCGGGCCGCGCACGAATTATTGCTTTTCTTGGCTCATTTTTAATTAAATTGCTGTGGCGGCGCCGGGGGGGGGGGATTTTTGTTATATTTTTGATAGCTTTAATTTTATTTTATTTTTTTGCATGCGGTCCGATAAGTATCCGTGTGTGTGTGTGTCGAATTTGTAGGGCACTGACGTAAACGGATCTCTCCTGTTTAAAATAAGCCATAATTCACGTCACGTACACCCGGAACCAGCTTCGCCCTTAAGAACTGCTCAACCAGAAATCATATCGACATATAACTTCCGCTGTTGCCCCTATGATGTCGACGACACACTGCCGAAGGGTTCTTATCTACGCCCTAACAGCAGCCCCAGCCGCAGTAAACAGTTCTAATGCAAAATAGAGAGAAAGAGGGAAAACCGCCGATAGTTACTACTTAATAGGAACGGAACGACATGTCCAGATGTATGTTCCGGATAGACCCTAGCCTAGCCAATCACCTTGTGTCCTCCTGCATTAGTTGTCAGCGTTGTCGTTGAACCGTTCACTATCACGTATTGATTTTCACAGGAGATTTATGCGAGACTCTCCACTAACTAAGTCGGGACTTAAAGGACTTCGCTCCTTCATTATGCCGCTCCATAGTGCACATATGCCTCTGTAATTTACCTACATATACACGTAGTTGTGTGTGTATGCAAAGGGTTCTTATCGGGCGCATTAAAAAACTGCTTATGTCGCAAACACACAATTTTTATGCGCTTCGGAGCTTGTGCTTTTCTGTGTGTGGATTTAAGCGTTTTTACTTTTTCCCTTTTTTTGCGCACTTATTTTATTTTTTATTTTTTTTAAATCCTGTTCCTGTTTCGTAGGCTTTATTCATAATTGATGTACTTAGACAGAAAGGATTACCGGCGTGGATAGACAGAGAGGGGGTGGTGTGGGAGTCTTGCGAAGTGTGGTTGTTGACTGCAGGTTACTACCCCCTCTTTTTAAGAGTTAAATGCTGTGCTTGTTTGGGTAGGAAGACAGGAAATTCTAGCTTGGGAAAATTCAAACGGAAAATCGGATTAACGGAATGAAATTGGAACCGCAAAGTATAGAACTGATTTGAGGAATGCAGCGTTGCTTTGGTGTGAAAATATTTCTTTTGTTTTTCTTCATAATGGGTTTTGTGGGCTTTTCAATGGTGATTTTATATTGATAATCCTTAAATCCAATTGATGGACTCTTTTATAGTGCGTTGGAAGCAAAGTAATATGTGAGAGTTCAGAATTGCAATGGTATCGACCATATTCTATATCAGACCAAAGCAACATTCAAAGCAATCCTAAAGAAAATCATAGATCATCTTCCTTGGAATGTTTTGGATCCACTGGTAATAACTATTCATCGACCAAATAACTTGTATTTTCCATCGTGGTAACCGGTGTTGCAGGAAGAGGCGATAGACCACTTCAAGGTGTATGCAGCGCACCGAGAGAGGAATATTATATTTCCATGAGTCGATTTCTAAAGGCCCCCCCCCCCCCGCCCATTCATATACAGGCCGCCGGCAGGCCATGGCCGGAAGGTTTCTCGCCTTGAATCCAAGCATAACCATACACTCACTCACCCACACCGTCAACTGGATGGGGCCTGTATAGTCCAAGAAAACTGACAAAAATCTTTATGTGTGTGTGGGTATTTATCGTCAGTCCCTCCCTGAAGATCTGAACTTCTAATCATTCTGAAATTTTCGTTGAGGCAATGAACACTTTTGCACTTCAATTAACAACCTGCTACGCTATACTGTCTTCTTGGCCGGTGTGTATGTAGGAAATCATGAGGTCACCTGCAGGGCACGGCCTGTCAGACGTATGCCTCAAGTCTTCATCCCTCAGTCAAACTGACTAATGTATGGCCTTCATCGGGCGGTACTCCTTGACCTGACCTAAAAGGCTACGTCCTGCGACCTGCTCTGCTCTGTTGTGTGGGGCGTTAAGGGGCTTATATATAAGTTCTGTTGGAACTACAGTTAATAGAGTTTAGAGTTTATCCTTCTAGTTCAGAAGGTACACTTCTCAGCTGGGCTGAGAAACGGGCCGCACTTATGTTACTGTTACAAGTCTCAAGTATCGTCAAAGAACAGACCTATGATGCCGCGCGCCGGCCCAAATGGACGGCTATACAGGTAGGCAGCTATCTGGTCTATGTAGTGTGTCTAGAGGCACAGCCAAGAAATGGAACCTGGATCAAAGTCGTTCGCAAGATCCCCCAACCTAGACAGCCAATTCGCACCCAAGACTCCCTCAGCATAAAAACGTACCCGAGACATAGTAAGCCAGCGACGTTGAACTAAGTTCACACAGGTGGCACTCACGGCTAAAGCTCACACAGGTTCTTGTCCCGGATAAAGCTCGCACTCGAGCCCACAACCGATGAAGTCACTGATTTCGTTAGCCCTACTGAGTATGCTAATGGCCTCCTTCCCGGTCACCAAGATAATTGCCCGTTTGTTTCGTCCTATACAACTGTCAGTATTGAAGCGATTTCAGGCGCGAGAATGGTACTGGGTTGCATGCCCGCGAGGATCTCAAAATTAAGGTCCCCTACCCTAGTACATGAACGGGTCCAAGATAGAGAAACATCGGGATGCGGTAGGTACCATTGCCCTTTACGGAAGGAAATCGTCTTATCGGAGCATGTAAAAGAACATATACCATCAGGAACAAATAAATACACGTAAACTGGAAACTCCAGATCGTCAAGACTACACGTTTTCGGACCTCAAAAGGAAAGTTTAAGTTCTTCTTTCGAATAGCGTAAAGTGTATTCTGATGGCACACTAGACTAGAAAATCCGAAAAATTCTTCACCTCCATCGGAAATATGGATGTTCCTCTACATACGTAGCAAATAAACTACTTGGGTCGACTGCTGTTAAGCCCGCTACACACTATCGTCGTTTTACTCTGCGTTCGTCGAACAGCGTTATCCGAACGACGAACGACGATAGAAAATTGCAGTGTGGATGACAATGCCGCCGCGTTTTTCGCCACAGCGAAAAATCAAATCCATTTTGATTTTTCTCTGTTAGCTGTACGCTGTACGACGCACTGTAACAAATGTCTATGGTAATTTTACAAAAAATACTGGAAGTTTTATTCACAAGTAATTTTGTAAATTTCCAATATATGTATATTATTAGGAATATTGCAATTCTACTTTACGTGTTTTTACCAACTGTGTAGTAAATATACATTATTTGTGGGATGTAAAAATACAATCAGTATTGGAGCTTTCACTTCATAGTTTTGTAAATTTCCAAAACTTTTGTGTATGCCCTCTCCCTATACATAAAAATAGCATTTTGTTCACCATGCAAGGACCGTTTCGCAATGAAAGCTTCAAGCTGCAAGCGTAAAGCTGCAAGCTTCAAACTACAAGCTTCAGCTGAGTTTTGCTTTATTTGAGCACTGCAGCTTGAAGCTGTGAATGTGAATCATTGTACAAACCCCTTTATCCTGCTTGCAGCTTGAAGCTTTAATTGTACATCGGCCCTAAGCATCAAAAATTATCAAAAATTTCTTAGCTGTTACAAGAACTGCCCAGACCATGACCAAAGTCAAATGTCTGACCTTAACTTAAGAACAATCGGATATATATGCTTAGAATTCCATTGTTACCTGTGAATTATATCTATGAGAGGGAAAATTTAAACTTTACTTTCCAATGAACAATTTGTAATTTTACTGAAAATATAAGTTCTAAAATTACGCCTCTTACTGTAAAATTGCAGTACAAAGTTCAGTACATAACATTGATAAATAATACTAAGAAATATTGTAATTTTCCTACATAAACGATTAAGAAAAATACACAACATTGCGTAAAATATAGGTCACATTCATGTAATCAACATTTACGTCATGCAGTATTGGAGATTCTCAATTTCTTTATGTGAAATTACAAATTTTATAGTAAAATTACAATAATTGTGTAGTAAATTAGTATTTCATACCGCGATTTGTAATTTTACTGTACATTTGCACTGTGAATTTACATATATTTTTTTTACAGTGCAATAGTGTGGATGAAAACTGTGTATCGACGTTCGTCATTTTAAGCTGTTATATACAAAATAGGGTTTGCACCATATACATTTTTTCCCCTTTTTCCCTACAATTTTTTCCAGCAAGACCCGCCGCTACTGCCAACAAAGTATCTTCGTCCATGGTACTATGCGAACTAAACGACGAGTAATGTTTTTAGAATATAGGCGTACGTCGTTCGGTCAACGCTGTTCGACGCCCGCGGAGTAAAACGGCGATAGTGTGTAGCGGGAATTTGCTGGGATGTAACCCGTGAAGAATACGATGATCGAAAAGGTGCTAAGAAGCTGGAACTACAATCCGAAGTATTTGATCATTCGTGCAGTGTGATCGCCGTCAGGGTATCAACTTTCACCATGGGTTCCTTCAAAACTTATTACAAGAACTGAAAGAATCATCAAATTATCACCAACGCGGCTGTAAATGACTGGGCGAAGTGCCTCAACACTAGATGATCATATTGATCTTGTCAAAATTTGCAGTAAACAAACCTCTATACATGTTTCCCGTACCCATAGGTATCTGAATTCAACCACAAGCCGGGCGACGAGAGCACACATCGTTTGTTTGTTTGAGTTGTTAGTATAAATAAAGATAGGCCCACTGGAAAACGAAGTAGGAACAAAAATCTTGGAGGAAGTTCCAATTCGAGGCCTAGTCGCACTGAAGCGTATCCAATTCATGCACGGTCAAAGCCTAATCTGAAGTTCTTAGGATCTTGCGATTTCATCAAGGTAAATGGTAATGATGTTGACGAAAGACTGAATTTTACAACTTCAGTCGACGATTTTTTGAAACTCTGGACGAGATCCCCTTTTCATCTACGTCAGTTGAATCGAAAGATGGTCTAGTATGGGTGGATGCAACATTTACTAAGAAAAAACGCCACGTAACCAGCAAGAATATAATGGGATCCTAAGTAGTCCCATTCGCCAGCTTAAAACGTTACGTCAACCCGGAGTCAGAAGAAAAACTAAGTTGAGAAAAGTAAAAGCACCAAGTCTAGTTTGAGCTTAAGCCGACTCTACACGATGCGGTGAACGTTTCATTCGAAAGTTGGGTTCCAACGATTGAGTCAACACCGACATCAGCCCGAACGGATCGAAATACCAACCTTGGACGCTTGACATTGGCCACTCGTATTTCGAGTATCGGCCCCACGATGTGTCCTACCACCAAGCGTCCAACGTTGGAGGGTGTTCACATAGAATGGTGTAGAGCCGGCTTTACAGTGCTGAGATGGCCAGACCTGCATAAACCTGGCGTTAGAAAAAGTAATCTTAGTGTGATACCAAGAAGCACACTCCTAAAACAAGAGCACTAAAAATACCGATTTAGCAGACGATCGACATCAATAGCAGACTATAGGCAAGATATCTAGCTCGTATGAGTGAAGAGAAAAGTGCTAGACTAGTTTTATGCGGGAAGTTTTATGGATTGCGACAGCGAGGTAGATAAAGTCTTCCCTAGCAGGAAGGCGTAGGCCAGGACTTCTAAAGCTTTGGGGCGTTAAACTGTTATGACATCGGCTCGGAATCGTTTGATGACGTTCTGTTTGTCATTCAGTACAAGTACCCCATTAGCTTTTTGGTTTATTCTCGTCGCCGTCGGTTTTGGAGAGAATAGAAGTAATTCCTATTGGGCGGTAGTTGGAGGGGTTGATGGGGCCAGGATAAACTTCGTAGCAGTGGGATAGCACAAATTGTTTGTGCAGAGGTTTAGCTAAAGGTGACACGCACGTCTTCAGGACGATAAGGGGTACATTGTCAGAGCTAGTGGATTTGTTAAGGTGGATTTACATATCCGACGTTTTTCTGCCGCGCCGCATAACAGCTGATCATTTCTGTCGCAGGTTTTCAATACGCATTTTACATTTCCGACAAATTCTGTCGCAGGCAAACACTTTTGAGCAACTTTAAATTTAAAAAAAAAGCAACAAATAATTTAAAACAGTCACTCAACAACAACTCAACTAACAAACAAATTATAATAATTTTTACTTCCAAGCAAAACCAAACAAAACCAAATAAACAAACGTATAAGTTACACATAACCTCAAATTTTACTTCCAATCAGCTGTTTCTATCACCCTGCCACAGAAAAAGTTGAAGTTTATTCAGCTCTTCGCCGTGACGGCAAGATGTCGCAGAGATTGTTTCTGATTGGTCGAAATTTTAAAAAACACCGGCGCGACGGAAAAACGTCGGATATGTAAATCCACCTTTAACATCAAGCTCTTCGACGCACCTATGTACGTTGAAAGTTCTGAAGAAAAGCCTGTCCATTGCGTGAGAGAAACAGTTGGGGCAGTGTGTATTATAGAAGTGTCGGGCGGAGAAGAATTCGAGGCGAAAAGAAATGCTAGTAAGTCGGCCTTGGATTTTCTGTCTGTTAACACCTTCTCCTTGTAGATAAAGGAAGGGGTAGTGGATGTAGAAAAATTCTTTTTGATGGACGTTAATAAAGACCAGAAGCTTTTACTGCCCTCGTTTTCATTAAAGAGTTCTCAACCTATATTATCAAATGTTGACTTTCCTGATGATGGATTTACAGGAATTCCTTACTTTGATATACTCTCGACGGAACCATTCACTCAGGGAGCTCTTGTATGCTTTGAAGGCAGCTTTGTTAGTTTTAGTGATTAAAGCATCTGCTCTGACTAGCCCAGCAGGAAATGTAGTGGTTACCGGATCGATTCTGTAAGATGTTACTAGTAAGGTCAATCGATTACTTTCCTTATTACAGAACCGATTACTTTTACATGGGCATGTCCTAGGCTGGTAAGAGCTTACTGCCTCCCTTACAGGTAAGAACTTACTTCATGTAGGAAAAGTAATCGCTGAAAACAGCAATTACAATGTCCTGAGGATGTAACTACTTACTGCCTTGGCCTTATTGAGAAAAGTTGAGCTGAAAAAATACTTGAGGCCTTACCTTAACTAATGAGCAGTAAATGAAAGGGTAATGAGACCGATGTAAAATTTAAATCAAATTGAAATACTTACAATGAGAGCATCCACGTTATTACCCTTTCGATTACTCAACATTACTTAAGGTAAGGCCTTACAATTTTAAGCTTTTCAGACAAGAAGTAGTCAATTACCATGTAAGGGCTGACCAATTTTCCTACTGGGAGGCTTCACAGATTTGGTTGAATGGGGAATGGACAAACGCATTCCTGCCTGTAAGATCCTGATGACCCCTCAATTACGACGTTTCTGTTTCGGAAACACAAGTCCCAGTCAACAAATTGTAAAAAACGTGTAAGTCCCAGTAGTTATATCGCTCTTTCCATAAGGCCACAAATTTGATAAAGAAGTTAGGTGCAGACTAGGCAGTGGTCTGAATTGCTGAGAAGTGAATTAACTTCGACAGAGAACTCCGTTGGATGATAATTAAGAAATAGGTCAAGGAGATGGACTCTGAGGAATACAGGTTCTCTGTATATCTTGTTATTTCAGCGTTATTCAACTCCAAAAAACACCAGTTTTCACATGCATTCAAAATTTATACAACTTTCGTTTTTTTTATAGCAACTCTCCACATGTTATCCATAATTTAATTAAAAACTTTAAATCGTCTAAAGTCATTAAAGTTAATCCTTAAGTTCCTCCTTACATTAAATTTCTTTCTTTAAAAACCCCATAAAAAGTTTGAACTACATATTCTCGAAGCAGCTGCAACAGTGTGGCACCTTTTCCAGTGCCAGAATCTCGTATTTACATCATCAAAACAAGAAAAGCCTCCCCCGTTCCTGCTGGGCGCTTTATGAGAGGGAATAACAGAGCAGAGCCAGCACATTTCAGGACAAATAAAACCCTCCAGAGTGTTGCCTTTTTTCACCTTGAACTCTCGGATCTCGGCGGAAGACAATCGAACCCAATTTGATTACGTGACTCATTACCCTAAAGAAGTGCCTCAAAGGTCGTAAATATCGGTACTCACCTGAACCAATAGAAGGCGACATTTCAAGACTCTGTTGACATCACTTAACATTCGGAGCCTGTAGCCGGATCAGCGGAGCCCCATTTCTCTGTTTTTTTTATTGTATTTTATTTTATGTTTTCACGATGTTCTTTTCAGTATTCTTCCTCGACTTTCGTGTGTGAACCTTACGCGATGCGCGAAAGAAGCATACAAAACGCACTAAAGCACAAAACTCGTCTTCCTACGGGCGGCCTCGAGTTGAAAATTATGGAAAAAGGTAGAAACTGGTGCTCCTCTTGTTGTTGGCAGTCTAAAAGCATCCAGAGGCATCCATGGCAGCGATTTTTTTTTTGAAGAAATAAAGAAGAAAAGGGCAAAGGCACCGCGCGAAGCACTGTCAAACCGTGGACACGAGAGCAGCAGCTCCACGCAGACGACGACGACTACGACGAGGACGACGAGCGAATTGCGATAAATCAAAGCGCAAGGAAGAGAATCAGAAGAGCCGAACCACAACAAAATCGATACAGCTATTCCCCAGCGCCCTTCTCCTGGCTGCTATATAACCCAAATTTTGCACAGCACACCATCGACTACCCTGTGTACGGCGATTTTTCTCCTTTTTCCCGACTTAACACCAACACACTCACACCGGCCAGGCTTTTAATTGCTGCAGGAATTTTTTCCCATCGCCGCTCTTGCAGCCACGGTACGGTAACCGATTTCTGTTCTTCGAGCTGCACACAAAAAATACACTTGAACTTGGAGCACGGCACACGGGGCCCAGGTGAACTGCGTCTTTGCGGTGATTTATTGGCAGAAAACTACTGTCGAAACGCGAGAAAAACACACACAAAACACCTCCAAGGCGAATCCCCTCCGATCGCAGGACACTGCTGGATCCTGTCGTTTCCCGGGTATCCCGAATCGTCAAAACAAAAACACACTGTCACATATGCAGTTCGTGGCTGCAATTGCGGGGAATCAAATGCACTTTTCAGTTTTATTTTTTATCTTATTTAATTCCAAAGCGAAACTCCCAGCGCGAGAACGTCACATCCGCAACAGACGGCTTTCAAAAGAAAACTGTGGACAGGGAAAATGAGAAGAGCTTTCGTTCGTCGTGACAGACAGCCGCTGAACAGAGTTCGAACTTTCGAAGATGTGGAAACACCGAAAAGTCCGTTAGTGTCAGGAGGGAAGTTGCACATTTTAAAGCGCCAGAAAGTATGCAATTGCGGGGAATTTACACTTTGTTCTTGATGGATGGCATGTAAAATGGCGGTTTTCTATGTAACGGCAACATTTGGGAAAAGCTGAAATTTTTTTGTTTTTAAATTATTCAAGCTTACTGACAGCCTTTTTTATGTGGAAAAACCAAGCTTAGGAATCACTCTTTGTAATAACAGTCTGTCATGTCGTTCAGGGGATGTTGCAAAGTCTAGTAGTAAGATTATTACTGAATCGAGTTATTCTAAAGCAAACTTCTAGACCGTTTTTTCCAGGGATTGGTGAGAATCTTTAATCAGTGGATCAGCAGGAGGATGTGTGCTCGACCGTCTGCGAGGCCTATGCCTGGTAGCCATAGACGACGACCTCCAAGTAGGCGTAACGAGTCCATCACGCGGGTTCACTCTGGGCAATGCGTTCTAGAACTAGCAGGCAGTCGTCCTCCCAACCTTACTCTCCTTTCCTTAATCCCATCCGTGCCACCTTCTCCCTATCCCTATTAACATTTCTTTTCATGCGAGACAGTTTCAAGCTAAGGCGGCGTACCGAGAGCTGAATGGCCAGCCAGTGGTTAAAGAGGCTGTTCGCATACGGTCGCCGTCGATGCCCGGACAAGGTCGGTGTATAACAGTGCCTTAGCTTGGTAAGCGGGTCTGCCAGGGTAGACTCGTCTTTCGGCAATAATCGGGAGAACAAAACTGGAAACAAATACAAAAATAAAACAAACACCAAAAGACGAAAACGTAAGAGGGGGAGTTCCTCCATAAAGGAGGGAGCTGTGCGGAGGAGTACGGTGGAGGCCATCGACGACGACTTTTTTAGAAGGAGCACTAGAGTGGCAAAGTCGCCGCCGGCAGGGCGAGAGGAGGTGCAGAATTTGGACTCGGACCAACTGCTAGGCTCAGAGCGAGAGTAATACCCCTACATTCAGTGAGGGAACGCCAATACGGAAAGAGGAAGACGCTTTCTAGAAACTGGGAGCTCATGCACGATCTTAGTGGGGGGAACATCCAAACGTCCAAGCAGACCTAGCCAGGGTGAGGAGAATAGATAAACCTATCTCAAGGCGGAGGAAAAAAAGAGTAGAGGAAAAAAGGGCACGAAAATGACGAAGGCAGTTACACAAACGGTGCCCACAGAGGACCCGATAAGGAAAATCCTAAAAACGACGTCGTTACGGTTGCAAAGCTGCAGGAGGAGGCCACAAGAACTCGGAGAGGAGGCACAACTCCGGTAAAGGCCCCCAAAGAAGCGAAAGGAAAAGTCGCCACAAAGAAAAAACGGACAGAGAGCGCCCAGTGAACGGGGAGCGAGTGCCTCAGAGAGGGAGAATTGCCGGAAAGAATGGTCTGCATGGACTAAGGATTCACTATGTTCCATCACAACCCACTTCTCTACATTTGGTATGAGACTATAGGCGCACCGGTCCTACGTAGACTCGTCTCTACTCCTCTGACAAGCAGCGACGGATTGACCGCGCGCCAGAATCCGTGGCACTGCCTCCGGCTCCTCTTGCATGTTCCAGTTGATAAAAGTTCTTATTCTCCGGTGGCAGCACATGAATGGCAGTTCTGTCCAACGCCGCTGCCCACACTGGACTAACCATTCTCGTATCAAGGAGGCGTCGGCTTAGCCTGGGGCGAGTGCTGCACTGATGGCGAAAGTTTTTAAGGCCGTGACCGCCGAACGCACCCTGAAGTTGAGCCTTCGATCAACCATTACTCCCAGATACCTAAGTGCGAGCTGGGGGCCGATGACTGCTCACTTACTTTCGCTCCCACATTTCTTCGTTTGCTGATTAGCAGTACTTCTGTTTTGTGTTCATCTAGCATTAAACCAGAGTTCTCAAGCCTTTGTTTTTATATGCCATTTCGCTTCGTTCGCGAATATTTCGATTTTGTCGAATAGCCTTCCTACTATCACGAGCTCAATGTCATCAGCGAATTCAATAACGACCGCTGCTTGCGGGAGATATAGTGGCGGCACTTCATCGTACACGATGATCCAGGGCCTAGAACAGATCTTTGAAGGACTCCGAAAGTTGTCCTGTACTCCCTTACTCCCCCATCACAGCCACAGTGAAGTGTCCAACCTACAAGGAATTTTATCACAATGCGCACTCGATACTTCAGTGTATCCAGCTTTATCAACGTCTTGACGATTTTTTACTCTAGTTTGCGGTATTGAAAGCATTTCTTACTTCAAGGGTTATCATCGCCACATTTAGAGCATCCGTTGTCGATCTAGCCATCCTGAAGCCGAATTGCTGGTCCGACAAACCACATTCACTCTCGGCGTTTGGGAGTAATCTGTTGTATAATCACTCGCTCGAAAAGGTTGCCCATGGTGTTTAGGAAGGGTGTTTTCGGAAACATCATATGACTTGACAATTGCATTGTCTGTTGACTGATTTTTGCCTATTGACAATGATCTGCTGGAAACAATTCGCTGTCAAGTGATTTTAATCCTTGGACGTTTGTGAACTTAACTATCAAAAAAGTACGAAAGAGGATTCGGCGAATAAATAAAAAGATAGTGATTTTGATGGAATTGCAAAATAAAGAACTTTGAAAAAATCCAAAAATTCAACGCTATATGAATGTGAATATAATCGAACTAGACCAAAGCGAAAGAAATGTAAATGATGAAATATTTCATGAATCTGCGAACAATCAATCTTCTCAAAATGGAGCAGCTAAAAGAAAACGAGATTTATTAACTACATTATTTTCAGCTTAAACTAAATTTAAACGTCAATAAAATTTAATCAAAAAAAGCAAAACACAACAAAGCATTCCTTCTTCATCACATGCACAGGTCACTTGATCTTTGTCAAAATTTTGCTGTCTCAGGATTAGTCAAGTTGTTTTAGAATTGTCAGCAAATGCATGAACTAGTTTCCGAACACTTGATTCTGATGATTGCAAGTCATAGGACGTTTCCGAAAACACTCGAAGTGTATCGGCCTATAGACCGACGGGTCCCTTCAGGTGTATACTCGGCTTCGGGATGAGCACAAGCTTTTGACACTTCCATCCTGTGAATTTTTGGGCGAACGCACCTGGCGCCACCCTGCCAGCCATGTTCGGTATACCGTCCAGCTTTTCCAACGGCAATTCCTTTCGGGGCTTCCACAATTCCTTCCTACCTTACCTCTGGGACGTCTGCATCATTCACGTTTACTGCAGGCAGGCCGTTCGTGTTTCTGCTCTGTGCAAACAGGGTTTGCACGATGCTTTGTAATTGTTGAGGACCTGTTATCTTCACCCCCCCCCCTACTATCCCTTTCGTTTCACAGGCTCTTAAGATGCTGCCCACACCCATATTGCAACTTTTCGCTCTTTTGTCCACCTTCTAGATTCCTTTTTGTAGGTCTTTATATTGCTCACCTTACAACGTCTATTTCCTTTTCGTACACAATCTGAGCGAGCAGATCTTGGGCCCCTTTGCAGTGGTTCAGGTTCAGTTGTATGAATCTTATTTCCCTCCCCGGTAGAATACCTTCTTGAATAGTGGACACTTACTACTGCTCGTGCCATGGGCACTGTTGCTGTTCCTCACTTCCTGGCATAACAGGCATTTAGGGCTTCTGAAGCAGTCTTTAATGATACGCCGTTTGCTCCGCATTTCATCCATTATTCCTTCCTGTCCTTGCTGCTGGTAGAATTCTTTGCTATATGAGCTTGCATCTCTTAAGGAATCCCAGGTATTGATTGAGTAAGGGCCAAATGTGATTATTCCATCGCAGATCCTCAATCGAAGTTATCCATCTTGTCATCCATCCACCTTTGGTCGTCCTATGCTTATTTTCCCTGTTAAAATTTTCTATTTGGTTAGCCTATTTCAAAAGTACCTTGACAGTCCCCGTCAAATTGAGATGATCAACAGTCAGTCAATTGGATTACTAAAAAAAGGCTCAGCACATAACGAATTGGATATAGCAAAAACTTAAAAAAAAGGAATCCTCAACTCTTTACTTTATTAAGATATTAGAAGTAAACTGAAGAAATTAACTAAGACTAAAAATTACAACTGATTTAAAATCTCCTTCTATAATTCCCTTGGGCCCAATTTCCTCCTCCTCCAAATCTTTGACCACCACCGCCGCCGCCGCCACCATAATTATTTCTGGATCCTCCCCTCCAATTATTATCATCATTCGACCGGCCAAACTTACCACCACCCCTACCACTCTGAAAACCACTCGATCCTCTTTGCTGGATTGGCGTTAACCCTTGCTCTCGTGTAATCTGAAAATCTCCGGCTGTCAGTACGCAGAGTTCCTTAACAACAGAAACAAGCTTCCTCTTCGAATCGTCCAGTTGGAGAATTTCGTCGGGATTCTCACTTGCAAAGTAGACTAAATCTTCAATTGCCGGACGAAGTGCTGCTATTAATGCGGCATATTCGGGATTCATCTCGAAGTTCAACCAGTTGTCAAGGCGTACCATTTTGCTATCAACTAGATCAATTTTCCTGGAGCCGAAGAGCATCAGTTGAATTGGTGATACCATCGTCAATTGCTTGCAGGACACAGCCCGGGTTCGTACCTTCTCGCCGAATATGAAGAATGGATACGGGAATGTAACTTGTAGATTGCTGCAGTTTACGGATGTTTTATGAATGAGCGCCGCTTTAGACTCAGTTGTTAGAACTTTACGTTTTTCCTTGTGGAAACAGACATTTGGGTACAATCCTTGGCAGAGAAGAGAGATCGCCATATCCAGCTCTGGATCATCGTTATTCGCATCGATTTGCATTGATATCATCGATTCCTCAGGAAAACCAGCCTGTTGCAATAAATCTAACAGCTGCCGCTTTGCTTCCGACATTACCCTCATTGTAGAAAGCTGCAGCCCTTTCCATTCGCAAAAACGAATTTCTGCTTCCTCGCCTTTATGTTGAGCTCTCTCCCACATTTGAAAGCCAACTAACATAGCGATATGATCAGAGAATCTCTTGCCGCCCAAAGCTTTTTGATGATTGGCTAATCGCCGCTGGCCTAAGTCTAACGCGAAAATTTCGGAGAATGTGCTGGAGTAAGCCGACATAGTTGCCAGAGGATCGCAAACTTGGAAAACAGCTCCAAGTATCATCATCTTACCAAGGCGTGGCTCTATTGGCAAACGAGCCAATATTCTGCCAAGTGCAGTCAGCTCATCATTTTCATCCAAACACTTCATATCACGTAGTAAAACTTCTGCTTCAATAACAGCGTCTAGTGGTGGCGGCTCAATAGCTTTGGATAGGAACTGATGGATTGATCCTAATCGTAGAAGCTTAATACTAAGCGCCAACTCGTGAAGTGGCGTCCTGAACATTTCTGGTGTCATGTGCTCCTCGAGTTTTTGAAAACGAGCCTTTGAGCAAAGGGTAAAACAGAATCCAGGTCGAACGCGACCAGCTCGTCCCTTACCTAGAAAAATTTTGATATTTTAATTAAATTGTTTTTTGTGAAAAATGTGAATAAAGACTTACGTTGTTCCAAATTAGTTCTGCTTGCCCAAACAGTAGCGTAGCTTGTCATGTTGTTATGAGATGTAAACATCTTCATTCGGGCTTTGCAAATGTCGATCACGAAGACAATGTCATCAATGGTAATGGATGTCTCAGCGATGTTTGTGGACAAAATAATCTGAAATTTTATAGTTTTTACTAGTGTTTCAAATAGTTAGGTACATAAAATAAGATCATCTAGCGAAGAGAGCTAGCTGTAACGTCATCAATTTGGCAATTTGGGTGGCACTAAAAATATATAATAGGCTGCGTTCAATACGTTGTCAAAAACTAAATAACCATGCAAAGGGGAAGATTGAGTGTAATTTCAGGGGCACTATGCCACACTTCACAACATTTTTAGTTTCTTTAATAATACTGTCATCAGAACAGTTGACTGCATACGTCGAAGAGATCTACCAAGCCATAGCCAAGAAAGATGGCTCAAAAAAAGGCCTCGGATGTAGAAGGAATCTCCGCATAGCTGGTAAAATATGCAC
Organism: Thereva nobilitata; assembly: GCA_963855945.1. Taxonomy (NCBI): domain Eukaryota; kingdom Metazoa; phylum Arthropoda; class Insecta; order Diptera; family Therevidae; genus Thereva; species Thereva nobilitata. The sequence continues at coordinate 14,494,697 of OY979696.1, read as the reverse complement.
GGCCTATACTAGATCAAGCGATTCATAATTTTTAATTTCATTAAAGCATAGCGTAATGGTTTCGAGGGCAATGAGGCTGCAGACAAGCTCGGGAGGGTAGGGTCTACGACATTGCTCCGGCGCTGTGATCTCATGGTCCACCTTCAAGTCCCTGATCGAGGACTGGGTTAAGGGACTGAACCTAGCGTATAGGGAATCAATCCCAGGTCTAGGCTAAAGAACTAACAAGACCCTTTGCCTTAAAGAGCGGACGCTAGGCTGTTTTTGGGATATTTGGCTGTCCATATAGGGCTGTGGTATCATCTCAACCTCCCTCTCAGGACACAGAATGTCGACTCGGCATGGAGAGCGACACTTCCACAAATATTCCCTGTGAATGTCCTACCCTAATCTGGCTTAGAAGAACGTTTATCAGAGAGCTTATGAGTCCGGTCTTCTTCAACTAAAGACCTTCTTGCTTTCGTCCGGAGGGCTGGCAGTCTTTCCGTTAGTGGGGTAATACACAATAGGCCTAACTTGACCGCGGTGTCCATCATACGGGTTGCCCCACTTCTTCTTCTTCCAATAGCACTACAACCCAACTCCAGCCTTGGCCTCCTCTAATCTTTTCCTCCAGTCGTCTCGATTTCTGGCCGAAGTTCTCCAATTCGATATGTGGAGTAGTGTCTCCGCATATGCTACAACCGCCATCCCTCCATCTTTTCCTCGGCCTGCCCACGGGTGTTTCTCCTTCGATGATGCCAGTTAAGACCTTCTTTGTTGCTCTGCCTTCTGACATTCGCTTGACGTGTCCACCCCAGCGAAGTCTATTGAGTTTTACGAACGTCGTCTATATCGTCATAGATTTGATATTACTCACTGTTATATCTGATTCTCCATGTCGCTTCCTCAAAAATTAGGCCTAATATGCTTCTCAAAATCTTCCTTTCAAACGAATTTAGCATGTCCTCTATCCTTTGTGTGAGCGTCCATGTTTCACTCGCGTAGCATATAGTAACAGGGCGAATAAGTGTCTTATATAGTGTAAACTTCGTCTTTCGATGTATTGTTCAAGATTTAAGCAATTTACGGTGTGGGGAAAAGGTTTAGTTTAACTGATACACCTAATTCAAGTAGGATCTGAAGTAATTTCTTTCTCTGGATGTAGTCGTATGTCTGCTTGAAGTCCACAAAGATCTGGTATTCGTTAACATTCCTCTCCCAGCTCCATTCTAGGAGTTCTGTTTGTTCTGTTTTTGTGTGAAAAGTTGGTGGTGGTCAACCTTCCTCTCCGGAAGTCAGCTTGGTACTCGCTTAGAAAACTTTCTGAGATGGGCTCCAGCTTACTTTTTTTGGAGGTTGTGAATATTTCATATCCTATTGCCCTCACGCTCACTTAGAAAAAAGCTGGGCCGAACATGTACCAGCCAAACGAGTACAGTGGGGTGAAGTGCTCCTACATACTCCCCTCCCTGCGTAGCAATCATCGGAATGTTACGAAGCGTTCTGAGTCAGCTTCATCGTTGAGGACACAAGTGAAGGCTGGTTTTAGCCTGTCAATGCATATTGACTTATTTGTGCCGTTTAAATTGACGACGAATTGTTTTTGTAATCGTTTCGACTACTGGGTACGGACCTTCGTATGGTGGTACTTGTACTTGGTCTACTTGGCCGAAAACGTACTCGGAATCCTTCAGTGCCTTAAGAATTGAGACATCCTTTAGGACTATTTGACGAGGTTGCATTGCCTTAAGATTTGTAATGTGCGAGCGCAGACGAGTTAGAAATTTGCAGTCTTCCAATGGAGTTTCTTTCGTTGGAATGGAAATCGAATTGACAAGCATCAGATTCTGCTGATGAGCATTGCAAGTCCGTCTTGATTGCTATACGAATGGATGGTCCGTCTTGATTGCCGTACGAAATGAGCAGTGTTGTCCCTTGCCATTAAGGCGGCTTTGAGTTACCAATGTAGCCGCTCGATCATCCTATTTGCTTGCGGACGGTAGTTGGTGATTACCGAAAAGCCTGACAGCTTCGTTGAATAGTTTAGATTCGAATTGCTTACCCTGATCAGTTGTGATTTTAAGTTGTGCGCCGAGTCGTCTGATGTATTCAGTGACAAAGTGACAGTGACAAATCGATCTACGATTGTTAGGATGTACGACTACCCTCGAGATGATGGAATGGGTCCCACTATATCCATATTGATATGTTCGAATCTATTACTTGGAAACTAAAAACCTTTATATTGAGCCTTTGTATGTCTCGAAACTTTGGATTTTTGACAACCGAGGTAAGAACGTGGCCCCACATTGCAGAATTTGTTAATTGCCGGTCAGAAGTATTTATTTGTAATAGCTGATCGCCAGCTGGCTAACGCCAAGTTGTGTTCAGAATTTGAGGCGTTTGCGCAACGAAGACGGTATATAAGGTCGCGAAATACCCGCACCAGTTCCGCATCAAACATGATGAATTGTAAAAGTTATAGATGTGTTGTAGTTTTACTTTAGAACCTTTGCTGGGGTGGTCTTGGAGATTTTGAAGCACTTTGTCACCTTTTTGAACCTAAGCTAATGTAGACAAGTCCGAGGTGACGGAATCAACGTTGTCGGTGGCTGATGAGCGAGAGAAATAATCTGCGACGTTTTGTTTACCAGATACATGACGGATGTCTGAAGTTAATTGAGATATCAAATCCAGATGCTTGGTTCAGACCAGGGGATCCTAAGGTCTTCGTACGAAGGGCACGTATAAAAGCTTTGTAATCCGTAAACTCCAAAAAATTGCTTCCTTCGACAAAATAGCAGAAATGTTTAATTGCTGCTGCTACATAACGAGAAGTTACTGAGGAACTAGAAATCTTAAGCACACTAAAACGAAAAAATAATATATTTAAATAAATATTCCTTACCTTAGTTACACCATCTGGAACAGGCTCAAACACTTTCCGTTGATCCTCTCTAGGAATTTGCGAATGACACGGCAGAATTTTATAATTTGATCCACCAAAATGCGGACTGTTTTGTAAAAATTTCATTAAAGCAAATATTAAATTCCATCCAGGTAAAAATATTAAAACCGCTCCTGGTATATTTTTACTCTTAATACACTGCAGCAATGCTTCTATCAATTCAAAATTGCATTCAGATTCAGATATTTGCGACATAGCCAACCTAGTCTCGGGCTTATATTTTTTATCATCAATAACTTTATTAAGATTTTGATCACCCTCCTCCGCCACACCGCCTTCCTCTTCCTTCTCATCATCCTTCTTTCTCTTGCGACTTTCTGGTGATGGCTTAAAATTCGTCATTTCTATACAATCTTCTAGGAAGAATTGTGTTACTGGATGTGCACGACCAGGTATTTCAAGTACTGGGCATCCACCAAAATACTCCGAGAATAAAGTCGTATCAATTGTCGCTGACATGAGAATTACTCGAAGATCTGGATATGTGTGAATCATGTCGCGTAGAACAACAAGTAAGAAATCACTGTTAACATCTCGCTCGTGAATTTCATCAACTATTATATGTGAAATGCCTCTGAGGCCACCCTCGAGTTTTCTTAGAAGTACACCAATTGTACAGAAGAGGATCGCTCCATATGGACGTGGCATTGCCGATTCGAAACGTACAGAATATCCAATGGATTCTCCTAGATGTTCGGTGCGTTCATTGGCCACACGTTCTGCTACAGATATAGCACTGATACGACGTGGCTGGGTTACGTAAATGTTACAGTATGCCCCTTGTCCGGAACTTATGTAATCTTCAAGAATAAACTGAGCTATTTGAGTGGTTTTACCACAGCCTGTATTTCCTCGAACAATTACCACTGGATTATCGTTTATGGTCTCCATAATTTCATTCCTCATTGCAGCAACTGGCAAAGTTTCACGGAATTGAATAAATCTCTGCAAGAGTTGTTATATTAAGTATAAAAATATTTGCTAAAATTCATGCAATTGTTACCTGATATTCACGATCATTCATCTTCTTTTCTCGAGCACTTTCATCAAGATCTTGACATAATTGATCTAGACTAGCAGTTGCTAAGTACCCTTCATCAATATTGCATGCATTCCAAGCATTCCAATTTGGCTGTGGCGGTGCCCATGGTATTACTGATCCTTGTTGATTGTTATTTGTGTTTATTTGTCTTTTAATATCAGTATTTAACTATAAATATAAAAATATATATAAAAAAAAACCATTAAATATCACAATTCTTACCATTAAACTGTGGCCGTTACCGTCAGGATCAATCTTATCTGGAATATTTGCAACGTGTAACTTTAATTCGTGCACGCAATCTCTAACACGATCCATTAATTGGGGATCGATATTAACTGGATATGGCTTTAGTTCATCCTCTTCTTTTCGTTTTTTAAGTGATCCAGAAAATGCCTCTATAACACCCAAGTGATAGAGCTGACGTACAAGCGACAGAGCGCATGATTTACTTGCCGATTGCTTGTTGGAGCCAGTCTCACGGGCTGTTATTGTACGTTTCAGATCACGTACGAAAATTTGCATTTCTGCCATGAAACTCCTAAAATAATTTATGTTTGTAAAAATATTGCATTTTTAGGATTTGTTATATCGATTAGCAGTGATTGTAGAGGAAAAATACATATAGAAGAAGCTGTAATTAATAGGGGTGAAGTTTGATCAGATTTTGAAACGTGAATTGTGGCGTAAGACTTTTTTTTAGATTGAACGGGATTGTAAACTTCTTCTTCTTTAATGGCTCTACAACCGGGATCCGGTCCTGGCCTATCGCAACTGTTCTTTTCACCTGTCTCGTTCTAAGCCGATGTCATCCAATTTGGCATCCCTAAGTTCCGAGTGTCCTGGTGTACGCCATCCTTCCAGCGGAGGTTGGGTCTCCCTCGTTGTCGCACATCATAGATCTTACCGCAGAAAACTTTCCGAGCAGGTAAACTACGATCCTGGACTATATGTAATAAAAGTAAGTTACCACGCAGGCCCTAGTCCAAACAGGTCACGGCCATCCTCAAGTGCAGCAGACTACAACGACTTGCTTACCTCTCCATTACTGCACCTATGCGAACCTGACCTATAGCTGCTGTGGAGGCAATCATCGGACTGACTCCACTGAACATCTCAATTTCCATAAGTGCATTGAGACCTCAGATCTCATCTAACTGGGCCAATATAGTCAAACGACATGTGCATATCCTCGAGGGTATCCCAAACATTCCAATTTGCCACGTATCCGACCAAAAGGTTTGTGATCTGCGGTTCCAAAGGAAAATCAGGTCGTTTATTCCGGATCGCTGGGAGAATCGGTGGGAGCAACTCATCCTTCCTAGGGGCCTAAGAAACCTTTACTGGTTTACCGGCGATGGGTCAAAGATGGAACAATGTACAGGGGCTGATGTCGCAAGATCCAACTCCAAGGTGTCAACTGCATTGGGAAGGTGGCCCTCTCTTTTCAAGACTGAAATACATGTCATTGTGGGGTGCTACACGGAGGCTCAAGACGTACGAAAAACCCGGTTTTATAGGAAAGAAACGAAGAGGAGAGAAAGAAGGACGCACATGACGAAACTTTAACGAAAGAATTTTCACCCAAAAATTTCCGGGGTGAAAACTAACTCATACGTACATTTCTTTCTCTTCTCCCTTCTCAGATGTAAACAATGACCGCGGTAAACACACACAATCAAAGCTTTCAAGTAGAATAAAGAATTATTCCAAGTCGAAGGCAGCCTCGTGTGGCATTAAATAACGAGACTCAAATCTGATTTCGGCCGACTTCTCGAGTCTCCGTGTAGCACCACCCATTAAGATCTGCGCTAGGCCCAACCTTGAAAAAGACTTGAAACAATTTTTTCGGACAGTCAAGCTGCCGCCAAGACGTGAAAGTATTCCTCTAATATATTTGCATTGTGCCATGACGTATTCTAGAGCTTGTCCAGGAAAAACACAGTCCCGCTCTGCTGGGTCTAGGTGGGATATGTGACTGATCATTTGGGTCTGCGGTCCCACCTCCACAACCTAGGACTGTCTCAGGAGATAGAATGCCGACTTTGCATGGAAAGCGACGAGACTGAGCTGACTTAGAAGAATGATTATCAGAGAGCTTTTGAGCCCTGCTCAGGTTCGGTCTTCTGCAATTAAACCCCTTCGTCCGAATGGCTGACTGCCTTTTCCGTTAGTGAGGTATGTGCACAATAGACCTAAATTGGCCGCAGTGCCACCATCTGGGTAAATGCTGAAGGCAAGACGTTGGGGTTTGGCGAGAACTGCAATCGTTTTAAAAACATTGTCATTTTCACTGCTGAAACAATCTTAGGCAGAAGTAGAGATAGGAACCACTGGTTCAAAGAGGAATGACGACTGAACATCTTGGGTACCAAGTAATGCAGTAAACTCATAGCCTCTACCACAGGAAATGGTATTAGGGCCCACCGACTGCATGGTTGCAAAATTAAACGTACTTTCTCTCAGTAGCTAGCTCGTTAAGGGGGAACCTATCATTATGTGCCAAGTCTAGGAAGTCTTGGCCTTGTTGCAGAAATCGCGAAACCCCATGCAAGGATATCGTTAGAATTGGGCCGATAATAACCAATTGGCCAATTGGGCATCATGCAGCCAGATTGAAAAATTCCATATAACAACCACGCGCGTAGCTGCGAGGAGGAACAGGCCAGTGAGACAGCCGAACACTTTCTCTGATAATTATGTATCAGACACCGTGTATTTAGAAACCTCTTCTTAAAAGATTTGGGGGACGTTTCGAAACTCAAATTAGCAGATTTGATCCGGTACCTAAATATGACGAGATAAATTTAAAATTTCTCCTAGTTTACTGCCAGGAGCAGGAGATTGTACCTTAATTAATTTGTTTTATTTATAAACGCACCTCTAAATCGTAGTGTGGGCGAAAAGGACAACTGCAAGGTGTGAGTGTGAGCCGAGTGGACTGGCCTTGTATTTCGTGAAAAATAATGGCACGCAGGCAAAACGGACTTTCAGTCAGGCCTGGTATATTCCTGCGATACCTTGATGACCCTATGAAAGATCAGTGTGTCTTCAACAACTGATTGGATTTTCACCTCTTCATATGCCTCGGGCACCTCTTCATATGCTTTAAGGCCACCTATGACAGCATAACCAGAGTAGAGCTCTATAAATCCATGAGAAAATTCGGCATCCTTAATAAACTCGTAGTATGTAGGTTGACCGTCACCATGTGACTAGCCAAGTAAAGATATTCGGGACTTTGTTCAAAATTTATAATGGACTCTGGCAAGGAGCTGGTCTTGCCTATCTCATTTTCAACCTGATCAATTGATCTGAGATTCGAGTGTGACGGTACAGGCACAATCGCTCACAACCTCCACCCGAATACTGAGTTGCCATGAATATATGGGAAGAAAATCAAGAGCTGTACAGCACGTTTTCAGGCAGATTGTGCGAGCGGCCCGAAAACTGGGGTTGCTTATGAAAGGGAAACAATGTAGACTGTAGCCTCTTTTGCGAGATGGTGGTGTAACATTGGTCCCATTATCAAGGAAGAATAGCATGATTTCGAAGCAGTACAACAATCACTAAAATACATTACATTAATAATACCAGCCGACATGGAAACGGAGTTCCGCGCACGGCTGCAAAGAGCCAACAAAGCCTATTACAGCCTTTATAATGCTTTTCAAATTCAAGCATCTAACTATGGCATTCAAACTGCTGATAATAAGAGTAGCTAAGCACTGACCTCGGTCGTTTTCGAGAGAAAAGATCCCTTTTTGGAAGAGAAGTTGTAGCCCCTTATATAGAGAAGATACCGGAGGCAGCAAAGACAAGCAAGCGAGAATACTTCGTAGATATTGTGAAGAATAAAGCTCAGTAGGGTTTGATGTCAAGTTATACGTTAAGAGAAGGATCAGCCGTTCGATTAACGCAGCACTGATACTGAAAAAAACGGATGAAAGAATTTACCCCTGGGGAACACCGGCCGAAATGGTATGAAGTTTTGACGCCATCCAATACTACCTTGACCAAAAAGAGGACTCACGAAGAAGTTCCTCGTTTGGGGAACGTCTGTACGCTTATTTTGCTTTAATGGCGTTCATACATCCCCATCCATTAAACCATCTATTCGACCTAGACTTAGTAGATTTGGTAGGGGAGGTATGAATAAACGCATTCCCGCCTACACCGAGAGCGACAGAGTTAGCGTTAGCACTATGGAAACACAGATCCCAGTCAGTGTGACTTGGAAAAAGCAAATAAGACCTAGCCAGTTCGCTTCGGAACTGTATTGGTAGAATGAAGAGGAAGTTCCTCTGAGGAACCAATTCCGGAAGTCCTTTGCGGTAGAGTTTATGGAATGCCACAGTGGGATAGCCGAATTACGCTGGGCCAGACTATACAGATCGTAAAGGTAACAATCTGGGGTAGTAGCACGTAAATTGTTTCAATCGACCTCTTTATACACAAATTCAGAATTTTTGTTAGAAGAGGTCGATTGAAACAACTTACGTGCTACCACCCCAGGGTAAGGTTGGCTGGGAATCTGGATTGGTTAAGAGTGCTGTTGCAAAGAGTACAGGCCGGATCGTGGTTGAAGGGCTTTAGAGAGAATTTCGTGCTTGATTTATTGATTTATTTTTTCGTTTCAGAGGCTGGAAGTTTGGGATGCTCTCACAATCCAATATAATCATACAAGGTAAAAAAAGCTGAACGCGTTGATCTTATTAATAAAAGCTGCCGTCCTCAAGAAACGCGAAAATACAACAATTTTATAGGCCTTTGAAGTAAGTTTACATAATTTATATGAATGAGAGCGTTTTACACTACAAGTGAAACTAATTCTAAAGTTTTAAATGAACTAGTAATTTTCTAAGGAATGGCTTACTCTAGTATTAAAAGTAGAAATTACCAATATTTTTATTGTAAAAATATTACTTACCATTAACGAGTACCTCTAGCACCTCTAGCTTACTGCAAAAGATCTCCCAATAATTCACACATCCATTAATAAAGAAACTCTCTATAAAAGGAATCTTAATGAATTAACTTGATTTAATTTAGTTGTTTTGGGAGATCATTTTTATATTTGTAATCTTGCATGAAGAACATGAAGCCTCATCCATGAACCTTATGCAAATATATTTTTAAAATTGTTTTTTTTGCAGCAAACTGAGGCTTTGTACTCGTTCAATTTCTTTTGGGATTTATTAAAAAAAAAGCTACTTAAAAGGATTTACAACTACAAATCCGAAAAAGTAGCAAAAAATATGTACAAAAATATCGCGCGAATTAAAGCAATATATTACCTTGAATGATCAGGACCAACCGGAGTATACTTGTAATCCGCTTGAATCTTGTTCATTTGCATAAATTGATGAAGTTTCGCCTTCGCATTCTCAATTGTCCAATTTCCATGAATTGCTGAATTAACATCAAGCGATTCGGCATCTTTCATTTCCAGCTGCTCTTGAGCACGATCGATAAAACTCCTAGAATCATGAGTATCTCGGTCTATTGGCCTGTAAGCTTGACCAAGATCTTGTGGTCCTAGACCATCTCGAAAAACATTTCGTCTTTCCTCATTTGCATCATCGGATCTTGGTGGTGGTTGATTATTAGAGGGTGCGGCAGTTATGCCACTATCAGCAGGAACTTCGGAAGCCGACACTTTGCCGCTGCGCACGAGATAATTAACAAAATCTTTGGCGGCATTCTTTTCTGCATCTTTTTTATTTGTTGAATTTCCAGCTCCAACATACGGGAAATCTTTAACACGTACTTCACAAAGAAAACGCTGACGATGCTTGGGACCTAGACATAAAGGTATATTAGTATAACGGAAATGAAGCCACATTTTTGCGCCAGGTCATACTTACCAGTCGGGCGAACCTCAAACTTGGGATCAAAGCGATTCTTCTCGCACCATTGATGAAAAAATGATTTTGAGTCCATGCCTAGATAGTTTTTGTGTCTCTCTGTGGCTTTTTTATTAGGACAAAACTTTATTGAACAAATTTACGATAAAATCCACAGTTCGCTTGGCGAAGTGAAGCGCGAGATATCGATTAGTCAAATTCAATATTCAGATCTGTCAAACGACCATGACAGGAAAATGGTCTGCCGAAACTCTGGTGGGTATTAGCAGAGATATTAATTTTCGAAATTACAACTGTAATTTTTTGCTGTTTCTAAAATGGCGTGGTTGCCTTTTTATAAAAAAAAAAGGATTTATTAAAGCTAAATATCCTGTTCGTGCTGAGTTCGGTTCTGTATAGAATTCCATATAACCAGTCTTAATTCGGTTTAGCTGGGAGATTTATGTAAACATGTTGACCGGACTGATATGCAGTGGCGGACTAAGCCCGTCAGAGGCCCGGGGCGGCAAAGCTGAATGAGGCCCTCAGTCTAAGAAGTCGATGTAATTTTAGAAGCCTTTTATTCAGTTGCCATTTGTATGGAAAAGTGTGTGTATATGTTTATTTCCCAGTAGGAAAAGCATTTACTTACCCATCGATTCCGAAAGTCGTACTAAAGCCAAGTGTCCACTATAGAGTTTTTTTCGGTACAGTGCAGAGCGTAGAGTGTAGAGCTCTACCTGTAGTATGTACACTACAGCGCTTCTCTACCACTCCACTATAGAGAAATTTTGAGTATAGATCTACCACGACCTCTACTCTACAGACTGAGTACACTGCAGATGCGTTTTTCTCTACTGTAGAGTAGTATGGTAGGGCGCGCAACTGCGGCCATCAACTTTTGCATGTCATTTCATTTCTCAGTTATTCAGAGATGCGTGCGTACATATATTGTGTAAAAAATTTAAAGGAAATTAATAGAAATCAAAAAAATAATAAAATGAGTTTTCCCCAAAAGAAGGGAAAAGAAGGAAAGGAAATGTTGGGAGCGAGATTGGATTGCGAAAAGAAAACAAAACGCTGGAATGTATCGAGAATTATGGAATGAGCTCACGGAAGAAGATACATCTTCATACCAAAATTTTCTGCGTATGTCGTATTCGAATTTCGTTGTTATTTAACACGCCGATCCCGATGTACAACAATTCGAAGCGCAGTCGAAACGCAAATAAGAATGAAAACTGTAGAGAAAAAACTCTATCAAACGTGCTTGTTAGAGCGTAGAGCAGATGTAGAGCTCTACCAAACACAAAAAAATTGCGTATACACTATAGAGTTTTTTAGCAGAGCGCGTAAAGTGGGTGTAGAGAGCATGTGTACAGCTCTAGAGGGTGTATACACTTCTCTACGTATCTCTACGCGAGAGTTTTCTCTAGCTCTACCCAAAAAAGTCTATAGTGGACACTAGGCTTAAGTTTATAAAAACTCCTCTTGCATGATGCAACCGAGATGAAAATGGTCAAGAAGTATTGAAGTACATATACGCGATGTACAGGGTAACGATTCAGTAAAGACCCATTTTAATAATTACATGCTGTACTTATTTGTGTCTACGGGAACATTGTACGGGACCTCCGACTCCAAAGTACCACTTAGGTAGGCACTGACCATATTTTAAAAGCCTTGTTTAGGATTTGATCAAGGGAACTTGTAGACATTTGGAGGCCCCCAGGAACCAGAGGCCCGGGGCGGACCGCCCCTACCGCCCCACCCTTAGTCCGCCACTGCTGATATGACAGTGACAGTTTGAACAACTTGAAAATAAAATGAAAAATGATAATGATATGTCAGTATGTCGGCTCTTTTCGGCACCCACAGTGGCTTCTGCACCTTCTCAACAGGTGTGTGTTCAAAATTTTGCTACTATCCTGCCCATCTATTTGCCTTCGCCAGGTCCTCGATGTGACCTGGTGCCCATTTAAGAGTGATCCTGTACTTCGTAGCCAAGGAAGAGACCTCATTTTAACAAGCACCTAGCGCCTAGAACCTTGATGGTTATTTCGGTATCCAAATCAGAATTACCCTGGCTCCTGGGTTCGTCTATATTTGGTAGACTGAACATTGTTATTAGTTCCGCCTGGAAAGCACTAGCAAGATTAGAAGTTGTATATTTTTAGAGGTGTAGCTGGAGGACATCAGCGCTTACACCAGACTTTTATTTGGAGTCATCTGCGTATGTGTCATAGCTCTTTTCAGGCTGAAAATTTTTCTCTCCCAAGTAGTCAATTGGTGTATTACTGTTCCCTGTCATGCTTGCCGCCTATATATACATAGATCAGGTAACAGAAGATCGAGAATTAAGCCCCAGTTAGTACAAGACATGCCATTCTTCAGACTTGGCCTATACTGGACTACTTATATTCTTTTGCAAGAGCAGACTTTGCCAAATGTAAGCACTAACACTGCTCTGGCTTTAAGGCTCATCTCTTGCAAAGGTCTGCTAAACGGCATAAAAACTCATGCTGGTTTTCTTTGCCCTCTCTTCAACGGAGCCTACAATTCAGCTCTGAGTCCAAAATAAGATTCAAGTCCATTTTTTACGACCTAGTGGTGAGAATCATCAGTCGACCAGAAGAGGGATGTGTACTCGACCGTCTGTAAGACCCGCGTTCAAAACAGGAAACACTGCCGTGGGGTCCGCACTGTGTCTCTCCGAGAGAAATGTGGCTTCGACGAAGCTCGCTACCAAATTCACGCATAAGTGCCTATAGGCGCGTCGGAAACTGGGCAACATTTTACCCAAGAGAAGCTCCTGCCTACCGGTTCTGTGGGTCTCTAATCCGTCCGTAAAAGCAGATTCCTTTTTATCCTTAATTGCCCCCCGGGTCACCGGCTAACAGTAGGCCTGTTCCAATAGAGAATGCGGGATCCCGCGGGACCAAGAAATCACCCAATTCCTGTTCCAATAGAATCTCATGCTCGGAAAAGCGGGGAAATTTTTACTTCCCCTCGACCAAGAAATCGCAGGAGATTTTTAGGTGGAGTGAAATCTTACGACGTTTTCAACATGTCAAAACAGCTGTTACTTGTCATGTCAAACCAAAATAATTACGATGTGCTGAAAATAATGTCTTCGATTGGTGCCTTACTACAAGATTTTGAATAATTTCCTAAATAATTTATTAATTTCAATAGTTTTATGTCATTATTTTGAAGACACAAGTGATTTTTAGGTTATGGTCTTCTTGATTAGCACGAAACATCCCAGAAAGCGTTCCTTCACTTTTTGGGATTTTGACTAAATTTTCCCCCACCAATCAAGTAACTTTTCGCAGGCTACGACAGGACAGGTTTTCTATTGGAACAGACCTAATATTGCGTCAGGGGCCCCGATCAGCTACCTGTCCTGGTATTTATTTGCCTTTCTTTACCTCGCACTGCTTAGATTCTGGGTGGTTCTACACGAGCGCACAGCGGACGAACAATTCGAACACACAAACGTGAGTTTATGGGGAAGAGGGTGAGAGAGGAGGTAGAATTCCATCATCCCCTCTCACCCTCTCCTCCACAAGCGACGTTTCGAAGACACAAAAATGTGTTCGTTGTACGCTCGTGTAGAACCACCCATGGCCTTTAGCGTCACTTCCAACTTTCTCCACGCATTCTCCGACGTAATCATTTGGTCTAGGATGCACGCCGGTGTTAGCTGCATCTTCGCTATTTCCAGCTTAGCCCTGTGCTTCAAAATCCTAGGACATTTAAAGAGGACATGCTCCGCGGGGCAAAACGGTGAATCGTCCAGTGTGCACAGCATGCTCGAAGGTCACTTAGCCGATAGTCAGAGTTGTTTTCCTTCTCTTGTCCCCTCCGTCCATAGCCGCACACTGGTGGTACTTGCATTAGGACCGAATTAACCACTCTCGTGATAAGGAGGCGTCAGCATCGCCTGGGGCCCCCTATATTAGGCAGCATCGTTAGTCAATTCATCGCTCAGTGCGGGCTGGGGCGGATGACTATCAAATCTAGTGTATCTACCTTTTTCACTTTCCGATTAGCACTACTTCCGTTTTGTGCTCATGTAGCATTAGACAAACGTTTTCGAGCCACGGCGTAGGCGTAGCGTCAGTACTTCATTGTACATGATGATCCACAGAAGACTCATTTACGTAGATGATCGGAATGGGCTCATTTTTTAATTGTATGTAGACAAAAATCTGAAATTAGTTATTTAATAAAGCCAAAATTGAAATAAGAATGCATTTAAATAATTCAACCAAATACCGCAATATTTTTTAGCGTGTACTTGTAATAATTAAAATGGAACTACTTTTTAAATTTAACCAACAAAATGGTGGTCTGTGTTTCTTGCTTTGTGAATTCTCCCTTGATTTTGCGAAAACTCGTTTCGAAATTCAAGCAAAATAATTTAACGAAACATTAAATTTTAACTTAACGAAATATTTTGCAGGGAAATGTGTTAAAAATATGTCAAAAACAGCTGATTTTGACAACCGATTGGACTTCGTTCGATTCGTTCCGTGTTCGTTAATTTTCGGGTCGATGTTCGTAGTTTTATTCACCCTTGTAAATACAAACAAAATTAATTATAAAATTATGAAATATGCTAATTGCGAGAATAATTTCGCGTTATTTTGTCGTAAAATATTGAGAAAATGAAAGTTTTCACCTGAAACTTTTACGTTAATAAATTTGTTTTGATATTTTAGCATATAAATGTGTAGTGTTGCTTTTAAGGTTATGTTGTGCACTTTGTGAACCGAGAAGGAATTGTAAATATTGAAGTGAAAATCGTGTAATAAAAATGTGTTTAAATTTTATTAAATATATTTGCAATTAAATATTATCATGTCGAAAAGGAATATCTCTTACGTAAAGCCGCAGGATCCAAGTTTTTTGCGTAGATTAAAGGAGGAAATCGGGTTTAAAGAAGGACCAACTGTCGAAACAAAGGTAAACATTAGAAATAATTAATTTGGTGTGATGATAATTATTTAGATGAGATATCGAGGAATTGCAAATATATAATTTATAAATGTTTAGCGCCAAAAATTAGATGATTTAGAAGACGATAGCTTTGTCGAGAGGGAGGAGGAGACAGAGGACGAGAAACCCCTCGTTGTTGTATTAAAAGCAGGCGACCTAACGGCGGAAGAGGCAGACGCAGAGAAGAAGAGGATCGAGAAAGGTAGGTGCACAATCCAAAAGAATATATATATTTTCCCTCCTTTCTCCCCTCGTTCGCGCGACTAGGTTATCTTTTTTTTTTGCTGTGTTCGGTGTGTTCCTGTGTTTTTTTGCATGTGCTCATTTTTCGTCAATTTTCTTAATTGTGCATTTATTGTGTGATTAATAATAGATATTAATTGTGTTTTAAGTTTTAAAAACAATCACCGGTTTCTTCATCTAAAAACCCTGTCCTAAAAGGGAATCTTTTTTTTTGCTTGTTCCAAGGTAAGTCTCGCTTTTGTGTGTTGTGTACTGCATAAGAAATTTAGGTGAAATGTAAATCCGCATTTGTCATGACACTTCATCATTGCCCCCTAATTATGCTGCTGGTTATAAACGTAAATAAAACACATCACAACAAATCCAGTGTTTAACTAAATGTCGCGAAAATTAATAAATACTAAAAAAATGTACAAAATTTTTAGCATTTAAAACTCGAAAAATTATGGGTGTGCATCCTTGTGTCAGAAAAGTCTGATGAGGTGCCCCAAATCGGCGTTCTTTGGACAAAAAATATGCTTTGCAGTGAGTTACACATATAAAAATTTTCACAAAACGTCCGTACAATGTTATATATACGCAAACGCGAAGCTGAAAAGTAACCGACGATAAAAACATATTTGTGGCCCCCTTTCCGTTCCCTCCCTCCGGGCACAAAAAAAAAAGAAAAACAAGAAGAAGAACAAAATCAGGCATCAGCGTAATGGGCAAAGAGGAAGCCGGGTGCAGGGCAGGAGAGGAAGCTCAAGAGCAAAGAAGAGGGCAGACAACCCGACAAAGAAAATCCAAATGGTTTCGCCCGAAGAACGTGGGAGAAACAAGAGGATGATAACTACGACATAATTTTAACGGTTTTTTCTAATTTTAAAAAAAATAATTATACAACATACAACATATTCGCAATAGCTTTTCCGCGCCCCCATTTTCCGTTATGTTGCAGCACCATTGCCACCCGATTAAATGCATCCCCGGACAAAAAAGCATAATTTTCCTAAAGATCCCTTAACTAAAAATAAAAATCTCATTCATATCTTTCAGCAGTTTTAAAATTGTTTTCGTTTTCTTTCATTACTTTTTCAGAGGAAAGCGAAAAACCGGCCGATCTTAATCAAAGGATTATCTTTAAAACCAAAGCGAAGCCTGTCGATGAAACTGCGGTTGTCACCAAGGAAAAGAAAAAATCTAAAGTGAAGTCTTCCAAGGATCTGAAAAATAAGCTCTCATTCAACGACGACGAGGACGAAGAGGACGTCTAGGACTCGATAAGAACAGGGTAAGTTCCTTTGATGAAAAGAAATAATTTTTGATTGTGAAAATTCATTTATGGTACTTTGGTGCAGCTACGTAATATCGATGGCCTTGACCTTAATATATTTTGACCTTGAGATCGATTATGATCTTGCGTTGGTATTGTTTGAGAAAAGGTCACATAGATACAACAACAATACAATTTTTACTTAAAAAGGATCTCAATATTCTTTTACTATGTAATACAGCACTATTTTACCATTTCATAGATCGTATATGATCAAAGACACAACTTCTTAGTTGACTCACATTGAAAATGAGTAAACCTACTGAGAATTTGAGTTTAGAAGCAATTGTTTATGGTGGGTCCACACGACACAGACTTTTGTCCGTATCGACTTCTATAAAATTTTGTCTGAAAAATAAAATTCGGTAGTGATCAGAAGTCTGTACAGACACATTCCGTCGACATGTCCATATTTTGATAGTTGTCTTTCAAGTGCAATATAGATGTACTCTTTTCAGTTGATTGAATTTGCATGTTTAAGACTTATCTTTTTTATGTGGGAAAACCCAAGCTAATGAATCACCCTTGTACTATCGGTATGTCATGTTGTTCAAGTCATGGTGCAATTTCTAGTAGTAAGCCCTATTTGAAGAATAGAAGATAATAAAATAGGTTTGGGGGGGGGTGCTTGTGTTGATATGTTTTGATGACTGTGCCGGTGACACACCATCAGCGACCGATGTAGGCTACTGAACCAGCGCGATCAAGGTGGTAGTGCGGGCGGCGAGTAATTGATAAAGGGAAGGTTACTACTGTCCGTCGATCCTTCTTCTTGTAGTTTTTTTTTATGATAGTGATCTTCACTTATATTTACGAATTTAGAGGAGCGGCCAGTACACCGCACGCACCCAATGCTGCCCCAATCCAGACTTATATTTCATCTATTGGATCATTGTAGCACCTTCTTCTTCTTAAATGGCGCTACAGTCCATGTAGGACTCGGGCCTCTTGATGTCTCTTCGTCTTGCTAGCTCTCTCCCATTTTTTATACTAAGTTTTATCTTCTAGCACGTCATCCATCCACCTATTTCTTGGTCGTCCTACTCTTCTTTTTCCTGATGGTCTACCATAGAAAATCCTAGTTAGCATTCTTTCTTCAGAAGGTCGTACAACTTGTCCGAGCCATCGTAGTCGATTGAACTTTATGTATGCAACTACGTCATACATCTCTTCAAGCTCTTCGTTTCTTCTAATGCGCCATTCGTTCTGATTAACCGTTACAAGGCCAAATATTCTTATTAGGATTTTCCTTTCGAAGATTTTGAGATGATTTTCTGTTTGTTTGGTCAATGTCTAACCCTCAGACGCGTTGCATAGGACTGGGCGGATTAATGCTTTATATATTCTCATTGTGCATTGTCTTGAGATTTCTTGACTTTTTAGGATCGGAACCAGTGCGAAATAGGGTTTCTTTGCTGGTACGACACGTCTATGGTTGTCGTTCTTTATCTTATTTTCTGCAGTAAGCATTGCCCCTAAATAGATAGAATTGTCGACAATTTCCGCTCTATGATCGCCATTGTAGATGCTTGGCCCTAAACGTTGTCTTCTTTTTGATACAATCATATACTTTGTTTTCGTGTCATTTACTTTTAGATTGAACTTTATGAGCTTTCTACAATTCTTGAGAAGGTTTCGTTTACGTCTTGCGCTTTGCGTCCAATTATGACTATGTCATCTGCGAAGGATAGTATCTGAATGCTTCCAGAGCAATGTTAAAAAGTATTAGTGAGATCGCATCTCCTTGTCGCAGACCTGATTCTTGAGGGAATTTGGTAGGGTTACAAACCCGCATTCTCACTTGTGTTCTGTACTCTTTGGTCGTCATTTTGCACACTTTTATTAATTTTTTCGGGAAACCCATTTCACTTATAATGTTACACAGCTCTCTTTTATAAAGCAGGTAAGCATTCCTGTAGTCTACAGAATGAAGATGTATGTATATTAATGCTTTCTTCCCAGAAAATTTCAAGAATTTGTCGCATTAAAAAATTCTGGTCTGTTGTCGATCTGTTCGTCCTAAATCCTGCTTGGTAGTCTCCTCGTTGTCTTCCATGTATGGTTTCAGTCTATTTAATAAAACATGTGAAAGAACTTTGTAGACTGTGTTCAACAACGTGATTGGTCTGTACTTTTTGCAGTTCATCAATTCGCCTTTTTTATGAACTGGGATTGTCCCAAGCCCTTCTTTCGGCATCTTTCTGCTTCTACATAGTTTGCAAATGAGATCATGTAAGCCATGGCATATCTTCTCCCCACAATTTTTTAAGATTTCTGTGGTTATACCATCTAGCTAGAACTGGAGCCTTATGATTTTTGAGTTTTCACTATGACATTATTGCAACTTCTTCAATTGCAGGATTTGGCGTATCGTTTTCTGTGATATCTGTACTTCGGTAGTCTGCTTCTCTCTCTGTGTTGGGCTTATGTTCTTTTTGAAAAAGTCTCTAAAGTATAGTACTGTAGCACCTTATTTTCATACATTTCTTACGACAGTAAATAACTGTGTAGGTATTTCCGAATTTTTATTTTTTTATTTTTATAAATTGTTGTTAGTGCCTGACCATCACTACAGAGGTTCATGGTTCGATTTCCACAGGGGCATGGTCTTTCGTCTTATCACCTCTCCCATCTAGAGAACATTCCTTCTTTTTGTTTTTCCTTTTCCTCTTAACTCCTATTTCCTGCGCTCACTCTGTCCGGCCCTTGCCTGAAAGCTTCAAACACTTCTCCTATTCGATAGCCGAATCTGGATTCTGACGCGGTAGTTTTGGATGGCAGGTGGTAGAGTGAAGGACAGATAACTTAAGAGAGTTTAGGGGTGCTAGAAGGGAGGCAATGAATCTAACATTTGAGCTTTTAGATGTTGTACGAGTTCGACAATGGAAGAATGTTTCACACAATGAATGAAATCCTAGACTGAGCAGGTAGAAGGGTGTTTAGCTTGGCGGGATATTGCGATTTCTGCAGTAATAGCTCATGCTTTATATTAGCTTCACTTGTACATATGTTGTATGTTGTACTCGTATGTTCTATCTTCTATGTAAACAAATCTTGCAACTTGATTTTGACCCAATTTCATTTCAAATATTCCCCATATGCATAGTTCGCGTGACAATGCAATATGACTTCTTTGTAGAAAAATAAAGATGGCGGTTCCAACATGGCGGGCGAATTTTGCAATTGTGTCTCTCGACCCCCCGACTTGGGTATCAAACGAAAGGATATGACAAGTAGAATACTAATAGCTCTGTGGCGCCATTCCAAATTTCAAAATGGCGACCAACACAAAATGGCGGATTGCCTTTTTCTTTGTAACGCCCTCGGTATGGGTATCAAATGAAAATGTATAACGAATATAATCTGGTAAGCTGTGTGACGTAATTTTAAATCTAATATGGCGGCCACCAAAAAATGGCGGAAGTTCATAAAGCGGCCGGCTGTTGATAGGTTTCGGTTAGACGAAGCGTATCGTTTTACCCGCTAGGGCGTTTTGAAGTTTTTTTTTAGAATTCTACATATCACCCTGTATTTTTGTAACCTTATGAACTATTTTCATGAATAATGTAGCAGCGTACTCAGTGTACACAGTATTCTGAATCATATATTTACCAAACTTTCATGTAGTATTTGGCGAGGTTAGATAGAGTGTATTATTGAAATTGTTTTCTTTCTCGGCGTATAAATATACATCGATAGTAACAGTAAATGTAAAAAATTTTTAATTTAAGCATTGTCCAACATAAGCATCGTTGAAACGAAGAAAACTGTATGATGAGGAAAAAAATATTTTTTGACTTGATTGTTTTTTTTTATATTTTGTCGAAAATGCAAAAAGGGGTGGAATCCAATTTTTAATAGTGGTTAATAGATATTACTATTTTAATCTTGTATCGAAATTGTCGGTTTTAAGTCAATTCAATAAGAAAGTGGTCGTTGAAAGTAAATAAATCACTCTTAATTTGCGACTCTCAAGATAGAATCGATCCAATCCCAAAGTGTTGCCTGTTGTTATCTCGTCCCAGCCCTTCCTAAAATGTTAAGTTATGTATTGTAAAAGTTTTCTTCGATATCGGGAAATGCACTTGCACTTGCACTTTCTAGCTTGAGAACAAAACTTTGAAGAGAAATCTCGGTGGGCTTACTCTCCAGGAACGGGTCCTGGAGGGAGCAAACGCGTTGACTCAGAACATAAGTGTCTCTTATCTCCTTGTGAGCAATTTTCACAATTGTCTTCGAGGCAAAAGACGAAAAGTTTTTCGGCTGAAAGATTTAGCCAAGTTGTAATTAGAGCGTCTTGGCTTTGGTATCAATGTAATGATCCTTCCAAACGGAAGCGGATGAAACCATGTGCGAAGGTAGCTTGGATTATTAAGTGTAGAGTAAGAGAGTGATTGGACCGCTAGCCTCCGTATCGCCTCCTGAGTACTTAAAGACACGAGGATGCATGCCTCCGGTAAAAAAAAAATGTTTGTACTCGAAAGGCGTGCAGAAGTGGCTTCAGGGGAGATTAGTCGCCCAAAAAAGCGTTTTATTCTGAAGCATGCATCTTCGAGTATTAAGGCTCTAAAAGCTCTTTACATGAACGTTGCATCTTTTTTTTGCCTTTTAGCTATGCAAGCTCTCTTTCTAGTTTCGAGTCCAATATACTGCATTAATATTCCACGCTTTTCCGTAGGGTTATCAATGATAACTTATCATATTCATTGAATTTATAAAGCCGGCCTGTTCGTCATGTCGTATAGATGAGGGTGCGAAGTCTATTAGTAAGTTAAGTTTAAAGAGGTTTTAAGGTGTTAGAAGGATATTGAAGGAAATTGCTATGAGCCCTCTGTTTGAACGTTTGGATATTGATTGACAGATTTAGGGATCTGGTTGAGTAGAATGCGGTGAACCTTACGTTTGAATTGGAGGATGTTGTATGAATTGGGGAAGATACTGATCGGAACAATGATGCTCTATTTATAAACGAGCTTTTACACCGTAGTGTGCGCGAAAAGGAAACTGCAGGATGTATGCGCAAGCTAAACGGGCTAATTTTGTGTTGCGGGACAACTATTACGTTCACACAGGAAGGCCTTAATTTTAGTAGAGCAATAGCTATGGTTATAGCGTGATTTTGCACATAGATCAGCCACGCTAGAGCGGTCTTCGAGACACCAGCTCAAATAGACGCGCTGTATTCAAGGCAGATCCAAATGTAGGACTTGTAGAATGTTGATCGAACTACTGACTGAAGGAAAAATTGGCCGTGGAGATATCTAGAGCAACCAAACCCACCAAAGTGATGGAGGCTTGTCGGACAACTTCTTCAACCACAACGAATGATAGTTTGGTGTTGTTTTTTTAGCTTGCGGAGCAATCGGGCCTTTTTTGAAAATGCTGCTGGTTCGGTCATTGCAATAAATGGATTGCGTGACCGAACGATGTTGAATGACTGACTTTTTTTTGCCTGAAATTGATGCCACGGGCGGCGTTTATTTTAAGCAGGATGGCGCCCCCTGCCACTCAGCTCGTGAAACAATAGGCCCCCATCCACGGTCAAACAAACCATCAAATTTGTGGCCAACATCGAAAAAATTCTAAGTGTGCGTGTGTAAAATACTAGTTTTCGAAGTTGGCCGCTGTTTGAAGAAAATATTCGTCTGGTTTAATATTTCCTTCAAACAGCTTAAATGTGTGTGTGGATTTTTTATGTGTGGCATGTAAAGCATATGAAAGTTCGTTTTGTTTACAGGAATTGTCGCTCGGGATGTTTGAAGAAAGTTTCCCTCGTTGATGGCCAACAAAAGTCAAAGCATAAATGTGTGCGTTGTTTGTCGAAAATTGGTTTGATGATTTGTTTGACCGTGGATGGGGCTTAAGGGCTCTATTGCACTCAAAGAGAACGTTAGAGCTGCTATTGACGAAATACAGCTGGTAGTGTATGGGAAAGGTAAAAACTTTCTTCAAAAGAATAACCGTTTGTAAGAAGATCCTCAGAATTTTGTACTTTAGATTAAAATAAAACTATCATTTTGCGCTTTTCTGTTGATTGAAAGTGACATCTCTTGTTGAAAGACCCTGTACTCTGGTATGTTACATTGATGCACCTGGAAAAACCTCATTATTTATGGGATAAGAGAATATATTGAATGAGAATCGTTAAAAAATATTTAAAATTTATATAACATAAAAAATTGTCATTCGTTTACAAAATTATTTGTTTGAACAGTCTTAATGCTTTTGAAAAAAAATACTTTCGAAAATAGAAGCTGATCATTACCAATGTCAGCGCATTGAAACATTATTATTTAACGACAAAAAATTGTGTATTTTTTTTTTAAAGAAAAATTATTGCTACTAATAAAATTATTAAATAGATGATCTTAAAGATAAAAAATATTGCACGTGCAGAAAATGTTGCATAAGTGTTGTTAATATTTATGGTAATATCGAAAAAAAAACAATAAATATCAACAACTATGAAAATTCAAATTTTTTTTCTTCGTTTTGTCAATGTGATGTAAAAAAATGGAAATTCGTAAAAATGACGATTTTATGATGACACGGGGCGTGTGTTTTTGTGTATGTATGCATATATGACGCGGTTTCATATGGTGGACCCTGTCAAGACCCTGTGCACAAAAGCTTATTCTTAATATAAGATTCGCATTTTTTTTTCTTATTTGTTACATGAACAATACGCTTTACTATGAAAGAGATAAAGGTATACACAAGACAAGAAATCTATTTTTTTCCTTTATAAATCTTACATCGATGATTCGTTTTGCTAATTTTTAGCAAATATTGCAAGAAAGAGGGGGGCTCAATGGGGAAAAGGGAAAGTCTAAAAATATTGTTTTGGAAATCTTTAACAATCCGATGATGTCTCACCAGGTGAATCCACGAGTATAGGTCTGTTTCATTGTTTTTATTTTTTTTGTGACCATATACACTGCCGTGCAAAAGTATTTGAGCACTAATATTTTGCACAATACAAAGAAAAATAAACATACTTTTATATTTTTTTATTTTGCAAATAATTGCACTATCAGTACATGCATCTAATAAAAATCAGTTTAAGTTTTGGACGAAAGTGTAGCTTTTCTCTATCGTCTCTAAAATTCTACGACGCTACAACTGGAATCTGGTCCTGGCTTCTCGCCATTGTTCTCTCAATCGATTCTGAGCCTATGGCATCCAGTTTGCCATATCTAAGCACTGGGCATTCTGGTTTACACCATCCTTCCAGCGGATGATGGGTCTCACTCGCTGTCGCACCCCATAGATATTACACCAGCAAACTTTACAAAGTCGAGAGTGGCGGGTCAGCTCTTACAGATGCCCAAGGTTTAAATAAAACAATTGTTGATTGTTTTTAATACCAGAAATTATATATCATTCGAGCACAATTATCGAGGGGAGGGAAAGGGGAAGAAATCAGGGTTTGCGGGTTACTCCTAGCTAGTCTTTGTCGATGTACCACTGGACCAACTCTCCGGGGTTCTGTGGGTTTTCGGTGTACCACTGGATCGACTTTCCGTGGCTTGTCGGTTTATTGGTTTGTCTGTGTACCATTGGATCAACTCTCCTATGGTTCTGTCCAGTCATCAGGCAGAGGAATCAACGCTTCCATGTCTGATTTCAACTGTTCTCCGCCGGCATACACCGGCCTTTTATGGATGCGGCAGTCACTTGATGTTGAATGCCGAAAATGCACAGTTGATTTGCAGTCACTGTCAAATTAAACCAAACGCGTGCAATTTGTTTACAGTGGTTTTTGCTCATTGAACGACTAAATGCACGGAATGCGCATTTAGCTGACTTTTTGACCGCACCCTATATCTGTGCCTGCCAGCGGTGGCGTACTGTTTCAGTTTAGGTTTACATCGGTGCCGTACTGTTTTGCTCGAGCAGGTTCCTTTTCGCTCATACCACCTAAATGCCCTTCCCACCTGAGCCTATCGATACCGTCGCGATAGCTCCTGATTGTAGAGTCTCCAGAATCGTCCTCCCTCACTTGGGCCAACAATTCTCCGAAGGATTTTCCTCTCGAACACGCCTAAGAGGTCAGAGTGCCTTTTACTAAGCCAAGTCTCGGATGCATATGCGATCCTGATCAATCTGGGTGAAAGCGTCCTTTACATCTCCCGATGTTCTACCAATGATATCCATGTCGTCTGCAAAGCCACTATTTGGATGGACTTGTGGATGATTGTGCCCCTTAATATCACCCCCGATTCTCGGACCCCTTTCTCCAACGTCAGGATGAAAAGGAGGCAGGCCACACCGGCCCTTTTTCGATTCCATTACAGATGTTGATTGATGAACAGTGTTCCAGTTATCTTTACTTGGCGTAGGATTATCATTAGATATTGTTGGAGCCTTCAATCCTTCAATTAGATCAGATTACATTCTTTGTGCTCGCAGTAGTGCCGGGTGTTCTCTGAGACTGCTGCATTGCTCGGTACGCAGAATTCTTACGTTCAATTATCAGCTTCCAGTCATTCCGATCTCGACGATTTTTACTTAAGATGGAGTCAGCAGTACTAATGACAATATTTTTAAGGGCTGTCCAAGTCTCGTCGACGTTCAGCACCTCGCCTGCAGGACTTAATCTTCACGATGTTTCTGACCACTTCATTGCGTAGTGAAGCTGTGTTGATTTGAGCCTAATCCGTGGACTGAAAGGTTTACAGCTTTGCAATACGCTCTTGGAGCACCATCTCAACACAAAATAGTGATTCGAATTGAAGTTAGCACCTCAGTTCGTTCGCAGGGTCATCAGGTCCGAAAGGTGGCGCTGGTTTATCAGCACATGGTCTATTTGGTTGCAAGTGGCTCCCTTAGGATGACCAAGTCGTCTTTATGGATATTTTTACATGCAAATCTAGTGCTTGCAACGACCAAGTCCTTTCGTTGTCCATTGTCGTTAGTGATCCCATGAAAGCTGTAGGTGCCGACATACTGCTTGTGTACGAGCTCCCGACCTAGTTTCTCGTTAAAATCTCCCGAAATGATTTTTACATCATATCTGGTGCAGGCATTATTCCTTGTCAACTACTTCGAAGAATTCTTCTTTTTCATCGTCCAA
Source organism: Thereva nobilitata (assembly GCA_963855945.1). Lineage (NCBI taxonomy): Eukaryota > Metazoa > Arthropoda > Insecta > Diptera > Therevidae > Thereva > Thereva nobilitata. The sequence goes on along the minus strand of OY979696.1, from coordinate 14,469,221 downwards.
CGACTCTTCTGTAGGAGTGTGAACGGTTTATGTTCTTCAATTTTCCTCGGTGCATTGGATAGCCTTTCATTTATTGTTTTAAAACTGTTAATGGTAGGTAGAGTTGCGCCGGACTTACACGAGGCAGTACAGTACAGTACATTTGTCCCTTACACGATGGTAATAAATTGTACTGAGGCCTCAATTTTTTAAATGTCCCGGTTCAAAAATAATGTCCTACTGGTATATGAGCGTGTATCGAGATAAATGAAGCGAGGTGTGATTGTAAATTACGTAGTGAGGAGACATTTCTTACTTCTTTTGCGGCAGCAAAATTCCCGATTTGAAATTTGTCGAGGTGAGATTTTGAAATATAAATATAGATTGTGGAGGCATAGATTTCTTACTTACTTTAGGGCTGTTTAATGCATATTAGAATAGAACTCGTAAAAAAGTTCTTCATTAGTATTTCTTTCTTTTTTTAATTTGCTTGCTTTTGTCATTTTGGCATTACAATAGCACCTCGCCTCATTTTAAGCATGACGTTGTACTGGCTCAAAAGAAAAAAGAGGCACCTCTTACAAACTCATTTTATAATCATGTGCTACCCAACACTAATGGCAGGCTTCATCATTTTGCTGACCATAAAATCTACCACTGTCTTGTCGCTGTCTTGTTTGACTCAGGTTTTTGCAAGACACCATTCCTTAGTCATCGCATCTCTTGAGCGGCGGTAATATGACCTTTATACTGTGACAGAGTATCGGCTAGATGTTGTGCATCTCGAGCTCTGTACAGAGTTCGAACGTTCTCCATGAGAAAATTCTTAAATCTTTTTGCCCGTTTTCGTTGCCGTGGTCATCGTCGTTTGTTACATCCCAAACGCAAAGTGGAAACGCAAATTGGAGCTCTTTTATCGCACAGAAATTTGTTTGCTATTCTCTCTGTCTGGAATCCACGTTCGTGCAACAGAGAGAAAAATATAAAAATTTCTTGGCGATAAAAGAGCTCCTTGCGTTTCTACTTTGCGCTTGGGATGTAAAAGGGCCTGTACTCGAGACATGTCACTTGTTCCGCAAATAACGAATTTATGATCAGAACTTATAAATTCAAAATGGCTGCGCCAATATGACGGACGAATTTTGTCAATTGTCTTCCGAATTCAATGAAAGTGCGTGGAGGTCTCCCATGATGCCGCTCGAAACCCGATTTTCCAAATTTAAAATGTCCGTTCAAATATGGCCGAAATTCAAAATGGCCGCGCAAAAATAATTGAATTTGCTGATTGTGTTTTGGTTTTAATGAAAGTGGTTATCTAGGGGTTTTTAAGGTCGCAAAAAACGAATTTGTGGTCAAAACTTATATATTCAAAATGGCCGCGCCAATATGGCTGCCGAATTTGCTAATTGTGTTCCGATTCCATTGAAAATCGGTATCTGGGGTTTTTTAAGGTAGCAAATAACGAATTTTTGATCAGAATTCATAAATTCAAAATGGCTGCGCCAATATGGCGGACGAATTTTGTCAATTGTCTTCCGATTCCAATGAAAGTGTGTGGAGGTCTCCCATGATGCCGCTCGAAGCCCGATTTTCGAAATTTAAAATGTCCGCTCAAATATGGCCGAAATTCAAAATGGCCGCGCAAAAATAATTGTATTTGCTGATTGTGTTTTGGTTTTAATGAAAGTGGCTATCTAGGGGTTTTTAAGGTCGCATAAAACGAATTTGTGGTCAAAACTTATAAATTCAAAATGGCCGCGACAATATGGCCGACAAATTTGCCAATTGTATTCTGATTCCAATGAAAATCGGTATCTGGTGGGTTTTAAGGTAGCAAATAACGAATTTATGATCAAAACTATTAGATTCAATATGGCGGACGAATTTTGCCAATTGTGTTCCGATTTCAATGAAAGTGGGTATCTAGGGGTTTTTAAAGTCTTAAATAACGAATTTATGATCAAAGCTTACAAATTCAAAATGGCCGCACCAATATGGCCGACAAGTTTGTCAATTGTGTTCCGATTCCAATGAAAATCGTTATAAGGGAGTTTTTAAGGTAGCAAATAACGAATCTATGATCACAACTTATAAATTCAAAATTGTGGGGTCAATATGGCGGACGAATTTTACCAAATAAGTGGGGTCATTTCCCGAACAGCTATATGTAGGTTGTTCAAGAGTTGGAAAATCTGAAAATCTTCACATCCTAGCTCCAAATGAAAGAATATTGAACATAGTGTATCCTGAAGCTCTCTAAGCAATCGGTACAGAATAATCAACAAGGGTTTTCAATTTGTTTTTTATTGTTTGTTTTCTACTTTTATGATACCAATAAAAAAATAAAACGATTTCTTTCAGAACATTGTAGACGTATTCCCATCATTTGTCCGTATCCGCGATACAGACACCCGCTTTTTTTTCTATAAGTGAGGTTATTAGCCTCACGCCAACCTTACTTGGACCTCTCCAACCTTATTCTCTCATAGGATAGTTACTAGTGGCCACTACGAAGAGGTTATGATCGCAATTCCATAAGTCCGGAATACTTGCGGCTCGTTTATATTTTCATATACTACATGTTATTCATCCTATTTTGCTGATGACTAACCAGTAGTTAATAATCATCTAAAAAAAACAATAATAATTAGTAATAATAATTTAAAAAAAAAACATGAGTTAGTTTTCTAATGTGTTTTTTTTTCGAAAATCTTTTATGGATAGTTGTGCTAATCAAAAAAAAATAAAAAAAGGGTTCAAAATAAAATTAAACCTTTTTTTTATAGGACAAGGTTAAGCAGCACTTACCTAAAAAAACAATGCCACAATCTTTCTCTACTATAATAATTAAAATTATGTATGTACATAGATATTTATGTAATGACCATATGCTGCTTAACGGTTTATGTATGTACACAGAATTGTTCACGTTTTATTTAACTTTTTGGTCCTCATGGTGGCCGGGTGTAGTTTCGGTTTTTGTTGGAAAGAGCATTTCTGCATGATGTGCGATTTACAGAGCGACATACATTTCTATATATATATATATGTTCATGTATATATATATATGTATAAATATATCTATATAAAATACATATAGTATACATTTCATTTCACGTACACATGTATAAATTTATCTATATTATTTCTATGTACGAATTGTTATATACTCTATAAAAACTGTACATCTACACTTGTGTACATAGGGACGTGGTAACACCCCGGAGAGATAGATATATATATATATATATACTCGTACATACATATATATATAGGTTAGTTTCAATGTATTCTTTTTAAATATAGCGAGAAAAAAAACATTTTCATATTATATATAATTCGTCGATTATTATTATTTATAATAAATAATATATTAGATATTACCTGCCGTTGCTGCTGTTGTTGTTGTTGGTGAAGCTGAATTTTATAATTTATTTATGTTTGGCCGTGCATAAGATGATAGTGACATTTCCGTCGATGGGGTTTGTTCGAATGTTTCTATTTAGTGTTTCCAATCGGATGGAGATGGATGATGGCAAAGCATAGGTAACTTTCAGTAGGTGTGTATGCACGGTTGGTTATTGATTAATTGACTTTCCAATACCTTAATTATTAAAGTTGAGATCTTTAAGATGGAATTTATTATTAAATTCCTGAAATGAGATTTAATATAGAAAAGGATTTTTTTTTTATTTCATTTGAAATTGAGGAAGTTGATGCTGTATCTTCTGCAAATTAGGGGTGCGCACGATCTTTACCATCTTAAAATCTTCGTTAAATTTTTCGAGATGCTTTAGTTCGTTGTAATTACATACAAATATGTCTCCTTGTAGCCATAGCTTAAAAAAATTAAATATTTTTAATTTAGTAAAAAAGAAAATAATTAGAAGAAGAAAATGATGAAATTATTACCAACTTAAAAAAATAAAATAAATTATATTTTCTTCTTCCTTTTCGGTTGTTCGTCATGCATGCAACAATGACGCTTTGTCGTTTTTTTTTGTGATTGTTGTTGTTGCTTGTGACGGGCTCTAGGAGGTTCACCTCGTGCTTCGCTACAGCACAAACTTAGGGGTAACCCCTTGTGCTCAATATTCGCCCGCTCCGCTCGCCCCGTTTTCGGACTATCTATCTCTTTTCCTCTCTTTCTGCCCCTTGTTCCATTCCTCCTTTTCCTACAAAATCGTGTTCCTCTCGAAACACTGAAAACCCCCAGTACACAGCCAGATCGTTTGTATTTTTGCATTTTTTTTTCACTGTATTGCGGCGCGGCCCTGGGTAGCGCTAGCTTGAAATTTCTGGAAATGTTCATGATAAAAAAATTAACAAAAAAAAAACAATTCTGGGGTGCGCTGATGCTGATATGATTATTTTATTTCACAATATATTTTTCTTTTTTGTTGTTCTTGTTGTTGCTGCACACAAATCAATATAACGAATAATGTAGATGGCGCATAAAAGTTTATGCTATAGTAAATATTAAATATTTTATATTTTAATATTGCTACTCTCCCTGGTACATACGTACGAGTACTTATTAGGTATATTATTATATGTAATAACAAAAAAATAATCCTGGCTCCGTCCATGCTTGTTGCTTTTAATAAGAAAAAAAAATTTTTTAATGTCCGCCGCCATATTGTTGTCATTGTCATGACATGATTCATACTTTTTCCTATTTTACCTGACGTCAGACATATTTTCCAAGAAGCTTTCGCTTTTGGTAATCGGATTTTTTTTGTTTAATTAAAATAACAACTAATTATGTATATTTTGTGTATGATTTTTGTTGGTGATTAATGATTGAAACAAAACAAAAGTACTTATTTTAGTAACATAATATTTTTTTTCTATTAAGATAAAGTTTTATAAAGGCTAAACTTGAAATATTTTTGACTATTTTATAAGAATTTTTGAAACAAATAGGATTTTTGTTCAGTTGAAATACTATTTTTGTATTTGAGTAATATTTATTTAATTATTTATTATTTTGTTGTTATTTTTGTAATACATCCTCTACAAAAATATTCTTGCTCATTAAAAACCCTTTGATGCTATTCAATGCCAACGGGCCTCTTTACCTAATTCTATTCTTATTTTATTAACACTGGAAGTTTCGTTAGCCCCGCACGCTTTTTTACATTTTGATAGGTAGGTTGTTCCCATATACTGGCTGGAGCAATAAAAACTTTGCATTCAAAATTATTTTTTACATTATAGTTCATTTTAAAATAAAAGCGTTTTTTTAAACTATATATTTTATTTTCTACTTTTTAATCTATTATCTATATGTATTCCGCCATTTTGTGGTGGCCTCCATATTAGATTACTGTACTACACTCAGCATACACTTTCATTTGATACCCATGTCGGGGGGTCGGGGAACCCATACCGAACGCGTTGTAAAGAAAAAGGTAATCCGCCACTTTGTTTTGGCCGCCATTTTAAATTTGGTTAATGTCACACAGCTAATTGTATTCTATTTGTCATATTCTTTCATTTGATACCCATGTCGGAGGGTTGCAGAACACAATGCAAAAGTCGGCCGCCATCTTGGAACCGCCATCTTGATTATTTTAAAGATTGCATTGTCACGCGAACTATACATAGTGCAAAATTTCAGCTCAATCGAAAACCAGGAAGTGGGTCAAATTTAACATCCAAGATTTTTTTACATAGTTAGTTACAGGTGAAGCTAATGGGACTGATTATTGAATCCGGCGAATTTGGGATTCCCGCCGCTAAAGAGTTGCACTTTCACTCGTCGCTGCGATTGTTCAATCCGCCGTCCAGGCGGAACTGCCATATGAAGTGACATATTTCATTTTCGAAATTCAAATTACAATCGAATGCCAGTTCCCATTGGATACACAACTCCAAACAAATGGTTTTTTAGTTTAATTTCCACTTTCGAAAATCATAAACTGTCAAATATAAAAAAAGAACTTACGTACATTTATAGATATATAAAATGCCTTTGACAACACCTCCTATGAATCGATAGGACCCGCGACAAACAGAAAGGGTATTTAAAGTTAGTTAAACTGTTAAAATTGACTGTATTTATGCTGAGAAACAGAGGAGTAACAACTAAACTCGGAGCTTAAAACCCAAAATGACCTACTGGCCATGCATTACAATCATCAAACCCATAGGTAGGTGACTGTAGTCTTGACCAAATATCTAGAAAAAGCAACTGGAATGGTCTTACGGAACCGATGAACACATGTCCCACTGCAGCGTTAGTGCAACGCTAAATATGCCTCCACTCCATGCAGAGAAAGAGCCCGTTAGCAGTGTCCTTAGACTAGTAGAGGCAAATAAGTTTAAATGTGGAGATCTAATAAATACTACTCGAGTTTCAAGATGGGTCCCTGTTTAGAATCAATACTTCATGCCGGTTTTATAAAAGTGTCAATTCAAGGTCTCGATCGAGGACGAGGGATGCTTCCAACCACTTACCGAGTTGTACTGAAGTTGATACTATGAAGGGTTCGGGTCGTTAACCATAAAAAGGAGTCTAGTTTATTGGTTCAGTTGTGTTCGACATTTAATAGTCACAACAAAGCCACTCGAATAAAACAATCTAAGAATTCATTACTTCTCGAGAAAAAGCGAAAAAGCTTCTCCTTCTCTTTAATCTCCTCACATTTTCTCTAATCCGAAAAAGGGAGTTGAACCAAGAATCGAATCAATAGATTTTTAAAAAAATTAGCTTAGTAACAATTTTTAAATTCACACAATTAAAAGTCCACCCCGCCGCAACAACACCCAATTTCTAAACGAATTTTTTAATGCAAATATTTTTAAGCTTTTATAAATTCACACAAGTGAAAAGACGAAGGATCATACCGCTGAAATTGAACCACGTACCTTTTGGGATGACAGTCTGATGCCTTAAGTTCTACGCTGTCGATGTCTCTCAATTGCATTATAACAAGCCGGGAATAGTATCGCTAAGAATCAGAAAAGGAATCAATTACTTCTTTCGGAATGCATTCCAGTCTGGGTGTACTTCTAGGCTACCCGGGTTCCTGATCGCCGTCCTGCCTTCGGTTTGTTGGAAGGGAATTTGCGAACGGGGATCGGGTGTTCTCCGATAAGCTCCCCAATTTCACTCCGGCCCGTTGCCTTGACCCTCTCCAGCTTAATTAGCCCATAAAAGTACCATGAGTATTGTAGGAAGTGAAAGGCCCATCCTGACAGAGTCTCCATATCAGGATAATGCATTATATAACTGGGTGCGAGGAGATCGTTAAACGAACGTGCAAAAATTACTCACTGCCATGCAGCCCTCGACAATAGTGTTAGGTAGGACCATAACCTTCTATATTTAGGAGAGAATCGGACCACCAAATTATCCAAATTACACTAACAACATAACGTGACTTCACCGAGTTGTGGTCCGATTGAGCGGAAATTCGCTCTCAATATTTTTCTTGTGAGAAATGAATGGGGATCGAGGAATGGAGGAAAAATAAAAAAAATGTAATTCTTTCCATTTTTTACAATATGATTTAAGGTCAACCGATAAGAAATCGTATAAAAATTATTTGAGGATGGGTGAAGCCACACTTTTAAAAAAAGTTGAAGGAAAAAACAGGACTGGAACGAAAATTTTCGTCCAACTTTTAGTTGCCTTCAATTTTCGAATCACGACGAGTCTCTTTCTAACTTTACAGGCGAGCGAAAGAGAAGGAACTTCTTAATTTCGAATAGTTAAATGAAAAGTTAAACGTGTAGACATTCTCTAAGAAGTCGAAAATCGCTTTTTTTTTCCAAATTTTAACCAAATTAAGTTGTGTCTTCCGTGAATGCTAACTTACGAATGATAAACACATTTCTTTTGGAAAAATGGGAAGGAAAAAATAAGAAGATTGAAATTGTCATGTGCCTGTGTTAGTGTAAGTTTTCAACCAAAAATTTCTGCGGGAAGAAGTTACAACACTTCCCTCCCTTCCTTTACATTTCTCTCCTAAACAACCGGTTTTAAAACGTTGTAACCACTTCACGTCTAGAACCCCTCAATGAAGGGCTTTTTTACGAGTTTGATTCTAATATGCACTAAACTGCCTCAGAACGGATAAGAAAGCTATGCTTCCACAATGTATATTTATATTTTACTCTGGTCCTTATTCTGGTTGTCACTTGTGGTGACAATGGTGAAGTAACACAAAATTGCTATTATGGTTCTCTAAAAAAGTAACATTTCTGTGAGATAAGGCGAATTACAGTTGTTACTGATATCGGGAAATGGTGAATTCGGTGACATTTGTTCTCACTTGATGTTTGTAAGTGAGATTTTTCTCATTTGATATTTAAAGGCGATATTTCTCACTATGGTGAAGCGACAACCAGAATAAGGACCTATCTCACCTCGCCTAATTTCAAGTTAGAAATTTCACTGCCTCAAAAAACGTCCACTAGTCCCTGATAGTTACGGTAAGGTACTCGTTTAGCGTTCGCCATTTTGTTTTCGAGCGCCCTCGAACGGTTCTTTCTTCCGGGATTTTTTTTTAAAGAATCGAAGAATTGTGGAAGAATGATAAATAAGCTGGAAAAATGCGAAGGCGCAGGAACATATCTGGAGCTTAAAGTCGGATCCAACACCACTGAGATGGTAGCTATGATAATCGGCACTTATGATCGTTCTGTAATACCGAAAACATACCTAGTTTATAGCTACTCCAAAAATAATTCGAATTATGGATCAGCCAAATTTTTTTGTCATATAAACGGGATAATTCGAATTATGGCTTAAGCCGAAATTTTTCGGGTTAAGCCAAAGTTATAAGAATGTAAAGTTGAAATCGATTGCGTATTAAATATCCGTTTATACGTTAATTCGAAATTTTGGCGTAACTTTAAGATAAATCGATTTAATTTTGCTGCTATAAACTTGGTAATTGACTAGAAACTCAATCCGGATTATGACGTCAGAACTTTAAGACGTAGACCCACCCATATAAAAGATATAGAAATAAAATGGAGTCTACGTCATTCTGACGTCATAACCCGGATTAAGAGTGCTAGTCTGTCTAGGGTATAAAGCTCTTCCGTGATCCTACTCTGTTCCTCTTTGATTGTATCTTTTAAATATTTTCTTTTCTTTTTCCTACATATGCTGTTCCCGTCGATCTGTCGCTTTTGTTCTACACTTTATGTATCGTAGCATTTATTCTGCTTATACTACCACTACGTACTACTTTTCTGTGCTCATTGTTACAAAATCTTCTGGATCTCCTGTTTTCATATCCAGGACCGTTTCTGTCGTTTCTTTGACTTTTTGTTAAATAGCCAACATGGTAAATATATAGCAAAGTGTTACCCACCTCCGATTTTTTTGAAATTTTTTTTTTATATGTATTTTGGCCTGTAGAATCCATTTTTCGAAAAATAAATTGGCGCTCATTTACCGTTTTCAAGTTATTAATTTTTAAAGTTGGGAAAATTCGGTTAGCAGAAAAGTGATAACCGCCATATTGAAAACACTTATTTAACTGGCGGAGGGGGTATGGGTAGTAAAACCCTCCAAAATTATAATGGGTACTTGTAAGAGGAGGGGGTATGGGGGGCGGCAGCCCCCCAAAATCCAAAAATTTAACCTTAAAACGGGGGGTATGGGGGGCGGTAGCCCCCCAAAATCGAAAACTTATACCCTAAAACGGGGGGTATGGGGGGCGGTAGCCCCCCAAAAACGGGGGGATGGGGGGCAGAGCCCCCATTCCATAAAAAGAGTACTTAATTTTTCTATTGCACCTTTTCTTTTAGCAGAACATACAATATGATTTGCAGTTTTACTTGCAACATTAGTGTTACTTTCACGATTTTGTTGGATCCTTGCGCAGGTAGACCAATGCTAAGATTCAACTGAGGAGCTCCTAATTTTAGAAGAGCCAAAAGGAGGTTTAGTTGTTTTACTTCCAACATTACATGCGCAAGGATCCACCAAAATCGTGAAATGAACACTAATGTTGGAAGTAAAACAACTAAACCTCCTTTTGGCTCTTCTAAAATTAGGAGCTCCTCAGGCGAATCTTAGCATTGGTCTACCTGCGCAAGGATCCAGCAAAATCGTGAAATTAGCACTGGTGTCGAACGTTCAACAAATCATCCTATATGTTCTTCTAAAACAAAAGGTGCAATTGGAAAATTAAGTACACTTTTTATGGAATGGGGGCTCTGCCCCCCATCCCCCCGTTTGGGGGGCTCCGCCCCCCATACCCCCCTTTTAAGATTTCCTCTTTCGATTTTGGGGGGCTCCGCCCCCCATACCCCCCTTTTTGAATTTAGCTTTTCGATTTTGGGGGGCTCCGCCCCCCATACCCCCCTTTTTGAATTTAGCTTTTCGATTTTGGGGGGCTCCGCCCCCCATACCCCCCGTTCTAAGGTTAACGTATCAATAATCACCCGATGAACCCCCTTCGGGTTCTAAATAAGTGTTTTCAATATGGCGGTTATCACTTTTCTGCAAACCGATTTTACACAACTATAAAAATTTATTACTCGAAAACGGTAAGCGAGCGACAATTTATTTTTCGAAAAATGGATTCTACAGGCCAAAATACATATAAAAAAAAAATTTGAAAAAAATCGGAGGTGGGTAACACTTTGCTATATATTTACCTTAAGTTTCCTATGTCCAAGTGTTTGTGTTCTTCAATCTAGTTATGGCCATAGCCACAGTCGCATTTTCGGCCGAAACCGAAACTTATTTAGACATGTTAAAATTTGTATTGTATGCCGAAATCTAGTATATGTTTTACATGTTATATACTTAATTCGTGTTAAATGAAACAAAAAAAAAACAACTAAAGTATGTAAGATAAAATAGTTATTTATTTATATAATATTAGTATTTGTAATTGTATTCGTAATTAAAAAGTCTTATATTGTACGCTATAGCTGGCTTCCCACAGTGCGCCATATAGCGGACAGACGCGGACGGCGCACCATGAGAAGAATATCGTCCGTGAAGGCGCAGGCAAGTCTGTAGCGGTGCGTAGGATTTGCCGCGAGTCGGTAACTTCAAATATGCGGTGCGAGCTTGTGCGGTACGGTCCGAGGTCGTCCGTGGACGTCGACCGTGCGTGATAATCCGCAAAATCGCGCACCGTGGGAAGCCAGCTTAATAAAATCAGTTTTCCTACATTCTCACCAGGCAGGTTACTCAGGCGATCTGCGTATATTTGTCCAGCGGCGCTAAACAGCACGAACTCACCCGAATGAAGCGCGACAATTCACGAACACTGAGTTTCTGAGCGGACGAAGTTTCGGCTAATTTTTGGCCGAAACTGGATTTTTTGGCCGAAACTGGCCGAAACCGAATTTTCGGTCGGTCACTATAAGTTCAGCTTTCGATGCTGCCTTTCCTACCGCCACAAAAGTTTCCTTTACCGCAGCCAATGTCCTGCCTATGATGACTATGCCGTCTGCATATGCCATTAGTTGAACAGACTTGTTTAGAATTGTCCCTCTAGTTTCAATAAACGCCCGCTTTTCCTAATACAATGTGAAATAGTAAGCAGGATAGTGAAAATCCTTGTCTGAGTCCTCTGATTCTTTCAAAGGGCACAACTACGTTGTTTTGAATTCTTACTCTGTTCAATTCTCGACTTAATAAGGTTTTAGTGAGTTGGATTAATTGATCTGGAAAGTTCAGTACCACCAATGTTTCGTAGATTTTGGGTCGTACCACGAGATCGTATGCTGTTTTCAATCAACGACAAAGAGGTCCGTCCCTATGTTAAATTCCTTCGTCTTCTCCATTTCTTGTCGTAGTGAAAATATGTGATCAGTAGTGTATTTTTGTTTCTTGATACAATTCTTACAGATCTTACTAGCTTAAAGATATCCTTGGATATTATATTACGTTTTGTGCGAAATTGATGCTTATTTAGTTGTCAGGTATTTGGTCTAAAACTGATCTTGTTTCACTCAGTTGACACTTGTCGATTTTCTTAATAACATAAGCTTTGTTTTTCGTTAAATCCGTGTTAGTTGGTATGATGTCATTGTTACAAATCTGAATTTTGGAATATTTTAAAAGGGAAAAAACTGATAAGATAATCGTTTCCATAGATTTGTCGTATCACCGTAGAAGGAATCTCTGATTGGACTTTGTATGGACAAGCCTTCGATGGATTTTTAGGTTATGGCAAATTTGTGGCTGTAAAAATATCTAGAAATAACGCTGAATAATTTCTTATTTAAATATATGCCATTCTATAAGTATTAGACAGTTGCACACTCTTACATACTTCTATTACTAAAGCTGTGCGTTATTTATTTTGGTACATACACCATTCCTTCCAATTTTAACAAATATTATTTTTATGCTACCTCTGCCTCCTCTCCTCACAATACATATATGTACCCAAAAAAAATATACTACACAATAAGAAAAACGCGCCATCAGAGGCGTAATGTAGCTCAAAAAAACTGAGTTACAGCAAAATGTCGGAAATGTGTAACGTTAAAAAACCGTTAGTTTTAGTTACAATTTTCACAACGACACGATATGTGTGTCTGATTGAAAATTAAATCATCAATTACTAAGGACATAACTGATCTGCAAGTTGTTTACTTACCCTCGCTGGTCCTGGAATCCTTGGCACAAAATCAACCAGTGTACAGTGTGTGGCCCCGTTGTGCGGGGTACTTTCCTGCTGGTGTTGTAGCTCTCCGGCGACCCCGACAATTTGTGCTAGAGCAGTCTTTACCGTCTGTATGTTCTGCGCGATAGATGTTTTTACTGCGGGGAGGAACGAAGGGAGTACGTCACTGTTTAAAAAAAATGTGAGATCACGTGACCAGCTGACGCCATTTTAAGTTAGTCGGTTTATCGAGAAGGCCGCCGACGGACGTCCTGTGCTTTTCATCAATCTGAAAAAAAAACTAGAAATTCATCAAAAGTTCATTCGGGGAGAAAATCACTTTTTTTTAATTTTTTGTTTATCTCAAAACAGTCGAGTGATTCCGTTGTGATTAGGTGTAAAGTGGTGAATAAAGGTTGGTTTGTTTACGTCACGTAAAATCAAAAGTATTTTTTTTTTGTTTTGTTGGAGAAAAGTCGCGGGTGTTTGCTGCCGCGCCGCGATGAATGCATTTTAAGGGAAAAAAACATGAACAAAAAAAGTTCACCAGCCACACAGCATGCAAGTTTTGTAGTGCTTCAACACAGGGAAATTGTGAGGCCGGTGGACTTTGTGTGAAGCGAGTGGACGTGTACCGATGGAGTTTTCTCAAAAATGTGTAATGGCTTTTACACGGGATTTATTAGCGGCGCGTTTGTGTAGTAGCAACTTTTTTGTTAAGAATACTGTGTGAACTAGCAGCAGCTGCTGCCGTCAGTGTTGCCATTGCGTTTTAGATGTATTGAATGTCAATATTTAGTAGGTTTTTTGACATTTTCGAATTTTTTTCTTCGTACATAAATAAATCGAAAGTGATTATTTTTTTTTAAGTATAATTCAATGAGCTTGCGCCAATATTTTTATGTTTGTGAATCTAGACGCATAAAAGCTTGTGTTAATTGGGAAGTACATATAAAACGGAATAGTTTATAAGTTTCTCGAAAAAAAACAATAGAACACACCATTCTTCAGAAAACGCGGGTGAATCAAATCGCAAGTGAATTTAAAAGCGTACGAATTTGAAACTGGTGTTCCAGATTTCGTAATTTTTTTTGTTAATTTCGAAAAGGAATTCAATTCACTTCGAAATCGTGTTGCTGTCAGTTAAAAAGTTACAAATGTGTTTACGTTAACAAAGTTTATTACATTTGTGTAACTAGACAAATCTCCCTGGAAATCTAGCTAATGACTATTCAGCCAATTCAGCATGGAAAATTTGTCGGCTGTCATAATTTAGGATCCCAATTCGCGTTTCTTAAAGGCTGAACTACAATGAGGCGCTGGCGCGTGGTGCTGGCGCTGTATCGCAAGCTGTCAAAAGTAAAAAACGTAGCCCAGCCGAAGTGCAACTACAATGTGTAGCTGGCCTTGGCGCGTGGTGCTTGCGCTGCCGCTCACTTTTGCCTACTTTCTACTTTTGGTGCGCGCCAGTACACCAGCCAGTTGGGAATTTTGATAAATGAGGGCGCTGAAGTCAAAAGTATCCCAAAAAACATTCGTATTTAATCAATTTTTGGTTTTTCCTGTAAAAAAAATAATTTCCAATGAATTTTTTTTGCATTGCCCCATTTCCACTAACTTAAGCCTCAAACAGAACCAATCCGCTTCATCCGTTTTTAAAATTTTGACATGACTTAGCGCCACGCATTGTAGTTGCACTCAGCTACATGGCGCGCGCCAGAGAAAAAGCCAGCGCCAAGAAGAGCGGCAGCGCCAGCGCCAGCGCCACATTGTAGTTCCCACTTTACTTTCTCGGGCTCATTTCCCCTCCAGCCCAAAGATGCGAGGTCAGTAGTGGGATTCCGTATCAATTTAGAGTTTAGAGCTTAGAGAAACTCGAAATCGAAAGTGTAGTGTAACTTAGAGTGAAGTACTAGATCTTCGTGGGAATTTATTACATTTTTATGTAAACACATTCGTTAACGATCTCTAGTGTCAGTTGACATTGGAGGTTTGGAAAATATATTAGTAAAATTTTTTTCCAAGTACATAATAAAATTATGAATAGTGAAAATATAATTATTATTTTCGAATTGAGAAGGAGAGTAATAAGAAGAAAGAAGTTTTTGGATTCCCTAGAAAATTAGTAAAGAAAAGCAATTTTTTTGAATACTAAAAAACGAACATTGAAATATATCAATAGGTGCGTTTCATTTTCATTGAAGTACGTACTCCGGAGTAGTTGGGAGTAGGATAAAAGTTGTTCAGACATTATTTATAGGAAATTGTCCAAGCTTTCCAATTTTGAAAAAAAATATCAGTTAATTACGTATTTTTTGGAGAAAAAAGGTGGTTTTAAATGAAATTTTAGTGAAAAAAACCAAAGTTTTGACTTTGACGACTCATTGCTCTGGAAGTTGATAGGGTAGAACCTTGATTTTGACAATTTTAGATAGGTAGGAGTATTCTGCGTACACTGATATCGTATTCATGAAAACAGCTCAAACAGTTACAAAAAAAAACAGGGTTGTAAACCTACCAAAAAAACTTCAAAACGCCCTAGTTGTTGAACCGTTAAGATTTACCCCCACACCCCACCCCCCTCCCATACGATTTCTTGTTCGTCTATCCACAGCCGGCCGCTTTGTAAGGTTAAAGGTGTACACCCTGTATACTGCAAGGTGTATTTCCAGGAATACTACTAAACCCTGAACCAAAATGAGACGCAACGTACTGTAATGCCGTATCGGGTCGTTGTCTGTTCGGTACAAATTTTTCTCTATCTGTTCCTTATAAATTTTGCAATTAAATTTTCGAATACTTTCGGTTATCTTATCATGCTGAAATTTAGCTCCGGTGACAATACAATATAGTATACTCAATATACCGGTAGATCCAATAAGTCCGCTGCCTCCAAATGGCGGATTACTTATTTCTTTACAACACCATCATGGGTATGACATGTAGAAATGTGGCGTCCAACACAAAATGACGGATTACCTATTTCTTTACAACACCCTTGATATGAGCTTCAGATGAAAGGGTGTGACATGTAGAATACAAAAAGCTGTCTAGTATAAAATATTAACTCCAGAGAGATTGTCCTGAAATTTTGTAATTGTGAATTTTTAATAGCTATGAAAATGCTCGTAAGACCTGAAAATGTAAGACAAGCACGTGCTCACCTTGTCTGCATGATCGTAAGCTCATTTCCAATTCACTCAACAGGGACATCGAACTTATTCTAACAAAATCTGCACCACCCTTTTCCGTTTCAGTGTACGGCCTGCCTTAGCGTGGCTGGATAAAGTTCAAAGCCGCGCTCTTAAATTTATTGGCGATAGCGCCATTTGCTCTTTAATTGATCGACTGATTCAATGTAGCCAATCTTGCAAAATTTTACACCTTTTACCACAATGAGTGTTCCACTGAAATAAATAGCCTGCCTCCACGGCAACGTTTTTCCCGTAACACAGAACTAGTCCGCTCGGCTCACTCGCACAACCTACAGCCCTTATTTTCGCGCAGACTTCAGGTGTAAGGTTCATCGGCTCCTCGCCATCCATTAGCCAGGCTCCCCTTAACCCTATCCTGTACTTTTTGTATCCTTTGAGCTAAGCTTACTACTAGACGTTGCACCATGACTTGCATGACATGACGGACTAATAGTATAAAAGGTGACACCCGAGCTTAGACTTTGGCCCCTATTGCGATTGTCGATTTGTGATCGACTTAACTGTTCGATTGTGTCGATTAGTTTTCTCTTTGGCTTTGTTTAACTCAAAATCGACAAATATTTTGACTATTGTTTGCCTGCTTGTCGTGAACAAATCAACAATCGATAAAAGTCGATTGTCAAATCTACAGATTTCTATCGACAATTGACTAGCTATCGTCAATCGCAATAGGCGCCTTTCACATAAAAAATATCAAAATTAACAGAACGAAAGCGAGCATCCTCAATTTCAATAAAGTGTCTTCCCGTGCACATCATCAGTAATTATATTGCAAAATATACCGCAACTTTCATTATTTTTCTCCATTTTAAAACGTAAACAATTTTCCAACCACCTTTACGAGCTTTTAGTAGTGTTGCTGCGATCGGTGGTTCGTGTCTTACTTGCGATTGGCGCCATCTATCGTTGGAAAGCGTCACAAAAACTTTTTCCCACACCCACGGTATACAGAAACAAGGTAATGTAAAAGACGAAATATCGTATCGTAAATGCGAATATCGTAGAAAAAGGCGACGTCACCCGGCAAGGTTAATACAGAAAACAACAACAATTTCGATTTTGTATGGGGAAGACTTGCCGAGTGACGTCGCACTAATACGATATTCTACGATATTCAGTCTTTTACATTACCTTGTTTCTGTATACCGTGCCCACACCTACCTATCACAAAAGCGTTCTAGCCGAATAAAAACTAACCTGAACTTTGTTGCGATACATTCCCGGTTTATGACTAGGTTCAACCCGGGGGTCGAGTTGAATCTGGGTCCACTCAACTCTCCTACGCGGGTTGAGTTACAATTGGGTTGAAGTGACATTTGTTTTGTTTGTTTCCCATCCGTGAAGTAAAGTAGCTTTTACAGGAATATAAAATTATTTCGTTCTGATTACCTTCCATGTTTGTAAACATTTTTTAAGTATCGATTACCTTGTTTATGCGCAAGTCGAATTTCGGCTTAAGATGGAATCCGGCTCCGTATAAACAGTCTTAAGTCGAAATTCGTCTCAAGCTTAATTTATTTCAGCTTAAGACGAATTATTGCGTGTATGTGTGAGGAGCATAGAAATATAAACTAACATGGAACGGCTGTGTAGTGTAAAAACCCTGTACGTGAGCGACCACATTAAAAGTAGCTTGTTTAAAGGGACAGCAATCGTGTGCACAAGTGGGACACAAATTGCCGAACTGTCAAGGGTAGCTTCTTGAGTGAATGGTGGCGTGCCTAGTCAATATCCGGGGGCATAGATTTTATGCCAGGAATTTTAATCGCCCCGCTTTTAAAACGTCCCTCTTATTATTTCTGCATATTTTGGCCTGCACTGCCTGACCACTACTACCGAGTGAACTCAAACACATCAGGAATTGTGGTACGCTTAATCTGGCTTACAGCCATTCCGTGTTTAGTTTATATTTCTATGGTGAGGAGTCTCAAAACGGCTGATTTTGGTCTTACATTAAGGGCCGTTTTCACCATCTCCGGTTAAACTGTCAGTATACTTCCAGTTTCTAAACTTGTAGTTAATTTAACTGTGACCGTAAAGCGCAAGTAAAAAAATTTCGTTTTCGCCAACTATGATTAACAAACCTGAAGTTAAAGTTAAAATGTACTAGTTTTTTGCTAGTTACAGTACATCAAATGTCAGAAGTGTCAATATTTATTAAAAGAAAACTTCGAACACTTACATATATATTCTTGATCTTCATCAATTGAATCGTCGAATTTACACATAGTTCCTATTGATCTTTTGAGCATGACTAAAAATTAAATTCATATTTTCCATATTAAAACCAAAGTGCAAAAATGTCAATCCCAGTGTCAAACTTTCAGTTAAATTAATTAACCAGAAGAAATTCTCTCGGTTAAATTGACTACCAGTTAAATGAGAATTAACTGACAGATTGACTCTAACCAGAGATTGTGAAACGCATTTTTAACTAACTGCAGGTTAAAGTTTCAGTTAAAGTTGAACCGCATATGGTGAAAACGGCCCTAAAAGAATAATCTCACTCGATTCCGGTTAGTTATTAATATTATTATGCATAATATACGACGTAAATTTTCAATTGTTTGAGAGAGAATCCGAATCTGTTTATACAGGCAATTCGTCTTGCCGATTTTAAGCTTAAAACCGTCTTACGCATAACCAAGGTATATAATGAGAATTTCACACAAACATTTTAGGTTATGTTTTGATGTCAGTTCAACTCTATTTCCACCCAAAGTGAACTCAACTCGACATCATATACGCTGGTTGAAATTTCAACTCAACCCACGACTCAACTTTTCAACGTAATCATAAACGGGGTGATACTCTTAAAATTGCTTCCATAATTCTGTATGTCAACTGTCAAAATATGTCATATAAAAAATTAATTGATTCTCATATATAAATAGTATAGTTTATTAATCACATTAAAACTGTGTAGAAATATCTTTTCAACATGCAAAATTAATTACAATACACGCATCATATTTTTTTTAAATTTCGTCTAATTTGAATACATTTCGCTACACCCGATTTTCTACTACATTTCATAAAGTAATTTATCTACGAATGGTAACACTGTATTGCCCGCGCGGTATGTTTTGTTAGTGTGATGCTCCGCAATGGGGCGCTCGCCTCGCTATTCCTCGCGCTGCTGTGCATTATGTACAACGAAACGTCAAGTATATAATATAAAAACGGTTTCTAACGTGAACTAACCTAAGTATATAAGCCCCGAAGGAAATGTATATAAAATTTTTATGTATAAAATAATTCCAATATGGCGGAATAGTAGTCAAAATTAAGTGCGTACAGGGTTGGTTTTAATTCATTTTTTCATCCCTCAAATTAAGTAAAAAATTCATAAATTTGATTTGTTTTGAAAGTTAAAACATTTAGTTATTATCACGTGTGCATATAGGTATCAATTGTGTACAATTTGTGTATGAATTTGGCTTGTTTTGATGTGTGAATCAGCTGTTTGGGTGCTTTTTTGTACGAGTGTGTTCACGACGAGAAGAGTTGGAATATCTCGCGTTTAGCGGCAAAGATTTTTTTTCTTCTACTTTCCACCCCCGTGTTTCATTCATTCCGTTTTTATTCAGAGAAAAATGTTTGACAATTCCGTATGACATCTGTCAATGAATATGGGTAAAAAGTGTAATTATTGGGGAAAATTCAATTTTCTGTGTAATAAAAAAGTCTGAAAACCACTTGCCCTGGGTCTGTGGTGCTTTGTGTTAAGTATGATGTGTGCCCCCTTACCCTTTTCGGGCTGGTGGTACGCTTCCTGCTTAAAAAGTGAGGCAGCTTCTTACCATTGCCACATTCTCTCATAACCTCAATATTTTTTGTTGTATAGTTGACGACAGTATCCCAAAAGTAAATCGGAAAATATTAATAGTTTTGTTAATGAAGTGCTCAGTTACTGTGATTTAGTTTAGTTAATTACAATTTAATGTGTTATAATTTGTGTTATTCTGCAAGTTCAGAACCGATATTATGCCTCAACAGGGAAGGCGACTCCGCCAAAGTTTATGCGACGTAGCATTTATGGGGCCGCCGTTCCCAGTCACTTTTTTTTGTTTGTAAATTATTTTCAAGATGGCGGCTACGGATATTAATTTATTTTGTATGTTTTAAAAAAAATCAAATTTCAATAATATTTATCCGAGAATCTTCCCGCCATTCAATAAAACACGAATTTCTAAGGACTGGATTAATTTTCAGAATATTTGTTTACTATTTTCTTACATCTCGGGGGAATCTCCTCGATTTAAGGAGGTACAAAATGATTTTTAATATTCTTTATTCAGTATAACTTTTTTTTTATTGTTGCGTCACGCTCCCAATAGAAAACCCCCCGCAAACCCTCCGCGGAAACATATGGGGTACTCATGTCGAAATCGTTTCTTTATTATAACATTTTTTCTGTTTTCTTTTTTATACATAAATAATAAATGCATTCGCAATAAATGAAAGACAAATCGCCGTAAGGAAGTATATATATTTTGCATAATTTGCATATTTTTAATGTTTGTTTATTTTAATTCTGTTTCAGCAGTTTTTTCTTATTAATAAAAGTACGTTTAGCAAAACTGCAGATATTTTAAGATGTCTCTTGGGTGCTGCTGCAGGCATTTTATTTTAGGTCAGGTTCAATGATAAGTGACAGGTCTCTAAAAAAAAATTTGTGGCCCAATAATTAATTGCTCGTGGCTGGTTAGGTAATATATTTTTTCTTCTTTATAATAAAAAGGATATGTTTATTGTTTCGATACTTTCAGATTAGAAATTTCTAAGTAATCCAAAGAAATAGGGCAGAAGCATAGAGCGGAACTCCTGATGATAATTCATTATTTTACTCAAATATTTTATAGCAAATATTATATCTCAAACGTTTCTAAATTTGCAAGCTGCTAAACGAACAGTCTAACTTCAACTGATTGAATCTAACCCACTACTGATTACCTTAAGAAATATAACTATGGTTCGAGAACGAAGAACTGTCTTGGGTGACTTCTGTTCAAGCAACTATCATACCAGTATGCAGAGCAGTCAGTCACCTGCTTATATCATTCGTTATTACTAATATAGAAGCTAGAGGAAAATTATATCGAACAATTGAATTAGATCTATTTTAAAAGTAGTTAACTCTTAATATATAAGCAGGGAATTTTTAGAGTGCAAACACCAAACATCACATCATCATCAGCCCTCTGTGAGCATTTTTCTATCTTTAAAGGGGCGTCCTTGCAGATTCTACGACATTTTAGGTCTATAGTGCAAACCTCGTCATTAAAAACCTTCAAGTTAAGGCTTTTGATATTCATATCCTTAAGGATTTTTGGATTCATATCCGAAATCTTCTTCGTAGAATCGACAGCTAAAATCAAGAACTAGTCCTATACGTTTAAATAGATCTCTGTAGATCGGCTAGCAGTTCGCTATAATATCCACCCTAATAAGCTTGTCTAAAAACTCCATCGTTTTCAGGAGAAACAGAAAGATGCTGGATAGGATTTTGCTTCCGTTTTGGGAATAAAGACCAATCTAGCCTCTCTCCAATATTAATCCCACGAGTTGTCCGAGAAAGAAATGTCACCCATGTCAGAGCTCCGCATTACCATGGAAAGGCTAACTTTAACCTGGAGGTCGCCTAGTATCTGGAGTTCATCGTTGGTAGTACATTTGAAGAGCAAGCATCCATTTTTGACACTTGGGGAGTCTGATGCCTTTTTTATATATTTGGGCTGAGATAAATCCAATGGCGATGTCAGAATCGAGCTAAACGCGTTAAAACCTAGTGAAATTCTCGTTTAAAAACTCGCAAATCAAGCATAACAGGTTAAATCCAAAAGCAAAATGGTACTCGAGCAAAACGTGATAAATCCTTAGCTTACTAGATGGCAGCGATTTTTTCTTCTCGTAAGTACTTGCGAGTACATCACCAATGGAACACGATTTTTGACAATTACCAGTAAAATATAACATGCAATCCCGAAATCTCACGTTCTACACGTTTTCCGAAGACCAAGCTGGACGAGCGTCTGTACAGATAGGTTCAGCACTTTTAACCCACTTAGATTCTTTAGACCAAGAGGGTCAGAAAAGGTACGATTATTTTGATAAAAACCGTTGTAAAGAAAAAGGTAAACCACCTTTTTGTGTTGGCCGCCATTTTGAATTTGGAATAACGCCACACAGCAAATTGTATCATACTTGTCAAACCCTTTAATTTGATACCCATGCCGGGGGTTGGGGAGCATAATTGCAAAATTCGGCCGCCATCTTGATTTTTTATTTTACAAAATGGTCTGATTGCATTGTCACGCGAACTATATGTACATATGAGAAAAATTGAGTTTGGTGGGTGCTGCAAAAAGTGGCGATGAACCCTGCGTTTGAACTCTTGGATGGTAAAAGTTTAGAAATATTGACTGCAAAAGGTTGGTTCTAAGACTTTCTGCACGAAGTATTTAAATAGTAATTCATTTTAGAAGCGTCAAAATCGACATAGTTCTTGTGGCTCTAGTCAATAATGAGTTCAATGTTTCTGTTGAACATGAGCTGACGATCATGAAGACAAAGTCTCACATGAGCTTGTCTTATACATATTATCCAAGTCGTAAGAGAAACACAGGCTACCATAATCGGTGAAGCTGTGGAGTAGTTTGGAGGGGCGGCTTATAATGATTAGAAAAAAAAACATGTTAGAATGCAGCACTGGGCACTGATGAACGCTTAGAATGGAAACTATCAATTCATTTTTTTAGAAATAAGTCAAAACCAATATCTTGGGATTTAGTTAACAGAGCAAGATGCCGTAATCTGTCAAAGGCATTGAAGATATTTAGAGCACCCAGACCAGGCTCACGAAGATCGCCAGTAGATCGTTTGGGTCTAAAGTTATGTATAATTTGGTTCGATTTGAGATATTCCATAAGCTGTCTATTGATTATTGTCTCTATAATTTTGGAGAGAATAGAAGAAATTGCTTTTGAGGGCTTGTTGGATTCACCTTTTTCGTAAGGGTCAGTTCTGCTAGTTTACAAGAGGTTGAATAAACTCGGGAGAAACATGATAGGGCAGAATTTTAGCCAAAGGTTCCTCAGGGACAGTTGATTTATTGATGTCAGCTCTTTAAGATATGTTGACACATCGTGAGTCCCGACAAAGGTCCGTGCCGTGGGTATCATAGCAGTGGGCGGTATCATGGCAGTTTCAAGTAAAGAAGAATTTGAGGTGAACAGAATTCCTAATATATCGGAGTTGAATTTGCTTTTTGCTATCACCTCCCAATTGAGGATGGTGTGAAATTTTTCTTGATAGAAGTTTAAACGACTAAAATCTTTCATTGTCGGCTGTAGAATTGAATATCTTACTTCTCAGCACGTCATCAAATAGAAATTTGAGTTTCGGATAATGGGTTTACACGAATTTCTCAGTTTAGAATACTCACAACGAAGAACTAGAATCGTGTCAGTCAGGCTGGTTTATCTCTCCGAGCGATCTCATAGAGGACCGCCGGTCCCAGTCATCATAAATAGCTTCACAGCCTGTTATTGGCCTTGGCTTCCTGCAACATCCTCCTCCAGAACTGTCTGTCCCTGGCTTGAAGTCTCCAATTTCTTATACCTAGGGTTCGTAGATCTTCTTCTACGCTATCTGTATATCTCTTTTTTGGACGTCCCGTGCCTCTGTGTCCGTCTGGTCTCTTGTTCATAATATTTTTTGTTATGCTGTCATCCCTGCTACGGTCAACATGTCCTGTCCATCGAATTCTGTTAATTCTTATAGTTTTTATGATGTTTGGATTCTTATACAACTGATGCAGTTCGTGATTGTATCTTCTCCTCCAAACACCGTTTTCTTTGATTTCTCCATATATTGTGCGCAGGATTTTTCTTTCAAAGCACCCCAGGAGGTGTTCTTCGTTACTTCTTAATGTCTAGGTTTCGTATCCATACAGTAGTATTGGCCTTATAAGGATTCTGTATAGTTTAACTTTAGTCCTCCTTGATATCTTCCTTGTGAAGAAGTGTTTATGTAGCCCAAAGGACTTCTATCATAATTCTCGTCTACGTTAAAATGGAAAATTTGATAGTTTGTAGTTTAAATGAGGAATCGAAATCTGTCTCCAAAATAATCCTTGTTTGTAGCTGTAGATTTTCTTGGGGCAAATTTGTGATTGTATTTGAATCTATATGCTTTTCCAAAACCAAAAAATTCTTTACAAAAAATGTTTTCTCAGTTAACTAATTACATATTTCTACTTTCAGGTTACATTAGTCACAACGAGGGATATTATTTATTATAAAGAAAAAGGAATATATTTTAATTTCTTAAAAATAAACTTAAAATAACAAAAAAAGATAACAAAATGGGAGAAGTTGGGGCAACAATACCCGATAAGCAATCAGAATCATCATTAATAAATGGCGATATAAATGGAGTTTGTAAATCATCACCAACAGAAAAAATGGATGTTGATACAGAGGACGATTCACAAATATCATCTGAAAATGGACCATCATCAGAACAAATAACAAAGGACTTTTTAGGAATAAAAGACGACAAAACAGATTCACCATCGATTAATAGTAAAACACATTCATCCCGCGGTAATTCACGATCATCATCAATACAATCAGATACGTCAAGAGATCAAGAGATGAGCAATGATGAAAATTCACAAAAAAGCATTTCTAGCAGCAATAATGAAAATAACGAGAATAAAGAGAATGGCTCAGTTATACCATCTGAAGACGCCGATCAAACAAATTTTTCAACTGAATCTCTTAAGGAAAATAATGAACGGTCACAACAAGAAAATGGTGATGTTAGTAAATTATCACCTATAAACGATAAAGTCAATGATGATATTACGATAATTGAATCGGATGAGGAAGAAGATAGTATAATAAAGGAGGATGATAATAAAATTAATAAGGAAAATATTAGTATTTTAAAGGAAGAAAGTAAAACAACAGAAAAGGATAAAACGAATCAAAATGGAAATGATAAGAAAATGATTGAGATATCATTGAAGCAAACTGTTGAAGATTCCGGTGCCGTTATAATACAATCTGATTCCGATAATGATATTGATATACCCGATAAAAGAAAATCTCCCATAGCTGTTAGTCATAATAAAGTTGAACAAAAGAGTCCTGCTGGTGATAAAGGTGATGAGGATGATTGTGTTGTTATAGAAGATGATGATAATAATAAAGATAAGAAGGATGAATTGGTAATAACTAAAACAAACAGACAAAGGAAGAATTTAGTTAAAGTACGTGATTTTGCAACAATTGATGATGATGATATTGAGGAAATTGTTGATGATTCACAGCCACCAGCAAAACGTCAAAAGATATCACCATCAAATAATATAATTAATGCAAATTTACCGCAAGCTGGTCAAATAACAATTAAGGATGCTAGAACCTTAATGGGACCATTTCTAGAGAATGCAGCAAAGCAGACATTTCAGCAACAGCAATTTTTGCAATCAGCTAGCGGTAAAGGTACAAAAGAACCAACATTAGTTATAATTGATACAAATTCAATAATTAAAAGTCAACAAACAACAAATGTTCAAAATGCCAGTAAACAAAATTCACAATTTTCTATTCTCCCAGTAGGTCTGCCAGCACAGGGTGTTTATCCAGTAAGTATTCGTCCTGCATTAGCTCCATTAAGTGCACCACCAAAGCTTGTACCAACAACACCAGCATCATCAACAACAACAGCAACAACAACTCTTCCTACAATTCCAGTATCAAATCCAAATTTATTACCAGCTTTAACAGATGATATGTTTGTCTTAGAAGCGCCTTCATTTATAGTTCCATATATATATGAGAAGCCACCGTCTGAAAACTTAAAAGATGTAGTTTCAAAAATAGAAGCTGAAATTAAGAAGATTAAGAAAGAAATCGAAAGGACTGCAAGTGTTGGCGGCGGCGGTGGTGGTGGTGGCGAAGGTGATGCAGCACAAGAAGACAGTACCGACGAAGTGAAATCAAAGAAAAAGAAGAAAAAACCCAAAAATCCTGATGATTCCTGGGGTGAATCTGATGAATCAACAGATGAGGAAGCATCTGATGAAGAGAGCAGAACTAGAGTTCTTATTAGTGATGATCCAAATGATTTAAGCATTATTAAATCACATTTAGCATCACCAATTGCTGTTGGTGGTGTAGCTGCTGCCGCTGGCACAGCTGTCACCACATCCACACCAATAGATGAAAAGAAATCAGAAAATTATTTTGAAAGCCCATTAGGTAAATTTTTTATAGATATTGGGGTAGGATTAGTTCAAGAATATGTACAATCGGACTTACTGCGACAGCAGCGACGGCGGCGTGACAAAGTCGCTAACAAAATTTCAACATACGAAATTGATAGAGCAATAGCGGCACTGAAAAAAAATTTAGATGATAGTCGCAAACACAATGAACCATTTAAATTTGAAATGAAACGTTGTGAATATTGTAACTTTAAATCGGAGTCAGCATTAGCAATGGCCCATCACTATGAGACGCCGCATATGCGTCAATATATGTACAAATGCAATTTTTGCCCATATGAATCGAGACCAGCACATGATATACTATTTCATATGGAGGCTGTTCATAATATAAAAGGTAGATTAGAAAAGGCTCCATCATCTCATCAGTGTCCTAATTGTCCGTTTGAGGATAATGGTAAATCAAAATTGGCTAGGCATGCACCAGTCTGTGCTAGGAAGTTCCGTCCTGAAGGGAATTTACTTCCGCCACATGATTTTGAAGCGCCAGCTAAAATACCTAGAATTAAGCCTAGGCATGGCCTTGTTGGTACAGCAACTGCCTATCAGGTAAATCGTAACCAATTAATAATTATAAAAGATTTTGGATATAATTTGTATTTTTTTCTTGATTACAAAAGGCTATGGCAGCACAAGCTGCTGCACAAAAAGCTGCTTTGGCTACTCTACAACAAAGGGGCGTAACACCTAACAATAATAGTGCACTAATGCGTAACAGAGGCCGACCACAAACGGTTACCAGATTATCACCAGTTGGCGGAACAGTTTTACGTGGTGCAACGCCTGTTCGTCCCATAGGTGGAATGGTGTTATCCAATAATTACCAAATAGCTGGGGGACAACTAATTCAGGTGAGCAATTTATTATTTATCCCTTTTTTCAAATAGTTTTGGTTTAAAGGGTATTTTTTATTTAAATCACTGTAGATATATGTAGATAGATTATTAGGCTTAATTACAATTAGTGTAAATTAATAATTGTAAAAAAAAGTTTCTTTTGGATTTATTATTGGTTGTGGAAATACGGATTTTCTTATTTTATTTGATAAATATTGTTTGAGGGGATTAACATTGTCGCGAATACAAAGGATTCTGTCGCATGATATATACAAATTATATAATTTAAATTTTTTTATTAATTATAACTTTATTTAGCTTATATAATGGTTAAGGTTTTTATTTTAAACAACACCATAACAGGTCATACAAAAATATTCAAGTAACACAAAAGATTTTATAAAACATTTTTACACTTTGTATCTTATACATAATCTTAAATATCAATTCCAAATTGTTTAAAGCAGAGGTATATGCTATGATGCCAACAATCGTATGAGAATTTGTAAAGGGGCATACCTAAACAAACAAATTATTAATTTGTTTCCTGACAGGCAGACGGCTACTAGAGAAATAAATTCCCGCAGGACTTTTTAAACTATTTAAACTAGTAAATTTGGGTATTCTCAATCGGTCACCCTCGCTCGGGTTCTAAAAATCGAGGTTTCGAGGGCAATGATAAGGCGGCCGCCTTAATCAGAGAGGCCTCTAGCACTGTATCCATCGGTCCCAAACCGCCAGGGGGGCAACCGCCATTTTTCGATCATAGTCCAATTGAACTAATTCTTAAAAGTCAAAAGACGATCATTTGACGATAGTCATAAATTTTAAAACATCACTGACGACAAACCACGCAAGGGGTAAGTTGCGAAAGTCAATCATTTGACCGACAAATATTTTCTGTGATGATTTGATTGCAAAATCATTGACGTTTTAGAATTCGCCCTATATCGAACGACGCCGGAGATCCACGTTGGTCATAGTCAACTTCAAGCGCCTTAAATTTCAAGAAATAACGAAGGACCCACCCTGTAGTTTTTACCTCGAGAAGGATGGCAGTATTTCCGGTTCTCTGTTACTACCGGGGATAGCGAACAACAGGGTCTTATTGTTTGGCGTGACCTTACTTGAAAAGGAAAATCTAAAGTCCTAAATAAATCCTTAGAATACTGAGCTTGTTAAGCGAACGATAGATTTAAGTGACGGCCGCGGTAATCGTGGTCCCTTTATAGAAAAAGCAATGCCTATCCCCCTACTTTGTCAACAAATTTTTATCCTAGATTTCTTAGCCCTTATAAGTTCAGTAATCATGATTTGTACTACCAGCTAGTCATTCCATTAGCCTTGCCATGTTGCAATTTACTTGAAAGGATATTGGTGGGCATGATAGGTTAAGTGAATACCAGGGTTCTCGAAGGCGATTATGGCGAATCACGTCGATAATGTTGTAATTTGGAATAACAGGCTGCGGAAGGTTCTTCAATAATCTTGTTTTTCAATTGGTAAACGAATTCCTTGAGTGTAAGGTGTGTGAAAATTAGAGATTAGGCAATGAGTTTAAACCTATCTAGTTAGTTTAGTGTATAATTAAGGGGCTATACCAGTGTGAGGGCTTCAAATTTCGGTGATTTTCGGGAATTTGTTTAAAGAAAACTACTTAACTAAATGTTTTGGAAAATTAAGAATGTACTTAGGTATACTTGACCAATATTACATAATTTTTTCGTTGAAAAATATTGAGATGCAAGCGACTTATGCGCTGTCTTCGGAAGCGCAAAAAATAAAAGTTCCCCCACTGCTGCCACGATCACGGTCGATTGAGTAACGGAAATAAAAAAAAATAAAAAAGGCGTTAAACTAGAAGGTACTTCCTATACAGTGAACTAGGATTTTTGAAAAATATCGAAATCTAACAAAATGGCGTAGTTATCGCCAGGTAGGTCGGTTTTTTCAATGCCAAATTGTCAATTTTCATCCAATCAAAAATATCCTATTTGGCTGTATGGCAAATGTAGTCAAGAGTACTCAGTTAAAATTTCAAGTCAATCGGATAAGTAGACTTCGAGTTAAGGCCCAGTTACATAGCAGCGTTGCGTTGCGTTGCGTAGCTTAGCTTAGCATGACTTTTCGCAACCTAGTCACATAGCAGCTTTAGCGTTGCGTTATTTGACAGATCATAGCAGCTGCTTTGCGTTGAGATTTGACAAATCGAGTTTAAATTGCTAACGAGTGCCGCAGAAAATTAAATAAAAACACTTTCAAAATTTCCAACTGACACTTTTTAAATAGCCAACCGATACTTTTTTAAATTGCCAACTAACCCGGCCATTACACGGGTCAGTTCTACTGACACTGTCGCTGACACTGACTCGTGTAAACATTCACTGACGCGCCTTTTTTACTGACAAGTCAGCGCTGACGAGACAGTTTCCGAGTCAGTGCTGACTAGTCAGTGAAATGTCAAATCCTTATTTTTAACGGATGCGATAGATATGTCCTTAGAATAAATAATTAAAAAATCTCACTATTCGTTTATTTTAGGAAAAATGGCAGAAAAAAATTAAGTCGTCTGGAAATCATCAACCTAATTGAAAAGTACGAGGAAAATTTTCGTTTATGTGATTTAACAAAGGATTTACTCAATATTATCTTTTTCTATACTTCCTTTTCTCTTCCTTTTCCATGGCTTCAATAATTTGTGTTAATAATAACGCAGTCAAGGAAGCATGTACACTGGTCGACGACATTTTAGAAATGAACTGGCTTGTCAGTTGACCGAACGTAATCAACGCAGAATCAGTGGATTTGACAAACAGAGTCAGTACTGGCAGTCAGCAGAACTGACTCGTGTAATCGCCGGGGTATGCTCGCGTAAAAAGTTGAACTTTGAACAACTCATGCTTTGCGTTGCGTTGCGTTGCGCGCAATGTAGCTAACCCCATATAAATTACATAGTTTTAATTTTGACAGCAGCTACGCAACGCAACGCAACGCTGCTATGTAACTGGGCCTTTAGAATGGCAGCAAATTGGAAAAATCTCATTTCAAGGAAAACACGTTTAAAGATTAAACAATCGCTTTTTGCAAGGTAAAATTAAATTACGGTTGCTCTTTCGAAGACTGCCATTCGAAAAGAATTATAGATACGGCCTTGAAATTTTTACAGGATATTCTTGAAAGTATAAACTGTCGAATAAGCAAAACAAAAAAAATTTTTTTTTTAAAAGTATCACACTGGTATAGCCCCCTAAGACAATAACGGCCTTGGTAGCCTAGGGGTTAAAGTGTCCGACTACCATCTCAAAGGTCCTCGCTCCACACAATCCCCTAGTTCATTGTCTTTCTAGTTTCTCCCAACATAGATGGCAATTCTTTCTTGCCTTCTCTCTTTATTTCATGCCTTGAGCATAATAAGCGCAAAAGTCAATTCCTGTTCCATCGTCGAAGTGATCCCCGCGCTACAGTTGTTAGTTCTTTCATAATTTTCTCTACTATCTTTCCGACTAGACATATGTTTTCGACATTGGGCTCTAGTCTTTCATATAAAAAAATTGTGATTGAGGCAAGAGAACTTTGATTTCCATGGTGACACTGTAGTATTCTCCAACGGCTCATACAATCCTAAGATGGATGAACTTGTGGTTGAGCAAATGCTGCTGATAATAGAGATAAGTAAGAAATTTGTTTTGGTGGGTTTGAACCCTGCATCATTCTTGTGCTTGTTTCTGTTTTGAGCTTGCTTCTGTTAATAGTTCCTTCTATGTCCTTCTTGAGTGAGCAAAACATAAGTTGAATATAACACAGACTAAATGGACTATAATAAGTACATATTTGACTTGTATTTTTGAAAGCACCGGCATTACGTAAAGTTACCCTCTTCTGCTAATCTATGAAATGTATCAGAAGGCTCTGAGAAGTGGTTGAAAAAGAAAACGTCTGGATTAAAGAAGGTGCTGGGAGTACTAGTAGAGGTAATTTGAGATATTGATTCGATGCAATTCAGAAACGAAATTCTTAAGCTATAGCATGAAGTCGATGCTAATAGTTAACAGTGTAACCAACAGAATCAATGGAATTCTCGGTAAAAAGCTCGAAAGATAGAGCCTGATCCAAATCAGTTGAGGTTATCTTCGCGCATTTGGGGAAATGAAAATTACACACAAATAAACATTGCGCACATCGGGATAAGACATGCGCTTATGTATTTTCACATTTCTCGTTCGAAATCTGTTGTTATTCTCACTTTTCTATTGTTATTTTCACTGCGCATGGAAAATGCGATTTTTGAGAAACCTCATCTCTTTTGAATCGGACTCTAAAGCCAGAAATACATTGAAAAGCAGTGCAGTGCTGTGCAGTGCAGTGCGTCGCTGTGGAACGGAAGTTGAAACACATTGCAAGGGCAATGTTTTGACATTTGGTAAAGACATTTGGTCATCTTTTAGAAGTATTTATTAATACAACGTGTTTACAATTGTATTGTATAAAAATTCTTTGCTTCGCACTAATTCTATGAGTTTTTCCTCATCCATTTTGAATGAAAACCTTACTTCATGTGTGAACAGAAGCAGTGCGAAGCAGTTTTTTAGAAATTAGCCTAAGCAAAGCAGTGCTGTGCAGTGCAGTGCTGTGAAAATAATGTGAATTGCCACATTCAGTTAGGGGTCATACACATATTACGTAATCACTTTTTCGCCCGTTTTTGATACCCTCCCCCCCCATGTAATCAAGCGTAATCATTTGGATAAGCCCCCCGTCCCCCCTTATGATTACGTAATCATCGAAATTAATTCCACTGGAGAAATAAAACAACATTTTGCATGTACTTTTTTTTGTATTCTTTAGTTGCTTAGTTGTTTACAGGTTCAAATGGATTTTTGAGCCATTCTGTTAAATCGTCGATGATTGGAATATCTACCCCATCTGATGAGGGACTCTGGTTCATACCTGGCTCGATAACAATATCTTTTTGATCCGATTCCGAATTTTCTTCAATGTCGAGGACTTCGCTATTACGTCGTGCAGTTATACGCACAATTTCTTTCCGAGCGTCATTCAAATTATGAGGTCCTTTCTTGTGAACTTTTGAGTGCTGCTTCACAGACTTTTGTGAAGCAAAATACAAACCACAAATTTTGCAAACGCGTTTCTGCAATTGAGTTGCCATGGATGGGCAAAATAGATCATAAGGAACCTTAAAACGAAACAATTATTACTGGAACTATTTCAAATTATGTAATTTTCCAAATAGTATTTAAAAAAATAATACCTGTAAATATTTCTTGTCTTCATGTAGTGGCAAATCGAGAGCTCTACGTGTCACAAGGTCGAGAAAATGGCTTTTATTATCTCTTGCAACGATCAAATCATCAGCAGTCTGAGTGATACGTACAGGTGGTGGGAAAAATCGTTCTGGCAGGATTTTCAGTAGACCACTTCTGAACTTTCCGCAACATTTTTCGGAACGACATTTCACGATTTGAAGGAAATACTGACTCTCTCGAACATGGTCTTGATACCAGTAAGGATCTGTTTCTTGCAGCTCTTTCTCTGCTTCGTTTGGGAGCACGTATTCTGCGGTCACAGGGTATTCGTCAATGTGCATTTCGTTCCAGATTGTAGCTAATACTTCTCCCGCGTTTTGGAAATTTTTCTCTTCCAAAACAGCATCCACAGTTTTCCCTTGATCATTCAAGTGGCTACCGTATTTGTCGTGTGGAAGAATCAACCCTGCTAATGCGCGACTCAACGGAGCCATCCTTCTTTCGACTCGGTTGTATGCACTCCTTCCTGTAATTTATTATATCGAATTGCAAAAAAATTGTCATTTCAGATTTTATTTCTGGCTATCTGTAAACATTATTATTTCATAATTTTTTTACCTGGTGCATTTGTCGCAATGAAAACTGCATCAAGATTATAGTTTTTGAAATGATCAATAGCATAGTAAATAACTTTGGCATATCTTGGATTCTCATCCGGTCCACCATCAGATGTCATAATAATAACTGGTTTGACTTCTCCTTTTTCAGTCTTGGCGATATTTTTGAAGGCATCAAGATTTAACAAAGTGTCAAAATCTTTTGCATGACTAGCTGCAGTCGAAGAACAATGTTTCCCACTCCTAATTGCAACGTAAGTGGGACCTGAATAGCCAACAGCCTTAGGATTTCCAATTTCTTCAGGATTTACAGTCACGCCCCCGTAAACTGATGGGATCAATTTATGCTTTGGGGCAATCACCCAATCATGATCCGGAAGCTTGACTTTATACTCCACGTGCATCAGGAGCGGAGCTTGTTTATTAGCTGCTGTGAGACCAATTGGTACTCTCGCTTTGTCGTCTTGCGAAAGAAAAAAAACTTGATTTGGACCGAGAACGGCAGCCAAACCTTCCAAGTATTTAATTGACGCAGTCGCAAAATGACTATCTATATGATGACGATGTTGCTCTGTTTGTGCACGAATGAGTTTTACAGGAACGGTTCTAATATGTCGTTGTCCTTCGATGGTTCTCGAATTTTTTGGAAGCAAACGTAGATACGTTGAAGTCCTGTAGAGCAGTAATTAATTTTAAAATCAAAAAATTGTAGTAATTGAATGAGGATATTTGAGTCTATCATATCAATTATCATTGAAATTTAGATGTTAAACGAGAAATAAAGACGTCGTACCTGCTCAAAATGAAACCTTGAGTTTCGAGCTCTTGGTGAAGATCTGATAAAGTTCTAACACTCCTCACAATATTACTGCGCCTTCGTTCATCTGCAGCACTCCCAAACATGGCAATATCCATGATAACTTTATGGAGAAAGGACTGATCTTCTTCGATTGAGGGTCTTCCAGCTGATGGATGCTTCTTCACAAATCTTTGAGCTTCTGGGATTTCCTCAACAAGAGCAGACATTTTAGATTTCTTTATATCTCGAAATTTTCGCTGCGCTTCAGCGATTTGTTTTTTGCGTTTGAGGCTCTTCTGCTCCTGTTCCAAAGATCTTCTACTCTTTTCAAGCTCCAATCTGACTTTTTCGGATGGCATAGAATTCAAAGCATCATTCAATGCAGACACTTGTTTTGTCAAAGAAATAATATTTTCTTCCGCCTTTTTTTGTGCTGGTTTAGCGAAGTGTTTTTTTGGAACATTGACGTCACTGCCTAATTCGGGAAAGTCAGGATTATTTTTAGCAGAATCATCATTGTCCTTTGTCTTTACAATCGGATCATCTTTCTCCGCAGTTTTTACACTACCCTTTTTCTAGAAAAAAGGCACAAAAAATTTAGAAAAATATAGTCCGAAATATACTTATTAAGGCCCCCATACACGGTCAAATTGGATGTACAATCATTTTTATCAAACCGACCGACCGGCTCACAATTGATAGTTTTGGTTGTACATCCGCACTTCGATGTACATCCAATTTGACCGTGTATGGGGGCCTTTAGTTTCCTTTACCTTTTGTGTCGTCATAAAAAATAACATGTTTTTTGCTTTTCTTTGGGCACAATATTGTTCGTACGACGAAATTAAATGCTCAATATACTTTTCGAATTCGCCAGGGTTTTTTTTTTCCTCTTTTCCCGTTTGCCATAATAATGTCACTTCCTTTTGACACACATTCCCTTTTTTTTCGGGGAATCGTGCTTGATAAGATTTAAAAAACGATTGAAAGAGAGCATCCCGCTTGGCCATCGTTTTTGTTCGACTAATTGAATCTTAACAACACTTGATCAAAACGTAGGTTTATACTGACTAGGGTCGCGAGGTTTTTAAAGTCTCGGCTCTAGAGACGTCTCGAGCTAATATTCCGGGAATTTCGAGACATTCGAGGCATTTTAGATTTTCAAAGGGAATTTATAAAGAAAATCATAATTTGGAACATAGTATGCGCGCGAAATTTCAAAAACAAAGTCAGTAAAGAACCGCTTTTAGATTGATTACGTAATCACATGCCAAGGACCCCCCCACCCCAAGTAAGCAAGCGTAATCATATTCTTAACACCC
Source organism: Thereva nobilitata (assembly GCA_963855945.1). Classification (NCBI taxonomy): domain Eukaryota; kingdom Metazoa; phylum Arthropoda; class Insecta; order Diptera; family Therevidae; genus Thereva; species Thereva nobilitata. Next base: position 14,434,293 of record OY979696.1, on the reverse strand, counting down.
CCCCACCCCCTTGATGATTACGTAATATGTGTACGACCCCTTACAAGAAGTCTAAAGCCTGAACAACATTGAAAAGCAGTGCTGTGCTGTGCAGTGCAGTGAACTGTAGACTTCTTGTAACTGAATGGGGCAATTCACATTATTTTCACAGCAGTGCACTGCACTGCACAGCACCGGTTTGCTTAGGCTAATTTCTAAAAAAACTGCTTCGCACTGCTTCTGATAACACATGAAGTTAGGTTTTCATTCAAAATGAATGAGGAGAAACTCATAGAATTAGTGCGAAGCAAAGAATTTTTATACAAAACAATTGTAAAAACGTTGTATTAATAACTACTTCTAAAAGATGACCAAATGTGTTTACCAAATGTCAAAATACTGCTCTTGCAATGTGTTTCACCTTCCGTTCTACAGCGACGCACTGCACTGCACAGCACTGCACTGCTTTTCAATGTATTTCTGGCTTAAAGTTCACTACACTGCACAGCACAGCACTGCTTTTCAATGTAGTTCAGGCTTAACACGAGCAATCAGACCAGATGATTCAGCAGAGCAATATATGTATGTTTTATTGACGTGTTTTGTATAACATACAGAGCCAACAGTAGACTTTTTGCCTGGGCAATTTAGTCGATTTTTCTTGTCAACTAGGCAGACTAAATTTTACTACCTAATCCCTCACTATTTTGAGGAAAACTTAGATTGTGTTTGCTTTCTATTTTCATTTTCTTATGCATAGAAAAGATATTGCGCACGTAACTATAGTGAAATTGTTCTTGATAGAATTTACCAATTTCCTAGGACTGCTACTGACAAACATTCAAGATTTTACTCCTTAACATGTCGTCGAAAAGATCGTTAATGTCAGCATATTTCCCAGACATTATCCGTGCCTCACCTCTTGCCGAACACATTTTGTTGAAACACACCGATCGTTGGGGCGCTGTAAGAGGTATGTCAAGATACATGTTGGCTTCATTACTGAACACTGCGCTCTGAATTACCACTTATGGAGGATAGCAAGGGCACAAGGTCCCACCTGCAGGCTTTGCCTTGAGGAAGATGAGAATGCCCTTCATGTTCTCTGTGAGTGCCCCGCGATAGCTGCGCGAACAATCAAGTCTAAGTGTACGTTCACACTAATAAGTGCAACGCTAAGCGCCTAGTGGCTAGCTAGGTAGCAGGATGAATTATCCAAGCGAACGAACGATCGTGTTAGCACTGCCTTGTTCATACCGACCGCGCTTCGCTGTGGCTAGTCGCCAGATTGATATCCAAGCGAACAGCCGTGTTTGTTTTTTCCTAGGATACATTCAGGCAACGACGACCAACTGCAGCATTTTCTAATATCCTTGCCAAGCAGGTTTCCTTTGGTTTGAACAATAGTATATCATAGCGTAGCACCTATCTTAGGGAGCCACCCATCCTGCCACCATTGGTGTGAGCGGACACTAAGCGACAAGCCACTAGGCAAACTGCTGAACTTGAGGTATAGGGGTGTAGTACAATAGACCAAGCGAAGAGTGCTTTTGGACCCAATACCGCACGAAAAGAAAGAAAGATAACCTATCGACTGCTGTGATTAAGTTAAATTTCCTGATTTTTAGGAATATTTCGTCACAACCCTTCTTTTATTTTAGTTTTAAGTGTTTCTGCATGAATCAGCAACGACATAAAAATAAATAATTGCTCATAGGGTGGTGATTTGTAACAATTTTTTTATGCAATTGAAGAATACAACTACGATAAGGCGGACCGGAAAATTATTTTTTAATAATCCTCATTTTTCTCACTTTCAATAATTGTAAATATATTATTAAAATAATATTACAAACACATTAAAACAAAACTCCTCCTAACAATTTTAAAACGTTTTTTATTAAATTTTCTTACATTAATTTCCTTTAAGTTCCTTATTTAAAAAAAATAAACAAACTTTCCAGGCAGGTTTTACTTACTCAAATCCCCAAGGGGCTTTTCACTTTTTTAACATAATTTAAACTCATTTAAAAATTCATGAATTGGTTGTTGGTAGGCATTAAACAAAAATCTGAAAAGGAAAAAAGATGGAAATTTATTAAAATTTCAATTATTTGCATTTATTTGCGTTTAGGTAGCTGGATCGAATCTGGCAATAGTGCCTAATCCCCACAATACTCTAAATTTCCAGGTTGGTATATACGTACATAAATCGTTGTTTTCTTTATTAAAAAACAACAAAACAAATCCAATTAAATAAAAATTAATAAAATTAATTAATTTACACGTGTAGTCGATAAAATTTCCGAAATATTTTGTGTGCTCTAATAGTAATACATATAAAACGTTTGTTTTTTGCTTATTGTAATTAAATCGTTTTCGTACTAACTTAAAATATTTTAGCTCGTAGCTAATGTAGATTTTCGATTCAATTTTTTTTAGCCACAGCAACAAAATGCTAAGAAAGGAAATCAGCCGAGTATTTCCATTACTCCTCTACCTCGTCAGCCAGGAAATGTTGCCAATACTACAACACTGCAAACAGCAACATTGTCCACAGCACCACCGAAAAATGCTGGTGGTCTTAAGCCAGGACAAAGTCCTGGTGGTAATAAAGCTTCCTTTGTAATATGTGAAATTTGCGATGGATATATTAAGGATTTAGAGCAGCTTAGGAATCACATGCAATGGATGCATAAAGTTAAGGTATTGCTTCGGTTTTGAGATTGTTTTTTATCAAGTTTAATTTTATTTGTTTTTGTTTTTAGATCCACCCCAAAATGATTTACAATCGACCGCCTTTAAATTGTCAAAAGTGTCAATATAGATTCTTTACTGATCAAGGTCTTGAAAGACATCTTTTGGGTTCTCATGGCTTAGTCACAAGCTCAATGCAAGAAGCCGCTAATAAAGGAAAAGATGCCGGACGGTGTCCGGTTTGTGGAAGGGTAAGTATTATTAGGGTAATATTTAAAATATTAAATATGCTGAAATATTGCAAAATTTAATGCGTGAGAATTAAAGTTTAGATCAGTCTCAAAAAAGTCTTCGTTGTATGCAGATCTTCCTTGATCTACACGCTCATGGTGTTCGGGGCTTCGAAACAGATTTAAGAGAATTTTTAGAAGTTCTGGCTACTTAGTATTTATGCGTTGCTTCTTTAATGGGTTTATCATTTTATTATAAAACCTTTCCTATCGCAATCGGAAGAGATTCGATGTTTACAGAATTTCTCAATCTTCACGGTGCAAATTTTTCAAGCTCTTATGCCTTCGCAAACAGTTCAACTACGTAAATTTTATCAAGAATCTACCGGAAATTGTTAAATAAAACACATAATTTTCATTTATTCATCAATAGCAAGTGGGGTGGAGGCAGTACATACCAGTCAAAACTTCAAGAATTTTTATTAGGTAGTAAAGGAGACATGTCTTCTGATATTATCCTGTTGGATCACGATTCCACTCCTGTTAGTGGATGCGAGAAGTTTTTCTTCTATAACCACCATGAATTTGTCAAGCTGTGACAATATAGGTGGTTATTCTCGTTGGCAAGTGACGTGACTACGAGGGACGCGGTGGAATGAAACTGTCGATACCTACAAACGTATCGAGGGAAATATCACTTCACACACCACCTTGCGGCAATTAGAATACGACGTTTGTAGATCTAGTCGCCAGGAGTCTCTTAGATGGACAATGAGAATACCAATTTAAGGCCGAAGTGACATCTGTCACGTCACTCGACAACGAGAATAAGGCAGGTAATCTCGAGTTTACCGATTCCTTTTTGATATTTGCCCTCTGGTATACAGAAGTCTTAAAACTCGATTTGAAAGTTGAGCTAAGCGTCTATGGAGAGTAGCATAAGTGGCTCTACCATCATTATCCATTCGGGCAGCCCGGCAGCTTAAAAGCACTTAAAAGCCCTAACACCAAACCAAGCAGTTGCAATGCATCTTGGGCGGTTGTCCCACAGTCGTTTTATTTATAAACGAATTTCTGACGGTACTGTCAAGACAAAAAGAGGGAGCGAACCGATCAAGTCTTTTGTTGCTGGAAAAATATTACCGTGAAGAGTTGGCAGAATAGTTTTTATTTCCGTAGAACAGTCATCGTGGCAATTTCTATAGAATTTTATTAGAGCATATCTATAAATGGTCGATGGTGAAGCAAATAAGGTCATCGCCGAAAAGTTTTTTGTACTTAATCTAGTCACGCTAGGGTGAAATAAACGAGTTGGGGAGAAGCTGATGTAGAATTTTTATATTAAAGCCCAAGCTCATGGCTGAAGGAGGAATTTGCATCTGGTAAGGAATCTCAGGAAATTTCGAAAATGTCTGCGTTCCATCGCAGATTTTCATTTAATGTTATGCCTATTTTGTTAAGAGATGATCGGTCAGTGGTTCTACATCGTCCACTGAAATGGGAGGCTAGGTGTTGCAGGAGATAAACCAATGGGCGGCCAGGAGTTAAGGCGCCCAAAATCCATCCCACAGGTGCGGGATTCGTATTCAATACGTGAAGTGGTCCATCGTCTTTCTCCCATCTAGATGACTCGTTCTTTCTTGCCGTCGCTCTTTACAAAAAATCCCTGTCCTTTGCGAGGAAGTGAAGTCAACGTTCTGTCGCAGTATTATTGAATGGAAGCCGGTAGAATAAAACCGTGTGTTGGCGTTGTCAGTTCTTTCACTCGTCTATCTCTCCAACTAGAGCTTGTTGTTCGAAAGAGGGCTAATCGACTTGAAGGAATATGATTAACGGAAACCAAAGCCCTCGGCGAAGCTGTGGAGTGACTTGGAAAGGGTTGAGACCAGGGGCCGTATTTGGTTTGAAACGTTCAGATACACTGGGCGCGCAGAATGTTGATGACGCTGATTGACGGTCTTACCCCCTCTATTCATACAGCTGACGATTATTTTTCGTTGAAATTGATCTTAAAAACCATCCCAAAAATGTTGGCACGGTATGAAATTACTTGAGACATTACTTCTTTTAACAACTTTCACCTGCTGCCATCTTTACCTCCACCGTTATTGGAGTAACTGCCGCTCGTATTACTAATGTATTAAGGGTAAACTGTCACCCTCATTACGCACATCGACAGTGTCGATAAAATCGACATGTCGATAAATTCGGGACACAAAAACATGCAGATTTCATATAATAAACAATATTATTATCTCAAATTTTAAAATTTCCCTGAACGGAAATTCATCGACCTTGGCATCGACATCGACAGATGACGGAAATACCAAAAAAATGTAGTGTCGATTTCAAGTGTCGGCAGCTGTTGCTGTCGATGTCGGTGTGTGTAATGAGGGTGTGTAATTGGTATAATTTTCAGTCGGTATGGAATGAGTTGTTTAAATATAGCGCTACCTCCCGTACTATAAAGCCGGAATTACAATATTGTGTTGTGGTGTGTCGTTTTGGCAAGTGTTTACATTTACAACACCTCGATCATTCCTTTCGAACACCAAAACAGATATGGAAACTCGACCGCAAGGGTTTGGAAGGGCGATAATGTTTCTTAGGAATTATGCCAGACGGAGTCACGTAATAAATCCTTTATTCGCGGGACTTCTCGGTGCTATCGCCCTTATAAATCTACACATATCTCTTTCGAATGATTGCTTGGTAGGAGTTCTTAATACAGCATAACACCAGATACAGTAAATAATTTTTTTCGGTTGAATAGTAGCTTTAGAGCTCGTTTGTATGGTTAACATTGCCTAACTCTGCCAGTGTCGAACCCAAGGCCAGGAGTTAGGATAATCCTGTTGTCGGATAGCCAATCGGTTATCTTTGTCAGTAGGTACCGCGTTACAGTAACATTTAGGGATACGAGAAGGCAAATTAATAGGCCAAAAATTGAATAAGATCAAAAATTATAGACACAAAAGAGCCACTGTTTGTGACGAAGATAGATAACTTCCTTTCAATTCCAAATTTCCGGTGGAAGTGTTAAAATCATGCGCTAAGACCAGGTAACTTGGCAACACTACAGCAAGCAGATATCACGCGATTTTCCGATGATGCCGCGCGAGGACATCGCCAAAATCATGTCGATCATCAATTTGAGAACAGAACAGATTGATAATTCCATATAAAACTCACTGCTGTAGCTGTGGCGAAGAACAACCCAGAGAGACAACCGAATACTTTCTAAGCAATTGTCCGGCTCTGATTAGGATGATACATCAAGCATTTCGAAAACTTTTCTTACGGAGTTGGGGGACGGCTATTGTACATAGTAGATTTGATACGATACTTGAATATGACAGGCATGAGCGAGGTTACAAAACGGTTCCCTTTCAACGCTCTGTTCTTGGATAAGTTGCCTCCTTTACCTATTTATCTTGCTATCAAGGATTGCACTCTATGATTATAATGAGTTGGCCAGTTTTTCGCACAGGGTGGTTTTAGGGTATTTAAAATGATGATGTTAGTTGGTTACGTCGGGTAGATTCTTCGTAGTTTAGAAATTAGCTGCATATCATCTTTCATCTAATGAACATAAATTGGACTAATATTTCTATTGATTCCCAATTTTAATTCTTGAAATTCTCGCATTGGCTCCACAATCGCAATTTGTGTATTCACTTTGCTTGTTGGAATTAGAACAATGTCTTTCTGCAAAAAGGATATAATATTTCAATCGTCAATCCAATCAATCTAAAGAATATACTTAAATAATACCTTTAACTATTACAGATGTATCAATGGAAACTTCTTAACCACGTATCACGTGATCATCATATGACATTAAAGCCAGCGCATTTATCATATAAGTGTACTGTATGCACAGCTACGTTCGGAATGTATAAGCAATTTGAAAGTCATGTTTATACAGCCCACAGTACTGTTGCTAAGAAGGCAATGGATGGAAAAAAGAATTCCGGAAATAATAGTAATAATAACTTAAATAACAGCGGTAATATGTCAACTGGCGGTACATCATCATCATCATCATCGAACCGGGCTAGTGGACTATCATCACTAACTGGCGGTGATTCACTATTAAAACCGCTTAAAATAAATGATGAAATCACAATTATTCCACAACCAGCTACGAAATCAAGAGGAGCATCTATGAATGATTATGAAAGTCACGTTATTGGTAAGTTTTCACGAAGAAAATGAGTTAATGATTTTCTTTGTATATGATTTTTTTTTATTTTTTCTTTAAGTAGTAATAATAAAAAAATATATTTAGCGAAGTATTAAGACAATTGTAAAGGTATTTTTAGTTTTTTCTCTTTATTATTTTTCTTTTTTTATTTTAAAGAAAAAATTAAATTTTAATCACTAATAGTAACTTATTTTTAAATGCAAAACTTGATTATCATATTTTAAGTATGTTGTCGTTTTTATCAGTAAATTTATTTCAATAAACGATTATTTTGAGCATGTTTCTGATACATGTGGATTTTATTTAAAAAACGTCTTCATTTCATAAAAATTTATTAATTAATTCACATTTACAAGTAATTAGTTCGATTATTGTGAATTCCTACGAAAACGCGATTTGCAATTGAGGCGATGTACGAAAAAAAATCATTTGTATCATCAAATTTTCTTCTGCGTTGCTTTTGATTACCAAATCTGGACGTGCGTCGAGCTTAGTGAAACTAATTTAATTTTCGATTGCATTCGTGAAAACAAGTGTTTTCTTTCGCGGCTATTTTTCTCGATATTCTTTCTTACTTATTTACTTATTCGGCTAACAAGAGGCTTAAATAAGATATGAGAGAAGAATTAGATAACAACTTCTCCACACAAGCCAACATTCCTATCGAAAAATCAAATCCACCATAGATAGCCTCATCAGTAAAATTGAGAGACCTAGACGTACCTCAGTGGTGGCTCTATGTAGATTCATAGATATGGAAGATGCCTTTGACAGCACGTCCTATGACGCCATAGAACGGGCGACTAACAGTAAGGAGATAAACTTTTGAGTGGTAAAATGGATTGCCTCGATGCTTAGAAGTAGAGTAGTAACAGCTAAACTCGAAGAATTGTCAATAGCTCTGATCTTGACCTTGAAGAGATGCCCTCGTGAAGGAGTAGTATTAATTTTTCTATGGTCGCTAGTTTTTTTGACGAGGGAGTGGTGAGAAACTTACATCGGTCTAGCAGCAGGGACCGTGTGCGACCGCCTGTCTTAAGGCCCATGCCTAAGACAGGAGACACCGCTGGGGGGTTCGCACCCAGACAGTAGTGTCAGAATCCTACTGATTAAACCCTTTGGCATGACGTTTGAGTACGACCGGTAAAGGCATTGCTTCGGCCTGGCATTATTAATGTGACCCTTAATGGTGTGGCCACACTACGCGGTCTTGGGTCGTACGCGCTTTTGCCTTTTTTTCATATGGAGTTTTATGGCTTTTTTACGACTTTTTTACGACTTTGTCCATGGTAAAGGCCGTGCGGCCAAACAACGCGGACAAAAGGCTGTGGTTAAAAAGGTACATTGTGCGTCCACACACTATGAGCTTTTCAAAAGCGCGTACGCCGTTTCAAATGAGAATTGATTTTTTCTCACTAATGACTCAGAAAATTAAAAGATCACGCGCGCTTTTGGCTGGTCGTACGACCAAAAGCGCGTGGATTCTAAGTCCGCGTAGTGAGGACGGGCCTTAAAAGGATCCCTTGAAGGTGCTCAGAGCCGAAACAGTGGGGCTTGCGGATCTGCGAACTTTCGTCCCTGCTTTTTTTGCGAGAAAGGTGACTTCCACGAAGCTCGCTGCCCAATTCAATGGCCAAACGAATGGCCGTAGACGCGTCGGAAAGTGTGCGCCATTCGAGCGAGAACCTCCTGCTTCTCGGTTCATTCTTTTTTCTAAGAAGAGAACCACCTCCCTCTTAACTCTCATTTTCCTCGTTTGGCTGGCTTACGCCATTGCGTCACGGGGCTGAATCAGCTATGTAGCTGCTATCCCCCTGCAGTTCTTTGAACGTCTCTGTTTCTTTGTGCTTCGTATTGCTTGAGCTTCTGGTGGATGGCCTTCAATGCCAATTAACCATTCCCCACATATCTCCGACCTTATCATCTGATCCAGGACGTACTCCGGTGTTAGCTGCACCTGTTTCCAACAGTTCTGTGCTCCGCAAACCACGGTAATTTAAAGAGAACATACTCCGCGTCCTCCTTATCTTCCGGGAATTCTGGGCAGAACGGTGAATCGTCCAACCTGAAGCGATAAGGTATGCCCTATAACCCCCATGCCCACTCAGGAACTGCGTGACGTAGTAACTCATTTCTCCATGTTTCCTCATAGCCGATTTCACCATATTTGGTATGAGTCGATGGGTCCATCGGCCCTTAGTAAACTCGTCCCACCTCCTCTGCCTTACTGCGATGCACTGGCCGCAAGCCAGAGTCGGTCGCACTTCCTTGAACGCTAGTTATTGATGAGCTTCTCACGAAACTAGAGGCATTTTTGATGCAGCGGGATATCCCGTTGGCTTCGTTATCATAATAAGAGGCAAGAACGACTTGACTGTGTCCTATAAAGGGCTTTCTCCAAAGCTTATGCTTGGTGCCAAGATTGGGAACTGAGCGTAAACCCAAAGAAACCGGTCTTGGTGCACTTAATCAGAAGGAAACTCACACCTTGTACCTTGTTGAGTTTAAGAAGGTTATTAGTGACTTGACGCCTAATGTGAAGATCTATTTTAAGACTTCCAGAACGTAACTGCTTAGTGTGCATGCCTTGGTTTATGGCTATAGCCAGGCATTTCCACAGGAAGTCAACGAGTGTCTCGTTCGTTTCCGTGCAGCTACGGCAGCAGACGTTGTGAGTTATAGCCAGCTTGGGGATGCGATTCGAAAGTCATGAAATTTGGAAATTAGAAAATGGTATCCCCCATGAGAATTCGAATATTTGTCGGTCTGTCCTCGGATTTCAGTCCAGTTGGGTAGTTTAGCGCTTCCAAAGCGAAGTACTGTATTATGGCCAATCAAACCTGCACTAAACTTCCTTCGGTCTCAATGGATAGTGTAAAACTAACGCTGATTCATTTCTTAACATTAACTAAGGATCTGCGCTGGAATAACTACATTGCAAAGCGCAATTAGTCTGGGTCCTACAATCCGCAAATTGTACATCGACCCTGCCTTGAAAACAACGCTCTTTTGGGTCGGGGACTTAACAACCATTTATCGTGGCTTGACCAGTCTCCGGAGATAGTGCAATATGCTCCTCTGCAGACATATGTATCAGTCCTGTTAAAATTTTACCAATATTACCACGACGATTGTGCCTCCAGGGCATCACTTCCGCAAAACAAAACCAGTCGACTCGGCTCATTTTCACCGCTTACAGTCCTCCTTTTCGCGCTCATGCCGGTCAAAGGATTCGCTTGTGAGTAGAATAACTTGTCTTTGGAACAAATTTCCGCAGATAGTTTTTCCGAATCCGAATTGGATGTTTTACATTCAAGAGTTCAAACGTTAAATTCAGATCGCCAGATTCCTTCAGATCCCTCTTAACCTATTGTATCCAATGGTAGATCTTCCAATGGAGGATCTTCGATTTAAGCTTAATAGACATTGTATCATGACTTTTATGACATGACGGACTGTTATGTTAGTATAAAAAAAGTGACTCCTAAGGTTAGTCGTGTCTCCTCATCTATGAACTTATATTTCATGAGTTATTTCATTCATTTTTCTTGCTTGGAGCATAGTTTTTGCGTTCCATGTACCTAGTCTCGTTTCAAGTTGTTTGATTAAATCGTTTTGAAACTTGTTCAATAACTAAAATAACACCAGATCATGCCTAGCCTAGAAGAAGTTGTCAGATTGTATTGAAATAAATATTTCAATTTTTGGAAGGGAATAGTTTACTTACAAAATTTCCAAGTAATAAAATGTCTGAAGAAAATCCACCAACGGAAGAAAATGCAGCGCCGGGAGATGCAACAACTGCACCGGGTGATGAAGAAAATCAAGAATATAACACAACAATTCCGGAAGCAGAAAGAACGATATTTCGAAATCTCTACTCCACGAAAATTCTACCACCATTTGACACTGGGGAGGATTCCAGGGCTAACAGTGCCGATGTGCTAAATACAACTAAGCAAAACCTAGATAACATTCAATATATTCCGGATTTAACGCCGGTGGGTTATAGGAAGCGTGTTGAATATGCATTCGAAGAATTACAGGAGGAGAAGCAACGTGAAAGAGCCAGCCGGGATGATCCATATCGCGATGTTAACTTCTTCCTCGAAGTGGCAATATCGACGATTATTCTAATGGCAGCTGGCTCCAGTGATATCCCAGTTAGCAACTACATGTATACCGAGCACTATTTAAGTAGCATAAAAACAGAGTTTGGTGAACATCCACCAAATATAAGCGGATTCCTTTCACAGTTGAGATATCGCAAGCAAGTGGAAAAGATTGATTATGGCAGGAGACATAGGTTTAAGCCTCCGCAGGATATGTTTTTGGTTAGGACCCCAAAGCATGCACCGCATTTGGTTAATCTTGATAGGACTGTGCATACGCTTAATACCTCGTTGTCAACAAAAACCGAAGCGGAACCCGAATTAGAAAAGACGAAGGCTGAAACTCCGACAAAGACTGCGACGGAGAATCCAGAGATAACTGTAGATCCTCCTCCAGAGGACGAAGAATTTCATGATGCAGAAGATGTAATGAGTTGATTCATTTTATTTATTATTAAATTATTTATTGTTGTAAGAATGGAATATAAATAAAATATGATTTGTAGCAACTTTTTTTAGTCAAGTTAAAAAACTTGATGAATGCTGGAAAAATGGTCAAACTACATAAACGGATCATTTTGTTGGGGATGTTGAATTCATGGTGAGGCTTTGTAGAATTATACTCTGATAATGCTATCTCAGGCAGCGTCCATGCATATGAAGCGGCATTCGATTGAGTTTTGAAACTAGGGAGACATTTTTCTATCTCATGCTCATAATCAGACCCTTAGATTTATGTTGGAGCTGCGATAAATGGTAAGAAAAACTGCGCGAATAAAGCAGTCTTAACCAGTATCTGACAGAAGCACAAACGGAACGTTGACAATTGACTGAGGAATCAACATCCATCTTGATACTAATGAAACCGCACCCGCAGCTCTTGTCGTTGGTCGCGACCAAAGCGTGAGTCACCGCGTTGCTCCAATATAAACAGCTCTATTGTAAATTTTTTTTTGTATTATCCCCGCTCTGCTAGCATCGATGCTCTACTCGTTTGTCGCAGCTCCAACGTAATCAGACCCTAAGGGAGAAATCGATCTGTCGTCGATTTGCCTAGGATGAGGCCACTCGGGTATTGGCCTATGATGATTTTAGAGCATATGAAACTTCTGTTTTGGAGGATAGCAGAAAATATCTTAAGGCTCGATGACATTGAGCTAGTTTACAAGCTACTGGCCGGCGGGTTTAGAAGCCGACGAGTCAGCGAGTGCGATAGTGACGATGACACACACAACTTTCCATTCGCTCAGTAGCCAACTAACTAGCTAGCGAGTTTAACCCACGTATTGTTTTGTTTTTCCTTTACTTTTCTGGGTAAAAAATGAAGTGGTATGTAAACCAAATTGCAGAATTTCTTAACGTCTTTCCAGTTTTGTGGCTATAGGGATTGTCACTCTCATTTTCGTATCATTTTTGTTTTTACCATTCCATATACCATCTGCATCATCGAAATTGGTACAGCTTAATCTCAGAATATTTTGATAAGCCAACGGATCTTCGTCCTTCAACTCTAAGCTGCTAGATGCACAATATTTCTCACGTCTTCCTATCCATAATTTTCACTTCAGTGCTTCACTTTCTGCTTTTCTTTCCTTTTTAACTCCATTTTGATAGCATGAGCTAAAATAACGACTCTCGCGCGAACTAATTCCGTCATTTTGTAGACAAGGAAACCAAATAATGAGATACTCGCAGTTAGTTCACTAGCAACTATGATGACACACGGCTAGTTTACTAGCTAACAAGCCCACACGCCAGAGAGTAGCGAGTAAAGTAGCCCGGCTTTCAACTTTCTCGGCAGATTATTTACAATCTGCTAGTTAGCTAGTGAATATGATGTCACTGGGATAGTTGATTAGCAGCTAGTGAATTCGCCGGCTAGTAGCTTGTAAACTCGCTCAATGTCATCAAGCCTTTACCCGTAGTACTCAAAAACGATATATGTACCTTAATAATTGCTGCATCTTGTGGTATCTATTTTTTACGAACGGAACATAAGGTGCCTCTGTTTCCAGTCTTCAGGAATCGCTTCTTGCTCTCATACTTGCACAATCACTTCACGAATCGCTTGGTATAGTAACCGCAAAGTGAAAAAAAAATCGCAGAAGATCGTACAGGGTTGTAAAACGCCACTGCAGATAACTTCAATGTATAGTTCGCAGCTTTTATGGACCCTTGGAAGATCAGTAGAGGGGGTAGGGATTCTAAGGATGTGATGATTCCTCATATCTTATCATAAGGGAAATGCTTGACAGTGTGGAGAACGCATTCTCTCCTCTTCTCCCTCGAACTCAGTTTGTCCCGTCCTATAAGATTGAATTTAGATTCATCGAAGAAGACGACTCTTTTCTAATCGGCAACTGTCCAATTTCATCATTCTAGCATTCATTTCAATCGTGTCTTCTTCATTTTTCCCGCGTAAGCAGAGGTTTCATTCCCATATCCATTAGGCTTGTTATTGTTCGTAGATCAATTTTGTAACATTCAAGGGTTGTGTCAAGTTCGTTGGATGCTCTGCGGCTAGATTCTCATGCTCGTTCAGTATGTACCTGCAAAATGAACAGGCTATTTACTACTTCGCATAGTATGTAATTTCATTATCGGAACGATTTCTTGGAAGCACTTAAGGACGAATGACAACTTTTCCAAGATTATCAAAGTACAGCGATTTTTTTCACTGGGTGTATATAGGCCTTTCATATATTTTCACGTACAGGTCCACACTTCCCAAATCTGGGGAATTATATCTCAATTTACAAAGCGGAGAAACTGTCTCTTCTGCGCGCTGGATTACCTAAACGAAGGTCAGGCGAGGGAAGGAACATTTGTCGTAGCTCAATCATGCAGTTATTAGGTGTATGGATCGGACAAATTGTAATACATCATGTTGGGCGTTCGTTCACGAACTTAAGAGGTGTGCAAAGCAATATGATATGGCGCTAACCTAGGTTAGAAGACACATAGAAATCGATAGGAATGTAGCAGCCTTGACAAAATTATCGTTACTAAAAGCTCTCCTGCGCCCCATCTTATACCCACAACAATAGATTAGCCCGGTCGGCTCATTTTCTTTGCCTGCAGTCCTTTTTTCACACATAGGCTATAGATAAGAGATTTGTGCACCAACAGAATTTGACTTTGGGACAATCTTCCGCAGTCTGTATTTCCGAACTCCTACAACATCCAAGTATTCAAACGGATTCGCAGCCATCTCTTTCAACATCCTTCTTCCGTTTCATAACCACAAACTTATTCTATCCCGAGTCATTGCAGCATGACATGATCAACGACACGACGGACTGATAGTAGTAAAGGTGATTCCTAGGCTGGACCCTGTGCTTAAAGTTGAGTCGTGTGTTGTGACAAGTCGTCGTCGTCTAGGCTCCTGTGCTGGAAGACGTAATTCGACTAAAATGTCACTCTCTTCAACCTAAACGACGTCACGCGACTTAGATCTGTTACATAACGAAAGCTTGACAAAGCAGATTCGAATCCATATTTGCCATTGGTCGCCGAAAAGTTGCTGTAACCACGTCTAGGTTGTGCTTAGGCTACCGAATGCCGGCGCGAGAAAAAGATCGACCTTAGGACACGGAATATTCCGTAATCAGACGAAGAGACTAACAATTTTTGAAGATGATACCTGTCGATTGTGCCTGGAGAAATCTGAGACGGCCGCCATGCATATTGTGTTTTATTGTCCGGCGCTGGAGAGGAGAGTGGCTACTATCATAGGACTGCATTGGTTGGAGGACGTAATGCAGATCTCTTTAGATACTCGTGATAACTGGAGGAATCGTAGTGAGTAAACAATGAGGTAATCCACCGGGCTCGCAGTGAGATGACTTGAGGCAGAAAGAAAAACGGGATTAGCCAAGTGCTCAGATACGGTATCCCTCGAGCAGTCTATAATAATAAGCTCCAGTACTTGTCGAATAACAGTTGCAATGTGCATTGAATAGTGCCGTGTCCTGCACAGCTCAGAATAGTTATATCCTCGCAACCATCGTTAGATCAATAAAGTTGTAAAATAACAAATTTCCACTACTCGAATCGGTCTTAATTTATTTCGGTTTAAAATCTGTTATAAAGAGGCACTAACAGCCAGCCTCGGTGTTATAGGGGTAAGGGGCTTGACTGCCATCACAGAGATTTGTGATTCGCATCCACTATAGGGCATGGCGCTTCCTTTTTCCAGTTTGTCGACCTAGATGACTTTCCTTCTTTTTTGTCTCCCTCTTTATAAAATATTCCTTGCCCTTTTCCTGCCAACGCGCGCAAAGCATAATAAACGTGGAAGCCATCTGATATTTGTTCACTGAAGTCAGCGTTCTGTCACGGTAGTATTAAACGGGGAGCTGGTGGAATAAAACCGCGTGTTGGCGTTGTAAGTAGTTCTTTCACTCTTCTCTCTATTATCTTTCCAATTAGAGCTTGTTGTTCGACATTGCATTCAATAAGCCTAATTACACGGCCTAACACTTTTCCTCTTAACAAACCGGTTTGTTTATGTTATAAGAATTACACGATAAACTGACTGTTCTGCATTTTTTTCGTGTAACGATTCAATTTTGTCTATGTAGCTGTGTACAAAACAACAAAAATTCTCTTGATTTTCGCAGCTCCCGAGAACTAAGATATGCTTGTGTAGTGTGATGCTCGGTGCAGTCGACAATTTTTTGGGATGCACAAGTGCGAAACTTCCCTGCGATCCCTTGCCTATAAAACCGGTTTATTGGAATTATTGGAAGTGTTGATGGAAGAAATGATAGACCGTGTAATTTGGTTGAATGATTAACGCTTCGACAGTACAGGTTGTGATAGTTTAAATCTTGGGAGTGACTTATTTAAAAGCAACAAGTTCAAATTTAACTCTTCAGTCTCTGGAATAAAGTTTCATGATGTTGATGGATCTTCTAACTTTGAGGTGGTTTTACTATGGTGCATTCGAGATGAAGTCCAGATGACAATATAATCACAATGCAGAATTTAGATTCCATGTCAGTCGATACCCCATAACGTCTATTACAGTACAGGTTCTTAGTGTATAGTATTATGATAACTTACCAAACATGTTACTTAAAACAAAATTTCATTTTCACTTTTAACAATGGCTTCTGAAATTACAAAAAAAAATACTAAAATACATTTTTATTTTATTTTTTCATCTTTTTCAGATTAAATAATAAGAAAAAAGCTAGAGCTGAAGACATTCGTTCGTACGTAATTCGAGTTAGATCTTAGTTTTTAAACAAAAGAGTTTTTAATAATGTATTTAATTTAATTTTGTGAATTGATTTCAGATTTAATGTAATATAGCTATATATATAAATAAAACAAAAAAAAAACAAATATACATTTAATAATAAAAGAAAAAAAACCATTTTGATCAAGTATGTATACAAAGTCATGAAAATTCTAGGAATGTGTACGAATAAAATTTAAAAAGTAAGGTTAAGAATTTTGTTTGGTTTTATTTGATATTGTTGAAATTAATTCATTAAACTTATAGGTTGAATTATATACCTACACATGTGGAGAAGCGAAAGGCGATGGCATGAAGAAGGGTAGGAAATTACTATGAAAAGAAAAGACAGGAAAGAAGGAATGTTATGGGAGAATTTGGAAATCGAAAGACTGGTAATTGGGTTGAGGGTCCCTAGTCTATTTTTGTTGTGCCAGATCTAAGTTCAGGAAACACTCTTTGTACTACCATTCCGTGATGTCGTTGTTTATGTCGTGGTACTTTTTTTAGTATTAAGCTTAGTACGAGGCATCAAATAGGTTTGGTGTTATGAGGACCATGGTGTATATTGAAGACGTTGGCGCCCAGTAGGAAAAAATTCAAGTGCTTTACTGCGGGGCAAATATAAAGCAGTAAGAGCTTCCTTCTGCTTCCTACAACAGCGGTACTGGAGCACAATCTCAGCAGATCACTTAAAAACTCTTTTACGAAACATAATAAAAGTGCTAAGCTCTGCGGACATGCAATTTTAAAATAACATGAAGCTTCTTACGGAGCGTTAGCGCTTGACTGCTTCAAAAAAGCGCTTTAAAAGGCTTTTCGAAGCGATTTTTTTCCTACTGGGCGATGAAGCCTGCTTTGAACCCTTGGATGTTGTAGGAGTTCGAAAATGACTGTGAAAGATTGTTCCACAGTCGAGTAGTTCCGTATCGTATGAACGAAATCTTGTTTGTATCGTGTGCGAAAAAGAGAGCTGTAGGCAGAGGAATGAGCCGGACCGGCTAATCTGGCGTTGCCGGTATAAGATTGCAGTGGAGGTAGGAGAGCTTTGAGAGCCCATTTTTGCACTTGATCAAATCACGCCAAGGTGTTTTTTGAAGCCCGCCCCAAATAAGGGAATTATATTTGAGGTGGGGTCGAAAGTAGGATTTTCACGGGCTGAAGAAGAAAGGGTAAATTCAAAAATGCAAAAGATGGCGCATCTCATCAGGACAATTTAGAGTACAAAAATGCAGCACATTCGCATCACGTGTCAAATCAAAAGTTCTTTTAAGCTTCACAAATGCATTTGATGCGTCAAAATAAAACATCATTCGGATCAAAGGAAAGTCATGTGCTTGAAAATTATTGTAGTCAAGCCAAAATAATGAATAGAAGGGCGCTTTCAAAAATTCAGCCGACTGCAGTAGTCGGAGCAGTCAAATGCAAACGAATTCAAATGCTTGCTCTGTTTGCTTACAAATTTTAACTTCAGCTGAATATTTGAACAGTTAATTTTTCCGAAGGCGCCCGAACTTGCACCTCTTAATAAATCCCAAATGCCAGGTTTTCATTAGTAGAATTAGTGGTAGAGTAACTGGCGTACTTTTAAGTGGTAGTGTAACTTTACCACGGTGCTATTCCACTCTACTCTACTGTAACCAAATTTTCATTAGGCGAGTTCACAGGGTAGTTAGTACTTGCCCAGTATACTCGACCACTAATTCTACTAATGAAAACCCGGCAAAAGAGTGGGATGCTTGTGTCGCGATATGGAATAAATTGGTAATTTCATCGAACGGTAGCGTTAGTGTAACACCTAGGATCTTATTGGATGGGTAAGCTCGTACTTCTACACCATCAACTGCCACGGATAAGGAAATATTGCAGGTTTTATTGGAAAAGAGACCCTTTTGGAATTATCGAATTCTACTAAATTCTTAAGGACCCAATCAAAGGCGTTCAATGTCTCTGTTGATTGATAGCAGAGGCAAGGTCCGGCACGAGTTCGTCTTGCATAATCGAAGGTGTAACGCAAAGTATTGTCATAAGAAAAGCTGTGAAGGGGCTTAATAAGACCGTGACTGGTATTAAGATTTGGAAGCGGGTGATAAAATTGATTCCTGTGGGTTTTAGATTTGAGGCCAGACAAATTGAACGGCCAGAAAGAAAACTCGATTCCAGTCTTTTAGAGCTGGGTCAATACCAATAGCTTGGAGTTTAACTCGATTAAAAGTCTTGGATATATTCAGAGGTCCCTAGTTCGATTCTCGTCAAACTGTCGAACGAATGTTAGGTCGAAAAAGTGGTAGTCCCATTATCGATTGTAGTGAACCGAGTCGATTGCAGTCGATGACAGTTTGGAGCCTCGGATATTATTGCGCCTAGAATGTTGAGATAGTCCAGCCCTTAGTTTAACTCTGTCCCCAGAGGTAGAAGGAAGATTGATTCACCTTTTGTATGAAATCGCCTCAATCAAGAATGCATTCGCTGACCCTTTTGATTGAATTGTATTTGGGTTCACGATCATAAGACTTATTTATATCAACTAGTGGGTTTAAAACAAATCCATTAATATAAAAGTCGTAGAAAAACTCTGTTTACTTAAAAATACCCAAGGCCAAAATGTCATTCACCATTTTGTAATACAATTTCATAATTGATATTTACATCCATTTTGATTTATGTATCTTTCACACCTCCCCTGATTTCCATCTTACATCAGAGATTATCATGCAACAAAATGACGCATCAGAAATGGTGTTAATTGATAGTTTAAAGTGATTAAAAAATTGGACTCCGAAAATAGTAAACTAATTAATAAGAATAGGACATTCCTTTCAAATTTTCAAGGTACACAATCTACTTTTACCCACATAAAAACGTTTGAATAAACTCGAATTTAAAAAATATCAAAAGTAAACAACTAAAAAAAAAATTCGAAACTTTTCATCAATCGATTTCACGTTAATCCAACGTCATTCCCTTTGCTGATACTGGAATCGTTCGAGCTCGACTAATTAGAGTCTTCTTCAGAAAAATCGCATCCAAGTATATAAGACGATGAAAGTGCCCCAGGTAAACCACTTGGTCGTTTACGTTGTCAACAAGTGCTAGAAAAAGCGTAACCTCCGAGGCAGCATTTTCGCTAGCTTGACGTCGTTGGATTTTTCTCGTTATCAATTTTGGATTCGTGTCGAAAGGATTTCGTTTGATTAATTTTTTTTCGAAATTACCTAAAAATCCAAAGATGAAGAATATCCAATTCGAAGCGACTTTAGTCATGGTTGTCCTAATATTTTGGACCAGCAGCAGCTTGCCATTGTTTGGTGAATCCCAGGATGGTGGCTTGAGTATTCAGGATTACTTTAACGAGTCTTCTGGTCAAAATGACACGCCCAAGGAGTTGTAAGTATTTAAATCTAAAAGGAAGAAAATTTTTGTAATTATTTTAATTTTTTAATTTAAGGTATGTAATTCGGGCGGTAGTGTACGAAATAGGAATTCTAACAGACGCTTCCGAGGAGGACAATTCGACAAGTTCAGAAACGTAATTGAACACAAATATTTTGTCTAATCATTTTGTATTTATTGTCAATTATTTTTACAGACGTGAAAGAGTCGATTTAACATTCTTCGATGCTCATTCGAACAGTAGTCATATTGATCTTGGACAAATCCCATTACCAATACAAACCAATATCAGTGGACAAGTTCTTACCGGAATAGCGCCAGTCAATATTGGGGCATTTTCAAATCCATCCGAACTTCTAGAATCTCTTCCCTTAACAGGAACCATAGTAAACATAACACACAGTGACACAGCCCTCTTCCGATTAACATCGCACAATCTCACCGAGGAAGAAGGACCACAGCTATTGAATTCAGAAGATCTAGCCCAGTTTCCACAAATTGCTGATATCCTTCCAGACATTGAACAAAGCTCTGATCCTGAGGATCAACAGAGAAGGGTGCGAGCCTTTAGGATTTTCAATCGTCTGTGATGATGTTTCTTTTTTAATAAATAGGGTGGATGAAAGTAAGGTCAAGATCTCATATTTGTTTGTGTGTGGTTGTTAAATGTATGGAAATGCGACTAGCCAACAAGAACAACAATGACAGCAGCAAAGGCAGTATTTGTTATCGGAAGAACGGCTGCGATTTTAATTTAGCCACGCTCTAATTGAATTAACGGCTGGACGTGATTTTCTGTTAAGAAAAGTAAATTTAAATAATTTATGTCAATAGATTTTAACTTTTTAGCACTACTGTGTTTTTTTACAGATTTTACTCGTGTTTAAAAACTTTTTTAAGTCAATAAAATATAGAAAACAATTTTATTTTGTATTTTTAACTAAGGTTTTTAGCGCTTTTTTTACATTTTACACGTAGGAGAAAAGGTCTTTATAGAATGGAATAGATCAAAAGAATGAAGCTTTAGTAAATCAAGCACAGATATAACAAGGCGCAATAATTTGACATATGTATACATATTTGCCTAGTGATTTGTTGCTCAGACTGGTATGCTCGAAGAAAACCGTGCAAAACTACGAGCCCCTACTCCACGATATCTTTAAAACAGAGAATGTAAAGAATGTACTCCGGGGTTTGGTATTTTTTATTAGAACCCGATCGTCTAGGGCTTTGCTCCAATAGCTAGTTCCGGACCGATGGATATTCTTACAGTGCCAGAGCCCTGCGTCGAAGCCCTAATGTCCCGGGACTAAAAAAAGGGGGATCCTGAGAATATTTATTTCATCTAGGATGCTTTGGCACTACAAAACTAATTTGCATTTGGTTCTACCAGACGTGGTCACTTTGATTGCCACTTGTTTCCTAGAGAAATGCAAATACATTTTCAGTTCTCGTATGTAGATGCATGTATAGCACATAACGTTACTTGGAAGACTGTAGCTAGGGCTTCCATGCTGGGGCCGTATTTGGTTGCTCCAGTCGATCAATCGACTCGACAAAAAAAGCTTGTCGATTTTCTCTAAGTTTTATATTCGGCATTACGACCGAATCGACAGATACGCGTGGCCATAGAAAACCATCAAATTGTGCGATATTACTTCAAGTGCAGCAAAATACTTAATTTAGTTAAATGAAAAACTGGTAAAAGTTTATTGTGTGCATAAATTGAGCCTTTTAATAAACGTCAAACGTCTTGATCGAGACGAGAAGGTTGTCGATATCATGTCGCCAAATGCCAATTTTTATTTATCGACAGAAGTCGATATCGACTCGAGAAACCAAATTCGGCCCCTGAACGTTCTACTAAACCTGGGGTTTTCATTCCACATCCCTGCATCCATATCTGCCACTGGCTTGTAGCCATCGGTGCACCAAACGAGTCAATGTTTACGTCCCTTTTTCTTGCTAGAGACTAAACCAAGTGCATGCTGCATGTGCCTTGGTTTGGTAACTCCTGCTTCACCGGTTTTCACGATTACAAGATTGTCTGTGTGGCAATGGACGAAAATTTGTACTGCGAACAACTCAAGAAATTAACGAAGCGCTACAGGAGTGGAGATATGACTCCTGCCTGCGGACATCACTTTACTGAGTTACAGTCAATCTAGTCACAAAAAGGGTTTTCTGGAATTCGCCTATTTAGAATCCTTGCTATAAAAATAAAAGATGTATTGTCGAAGACTTCATCAATATCGTGCAAGGCACTTATCACCTTGTGGGCCAGGTTGTGAAGATCCGTCTCAGTAGACATTCCTTACTGGTACGTGTGATGAAAACAGCAGAGCTATTGAAGCAGAAGACAAGTGCCTGTTGTCTTCGATATTCTCCTCCATTGTCTTAAATGCAAAAGGTTTTAAAGATTTAGCTAGGTCGTAATCAGAAATTAATAGGGAGATTGGGAAAAATACGTAGACGTAGCCGTAAAGCTGTCAAAAAACGTAGCTATGCATGCGTACGTTTGATGTAGTTTGGGAATGTTGATTCGTATCCCGTATAAACCTTGATATCCATTGTTGCGTATTTGTGTACCCAAACTCAGGAAATGTAATCGCAACCACGACGTTGGCGCATTGAATGACAGTGACCTTCAGCTAATATACATATCTAATTTTAAGTTGTTTTGGTTAGTAGCAGTAAAAAATGAAGTTGAAAGGTATGAATATTAATAAAATTTATTTAAAAAAATTAATAAAATTGTTACGACTTTACGTACACTTTTGCGTACACTTCGCTTCTGTACGTCGATTGGCACGTTTATTTGACATTTCAACGTTGTGGTGACGTGCATGAGCTACGTTCGTCAACAATTTCTTTTTACCCAAACTATGCTTCACGTAACCGTAGACGTTGTGAGAGCACGTACGTATATACGTACGTCAAATACGTAGGAATCTGCGTCTACGTTTACGTTTTTGAGATACGCTGTGTTCCCAATCTCCCTAATAGCTTCACATATGAACGCAGCATTTGCTTCTACTGCAGGCAATATTTGTTGCACCACAAAATAGTAACCGCGCTTCTATTTGTATAAATGGTTGTACGTGTGAAGTGTGCTTGAAGTTATGCTATCAAGGTTTGTTTGGAAATGACCACTGAAACGATACGGAGAGAGTTCTACAGAATTGGTACGAAGACGAAGGAAGAACGCTGTCCAATTAAAGTGTGGGACCGCGGAATAATCAAATTATTATTTTTAAGTGACTGTGAAAGCTGCAGAAATTGGTTGGGGTATGCGGGTTTGCGCTGTGACAAAATCCATGAGACAGACGCAAAAGGCTACACTTACGAAAAATACTTAGAGGGCAGTCTAAAACGGAATTCAGGCGAGGTGAAATTTGGTCAAAACGGCGAAAAATCATGGATTGGCGATGCATTAGACGAGGTAGGAGTAAGGATTTCACTAAATTCTCTTTTGAGCAAACTACAATGAAACCTAAGGGCGTTTTCAATAATGCAGGTTGCGTGCGCAACTGACTTATTCAGCAATGGAAGCGTGTTGCTGAATAAGTCAATTGCGCACGCAACCTGCAATATTGAAAACGCCCTAAGTTTTGCCAGAATTCCATATGTTTTACCTACCGCGACCAGGCATTTAGAGGCCCTGTGCAAAAATTCGGCAAGAGGCCCTAGAGAGTAAAAAAAGTTTTCGCTCGCGGAAGATCCTTCATACAAATCCATCCACGCGGCAAAATGCAAAATGGACCCTATGTAATGTTTAGTCGCCGTTTGTGTTGTGCGATTTCGTGTCGTGTGGGCCATATGCTGATTTGTGTGGCCAATTCAATGAAGTACAAATACAAATAATGAATTCAACTGAACATATGCCAGCCGCAGCACTGCCTACAGTGCAAGTGATATTGTCATTCAGAACAACTCCTAGATTTTTACTTTTTTAACGCAAGTGAGAGGGACCTCATTCAATACGATTTCCGGTAAAATAGAACGAGATATGAAAGAATGAGAGAAAAAAATACAGCGGGACTACAAGAATTTAGCTGAATTCGGTTCAATATCGAACAACTCGAAATATGGCGCAAGTCTGCTGTAATCTTCTCTACAAAAGAAAGGATTTGGCTTTTTAGCGCAGAAATATAAAGCTGCTCATCATCAGCGTTCATATGACTCTTAGTTACCACTAAAGGAAGATCATTTATAAAAAATGCTAAACATAAGTGGTCCGAGAATGGAACCTTGGGGACACCCCAGCTAAGTAGGGCAATTGAGGAATTACAGGCACCTTGTTTAACTTGTTGAGAGTGGTAAGTTAAAAAGTTATGCTGAAGTTTATGTGCAGTTACAGAAAAATGAAAATGAATGTTTTTGCACAAGTAGGGCGTTATTAACGCTTTCGAAAGATTTTGAGTAGTCATAATAGATAGAGTAAAAACCATAAAAGAAGATAACGAGTGTCCCATTCGCTCTGGTTGTTTGAAAGCGCCACTTTTTCACTCAAACAACCAGAGCTACCAGAATAGCAGTTTCGCAGCTATGATCTTTGTGGAAACCTTATTGCCACTCACACGCTTCCATATTGAAGTTAAGAATGGAAGAATACTAACAGATCGATAGTCCGAGAAACTAACAGTAGAAGGGCACTTGGGAATAGGTTTATAGGTGAGTTCTTTCATTCTTTTTCTCTCTACTATCTTCCCGACTAGAGGTTGCTGTTCGACTTGCACTCAAGATAGAACAATCAACAGCACAAAGAGGCTTACCTTACCTCTGAGCTCTAGACTTTATCATAGAAGTATAGCTCAGCTTTTAATGTCAGTAGCACATCATATGAACTGGGTAGCTTAGAGATATGGCTAGTGCCGGCGGATCGTGTTGGGCGCAGGTAGGTAGTCAGACGAACAGAATCCGCCCCCTCCTAAACTATTACCCAAAAAGGAAAGAAGATAGGTCACTTCATTGTGAATTGGATGATGGGCCGACGGTGTACAGAACAACATACGGAGTTCCGCAGGGTTCCGTCTTGGGCCCTCACCTGTGAATATAAATGATGGGTTGAGAGAGACTACGCTGGAATGACGCCTCGATGGAATTGAAAGGTGAGCGAAGCCATCTGGGAGATTAAAGCGGTGGTCTGACAATTTTTGAGCACAAAACTGAAGCTCTGCAAACAGTAAAAACCAGTGTCCGTAAGGATCAAGGTATGAGAACAGAACATTCACTCACAACACGCCCTAAGGTACCTGGGAGTGATGATCGACCGGAGGCTAAATTTTAAAGCACACTGGGAGGGTATGATGGGTAAATCGTCCGCTAATTGTGCGGTCAGCAGCGTTGAACAGGACGGCTAACAGCAGAAAATGTAGGGCCACAGCGCCCTCCGTGCATACAGAACCACGTCCAACGATGTGGTGTAAGTGAAAGCGGGGATCATCCCCATAGACATACTGGCGAGACATGCATCTCTATGATCCAGAATATGTTAGAGGGGGGCCAAATACAGTGCGGCAGCAGATGACCAAGAAAACGGGCAATTATCTTGGTGACCATAAAGGATGCCATTAGTATACTCAGTAGACCGGTTCTCGTTCGATTGCGAAGGTCAAGCAGCAATGGGCTGGGTTAGTACTTAGTTGGGGGACCTCTTGGTAAAATGACGCTCGGATTTGGAATGGTCGATTACGAATACATTCATATCTGTAACAGAGGCATATCTGGCGGATGCATTTTTAGATTTTCATGCCTGTTGAGCGCATTTTTAGATTTGTCAGCCTGTAGCGGAAATTATTTCGGGCAAGCAAATCAATATATTTAACCACCAGCAAGGCTGTATAAGTGTATACAGGGACGGCATAATCATTGTGGGTGGGGAGTACGTGAACAGATGTAAAATGTTAATCGTTAACTTATATACCACCTGTTTGTTGAGTTATATGGTTTTTAATTCTTTGGCTATGGGGCTATGCGGACTAGCATTTTGGGGGGAAGGGAATAGCCTGCCTCATATGGACCCCGTTTGGATTGGCCTATAAGGCCCACACAGGGCATCTAACGCCTTGCCTCATTCGCGTCTCGTCATCAGGAATGCCCTATTGGCCCCCTTGCGGAAAAATCATTGCTACCGTCGATCTCTAGTGGAATAAGGCCGAAAAATTTGAGAGTTTTGGCGTGGAAAAGTGAGTAATAACTGCGCAGATGTCGAAAGCTTTATATTTTTTACGCGAGTGTCGTTTTACCAATGCGGTCCCCCAACTGAGTACTAATCACGTCCAATGCTGCTTCAGCTTTGCAATCGAACTAGAACTGGTCTATTAAGTAGGTACGCTAAATGATACCTTTCACGGTTACCAACGTAATTGCCTGAAATATGAAGCAATGCAACAACAAAAACTAAAACTTTGTATGAGGAAAATTAAAAATACGTAAGGCAGATGTTGGGATTGCCCCATTTTATTTGTAATGAGGTTTGCGTCATAGACCGATTTATTTTGTGTGGGGTTCTAAGAAACTAAGGGAAAAGACCTCTTTCGGCATGCCAAGAGGCAATCTCTCCTTTTTATACGCTTTATATTAACTTGACCTGTATGTTATATGTTTCATTTAAACAAATGTTGCAACTTGATTTTGACCCACTTCCAGGTAACGGATCAACTTGCACATATGTATAGTTCGCGTGACAATGCAATCTGACCATTTTGTAAAAAAATCAAGATGGCGGTTCCAAGATGGCGGCCGAATTTTGCAATTGTGTCCCCGGACCCTCGACATGGGTATCAAATGAAAAAGTATAACAAGTAGAATACAATTAGCTATGTGGCGTTATTCAAAATTCAAAATGGCGGACAACAAAAAATGGCGGACTACCATTTTCTTTACAACCCACTCGATATGGGTATCAAATGAAAGGAAATGACAAGTAGAATACTATTAGCTCTGTGGCGTCATTCAAAATTTAAAATGGCCGCCAACAAAAAATGGGGGACTACCTTTTTCTTTACAACGCCCTCGGTATGGGTATTAAATGAAAGTGTACGACGAGTATAGTATAGTAAACTGTGTGACGTTCTTTTAAATCCAATATGGCGGTAACTACAAAATGGCGGAAGACATATAATAGACTAAAAAATAGAAAATAAAAAATATATAGTTTAAAAAAACTAAAAAATACGCTTTGATTTTAAAATGAACTAAAAAGTAAAAAATAATTTTGAATGTAAAGTTTTTATTGCTCCAGCCAGAATATGGAAACAACCTACCTTTCGAAATGTAAAAAAGCGTGGGCCTCTAGCAAAAATTTCCGGTGTTAATAAAATAAGAATATAGGAAGAGAGTCCCACGCTGTTTTACATTTCGAAAGGTAGGTTGTTTCCATATTCTGGCTGGAGCAATAAAAACTTTACATTCAAAATTATTTTTTACTTTTTAGTTTATTTTAAAATCAAAGCGTATTTTTTAGTTTTTTTAATTAAATGCTAGTCGGGTGGGGTTTTAAAAACTTAGGCTATGCATATGAGTTCTCAATAGTTCTAACATAATATATTTAGTTTTTGTAAGAAAAGCCTTGCTTGTGTGCTGCCCTTCGACCACGTTCCTTCGTCGCCAGCGATCGAGACGGTCCTCTAACTTTCTGGGTTATTAGGTGTTACATGAAATATTTTGGGTGTGGATTTCCCCACCCAAAGTCAAAGTGCGTGTGCAGTTTTCCTTCCATCCCCATGCGCTCCGCCGCCCCTGAGTGTATATGTTTTATGGATATGAGTAACTCTACTACATTTTCGAGGTTAAGGTTTGATCGAGGTTAAGGGCCGCTACATTTTAATAATTACATGTGTTGCGGTAATTGATCCTCCTTGAGTGTGGCCATGGCTTTGTTTCTCACTATCACGACTAAGAACCCTATGATTTTTGGCAAGCCAGTCATTTACTCGTTTAATACCCCTAATAAAGTTTATCAGGTGAAGGCTGTCCAAAAAATTAAACACCTCCAATTACAACTATTGTTTATTATTCTAGATATCAACCTGCTGACTTTGAAAGCAGCGTACCAGAAAAAAAGGTAAAAAATTTATTTAATTTCTTGTTGCAACGATATCATTTACGCAACGGTCAATTAACGCTTGTTCATTTGTGTTGATTGAAATGGTATCATCTGTTGATGTTGATCCGATTCCGTTTTCACCACTTGCTAACTACACATGTTTCCAGGAAAAAAAATCCCAAAGCTGTGAATCTGTTTTGTTGCTGCTCTCGGCCGCCATGGATGACCGGAAATTCGCATTTTTTTTTCTTACAAAAGAGTTAAAAAGTTATTGTAAAATGCGATCAACGTCAGAAATTATCACATTCGTTCTCGGTACGCGAAAGTGATCACACCTTGGCTACTGTTTCCTTGCTATTTACTTAACAAATAAATAGCTGCGCGCGCACATATAAAATCGAAAAATCTGTTGGAGGGCATTTGTGATCGTTACGTTAGTGAGGAATCAGTAGTTTACAAAAACAGAAAAATGAATATTAATTTTTTTATAGTGAGTATTCCTGCGAAATATTTGTATATGAGTTGAGTGATTGTTTATATGTTACATACAGGTTTTTAGTTGTATCGTTTTACTTGGCTCTGCAATGCCTTTGGATTCAACGTACGAGGACTATGAAAGCGAACCTTACTTCTCTTCACTGTATGCTGCACAACCCTTCAGCGGATCGCTTGAGGATGATTCTGTTATTGTAAAAAGAGATATAACAGTAACAAAAGACAATGATACTGCAAAGGTTACTCCAGAACAAACCTTTTTGCTAGCGGATGTCCTGCATCAAATCGAAAGTTCTTTGCTGAAGTCTGCGCTTGAGATTGTTGCTATTTTGAACACATCCAATAAAACAGATGAAGATATCGTTGGTAACGAAGCAAATACAACGCATTTGGTAGCTGAACATGCCTTGAGAAAACGTGAAGTAGAAGATAATTCCACGATCACGACGACATCCGAAGCACCAAAGCCGATCTACACTCGTTTGTCAACAAGATCGATGGCGTCTACCAGTGATAAGCCAGCACATATATCAGTCGATAGGATAACTGTGTATGTGGCTGATCCTGGAAATTTTCCAATGATTCCAGCTTTTGAAATAGATCCGAGAATGCACAAGAAGCAGAATCAGGCTGATAAAGAAAAGCAGACAAGTGCGTCACCAGCTACAGAGAAAAATTCAGAAGTGACTTCTAATGACATGTCATCGACTTCTTCAACGACCGTTAAGATCGTCAAAAGATCAGTGATCACAACAGAAATGCCCAAAACAACTAGCGATGATGACACATCCAAAAAATCTTCTGAAGGCTCAACAACACCCAAGATGTCTTCTACTACCAAAGAATCACCGATCACGTCCACCACTCCTAGATCATCAACATCACAATCTTCAACAACAAAGTCATCGTCTTCGTCAGCATCTAGCACAACAGCCAAAAACCCAGTCGAGGAGCTGAAGGAAAAAGAAGAAGAAGTCAAGGAGCAAGCAGCCGAAATCGAGGCAGAACCAGTCATCTTGTCCTCTAGGGTCTAGAACATTCCTGCTTTCAAATCGTGAAAATGTCTTCCCGTAAGCGATCTTGTGACGATGATTCCGTCTGTCTGTCAACAAGACCCTCGTGCCAATTAGCATCTAGAAACTTTGTATCTGTAGCAAATAATGGGAAAACCCCATCGAATCTTACTGGTGACCGGCCCTGGACAATTTCCCGACACGTTTTTATTTAGATTTTTTTCTTTAATTATTTTTATGTGTGTGTTTGTGCGATTTTGGTTTTGTGCATTTATGATTATTATATACTCAATATTTAATGAAACATACTTTATAACGTCTTTCAATGCCTCCTCCATTATGATTGTGTGTAGGTGAGTAAATTGATTGTGTATTGTGAGGGGGATATAGGTGACACTCTGTTTGAAGAGCATTTCATGGTCTTTGGTTAAAATAATGAATATCAATTGTTATGTGAAAATTAGTTCAATTTTAAATGCGAATCGTTATGTTAATTTGGTCAAGGTTTTTTCATTGTTGATTTTTATTCTTTGAAAATTGCTATATTTTGTTACTGTTTTGTTTGGTGATTGATGTTGGCTTTTATACGTTTTTCTATTCAGTGAATATAAAAACAGAGCGATCGAAAAATATAATAGTGCAATCTGACAGTGACAATGGCCAACAATTATGGTTTAATAAACAATCATTTCTGGCGAAGTCGTTGCGCTTTATGCAGAGACTAAAAATTTGAACCAAATTGCAAATCATTCCATGCCAGATCCTAACATTTCTGATCAAGGAGCACTCACCTTCTGGATCTCTTTCAGCACAGCTTCTAAAAGATTCATCTGGCATTATTGGGACGCTAGCTAGCTTCTTGGCTTCTTCCAACTCGCTAACCGGGATTTGTGTTTCCATAGTAGGAACGCCAATTCAGGGTTTGTTCATTCACTATTCTGCAAAGTCCATAAAGCCTAGTCGGAATAGATGATCTAATGGGAAATGTATAAACGCTAACCAAGAATCGTAATGAAGTAAAAACGTTGAACGAATGAGTCACTTCGGCGTGAGCATGTACGTCGAGAAATTATGTTAAATTCGCCATTATGAAAGTTTAAAACCTTTATTGGATGACATACTGAAAAGTAAGATACTCAATTCTAGATTATAAACTTAATGCTCGCGGTGAAAACTTTTGATCGTATGGAGGTAGGTAGGTAAAAGCGGCAGTCTGATCTAAAACCCGATGATAAGGACACAATTCGCGATGAAAGGTCATCGTTTTGTAGCAGCATCGTGAAAAACTTTTACATAGGTATAAGGCAGTATGCTTGGAGTGACCAGATCTAGCCTGTCATATTCAGGTAACGTATCATATCTCAAATTTTAAGCTTAGCGATATCTCCCAAGTCCTGTAAGAAGTTTCCGCATGCACGTTGTATGTTCCTACCTACAGCCAGACCACTGCCAAGAAAATGTTCGGTTACCCCTCTGGCTTCTTTCCTCAGCTACTGCAGTGGGTGTTGTATCGGATTCACAATCTGGCCACGCGCTATCCAATTGGCCAGTGTCCTGACATGATCGATCGACTTAATTCTAGCGATATCCTTTCGCTGTAACATCGGTAGGTCGCGTGATCTCTGCTTGCTTTTTTTATGTGGTAACGTCAAGGGTAGAGAGTCCTTCCCGGGAATTCCCGCCCGGGATTTCCCGGGAAATCGAAAGAAAATGTATTTCCAGTTTCCCGGGAAAAAAACTAAATTTCCCGGGAAAAAATTTATTGTTTCAAATCGCAAATTTTCTTGGAAAAATCTTGAAAACACTAACTAATTCAAGGTTTTAAATTTAAAATAAGTAACTGTTATATCAAAATCCTTGTTTTCTATATAAAGCTAGCTGGAACTCGGTGCGCCTTGCTGCACCCATCATAGCGAAATAAAAGAAGTGGTAAAAAATATTTGGCAACGAAGATTTCCTATCCACGTAAGCGTCAAGTGACTCAGGTGGAGCCATTGGTGCAAATTACACTATCCATCACTCGATACTCACATCAAAAAGGTTTGGGTATGATGCGGGTATTTGGGGTATTACACTAAGCATTCATTTGTCTTCCTCTTTTTCGTGTAACGATTGTGATGCCTTTGTCGTTCTAACAATAAACGTACGCGGGAAAAAGAAGCATTCACTGATGCACGAAGAAGCTATCCTTGTGTATCTTAGAAGTGCTTCCCTTCCGTATCCCTATTCATATCTTTTTTACCATTGCATGTCATTAGAAAGAAGCAGTTTGTTCCATTTCCTTCTAATTAGCTTCCTGGGAAGCTATTTTGAAGTTGTAAGTTTTGCCAGCAGGGAATCTCCCAAAACAAAAAATTTACCAACAAAGTTGAGAATGACTTATTTGTAGCCATATGCACAGGAAAATCTTCCAAAATGCTTCTGAAGGCGACCAGGAAGCACTTCTAATTTGATTCCAGAGGAAGCGGCTTCCACTTTTCCCGCTGGGGTGAATGAGAAGGGGAATTTCTCATAGTTTTCAAATTTTCTGGCTCAAAAGTGAGGAGATATATGATGTATGACATATACTTCCCTGCGACCCCTTTTCTAAAAAACCGGTTTGTGTATAGGGGTAATATACGAAATGATGGATAGTATCACTTGCATCATTGCCATTGGAACAGCAACACATCACAGTTGCTTCTTTTTGAAATTTTAAAGCAAGACAATATTGGCACAATTTATCCATCTGGACCGGACAGGACCAACCATATTTTGAATTAAATTTACTTGTATCTTTTCTTAAATGAGTTTTTCATTTATTTTTCAACAGTAATTGTTCCTCCTAATTCCCATTTCACTCCTTATTCCTAATAGGTTTCTTTTTTCCCGGGTTCCCGGGAATCCCGGGAAAAATGAACTTATTTTTCCCGTTTCCCGGGAACAAAAATAATCCGGGAAACGTGACTCTCTAGTCAAGGGAATCACCTTTTTCACTACTAGTCCGTCATGTCGTTGAAGTCATGGTGCAATGTCTAGTAGTAAGCTTGATGTGAAGGATAGAGGAGAAATGATAGGTTACGGGTCTGGAGGGTTCGTGAGTAGATGTCGATGAACCTTGTGTTTGAACTCTGAGATGTTATATGAGCTCGGAAACACCGATTGCAGTTTTAGTCCGGGGAAATTAGCAAAAAAAAGGCACGAAAGGAGACAAAATTCCAAAATGGCCGAAAATTGGACCACAGCTCCTTTGGACTTTTTAAGAAAACAATTTAGGAATCACAAAAAAAAACATGGCCGCCGGAGATATCAGTTTTTGGTAAAATAATCACTCAAAAACTGATTTTTTCGAAAAAAAATTTTTGATCGGTCAATACGAAACGTTACCGCCTACAAAATACCCCTCCTGAAATTTTTTCGAAAACATTGACCTTTCCGAATTATTCAAAGTATTTTTTGGCTGAAAAGTGATTTTTGAAAACTTTGACCTTGAATAACTTCGAAAGGGTTAGATTTTCGAAAAAATGACAAGGCAATAACGTTTCGTATTGACTGATCAAAAAAAAATTTCGAAAAAAACAGTTTTTGAGTGATTTTTTTGCCCCAAACTGATATCTCCGGCGGCCATGTTTTTTTTATGATTCCGAAATTGTTTTCTTAAAAAGTCCCAAGGAAGCTGTGGTCCAATTTTCAGCCATTTTGGAATTTTGTCTCCTTAAAATGCTAATTTCCCCGGACTATTCCACAATCGAGTTGTTGTATTTAAAAACGAATTTCTAAACCGAAATATCCGCTAAGAGGAGGGCTGTAGTGTGTGGGTTGAGTTGAGTTGGCTAGTCTTGTGTTGCGGGAAAAAAGTTGCCGTGTAGGCAAGAGATTTCTAATTTCAGTGGAGCAGTCGCCATGGTAATAGTGGTAGAACTTGCTGAGGGCTACGGTTGTAGTCAGGCCAAGTGTTTTTAGTCTCCACTTGGCGCCTGCCTTTGAAAGGAAGGGCAAGGTGATATCTTTCGTTATATGGCGGCTTCTATATATGTCTGCAAGATTTGCGTGTCTGCAAGATTTGCTCCAAGGCCCCTGGGCTGAAAGTCGAGTAGTGTGACGTGACAATTCGTTCGAGTTGAAGAGAGTGACGTTTCAGTCGAATTACGACTTTCAGCACAGTACCCTGAGAAGTGCTAAGTTGAGTTTATGGCCCCTGTGCTGAAAGTCGTAATTCGACTGAAACGTCACTCTCTTCAACTCGAACGAATTGTCATGTCACACGACTCGACTTTCAACCCAGGGGCGCAAGTCTGACCGATTCACCTGCCTTTTCGTTGATCTCAATTTTCCTGTGCCCCGGTACCCAATGAAGAGTGATCCTGTACCTCATAGCCAAGGAAAAGAGCTTGTTTTTTTATGTGACAGTTCTAAGCTCAGGATCACTCTTTGTAGTACCAGTTAGCAATGTCTAGTAGTAAGGTTAGTACGGCGATAGAATAAGTTTTGGTTATGAGGGGTTCGCGAGGGTGTTGAAGAAAGTGTCGATAAACCTTGCGTCTGAACTCTTGGATGTTATAGGAGCTCGGAAATACTCACTGCGACAGATTGTTCCATAGTCGAGTTCTTCTATTGAGAAACGAATTCCTAGTTTGTAGAGTTCGTGCAAAGTGGGGCTGCAGGTGGAGCGAATGAGACATGTGGAGGCAGAAGAGCGATTATTTCTATGGAACAGTCGCTATGCTAGTAGCGATAAATTTTGTCAGTGCTGCTACAACCCGACATCGTTGTCTTCGATTAGTTCGAGGATCTTTTTCTATTTCACCTTACTGGTTTTCGCAGCTCCAAGAACGTTACTACATTTGAGGGAGGTGAGGCCGAATGTGGGATTTGTATATTACAGCACGAGCCGACGCTGGAGGAGGAACCTAAATCTCTTAACCAAGCACTTTTTTGGCGATTTAAAATATGTGGACGTTCCATGGGAGGCCTTTCCTTATTGTCACGCCTAGGATGTAGACATGGGTTAGCCAGTAGTTTTACACCATCAGTGAAACGGATAGAGAAGTGTTGCAGGTTTTATTGGAAATACGACAGTATTTGGTTTTGGAGCCATTGAACTCGACACTATTCTTACGGTCCAATCGAGAATGAGGCCAATTGCTCTGTTTATCTTCTTGGACATATAAGTCTACGATCATAGATACAAGGTGGTGGGTTTGCATTATAATTGATATTGGGAGGTAATTAGAGAGATTGTACATTATCGGGTCCACTGTATTTCTGCACTTTGAACCACCTATTTATTTTGCTAGTCGTGAAGAACACCCTGTTCATTGAGGGTGTGGAACATTTCGGAGCAATGTCTACGATGATGGCCGTAAATCTGGCAATATTTCGTCGGGGTCTGTTTATGAGACCCATTTTTTTTCTTTGTTGTAAGTGGGCCAAGTTGTCCTAGAGATAGTACTTTGTCTCCAGGTTTCTTCATCTTTGGGTGGCTAGTAGCAGCTGGTAGTCAAAAATAGGGCGTTTGGCTAGCTTGTCTAGGTATAGTCAGCTTTCTCGTTCTTATCTACATATGTTCTTATGTCCGGGAACAGCTCAGCCTATCTTGCTCAGTTCTGCATCGCTCATTAGTTTAGAGCGCTTCGTTACTGAATCCACAGCTTTTATAGGTTTGTCTATCTATGAAAATTCCAATGCTACATCTTTGTGTAGGTTCGACGTTCATTGTCTGGAATGCCTTCAGGATCGCCAGTAACTCCGCTTGAAAGATACTAGTGTGCAACGGAAGTTGCTAGTACAGTAACTGTTGTGGTCTCTAGCCCCTAACCCGGCACCCTTTGATGTTTTAGAGCTGTCTCGATCAAACTTCACTTTCTTTTTGAAGCTATGTCGACAGTGGTCCTTCCTGAAACTCAATCTACGGAGAAGGTAGTAGTGGTTGTACCGATCATACCCTCGGGTAGCAAGATCAAGATATTTCTTTGGCCGTCGGGTATTGAGATCCAGGGTCCGGATTCCCTTAGTCTAAGGGCACTGCACGAGGCTAGGATTTTTGATGTGAAGGGAGCAGGGGCAAGAGCAAGGGCGTTTGTGGGACATGTTCTAATGGCACCTGTTGCCCCTATTGTTGCCGTTTTTATGACATTATAGGTCCTGCTCAGCGCTGATTAAGCTATCAGTGAACCGTACGCGAGAATTGAACGTACCACGGATGTGTACATCCACAGGTCCATATTTCGCTTGAAAACACGTTCTTGACGAAGGTCTCTGGACAGGTGTTCGAATTCCAGCTGAATTTTGGTTCCAATAGCCGGGTTCCTTTTCTGCTCTTTTTTAATCGTATTTACTTGGAACTACTCCTGCTCCCACAAAGAATTAGATAGGTTTTGCTCGAATCGACAATTTTTGCGTTCCTTTAATTTTTCACTCCGGAGTACTTCAAAGTAGAAAAGGAACACGGCTAATATTAGACCCAAAAATGTCACCCTAGAGGATAAAGTAAGGGTGTGCCACTCAACCAACTTACATTGTAAACGTTTAAATCTCCGGAAACAATTTCAATTTCACACTTCGAATTGGAGGAGAAAATTGCATTCCTAACATAACATCAATTAATAAATAAAGCTTCTGTTTAACAATTGTACATTATTAAAATTTAATCGCAAAAACTGCACCTGTGCTAGAAAATCCCCGCTACCATAAAAAAAACTCAAGCTAATAATGTAAATAAATACCGCAGGGGTGCATGCCAATTGCATAAAATTTCAAGAGCCACAATAACACCACACATGATGTAATCAACAACCAGAAATTCAATAACAGCATATAATAATAATTAAGAACGCAATAAAGATTAGAACAAAGCTAATAATAGTGAATGAATCTGTTCTCAGCCATTTAATTTCTCTGTGATTAATTGCAGCTGCTCCAAAAATCATTTAACATTAAAATATAACCACGAAAATTATGAAAAAATAAAACATTTTATCTCGATTCAATGTCGTTGGATAAAAAAAGTAAATAGCGCAGCCGCGCGGCGACAACTTGGTTTTGTTGGTGGTTGGTAATCACGTCGTTAAAGTGGCGAAAAATGCCGTGTGCATTTTTCGGTTTTAAAATTTAAAGCTTTCACCTTTTCTTGTGCTTCTAATCTCGGTTTTCGTTAAGCAAAAATTAGTGAGAATACCTTTGTAATGATGTGATTTCGTAATTATGAAAGACAAAAAAAAAAGAAACACAAATTAATATGAACAAAAAAAAATCGCAATGCCTGCCGTGCGAACTGTGTGGTGGTCGGACACGTCCAGAATCCGACTCATGACTCATTCCACAGTTTGAAAATAATCGTAGAGGCTAGAAGCTCGCATCGCGAAGCGCTAGCGGAGAGGCTCATGGCGTTGTGTTATCATCGAGATTCAGCGCCGCCGCCGATGCCGCCACCGCTATCGGAGCTGGTTTTATTATTGGACAAAATTGAAATCAGAAAAAATATATAATAATTAGTAAAGAGCAGCCTCACGGTCGTGCTTCGCGCGGGTGCTTTGCGAAAAATTTATTTTTGTTTAATTATAATACATAAATGCCAAATTTGGCGCTTGTGGACAACCCTTGAAGGTTAGGGACGTTTCGTTTTTCAGTTTCAAAACTTGATTTTGTTCCTGTCAAAAAATATCGAAAAATAGAATAAAAACAGTAAAAAACATGACTTTCAAGGGATCTTCACACAGCTGGATTTAGGCAAAGTGTTTGTTGAGTGATTTTGGGCGGAAAAAAAATAAAAGTTTATATTGAGAGGGCGTTCAACAGGTAAAGTGATTACTTTTTGTAAGAGTGCCCCTGGTTCACCTGTGTACACCAACGAGCGCCGCCACCGCCGCGTACAGGTATTCTCTCTCAATGCGCGATTAAAATACAGTCGTTAGTGAATTGAACTTGAACCAACAACATCAATATCTGATCGTGTGCACAAGTGAACATATTTTATCTTATCTCTCGGTTTAGAATACCGACGACCAGCCACGAAATATAAGCCATTAAAAAAAAAACTGTGTGTGCGCGTCGACTGACGGGGGCTTCGATCGGGCTTCCTAAGTTCCACGGGTGCTTCTGAGGTTGTAGGTCGATTGTGTTGTATTATATATTGCTTTTGCGCGCTACAGAATACTAAAAAAAAAATTTTGTTAATAATATACAAAAATAAAACTAAAAATATTCGTGAACATAAGTAAGACGAGTTTGCGCAACAATTTGCAATGTTTTGTTAGTTTATTTCTTCTTCTCTCTGCTCTTTACTAAATATTTTGAAATATTTACATTTTTTATTACTTATCTCAAGGTGTGATGAACGTGACCTAAATATACCGCCGGGCAGATATTATAGATTC
This sequence comes from Thereva nobilitata, assembly GCA_963855945.1. Lineage (NCBI taxonomy): Eukaryota > Metazoa > Arthropoda > Insecta > Diptera > Therevidae > Thereva > Thereva nobilitata. The sequence continues at coordinate 14,396,518 of OY979696.1, read as the reverse complement.
TTGAAAAAATAAATATACAAAATTTCATCTTAATCGCGAATTCAGTAGATATCAAGATCCGTCGTTATAGTACGGTTATAATATATTATAGTGTGTCCCCCCAGTGAGAGTGAGTGACTGTGTTTTTCTTATCACAATAAACATATTGAGATCAGCATATGCATAATGTGGATTATACAAACAAAGTAAAAAAGATGGATCAAAAAAATCCTAGATTATTCGGATCTATAGTGGTAGTGGCCGTTTTAACACTGGTTAGTAGTAGAGTCACTTATTTACTAGTGTTATTTGTTTGTTTGTTTTTTGTCTGTCTTCTTTATTTTTTATTAACAATTCAAAAAATGATGTGCACAAAAATTTTCTCACGTTTTTTTAAACATTTTTTATTCATTCTCCAATTAGATTCAAGGTATTGTGTACTTTGGACTGGCAGCATGGTCTTTTTTTGTCTATCGTCACAATTGCGGATCCACCACCATCAATTTGGGACTCATTATGTATTTCAGTTATTTCCCAGGTAAAAGATAACTACTCTTTTTTTTTCATTTTATTAACTTACTCAGGAAGTTAATGGAGAGATATGTAGATAGAGAGAGAAAGATAAAAGCAATTTTTGGGAATTTCATATAATATATTTTTTTTTTCATTCAATTTTTTTTCCAGGTAGCACCGAATGCAATGAGATAAGCGTGGGCGGTGTTAATGTATTTAGACAAGTATTTCCTGAAGAGATTTCAGTGGCAAAAAGGACATATTTTATAACAATCGCATACGGTGTAATAAGTGCATTTTGGATATTGACTTCTTTGGCGGCTTTAGGTGAGAATATTTAACAAATATAATTTTGCTTTCACTTTTTTTTATGTAATTCCCATTGTGGTTAGTTAAATCATTTTTATTACTCACAAGGTGAATAACAAACATAAAATTTATCATTGAAATTTGAGAATTGTTTAAAATTGATAAAACCCGAACCTCAAAACCCCGAACTGTTGAAAATACCGAAAGATTTAATCTTTAATGTCCAAGATTTTTTTAATCTGATCTAGATTGTGAATGGGTATAATGCACACTTAGTCGAGTGTGTTTTAAAAATATAAATTTTGTGATCTTCGTACTTCAAGTATGAATGTTTAATGACATTAAGGACATTAATTTTGAGTCTTCCCATAAATAATGCGGATTTTCTTCATTAATTTCAAAAATAATAAAACGAAAAGTTCAGATGAAGTTCCAGCTGAATTGCTCCAAGCCAAAATTGAAGTAATATCAGAGATATTAATCTTATATTAGATATGGAACGAAGAAAGATTACCAAATAAATGGAAAGAGGCAATAATTATTAACTTACCAAAAAAGTAGATCTAAAAGAATGCGGAAATTGGACAAGTATTACCATACCAATCGTGATAGCAAAAATATTGGCCTCCATAATTATTTGTAGTATTGCAAGCTAAGAGAACAGCAAGTGTGATTTAGGAAAGGTCGCGTACGTATATGTAGATAACTCAAACACCTTAAGATTAATAGTCGAACAATCGATAGAATGGAAGTTACCATTATGCATTCCCTTCGTAAATTTTGAACGAGCATTCGACAAAATCCATAGGGGAGCTATTTGAGAAGAAATCACCAACAAAATTAATTCAAATGATCATATACAACGAAGCAGAGCTAAGAATCATTCATAATCACCATCTTCTTCTTCTTCTATAACGGCTCTACAAGCGGGACCGGTCATGGCCTCTCGCAACTGTTCTCTACACTGGTCCCGCTTCTGAGCCGATATCATCCAGTTCGGCATCCGTAAGCTCTGAACTTCCTGGTCTACGTCATCCTTCCAGGTTGGGTCTCTTTCGACATCTAAGTGAGACAATAACAATAAAAGCTGGAGTGAAAAAAGGTTGCCCCTTTTCACCATTACTCTTCACTACTGTACTTGACGAAATAATGACGAAAGCCAGCAGAGGAGCAAGAGAAATCAGAAATGAAGAAAAGAGATTTGAATTCCCCGATTTGAATTGATAGAAATAAATTGTAGAAAACAGAGTTTTGAGCTTACAGATATATTGGAATATGAAAATACATTATTGCATCTGCACAAAAATACATTATTTAAAGAACATGTGTACTATAACTACTATAAGTATCCACAATCAACCTAATGGACATAAGAAATGACAAACACGTTTTTAAAGCAATATCCGATCAGGCGAGACAATACGAGTTTGAACAATTGGAACGGTTCCCCTTCGCCCGACAAGGTTATAGTCCGGGAGCTGAGCGGCCAAAAAATGCAACTGTTTTATAAAATCTGAAATTTTGGTACTGTAGGGTGTACAGCAATAGCTTGCCGTCAGTCAGCTGGTTTCCCTAACATTTGGCGTGGGCGTGGCTTCAAAGTTGTCAAAGAACCATATAAGTCGCAAATGCTTTATAAAATCAGAAAATTGGTTTGTGAATACTAAAATAAGTGAAAAACGGTGTGGATATGGTCAGTCTTCAAAATTTGTAAGGGAACGCGTTTTTTGGCCGCTCAGCTCCCCGACTATTATGTTAGGTTTGACCGGCCAATTTCCCTTTGACTGAGATCATTCTGATCGGATAAACAAGCTAGGGATATTTCAAGAGCACTCTGGGGAATGAAACACTTCTGCTAAGTAAGCCCCATGAAAGTAAACCAGGAAAAATAAAAGAAATTGAAAAGAAAATGTTGATCTGAAACTCTGAACCTATCAATTTTTATTTGGCCGTTGGTAAAGATTACGAAGATATGATTGAAAATAGAAGAATTCTGTTACCATGGCAAAGTATCTTTATGTTATAGTACTCTGGCAATGGTTGGAATCAAAACTAGAACACGGGTTTTCCAAACATATTCTTTTAGGTACGCACTCTTTTTAAACTCGTACTGCAACAGGAAGAAAACTATATAAATACGCCGGTGCATCTGTAATCTGACAGTCTCGGACGACATTCTTTATCCTTTGAGGTTATTCGAGACCACTGCATAAACAGAACTCTCAATTACCTTTTGTACTATCGTGTGTAATCCAATAATAGAATAAAACTTGGAGAAGTCTAATTCTGATTGAATTGTTGAAATTTCACGCAGCTATCCACCACAACCGAAGAAGAGAATTTCTTTCTGATTTGTTTAGACAAGCGGGACTCGCACCGGCTATGCTCCTGGGGAGCTGAACTACTTTGCGTCGTCGTTACGTTGTAGAAGCTATCTGATGAAGGTTAGAGCACAAATTCGAATACGTCCCATCACTCGATGGACGATATAGGCACGGAGAGAAGTAAAACACAATGTTATGATGATAAAATTATGTATAATAGGTATACTGCATCGGTAATAAGCCCAGAGCGCCGAATTAAAATGTTTAGGAGGCAGGAATACAGAAGAGGTTCAATGGCTCATATCCGTTTTTCCCTCGATTCTTAAAAATTATCTTTGTGAATTTGATGAATGACGAAAAGTTCGTTGTTTAACAAACTTTTCACTATTCCAGGATAGGATCGTACCCTGCACTATGTGAAAACACGCGTCTTTTGTAAATTTGAAATATTTATTCGCTCATTATTACTGAGTTGAAGAGAAGTTATCGCCCCTAAAGGCCCCCAAACACGGTCGAAGTGGATGTACATCCATGCTGTACCATGATTTTCATCAAACCTATGCGCGCATCGAGTTTTGATAGGTCGACCGGCTCACAATCGATGTACTGGTTGTACTTCCGCACTTCGATGTACATCCAATTTGACCGTATATGGGGGCCTTAACTAGCCGAAATCGTAACTTCTTGCCAAGCTTCTTGCATAGTTTGAAATATAGGTCGAATTGTAAATATATAAACAAAGTTTTCGTCAAATTATGGTGCATACGGCATTCCCTACGAAAAGAAAATAATACATTTAAATGGAATCCACAAGGAAGTAGATGTGTTACTAGGCCGAAATACACCTGGAGAAGAATATTAATGAAATAAATCGAAATTTTTTCTAAAATCTGGGTTGAAACCAAGAGAATTGCTCAAAACATAGTTTGATGTAGAGCCTTTTTAGAAGACCTATGCTCCCGATAGGGTTAAGAAGGGTAAAAATACTGATAATAAAGAGTGCGCATGGAAGGCTTCTGTGCAGTGACTAGGAGCAACTCCAAAGATAGAGAGATTATTATTTCTTCGCCGCCCAGAACGATTTATTTTCACAGCAACCTTAAGGAAACAGCAACAACCCACACCCAATCAGAATCACCACTTGTTCCCAATCTAAGACAGAAATACTAACCGTAATTCATGCAATGGGCAATGATAAAGCTGCTGTAAAAGAACATCCTTTAGCTTTGCAGAGGATTGAGCGGGAGCAGAAGAAGACGTCAGTTTCAGAATAAATAAAGCAAGAAGCGCATATTGCCTGTCTCGCTTATGGAGATCGACGGAGATCTCTACTAATACCAAATTGCGACTGTTTAACTCCAACGTTAAGGCAGTGTGAAGTCACCCAATTCATCACAAGGCTCCTTCAAGTTTTTAGCAACAGATGCCTATGTCATATCCTAAAAATCCCCTGCCAAGATAGAATTAGATATGAAGAATTATGGTGCCGTGTCAGCCAAGGAAAGATAGACGAGGAGATCAGGCGAAGGAACGAGAATATAGCAAAACAGGCTCTTGACTGGAATCCGCAAGGAGCCCATCGAGTTGGAAGAACTAAAACAACGTGGAGTAGAACCTTATTAGCAAAGGCTATCGCACAAAACAGAGTCCCCTGGAGCTGAACTGTTTCCAGCCCTATGTCTCACGGAGGATTTAAGGTAGAAACAGAATGGCACGGAGACCGTGGCGGAGTCCGCCGCTCAGAGAGTTTCCCATACATTTAATTTGTCCGCGCCGCCTGGGGAGAAATTAAATGTATGGGAAACTCTCTGAGCGGCGGACTCCGCCACGGTCTCCGTGCCATTCTGTTTCTACCTTTAACGAGCATAAGAAAAGCATTTTCTACAATGCTTTTCCATCTGGTAAATTTTGAACGCCCCTCTTCCAAAATTCACTTGGCCATGACGAAAAATACTACTCTAGTACAATTCTGATTTATGTGCTAATGAGTCCATAGTTCTCCCATGCAGATGAATTTGTAGACAGCAGAACTACCATACCATGATGTAATGTCCGGTGAATATGGTGCATTCGGCATTGTTTCGTTTGATTCTGTCAATCGAATGGGAAATGTTTTTGCTACATTAACTTTAAAATCAGAAAAAAGACAGGGGAATTATTGTGAGAAGCGAACGGAATTGTGAAGGAATCTATACAGGGTGTACTACGAAAGCAGCCAGTTAATCGTAACGGTTTAGCCGCTAGGGCGTTTTGATGTTTTTTTTTCAAGTTTTACATATCACCCTGTATTTTTGTAAGCCTATGACCTATTTTCATAAATAAGGTATCAGTGTACGCAGAATACTCCCACCTAAACTGTAAAAATCAAGGTTCTACCTTATGAACTTCCCGAGTAATGAGTCATCAAAATCAAAATTTCGTTTTTTTAACTAAAATTTCAACTAAAACCACCTTTTTCTCCATAAAATACCTAGTTACTAATATTTTTTTTTGCAAAATTGGGAAGCTCAGACAATTTCCTATGAATAATGTCTACACAATTTTTATTCTACGGCTTTGATTTTTGGAGATATAAGCAATTTTTATGCTAAAATTGGCTCTTTTTTCGTACTTTTTCACCTAAGCTTTCCCAAAAAGAACCAAATAAGCACCAAATAAGACCAATTTTAACATCAAACTTGCTAATAACTTCAAAAGGCCGTAGCATAAAAATTGTCCAGACATTATGCATAGGAAATTGTCCAAGCTGAATTTTGTCTTCACTGTTTTTTCGAATTCCGCATAGTTCCGTTTTGCGCCTGTTTTTAGATTTTGAGCTAAAATTATGGATTTGTATGAAAAATTAAATGAGACCAAAGTAGTAGTTGCAGTTTTTCAACGGCTTTTCTTTGGACGCTTTGATTTATCAACAGAATCTGAAAAAAGCCCAAAATGGCCGCTAGCGGCGAAACTATACGGATTTCGAAAAAATAGTGAAGACAAAATTTGTAGCAAATTTTATAACTTTGCTCTTTTGATATTTTCACCAAAATGCATAGTTTCTCCTCAAAATAGAGAAAAAGGCGGAAAATGGCGAAAAAGCACCTATTAAATATAGCTTTGAACACATTACGTTAGGCGTTGTTAGCATATTTTTTATCATAAAAAAAAGATTTCATTCGGTTACTCGATCGGTGAAGGTCGTTCTTCTACGTATCTTAGACTATATGTATGGTAACATGAAGTCATTAAGAATAGCAATTGATGTAGCATTCGCCACTATAGAAAGAGCTGCATTAAAACATGTGGACGCTTCAGACGAAAATCGATTCCGTCATTCGAACTAATGTTGGATATTTTGAATAAGTAAGAGCTATGGGGATTCCCAAAGTAACATTTAAAAGGGTTTTTTGTAATATCAGGTTTCATTAATCAAAAATTTAATTCAACAATTTGTTTATTTTGCTGAGGAGGCAATGCAGTATCGGACCCAAAAGAAGGGGTTGATTATGAGTGCAATGAAATTCTTTGTAAATATATACAGATTTTTATGACGCGGCCACTAGCTATACACCATTGGGGATACTGATTCAATCGTTTATCGAATCTTGATTTAACACTCCGAGTAGTTCCTTCAAATGCAACATAATCGCTATCGAACACACATTTTTAATTTACCAGCAATAAAGGAATATCATATTATCACGCTGATAAAGAATAGCTCTTCTTGTATTAAGACGTCTGTATATAATTTGAAAAAAAAACAAAAAATAATTAATAATAAAGTTCTTCTCTAACTAACTAGTCTTCATATTAGCATAGATTTAATCTGTTTTGTGGCGTATGAGAATTTAACGACCTTCAATATTATAGAAAATATTGATATTATTATTTCTAAATTACATCCGTCGGTAAAAACAAATAAACTTTTAAAAGCTAAGTGATATGACATAATTTCTGTTGCACTTTTTCCCACACTTTGTTTCACCTGTAAATTACGCAACTAAACAAATAGTCGAGTACAATGCTCTTAAACGAGTCTTTGATAAGATTTTATTATTGTAAATAACGAATGATGTGAGAGAATTAATGCAGCATTTTTAATACAGAATTTCTGATGTAGAAAATGGAGAGTTAAAGATGAATAGTCGAAGGTTGCTTTGATAAGTAAATCTTGAATTGTCCACGAACAATGTTAATAAATTAATTAATAGAAATATTTTACCCCATTTATAAAAGACATAAACTCCAGCATATCTGAACTTTTCTTACTTTTTAAATACGTACAAAGTTTTGCCGATTATTTTTAAGACAAAATAAAATTTCATAGATCCATTATCAATTGTCGATGGTTGATTGAAGTGGCAAGGCCCACTTGCTTTGTGCTGATCTCCAATTATCAGATTTGCGCCGTTTTGATATACTCATTCCCGTGACCACCAGACTTATTATGCTTTTAAATCCATTTTGTATCATTGAAGAACTGTGTGAAGTTCGTTGGATGCTCTGTTGCTAGATCCTCAAGCTCGTTCAGTAGGTGACTACTAAATGAACTGTGCCTGGTTAGCACCGGATATTCGCATACGAAGTTGAATGGGATGCCCATTCTTGATGCATGCTCTCCTATAGGCCAGTAACGCGTATACACAGGATATAGCTGGTTTGTGTGGAATAGCTATAGAAGGTTATCAGTTTTGCTTTTGTTGTAGGACGGCCATGTTTTCTTGGCTGTGCTGCAGGAAATATAGGTAAATATGTCTTTGAACTGTATTGATAGAGAGTTCTTTTTCAGATGAATAGGCATCCATGTTTGAACCGTCCCTTGCTAAATCGTCAGCTCTCTCGTTCCCTTGTATATGGCCTGGAACCCACAGTAGGGTGAAGGTGAAGTTAAGAACCAAGAAAGCAGCTTGGCTGTCAGTTACCACCGCCGCCATGTTCAGTCTTGTAGAGTTGTCTTCTTTCGCTAGTTAATACGTCTTCCAAATTGCCAGCATTTCTGCTTGGAAGACACTGGATCCGTTCGGAAACCGGACTCTTTTGGCTATATTACTTGATGCAGAAAGGACCCCGGCACCTACTCCGCAGTTCATCTTTGAACAGTCTGTGTAGATTACCGTCTCCATATCTATTGGTATCTATCCATATCGTCGAAGTAACAACGATTTCCCAATATGTTTTGCAACAAAAATTTGATTTACAACTATGCACCTGGGAGTGTCCAACGTTCCATCATGACATAATCCGTATTATATTTTAAATTTCCTTTATCACAAATTGTAGTTAATTAATTGATGATTATTAAGCTGAAAAATTAGCAATCTTCTTGATAACAATTAACTAATCAAAGATAAAAATTTAATCAAAAAATTATTGTTGGTAAATCGGTAACAAAATTTCTTTTGAATCGATCATAACAGTAAGGGGAATATGGAAGTTCGACAATGAGTTTGATGCGTGTAGCAGAATGATTCACTTATTACTCATTGTCAGTAATATACAAATCATTTCCCGTGATTATTGGAGGGAGCTAGAAAAAATGCTGGTCTGTATGGTAAACGAATGGCTGAGGCCAACTTGAGAGTCAGAGAGAGGAGTTGCGGATGAAAGCAGCCTTCCAAGCGGAGGTGTATAAAATACTGGCATGCACAGAAGAGCATTTTAGAAGGGCCTAAGCTTACAAAGCGAATTTTATCTTGTTGGACAGCCAGACGCCAGACTAATTAAGCGATTTCGAATTAGACTCGAACCGCCAAGGTGCCCTTGTTAAGGTATAAAAGTAGGAATTTTTGTTTAGTGACCCCTGGGTTTTATAGTGATAGAGATTTATGTGTGGGCTCTGGGTCAAAATAAAAGATTTATTCAGTGTGCGACGTTTCGGGTGTGAATACACCCTTCATCAGGCAATACAAAAAATACATAAAGTATAACAGCACTTATAAACATTTAACACGGAGGAACTTGTATGCACGAAGTAGAAGCTTGTTGTCACTAAACAACAAGCTTCTACTTCGTGCATACAAGTTCCTCCGTGTTAAATGTTTATAAGTGCTGTTATACTTTATGTATTTTTTGTATTGCCTGATGAAGGGTGTATTCACACCCGAAACGTCGCACACTGAATAAATCTTTTATTTTGACCCAGAGCCCACACATAAATCTCTATCACTTGTTAAGGTATTCTCAATCGGTATCCTCTTATTTGAGTCCGGGGTCATCAGAGCTTCGGAGGGCACAACAGGGCTGGCCCCTAGTCAAACAGGTTTCTGGCATTACATTCATCTATCACAGCCTACTATTGGGCCATCGACAAGTTTGATGAATATGGCTCTATCGGATCCTGATGAAATATATCGAACACTGGAGGGCCATATCAGGTCTAGTGAACTCGAAGCAGCTTCTTCTGTGACGTTTCGCAGTGTGAGCAGGGACACTCATTGGGATGATTAACGGACACTGCGCCAAAACTACCATCTAAGGAGGATCGGAGGAATGAAGGGAACAATCTATAGGTTTTACTTCAAAGAGGCTGAGTGTGCCTTTCACCTTTTCTATCACTGCCCCACGATAGCAGGAACATGGTCTCGTTGTTTTGTGCGATCTTCATCAAACAGACAAGTCTGAACCAGAAATCTCTAGACAAACTGCTGAGTATACGCTGCCATAGGCTCAAGTGGCGGCCGCAGCACTCGAAAGAAAAAAAACTAAATAAATACAGCCTAGATGAACAAGCCTAATAATTGCTCAATAGTAATTACATCTATTCTCTTCAAAACTATACAGACAGCAATTAATAAAAAGCTTATAGAATATCCCACCAACAATTAAACGACATGCAGTGTGACTCTAAGCAATAAAATTACTGGCGACCTTGTTGCGTGTCGGACAGAGTACCTCAACCACATTATGCATCGCACTCGTGAGTCTGGTCTGGTTTGTCTAGAAATCTCCAAAGTTTTTGACAGAGTGTGACACCCTGTTCTGCCGACTAAACTCCAAGCTATTGGTATCAATTCAGTTCTAGTGAATTGGTAACTTTTTGGACGTTCTATCAAGATAGTCCATCCCTGGAGGCTCAAATCTATCACACGCTCTTCTTTTAAACTTTATAAGATGCCTTCTCTGTCCTCTTCAACTCACCCCACAGCTTTGTTGACGACGACTGCTTAATTATTTATTGGCCTTCGATAATAATAAATGTATGCCAGATACGTTTCGGATCTTGCCTCTATGATCGTCAACTCATGCCCAATTCAATCAATAGGGGGATCGAATTCATTTTTGATTGAAGCCGCAATAATAGGAGCGAATTTCCGCTCCATCGGACTACAACTCGGTGAAGTCACGTTATGTTGTTAGTGTAATTTGGAGAATTTGGGAGAATTTGGTAGTCCGATTCTCTCAATTGAGATTCTTGTTCATGGCTTGTAAATATAGAAGGTTATGGTTAAGACCCAAGGTTACCATCCCGGAGACCAGTGAGTGGTTCTTTTCTACACAGCGCCGTGGCCCTTCGATTCCGCTTCGCCCACCCAGATTCTTTCATTCTTGTTTTCCTTGTTTAAAACAATTCCCTGCCCTCTCTTCTGCCATTGTCAGGAATCACAATAAGCAAATAAAGCATCTTCTATTGAATAGGAATCTGTAGAGTAAAAACCAGTATTGGCCTTGGCAGTTCTTTCATGCATCTCTCTATACTATCTTTCTGGCTGGCGTTCGGTACGGTACGGTACGCCTGGTACGGTCTTCGCTCTCGGCATTGCTCTTGCTCATTTAAAAAATTCTTATCTCAGGGTTTTTTTTGTCTGTGAACTCTTTTTTTTACTCTTCTGAGCTCTTTATTCCCGTGCTCGTAGTTTGTACCTTCAGTGCCCCGCTTGCATTCAACATGGAACCAGAAGCTCCGATCTCTACGACTTATACCTAAAATGAAGCCAGCAATAATAATCATAGTATTTTTAAGACGCAGAGAATCTCGTCGCCAGGACTTATTTTTCCCTTACTGATGACTAGTTAAGGCGTGGACGTAGGTGGTTCTGGGCGTCTCGTTGCATTGAGTAGCTGTGTGAATTTGAGTCTGGTTCGCGGACACAAAGCTTTTCTGTGCACTTTTTTGAGCACTTCATCAAGATAATTACTACGTATACATGATGAGTTGAACCCAGGTTGAATCCAAGTTCAAATGCATGTAGACGCTAGTCGAGTTGAGATAGGGTCGACTGAACTCGACTCAGCTCCGCTACCTGGGTTGAGTTGGAATTATGTATCTAGACGAAAGTTCAGTAGTTGAGTGGTTGAATTTAGTTGACAGCAGCATCTCTGTGTTTTGTCTGTGATTTTTGTCGAATTTTGTCTATTGTCGGAAATTCAACTCAACCTCAACTCAACTATTCAACTCATCATGTATACGTAGTAAGTGATTCGAGTGGAAGTTGGCACTTCGGTACGTTCTTACTAACATCAGGGCCAAAAGGTGACGAGCATCTATCAGTAGTCGATTTGCTTTCGAGTGATTCCATCAAAGTATAGCGAGGTGACTTTATGGATTTCCTTACGTGCAAACCTGATACTCAACGACATAACTCGATGTCCGTTGTTATTAGTGTTCTCATACAAGCTGTGCACGCCAACGTACTGGAGCTCTGTACCTAGTACGAAAAAGGGTTTTACGGGTGAGGTTATCAGCCTCACGTCAACGTTACTTGCATGGGACTAGTTCGACCGTATTAGACCGATTTGCTTAAAACAATCTCAATATTAATAAAATTTTGCCATCAAAAATACAACTAATTCCCTTTCATTTCCTTCATTTCAGTTGGATCATTCTGTTCAGCAAAAGGAAAGCGAGGATTTCATATATGCTTCAGTCCCTGGTTTCTATTTGTACTACTAGGAAACATATTAGATGTAGTTGCAACTATATTCAACGTCATTGACGTTATGAACACAAGAGTAAGTATTAAATATTCAAAACAACAAAAGAAGAAGAAAAATGTACTAATTAAAAATTCTTAAAATTTTCAGACAGTCACAAAAACACTGGAGCACATGGGAGCTATTCGGGCTTCTGATATTGAGGCCGCGGAAAATATCTCGAAAGATTATCTTTACCTGCCAATCATTTTCGCTTGTATAACCGCAAGACTGATTATATTCTGGCTGATAAATGTTGTTGGTGTATTTTTGGCAATTCGCTACGCCAAAAAGATTGTATTAAATAAGTCAAAAAATTCACCATCAAACAGTTACAATGAAGTAATGAAAAATAATGCCTATAAAATGACAAAATCAATTTCGATACTAATCTTATCTTTTTATTTATTTTTTAGCAGCCGCCTGTGTATCCCGATAACAATACCGATAGGCAAAATGGTAAAGCAGCAACAAATAATGGAGTTGATGCCTATAGTTTTGTCCCGCCGCAAAAAAATTTCCGACGTAATGAAAGACGAACATTTGAGCCGCTAAAGTCCGGCTCGCCAACGCTGAGTGATAATAGAAATCCTGAGTTGGACCGATATCAGGATGTTAGCAACCGAAATTATGATAATTTTCAGAGATATGACCGCGATGAACATTCCAATCATCCGCAACAAACTGGAAGGGATTCCCCAGTTTCTTATCAGCATTCCATTCAGAATTCAGCGGGTCCAGGGAACGAGACTCCGCTCAAGGAATTGCCCAAGGATGTTCATGTTTCAGATGAATTGCGCAGTCAGCTTCCTTGGTCATATTTTAATTTTAGAGATGATATTATTAGCAGGAGGAAGGCCCTGAATCATGTACAAGATCATGAAGTACTGCCGCCAGTGCCAGTGCCGGATTATACCCTGCACTTCCCGAAAAAGGATCGACCATCTATGATTGGTGAGAATATTGTCCAAAGACATCCTTCTACATCGTCACAGCACGACCGACGACCGCATAGATCTACACAATCAGCAATTTACAGCTAGATTCGAAGAAACGCCAAATCTTATAGATTACATATATTCTTAATAAGTTTCTGATAATAGGGGTGGGGATAAGCGTGATTTCGAGATTACTGTATGAATGAACAATGGGTACCGTTGACAAGTGATGCAAGATTAAGCAATTTTGGAAATATCATTTTTTTTATTATCGCAGATTACCTTGAAGTCATTTTGTTGTTTTATCTTTTAGTAATTATTGTTATGCTTTCTTTTTCTTTTTTCGTTTTGTTAATTTTTACGATGTACATTATTCCAAGTAATTAAAAAAATTAAATTTATTGCTCTGCTTTGTGCCAAACTAAATGTTTAATTAATTCACACACAAAAAAAAAAAAATATGTTAGAAGATACACGAACTTGTTTAGTTGCTTTCAATGTCTATTTTTAGTTTAGGTAAATAAGGGAGATGGAGATAGAAGCATTTTATTTTTGCTATTTTTAGTGAATGGAGGCAATAACATCCATATCAGTTGTCAATAAACCGATTTAGTCAATAATAACTTGGGTTAGTTCAAGTGGTTTGTTTGATTGTCGATCAGTGTTCCCATAAGTATGTAAAAATTAAAGAAGTCACTACAAATGTAAAAAAAAATTGTTATGTTCAAGATGATTTGTAAATTATAAAATAATTAAATGATAATATTTACAAAAATGATCTTTAATAAAGTATCGCTATTGATGAAAGTGCTACCAGACACAAATTTCGCTAAATGAAAGAGTAAAGAACATTTATCAAATATTGCCAAAACATATTTCGTCAGTTCTACAAATAAAAGAAAAGAAAATGGAAAAAGCTTATATTGTAGGCATATACACCACAATATATTAAAAGATATGTTTGCATAAAATGGTGCAAAATGACGGGTAAACGTAAAAATAGATTATTATTATCCCAAAAATTGATTGTAAGTTTCGGTTTTCTTTCACTTTTAAGATATTTGATTAATTTTAAATTTTTTCAGAGCTACGATATCCAATATATCTTTAATAATGACATCATTGGGAATACTACATTCTGAATTTAACCACCGTTGGCTTTAAATCATCATTCGAAACCACACGGTATACTTCTGCTTCATATACAGATATTTTAACATAAGCAGCGAAGCTTCAATTTCCGCATTTGAAGTTATTTTCGATAAGTTCTACGGATTTTTATCCTATAATTCGGAGTGCGACATCATTGCGGTTCAACGTTCATAATGTAAACTAACTCTAATACACCAGTGTTTCCAGCAAAGCCATGGAGTTCTTTGCAGACACCAATAATATAATTAAATTGTAGACCACTCATCCCCTTTTTACTGCTCATCCAACGCGATACTCCGTCGAAAGCGTCAACTCTGCCTTTATCCGTGTCGCCAGGATCATGCAGGCGTATTCTCCATTCCAACAAATTTGGGATCCCTAGGCAGAACAGATGGTTTAATCGGAAATGTATGAACCCAATAAATACTAAAGAAGCCGCCTTCAGAGGGTACAAGAGTGCTCGGAGTGAACCATTTGATAATAGGTTGAGAAGTAAGATCTTCAATGCTATCTCAGTAAAAATGCAGTAAAAATTTCAGGTCCTTGGTAACTTCCATCAAGAAGAGTTTCACTGCATCCACTACCCCTCCATTTTTTACAAGGGAAAGTGATATCAGAAAGCAAACCCAAGGCCGATTTATTGGCCTCTCTGTCCACCTCGAATACTTCTTTACCTAACACGGCTTTGTAACGCTCAGTCAATGGAAGGACTTTTCTTCAGAACTCGTGAAATGTATAGATGTCTCGGGGAGCTTGATGTCAATAAATCCACTGGCCTTGACAAAATACCGCCTAATAAGCTTAAAAATGTGCCCCACTTGTGAATAGACCTCTGCGAAAACTTTTCGCTCTGTCATACTTCTACGGGGCTTATCCAGACTCTTGGAAACTTGCCCATGTTCAGGCCCTACCCAACCCCTCTTATGGTATATCTTGTATCTAACCAAATTCTATACGATAGGCTTTACGATTTTTCTTGTGACAGAACACCTCAGCCAAACCATTCGTTGCCTTGGTGAGTCTGGTCTGGTTGCTCTAGATATCTCCAAGGCTTTTGACAGAGTATTGCACCCTGCTCTGTTGATTAAACTTCAAGCTATTGGTACGCCCTAGTTCTAAAGAGATGGATTCAGAGTTTTCTTTCTGGCCATTCAATCTGGCCATTCAGTATTGGATGGCGCCAAATCAAAACCCCACACCAAATTTGCCTGTGTGTTCCATCCAGAGGTGAATTCTATCACCCGCTCTCTTTCTAATCTTTATAGATAATCTGCTCTCAGTTCGCTCCAATCCATTTCACAGCTTTGTCGATAATGGCACCCTGCATTACTCCTACTCCGTACCGAGTCGATGACAGTTCACGATTGCATTTAGATGATCGAATGCGTCGCTTGTGTTTATTTTATTTAAGGAGACCGTCCAGCGATTCTTGACCAAAAATCGATTTTTCGATTTTTTTTGTTTATATCGTATTTTGATACTTTTAAATGTCCTCTTTCATGTACCGTTGTCAAATTTAAAAAAAAATATGGAAAATGGTTTTATTCGTGTTTTTCTAATAGAGCGCACGGCGGAGAATAAGTTCCGAAATACGTGCGCTGACAGTTGATCTCAACTTTTATTATAAGTTTGACCTTTGTTATGCAAATGACTAAAAAGAATATATTAATATAATATTAATATATACATATGAGCGCTGTATTTGGTAATGAAGGGAGAAGTGGGGATGATGAGAGGAACTACCCCACGTTTATCCACAAAGTTCGTGAGGCACATGCGCTGGAGCGCACCGTCTAAACCGGCTCTATGTGTCGTAAAAAACAGAAAGAAGGTCCATGTTATGGTCCTGGCACTGCCAATTAAGAATATCATCTTTGTACAAAGTTTTATCATGTCTTGTGTGAATAAATCAAACTTAAAACTTTAAATGGAATTATCTCGAAAACTTTTTTTTCCATAATTTCTTAACTTCAAAATGTTCTAGGTACACCAATTTTTATCGGATTTTGATAAAATTACAGCCAAAATGTTCAGAATTTAATATAGCACAAATCCGCCTGACAGAAATTTGATATTTTGAGTATTTAAAAAGTTGTATCTATAATTGTGAAGAAAAAGTTGAATAAAGGACGATTTTAGACTTCTTTTTGACTTTTCTGCGTGTACATGTGGATTGCTGATTAATGAAACATGATAAAACAAATTCGTCAGCCAGATTTGTTCTATATTAGATGCCGAACATTTTTGGCGGTAATTAGATCAAAATCCGATAAAAATTCGTGTACCTAGAACTTTTTGAACACACCAAAAAAATACAAACTTTACGTTACTTATTTAAAAAAACATTGTCTAACATTTATTTTTTTAAACAAATGAGTACAGTTTCAATATTTAGTTATTTATAACTATTAGTATAAAAAAAATCATGAAAGTTATTCGAGTCGATTAGATTTTAGCCATTTTATTAGACGGTCTCCTTAAACAAAAATAACTTTCTTAAAACAACATTGACATTAAATTTCCTTCTAAAAATTCATAAAAATAACAGAAAATTCTCATTTATAATGTCAGTACCTTTTTTCGATTCGACTCGACCAATTTTACCACGTATACATGACCAAATTGAACCATCCAGTGATCGAAAGATTGAAAGTGAATCTGCGTATTTGACATCGTCGGGTAGAATAATTGAAGTTTAAATGGATTCAAACATAGTCGACGAAAAGCAATGAACATAACCTACAATTTGTAGTTTTCATATCATTTTACTGTTGTTTCCCTTTGTTATTGAGAAAATCTTTATTTGCAATTCTAATATTTTAATTTAATTTTCTACCCACAACACGACGAAGGCACAACAATAAAAATAACTACCTAAAAAATGTTATGCTGTCATGTCAATCTCTCAATCTTTGAATTCGCGTCTTTACGACGACATTTCGATTCGATCCAGCCCCAAATGTTGGATCGAATCGGCTCGATCTTATTTGAATTCGATCTGCGTATACATAGATTTTTCTGAGATCCAAACTGGCTTAAAGCCGGCTTCAATTTCGCTTGTATGCGTACTATTTGTTTCACAATCAAATCAGCTTTTGATTCTCGATCGTTCCGCGAATCGAATTTTGATCTAGGGGCTTAATTCTTGATGGGGCCGTAAGAATAGTGTCAAATTTAACGCCTCCAAAACAAAGTACTGACTCATCTCTAACAAAACCTGCACCGACCTCCCTTCTGTCTCAGTGAACGGTGATCAGTGATCTTAATGCCTGGGATTTAATGCCAGTTCATCCTTCAGCCAGTAGACCAGGATACAATCTATAAGACCTACATTCAGCCTCGCCTCGAATATAATTCGCTTATCTGGGCTGGCGTCTCAAAAACTTTTTTGACAGGGCTGGAGAAGGTACAAAACCGCACCATCATAGCGACTGCTCCACGGAAATTAAGAACTCCCTGCCGGTGCACTCCGCTCACACCCCTACATTGCAGTCCTTTTTGCGCACACTACGGTCTAGAAGTTCAGCATTTTCGAAATCGTATAACATCCCAGGGTTTAAAAGTAAAGTTTATCAACATCTACTCGAGCATCCGATTGACAGACTGGTAGTATAAAAAAGAAATTAGTCTTTGTCCACTTGCTCACTTCGAGGGTGTTTTTGATATCACCTCATTACATTGGCTAGAAGAAAGCAGGTGATGGCTGTACAACGGCGTAGATGATAACTTGGGTTCTAATTCAATCACAATTTGAATCTGTTAAGGGCTATCCTCGAGGAAAGAAAATTTCCATAGTTCTATGATCAATGGAGAGTTCATCCACGAGAGAAATTAACCTCATCAGGGTTTAACGCTCAAAGCTATGTTGATGATGGGCATTTTCGAGAATTCACCATGGTAGCTACCGGTCGAACCAGAAGTTAATCCACCATCCATCCACCACCCTGTAGTGAGACTCTGAGGCTCTGATTACCTTATCGGTGAATATTCCAACATGGTGAGTGGTAACTTATGGTAAGTAAACAACTCTCGAACATGGTAGATTAATTTCTGGTTCGACCGGTAGCTACTATGGTGAATTCTCGAAAATGCCCGATATTGTGATAATTATTTGAGCAAGGTTAAGCCATCTCTTAATGCAAACTGCCCTCAATTCGAGTCACAAGAATCTAAGTAAGGGTATCAGTACGGAACTAAGCATTAATTTACTCTATCAACCAATAATTGCACCACTTACGAGAAGACGAAAACTAAATCTAACATCTCCAACCTTGAATTACGTGACCTCAGAGTGAACCTGTCGCTTCTGTCTAATAGCTCCTGTAACAGCGGGGCACTAACTTAACTATCAAACCACACCTTTTCAGTTAAATTTGTGGGAATATAGAAAAATCGATGCGAAGTTTAATGCATGAGAAAACATCGATACAAAACTAAAATTGCGTGACCATCTCGAAAAGCTGCTTTCAGCTGTTCAACCGTAACCGTAGTAAGTTATTTAGTGGCAAGTTCATAGCTGGTGGAAAACCACGGAAACGTTGGTAAATTACTTTATATGGAGTCGAAAATTAAGTGATGAGACCTTTGAACTAAGTTTGAAGAGGCCAGGGTACGATTTGAATTGTTGAATGAATCATTAATTATGTAATGGTATAGTATTGGGAATGTGATTTCGTTAAAGGATGATTTGTTGTTTAATTAAACGAACCGAATGAAATGAAAAACCAAGAAATATCTGAGAATTTTTTTATGTGTTAAGACTAATGGGGCCCATCCACGGGCGAACTGGTTACCGAAACTGAGTTGTAAACTGAGTTGGTGGTTTGCCACAAACACTAACTGAACAGATACTTCGACTGTCACTTTGATATTTGCCAGGCAATTTGACAGTGAAGTGAAATTTTTAGGAAACCCGCGATTATGTTTTATAATAATAAAAAACAGATGAGCATGATTTACAGGTGTTATTAATTATTCATATAAATATTTATGTGATTTAAAAATATAAACTAGATTCTAAAAATATAATTTCTGAAACTAATTTAATATTATTTGAACTTTCATAATTGAAATTAGAAGTAACGCAAAATAATGAAAATAATAAACTTATAAATTAAATATGTAACTACTATTTAGGCTTAATTCATTCAAACAGTTTGCCAAACTGCAATACACACGGTGCGACTGATTGCCCAAACTCTTGGCCCCGCCCCCATAAGATTAAAAGATTTTGATTTATCCCAACTGCAACCCCAACTGTCAAATCAGTTTGCCAACTGCCCCACACACGCTTCGATTTAGTGACAACACAACTTAGTTTCGCAAACCAGTTGGAACGTGGATGGGCCCCATAAGCTTGAGATTTAGCCTTTGTATTACTAGTCCGTGATATTGAATAATATGTCATGCTGCAATGTTTAGTAGTATATTCAAATCAAAGAATTAATAGAGGATATAATAGGTTAGGAAGAGTTTAGGATGCTTGCGTTTTAAAACTTCATGGAAAAGTATCTCCTGGGGGACTGAAGGTTTTTATTACAGTCATACTGCCGTGCAAAGGCCAAAAGACCTATCTGCAAAAAGCTCGTTTCGAGAAAAACGCGTTCAAAGTTTTCAAAATACATGGAATCGTAGCAAATAAATTGATAAAGTGATAACTTTTAATTAAAAAGTACAATCAGTCTGAAATTTTTTTTAAGTATAAATATGAATATTTTATATCAAAAAATGCATACAAAGCCATTTTGACCTATAATGCACATAAGTCATTTGTCCTTTGCACGGCAGATATGCTCTGCTCCACCATAGCCATTACCTATAGGTATATAAATTCATATATGAATTGAAATGTGTTCAGGTTTCAGGTTTGCAAGTACCTATTGTAAACGAACGAAGCCGAATGTTGGATTTGTAGACTAGACAAGAAGAAGGACAAATTTGCATCACTAGAAGGACAAATTTGCATCACTAAAGAAATACCAGTCGTTGGATGCTTGTTTTACGATTTGGAATATGTGGTAATTTCATCGCAGATCTCCGTCTAATAATACTACCAGGGTATTAAGAAATTGATCAACTGTTATATCCACACCGTCCCTTGGACGAAAGGAAGATTGGTGCAGACTATGTTAGAGATGGTTAAGTACTTTGTTTTAGAGGTTCTTGCGGTATCATGTAAGTTCAGTAGTATTAACATGTACGAGTTATATATACTGTGATGTCTCGTAGATAAACTCTGGAGCTACTTGTTGGTGACTAAATCTTTTTCACCAGAGTTCAACAATCAAAATACTTGGGGGTGACATTATAAAATGCCAAACTCTATTGGGCGCAATACATTTACAATCTGTTGAGTATGATGGGCGGATCTCTATGGGCCTGCTGTTTACCATATGGGTGGACAAGGGGTTTTTACAGAAAAAAACCATGTATTAGAAAGACAGGATTTCATAAGGCCCATGATAGCATACGGAATCTTATTTTGGTGACATAGAACCAGGCTTAATAGGTTTGCTTCAAAATTAAATAAGAGTCAAAAATTGGCTTGCCTCTCCATCGCCGGTGCTATTCTCACACCGCTGACAGCAGCGCTTAAGACTCTACTAAATTTGGTAAATTTGGTAATCTTAAAGTGGAGAAATTCGCAATAAACGCTCTACTGAGGTTTAGATGTAATTGTCACATAGGAAATTGTATAATTTTCAACGGGAATGAAATCAAAATGACCTTGAAGATCTCAAAATATAAGTTACCTTCGGTGAGCATGAGCATAATAGATAGGCTATCTTAGGTGGTCCCGCAGATACCGCACAGTGGACGGGAATGGTACACGGGCGATTGAGACATAAGTAGGTTAGGGTGTCGGGATCTGGGGCGAAAGTCCGCTGTTTACCACAGCGATCAGCTTGGGTGTCTTGACAACTGGCTTTGCATAGGTGTACCCCACATTTGCATGCACCTACGAAAAATTAAGAAGGGCTATGCTAACAAATGGCATTTTATCTTCTCCGGTAGCCAGTAGCAATCATTATGATATTGGGGCACCCCCAAATTTGATGAAGAAAGCCCTAAACCACTGATTAGCAAACAAGCCACATGCGGGTCTTTTGTCCCTTGAGCGTCGCTTTTTTGGAAAATACTAGGTGCGGGCGTGCACATACAATGCGATTGAAACTTCGTAATCCACGCGTAGAAATCGGTCTTCTGCTTGGGCGAGTCTATTCTGGTGGTGCTGGTACACCAAAGATATAAGTATCTATGAGAAACGCCATCTGCGATCAAGGTCTACGCGATCTAAGATCTCCCGCTATGATACCGAATCCTACCTCCATCTCCTCGAAGATGTTAGCATTGCATCGGGTAACCCCTGGATACTCTTGTCTATACAAGAGTAACATGCGGAGGAGGGTGAAAGGCAACTTTTATAAAAATTAACACACTAAAACTGGCCACTGGGTGGAGGACAATCGTATTCCAAAGCAGCTTATGGTAGCAGAAATTTCGGGAAATAGACCAGTAGGCAGACCCAGGAGGAGATGGATAGACTCTGTGACGGCCGACGCAGAGACACTGCTCAACATTCGGAACTGGAGAACTGCTGCAAGGGACCGTCAAACTTGGAGAAATTACTTAGAGAAGGCCAAGGCTAGATTTGGGGTGTAGCGCCATTGCATAGATGGAGTCTATTCTGAAGATGTGGCGTTAGACGGAGGTGTAGGTGAAAATTCCATTCTC
Source organism: Thereva nobilitata (assembly GCA_963855945.1). Classification (NCBI taxonomy): domain Eukaryota; kingdom Metazoa; phylum Arthropoda; class Insecta; order Diptera; family Therevidae; genus Thereva; species Thereva nobilitata. The sequence goes on along the minus strand of OY979696.1, from coordinate 14,374,677 downwards.
TCTCAGGACTCAGATTACGTGCACTCGAAACGCTTTTGCTGCTGTTGAGGGAGGATGAACGAACGGAGTTGAACGAAGCAAGTATACAAGACGAGTGTGGATGGAAGAGTTGGAAGGGGACGACCTTAGCGAACGTACCTCAATCAGACTGGGGACGCTTTTAACAAAGGCGTCAGCTTAGGAGAACTCGAATTAAGCTAATAACCTTCGGAAAATACTGAATCCTGCGGCTCCAGACTTGGCATTGTCAACTCCAAGCAGTTTGTTCCTGTTGGACACTGCACCCTAGACTATCACCTATGGAGGATTGGAAGAGTGGAGAACCAATCAGTAAACTTTGCCTCGTTGAGAACAAATTTAACCTTCATGTTCTTTGTCACTGTCTTGCGATAGCAATGAGCAATATCTCGTTGTGTGGTGTGAGCTTGTATGAACTCCCAAGTCTAAGTGACAAATCTTGATAAAGACTGCTGAACCTGTTCATGTGATCTGGCCTACAAATCTAAGGTACAGCGCCGACAAGAACGCCCGTGGTAGTTGTGGGCCCTATACCTGATTAAAATAAGAAAAAGGCACTTAGAAATAATATTATTGAATCAATCTCAAATTATAATAATCTTTTGTTCATTCAATATTTTTAAACACCCTGTACATATTTACGAGTTAAAATTGAGCTTTATTTAAAATTGTAAAGTCTGCCCCTACCAACAACCGATGAATTTTTAAAAAATCAGTATTCTGAAAATTGTTTTTCTTATTCTTAATATAATTTACTAATTTATTAAATATTTATAGAAATATTTTCTTTATCAAAAACAAACGTAATTATTTTTCAATGCCCCAATAAATATGCAAACTATTTCGAATATAATAATGGAAAATGGAGAATAGTTTTTTGGAGTATTTTACTATTAACAATATTTTCAGGAAAATTAAAAAGAAAATTAGTGAATAAACTCCTAAAATCTTTTAAAATTTGTGGTTTAATTTGTAGCATTAATAAAAACGCAATTTATTCGTTAAAGTGCCTGCAATGAATGGTAAGAAATATTCACATGGCGACATTCTTACACTTATCAAGATTTTAAATTATTATCTAGAAAGTAAAAACTGATAATTTAATTCTTGTTTTATTATTATTACTAAACTTATTATAAATCCCAACAAAAATTATGTCATAACATTCGACAACATTACCAAGAAGGCAGCGGATTATGAGGTGTTAATACTGTGAAAACCCACCTGTAGATACTTTACTGAATTAAAACTCGCATGGGAATTTGTTGATAAGTATAAAACAAAAAAAAACAATATCTATTTTCTCGATAATGATAATTGATAATGGGTTGATACTAGTTAGTGATAAAATTGCGATGATAACACAGTAAGTGATAGGAAATTCTACGATATCGATTCCATAGCCTTAAAATATTTTTTTTTATCAAATTGGCGCATTCTTTTGTTGTGAGGATTATTGTTAAGTAGTTTGTAGTTAATATATTATTTTTTTAAAAACAAAATCCTTGTAAATTTTTTACAAGGATGGATATTTCACACGATATATATCCAGGATATCAAATCCTCCGACCATTAACAAAACTCGCCGGTATTCTGGGTGTGGTTAGTATAGCCTTGTTAATATTTTGTGTTTAAATTTTCTTTTAAAAATGTGATTCATAAAGAAAATATTTTAATATTTCCGTTAAATTAACAAAAAAATAATAAAATTTAATTAACTAAATTTAAAAAAAAGTGACGTGATGTGAATGCTATTTTAGGCGAACAGTTTCGTAATAGGATTTAAAAGTGAAAGATTGTGATAAATTTTCAAAGATATCAGTAAACAAATTGCGTTTTTTTTAAATGTTCAAAAAATACACCTAAAATCATTTGTGATAATCAACGTTATCTACAGAATTTGTTGGGAAAAATAAATTAAGTTCCCATATATAATTCACATTCATATACTAACACTGATTTAGCGTCAGATTTATAGATTTAGCAGTTGATTTATAAAACGATTATACAAATTTGGTTCAACTTAATCAACATAGCGTTATCTCACTCTCCTTCATGGTGGCTTTTATTCATTCATTTTTCAATCTTAATCTTATTAATGATTATAGTTGTGATGTCAATGATATGAAACGGGATTTCCTGATAGTGTAAACTAATAGAGTAGGACGTTCTACACATTCTTTAATATAAAAATTCCAAGAAGTTGAGTAAAACAATGGTGAATTTTTTGATTTATGTATTTTTAACTGTCCAGGCCAAGGTGAAAGTTTTTATTGCGACCTAGACCTCAGCAACAACTGCCAGCTGAATAAAAACAACTGATGGTGAATAACACTTTACTATCTTTTCAATCTTTTGATTCTGTTTGTCTAAAGTGGAGAGACGTCTTTAGATTAGTTTGCGTCATAAGTTTGCACTTTGATTTGCAGTTAAGCTTGGGTGCATTTTTGAATTTTTTAAGTAATATTTCATTGAGTTAAAAATTATTGAAAATCCTTTAAATGACAGCCTTCAGGTGATTCAGCAGCTAAAAGAGAAATTTGAAGTGCTGTTATTTGAAAATAAAGAGCGTTAATCATCTAAAAACACTAAATTAAAACGTTTTGATTCATGACATTTGACAATCATTTATTATAGTCTAAGACAGGGGTGGCCAACCCAAATGGTATCGCGGGCCACTTTGAAAAAGCATTATGATCCCGCGGGCCGGGTGATATATTATTGCGTGATTCAAATTTAATTTAATATAGTTTAGGGAGACCGTTTCAAAGCTGTGCTGCGAAGACAAAAGCCTGAACCAAATATGACGTGCCGAACCGTAACCGTACGTACCATAACGAACGAACATATGCAAGTCTTTAGGTCGGTACTTTATGAACAATCATGTTCATACGTTAGGGTACGTACGGTTACGGCAAGGCACGTCATATTTGGTTCAAGATATAGAAAGAACGCTGAACAATTAACGTGCTGAAACGCGGAATTATTAAATTATATTTTCTGAGGGATTGCGAAAACTGCACAAAATGGTTGAGGTATGCAGGTTTGCGCTCATGTAGGATATCGTGAAACAGTCGCAGAAGCCTATAATCACGAAAGTCACTTAGAGAGCAGCCCAAAACGGAGTTCGAGTAGGGTGAAACGGCGTAAATAAACAAAACGTACACAATCGTTAAACGCTTCTTCAAGTTTATGGGCGTAAGAAGAATCGAAAGAGGAATAGATGGAAAGGCCATGCATTACTGCATTAGAAGAGGTAGTAGTAAGGCTTTAAGCAAATTCAGGCCTTTTCGACAAGGCACAATGGTAACGAAGTTTAGAACGGAGTCCGTAGGTTTTACTTACAATGAAACTAATGTAATCGCAGCAGGTCATGCTGCTATTCAGTAGCACCCTCACCGCAAACAAGAGGAACGGAGCTTAACGCGATAGCAGAAAAGTCAGGACGAACAATAGCAGAATGAGAGAGATAAAAATACACTACATAGGATTTAGCTGCAGTAAATTTAATGTCGACCAGTAGGATACATGACGCAAGTCAACAGCAAGCTTCTCCGCAGGAAATAAAGCTCCACATTGTCTGCATACATATGATTCTTAGAACATCTTTAATAAAAATACGGAATAAAAGTGGCCCAAGAATGGAGCCTTGGGGGACGCCAGCGTGGAGCAGGGCACTTGAGGAGCTTTAGTCACCTAGTTTAACCTTTTGAGAGCAGTTAGATAAGAAACTGCAAAATTTTAAGAGCAGAAAGAGAAAACAGTGAGGCAGGAGTAGAGAATGTGAGTTAAAATAGGCAATAGACGAGGTATAAGCATTTTGAAGAAACTAGGCGAAATGTAATGTAATTGGTGGTACAGGTTTTCGTCAGACAAGGTGGCGCGGTATTCATTTTTCGCATCTAAATTCCATTTTCGAAAAGAAACGATTCGTAGTTGAAAATTTAACCAAATTTCCCAACTTTTTGTCTCAGACAGACATCTGAAATTACAAAACTTTTCTTTTTTAATATAAAAATCAAGTTTTGAGTCTGATGCCTGAAAAGTGTTTTTTATATTCAGGACCTCAAAAATATGTTAAACAATTTACAGCAGAAAGAAAGTAGTTCGGCCGGCTTAAGGGAAATGCGGATAAATGCAAACACCATTCAACGCATAGTGCTGACTAATGGCGACGTAGAATTGATAGATTAATTCTGTTACCTCATTAGCATTTTTACTGAAAATGGCGGAGCAGAAGAAGACCTCAGTTCCAGAATAAATAAAGCAAGAAGCGCATATGGATGCTGGTTCGCATATAAAGATCTACAGAAATCTCAACTAACGCTAAATTGCGGCTGTTCAACTCCAATGTTAAGGCAATTCTTTTGTATGTAACATGGAAAGTCGCCCAATTCATCACAAGGCGCCTATACGTCTTAATCCTAAAAATTCGCTAAAACGATAGAATTACAAATGAACAACTACTGCGCCGTGCCGGCCAAGAAAGGATTGATGACCTAATCATGCAAAGGAAATGGAATTAGAATGGCCACACCTTGCGAGGTGCAAACGAGAATCTAGCCAAGCAGGCCCTTGAATGTGATTCGCAAGGAACCCGTCGAGTTGAAAAACCAAGAACAACGTGGAGGAGAACTCTACCAAAAGAGGCCACAACAAGGAAGGCAACTGTTTCAGTCCTATGTCCCATGCGTGATTAAAGGATCAGAAGAAAAATAATCCTTCACTCATAAAACACTAGCTCGATGTTGACCAAAGAAGTGTGCTTGCTTGTAAATATGCTTGTTTTCTCTGCTACCTCCATGACACTCAGTTGCGGATGCGGTCTTTATATTCAATTGTTACCGATGAAAGCAACTGCTTGGATTTTTATCCATCAACCCGGTCATCCGGTGCACCCCAAGAGCTAATTCTCTATGAATTTAATTTTAATCATTGCTCATAGCTGGCACTTTTTTTTCTTTTTCACATGTTGAAACCTTCTTAGTACCTACAAAATATTTCGTTAAATCTTGTTGAATCTCGCGGGCCGCACAATTTCCCACGAAGGGCCGCATGCGGCCCACGGGCCGCGGGTTGGCCACCCCTGGTCTAAGATTTGAGATCTCAAACTTCATCTCAGACTTTATAGTAGGTGGAAAGAACTCCTTTTTAACATGCAGGTAAATATAAATATACATGGACATCACCATTTGGGCGAATGAGCAACCAAATCGACCGTTGAGTAGCAAATGGATCGTCGTACTCAGAGACATTGGAACTTATAGAGAATCCGTTATGCTTTTGAACCATAACCCTGTCATAACCAAACTCTGAATCTTACAACGAAACCATTATCGAAAAACGTTGACTGATAGAAAGAAATACAACATCAAAGCCTTGAAGGACCAAGGGAAATATCAGAACTGAAATATAACTTGAGATGAAGATTAATTCTCGAATTAAACATGATTGAAAATTCAAAACATAAAAAATTGCAAAAGTTTAATGATATCGAGGCCTTCAAAAAAGTACGAATGCAATAGGAAACGGGAGCTAAACAAATAAAAAGAAATGCTGGACAAGGGAAGACTGTACGCAAATGGCTACAAAGGTGGATGATGCGGCGGAAACCTGTGATATAAGACATCTGTTCAAAATTATTAAGAATATTAGTGGTAAAGTTAACCCATACACCACGACAAGAAGGAAATTGAATAATGGGGGAACAAGAACAGATCCTAAGATGCGTATGACTGTCATTGGCCATGAGTCAGAATTTTTTTTGAAAATTGAAAACTAGGGGAGTCTATGGACGGTAAACACCATTATTTGGCTATAATCGTAAGACTAAAAATATTGGGCGGTAAACATTTCCCATTCTTCTTCTATTGCCTTCACGGAAATATTATTCCCGCAACACCAGTCATAGTCAGCTCATTCCCTTTACTTATAATGTTTTATTTGGCACACGCTAGAGACATAGAATTAGTTCATAAATAGAACAGCCCGGCTGTGGAACAACCTTACACAGTCTGTATTTCCAAACTCTTACAACATTGAAGAGTTCAAAGGCAAGGTCAGAGGCGGCGGAACAGGTCCAAGCTCTGTGTTGAATTCGAAAGGTTAAAAAAGGGTGTGGGGGAAGAGGAGGGAAATGGTATATTAGATCTCCAAAAACTTCAATCTTACTGTGCACATTAATTTTTTGAAAACATTCATAGAAATATATTTACACATTATGCGAAAAAAATTAGCTAACTTTTTGCAACGACTACAGCTCGTTTTGAACTTCGCGAAATAAATTCGTTCATCAACAATTCAAGACCGATTCATCAAAGGCTGTTCAACTTTCGTTGACCCATCGTCGCCCGAATGTAACTTTTCAGTCGTTTTAATACTGAAAAACTCCTTTCGTTCGTACACGACGAGCTGGGAATTGTCATGAGGAGCCTGATAAATTTGGAAAATTTGGGTAAAATATTGATCGACCAATAATTTTGGCGCAAAAAATCTACAACATCTTTTAAACTTTTGATTTCTTTGCCTACTTTTTGAGCTAAAGATAAAAACATGTTTCGATCACTTGAAGGACTTTCCTCAGAAAAATAATTTTTGTAAAATTCGACTATTGATTTCAAATTGTCTTCTTTACCAAAATAGAAACGGGATCTCATGTGTTGAAATGGTCAACACACAACAGGTGTTCCGCCGCCCCTGGGCAAGGTTCATCGCCATCTTCTTTAGCACCTTCCTGACTTCGCGTAACCTGAAACCTGTTCTATCCTTTGAACTAAGATTACTACTACATTGCACCATGATATGACCAACGACATAACGGTCCGGTGTTATAAAAGGTGATTCCAAAGCCTAGCTGCCACAGAAATACAGGTGAGGTTAGGGGACTCCCGGCAGGAACGAAGTTCCTTACGCTTTTTCTTCAACTGCGAATGTAATTCCAAATAGAATCTGCACTTTCCATTTCTCAAAATTTAACTTAAATGAAACACTATAGGAGCTTTCAAAAATTCAGCCGATTGCGAATGTAGGGAATAGAAACCTTCCAGAGTCGATTCCGTACATTATCCTTCGAATGCGTAATGTCTACTTTCTAGATCGAAACATCCCTTCGATTAACCTTGCGAGGTTCTAGGGTCGAAGGCATAACGGCAACCTTTTCCATTACAATTCATTCCAATATGAGAAGGCATATGAGCTACAATACGAATACCCAATACCGTTCATTTCATTAAGAAGGCATAAGCATCTATCCTCGATAATGTACAAAGGAAAATTGAGTTTTTTCTTGTCGGTTGCCTGCTTCGCATCAAACTGGAAATGGATACTGAAAGTTTAAGAATCTGTTGTTATGGTGTCTTAATTTTTGAATTAATGATGATATTCCCCATGAACTCGTCTCTCCCGATTCAGAGGATGTATACCCATGGTTTTATTTTACCAAGTACACAATCTAGCGCAATCAAATCATCATCGAATCAAGACGACATCATGTTATAGTTCAAACGTTATGAGCACAACTGATGAGTGATTTTCTGCTTGCACCGGGTATGTTTTAGGTCGTCACTGTGTACGACCTATAGGCAAACAGCAAACCGACTACCACTGCGTTTTTACCCTTATGCCAGACACTTTGCACTACCATTTCTTTCGTTAGCTATTGGCTCCAATTTCTTCCAATTTCTACAAACACTGCATTCTGATTTCGAGAATTCGTAAATTGCCTCCTACTGGGAGCGATTCTCGCTAGCCACAGTATGGGCTGTCTTTTGAACCATTTACACAAAGCTAGATACAAAAAGAACCTCGAAGTATAGGCTCCTCATGAGTTGAACGCGGAAAACATGATGAAATCGACCCATTTCTGAAATGTCTTATAACCGGTGATTAAAAATGGATCACGTACAACAATCGGAAGCATAAAAGATCCTGGACAAGGGATGGATGGCGTTCCTGAAATCTGGACTGATATCGAAAAAGATGATGCTGTGTGTTATGAGAGTGGAACGGAATAGTATACGTAGTGAGGTATGATTCATTGTCAGCTCAACTGTGGACAACTAGAGATATTACGCCAGGAAATTGAACGAAAATGGCTCAAATTGAATAATAGGAACGGTGTTGTCTTCCATTACGACGTTTTGAAATAAAAGACTTCTAAAGGCTCAGATTTGCAGTGCTTGAATGTTACTAAATTAAAACCACGAACTTTATCCCAGGCCTAAATTTTGAACATTTCTGAACATTATATTGATAAGTTTGATTCTAAAATTTTGAACCTTTATATATTAATGAATCACATAAGCTATGATTAGTGTCTTGATAAGCCACTTGTCTTTTTATGTTCGTCCGAATCGTTATCGGTAACGCCTTTCTTCTGATTCAAATAAAGGAACGCCGAAAAAGTTTCTTCATTAGATTAGGTGAATTCAGTTGAATTTTATTGCACCCAATTTATGATATTTTGATCGATGATTACTGGTGTTTCGTTGAACAATGATTTAAAACTGTCCATATTCTAGTTCTTTAGTGTAGTTTTGTATATATTTTATTAAAGATTTTCCAATATTTTTGAATAAATTGAAAAACAATGAATAATTTTACATCGAATCATTTTCGCAATATTTTTTTGTATAATCGAGAAGAAACAAAAACGCAGGCAAAATAATGATATTGGTAAAGGCAAATCGTTGAATAATACGATGAAAAATTGCTACTAGAACCAAAGTCGAACATTTCAGAATATCGAAAACGATTTGGTTCCTTTACAAAGAAAAAGATTTGCTCCATCGCACTGACATCTGCGATATGCTGCCCAAAAGTGAAGAAAATAATACAATTTTTAAAGCGAATCATAACTGGCGATAAAAAATGTTTTGTTTACAACAATGTTAAATTTGCAGAAGAGATAAGCCGGTTCAAAGCACTTCGGACCCCAATGTTCAACAAAAAAATATGTTTTTTGGGATTACAAGGAAATTATTATTTAGCTTGTACCAGACAATTCGGAAATGTACTGCTAATAATTGGACAGATTGAGTGACTCCATCACCCAGAATTGAATAATAGAAACACTGAATCTTACAAAAGTTGATGACTCGCTAGGTAATCTTAAAGCCAGATTTGGGTATAATACTGCAACTATGATGTTCATTAGATCTAGTTATACATAACAACGTTTAATAAATGACCGCAAATGATGATTACGATGTACTTAGGTGCTTAGGTTGAAAAGTTGAATCGATTTAAAGTTGATTTTGATACCTTGGCATAAGGTAGCAAAAGCTCATTTGGAACTTTTATATCACTACAGTGAAGAAGAGAACATAACCATCTCTCTCACCTTATTTTTCGTAAATATACTGGCAAAATCTGGAGAATTGAATCGTAGTTCATGAATTGGCTCTATTCGAATGTGGATAGCACATCCTACTGCAGGCAAAGAAATGCAGAACATGCAGAAAATGTATTAAAGAACAACCATGGGGGTTTTGTTGAAGTCTTGGCATTTCGACCTTCAGACAAGGAGATTGTCATGTGTGATTTCCATTATTTCGCTTAAGGTTTTATGCAACGATACATAAATAACTAACATCAAAATAATTTGTCCATTTTCTGCCAGACATCTGCTTACACACACTTCACCAATAGGTGATTTATCGTGACTAAGTGATAGTGATAGATAGTGTTAAAACATTAGTAGAGTCCTCATTATTTTTGTAGGTCGCAACTCCGTCAGGTGTCAAGTCGCTTAAATTTAACAATATAGTTGAAGTTTGGGATAACAACATATTATTCATTTTTCATCAAAGTTTCTGATAAAAGTCCTAACTAAACCTCCAAAAGTGGATTTAACCTAACTAAACCTCCAAAAGTGGACAAAACCACCTTTTGCCCAAACTAAAACCTCCAAAGGCCACAGAAGCAGCGTTTATCATACAACACACAAAGACTCGAGTATCTTCGCCTCTTATGCCCATCCTTCCCTTTTCCTATCGTTATACGAAAAATCTGACGATTTTTCAACGGGTGAGAGCGTGACGCGAACGAAAGCAATTCACTCCAAGTAAATTTTTTGGGCAAAGCCGCGCGTAAAAAAATTTTACTTCAAAAACTGTCTGGGACTGTATTCATGAGATCAAAGTCCTTACCTGGAAAAACGCTATTATTCTGAATACACAACAAGGCACAAATCTTACCTTCATTGAAATTATCAAAACTTACAAACATTATGGGAATTTCTTTGATCATTGTCCTTTTAAATATCATCTTAACAAGTTAGGGCAATAGGCTTGTGCCGATAGTTTTTTGGAAAAAAAAAATTAATAGCAGGGAGGGACCAGCAATGAAATGTCGTTGAGGTCATAACTAAACGAAAAAAAAAATTTAAACTCGAAAAAAGGGGAAATGGTAAAATGGGGATGCTATTTAGGGGTTAAAAACGATTTTTTTGCAATTTGCGGTGAAACACGACCTCCTAGTGGAAAACGTTTAATACAAAAGTTGTAGATAATAAAAAGATCTAAAACTTTTGTATTTAACATATTTTGACATAACCTCAAATTTCGAAGAAAATGGCGGAAAATCGATTTTTCAGTTTTTAATTTTTTTCTCCCGTAAAAATAATTCAATTTACATGAAAATTTGTAAGAGTATACCTTGTGTTGCGTTAAATAAGCATGATTTTTTTTTTGTTTGGAAAACGGATAGTTTCCCAGAAATTAACATTTTTCGAAAAAAATACCCTTATCTTGCACGGACAACTTTATTGATGTTTTTTTCGAATTTTGATATTCAATAAGTGCTCATTTGACCATTGAAATGTCTAGTTTCAAATGGTCTATACATTTTGAAATTTTATTTTCATTAAACCGCTTAAAATTAAGAAAAACCGAACACCTGATTTTTCGAATAACGTACATATTTCTCGATTTTTTCAATTTGTTTCAAATTTTTTAAGTTTTTCTGTTAATGAGGGATTAAATTTTAATGACAGAACTTAAATAAATTTAATTACATAAAGAGTGGCAAAACCATCCTGAAAATTTTAAATAAATAAGAAATAAAATAACAATTTCGTTTGAATTGAATTACGCCGTGACTAGGTAAATGGTTCCAGTTTCGTAATAAAATTTTTACAGCATCATACTCAATATGGTTTTGGGAGATTTTTTATACATTATTTATTTTAATTAATTTAAAAATTATAGATTGACAATATGACCGTATTATTTCCAAAAAAGATGATCCAAATGTTTTGTATGAAATCAAAGCAGTTTGGTACGGTCGAGCAAACAAAGATTTCACCACAAATACAAAATAATGGAAAAATTAACAGCCGCTCACATTCATCGAAAATCTCAAGCTAGTTTTAATAGAATATTTCTTCTTTCTTATTTATTTAAATTTTTCAGGATGGTTTTTCCACACTTTCTGTAATTAAATTTATTTAATGTAAGTAATATTATATGACACTAAGCTCTGTCATTAAAATTTAATCCCTCATTAACAGAAAAAATTAAAAAATTTGAAACAAATTGAAAAAATCGAGAAATATGTACATGATTCGAAAAATCAGGTGTTCGGTTTTTCTTAATTTTAAGCGGTTTAATGAAAATAAAGTTTCAAAATGTATAGACCATTTGAAACTAGACATTTCAATGGTCAAATGAGCACTTATTGAATATCAAAATTCGAAAAAAACATCAATAAAGTTGTCCGTGCAAGATAAGGGTATTTTTTACGAAAAATGTTAATTTCTGGGAAACTATCCGTTTTCCAAACAAAAAAAAATCATGCTTATTTAACGCAACACAAGGTATACTCTTACAAATTTTCATGTAAATTGAATTATTTTTACGGGAGAAAAAAATTAAAAACTGAAAAATCGATTTTCCGCCATTTTCTTCGAAATTTGAGGTTATGTCAAAATATGTTAAATACAAAAGTTTTAGATCTTTTTATTATCTACAACTTTTGTATTAAACGTTTTCCACTAGGAGGTCATGCTTCACCGCAAATCGCAAAAAATCGTTTTCAACCCCTAAATAGCATCCCCATTTTACCATTTCCCTTTTTTTTCGAGTTTAAAAATTTTTTTTTCTTTTAGTTATGACCTTAACGACTTTTCATTGTTGGTCCCTCCCTGCTATTAATTTATTTTTTTTCCTCATTTAAATCCGCTTTGGCACTAGCCTACAAGCTGTTCGTTGTTCTGTCTAATAGCTTCTAGAACAATGAAGCACTTACTATGCAGTCGGTCATTTTTTCCTAACACCGATCCCAAGCTCAGGCTCATCATAAGATACTTCAAAAGCCCTAATTTGACGTAGGAATTATACGGTGCAGGATCATACAGTAAACCTTAGGTTATGTCTAGTGGATGATGTGGAACTGACGACTGATCCTTCTATTAACATCATAAGTATCACAATAACAGAGATTCTGTGTCGAAATGACCTTATATTCCAAATCGCCAAACAAGCATCCAATGGCTGAAATTTCTTAAGAGATGTACGAAGAGTTTCTTTCTTCCGACAGTAGCTGAACTCCGCCTAGAATACAACTCGTTTATCTGCGCTGGTATATTGGCAACTGCCTTAACGTGGCTGGACACGGTACAAAATCATCACCATCAAATTCATCGCTGATGGTCCTTGTTGCTCATCCATAGACTCATTGAGCTATCGCAGGAATAAAGCAGCCATGATAACATTTTATCGCTGTAACCACAATGACTGATCCTATGATATAAACGTTCTCTTGACTGCCCATAATTCAAGACTAGTCAGCACGGCATATTCCCACTCCCTGCCATCCTCCTCTTCTTGCCCACACACGGTCCAAAAGTTTGTTTATAAATAGAAACTCGACTGTGTAACAAATTTCTGCAGTCAGTATTTCCAAATTCGTACAACATCCTCGAGTTCAAATGTAAGATTCATGGGCTTCTTCTTGGGCACCCCCCGACACTATCGTACTTATCCTTTACTTTTCTATCCTTCACACTAGGCTTATTACTAAACATTGTGCCATAACTTGATTGACTGGCAATAGAAAGGGGGATTTTTACATAAAACAATTGAAGTGTTCCCGGGATTCCTCAGTTCATATCCCTTGATAATCCTAATCTAATCTAATCTTATAATATCATGCATTAAATACCTCATTGTTACCCCAATTATCGTCTCGAAGTAAATAAAATGCAATTTTCAATTAATTTCAGCTGCAATCCTTAACATGGATTGGATTAACAATAGCCGGAATAATCGCATACTACTGCATGCTAGATTACTCACATATATTGAAAGTTAGCCTGGGCTCAATAACATCGCTAACATTTTTTGAAATATATTTTCATGGAGACTGTAAGCCAGATGGATTTCCAAGTGTCAGATTTAACGAAGTCCGTGGAATGACGGTTATGACACCAAAGAACATGCACGTTTGGATGTGGGTTTACTTAGCGATGGATGCCTTGTGGCTTATTAGTTCTATATCATTATTAACACGTAATTAACTTCAATTCATCTAAATATAATATTTATTTACTTTACTATTTACTTCATTCCTTTTAGATGTACGAAAAAATCACTTAAGGCGAACAAACATGTTACTATATTTTTGGGTATTTATAACACTTGAAATAAGCGCCATGGATCTTGGATTAGGAATTATATTTGGACTTGATTATAACGAATTTTCAACTAAAGCAAATAAAGTTTATTTAGATCATCCCGAGCTTGATATTGTGTCAGTAGTGTCAGCACAGATAGCTTCAATGTCTATGTTAGTTGCTGCGCTTAAGGGATTCGTACTGTGGTTAATTAATATGGCTTTAATAATTTATTTCTTTATGGAAACTTTTGTTATAAATGATACAGCTACATCAAGGGTAAAGTTATGGAAGTATACAGACTAATAAATTATTAATTAAAATATTTTTTTTAAGACTTCATTAATACATAAAGACTTTGTAAGTGATACTCACTCGGAAATAACAAGGCCTCCAATAAAAGCCTATGAAGCAAGGTAAGTGTGATCATTACCAAAAATTATTTTTAAAACTAAATTCATAATTTTTCTTTAAGCAATGGACAAGCAAAAACTAACAAAGATGCAGTTAAACTGAATACTGAACCACTCCAACGTGCTAGCAGAATGTCAGTCGAAGCACTGAAAGACAGGCGAGATAAAAACCAACCAAAAAGAATAGATAAATTTGAACAATATCCGCCAGTTAAGAAAGAACCAAACGTACCTGATCCAGATTATACACCTCCAACTCCTCGTAAATCGACTATATTTCAACCGCGTCTCTATAATCCATCGTTCAAGAACACAAGATATCAGTAAACACCATTTGAAATTGTTATATATTCTGTTTTGTTTTCAGCATCTGTAAATTATTTAAAAAAAAAAAATAAAATAAATATTAGTTCAATAAATTTCTGTAAATAGGTTAGAAACGCGCAGTTTGCTATCACCATTTTTCTGAATATTTCCTTGCTGATAAAAATTGCCCCAAGCAGAGTGCCCTCGTGTACTATAGGGGTCAATACTTAATTATTTGCCGATGAGATTACAATGCGTCTGTTAAGATATTTTTGTCTGTTACACAATTAAAGAACGTCCAACTTGTCGATAAGCAAAACGAAATGATCGTAAATTTTATGACTCTCTACAGTAGGAATATATATGGACCCAGTGATAAGTATCGGTCATTAATGTTTAGTGTTGCCTTTGTTTTTGCTGATTTTGCTGCTTTCAGAATAACATAAGGTTAACTTTGGTAAAGTAAAATATTAAATATAACTTTTATTAATTTCGATACTAAAATTGACGACGCAATGATTTAATCTTTTGTGTGTGCAAAGATGGCCTATGAACTTGCATGGTCTATGCATGTTTTTGAAATTCACTCAGTTTATTCATGTGATGTTCCTGCAAAAAGGACAAATTTTAATCTACAAGCTTAAAAAGAAAAAGAAGTTGTAAATTAAGAGGTGCATTGCACACTCAACTGAGTACGTCAGTAAAATCTTCTGTCAACAGAGATATATTTTTTCCCAAGCGTGGAGCATCGAATGGGTTACACGAAATGACGAGGATTTTAAATTATTTGTACAAATAAATCCTAACACATCCTTAAAATAACTAAAGAAATCGAAGAAAATTATGTTTTTGTAGGCTTTTCTACTAAACTATCCACAAAACAAAGAATGAAATTTGGCTCCGTTCGACGAAATGTTAAGAACATACAAGCCTTATAACAGGCAACTCCCATACAGAAGACGCACCACGAAAAAGAAGAATCATACTAACTAGTCGAAAGAGAAATTAATGGCTGTATCACCTAGGCAGTACCTAAGTCGGCATCCACAGCTTGCCTGAAAACATTTATGGCAATGGAGAGGGATGAAAGAAATGGCAACAAGAAAAAATTCGGTCGTTGCAAGTACAAGTTTGGTGCGTAAAATTATCAACAAAGCCATATTTTGTATCCCCTGGAGGAGCCACTAAGACTATGGTTTAACAGACTGCCGAACATATGAGGTGCCAACTTCGAGTAGGTTACTACTTTGTTGGTATGGTCCTCGGAGAGCGCATACCTTCATATCACGAAAAACGTTGTAAACTTGATTTAAGCCAGAATTAAGACAGCTGCTTTACGCCATAAAAGAACCGAAAGGCCATGGTGTAGAAGTCGCTCACATTGGAGAAGAGAACCAACTAAGTTCGAAAATGCATCACTGCGGTATCACTACAGTATTCAGCAATTGGAAGTCTGTAGCTGAATACTGCAGTGATACCGCAATGATGCATTTTCGAACTCACCATTACTTGTAAAGAATAGAGGACGAGATGATGCTCACAATCAACCAGAGTTGGGCGTACCTTAAAAATGCTTTCAATGCTCCATCTTAGGCAGAACTAATAGAGATGGGAGCGTACTGGATAACATAGAGTACGGGCATGCGAAGAAGAATACAAAAAGTTCAGAAAAGAAAAACAGACGTAAAAAAGAAGCCGGAGGGAAAAATCACCAGACGCAGAGCGAAAAACACACCAGACGCAGTAGATGGCGAATTTTGCCGAAAAGTATTGGAGTAATCCCGCGTTGCACTTACTATAAAAACGAAGATCGCCGATCCCAAAAGCCATATTGGAGCGACAAGAAAAGCACACTCGTGCATTGCTATATAACTAAGCAGTTAGTGACTACCAAAATTTGTCGACAATTCTACGCAGAGGCCGCTAATTGTGGAAGAAGTGAGCAAAGCCATAACTTACTTACTTAGACAGCTCTACAACCGGGATCGGTATTGGCAGCAAAGCCATAAACCGGCCAAAATCAACTAGACCTCGGGCTCGGGTGGCAGTCCTGCGAAGCTAGTTAAATATGAAAAGCACTATCAGCAGCGATCCATGAAATAATTGCGCAAGTATCAGAGCTATTCCAGAAGATTGATAAATGGGAACCTATTCTAATATATACATATAACTTACTGGCCCTCAGCAGGCACTCTAAATTAGCATATAGGTTCACAAGTACTAGATTTTTGTGTTTTTATAGTGCATCGATTGTACTGTTATTGTAACAGTTTGTATTGTTCTTTTTCTTGTCCATCCTCCGTACAATAATGTTGTCCATATCTTCCAGTCGTTCAGATTTCTGTTCGTTGGAGGTACTAGTGCGTCGTTCTGCAATATTCAAGGAGTTTAATGGAATATCGAGTGCTTGATGGTCACTGCCGTACGACACTTTTATTAAACAGGTTGTCTCGTTCGTATTCAGCCCTGGTAGCCCCATCCGAGAGTCTAGCAAATATAAATCCAAAAAAGACCCACCGCTTGGATATGATAGTATATCCGCAGCGAGAAGACAAACTTTCTGTATAGTGCTGTGCTGGGCCAACTAGTCATTCAATTGGTTGCCCCGGGTGTTAGCCGTTTGATTCCCTATGACTGGCGTTTAAATCTCCACCAATAAGTACAAATTTTGCTCCGACTCTAGTTGGAGAGTCTAAAAAAACAAGTTCAATTCTTCTAAAAATAGCCTGGGCTGAGAAGTTTGGTAAGCGTACGCAGCAACTACATATAACCTTCTGCTACGAGACAGAGGAATGTACATAAATTACGCTTAGAACACTGCATTCGGGCGACTAAAGGTAGAAACAGAATGGCACGGAGACCGTGGCGGAGTCCGCAGCTCAGAGAGTTTCCCATACATTTAATTTGTCCGCGCCGACTGGGGAGAAATTAAATGTATGGGAAACTCTCTGAGCGGCGGACTCCGCCACGGTCTCCGTGCCATTCTGTTTCTATCTTTAGTCCCTAGACTATCGACCAATTGTCTTGCTCCTCTTCAAGCTAGCATTGGAAAAAGTGATCCAAGATTCGGGAGTTACAGCAAAAGGCGGCATATTCCGTCATAGTCTAGCCAAATAAACGACACCAACAGCTGCCCAGGACGTTTTCTCTCAGAGTAAGGGGGTGACGTAAAAAATCATTCTGAACTGATGACCTGGCTGCACAATCAAGGTAGAACAACATTTTAAGATAGAGTGCAAACCTTCGCCTACTTTGGGTCAATAGAAACAGCTGATAAGACTCAACTAACTAAAGTTATTATCGCCTGCCAAGGCTTTTCAAATCTAAACATGTAGCCATAACATCAAAAGAAGCGCCACGGCGGATTCTCCTATAAACAGCAACATTGCCACAATCAAACCACCTTTCCTGAATCCGTTACAGCCTCCTATCGTAAAAAATACCCTTATATCTGCTGATTCAACTGAGAGTCGATATTTACTTTCTCGCTTAAGAGAAAGAAAGGTTTTTGACAATGTAAGGCTTTTCCTTGCTTACATGCATAACAAACCTGACTCTACCTGTATACATGGTAATACCAGGACTAGCCTAATCATCTCGATCCAACAAGAAGGTCTACCCACTGATCGTGATGCTCTGCTCAACTTGTACACAAAGTACCATGAGCAATACCAAATTTCTTTACAACAAGTAAGCAAGGACCTTTCAGCATATGCGTCTCATGTAAGATCATTACATGTGCGGCAGCTTCAAAGAAGCCGTGATGAAACAAATAGGTATTATCGCCCATAACTATCTGTTTCTCCCTTAACGAAACCCATCAAAACCCATTACTCGAAAACGCCAATTTTACCCGAAAACATAAGGCTCTTTTACCACAATTGTGGCGGTATGAGAGGTAAATTAAAAAATCTCTTCGTTGACGCAAAATCGTCTCATTTTAATGTACTTGTATTCACTGAAACGTGGTTAAACGATACATTTCTTAATGAGGAGATCTTAGACCCTACCTGGACAATTTACCGATGCGATAGAGACTATAATTCCACTGGTCTCTCAAGAGGAGGAGGAGTCCTTATAGCTATCAAAGATTTTATAGATAGTGAGCTAATCATGACAAATCGGTCTCAATCTTTTGAACACGTTTTGATACGACTTAAATCTGGCAAAAGACAAATAGTTATCGGTACTTTCTACATTCCCCCCAGTTCGGACGAATCTAAATATGATGATTTAATTCATATTTTAGATGATTTACACGAAACACTCGGCAGAAACGAAGAAGACCACGAAGTAATTGTATTAGGTGATTTTAACCGTCCTAATTTATACTTCATCCCTGACGAGGAAGATGGTAACCTACTTCCAATAAATGTCACACATGCAATAGACATAAAGCTCATTGATAGTTTATATGGCCATGATCTACAGCAAGTTATATGGGAACCAAATGCTAATGGAAATTGGTTGGATCTAATTTTTACTAACTCATATGAGGATGTAATCGTTCTACCCGCTTCCGAAGAGGAGAACCTTTTCATTAATACTATGCACCACTCCGCATGGACTCTCGAGCTCAATTCCTCAATTACTAACCATCATTCCTTCAATAACGCTGTTGTCTACGACTTCAAGAACGCTAATTTTAACAATATTGGCTTCGAACTATCCTCTATCGACTGGAATAGTAGACTATCAGGTAACGACCTTGACGCGATAGTCTCTACCTTTTACAATATTGTCTTTAAAGCCGTCGACAAATATGTACCCAAAATTAAAAAAAAGGATAAGCTATCGGAACCATGGTTAAATAAAAGCGTTCGGGCACTACGTAACAAGAGAAACAAACTATACAATATAATGCGAAATAGCCCGAAAGTAAATGAGGAAGTGAGTTTAGAGTACACTAGACTAGCTTCTGAATTCTCTAATAGGTCACGCAAGGCCTATACTGAATACATTAATACTATCGGAGAAAACATCATAAAGGACCCAAAAAGATTTTTTGATTTCGTTAACACTAAACGAAAGACTTCAGGTTATCCGAAAACCATGACAAATGGTAGCACATCCTCCTCATGCCCTCAAGAAATTTGCAACATGTTTGCTGATAGGTTTCGTGAAGTCTTCAGCCCCAAATCTGGTACCACAGACCCGAACTTCACCGAAACGGAAACTGAAACATCAGCTCTTATAAGCAATCTATCCCTGTCTATTGACGACATTATGTCCGGTTTAAACAGCCTTGATGTCACTAAAGGTCACGGTCCTGACAATCTACCTCCCTGTTTTTTGAAATTGTGCTCACAACATTTATTATTCGCTCTTCACATTATTTTCAATAAATCATTGTCGCAAGGAAAGTTTCCTACAATGTGGAAGAGATCCTATCTCACACCAATCCACAAATCAAGTGATAAGCACTTCGTAGATAATTACAGAGGCATTGCCATCCTATCATCAATTCCTAAACTCTTCGAAAAACTTGTATTTGATAAGATGGTCCCTCTAATTGACCCATGCCTTAACGAGCAGCAGCATGGTTTTAGAAAGGGACGTTCGACCACCACAAACCTTATGATTCTAATCTCCGAACTTCTGTGTGGTATGGAGAACGGTCATCAAATTGATGCTGTTTACACTGATTTCAGCAAGGCCTTTGATCGTGTTGACCACCATATTTTAATTGCAAAGTTATTAAAATTTGGGATATCAGGTCCTGCCCTTGCATGGATTAAATCATATTTGAACGAAAGAATACAGGTTGTGAGATTTCAAGGATGTTTGTCAAAAGAAATCGAAGTAACTTCCGGTGTTCCGCAGGGAAGTCACTTAGGTCCACTTTTATTTAATGTATTCATCTCCGATTTGTCTGTTAAACTACAGAATATCCCACATCTATTTTACGCAGATGACCTCAAAATATATAATGTCATAAGGTCCCAAGTTGACGTAGCCTTCTTGCAGTCGAAACTGAATACATTACAAGAGTGGTGCATTTTAAATAAATTGCAACTTAACACCAGCAAATGTCACGCAATTACCTTCACCCGCAGTAAAAATGCACAGCCCCAGTGCTATTATCTCGATGAGAAAGCACTGGATCATGTCGATCAAATTAGGGATCTAGGTGTCGTTCTAGACAAAAAGTTGAATTTCAATTTGCACTACGACAATATCACTGCCAAAGCCAATAAGCTTCTAGGCTTTATAAAGAGAAGGGCTAAGGAATTTAACAATATTTGGGTGACAAAGGCCCTTTTCTGCTCACTTGTCCGCCCAATTCTTGAATACGCATGCCCTATCTGGGATCCTATATTCCAAATAAGAAGCAACAGGATTGAATCGGTGCAAAAGAAATTTCTTCTTTTTGCTCTGAGAAACTTATATGACCCGCGTGATTATCAAAACCTACCACCCTACACGGATAGGCTCAAGTTGTTGGGGCTTATTCCGCTATCTTGTAGAAGAGAGTTGCTTATTTCTTGCTTTACCTTAGACGTCCTAAGCCATAATATTAAAGTGCAGTTTTTGTCGGACAGAATCAGATTCAATGTTGAAGTTCGACACACTAGGCATACGAAACTGCTAAAGGAATATCCACATCGTACCGAATACGCAAAGAACGAACCCGTCAACAAATGTTGTGTGGTTTTTAATAGACACAGTCCATGTTTCTCCCCTACCATCAGTAAACCATCTTATAAAAGGAAAATGATTGCCCTCTTTACATCCTAACCAAAATCCTATCCACTAATAATTAAAATTTAAGTTGACAACATATTAAATTTATATAGTATGTCATAGTAATTGTATATTAGATTTTATTAAAAATCATTGTATCATTTGTTGTTAGCTTTAAGTGTGCCTTGTTTGGCAATAAATAAATAAATAAAACTGTTGCTGTACAAGACGATGGTTATTATATCGATTTTAGTATCAAGCCCTGTAAAATTTAATAAACATATTGATCGAACTAAACTATTCTAGCTACGAAAAGTAAACTGCGATGAATTTGTCAAAGCAACAGAAAAAGAGCAAACAAAATAGTACCGACCTCCTTACATCACAACTTGAATCTATCTGGCAGCCCCAAATGCCCGCAATCAGAGCATGTGAAGATTTTTCCATTTCGGCCTGGTCAAAGTGTTTTCGTAAAAGCTGACGGCTCCGCTACTTAAAGTGTTTCACTTACTTGTCCGCCGTGTAATTTGTTTCCCCATAAAACAAAGCTGCGACTAAGTTAAATTGTAATCAATTCCCGTTCATTTTTCATTTAACAGTTACAGTGGAAGGTCGTGTGACACTCGCAGCTCCCGTCAACTACATTAAAAATGGTGCTCAGTAGGAAACTTTTACAATCTGGAATCCAAATGCTGGGGATGACAGGGCGATTGGCAATCAGAACCAATATTAGTGTGAATAGCTGCAGACTTATCAGTGCATCTAGTTCAAGGCTAGCAGGTCAGTGATTACTTAATTTTGTGTAATTATTTAGAATTTCTAATTTACCGAAACCGCGGTGAGGTTATGTTTACCTGGGTGAAAGCTTTCCGTGTAGATTGCACTTAACCCTTCAAATGATTTTGTGTTACTAAACATTACAATTTCTCCTCGCAGAACGCCGGTACACCGATAAACATGAATGGGTCATCGTAAATGGTGATGTTGGAATTGTTGGAATTACAAATTACGCTCAAGAAGCCCTCGGGGATGTTGTTTTCGCCCAATTACCTGATATCGGAAAATTGCTCAAGGCAAAGGACGAATGTGGCGCTTTAGAAAGTGTTAAAGCTGCCAGCGAACTCTATTCACCAGTTTCTGGCGAAGTTTTAGAAAAAAACGTTGAAGTAGAAGATTCACCGTCGCTTATAAACACAAATTGTTTCGATAAAGGTAGAGTATTTCTTTTATAACACTGTTAACCAGTCTAGTTGAACAGATCTCTTTTTTTAATGCAGGTTGGCTATTTAAAGTGAAATTAAGTGATCTCAAAGAAATTGATGAACTGATGGATGAAAAGAAATACGAAGAGTACCTTAAGACAGATTGTCACTAAACATATCACGTTGTTGAGATTGTACTGTTATTAGTTTTATTATTTAATTTGTTAAGTATTTTATAAGCTATTTTTGCTTAATAGAAAAAGAGAAAAATGCTCGCTTAATTATTGTTTTAGTTTTATTTAAATATAAACCAAAATGCATGAAATCGGCTCAGAATTGGGACCGTTGGAGAGAAAAGTTGTAAGAGGCTAGGACCGGATGCTGGTTGTAGAGCCGCTAAAGAACAATAACAAGCAAAACTTATATTGGCACATTTTGATAGTTAAAGACAAACACGTTTCCGTCAGTCACGTGTCCTGCATTGCTGAACGATATGTTCTTTCTGACAAAATGTCGCCCAGGTAAACCCTGCATGAAAATATGCGACAAGCGAGGAGGAAATAACAGGAACGGCGAAGAAAGCCCTGGCTTGGACGGCAGACCTAACTTCGTCAAAATTCTCAGTCCGCACAGGTATTTTGCGGCATACGAGGAAGCGTCGTTTGGCAGCCAGTTCCCTTCGTACACCTCGGCTTTTAATAGATCTTTTGCGTAACCGCTATAATAGTACCCGATATCGAAGGTTGAATTAACATTGAAACATTTGAAAATGCAACAAAACATAATCTCAAAATTTATGTGTATTATCATTTATTGCTGTGCTTAACACCTAACCTCTTCAACTATCACAAACAAGGTAAAGAAAATAAATGGCATTTGAAGTCAACACGCGTATATGAAACGATATTTTGACTCGATTCAGAACGGAAAGCTGAGTTTTTTTTTATGTGAAAGGCTGGAGCTCAGGGAGAAGCCTTTGTACTGTCGACAATCTATTTTTTCGTGCAATGTCGAACAGCAAGCTCTAGTCGGAGCATAGTGAAGGAAGGTACTGCCACAATCACCAAAGTGAAGGATGGACGACTCTGGCATCGGAGCAATGAGAAACAACTCGCTGGAGGGTTATGCCTCCTGAAACGAGTTGAATCCCATCAACCAACCGATGACATGCGCTGGTGGAGCGGGGGAGGGAAGAAGAAAGAAGGAAAGTTATGTAGGTAAGGAAAGTGGAAAAGGCGAAGGACCGTGGTACTGCATTCGAACCCGTGACCTCTGGAATGGTAGCCGGGCGCATTACTCCCTAGGCTACCGAGGCCTTTTGAGTTGATTGAGCCCCATTTCAACTCAATCTTGGTTGAAGCTACGTTTAACATACGAGTTAATGGTTCTTTGTTCAAGAGTTGGGCTCAGGATACGAATTTAAGATGGCTTTTGCATTTGGGTTCCAATTTGTTCTAAGGATGTTCTTTAGGCGCAGTATAAGTATGTGTCGGTCTAAATTGTCTCCATGAATTTCAGATAATATCTGGCAGGAGCATATCCTGTAATAAAGCCTGTTAAACTGAGTTCGGATTTAGCAATCTGGAGCAACATTCGTACCTTTTGCTCGAGCGCAGGGGTGAAGTATTACTTGGCTTGTTTCATACCCGGTACATAAATCCACATACACGCACTTTCGCCTGAAATATTGAACCAGATTTCTTTAGAGCTATCTCAAATAAACAGTATGGCTTTCGAAAGACGAGATCAACCATCGATGCGCTCAATACATTGAGGATTTTAGCTAGGAGCGCTATCGAAAAAAAACATGTGTTACGATGGAAATACCTTTAAAATCACCAAATGGAGCAAAATAGTCCATGCATTGATTGAGTTTGGCGCACCAAGGTACGTTGAGGGGATCATCACCGAGTTTCGGCTTCACTGCGGGTCAGATGAAGGATCAAAGACATACTGATGCACAGCCTACGGTGTTCCTCAGAGATCCGTCCGGGGTCTTCTTGTCGATAATAATGTACGAAAGGCTACTAAAATGGTTGTTCTCGGTGTCGTGGAAATATCGTAGTGGCAGTCGTAGAAGACGCCCCGTCGACATTGAAATATATATAAACAAGGCGATCTTGGAAATTAAGGAGTTGGTAGAAAACCTGGGCAGATTTAAAAATAGAAGTGGTTCTGGCTAGTAAAACAGGAAAGGAGATGTTTGCAAGAATCAGAGTAGCGGACAAATGATACGTTAGCTAGAGGCGTCTAAGAACTTGAAGGTGATGATCGACAGAAAGATTAACTTCAAATCAGATCTGCAGAGCCCAGTCAATATATTATTACGGAGATGTTGTTAAATATAGAGAGCCCAACGAAAAGTTAAAGCCTTAAAATCTCTTCGAGGCTGATTAGCTCAGTCCCATTCCATTATATAGGGCCCGCGCCCGGTGTGGACAACGGCACTTGGTAAGACGGCAAACAGGAGGAAAATGAAAGACGCATACAAAACAACTCCTCTCTGGATATGATGCACTTACTGAACTTCTTTGGATAGTGAAGCTTTCGTGGAATATGGCACATTTTGGCATTCTGGTGAATGAAGCCCGACACCTGAAATGACAAAAGTATGTAAGTGATACAATTTAACCGTAGATGGAGCAGATGACAATCCATCAAAAAATTGTAGAAAAGGTGGGATGAGTCAGAGTCACAGACCCATCTCGAAAGTGGCGATGGACCGATAGAGATCACAGCTATGTGCTATGCTGCCCTGTTCTGCTGGAAATTGTTTCTGTTATTGAAGCCCTCATAGGTACGTAGCTCCGGTACCAAAAAAGTGATTCACGAAATACGTCTAAACTACAAAAGTGCGGTACACTCTCGACTACATACTCATAGCTACTAAATAACCCGCAACACTCCGCTACCGCAAATCTAATCGGCTCAAATTCGATTCAAAGTATTGGTGGACATCCTGTATGATCACTTTTGTCTCGCAGCATTTTTTTAGGGGTTTTCAATGTAAAAAGTTGGTCCGCGGTTGTCCTTTCCTCCCGGATGGCATTCTTCTAGTAATCTTTTTGATATAGATTATACGTTTAGGATGAGAATATAATATATTACTCCAAATATTAGGCTGGAGAAAATAATACTACTAGTTGATAAGAGATAAAAAGAAAAATTCATATAATACGAGGATTCTGCCCACTGTCCATAATCTATCATCAAAACAAACAATTTTCATATAATCAACAAGAGCGCAATAAATGGCCATGAAACTTTTGTGAATAACCTCCGTCCTTTTCCGCATACATCTACGCCTAGTTACTCTATGAGGTCCTGTTACACAAAAATCAAATGAAAAGCAAAAAGATTCCCCGAAAAGAGATTCTGATTTCTGTTTAACAAGTGGTTCTAAATGACTCGTCTGTAATTTTTGCTGCTCACTTGGAAACCCCAAAAATGAAGTGTTGCTCCTAGGGAAAGTTAATATTAAATTAATGAGAGGCCATAAGGCCCCCATCCACGGTCAAAAGGCCGCCATCCACGGTCAAACAAATCGTCAAATTTGTGGCCAACATCGAAAAAATTCTAAGTGTGCGTGTATAAAATACAAGTTTTCGAAGTTGGCCGCTGTTTGAAGAAAATATTCGTCTGGTTTAATATTTCCTTCAAACAGCTTAAATGTGTGTGTGGATTTTTTATGTGTGCCATGTAAAGCATATGAAAGTTCGTTTTGTTTACAGGAATTGTCGCTCGGGATGTTTGAAGAAAGTTTCCCTCGTTGATGGCCAACAAAAGTCAAAGCATAAATGTGTGTGTTGATTGTCGAAAATTGGTTTGATGATTTGTTTGACCGTGGATGGGGGCCTATAAGCCACATCATTAGCAATTATTGTGGATTTGGATCCTTTTTCATGGCAGGATTCATGCTACTCAAGTTTGTCGTTTCTTGAATTGTACAAATATTTCAAATTACTGATGGTGAATTTTTATAACAGTTATTTTTAAATAATTGTGGTGCAATTAGGCGCACTTTCAACAAATCTGGTTTTCTATTTGCATACTTCTAGGCGGAGGTTTTTGACAGGATTGTGTAGAATCGTTTGTAGAAAATAAATATTTTAATTAAAGAATTTCTTTAAATTTTCTATTTTCTGCTTTTGATTTTTTATCTCTACAAATTTTACTGTGAGGTTTTGGAATAATCTAAATAATTGCTAAATTTTGGGTTTATCTTGTAAAGAACCGTGAAGCAAATACGTATATAAAGATTGTGGCTCCACTATAAGGCAATACTTTATTTTATTACATTTAATATACTCAGACGAAATTCGCAGTATTCCCACGAAATAGAGAAATTGATTTGGGTAATTACTAAATAGAAAAATTTGATCTTATGTATCTAAACTCAATCCCAACATATTAAACAATTGGCAGTGGAACGAGCATTGGAAAGCTGAAATTTGAATGTAAAATTCCTTTTAGTCCGTTCGGTATTTTTTTGTCGGTCCAAGCTGGTGTAGTCCGTCACATCATAGTGTTTAGTACGGTGTCTAATATTAAGCTTAGTACGGCGGATAGAATAGGTTTGGGGTTAGGGGAATAGTTAGGATGTTGAAGGCGATCACAATGAACCCTCTGTTTGAACTTTGGCGTATTGTAGGAGCTCGGAAATAGTGTCTGCGAAAGATTGTTCCACAGTCGAGTTGTTATATTTATAAACGTGGTCCTTGTATGTATTGTGTGAGAAAATTAGAACTGTAGGCAGAGGGAATAGGCCGAGCGGGCTAGTCTAGTGTTATAAGGTTGCCGTAAAGGCAGGAGAGGAGAGCATTTTTATTTTTGAACAATCGCTATGATAGTAGTAATAAAATTGTGTCAGGGCTGGCATATTCCTACGATGGCTCAAAGGATCGATGGTAGCGCTGTGCCTTGGATACCACTACCCATCACAATTTTGATCTTAGAACATGTTTATCATGTCATGATAAACAGCTGAGGCTCATTGTGACAACATTAACGAAAACAATGGGGTCAAGTATAGGAGCACACACCTGTCGGCGGAAGTCATTTGAGTGATTACAATGCGAAAAGTGACATAACCAGTGTATTGTCTCGGCCAGCTGACAACCTTTAGTAAAAACTGGCTAACGAGTCAATGTTGTATGAGTATCAAATGAGCGTAACCAAAGTAAAGTTCGAATTTCATTTAGAACTACGACAAGATCTACACTTCCACAACAATAGCAAATAATGTTGTTACCGATTCATTTCACACTCTATTTAACCTATATAAATCCGCCAGGGGTTGTACACAGAGCCCCCGTAACTCCGATACATGCCGCTCTTGGATTTTGGATTTGTTATATTCTTTGGCAAGACCACTGGTCTAATCACTGCTGTGTAGAGTCAGTTCACCAAGGCTTCAAGCCCCATCTCTTGCCGAAGTTCTGTTTACTGGGATAGAAAGCTATACTGGCCTTATTTGCCCTTTCTTCAATGTTGAGCCTCCAATTCATCTTTCGGTCCATGATAAGGCCCAAGTACTTAGCTGATCGGTATATGTAGCTTCAGTACACGACCATTAATTATAGGTAGACTGAATTCATATACAAGTCCTCAAAGCCTGTGCTGGATTGGCTATATTTCGAAGGCTGTAGCTAGTAGTAGAAGATATTCATGAATACGAATAGATCACATCGTGGAAGCACCCAAATTCCAACTTAGGCTTGAACAGCTAGATGATAATTCGTCGTCAATAGCTCCATAGCCTACACTGTAAAAAAAATATGTAAATTCACAGTCCAAATTTATAGTAAAATTACAAATCGCGGTTTGAAATACTAATTTACTACAGAATTATTTTAATTTTACTATAAATTTTGTAATTTCACATAAAGAAATTGAGAATCTCCAATACTGCATGACGTAAATGTTGATTACATGAATGTGACCTATATTTTACATAATGTTGTGTATTTTTCTAAATCGTTTATGTAGGAAAATTACAATATTTCTTAGTATTATTTATCAATGTTATGTACTGAACTTTGTACTATAATTTTACAGTAAGAGGCGTAATTTTAGAACATAAATTTTCAGTAAAATTACAAATTGGTTATTGGAATATAAGGTTTAAATTTTTCCTCTCATGGGTATAATACCTGTGACACATATACCATCATAATGAAAGTAACCTTCATTATCGTGGCAAAAACCCACCATAATGAAAGTCCAAAATAATACCTGTGACACATATACCATCATAATGAAAGTAACCTTCATTATCGTGGCAAAAACCCACCATAATGAAAGTCCAAAATGAAAGTATTTTACTTTCATTTGGACTGTAATTTCGTATAGGTGACATCTGTTGGAAAATTGGAAACTACATTTTAAAATAAAATAATTTGATTTCACGTTAGTTAAGCAACAATTTGCAAGGATATTTTTTTTACTACTTTAAAAAATATTTTTTTAAATATTCCAAATTAAAACAACTTAAAATTAAATCAAAAAATACGCAGGTTTATATCCTCACTTGATATGCCAGATGCAAATGAAAGTAAAGTGTAATGTGTCACCCCATCATTTCCTTGACCATCATAATGAAAGTTACCATCATTATGAAAGTATAGTGTGTCACAGGTATAAAGTATTTTACTTTCATTTGGACTGTAATTTCGGTTAAGTGACATCTGTTGGAAAATTGGAAACTACATTTTAAAATAAAATAATTTGATTTCACGTTAGTTAAGCAACAATTTGCAAGGATATTTTCTTTACTACTTTAAAAAATATCTTTTTAAATATTTCAAATTAAAACAGCTTAAAATTAAAGCAAAAAACACGCAGGTTTATATCCTCACTTGATATGCCAGATGCAAATGAAAGTAAAGTGTAATGTGTCACCCTTGACCATCATAATGAAAGTTACCATCATAATGAAAGTATAGTGTGTCGCAGGTATAATTCACAGGTAACAATGGAATACTTAGTATATATACCCGATTGTTCTTAAGTTAAGGTCAGACCTTTGACTTTGGTCAGTGTCTGGGCAGTTCTTGAAACAGCCGAGGAATTTTTGATAATTTTTGAATCTTAGGGCCGATTCACAATTAAAGGTTCAAGCTTCAAGCTTCAAAAGTTAGGATGTAAGGGTTTGTACAATGATTCACATTCACAGATTCAAGCTGCAGTGCTCAAATAAAGCAAAACTCAGCTGAAGCTTGCAGTTTGAAGCTTACAGCTTGACGCCTGCAGTTTGAAGGCTGAACTACAATGAGCCGCTGGCGCGTGGCGCTGGCGCTGTATCGCAAGCTGTCAAAAGTAAAAAACGTAGCCCACCCGAAGTGCAACTACAATGTGTAGCTGGCCTTGGCGCGTGGTGCTTGCGCTGCCGCTCACTTTTGCCTACTTTCTACTTTTGGTGCGCGCCAGTACACCAGCCAGTTGGGAATTTTGATAAATGAGGGCGCTGAAGTCAAAAGTATCCCAAAAAACATTCGTATTTAATCAATTTTTGGTTTTTCCTGTAAAAAAAATAATTTCCAATGAATTTTTTTTTGCATTGCCCCATTTCCACTAACTTAAGCCTCAAACAGAACCAATCCGCTTCATCCGTTTTTAAAATTTTGACATGACTTAGCGCCACGCATTGTAGTTGCACTCAGCTACATGGCGCGCGCCAGAGAAAAAGCCAGCGCCAAGAAGAGCGGCAGCGCCAGCGCCAGCGCCACATTGTAGTTCCCACTTGAAGCTTGAAGCTTTCTTTGCGAAGCGGTCCTTGCATGGTGAGCAAAATGCTATTTTTATGTATACGGAGAGGGCATGGCATACACAAAAGTTTTAGAAATTTACAAAACTATGAAGTGAAAGCTCCAATACTGATTGTATTTTTACATCCCACAAATAATAGGTCTGTTCCAATAGAGAATGCGGGATCCCGCGGGACCAAGAAATCACCCAATTCCTGTTCCAATAGAATCTCATGCTCGGAAAAGCGGGGAAATTTTTAATTAAAGAAACCGCAGGAGATTTTTAGGTGGAGTGAAATCTTACGACGTTTTCAACATGTCAAAAACAGTTGTTCTTGTCATGTCCAAACCAAAACAATTACAATGTGTTGAAAATAGTTTCTTCGATTGGTGCCTTACTACAAGATTTTGAATAATTTCATAAATAATTTATTAATTTTAATAGTTTTATGTCATTATTTTGAAGACACAAGTGATTTTTAGATTATGGTCTTCTTGATTTGCACGAAACATCGTAATACGTAAAGTAGAATTGGAATATTCCTAATAATATATATTGCAAATTTACCAAACTGCTTGTGAATAAAACGTCCAGTATTTTTTTTGTAAAATTACCACAGACATTTTTTACAGTGTTATATTGGCCCTGGCTTCCTGCTACGTCCTCCTCCCATGCAGAACTGTCGGTCCCGGGCTTGAATTTGAGCATAATTATGAAAACTAATAACTAAAAAGATCTATCCTAAAGTTCCTACCTGATTCTAATGAAAACTTAAACTTCTTTAATGCAACTAAAAACTTAATTAAAAAATTCCCAACTAAACTCAAGTCAATCTCTTTTTAGTCCGCATAACAATTTTTATTTTATTCAAAATTGAACTCTGTTTCTGTGCCAAGTTGAGCTCCAAGACTTTCTTTTCCCCATTAATAAAAGTGGAATTCATGTGTTAGTATTGAACACCTTACATCGCTTCACTGGATCACCCCATGCTGCCGCTGATAAGCCGTGCACTTACTTCTCATACCGCAACTAGTCGCCCGATTTTGAAGTTCAAACGGGCATGCGTTTACTTTTGCAGATAACGAAGTTGAACAAGCGAAACTCTTGTAAACATTCTCAAAACTCGTGATTTTTAACATATGACTAAATTCAATCGAAGGCGATGATATGCTGCTAACGTGAGACTTTACAATCTTACGACTATAATCGTAAAGTTTTTGTTCAATGATTCTTAATTAAGTAATTTTAAAAAGTTGTAAACAATTTCGCGATTAATTAAAAAACGCAAATTTAGCTGCAACAGCGAAACTGTTCTATGATAATGTTAAGGTCAAGTTCAACTACTTTCGCTTATCTAAGAAACGATTCCAACACTGTATTGATATACTATTGATCACATTGATCCATCATCTGATAATAATCCACAAGCTCTCCTCAGAATTGTTGCACAGAAATTTACTGCCTTGTGTTTCGTGTCATGTTGTGAATTATGTTCAACTGTTCCCTTTACTCTTTTAATTATTATTCATTTCTGTAACTAATTTATGGTCAATAGAATTAATTGAAAAGTGCCCATAAAACTTAATCCAGACTGTCTGATGTTAATAGCTTGATAAGTTATCACGGTAAATTCTCTGTGTAATGTAGCGCAAACTGTAGAGGTAATTGCAGGGAATTAGTGTTGGATATTGTGTTCAATTGAGTATTAAATATAATTAGATGTATTCAATGGAAATTATTTAAATTTGAATATGAATAAGATTTTCGTTGAAGATATTCTCATGCTGAAACCGTTAATAAAATTTTTAAGTTCGTAGATACAATTTTTTTGCCTATACTAAATACTAATATATGTAAAGGATCTTTCAACAAGAGCTGTCATTTTAAATGAACAGAAGAGCGCAATATTTACGTAAAAAGTGCTGATATGTCCAACCTCTTACTGTGGCCTATCCAAATTCTTTACCCAGGCTGACTCTACCGCGTTATTTCCTTTTTGAAACTCATACAGTATACAATGTCTTAGGTTGACTTTTTCTTCACTCATGTTAACGGTTCTAAAAAGTAGTACAGCTATGGTGATTCTGCGCTGATAATGGGAGCTTTTGGGTGGCGGTCTTGGGATGTAAAGCGACATCTGTGAGAACTGCGATGCGTCTTGGGTGAGCTTTCACGCTGGTTGCCTTGGATGGGGTTGCGACTTAGTTCTTGCGGCTGAGTTTGATGATTCAATAATAATAAGGTGGTGGTGTCGCCGCCACCGCATTTTAAAGCATCGGCTTGGATGAGGATCTGGAAGCTTTACTAACTAACTAATCCCTCATAGGGCGGAAACAGTTGCCCTCCAGCGGACTCTGTTTTGCGCGACAGCTCTCAGCTCTGACCAGGATCTCCCAGTTGTTGCGGCCTCTGCTAATAGGGTTCCCCTCCACATTGTTGTAGGTCTTCCGACTCGACGGGATCCTTGCGGATTCCAATCAAGGGCCTGTTTAGCTAGATTCTCGTTTTCGCGTAGCAAGGTGTGGCCAACCCAATTCCATTTCCTTCGCCTGATTTGGTCGTCTATCCTTTTGTAATTCTATCATGCCAGCGGATTTTTAGGATACTGTTTTTAGGTATCTGTTGATGAAAACTTGTAGGCGCCCTGTGATGAATTGGGTGACTTAAGCGTACAAAAGAACTGCTTTAATGTTGAAGTTGAACAGCCGCAATTTGGTGTTAATTGAGATCTCCGTTGATCTCCATATGTGAAACAGGCATGCATATGCGCTCCGTTCAAGTTGTTGACGTTTTTCCGAGTCGCTTGTAGAGTTCACGTTATTTTTGAGGGCCCTTCTGCGTTCTATTTTTGCCAGGTTGTGTCCGAGATCCAGTGTTGCTGGTTTCTTTGGACATAACCGATGCTTGTTTCCGCTGCTGTCAATATTTGTGTCGACAGAAACGGTTTGCTGGTTTAAGATTTGTTGCAGATTCCCAAAAAATTCTCGCGTTTTAGTGCTCTCCCGCAGAAAATCTACGTTAAACAGTTTACGGTTTACGGCATCTCGTTGGACGTTTCTGATTGCGGCGATTTTTAGGCGGATAGTTGCTACTACCAAATGGTGGTCACTTCCAGTGTCTGCTCCCTTAAAGCTCCTGACATCCTCCAAAATAGTTCTCCATCTGCGGCTGACGGCCACGTGATCTATCTGATTTCTCGTTCTACCATCGGGCGATACCCAGGTCTCCTTGTGTATCTTCTAGTGACAAAAGTAAGTTCCACCTACCATGAGTTGATGGGAACTACAGAAATCAACGAAAAGCTCACCATTGTTATTGGTAACTTGGCTAAGCCCTTATTTCCAATTGTGTGTTCAAGTGTTGTTGGGGCCGATCTGTGCGTTTTAGTCACCCATCAAAACAATGATGTCTCCCCTTGGAATAGAGCGAAAAACCTCATTCAGTCGCATATAGAACTCGTCTTTGATGTCATCGTCTGGTCTTCAGTTGGAGCGTAGCATTGGACTATCGTAGTATTTCTTAGTCTGGTACGCAGGCGCACGGTAATAATCCTCTCAGAAACTGGTGACCAGCTAATGAGGTGGACCTGGCTATGCGCAACACACAACATTGCAAAATTATGTTTTGTTGTTATGCTATTAAATAAAATGTTGCAATCACCATTGATTTATCTTAATTATGAAAATATAACAAATGACTAATTTCTTTCGCAAATACTTACTTGAGATAAAAACACAAATAGTCTTTAAAACTAAGAAAATACAATTTCGATTTCCCTCTCCATAGCAATCAGCTGTTCCAAAAACTTTGTTTCCACGAATCAAAAGCTTCCGTTATGAATCAAATTATTTTTATCACCTGAGTCAAAAAAAAAGCATGCAAAAATTTTACTCACCACAAATGCACGATCTGCGCATGCGCGTCCCGCAAAAGCTGCCGTTCGCTCTCTTCTCAACTGACAACAACGAGGTGTGCCAATCGAAGCAGTTCCAAATGACACGAGCCGCGATAAGCACAAATGTCCGCCAGAGCAGCAACGGCAGATTCCAGCCTGTAGTAAACGTCAACGTTCAACATGTTTTCGGTTGAGCTTTCTCTGCTGATTCTCTCTTAACCACGCAGCAGTGCAACAACAAAAGCCCGATAAAAAGCTGCGGTCCGTGTATAAATGAGGAAATAACGGAAGAAACTTTTAAGAGTTGAGCACTTCCCCTCGCACGGCGACAAAAGACCCTCGCGGACGACGGTCAACCTACCTCACAGTCTAGTCAAGAAAACCAAGGCAGGTTCAGTTCGTGAAAAACATTCGAGTCGCTTGAACGTGTGGACGCTTGTGCCGCGATAGTGAAACCGTTCCATGTACAAGAGAAATAGTGATTTGCAGTTTTAGAGATCCTTTGAATAAACACAAAAAAAATACGCTAAAAGTTTTGAACTTAATCCAGGAGTAATCCGCTAAAATGCCATCTGAGAAGTCCGTGTACGATCCGCATCCGGCCGTTAGCCGCAATGCCTACATCTCTAGCATGGAGGAGTATCACAAATATTACAAGGAATCTTTGGATAATCCTCAGGATTTTTGGGGACGTATGGCGAAGCAGTTTCACTGGGAAACGCCAGCTGATCCTAAGAAATTTCTACAGTATAACTTTGACATAACAAAAGGACCAATCCACATTAAGTGGATGGAAGGAGCATCCACAAATATTTGCTATAATTTATTGGATAGAAACGTTAAAAATGGTCTCGGCGATACTGTCGCCTATTACTGGTAAGTTTTCCTGCACTGTGTGTTACGTATTTTCTATATATTCCCCAAAAAAATTTCATATTGATTTTTCCTGGTGAAACAGGAGTCGTCGAATAGGAACCAAAAAGGATTTCGTACGATATATAAACAAACTAGCAACGGCCATGCGCCTGTATATTGGGAAAAAAAGGGGCGAAGCCTGACTTGCATCACGATAGGCACGACTTTTATTCCATTACAGCACTTACCACTGTAACATGACCTAGGAGGCTTAAGACTGGTGCTAGACGTTCGATGGTTCTTGGCCACGTAAAAATGTCTATTTTGTCTGAAATATATTATTCAATTTGCATAGGGATTTACTGTATAGTATCTCGATTGGGATTCTTATAAATAGACGGCTAATGGCGGCTCGTTCTATTGATTGTGCCGACTTCAATGTAATTCCGGATGAAATCGAAAGTAGTTTTTCATTGCATCAATGTTATTAAATCACAAGCTCGAATTGTCGGAATTACTTAACTTATTTTAGCTTAAGAAAAAGGTGACAAGGACGAAATTTGTTAATGGCTTGAAGGTGGGTGTTGTTGTGGAATATGGCTGGGATCATTGAAGTCATGTGTAAATGACCTTTTTTTTTATTCATCATTGAATTGCGTGTTTTCGTTACATTTATTGATTTTTGGGTTGAATTTTAAGTTGCTTCCTTCTTCATTCATTGGCGGCGATAATACTCAAATGTATTAAAAAACATTGTATCCATTTAATTGGATCTTGCTTAATGAATTTCTTTTCGGTTTGTGTACATATAAGTATGTACACGAGTATATATTCTACTGCGTTCTACATAAACCCATTTAAATTAGAATTTCGAAGGTTTCCATTTAATTAGTTTATTTTAAATTGAATCTACAAACTCACTTTCAATTAAAACGTTTTTATTTCAAAAAAGAAATGCGATTATGTAAGAGCAAGTAATAAATGTATGTCAAGCGACTTGAATGGTGTTCTATGTCTACGTCTGTGCTCCTGTTGGAACCTTTTTTGTCATCATCACACTTAGAATTTGAGATAATTGAATTGCACCCAAGATTTATGCTTCTGCAATGTTTTACAGTGGGAACTATACTGCATAGTACTTCTAGTGTGTATGTGAATAAAATGCACAAATATAACTGTAAAATGTCCTTTTCTTTTCTGTCTCTAGATTGTTCGTTTTACTGTAGGGGGATGCTCACGGAGGCAAATTTTATGTGTTAAATGGATAAAAATAATACGACTATTATATTTAGGATTAGTGAAAAGTATTTAGATGTATTTTGAAAAGTGATAAGAGTGCGATCGAAATCGAATTATAGTAAGATTCGATTATCGTGATGTAGTGCTTTATTAATTCCATCCGCTAAACCAAACTTTTTAGGCTAGCGACATACGATTAGGTTTTTCCCGGACGGGTTTTTTCGTAGAACTCAAGCAATTAGGTTAACTGCGACATACGTTAAGGTTAAAACCGGAACGGTTGCAGAACAAACCGGAGACAAACAAAGCCGGAGACGGTTAGCCGTACCGGGGAAACCTAGTCGTATGTCGCTAGCCTTAACGAGGAATATTAAAGGAATATTTCTTTCTTTAAGAAGGCGTCTTTGCGGGCACTGCGACTTATTTTATTTCGTCTATTGTACAAACTCCGTCATTAAAAACCTTCCAAGTTAAGGCTTTTGGTATAGCTTAAAATTGACTTTGGATTCTTATCCCAAATCTACTTGACTCAATCTCCTCCTTGCCTCACAAACGCACAGCAAGTGATCCGTAGTAAAGATACCCTTGTCCACACATGAACGCAACTGAATTTTTGATCAATCGGTGTTCTGTGCCCACAAAGTTTTTAGTCACGACCTTTGGCAATATGTCAAGTAGTTCAGATGAAGTGCAACCACGCCACTGAAATCGCCTGCGACCGGCAAAAACAGTCACATGCGACCAGTTGTAAACTAGATTCAAATCGGTCTCGTTTCTGTCGACTCGTGTGTGGATTCCCACTTGCGTACACTGGCAAGGTCACTAAACAGTTGCGTACCTAACTGGGATTGCAAATCAGTCGACTCGTGTGCGGAGGGCCTTAGCTTTGTCGATTTGAATGAGCGTTTTGGCTTGGCGAGCACTTGGGTCTTTATCCGGCTATGACGAAATAGCTGGTTGACTCAATTCCTGATGGCCGATCTTACGTGGCAGCTGGCTAAGCTGTAGAAGCGTTCCTGACCAACAAGTGATGAGTTTACCCTTCTTACCCCTACTCTAGCTAGGCCATCGGCAATTTCATTACCAATGCGGCCTTAGTGGCCTAGAATCCACATCAGCGCAACATTGGTCCTGCTGAGGAATTTCAGAGATAGGAGACAGTCTTTGATGACACCCTGTGGGATTTAATGGCTAACCGCGCGGGCGGCTTGACTGTCCGAAATAATAACGATGTTAAGGGTGTTCTACACCATCAGTTCAGTTGTTCGTTCAGTCTCAGTTTCAGTTCAACTGTTAGTTCAGTTAATTTTGTGCTGTGTTTAGTTGTCATAATTGAAACTTGCTCATCGCAGAGTTTTCGTTGTTCATGGATGAAATGCCGTATTGCTGTAGCTGACAGTTGAACTAAAACTGAGACTGAACGGACAACTGAACTGATGGTGTAGAACACCCTTTAGAGCTATTTGGATCTATCACCCTGTATTTTTGTAACCCTATAACCTATTTTCATGAATGAGGTAGCAGTGTACGCAGAATACTCCAGAAATTGTAAAAGTGTCGGCAAGATCATGATAATTTTCTGCCCAGATTGCGAGTAGATCAACGTTGCACACTTCCGCGTAGCTATCGCAGACCCAGATTGCCCAGACGCATCGTGTACCGACTGGTAGTACAAAAGGTGATTCCGAAGCATAAAAGAGAAACATATTCTTCTACCGCGATATTAGTTAGATCCATCTTTGTACTTTGTCTTACCTTCATTGATGTGCAGCACCAAATTTGTTGTCTCCCGCGCCCTGTAAATCTCTTGCTGTTAATCCAATCATGTCGATGTCTGATCCGATAATTGTGCTTTCACACCTTAATCTCGAATCACTTTTCGAATATCAGATTGAGAGGGGCAAGATCGTGGTCTCTTCGATGTTCTTTAAAGATATTGATTGATCTAGACAGTGTTTCGAATATCCCCTTCAATTATCACATTAGTCCTGATTAACCTAGATAATCTAGTCAGTTTATTGGGAATGCCGAATTCTCTCACAGCTTTGTTCAATTCTTCCCTAACAATGCTAACAGAGGAAAAATTCAAGCCTAAACATCGCCTGCCTAAGTATTAAAATCTGATCAGTTATTGATTTGGCTGGAATGAAGCCTCCATACTGATATTGGCCTATGATGTTTCTTTGGTATGAAGCTTTCCTGTTTCGCAGGTCAGCGTAGATCTTATACTTAATACTCAACAACATTATACCACGATAATTTGTGCACCCTGTGATATCTCCTTTTTTATATACTCTTTTCTAGTCTTCGCCCATCGATCCCTGCTGCCATACAGGCAAAGTTACTTTATGAATCTTTTGCTACAGTGTACGCCAGCCATATTTGACCAGGTCCACAGAGATGAACCTGACTACCTGCAACTAAGGCCTTGTTGTTTTCAATCAGGTTAGGACGTTACTATACGATCGCGGCAATGTGGAATCACGGAATCACCATTAGACATTGGTGGAGTCTTCATTTCTTCAGTTACCTCGCCATTTAGTAATTCATGAAAGGAATAGGCAATAAGATTACCCTCTTTGTCCTTGTAATATGTGCAACGTGGCGTGGATCGTCTCGGTAGAACTGCCGCGTTTGGTGCTCGGTCTTAGCTCTGTACACTGTTCTAGTTCACATACCAGATTTTTCTCTCAGGATCTATTTTCGTCAATGATTTCTAAAATTGCCAGCCCTGTTATCCATCAGGCACCAAGCCCCTAGAGTTCTGTTAGTATCACAAGAATCACACCGTTAGAACACATTGGCATTTGAATTAGAGAGGAGTCTTGCGCACCTCAACAGCTTAGGTCCCAGTTGCTTGGAAAAAGTAAGGTTGAACATGAGAATGTATTTCTCTAGAGACGTTAAGACGGACTAAATCTATACAGCAAAAAAAATTCGCAATAAGTTTGCTTTATAATGAATATTGAACGAAACGAATTAGAATGAAGATATGTAAATTCCTCTTTTTTTCTGATTTGTAACAATTTCAATATGGTATAGTATTTTTTTATGTATTTTGTCAAAATTGGCTTGACACATTGAGCAATTATTTCAAACTCATATACCAAACTGATATTGATCTTTTTAGGTTCCTGCGAAGTCAATAGAGCACCTTAGAGTCAATCTATAATTAAATGGGAAACTACAATTCAACGGAAATGATAAATATTGTCAATGAAATCGTATTATACATATACAATCAATCACGAGCCCAGCCATTAAAGTGCAACTCTTAGCAAGTAATATGATAATTTTTTTTAATTATTTTATGGCATTATCTTTGATAGCTTCATTTTCATATCTCCTAGTAGCGCGGTGCACACTTAACAATTCAAGTTAAAATATCTGTATCCATGCGTGCAGCAATGTACTTATCGATCATCGACACTGAATCTAGTAAACTGATTTATGATTTATAATAATCAAGGCGATAAAGAAATAATAATTATGTGTTAAATTGTGGGATTTGGTAGGTATATTGGCCTTGCATAGTAATGCACGATTTAGAAATCGAGACAGGCAGCAAAATATTCGAGAATTAAATACAAATTAAATTGACGATAGCAATGACTATAATAATATTAATGGGATTTATTCAAAATCAGGCTGGAATCGATCGGTAATATATTTCTAAAATTTGCGAAAGTTGAGAATAAATTTATTTGTAAATTATAATGCAACAAATTGTCTGTAACGAACAAATAGCCTACAACAAGCTTTCAATTTTAGAACACAATGTTAACTAGTTCAGCTGCGTCACATTGTTGACAACAACCAGTTTCAAATTTCAAAATACACCACCACGTTGCTGCAGCAGAATTCAAAGCAGACCTCGCTTTATTTGCAACTTAAATCCCGCATTTTTTCCGATTTTTTTTTATGTTTTAAATACGCGGGGTTCTTGCATTTTTTTTCTGTCTTAAAAGTTTTAAATTTCAAATTTCCCCGTCTGAAAGTTTCGTTAAAGGTAACATTGACGGGCGGGAATGACTTGCGTTCATACATATATGTGCAGAGCAGTAGAAAATAATGTAATGCTAATAGTTTTGGTAAATTAATTTTGAAGGTAGCAAAATTTCTCTATGGGACAAGCAGAAAAACTTTCACAGTTTATAATTATTTTTGCTGATGTAAACAGAGTTATAAAAAATTATTGATTTCATTGACTGAATAGTCAAGTAGACCTTTCAAAAGTAACCCTTCCTTACCTAGGGCTGGGTACTATCCCATCCAATTACTATCCCATAGGTTTGGGTTCGATTCCTCGGATCGTCTAGATCAGCGGTGTCCAACACCATCGCCACTCGCCACATGTGGCGAATAGACTATGTGAATGTGGCGAATGCAACACACGAATGCAAGAAAAAAATTGCCAAACATCACATTAAGAATTTTCGGATATTTTTATCTTAATAATAACTTGTGAACTACAATGATACAATATAGTAGAGGGAAATTAAACAAAAAAAAAGTGAAGTTATGATATAGTTGGGAAGTTGGTTTTTTTTTGTTTTTTTCTTTACATATGTTAAGATAAAGCGAAAAAAAAAATTTCTGCAAAATCCGTCCTGTGCTGCACGAGAAAATTGCATAAATGTCCATTTTTGATGCATTTTGAGTGCATTGCTACACTATTTTTTTAATTTCTCCAGTTCTGTTGGTCGTATAACAATAAAAAAAATTGGAAGATACTCGTAATTGAATAGACTATCGAACTGATTCGGTATAAATACTTTAAAAATTAGTCCTAACCTCAAAAAACCAAAATGTATGAAATTTTGTTTTATTTTATTAAAAATGCAATAAATAACGGGAAAAAGGTCGGATTTTAATAAAAATTGGAGAAAAGATGTACTTTGATACTGTAAATAAGTGGTTGAAATTTCAAAAAAAAATTTCGCTTTTTACGGCAAAAATTAGCAGTTTTCGAAAAAAAATTTAAAATTGCCGCCATTTTATGCCAAATCATCGTACGGTAAAATATTTTTTTTTAAATTGTAGGTTTTTTTTATGCACTTTCTTGTAAGCATACGCAATACTTCGTTACTTTATTTGAAATGCCCATTTCAGGCCTTTGAAAACACTAAAATATTTCAATTTTCCATTTTTTGCCTTTTGCTTACTATGAAAAGCTACTTGCCATCTATGAAAAAAATCAGATCCTTTAATCAGATGTTCTTTTAGTTGTCTAAAGGCGGGTCCACACATAACAAACATTTGTCTAGCGAGTTGACAAATGTTTGACAAATGTTTGACAAACATTCGTCAAACATTTGGTGAAGTTTTTGCGAGAAAAATGTTTTCCGAAATGTTTGTTATTTCCTGTGTCTGTTCTGTAGGAAAAATAGATTCTTTATTTGTCACAATTTCGACAAGATTTTCTTCCTGATCTCTCACTTCAAAGCCACTGTTATAGAATATCCCCCTTCGATTTTTGTCAGTGTTATCTTGAGTTGAGTTGGACTTACAGGGGCAGTAGATTTGTCCCTTACAAGCTGGTAAATTGTACTGAGGCCTCATTATTTTTAAATATTCCGGTTCAAAAATAATCTCCTACTGGTATATGCGCGTGTATCGAGAAAAATGAGACGAGGTATGATTGTAAATACGTGAGACATGGATTTCTTCTTTCTTACTTTTTGGGGGCATTAAAATTCAATTTGAAATGAAGGGCGCGGGACTGTAAATACGTAGTGTTGGGTTTCTTCTCTCTTACTACTTTTGGCGCAGTAAAATATCCAATTTGAAATGAGGCGAGGTGCGATTGTAAAATATAAATATGGGCATTTTCATAACCTGCGGTCATTCTGCAATATTCAGCTACAGACTTCCAATTGCTGAATACTGCAGAATGACCGCAGTTCTGCGTTTATGAAAATGCCCATCATATCATGGAGGCGCAGGTTTCTTACTCTTTTACTCTTACTCTGAGGCAGTTAAATGCATATTAGAATGAAACTCGTGAAAAAAGCTCTTCATTGGTATTTATTTTCATACTTTCTTTAATTTGCTTATTTTTGTCATTTTGGCATTACAATGGCACCTCGCCTCAATTGAAGAATGACATTGTACTGGCTCAAAAGAAAATGAAGTCCCTTTTACAAACTCATTATGTAATCGTGTCCTACCCAACACTAGTGCCATCTTCATATTCTTTCTTTGAATCCGCTTTAATGTCGTTCACAGCCATTCTGGAAGATTTTCAGTGTGCCTCTTTGTCACAACAATTGATCCCTTCCACGGAAATGATATCAAGAAATGATCATTTGATCATTTGCAATTAATTTTAATGAATCAATACGCTTTATTTTATTTCTATAGTCGCTACTTGATTTATCCCACAAATTTCAATGAGTTGAACTATAATTATGGTGGTTTTATCTTACTTCTCACTCGAGATGAATGTCCATCTACATAAAAGTGCATAAAAGTACTGAAAATTTTTCAACAAACATCAGATGTTTTCCATTTCATTTGGATTAAATCCAAACATTTTTGAAAATCCAAAAACTCCAAGATTCGCGTCTACACATAACAAACATTATTCAAATGTTTGTCAAATCTTTGTGAAATGTTTGTCAAATGTTTATCAAATGTTTGTCAAATGTTTGTTATGTGTGGACACGGCTTAACTGTCCTATATACTGCCCCGAGTCCAATACAACTCCTTTATCAAGTCTGGCGTCTCCAAAACGGCATAAGTGTGGTTGGATAAAGGCATAACCGCGACATCTTTGATTACACCTATTGCTGCAGCAAATTTTATCACTTTTTGTACTGCCAGCCCGTCATACTAACTAATTGCTCCTTTAATCCCTCATGGGACATAGGGCGGAAACAGTTGCCCTCCAGCGGACCAAAATTGTCCATCCGGTTCCGAGGCATTGTTTGCCGATTCGTAGCAATTATGTGTTTTATAGGAGCGGGTTGCTAACCCTCAGCCCAACCGACTTAGAACTCTGTTTTGTGGCGCAGAGAACTCGCCATTCGACCGTCTCCCGTTAGCTCCTTCCGAAGAAGTACCCCAGGGGGCACCGCGGGGAGGTGGGATTAGGACTTGCTAACAGAGCTGCTAGGTGTTCGTCTGCAGTGACTCTTCTCGGGTTTTGGCAGAAGTGACAAATCGGGTGCCACCACCTTCCGAGGTCTTTGTTAGCCGTTCGCCCCCCCTTCGCCAGCCCGTCATATCTTTGATTAATTGTCATGGTTCAATGTCTAGTAGTAAGCTTAATTCGAGGGATAGAAGACATTTGACTTTATGGGGAGTCTGGAGGATGTTAAAGGAAGTTGCAATGAACTCTGACTTTCAACTCTTGTATGAATGGAGTTCGGATATACTACTTGCGCAAAAAGGAGGGATGTAGGCAGATGGAATAAGCCGAGCAGGTTAATCTGTTGCTGCGGGCATGATTGACTCGAAGACAGGAGAGCTTTATTTCGGTAGAACAATCGCTATGATAGTAGCGATAGCACTGCTCTGTTCCTACTCTGGCTCAAAGAATCGATGGTGGAGAAAATAGCGCCATTACCAATTAGTTTGAGAGCTCTTTTGTACTTTACGAGTATCTAGCTAAGCTAGGGTACTTTTCGGAGTCCTTTCTGATTTAAAGGGTTTGCACTCGACAAGAGGTTGAATGTATGATTTGTATATTAGAGCCAGAGATTATAGTTGCAGTAGGAATCTGCATCTCTTTGCCTTTTTGGCGATTTGGAATATGTGGCCATTTTATCGCAGATCTTTGGTTAATGTCACTCCCAGAATGTTAGGGTATGGGTCGGCCATTCGTTTTATACCACTCACGTAAGACAGCATTTCATTTCTTTAATCGAGTATGGGTTCAATAGTCCTGTTGATCAAGCCAGACATAAGTCCGCAATCGGAAAGAGAGGATGTGTACTATGTACGTGCTTGTCTTGGATTATTGAGGGCGTAAGAGTAACACAAAGTGCCGTC
The DNA here is from genome assembly GCA_963855945.1 of Thereva nobilitata. Classification (NCBI taxonomy): domain Eukaryota; kingdom Metazoa; phylum Arthropoda; class Insecta; order Diptera; family Therevidae; genus Thereva; species Thereva nobilitata. The sequence goes on along the minus strand of OY979696.1, from coordinate 14,330,711 downwards.
ATCATCAAAACTGTGACGTGGGTTAGGAGACATTGAGAATTTGATCGTTGATAAAGATTAGAAATAGAATAGATGACAGAATTGATTCCTGTGGTACCCCAGCAAAGATTGGATTTGACGCCCTCCAGTATTACCTTGATACAACGGCAAGAAAAGATGCTATAAATCCAGTTCTGGAAAACTTGGTCAAGGCCAAAAGGTTGGTGTTTAGCTAACAAAACTCAGTGTCTTGGAGATATAAGAGGAACCAGATGAATCTCGCCAAATCGATGCAAACTTTGGTTGAGGTATTCTGTAGGGCTATTATAACGGCGATTATTCCAGAAAAAATAACGTCCTTGTGCCCAAATTCTGCAGTTTTTTTCACGCATGCCACGGTTTAGGCTACGGTTACTATGCATGCGAATTCTGACGAAAATGTGTTCTGACGTGCCCTGACGTATTCGTCCGAAAAATCAAACGCCAGGTTTTTAATGATAGTCTTTACACTGAGAGCGACCAAGACGTCAGAAGATGCACGAGGTCGTCAGTTTGATTTTTTCGTGCGACCTGCCTCTGTTTCGGATGATTTTGGGTTGAATTTCGAGTGATTTAGTGAAATCACCATCGATAATGATTATAATTAATGTTTATATTTTATTCATCAAGAACATGACTTGTAGAGCTATAGATTATTACAGTAGGTTGTATTGAAACGGAATCTTACCTGCTGGACTAACAAAATAATTTTTCAAGGTTTCTCTAGCCTTATTCGCGCTTCTTCCGTAGTGATTATGTATATCTCCGTGAAACTGGCGCATTGTGTTAGGCTGGTCGCACACTGCAGCCGATTCGGCCGAATTTTTTACGGCCGTAATCGGCCGAATTTTTCAAACAATTATTTTCCTATTCTCATTCGCACATTACACCGCTTTTTCGGCCGTTGACGTCCGTAGGTTTTATCCGATCAGATTTGAAGTTGATAATGGAAGTGCGCTCCCATAGAAATGTTTATTAATCTTCCTTTTATTTTATTTAGGATATATTTATATGTGTGACCATTTAAAATGAAACAACTAGCATTTAAGATGGAAACTAACCCAAAGTTCGGCCGAATTTAAAGTTGAAATTCGATTCAATACGGCCGTAAAAAATTCAGCCGAATCGGCTGCAGTGTGCGACAAGCCTAGGGAATATCAAAGGAAATAAGACCTTCCTTATCGATGATTAAGTTATGCAAAAGACAAACGCATTTAACTACGATGTCTACTTTATCTGGATCGATTTGCAGTTCCGATTTTAAAGACCTCCACTTGGCTACCAGAATACAGGCACATTCCAGGCACCGTCTAGCTCTTGATATTCTATAATTAAAAATCCGTTCTTCAACAGTAAGTCTTTGTCTTGAATATGGTTTCAATAAATACGATTTCAGAGGATAGGCATCATCATCCAACAGAACAAAGGGTCCTGAAATGTCGGTTGACGGAATATTTGCATTCTCTGGTATGTTTAAAGTGTTTGCTTCAACACTGGATTCGTAATCATCGCCCTCGAAAGCCCCCCTATAATGAGTTTCACGAAATTTGGCTGATTATTAAGCAAAACCGTCCGCCATTTTGTTTTTTGAAAAATTGATAGCGGATCCTTAACCAGCGCCCTCAAAAACCCCCAAGTACGAAATTTCATATAAAAAAAACTACTTTTAGATGCTAAAAAGACTTTTGACCAGGTTTTCGGGTTTCTGAACCACTGTGCGATGTGGTGAACGTTTCATTCGAATGTTGGTTTCCAACGATTGGGTCAATACCCACATCAGCCCGAACGCGTCCAAATAGGAACGTTGGCCGCTTGACATTGGACACTCGTAATTCGAGCATCTGCCACACGATGCGTCATACCATCAACGCTCAAGGTTGGAGGGTGTTTGTAACATCGTGTCGAGCTGGCTTTACAGTAGACAATGACCCCAGTGCTGAAAGTCGAGTCGTGTAATGTGACAATTCGTTTGAGTTGAAGAAAGTGACGTTTCAGTCAAATTACGACTCTCAGTACAGTGGTCTAAACTCAACTTAGCACTTCCACTCTCTGGCCCCTGTGCTGAAAGTCGTAATTCGACTGACACGTCACTTTCTTCAACTCAAGCGACTTGTCACATTACACGACTCGACTTTCAGCACAGGGGCCAATACAGGCTATATCTGTTTCAGATTCGCGACAGATCGTAAGTAAAAAAAATGGGGGCCTCAGAAAAAAAAATCTTCTCAAAGTGGGCGGTGGGCAAAATAAGGTTGAGAACCTATGTATAGTTCATATTAACATTAATCAGAAAATTATAACCATTATTGTGAGAGTAGATGAAAATTTCTGTGAAGATTTTGTTTTATCGAAAGGAAAAGGAGGGAGTGGTGAACATTTGTATGACTTCATATTCTATACCAGCTTTAAACTGAGTTGTGGTCTGTGATTGTTTTCCTTTGTAATGAATCAACTACGGTCAGTCTAGCTGCACATGTCCTTGACAGACTGCAAGTCTCTTTGTTTATGCAGTAATTCTTTTGCTTACTACATCCGTATTTTATTTTAGCCGTGTTCCTTTTCTGCTCTTTTTTACTCGTATTTACTTAGATCTACTCCTCCTCTCACACAGAATTCATAGGTTTTACTCAAATCGACAAATTTTCCGTTCCTTTAATTTTTTACTCCGAAGTACTAAAAAGTAGAAAAGGAACACAGCTTTTGTGTGTGGTTCTTGTTCTGTGGTTTTTGTACTGCCTGCATCAAAATGCTAAACAATATTCGGTGCATCACATTTTGACTATATTGTGCCGTGCCGTTTATCTCTTTGCGTGTGTAAACATTTCGATTACCACAAGCCATAGCTAGTCATTTTTAATATTAAATAATTTAATTAATAATCTAAAAGGCCATTCAGAATTTATAAATAACCACACAATTACTAAAAAAAATGTTGATTTTAAAAATTTCATTTTTTGTTCTCTAAATTCGCCTTAGCCTTCACGCATGGCATAACTTTGTTTACAGAATGTTTTTTTTTCGATATCAACAAAAAAGCAGCAGAAAAAAGAAATCAATTTAATATAGAAATTCCAAAATGAAGATTTCTCCACATTATAGTGATAACAGCAGCAGCACGAAATTGGCTGAAGATAGACACTTTAGCTTAGCATTTAGTACGCATTTATTATTGTTTACATTTGGGCAATTTATCGCCCTCGCGCATCGTTGGATAAGCAAATATCGCCTAGCTTCCGTCGTCTTTTCCTTTTGACTCTCTGAAATAGGTTATCGGGGGCTCTGAAAAAATTTGTATTTTCTTTTCGAGGTTGTACTAACAATTCCATAATTGCGATAATTTTTCTTGATATAAACAATAAATAACGAAACAATAATCAACAATAATAAATATTCGTCATTTTCACATCTTCTGGAATTTTTGTTTCTTGATTTATATTTATAACGGAAAAAAATAATCGTTTTTCACCGGCTTGAAAATGTGCCAAGAAAATATTTATTGAAAAAAAAAATTGTGAAATCTCAGCTTTTGTGTAGTTCAATGATCTTGAAAATTTTCTTTTTGGATTATAAATTTGCACTAAAGTGCAGAAGTAAACAAAAAATGAAAATTTAAATTATATTCACAAGAATGACGGATTTTTGTTATGTTTTGAAAAAAACGAGGCACAGTTTTCATTTATTGCTGAAAGCGCATTCACCCAAAATGCAAAACTGCAAATTTCCGGCTACATTTTATTTTATTTTTTAATTATGGAATTTTGAAGCGTAATTTTATTCTTTTGAATCAGTGCCAAATTTTACACATAAGGAAATTTAAATTAAGATGCGAACGTGAGTATCTCAAAATATAATTAGGAAACTATGTATTTTATAAAAACTCTCTTTGTTTCACTATAGTTTTTCCAAATCGAAATAACTCAAACTGAACTGCACTCGATTTTCGCAGTGATTTAGTAGATTAGCGTCTAAAAGTTGTGCGTTTTTTCCTACTTCTGCCCATTATAATTTCTGCCGAACTGCCTTTAAATTGGAATTCATAAAACGTATTTGAGCAAAGAAGATCAAACTTATCAATCAATTTAAACATTTTTAAAACAAAAGTTAAACCTTTTGACAAATATATTGCTTTTCGCACGTCTGTATCGGTGCTTCCACACTACAAGGCAAAAGTCTGGGCACGGTACTCCGTCGAAGTTGACTTTTCCCTTGGCAACTCAGGCCACTGCCTAGTCGGCGCTAATTTCAAACATCAATCTTTTTGCCCCAATCAACCCAAATCTCAAAACCACTGTGTGCCACTACGGGAAAACCAACTGCCTGGAACTTTTTCGCGTTTTTGAAGACACTGACTGGGATTTGTGTTTTTGTAGTGCCAATGCAAACTCTGTCGCTCTTTGTGTCTCAAAACCCATATGGGCGAATATGCTCTAACCTAGGCTGAATAGATGGTTTAATGGGGAATGCATGAACGCAATTAAAGCTAAAGAAGCCGCCTGTACAGCGTATAGACGTTTCCGAAATGAGTCATTTCGTCGTGAGTATATTAAGTTGAGTAACTCCTATAATTCCATCATCAGTAAAGTAAAGTCAAATCATCATTTGACGACAGGTTGAGAAGTAAGATTCTTAAAACCTCTGCAGGCTGTGAATCTGGGCCTTTACATATTCCACCAAGAAGAATTTAACCTCTCGCTCATATCCTTCTTTCATTTGTAAAGGAGAGGTGATGACAGAAAGCAAATCCAAGACCGACTTAACTATTAGTATTTCTGTTCTCCTCAAATTCTTTTGTGCCTGAAACTGCTATGCTACCACCCATCGCCGAGTATACCTAGGTCGTGAGTAGGTCTCTATGAAATAGTTTCATCAAGACTCGCGAAGTGTAAAAGTATCTCAAAGAGCTTGACGTCAATAATTTTACTGGCCCCGACAATCTACCCCCTATAGTCCTTATGAAACGTGCCTCACTTTTGGCTACAAACGCACACCTTTCGCCCTGTCATATTCCTTCCGAGTATATTCATGCTCATGGAAACTAGGCTCATGTTCAGCCCATTGCCCTATAGCAATCACTTCTATTCCCTCCAAAATAATGGAAACAATACTCAATAGAAAGCTGATGAAATATCTAGAATGTAACTAAATCCTACAAGACAGGTTGTACGGCTTTAGCCCAAAAACGTCTAATGGTTTAACCGAGCATCTCAACGAAATAATCAATCGCTTTGGTGAGTCTGGTCTAGCTGCTCTAAGCCTTTTGAAAAAATATGGCACCCTGCTCTGTTGTCTTAACTCAATCAAGGTATTAAATGGCGTCAAATCGAAACCCAGCACCATTTCTGAGGATATTGCCTGAACCTGATTATTGAGAATTTTTTTTGTTCTATTTATACAAAAGATTATTGCCTACCCTAATGACACCCTTGCCATTTTTTCGAAAACTTTTCGAAAATTTTGCAAAAATCAATAGTGATTTTTTGGCCGAAAAGTGATTTTTGGAAAATTTGACCTTGAATAACTTCGAAAGGGTTAAGTATTCGTAAAAATGACAACAGGCTTTTTTGTAGGCAATAACGTTTCGTATTGACTGATCAAAAAAATTTTTCGAAAAAACCAGTTTTTGAGTGATGTTTTCGCCAAAAAGTGATTTTTGGAAACTTTGACCTTGAATAACTTTGAAAGGGTTAATCGGGTCAACATCTTTGTAAGAACTAAAGTTGTAGAGAATTTCATTGTTAACATTTAGGGCCTTTGTACGGGATTGCACGACCTATATAAACCGAGATACAAGGAAAACACCGGAAAACCGCTATGTTTCCGGCGGCCATTTTGTTTTTTTTTGTGATTCCTTAATTGTTTTCTTAAAAAGTCCCCAGGAAGCTGTGGTCCAATTTTCAGCCATTTCCGAATTATTTCTCCGGACTATCTAAGCATAGCTTTAAATGACGTTTTTTAATGGAATGACCATATATTTCTAATAGCCCAACAAACATCCCAGTACCTGGGATAACTTAACAGATGCAAGTTCGGGCTACAATCTACAAATCCTTTATTTGGCTTGTCGGTTCAAACACCACTTTGGCGTAGCTCGGCAAAGTACAACACCACGTCGTAAATCTCAACGGTGATGGCACCTTTTGTACCACTCATTCAGGCACCGTAGAATTGTAGCCACTGATATTACCGACCTCTTGCCTCCACGGTCAATATTATCCCCGAAACACAAGACAAGCCCTAGGCTCACTATCATACCATGCAGTTCCTATTTTCGCGCACACTGCGGTCTAGAAGTTCGTTTATCAATAAAATAACTCGAGTGGGACAATCTTCCGTAGTTAGTACTTCCGAACTCTTACAACATCGTAGAGATTAAACGCAAGGTTCATCGATCTCTAGGTTTTTGTCAGGAACCAGGTTTTGACAAGCACCAAAAATGTGATGTGTGAGGTCAGCCTATAGATGATCAATGTTTCGGGTACCTAGAATATTACAGCGCTCTATAAAGGCGCTCTTTACCTCTATTCTTACTTTATTAACAATATGTCTTTACAGATAGTAAGCAAACCGAGATCACGGGTCTATAAAGTAAACCGACGGCTCTTTCACAACAAATAAAGAAGAAACCTTAATAACAATACAATACAATACAATACAATACAAGCACACTTTTAAAGAACCAAATAAGTACGCATAAGAAGCACGGTCACTGCTGGTAAACATAGTCCTACTTTGTGGCAAAATCCGCCTTGAAAGGAACAAATGAATGTATTGCGGAGACAATTCGGACGTTTAAGCCATACAAGTCCAGGAACAGAAAGCATTTATTTCCCACTGCTACAGGACAGGAGTTTGCTCATCTCGAGGAGTTTCTGGAGGAAAAAACTAAAATTTTTGGCGTGACGTCAAACTCCTCTGGAACAAACACATGGGTCTGGTACAAAGCTTGTGAATCCGCATGAAGTCTACAATCGAATCGGTGGTATAAATCTTGTGGTAGCTTGGCGATCGGCCTTAGGCTAATGACATAGAACCATGAAAAAGAGGTTCACAACCGAATTAACCAAGACTAAAGCCAAGGCCTTCCTTTCTCTTATCCTGGAAATGCTATTCAGGAGCGACATTCTAAAATTGCAAGTTGAAAAAAGCGCAAAGCGAAACGTTTAATTCAGGCACTGTGATATTGTTTTTCAATCTTGAACCAAAATGGGGAACTAAAACGAGGCGCGCATTAGAACGAACGAAGAATTTGAAAAAAACTATAATTACACGCATAAAGCTGGGCAGACTACAATGGCTCGGACATGTTGTATATACAGGAGAGAATGCTAGCCTGGATTTTAATGGTAGACCAACAGGAAAAATAAGAAATAACAGATATATGACGTACTAGAAGATTTACGAAAAATTTGTGTAACAAACTCGAGAGTTCTCTTGGTAGTTCTAGCAAGACGTGGTAGAGATGACTGGAATAAGGAACTTCAAGAAGTTCGACCCCTACAAGAACTGTAGTGCCATTTAAGACGAAGAAGAGTTCAATAAAAGTAATTGGCCAAAGCAGTAATGAAACACGAAATGGAAACATCCTATTATAGAGGATTCCGTGACTTGTTCTGCAGCAGATAACGTTAAGAATTAAGCTTTTTGAAACTACGCATAAAAGTTGCTAAAATTTAAATTAGAATAAACTTTTTAGAAGCTTAGTTTTTGAAATTACTTTGGCTGATGCTTGCTCGACTGTAAATGATCATTTTGGGTCAATTTTAAAGTGTAACGAACAGAATCACTCTAAACTCGATCAATGATTTTATCGCTTCCCCGCTTAACCGGATGAATCATTCTCGAATTCCCATTCACACACCTGGCAATACATGTGCAAAGTATAAAAGAAAATGTTCTCACATGATATCCAAGATAATTGTACAATCTTCTATCTCGCAAAGAACTGCGACACCGGCACATTACCGGGGAAGCACCTCGCATGTTGTGCCCATATGAATGAGTAATGAATGCTGAAAGCTTATGGGCCTCTGATGAGCAAGAGAATCCCAATATCACGCGACTATACAAGTCGCGCGACCGCTCACGGCCAATGGCAAGGCAAGCGTCAGCTGCCGCCTCTCTGATGTTTCGATTTTCACTTTAATGGCGTGATAAGCTGCCGCAACAAAAATCTCTAGTTACACTACGAAAAGAGCAAATTTTGTTACCTGGTGCCTTCCCAATCCCATGGGGGACATGAGTTCTTAATAGCGCAATCACACCTTTCTGAGCTTTCAGCGGATTCCCAAGCACACAATCCGAGTGAGTCGTTGTCATTAAGTGGACAGGGACAAACTAGCTTCCATTCATAGTTGCGTACGTATTATATTAAGCAAACATTCCTGAAAATCGTTAGTTATGCTATTTTGTCTCTGCCAAAGGATAACTTATGGCCTGACGTCAATCCGTCTTTCGTGCGCGATTATGTTACATAAATCACGCACGCGGTACGTAATCAAATCAAGACGGTCTGTAAACAATGACTAAACTTTTTATCGTAATTTATGTACATTAGAAAGCGAAATATTTGTGTCAACTTTTAAACATGTGCAAAAATTGTAATTCTACGAAGCTACGAGACAGGAATACTTGAAATATGTAAAACATCTTTATTTATTTGAAAACTATTTTTCTCAATCGTAGTTTATCTAAAAACAAATAAATAACAAAAGATTTTTTTCAGAGCTCCAAGTTCAAGAAAACACTTCTTTTCTAAATTCTAAAGTGACTTTGGACCTGGAGAAGTTTCCGTTTGAGCAGGAAATTCTAAAAATATATTTCATGGAATGCAAATTCATGTCGAAGTAAAATAAATATTTCATCTGCAATGCTCATTTCTCTGAGATGGTCTTAAGTGTTCTCTCTCTATTTGAAAATATAGAAAAGATAGTCGTGTTTTCATATAATAGTAAATTTATGATTTGCATATTTAAGACAGGAAGCACAATTGCGAATTTCCAATGCATATTTCAGTCATAAATTTTTATTTTTTCCCCAGTTCAAAAAGTACACGATTATCATATTTCTTTGTAGCAAGTCCAAAGTCGATTTTGGATTGAAAATAGTTTTTTTTTATAAATATTAAAATTACAATTATTTTTGTTCAAAAATTTTAATACATTTTTGTGATAAGTTTACATTGTCGTTTTATAGTTTAATAATTAGCTTGGTTTCATCGAAGAAATTTAATGATTTCAATTTCGAAATTGACTAATGCCACGGTACGAGTTTAAACCATAAACTAAACTGTGCCGTTTAACACCCTTAAAACAACACTTTATCACTTTATTATGAAACCGCGCATAGTTGTTTTCAACGAATATTGCAATTTCGAACGTTAACAAATCTCTTAAACTGCTTTCTTCTTTAATATGTAATCTACAAAACTGGATTGCTGATACAAATGTAAATAACGTCAGAAACACATTAGCTGAAGTGAACGGAATTCCAACTAAGTGCGAGGTTTATGTGAAATTCACTCAGTTTCATCATAATTTCGGCAAAACTAAAGATTCTGTTTTGAAATATGTTCAAATTTATAGTAAGAAGCGAAATTTAGGTTGGTTTTATTGATTTATTCGAAATTGAACAATTTCGTGCCATGAAAACAGGTTATTAGAAATTTATTTTGATATTTGTTAACAAATGAAACTTTTTTAAAATGCTTTTACTAGTTCGACCTATACATAATATACACAACATCAAATTCGACACATATGCATAGTTATCGTGATAAAATAATTACATATTAAGGAAAACATCAAGATGATGGTTCCAAAACGGCAAAAGAATATTGGCGATTGTGGTCCAATCAAAGAATTAAATTTTAATCTCACCCAATCTATTATAGTGGTGAGAAAATTGCCGAGGGATGAATGGTGAATAAAAATATCATGTCCCCCTCCAGGTTGCCCTGGTAGTCTGTTTGGGATCGCGACTTTCGCAATCAGAGAGACTACTGAATAGGTTCCGTCAGGTTTCCCAGTGATTTGTCGCTCAAATAGCCCGTTTATGACTAGGATCTACCCAGATTCAACCCAGTCATAAACGTGGGTCGATTTGAAACTGGGTCTACTGGTCTACTCAACTCAACTCAGCTCTCCTACCTCGGTCGAGTTGATATTTCGCCTCATATACGCGGGTTGAGTTGTAATTGGGTTGAACTGACAGTTGTTTTGTTTGTTTACCATCCGTGAAGTCTGCCTAAATAAGGTAGTTGGCACAGGAATATAAAATTATTTCATTGTGTTGACCTTCCATGTTTTTAAAAGTCTTTTAAGTATCTATAGCTGAGAATTTTACACAAAAATTTTAGGTTATGTTTTGATGTCAGTTCAACTCTATTTCAACCCAAAGTGAACTCAACTCGACATCATATACGGTTGTCGAAATTTCAACTCAACCTCGACTCAACTTTTCAACCTAATCATAAACGGGGTAAAAGTTGACTATTTGAGACAGTGCGCGTTAAACAACGACATCCTGCGTCTCGGTATCTTGGTACAATGGCAGAGAATGGGAAGGACCGATTCATCATCTCTAAGGCCGTGTAGGGTTGATTGAATCCTCTGCCTTTTTTATGCATAGATGGTAATTTAGTCGTAGTGTCTAGTAATAAAGCCAACCAGTGTCCTGAAAATCTTTCTACTGTATCTCAACTTTGGTAGACGACACAAGAAGACACCGCTTGAAGTTGGCAAAACTAGATGTAGATGGTCAGTGTGTTTTAGGATATTCATCAGAGTTCAATCATTAAAGGTCCTCTTCACCAAATTGGCTGGTTTCAGAACGATAACTACAGAAGTAGAGCCTGCGGATGACATTGTTTCATTTAGACGGGACCCAAATGCGGATGATTTGATTGAGAATACTCACCTCAGCAAGGATACGTTGTAGTGATGGGCAAAAAAGTAACTAACTAACTTAATTACCTAGTTCCTTATTATACTTTAGGTACCTAGTTAGTTACTTAAAAAAAATATAGTTACTTAGTTACTTCTTATTTTGCTAAAACTTTACTAGAAGTACAAATTGTGAATGTTAAATTGCAATTGTTTAGTGAAAAATTTCTCTCTTGCTCTTGTAGCTGTCCTTCAACTATAAAAATAAGAAGAAGAATTAATGTCCGTTTAAAGATTTCTTCTCTAACGTTTTTGAAAAGCTCGTTAATATACATGGTATACAGAAACAAGGTAATGTAAAAGGCTCTACACCGTAAGACGGTATTTTAGTGCTGACGTCACTTGGTGACCGCTTTCCCTATAAAATCGAAGTTGTTGTTGTTGTTTCTGCATTAGTGCTGACGTCACTTGGTTCTCTTTTTCTACGGTATTCGAAGCTTTTATAGTTGGCGACAAAAATATGTATTAACGATCTTTTCAAAAAGGTTTGCTATTCAATAGAGAAGAAATCTGACACAGGTACCTGGTAACTAACTAAAGTGACTAGTTACTCATGCCTCCCGTACCGGGTACCTATAGGTATTCCGTAGTAACTGAATTTCCCATCACTAATACTTTGGCAGTCGCAAACTAGTTTAAAAGTGGTCATACGGATCGGTGGCGTATGGTCTTCTTAAATTCTCATAAATTCATATCAATATAGCATACATCTCTTCTTATCAATGCTTTATTCCCAGGATTTTTCATTTCTCATTTTAAATGTCTGCTCTGTGGTCGATCTATTCTTTCTGTATCCTGCTTGGTAATCTCTTACTTTGTCTTCCATATAATGGTTTCAGTCTACCTAACAAAATATGTTAAAGTGTGCCGAGAACCCTCGATTGGTTGCCCAAAGAGACCAACCAAAATTTGAACCAACAATCCAAAACCACAATCCCAAATCGTTTAGGACCTCACCAAGACGGTACCCAGGGCCTCAAGGAATGGGCTACTCGTCGGGGGGATCATGGACTGTGGAGAGCCCGGAGAGACCACCTTGAAATCTTGCACCACCACATACCTGCATATGAGCGCCCCCCTAAGGAGCTGACGCGGCTTACTTAAGAGAACGTCGAGTGTACCTGGAAACAAAAGTTCTGCGGGTCGGAGACATCGTTCGCCGCTACGCCATCCTGTCTTGCCCTTAGCAATACATCCTCCTACCAATACCTAAATCGCAATAAAACCCCCAAATATCCTTTACTCCCACCATAAACTCAGTTATTCGGTACCATAATTCGTTTAATTCATTACACCAATTAATAAGAGAACAATTAACATTTACCAACTCCAAAGGTAGTCAAATCAAAAATAATCACATTAAAGGTAGTCAAAGTCAAAAAATTATATGCGCTGAAAAATAATTAACAATTGCAAAATTCTTATCTAAGTTATATTAATTGACCTTAGCAAGTAAAGTGTGGGAATTAAGTGATATCAACATTGCATTTGGGAAAAACAATAAAGGTCTGAAAAAAAAACCCCGCCCTGGTACCACGACGTTTTCTTTTCTTACGTGTTCGACCTCCAAGATGAATAAGTGGTGTATGAAACAACAACATAAGTGACACACCCAAAAGTTAATCAATACAATCAATTTTAGCAAAAAAAACAACCGATAAATCAATAAAATTGATGAAAAAAAATGTTCACAAATCACAACACCTTATGCAAAAAAAGAAATATTTTTTTTTCAATCAACATCCAAGTCTGCATAGACAAAAAAATTAAAATCAATTGGCTGTCATTTTGTTAGTGTAAAAACAATACTACAGTTTAGTGTAGGCGTAATGAATTAATACTACATTTAATATACTGATTGGCTTCTCGACGTCTACTAGCACTTCCTTCAGCAATCCGGTCCGGCGTAGCCGGCACGCTTTAATGGGGACACCGGGACCTATTGTACTGGCTCCCTCGAATGGCCCTTCAGTCGCCTCTAGACCTACAGCATCAAATGCTATGTGCTGCTATGGCATTTGCAACTTCTTCTATTGTAGGCGCTCGCACATCGTCGCTTGTCTGTTTCTTTCTGTATTCTTCTTCTTTTTATTTGGTGAGGTATTGGGTCCAAAAAGTACCGCCTATTGTACTAGCTGTAGAGGTTCAGCAGTGTGCTTAACGGGTTATCGCTTTAGACTTGACTGTTCCAGCTATCGCAGGGCTTTCACAGATAACATGAAGGGCAGACTTTCATGGTGGGATCCTTCGCCCTTCCCATCCTAGGGCGCAGTGTCTGACAATCAAGCCACCAAGTGTCCTGACATTAAGCCAACAAGTGCCCTGTCATCCTTTGTACCACGCCCCATCAATTTTTTAGCCGCCTTAAAATACGCCACGGGAAAGAACCGCTGCCAATCCAGGCATTCACTATTTCATCAAAGTCCGTTTGGCAAGGGCATTCTTCACCAAAATTGTGGGGGTCTCAATAGGCGGCTCTGAACCGATGAATAAGGCTAATGTCACATGAGTCTGAATCAGAGTGTCTAAAAATGCACAGAAATGAATTGTGCCATGTCACATGACTCAGAAATTCCAAACGGTCTGAAAAAATTCAGACTACTCAGTCTGAAAATGTAGTCTAAAATTTTCAGAATTGGAATAAAAATTCGCTCTCTTAAGGTGGGTATCCACTAAGAGTTTTGTCTCCGCACTATCTCCATACATTATCCGCCGAAGTGTCTCCACCAAAATCAATGCGCGGAGATAAGAAATGTGCGGAGATAAGAAAGAAGTGCGGAGACTACAAACGCACACCGATATTTCAGTGGATACAAAACGTATCCATTAAAAAATGTTCTGTGTCGGTGCGAAGAACTTCTGCGGGGACTGTGCGCGGATAAGTAAATGCAGTGGATACTTCAAAAAAGACTTCGAAAAGTCTTGAAGTTGCTTGTTGAGGCTTATCTTTTGTTTTCCAGTGAATATGGAAAACACAAAACATCTTAGGACAAAAAAGGGTATTATTTTGAAGAGATAGATTTTTTTTACGATGGAATGGACAAATAAAAAATAAATAAGTTATTGTGGGATGCCGAATAAAGGAGTATAAAAATAAAAATAGCAATTATTGACCATTTGCACCCTCCCCAAGCCACCCCTAGCTGAAGTTGCCATTTCACCCCCCACACCCCAGCAAATGGTAAAAAATGTCTGCCACTAATATTTAACAGTTATTTAGCCCTAATAGAACCTACATTCGCAACGGCAGAAAATTTTTTCAAATTTAACCCATTTTTCACCCCCCCAACCCCCTAACTCGAAATGGGTCCACTTCCCGCAAAAATGTCATATTATAAAAATTGCTTGAAATTACTTGAAAAGCTTATATACCAAACGGCAGAAGGTAGGGACGACACGATTTTTTCAAGTACCAGCTCCCCTACTATGGTAATATATTTAGAGACTTAAATCGGAAAACATAAAACATTGCGCGCACACAATAATTTTTTCATTCAAGGTCGTATCCACCTGAAGTCTTGTCTCTGTAGAGTGCGCGCACAGTCCTTTAGAACATAGTTGAGACTTTTCATATGCTTCCTGCAAGATTTTAGTGGATACGCATTGAAAGCTGTGTCTCCGCACAGTTTGAGATTTTTCGTTTTTTGCTCAATTTGTGTGGATTTTTATGTGCGCGCACTGTCTGCAGACCGCAGTGGAAACGCACCTTTACATGTTTCCTTATCGCGCCATGTCAGAAGAGTCTGAATTTTTCAGTTAAACAAAAGGCGTGCGTCTGTAAGGTTATACTAAAAAATGACAGCGAAAAATTAATTTCGTGCATTGAAAGCAAAGAAAATCTGTGGAAAGTAGACCATCCCGATTATTTAAAACTGGAATTCATCGGAAATTAAAAAATTCAATGTACAAGATCTGCGTTGGAGTAATCATATATTCCAAATTGCAAAACAAGCTTCACAATGCTTGGGATTTCTCAAAGGATACAATTTCCTCCTCCAGCAGTCGCGTCGGCCAGGGCTATAATCTACAAATCTTACATTCGTCCCTATCCTAGGTCCATCGCTATCTCCTCATACAACCCCCAGACACCCCTTAACCTTTCTTATTCCAGACATCTGGACATGACGTGAACGATATGACGGACTGGTAGTACAAAGGGTGACACCTGAACTTAGACTTCCACATAAAAAACACTTTGTACAAAATTTCGCACAACACTGGTCTCCAAGTTACGGTATATGAAATATTCAGACTCATGTGACACCAAAATCTTAGCTGAAAAAATCCGAGTCTGAAAAATTCAGAGTCTGAATTCAGACTCATGAGACATTAGCCTAAATGTAATTGGTCCATAGAAGTCCTATGAGTAGGTAGGAAAGGCCCATCCTAAAAGAGCCCCCATATCAGGATAAGGCATTATACAACTGGGTACGCCCGGTGCCCAGAGGAGGCAATGGCCTCATTTCCAATAGCCGAGTTATCCCGAAGTGGATACCAACGAATGAAAGATTCGACCCCAATGAGAAGCCAGATCGCCTAGCCAAAAAACCGCCAAAATCCGTTGGTCAGACGAAAGAGACTCTTTCAATATAGGGGGATGTCTCACTACTGGACTCATGTACCGAGTACAAGACAAACCAAGAAATTCATTATCCGTACTCGAAAAGCTTTTGCTCAAACTCGAACCCGAACTCGGAGTCTTAACAGTCTCACAGGACATATTCGAGTCAGACTTGACTGTGCGAGCAAGATCCCGTTAAACAGCGAGATCCTGCTCCTCGTTAGCGTGGAATAGAGGCGGATAACATGAAGGACTGATTCGTTTTCCTCGAAGCAAAGTCTGTAGATTGGGTCCGTCGTTTTTCCTATTCTTCATAGGTGGTAACTTAGAACGTAGTAAGTAGTCTTGGATAGGACAGGAAATGAGTTTGAAAGAGGTGCCTCTTTTTTATTTTGAGCCAATATAATGTCATACTTCAAATGAAGCGAGCTGCCATTGTGAGGGCAAAAAGGCAAAAACAAGCAAATTAAAGACAGAAAGAAAATAAACACCAATGGAGAGCTAAATTCTAGTATGCACTAAACTGCCTCAGCCTAAGTAAGAAACATATGCCTCTACAATGTATATTTATATTTTACAACCTCACCTCGCCTCATTTCAAGTTGAACATTTTACTGCAGCAAAAGAAGTAAGAAAGAAGAAACCCGTGTCTCTCCACTACTTATTTACAATCACGCCTCGCCTCATTTATCTCGATACACGCTTATATATGTACCAGTAGGACATTATTTTTGAACCGGGACATTTCAAAAAATTGAGGCCTCAGTACAATTTACCATCGTGTAAGGGACAAATGGAGTGCCGCGTGTAATTCCGGCACAACTCTAGGATGTAGTGGGCGGTAATCAAGCCAACCAGTGACCTGACATCCTTTATACTGGATCCCAACAATTATCTGTTCGCCTCCAATTTTTCTCTGTCCGACACTGCTATGGCCTTAATGGATAAGGTTTTCTTCAGGACTCGCAAGGTATGTATATAGATGCCTTAACTTGATGGGCTCTGACTATGTACCCTCTATCGTCTTAAGCCTATGTCCAAGCTCTACACCCTAGCCTACTTCTCTGGAGTTTATTCAGACTCTTCTTCTGGTGTACCTAGAGTCTAAGTAGGGGGTATAGAGTCAAATCTCAGCCCACACCATGTCTACCGGTGTCTCCTAGGGGTCAATTTTATCACCCGCTCTTTTTCTAATCTTCATCTCTGATCCTTGAAGTTATTCTTGATTGGAGCCGCCAGAATCGTGTCCAATTTAATGTCTCCAAAACGAAGTACAGTCTTATATCCAATAAAATCTCTCCATCCGTGCCAGTTGATGGTGTAGAACTAATGATTGACCCATCCCTTAACATCTAAAGCGTATTATAAGCCGAAAATCTAAGATGGAATGACCATGCCTCTGGAATTTCTTAAGGGGTGCAAGTTCGTCCATCATCCAAGGACTTCCTGTGTTCGGTATATTTCAGAATCCAATGGTCATGGGTCACTAAGCAGGCGAGAGCCCCAATTTCCGGTTCAGAACCGATCAATACAGTCTTAGAGCCCTGTCTAGCCACGGCGTCTGCCTTTTCAATTCTTGA
Organism: Thereva nobilitata; assembly: GCA_963855945.1. NCBI lineage: Eukaryota > Metazoa > Arthropoda > Insecta > Diptera > Therevidae > Thereva > Thereva nobilitata. The sequence goes on along the minus strand of OY979696.1, from coordinate 14,313,612 downwards.
GACGTTGGCAGGTCATTATTAATTGACACTGGTTTGTCGGGATCTTATAACTCGGACTCTTTTTAAGTTTTCATAGGTACATGCCAATATTGCGTACATCTTAGAATGAAAGGCAATAGGTAGTGTGCCAAGCTTATCGTTCTATTGTACCTGAGTTACTCAAAATGCCGCGGCTCACGCCTGTCTATGACTTGAAGCCATTTGTGTAGTATACGCGCCCAACCTATGGTATCTTAAGGGAAAACTCTCTTTGTTTGTTCACAGAAGAACGTAGCCAGATAGCCTCTCTTTGAGATCTTCTCGTAATCTGATAGCATCTCTGCTTCTCCTCGCGGTTCGCTTCCAGCAACTCATATCACTCCAATCACTTCAATTTTGTCTTCTAATAATATTTACGTCAAAATCAGGTAATACCCATGTCCAGTATTACAAAACTTTTTCCAATATGAAAAACACTTAAAAAAACACCCGTAAAACCATCGACACAAATGCATTAACTTCTGTCTTATTTAATCGATCGGCTTCAACGTTCACCTGAAGCTCCACGCGAGTAGGTCATAAACCTTTAAACGAATTCTTACTAAGCAGAACAACTGCATTGAAATGAACTTGATGCAAAGTAGCCGACAGTTCTATTTTGCTACACAGTAACTAAATTACACATTGTATTTACATGGCGCAATGGAATGAATTTTTTTTCATCAATTAAAATGACTAGTCACATTACGACAAAGTAACAATTAATTTCAGGTGACGTGCGATACCCACGTAAAATTGCAAAATTCATAATAACCCCGAAAAAGGTTTTTTTTTCCATTGCAAAAATTTTGGGGATTTCTCTGTCGTCGCGTAAGCAGTAAAAGGTCAATGAAGGCAATTTTGAAGGTTTTTTGTTTTAAATTTAATTAATATGTCTGTAACAGAAAGAAAAAACGTTTAAACGTAATTAAATGATTGAGATAACTGACAAAAACATTTCTCGTTTAATTTCAGGGAAGGTAATCATCCAGATGACTACTCAAAAGGCCTTACATATCGTAAACTCCTTGAGGAGGTGTGCAGATTCGCGAATGTCCTCAAAGACCATGGAGTTCAAAAGGGCGATCGCGTCTCCATTTATATGCCAATGATCCTAGAACTACCAATTGCAATGCTGGCATGTGCAAGAATTGGTGCTATACATTCCATTGTATTTGCTGGCTTCTCGCCAGATTCCTTGGCCGAAAGGATGTTTGACTGCAAGGCAAAGGTTCTCATCACAGCAGATGGTGCATGGCGTGGTGAGAAGCCGCTATTTTTGAAAGCGCTCTGTGATACAGCCTTAGACAAGGCTGAAGAATTGGGACATCGAGTTGATAAGTGTATTGTTGTTTCACATTTGAAACGTGTCACCCCGTGCAATGAAAATATGGCAGAACAGGACATTCCATGGACAGAAGATAGAGACTTTTGGTGGCATGAGGAAATGGAAGACAAGGAACCTGCCTGCTACCCGGAATGGATGGCAGCTGAGGATCCATTGTTCATGTTGTATACGAGTGGCTCAACTGGAAAACCAAAGGGTGTGCTGCACACTACCGGAGGTTATTTGCTCTATGCTAGCACAACTTTTAAGATAGTTTTTGATTATAAGCCAGGAGACATTTTTTGGTGTACAGCTGATATCGGCTGGATTACTGGTCATACGTATGTTGTTTATGGACCTTTAGCTAATGGTGCTACTTCTGTTATGGTAATAAAACTAAATTCACTTTATTCCTATTAACCAACTTAATGCTCATTATTTATAGTTTGAAGGAACACCATTCTACCCTGAGAACGACAGGTATTGGGAGGTTGTAGAAAAATATAAGGTAACACAATTCTATACAGCACCAACTGCTATTAGAGCTTTAATGAAATTTGGAGAAGGACCTGTTAAGAAGCATAATTTAAGTTCACTTAGGTTAGTATTTACTATAAAAATTTTAGTACAAATAAACTACAAAAAAATTTAAAATCAACCTTTCAGAGTACTTGGAAGTGTTGGAGAACCAATCAATCCAGAAGCATGGCTGTGGTACTACAGACACGTTGGCAAAGAAAAATGTTCTATTGTTGATACATTTTGGCAAACTGAAACCGGTGGTCATGTTATTACACCTCTCCCAGGTGCTACACCTATGAAACCAGGATCAGCAGTATGATTAAATGCATTTTTTTTCAACTTAGTGATAAATTTTAATTATTTAATCATATTTTAGTCATTTCCATTCTTTGGTGTTAAGCCAATGTTATTGGACGAGGGTGGCAATGAAATAAAGGGAGAAGGTGAAGGATATTTGGTATTTTCACAGCCATGGCCTGGAATGATGCGAACAGTTTTTAATAATCATCCACGATTTGAGACAACGTACTTTTCTAAATTTCCAGGATACTATTGTACAGGAGATGGTAAGAATTATTTTTAAATATCAATAATACTTTAAATCTGCATGTTAATAACCCTTGTAAGTGGTAAAAGCCAGAGACAAATGCACAAACAGAAATTATCTAGGATTTATTGTTAACGAATCCGGCAATACGAAAACGGACTAAGATAACACCACAGTGGAACCTACGAACACCCTCTACCAAAAAGGGAAACTAGCTAAACAATTTTTCGTAAGGAAATATTTTAGCTCCAACCAGTCATATTAAGGTACCGGATCAATTCTCCTATTTTTTGATTTGAAATCGCCTATCGCCCTAATTGTCGCTTGAAACGGGCCTATCGCATGTCAGTATAGTGTACACCTCTGCTTGAGAGACAGTTTCTAGGGTGCCTAGGCTTACCGCTCTACTGAATCTGGGGGTTTCATTCCAGATTCCAGCGTCCACACCTGTTCCTGTTTTGGATCCGTGTTCCATATTAGTCCACCCGGCGATACTTTCGGAAAAATCCAGGTTAGCCTGTCTTGTATGTGCGCGAAAGGTTGCTCTAATTTTGAGATCTCAAAGGCATGTAGTCTGATGCCATCCTTGCTTCCTGAATCTCTTCTATAATGTTGATTATTAGAGAGTGTCCTCGCCCAAGACCCAAGAAGTATTTGCCACAGCGCCGCGGATTTATCTACCTCAAGATGGTGCGGTACCAGGTTTAGGAGAGCCTCCAGCGATGCCGTCGGGAAAGTGCGGATGGCTTCAGTGATGGAAATTCTTTGAATTTTGCTTAAATTAGTAATAAAACTTTAAAGCGCCGTTCTGTGTCGCTAAACTAAAGCCCGTAAGTTACCATGGCCCAAATGATGGTGGTGTATATCCAGTACATGGGTTTCGGTTGGCATCTAGCGTAACTCTTAAATATTTGGCTTGTTGTGAGAACCCTATAGTTCTGCCTGCGAGTGTAGGTTCTGAAAGTCCCGGTAGTGTTCGTTTTCTGGTGAACGGAACTAGGATCGTTTTGTCGGGATTAAAATTTAGTCCTAGTTCAGCTAGAGACCAAATCTAGTGCCTGCTGCAGACGCTTTGACATGATACCTTCTTATTCAACTGTTACTACGGTGACGACATCATCTGCGTAACCTTGGGCGAAAAAGTTTTTCTACAACAAGGCACCACAGAAATGGAGATGAACTCCTCCTTGTGGACATTTGTTATAGTACCTTCCAGAGAACCTCAAGATGAGAGACCATTAGTTAGCGAGTTCTCAGCATAGAATCGATCCAGCCGCAGAAAGTGCTACTTAGATTTCGTCTACGTAGAGCCCTAGCTATAGTATCAAAGGATATATTGTCGAAGGCTCCCTCAATATCGAGGAAGGCCGCCAGCGCATTCCTTTTAGTGCTGCGCACTCCATCCTTATTACCAGATTATACAGTGCTGTCTCAGTGGACTTGCCCGCCTGGTACGCATACTGGTAGGAGCTTAGCTGTTGGCGCTGAAGATAAGTTTTCCTTATCATCCTGTCGACAATTTTCTCCATTGTCTTCAAGGCAAAAGACGAGAGACTTATCGGCCTGAAAGATATCGCCAAGGTGTTATCCGAACGCCCTGGCTTGGGTATAAATGTTATGTTGACGTTATGCAGACAGATGAGATATACATATAACATAATAAGGGAGTGACTAGGTCACAGCCCTCTTGTAGCAGAATGGAATGAATCCCGTCTGTTCCAGGGGACTTGTATGGTTTGAACGATCTAATCGCCTCCCTAATAGCTTCGTGATTAAACACAGTGTTTGCTTCTGTCCAGGCTGCTTTGGTCACATGAGGCTGTTATCTGCTATACACCCTTAGGGTTTCCAGTATTTATGCCTATAGCAGACATTGAAAACCTCCTTGGTTAGCTGTCTAAGATCTGATAGTTCTTCGTTCTACCACGGTGGAAACATTTTTTGCTATATTTGGCTGGGCACGTCACTCTGTATGGTGTGTTCAAAGGACTTTCAACGGTGTTGACCAATTTGTCAAGTACATTACGTCTTGATTCTGTCCTTAGGTGCATGTGTTATTTTAACTTTTGGTATCTCTCTCAAATATTCCCAGCTCGTTCTCTTGGGGTTTGTATGAGGCTCCGTCTTGCCTCACCCTATTTATGCTGCCAAGGGGTCCTTCGTCATCAGGTCGCTAAAGCCTCGTCTGCTTGGTTACCAACGGGTAGGTGAGGCTGGCATTAAGTCTCGAGTTTGTATCACGTTCTAACATCAATTTATTATGAAAAAAGATATTCGAATCTATTGAATAAGAATAAATTTAAAAACCTCCGAGTTTTTCAAGTATAAAATATTGATATTAACCAGAAATATTCGACATTCACTAACATACAAATAATTTTCCTTCAGGTGCTCGCCGAGACTCTGACGGCTACCTATGGATCACAGGACGTGTCGATGATATGCTCAACGTTTCTGGCCATTTAATGTCAACCGCTGAAGTTGAATCAGTTTTAACAGAACATAAGCGAGTTTCAGAAGCTGCAGTAGTTGCACGACCCCATCCAGTTAAGGGGGAATGCCTATATTGTTTCATTACACCAAATCAAAATGAAATATTCGACAAAAAACTAACCGATGAGCTGAAAAGGCTTGTCCGTGAAAGAATTGGTCCATTTGCACAACCAGATGTTATTCAAAATGCACCAGGATTACCAAAAACCAGATCCGGAAAAATAATGCGTCGTGTCCTAAGGAAAGTAGCTTTAAATGATCGTGAAGTTGGTGATATATCTACGTTAGCTGATGAAGCGATTGTTGAAGAATTATTTGCAAATCGGCCTAAAGAAGCCTAAGCAATATTTTAGAATTAAATATATTAAAAATAATTTATTTAATTGAACTCGATTTAAAAACAAAACAAAAAAAAAACACTTAATTAGTGTGATAAGCTTACACTTTACAAAAGAAATACATTCACTCCATAGTAAGAGACTGTTCAGAAAAGATATAATAACAAAAAAAATATAGTTTCCTTTTGTGCTTTAAGAAAGGCTCTCGAGCAGTTCAAGTTGACTTAAGCGTTTAGTAAAGAATAAAAAGTAAAAGAAAAAAATAAATTAATAAAAAAATAAATAAAAGAGAAAATAACTACACAAATAGTGAGGTTAGGTATAGATTTAGGAGTCTTCCTCTTTTGGGAAGCAGCAAAATCTCTCAAAGTTGTATAAATTTAGTCTTTGCACCATTGTAAAGTAGCTCTAAATGATGTTAAGGTCAAACTATTTGTTTTTATTATATTATTATATTTGTTTTTGTTTTTTCCAATTAGAGATTTTGTTTTAGATTTAAGTATAATATATATTTATATTTCTCTCGTTTTTTTAATTGTATTTGTATTTAAAATGCATTTTTCATTTTGTTTTTAGTTTTATTGTGGATTGATACTATTCTGTAAATTTTGTTACCTACATTAACGAACAAAAAAAATATTCTTCATATTTAGAAGAAATTTGTTTAAAAACGTTACAAAAAAAACGTTAAAATGTGTAAAGCGACGTTTCATTGCGTCGATAAAAAAATAAATTTATTCTTCAAAAAAAGTTAATCAATTTATCGTTTCTTTTCTGTTGTCTAATCAGTACTAATTTATACTTTAAGGATTTACTTTTCTACTTAAAAAATAAGTTTCAAAAACGTTTGTAGCATTACGTTTATTATTTTTTTTCAAATCGAAAATATTCACATTTTTTATAAACGACTTTAAACATTTGCAATACTTTTCATAGTTGAAAAATAGTATTATAAAATATTATAGTTCACTTCTGTTTCGAAATGATATTCCGTTTAGCGGGAATCTTATAAAAACTAACGTAGTTTTTTAGAATATCAATCTTACTCTTAAATATAACTTTATTAAAAGTGACTTGTCAGCTATAATATCACTTTATAAATAGGTAACGATTAGTCGGCTATAAAAACAATCAAATAGAGTAAGAATTATTGATAACTTAGAAAATTAGCTCCATATGAAACATTAGTAAATAATACCTGAAGCTTGTAACCAAGTTTTCTTATTAACCCTGTCTTAATTCGTAATTGGCAAGAATAATTTTTGAATTTTTTTGAGTACATAAATTTTTGTTGGGACCTCGGTAGTTTAGGGGTTGGGGCACCCCACTATCATTCCAGAGGCCAGTGGTTCGATTTCACGACTTTTCCCACCTTGATACTATTTGTTCTTTCTAATCTTCCTTCTTAACAGCAATTTCCTTACTTCTATTCTCCAATCCAATCCAACTTCTATTCTCCACTAGAAGCATAAAAGCGAGAGGTAACCATCTTCTGTTCGATCGTAGAAATTCGGCGTTCTGTTAGGAATAGTATTTAGATTTAAGCGGCTGGAGTACAATCGTGTGTGATAGTTCTTTTATTCTTCTCTACTATATTTCCAACTACCATTACCAGTACAAAGGGGTTAACATCTGAGCTTTTGTTTTGTCTATCACATAAAAAAACAGAACAAAAATACCTTACGCCAACAAAAAGAAGTTTGTGTCAATTTCCACGATTTGTAGAGGCTTGTTTCTAGTTATAGTGTCGTTAGGATCGTACCTAAGTTTGCTGTTTCTGCGTCTTTCTGTCTCTTGGTCTGCCTGCCCAGTCCCCAGTACCCTGAAATAGTCTGGTCTACCTGCCCTGTCGCCAGTACCCTGAAATACATAGTCTTAATTCATAAAAAACAATAAACCTAACAACTCCACGAACTAAAACAAAGGAGTGAAAAAGGTATCATCGAAACAATGAAGTGCGTGCAGGCCATCGCATCAAATATTATATGGAACAAACTGATGGACGGCAAGTAAGCCTCCACTACCCTTCCCCTGCACAATCAGCTTTGCCGACGTTACAGCCTTTGTTGGGTAGGCAGCGGGATTAACTTCTTTCATGAATCATAAAAATCCGAAAAGGCCGTCTCCCGCTAACCCCAATGGTTGCGCCGTCGGCTGCTATTGAGAATATCGACTGCGAAATCGAAGCCCCGTTACAAAAATTTCTGTTTTGATTTTTGTTGCATCTGTAAGCTTCATACAAACTTCTTCCCTTTAGTGTGAACTACAACATCCAGGAGTTTTCGGCTTTTCCTTGAGCCTTGATTTCGGCTTTTCTCCCGCCTTGATATCATTATTTTCTTACTTTCCTTCCTCCTGTAAGCATAGCGATGATAACGTCTCCTCATCGATCGCCGAAGCTAACGTTTTGTAGCTGTCGTTAATATTGGATGGAAACTGATTTTCAACTGCGTGTCGTCGTTGGTAGTTCATTCATTATTCCCTCTACAGTCTTTACGAATGCTGTTGTTCAACATTGCATTGTACGATAATAGAACCGTGGACAGCACAAAACGAGGGTTACCTCTGGCTCTAGTCTTCCACATAAAAAAAATTATCTATGGAATAGCTAGAACACAGCCAAATCACACAGCACTAAAAAGCATATTCTTGGTACTTTTTGGTATGTCTTACAGAAGACGGTAACTGAAGTATGTATTGCTTCGGTGAATATGAATTGGTTATCTCCAATCTCCAAAAACATTTAAAAAAACATTGATCCAAGTTCTTGTAGCTGTACTTTAAGTTATTGTTGTGAACTTAAAGAACTAGATTGAGAGTATACATTCTTACCGCTCAATTATTTCCGTTGTTTTAGATAATAGTCAATATGAATCCTACAACGCCTTTGGCGTCCGCTAGGTTTCAATTAGAGATACCACTTTCAGAAAGAAGGCTCGGGCTGTAATTTGCAAATCTCCTTGAATATAACTTACTTGTGACAAAATATTGAATGTCATTCAATCTGATTGGACCATTTTAAGGGCGCCCTAAAACTCATTAGGAATGGAAACATTCGGTTCACTATAGATTTATTGAGCCAACGTAGGAATTTAACAGCCCGGGAAACTTTATATCGCTAGCAATATAGTGACATGGTCGAACATTCTCACAACAGAAGGCTACAACTTATGTGCATCTTTTCTTTCAGCGCACAACTCTTGGAAAAATCATATTTTCAAAGGTACTCTATCACTACTATAATAGCGATTGTTCCACCGAAATAAAAGCTCTCCTGCTTCCACGGGAATCCAGCAACACCAGATTAGCCTGTTCGGCGCAGTTCCTCTGCCTGCAGCTCCCCTTTTCGCGTACGATACAAACGCACAATCTTACGCAATCTGTATTTCTAAACTCTTGGATTTTGCAAAGCTATCTCTGTGGATCTACCTCTGAAATATACATGTTGAGCTAGGGTCAGTAAAGGTATGGGCGCCCGTAAGATATTAGGTATGGGCGACAAAATTAAAACCTCTTATACTCATTTCGTTTTCTTTCGGGAACATTTCTACTAGAGGAAAAATAATGTAATACGGAATACGGAAACATTTTAGTTTCGAATAACAGTTTCGAGTAAAAAGCATTTGAGTATTATAATAGAGAATAAGGCCCCTGAGTTTCGAGAGATGTTCGTACCACTAAGGGGAAAGATTTTTTGCTCCGCCTTACTTACCGTGTTAGTTGTGGGGATACCATTTTCGAAAATGTTGACCCTATCCACGATTGTCTGTATAATGTCGATCCTTTCCCTTGGGCGCTCGCTAGAGAATGTAGCTCTCAGGACCTGACCGAACTTCTTCCAGTCAATCCTTCTTGGGTTTCTGTACGGTTGAGGAGCTTCAACCTGCAGGTTTACCTTGAAACGTATCCACTGCGAAAAGGACACATGATCTGATACTGTACTAGAAATCTGTGAATGTTTCAGTATCCGTAGATACGTGATGCCAAGACTTTCTACCAACCCCGAAAATTTTCCGTGCATATAGGCTGAGACAAAGCAAAACCCCTTCCCTCCTCAGACCTGAAATATAACTACACTTAAATCCGCTGAATTAGGGTTTAATCTGCCAGAATATAAGATCTTGGATTACCTTGATCCGAGCGGTAGTCAAAGGTGTTGTATTGCCTGTCCAAGATGGATCTTATGTTTCGTCCACGCAGGCTCTTGTATTAAGGCAAAATCAATATTTTTTTAGATTTCCATATGCAAATGTTTTTCTGTGCTTAGAGTAAAAACCATAAAAGAAGAAAACGAGTGCCCCATTCGCTCTGGTTGTTTGAAAGCGCAGCTTTTTCACTCAAACAACCAGAGCGAATGGAAAGCTCGTTTTCTTCTTTTATGGTTTTTTCTTCTATTTAATTTTATCCTTTTGTTTCTAACTCGTATAGTGCAGGCAAATTAGATAAAAAAGGCCCAACTTCGGAAAAATTTTGAATTTTGGTATGGACATTGATATTGTTCTAAAGAAAATGTCAAAAGTCTCGATCGATTTGGGACCTGGACACAATTTTACGCGGGGTCTAAAGGTCACCAAATTTTATGTTACTCATGAATCGTGTAATCCTTCCCACGCCACCTTCTGGTGGTCTTTAGAAGATTGTTATTTAATTAATTGGAATTAGAACCAATTCCGTTAGTTAATCAAAGTGTGTCAGTTTTTCTTTTGCGGTTTCAAAGAAAATAAAGAGGCTAAATATTAATCAGGATATTATAAACGGTTTCATACTATCATCAACCTTTAAAAATTGATATTTAAAGGTACTTTTTAGAAATTTAATCATATCATAATTTGGATAGAATTTTAAATAAAGGAAGCGAGAGTTGTGTGGAACTTTAAGAGTATGTTTTTTTAGATTATTTTTAATTCAGTATTGTTACAAACTCATTCAGTGAAAGTAAAAATCCCATAAAGGTTTATAAAACATGTGAATAAACTCAGCCATAAAATAAATCATTATTATTGCAAATCTTCCAAAATCACGAAAGCAAATAATGCTCAACAATAACTGCAGCTATCACAAATTCTTTCTGTTCTTTAAATATTACAAGTTCAATATAATATATAATTTAATTACAAACAAAATTGTAAAGAAAATAAATGTTGTTTTGCACCAAATTGTTATTTTCTTAATATTTTTATTGTAAAATCAACAAAAAAAAATTGATGCCTAAAAAATAGTTATAAACAAAATAATATTCACAGCAATACAAAAATGTACTTTGCAGATAAATATGATACAAAAATAACAAAAAAAAAATACAATGCTAAACTATAAAAATGAATAAATATTATCAATGTTGTAAAATGTAAAAAAAACCTTTTAAAAAACATATCACGGCGTATTTTTGTGCAAGGATCTGAAAAAAAAATACCCGCTCCTTCTTAATAACGATACATATCACATCCAAAGGAACAAAAAATAAAAACAAACAATTATATTTAATAATAAAAAAAACAACCATATTTAAAAAAAATATTTTGCTAAATATTTGTTAAGATTATTCTTGAGATGCGAACTGAAGTTTTAGTGACAACCAAAAAATATTACGGTCACAGGTAGAGAGTAAAAAAAATATATTAATATAAATATTTAAGATTAAATTCATTGCTTGGCTAAAGTTTTACCCAAAAAAAAATCAAAAAAAAAATAAAACAAAGAAAAAATATATAAACAAAAAAATAATAATAATAAACAAAACTGTTTTAGGTGTTTTAATGTTTGTTATTCTAAAAAGAGACGACAGAGAACTAACTGCAAAAATTGATAAGAAAATTGTCCAATAAATAAAAAAAAATGTTATTTGATTGAAAAATATATTAAGATTGAAAGAAAGGAATATGATATATATTTTTTCTGGCTTTACATTTGCTCCTTTTTTTATTGCTTTTTTTGTTCATATTTGCTTGGCATGCTCCATTTCAGGTGCGTACTATATTCATATAACATGTGTGATCAAAAAATAATAAGATTTTAAATAAAACATAAATGGCTTATTAGTCTTTTAAATTTGGCCCTTATTCTGGTTGTCACTTATGGTGACAAATGGCGAAGTGAGACAAAAATGCTATTATGGTTCTCTAAAAAAGTAACATTTTAGTGAGATAAGGTGAATTACAGTTGTCACTGATATCGAGAAACGGCGAATTCAGTGACAATTGTTTTCACTTATGTTTGTAAGTGAGATTTTCCTCATTTGATATTTAAATGTGACATTTCTCACTATGGTGAAGTGACAACCAGAATAAGGGCCTTTATTTCATTCCGTTCAAAGTAAGCTCCTCCAGATATAATACACTTATGCCAGCGTTTTTTCCAGTATTCGAAACAATTGTTGGAGTTGATTTTCGTAATGGCCTTTTAAAACATCTTGGATTCGGTAGACAAGCAAGAGCGGTTCTGGGCCTCTTTTTACAAACAAAATGTGACGTCACGAATTTTGAAAAATAATGATATTAGTATCGTATGATACTATTTATAATGTAAATAAAGATAAAACCGTGCCATTTAAATTTATGTGTATGTTGCTTTAATAAAACCACTTCGGTTTCTGAACAACAATTAAAAAATATTTATTTCAATAAATTCTATATATATACAAATTTTGCTTAGTAATTAAAATGAAGCAATATAAAAACAATAATAAACCATAATAACGTCGTCGATGCCGCTGTCAACGAACCCAGGTGTCAGCAGCGAAGTTCATTCATTTCGCAAAAAGTGCATAAAAACAATTTGATCACATGGAAGTTCATTTACTTCATATAAAAAAATGCTTATGCGCAAATTGCATAAGTGCATTAACTTTTGCTTCGCGAAATGAATGGAATCATAATATTATTATAAGGTTATTAGATGTACTGTGTACATTCTCCCGCCTCAAGGTTTAGTGATGGAAGCTCTATGGGTGATTGAAGTTCCAGCCTGCTGGTTCTTGGTGCGGGGGTTGGCTTTGCCGTGGTGTAGAATTTGACGCCTCGTCTTCGTTTGCACCATATGTAGATTAACAACGCAAGAATGCCCGTAACCAGAATATACGTGCTGCTGTAGTGATGTAGGTCATGGATATTCAAGGTTGACATACTGTCCACTTGTTGTTTTTGCATTTGAATTGCTTTATCAAGTTGAGCTAGGTCAGTAGATTCAACCTTCCTGACTATTTGTGGAGTTGCTATCCAGGATGAATTACTGATGCTTTGATTTATATGATCCGAAATTAATTTGTTCTCGGTTATAAATGACAATTCAAGAGTGGATTTTAGGTGATTGGCGTTGATGTGTAGAGTTTGATGGTTAATTACACAGTTGGCCTTTAACTGGAGAATTCCAGTTCCATGTAATATTTCAGGGTAGATTACATTGTCACAGCTGATCTCGATGCGTAACTCTTCTCGAAGGATAAACAGCCATTTGTTGTTGGTATTCAATTTTATCCACTGGTTTTGCATGTCTTGTTCCTTTAATTTACAGAAGGGTGAAAGTTTCCTTCCGTTATTCAACATCTCCATTTCACAATGACTCACATTGGACCTTAATGTATACATAGGTACCTTGAGGCTGCAGATTAGTTGATTCTCTGCTAGGTGCTGACAAGCTCTTAGGTCTTCTTCGCTTGTGGGGCTAAAACGGTCCTTTCTGGAGTTCACTGTCAAATATCTGCTGCCAGGTTCTACATAAACAAATTTATCCTCGTAAACTGCAGGAATGGGAATGAGTTCATATAGGCGATATGATTCTGTGCTTAGCAACGGGATGCGAACGTCAAACAGGATCTTATTTTCGGTGACTCTTAAATTAACATGCATTGAGTTGTAGAGAGTCATTAATGAATGCGTTGTTCCAGTGCCTGGAAGTTGTAAGTGTTGAGGTAGGTGTTCTCGTATTACCTTTAATTGTCCATTGAGCTGAACCGGTGTTAAAAGTAAGGGATTAATTCTGCCGTGTTTGGTGTCCATTACAACTGATATAATACTTCTTTGTATGTTTTGAAATGATATCAATGTTAGGGTTATTAATACAGCGGCTGAATTAAATGCTTCGGTCGCCAACATTTCGTATTGAGAGTGATTTAATCTGCTCACAATAGTTTCAATCTGTAGTTTGACTCTCGATAGCTGTAATTGCACTGCTTCATGATTCTTCTTAATGATATTGATGGTATTTTCTACAATAGACGTCTGATTTTTTACCAATAATTTCCAATAATTCTCATCTTGTGCAATTTGGTTAATTTGAGTTTCAATTTGTTCTGCGTAATCTTGATCTAGAACTCCGAAGAGTTTGTTGAGGACTGTGCCTACAATTTCTAAGGGTGCCCTTTTATTGCGAACGTGCGGCTGCTCGTTTTGTTGGTACAATAATTCATTAAGATGTTCCGCTTCCAGTGCTTGAAAATTCAGTTGCGTGATTGTGGCCTCGCAGAGTTCTCTTGATAGTCTGCTTTCTTCTTTACAGAGTGCGTTTAGTCGTTTAATTGAATTTTGAATAGCAAAAAATTCCTTCCAGTAAGTTGTCAAGTTGTAATATATGAGAAGATTCCATTCACTAGAGTATAGACTGACTTGAGAGATGTCATTGAAATAAATTCCCTCATTGTTTGCTAAGTTATTTATTTCATAGGGTCTAGTGGCCTTAGCTATGGCTAGGACACAACATAGTGACAGTAGTAACAAGTGTCCCTTGACCTTAGATGTTCTGGTGTGACCTCCGTTTATCTGAGTGTCAGAATGTGTTCGATTTCGCTTTTGAGGGTCGTCATGATCTGAGTCCTTATGTCGTTTGAGACCGTTTTGTCTAGATATTTGATCCTTATTTGTGTCCTTTGGAGCAGGAGGCGGTGGTGGAGAGTCACTGTCAGAGTCCATTTCTTCAATTGAAGTGTCACGTATAGTATTCTCATCATCATTAATTGGTAGCATTGAGATTTTAGTAATAGGTCGCTTAAGCACTCCGGATTTCGTTCTTAATGTAACGACTCTGATGAGCCCATCACTTCCAGGGTGTACCTCAATTATTCTTCCAAGAGCCCAACGAGATGGGGGTAGATTATCTTCCTTTATTAACACGAGATCTCCCTTTGCTGGGTTTGGTTTTCTCTGTGCCCATTTTGGTCGTTGTTGAAGCCTTCCAAGATATTCAGTTGACCACTTTTTCCAGAATTCTTGGTACATTCGACCCACTTGCTCCCATCTTTTAACGAGGTTAGGAGATTTTTCCAAATAGTCTTTATCAGGTGGCGACATGATAGGTGCGCCAGTTAGAAAATGACCAGGTGTCAACACTTCTAGGCTCTCAGGGTCTTGTGACAATGGACACAATGGACGAGAATTGAGACATGCTTCGATTTGAGTCATTAGTGTTGTCATTTCTTCATAGGTTAATTTTGTTTCTCCGACCACTCTACGCATGTGGTGCTTAGTAGATTTCACGCCAGCTTCCCACAGTCCTCCAAAATGTGGTGATGATGGAGGTATGAAGTGCCATTGAGTACCTGTTTCCGATAGGGCTTCGTTAACTTCATTGTTAAATGTGGCTTGTTGATGAAGATTGTTGATTATCTTGCTTGCACCTACGAAATTAGTGGCATTATCGCTATACATGTGTGCCACAAGCCCTCTTCGACTTACTAATCTCTTGAAGGCGGCTATAAAGGCCTTTGATGTCAGATCTGTGACTACCTCAATGTGGATTGCCTTCGTAGTTAGACATATGAAAATTGCTATGTATCCTTTGTAAGTACGACTGCCTCTACCAGTTTTTACTAGCAAGTCGAATGGTCCCGCATAGTCCACACCAGTATGGGTAAATGGACGACTTGGAATGACTCTGGCCGAGGGCAACATTCCCATTAGTTGTTGGGACATTTCAGCTTTGTATCGGTGGCATTTAACGCATTTATGTATCTGACCCTTGACTGATTTTAATCCATTGATTATCCAGTATTTCTGACGAATTACTTCCAGAGTAAGATTATTTCCTCCGTGTAGTGTCTTCTTGTGAGCCTGGTCTATGATAAGTGTAGTTAACTCGCTCTTATGTGGGATGATAATCGGATGTTTCTGATCGAAGGTCAAATTTGATTTTTCTAATCTACCGCCCACACGTAATATGTCATTTGAGTCGACGAATGGATTTAGTGTGAGTAATCGACTTGTCCTTGGCAGCTCCTGCCCTTCTCGTAATTTATGAATTTCTTCTTTAAAATGTCCTTCTTGGACGAATTTTATGATTGAGTATGACGCTTCTTCAATTTCCTTGATAGTAAGTGGCTCAGTCTGTCTTTTATTCCGTGTTTGCTTCAAATTATTTATGAATCGCTTACAAACGGCAACAATGCGTAGAATTTTCCATAGTGAGGTGTGCCTTTGTAATAATTTCTCGAACATGTCCGTTTCGTGTGTACATATCACTGAATGAACTGCAAGTTTCTTTCTCTCCAATTCCGTTTCCTCAAGTTCTACTCCTGGATATGTGATTCTTGCATGTTTCAGCCATTGTGGACCTTCCCACCACAGCGAATGTGCTTCTAAGTGTGACGGATATAATCCCCTCGAGGCTACATCTGCAGGATTCTCTGATGATTTTACATAATACCAGTTTTCCTTTTTTGTTTGTGATTGTATCTCTGCAACTCTATTTCCCACAAATGTTTTCCATTTGTGTGGATCTGCCATAATCCATGCGAGCACTATCTTTGAGTCTGTCCAGGCAAAACATTTCAAATTTGGAATATCTAGAGTAGCTACGGTTTCCTTTAGTAACCTTGCAAGTAGATGTGCTCCACATAGTTCTAACCGTGGCAGCGTTAGCTTTGATTTAAGAGGAGCAACCTTAGTTTTAGCCGTTAGCAATGATGCACTTATTCTACCTGGTTGGACTGCTCTGAAGTAAATTGCTGCACTGTACGCCTTTTCTGAAGCATCTGAGAATCCGTGCAGTTCGTAGTAGCCAGCATTAGATCTGTAATTAATCCATCTTGGTATTTGAATTTTTGACAGCTGAGGCAATTCTTGTTTGATTCGTTTCCATTTTAAGTTAATTTTTTCAGGGAGCGTCTGGTCCCAGTCTAGGTTTTCTGCCCAAATTTCTTGAAATAATAATTTTATTGTAATAGTTACTGGCGCTAGTAGTCCAATGGGGTCGAATATCTTAGCAGCTTCGGATAGTAGTTCCCGTTTGCTCAGCGGGTCTCGGTCTTCTGGCAGTTTCACCTTTATTTTGAAGTAATCAGTAGAAGGACTCCAATGAACCCCAAGTGCTTTAATGGATCTTTCGTGATCAAAATCTAATTCTGGGGCTGATTCTCGTAATTCCCATGGCAGTTTTTGTAACAGCTCTCTATTGTTGCTATTCCATTTCCGTAAATTGAATCCTCCGCTCTTAAGAGACCTGATGAGCTCTGTACTTAATTTGCTTGCTTCTTCCACGGTATCCCCTCCGGAAACAATGTCATCTACGTATGTGTCTCTCATAATAACCTTTTCTGCAAGTGGATAATCCTTGGCTGTATCTTTGGCTAATTGTTGAAGCGTTCGTATGGCGAGAAATGGGGCGCTAGCGGTTCCATAGGAGACTGTGGTTAGTTTATATTCCTCAACAGGTTCGTTTGGAGAGTTTCGCCATAAAATTCTTTGATAGTTTTGGTCGCGAATGTCTACTTTTATCTGACGATACATTTTTTCGATGTCAGATGTAAATACCACCTTATGTTTCCGCCATCTAGTTAAAATTGAAATTAAGTTCTGCTGTATTGTTGGTCCAACCAACAGAATTTCGTTTAGGCTTTCGTGATTATTGCGTTTTGCGGAACCATCGAACACCACTCTTAGTTTCGTTGTTGTACTGTCATGTTTCAGTACTGCGTGGTGAGGTAGATAATATGCAGTGTCGATTTTGTCAGTTGCTAACATCATGTGACCAAGTTGCAAATATTCATTCATGAAATCCTTGTACAAGATTTCCAGAGTTTTATTTCCTTTGAATTTCCTTTCCATTTGGAGCAATCTTGCCATGGCAATATCTCTTGAACCACCTAGATTGGCGACTATAGGGTCCTTTTTAAAAGGTAATCGTACCACATATTGTCCATCGGAGTGTCTTCGATGAGTAGTTCTGTAGTGCGTTTCACATATTAAATCTTCACTTGTCATCACTGGATCTGTATTTACTTCCTCAATTTCCCAAAATTTTTGCAGTTCTTGCTGTAGGTCTACTTCACACACGTAGCACTGAGGTGATATGGTGGGCGCTTGCTGTTGTAATTCGCCTGATAGTATCCACCCTAGCTCCGTCTCTTGGGCTATGGGAGCTCCTGGTGGCCCTCGTAGTACACCATCCATCAGAATTCTTCCCATTACTGCTGCTCCAAGAATTACATCAACTTTTGATGGCTCATCAAACGCAGGATCTGCCAGTACTATGTTCTTTGTGTGTTCCCAAGTCGATTTGTTTATAATATTGTCTGACGGTAATAGTCTTGTTAGTTTCTTGAGAACCAGAGCTGTTGTAGTCGTCTTAAATTCTGATGAAAATCTGGGCTGTATCGTTAGTTCAACGCATGTCTGAGTACCGTTCACCTTTATTTCATTTACTGTAGTCACAATTGCGTTGATTCGGCTTTTTGGGAGTTTTAACTTCTGCACTGCTTGTTCGGTTATAAAACTGCCTTGAGATCCTTGATCAATTAGCGCTCGCAGCATTACTTTGCTGTTATTTTTGCCGACTGCCTGAATTATCGCAGTGGGTAGTAGTACAGCTTCCTCAATTTTACTTTCTGCCACATGAGTTGTTAGTATATTACTAGTTGCAGTTGGTATTTTCGATTCCTTTTCCTTAGTTTCTCGGTTATTTAACTCGAGTTTTTGAGGCACTGAATTTACGTGTAATAAGGTATGATGCTTTTTGTTACAGGTTCTACATGTTTTCCAGCTCTTACAATTGTATACGGAGTGGCCTTTTATAAGACAGTTGATGCAGAGCATGCTTTTCCGAGCTTCTTCGTTTCTTTGAACAGGAGTCAGTTTGTTGAATTTTTCACAATTGTATATCTTGTGGCTAGCTTTGCAGAAGCCACATATTGATTTTGATCCGACCGCGCCATGATACACCTTCACATCACTCTTTTTTGCTGCCTGATCAGACTTCATAGGTTCCATGGATTCCAGAGCTTGAAATCTATTTTCCAGGAAGTTAAGAAACTCATCTAGAGCCTGAATTTCTCTCGGATTTTTGAGAGTTTGCTCATAGATGCGCCTAGACTCTTTATCTAATTTCTCGATTAGGAGATGCACTATCAGAGGGTCCCAGTTCTGAATGTCGATCTCTAGATTTTTTATTGCTTCTAGACATTCTAGTGTGGAGTCATGAATATTTTTTAAGCCAGTAGCAGATTCCCTTGATAACGCTGGCTGATTGCAGAGTCTTCTCAGCTGTACCGAAATAAGTATCCGTTTATTGTTATATCTGCGATCCAAGATTTCCCAGGCTGCATCGTAATTTGCGTTAGTTATAGTTAAATGCTGGATAAGTTCACTTGGCTCCCCAGTTACATTCGCCTTTAGATAAAACAGCTTTTCGGATTTGGTAATTCTTTCGTTTTTGTGCACTAACTCAGTAAATAGATTTTTGAATGATGGCCACTTTAAATAATCTCCAGCAAAGTTTGGGATGTCAATGCGTGGTAGTTTCACGGTTGGGTTTCTTTCAGTTGACATTCCGGGTGCCTGAGTAGCTGCTGTTACAGATTGATTGCCCAATTTCTCCTGCATTTGTATTACGGCGTTCTGATAGAGGTTTTCAGTTGTCGAGAACACATCCAGCTCAAAATAGTCATCTCTGAATTTTCCGGTAGCCATAATGTTCGCATGATTGTGTACGATCAATTCCCAATAATCGGCTAGTAGTTTGATTTTTTGGGAATAATAAACTGATGATAACTGCTTCTTCGTATCTGCTTCGATGTTGGCTATGTTATTTTTCAGGGTATCGATTATTGCTGTTTGCTTTTTTATTAATCGCATTTGTTCTGCAATTTCTTCAGTGCTTTTCTTTCTTTCAATTGCATCTCGAATCACGCTTTCTACAGTTTCCTTTGTCTGATCGCAGAGTGCCTCAACTTGATTGTAATACCCCTCGGTGAAGTATTTGTGATCGGGGTTCTGCTCCTTCACTGCTTCGATTTGATTATCGATGTTGTTAAATTCCTCCCATGCTTTGTTGAGGGATAACAGTCTTGCCTCACCATACTCGACTGTCTTTCTGGCTGACGAATCTTTGCTTAGTTGGGAAGCGATCTTCTTAATCACTTTCACGTGCTTGGCCTGTTCTTTCAGTAGCTGATCCATGTTGAAGATGTTGTAGTGCTGTCGCAGAAGCTGCCTTTTTAACTGATGTAGATTACCAGCTGTACCTGAGAGTTTGTTTAATTAAAATTAGCTATTGAAGATTCTAGCAAAGCCTCAAGACCCTAGTTCTGGAGGTGACTAAAATTCTTCAATTTTTTATTTTTTCCTTTGGACCCTAGTTCCAGAGGTTGTATTTTTACCTGAAGACCCTAGTTCTACAGGTGAAGTACTTTTTCTCGAAGGACCAAAAATGTTGCTTTAATAAAACCACTTCGGTTTCTGAACAACAATTAAAAAATATTTATTTCAATAAATTCTATATATATACAAATTTTGCTTAGTAATTAAAATGAAGCAATATAAAAACAATAATAAACCATAATAACGTCGTCGATGCCGCTGTCAACGAACCCAGGTGTCAGCAGCGAAGTTCATTCATTTCGCAAAAAGTGCATAAAAACAATTTGATCACATGGAAGTTCATTTACTTCATATAAAAAAATGCTTATGCGCAAATTGCATAAGTGCATTAACTTTTGCTTCGCGAAATGAATGGAATCATAATATTATTATAAGGTTATTAGATGTACTGTGTACAGTGTATGTTGCGTGTGTATTATCATACACTCGTTTTCTACCTGAGGGCTTTAATTTAATGCATGCATCAACAAGGTCTCAAATTGCATAAATTCTTGATTTCGGTAGCCGTCGAACAGTGGACAGTGCATTGTCCCCAAATCCATTGTCAGTTGGAGTGCTACCAACCCTTGGAAAAAACAAACTGGTTTAGACACGTCCTCGCGATTTAAATGATAAAAGTCTTACCATTTTTTGATCACACTTGGTATGAAGTTATTGATGAAATGTAAATATGGATGTACATAAAGTAAAATTTAATTCAGGCATACGTGTACTTCAGTTATATCTTAAATGAAATTTTGAAACAAGGATTGCATTTTTTGTGTAAATTCAGTGGGACATGTCAAAGGTAAGCTGGCAAACGCTTCTAATTAATTTTTTAATGGTTTTTTGAGATCACCGTCCAGAAGTTTACAATAAATTTATTAATTGAAACTTAAAACATCTTCACTTCCATTAAGGTTCCCTTCCTCAGTTATAATTTTGGTTAGATATGTTAAAAATCCTCAATAACTCTTTGTTCCCTTTGTCGTTTTTCATTTAATATTATACAGTTGAGTGTTGACTAGGACGCGATTACAAAATGACTTTTAAAAGATGCTTTCATTTAATCCAATACAATATCAATATCGAAATAAGAAGAAGCGTGGGCGTACGTACTAGGCGGTTAAAATATCACGAGGCCACCTGCCGATAAAGCGTAAACAATTTCTCCGAATAAATGTTTTCGTCAAGAGTACTTCAAACGAAGGAATTCCTGTTAGTCAACTATCAGGAAAGTCAAATCATCATTCGATGATAAGATGATAGATAAAATTAGAAATATCCCGGAGCAAGTAAAAACGTCAGGTCCTAGGTAACCTTCATCATTTCGCTGAATCTATAAACTCTTCTTTTATTTACTAGGCGGAGGTGCAAGCAGATAACATAAGGGGAGCAACTGGGATGAAATGTTCCAGGTTAGAGGGTACCCCAAAATTAGACTGAAACCGAAAAAGTGAAAATCGCCATAACAGTGCGACTAAACGTTAAGGTCCGGTTACACGCAACGATCTGCTTGTGCCAATTGGCTTGCGCAAGTCAATTTGCACAAGTGAATCGTTGCGTGTAAACGCAAAATTTTGGCTTGCGCAAGCCAATAAGATTGTCTTGTGCAAAAAATGTGTTCTTAGAAAATCGACTTGAGGTTATTGTTTTGGCATGAGCATTTAAACGATGTTCAAGCCTCAGCTACAACCCTCAGCATGTCCTTGGGTAAATGGTGAAATTTTATGACGCTCCTCTGACCTTGCGCCAGTCAATTTGTACAAATAAATCGTTGCGTGTAAACCGATTCATGTTCACTCAGTTTATTTGCCCCAATTGACATGCGCCAGTCAATTTGCACAAGCAGATCGTTGCGTGTAACTGGACCTTTAATCAAGGGGTTATCCTGGAATGTGATGCGAAAGTGATAAGCAAACGGAAGCCAGTTGCGATGCGATTTAGTTTTTGTATCGCTGAACGCAATCGCCTCGCATTGATATTATTGCCTGATCCATATCCGAAAAGAAATTATTTTCAGAGTCACCTGCATAATTGCACTAATTTACACGGCCTCCACCTATTGTGGCTATTTCTTTTTTATTATGTTAGAGTTTTCCTTTTATGTGAAATTTATAGTCACCCCAAAAACCGGTAATTATAAAAGTCGAGGGATTATAAATAGCTACTAAGAAATTTGGTAAACCTTTTTCCAACCTTCATTATTCCTAATTGAAGCTCGTTCGATCAGTGGCGGTTTCAAGGGGGGGCCATGGGGGCCATGGCCCCCCCCGAGAATAGAAAAATTAATGAAGTTTTTAGTTGATTAAATTATACGACTTGAATTAATTAACAATCCTTGTACCGTATTACAAAATCAAGCCATCGAAAATGCATCGCTTTATAAAGTGTGGAGATTAATGGTACCAGCTAATTTAATCAATCTCGATTGGCAGCACTGGCAATTTTAAGTTATCTTAACGAATTCATTAGGCCCCCATCCACGGTCACACATGTGTGACGAACATCTTTTGAATAATAACAATCATTTACACGCACATAGAAGTTTTGACATTCCTAAGCCAGCAACGAAAAAAATAAAATGATTTTTAATGAAATAAAAATTTCTCGTATAAAAGCTTGAAATTCATATAGACTTTTTGTTTAGGCTAATTTGAGCAACTGGGCATTTTCAATAATTTATCTAATATTTCAAGCTTTAACTAAAATTTTTATAATTTTCAATTAGTGGTACAACGAAAATTTAAGAATAGATAATCCACTTAAAATGCAGAACTAAACAAACTAGGATTCAAGGGGGTGGGGGGTCACGGGGGTCATGACCCCCCCCAAAGCGCTCGCTGTTTAAAAAACAAAATTGACCCAACTAAAAAAACAAAAAGAAAAAATTACCAAACGACTAAACCGACTCAGCTTTTTTGCAAATTAAAAAAAACGACCTTAAAAAATGACCTTCAAGGTCAATAACAGATTGTTCTATAAGGCCCATTCAGAACCAGCAGCAGCAACAGCAGCGGCAGCATGTTTAGTTTTACTAGCAATCAATTAGTTTTACTAGCAATGTGACTAGGGTTGCCAGGTGTCCGGATTTAGCCGGACATATCCGGCCTTTTACGGTCGTGGCGGCCAAATATATGCATGTCCGGCTTATGACCGGATATTAAGCGATTGTCCCTCTGGTCATGTAAGGATACGTACAGTACGCAGCGTAGCATAGATAGATGATAGCTGAAAGCTTTTCTTTGTTTTGCAATCAAAGATTTAAGCACACCAGGTAACTTACAACGCTGCATCCCGGACTAATAAAAAGTAGTCCCGGAGTGAGCGTTGCAAGTGGCCTGGTCATTTCGTGCCAATTGATTGGTTTTGGAAATTATTCCTTTCGGGTAGTAAGTTGTTGATCTGTACATTTTCTCCCCACGATTCTGCGATTCTGCTGGCTGACTCTTGCTACTGTTATAAGCCTTATCTAAACTATCAATTACAAAAAAATCAGGGGACCTGAAATGACCATCCAAAATGCAACTATTCCTCCCGGACTGTAATGAAATGACCAGTTTTCCATCCAAGGAGAATAGATGATTGTATATTTTGTTTAATGAAGAATATTTAGTTTATTTTGACATAAGATTTTATTAATAAACGATTGAAAATACCTAACCGACTCTATTTCTATTTAAAATGGGTAAGAAAAATGTCCGGCTAAATGTAACGCTGTGTCCGGCCTTTTTATTTTTGGACCTGGCAACCATACCTACATGTGACCACCATTAGCCAATAGGAACTGTCTGCAGCCGCTGCTGGTTCTGAATGGGGCTATACTCTTTCTATATGTTTTGATTTGCAAACTCTGAAGTTAGCTGCACTCACAAGCAAGGGCGCGTCTTCATCAAAAACACAATAGGGCACGTTTTCGTAGGGCACGTTTGTTTTTAATCCACCAGAAATTTCGGTTAGTTCTGTTCATTTTGTTAATTTTTTTTTAGGAGTAAAAAAATTTTTCCGCTACTTTTAATTCCGTGAGCCCCCTCAAAACAAAATTCTAGATCCGCGCCTGTTACCGTTACAAATTAAAACAACATTCAATTATGAATTAAATCCTCAATCCACTTCCCCAGTTCAAACGATTTGAGATTGGAACTTTGATATAAGGGTTCCGAATTAAGATAATTTGTTACCGCCTCTTTAGTGACATTGTTTTCCGAATTCTTTTTGAATTGTTTCGATTAATACAAAGTTTTAATTTTTGTGATTGTATTGCTTCAGAAAATCTTCCGCTTTTTAATTTGAGTACTCTACGTGCATAAAACAGTCGCTGTGTTAAATCTTATACGTTATTAGTTTTATTTTTTAAAAATAACTTTTAAACGATATGTTATGAGATTAAAAAATCTTGAAAATAGCATAAAATCATTTTCTCTATGTTCTAAAGCAAGCTTTAATATCGATTACATCAGTAATTAATACCATCAGGGATTATCTCTGAGCTCTAGTCTACCAGATAAAAAAAAGTTGTGATTCTTAAGACCAAAAGTGTGAATAAAAGCACGATGGCCCCCCCCGAAAATCAGTCCTGGAACCGCCCCTGCGTTCGATACATTTTCCTACAAATTACGGGCATTTGTTTTTGCATCTTTGCCAGAGGCGTTTGTTTGCTTAAATGAGATCAACAGCTTATATTGGTTAGGCGTTTTACTTTTCTGAAATATTTATGTATAATAATTTATAGCCAAATATGGTGTTTTCTGCTCACACTAAAAATACCACAAACAATTAAATTCGGCGCATCCGTCAATTGCTTTAATAACCAACTAAAATCCGATGACAAGCGGACAAATTTAATGCGAAATCGCCATTTTCTTATTTCCGAATTTCATGATTTTCGTCGCAGTCCAGGATAAACCCCCAGGTAGTAACCTTGAGTCTGAAACCCAAACATACAGCACTCTAAAATATATGCTATGTACATCCGGAAAGGAAGAACCTACCGTAATCGTATTTTAGTCCCAGGCTCCCACCGCAAGGTTATGTGGCGGGCCTGCCTAAACTTAACACTAAGGGAGGATCTGCGAAGGGGTAACCTCATATTTTAAATCAAGTTCTAATTTCCAGTTCCTGGGTTTCCTGAAGAGATGTAAATTTCTTCCTTTTTCGGTCTTGGCTGTAATCCGCAAGTCCCATTTATTCGACTCCGCCTTCAACACAGCTCATTTAGCCAGGCAGGGGATTCAAACTCGGCTAGACAACGTGCAAAACTGAAATTTTCTCTTTCGTTAACACAGATACTATCGATATTGCTACAATGACTGTTTTACTGAAATAAAAATTCACCAGCCTTTTCACGGCAATATTTTTACTGCAACACAGTCTAGTTTGCTCGGCTCACTCCCATATCCACCAGTTCTCTTTTTCAAGTACACTACGGCAAATCATGCAGAAATAGAACAACTCGCCTGTGGAACAACCCTCCACACTCAGTTTTCCAAAAATCGTACAAGATTTCTAATGCAAGATTAATTTCCTCCTACTGCAGCACTATCAAATCCCCTATCAAGCCGATCATTTTCTCTATAGGCTCTATAATTTAAGCTTACTACTAGATGGTGCATCATGACATGTACCTACGCTATGACGGACTAGTACTACAAACTGGTATTCCTGAGGTGAGTTTTATCTTGTAAATAATATAATATACCTGATCTTTGCACACTATATGCCATTTCAAATTAGAGTTCGAGTTAGAAAAAGTAGGACCAGTTAAAGACTTTATTTCTCTTAAAAATAGCAAGTGACTAGCAACGTGCGCGCTAGTGCCCTTTAAAATTCACTCTCAAACCTACTAATTTGTTTTTGCATTTCGTAACTTAACTAAACTACCTTTTAGCTTAACTTAGCATTTTTTTTATTCTAATAATTGCTTCTAGACGTCCTCTTGATTTTTCTCTCATTTTGCTAAATATTTACAGCGACGAATCGTTTTCTTCAGGCCTACCAAGTTTTTGTTGCTAAGCATTCAACATCAAACTGTGTATTATTTATCATTAAAGATAGCTTCATACATTATAAGTTATAGTAATAACAAAAATTCACAAACATTTTTGATCTTAGAAATGAAATATTTTATTTCAACATTCTCCTTCTTCATCAGTCATCTTTTCGTCATAATTATTTCTTTTAATAGCATAGCGAGGATATCAGCTCCTGTTCGATTACTGAAGTCAGAAGTTATCTGACATTACGCTTTATGAAGAGAACAACTCCACTGTGGGATAATCTCCCGCTGTCAGTATTTCCGAACTCGTACAACTTCTTAGAGTTCAAACGAAAGGTTCATCGACATTTCCTCGAGCACCCCAGACCCCCTCTAACCTTTACTATCCTTTTTCTATCCTTCAAACCAAGCTTACTACTAGACATTTCTCCATGACGTGAACGACATGACAGACTGGTAATACAAAGGATGACTCATAAGCTTGGTTTTTTCACATAAAAAAATGATGTTCGACTGCACTTGATTTCCTCTCCAGCCGGTACGCTAATGTAGAATTTAGTGTCAATCCGGACAAAACTGTTCTGGTATCATTTACATTTGACTAGCTGGACCAACAGACCTGTTATACTGCCTGTGGGCTCACATGGAACCTCCAGCCAAAAACGATTTATTGGATATCCACTTTGATCATAAGACCTTGATGTCGTATGCTTTCGTGTTGTTGCCCAGAATTAGGCTTAATGGCTTTGCTATTAAATTAAGCAAGATTCAAAGTATGAGCTACCATCACCAGGGCTGGCTGTTGGTACCCCGTCAGGCCCGCCGCTAGCCGCTTCAGCGCCCGCGTGCAAAACAGACAATGCCGCCCTCCCTTATCTTGTTTTTTCTGCCTGACCTTGTTGGAAGGTGTTTTAGTTTGGTTACTATTATAGGAGTGTATAAAAAAACAACTTTTATAGTCAAACAATTTATTGTCAGGGATTACCCTGTACGCTGTACGTCGGACTATCGCCCGGCTAGAGGAAAAGCCAACTACAGCCGGATCTACACGATGCTATGAACACTCTCCAATGTTGGACGCTTGATAGTAGGACGCATCATGTGGCAGACGCTCGAACTACGAGTGTCCAATGCTCTAGCGTCCAACGTTCGTATTTGGACAAGTTCAGGCTGTGGTGGATATCACTCCAACGTTGGAAGCTAACATTCGAATGAAACGTTCACGCATAGTGTAGAGCCCGCAGCATGAGTGAAAAAGCTGCGCTTTCAAACAACCACAGCGAATGGGAACCCCGTTTTTCTTTTTTGTTGGTTTTTTCTCTACATGGTACAATGGGGAATTCTCTTTAAAATTATCTTAAGGAAGATCGATTGAAGGAGCACATTCCAAATTAAAAATCTGAAATTAGAATACGTTATTTATTGATATCTCATACATTCAATAAAATTTTTTAAAAAACATTGGACGTCTTGCATTCGAGTAATTAGTATTCAATATTCAAGTAAAGGTCGAGTAAAAATGATATTAAACGTGGGAATTTATTGCACATAAAAATGGACAATTCTCCATAACTAGATGTCAAACTGCTTTAAAATTTTGTCAATAATCAGATTAGAATGTCAACTTTTATTTACAGAATAAATTTGTCTTCTATCATGAGAATTTAATTTCACATTCTCTGTCCTTATATTATAGGCTATTCACTATGTATTTAAATAAGGAACTAATTCGTTCAAGGTATTTTATTGTTTTATATGTTCGATTGTACATTAAAAAAATAAATCCAAAAGTGCTATTGAATCTAGGCTTGGACTCTTTAGAACGGAGAAAATTGGTCCATTGTTAAGTTTGTCAACAATAACTCAAAAACTATGCATTTTTATAAAAAAAACATAAGATTTTTTGTAGAGAATCGAATTTCCTATCGAATAAGCACGTTTTGAAGTAAAAAACAATTTTTTTTCACCGCAAAGTGCAAAGTAGTACTATCGTTAAAAAGTAGCTAACTTTAAACGACTGTGTCTCGGTCAATTTTTATCGAAAATTCTTCAATTGGACACCATTTAAACGGAAATTACGTCAGCTGTCTTTTTTGTTGAGTACTGCCTATACCTAAATCCACTCAGAAAAAAGTTATACACAAAATGTTAAAAAAACCTTTTTCGGTTTTTTTTAGAGTTTTTTAACTTATTGCGGTGAAAAAAAATTGTTGTTTACTTCAAAACGTGCTTATTCGATAGGAAATTCGATTCTCTACAAAAAATCTTATGTTTTCTTTTATAAAAATGCATAATTTTTGAGTTATTGTTGACAAACTAAACAATGGACCAATCTTCTCCGTTCTAAAAAGTCCAAGCCTAGATTTAATAGCACTTTTGGATTTATCCTTTTTAATGTACAATCGAACATATAAAACAATAAAATACTTTTAATGAATTAGTTCCTTTTACCATTGTTTTTTTCGTCATAGTCAATAGCCTATTATACTATTTTCAGAGATCTATCCTTCTTAAGTGGTTTGAACCTGCACAGCACATGTTTTCGGTTTATCGGTTTATTTTTTAACGAGATCAATACATGTAATTGTTATGGCATTCTAAAAAGAACCTAAGTGCAAATGATGAAAATGAGTTCGATGACGATATTGTTGTGTTTGCCGCCCCCTGAAAGTGCCGCACCCAGCGGGCCTGTACCCCGTCATCTGCAGCAATAGAAACTACTGAACTTGAAGCAGACAAATCTGCCATAAGCGCTGCACTGAAGCCGAGAACGAGTATAAACCTGCCGGATTGTCGTCAGCGGAGATATACTACATTAAACAATACTAGAGGGTTTTAGACAAGCATATTAAAGGGGTCTTACAGCGAAACCATTCCAATTTGCCTATCGACGGTCTACGACGATCTACAAAAACTGCCATCCACGTGCTAGTGAGAGTAATCGAGAGGTCCCTCCGGGCCAAGGAAATTTTTCTCTGTACTTTCGCGGATATTGAGGGTACATTTGACAACGTTACCTTCCATTGCGAGATCGTTTCTCAGGAGTAGATTGATAACTGCTGAGATGAAGGGCGAATCGGTTACGATAATGGCTGCAAAAAGATGTCCTCAGGGGGTGTACTATTATACCAATAATAAGTGGACAAATTCTAAAGATATCAACTTGTGGGAGCTAAAAAGAATAACTGAGCACCTGACGAGCCAATGTTAAGCAGAATGGGACTGGCAATCAATGCAGCTACGGAGCATCTCAGCGCGGAGAAGATTGACTACCCTGAATCGCGGCTTCCCTGTTCCCAGGGATATCTGGGATATGATTCTAAATCAATTTTAGGCTAAGTATATCAAAAGCGTTAACCTCGAGGGACTTTAATGACTCGGTTTGGAAAATCCACGGAATAGGTGGCATTGCGTGCAAAGACGCCTACTCATGTAATGTAATGTATTCCTGGGCTCTTCTTAAGTTGTTGGGGGCTTCAGAGCGGTTGAATAAAGATTTAACAGAGACTACAGAGACTTACATCCTGTTACCTTCTCAAGCAGAGCTAGCTGTATGCTCTAATGGTATGTATCTATGAGAATTTATGAAGGCTCAAGGGTAACAAGTGAATTTTTATCCTCATTGGGCCTATTCACACAGTGCATATTCATTGCGCCATTTATAGATGAGAGAGGGAAGGTAGCGGAAGAGCTTAACGAAACATTTTTCATGCAAAACCAAACGCGTGAAAACTAGCACACATATAAAAAGTTACTTCTATCTCTTGAATTCTTTAGCTCTGTTTTTCTCTAACAAGTAAATTTCATCTAAAATACATTTAAATGTTCCTGTATAGCATTCAAATTTACTATCCAGAATTTACGCCCCGTGTGAGTTGCTAGGAGTTGAATAAAACCGGTTTTACTCACCACACTTATGGCAACGTGTGAATATGCCCATTGGTAGTCAGGGGGCTAATAGAGCAATCGAGTTCCGTAGACTAAATTCGAACTAGTTTGAGACAGGGCTGTTTGCCCGACCTGGCTCATACAGTAAAGTTTAACCGAGAAATCTCTAGCTAGACGGGTGAGCTTGTTGTTGAGCGGCCTGGTCTACAAATCGTACGTATAGGGGCTGCCAAGATTATAATAGGATTCGAATAACTGTCATCATACCTTACTGCCAGTTGATGCTATTTTAATTACAAATTACTGATACTTCTTCTACTTTATTTTTACCAGTAACAAAAACTGTTTCAATCGTGGCTGTAATAACGAACGAATTTTTCCTTAATAGGTTTTACAAGGTTTAATTTAATCACATTTTATTATTACTAAAGTTTTTTCTGTCCATTCAAATCGTACAAATAAACAAACTGAAATAATCTCTACAAATGTTTCATTTTATTCCTGAGCGCCATATCGCCACAAAAAGCTTTCAAACGTTTTCGAAACCGCAAGCTTTTTCTTATCTGGAATCAGCTGATTTTGTTGCTGTTTTCGTTTTGACATTTCGTCGGGAGCAGTGCAATTTTGCGGTTCGAGCATGACAGTAAAAACCACTTAAGTAGATACCGAAATCAAGCATTTTATCAGCCAGGAGGTTGCGGTAAAGTTTGGCCTTAGTTGCTGTCTAATAAAAGTGCCAATTTTCATTTTTGAAGCGCAAATATTGTTCGTGCAAAATCGAGTGCGGAGCGGTGTGCAAAATGGATCCAGACAGGGACTTGGACAAGTGCTACGAAGTCGTTCTCCAGCTAGTTGATGAAGCTGGCCAGGTAATTGGGAAATATTTCATTATCACTCTGGATTAACGTTTTTTTCTATTAAAAGATAATTGCCAATCGCAATGATGGACGAAAGTCATTCACTAACAAATCTGGCGCCATAGATTTGGTAACAGAGACCGACAGGGACGTAGAGGCGCTACTCATGAATGGAATCAAGTCTCGATTCCCCTCGCATAAGTAATAAATTTCGTAAGTACTTAAAACCAATTAAGCTTATTAATATTTTGTCTTGTAGATTCATAGGCGAGGAGGAATTTAGCGAAGGTAAAAGAAGCCAACTAACTAATGACCCCACATGGATTATTGATCCTGTAGACGGCACCATGAATTTTGTTCATGGATTTCCACATTCCTGCATATCAATTGCGCTTCTTGTCGATAAAGTATGATATTTCAGTGTTTATTCTCCTTTTGGTGATTATGTTAAAACGAAATGTTTTTAGGTTACCGAAATAGGAGTCATTTACAATCCTATGCTTAATCAAAAGTTTACAACCCGTCGTGGACAAGGCGCCTTTTACAACGGAAAACAAATCCATGTTAGTGGAGAAACAGAGCTGGGAAAAACCTTAATAACTAGCGAATTTGGCACTTCTAGAGCTGAGGACAAGCTAGTTGTTGTTCATGAAAATTTCTCAAAATTAACACGATTAGCTCATGGGTGAGTCAACAACGAATAAGTTTAAACAGCCGAAAATATAATTCCTATTCTAATTTTAGATTGCGCTGCTTAGGATCTGCTGCAATGAATATGTCAATGGTTGCCCTTGGAGTCGCTGATGCCAATTACGAGATGGGAATTCATGCTTGGGATGTTGCTGCTGGAGACTTACTGGTACGAGAAGCTGGCGGCGTAACAATTGATCCAAGCGGTGGTGAATTTGATTTGATGTCAAGAAGAGTTTTAGTTGCCTCTTCTATTGATTTAGCAAAGGAATTAGCTAAGAATCTTACACAGTATTATCCAACGCCTAGGGATGATTAAATTATAATTCGCCTAAAATATTTACTGTTATAGAGAGAAATGTTTTATGTTGATGTTGACCTAACTATCATATGCCAAACGAACAATAAATGTTGAATGTAAATTGTATGCATTTATTTATTCAATAGAAATAGTTTCTTTGGAAATACGCATAGCTTATCTTTGTGCATTTGTTTATTTTGTTTGTTATCTCGTAATGTAGACGAGTGCTTCATTAGTATATTTACCTAATGACACAAATAAATATCGAAAAGCTAGTTTAGTTCATGCTAGAAAGAAATTTAATTATTAAAACGAATAATTTTGCTGAGAATTTACTTAATGAACAATTTTCTCGTTAAAACACAGTTATCTAAGCGGGTGTAAATTTATTGGTTTTCAATGTTTATCTAATACTTAAAGCCGGAGAAATTATTACGATAGTTTGGAATATTAATTTGCGGTTTTACAAAAAGATTTTAATCGATTGAAGGTTACAAGCGCTTGCTTATGGCAAGTCGAGGGTATATAAGGAATTCCTGTAAATCCGCTATCAGGAAAGTGAAATCATCATTTGATAATAAGTTGAGAAGTAAATATTTAAATTTTATTTAATACAACCGGTGACAGGAAAAACTTCTGGCTCTCGGTAACGGCCATCAAAGGGAGTCTGGGTGCACCACTGTAGCCTATGCTGATGATATTGTGCTGGTGGTAACCGGCAAGTATATCTCAACAATAAGAGATATAATGCAACGAGCATTGGACACTCTTGTTCATTGGCCTACTACAAAGGGTCTAGGCGTTAACCCAGCTAAGACTGAAGTAGTGCTTTTTACAAGGAAGCATAGACTTCCCGATTTTCCTTCTCTAAGACTCTGCAATGAAAGACTGCAACTTAAGGAGGATGCAAAATTTCTGGGTCTCATACTGGATAGGAAACTAACGTGGAGGCCGAATCTTTTAGAGAGAGCCAATAAGGCCAAAACAGTTCTCTTCTTATGCCAAAGAACGATCGGAGTTAATTGGGGCCTTAAACCCCGCATCGTCCACTGGTTGTATACAGCCGTAATCAGACCTATACTTATGCATGGCATAGCGGTATGGTGGACTGCATTACAGAAGATTACGTATCGGAAAATACTGGAAACTGGTGTGTTGTGTGTTTAACGCATCTGGACTGGCATCACCCAGTCTAGGACGAAGTTTAAAAGCATTGCGGTCAGTTCATCGACTTGTTTAAGATCTGGTACGATTCGATTCGGTGATTCCATGGACGCCTGGCAATTTGTTGCTTTTTTGCCTTTATAGCTTCACGCACCTTATCCAGTGTCAGTGGATCTTCGTTTGCTATGGGGATTAGATTCAATAAGTTTTGAAAATATTCTCTTTACCTCTTTTATCGTAGGAGGGTCTGCTAATAGTTCCTATCTATATCTCTATAGATGCTCTTTCTTGGCTGAAAGTTTTTGCTGATTTGGTGTGTTCCTTTGTACTTTTGTCTAATTCTTCCTTCACGGAAGTCTCCATCTGTAGGATCCTCCTGTTTAGATATTCCCTTTTCTTCTTTCTGCACAGGTTAACTGCAGTTCTTCCTTTTAGCTTGAAGAGTTCTATCCTTGCACTTGTGGGCCTTGTGATGTTGTTCGGGTCCACTACCATTGTACCAGTTTGTGCCAACTTAAAAAAAATAAACAACTTTTTTTAGGCTGGCCACCGCCAAATTTTTTTATTCACTCATTTTCTTCAACGACATCTACATAAACTCGAAATTTAAAAGCAATATTATTTTCATTTTTTTCCGAAAAAGTAACGTCGGCTCGATATACTCCATTCGGTATAATTGACTTGAACGCTCCTTGGATGTATTGAAAATTTCTTGCAATTATTTTTCCCTTAAAGTATATTTTTCTTATAACATTCGCAATTATTTACAATAAAAAAATAAATGTTACCTCATATGGACAGCTATGATTTAAATTTGAATATTTTTGAAACATTCCTTTAACTAATCTTAACATTATCACACCACTTTTGTTGGTAAAAATACTACAAAAATGTTCGACAAAATTAATTAAAAATGGTTCAAATGTATTGTATCTCCTGAATAGTTGACCTCTTATCTAAAAATTGATTTTATTTATAAATTCATTAATTTCAATTAAATTTAATACTGTCACGCCATTTATTAGAAGCAGTTTGAACATTGGATGAACTTTGGTTTGAGACTTGGAAAAAAAGCTCTCGAATTCTCTAGAATATTCCACATTAGTGTAGAATGATGTGGAATGGTGTGGAAGTTAGATTGGAAAGAGCTTTAAGGTATAAAAACAGACACAGCGATAGTCAGTTTTTGATTAGAAAAAGCGTTAAAAGTGTAATTAAATAGTGAATAAAAAGGCGATAAATACGAATTATTAGTGAGAGATACTAAATTGCAAGTGTTAAGT
The DNA here is from genome assembly GCA_963855945.1 of Thereva nobilitata. NCBI lineage: Eukaryota > Metazoa > Arthropoda > Insecta > Diptera > Therevidae > Thereva > Thereva nobilitata. The sequence continues at coordinate 14,279,628 of OY979696.1, read as the reverse complement.
AAGTAGTGAACTAAAACGTAAAAATACTTTAAAATTACCACAAGATCTGTAATTGGTTTTATAAGTTCTACATCTGCATTTATTAATGTAGTTTTCCTGTCAATTGCCTTTAAGCTGCATGAAGCATTTGGTGCGAATTCATCAGAAGGAAAACATTCAATTTTATATGGTTTCATACGATTTACAATTTTCTGTTAATGTATAAATTAAAAATATTAATAGTTTTTCGTTTTAATATTAAAAAATACATACGGAATGCGTAGAGTAAACTAAAAAGCACCAAAATATGAAAGTAAATTCCTTCATTATTTCCCAACTATTCTTCAAATTAATAATTGATATCAAAATTAAATTCAGTTCAAACTTTTAGCGAAAATACTTTAGTTTCTGAAGAGTGAATTTCAAAGTATGATCTAAAAAATAATGATCACTCATATACCTTGTTTATGCGTAAGACGGTTTTAAGCTTAAAATCGGCTTAAGACGAATTGCGTGTATAAACAGATTCGGATTCTCTCTCAAACAATTGAAAATTTACGTTCTATATGATGCATTAACAAAGCCTTAGTAACTAGCCGGAATAGAGTGAGATTATTCTTTTAATGTAAGACCAAAATCAGTCATTTTGAAAACTCCTTACACAAACACACAATAATTCGTCTTAAGCTGAAAAAAATTAAGCTTGAGACGAATTTCGACTTAAGACTGTTTATACGGAGCCGGATTCTATCTTAAGCCGAAATTCGGCTTACGCATAAACAAGGTAATATTTATAATGTTCTCCGTGATCAATTTCTGACCAATCTATTTCACATTAGTAGAACCTTAACTGATCTTTAACTAATTTTATTATCACAATAACATTGTTGTTTAGAGCAGGGTAGATATATTTGGGTCTGGTAAAAAAACTAGGTCCATTTTGGCATGAATGCCGATCGATACGATCTTTTTCAAGCAAGATTATCTTATGATCATTTTTTAATTACTTCTGTTCGCTTAGTGAGCAGAAATTTTGAAAGTTTTAGTTTAATTTACCCCGTGTTCTTTTAATGAACTGGGTTTTGAGAGCTTTTGAGGAGCTTTTGAGTTCCCATACAAAATCGAAGAACCAGAAAACCCAGATAAAACCTGGGTTTTCGATTTTGTATGGGGACTCAAAAGCTCTCAAAACCCAGTTCATTAAAAGAACACGGGGTTAGTCAGCAAACGAATCAACAGATTTTTGTGTCTGGAAATAGTTAGTTAGTAGGTATATGATATGATCTTGTTTCACAAACGATATATAGTATTGATCCTTTACTCATAAATATTGCGTTTGCATTCGGACAACCTTTTCTCTGTTTCTCTCATTATTTCTTTTAGTTAGCTATCATTCTTAGTCGTAAAGCGACCGCGTCAGTACTCTCAGTAGCCTACATACCTCAAATTAAATGCTCTTCGTCATGGTAGAACAGTCGTCAGAGAATATGAAAGGCTGACTTGTCCTCACACTGGGCAGAGGCTTTAGGTGCATCCCTTCTGATCCTCCATAGATGGTGGTTTAGGCCGCACTGTCCGGTAACCAAACCAGGTAGGGTCTTGGCATACTTTCAACTGCGTCCCGGTAATACCAGGAACTTCCAATGTTTGGTGTATTGCATCAGAGTCCGAAACTCTAGGAAACCTTTTACCAAACAGGTGGGTGCCACAACAGCCAGTTCATGTGTGCTTGACTTCCTGTAAGGCCTATGTACAAAACAGGAGAAACCGCCGGTGATCCGCGACCAGACGGTAGAGTCAGATTCCTACTGACTTAATTCACCAACTCTTTTCCATGACGTTTCTTAGGTGTGTCGGAAGGAGGACAGCATTCTACTGAGGAGCTCCTCCCTATCGGTTCTTTGGGTCTGTCCCCGTCCTAAAAACACCTCTTCTTATCTTCCATTCTCGCCGCATGACTGGCTTATGATTTTGCTTCAGGAGGCCGGATCAGCTATCTTTCCTGGCATTTCTTTTCTCTTCCTCTCTGAGCCTATCATTACTAAAGGATTTGGGGGATGGCCTTTAGCGTCACTTCCACATTTCTCTACACATTCTCCAACTTCATCATCTAGTCCAGGATGTTCTCTGGTATTAGTTGCACATTGGACGCTGTGCTAGCACAGCCCTGTGCTTTGTAAACTTGGGACATTTAAGGAGGATATGCTCCATGTCCTTTTTATCCTTCGGGGGCAGAACAGTGAATCGTCCAACCCGAAGCGATAAAGGTGTGCCCTATATCCTCCATGTCCATTCAGGAACTGCGTGAGGTAGTAAACCCACTTCTCCACATACAGGGTGTCCTACGAACAGTGACAAAACGGCCAGCTGTGGATAGGTTATAGATAGAGGAACAAAAAATAGTATGAGTGGGGGGAAATCGTAACGGTTTAGCCGCTAGGGCGCTCCCCACCTATCTAAAATTGTTAAAATCAAGGTTCTACCCTAGCAACTTCCAGAGCAATGAGTTGTCAAAACTTGGGGTTTTATTCACTAAAATTTCAACTAAAATCACTTTTTTCTCCAAAAAATACGTAGTTAACTGATTTTTTTTTTGCAAAATTGGAAAGCTTGGACAATTTCCTATGAATCCGACGGCTTTTATTTTTGGAGTTATTAGCAAGTTTGATGTTGATTGGCCAAAGCAAAATGTGCCCTTTTTGCTGCGTTTTCCATTAAGGCCCATTCAGATTCAGCAGCAGCAAGCTTAGTTTTACTAGCAATCGCTGCTGCTTTAGTTGTCAAGTGACCGCCATTAGTCAATAGGAACTGTTTGCTGCCTCTGCTGCTGCTGCATCTGAATGGGCCTTTACTTTTTCGAGCATCTCGGGCCCTCGGGCGGTATAGCAAAGATTTCGTCACGAATGTTTGCCTTGAGCTCGTAAATGGTTTGAGGCTTGCTGGCGTACACTTTGCTTTTCAAATAACCCCACAAAGTGCGGAGGGGTCAAATCTGGAGATTTCGGTGGCCACGATATTTTCGACTGAACGACTATTTTCAATTTACAGCGTCACTATTTCGGCGCGTTGTTTCGATGTGAAGCGATTTATGGTTAAAATTGTACTGAATTGACGTTTCAAAAACATGTCTAATCAAGTCAATCGCTTGACAAATGTCAAAGTTATTCAATGTTTACTTACCGACATAAAAGATGGCGCACTATAAGGAGTTTTAATAGTCGTCTATTTTCGTCTAAGACATTCAAAAAATCATAATTAGATGCTCTAAACAAATGAGTGGATCTAGATAAATGCCAAAGATTGCTGAAAGCTGTGTATATCAAGCCAGTTCCTTAAGTCCAGACCTACTTTGACAGAACTGTGGAGGTGGTTGGTCTAAAAAAATAAAGTAAATAAAACCCACGCCCTTGAGCAATTAAAGTCTTTGTTTTTATAACAATGTCTCTAAAAATTCATTGACAAGATAATAGTAGCAATTAATAATAATAATTAATTTTCCATACTCACTGATACAGATTTATATTTTCATAATGATTGTAGTGATTGTTGTATTTTTTTTTACTTTTATTTATTTTTAACTTCTATATTTTGATATATTTTTTTTACTTTTTATATTTTTCATTTTTAAAACTGATTCAAGGGATATTTGATTTGTTTTATTTTTTTTTTTCTGGAGAAAAATTTGACACATTTATATTGTTTTCTTATTTAAAGTGATTAAACTGTTCTTGAAGATAAATTGTTGCTATTTTGTTTTTTTTTTGTTTACTTTATTTTTTTAGTTAATTTATAGATATATTTTTTAGGATTTTTCTTTCTTTTTATTGTATTTATGTATTTTTTTTATTTTTTTTTTATATTTTTTTCAACGTTTTTCAATTATGATTTTTTTTGTTGTTTGTTTTTTTTCTGAAGACACTGAAATAGTAAAAATTTCAAAAGCCTTTTTGTGTTTTTTTATAAATAATCGCAATTTACATACAGTTTAAAATTTATTATCTTATAGTTTTTTTTACTTTAATAATAATATTTCTTCTTTTTGTTTTGTTAAATATTTATAAGAATCTAATCATTTCCTATTTAAATTTTTTTTTGTTTAAAAGAACAGATTTACAAATATAGCACCGATATTTTAATAATTTACGCTCTAAAGCATATTCAATTATAAATTTTATTTATTTCTTTTACTTTTTTATTTAAATTTTTGCAGATATATCTACAGTAAATTTAAAAATTCTTTTTTTTTTCTTAAGCAAAATGTGTTTTTTTAAAGTGTACAACCATTCTATTAGTTTTCTTGGATTGTGATAAAAAATAAAGTAAATTATAAATATTTTACAACAGGGTGGCATGGCTGATTAATGATTGATCATTTTTTTATTGTGAAAGATAAGAACACTGAGGGGAATTTGATTGTATATGGCGGCTGGAGATATGTTAATTATGCTTTATAGACGAAGACATCCGCAAGGTCAAATGTGGAAAAAATGGGATAAATTCCGTAGAATTTGAAGAACTACTTCTGGCGCTCGTAGACCTTTGGGCACGTTTCCAAAATGGCGGCAAAAAAGGGCCAAAAATCGCGTTTTAAACAAAACTAGACTTTGTACAAAAATGGTCTCGAAGAGTTGTGCTCGTAGTTGTTTTTTTGTGCGCACATTGCTACTTCATTAGAAACATGCTAAAAAATTGCGGCAATATCGAAAAAACCGATTTTGCCAATATAATTTCGTTTAACTGCCGATTCGATACCGATATTTTCTACGACATTTTTTTGCCTATCAATAGGCAATTAATCGAAATTCTGGGGCAAAGTTGTTTTTTTGTATTTCAGCCTTTTTTCGCATGTTTCTAATGAAGTAGCTTTGACTGGCCTATACCGTGACGGAAAGTTGACTTAAGCGATTGAATAAGAGATGGGATATTCGCTTCTGGAAGAATATTATCAGGGTCAGAGAAGAGGAAATACGGAGGACGAATGCTTTGAATCGAACCGTAGACCTCTGCGATGGTAGTAGTGCGCCTTAACTCCTATGCTACCGATGTTTCAGCACATATAGTTAACAATTGTCTTCCAATTGTCTAGCAAGGTTGATGGAAGAAAATATTGACTCTAATACCAATAGGTGGAACGCAAAGGCAAAGTTACTATCCAACTATTGTTAATGTCTTGAGTATGTTTACTAGATTCATCCATTCAGACTCTGGCGGCGTCCTTGTAATATGTAATAGTAGACGAGGTCTAAGCGACACTTTTTGTGACCGGATCAACTCGATTTCGAGCCCCCTGGAGGGACTTATAGCAAGCGGATCTTCACGGACAGTTCATATCCCCGCTTCTGTGGTGCCAATTGTAGACGACGTCCTAGAACAATTCAGTAGAAAGAAGCGCAAGATAACACAGACGATCTTGTCACCGCGATACCTGAGTTCCATGTCAGGGCCTGGGTATTTTTTATGTGATGCTGATGAATCGCCTTTTGAACTGCAAGTCCATCATGTCGTACTCGTCATGTAGCAATGTCTTGTAGTAAGCTTAGTAGGGATAGAATGAAAGAGTAGGGATAGGATAGGTTAATAGTATTCTGGATGGTGCTGAGGGGGGTTCTATGAACCTGGCCTGAAACAGAGCAGAGAAGTCTACAGAATTACGCCGAGCTTTTATTGCGAGAAAAACGTTGCTGTGGTATCAGGAGAGCATGAATTGCTGTGGAAATATCGCTATGGTAATTGCGATATAATTTTGCCCCGGTTGCAGCATTCATTCAATGGCTCCATTTATCTGTAAACGAGCAAGTGGAACCAAAACCGATGAGCTTGAAAGTGCAGTTTTACACGAGTGCCGCAAAGCGGTGAGTTTAGGACTTATAAATTACAACCCGGGCTAAAATGTCTAATTAAGGGAGATATTTGCATCCATTAAGAAATTCCAGACCTTCGGATGCAAGTTTAGCGATTTGAAATATGTGATCATTCTATGTCAGAGTTCCTCAGGTAATGTTATACCTACGACGTGAAGAGAAGGATGTATTATTGGTTACACATTGTCCGGATGAGACAGTATTTACTTCGTTTTGGAAGAATTTTAGCGTTAGAGACACAATTCACCCAAAGCGTGTGAACTCCTTGCACTACGTACGTTCCTACTACAGTCATGATGTGACCCTACCAAACCCAGTAATTCTCTCAGTTCAATCCCATAGAGAATTATTGGGCTTAACTCAAATCCATATTAACTTTATAGTGTAGCCATTCCTTTAGTACCCCATCTTTACGGAAATTGTTGAGGATATCTGGAAAAATTTCGAAGATCAACATGCATGTAGTTGCACTAAGCCAGAACAATTAATGTTTTATTAAAAAGCATCTATACTAGAAATGGGCGACCTTTATGTCTAACTATTAAAAAAAAACTTTTGTTTATATTTATTTATATATTTAGGCCCAAAATAACACGTCTGGCGGTTTTGGGCTGGCTTTTAGCATCCTTTCTTTAAAAATTTCACAAGTATTTTTTCAACCATATTAGCGCCATCTATGAGTTGGGGCTAGAAACTATCGATTTTCGACGAGGTTTTTAGGCGCGCCATTAAATATTTTTTTATAGATACATATTTTATAGCAACTAATTTGACATTTTCCAATTCTAAAATAATCAGTTTCCAGAAGCTATGTCAGTCTGTGAAGAGTTAGTATTTGAAATTCGAATATTTGTAAAACCGTTGCAGGGAGGAGCAGGAGAGGGATATATGTAGTTCGCCGGGGTATCCGTGCAGATTGTTTAGTAAAGAGGTGGTAAAACGGTTCTGTTATTCCATTCGTGGAAATAGCGGTCCAAACGGCCACTTTTGGGCTGTGTACAGGGCTTGCTGGTGGTTCAATCGCTGTTTTACTCCTTTTGGTGCCCAATATCTGCAGTTTTGCTTGTTTACAAATAAATTTAAATGGAACAATATCCCTCTCCGATCCTCACAATATTAGAATTTCAATTTCGTTCCACGTTTTATTGGAAATAAGACAGTGCTTTGTTTTGGAGGCTTTGAATTCGACACGATTCTAGTACAGATCACATCAATGGAAAAATTTGAACTGATTTGATCGACAAAAAGTGGAAAACGCAAACCGATACAGACAGTGCAATTATATGGGGAGATAATAATGGATGTGGTGCTCGCCGATATTGAATATTCACATTCGTTCATGGTAGCTGATATAACAGACGAGTGTATTCTCGGGTTGGACTTCGTGCTAAAACACAGAATGGAGAAGATGGTAACAGGGAGATTCCAATGGTTACTGCACTCTTCCGGAAACATGAGCTTTCTTGAAAGCTTGCAAAAAAATAAGCAAAGATGTATGCGAACAATTCAGCTGATTTTTTTCATTTACCCGCACTAAACCATTAATTTTTTTGTTTCTGTTAGTCCGAGCTTCCGTGCACCAAGATTAAATCCTGAATCCGAACATAAACGGATCGAAACTCGTCACTTTTTCCACCTTCGCACAAATAGATTTTGCTTGATGCATCCGCGTGCATTTAAGGACAATAGACATTATTTCTCTTAACGAGAATTTGACATTTTTTCATGGACGAAGAACATCAACTTCTATGGCCAATTTGCAAGGTGAATTAAGGGCTCTGCAACGGAAATGCTACACTGCTTGCGATACATCTGTAAATTTCCTGATAGGCGTATAACTGACGCCAAAGTACTCACGAAGACTTCGGCCAAGAGGATAAGTTTATAAATCGGTGAATGGTGATGGTACTATTATTTTTAAGAAGCAATCTACCTGAGCCACTATAGTAAGTCCCGCTGATGCAGAAGAACAATTTGGTATGAACACCACGGCTCAATATAGCAAGGAAATTTAAAATTTATCTCACTGGGGCCTGACAATTGTTTAGTTCTACCGATAGAACAATTGTACTGTAGTATGCACACCCTATTTTTGTTAAATTAATTAAGGTTGAAAATAATAAAAAAATAAGTTTCAAATAACCAACCCAAGAAATAACACAAAAAATAGTCTTGAAAAAAAATTTTATAAAAAAAAATGCGTTTTCCAAATAGTTACAACTTATACAACTACATATTCTCAACTGCAAAAAAAAACAAATTTCATAATTTTTAAATAATAATTATTTACAATTTGCGAACATTATAGCGAAAACGAAAAATATTGTAAGCATTTTTTTTAATATTCTTTTTTTTTGTTTGTTTGTTTTGCTTTCGGTATTTTATTATACACAACGTTTTTAAAAACAAATATGAGATATTGATATGTGAAAAATTTTTTGTTCTTTTTTTATTATTCTTTTTAATTAAACTTACTAAAAAGAGTAGTTATTCACTGCTATATAATATATAACTGTCTTATTTGCTATAATAAGACTCACTAAAAAGTGCTTTTATTTATTTAGTTATAAACTAAACAATAAAAAAAAATTAAGAGTATAAATGTATATAAACATGATTTTTTTGTTTTTATATTTATATAAAAAATGTTTTTTTTTGTTTTTAGTATTCAACGAAAGTCCTTTTGTTTTTTTTGTTCAGTATTAATTAAATTCAGAATTTTGGCCTTTTTTTTTAATATAATTCTTTTTTGTTTTTTTTGTTTTAAAATAAATATTACAAACAATGTTTTTTATCATTTAAAAAAAACTTAATCATTAAATATAAATTAAGTCTAAATAAAAAAATTCAGCTAAACTTAACAAAATGAACAACAGTAGTATTTTCTCTCTTTTTTCTTGTTTCTACTTTTTTTTAAATATTTTTTTTTGTTTGTTTTTTTTCTTCTCTCTTATAAACTGTGTTTTTCTTTTAGTACATTATACAAGTTTCTTTTCTTTTTTTTTCTATTAAATTTATTATGAATTAAGTTCATTTTTTTTAAATATTTTTTTTTTAAATTTAAATTGTGTAAAATTAGAGATCGTCCTCTGTTTTTGGAATGTCAAAAATTTCAGCAAATAACGGAGGAAGTCTTAGTTTAGTCCAATTCGTTCTAAGCCAGTCTAAATGTGAACAGTGCTTTGCACCAAGTGCTCTCAGTTCAGGGATTTTAGCCTCAAGTGCCGGCATCAATTGTAAGGATGTAGTTGATCCTGGACGTGATCGTACTATTTGTACACGTAATGCCTCAGCAATACGCTCTCTAGTACGTGATATTATTTTAAATTCCGTTATACCGGAACGATCTGATGCTAGAAGGACCATTGCTGAGAATAGACCAATCTCTGTATCACTTAAATTGTAGCCATTTAATGTATTCGAAAAATTCAATAGTGATATAACGAAATCATTCTGAAAATATATAAATAAAAATTATATTGATTAGTTTGTGTTAGTTTTATAGTAGAAAGAATGAAGATAATAAATTGAAATCATCTACAAAAATTCGAAAAAATAAATTATGTGAAAAAACCAAGCTTTGGGAATCGCCCAGTGCGATGACGGACGTTCAGGTCATAGTGCAATGTCTAGCTGTACGCTTAGTTTGAAGGACAGAAGACCATACGGGTCTTGATGTTAAAGCTTTCTACTCGGCGAGGTGGAGCAAAATAGTCGGGGCGTTGATCATACCAGGTACACCAAAGTAGCTAGTCTGACTAATAATCGACTCCTCCGGGATAGGTCCCTACATTGTGAATCGGAAGATGGGCTGAATGTGTACAGGTCAACATGCGTGCGTTCCGCAGGGATCCGTCCTGGACCCTCTCCTATGGATCACAAAAGGAGCAGTTGCGATCGGGATCGCGGATTATATAGGGGTACTGATCGTAGGACGACGCCTCGATGAAATCTAATTGCACGCGAACGAAGCGATCTGGGAGATTAAAGTGTGGCTAGAAAGTGCTGGTCTGACGCTTTCTGAACACAAAACTAAAGCTGTGCCGATCAGCAAATCCCTGTTCAGCGGGGAACACATCATTCACTCACAGAACGCCGGGCTATCGGGCATCGGGCAGTGTAGATCGACCGAAGGCTAAATTTTAAAGCACTCTTGGAGCGCATGGCGGATAAAGCATTTGCTATTTATGCAGCACTTGCAAGTATGCTTCCTAACGTGGGCGGCTCTAGACCGAGTCGTCGCCTCCTGATGGCGAGAGTGAGTAACTACGTACAGTATGGGAAGCAATGTTGAATAGTACAGCTAAATGGAGGATCTTCCCCATAGACATACTCGCGAGAGAAGGCATGCGTCTCTAGGACCCAGAGTATATTAGAATGGAGCCAAAAATGGTGCAGCAGATGGCGCGCTGCGAGTCCGTAACGAAATGGCAAGGGAAGTGGGAAGAATTTGAATCTGGCATGCCCAGGTGGCCAGAAGGATGCAGAACACATCCTCTTTCATTGTGGGAGACTCGCCGAATATGGGATGGAACTAGAAGAGATGGCCGAGGAAAATGGAAGCCACGCTGAAGGCCATACACAGCAAAGCGATGCTGGAAGGATCCAAGAGATAGAGAGAAATTCAAAGAAACGCCAGAAGTATTAGCACTAGATAAAAGCTGATCCATCCCTGTGACGCAATGCTAAAAGGCCAGCGCCTCGAGGGGTGGGTGAAAGACCAGAGGTGTTAGGGTTAGCGTTCGAGTCGCACATAATCGACATGCAAGAGCGTGCCGGTAGCATGAGTACCTTTTCATCTCTCAACGCACGAAAAAAGGAGGGGTCTTGATGTGTTCAAGCTGATAGCGATAAGCCTAAAGTATGACTTCGAAGACTAAGAATGTTGTACGAGTTCGAAAATATCGATTGCAGAACCACGTTCAGATGGATTTCGAGGAGCCAGACCAGATAAACGACTTGTATTGGACGCCAGGCCGAGTGTTCGACGTGTAGATTGCAGCCCAACCTACTTACTTAAGGAGAAACTTGGAGCCTTCATAAGAAATCGCAAGTATTTCGACTTACGAGGCAACCCATATGGTCGGCACCGTGGCTAATTTAAGCCTATTGTGAACATACCCCTCTAACTAAAGAGACCGAACGAAAGGTCTTTTATTGAAGAAGACCGGGGCTCAGAACCTCTTTAATAATCGTTTTTCTTCTAAGCCAGGTCCGAGCAGGACATTCTTGGAGAACATGTGTGGAAGACTAGTTGCCAAAGTAGGGATTCTGTCTCCTGAGACATTTCTACGTTGTCGAGCTGGTACCACAGCCCCACATGGCCAGTCAGATATACCACCAACATCCTAAGTTAGGCATTGACGACAAATCTGTTTTCGGCTATTTACACAAAGCGCGGTATACAAAAAGAAGGTCGATGTATGAGTTCCTCGTGAGTTGAGCGCGTAAAACATGGTAGACCGAATAAACCTTTGCGATGTGCTGTTGAAACGCACTGAAATCGACCCATTTCAGAAACAACTCAAACCAATCTCAAACAACTAGAGACCTTACTCCAAATAATTGAGTAAAAACGGCCCGAATTGAATAATAGGAAAGGTGTGAGTTCGGAAATGTCAAAAACTGCAGTAGCTATGGCTGTTTCCACACGAGCGTACTACACGATAAGATACGGCTGCAAAAGTGGTTTATGGAGAAGTGGTTGGTTGAGAGAGGACGACGAATGTGTGTACGCTGGTGCGGAAACAGCCTATGCGGTAACACTGCAAATGAGCTTGGAGTGAATTCGGAAACTCAGTCCGAGTAGTATAAATGCAGCGTCAAAGCATTTTCAAGTTTTATGTGACGTTTCTGGACTCGTTTTTATATACGGAAAGCAGCAGTAATTTTAAAATTCCCCATAACATGGTTTTTTCCTCTTTCCGCTATTAAACTCGACTTCAAGTTTTAGTCGAATATTAATTCATTATTTTATTTCTGAATCAAACCAGTCTCCTTCTTTTGGTTTCTAAAACGAAAAATATTCAAATTATGATAAAACTTCAGAATTTAATAAAATAAAACTTATTCTGAATAGTCCACCTGATTCATTTTGACAATCAACAAAAGCACTGCCACTTTTATGCACTGGACTATCTGCACAACTTTGCTGCTGTTACGTTTATACTGCATTTCCCAACTCAAAACCTCCTAAGCTGCAGAACTTTCTGCAAACCGTTGAGTGTTTCGGACAGCTGCGTTGCAGTATTACCGCAGTTTGATGTTTTCGAACTCACGCAAGACCACACGCTTCTTTCGCCTTTTAAAGATTGGAAGATTTGGGAAACTCCTTCAATGAAATGAATCTGGCCTCAAAAGACGCCTGTAAAATTTACTTAATTCGGTTTTCAGCCAGAAACTACAGAAGTTCTTCAGGTATGGATCACGACTTTACCCGAAAAATGGCAAAAAATTGTTAATAAATGGAGCATTATCACGGCACCTTTTCGCTGGAATTCAAAAATTTTGTTGGTCACTCACTCTACTTAAAATTTACCAAACTAAAATATCTTCTCACTCTAATTCGAGTTAAATGTAGCTAAGAAATAGCCAACGCCACAAGTTTTCGAGCTGTCATATTTTGTTCTAATATGGTGATTCGTCACATATTAGAATATTGTAAAGGATTTTTATAGCCGAAATAGCTCAGTTGGGAGAGCGTTAGACTGAAGATCTAAAGGTCCCCGGTTCAATCCCGGGTTTCGGCAGCCGAATTTTTTTCGCTTTTTTTTCCTCGTATTGAGATTTTTTTATTTTATTAGAAAGTTAGAAAACTTGAGTAGTTTTTATTTTTTTTATTTGATAAAATAATAGAGTTATGGCAAAAGTAAAGACGGCAGCTCCGTCCAACAAGAGAAAACGACGGGGACACAGTGGGCGTTGAAAGGGCGTTGTTGTGAAGTAAGAGCATGGTACCTATAAATGTTGATTTAAATGTACCAAGTGTAATGAGAGTATCTTTGACAAATATTGAGTCTTTCAACAAGAGCCGTTGTTTCAAGAACTGTGTAGCAGGTGACAGGCTAGGTTGAAAATAAACGTCGTTCATATCCATAGCATCAATTCTATGCCAAAAAAATCTGACAACATTCTTTGGTAACACAATTTGGGTGATGATACCCGATTCAAGGCATTGATCAATTCGAACGGTCAACTGTCAGTTTATAGTGGGCTAAATGATGCAAACAGCATACTGATCCCCACCCTTGGCCTATCTACTGACAATAATTGACACTTCGAATTGATCAATGTCTCGAGTCATATATCATCAATCTACGGCGGATGATACACGAGTCAACGTGTTGATGAAACACACTGTCAGTTTGTTGACCGCAGGTGGTACACGACTCAACGCGTTGCACTCAACACTTTGTATAATACAATGCGACTTTATATGCGTGGTTGTGTATTCCAAATTTTTTCCGACCCACAACCGCTTGACAGTTACGCATACATAAACATTTTTCATGCAACTCGAGGAAAAATAGAAATCGATTCTAGTTTCGGTCAACACCGCAAACTTCGCCCTTACCCTTCCCTTAACCCACGAACTGCGAAAAGACAGGTCATCTTGATCAACACGTTGAGCCGTGTATCAGCCGCCTACCCCATGAGAGTATTGTACCGATACGTATATGAAACCCTCAAATGTCATTGTAATGACACTTGTATGTTGACAGCTCAATAATCGCGCGAAATTCAAAATGACACCTCTCATTAAAAGACTACATATTTACTCTTCATCAATAAATTAAATAGACGTGCTTTTACCACAACAAATTGTTATTTGTTATTTCTGACAGGCCTGCAAACAACAAATATCATTTTTCAAATCATTATATACTTACATCATATAAAATTTCTAACTGTTGTCTTGTCATGTAAGTACCATCATCGAAGGTTAATGACGAGTCGGTTATCATGCGCGCCACATGACTCAACCAAACTTCAAAGAATCCTAACTTAATTAATATCAATTGATCATCTTGGGTAAAATCACAGAAGCCAGGTACACGTTTAGCAAATTCAACAACACGCTGTACACCTGGTGTTATACGAGCGGCATACTGTTGCCACAGCCATATTTTTTGTTGTTCTATTGTTTCTGCCACAGAAGACGCTATCTGGAATATTAATAACAAAAACGAAACAAAAAAAACCAGAGTCAGTAATAATAAATTAAGAATGAAGGTGTATTTTTTTTTGCTTTGGACTCACCTCACATTCATCACTAGCATTATTCTGCGGAAGTAATATTGGCCGTCTTAGTAAATCTCTAGTTTGTTCCTCTGTGTAGGAGCAATGGCTGCGGTGCGCCTGCGAGACGCACAGGATTATGTCGTAAACAGATAATTCTGCTGTTCCAGGTACTTCGGCGTCCGTTGACAATTGGGATGTGCACCCCAAATCAGGTGGGGATGCTACTGAACACATTTGTGGTGTTGTCGGTGTATTCGGTGTACCCGGAGTACTTACCCGAATATTTGGATCGTCTGTTCCATTCAGCTCACGTGAACGCTTTGGTACACGACCATAACGTACAGCTGGAAATAAAAAAAGAAATGATAAAATAAATAATTATTATCAATGTTACATATCACTTTATTATACTTAAATAATAAATAATTTGCAGGAAATACGTGATATTTATACAATGAAATATAACTGCTGTAACTGCCATAAATTCAACACCAGTTGACAGTTGCAGAGTAGTTCCACAAAAGTGGAATCAAAAAGTTTCTGTTCTACGCACAAGGGGGAAACAATTTTTTGTGACATTTTGCAGTGTCATTCGTCAAGTGTTGAATGTTGAATTCGTGAATTTATAAACAGAGAAATTGAACAGTTTTCATTCGATAGTAGCGTAATTTACAACGTTATTTTGAATACTCATGAAGATTGACAATATATCGGTTGGTGCCAAAGAATCTTGATAATAAATATTGAAAATCGTACTTACAACAAGGTTAAGTTTCTACTAACCTATAGGTACATTCTGTGTGAAAAATATTAGGTTCGTCGTGTTTTTTTAAGTAAAATTCAACTGTTTTTCTTATAGTGTAAAATGAATTAATTTACTATTTACTTATTCGCCAAACAAGGCGCACTTAAGCTAACAAAAGAATACAACAAATTATTATGGTGTAACTTTAGAGTAACAAGGAACAGAACTGGTATGTTTTCATTTATTCTTAAAATACTAATATTAGGATGTCATAAGGGGAGTTTCTTTTTATATGATGCTTTATTTATTGAAGGGGAAAACATGATCTGTAGTTGTTAAAGACCATAAAGCATCTGTTGACGGACTTCCTTGTTTACTTCGTTGAACTTAATCATATCCGACAGAATCTGAACTTTGAGGTTGCCATTAAGGACGTCTCGGATAAGACATGCGATAAGAAATTTTTTCCTACAAGAGAGCGTATGAGGTCCAACAATTCGAGCCTGTAGGATGGTAGGCTTTAATAGTCGTAAATTTATCAGAGCAAAAAGAAGAAATCTGAATCCTGTTCTACTTACAAGAATTATAAGATCCCGGACTAGAAAACAGAAGAGTGTTGTAAACCATACATTGTAACCTGTTGCCCTTTTCCTATCAGTCCCTTCGATACTCTATACTGGCCTATCAGCAGTCTTCCTTTTCTAGAAATAGCAACTCAAATCCTTGCATAATTGTGAACGTCTTAAACTTATAAATGCATATGCATGTAGACGATGCGCAATTTTATCTCCCTGTGCCAAAAAATCGAATCCATATGTGTGTAGAACCTGGCTGCTGACTTTTGTCATATTTCCTTCTATGTAGCCGACATTAAATTTCCTGCAGCTAAATCCTTCGAAGTCCCAATGGATTATTCTCTGCCATTCTCCTACTGCTCGTCCTGACTGCTCTACTATCCTCTTGTCTACGTTGATAAAGCAACAAATCTAGGAGTGGTCTAGAAAAGCAGTATGACCTGCTCGCATCACATTAGTTTCATTGTTGGTAAAACTTAAGGAAACTCGGTATCATTGTGGCTTGCTGAAATGAGCTGTGCGTATTGAATTTACTCAAAGTCTTATTACTACCTCTTCTAATGCATTTCTCCCTCTCTCGATTATTCTTGCGCCCGTAAGCTTAAAGTAACGTTTAACGATTGTCTACGTTTTGTTTATAAGTTACGCCGTTTTGACCACATTTCACCCTACTCGAACTTCGTTTTAGGTTGCTCTCTAAGTAACTATCGGTTAGTATAGGCTTCTGCGACCGTTTCACGATATCCTGTACCAGCGCAAACAATATCTGAGAGCTGCATACCTCAACCAGTTTGTGCAGCTCTCATAATCACTCAGAAATTATATTTTGATTTGTTATTGGCCTACAATGATTCTAGCGAAGGAAAGCGTAGGTTCGTGTTCTTTGAGACTGCTCCGTTGCTCGGTACGCATCATTCTTACATTCAGTCACCAGCTTGCGTTCATCATCGAACTAGTCGTTTCGATCTCGATGGCTTCTGCCTAAGTAGTAAGTAGGTAGGTAGGAGAAGGGCTGCCTCCAGTACGACCGGAAGCCTAATTAGCGCTTATCGCGGCGTTTTGTTGCCAGAACTCGTGTACCTTGTGTTTAGTGGTTGTTTGGTCGGGTCTGACGGATGCCTAAAGTCATCCTGTGGAATTCAGGAAGCTTATCAGTGATCTAATCTCTAGTCTGGGAATCTTTGATAAGTCTTCCGTGCCTAGTGTGCGCTGCCTGGCTTTAACTAAAGCCGGGCATTTACACAGGAAGTGAACAAGTGTTTCTCTCTCGTACGTCTCCCCGCAGCTACGATTGCCGTGATTCTGGCAATATCTCCATTTTCTTTGTTATAAGTCGGCCAAGTCGCCTTGAGATAGTGCAGATCTCCAATGCTCTCGACTTTTGGCTGGCTAGCAGCAGGTGGTAGTCAAAAATAGCGTTTTTTACTCCGCCTATTGGCCTGTCGACCGTCTCGGTCTCTGCTTGGCTAGGTAGTCGGCTTTATCGTTTCCGTCTGTGTTCCTATGACGAGGAGCCCAAATGAGAGTCACGTTGTGCTTTATACCTAGCCTATCTAGCTCAGCTCTACATCGGTCCACTGGCTCCGCGCGCATCATTACTGAATCCAAGGGTTTTATAGAGAGTCTATGAAAATTCCAATACTGCATTCTTGTGTAGGTTCTAAGTTCATTGTCCGGATCGTCTTCAGGATCGCTAGCACTTCAGCTTGAAAGACACTAACGCACACCGGGAGGTGCCAGCACAGTGAACTGTTAGTGGTCTCTAGATAAACCGCTGCTCCGTCGCCCTCTGACGTCTTGGAGCCGTCGGTCAATATTCGTACATCGAACTTTCTCAGGACGTCTCCGTTTCTCCACTCTCTTCTTGAGGGCATTTCGATGGAGAAGAAGTCCTTGCTGAAGGTCAATCTAGAGGGACTCCGTGGTTATAGCGACCATACCCTTAGGTAGCAGATTCAAGATATTGCTATGTCCGTAGGGTTTTGAGGTCCAGGTCTCGGATTCCCTCAGTCTGAGGGCACTACACGAGAGTAGATGTTTGATGGGAAGGTCGGTGGGAGTAGGTGCAAGAGAACGTCGAGGGGTTTCGTGGGGATGTCCTCATGGCCCCTGTTGCCCCTATTGTTGTTGTGAGAATTGGGCGTACCACAGCTGTGTATATACATCCACAGGACCATCTTTGGCTTAAGACCCCATATTTTGCCAAAAATCTTTTTAGAGGCGTAGAAGGTTATACAGGCTTTCTTTCCCTTTCGTTGACGTTCGGCTTCCAGTTGAGTTTAGGATCCAGGGTGTCAGCAGTACTAATGAAAATGTTGTGATGATTTATGCGCCATTTATTAGAAGTTTGAACGAACTCTTATTTGTATCGATTTAGTTAGAATTTGAACGAACATTTGTAACGATTTATGCAGTCAGTTAACATCGCGCCATCTATTAGTTAGATTCTGAACGAATGGCAATTGAAGACATCAGGTTTCTAGAGAGTATGAAAAGAAAAATCCCGCATGCTCCAGTATTAGACGTTTCTCTGCAGAATTTGGTAGAAAGATCTAGAACTTGGATAAGGGAGGAGCTTGAATATATAAATGCAGTGGCAGCGGACTTTAGAGTCAGTTTGACATGAAAGTTCTAAGTGATAAAAGTGACCAAAAGCGAAAAGTGGTGGTGAAATTAGGGAATTAGAAAGCGATAAACAGAATTTAATAGTGTGAGATATTAAATTGCAAGTGATAATAGTGAACTTTAAGAATTGTGTTTTAGCATTGAATTGTGTTAATAAAGTAGTTGTGTGTGAACATTAAAAAGTGTATTCCTTAATTAATCCTACGAATCCGTTAAGCCGTAAAAAAAAGTAACAGTATTTTTAAGACATATTGAAATTTCGTCGATGCCCAGTATCTCGTAGGCATTAAGTTCCCGTTCAACTACTTCGAACAAATCTTTTTCATCGTTCGGGGATTCTTCAGTAGGTGCGTGGACGTTTATAAGGCTCATATTGTTAAATTTGCCTCGCACAAGAAGGGTGCATAGCCTTTCATTTATTGCTTTAAAGGCGATAATGGTAGGCTTCATCGTTTTTCTGACCAGAAAACTTACCCCGAGCACATGTTGTCTTGTATGACAGCTGTAATACACGTCATACTCAGGTGCAAGACACCATTACCTGTCCATCGCATCTCTTGGATGATAGTAAGGTCAGTTTATACTTTGACAGGGAATCGGCTAGATGTAGTGCAGCTCCAGTTCTATACAGTGTTCGAACGTTCCATGAGAATATTCTTAAATCGTATCCGAGGCATGATGCTTGTTCCATAATAGAGTTTCTTCCAGGTGGAGTTATTAGCCTCACGCCAACCTTACTTGAAAGGGACTATGCCGATCTTATTAGCCTATCCACTCTCATAGGATACTTACCAATAGCCACCACTACGAGGTTATGATCCCACTGCCATCAGTCCGGAATAGTTGCGGCACTTGCATATTTTAGTATATTACATGTTATTCCCTCCATTCCGATCATGACTGGCCACCTTTCAAAATATCACTACACAACAGAATAAAGCTTGAAAATGTCTGATCTAGAATAATAATTATTAGTAGAGAACTATTCCTTCTTTCATTCATTCCCCAGTATTTTAATCTAAATACAAATTCGCAAACGAGAAGATCACAGCGAGATATGTTCGAACTATATATGATGCTGCTGGCTGGCTGAAGGTCAACGGGAATATCAGATTCATATTTAGTCCTGGGTTTATCGCAATCTGAAGCAGCAATAAATTCGTCAGACATGATTTCAGCTGTCTGTTGAAATCTTGCTGACAAGACAAGGTTAAATGTTTTTCTTTTCCTTTTTTGTGTTGCTTACATTCATTTTTTTCACCAAATGGATGATTTATTTGCTGTAGACTGAGAAAGCACTCAATCTAATCTACTAATCTTGGAGCGATGAACTTGTAATGACACATGACATTTCGATGTTTGGCCTTCAACTAGCGCCATCTTATTGTCAATTTGGTTAATGTTATTATAAAGTGATTGACGTATGTAAAAATATATATGTGAAAATTTAAGGTAATTCAACTTTCAAGTAAAAAGTTATGTAATAAGTTTTTTTTTATTAAAGTCAAGTAGGAAAGCGTTGATGCTGATATACTTACAGATATTGCGATATTACAGATGTTGTTGTTGTGCATTTTCGATCGTTAAAATCGATCTTATTTCTTTTTACGTAACGTAATGGCAAGAAAAAAAATGAATGTTGGATTTGTAACATCGCTTCTAAGTGGATTTCGTACTACGACGAGTGAAACAAAAACGGTGAAAAAAAAAACAACTAAATACAGCATCAAACAGTGAGTGTTCCACATAACAAGGCGCACATGCGATCTTCTTCTTGGTCTACTTTTGATGTTGCCATTCATTCCAATTAAGTGCGTTGCGTCTTTGGTGAGTGTGTGTCGTGTCGTTATCATCGCGATCATGATGGAATCATGCCAGTCCAGCCTCATTCCATTATTCCGGCCGCGCGGACCACCAATGGATGGATGGGGTATGATTCAGATCCAGCAGAGCCAGATGTGTACCGATGATGATGATGATGAGGGGTCGGTCGGTCGCCGCACAAAGTATAATGTCGGGCAGGCAATCCGTGTTGCCGTTTTGTTGGTGATACTATCGGCATTCACATAAAAAAAAATAAAAAAAAAAAACTCATCCATCTACTGATTATGTATGCAGGAGGTTGCACAGATTTGTAGTGCTTTTTGCGGACGTTTTATAGCCGCAAATGATAGCCAGTTGATGAGCTCTAGCGTCAAGTATGGGGGTTTTATAAGTCTTCCATTAATTCAGCCTCGTTGGCCTCATTTGAGGTCATTCGTATTGCAATGAGCGGAGAAAGTTTTTATTTTTTTTTTATTAAAAAATTTGTTGTTGCTGTTTTTGTTGTTATTGTTGTTGTTGTGTTGTATCTTTTTCCTCTTCACTTTTTCCGTATTTTTGTTGGCTGTTTTTTTTTATTTTTTTTATTTTATTATGTTTCTTTGCGCGCCTCTCTAGTAAGGTTCCTCATGCTTTCATTTCGTTCCGTCATACCGCAGCGTGTCGGCAGGGCATTGAGGTTCATTTGATTAACCGGAATTTCGCGCGGCGTTTTTTATTTTATTTTTAGATTAGAGACAGGTTAATGCTGCCATTTAAATTTAATGAAAACAGAAAAAAAAAACAAAAAAGAAAAAGAGGAAAAAAATAACAGAAAGGAAACTCAAGAGGCCAAAGAAATAATGTAATAAATACGAGGTTAACCGATAAATCTCATCCCACTTCCTACACCAGAGTGAAAATTCTTTTGCCCCGGTTGGCGAATAGTATTATAATAGTGTGGCTAGTGGCTAAAAGCTGAAAGAGCTAGTGGTGGCTACGTGCCCGCTGAAGGATGAACCATACCGGAGAGGTGGTCGTCGGCCCAGACAGCAGCAATTCAATGCTTTATGACCAAACACTTCCACCGTCGCGCTGCTGCTGCTGCTGCTGATGCCGTCGTCGCCGCCACCGTCACCTCCGCCCCCGCAACCGACACCAGCTCGTAGTCGTCGTCGTCGTAGTCAGCTATCTGGCATTATTGCCGCAATCCGCAACGTAAAGTCGGCTATAATTTCTGCTATGGTGGTCAACCCACTTTTCTGCAAATGGCTCTGCGGCTGAGCTTGTGAGCAAGAAAATTTTTATTCGGCGTGACATTTGCTCCAATTTCCACATATATACTACTATATTGAATTGATGCTGATGGGGTTGAGGACCTCTGTGGCCCGGCCTGATGGCGATGGGAATATAATTCGAAAATTAATTTTTATGGCACCGCGCGGAATATTTTATTTTTAGAAGGAGAGCTCATCGCCATCAACTTTGAGCCGTTCTTTTTTTTTCGCTGCTGCTGTTGCTGTTGTTTGCAGCTATCGCGGTGAACCAGACCGAATTTATTGGCCATTTAGAAATAATAATGTGGAGAAACCGGGAAATTTTCGAAATTTCTTTATATTTCACTTTTAAGCTTGTAAGTAGGTAGTTTAAAGCGGAACAGCTTAATCGGGGATAAAAATTGCTCCAATAAAGCTAGCCAGCAGCTTGTAGCCGTGCCGTCGCGTCGCTTATATTTATGAAAGCAGCAGAAATTCCATGGATTTTTTTTCTCGATCTTTTTTCGATATCATTTTTATTTTTTATTTTTTTGTTACGTTGTGGGCACGCAACAAGTAATTATTATTTATTAATGGTCTCTCTCTCTGGTTGGTTATGAGTATTTCCGTTCTCTATTTAATGGATTTATTTGCATGTCATTTTTAATTTTTAATTATTGTTCCGATTTTGTTGTTGTTGCGTCGACGAGAATAGGTTAATGGTTGGCGGTAATTGGGCGCTTGATTGATTTATCGCGTCTTCGTTTTTTATTTTTAGTTTTGCTTAATTGCGTGAAGATGATTTGATTAGTTGTGATTTTTCATCATTGTTTAAATTCAGCTCGTTTGCAAATGGGGAAGTTAATTAATAAAAATTAAGTTAGATAATAATAACTTCATAACGAGAACAAATTGGTGTTTGGGATCAGATGAAGGTGGCACGATCATCAAGTGTCGATGCACTATTGCATGCTAAGAATATGACGTATGCAAGTAGATGCAAAATCTTTAATGTAACCGCTGGCAGCAACTACTTCTGGTCCTTGGTAACTTATAGGAGATCTAAAATCCAACCTAATTATAAACGACAAACAGTACGGCTTCAGACAAAAAAGATCCCCTGGCGATGTTTTAGTGTGCCTTACAGAATACCTCAACCGAAGTTTGCATCGATTTTGTGAGTCTGGTCTGGTTGTTGTAGATATCTCCAATGCTTGCAATAGAATATGGCACTCAGCCTTGTTATCTAAACTCAAAGCTATTGGTATTGACTCATTTCTTAAGAACTGGATTGATAGTTTTCTTTCCGACCGTCCAATCAAGGTAATATGGGATTGGATTTGACGGCCTTGGTAGTCTAGGGAGCAAGGTGCCTGGCTACCATCCCACAGGTCCCGGGTTCGAATCCCGGCAGAGCCCCACGGTCCTTCGCCTTTCCCACTTCTTTCTTCTTCCCTCTTTACATTCCTCCTGTCATAGCCTTCCGCTACCACTGCCCCGCTCCACCAAGCGCATGTCATCGGTTGGTTGATGGGATTCAACACCGTAGCATTTAAGTTCTATGTCCACGAAGGCTCGAATCAATAAATCTGCGCTACGTAAAAGACAGAAATATTGTTCTTACTTACTCACTCGCCTTCAGTGAAAGAAAAGTTAGTCCTGGAAATGAAATGCTGGGCGTGAACGAAATTTGAAGATGCCTCAAAATATTGCCATTAGTACCGCTAATAGAAATTAGAAATCGGAACAACTGAAACGATGATAAATGCAAGCTAATGACTGAACGTAAAAATGCTGGGTACCGGGGTGTGCTGTAGTCTCATAGGACATGGGCACGCGAGGAAGAATACAAAAAAAAAATCACAAGAGAAAAGAAAAAGAGTTCATAGACGGAAAAAGTGGAGCCTGAAAAAAAACTCGTATGTGAATTAGAATAGTACCGAAAGGAAGGCCGCCAAAGAGTCCATGGTATAACGCGATATACGCCTCCGTTCAGATACTGCAAGATCAAAAAGGGTTATCTGATCGCTGATCCGAAAAGTATTAAAGGAGGAGCAAATTCATGAGTTGATAACTGTCGTACTAACTGAGGAATTGGAGGCTCCAGTAATATCTGATGATGATAGCACGCTGCCAGCTTCTACAAAAAGTTAATAAAGCTATAAATAATAAGGCCTAGGTAGAGGTAGAATCCCTGTGGAGATAGTTAAATATCAAAGGCTCACAACTTGCAAAGCGTTTCATAACGTAAAGGATCAGCAGCCTTGGATCTAAGGCGTCCGTCCGGCTACCATCCCAGAGGTCCGTGTTTCGTTTTCATCCAACGTCGTTCGTCTTTCCACTTCTTCGGCTTATATAATATTCTTTCTGTTCTCTTTTTCCTCTTTAGAATGGGTATAAAGGTGCCTACCTCTGAACTCAACTATTTCACATAAAAAAAGCGATGCATGAAAACTGGAAGAAGAGCATTCGGTGACCGTTCATAATTAAGGATGTATCACAGCGTGTATAAATTATCGTGGTATAGCTTTGTTGAGTGTTGCGATATAGATGTTATGTGTCGATGTTTCTACAAAACATGCTGGAAACATCATAGGCCAATCAACAACTGATGAATTATCTTTTCATAGACTTTAAGGCCGTCTATGATAGCATAGTCATAGTGTGACTTAACTAAACTAGGAAAGAATACGGCATGCCCAAAGAACTGACACGACTGTAATCATTGTGACAAGCCAATTTGGAACACTGTCCAGACCAATCAATATGTACATAATGAACTACGTCAAAGGGGTGGTCTGGCATGCGGGCTTCAACCCAGCGTTGTAGAAAGTCATTCGTGACTTGAGTGCGATTGCAATAGGCACAATCCTCTACAAATTCCACCATTATATTAGCTTACATCATTGTTTATCGACATCATTGGAAGAAAGAATATCAAGAACTGATGTCTTAAGGCACTTAAGGTGACGGATTTCCATATGAAGATGTGTAGGGGAGTCAGTCTAATGATTGCCTCCATAGCAGCTGTGGGACAGGTAAACATAGCCTTTGCAGTCTGCTGCACTTGAGGATCGCTCTGACCTGTTTGGTCTTGGGCCACCAGATTATAGCGCCAGAAGTACCAACAAGTTTAACGATCGCGTTGTACATCCAGTAGATCATTTGTAGTGTAAGACCCGATGTTTTTAACAAAAGCCTTTTACATGCCCATATAGCCCTAGTGGCTATGACGTAGTACAGTTGAGCGCTCCAGTTCAGTCTCTTATCCAGCATTACTATTTGACTTATTCTGAGTACTCAACGGTCGTGCCCTGGATACAAATAAGCCCCCGGTCCAATTTTTAACTTTTAGAAAAAGGAACCAGTATGGCCTTATTTGGATTGATTGTTATGATTATGAGGTACTACAATCTTTCATCTACATTGGGTCAATAATAGCAGCCGACAAAATCGTCGAAACAGAAATATGCGTACGGTTACCAAAAGCCACCAAAATCTCTAATAGTCTGTCAAGGCTCTTTAAATCCAACTAGCTAACTACAACATTCAAACTACTGCTATATAAGATGATGGTCCTACCAGTAGTCACATATGAATCCGAGAGTTGAGCGCTTACCAAAAAGCACTCTGACCTCTTAGCCGTGTTGAAAAGGGAAAGTCCTTTGGAGAATCGTTGGCATCTAATAAGGCATCTCGCTGACTTAATTGGTTAATAATAGGGTCCGCTTAGGCCGGCTCTTAACCTAGCGGACAGTACACCTCCTTTTCACCTGCTAGTCTAGCATTGCCGGCGCCACAGCCGTTTTCGGCTGGTTGGCGGAATTCACTTGTTTCAGGAGGCATAGCACTCCGACGAGGCTTTCTCCCTACCGCAGCGTCTCTGGCTCAGCCGTCTGCTGCTGAGGATATAGACTTTGCGAAATCAAAGCCCGTTACAAAATTTTCTGTTTTGATTTTTGTTGTTGATTTTGTCTTTGGTACCCTCTAGATTCTTATTAACCTATCCTCTATTCCTTCCTTCGAACCAAGATTACTATTACACATTGCACCGTCACGATTTCGACATGACGGACTGGCAGTACACAGGGTGATAGCTAAGCTTGGACTTTTAGATAAAAAAATAAAATTTTATGCGATGGTGGACGATTCTGTAGAGTCTAGAATAATGAGATCTACGACCTGCTATCGAAACATCTTGCTTGAATGAGTCAAGAGGAATTTAATCGAGTTTTGTGGTAGAATTTATGCGATGTGAAAGCGTGGTAATGGGATACTACCTCAACGGCTCATGGTAGCGAAAATTCCGAGAAATAGACCAATAGGCAGCAGGAGGAGATGAAAAAACTCTGTGACGGCAAGGGTGAGGGACCCTCAAACTAGAGTTGACTTATACGAGGCAGTACTTTTGTCCCTTACACGATGGTAAATTGTACTGAGGCCTCAATTTTTTTAAATGTCCCGGTTAAAAAAATGTCCTACTACTCTTGGAATGAGCGTGTATCGAGATAAATTCATTCTTTATATCCGGTTTTTAACAAACATGAGGAAATAAGGCGAGGTGTGATTGTAAATACGTACTGGAGAGACACTTCTTCCGTCTTTTGGCGCAGCAATGAAATTAGGCGATTAAAATTGTAAAATATAAATATACATTGTGGGGGCATAGGTTTTTTACTTATTCTGAGACAGTTTAATGCATATTAGAATCAAACTCGTGAAAAAAGGTCTTCATTGGTATTTATTTTCTTTCTTTCTTTAATTTGCTTGTTTTTGTCATTTTGGCATTACAATAGCGCCTCGCCTCATTTGAAGTATTACATTGTACTGGCTCAAATTAAAAAAGAGGCACCTCTTACAAGCTCATTTTATAAACGTGTCCTAGCCAATCTGGCTGGATCTAAAATTTCTCCTAGCTCGCTGTCTTTCTTATGCAAAAGTTTTTCACGAGCCAATTCAACGCCAATTGTGCCCCAGCCTCGGGTTTGGATGAGGCTGCCGCTCCTACCTAACTACCAAAGGTTAGGAATCATCCTTTGGTGCAATGTCTGGTAGTTAGCTTCGCCCGAAAGATAGGAAAGAATAGATTAGTTAGATGGAGTCTTTTGGGTTCTGTAAAGGGTGGCGAAGAGCTTTGAGTTCGAACTCTTGGATGTGTAGGTATGAATGATAATTTGATATTTATGATGATTTTGAACGAGATTTATGGTAGGATTTATGGAATGTGACAGCATTGTAGACCAAACTTCCGATAGAAGTATGCCGTAGACCAATAAATCGACAGCTTTGAGAATGACATCGGTTTTGAATTGGGACTAGGTGACGGAGGAGAGCATTTGCGAAAGGCCAGAATCGGAGACCTCTGGTTGCACATCCGAATAAGAAAGTTAATAAATATGAATATTAAACAATAAAACGTATTCGTGATCCTAATTTCTAGAAATAGAACGCGAAAAATCACCCAAAATCTAAATTGGATGACTTTGTGAAAAAAATCTAGTCCAATATCAAATTACAATGCCAAATTCGTCCCACAAAAGTTCCCCAATGTTAGACCTGTGTACTGCTTCACCTTTTTTTTGTCCAAATGATGTCAAATTAATTTGCGTTTCATACTTGAACTTACATTAAAATCGACATAAATATATAAGATTATAAAAAAGAGAGAGCGAGAGAGCAAAAAAAAAATAAACCCACTTCATGTTGTGTTACCCAATATCCAAAATAATGAATTACACGCTGATTAATGGAAACTTTAAATTTCAAGTACATTTGGAATTTATTGCCCTAACAAGCTTTTGGATAGAAATCGGTATTATATTCTATAAAAATCCTTGACTCCTACAGTATATATATATATGTATGTATATACATAAAATTCAAACGTAACAAAAGAACAATTGACCCAAATTTAAAAGAAAAAAAAAAGAAATAGAAAAATGAAGGCAACAAAAAAAAAACAAAAATAAAACTTACTTTTTTCACTTAATGAGATGCTGTCACACAATAAGCTATTCGGTAAATCACACTGCATTTTCGATTAATCTGCATAATATAGCTGGATTATAGACGGCACAATCAAGGCAGTCAGTCAAAGTTATAGCAGGCAGCCCAAGTCAATCAGATATACAATATTTTTTTTTGTTTTGGGGAGTATTGAATAAGGAAAGTTGATTGATCTGATTGCGGGCGGATAAAGTATGCACGATTTATTGTGCAAAAATAATGATCACTTTTTTTACTTTCTGGTAAAAATTATATGTATGTATGTTTAACAGATGGAATTGTATAACAATATATATAAACTGACACTGTATATTTATTTTTTTGTCGTTATGATAATATAAATATTTAAAAAACAAAAATCACGTCAAATGTAATGAATTGTGGAACGAATTCCATACACAAAATAACAAAAAAAAATGGCTTGTTGCTGTTTTTTTTATTACACTTTTGTTTACATTCCAATGGATCACTGAACTTAAAAATTAAATGGAAAAACAAAAATAAATAAATAAAAGAAAAATAAATCAAGCATCGATTACGAAAGACATTGAAGAAAAAAAAACAATCCGTACTGAGAGCTCTCGAAATTTCCACTTGTTTGATCTCCACTAATATACGGACGTGAAAGTTACAAAGTTTTTAAGCGCTATGCGGAGACTTTGTTGGGTTTGAAAAATTTCAACAAGAAGACTTCGTAGTCATTAAATAAATATTTCACTACTTTCTATTTGAAATGAATACATAACAGCACTATGAGCATTGAGATTGTAATGTAACTATTTTTATGTTGTTGTTGTTGTGTATGAGATTCCAAGCTTATATTAGATTTAATAAAATATTGTGCACCGTCTGATCCGCTTATAATGTGACTCTGAGCCAGCACTTAGCTGATCGAGATCGGTCACCGTACTGTTTGATCACTACGGCAATAAGACACGGCACCGCACTACCGAAATCGAAAATCATCGATCACTTCCGCCTATTTAAAAAAAGAGTTCAAGAGACCACACCATACCATTTACTACACAGGGTCAGCTGGTGTCAATGCACTTGTGCGCGCTCTCTCGGATTTTTATCCAATTTAAAAACCCATAAAAATTGGGTCAATGATCAGTTCTCAAAACAGAATACACAATTTTGACAGATCTCTCCTTCCACTTTTATTATAATTATGTTCCACACTCAAAAAAATTTTTTTTTTCTTCTGACTTTCGTCCTCTCTCTAAACGTCAAAAGCAAACAAAAAAAATATATATACTATAAAAACAACAACAATAACAACAACAACACTTGTGACAAGAATAATATTCGAAAAAATAAAACGGATAAAACCGATCCTGAGGATTCGAATTCGAAAATTTCGTAATAGGTTAAAAACGTTACTTATAATCTGTCACATAAGCTGCGTGCGCACGATCTCTCAAAATATAACCGAGATTATATTTTTGTTCCACGTTTTTATATTTACCGCAATATTTTTAAGCTCGGTACCGTGCCGTTTACTACGAGAAACGAAAGATAACTGCGAAATGAAAATGTCGGGTAATTTTCACTGCTGGTTGGATGGTGTTGTGTGGTGTCTGTCTGGGTTTCAAAAAAAAGATTCAGTACCACCACCGCCGCCGCTGCTCCAACAAACAAAAGCGGCGGCGGAGGCAGCAGCAGAGCGCAGTGGCAACAGTAAGTTTCTTTTTGAAACGTCAAATACCCCCCGAAAAGATCGACGACGGTGTGTTAACCCGCCGTCGCCGCCGCCGCAGTCGCAGCCAGCCAGGGCACACGGGATCGATCTCGGCAGACCCCAGTCAAGTGCCGAAACAACAACAACAACAACGAGCAACAAAAATAACAAAAAAAAGAAATAAGCTCAGAAGATAAAAGTAACAACAAAAATGGTAACGAAACATTTATTAGTTGCTCATCGTGCCGCTCAAGACGCTGTGGCGCTGCTGACAATCACTCGACACAATAACGCTGAACGATACTCAATTCAAGTTAACGCGTGAAGAGGAATGCGGCATAATCGCGGATGGAAAAATAAACTAAGAAAAAAAAATAAAAAAAAAAATTTCCTATCCCCCTCCCGGACCCTGGTGGCCCCCGGTGAAACCCTGCTCACTGCAAAGTCAAGACGACTTCTGTCCGTCGACCGCGCTCTGTGTAGGGGGCTTTGGGGCCTTTGACTTCGCGCTCATTCACTTTTCGATTTTTCTTTTTTTTTTTTCAAAAAGAGCCTCCCTAGATTCTTGGGAAAACTATTTTTTTTTTGTTTCACTTTTGTTGCTTTATTTTTTCTTTTATTTTTTTTTATACTTTAATTCGTTAACATTTCCCCGAGCTTTGAATGATTTTTTTTTTATTTTCTTTTGTTTTGTGTCGCTGCATTCGATTCAACTTTCTCCGTGCTTTTTTCCGGGTGAGCTAGAGCTAGCCACCGTCGTCGTCTCTGTGCTCTCTTCTACAACTCTGATGCTCTTGTGGAAGTCATCGTCGTCGTCGGTCTTTTTCCTCTACAAACTTCTCTGTTTACACACAAGTATGCACCAAAGAGTACGCGCCGACCGCGATATTATAAAATTGTGCACAGTCGGGTGGAATTGGGATACGCGCGCAAAAATACACACAGACACAAAACCTGGTCGCGTTTTTGGGATTATATCCGAGCTCTAAGTGCACTCTTTATTGAGACCACTACCGCGCGGGGGACTATGCTATACAAACTGGCACTATCATCATTGGGGGGCACCTCACCTCGTATAGCGCAGCTTCTGGATGGGATGGTTGATGATGGGACCTTACTTAATTTATGGGGCAAACTTTTAATACCGTCGAAATCCAGGTCCAGGTGCTTTTGTTGTTTGGATCAGTCGGTCAAGCGAATGGAGCAATCAAACTGACACGAACGGATAAGAATATATTTTCAACACCTTCAAGCCTCTCGTTATAGGCTGGACGTAACTCGGACTCTATCTGCACTAATGCTGTCCGAGCTCTATGTCAGGCCTCGATTGTAGTACTGGCTAAGGCCATGCTGCTGCTGCTGTATGCTGGGCTGGCAGCTATTTGCAAGATTTCATTTTGGGGTCAGGTTATGCCTGGCTAACGTTTGAAACAATCCTCCAATTGCGGAAACTGGAACAGACATGTGCATGCCATGGACGTAGTAGCTCTCCGAGAGATGTGACCTCGAATGGGCTAATTTTAATTTGGGTGAAGAAACCATAACCAGGTTGGTTCACAGTAGGTGGTGTGAGAGCTGCGAGGTGACTTCGACTTTTTTTCGTCGTTGTTGTTGTTGTTGTACATATTTCTTTTGATGCAAATTCAGGTTAACGAATGCTTTTTGTTGATTTATGAACCGTAATCGGGACCATTAGAGGAGTTTGAGAAGTTTTGGCCTGTACAGTACTACATGCATACATACCTAACCTACCGTTGTTGGAAAGTCACTGCTGGCTGGTTGGCTGTGTGCTGTGCAGTTGTTATGTGGGTCTCTTGCAGCATTGCTCTCAAATCTCAATTTAAAAAGGCGTGCACACACAGAGCTATGCACAGAGAAGCCTCTTATTAAGTTCTCGAGGTGATTTGAAGATGAAAAGGAGGTTGAATCATGACTACAATTTAAGTGGTTTAGGATGGAGTTTCCTTCATTCAATTTTTGTAGAATTGAGTTTGGTTTTAATTGAGTTTTGTTTTTTTGGAAAGGTGAATTTTTTTCTAAAAATACAAATTAATACTGAGTCTCTGAATTGATATACACGGAATTTTAAGGAGTATGCCCAGTAAAAGTAGAGATGTTACCAATAAAACACGATTAGAATATTAATTTCTACCGTCCTGAGCTGATAGCAAATATGCAACTCCTTCCGTCTACATGAACGAGCGTAAACATCGACGAGGATAATCCTTATTCGTAGTTTTATCATAAGCATTAACTATTCCAGATATTTTCCTCGACATATTCTAAGATTGGGGATTGGAAAAAATCAAGCTTAACGATAACCGTTTGTACTACCAGTCCGTTAAGACGTTAAGATCATGGTGCAATATCTAGTAGAAAGCTAGGTTTGAAATATAGAGGAGAATAGGATAAGTTAGAATTCTGAGTTATTCTCGAGAAGAAGGCGATGAACCTTATGTTTGAACTATTTATAAATAAATAAGTTCTTTGCCTGATGTCTCTTCCTCGCTGATTGATCTCTTCTCGGTGACGCTCTCGACTTAACTTACCACTTAATTAAACTCAATTTAAGTCAACCTAACTTAACTGAATAAAACTCTTAGCTGAAATTTTTATCCTGAATTTTCTAAAACCTTCTAATCTCTTAACTCAACCCAACTCCACTAAATTCTTAAGTTAGGTTTAACCCAACTATTAACTCATCTCAACTTATCTAAAGTCAACTTAACCCTTAAGATAACTCAACTCTTAACTCAACTGCTAGCGCAACTCATAAACCAACTCTTCACTTAAGTAAACTCAACCTAAACTCAACTGTAAACAACCCTTACCTTCTCCTTTTTCTACTTAGCTGAACTCGACTTATCTAGACGGAACCCTTAACTCAACTCTTACCTCAATTCTTAACATAACTCTTAACTTAACTCTTAACCAACTTTTAAACTATCTCAGCTTAATTTAACTCAGGACAAATATTACGACATGCCGTCACGGCGTTATACAATTTTCCGTCAAGGCGAGATTTGGAGATTCTTTTCTAATATTTTTGAAAATCTCTGGGATTTTGTATCACGATTTTTGCTCACGTTTTTGCATATGGATCTCTCACTCCTACTTCTATTTCAATGTAAAACTCAATCTCATGGTAAATTTTACTCTAATATTGTAAACGCTGGTGGGTATAGAAAAGAAGAGCTTTCAGAGCCACGAACTGAATCACGGCATTGTTGTTGTAATTTAACACAAGAACTCTCAGATTGCGCTTTCGAAATATCGGGTTTCGAGATTTTAAACATGGTGAAGGTGAAGTTATCAAATTACCCCAAATTTTGGATTTTATGCCGAGTGAACTAGGTTAATATGTATGATAAAATTCAGATTCCCACCAGAACGAAATAGAGAGATTTTCAGCATGACTAGAAGTATGACATTAGTTTTATACTCAGGTCACTCCAAATCAGGATTAAGTGAAAGTGCAGGAATATTCTTCCCCTCTAAGAATACTATCGCCTGCATAGTTCTGCCACTGTCTTACAGGCGGAGCTACTGACAATCTTCTAAGCTTGCCTTGAAATACAGTACGAACCGAAGTCCGGAAGCCAAGGTAATCTTGTTATTGGATAGACTAGAGGCCACCAAGGCACTATCTATATTACATCTAAGTCGATCGAACCTGTCTAAAGTGGCTTTCTTCCTTGGGGTATTAGGTACAGGATCGCTCTTCATTGTGTATTAGGTCACAGGAATATCGACCATTAGAAGTAAATCTTGCAGACAACCTAGTGGGGAATGTACAGACACCGTTGGGCATGAAGACGAAAGATATCACCCTCCTTTCCGCAAGCTCCACGTGAAGGTGCCTTTCATCATGCGCTAAGGCTAGAAAAATTGGTTCTGACTACAGCAAGCATAGATGATTGTAATTATGCCCAGGGAGGATATCGCCAGAGTCATGTCGATCATCTCGAGACACTATGGTCAATTGTGGAACATGTGAGCAGATTGCGAATTCCATACAATACCCACCACAGTAGCTGTAGGGATGAGTAGGCCAGAGAGACACCCGAATATTTTCTTTGTAATTGTCCGGCTCTGGGTAGCAGGAAACATTGTGTATTTGGAAACCTCTTGTTGCGGGGCTTGGACTAGGTTATGAAGCTTAAAATAGGAGATAGGATCCGAAAACTGAATGGCACAGGCTGGATCTAAAGTCATTCTAAGAACAACACGAATTATGTAACTCGACGAAACAGGAGTTAGTTAGTCAAAGAGATAAAGAAAAATATGTACGGGTACAGGTACGGGTGGTTTGGGAAAACAGAGTGGAAGCCATCGTTATACTCACTTTACAAAGGAAATCCAACAGACGGCTATGTATTAGGTTTTACTCCAGTGTCACAACTTTTATCGGTCGGTTAACGGGATTCACTTCGTTTCAGGAGGCATATAACTCCAAACGAATCTGATTCCCGAAATCCCCGATGCTTATGACACTGCCGGCTAAGCTCAAACCAAATACAAAAGAAAATTGTTTGGATTTTTGTAATATTCGTATGTTTCATGTGAATTTATCTGTTATGCGCTGTTTACTTATGTTCCAACTCAAAGTGAACTCCAACTCTACCACTCCTGAGGTCCGTGGTTCGAATTTACTCCACGGCATAGTCCTTCGCTTTTCCACTTTGTCAATTAGGATAACTTCCCTCAGTCAGCGTCGGCAGTATTGAATGGAAATCGGCGTATTGCCGTTGACAGTTCTGACACTCTTCTTTCTACTATCTTTCCAACTGAAGCTTGCTGTCCGACATTGCACTCAATAATAGAACCGCCGACAGAACAAAGAGGCATTACCTCAGAGCGATAGTCTTTCACATTAACAAATATAATGACGTATATCAAGGCCCTCGTAAGTACAGGCCTGGAAGCAGCCAGGCCAACTAATACTAACATAGCTGAAAACAGGCCAAAAATATTCTGACAGTTGTGGAATTAACATGGTCGAAGCCATACGAAGCAATTTTTTAAGTTTGTTTTTGCACTAAAAAGTGGTAAAATATTGTATATTATCACTTTTTGGTGCACATGGATTATCAGTGATTAGTGCTTTAGTGATTTAATAAAAAAAATTAAATAGAAGTGAGTGATTAAGTGTATTTTAAGAGTGTTAATTGATTAGGTCACCATTTTTGTTTACATTCGCGGTGGTTTTTTCGTGTTAATTTAAGGAAAAAATGTTGAATTTGTGTAGTAATATAATAAAAAGTGCTTTTTAAGTGATTAAAGACTATTATAGAATAGTTATTAAAAACATAAGTGCAGAAAAATGTGAAGGAAAAGTGAAAAAGTTATTGTTATTCATGTTGTGTGGTAGTACTTGCACTTATGTTTTTAATAACTCTTCTATAATAATTTTTAACTACTTTAAATTCACTTTTTTTTAATTTATGGACTCAGATCACTAAATATCTTATCACTGATAATCCGTGTGCACTAAAAAGTGAAAAAATACAATATTTTACCACTCAATACCACTCAATACAATATTTTACGACTCTGTTTTAAAGAACTGGATTGTTGAGTTTCTTTTCTTTTGCCGTTCAATAAAGGTAGCATTGGATGGCGTCGATTCTAAACGTCACACCATATCTGCCGGTGTTCCCTAGGGGTCAATTCTATCACCAGCACTTTTCTTAATCTTCTTAAAAAATCCGCTTTCAATACCCTCTAATTCGCTTCACTGATTCACTGATGAAGCTACTCTGCGATACTCCTATGGTTTTGATAATGTAAGACAAAGTACGTGCTAGACCTTACCTTCATGATCGTGAACTCATGTCCAATTCAATCATCCGGGATCGAATCGAATCGAATCTTGTTGCGACCGCAAAAGTCATATTGAATTCATGGATTCCAAAACGAAGTTCTGCCTCATCGTTAATAAAACCTGCACCGACCTTCCTTCGTGCACAATGTGAATGTAATGGCGGACCAAACCTAGGCATAACTTTAACCGATGGATGGAACGATCATATTTCCCACATCTTCAAATCGCCATATTTTCCGAAACCAACATCCGGATGCCTTGGATTCCTTATAATAATTTCAAGTTCCTCCTTCAACCAGCAGATTGGGCTAGAATCTACGAGTCGTTCATTCGAGCACGCCTTAAAAACAAGTCGAAAACCTCTGGCGAACCTTATCAAAAATCGCCTTAACATGGCTCGACAAGGTGAAAAAACCCGGCCATCCACCTCATCGGCAATGATACATTTCGCTCCTCCATCGACAAATTGAGCCAGCGTACAAATATTTCAGCCCTGTTAAAATTCTATCGTTATTACTGTAACGACTGTTTCCCTTAAATTAAC
Source organism: Thereva nobilitata (assembly GCA_963855945.1). Classification (NCBI taxonomy): domain Eukaryota; kingdom Metazoa; phylum Arthropoda; class Insecta; order Diptera; family Therevidae; genus Thereva; species Thereva nobilitata. The sequence goes on along the minus strand of OY979696.1, from coordinate 14,244,491 downwards.
GCCTCTGTGCCTACACGGAAATATTTTTCCCGCAAGACAAGATTAGTCCGCTCGGCTCGTACCCTGGGAGTTCGTGTTTGAATACCACAACTCGACTAAAGAAAAATTTTACGCTGTCAGTATTTTCTAACTCGTATAAGGTCCAAGAGTTTAAACGTAAGTGTCATCTAAATTCACTTGAGCATCCTCCAGACCACTAACGTATCCTATTCTCTTCTATTTTTCAAATCAAAGTTACCACTGGACATTGCGCCTGGAACTGAACGATATGACGAACTGGTAGTAAAAATGATTCCTTCACATGAAAAATTTGATCTACTATTAGACATTCACATAAAACTCGCCTATCCCAAAAAACAATAAAAAATCCAAAACATCAAAAAACACTTGATTGCAAACCAAAGCGTTTATAGCCCAAATAAAATTTCGACAAACAAACAATAAATGCGACACATCTATCATGATAATCACCAATTATCTAATCGAATGAATCGTCGAATCGATACCTATAGCTCTCTCTAGCTTCACCCTTTCGGCAAATTAACTAGAGTGCAATTATTGAAGCCACCATTCTCCCGCACACGTTGGCATAGGTGTGCTCACCAAACCCACAACGAAAAGGTTATCAATCTAAGTAATTGGACGCAATTACCTTAAGCGCTTTCCATTGCCTTTGATGCTGCGGCGACCGAATTTCATTGCAGAATTGGCCTTTAACTGAGCATTGGACACGAAGGAGTTCCAATGTTTTTTGGGAAGGTTTCAGGAAAAGATCAAAGCTTTACCAGAAATGTTGGTTTGAGGTTATCACTGTATTTTTTGATTTAAGACAGAGAGGAGGGGTGACTTATTATCAGCTAATTAGTAATTAGTATGAAATTAATTCTGGTGAGGACAGCGCCTCGTGAAAGTTCGCCCAATCCGAGCTTATTGCACACGTTGGTGGTGGGTCCATCGTGAGACTTTCAACGACTCTAATTAGAGTCGCGTACAAGCTTTCTGACGCTTCGACTACCAGAATTATTTTTCTCTCCTTTTATTTTTCTCATATATATTCTTTTTTCGTTGCTCTATTTTCCAAAGAAATGAAAAACATTTTCATCTCGAAATATCTCGGGGCTTCCGCCTTCGTATTATTGCACCGCCATTAGTCCGGGCATCGATCGGCGCGCAGCAATCTGCCTCCGAGTCCAGCTGCAACGAGGAAGAGAAATTGTGCACTTTTCATGTCATACCAGGGCCGAGGCTTCAAGTTGTAGACCGTGCAGCGATAACCGATAGCCATTCCGTCGCCGCGTATCCCCGAGATGCACTCGGGCAATGCATCGATGCACTGCGATTTTAAATTGTATACTATTGCTAGAGCGCCATAAATTAAGTGAAAATTGATTCGAATCCAGGAGATAGAAAAGGCCATTGGACTGGCCTCCGGAGAGTACGCTGCATTTTCGCCCAGCTCAGCCCGGTGGCTTTCATAAATAATAATCTGGACGTTGGAGGCGGGACGCAGCGACGGCGGCGGCGGGCAGCAGCAGCAATACCAATCGTTTCACAGGATCCATTTAGATAAATGCAGGAAATTGGCTTCGAGTGCAATTCAAATCGCAGTTAAACATTGTAGTCAGAAACTCCGCCGTTCTCTCATCTCCGTCGATATGGTAAGTACCTACAAAAATTCATTGCAAGATTTATACATGCAGGTGGCAGCACCATGCACTTGGGGTGAGTTCAGGAGAGGAAATGGAAATTTGTAGGTGTTCGATAATTTGTTTTGCTGATAATGGTCATATAAAACATATTCGGCTGACGTTTGTTGTGGTAACAACCTCTTCACCTAAAGTATTAACTTGTTACGTGTCCAAGGTGAATGCGCGCGCGGTAAGTTAATTGTGCAGGCAGCAAAGCATCGATTTATTCTGCACATTCTTCTGTATCGGTTTCCGGAAGATATTACAAGTAGGAATATGCATCTTTGCTTGCGGTAAACCAATGTAACAAATTGCCGCTAGAGAATTAATGCATGTTGTTTGTGCATCGAGTAAAGTACAGCGTGTTTGGAGCCGGCTTGAGTGGAAACTTCCTTGTTTTTTGTAGCTCAATGTAAGCGGTTGTTCAGGGATTTGATTAGAGAATGTCGGACAGTGAAAGGTCTTGAGTATAGGCAAACAAAAGATTCTATAGATACCGTAAATTGAAATATGTAGATTACAGCTTACAAACACGTTGTGCGCTTGAGAAATTGGACATTCTATATTCTCAAACTGGTTGACATTTGTTATCTGGGTATTGGCATACTTTATCTTGTCATAATTGGTGTTAGGAAACGAAACTAAAACTTAACGGAGAAATCAAAAACTAAACGAAAATAACGTTCGAACCCTGCACAACTCAACGGACGAATGAAAAACTAAATGAAAACAACGAACAAACCCAAAATTAGACGAAAACAATTGACGAAACTGACATGACACTTGAATAACGATAGTAAAAATATGGGAAGCCGTTGTTGCTGAAGTGACTACAAATAACCTCCTCTTTTTGAAGTCGGTTAAAAAGGAAATCGAGTCGACGCAGAAAAGAAAACGGAAGGAGAGAAAGGCAGAAAAAAGAGCAGCCAGGACACAAAAAGTAAACACATTTTAATTACCTTAGTTCATTCATTTATATATTGTATTTTTAGATAATAAAAGAACGAGATTCATTTGTGTTCAACGTTTGGGACTTCTATTTAAGGAAGTGTCTTTTCGCACCATATACGGGTGACACGGGTGGACCATGGCACGGGTAAACCGTGTCACGGGTACACCGTTTTACAGCAAATATAAGAGGTAAACCTGGAGAAGAATTTGAAATTATTTTTTTAGAACTCGATAGAAACTTAAAAAACAGAAGATACATATATCTATATTAATAAAAGAAAGTTTCTGTATGCGTGTATGTATGCGTGTATGTGCGATGGGTGCGCTATAACGGGCGCACCAGTGATCGTAGAGCTTCGAAATTTTGCACGAAGATCCGTGGGGGTCTCCCATGATGCACCTCGAAGCCCGATTTTTGAAATTCAAAATGGCCACCACAAAATGACCGAAATTCAAAATGGCCACCCAAATTTGCCAATTGTGTTCCGATTTCCATGAAAATCGGTATCTGGGGGTTTTTAAGGTAGTAAATAACGAATGTTTGATCAGAACTTATAAATTCAAAATGGCCGCGCCAATATGGCCGACGAATTTGCCAATTTTGGTCCGATTCCAATGCAAATCAGTATCTGGGATTTTTTAACGTAGCAAATAACGAATTTATGATCAGAACTTATAAATTCAAAATGGCCGCGCCAATATGGCCGACGAATTTTTTCAATTGTATTCCGATTGCAATGAATTTGGATATCTAGGGGTTTTTAAGGTTGCAAATAACGAATTTATGATCAAAACTTATAAATTCAAAATGGCCGCACCAATATGGCCGTTGAGTTTGCCAATTGTATTTCGATTCCAATGAAAATCGGTATCTGGGTGTTTTTAAGGTAGCAAATAAAGAATTTATGATCAAAACTTATAAATTTTAAATTTCGGGGCCAATATAGGAGACATATTTTGCCAAAAAGTGTCATTTCCTGGTCAGCTGTATGTAGGTTGTTGAGGAGTTGGGGTATCGAAAAATCTTCACATTCTAGCTCCAAATGGAAGAACATTGACCATAGTGTATCCTGGTCATTTCCTCTATTGTCGTGAAGTTTGCCACATTCTGAAATGTAGGAAATTTCTTTAGTTATATTAATCCCTGACGATTCCGAGAACGCTCGGGAAGAAATATTACAATATTTTTTATGGATAACTCTAAATTTTTATATGGTATCCAAAATAATTTTTTTCAATTTTAGTGGTTTTCATTATACTTTTTTACTACCGCTGACAGTGCACACACAAACTTTTTTTATTTAAAGGCGTTGCAACGCACGCAGGTTTTATGTTACTATATTAATAAAAGAAAGTTTGTGTATGTATGTATGTATGTGTGCGCTGTAGCGGGCGCACCAGCCATCGCAGAGCTTCGAAATTTTGCATGAAGGTCCGTTGGGGTCTTCCCTGAAACACATCGAAGCCCGATTTTCGAAATTCAAAATGGCCGCCGAAAAATGACCGAAATTCAAAATGGCCACCCAAATATGAATTTGCTATAAAACCGTTTAGCTAAATAACCGGAAACACTATCGCCTGTATAAACTCTGTAAGTGCCTTCTAGGCGGAGTAAGTGCCTTAAGGGCGCGCATGAGACGCTTATGGTACGTAGAGACCACGCAGTCTACATTAGGTCAGACCCAAAAAGGTTACAAAGTGCTCAGGCCAAAAACCTACAAGACTTATCAGGTCTGCATTTAGCAAATTCTGCAATAAGTGGTCTCATCCTTGCCTCGGTTGCTAAAAATCTTAAGTCACACTGCTGTGTGTGACAATAGGGATATAACCAGAGACTTTCTTTTAATAACAGGCTCCAGGTTGAGATGTTGAATATCGTGCATTTGGAAACTCTTTACAAAGTTTGGAAGTAGTTTCCAAACTTGAAATAAAAGATTTGATCCGGTACCTGAAAATGACAGGATGGATCTAATACAACACCAAACACCTTGCCACAAACGTACGTAAAAGTTTTTCACAAGTCCGTTTACAAAATTGGTCTCGCTGAGCGATGGAAACAGGAGAGACTTTCGTTCCTGCCAACGCCGAACAAGCCTTTAGGATCCCGTCTTCTACCGCCGACATTTTCAAGCTGAAAATCAACTAGTCACAGATATCAAAAAGGTCCAAGACCGGTTTGGTAGGCAATTCAACTTCCGAAAGTCAAGGTCGACGACTCACGCAACGAACACAGACGTTGGTCTAACAAAATCAGCAAAATAGGGAAAGATCATTGCTGCACTTAGATTACCCTCGATGGTAAAAATGCTTTCAAGTTGACGAAATGGAGCAAACTATCCCAAGCGTTGATTCAACTAGAGATACCATAGTACTTAGTTCGTATAGCCACTTTGGGTGTAGGTCGTCGCATTGTGCACGGTATACAGAAACAAGGTAATGTAAAAGACTGAATATCGTTTTAGTGCGACGTCACTCAGTGACCTCTTCCCATATAAAATCGAAATTGCTGTTGTTGTTTTTCTGCATTAGGTCACTAGGTGACGTCACATTTTTCTACGATATTCGAAGCTGCCAGTCTCTTTTACATTACCTTCGTTCTGTATACCGTGGCATTGTGAGTCGGACAATGGATCAAAAAAGTACGATCTCCGGTATCCCATAGAGATACGTTCTGTCCACACTCTTGTAGATCACAACGTACAATGACTCTTGAGAGCTACTCCTCCTAAAAGGAAAAGTTGTGATCGGGTTCGTGAACGATGTTGTAGGTGCGTGCGTAGGATGGCGCCTTGATAATATAGAAATGTGAGTGAACGTGTACAATGGTGCTGATCAGCAAATGACAAAAGGCTGCGGCCATAAGATTCAAAATAGAAAGAATTATCAACTTACATCTCAGTTACTTGGGAATGATGATCGATCAGTGGTTTAGCTTCAAAGCAAACTTCTTTTTATACGCTTTATATTAGCTTCACCTGTATGTATGCATGTACATATGTATGTATGTATGTATGTAGACAAATCTTGAAACTTGATTTTCACCCACTTTTTCACCAACTTCAAATTTTGCACGTATGTATAGTTCGCGTGACAATGCAATCTGAACAATTAGCGAAATAATCAAGATGGCGGTTCCAAGATGGCGGCCGAATTTTGCTACTGTGCTTCGCGATCCTCGACATGGGTATCAAATTAAAGGGTATGACAAGTACAATACTATTATCTATTTGGCGTCATTCCAAATTCAAAATGGCGGCCAACACAAAATGGCGGATTACCTTATTCTTTACAACCCACTCAATATGGGTATCAAATGAAAGGTTATGACAAGTAGAATACTTTTAGCTATGTGGCGTCATTTCAAATTCAAAATGGCGACCAACACAAAATAGCGGATTACCTTTTTATTTATAATGCGCTCGCTATGGGTATCAAATAAAAGGGTGTGACAAGTAGAATACTATTAGCTGTGTAACGTCATTGTAAATTCAAAATGGCGTCCAACACAAAATGGCGGTTTACTTGTTTCTTTACAACGCTATCGGTATGGGTATCAAATGAAAGTGTATGACGAGTATAGTACAGCAAGCTGTGTGACGTCATTTTAAAGCTAATATGGCGGTCACTACGAAATGGCGGAAGACATAATAGACTAAAAAGTATAAAATAAAAAATATAGTTTAAAAAAACTAAAAAATACGCTTTTATTTTAAAATGAACTAAAAAGTAAAAAATAATTTTGAATGTAAAGTGTTTATTTCTCCAGCCAGTAGGTATATGTAAACAAGCTACCTTTCGAAATGTAAATAAGCGTGGGCTGCTAGCGGAAAGTTCCGGTGTTAATAAAATAAGAATATAGGTAGAGTCCCTCGCTTTTTTACATTTCGAAATAGGGGCACAATAGACCAAATAGATCGCAGTGTCTGCAAAGGCGCCCCCGCGAAGAAGTAAGTACTGTATTAGAGGTAGGTTACGTTAGGTTGATCGCTAGGGTTAGCCAAAATGAACATTCTTTATTTAAGAGCTAGACGAGCCTTCATTCTTGTCTTAAATATTAGTCGATAGCTCCCGAATATTCAGTTTCTTAAACTATCACCTGTTGTTTTTCAGATGATTTAAACTGAAACAACTTAAAACTTCATTATTTCAGGTGTGCGGCAGAATGTATATTTTGTTCAGTGTGACATAGACAGGTTAACCAATGTTAGAGTTATGATTCATATCTTCTGATTCGTTAGTTGCAATAAAAATCATTTGACATTGAAATTTTTATTTTACTGCCTACAGTTTACGATGATCAATTCGATAGCTACAAATTGATAAATCTTCCAACAAAGATTAGTTTTCGCCTGGTATGACCAAGTCCCTGAGCATAACTCAATCGCAAAGTGCATAGTGGGCAATTGTGCTTAGCATTTACGACTGCATACCTCACCCCAAGGTTATACGTCTTATAAACATGCTTTTTCTATTAGTAAAAAAACTCCACAAATTTATAATAAAATTTATCTACGCCCTTTGATCTTTCACTTGCCAACAGCACGCCAGCAACGCATACCTTCACCCGTTCTGCTTTTGGGCATGCACGCAATAAATTTGATAAATCAATACGAGACTTGACTTACTGCCTCGGTGCCTTTCCAGAAAGGAAACAAATTGCTGAAAGTTACTAGCAAATGCCTCCGCCAAATAGAAACTTAACTGCAACAGCAAATCTCCCCATTGGACGGACGTTTCCTTTCGGAGAATGTGCACTGCTTCGATACGGAGGAGCGCATTAGCACACGCTCTTCTGCATCTCGGGAGAGACATGATTCCCTGCAGTCTGGACCGGGAACAGGTCTGGAGATGGCATGCACTTAAAGACTTCCTCCTCCGCACATTACTTTCATGTCAGAGGCTGCGAGTCGTGAGTCTGGCATAATTTATGTTTGCCCGAGGTAAGTTATGACCGTAATTACAGAATGCATGCACATCACCTGGCGTCACCACCCATCCTTGATCCCGTACATAATTGGCCCATCGGTGGTGCATCCAGGGTCTTGTCACACAGTACTCGGAGCGGAGCCCCCCAACTGCACCACTTCAGACTTTCTAAGCCCGCGAATAATATAATAATTCCGCTGGCAATGGCGGATCTGTGCATTTCTGGATTATCTGCATCGCAGTCGCCGATTTTTTGTCTTGTTTCCTGCTCGTGCAGAATTTCGCCTTTCCTATATCATCGAAACGAACGCCTGCCGTTATTGTTCCCTTCCTGGATCTGGCGAGCTGCAAGTATGTACATGCATAACTGCATCACAATCAACTGCAGTAGCATCGGCATGCACTTGGTGTGGGCTTACCTTTCTAGTGACACGGGCGAAAGGAGTTGTCTGAGGCTTCTCGTGAGCCGGGATGCATTTCCAGATGATTCCGCCAGTCTCCTCCACCTCCACTGGTACCAAATGAATAATCACGTAGTTGTGCCAGCGCTGTGTTTGCAAACGTTTCATAGACCGACGAATATTTAATAAAATTGCACAGTGTGCAGAGTTTTCAAATGGTCTGAATTTGCTTTATGTCAAGTGTAATGAAATATGGTTTCTGTGGGACGGATTCGGTGCAGCCATGGCATGTGCTTACGCAAATATTAACTTTTGCATTTATACACTTTCTTTTTTCGTTATGGTTGAGTGGAATATTTTCTCTCTAATTAGATGCATTGTGCAAATATCTAGATACTAGTACGCAGAGACCAAGCTCGAGGTTAGACAATTGATCGATAATAATATTAGTCATAAATAAAGTCAAGACTGGCAGGACTGGTTTCGAGCAATGCCAGCATATTGGCTCTAGGTTTAATTCCTTGAGAGTCCACAATTCTCCGGTTTAGAGGAGGACAGCCCAGCAGCAGAGCCTCCTTCTTTACAGGACCGGAGGGAGGCTCAGTATAGTTTCCATAGCCGCTTCGGACAGGTGCTTTTAGCTCCCGTGATACTGAGACGCTATAGTCTCGCCTACCAGCGAAGGGCTAGCAACTCTTCCTGGCATTAACCTTTTGCTATGGAACCTACGGCAGAGCCTCGGAATGGACAGATTTCACGGAGACGACGCGGCAAACGTACAAAGGCCAACGATTTGAACTTATTTTCATGGAATGTAAGAACACAATACCAACCCGGAAAGTTAAAAATTCTCCTAGATGAATTGATGAAATACAGAGTGGACGTAGCGGCCATTCAGGAGATGAGATGGACTGGACAGGGAATATTTCAAAAAAGAACACATAACATATTTTATAGCTGCAAAGAAAGAGACCACATATTAGGAAATAAAGCACCTCGTCATAGGATTTGAAGTCATAGATGAAAGAATGTGCATGATTCGTTTATTCTTCAATTATTCAGTTATAAATGTACACCCTCCATCAGAAGAGAGACCGGAAGAAGAGAAGGAGATGTTTTACGACTCTTAAGAGAGAGTACACAGAAACTCTCGTCATGACATAAAGATAGTCATTAGAGATGCCAATGCTGAAATAGGACGGGAAGCAGCGCTTCAACCTACAATCGGAAAGTTTAGTTTGCACGAACACCACAATGATAATGGATTAAGACTGATAAACTTCGCCATGGCGCAAAATATCTTTATATCCAGCACCAAATTCCAGCATAAGGATATTCAAAAAGCAACCTGGAAGTCGCCAGATGGAGTAACCAACAACGCAATTGATCATGTCCTTATAGACGCGCGCCACTAGTCCAATGTGCTTGATGTGAGAGACTCTGACCGCTTTAATGGGAACGAAAATTAGGGCCAGGATATCCGCAATAAAAACAAGAAGAGGAAACAGAGACAGAAAATATAACGTGGCAGGATTGCAGGAAGAGCAAACTAGGGCTGAGTACGAGAACCTACTCAACGTAAGAATAAATCAAATTGGTCAAAACACACATGAAAACTTGAATCACCAATGGAACGACATAAAAAGATCAGTGAAAGGAACAGCAGAAGATATTCTAGGTTTCGTGCACCAAGAACGAAGAGTAGAATGGTTTGATGAAGAATGCGCCCAAGTGACAATGGAGAAAAACCGAGCTTACCAAGTCATGCTAAATAGGCACAGAACAAGAAACTCTGAAGAGGAGTCTAAAGAAAAGGGGCGATCTGAGAAGAGAATGCACAAAACGAAAAAAGGCAGTATTGGGAAGAACAAATGAAAAAAAATAGAAGAATCAGCAAGCTTAAATGATGCAAGAAACTTCTACAAAAAAGTAAACCAACAGCGGAAAGAATTTAAACCTAGAGTGACAATGTGCAAGGCTAAAAGTAGGGAGATATTATGTAAGAAGGACGAAGTATTGGCCAGATGGGCAGAGCATTTCGATGAACCCAGAGCAAACGATGAGAATGACGGCACAGCAGCCCCTACCATAGAGGCAGTGCGCCAGGCATTGCGAACATTAAAAAAATACTAGTATCGCCCATTGGTCGAAATTCGACCCTCTCCCTACTCTTCTCTCAATCCGTTCCGTTAAAGTTTTACGTCTACGCATTTCAAATAACTCAGTAATAATTTAATTGAACTATTACCACTTTTTAATTTCTCTATCAGTTCTAAACAAAAAAAAATTGTTTTAAAAAAGTGTAATTAGAAACTACATTATCATCTAAAATCGCATCTTTGAACAAAACTTTCTTCATTTAAAAAGCACCATCGCTTACCGTGATATTTTGATAATAATATTTACACTTTGTTTTATTATTTATTTTTTTTAATTAAAATTTGCCGGGACGTAAGAATTTCCACAGAAAGAAAAACCTTCGCACTACGGCAAGAAAAGTGGCACAACTCCAAAATTGGCTGTTTTGAGTTATTGCCGCCAGGTGACTGTTGGCACTTTTCTTGCCGTACCGCGATAGTATATGCATTTATTTGTAATCTAATTTGTTGAAACAAAAACAAAAACAAACAAAATTTTGAAATTCCAATTTGATTTGTTTAAAGCGTAGTGAAAAGGAAGTACGGCAAACTTTCGCTAAGCAATCTAGGCTCATGAAATTTAGTCGATTCACAAACCTTAATAATAAATTTTTATATTCGCCTGTTTATATGCTAACCGTAATTTCTACCTTATATTGTTGTTGTCCTTTTATCATTTTATATTGGGAAATGCAATACTCATTTCTGAGTGACAGAATTGAGATAAATGAATAATTCTTGTTTTTCGACTTCCATATAAAACCAGTTTGAGGAAAATCGGTTTAGTGGAAGTCGCATAAAGTGCTGTACAAAAAAAGTGCTTGCGTATTAATATATAGATAAGATATCAGGGTCTGACAGCATACCTGCGGAACCCATTAAGCAAGGCGGAGAGGAAACTATCCAAGAATTACATGAAGTACCAGTGGAAATCTGGCGATGGGAAGAAATGCCTGATGAGTGGAACGAGGGCATAGTGTGTCCCTTACACAAAAAAGGAGACCCTCCATCTTGCAACAACTATAGAGGAATAACGCTATTGAACACAACATACAAAGTATTTTCACGTGTACTTTATAATAGACTACGACCATACGTGGAAAGAATATTAGGAGAGTATCAATGCGGTTTTCGTCCTAGAAGATCCACAACAGACCAGCTATTTGTACTCAGAGAAACCCTAGAAAAGGCTGTTGAATTTAACATAAACATCCACATGTTAGTGGATGTTAGGTGAATATGGTGAGATGGTAAGATTCCAAACATTGTCAAAGTGATCAAAATAAACAGACTACGATGGATTGGTCACGTCCAACGAGGTGCGGAACGGAACCCGACAAAGATAGTGCTGGGGAAAGTACTGTCAGGAAAACGGAGACCAGGTCGGCCTAAGAAAAGATATATAGATGATGTCGAGGAAGACTTGAGACAGTTGGGAATAAGAAACTGGAAAAGTCGGGCCAGAGATCGAGAATCATTGAGGCGAACGCTGGAAGAAGCCAAGGCCAACAATAGGCTGTGGAGCTCCTGATGATACTGAGACAGACCAGGTTTTTCTCCGACCCAGCTATGCCCATATGACAGAGCAGTTGCATGAGGTTTGAGATGGTGCCATCATGATCGCCGTTGATCGTTATGACGATATCATCTGCATAATTCTGTGCCTAAAAGCCCCGATTTTTTAGGTCAGCAAGGCGATTCGCTATTCATCTCAGCTGTTATCAATCTACTTTTGAGAAACCACTTAACCTATCTTGCGTTCAATGCCCTTTTTTGTTGCCAAATGCTCCCTCAATATCTACGATTCTGAAACGTCATTCAGTACCATTTCAGCTATGAGTCAATACACACCGAAAGCTCATTTTGAACTCTCTGGCAGAGTCAATAAACAGAACTGTGGAGTTTGGAACAGAGAACACATACGTCATTCTTGAAACACCACTGCACGACGAGAAAGTCACTGTTTGGGCTGGAGTGTGATCAAAACCATCATCGAACCATTTTTCTTCAAAGTTGGAAAAACCGTCGACGATCGTTGGATGTTGGTGCACTTTATGTGTCCGAAAATGCGTGAAAAAGGTCTGACGAACTTCTATTTTCAACAAGACGGCGCACCCAAAGTCTAGAAATTAACAAGTCTTTCATTTTCATATGGGTTAATGAGTGAAAGGCGAACAGCTATATGCACAAATTCTTCAAATGACGATGTCAGGCTATGAGAGAGGGAATTCAACATTTTAAATACACGCTCGCACACAACTATCCATGGGAAGACTTTATGATTTTATATGGGGATAAACTTGATGGATTGATGAATTTTTCGATTTATGGATTTCCTTTTCTGTTCTGCATACTTTATCGAAGAGAGTTCTTGCAGCGCAAGTTCCTGAGACACTTTTTATCGAAAAATGGTGATTTGGAGTGGCCTCCTCATTCTTCGGATTTAACGGCACCAGACTTTTTTCTGTGGGGTTATCAAGCCCATTGAGCCTTTCCACACTAATATTCTTTTTGCAGCATGCAAACCGGATTGACAACATCCGCGACTTCCACAACCGTATTCTTGCAGCGGCATAAGCATTTATGTTCCGATTTAGTACTTGTGTACGTGTGCTTTTTAGTACAGTCATTTGGTTCTAAAAAAAAAGAGGTTACCTGGAAAGTTTTCCGGGGGTTTTGAAAATTTGTAATTTTATAGATTTCGATATGCTCTTTTCGAATTTAAATTTTGCCACTTCGTATCTTTGCCGCTCGCGCCGCCATGTTGGAAAAATGACGCCTAAAATCAGTTTTTTAACAATATCGAAATGAGAAGTTCGCGGCTTTATCGTAACAATGACAACGTAAAAACACTGATGGATTGGTTGTGCAACCATCCACCTTTTCAAGAATGAAAGGAAATCATGTCAATAAGCACTGGAGTCATCGGAGATAAAAAAATAAACTGTCACATGTCTCAAGAAATTGGTATTTCTAAAATCATTGGCAGCGATTTCTATACCGTAAAATTCAAACGGAATTACCGAATAAAATCGCTTGGTGTTTTGAATTCAGGCATCCGGATAGAAGACGACATTGTCCCGATTAATTCTTTATTAATTTTCCAAAGAATGGGCATTGCAAAAGAATCTGAAAAGGAACTTGAAAATTTTCTTTCGTACGCTTCATTTCCCTTATCCCTTTTCAATGACGAAGGCATGCGCAAATGTATTAAATCTTCTATGTATAAGGCACTTGAACAACATTTTGGAGATTTAAATTTTGAAAATACGATGTATATCATCGACGAAGGATACTTATTACACCAAGTCATTTAGCATCGCGGTGAATCGTTTTCATCCATTTGCAATAAATACGTTACCTACGTTCGTTCGAACTATACATCCAATGCTATTATCGTATTTGACGGATATCCGGAAGATGTAGCAAATCATAGTACCAAATATGTGGAGCGATCCCGGCGATCACTGCTTCAGTAGACATACCTTTTGACGAGATAATGACCCCAACTGTGTCACAAAATAAATTCCTGGGCAATGATGCAAACAAAAACCGCCTCTTTGGAATGTTGAAAAAAGAATTTGAGTCAGAAAGGAGATATTGTTAAAAAACTGCTTTTAGGCGCCATTTTTCCAACATGGCGGTGCGAGCGGCAAAGTTGTAATTTTGAAAGAGCACATCGAAATCTATAAAATTACAAATTTTCAAAACTCCCGGAAAACTTTCCAGGTAAAACTACCAAATGACTACTATTTCTGATCATTTCGAATTGAGTGCTTGACGTTTCTGACCCCGCAAACTGTTTCTCTATTTGTGTTAGTGAGTTGAAGATAGGTTTAAAATGTGCTGCACATTTCTCTCCAAGTTCATCACTTCTTGTAGAGAATTCTCCTTTATTCTCTTACTCCTTTCCCAAAAAAACGGTTTGAATACTGCTGTAAGAATACTAGTGTGGAAAGACCCAGTATTAGCAGAATACAAAAACGGTCGCGTACCTGCGTAGCTTAGAGGGAACATTGCTCCGTAGATGGCAGTCTCTGCGGATCTGTCTGGTCTATAGGCAAATTGCAAGGAATGGAGTGAGTTTGCTGTAAGACCCTCCCTAATATGCTGGTCTGAATCCTTCTATATGGCGTTCAGGAGAAAGGAAGAGAGAATTCGATTTTGCTTCCATGTGTGTTCTTTTCCCTGCTTTGGGAATAAAGACCACCCTAGCGCCGGAAAAGTGTCAGCAAGATTGGTAGGATATCTTCCAAGCCCCTCTGAAGGAGAGCAGGGAAGAGTAGGTCCCTCTACCCTTTCGATGATGTGCAATGTTCAGTAGTAAGCATGGTTTGGAAAATAGAAGAGAATTGATAGCTTAGAGGTGTGGAGGGAGCTCATATAGATGTTGATGAACCTTACGTTTAAACTTCATGATGTTATATGAGTTCGGAAATACCGACTGCGGAAGATTATTCCACAGCAAAGTTGTTCTATTCAAAAACGAATTTCTAAACCGTAGTGCGCGCGTAAAGAAAGACTGTAGGCTCTGGGAGTGAGCCGAGTTTGCTAATCCACTCTTGCAGGAAAAGTGTTGCCATTGAGGTACAAGAGCGTTAATTCCAATATTGTAATAAGGATAAAATTTCGACAGGGCTGCAGTATTTTTACGGTGGCTCAATGGGTCGATGGAGAAGTAAGATCAATTAGCATTTTTTCTCTTTTAAAAATATGTTTAACCGCTCAAGTCCTTCTTTCACCGTTTGTGTGGTCGTGGTAGCCTAATAATTAAGGCGCACGACTATCATGCAAGAAGTCCTTGGTTCGATTCCATGCAGTGCTACGGTCCTTTTTTCCATTTTTGGTTACAATCACACTTCTATCAGTCCGGAATGGTTACATCATGTACCTATATTATTCCGCTGATGACTGAAGACCATCATGTTTACTTCTAGCGAAGACCAAGTTCCGTACGTCTATAAAACAAGTCAGCATACTTTTAGTCAGATAATGAACAAGTTTCAAACGATTGGAGATGTGTTGCGCCGCTGAATACTGGAGTTTAAATTTTTTGTTAAAATACCATTGACTACTACTTAATCTCATCATGATACCAACCTACAATCTTCAACCTCAACCCAAAAACTTCGCACATAAAATTTTCCTCAAACAGAAAAGAGATCTTCCAGCAAACAATTAAAAGTAAATTGACATAATATTGCCTATTTCGCAGTTTCTATGTAAACTGCAATGCATCAAAGTGCAAACAAGCTCTCGATATTGCACAACGGGGAGCCGAAGCACACCTCTAAAAAGAGTGCCAGTGCACGCCTATTCCCCAGAGACTAACAATCGAAATCCCAACGGAGTCTTCATATGGTGTGCACATGAGAAAAACAAATATTTGTGACTCGCACGCGTTTTACAAAACTGTGTCAAGCACTCATCCGCCCAGCGATTTTGCCGCGCGAACAATGAGACATCGCTGCCGTCCGATGCTTATCTCGCCAAAAACAAATGAAATGCACCGCTCATGCACTAATTAGCCATCCATAACCGCTGCAAGGCGATTGCATAATTCCACAGAATTTCTCGGCCAATTAAGCCCCCCACGCCGGCGCGCGCGCGGTGAAGACGACGCGCAGCTCGGTATCGAACACTATACTAGCTCACTATACTCGCCAGCGCGCTCCTAAGGCCGAATTCGCTAGCCTCGATCGGTGATCGTTTTGGCTTTGTTTCTCATTTTTGCGATGAAGAAGACTTCGCAATCGTGCT
Organism: Thereva nobilitata; assembly: GCA_963855945.1. Taxonomy (NCBI): domain Eukaryota; kingdom Metazoa; phylum Arthropoda; class Insecta; order Diptera; family Therevidae; genus Thereva; species Thereva nobilitata. Next base: position 14,228,627 of record OY979696.1, on the reverse strand, counting down.
AAGTGGTCCGTGTGAAGTCGTGATTGTTCCTCTATATGCACTGACGATTGACTGCGTCACACGGTTCAATGGAACCCACGAAACGCCACAGCCAGGCCCCAGGGAATCCGAGGCTGCGGCAGATGAGACTTCTTACATGCTGCAAGGAGCTTAATTGAGGCCCAATAATGGATTCTGCCTACGTAGAGGAGGCGGCGCTCGTTCAAGGAATACCAAAATCGGGCCTCGTTACTGCCTGATCGCAATTATTGCTAAGATGCACGCGATGCTAGCGAAATTGTCGCTAGCTTTGATGAGGGAACTCAGCTAATGGCTGTGGAGTTTGTGAAGGCTTTGCTGTTTTGAAATTAGCCTTAAAATGTCAACTAAGTATCGTCACGTGTGGTTACTTCATACCTTGGTGGTTTTTTTGAAGATTTTTTAAAATGCAGGACGGGTGCTGCTGCATGCAATAGATTGGAATTATGTTTGGAAGAGGTGAAAGAGATGAGGGCTTTTGTAATGTTTAAGGTTTTTCTTTTGGCAGATGCTAAGGTGTGGTCTTTTGGACCAATTTGCATCGATCCTAAACGGCTTTAAAATTTTGAAATCTTAAAAACTAAAAAAAATTTGAATAATAAACTTGCGTACTTACAGTCTCGACTCATTCCAGCTAAAAGACATTTCTTGAAACGACAATACTGACATCTATTTCTATTTAATCGAATCACAAGACATTTACCATCGCGCAAGCAACGATATTCAATCTGTTTCTGTATACTGCGACGAAAGAACCCCTAGAAATACGGAAAAACGGAACACCGGAAAAAATAGAGATTATTAACTTAAAAATTGTGCTAAGGAATAGTAGTTACCTTACATCCTTCACAAGATGTCACTCCATAATGATATCCGGACGCTTTATCACCACAAACTTTGCAAGGTACAAACGATTTAGTCACTGAGTTGCTTGAATTCGAATCGGCTACAACAAATTGCTGATCTGAAATTATAAATGGAGATTGTGAAGAGGATTAAAGAATTTGTTTTTGGATAGAAGAGTTTGAGTAGAAAAATTTTAAAAGTTTGGAAGGGGTGAGTAAGATATTTTTATGTAACGGACTTAGTAGTATAGCTATGGGCGTTCTAGGTCACTTTCCCCCTTTAAAATGCACAGGGAAAATTTTCCCAAGAATCCGCCATCTTGGATTTTCTTTCCTGTGCCAATCGGTTTGTGCCGTAGGGTCAGAAAGATAATGTATGAGAGAGCGGACACGTGTGTGTGTGCGTGTGGGTGTGTGTGATGTTCATGTTAAATAACATAATTTTGTGAAATAACACTGTTTTTTTTCTTTTCAGGTTCTTACTATGGATATAGGATATTAATTACTAGTAGTAGTTAATAATATTGTGATGATTTATGCGCCATCTATTACAGCTTGGAGACAACTGTTATTTGTAACGACTTTAGAAAAGGCAAAGCTTTTAGAAGCTTCGAGAAAAAAGAATATTCGCGTACCAATGTTCTACACTGTGGTAGAAAAATCGGGTACGTGGATAAAGGAGGAGCTTGGATATATAAATGAAGCGGCAGCGGCATTTAGGGCCAGTTTTGATTTGGAAAGCGATTAGAGAGTTCTAAAGTAAAAAGTGACCGAAAGCGAAAAGTGGTTATTAAATAGCGAATTAAAAAGCGATAAATAGAATTTAATAGTGTGAGATATTAAATTGATAGTGATATATAGTGAACTTTAAGAATTGTGTTTTAGTAGTTCTTGAATTGTGTCTGTTATTAAATTGTGTTTTAGTTTCTAATAAATAAGTTTTGTGTGAATATTTAAAAATGTATTCCTTAATTAATCCTACGAATCCGTTAATACCCTCGACACACGGGCGTTGTTACGACGAGATATCGTTGTTAACACGCATATTTGCTTTGTAACGAAGAAACGTAACAAAGCAATTTTTGCTTTGTTAACCACGATAACTCAAAAAGCTTTGAGAAAGAGCCACCTAACGGTTGGTAGATTATTTAAATATAATCCATTTTGTTGTGCTTATGTCAAATTTATTTCACATCATTTCGTTGTTTTAAAATGGAAAGCGGTTTTGAAGGTTATATTTGTGAAATATACCTCTATAATAAATTGCGGTAATTTATTATTAATTTTTATTCATAATATATTTTTTAAGAGCTTTTTCACGACACTTGCGCAGTTTTGACAGTTAAAAATGTAAGTTAACGAAGCAATTTATAGTGTGTCACACCTTTTTGGGCTTTCGTCGTAACAAGGATTTTTCGTCGTAAAGCGCTGCCGTGTGTCGAGGGTCTAAGCAGTAAAAACGTAATATTATTTGTAAACAAGAAAAAATGTTATGCGAGAACAAACAAAAGCATTAATTTAGAAGGAAAATAACTGCTTGTACCAAGTGAATCTAAAAGCGTGTTATCATTAATGAACCCAATTTAAATACATATTCAAAAAAAAATCAAAAATCAATGTGCGAGCTTATTATGGTGAGCTTTTGGCCTGAGCGCCACCTGTGAGAAACTAGTTGAACTTCGCTGGAGAGAATTAGTGTGTCTTGGAGTGGGATCTTTTGGGGAATCTGATCCGGGTTCAAATTCTTGATGGGGTTCGGTGTATTAGCTTCGACCGATAATACCATGCTCGCACTGAACTGAAATTACGTGATTTTAGAAAGTGATTTCGAAATTATGTAGAACCGTTCGCACTGAATTGAAATGATTTAGTTTGGCTGTTTTTTCTGGCATCACGCAAGTATTTAATTTTTTCAGTCCGAATTTTAACCAGCAATTCCTTTTCTAGCAAGCCCATAGCTTCTTTCTTTTATATTTCTTACGTTTTTGCATTTTGAAGAATGTGAAGTTCAAATTCAAAGTCAATTCTGTTATTAAAACGTCCAACTAGCAATTTCAGCATTAATAGCTCAAACAGAACCAATCCGTTCCGTCCGTTTTTAAAAGTTGGAAATTTGACATTTCCATAAGCTTTCCATGAGACTAACGGAGAGGTAGCCACAATCAAGCGGACGGAACGGAAAAGAAAAACAAAGAAAAAACGAGCGGAGCGGATTGGTTCTGTTTGAGCCTTAAGAGTGACGTGTTGAATTGGGCTGAATAGGATTTTCAGGTTTGAACATTGGCTTTCGACATGAATTGGTTGGTAATTTTTCCAAAATTGAGAGGATTTTGAAACCACCAGAATGCATGGGAAATCATGTGATTTTTGGGGCGAAATCACGAAAATAGCCGAAATCACGTAATTTCGGATCAGTGTGAACATGGTGTAAACGGGAAAAAGGCACTCAAACTTCGAGCAACCGTAGGAGTGTAGCAAGCAACCTTGGCGAAATTCAATCGCTAGCTAGTATCTCCTACAACCTCATAGGTTTTCTTTCCTTCGAGCTAAGCCTGCTACTGGGCAATGCACCATGACTTGATCAACGACATGACGAAATATTGATACAAACGTTGAGCATGGAGCTGTTACCTAAAAAAGATCCAATGGATTTTTTGACGTCAAGTTCTTTTAGAGTCTTATACATCTAGCGAACCCTGCAAAAACCCTATCAATTCATTTCGGGAGCGGAGCACTCGAAGTCACGGGCTGGCATAGATAAAGGAAGAGGTTATGAGTGTTGTAAAATTCTTTTTGATGGTCGGTACCACGGGCCAGAAGTTTCTATTCAAGAAATGGTAGCTTTGAAGATTTCATTTCTTAATCCGTTGGTGATCGATTAATCGGAATTTTTTAGTTTGAGATACACGCATTCGCGGAACGTATGTAAACTCTGAGGACATTAATTTCTATTGCGAGGGCGTTAGTTTCATAAACCCACGATTAATCCGTCTATTTGGCCTTAGCTTCATAGATTTGGCAGAATAGAGCCGGAGAATTTGCGAGAAAACAGGTCCAAGTCAGTCGTATGGTAACGAGCCTTCCCATAATATCACACAGTTTTCTTAAGTGTAGGTTGGGTTAGGGCGGAAAATTGTAGATTGAAATTTAGTGCTAACTAACTAGGCCATGGTGGCGAGTTGTCATGAGGTTAATCAACTTGAACGGAAATACCGCTTTGGATGAGAAGTCAGAAATAGACCAAAGAGATGGGCCCTTAGGACTTCATAGCTAAAGACTCGCAAGATGATTCACATTTACGTAAAGTGGAGTGGTCTAAAGCTGTTGTGCCGATAGTCCAAACACAAGAAGCCGTAACACTTAGGACATTCATACACGAGGGACCATGGTTCTGCAACCAAAAGCTTTGCTGCAAGTTTTCTGAAAATACACGCAGCAACAGCGATGGAAGCAGCTTTTGTGTTGCTACGTGATATTTGTTCGTATTATGAGATGTCAAATTTTTTATTAAAAATAAAATTGAGTTTTTTTCGCTGTTATGAAATAATTTATTTAAAAAAATTCACTCACTCACTTTGAATTCCCAATAATTAAAAGTGTTTTCTTATTATGTACAAATTTTGACAAAATTCTACTGTTTGAAAGTTTTTTTTATCGCCAAAGTATTGATTTCTTATTGGTGTGAGTGCATGCTTTCCGTGTTCGCAGGCCAAAGGCAGGAGCACAAAAGTATCCACCGGAGCACGGCACTCTCCACTTATTGCATCTCCCCACGCCTCCCTTGCCCGAAAAAAGCTTTTGCTCCGGAACCATGGTCCCTCGTGTATGAATGGCCTTAGTATCACATTCAATAACGTGGAAAGCAGTACGGAAGAAGTAAAATTATGTTTATAAAATCCCAAAACTTTTGAATTTGAACTTTTTTGAACTTCTTAACTCTGTCGGTTTTAGCCAGATCGGGTTACAAAGAGCTCCTTCTCCTCGCTATCTCGGTACAGTGACAGCGAGCATGAAGCGCAACCTCATCTTCGAGACAAAGCTTTGAGGTACATTCCTCTGCCCTTCTAATTCTCCGTACATTGAAATATCAGGAGGGAGTGTCCTGTAATCAAGCCAACAATTGTTTCGTACCCATCACACTGCGCCTCAAGAATTCGATAGCTGTGTCGTGAAATGGTACAGGGAGCTACCGCTTTCGCTTGCAGTTGACCAAATTTGACGTGGACATTTATATGAAAGTCAGATCGTCTCAGGATTTCTTCGTAAAGCTGGGACGTCCCTTGAATAACCAGTTCCAAACCGATGAATAGAGTACCAGAGTCCTGTATGATGAGGGCGTCCGCTTTTTCATTGTCTTTGACCTCCCAAATAAGGATAACGTGATTGAGAATATCCAGGCATGAGCATCCGCCGACATAGACGGTATTCCAAACGTCAGTGTAGTTTTACCAAGCGGTCCGCCAACTAAATACTAACCACGTCCAATACTGCTTGACCTACGCAATCGAACGAGAACCGGTCTACTGAGTATGCTAAGATAATTGCCCGTTTTTCTTCGATCTATACAATTTGTAAAGCCCGAATTTTGACCCCTTTTGTCTAAAAAGTGTGAGCGTATCGTCTTTCGTTTGCACTATTCCGTGCGTCTTTTATTGGTACGTGCCTGTAGGGGCGGCTTTTGCAAAAGCAGAATTTTTTCTTAAGCCTGAATCTAATATGATGTACCGTACTGTACGAATTTGAGCTTACTTAACTGCATTTTGACACATGTCCCTACATGAAAACGTAAAATGACAAGTGTAAAATGGATTTCGTAAATGCAGATTTAAGCGATTTATTTAAGTTGTGAAGCTTAGAAGTGCTCAGCATAATAAAAGGAACAAATTTAACCGAAAAATTGCTTGCGGTCTGATGTCGCTTACGGATGCTTGCGTTTTGTGCCCTTCTTACGGCACCGTACGTAACATGCGAGAATCCAACGAACATTTGTCAAGTTGATTACGTCAATTTAGGTCGGTGCCGTATGCCCGTACTTTAGGTTACGTACAGTTACGTTACGGTACGTCATATTAGGTTCAGGCTTGAGGCGTATCATGCCTGTTTCATGCTGAGTGTGGGGGATTCTTGTTTTTTACTCAGGCGTATCGTGCCTATTTCGGGTGCCGTGCAGGCGTTTTGACGCCGTGCGTGCCTGTTGCAGGCTAGGAGCGCGAGAGTTTTATTTTTACTGAAGCTTGAAGGTCAGTAGCTGCGTGCCCAAGCTGAACGCTATACTAAACCACGTTTGCGTTTAATTTATCATAGTTACGACTACGAAAATCTGTTCCATAACACGAACAATGTCTCCGCTGAAGATCATTGATGAAGTGGCGACTCGTTCCCAGCTTTAGCGCAGAACCTATGGCGGATTTTTCTACCTGAAGATGGAGAGGCTATTCTTTGAATTTTCATTAATTCATTTCACACACACACTAAGGTTATGGTATGTAGCATGTCTCTTATGATGTGTTGCGTATGTGCAATACACATTTTTGGTTGAAGACTCCATGTAGGTTGTAGATCCATTTGCACGTCCTGATCAGATTATCCATGCGTGGTTCCAATGGAGTAACACCTAGTTTCACCCTTATAAGAAGTTCTGCCTACAAAGACCAGTTCTGTCAATCCGACCATGTTTACACTGAGTTAATACGATTTCAATAGAAAATGCGTTGTGCACATCTTAATGCAAATTTCAGAAGACGCTTGTGATTATCAATGGACTTACCTAGTACATGTGAACAAACTCAAAAACATTCATCAACGGAAATGAAAAACACAAAGCAAAGAAAAAAGAAACAATCGTGCAACAATAAGCTGAAATCATGGAAAATGCGCCTCTGACGTTGCGAGATTGTGAAAATGTAGTTAACTTCCAGAACAATGCAAGCACGCCTGTAGAAATGCAGATGGATTCCTCACTAATTAATCTTTTCTATTCTTAACGAAAGCGGAAATAAATGAGCTGAGAATTAATAAATTGGCGGTTGTCTAAAACGCTGTCGTGACTTCGTGTCATCCTCGTCTAATAAATTCCAATTTTCTCTCCTTCGAAAATATTTTCGAGAGATTTTCCCCATTTAAAGAATCTAAAGGCCATATTTTATCTACAAAAATAAAATGGCAATTAATTTATGCAAGGAATTTCCTTCACATTTCAAGCGTTCACTTGTCAAGTTGACAGGCCGAAACGTTCGAGCGAATTAATTTCTCACATTTAGCGAATTTTTCTTGTCATGTTAATTGCGGCACCAAAAGCGTTTCCAGCATTTTCACCCGGCACGGCCTGCGCATTAGCGTCCTGGCCTGGCCCCATGATGACTTCCTAGTTGCCAGTCCCCCCGTGTCGTCGAGGGGGAAAAACGGCAAGCGAAGTCGTAATCAATCTTGAAAAGGAAAGTGGAAAACTGAGCACGCCGCGCACCACGACTGCATTTCGTGCAGTCAGCCGCGTCACCCGGCAGTGGGAAGGTAGTGAGTAGTGCAGCGCCGCCTGGTTGGATCGTTGTTGCGTCTGCAAAGGGTTCAACGATTCGTTATATAACTTCGGGTCTGCTGCACTCTGCCTGCCGCAGTGCACGCCACTAATATAGCGTCTACACACGGTGAAGCCCGAAAGAAAAACAGCTGCAATAAAGAAAGTTCCGCGGCGTTGGGTTGGAGCGTGGTTTTTGTTTTTCGTTTGTAGAAATCCAAGCGGTCTGCGCCGATTTTTCCTACGTGACAGACCTGCGCACTTATCTCGAATCACTTTCCCTTCCAATTCCCGCCGCGCACGTTAGGCGTCGTCGTTCCTTGTGTTATTTTTTTTGTAATTTATCGAATTTCCATTTTTATTTTTCCTAGTTTTCACTTCGCCAATGTTGAAAGCCCCGCGACTCCGGCGCTAAGTGCATTCGAAGGACGCTGGTGCTATATTTCTCCAGTGGGTTATTGCCCGAGTAAATCACTCGCGTAATCGCTGTATTATATGGGAAACAACATGAATAGTAGTCGCCGCTCCATGCCTTTAACGGTCCGCACTCCAATGACAATAATCAGTCAAGCTGAACTGGCTGCGGTTGAAGGTGATTTTAGCTGCTTCGCCGCGCGCAGAGGGGAAATAGTGCCAAAGTATGCTGCGTCGATGATTTGCACAAACACTTTACTCTATGGAGAGTTTTCGGATCATTATGTGAACGCACCTTTTTTTTGCGCAAAACTTGACACAATTGTGTTAAGTAGTTACGGAAGCTGTATGGTAATTACGAAGATAACGCAGAGACCGAAGTTGCCAGCCATTCTGCGTCGGTGACTGATTGTCAAGCCGAGGGTAACTTATGGAGATTTAGAATGCTTTTAAAAATTGAGAAATTGCACTTTTCGAATTATTCAAAAATTTCAGGTGAATGGTAATATACGTGACCCAAATTTTTGTGACATAATAATAATTATAGCATTTCGTCATTTTTAGGTTCAGATAAGGGAAAAGCAAGGGATTTTTGTAGCAAGATTATAAGATACTTAAATTATAATCTTTATACTGGCAAAGAGTGCAAGTGGCTGCCGTGGTATCCTAATCCAATTTAATCGTTGACGAACTTATTCGCTATAATACGACATTACAGAACATGTCGCCATTTGTGATGATCCCGTGAACTGATGGAAGTGCAATCATAATATCCAAGTGATGGCCGTTGGTAACTATCCTAAAAGAGAGAGGATAGGCACCAGTTGGTGGCACCCGATTTGTCACTTATAACAAACCCGAGAAGAGTCACTGCAGACGATCACCTAGCAACTCTGTTAGCAAGTCCTAATCCCTCCGCGCTGTACTTCTTCGGAAGGAGCAAACGGGAGGCGGTAGGAATGGCGAGTACTCTGCACCATAAAGCAGAGTTTTAAGTTGGTTGAGCTTAGAGTTAGAAATCCGCTCCCGTAAAACACCCTTGCTACGAATCAGCAAACAATGCCTCAGAACCGGATGGACAACACGCCGAAGACCCTTGCTTTTCGAACCAGGACACGAATCGGAACATGGAATGTAAGACCACTGCTTTGTGATGGACGGCTGGATGAAGTCCTCAACGACATGAACCGCTATAAAATCAATGGACCTTAGCAAGATCAGATGGCACGATACGGGGCAGCATATGTGCGCAAACGGTGAGCCCTTATATTCTGGCAGAATTAAAACCGAAAGCCGTAGGAGTGGCTTTGGCGTAATACTCACCAAGGAAGCCAGGTCCAGCCTCATTAGCTGGCCACCAGTTTCTGCGTACCAGACTAACTCCCGGGACACAATGAGGCCGGCAACGACAATTCTCGTATAAATTGTTGTTGTTTTCCCGTAGAAGTTGTCGTTGTCGGCCTCATTGGGATCTGGGGGTAAGAAGTACTGCGCTAGTCCAATGCTACGCTCAAACTAAAAACGCAGACGATGACATCAAAGAAGAGTTTTATATGTGACTTAATGAGGTTCTTCGCCCTATTCCAAGGGCTCCGACAGTAGTGTATCCGTTGCGGGGACGTCCCGCTCGGACTGCCAGCTAATGGATCAAAGAGGAAGAAGAAGAATTCCAAGGGGAGACATCCTTGTTTTGATGCGTGACTTAAACGCACAGATCGGCCCCAAACAACACCGGCCTTGAACACAATTGGAAATCAAGGCATAGGCCAAGTTACTAACAGCAACGGCGAGCTTTTCGTTGACTTCTGTAGCTCCCACCAACTGGAACTTACTTTTGCACCAGAAGATACCCAAGGAGACCTGGGTATCGCCCGATGGTAGAACGGGGAAGCAGATAGATCACGTGGCCGTCAGCCGCTGATCGAAAACTATTGTGGAGGATGTCAGGAGCTTTAGGGGAGCAAACACTGGAAGTGATCACCATTTGGTCGTGGGCGGTTTAACGTAGACCTTCTGCGGGAGAGCATTAAAAGGCGAGAATTTGCTGGGAACCTGCAACAAATCCTAAACCAGAAAACCGTTTCTGACGACACAAATATTGAGGAGCTGTGGAGCACAACAAAGGGCGCTATAATAACAGCAGCGGAAACAAGCATCGGTTATGTCCAAAAAAACCGGCAACACTGGATCTCGGACACAACCTGGCAAAAAATAGAACGCATAAGGGCCCTCAAAAATAACGTGAACTCTACAAGCGACCCGGAAAGACGCCAACAACTTGAACGGGAATACTCCCAATTGCACCGGGAGTTAAAGAGAAGTGTCCGGCGTGATAAAAGGCGGCAGATAAATGAGCTCGCAGAGAAAGCGGAAAACGCGGCAAACACAGGCAACAATAAGGTGCTGTACCAAATTACTAAACAGCTCTCGACTAAGCACTGTACTAAAAACCATGTCGTAAAGAGAGCGGATGGAAGGCTGCTGTGCAGCGACGAGGAGCAACTCCAAAGATGGAGAGATTACTTCTTCGCGGCCCTGAATGGTTTATTTCCAGAGGAACCTCTGGAAAACAGCAACAACAATGCACAGCCAATAAAAATCACCAATCGTGCCCCATCCAAGACTGAAATAGTAACCGCAATTCATGCAATGGCCAATGGTAAAGCAGCTGGAAAAGATGGTATCCCACCAGAATTGTTGAAAGCCGGCTCAAGCCTCATAGCAGATGCGCTACAGCCAATCCTGTTGTGGAAGCACGTAAGTCGTTTCAATCGACCTCTTCATACAAAAATTCTGAATTTTTGTATGAAGAGGTCGATTGAAACGACTTACGTGCTTCCACCCCTGGAAATTGCATGGGACACCTGTACATTTCCTGAGGATTGGACGGAACGTATCATAGTCAAAATACCAAAAAAGGGGGACCTAACAATATGTGAGAACTGGAGAGGCATCTGTCTATTATCTACTGTGGGCAGCATCTTGTCCCCAAGGCTGCGTTCAAGTTACGCAGCTGACTGCAAATTGAATGCAGCAGCTGATTATCATCAGCATTCGAATGCCGAGTATTGAAGGATTTTTGCAGCGGCTTTCATATTTTGAACGCATAAATGCAATATTTTGCAGTCAGCTGCGTAACTTGAACGCAGCCATATATTACTATCTAGGATACGAGATGTAGTAGACCGAACGCTTAGAAGACAGCAGACTGGGTTCAGAAAGGGCCAACCAAACAAAAAATAAGAGGCGCGGGGCCCCCTGAGGGTGGGGGCCTACAAGCAATTGCTTGTTTTGCTTGTTGGTAAATCCGGCACTGACTGAACGTTCGACTCGGTTAATAGGAGCGACATCCTTGTCAGCGCTCTAAATAGCAGAACAGGGGGCATACAATGGGGGTTGCTAGACCGCCTAGAGGATCTCGACTACTCGGATGATATCTGCTTGCTGGCCCATAGACATCAGGACCTCAAAAACATGTTAAACTATTTGGCAACAGAAAGTAGTTCGGCAGGCTTAAGGTTAAATTCGACTAAAACTAAAGAAATTCGAATAAATGCAAACACCATTGAACTCACAGTACTGAATAACCGTGACGTGGAATTGGTAGATAAATTCTGTTACCTCGGTAGCATCATCGAAAATGGCGGGGCAGAGGAAGACGTCAATTCCAGAATAAATAAAGCGACCAAGCGCATATGCTTGCCCGTTCCGCATATGGAGATCAACGGAGATCTCAATTAACACCAAATTGCGACTGTTCAACTCCAACGTTAAGGCAGTTCTTATGTACGGTTGTGAGACATGGAAAGTCATCCAATTCATCACAAGGCGCCTACAAGTTTTCCTCAACATATGCCTATGTCGTATCCTAATAATCCGCTGGCAAGATAGAATTACAAATGAGGAACTATGGCGCCGTGCCGGCCAAGAAAGGATAGACGACCAAATCAGGCGAAGGAAATGGAATTGCGTTGGCCACACCTTGCGACACGAAAACAAGAATCTAGCCAAACAGGCCCTATACTGGAACCCGCTAGGAACTCGTCGAGTCGGAAGACCTAGAACAACGTGGAGGAGAACCCTATTATCATAGGCCGCAACAACTGGGAGATTCTGAACGTACCTGAGAGCTATCGGGCAAAACAGAGTCCGGCGGAGAGCAACGGTTTCCGCCCTATGTCCCATGAGGGATTAAAGGAGCGTAAAGGAAGTTCTAAGACTTATGGGGTGCGACAGCGAGGGAGACCCAACCTCCGCTGGAAGGATGGCGTAGACCAGGACGCTCAGAGCATAGGGATGCCAAACTGGATGACATCGGCTCAGAATCGGGACCGGTGGAGAGAACAGTTGCGAGAGGCCAGGACCGGATCCCGGTTGTAGAGCCGTTAAAGGAGAAAGGAAGTTCTATGTCATCAAGTAAAATTTGTAGTTATTGTTCCGGAGTTGTGCTTAGTCGGCTTATTAGTCCATCTTTACGCACTCTACAAATAACCTAACCTATGTAGCTTAATAAGTAAAGCTCAGGCGCGTACTCGTGTACTATGGTCGTATTCCAACTTGTTTGGAAATTTTGATTAAGTGTAAACTACCCCGTGACTTGTCAACACTAAGTTTGGTCTGTTGCATGTTACTTCCATAAAAGTAACGAATCTGTCATCTCGTTCATCACTTATCATCCGAGCAAATAAACCAATTCCGCATTTCCTTTAAAAACGATCACATTTTAAACAATCTCCTCAGTGTCTGCCATTAAGCCACTAAGTAAATACTTAGCGCTAAACCATTCTAATGTCAGTCCAAAGTCCTTCCCCGATGCACGGCACCACAAAAATTTCTAGATGCAAGTTTCAGTTGCTGGAATTGATTCTCTGATTAGCGGCAATTTAAATGCAATGCAACTTCAACGCTAGTCCCTGGCCTATCTCGAGGCAGGGTCTGAGTGCCCTGTAAATGGCTCGTTTATCTAAGAGACGGTAATTAATTTACGGCTACTAATTATGGTCCTCTGATGCAAGTTAATGCATACACATGCAAGTTAGAGATGCACTTTCCTCCGGCACCCTCTGCGCCTCGTGGGCGTTTTAAGTGTCCACATGTACTTTTGTTGTTGTTGTTGTTGTTGCTGCAGGTCTTCGCCTTTACGAATGGCACAAGCATTTGCAATTTCCCATTTGCGCTCATCTTTGTTGCACTAAAGAGTCGCTATCTTATGTGAGAGCGGAAAAAAAACAATAAAAGCAATCAGTCGCTTAGAAACCATAGTAAAAAGAGAAAACAGAAAAAGAAGAAGAGATCAAACTGAAAGACAAACAGCCACGAAGTTGGCTCTGGAATCAGGAAGATCAAAGACCAAGGCTCTGGCATAGTGAAGGGGAGCATGAAGCCTCCCGTCTCTCGTGCATCGGAGTGCGGTTTAGATAAAGTGGCTTAAAGTAGAGAAGGCACCGGAGCACCCCGAGTCCCGCTATCGGGTTATGTAATAGACCTGGAAGACCTGGGGAACGGGTATTGGGATCACCTCTTCCGAGCCAGTTTACTGTTACAGCATTCATGGCGAATGGATGAATGCACGCCTCGACGTGACAGCGAATAGTGTTGCAGTCGAACTTCTATTGCGAACAGGAAGACCATAGAAAAATCGCTCCATATCTTTCTCTGAAACGGGGACCGGGGGGTGCCCAAGAGGACGGGGGACAGGCTCCTGCCGACTCGATTGAACGGACATAATTACACTAAAGACCGCGAGTGATTTATGTACGATGGAATTTTATGGTGACCATTTATGTACTTATCCTCCATTCGAGGGTGCTAATTACTGCTGGAAATTTATCACCGGCGACTGCAAATTTCTACCCATCGACCCACCCTCCTCCCTCAACAGAGCACCATACGGGCTGGTCTAGATTCTATGTAGGATCAGAGGGACCTGATTGTAGTTGAATTTAATAATGGCAGACGCACGATAATCTATCTGTGTTTAGTTGAGACAATAACAGCGAGGCTAATGGACTTTAGAGGACGAGCGTGTCTCATCAAATGAAACTGACCACAGCTTGATGGACTTGCAATATAATACTCTGAATGGTCGCTTAGTTTTAATGTGGCTCGTGTATTGCTTCGTTGAAAGTTTTTTTTTTAATGGACAATAAAATTTAATGTTAGTTATTTTAATTTAACGGCTATCATGATATAACACAATACTCTTGAGAGAGGAAAAACAAGGTTCGAAGATAATTACATTGTAGAAATGCATACGCCCTTCAATAAACGGAAGGTCTCAGGGTCGATTTGTTATGGCGGTGTTTTGTGTGAAGTTAGTTTTGTTTTGTTTTCAACAATGTTCTATTTGAGCCAATTATGCAATCAGGATAGAGATGTTAATTGCTGTATTAAGCGAACATCGTTGGTATCAAATAGTGTTGAATTGGCAAAACATTTCAGATTGTTTTTGCGTTCTCAAGGAGAATCAACGCCATATACATAGCATAAAACGGAAGTGAATCTGACCGCAAGAATTATGCTACTTGCAAAATTTTAACAAAATACTATTAAAATGAACCTCAGTCTCTATTGATGATAATTGGAGAAAGGGCAAGCTGGTAAACGTTGAAACAGGTCTTGTTCCTATTATATTTATATACTAAAAACCATAGGTAAATGGCAGCTTCGATAGCCAAGAGACGACATCTCTGTCTAATCATTCGACGACATCTCTGTCACGTCATTGTACATTACGTTAGCCCCATTCACGATTCAGCTAGAATAACTTCAAATGGATCCTCCACTAAGGTTATCCTAATACCAACACCAGATGGGGCCTTAGTGTCTAAGGATTAAGGCTCCTGGCTACCATCACAGAAGTCCCGGTTTCAAATCCCGGCATCATCACGATCCTTCGCCTTTCCCACTTTGCCCACCTACATACCTTTCCTTCTTTCTTCTTCCCGCTTTACATTCTTGATTCCTTCTGTCATAGTCCGCTCGCCTTTCCCCGCTCCACCAGCGCATGTCATGAGTTGGTTGATGGGATTCAACTCGTTTCAGGAGGCATAACACTCCAGTGAGTTGTTTCTCGATGCCCCGATGCCAGAGTCGTGATAGTAATGGTTGGGAGTAGGTGGAACAAAAAACATCGCGCTTGGTTGTGGCAGTTCGTTCCTTCCCTTCTCTCTCTCAATTACTATCTTCCGACTAGCGCTTGCTGTTAGACATTGCACTCTATACAGAAAAAATAGATTGTGCGAAGGGCTGTTCCTTGAGCTCTCTTGTCTTTCACATAAAAAAAAGATCAGTTAGTACAAGACCAACACTTACAGAGGTAACGACAACAAACCGTATCAACGCTAGCCATCACAGAGTCTATCATCTCCTCCCGGATCTGCCTATTTCCCGAAATTTCTCCTACCATAAGCCGTTTTGGCATATGGGTTTCCTCCATCCTAATAACTTGACCGGCTAGTCTTACACCCGTATTCTAAAACCAGTCATAAGTCATAACGCAATATCAAGTGCGCGGTGAGTATCAAGTTGAGACAATTTGGTATTCTAATTTTGCTCTCGCAATTTTGACAATCCGCAAACAGCCTCAACGACTCTCAAAACTATGACTGTATACATAGCAGGTCACAAGGGTATAAAGAGCACGTTTCTAGTATATTTTTCAAAATTCCACACAATCTCGACACACAGCCAGCTTCGATGAGAGGTGCTCAATGTTTTTTGGCGTACGTTTGCTACTTGGTGCGCAGGCTTTCCTCTATCTCATTATACAAATACAAATTCACCATTAGAGGTGATTTTTTTTACATTTTCTTGTGACTGGGTGCGTAGAATACCAAAACAGCTGATAGTATCAAGAATAGTGTCAAGCTTTCAATCACAAGCAAGAGTCTCAAAAGCTTATGACTTATGATTGGTCATAATTTAGAATCGGGGCGTTAGTCTTTTTTACGAGGGAGTAATGAGAAACTTACATCGGTCCGACACATGCTTGCTTACGACAGGAGACACCGCTGGGGATGGGCACCGAGACGGTAGTGTCAGGTTGCTTCTGACTAAACTCACCACCGTTTTTGCATGACGTTCAAGTCCAGACCGGTACGAGCCGTATAGGCATTACTTCGGCCTGGCGTCGTCACCATCAAGGTGCTCATCAGAGCTGGAACAGTCCAGTCGTCTAGCTACCTAGCTCCTATCTCTCCTAAAATTTCTTTGCCTTTCTCTGATTCTTTGGGCTTCTCAATGCTTAAGTTTCTGTTGGATGGCCTTTACCACCACTTCCATAATTCTCCACTTATCCTCCGACCGCCATTCTGGGCAGAACGGTGAATCATCCAATCTGAAGCGGTGAAGGTATGCCCTCCATGCCCACTCATGAGCTGCGTGAGGTACTAGCTCACCTCATGTTCCCTTGCAACCCACTTTTCACATTTGGTATGAGTCTATGTGTCCATCGGCGCTTAGTAGACTCGTCCCACTTCTTCTGCTATGCTGCGATGGACTGGCTGCGCGCGAGAGTCCGTCGCACTTCCTTTGACACCCTCTTGCGTGGATAACCTCTTGCTCTCAATAGGGATCATTCCTGATATGACACATGTTGCTTCATCGGGCGTAGTGCGGCATGCACAGTATGCTTGAAGGGCATTTAGCCGATAGGGAGAGTTTATTTTCCTCCTGTTGACCATTCTGTCCAAAGCCGCTACAATAGAACAGAACTAGCCACTTTCGTGATAACGAGGCGTTGGCTTGGCCTGGGGCC
The DNA here is from genome assembly GCA_963855945.1 of Thereva nobilitata. Classification (NCBI taxonomy): domain Eukaryota; kingdom Metazoa; phylum Arthropoda; class Insecta; order Diptera; family Therevidae; genus Thereva; species Thereva nobilitata. Next base: position 14,212,078 of record OY979696.1, on the reverse strand, counting down.
ACCTATGTTGGGCAGTATCCTCGCGAATGCTGGGCTGATGGTGGAAGCCCTCTTCTTGCCCACTTTTATTCCACAAAGACCTCGTCGAAATCTGCCGGTTGCCGCCTTCGCTGGCAGCGCCTTCTTGCCCTTGGGCAAACCCTTCGATGCTCCTCAATTTCGTCGTTCCACCAGAAGTTCGGCGGACGTCTTCGGAGTTTTACGCGCTGTGGCATGGAGGCGTCTCATGCCCGTTTTATCGCCGCGGTGTTGGTTGCAACCCTTTTGTTAGCGCATCCTGTCTGCTCAATGTTCTCCTGCAGGATCATCTCTTTGTACAGCTCTTCATCGAATTTGTTCTGGGCGCATCGCGTCCTTATAGGCGTCCTTGACAGCCTCTATTTGTAAGGACCAGTTTTCAAAATCTTCAGTACCGTCAAAACTGGGAGTCAAAACCTTAACAAAATTCGCATTCGGGGCTACTCGGTCTTTTCCTCTATCCCTGGGTGTTCCCTCTAAAGGCCCCCATACACGATCAAATTGGATGTACATCCAGATTTTCATCAATCCCATGCGTGCAACGAGTTTTGATCGGCCGACCGGCTCACAATCGATAGTTTTGGTTGTACATCCGCACTTCGATGTACATTCAATTTGACCGTGTATGGGGGCCTTAACTCCAATAGGACAAAAAAAGGACGTAGCACAAAAAAAGAAATAGATCAAGGAAATGGACTCCTCTGGAGTGATCCACAATTTGGTGTTGATTGGTGTTTGCAAAGAGCTCATCGTCTTTATCAGAAATCCTGGTGCCATTTGAGTTACTCAAAGACTTTAGGAGGATAACGCTAAATGCTGAAGTAATTGGCAACTCTGTAAAAATGGGGAGTTTAAATTATGGCAGGTGCTGTCTCCATAAAACAAAAATCCATATAAAATCCACGAATGTTGCAAAATTCCAAACAAAAATTTTTTGTAAAGGAGCTTCAGTTGCGCGTGCTCAATCGCCACAGTTTTTTTTAATTTTAGTCGGCAAAGCTGTTGCCCCAATCATCAGGGTGAATGAAACGTGACCTCGTCAGAGTGCTATGCCTCTTAAGACAGCAAATACATTTGTGTCAGATAAATATTATTTTAAAACAATCACCATTACTTTTCCTTATTTCAATGCATAAATCCCAAAGTGACAATCGCCGTCCATTCTACAGAAAATTATTAACTATTATTTCTAGATAGAAACGACAAAGCGTTACCACATTGTAACTACAAAAAAAAATTCTGTCACATTATTAAAATATTCACTGAAATAATTCAAATGGCACGAATGCAACTCTCACATGTTAACAAGTAATCAAACCCAGCAATTATCCTAGTCACAATTAATTTATTATAACATTAACTCGATGGAATTCTATGCATAATGAAAGCATATCTGTCAATTCTCCAATGCACTCCAATGTAAAATATGATCTACATAACATTTCACAAGAAACATGAGTTTGCGAACACCTTCCCCAGTGCCGAACGGCCTTAACGGAGCGCAGTCAATCACAGTATCTTTTGTTAAAACACAAAATGCAAAATAAATAAATTTGTTTTAAAATTGAAATTTTCTTTTATTATTCAAGACAGCGGCAATCCACCGCGGGAGGAATGGAAAAAAATTAAAAATAATAAGAAAAGTGTCGACCACGACCCGAGAAACAAATCAGCCATTTCAGCTAAAGAGCGTCGATCGCCGGCCTTCATTACTCATTCTTGAGCTGCGCTGCTGTAGCAGTTCTGCATCGAAGATTGCGTATTTTGTATTCGTCCATTGGCAGCATAATTAGCAAGCATAATTTGTAGTTAACATGGTTTTGTTGCACAGCTTGTGCTTCACACTAGAAGGTGGCGCGACTGAATACGTAACTGGGTTTGGTTTTTTGATATCTGGCAATGCTTTTTTTTGATAAATTCGTTAAGTGTCATTTGAAGTTACAGTGGCGTGTGAGCTGGTGAAATTAAGACTTTATGTGGAGTACTTGGGAATTAATTAAAAGTTGAGTGTTGCGCAATTTATCAATTTTTAGAGGTATTTAAGTGGTATTTATTATCCTTTATTATACATTTATGATTAGGTAATAATTTTTGGCTTTTTTAGAATGAAGTAGTTTGGAAGAACATAAAAGCTTGAAAAGGGGCTCTAGAAGAACACAACGCTTACGAAGCTCTACTGCAATAGTCAAGCATTTACAAGTAGTTTAAACTGAGCCAACGCGGTGTGCTGCCGCCTCTATTCTATATTTAAAAAAAAGTTTCGCGAAAAAATGAGTGAAGGTGTCATCAACACACGAACAAACTCTAAATTGACTGACAGATAGGACCAATATATCACTATTGGCCTCACAAGCGTGACCCTTATTAGCCGGATGACAGGATTCATCTCATATCAGGAAACAACGATCTAGAGAGGCCCTTTCCGTTTGCCCCGATGATTATGACACTGGCAATACCGGTTTAAACTTAGATTTACCATCTCGCTCATGCAAAGTCCCGATAATATTCAAGTTATACAAAACCGTAATAAAACCAGTACTCATATACGGATCGGAAGCATGGACGCTTACTAGGCAAGACGTGCAGATTCTCAGAAGCAGGATAACGGACGCAAGTAAATGAAGAGGGGATCTGGAGAAGAAGATGGTGGTACAAAATATACAAAGAACCTGACACAACCAAAAGCATCAAGATATCACGCCTACGCTGGATAGGACATGTAATGAGAATGCCTGAAGAAGCGTCCCCAAAAATCCTATTCTAGTCCAGTAAAATAGTATTTTAATCAGGAAAGTTCTGGGGTAGTTTTGATTTCTTTGGCTTTTTATGTATTTTGGGGTGCTGAATCCGAATCTGAGGTTTGCTGACAAAATTTCGCGACGGAACATTGAGAAAAATGCAAAAATTTGAAGAAGTTCGGACTTTTTCGCGGTTTTCGCTTATAACTCGGAAACTATCAACTTTTCGTCCATAACATTCATATACTAAATGAAAGAGCACAAAGACCTACAAATCTCACTACCCAAGTATCTCTATCCGATTTTGGTTCTAGCGCTAGTTGAAAATTTCCATATTTTTCTAAGTCAGCAAAAAACCGATTTTCCAATTGACAACGCTATTATACAGGGTGTATCCGTTAAGTTTACAAAGCGGCCTGGTGTTGCTAGGTTTTGGTTGGACGAACAAAAAATCTTTTGCGAGGGCGGTGGAAATCGTAACGGTTTAGCCTCTAGGGCGTTTTGAAGTTTTTTCTTTAGAGTTTTACATATCACCCTGTATTTTTGTAACTGTATGACCTATTTTCATGAGTAGGGTATCAGTGTACGCAGAATACTCCCACTACAATTAGAAGATGGAGCTAAGCATATAGGACTGCAAATTAATACAGACAAGAGCAATATTCTAATTCAGTCGAGGGTGGAAAGAAGAAGAAACCACATCACCACGTGGGGGAATATATCTTCGAACGGGTAAACCAATTTAACTACCTGGGTTCGAAGGCAACGATGAAACGATAGACGTGCAAAGATGAATAAATGCCGCAAATAGAAAATACTTCTCACTACTGCCAGTAATGAAATCCAGAGACATCCACAGAAAAACCAAAATAAGAGTCTACAAAACGATCATACGTACAGTCGCTACGAATGGATGTGAAGCATGTAGCATCTCCCAAAAATCTGCAGACAAGAAGGATATACGACCCAATCAATGAAGACAATGTATGGAGAATACGCTACACTCACGCATTGTACGATTTATACAAAGTGTGCAAACTATCAACACATGCCAAGCTACTGCATTTACGTTGGGCCGGTCATGTCCCAAGAATGGATGATCAAGGATATCAAAAAAAGCACTGTATGTATCTACTACTAGATGCTAAAATACCAGTTGGCAAACCACAGTCAAGATGAGAACACAGCGTTAAGGCTGATGCAGCAAAATTCCTCAACCTAAGAAACCGGAAGAAAACTGCGGAACAGAGAGACGTTTGGAGGAAGAAGATGATGGAGGCCAAGGCTCGAATGGGGATATAGAGCCATCGAAGAAGAATATTTGGGGTCTTCATACGATGTTTTTTGTTGTGTATCATCTGCTCCAACTTGCTCTTTTGCATTCTTGCACCTCGTGAAAACGCGCCTTGCCTGATACCGACTTTAATTACTATCAGGTGTCTAGATACACCTTAGGGCAGAATTTCTCTACCCATACAGGAATCCCCATTTATATAATGAAAAAGGGCGTACCACTATGGGGAAATACGTCTACACGTCAAATGTTTTTGCTTTCTGTTTTGACGTAAAGATGTACACCGTCGAACAGCGTGTAAAGGTTACCCGCCAACAGAGCGACCATTGTCCGCTGGCCTTCAAGCCCCGATGCGGAACCGGAAGGCTCCAGGTTCAGATGGCCTTACAGCAGAAATATTGAAGGTGTAGCCTCCAGTCACCCTTCTCTTTTGCTAGAGATGTACAACTCGGGTCTGAAAGCGGACAAATTCCCTGCTCGCTGAAAGAGCAAGAGGCTTGTGCTGATCAGCAAGGGAAGAAGAGGGCCAGCCGAAACAGCAACCTCGTACACACAGACCTCTAGGTATGCTGGACACGGCAGGCAAGCTCCTGGAGAGGCTACGAGAAGCAGGAAACCTGTCTGCTCGGCTTCCGGCTGGGCCGCTTCACTATAGACGTAGACCAGGAGGTAGTTGAGGCCGCCCGAGCAACGAAGTGGGGAAATAATTGTTCCCGTCACGGCTGTCTGCTGCCCACTTTGGACGTGAAGAACGCTTTCAACTTCGTTAGGTGTGACAGGGTGTTTGGCGTAATAGGGCGCGAATTCGGACTCCCTCTGTATCTGCAAAGGATACGGGGGGACTTTCTGATTGAGCGCTTCATAACGTACGAAACTAACGATGGCTTGCGAAGAAGAGAGATAACATCTGAGGCCGCCCAGAGCTCCATTCTGGGACCCGACCTTTGGAATATCTCCTACGACGGGGTCCTACGTCTGGATTATGCTTCGAGGCCCAGAGGAATGGTCGAGGTTGGCATGGTTTGTCGAAGCCATCCTGAAAATGAAGAAGAAAGAGATGGAGGGTCGCTGATACGTCTCCACAGAGCCCTGGCATCTCTTCGCTCACATCGGATGGGCACGTAAAGGGTCATGTTGGTGACGCCCGCTCGAAGTAATGCCGGGTGGGATACAAACGTTACCGAAAGAGCTGGTGAGATTAGTCAGTAGGAATCTGATACTATCGTCTGAGTGTGGACCCTCAGTGGTGCCTCCTGTTATGAAGGGATCGTGATGGGCGGTCGAGCACACAACATCCTGCTCGGCTGATGAAGATTCTCACCATTCCTCGCTAAAAAAACAAAAACTTTATGGATAAATTCGAGACAACCGGATCGATGGTAAATGTGACTGCAGCAGTGTGTTTTGGCATAGTTGGTCCCATTGAAAACATTGCAGCTGTACGCGATAGTTTGGCTGAGACTCCTTCGACTTCTATTCGTGTCGTGCTTAGGAACTGCACATTGCACGGAGCTCTTTGCAGTGAATTTTGACAAAGGACTTGAATTTGCAAGCTTACAAGGTTCTATTGACTCAGGAACTGAAGCTCACGAACCATTGAGACGTCGCCAATACGCTGGGTGGATGCGTGAGCAAACATAAGTGGATGTCAACTTTACGCAGAAAGTCATCTTCAGCGATGAAGCACACTCTCGCCTCGATGGATTTGTCAGCAAGCAGATTGTCGCATCTGGACTGATAAGAACCCAAGAGTTATTGTTGGGAAGACTATACACCCAGGAAAAGTCACTGCTTGGTACAGAATTGGGAGCGGCGTAGTCATCTAGCGGGAGATAAATAACCTTCTGCCCACAGCTTTGTATGTTTTTTGTGCAACACAAGACTAGTCCGCTCGGCCCACTAGCACAGACTGTAGCCCTCCTTCCCACTATAGTCTAGGTATGCGTTTATAAGCAGAACAACACGACAGTGGAACAACCTTCCACAGTCAGTATTCCCGAACTCATACAGCATCCAAGAGTTCAAACGTAGTGATCATCGCACCCGCAGCCTCTTCTTAAGCTATCATATGCTTCACCTATTCTGCGAGCTAAGCTAATTACAAGACATTGCACCTTGTCGTTAACGACATGACGGACTCATTGTACAAAGGATAACTCCTCAGCTTTGACTTTCAGATAAAAAAAAAAGTGAAACCAATCGTATTCAAAACAAACGAAACTCCTAAAATTAAAGTCATACAGCATACGAAATGCAATCTCACACGGACATGGGATTCTCCAAAACCTTTAGTATCATCTACCTCGAATTTTCGACCTCATCAGTGCAAAAATTTCCATGTACATTGTTTATCGTGAATTAATGTGAGATGCCCAAACCGCCAAGGAACATATATGTATATAAAACCATAAATATTTATGCCTTCCTATATATATATAAATATTCGATCCAGGTTTGTTGAACTCATCGATCGCCATCGCTCTCTTGTCGCTGCATATAAGTGTGCATGTAGAAGAACGAGGAAAAGGAACGAAAGTGAATGAATAAAAGAAGCCAACAACAAAAAATAAAATAAAAAAAAATAATCCGCAATAAACAGCGCGATCCGAAGTGCAGCATAAAATTTTAATTCTTGAAAGCATGAACGAACGGAAGATTCTGGTTCTTGCATCTTATATACGATGATAAACGACCACAACGAAAGCGATCAATCGTGTTACCCTTAAAATTCGTATTTCGTCGTATATCGATTATATATCGTATCGTAACGTATCGAATTATAGAAGGATGATAATGCGACAGTAGACCTGACCAGCAGAGCAGCTTCCCCGCGCAAGGAGGTGTGTCAATCCTAAGTATGGTTGGTTGTCGCGCGGTGCGACTTCCTCGTATTCCCCATTGACGGAAGCTGAACGGAGTCTCTTGCTTTTGCATCGTTAAGATCGTATAAGATTCGTGTAGTGTAGATCGGTGCAGTTTTTTCGTTTTTCGTTTCGAGCTGCAATCGAATTGATTGGAAAGTCGCTTGAATGATGGGTGATAAGAAGTTATAGTGACATGGATTAATATGGAAGAAACTATGCTCTTTAATGGAGTTATTCTGTGGGAAACGTTGATTTATCTCGCGGGCTTGTGATATCTCTACTAGGAAGTTGAACACCTGTTGGATGAAAAGCTTTCGATTTATGGGCGATCGGTTGCAGCTGTTTACGTTATGTAATTAATAGCGTAAGAGTCATTTTTGCAGTTAGCGATCTTTATTCTTAATTTGTGGATGATTGATTTTTAGAAAGTGTTGATTGCCGGTTTTGATTAATACTCTATTTACCTCGTCGAAATTTACCTTTTGATATGAAAGTCTAAGCCAAACCTTTGTATTATCAGTCTTTCACGCCATTTGTCATGTCAAGGGATTGTTAAATATTTGACAGAAAGTTTATGTCGAAGATTTAATATTTTTATTGTGGTAGTTCTAACTTAATTTAACTTAACTTAAACTTAGGAACATCCTCTGTAATATCAGTCCATCATTTCGTGGATCCACGTCATGGTGCATGTCTAAAAGCACACTTAGCTCGAGGGAGAGAATAGATTTCATCTTACTGCATCTTAATTCTAAGGCTAAGTTAACTACCAGACACTGCACCATGCGTTGGGTGGGACACGATTATGAGTTTGTAAGACATACGTCTTTTTTTTGAGCCAGTACAATGTCGAAACACGCTCATATATACGTAGCTTCGTAGGACATTATTTTTGAATCGGAACATTTAAAAAAATTTGAGGCCTCATTGCAATTTGCGATCGTGTAAGGGAAAAATGTACTGCCTCGCGTAAGTCCGGCTCAACTCTAATGTGAACGACATGACAGTCTGGCAGTGCATTCTAAGCGTAAACCTTACTATAAAAAAACAGAAGAAGGTTGCTCACTTGGTCTTTTGAGTCTAAAGCCGTACTGCTTGTTTTTTACAATTTGGTTGAATTTGAGATATCCCGTAAGTGCTTTGGTTATTGTCTCTATAGTTGTAATTACTACTGGCACGTAATGAGAGGGGTTTTTTAAAGACCCCGTTTTTGCTGTATAGGCTGAACATGAGCTAGTTTCCAAGAGTCTGGATATACTCCGGGGAAGAATGGCAGTACAAAAAGTTTACGCAGAGGTTTAGTCAATGATCATACACATTTATTAAGGGCCAAAGGTATATTGTCAGAGTCGGTGGATTTATTGAAATTTATTGGCTTAAGACTTTGTTGGAAATAAGAAACATTTGTTGGACGCATTGAATTCGATACGACTATACTTATTTACCGCCAAAAATTATTTGATGAGGTGGGGGGTCGTTTGTTTGTTTTCACCGGTAGACGCTATCTCCAGGTACCTTTACATTATGTGATTTGTCATATGACTTTACTGCCAAAATTACGGCTTCATATTGTGTTCACAATTAATTTTGACAAGTCAAAACAGAAATATTCAATGCAAATTTTGACAGATAGATTTTGCATTAGTTTCATTAAAGCAAGCATGCGTTTGCACAGACAAGCAAGCATGCGAAATTACAGACCTGTAATTTAAGTTAGCCTTGTTTGGCTTATAAATAAATAAATAAATAAATGCAAACCTGCGAAGCAAATGTGCGCAATATTTGCAAATTTTCGATAGCCCTGCAAACAAGTTTCAAAGAAGAAGAAGACACTTCGATGTAAAATGTCAAAGTATTGGTTGACAAAATGAAATGGATGAAGAAAATATTGATAGCGTGCGGTAAATATAAATACTGATAAATATTATTATTTTAATTTTCACTATGGCGAAACAAGTTCACTAATGCATACTTGCATGCATGCGCAAATGATTTTTCGCAAGTGGATGCAGGTCCAACTTACGCATTTTGCGCATGTAAGTATGCATTACTGAAAGCACCCCGTATGACATGGCAAAAACAAATGTCATTTTATAAGAAGTTTTGACTTCATTGTCAGTAAAATCATATGACAAATCATATAATCTTAAAGTACCTTAAGAGCCACGGTAGTTGTGGTATGATTTTTTTCGTTTTTTTTTACAAGATCACTCAAAATTTCACCTTAAAATCGTCATAATTTTTTGTTTGTAGTTGAAATAGCACGAAATCACCATTTTGAATTTATAAGTTTTGACCACAAATTCGTTATTAGCGACCTTAAAAACCCCTAGATACCCACTTTCAATGAAATCGGAACATAATTTGCAAATTCATATTAGGGTGGCTATTTTGAATATCGGTCATATTTCGGTGGCCATTTTGAATTTCGAAAATCGGGCTTCGAGGGGCATCAAGCGAGCCCTCGCGAAGCTCTGCGATGACTGGTGCGCACACATACACGCATACATACAGAAACTTTCTTTTATTAATATAGATATAATATCGAAGAATGTATTGTCCAAGGCTCCTTAGTATCGAGGTAGGGCGCGCCAGCGTAATTTCTTGATTTGACACTGGGCTTTCTAGTTTGAGCAACGGTTCCATTTCCTGAAACGTACAAGACGAGAGGCTTCTCGGGCTGAACGGTTTACCCAGGGTGTAATCAGAACATCATAGCCTGAACTGCTTCGATAACCCATAGAAATGTTCAAAGGAGATCCTACATTGTTGCAGAGCAAGGAAGTGATTAGCTAGAAGCTTCCAGCAGAATAGATTGATCGTCGTCTGCTGCAGAATTTTTTTTTCGCTCCGTGTGATGTTTTAGCGCCATTGATGGCACTTAATTTTATTTTCTCTCATAGAATTGGGGAAAAATACGCTGATTTTGTGCGAAGCTCTGAATTATTTAGTTTCCTCCAGTCTCAGTTAAAAAATTTACGATTTATTTCTATTTTACGATGTTTTCTCTTTGGCGAAAAAGAACTGCTAAAGTTGGTTTCGAAACTGCTTTAAATAAAATTTATAGCCACTCCCCGTAACATGATCCACTTTAGCCTTTTACACGGCAATAAAATGCCGCTCTAATCCTAAATATAAACTGAGCAACAAACAAACTAATAATTTCCGTCGAAGGACCTTTGTATCAATAACTTACAAGATCGGAATCAAGCGTCTTGCGTCGCTGTCAACAGTAGCGCGACCCCATTACAATAAGTGAACTGCCAGCCGTATTTTGTGCGGTTGAAACGGAAAACCGCAAAGCCTCTTTGCGTCAAGTCAAGCATGACCTCCGCGCGAAATTGCATTAAAGCCTCCCCCACAGGCGCACCGCTCCTTTCTCTTCTTTGATGGCGGTATCCAGTGAACCCAGCTAAGCTACGTAGTAGAAAGTGAACAGAGCAGCACACCTATGCAGCAGCAGCCGGGCTCCAATGCATTTCGGGGGCTGAGCTGCATCGCGGTCTCATTAGGAACAAAGCGGTCATAATTTATGCTGAATTTATCCGCGCTGCTTTTTCCGCAACTCGTTCAAATAATTTCCTAACAATTTTCCAGCATAATTTTTTTCAAAACAATAAAATTTTCCTCGTGCATATATATATCAGCGCCGAGAGATCTTTGACCGCAGACGGGGCGCAGCCCAACCTTTCTTTTGCAATTGTTGAGGAGAGCCTTTTGTGCATGCTTTATTCTGGGCTGTGCTGCGGTGAGGTTTATCATTAAATTCAAATTGCCTTCGAAAGGTGAGGTCACAAAGGTGTGCAGATAAAATGCTATTTTCTTGAGCAAAGAAACGTGTCTTATAAACCACGGAAAAGTTGCATTAATTAAACAAAACAAAGATCATTTGCCAGTCGTGTTTCGAGGGTTTTAAATGAGTGCACTTTTAAAATCTTTTTTTACATCATAAAATACTTATTCTCAAAAAGGGTTAAAAGGAAGTTTTAGGAGAGGCAAAATGAAACAGAACCGTTTTATTTGTTCATGTAATCAAAATGCAACGCAAATACAGTTTGGTAGAGAGTCCGAAAATCTTTCCGAAAATCAATTTTTTTAGAACAATGGTGTTTAGAATGGTGTTTCAAGCAAAAGTTTATTAGTAATCAAGGATCTTAGCAGAATTATTGTCCTTAGTAATCAGACGAACCCACTTGAACTTTATTTCAAACCTACATATTTCACGATCACAAAATGAAAGATTATTTCGGAGTATCTTTATCCCAGGATTTCCTAGATAAAATTTAAAAATTAAGCCGTACGTAGGCATCCATACTTTACTTTTGAATTTTTATAGGAAACATTATCAATTAACTGAATAAGTATGGCTGATCTACAGTCACTCTGCCATATTCTTATGTAAATGTTTACGGTAACAAACGGCGTCTTTTCAGCTCAAGCTTTGTCTTTTAGATCTTATCAATGGCCAAAAAATGTTCGCCCAGAGCTACGCAAATCAACTTGTAATCGTAATGACTGGTGAAAGAGGCGGTTCTACGTCTGGGCATATCCAACACTAATTTCAGCTGATCTCTAGCTGGTTCATTAGCCTAGGAACTCGATTCGAATTTTGGGAGGTGCAGCTTGGGCCCCTATGAGTCTAGGAATGTGAGGGCCCCATATGGAATGGCCTATAGGACCTACAAAGGGCATTTAACGCTTTGCCTCATTCGTGCATCATTGGGAATGACGCATATGTACCCCGTGAGGAAAAATGATTGCTACCCGATTCCGAGTGAAAAATAGAAGCCAAAAAATTAGAGAATTTTTGCGTGGATATGTGATGAGTAATAACTGTGGCGGCGTCGAAAGTTTTATCTTTTTTGTTCCCCCCCTTGCAATTACCTATTCATCTTTCCAAAAGCGGGTGTCGTACTAAGCGGTCCCTCAACTTTACCAAGCCGTAAGTAGCAATATCGTCACTTTCTTTCAATAGCAGGCTCCAAGTGTGGCCTAAACTAGGAAGACTGCCTAACGACTAGTGATTTCCTTGTGTATCTAACAGAGTATGCATTTTGGTGAATCTGGTATAGTTACTCTAGATAACCAAGCCTTTTGGTAGGCTGCCCTGCCCCACTTATTAAACTCGAAGGGTACCGATTCAGTTCCAAAGAAGTGGATTAAGAACTTCCTTTTGGGTCGTTCAATCGAGGGTGTATTGCCTGGCGTCAAAACTAAGTGTAACATCACCTCTGCCGGTGTTCCCCAGGGCTCAATACGATAACATACTATTTCCTAATTTTTTATAAAAGAATTATGCCTTCTAAAATAAAACAATAGCGTGACAAATGTTGTCTTCATCATGTAAATGTAAAAGTCCAGCTTACAGTCAAATCTAACCTCGAGATCTTTAACACCACCAGGAACACCAGATGACGCTTCAGTGGTTGTAGATTTGGATCCACGAAAAAGAACTTGGTAGGTCCTGTCAGCTAAGTAAGACTGGAACCGGAACCTGGCTTGCGGAAAGCCTAACTTTCTTAGTTTAAGAATTATAATGGAGTGAGAGAGCTTGTCAAATGCCTTCAGTGTAAACGCAATCAGTTTGGCAACCGGAAACGAAGCCCTCGACAGCAGGAGAAGTGAACTCGAGTAGATTGGTAGTGGTGGAACGAGCTGCCAGAAAGTCATGTTGATTCGTTGAGATACGATTCTTGCAGATAGGCACGATTGCAGAATAAATGATCGATTCAAAAAGTTTCGGTATGACAGACAGCTTAGCAATTGGTCTATAACTCGATATTTAACTCTTGATACCACTTTTGTGAATAGGGATTATGAACGAATTCTTCCAAAGAGAAGGGAAGTAGCCATTATCAAGGGATTTTTGAAAAAGGGTTTTCACTGGAGACCGGAGAATCTCCACACAGGACTTAAGGACAGCAGGGGGAATAACGTCGGGGCCGGAAGTAAAGTCGTATAGGAGTTCGTTAATATGATTCACGATATCGTCATTACGAGAGATAAACTGTGAGCCTCTCGGTTTGGAATTATGTGACGAAGATTATTGTAATTAGGTTGGAAGTCAGGAGTAAAAGATTGATGAAAGAATGACGCAAACATGTTGCAAATCGAGGACGGCTCATTACTAGACAAGTCCGTGTGCTGCATGGTATTAGGGTAGTTATCAACTTTGTTTTTTAGAGTTGGCAAATTTAAAGAAGTTTCTTGGATCAGTATACACCTTGTCCCTCATGCTGCAGAGATATTCTTGATACAGAGCAAAAGAGAGTGAACGAAATCTGTTATAGCAATTAGTAAATGAATTAAGACTCGGAGAGTCCTTTCTCTTTCCATTCTTCCACAGTCTATTCTTCTGATTCCTTAGCTGCTTCAACTCATTATTTTACCAAGGTGGAGATAACTAGGCAATTTTTGGGGCTCAAAAGGTACACAAGAAACGAAGGCTTCATATAGTACAGCATAAAACCGTGCCACGTCGACATCCAACTCATTAGCGTAAAGCAAGCTATTGAAATCGATCGAGGCAACCTAAGACGACAGCTCTCCAAAGTTAGCCTTTTTAAAGTTAAAGGAATGAGTTACCACCTCCGGGCAAGGACTGTTCTCAGAATTTTAGCAATAATTAAGCAAGCGAGGTAATTGTCAGCAGACGTCAGGATTATTGAACTGGGTTCAACAGTCATGTTGATTGAGTCCGTAAAGAATACAAGATCTAGCTGCCTCCCTAACACATTAGTCACCCCTTCATTTGCTTCAAGGCGAGTGAGAATAAGGAATTGAGAAAGGAGGATACCTTAAAATTAAGGTTGCCTTCAGGGAGGTAGTTATCGTCATGTTCATCAGATACCAACTGAATATTGGGTAAATTAAAGTTCCCAAGAAGTAACTCATCACTAGTGTTCATCATACCCAAGATATGATCCACACAAGAGATAAGAATATCATAGAGGTTTTTACCTCCATCGTCAAGTGTGCTTATCATATCTGGTGGGATATAGCACCACAGCAAGAAGATATTTGTTTTGGAGAAGGAAATTTTGAGAGCGAGTAGCTCAATTTCAAGATGGATAGAGAAACTAGGAAGCGAGATTGGGTTACAAATTAGATGGCTATTGCAAGGTAGCAGTACGCCACCACCACGAGCTTCCGAGTCAGTGAAACGACCCTCCGAATCACTAAAATGCTTAGTGTTCTGTTTTTGCCTGTGAATTATATCCATGAGAGGAAATATTTAAACCTTAGATTCCAATAACCAATTTGTAATTTTACTGAAAGTTTATGTTCTAAATTTACTCCTCTTACACTTACTATAAAATTATAGTGCAAAGTGTTAGGATTTTTTTAGTACGTAACATTGGCCGGGTTTATGCCGCGGACACTTTGGAGTTGCCTGACATATTGGGAGCGGCATATACGACAAGAATTTTCGGCGCAACCTGCCAAAGTGGATCTGCTTTTTGGCGTGACCAAACATGTGGCACTGCCGGGAAGTTACGGTATAAACACTTTAGACCTTCTGAAAATGTCAAACGACGTAAACAAAGTGACAAAGTGTAACATATACAACTTATTACGTTAATTTTGTAACTGTTTCCAATATAAAACACTTTTTGCTCGCTTCAACTGATAATTTATTAATATTTTGTACATTATTTAACAATGGTTTATTACTGATGAGAAATGTCAAATGTGTGATAATAATTTTCGAACGTTTCGGTTAAAACGATAACCAAGTTGGAAGCTCCGTTTCATAAATAACAAAGTGTCCGCGGCATAAACCCGGCCATTGATAAATATATTGTAATTTTCCTACATGAACGATTTAGAAAAATACACAACCTTGTGTAAAATATACGTCACATTCATGTAATCAACATTTACGTCATGCAGTATTGCAGATTCTCAATTTCTTTATGTGAAGTTACAAAATTTATAGTAAAATTACAATAATTTTCCTAGTTTATAGCTACTCCAAAAATAATTCGAATTATGGATCATACAAAATTTTTTGTCGTATAAACGGGGTAATTCGAATTATGGCTTAAACCGAAATTTTTCGGCTTAAGCCAAAGTTAGAAGAATGTAAGTTACCCGTTTATACGTTAATTCGAAATTTTGGAGTAAGTTTAAGTTAAATCGATTTAATTTTGCTGCTATAAACTTGGTAATTGTGTAGTAAATTAGTATTTCATATCGCGATTTGTAATTTTACTGTACATTTGCACTGTGAATTTAGTAGATATTTGTTTTACAGTGTACTAAACGCCGTACTGTCTAAAGCCGGAACTATAATAGACGTGAAAGAACGTACGTCAATCCCTGCGTTGCCAGGGCTCTATGATGAGAATTAATGATTGACTATAATAAACGTACATCACATGTACTTGTTTTCGTTAATGTTTCGTTAAACGTAGTATTACGCCGTCTTATGGGACCTGGATCCCAGTTCACGGCGTTGTGATGTCAAAATCGTAGCAAATTCAAACAATAGTAAGCCATACACTAAGGCAAGGCGCAAATTGAGACACGTATAGAGCGTGTGGGGTGGTACAGCACAGCGCGTTTTTTTGTAAACTATGGAAACGAATAGAACCGCGCAAATTGGCAAGTGGACGCGAGGTGACGCGACTCGCGTCGCCTACTACACGCGTGGCGTTGTAGCGGAGCCACAGTTTCTCGTGCCGGTCGGGTCAACGCGTGCCAACAATTTCTCATAGTATTATTTTGTTGTTTTTTCTCTTGTTTTTTTAGTTTGTTTCTTTTTACTGTCCTTTTAAATATCTACCTATGGCAAAAGAAAAGTTAATTGAAGCGGTGAAAGGGCACCGAGAGCTTTATGACACAAATTATGCGTACTATATGAAGACAAAATTGGAAAATGGGATTTGGGTAGACCTTGCAAGTTTTTCCTTGGTTGCTATCAGTTTTTGGCCATTACATCTATTTGAGCCAAAGGCTTGTTCGAACATCCCATGCACCTCAGCAAATTGGCTTCGGCTCATTCGGAAGTAATTGGTAAAATCAGCATCACTCATCTTCATTGTAGTTTTAAATTGTCCACATTTTCCCTTTCCGATAGAATATTGGGTGATTTTAATTTTTTAGTCGCTAAATAAAGCAAAAGCTCGTCTTCAGCATTATTATCAGATTCTGAAGATAGGTTTAATATTTAATAACAATTTTTTCTTCCGTAAATCAGCCATAGTGGTACGCTAGCTACATCGAAACTGCGTCTCAATATGCGGGTCACCACGCTACGCGAGTAACACGTGCGTGTCATGTTGCTCGCGTCATGCCAGCTCACACGCTCTATACTCGTCTCAATTTGCGCCTTGCCTAAGAGTTTTTTCTTTCGAAAAAACTGTCGGTTGACGCGTTGAAAAAACTGCCACTTTGCGTTGCGTGTTTGACAAAGCTCGATGTCCATACACTATAAAAGTTAATTAGTCGGATTGCGTGGCAGTTAAGGAGCTTTTGAAAAACAACAACAAAATATATGTATTTGACTCGGCGTGTGGAGTGGCTGTTTTTTCAACGTTCCACGCCATAAACCACCAAAACTCAGTACCTAGTATAAAGAATTTATACGAGTATTTCATAAAACCAAAAAGGCTTTGGCAAAAAAATTGGCTGGCTAACAGAAATAAATTTAGTGAAAACAAATTATCCGGCAGATTTATATAACTATTTCAGAATGGATGCACATGAGTTTGGGAATTTACTTGAAGAAATAAGCCGTTTAGAACATTCAAGGTAAAGCATGATAAAAGCAATTTTCTCCTACAAGACAGCGGCATGGGACCCAAGATCTTAAGTCTGTCTGCGTAGGGTGGTAGGCTGAGATAATCATGCAGGTCGTACAGATTTCTCAGAACAAAAAGAAGAAATCTCTTCTGAACTAATTCAATCCTGCTGCTTATTTGGAATATAGGATCCCAGATCGGGCACGCGTATTCCAGGATTAGGCGGACTACTGAACAGAAAAGTGTTTTTGTAACCCGTATATCGCCGAATTCATTAGCCCTTCCAATTATAAAGCCAAGAAACTTGTTGGCTCAGTAATATTATCATAGCGCTGATTGAAGCTCAATTTGTAGTCTAAGGCAACACCTACATAGGTCATCAGCGTAGAAGAGATGTGGAATATTGACTAATCGGAGATGAAGATATTAAAAAGAAGATGACCTAGGTGACTACGCTGAGGAACACCGAAAGTTTCTTCACTTTCGTTGGACAGAAATCCTTGAAATCTCACAACTTGTGCTCTTCCGTTAAGATATGATTTTATTCACTCCAGGGTAGAGCCAGAGATTCCAAATTTGAATAGTTTTGCAATTAAAATGTGGTGGTCGATCAAAGGCCTTGCTGAAATCCGTATAGACAAATTTATGGTCGCTCTCCATAGCACAACGTAGTTCGGAGATTAGAACCATAAGATTTCAGGTGGTCGAACGCCCTTTTCTGTATCCATGTTGTTGTTTGTTAAGGTATGCGTCGATTAAAGGGGCAATCATGTCGGGGACAGAAATAAACTATCAGCCTGAGTATAATACCTTTTTCAGAAAATCCACAAAACCTAAACAACTATCAACACTACACTCCAAATGACACGCCACTTTTTGAATTTCTCCATGTGTGCATAGATCAAAAGAAAAACCGTAAAATTGACTGTCAAATGGAATGCAGAAAAAATTGGCGTGTGATGTTGACCACACACGATCGCATAAAACTGGCAGATTTCGTGGCGCGACAATTGGCGCGGGGAAAAAACTCTTATGCCCCAGTTACACGAATGACAAAAAATGACAATTGTCATAATCTCTGGTCATAATTAATGGCATTGTTGTTGTTTATTTTTTATGACCGAAATAATGACACAAATTATGACCGTGTATGACGATAATGACAAATTATGACAGAAAAAATGGCAAGTGTGTCATTCGTGTAACAGCACCATTAGTGTATGGCATACTATTGTTTACTGCGATTATTATGGTCGATTGTACTTCACGGTTTACGATGACAGATACGTACGTCTACATTCGTTAAAAACGTACATCGATCTACGTCTATTATAGTTCAGGCTTTATTAAATTATTGCCACGCAACCAGCGAATAGAAGTCAAAATTCACGTTAAGCCAAAACTACCGACCGATTATTAGACAAAACATTAACACGATTACTCTGCGTGTTTGTGGAGTATAGACACGTTTGTCTACGCGTTTTCTACCTCTACCTATATTAGAATGGTCACAAATTGTCACGATAAATCGTCAAACTTTTTGTTTTCATATTAATCAGACGAAATAATTTTGTGATCATAATCAAATATTTTTTTTAATTTTAGGAAAGTATCCCAGAGACTGTTTAGTGCTTCGAAAGATCGATGTCAGGATTTGGTTTATATTTCGGGGATCATCATTCGTTTACTATTAAAAGTATCGATAGAGCCTTTAAAGGATGCTTAATAAATACTTGCATCAAAAGTTGAAATAAAATGTATTCATCGCTTTTCTTGTTCAAGGAAACTCGCCAAATTTTACCGTCTGTTGTCTAACGAATGTGTTAAAGAAGAATAAAAATTTTACAGAATTGGACAAAATAGTTTCTTCAGAATTCTTCATTAAGGCCCAAACATATAGCAGAAGTCGGTTATATAAACGATCATAACCGAAATGGATCGATAGATATAAATTTATTTCATTTCGGTATTCGTTTCAGCTATTCAGCCCGTTACTTTGACAGTTCGACAGACAGTTTGTTTTCCAATTTAAAGTAGTTGAAAGAGCGAAAAAAAAGTTATTTTAAAAGAATGCAGTCAATACAAGGTGAAAAATTTTAAATTTTGATTTCTCTTGTGATTGTCGACATTCGCCATAAATTATATAAATTCTATAATAGATGTATTTATCGAAAATAAAAAACTCTTCTACTCAATGCAGAACTTGTCAACAAATGTCAAAAACCTAATCGCTCAGGCACCTACATATCGTCGGGTCAATGCAATAGTCACGAAACTGATTTTTTTTGCTATTTTGAACATTGTGCAAAAATGCGAAAAAAGTCATATTATCTTCTGCCAAAGTTACGGATCCAAATTTTTATGGGAATCTACGGGATTCAATTTGAATGTTTTCAGGAAATAACTAAAAGTTATTTTAATTGTATTATTTTTTTCGAATTTTTGTACTATGTTAGTTCAAAATAGCAAAATTTCAGTTTCGTGACTATTGCATTGACCCGACGATATATAATCGCTATCATTTTCAAGTTCATTTCGTTTTCGTTTCGGTTCGTTTTCGTTTCTGCTATATGATTGGGCCTTTAAGTATCTACAGGTATATTATCCAAAAACATCTGTTAACTACTTAATCACTAATATTTATTTATTCCAGTTTCACGTAATTTTTTATACATTTAAAAATCAACACTAACGATCTGTCTGAAAACTTAAGTACGTTGATCTTGAACGTGATGGATTAAAAATGCAATCAATGAAATTTGAAAGGAAGCGATTGTTTTATGGAAAAGAAATTCACATCCAGTTTTAACGATAATTCTACTCCAATAAATAATATATGTTCTCATGGAAGAGATCGGTAACAAATTTTTGGTATCACACTTCATTTTTTTACTCAATTTCCAACATTCACTCATTGAAATTTTTCAGATATATTAAGATGAAAGCATTTCACACTTTTCAAGAAACACAAAAAAAAACAGATGAAAACAAAACCGAAAAACAAAAATTGGCATAATCACACATCACAAAGGGTTAAAATGGTAACGATGCTAAATTATCTCATAAACAAAGGCAGACGTAATCTTAACCTCGACGATCCACAAGATCATCCTCGTGTCTCTAATGATGTTCCTCGCATCTTATCACAGGCCGGTGGTGTGCCCCTCCTTCAATTAATTTAGAAAATCTGAAGGAATGGAGCCAATTTGCCTCTGAGCAATATCATTGTTGTTGGGCCCAAAGGAGCAATACCCTGCAACATTGTTCACTATGAAGTATTCGTCCGTTCACCCGTTGGTTCGCCCGTTTATCTCTGGCTGTGTGGCAGTTATAATCGTCGTGATCTTAGTCTCAGCTTGCAACGCAATGTCATGGCCCATGAATAGTCTCTCTCTCGCGCTGCGGTATCTCGGCACGGCCCTCTATATAGTATAGTCTGTCATTGGGATGCACCACTGTTCCGAAGACGACGACGACGACGACTCTCGGTATGTTCCCTATAATGTTGGAGTTTATAAATCTTTATCAGCGCCGTAAATCAATGCGCATAGAATAAATCTTGGGAGGAAGTTAGGGCCTCGTTCCATAGTCAAACGACAGTTGTGAGAATTTTCCGTATTAGCTTAACTGCATTGGAGGATCCGAGGAGGAAAAATCACTGAATGGATCCGGGAAATTATGCAACTCCGAAACAACAAAACAGATAACATTACAGCATTATGTAGATTAACCCGGCGACATGAGCCTCTTGAATTGAGCTACGAAGCAAGGTTTATATGGGGTTTTGTTAGAAACGAGACTCTTTAAAAGTATTGCCATTAGGAGAGTACCCACCTGATACCTTCGAGTTTAAGCTGCTGCTGCTGCTGCCACTGGACGAAGAATGCAACAGCCGATCTGAATGTAAATTTCCGTGTGTAATGAGCTTGTTGATAACAGGTGGCGGCGATCCAACTGATGCTGATTCCACAGATCCGGGATCACTAAATCCGCCCTGTGTTGATGAATCTTCTGGTGTGTCAAAGAAATGCAGATTAAAGTCCGAACTAGCATCGAAACTAACTTCCGGGATATCATCCTGTTGACACTGATTCACTACGACCACATCACAACCACCACCCACAAGGCTTGAACCAATGGAAGTTTGTTCTAGCTTGAACACGTCCATGACTTTTTACCAAAAAACAAAAATTCCCAGGATTCCTCTGTTCAGCCAAAAACATTGAGAACACCATTCACTATCACCTTAACTCCATCGTGAGTTTTTTTCTTCTTCAAACTATCATTGAAATGCGCACCCGAAAATTAGATTTGATTTTATCACACTTTGGACTAATAAAAAAGTTTCGAACCAAACAAACAAACAAAAAAGATCGCGACTTTTAAATAAATTTATACGGAAAAAAACAAATCCCAAAGAGGGACTATCATCGAAGGAACTGCCGCACTAGAACTGAGGATAGAATCAGAATCAGCACCCCGATGGTCTAACTATCTTCTAAGATTTTAAAATTCGAGCTCTGTCGGTGGTGCTACTACTATACTCTGTGCTAGAAGATGTAGACAGTCTGGTCGTCGTCTCTAATGGATCTTCAGTCAGTATAACATATCGAAGAAAACGAGTTGCTGTTGTTATGCTGGCCTTTGAATACATAACAAGAGGCCCAACATCGGCACCACGTTCCGTTTGTACGTTGAAACAGAAAACAAGACAAGAACCAAAAGGAATCACTTTCCTAATGCGAAAGAACCACTCGCGCGCGCCTCAACAACTTCCAAACAGATACTAGCAAGGGAAGATGGTTAAAAAGTCAACAACAAACCAGCAATAACAACAACAACAACACCAACAACACAACAACAAAAAGAACTTCACGATCATCAAGAAAAACAGACACGAAGAAAGAAGAAAGAGGCTAAAACTGAGGCAAGAACCGGAGGATTAAAATGCAGAAGGAACTGTGGAGAAATGAGATTCATCAGTATCAGAATCAGGCCCGCTAGCCGGTCATACTCTCTCGTACATAAGCTTCGATTATTTTGTTTTTAAGTTCTTCCATTTAAGTGGGCGCAGCACCTTTAAGGGTAAACGTAAATATTCTTGTGGATCGTGGAGCATATAGAAACAGTCAAAAAATATTCTTCTACAGATGTGCACGATTTCCTTCTTCTACCATTCTTAGCGCGACTTCTTAAAGCGATCATCGACTTGTACGTGTGGGAGTTTTGTGCAGATCAGGAAAGCAGCTTTAAAGCACACTTATTCACATATGGATTTTGATCCGCCGTTCGAAGTGATCTGCGCAAAGCGATTAAGAATAGCATCAATTAACAAAACAAATTCAGCACCTTTCGTCAAGTGTTCGTTAGTTGATCGAACTTTTCAGCTGAATTCGCTTCTGTGGTATGAAGCAATGAAGCGGGAAGTGCAGCACGCGGAAGAGAATTCCATAGTTACAATGTTGCATTGAAATGCGTTTGTTATGTTTTAGGCATGCGCAAGGATTTTCTCTGTGCAACAAATTGCGGTTTTTTTTAATTTGTCAACAGAATACTTTCGTTTTTCCTTACTACAAAAATTTCAACAATTTATGCATTACTTAGTATTATTGTTTTTACTTACAACAGATTATGAATTGTTTACATTCTTCTTCTAGCTTCTAAGTGTTTACATGCAAAAATGTAGTAGTTTTCCTGGAGTATTCCCTACGAACACATTTTTCTTGAGAATCTTGTTCCTCGTGGATGCACAACCCAATCATATATACGATCTTTTTCTTGTCGATCAGACTTTTCAGGGAAGATAGGCAAGACCATTTATTTTCGTGATGATCTTGTCGTCGAGAGCATGCACAGTCGGATTCTATCTTCTTCAATAAATCCGAATTCATTTGCTTTTAGATTGTAGTGAAAATTCATCTTGACGTGGATTGTTTTGCAGATTTCTCTGAGATGTTTAATAGTATATTCTGTAACAAGTTTGGAATGATGCATATTCCGCACAAGTGGAAGTTTTTTCTACGCCTCTAATTTTTTTTTTCTTTTTCTACGCCTCTAATTAATTTTTATTAATATTTTGTAAAGAAAAACATACCTAATATAAAGCTACTGTCAAAAATATAATGTATAAGGCACAGCAACACTAAATAACATATTAGTAGGGAGTGTTCATTCATAACAATTTTGTAATTTAATAATTTGTTAATAGATGGCCGCCGCAAAATTTAATAAAAAAATGCTATTATTTTCTGCAATTTAATAATTGAATAGTTTATTTAAAGCAAAACTATTCTAGCAGAACATCATTGATTGTTTATTTATTGAAACAATCCTTTTTTCTTTAATTAATAAATCTTTTTTTTTCTTTAATTAATAAATCATATTCTTGGATTACGAGGAACAGATGTCGCCACTAGTAGTCATTCCATGACAAGTGATGGAATGAATAATCCACACGGGTGTGGAATGTTGCTAATTCCGTAACTAAAAGTAATAAGTCTGTTCCCGAACTCGAATGTGGGATCCCGCGGGTGCAAGAATTCACCCGAACTTGCCATATTTGTGTTTCTTTACTTTCTCATGCAAGAAAAAGCGGGGAAATTTCCGTGCAGGAATTTGCCAGAGGTTTTCGGTCCTGTGATTTCTTGCAAGTTGTCAATTGACATTTTGTTGTATGTATTTGTATGTTAAAAAAGCGGCATACACATACACACAAACGACATTTATGTTATCTTCTTGTTAATTTGCAAGAAATCACCCAAAAAGCGTTTCTTTACTTTCTGGATTTTTGACAGAATTATCCCCACTATTCAAGTAACTTTTAGCCCAACAAGTTTTTGCAGGAAAAGTACGGGAACAGACCTAATATCAGAATGGCTGTATTCTAACAGAGGCGTAGAAAAAGAAAATTACTAAAGGAGTACTTTTTACTCGTTCAAAAGTACTCGATTTCTTGAGCATCGATGAGTACTTTGTTTGTTATTTTGATTTCGGGTACATGGAACAAAAAGGGACAAATCCCTTGCTTTGTTATTCTTCTTCTTCTCTTTTGGTGAGGTACTAAATCCAAAGGTACCGCCGCCACTCTCTTGGCCTATTATAGTACTTGTTTTGTAATTACTGATAGAGTCCCCACCATAAAAGAAGAAAAATGAACTGATGTTGAGAATACCTGAGTTATTTTTACAACGTGATCCAGGTCAGATCATTAATTTCAAGTAAACTAAAAACTAAGTAAACTAAAAAATGACCTCTTTTTTAAAGTGAAAGGAACGGTTTTGAATTCCGACTATTTTTTATAGACTGCGAACAGCATTAAAAAAAATTCCAATTCCTCTTCAGACAATTTAAAATTTTGTTATATTAATTTTTCTTCTTTGCTTCTGCTTCGAAAGAAAACAGCTGATGCAGTCAAAGCTACAATTTAATTCGACTTCGACTCTGGGGGCTTTCTTTGCAGTCGGAGTTGAAGTCGAAGGCAAAGCCCAATTGTAACACTGCCCTTATTATTTTTCCCTCGTCGTTCAGGTAACCTCGATGTTCCCTAAAACAGGCCCTTTAGTTTGTTGTGTGTTGCCAGTTGCACAAAATTTGACATATCTATTTGGAAAAACTTTGTGCGATTATTGAAAAATTGCTTTTTGTTAATTTTGGAAGTCAGGTGAGTATTTTTGAGGAATTCTTTTTAAAGCGAAAATATTTTTAGTAAATTTTAGAAACTGACATAAATTGTGACAGAACACATCAAATATCAGGACTACAACTCTGAAAAACTAAATTTCTTCCATTATTCAACTCCGTTCTTTTATGCTCGGCTAATCTGATCTGGTTCAAGTTCTAAAAACAAAGCAGCAAGGGTGAAGTTACTCGTTTGTGGGGACTGGAGACACTCACTGCGAATGGTTGTTTTGTATCTGCCTTAGTTTATGCATTACTTGATTTCCGGCTGAGACAGATTAACAATACCTAGTTAGCTTACATGTGTAAATTCAATCCTACAAAAGCTTGTTTACATCCCAAACGCAAAGTGGAAACAGAAATTGTAGCGCTTTTATCGCACAGAAATTTGTATGCCTTTTCTGTGTTGCAGAAACGTGACTTCATTGGTGTATATAGCAGAAGCATACAAACTTCTATGCGATAAAAGAGTTCCAATTTGCGTTTCCGCTTTGTGTTTGCGATGTAAACGGCCCTAAATCCTCTTTAATTGAGGCAGAAAAATACATACTTGTGTAGAACGTTCATATACAAAGTAATCACGACTGAGATAAAGTTGCAGTTAGCTTGAATTCTGACTTGAATGCAAATTAAGCTCGGGACTCGATTCTACCTTATAAGAAATCATATGAGTAAAAGTACTCGGTCAAAAGTATCATATCACCATTTATCCA
This sequence comes from Thereva nobilitata, assembly GCA_963855945.1. NCBI lineage: Eukaryota > Metazoa > Arthropoda > Insecta > Diptera > Therevidae > Thereva > Thereva nobilitata. The sequence goes on along the minus strand of OY979696.1, from coordinate 14,187,028 downwards.
TACTAATATTATAAATGCGAAAGTAACTCTGCCTGTCTGTCTGTTACGCTTTCATGTCTAAACCGCTAAACCGATTTTGATGAAATTTGGTACAGAGATAGATTAGACGTTTGGAGAAGGGCACAGGCTACTTTTTGTGTGCGAAAAAAGGCTTGAAAAGGTTGAAATAGGGGATGAAAGTTACATACAGGGAGTCCGTTATTATTGCGTATGAAATTATTAATGCCACCAACCATTTGAAACCGATCAACTTCAAATTTTGCACATATGCGTAGTTTTCTTGACAATGCAATGTGACCATTTTGTACAAAAATAAAGATGGAGGTTCCAAGATGGCGGGCGGTTTTTGCATTTGTCTTCCTCGACCCCGACATGGGTATGAAATGAAAGGGTATGACAGGTAGAATACAATTAGCGGTGTAGCTTCATTCCAAATTCAAAATGGCCAACACAAAATGGCATATAAAATAGACTAAAAAGTAGAAAATATAACCGATCAACTTCAATTTTTGCACATACGCATAGTTCGCCTGACAATGCAATCCGACCATTTAGTAAAAAACTCAAGATGGCAGTTCCAAAATGGAGGCCGATTTTTGCAATTGTGTCCCCCGGCCCACCCACATGGGTATCAAATGGAAGAGCTTGACAGGTAGAATACAATTAGTTGTGTGGCGTCATTCCAAATTCAAAATGGCGGATTATTTATTTCTCTACAACCCCTCAGTATGGGTATCAATTGGAAGGGTGTGACGATTATAATACAGTAATCTGTATGACGTCATTTTAAATGTAATATGGCGGCCACCATAAAATGGCGGAAGACATATAATAGACTAAAAAGTAGAAAATAAAATTTATGTGATATATTTTATCAAATCAATATAAAAAAAATTATGGCTTCATTTATTATCTTTGCCTATTGTATATATTTTAAGAGAATCGTTTTTCGTAGTAAGTAGGTAGTTCTACACTAACAAACAATTGTTTATAAAAATATATTTCAAGTAGAAAAACGTGTATTTTTTTATAAATTACTAAGCTTATCTTCTAAGTATGAATCAGAATACTATTTTCGTTTACATTGAAGAATAATATTTTTCTAGGGAAGGATCATAAATTTTTTTTAGTACTTAGCTGTAAGAATGAATGAAAACAGAGGATGTATATCTGTGGTCACATGCCAAAGTATCTTATGTTCACTTAAGCGAATTTCGCTTGTTATGTTTTTTTTAAAAATAAATCCTAACAGCTTTATTTCTAGCTTATCCTCAGGTTGATACAATCACCAGTCCCTTATTAAAACTTGAATTTCAAAATAGCTTATGTGGTTTTGATACATTTGTGCATTTGGAAAAGCAGTTTATGTTACATAGGTCTACGATCGAAAACAATCTGTATTTTGTTATTTTAGAAAAACCGCTTATGTTGGAGAATAACGGTTCGTTAACCGAAAAAATCATTACTGAAATAATAAGTATCAGTATCTTATGTCTATCTAAGCTAATTTTCCAAAAAGAAAATTTTTTCTTTACTGGCCAAATGTATACTTAAGATGAAAAGTCAGTATAAAATTTATTTATTCATTCTCATGGAAAACAAGCTTAAGTAACACAAGCTATTTTTCAAATTTACAAATGGGAAAGATACGCATTTAAGTCGACATAAGCCATTTTTCTACGTGTATTTCACTTGTTTGGGTAACACATTAGCTAGTTTCGGGAAAACAGTCCGTGTGAAAGGTTCAATTGTGACGACAGAGGTATACAAAGTTTCATTTAGTGTTAAAATTAGATAAAAAAATATATTATATATTATAAACAAAAACAATATGAACAGAGGAAAACAATTAGTATCGTTGGCTCGAAGGGATATAGGTACATCTTCTACAGGTAACAGAATTGTAATAATTTAAAAGTTAAGCTAGAAATAGATTGCAGCGGTCATAAGAGTCCACCAGCGCTGATAGATGTCAAAATGAATAAGAATACACACAATCCAATTATGCTGAGCAGAATGCGCGTTAAGCTTTTTGTTCCTATTAGCATTTCTCAGCGCTGTTGGATTCTTATGACCGCTGCAATTTGTTTCTAACTTAAAGTTCATTTCTTTACTATGCCGAATAATGTTTTGGAAAATTAAAGTAAATAATTATAATTATAGGTTCTGCAATAGCTTTTCATCCATGTGTTACAAACGAAACTTATTCTTCATTTGTTAATGGCTTTGATTTTGATGTATATTCTTTGCAACAACATTTTGCATTATTTGATTGTGATGATAATGACGACAGTGTACGTGATCCAGACTATAAACCATCTGATTTTTCAGATGTTGAAGTCGTTTCTGATGCTAGTAATGATTTAGAACGTGCTGCAAACTATTTAGTTAGTAATTTACTTGAAGCAGGCATAGAGTCAGTTGCCCAGACAGAAGATGATGGAAATGTTGAAAGTATTGGCAAGGAAACTAAAAAATGCAGGCACAAAAAAAGGAATTTGGGGCTATCCTACACCACCAACAAGGGTAAACATGTACCAGAAAGAAAGTTTAAAATTTTGGAGAAGTGTCGGAAAAGTTGTAAGGATAAATTATCAGAAGGTGATCAAAAACATATTTTCGATCAATATTGGGCATTAGGTGACTACAAGCTACGCCAGGCTTACTTAACTGCACTAATTGAAATTCATCCAAAAAAATTTGAACGGAAAATTAAAAGTTCTACTGCGCCAAGAAATCGAGAATATTCTTATTCCTATTATTTAGATAAAAACGGTTAGAGAATCCCCGTCTGCCAAAGGTGCTTTAAATTTTCATTGGGAGAAAGTGACCAATTCTTTAAAACAATCATTAGGAAAAAGTTAGAAAGTAATGGAATTGTTAGTGCCACAGATAAGAGAGGATCTCGTATACCAATCAACAAATTGTCTGAACAAAAAGAAAATGAAGTAAAAAATCATATTTTATCCTTCCCAGCATATGAAAGCCATTACAGTCGTAGAGATACAGAAAAAAAATACTTGGGCAGCGATTTATCCTTATCATTAATGTATAGACTGTATAAAGAATCCCACTCTGAACCCGTTTCAAAGACAAAATACTCTGAAATTTTTAAATCGATGAACATAAAGTTTAAAAAGCCTAAGGTAGACACATGTCATAAATGTGAAATTTTAAAATTAAAGCTGCAGACAGCATCTAATGAAGATTTGAAGTCTGTTAGGCAGGAGAAGGATCGTCATCATGCAGATGCAGATCTCGCTTATAAAATGAAAGCTGAAGCAAAAAATGTTGCCAAAAAGGATTCGACATATAAAGTTTTCACTTTTGATTTGGAGCAGTGCCTTCCAACTCCTTTTTTGAAATCCTCCGTATCATTTTACAAACGTCCATTATGGACATACAATTTAACGGTGCATGATTGTGCGAATGATCAACCCTACTGCTACATGTGGCATGAGGCTGTTGCAAAACGAGGGGGAAATGAAATAGCCTCTTGCCTTTTTAAGCATCTGAACAATATTTCACATGAGGCCAAACACGTAGTATTTTTCAGTGATTCATGCGCAGGGCAAAATAAAAATTCCTTTGTTGCCAATATGTTTATGATATTTTTAAGTAATAATAGCAGTATTGAAATTATTGACCATAAATTTCTTGTACCAGGTCACACTCACAAGGAGTGTGACGTGGATCATGCATTGATTGCAAGGAAAAAAAGAAGACTATGGTAAATATACACCATCCACGAGATTGGTACAATTTCGTGAGAGGAGTAGGTGTCAAAAGGCAATTTGTGGTCGAAGAAATTTCACAGGAGGAAGTCTTAGATTTTGCCAGTACTTCTAAGAATCAATTTCTTTGGCGAAAGGTCGATGTAAACAAAGGAAAGTTCGTTTGGAAAAATGTTAAGTGGCTACGTTTCTCTAAGGAATTTGGAAAAATAGAGTATAAAACTACATTAAACGAGGATGTGCCTTTTAAAGTACTCAACGTAAAACGACGTGGATTAAATGGCATAAAAATAGAAAATGTGCCCAAATGTTATTCACAACCAGTTCCTATAAATAATGAAAAGAAAAAGGACTTGCTTGACATGTTGCCTCTAATACGTGAATGTTTCCACAGTTTTTATCAGAATTTAAATACGAATGATTCACCACTAGTTCATCCAGATTTAACTGAATCAGATGCTGAGGAAATATGAAAAACTATATTATTAATAATTTCTTATAATTTTTCTTAAATAAAGTTACTTCTGATATGGAAATTCTTCTTAGTCTTATTATCATAGGTCATTATAATGTACATTATTAACATGGAAAAACAACTTGAGTTGACTTAATGTAATACTAATTTTGAATTCTGATTCGGGAAAAGTCGACAAAGTAACACAATAAAATTTCACAGAATGTTTTGAAAAAGGAAAAAGAGCTTATGTTAAAAAATGCGTTAAAATTATAATAATAATAGGTTTAATCAAAGGTATGAGTATTTCAGCTTTCCTTTATTTTACATAAAAAAGAAATGTGCAAACAGTTTTGTATAATACCTGCACATTTTTTTAAAATCTGTTTTTAGAACTTAAAATCACTTTTTCTCAAAACTAGTTTTTTTGACATAAGATACTTTGGCTTGTGACCACAGATATATTCAGCGCTATTTGTTATAAAAAATAATATTTCTGAATTATATGAATTAGTTTATAGTGTGGGTGTGATAAAAGTAACAATTTTATTGCTCTGTTTTCATAAAATCCCATTCAACAAAATAAAATAAACAAAACAAAAACTGACCAGAACTTACCCAAATGCTTATTTTTAATAAATCGCTGTTTTTTACTTGAACGCATATTTTTAAACACCCATAAAAATAGTAAACGAAAATATTCACGTTATTATTATTTAATTTTTTGTTTAAATAAAAAAAAACGTTTCAACCGCAAAATTTCGACGTTCAATGTACTCCTCACACACGTAACTACAAAAGAAGGTAACAATTTTTTTTTACTTTCTTCTTCTTGTTGTTTAGCGTGTGTTTAATTTATTTTTTTATATTTGTTTATTTTTAAAAAAAGACAAATTTTCTTGGCTATATAATCCTCGACCTACGATAAATTTCATTACTCTTCCCGGATCATGATCTTGCCAGTATAAGAAGCGCGCGATCCAGAGTTTCTTGTTCCCGATACTCAATGGAATGCGGTTCCTTTAGTAAAAATTTCAATGGCCCAGGGTGACATTTATTTCGCTAAAGAAGAAATTGCTTAGCACGTTTTAGATATTTTCTCTATAAATAAATCAACATCTAAAAATAATGTGCCCGTCTCCTTCTGCAATAATTTTAATTCAGTTTCCTGTTTTTATATGTACGTACTGACTATGTACTGACGGAGTTCTCCTCGAGTCTACCAGCATGACTATAGTGAATAAAACTACTTATACATTGCCTCCGGCTGAATTTGAATTAAACAAAATTCCATAGACATAAATACGATCGGTCAAAGAAGTTGTGAATCTTAGATCTGTTTAAAGAAAAAAGAAATCAGCAAAAAAAAAGAAATAAAAACTCATCGAGAATATTGCGTAATTCTTCTGTCATTCGCTTGATCTTGTTGAATTGAAATCGAATGAAGAACACAAAAAAAAGTTCGCGCCAAAATATCTTCTGATCTGCCCACCGATCATCGCCCGTCACTTTAGAAGAGAGAATCGAACAAGCCGTCTCCTCTCAGCCCGCTGTGATTCGAGCAGAGTGCTTCGAGAGTCGTTGACGTATTCATCATCTTCATTATGGCCCCGCTTTCATCAATTTCTGGATCCGCGGCAGGGCCCTGCTTCTGGGCTAAGACTCTGCCCCTGACTAGAGATCGTGTTCCGCGAACATTCACTTGGCAGAACTGACACAAAAGCGGACATTTTGATAAAATAAACGACACGGTGGAAAGAATTAAAAAGTGAAAATGACAAAGAACCGCGCGCGCGTTCGGACCGAGAAACAGAGAGAGAGAGAGGCAGCGACCGAAAGAGAAAGAGAGAGAAGGAAAAAGGGCTCATAAAAACAACAAATAAAGCGGACAGCGACTCCTGAATGTGGAAATGTGAGAAGAGAGAGAATATTATAACGTGAGTCGGCTGTGCGCGCTCGGCCATTGAACCCGGTCGAAAGCATTTCTTCCTTGTGTCATGGCGTCCCGTTCTAGCATTCTTGCTTCTTGTCATCGGTTTATCTGTGCTTCTTGTTCTTCTTTAACATTGGCAATGGCATTGATGGGGCTACCTTGTGAGAGCGCGGGGACATTTTAAAGCAGCTGTGTGAAAGCTTTACGTGTTGAAAGTTGCGACGATGACGGACGTTCCTAACAAATGTAGTTTTTTTTTATTTTATTTTCAATTTAGATTGGGAAATTTCTAATTTTTAACAAGCGCCAGCACAATTTTGTTTTATGACAAAATTACACACACAGAAATTCAATCTCTCTAATTGATTAATGTGTAATCATTCCGCGCAGGTACAACGCTGAACTTTTTTGTTAGTTACCTGAGAAGTTGTTTTAAGAATTAAGACGGTAGAAATTCCTGTCCCCGTAATTACACAACGAGGAAGTTTATGATATAATCAATTTTTAGATTTATTTGTTTATTTCTTTTCTGTTTTTTTTCGTTTTTTTTTAATTTAAACCAAATAAATCCACGTATAATTTCATAAGGAATGTAATGGAATAATACGAAATCACGACCACCAAGTATTTTTAGATTTGCTTAACTCCGACAATCGCTAATGACAGCAGAAATTATGTTTTTGGTTTTCCCGGTGGTTTTAAATTGATTTGTGTTACAAATTTGTGTTCTATTAAATGTGAATGTGGTAAGTGGAGATAAGTTTCTCTTGGTTTTTGCATTTTTTTTTCTTATTTTTGGATGTTAAAAATTAAGCGGAATCCTTTTAATCTAGTTCGATATTTTGGTCAGGCCTTGGTGCAATGTCTAGTAGAGCCCGCGCCATAAAAGAAGGGAATCTCTAAATTTCTGTTTCCATGCGCACTGAGAGTCTCAAGTCGCCACAAGTGGGCAACGTCATTCTGTTTTGCTAACGGCATTGAGGGACTCTCAAGGTACCTTTGTTAAGTTTTTCGATAATAACTCGAAAACTACGGGCTTTAGCGAAATAATAAATTTATCTATATAAAATTCTCAACAAAAAAGGTTTTTTCTACGCCTACAGGCATTCTGAAATTACTTTTAGTTACGGAATTAGCAGCATTCCACACCCGTGTGGAATATTCATTCCATCACTTGTTATGGAATGACTACTAGTGGCGACATCTGTTCCTCGTAATCCAAGAATATGATTTATTAATTAAAGAAAAAAAAAGATTTATTAATTAAAGAAAAAAGGATTGTTTCAATAAATAAATAATCAATGATGTTCTGCTAGAATATTTTTGCTTTAAATAAACTATTCAATTATTAATTTGCAGAAAATAATAGGATTTTTTTATTAAATTTTACGGCGGCCATCTATTAACAAATTATTAAATTACAAAATTGTTATGAATGAACACTCCCTACTAATATGTTATTTAGTGTTGCTGTGCCTTATACATTATATTTTTGACAGTAGCTTTACATTAGGTATGTTTTTCTTTACAAAATTTTCATAAAAACTAATTAGAGGCGTAGAAAAAGTATAGTCTGCAACACTCTGCAATAGCATATTCCGCACTCATGGACCAAACTTCCACTTGTGCGGAATATGCATCATTCCAAACTTGTTACAGAATATACTATTATACACTTTTTCGCTAGGATCAATACTTAAGGAGATATGGAAGGGGAACTTTTTGTTAAAAATCAAGTTGGCTGACGATAGGATAGGTTCAGGTATAAACAGGGTCGGCGCTTTCATAGGTGCAAATGGTGCACTTGCACCGGGCGCAATTGGACAGGGGCGCAATTCCAGAAATTAAAATTAAAACAAAGTTAGAGATTTTGAAAAAAACATTGTTAAGGTATTCCCGTGATTTTATTTTCATCAATTAAAGGAAATCATTTTTATTATCACAATTTATTTTTCCAGTTTTTCGACAAAATATTCCGTACGTCTGTGGCCGAAATCATCGACAGATAGTTTTATCGGAGCATTTACGTTGGATATCTAATAGGGAAACCTAAAATAAATATTTAAGTGTTTATGCCTTTGTTTTCCAAAATGAGGAGCTGATGGGGCGCAATATGGTATACTGCACCGTACACCGGCCCTGCCCGTTTCGCCAGTAGAGGACCACAATCACATTCTGGCAATGCAGTGAACTGGAAAAGCCGAAGACGGATGATAGAAGGTCCTTAAATTGGGTAATGAGGGGCGACGACTCATTGCCATGGGAGAACTACAAAGCCAGAAAAAAACATAAATAAAGAAAACTCTACGACTATCGAAGAAGAGTGCCTTGGTCGAGGAAATTCTCTTCGTGCATAGAGAACATATCGGAAAATTTCAAAGTTCATGAATCAATGAGGAGGATGGCAGAAAAGCTGGAGGAAGCTAGTAAAATCATGATGGAAGTTCACTCTCCAGGAAGCTACTTCTCGAGTTGGTCTTTCGATTATTCGAAATCAAATGAAAACGAGGCTGAACCAAGATTGAGATGACAGGATCGCGACAGAAGAGGGATTGAAACGTGCTAGAGATACATTTTTCCCATTCATGAAATCACGGCTTGGCGAAATATCCTCCGCTTTGCTTCAATGCGACAAGAAGGTCATTGGACTTAAGCTGGGGTGGCGCTTTCATAGGTGCAAATGGTGCACTTGCACCGGGCGCAATTTTTCCATTGCCCTTCTGTACGATCAAAAAATGAGGAGCGGAGGGGGCGCAATATGGCATACTTCACCGGGCGCAAAAAACCCAAATGCTGGGTATAAATAAGACGATTTTGCAGTATCCTTTGACGTAAACTCGTTTATGACTCCCTTCTACTTAGGCAAAATGAATTATCATTCAGGACTTTTTTGAGGATTTCCAGAACTGATCTCTTTACAGTACTTACAAAACTACATACAAAAATAGACATTGAATGAAAATTCTGACCAGTATCGCATTGTTCATATACAGAAAATTTGGATCAAAGATTTTGGAGTCCCTCTTTTCGAAGTTAGGATTGCACGCTTCTTACTACGACGCTCAGCAGCTGGAACTCTCCACCATCCACCACCCACAAGAGCCTATCCCAAGTGAAACGTTTTGTCAGTACATCTTCGATAACGCGGATTTCAATGTATCCACTCTTGATGGCTGGAATATCTTCCACAGCATGGGAGGTATCAAATGTGCTACATCAACCCACGTTTTCTTTGCGTCCACGAAGGTCGAAAAGCTGAAATTTACTCCTTCCCTGGAAGAAGTGGACCCAGCTGGGAGTAGGGGAACCAACGCATTGAAGTAAATTACCGTCGATGGTTTCTGGCTCTGACATATTCACACCCACTCTGCAAGATATCCTGTAAACTTCAGAGGTCCAATCATTCCAGAATGGAAGAGTTTCATGCTATTGGCGAGTAAAGTCATTAACAAAATAAAAACTTCGGTAACCTTTCTTCCATTCATCAATTCACCAACTAACGTGAACAGCACTGAAGACACAGCGTTACAGTATGTTTTCAAAACTAGTCACGAGATAGGGTCCGCATTTTGTTTCGTAACATTCGACCAGCCTTTGTACCTAAAGGCTAGAGAAATCACGTTTGGAACCATTTTTGTGAGGCTGAGTGGATTTCACACCCTAATGTCCTTCTTGTATTGTCAATTCATTTGCCTTTTTGTTGCCCTTGATATTTCTGGGCATAATGATCTTGTTCTTCTTTTTAGATAGGTTTAAATCAGCTTGGACTGCGCCTAGTGCTTTGTTGGCCGCTTAGCTATTCAATAACAGGGATTCTTTAGCTCCTGCTCTTGGATTAGTCTGTATTGCTAGATAGGCGTTGAAGATTATTATCAATACCGCCTGGAATACATCGACCGAATTAGGGAGGCAGATATATTTTTCAAGTTTAAACGGGGAGGGGGGGATAAAACTTCAACGCTAACACCAGACTCTGGGAAGGCTGGAAGTTTTACATCCCCTTTCTAGTAGGGATCTGGAGTCCAGAGACCAGGACACCGAAATCTGTGTGTTAAAGTTGAATTTTCATGTTATATTGCCAGATGCAGTATATTGCTGTGTACAGTTTGTAGTTTGTTTCCTGTAGCCTCAGGACCATGCAGGGTGTCTGCTGCCTGATTTATAGATCAGGTGATAGCAGTTCGAGTTAAGTTTTCAGTTGCCACTTTGGTGAAACAGAGATAGAACATAATATAACCATACTTCTGTGCGAAAGGCCATTCATACACGAGGGACCATGATTCTGCAACCAAAAGCTTTGCTGCAAGTTTTCTGAAAATACACGGAGCAAACGCGATGGAAGCAGCTTTTGTGTTGCTACGTGATATTTGCTCGTATTAGTGAGATGTCAAATTTTTTATTAAAAACAAAATGGAGATTTTTCGCTGTTATGAAATAATTTATTTAAAAAAATTCAATCACTCACTTTGAATTCTCAATAATTAAAAGTTTTTTCTTATTATGTACAAATTTTGACAAAATTTTACTGTTTGAAAGTTTTTTTTCATCGCCAAAGCATTGATTTCTTATTGGTGTGAGTGCATGCTTTCCGTGTTCGCAGGCCAAAGGCAGGAGCACAAATGTCTCCACTGGAGCACGAAACTCTCCACTTATTGCTTCTCCGCACGCCTCCCTTGCCCGAAAAAAGCTTTTGCTCCGGAACCATGCTCCCTCGTGCATGAATGGCCATAAAGGAGCTCAGATTTGCACTTTCACTTTGACTTTGGGATGTAAATGGGCCTTTACTTGGAGACATGCAATTCTGCCGAATTTCTACTTACTGACATATAAAGCTATCTAGATAACCTCCTTTGAGCTTTGAGCCCAAAAAAAGCCCTAAGTACTTAGCTGATTGGGATAGACACAGTGCTCGAGCGAGAGATTTCTGCCCTGACATATCGCACCCCCGCGAGAAAAGTGACCTAAGTCCAAAAAGCGACATTTTGAGTTAGTAACATCACTGATCGTGAGAGTTTGCTTGCTTTCGCCAGAAAAAATTTCACAAATAAATTTCCAATATTTGACAAATGGCGGCGTTTGTGTCGGTTTGTTGTCGACTAGAATCAATAACTTCTTATTCTTGAATAGTGACACTTCTGACTTGAGGGCGTGCAGTTCGATTTGTTTGTTCCTGAAAAACGACACATCTCCAAAAGTGACACTTTTCTTGGTAGAGGTAAGTTCATTTTATTTACTTTTTTATCTTCCATATTGTCACGATTGAAGTTGTGTCATTCTTCTAATTTGTCAACTGTATTTTGTCTTGATAAAACAAAACCATTTTGAATTGTAACAGTTTCCCTGAACAAATCTTGTAAAGCGGTATCAACGTCTAAAACTGGTAAGAAGATGGAAGCAAGAAAATTACGTTATCCTTGTGGTGAAAACTGCCGATTAAAATGCTCAACAAAAGTAGGAGAAGATGTTCGACAGCTGATTTTTAAGAAGTATTGGGAGCTAAAAGACATTTGCAGACAACGCGACTTTATTTCCAGGAATATAGACGCAATAACTCCTCGTTATCGATACACCAAAACACAGAGCGGAGGACACAACAATCACGCATTCTATTTTGAAGTTAATGAGGAACGCATCAGTGTGTGCAAATACTTCTTTAGAGCAACACTTGACATTAACGATCGTGTTATCCGTACAGTAATTGCCAAAAGAGATTCTGGTTTTGTGTCTGAAGATCTTAGAGGCAAGCATGGGCACCATAAAAAGTTGAATCCTGATATTAAATATGGCGTTCGAAGGCACATTGAATCAATTCCCCGCATCGAAAGTCACTATTTGCGGTCACAAACGAGTCGGGAACATATTGATGGTGGCAAAACAATTAGTGACCTTTTTCGGGACTACAAAGCTGAATGATAATGGCCGGCCACATGCCAATCTAGTAATGTACTCTCGGATTTTTAATTCCAAATTTAATCTTTCTTTCTTTGTACCTAAAAAGGACCGTTGTGAGTTATGCGTTGCCTATGAAAACATGGAAAGTGAAAATAAGGTCACCTTACAAGAAAAGCACGATCGACACCAGCAGGAAAAACTTCTATCGCGCCAGGAAAAAGAGAACGATAAAAAGAAGGCCAACAATAACTTCATAGTGCATAGCATGTTATAACTTACAAGCAGTCTTGCCCGCTCCGCGAGGAGAAGTTTCAGTCTTTTATGCCTAATCTCCAATGAGAAAACCAACCACGAACCAGTTGGCTGAATTAGCTGACAAAATGCGTTCACACACATTTATATCAATGTAGACGTGAAATGTCAGAAATTTCTGTCCTGTTTTGATCGGGAATGCCGCGAATTATGGATGAAATAAATGATTTACAAACATTACCTAATCTAGCAGCACTCCAATTAAATGTCATTTTCACTTTTTGTGTTGTCATATTTTTTGGCGCGATATTGAAATTAAACTTAACGTCACTTTTGCCTTCATATTTGACATTTCTCTGTACAAAATTGTTTAGAACCACTGCAAAAAACCTGCTGAATTGCATGTGGCAACTCAAATGGTTTAACGTACACATACGAAAAGTTACACAAGTTGACCAAAACACGAGGGAGACGGGTGATTCAATTTACAATGAGAAGGAGTAGGTAGCAGCATTTTGGTTGGTTGGTTCGTGGTTGGTTTTGCCATTGGAGATTAGGCATTATTATCAGTCAAAATGAAATTCATACAATTTTACTATTTGTGAATTAAAATCCGATCGAGTAGCATGCTACTTCTGGCATGAAGGATTGGCAAAGCGTGGGGCTAATGAAATTGGCACATGCGTTTTCCTTGAAAAAAACTATGTATTTATCTTTTAAGAATATTTGAATTGTTATGTATTTATTTTTTAAACACTGAATTATTAAGTATTTTTTTATAAAATGTGATTTAATAAAATGAATATTTCAACTATTATTGTATTATTCAGTATGACATAACTCTGAAAACGGTTTAGCATAAAACAATTTCAAAGTGACACAACTCAAAAAAAGGGTGAAAATATAACCCTGGTGAGGTTAAGGTATAGTGCAGTTTGTAGAGCACAAGTTTTAACACCATGTATAAAAAAATTATGAAAATCAATACCTAGTTAATTAATATTGTTTCATGGCAATTGACTACGCAAAACTTTAACATCCATTTTCTGAAAATGCCATTTCTTGAGTTGGGTCTTTTTTCTCGCGGGGGTGCGATATGGTCTAGTCTCTAGTATGTCGTCTTTTCCTCTCAGGGTAAGTCCAGTACACAGCTTAGATGATAGAGTATAGCATAAGCTCGCATAGTTTATGGTCTCCAAGACAAAGAACGGCCAGGCCTATAATCCTTTGCCGTTACATGCCTACCAACTAAGAACAACAAAACCCAAAGCTACCTTCTACAAATATTGAAAACTGCTCTAAATTTATTATTAATATGCAAAATCTGAGGGAATATTTAAAAGATTTTATCGTTTCAAAGTCCAACTCAAAGACAAAAATCCTTTTCAAAGAAAACAAAACGTCTTCAAAGCATTTCATTCTTAGAAACTTCCACAAAGCGAATTTTGAAACAAGCGCATAATTCCCATCAATGCGAGACTCATAATGAATTTCACGAATTCCGGGCCATTATATTATGCAGAAGTGTCCAATAACATCAGCCATTAACATAACAGATGCGATGTCCTTGATTGTTGCAAAATCGGGATCAGCCCGTTCCTATTGATCAGCACGCATCCACGGGCCTAGCACCGAATAAATACCTGTCAGGCTCATTGTGCTCGCCTGAAATTTATGATGCCTATGCATATCTAATGTGTGCATACTAATGAGGCACACCGTCCCGCCCTGATTGCGCCCCCGGGCACACCCGGTGTGTCCATCTGGCGCCACTTGCCGAGAACCTCTAAATATACACATTCGCGTCCCAAACCGCAAATAGAATCCCAGAATCTCGTGACGGCGCGCGTTTGGTGACGGCCAAATTAGCTTGATTTCTCGTTCGTTCGGGTTCGGGGCCTCTTCTTTTATATATATTTTGTTTATGGCGAAATTACTTTCAAGTTCGTTCACCTCCGCATAATTTCGCCAATTTCAGGCGCAAAATGGAAATTTTTGCATAAACGATACAAGTCCAAGGTGATGACACCCCATCGCGCGGGGCCCAGGGGGGCCGAAATGCAGCCAGAGGTGTTTAGCTGCTCGATGGCGCGGATTTTGTGCTATTGAACGTGAAAGCGATCTGTGGGCTACTTTCCTCCACGGAGGTGAGAGATGGCGCGGCGATTTATTTGTTTTCACAAAAATCGATTTTCTTTTTCAATTGCGGAAATCATTTCGTGAGGGAATTTTTTTTCGGTGGTTGTTCTTGGGTGATTCTTGTGAAATGCAAAAAGAATGGGCTTAAAAGGAGTCGATTGGAAGAAATGATGAATTAAACGTGAAATGGGTGGATGAAAGTCGAATATCAATTTGAGCGGGGCAGATGTCACGTTTCTGGTATGAATAGAACGGTGGTTGCAAATTTTGGTGAACTTGGTTTGTAAGTCTGAGATGATTCGGAAATCTTGCTGTATTTTGCTGGATGGGTGTTACTATTATTTTCATACATCAGAAATAGGTAAGCAATGTTAATATTAAGCTAATTTTATTCTATCTACGATAGCAAACAATCAAAGCCTGATATAAGTCATCAACCGCCGCTACAGATTTGTGGATCATAGGTGTTTGGAAAATTGCCTTCTTTTACTCCGAATTTAACGCAAGCGGTTTCTTACTGGATTGTATAATTCTTTTTGGTTAATCTGAAAAATCCTCGATCCTCAAGTGCACCAGACTTGTTTGCCTCTCCATAACTAGAGCAATGCGGAACTGTCCCACAGCTGCAGTGGCGTAGGTAGCTTTTTGCGATGGGAGGGGATATGACAGTATATTTTGATTGATCGGATTTTCACAACTTAATGCATCAGAACGGGGTCTTTTCGCGGTTGTTTCTGACGATAATTCTGCATTTCTATGGTTTTCACCGTCTCAAGACTTGCCGAATGGTTTTATTGGCAGTAAAAATTTCTTCATTCCGAGATAATAAACAAAACAATTTCAACACACTTTTGCAATTATAAACTAGAATAAATTTGACAGTTGAGGAGTGTCGGTTCAAAAGGGCGTATTTCCATCATAAACAAACTTTACAGAAATCGAAAAAAACTGCCTGTTCCTCTAAATAAAATGCTAAAATTGTATTTAAATGCACATTCATGCACTATATTTTTTGTAATTATTTGTTTAGAAATATGCCCTTTTGATCGGGATTTTGAGAAATACGACCTTTTGATTAGTTACTTCAAGAAATAAGCCTTTTTGAATAGAATTTTTGGAAATACTTGCAGTGAAGTTTTTTGGGGCTCTGTCAAAAGCAAAAATCCTTTTAGCACGATTTTTATGTCCACCTATCCACTCCTAGTAAAACTTTGAGCCAAAATTAAATGTGTTATTGTGTTAGGGCTCTAATACCAAAGTGCCAAAGTACCAAACTACAAAATAAAGCCAACTTTAACATCAAAATTTGCTAATATCTTAAAAAATAAAGACCGTAACACAAAAATTGTTGGACATTATTTATAGGAAATTGTCCGTGCTTTCCAATTTTGGAAAAAAAATATTGACTAACTACTTATTTTTGGGGGAAAAGGTAGTTAAAGTTGATAGTTTTGTTAAAAAAACAAAATTTTGACTTTGATGACTCATTACTCTGGAAGGTGGTAGGGTAGAATCTTCACTTTTACATTTTTAGATAGGTGGGAGTATTCTGCGTGCAGTGCGGATTGTATTTTTTTTTAAATAAAATATTTTAGTACGGTGAGAGTATTTTTCTAAAAAAACACACTTCCTTATAATTCATTAACTAAAGCTGATATAAAAAACTGATAATATATTTGAAATCAGCGTCAAAAATTATTTTAGAATGATGTAAAATATTCCATGCAACAGTCATGCTGTTGAGCAGTGTTATAATTGGGCCTTCTTTCGCTTACAGTCACAATTATATATGAAACGAAAATTCAGATCGTATTTTGAGGTAAACCTTCTTTTGCTGAGAGGTTTCCGGTTATTCGATCATACTGAAATTTTGCACAGAGCTTCAGTTGCGATGACAATATAATATAGTATACTCAATAAATCCAATATGCCCACCAAAAAAATGGCGGATTACCGTTTGCTTCCCAAGATGCAGAAATACGCCCTTTTAATTAGAATCCTAATTTTTTGGAATTTTTTATATGGAAAGTACGCTCCATTTGAATAAGGTTTTAGGCTCATTCGATGGACTTTTATGCCATATTTTCAAAATAATTTTAAAATAAAAAAAAGTTGAAAACGGAAAAACTAGAGTAAATTAATGTTAACGCTCCAAGGAACGCCTTCGAATTATTGATTCGCCAGAGAGTGTGCTGTGTGTTGTGCTCGATAAAATTGTATCGAGTTAGAACAATCTATGAAGTGCAAAGCTTCCGCGAACTTATATATTAAAGTTTATCATAATTTTGCCCGTAGAATATTTTCTTGAACTTTAATATTTTTACTGACTCGGCAATTTTTATAAACTTCAAAATATTAAGCAGGAATTAAATTGACAATCAAAGCCAAACTTTAGTCCTATTTTTTAGGAAGCTTATATTCTGATACTCGACTACATTGAAAAATATTCAATAATAATAATATATTAAATATTGAATAAAATATGCTCATAGCTAATAGTTATTTCACCCAAAATTGGAAAAACGATTGATATTATTTTATATATTATTGATTTATTATAACGTTAAAATTTTGAGTATTTAGGAACCGAGGTGTCGCTATTGGCTCATTGTATTTACTTTACATGTGCTCGATGTGTCCACAATTATAGTGAGGGTCCTTTTCGTGGCTCTTGATTGGTCGGCCTGCTCGAAACGCGGAAATTAGACAATACTTAAATGCACAGCCGTCACAAAAACATATCTAGATGATTTTTATATACATAATTGCGCAAAAACAAAATTGCACATTACATAATTCCAAGAGAGGTGCTGGTGCTTAAGAAATTTCATGTATACTTAAATACGTAGATACGAAGACTTTTATTCAATTCTATTATAATTTTCGTTGGCTCATGGGGGGGGATTGATCCCCTTGATCCCCCCCCCCTATCTACGCCACTGCACAGCTGATATGAACACGATCATTGGATTGACTCCATTGCAAATCTCCACTCCATATAGAATCCGCAGCCACAAGTGCCTTAAGACTTCACATCTAATTGATTCTATACAGTCAAAGGATATATGAATATCCTCAACGATATGGTTAGTGAACTGCAGTTCCAAAGGAAGTTCAGGGCGATCATAACCAAATATATATAAATGGTTCAAAACAGTTTTGTGGACAATGCCTAGCTCGACATCAATATCTACACTTCTGAACCTTTTCAAGAATTTCCTCAGCCTTTGCACAACCAGAGGAGTGATTCATATTTCACATCAAAATTACCAGAACGTAAACGAGCGAACCATTTCCACGAAGGACGCCGCAGATTTTGATAGAGCGCCTTCATTGTACAGGTACACAGTACAAATTTTTACACAATCCTGCGCAGCGTTCTTTTCTTTGTCCTAATAATATTGCAAAATATACCGCAACTTTATTTTTCTCCATTTTCAAACTCAAACAACCAATCACTGATTTCGATGGTTATACACTCAAAATAACACTGTCACTTTTGAAACGAGCGGTTAGTGGTATCACATCGCTGCGATCTGTCATTCGTGATTTTTTTGCAATTGACTCTTCTATCAGGAAAACGCCACGAATTGTTTGCCAGAACATATGCTTTAAAAAATTTTGAAGTTATACTTCTTTAGGCGCGTTTGGAAAATATTATGAGAGTGAATTTTAATCCAGACGCGAGGCGCAACGCGAGACGGTGACGGAGAATATAGGCGAAGGGGTATGGATAAGGCTGCCAACCGTCCCACATTAGGGGGGACAGTCCCGCATTTGCTTGTATTGTTCCGCGTTATTAAAAGCGTCCCACATTGTCCCCCAAACGTCAAATTCGTCCCACAAGTCCCGCATTTAGTTTTTGTACAAATAGTACATTGTGCATCAGGTGAAAATGACTAAGGAGACGGAAAAATTTTAATACATATGAACAAACGTTGTGTTTATACACATGATTGCATATGTACATGCAATGTTTTCCGTCTAGGTAGTATGTTCTCTTCGTATTCACTTTCCGTACTAAGCCTAAAGGCCCTTAAAGAGAGAAATTAGACTGTAATTTACGGGTGCGCAACTAAAGCTCCATGAGTGAATGTAGAAAAGTAAGATTGCCATGTTCCGTAGCGTATGACTTTTGTCAGAGCCCGTCGTGTCTCAATAGTATGTCCGAGGATACAAGCGTTGAATATGAATTCAACCATGATGACGCCGACCACATTTATTATTTTATTCTGAGATGATTGTAGATGAAGATGACAATATGGAAGAAGTGGAAATAGAAGAGATAGAGAGAAAATCAACAGAATTTTATCATAACTTGTAACCCAACGATTAGGCCTACGGGGGACACCATGTTAAAACGCCCCTTCCATTCTCCGTCAGAGGTGGTGCGGAAACGAAAGCAGCACGATGCCAAGACTTCTCAGCCCTATTACTATTGGCTCCACGTAAATTCTGTATAGGACATTTTTATGCAGATTTATCTAATGAACAAAATTTACGTAACCAAAATTTACGTAAAGCCGACAATTTACTAGATATTTGCGAAAACTGATTTTTGTGACCTTTGACCTTTAATATTTCAAGACAATGCCAAAACAAAGGTTCATACAAATTTTCAGCTTATTACGTCTCATTCCGAAGTGAAACCCTAATTTGACTGGACTATTAAGGAGACAAAATTCCAAAATGGTTGAAAATTGGTCCACAGCTTCCTTGGGACATTTTAAGAAAACAATTTCGGAATCACAAAAAAACGTGGCCGCCGGAGATATCACTTTTTGGCCAAAAAATCACTTTAAAACTGGTTTTTTCGAAAAAAAATTTTGATCAGTCAATACGAAACGTTATTGCCTACAAAAAAGACCTCATATCATTTTTTCGAAAACCTAACCGTTTCGAAGTTATTCAAGGTCAAAATTTCCAAAAATCACTTTTCGGTCAAAAAATATCTTGAAAAATTCGGAAATGCCAAGGTTCTCGAAAAAATTACAAGAGGGCTTTTTTGTAGGCAGTAATGTTTTGCATTGTCAGTTCAAAAAAAAAATCGAAAAAACCAATTTTTGGGAGATTTTTTAGCCAAAAAGTGATATCTACGGCGGCCATGTTTTTTTTGTGATTCCGAAATTGTTTTCTTAAAATGTCTCAAGAAAGCTGTGGACCAATTTTCAGCCATTTTGGAATTTTGTCTGCTTTCGTGCGTTTTTTTGCTAAATTTCCCGGACTATATAGGCTTATTTTACTTTGTCATGATCGGAAAAAAAACCTCATTCCGTCCCACATTTCGATTTAGGAAAGTTGGCAGCCTTAGGTATGGAGGGCAAGCATTTCAACTCCCATTCTTTAGCTGATGTCTGTTCACGATGTCGATTGGTGAGGGGGTTTTTATCCTGAGGCTATGGAGGGAAATAAATTTCTTGTACGATTCATCAGCTAAGCGAAGTTTTAGGTTTTTTGTAGGCATGAAGATTCGTAGACGATTTTACTGTGCACGACGTTGCTGGGTGAGGGGTTCTGTCGCGAGGCTATGGAGGGAAATCCGATCCGTGTTCTATTCATCACCTAAGCGCGAGTTTCTAAGGGCCAGTTTTACACCAGCCGACTTTTTCAGAAGATTTTTCTTCGTTGTTTGTCGGCCCGTGTGAAACTGGCCAGGATATTAATAAAGCTATATGGCAACTGTACAATAAGCAATAATTATTTACTGTTTTACTAATGATTTTGAATGGTTAAAACTTAATATAATTACTCAATCAGAAATTAGTTTGAATATATAATACAAAATATTTACTGTTATTATTTGGGAAAATAAAACAATGCACAAGATATTAATAGTGTCCGACCGAAGGTCAGTTTTAGGCCGAAGCCGAAGCCGATGCCGAATGTTCAATCATACACAGAAATCTTGGTATACTGACTGAAAAATATACATAATAATGAAAATTCTTCACTGTTATTTTGTTTTATAGCCATAGTGCCGAAAATGATTGCCATATGCATTTTAAATAACTAAGTTGCGGCTTTCCAAAAATAATAAACTAAGATTTGATTATTTTTATTTGAGGAATACCATACGTTTCAATGTCACATTCACATTACACTCTCAATTCTTTTCGTTTTCAGCGACTGGCCTGGCTGGATATAAAAACTTCGGCTTCGGCTAACCTTCGGCTCCTTTGGCCGAAGCCGAATGTGCGGCCGAAGGTGTTTTTTTGGCCGAAGTTGGCCGAAGCCGAAGCCGAACCTTCGGTCGGACACTAGATATTAATGCTTTTATTTAGCTTGACCTCGTATATTTGTTTGGTTCAAATCTTGCGACAGCTTTTTCAACTACTTCTACTAAACCGATTCTTACGAAACTTTGCACACACATTGAGCTAACGTGTCAGTGCAATCTGACAATTTTGAAAAAAAATCAAGAATGCGGTTACAAGATGGCGGACGAATTTTTCAATTGTGTTCCGATTCCATTGAAAATCGGTATCGGGGAGTTGTAGGGCCACAAATGACGATTCTGTGGTCAAAATTAGAAAATTAAAAATGGCGGCGCCAATATGGCGGATGAATTTTGGAAATGTGTTCTGAATCCATTAAAAATCGGTATCGGGGGTTTTTAGGGCCACAAATGACGATTCTGTGGTCAAATTTTAAAAATTCAATATGGCGGCGCCAATATGGCGGATAAATTTTGGAAATGTGTTCTGAATCCATTAAAAATCGGAATCGGGGGGTTTTTAGGGCCACAAATGACGATTCTGTGGTCAAATTTTGAAAATTCAAAATGGCGACGCCAATATGGTGGATGAATTTTGCAAATGTGCTCTGAATCCATTGAAAATCGGTATCGGGGAGTTTTTAAGGTCACAAATGACGATTCTGTAGTCAAATTTGAAAATTCAAAATGGCGGATGAATTTTGCAAATGTGTTCCGAATCCATTGAAAATCGGTATCGGGGAGTTTTTAAGGTCACAAATGACGAATCTGTGGGCAAAATTAAAAAAAATCAAAATGGCGGCGCCAATATGGCGGTACGATTTTGGCAATTACGACTCGATTTCACTGAAAATTGCTATTTGGCGGTGTTTTAACGTCGGAAATAATAAATTTGTTGTCAAAATTAGAAAATTTAAAATGGCGCAGGAAATATGGTATGCATAACAAATCACTTACCCAGGATTTTGTAAAAAGTATAATCCAAAAATGACAGAATTAAGACTAAAAAGAATATAATAAAAATGGGTAAAAAATCTTTTAAGTTAAATGGTTTTATTTTAAATCTGCTGTACCAAAAACTAGAAAATAATTAGAACACGATCATGGACCTTCTGGAATAGTAGCAGTGCTGTCTTCTCATGTCGTTTGCCAAGGGGCATTTTGTGTTGCTGCGTCAGCAAATTAAGTAATATTCTGGGACTTTTAACAGACTAAAATAAAAACATGGAGGGCATAAAAACCTGTATAACCTCTGTAAATAAGAACAACTTGTCTAGAAAAATGTGTTTCCAAGTCCACCAAAACAAAATAGTTCAAAGGCACTTCGTATCATATTTCAGTTACCTAAAGCTGCTCAATTGAATTGAGAAGAATCTAGGGAATTGAACATAATTTAGAAGTGACGTTTATTTTAGTAATGGAAAGGAGGTGGAGTAAATCTACCCAAGGTCGATGGACCCACAGGCTCATAACAAATGTGGAGGGAACGGTCACGGGAGAGCATGGAGAGATGAGTTACGACCTCGCACAGTTCTTGAGTGGACATGTGTGTTCCAGAGCATACCTCCATCGGTTCGGACAAGATGTCTTCGCTGTCCCGGCATTCCTAAATGTGATAGAAGACACAGAGCGCATGTCCTTTTGGAATGCCCGATATTAGCCGAGCAAACTGCTGCTCTGCAAGCGACAGCTCAGGCACGACTCAGAGTAGAAAACATCATAGACTAGATGGTGACATGGGGTGTTGTAAAGAATAAAGTGGAGGAGACGCTAAATATGCTCCATCAGAAGGTAAGGCGCAAAGAAACCAAAAGGAAGAGAGTAAGGCTTAGAAATATCGGTAGTATTAGCAGGTAGATAAAAGCTGATCCAGCTGGCGAAGCATTGCTGAAAAGAACCGACAAGTTGGAGCGTGTCGGCATCATGATGCTTCCACCTGCCAACGCAAGCAAATAATAAAAAATCCAATAAATTATTTGCATGCAAATTGAACATTAGTCTTAAATCACGCCAAAGAAGTATAACTTCTGATGCGCGTACATAAGTACACACACCCACTTGTTTTAATTGTATTGTATAGAAACCTATGCCCGTCGGTGTGTGTGTGTGGTGTACGGCCGAACTGTCCTGCAATGAGCCTTCTGATAACCGCCATATGGCCGAGGACTATGTTTCAATCACGGTCGGTTTTCGCCCGTAGTAAGGCTATATTTTATTTTTACTCGGGGAGCGCCCCAAAAACCACCTTGGCTTGGCTGGACAAGGTACAAAACCGCGCCATCAAACTCATTGGCAATAGCAACCTTTGCTCCGCCATCGAACCTTTAAGCTCCACATTGAGTTTTTCGCGACATGAGCAATCAAGGGCCGGTAGGACGAAGCTAGTGTAAGTATGGAAAAATAAGAGTTTTGATTACCTTTGAACGAGTACCTATAGGCAGAATGGAAACGTAGAGCCATAGGCGGCGCAAATCACCATTTGAATATCATCTGCATGCATGTGCAGTTTACAGGTTGTCACGACACTGCTGAGATCATTTATGAAAATACTAAAAAGCAGCAGCCCTATTATGGAACCTTGTGGCACACCGTGCCTGATTGGTAAAGATTCGAAATTGAACTTTGTAGCCATATTTTTTGAGATAGATTATGCAAGTAATTTCTGATTTAAGGTGGCAGCGGAAGATGAAAATATTATGTGGTCTATTAGCTTAGATCCTAGAAGCTTGGGGCTAATACAGTCCAATACGTTACTAAAATCAAGAAGAACAAAGTCAGTTGATCCAAATTTGTGATTAATTAAAGCGAGTTCCGAAAAACAATAAGGTAAATAACCTAGAGCGAAATTTATTGGTGTGGAAGGGGACTTTCAAAGCACTTTGTTGCAAATTAACTCAGCGGAAAGGTAAAAAAAGTTTTCCAATGACAACAAAATGAAACGATTTTTATTGAACCTCTAATTTGAGTTCTTTTCTTTCGGGCCATAGAACAGGGCGACAACAAAAATTACACCCAGACCAGCATATTAACTAAAAACAGCCCTGGTCCCCATAAAAAAGGGCGCACTGGCATATTTAGACTATAAAGAGAAAATACGTTACAAAACGAAATTCTTGGGAAACTCTCATCTCCTCTCGAAACTCATGAAGTAAGAATTTCAAATTGACTTTCCCTCCTTGTTTTGAATGTGTTGAAATCTTTATAATACCCGAACAAAATTGAAATCTCTATCTCTGGACCTTATTCTACTCCCAAAGAAAAATGAGGATCCTTTTTGCTAAGAAATCCTTAATAAAAAATTCAATCCAACGGAATAATTGATGGCACTTCTTCTATAAGAAGGATCCACACCTATTATACATAACGGGGGTGCACCCTTCAACGAAATATGACATTCAACCCTCGTCATTACCAAAAAAAAAAAGTTTCCTTATTGTATCCAAACTCAATAAATCCTTAATCACAGGCATTTCCCAGAAAATTCTTGGCTTTTCATTAATTTTGTTTTTTGTGTTTTTCTTGTTTGCATTTTGTAAATGCGTAAACAGAGAAAAAATTAACTTTACACGCGCCAAAGTCCTTACGGGCATAAACTCATAAATTACAGGTAACAAAAAAAAAGGAAATTGAGAAAAGCTTGAATTTATTTTTTAAAGGTCGAAAGTCGAACTTGTTTCTCACCTTGACGCCAGGTTCCGCCGTTAATAAAAGTTTATACACTAACGGCGGAATGCAAACAGCTCGAGGACGGCTCAGGACGAGACCGACTTGGAGAACTTAATCAAACAAGAACTCGAGGACTCAGTAATTAACCCATGGTTAGGGCTGGCTATGTGGGTGTGTGTGTTGGAGGGGGGGGGGGGTATGTGTTCAATTGGGGACAGGTAAATGGTCTAAAGTAAAGGCTAGCCTCACCTGGAATTGTGTCACTCGATCCTGTTGAACTTACGGATGTGTGTCCGTCCGGGCTCTGTGGTTCACGTGGGCTAACTGGAGTCGGCGGTGTTGGTGTTGGCGAGGAAATTCTCTCTTCCTGTTTTATTTGAAATGTTATTTGGATGGCGTTGATTGGTATGCTGGAAGTAATTTTTAGAGAAATATATTGGCGCTATTATTAATACATTTTTTTATTTTGGGAAAAATTAAGTCGGGAAAGTGATTACGTTATTTGTCTGTCCATTCGTCGGTTATAGGTAGAAAAAACTTAACCCTTGTGTAGTGTAGTTCACATTTACCCCACCAGTCCCGATTCTCTGAACTCTGGACAGTATTCCGGATATCTTTACTTGGCTTGTCCCATTGGTCAGGTCATGGTCAATCTGTATAATCGTGTCAGCTTATTGGAGATGCCGAATTCTCTTATGGCTTTGTAAAATTCTACTCTGACTATGCTATCACAGGCGACCGTAAATTCTATGAAAAATTGTTGAATTGAGTTTTGAAACTATAGTCATTGTTCCATCGCCCGCCTTATGGTGAAAATCTGATCAGTTGTTGATTTGCTTGGACTGAGGCCACATATGAGTCTCTGATCCCAACCTTCTGCTTTTCGTCTGTGAACTCTTTCTTCTCTTCTGTCAAACGAAGTGACAGAAGTAGGTCACCTGTCAAACAAAGATTACAATCAAAGTCACAACTAATTCCCACGCTCAATCGACCCAATACCTACTCACTCGGCAGTTTCATCAAACCAGCCGTTACAGTCTCTATGACTTCTGTCTAAAATGGTGTCAGCAGTTTATGACGTCGCCAAATTTTATCAAATCCTGGCATTTGGTCTCCATAACTTACTCTTCTTTCACTGAGTTCAACATATTTTTGGCCTTGTGTACCGCCGCATCAAAACCAGCCCGATTCGCGGACTCAAAGCATTTCTGCGATGTAGTACGGTCTTGGAAGACCATACCAACAGGATAGTACTCCAAATCACAGTTGGCACCTCGATAATTTCGTATGGTTATCATGTCCGAAAGATGGTGGTAGTCTTCAACCAAATAAACTATATTTAGTCGCGAGAGTGACTCATTTGTCTTTACGTACAGAACTAATACTCACAACGCCAAGTCCTTACTTCTTGCCATCTCTATAACTTCTTGTTCATTATTATTAGTGTTCTCATGCAAATTTTTGATGCCAACTGTATACTAGCTCTCGACCTATTTTATTGTTTGAATCCCCTAAAATGACCCTCTTTACCCTTTCGACTACTTCGAAGAATTTAAATTTCTCACAGTCCGAGGAGTCTTCTGTAGGTGCATGAGAGGTGAATAATTTTCGTTTATGGCAAACAGCAGGTAACAGTGAGTTTCATCCTTGTGTCAGCATTATACCTTGGATAGGTGATTGCTAGCTACTGTGCGAGCTCGAGCTTTGCAAAGAGTGTTAATGTTCCAGCGGAGAATTTTTATGATCGCATCAGTCCGAAATAGTTACGCAGGTGCATATTTTCATATATTACATGTTTCCCCATTCCGTTATTGACTAACACGGGGCGAACACTGCTTCATAACAACAACCGAGAGTTCGTTTATCGTCCGACACACGGCCGTCATGCGGTGCGAACACGGTGCGGATATGTGTGTCTCGGGCTTAATGCGAGATCCTATCACCCCTTCTGTGAACATCACTATGGACTCCTTGCTTATGCGACTAGAAGAACTGAGCGTACACACTATTTGATACGTCTACGATGTGTCGATTACAGCACGCAGCAAGTTTTTAGGCACTGCTGTAGACATCAGGAGGAATGGCATCCGAGTAGTAGATTATGCCAGACAGCGATGCACAGAACAAGGTATTGTATGGTATGTTAGCAAGGCAGCCGCTATTGTCTTCGCTAGGAAGATACGAGGTCTGAACCTTCAGCTCTTGACGATCTTTGTATTTAAAATTAACGCGATTGGAACAGGTGCATGTCCTGGCCGGCAGAGCGTGCGCGAATCTTTCTCTCAGAATTTAAACTTAGCCTGCTTGCTGAGTCTGGATAATTACCATAGTTTACCAAGCTGAGATGCTGGTCCAAATTTACCCACTGAATCTCGTAAATGATGGGCACGGACGGCCATTTTGAATTAATAAGTTCTGATCAAACATTCGTTTTATTTAATACCTCAAAAAACCCCAGATACCGATTTTCATTGGAATCGGAACACGATTGACAAATTCGTCGGCCATATTGGCGCGGCCATTTTGAATTTCTAAATTTTGACCACAAATTCGTTATTAGCAACCTTAAAAACCCCTAGATACCCAATTTCATTGAAATCGGATTTCATTGCAATCGGAACACAATTTGCGAATTCATATTTGAGTGGCCATTTTAAATTTCGGCCATTTTTCAGCGGGCATTTGCAATTTTTAAATTTTAACCACAAATTCGTTATTAGCGACCTTAAAAACCCCTAGATACCCAATTTCATTGAAATCGGAACACAATTTGCGAATTCATATTTGAGTGGCCATTATGAATATCGGCCATTTTTCAGCGGCCTTTTTGAATTTCGAATGTGTTTCATGGGAGACCCCCAGGGACCTTCGTGCAAAATTTCGAAGCTCTGCGATAACTGGTGCGCCCGCTATAGCGCACACATACATACATACATACGTACATACATACATACAGAAACTTTCTTTTATTAATATAGATATGACGTTTTTCCGACAGCCGGTAAGTATGCTACATTCCGAAAAGAAAGGGAAATTTTGAAATTTCCCAAAACCTGGATAAAGACCTCGATAAAACGTGGGTTTTCAGATTTGTATGGGGAAGAACTATATAGTTCATTAAAAAAACACGGCTTTAATCTAGATATAAGTTGTGAAGGATTGCCAGAAACCTTGGGGTGTTGTAACGACGTATAAGTTACAGAATGTCGCAGCAAGATGGGAGATACTGAACATGTAGCGGGAATTACGCAGATGACTTGTAGCACTAGCAACAAGACAAGGAAGTTTTACGCATCACCTGAAAAGACGGAGAATTTTTGAAGTTAGCAAATTGTGCCTGGAAAAATCCGTGACAAGACTCCATTGGGAGAAAGACATGAGACAGGTTCCCATTAAAACAGTTACTGGCGATAACTAGAGGAATCGAAGCAAGGGAGCAGTAGGCCAATCCACCGGACCTGCATTAAGTTGACTCTAGGCAAACGAACGAAAAGGTGCCCGAAAAATTGGTCCTTTTCTGGATTCTGGAACGACATAACGAACTGATAGTACAACGTCTGATTTATGAGCTTAAAACTGTTACTTAAAAAAATATCGAATACAATGTGTCGACAATCTAATCAGACCATTTCTTTGTATGTTCCTTTTTTTCCGCTCTAAACAAGGATGCTAACAACACGCGCTATTCCAAAGCGGTTCCCCATCTTAGAACTGCGATCAATGCTGCTTAACTTCAGTAGTCGAAGGAAATGTTATGCTCACTATCCTTGTGCTCCATTACGGATGTGTATGGCCGATGTTACAAAATTCGAGAATTAAGAGATTTATATTAAGTCTTATGAAAATTGTAGATGGAGAATTAGATGTGAAGATGGTTTTTCAAATAAATAACGATCCTGAACTATCTATAAGGAGTACAAATGCAAATCCGCCGTTTTCCAATAGATGGCGCCGTCGCTGGGGAAAAATATTAGATCAGAAACGTCACATTATAAGCTAGGGATCTGTCAAGAACCCTTATCATTAGGTCTCTTTCTTTACTCCCTCCACACGGGATCCCGTGTTCTTTTTTTTGTAAAGTTGAATAGTGGGGATGAAAATAGCAAAGTAAAAAAACGCTTTGTGGAATGTTTCGTGCAAATCAAGAAGAACATAACTTAAAAATCATTTGTGTCTTCAAAATTATGACATAAAATTATTGAAATTTTTCAAATTATTGTAGAAAGGCACCAAATGAAAAAAATATTTTCGGCCCATCCTACTCGTTTTGGTTTGACATGGCAAGTGACAGCTGCTTTTGACATTTGATATTAGTACAACAGTCTGTTTTTCATGCCCGAGAAAGTAAGAAGGAGTAAACAAACAGACCTATTACATTTCTGAATTTTTATCGGAGTCATATATTCTTTTATGTTTAAAAATCATCATCGAACGTCATTTGCGGGAAGTTTTAATTTTTGCCTTCAATTCGAAAAAAAATGCGGCTGAAGCGGGTGGAATGATTTTATAAAATTATGGTGAGACTTCTAGTAGTGTGAGAACGAACGATTGGTTTCAACGCTACAAAAGTGGTGATTTTGACGTGGAAGACAAGGTCCGTGCCGGACAGGTAAAAAAGTTTGAAGACTCAGAATTAGAAGCATCGCTAGATGAAGATCCATGTCAAACGCAACAAGAGCTCGCTTGCAGATTCATAGTGCGTGACTCAACAAGCCATTTCCCATCGTTTGAAAGCCTTGGGAATGATTCAAAAACCAGGGAATTGGATGCCATACGCCCTGAAGCCGAGAGACGTAGACATTAGCTGCGTTCTTTTTACACCGTGATCCAGATCAGATCAGCCGAACATAAAAGAACGGAATTGGATCATGGAAGAAATTTAGCTTTTTAAAGTTGTAGTTCTGATTTTTGATGTGTTCTGTCCCAATTTATATCAGTTTCTAAAACTTATTAAAAATGTTTTTGCTTTAAAAACAATTTATAAAAATGCTTAATTTTGACTTCCAAAATTAACAAAAGGCAACTTGCAATAATTTTTCTAAATAAGTTTATGAAATTTTGCAGAACTACCAACACAGAAAACTATAAAGCACTGAATTTTCCAATGAGATGTGTCTTGGATATGATTGTTACATAAGTTATTTTCGTGTCACAGATTTTGATCCAAATCTTTTTTGGATCAAGTTGTTGTTATTGGTTTACTTGAAAGTTAATGATCTGAGTGGGATCCCTGAGCTCTAGTCTTCCACATAAAAAAAAAAGAACGCAGCTATTGATGGCAAAGAAGGGGTTTTTTGCATCGTATTGTGGACCAGCGCTGCAAAGTAGATTAATTGTGATAATTTAAAGCGAAAGAAAAAATAGTGGTGGCGCTCCGGCTATGCATCAACATCGACGGACAAGTCATACATATATACGGACAAGCCATATGGCGCCAAGCACATTTTGTGTATTTAGTGGGACCAACTGCAACTGGGTGAAACCATCACAGGAGCTCGCTGCCGAACACAGCTAATATGTTTAAGCGGATCATTGAAGGAAAACCGAGCACAATTCGATCGAAGACATAACAAAGTGATTTTATAGCACCACAACACTCGGACTACCTGGAAGCACTGAATTGTAGGTCCTACCGCACTCGCCGTATTCTCCAGACATGGCCTCTTCTGACTACCACCTGTTCCGACCGATGAGGCATGGGCTGACTGAGCAGCACTTCCGTTCTTACGGAATTGGGTCGACCTTTGGATCACTTCAGAAGACGGGCGGTTTTATCGACGTAGAGTCCGAATGCTTCCAGAAAGGTGAGAAAAAGTTGTGGCTAGTGATGGGCAATATTTTGAAGAATATGTAAGCATTTTACTACAGTAAAGCCTCAAATTTAAAAAGCATTTTCATATACAGATATAACATTACGTATTTCAGTAGGTATTGGGTTACTTGAGCATGGGAAAATTTCTTGTCACCGCAGTGTAGAACTTTCGTTTTCGTTTTAACGCACGTAGGATCCTAGAGCATCGCAACTGGAAACACAACTCTAGAAACTGTTTAAACTAGATGAAATCTTTAGAGTAGGCCCAGGCTCGATATGGCTGCATCGTCATAGGAAGGAAGGTTAATCTCTTAATAACTTGGAGTATTAATAATGGTCTTCCTGATTATTACTTAATGTATCACTCGTCCAACTCTATACTACTCATTAACGAATACAAATATCCTAGAATAACGAAATATACATATCCACTAAAGACTTTTTAATTCACACTAATTACTAATTATGTTACATAACATCACACAGCAACAACTATTCAGAAATTTATTCCAATATATCAGCAACATAAGGTCATAATATTAAATGATAGTTGGCGGCCTTGATAAATTCCCTTCAGGTATTCTTGGCTTGACTATACTACACTAAATGGACATATTATCGATTGTCCATTATTATTCTCAAAGAGGCAAATCGTCAGCGATTATTCAATTATTATGGCATAAGGTAAGAGACTCGTTACTGCAAAATTTTCTCATCAGCGATTGATTGATATTTTTTCCAATATATTTAATTACGTTTGGACACCCTACTTCCGCCCGTTCATCCCTTATTACGTCAAATGTGAAATGACGAATGGAAATTTATATTTTTTTTCTTCTTCCTATATTATAAACAATAGAAATGTAATTGAAGATTTGCGTGAAGTAAAAACTGAAAATCATTCTTTCACTGCAATTTGCCAATCATGAAAGTATACAGGTAAAAAAAAAAAATTTAGACCAACAAAAAAAAAATCGATTTTCTCTTGAATGAAAATTCTATTATCTCCAAGAGTAACACATTCCTGGCTGTTGTGGATAATATTCATTTCATTTTTTTTTGTTGCCATCATATATACAAACATATATCCTAAAAACCTGAAGGGCTGCAGCAAGGACTGAGGACATAAAGTTGGGGAAAAGCTGTGGATAATTGATTTTTCAACTAACTTGAAGATGAAAAATGTAGGACACGAATAGAGCCTGATGCGATAATAATCTAATTTTCTGTGTGCAAAAAAATTCAACGCTTTTCCTGTGTGTTATTTTATTTTCTTTTTTATTTTTTTTTTTTCGTGTAATATCCTTAGGGAGGACACCTGATGTCCGTTGTCGTCGACCCGTCAACGTTATCATGTAGTGGTTGTCGTCGTCGTCGACGTCGTCTTAAAGAAGAACATTCAAGGGTGACCCACCTGTTCGTGTCACTGGCTGTTAAGCTAGATGAAGTGGGAAACTCCATGGGTCGCCGGCCCTCGATGGGGCTGGCCTAAATCGATTGCACTAAAACACATTTAGTAACACAAACACTTAGAGACTTGCTGCTGTAACACTCATATTATATTTGCAAAAAAAAAAAATTAAAATAAATAAATGAAACAAGACACACAAAAAAATGTGCAAGTTCCTCTTTAAAAAAAATTTTTTTTTATTTTTTCTTTTCTATATTTTTTTATTTTTTTTTTTTTGAAAAAAAAATCACTTCCTGCTTTTTTTTTACAATAATAAAAAAAAATACTGCAGCTCTTAAAACTAGACAAACTCCGCACTAATTACCACTATTCTCCGGTATTCGGAGGTCCTTATCCGACCACGAAAAATTTAGGACATGATTGG
This sequence comes from Thereva nobilitata, assembly GCA_963855945.1. Taxonomy (NCBI): domain Eukaryota; kingdom Metazoa; phylum Arthropoda; class Insecta; order Diptera; family Therevidae; genus Thereva; species Thereva nobilitata. The sequence goes on along the minus strand of OY979696.1, from coordinate 14,155,097 downwards.
TGATGAGTAGTAGTAGGGCCCTACACACTCTATTGTGAGTGAAAAATGTGAACAAACTTAAAACTAAGCCACGAGCGCGATCAATTCTGCTCTCAGTTCATTACGTCTTATTTCCGGAAGTGTCAACGTATGGACTGAATGCCTTCAGTAACGAACTCCAGAAACCCCCAGCAGTTCCACGGATGCCACCTATAGCAGCCAGCAGCAGCAGTAGCAGCAGCAGCACCACCACCAACAACAACAACAACAACAGCAACAACCCCTGCCTGAATGTACGGAGGAAAGCTTTCCAACGTGTGTTTCCATCGGAAAATGCAGGAAGAAAGAGAACTTGGTGGAGAAAGCTCACGCTTTTTAGGGAAAACAGGTCATGGCCGTTGTACTCGTGGAAATTTCACTCACCCCTGAAATATGGTTCTTTTATACCCTCGGCCTGCAGAAGCCATACAAATTTATACAAAACAGAGAGCAGATATGATCTCAATCTCTCTCTCCCTCCCTCTGTCTCTCTCTCTTGTTTTACTGCACTCTCTGCATACACACTAGTCTACTCAGTCTCTATCTCTCTCTCTCGCTCTCTATCTCTCACTTTTCTCTTGCCTCATAAGATTCATAATATCTGCGGTTATCCTTAACCCAATCTTCAGTGCCACCCCCTACCGAAAAGCGCTTTCCTTTACTTGTGAATAACCAACCAACACACCTCGCCTCACCCTTTAATATCCTTAACTCATTGAGGTTCAATTACGGCCGCGTCCCTCTCGCCCCGCATCTTTCTCATCCTTTGTGCACTCAAATCCTGAACACCGCCGCCGTAGTTAAGTAGGACACCATATTCCAATTCAGTTTTTTTTAAAGGACAATTGTGGAATTTTATAAATGTGATTTAAGTGGCTACCTTGCACCTCCCCCCGCCCCATTCCACCAAACGCTTCCTGTCTTCCTGTGAAACAGCGACGTTGACGACATACACGACTCTCTAAGTCCTCCAAGGAGCGGGGAATGTACATATATGTACCAATGTTGGCCCACATATGCATCATGCTAAAGAAGACACGAAAAGGAGCCTCTGTTAGAGGAGCTTTTTAATTGTTGTTTGTTTTTCTTAAGAAGAGCAGATTCAGGCTTCAAGGATCTGTTCAAGTTGTCTTCAAGAAGACTTGTACCGTTTTCTTAACTCTTTTCATTTTTTTTTCTCCTCATTTTTTTTTTTTTTGATTAAACAAGAAAATTTAGTAGCACTCGCGGAATGAGGTTTGTGGCAAATGACATTTTAACCGACGCGTGTGCACACATATAAAGAAAGCGCGTCATGGGGAAGATCCTTTTTTCGGTTTAATTCCTCTTTTTCCCTGTGAGAATATATAATAATATTCGTTTCGTTTCTGCTGCTGCAAGGTCGTCGTCGGTGTCAAGGAATTAAGGGTAAACTTTGTCACACAGAAGATTTATAGTTGTGTTAAGGATGCTTTTGGGGAAGGATGATGAATTTCCTTCTTCTTTCTTTCTTTTTTTTTAAATGGTAATGACTTCATGTATTTTGGGGAATTAAGCACCTGTCATTTCGAATATGATTTATTTTAGGGCAGGTTTTGGGGGATACAGAAAAATTTATAAAATTGTAAAAGTTTTATAAGAGTCTAAATTTTTTTTTTATTTTGTTGTTGGGAATTTTAAATCGTTGGAAATTTTAACATAATTGAATGTGTGTTTAACTTTTAGGATAAATGAATCAATATTGTAACGTTTTTCGAGGCTTAACTGGAATTGAGGAATACACGTTTTGAATGTTCACACAAAAATTCTTTGTTAATAATTTAATAAGCCCAAGCACACTTCTAAACAGTTCATTATCACTTGCGTTTTAATTTATTACTTAATTACACTTTTATTGCTTTTTCTAATCAAAAATTTTCTCAAAACTATCCCTGCGTCTGCATTTATATGCCAAAGCTCCTTTTATATCAAATTTCTACATCATTCTACATTTTTCCACACTTATCCACACTACTCTAGAAACTTCGAAAGCTTTTCCAAGTCGTAAACCGCAGTTCGTCCAATATTCCAATTATTCCTAATAGATGGCGCTATATTACTGCGTAAAACGTCACAATATATAATTACCTTTTTGGTGCGATTTTGTTTACAGTGTACGGGCAGTAAGCTTAATCATCACTAAAAAGTATTAAAGCATCTTTCCCTTATATACAATTAGTAAGATCCGCACGACATTCCCCGTGGTAAACTTATGTGTCTTTTTGGTAAAATAAACACACATGAAATATCCTTAAAAAGGTAACCAAAAACCAAAAATAATATTAGTGAAAGAGTATTTAAAAATAGGTTTTTACCGGCAACTAGTAGGCACATAGTATAATCTCAAGAAAATATGTCAGATCCACAGTGTTGTTCATGCTATAATCTTTTTTTGGCGGAGCAGGCATTCATATGGAGTTTTGGTTAAATTAAACATTCAATAATCCAAAAATATTATTATATCCTGAAAGCAAAAAAAAATAAAAGAATTATACTAATTTAAGTTTTAAAAATGGGCTTTACCCAGATGGAACCATTTTGAATTTATAAGTTCTGATCATAAATTCGTTATTTACTACCTTTAAAACCCCGATACCGGTTTGCATTGAAATCGGAACACAATTAGCAAATTAGACGGCCATATTGGCGTGGCCATTTTGAATTTATATGTTTTGACCACAAATTCGTTACTTGTGACCTCAAAACCCGTTAATACCCACTTTCATTGTAATCGGAACGCAATGGGTAAATTTAGCCATATTTGTGCGGCCATTTTGAATTTTAGCCACATATGAGCGGCCATTTGGATTTTGAAAATCGGGCTTCGAGGTGCATCATGGGAGACTTCTACGGACCTTCATGTAAAGTTTCAAAGTTCTGCAGGTGCGTCCGCTTTAGCGCACACATACAAACATACATACACAAACTTTCTTTTATTAATATAAGATAGAAGATATGAGGTGATAGCCAAAAACAAATCCAACTCCAACTTACTATAATCTCTGTTCATTTCGAATTCTTTTCAATTCTGTGCCTCCTCCTATCCCCAAAAATAGGAAAAGTACTCTACACTCAATCGACAGGGTATTCTTCAGAATTCATAAGGTGTTTAGAAGGCTCCGAATTTTGATCCTCGCTATTGCGTAGCATTCACAGAGAAAGTGGGGAGCAGACTCATCCTCCTCCAGGCAAAGCCTGCAGGTGGGGTCCTCCGCCTTTCCTATCCTCCATAAGTGGTAATTTAGAGCGCAGTGTCCGTTAATCAAGCCAACAAGTGTCCTGACATCATTTCTACTGCGCCCTAACAATTGCTTGGCGGTGCTAGGAGACGGCCAAGGAAGGAACCGCTTAGAGTTGGCAAGTCCAGGCGCTATATCATACTTCTCTGGAATTTATATAGACTCTTACAAATTTGCACATGTTTAGCCCATACCGAAAAAAGGTGACTCTAACAACCCTTCTAACTACTGCCCAATAGCAATTACTTATATTCTCGCCAAAATCATCAAGACGATAATTAAAAAGATAAAACAGGTCCACTGGCGGTCTTTTAGTGTATCTTACAGAATACCTCAAACAAAGTTAGGCCTTTTAGCTAAACTCCAGGCTATTAATATTGATGCAGATCCTAAGAACTGGACTTAGAGTTTTCTATCTGACCGTTCAATTGAGGTAGTATTAGATAATATCAAATCTAAATCCACCTCATCTCTGACTTTTTTTATTCTTTATAAATGACCCACTCTCAATCTCCTCCAACTCACTACACAGCTTGATGCAAATTCCTTCTGCAGCCAACATTCCGGACTGTAATATACAAATTTACATTCGGACCCTGCTCGAATACAACTCTTCAATTTGGGGCAGGGATTCGAAAACCATCTTAGTTCTGTTAGATCGAGTACAACGAACAATTTGCTCCACCATCGATCCCTTGAAATACCGTGGGAATATAACCGGCCTGACAAAACTTTATCCAAATAAATGCATCGACGCAAGTCCCTTGTGAGGGCCTGGAAAGACTTTGAGTTCGGGTCTAGTAAGCTCGAGAATCTTTTTATCTTTTTTCCAGCAGGGGTAATGAGTTTCTTAGCTAGTCTCATACCCATTAAATGACTAACGTAGTGAAACTATCCCTTTCTTCGCATATTCGAAAAGCGGTGGTTATTTTCGTTGTCGAGTGACGTGACTACGAGGGACGCGGTGGAATGAAACTATCGATACATACAAACGTATCGAGGGAAATATCACTTCACACATCATCTTGCGACAATTGGAATACGACGTTTGTAAATCTAGTCTAAGAGACTCCAGATTGACAATGAAAATACAAATTTAAGGTCGAAGGGACATGTCACGTCACTCGACAACGAGAATAAGGGCTTTATCATGGTTGGCGAGTCGAAAAAATGACAGCGCCGTTTGTCGTTGTAATTTTTCTTATCATAGTTGGCGAATGCAGCGACATGACAGTTTTCGACAAAACCTTATCATGGTTGACGCTTGAAAATATTTGAACATTTCTCATAATTAAAAAAATTTAAATTTCCCCTTTTTATTCAATCTATTTAAAAAATATTTATATATATATAAATATATAAAAAATATACCAAAGATAAAAAAACACCTTTTCTCAGACTGCATTTTTGTCACGTACCAAAACCAAGCGCCTGGAAAACTCACTTGACAGTCTTGAAAAACGCAACTTTGTCTCTTAAAACGCCAACTGCGATACGCCTGAAGGCGTTTTTCCCGACTAATGTCAGTTTTTTCGAGAAATATGATTCCGTTTTACAGTCGCCGCGTCATTTCTCACTTCAAGCGCCAATCATGATCAGGCCCTAAGGCTGAGTATCTTTCGCGTGACCACTGGATGTCCCACACAAAGGCTCTGGGTCGATAAACGGAGTGTAAGCGCTTTTTTCAGCTAGTCAATCTGTCTGCTCATTTCCATGGAACTTTCATATATAGAGGGTTTAGGAATCGATGCATCCATTTATAATTATTCATTTCACTATACATAAATGAACTAACCACTTTAAGGGTTGCTTGACTGCCTGACATTATATGTATAGACAGTTGTGCCTTTTTGTCGTTCGCTTCAGATATTCACGGACACAGGTTTCTACGATGTATATCTTCGCCTTAAAAAACTGAAGGAGATTAAGCTCGAGCAACTCTGGGTCTATGCACTCCACTTCCGGTTGCTCTTACTTCTATTTTAGATCCATCTGTATAACCACAGTTGTTATCCTGTTTGTGGATAAACTAGTGTGCCACTTTTGACCGCCGTTGATTGAGACCTTATATTGGCAAGTTGTATAAAACCCGCCGTCTGTGATTGCAAACAGGAACTCATTTTGATATTGTTTGATTATGCTTAGTTGTCCTGTTACCAGGTTTAAACTTATTAGCTGCTTCTAGTCTAAGAACGCTGTTGGCTGCCTTTTTCTTTATCTCAATCTGGAGTGGAGGCATATTTAGCGCTCGGTAACGCTACAGAGGGGACGTAGTCATCACTCTTGTGATCCCGAGACAAACCATTCGAGCCACCTTTTCGACTATCCTCTTTTGATCTTGTGATCGTATGTCGAGCAGGTCATTGTTTTTTCCAATTAGTCTCCGACAGGCACTATCATTATGTAAATTGGAGCTAAGTCCCTAGGTATTTGACCTCTTCGGAAAAGTCAATCGTTTCCTGATTCAATAAGGTAGCTTGAAAATTTAAACCTCCTTCTGCTGGTGAAGAGCACGATGATCACTATACTACTACTACTAGGTTTAAGCTTAGATCCTCATCTTGGCACCAAGAGTAAACTTCGGAGAGGGCTTTTTGTAGAAGACCAGATACAGTCAAGTCGTCCTTTCCTCTTATTATCATGACTAGATTATCAGCGTATCCCTGCTCATCAAAGCCACAGGATGACTGCATCGGAAGCAGTTCGTCAGTAACTATAGTGATTATATCTAGAAGTAGTGATAGTACCATCGCTGGGTGCATCCCTTCGAGGTTGTCAATTCTTTTGATAATTTTCTGTGTTTAGCTGTAGCTACATACTCAGTTTCTCACATTACTGAAACACGAAATTTTTTTACTAAAAACCACAAGAATTTTCTAGGGCTTATTGATGCCAAAATTTACAATTGGAAACGAAAACAACCGGGCCAAGTTCATGCCATTTTGATGAATGCTTTCAACAAGAACGCTTAATCCAGAGAGCAGAAGCGAGCATCTGTTTTGTTGTTGAACATGCAGAAGGTTTAAGGTAAGACTGTTATTTAATACACTAAACAGGCTGTTTTGAGGTGGATCAGTTAGATAGATGTTGCTATTTACAGGCGAGAGGCAGTCTGCTTTAATGAATTCAAGAGTGATAGAACAAGCATCACTATTCCTAGAACGGCGAAATCGGCTTTGGTTGTCAATAAAGTCTGCGATTGATTGAAAGTTGGCGAATTAGTAGAGATTTTAGGAACAGTAACAAACACGACTTTAGATGAGATGTCTCGTTCGTTTAGTAACAGATTACCAGATGAACAAAGAGGAGTACTGTCCGCTAGGTGAAGACCAGACCTATGCCGAATTTTGGTTGGTTGGGTTCAGCCGGCGAGATTCCCTATTTCGCTGCTCTTGAGTCCTTTCTATTACCAAGTCACTACGCCCCTTTCAATTATAATTCTCCTTTTCTTGAAAAAAGATATTATTAGGAAGGGTCTATGAGAGCTAGTGAACATTGAGACAGTTAAAAATTTAAAAACAAATACAAAAATCGTTTAATTTTTAAGCGCCTTTAAACCAACCAATAACACATCAAAATTCTTGATGTACATGCCAATACTGAGGCATAAAGCTAACTAGTCTCAATTTCGTAGTCTGGCAGTAGTGATTCTGTATTTTTTTATCAATCAACCAACCCCGCACAAAATACAAGACTTATCATCTTGATAACATTCTACATGAGATAGTACCTCTTCTTCAATTATTTTCTTATAAGACATTAAGCTAAAATGCATTTTTAAATAAATATCAATAATAAAAATTATGTTAACATTTTCCTTTATTATTACACATTTTTATTTTGTTAAAAATATCTGAAAAACATTAAAAACTTTCATATACATTGCAATGAGTACACAAAGATACACATAAAGCACCACGTTACAAAAAACAAGAACTGATATTAAAAAAATAATCGAGATAAAAAGAGTTATTCGAGATAAGACTAAAAAACTAACTTAAAACATAATTGAAGGCAACAGATTGGCTCAGTTTGTGCTGGAGGTGTCTCCTTTGCCGTAAAAAAAATACACTATAATACGCGTTGCTCTTAATATCAATTAATTTTCTTTAAAAAAATATATATATTAACTCTCCTACTTGTTCGTATGTTAATTAATATTTAAGGCAATTGTAACTGATAATCTCTTGCCTAAACTACCAGTTTTGTTATGTGAAACCTGTTATCCGCTTGAACAAAAGAGACACCTTTGATGTACATATATTTTAATCGACAATTACTAATTTTAGGCACAATTAACGTTTCATTATTAAAAAGTTACAAGAGTTAAAATTAGGCACATTTTAAAGGCTTTTTGTATTTTTAAACTTGGCTACACTTTGTGTAAAATGAGTAAAAACTAATTCAACACATACAAGTGTTATTTGAAAAGAGCAAAAAAAAAATAATTTAAAAAGAAATAATAACAAAAAATAAATTGAACACAAAATTTTGAATTGTCATATATATAAAATGCACACACACATTTACATATATTAACGCTTCATTTTATCAAGAATTGGCACAATCATGTCGAATTTTGGTCGCTTTCCAGGATCTTCATTCATGCAGATTGTAATCAATTTTGTTAAATAGGGCGATGTTCCTGGTGGAATTTTCACGCGCAATCCCTCTAGTGCAATCTTCATTCCGCATTCCATTGGTGATAAATCAGCAAATGGAATTTCTCGTGTAGCCAATTCCCATACGCAAATTGCAAAACTCCACATATCGCATGCCTCCCAATTACGATCTGCTGGCTTCTTTAGAAGTGCTTCTGGTGACATCCAGGCTGGCTGATAGATACGTCCACGCTCTTGGAAAGAGAATTTGGCATCACCCATGTTGATGCGTGCTGTTAGGTCTTCGTCAATCTTTAAAATAAAAGTAGCACGTGATATTAATCGAGTTGTTTGGGTCGATTTATAAAAAAAAACAAAAATTGTTAAATAGATAAATCTCTTGGGAACGAATTAACCTGATCGTTTGTATAATTCAAACTCATGGCACTATTTGGTGAAATACCTTGGGATTAGTACCTACTAACTACTCGCGAGCGATAAAAAATGTTGAACGAAACTCGTTCATTGGCAGTGACGTAATGTATAACATTGCGTAGCGAAAAACATGAATGAGCTACAACTGATGTGTACAAGCAAAAATAGTAAACAAATAAGAAATCGACCTTCTTTCTTTAGCATAATGTAAGATCGTGCCCAAAAGTACAGCGGCCATCATTTGGACCATTGGTACGATTACTACGTTTCCATGACAGCTTGAGTGCTCGAAAGCTTGAAAATCTCAAGAACTCGAGCGCGTATATGCTCTGCCTACTTGAAGCGGCATATTAGCTTGAAATGAGCTTGATTACTTGAGCTGACATTTGAAGTCATTATTATATTTCTTTCTTTTATCGCACTTTTATTTCTTTATTAATAATTTAGTCTCCTCATTCCACAAATTCCTTTTAGACATATTTTCAAGCCCAACTTTCACAATTTCGAGCACTCAAGCTTTCAAGCTCGGTTTACATGACAAGCACTCGAGCCGATCAGAAAAATCTTTTTGGTCGACTCCAGTAGAGCTGCTTGCGTTTACATTTGTACTTGAAGTACGCTTCAAGTAAGCTTCAAGCTGCCATGGAAACGCACTATATTACTACTACAACAATTTTGAAGGCCAGATCGCTTGAACGGGCTCAGCAGTCTACCTAGATATAAGTCGTTCAGACCTATCTCTTCAAGACAGGCCTCGTAAAACAATAAGATCCTGCTCCTCGCTATCTTGGGAGAGTGGCAGAGAACCTAAAGGGGAGACTCTTGCTTCTAGAAATAGAAGCTGCATGCGGAGTCTTCTACCCTTCCGATCATACATGCGCAGCGTGCGGCCAACTAATGTCCTGTCTTCCTTACTAAGCCCCAATAATTCTGCACGCGTACAGATTGTCGACAGTACAAAGGGGTCTCCCTGAGCTCTAGTCTTCCACATAAAAAAAACACTTCGGTCTAAAAGATTGTTTGCAAATAGAACAACTCGGCTGTGGAACAATCTCCCGCAGTCAGTATTTCCGAACTCGTACCTCATGTTGGAGTTCAATTGTACTCCTCCTTGTGACTCCTAAGCTTGCCTTTCCACATAAAAAAGGACCTTAATAGACGATTCCGGGCTTACCCTTGCCGGCCAAGGAATCCGCCTTTTCATTGCCTAGGAATATTTTCGGGGTTGCGAACTAATTGGAACTTGGTCTTACAAGCCTTTCTTCCGCCTCCCATGACGGATTAAAAGAGCATCAGTCTTACAAGACTTTATCGCTTTAATTGTCGCTTAGCTACCAGAAAAAGTAAAAACCTGCTTATAAGCGTAAGTCGTTCTAATTTTTAAGCTTTCATACATAGGTATATGCCAGTGTAGCGTACACCTCTGCTTGACAGGAGCTGGGGCTCAAGCTGAACGTTCTGTTTGGGTATTCCGCGCCTACATCAGCCTCTGCGCTGGGGCCGCTGGTGAGCCCTACGAATCCACCTTTTTATATGAGAAAGACTAACTATCAGAGCTAAAGCACTTTTGTACTGTCGACGATGTCCTATACCTGCCGTACTTTAAAGAAAACCAAAGCTAGACTATTTTGTATGTTCACCGAAGGAGGCTTAACCTTTAAGATCTTCGCGGGAGTGCAATCCGATGGAATTGCCGATTCTGGAATCTTTTCCATAATACTAACAATTGTAGAATATATCCGCTGAAAACCATTGCTCAGTTGGCCATTCAATCTCGAGCCTCAGTGCAGTTTTTGTAGTAGGTTTCTGTACTTCAAGGTAGAGTGGTACCAAATTGAGTCTCTAGCACTGCAATCAGATGGTGTAAATAGCCCATGAAATAAGAATCAAAAGAGAGAAATGGTGAAGTGATAACAAGAAAAATGAAAATGAAAGTTAAAAAATACCACCCAAAAGCTGTAAGTAACAGAAACAACTTACTCTGCTCGCGTACTCATACTCACTCACTCAATTCACAAGGCATACCATTGAACAGCATAAATATTTGCGCCAGGTAACCAGCCGCGCGGTCTCGTTATTTACAATAAATTTATGTGACAGTTAAAGCTCAGGTGTCATCCTTTATTCTGCCAGTCGAAGGAAAGGATTGTTGAAGGGGAGTCTGGGGGATGCATTAGGAGAGCCGATGAGCCTTGCGTTTGAACTCTTGGATGTTGTATGAGTTCGGGAATACTGACTGTGGAAGGTTGTATCTCAGTCCGGTTGTTTTAGCTATAAACAAGTTTCTAGTAGACTCTGCAAGTGAGCCGAGCGGTGTAATCGTGTGTTACGGGAAAAACAATGCCGTGGAGACAGAAAGTTATTTATTCCAGTGGAACAGTCATTGTGGTAAAAGCAGTAATATGTTGTCAGAACTGCTACATTCCTGCGGTGGGTTAGTGAGTCAATTGATGAGCAAATAGCGCCATTGCCAATAAGTTTGAGAGCACGGCTTTGTACCTTATCCAGCCACGCTAAGACGATTGTAGGGGTTCTGCCCCGATATACGAGTTTAATTTAACGCGGGGACGAAAGGAGGACTTGCAGATTATAGCCCAGGCCGACGAGTGAAGGAGGAATTTGCACCTTTTAAGAAACCCCCAGCCACTAGAATGCTTTTTTAGCAACTTGGAATTGGTGATTATTCCAACGCAGATATTCGGTCAATGTTATATAGGAGTAACGCAGTGTATCGACGACAGTAAGGCTGAGCTTGTGAGCTAGAGGGGATTAAGAGGAGATTTATAAAAACTAAGAAGAGAGCTAGTGATAGAACTAAGACCTGGGGAACACCTGCAGAAATGGTGCAGGGTTTAGATTCGATGCCATCAAAAACTATCTTGAATGGTCAGAAAGAAAACTCACAATCCAGTTCTTTAGAACAGACCCAGAGTTACCAAATCTGTGTATACGTTGGTTGAGATGCTCCCTTATGCATATAAGGAAGTCGTCAGTCGATTTTTTCGAAATATTTATTTTCAAGATATTCCATAATTTTTCTGGAGACAATAATCCATGATTTTGGAGAGAGTTGAAGTAATTGCTATTGGATGGTAGCTAGAATTAACCTTTTCGGTATAGGCGGAACCTGAGTCAGTAGACCGGCCATGGATTTTCTTCTGTTAACACGTCGAGATGATTCACTCAGGAAATGTCTTTCCCCATAATCGGTTCTTTAGCTTTAATTGCGTTCATACACTTCAGATTAAACTATTCATGCGGACTAGGCTTTAAGGATTTGGAAGAATGAAGCATTAATAAAAGCATTCCGGCTAATATAATTTTGGATATGTAGAAAACGACAAAGTTGACATCACGGTTCTGAAAAAACAGATCCCAGTCAGAAAACAAAGAAAACGAATAAGCCCCAACCAGTTGGCCATTCTATTGCAGGCAAATAAACATTGAAATTACGGAAATATAAAATGTGCTGAAATATTTCCAAGAGATTCAAAATAATTAAACTTATCACTGCAGAACTTATATCGAATTAAGAAGAACTCCTTACCATAACATGATAACTGTTCAAATAATATCGTGGAATAATCCTCTCCAGCGAATGCAAAAATGCCATTCCACGTGCAATATCCAAAGCAAACCGCACTGCTTGAGAAGTATCAACAACAACACCAGCAGCGCCATGAAGTAAGTCGTACAAGGACCCTCTTGGCATGTACTACAAAAAAACTAATTAATCTTAAAGGAACATCATAAAAAATACTCAAATTATACTTGACTAATAACAATCAAATTAGCATTTGTTGCTCCAATAATAGGCAAAATATTTGGATGAGAAAAAATCCTTAATTTTGGAAATTCTTCGTTGAAATCTCGAGAAATTCTAGGTGTACATTCACGAACAGCTAAAATCTATAGGAAAGAAGAATTGAAAAGTAAATTTATTATGGAGAAAATAACAAGAAAACTAACCTTGGCAATAATATCATTCTTTTGCCACCTTCCACGCCATGTTTCACCAGATGGTGTTATGGCAAGTTTGGTATGAAAATCTAAATCTCCAATATTAATACCCTTGAACCTTGACAACGTAGCATCACGAGACCTGGTTTTAAGTCCTAACCAGCTTTGATCTTTAAAACTAATCTTCTTCAGATCTTGTCCATTTTTCTCTGCTAAATCTTGAAGGCTAAAACATGAGTAAATGTTAATTGTGAATACAATCTGAGAAGCTAGATTTGAACTTACATTTTAGCCAAGCCCTGCTTAGCTTTATCCAAAGGAGTATCTCCATCTTTATTGGCTAACGATACTAGAGCACCGTGATTTATTAAATCTTCGCATATAGTGTCGTAGCCCCAAAAGCATGCGTAGTGAAGTGGTGAATTCCCATGTTCATTCGTTGCATTAACATCGGATCGTTCGCGTAGGAGCTGAAATGTTCAATTTGTTTTTTTTTTATTTTACGTTTTGGTGGTGGTTGTAGATATTTTCTAGTGTTAATGCAACTAAAAATTGTAAAACAAATAGGGATAAGATTAAAGATATCACGACTACAGAAAATCAATTAGCCAGAATTTGGGTAGACTTGTGAAAGATTGTGCCTCTTGCGATCACTCCCTAATCTCAGATCAATCAGCGCCAGGTCGAAGAGGAGGTAGGTCTGTCCTTCCCTTTGTCGGAGTCGATTATACTGATCGGTCCGGGTAGTGTTCCGGATTTCTTTACTTGACTTGTCACAAGGCATCTTTTAATCGATCGCCGAATAGAATAGCGTTCTGACCCTGGTTTGGATCGTGGTAATAAGTGATTTTGGCCAACTTTAGTGCTTTAGTGACAGAACGCATCAATTTCACTAGCAAGGTTGCTCCACATAGTTCTAGCCTCAGCAATGAGACAATTTTCAGCGGTGCGACTTTGGTTTTTGCTGCTACTAAATTCGATGTCCTCTTTCCTTTTTCGTCAACTGTAAATAATGTAAAGCGCTGCTGCATAACTTGAAAAATTTCGGAGTATTTTGTTTTGATGCTGTTGAAATCAATGCGATAGAAACAATTTTGAAATTGTATTCTCCTCCCACGACATTCTTCTCCATCTCCATTTCTTCATTGAAGGTCACATTCTCAATGTTCAAAGCCCCGAATAGTATAGTCAATCAAGCATCGGTATAATCAAGCCCTTTCTCTGAAATACATAAGAAACAGGGAAAATTTGTTTGCATTACCAGTAAAACAATATCCCTGTGACCATGGGCAGCTGCCAAATGAAGAGGAATATCGTCCCCCATATTCGTTGCATTAACTCGAGCTCCGCGCTGCAGAAGCATCTCAACCAACTTGAAGTGTCCCTCTTTGGCACACCAGTGAAGTGGACTGAATCCATGATCATCACTAAAAGAAATAAAGGTTATTTAGACGGACTAGAATAAAGTTTTTTTAGTTTGTTAATTTCTAATTTTACATCGATCTTATAAGTGATTAATATTACGGCCAACTTCAATGTATGTCTGGGCATTACATTATGCTTACATTTTACTACTTTTGACTTTGTGTATAGTGTTTTGGACTACCTAAGCATTTTTTATTTCAAGTCTAACGTGTGGGTTCCACTTTAGCCTGTTGTGAAAGTGTACACAGGAGTCGCGTCTATGGCCTTTACCAGCGAGGTTTCTTATGCAGATTAGGTCACATTTTCCATTGTTAATGTCCACCTTCCACCCAGGTGGTTGACGATTATGCCCTCCCTAGAGGGGCATATCCTCACTTTTTCCTCTCGAGTAAAATATCTTGATCTAATCTCCCCCTCGGGAAAAGACTGGGTCTCAAACCAAAAATGGTCCCCCGTCCTGTACCACGCCGTGGTACGTCCAATTCCCACTTACGGTTCGCTGGTATGATGGCCAGTGTAGAGCACGACCTATAACGCCACAAATTTGGGAAGGGTCCAGAGGACGGAGGAGGGGCAACAGGAAAACATGCCCCACGAACGCCCTTGATGTTCTCTTGCAAATGCTCCCCGCACCCCAGCTTCACTTCAAACACCTAGCCTCGTGAGGTGCTCTTAGTCTGAGTGAATCCGGGGATTCCTTAAAACCCTACGATCATTGCAACATCTTGGGCTGGCTGGGTATGGTCACTACAAACACAGACCCCTTCCCCAAGATTGACCTTCAAGGAATCTTCCGTTGAAATACCCTCAAGAAGAGAGTGTAGAAACGGAGATGTATTGAGGAACTTTGATATATGGATATTCACCGACGGCTGAAGACGTTGGGGCAGGGGTCTATCTAGAGACAACAGTTCACTTTCCTAGCACCTTCCGGTCCACGCTAGTATCTTTCAAGCGGAGGTGCTGGCGATCCTGAAGTACTGCCAGACAATGAACCTCCAAAGCTGTAACATCGGAATTTTCATAGATAGCCAAGCCTCTATTAAAACTCTGGATTCAATCATGATGCGCTCCAAACTAGTGGAGCAATGCAGACCTAGATCCCTGTGCTGAAAGTCGAGTCGTGTAATGTGACAAGTCGTTTGAGTTGAAGAAAGTGACGTTTCAGTCGAAGTCGTCATATTACACGACTCGACTTTCAGCACAGGGCCTTAACCTAGATAGGCTCGGGAGAAAGTTCAACGTAACTCTCGTATTGGTTCCCGGACATATTTTCTGCAGTAAGCATTGTCCCTGAATAGATAAAATTTTCTACAATTTCCACTCTATGATTGTTAAGGCTGATGCTTCGCCCTAATCGTTATCCTCTTTTGGGTTCAATAATATACCTTGTTTTCATGCGATTTACTATTAGATTGAACTTTGCTGAACTTTCTACAATTCTTGAAAAGATTTCCTTTACGTTTTGCGCTTTTCGTCCAATTATAACTATGTCATCTGTGAAGGCTAGAATCAGAATGTTTCTTGTGAAGATGCTATTTGCACCATTTAGTTCTGCTTCTCTCATTATTGCTTCCAGAGAAATGTAAAAAGTATTGGTGAGTTAGCACCTACTTGTTGCGGACCTGATTGTTGAGGGAAGTTGATTGAGTAACAACCTTGTATTCTTACTTGTGTTCTACACTCTTTGGTCGTCATTTTGCACAGTTCTATTAATTTTTTCGGGAAGCCCATTTCACTAATGTTATTCTAGAGCTCTCTTTTATTAAACAGGTCATAAGCATTTCTGTAGTCCACAAAAAGAAAATTTGCTTTCTTCCCAGCATTTTTCAAGTATTTGTCGCATTATGAAAATCTGGTCTGTTGTCGATCTCTTCGTCCTAAATCCTGTTTGGTAGTCTTCTACTTTGTCTTCCATGTATGGTTTCAGTCGTTTAATAAACACCTAACTTGACCTGACGATTATGTTAATGAGTTTGTAGTGTTCCTGTTGTTTTTTTTAAGTTTAACATGAATTTAACTAATGCTTAAAGTTAATTATTCTAGCCTATTCTAATCTATCTAACTTACTGGAACTTATCTATCTAAAAAACTAGAACTAGATCCTATCTAAGCCCTAAGCTAACCATTAGAACTTAACTTACAAGCTAAGCTAATCTATGTCTAGATTTTTTAGGGCGAATGCGCAACATTTACTCGTCCTTGAGCCACCAGTACAAAGTTCTGGCCTTGGAGGCGTCTTTTTATCCCTTTCTGAAATTCTTGAACTGAACCTTAAGAGATCCTGAGCGTTCATATCATCTTCGCTAAAAGTATATCCCTTGTCACAAGCCCTGCGATACACTAGGTAGAAGAGAGGCATCCCCGATCTATCTTGGACAAATCTTTTTGAGTTCAGGTAAACAAATGCCTCTGGAGGAATAAAGCCGCTCCCTGGATGAGAGGATTATCGCTCCAGCAATATGATTATGAAGTCGATCCTATTAACAAATGCCTTATCATAGAGGAGATTGTTGGCGTGAAACTTAGTGAAGCCTGATTCGGGTGTTCGATACAGGCTTAAGCACGCTCTTAGCAGTCTTTCGAAAACCTGAAGCTCTTCCATGTAAAAAGGGGATATGTTGAACCATACTGGGCAACCATAAGTTAAAATCGGTCTGACCAAGGTTTGATTGCAGATAGTGTTCCTGCTGCCCTATATGGAGATGATCATGTCGCTCATACCAACGTGTCGTCTGCATACTAGATGCAAGATGTGACCAAGGTTGTGATTTTATGTTGGAAGGCAGAAAAGTAAATATGGAAAAATTAAAGGCCCAGTATCGATTCCTGGAGAATCTCTGTGTTAATATTGTAGTACTCCGATTCTACCCCGCCCCAGCTGGGTTATCCCCAGCCAGTAACCTCTTAATTAACCCATTAAATTAGACCCTGGTGCCTCACCATGTAAAAGGCTTTACGGAGATCCACCGTGCTTCTCGTACGCTTCACGTTCTTAATTATCAAGTCTTTTAGGTAAAGAAGGCTGTTTTTTGTAGAGTGTTTTCTCTCAAGTCCGAATTGGACCAGACTAAAAGTAGTTTTCAATAATTGTAAATAATAAAATTCCTAATTATAAACAAATCTGCTCCCGCCTACACACATTACACACACGCACACAATAATAACTAATTTGACGTTTATGTCATCACCGAAAATTATGAATGAGTTTTTTGTTGGGTGTTGTCACTATATTGTATATGCCCATAAAAAGAATTTTAGGCCACTTTTTTTTTATTTGATATTATCTTATCTGCCTTAAATGAGAATAGTTTGTGAATTTATCATTTACCCTTGATTCATATCATGTTCCGTATCGTCTAGCCAAAGTCGCACCTGGATCGAATTTCCTTCGCGACACCAATGAAAAATATCTTCCATTATGTTGTTTTTACTTTAATTTATGCTGTGCTCTTTAATATATTATATGATAATAAATACTTTAGATATTAATTTGAAGTTAAATAATGTAAATAAAATAGTTTTTAGAACAAAAATGAACACATTTGGAAGATACTATAAGAAATGTGTCAAACTCTAGAAATTAGAAAACAAACTGATTATTTTTAGAATTTTGGTAGTACTGTTTGTTCGAAAATTTCGAATATTAGTTTAAAAACATCCTGCATGTATGTGATTTAGGTCAAAAACAGAATGAAGTGCAGGTTTATAACTCACATTTTAAATGATTAATGAATTAAATTATATTTATTAATTAAAGCTTTGCTAATTATAATACTTAAAACAAAATTTCTGTGTAGTATCTGTTTTTATTTTAAATTCGTATGGTTCTCGCATTCGCTATTATCGAAACAATGACGTCATCTCGACTTACATAACACCTTCCCCTCAATGTTTTGATTGCACTTATGTACAAATAAAAATATTCTGGAAAAACGCCATTCGTTTATGGAAAGTCTGCTATGAGTGAGTGCCGTAGTGAATATACAAAGTTACCGCCAGGCTGGGATTGCAAAATCGACCAATCTACAGGGAAATGGTATGCTATAATAACCGTTAATAATATGCAAAACTGTTAATTAGTTAAAAAAAAGTTTGTTTGTAAATACACACCCCAATCCCCATAAAAATTCTTTGCAAATTCCATGACGTGAAATTCCAATATGGCGACTTTCTCCAGCCCAGACGTACATAATTATTCCCAAAAAGTAAATAAGTGTGGTTGGTTTGTGCATCATCTTCGCGTTGACGTTCCCAGTTTTGATTGCATAACAATTCTGCCTGTAAGTATGTGAAGTGGTGGCACTTAAGGAGCTCAAAACCCCTCAACGTGAGCGGTATCAAATCTAGGTCGAAGTGATGCACTCGAGTGGGGCATCCTCTCGCCATTAGGGAAGCGAAAGAAATTAATTTGAAAAAAATAAAACGTTTGAAATCATTTTCATTTGACATCGCTTCAAGTTGTTTTAAAAGTGAAGAGTGTGTGTGACACTTTGTGGAGATAATTGAAGAACTCTTGTGCATTCTGGGGGTTGAGATTTTTTTGTGTGGGAGACAGGCGGAAGCAGCACTTTGGAGTATCTTTTTTTAGAAATTGTAAGGTTTTCTTTTGATTCACAGGAAATTTTCTATTTTTAAATTGATTGATATTTTTGCACTGATTCCAGGTAGGTTTGCTTTGTTCGTTTGATCAAATCAAGAAGATATTGCCAATTTACGTGAGACTTTTAATGAGTCATCATCAGCTCCACAGCCTTATATTGGCCTTGGCTTTCTAAAACACCTCCAGAACTGTCTGTCCAACTGTTTGAAGCCACCGAATTCTTATACCTGGGGTTCGCAGATCTTCTACGTCATCTGTATATACATATTTTTTGGGGCGCCCTCGTGTCTGTTCCGCCCGTTCGGTCATTAGTTCATAATAGTTTTTGCTGTGCTGTCATTGCTACCTCGAGCATATCCAACCCAACGAATTTTTATGAGTCAGTTGACGGAATTCTCTTTGTTTTAGGAGGTATAACATTTCAGCAGGCTACAACATCTGAGGTTTACAACCTTTTTGATGCGAAGCCACGATACAAAATTTTTTGTTTGGATATTTGCAATATTTGTGGTGCCATCTATATAAATATTCTAGATTGTTACCAGGGGCCGTATTTGGTTTCTCGAGTCGATGGATCGACTCGACAAAAAAAGCTTAATTTTCTCTAAGTTTCATATTTGGCGTTACGACCAAATCGACAGATAAGTACTGCCATACAAAACCATAAAATTATGTGATATTACTGCAAGTGCAGCAAACCACGTATATTTAATTAAAAGAGAGATGGTTAAAAGTTTATTGTATGCATAAATTTGGCTTTTTAATAAACGTCAAAAGTATTTATCGACACGTAAAGAGACGATAAAGTTGTCGATATCGTGTTGCCAAATGCCAATATTCATTTATCGATATCGACTCGAGAAACCAAAAACTGTTTCCAGATGATTTAGTGCATAATCTCTCCCCTCATAGGGGAATTGCCATTTGTATTAAGAGAGACGCAGCCTTTCAGAAGGTGTACAACAGAACATCATCTAATCACGTCATTTTCTTCTGTTTTCTATACTATACTAATATTAGTAACGAAGCCTCCTTATGAGCATTAGACGCTAAAAGCACCCATTTCCTTGATCCTTTCCTAACATCTAATCCAACTCCTCGAATTTCATTCGCCTCTATTTAACTTGGACCACTGCCTAGTCAGCGTTAATTGCACATACCAATGTTCTACCCCATCTAAGCCAGCTCCTAAGAGACATTCTCTAAGTGAATCATCTCTATGTAAGTACATCAAGTTGAGAAACTATTGAAAATATTCGATGATAGGTTAAAAGGTAAACTCATTAACTCCATTCCTGGTAGTAAAAACTTCTGGCCCTTGGTAATCTCTATCAGGAAAAATTTCACTTCATCCACAATGCCTTCTTTCTTTTACGAAAGGAAAGGTGCTACCAGAAAGCATATCTAAGGCCGATCTACTTGCATTTCTGCTCGCCTCAAATTCTTCCATACTTTATACTCCGTGACTTCTAACCTAAAAATGAAGAAAGCCACAATGGTGGAGAAGAGAACCACATATGTATATGTTGATGGGGTCAAGAAACTCAGTATAATTTATACAACAAGTTGGTTGGTGACGATGAAGCTTTATTCTCACCTATATTTTTTTATAAAAATGATATTAACTTTCGCGGAGAATACCATCCTCTGAAGAAAGATAGCAAGAGATTCAAATTCTTACTTTCAAATGTTATCTATGGCAGAATATCTTTCATTTTTTCGATATATCCTAGCCATTGTATCCTAAGGCAAGGTGACGCACTCTTCTGCTTGTTATTCAACGTGACCCTAGAAAAAGCAGTAGGAGATGCATAGGGACGATTATAACAAAGGCAAAAGGTAATGATATATCGGTCGAAATCAGAAGACGAATAGCACTGGCTAATAAATGCTACTTTGGTCTACGCAAGCATCTGACGTCCAGAAATATATCAAGGAAAACAAAATTGAAACTTTACACAAAACTAATAAGTTCTGTCTAGTCCTACTATGTGGTTCGGAAGTGTGGACAAGGAAGAACGCAGACGAAGCGAAGATTGCATGGGTCATGTCAAACAAGGTGCGGTAAAGAACTCAGAAGATAGTTCTGAGGAAAGTACCGTTAGGAAAAGAGAGACCAGGTCTGCGTAAGAAAAGATATAGACGACGTCGAGGAAGAATTAAGGCAATTAGGAATAAGAAACTAGAAAAGATGAGCCAAATCGAGAATCATGGAGGCGAATGCTGGAGGAAACCAAGGCCAACAATAGGCTGTGGAGCTCCTTATGATGATATTTATACAAACAGTTCATGGAGTACTGTAGCCGACACCTTGTTGTTTTTGAATCTATTTATGATTTTGTTAGCGCCTTCATAGCTCATCAAATGTAGGTGGAACTTCGTAACTTCAGTTATCTCTTCATCTAGCAATTCATGAAAGTGATCTTGCTAACGCCCCAAGATGTTTTTTGAAAATGGCAATCAATCCACTCTCTTTGTCCTTGTAGTATATGCAACTTGGGATGAATTTTGAGAAGATTTCTTTGGGCAGCAGCTGAATACCTAGTTCATGAGGCTCTTGAGATCGATGGTAAACATAAAGTGTAGTAAACGAGCCCACCAAAGCGCTAATACTGCCTATTGCTAATTTTCTGAACAAATTTATAGTATATTCCAAAAACTTTGTATATTATCTCTGTCATTTTTCGACTTTATGCGGCAGTCCTAACCTTAGGAATCACCTAAGGAGGCAATAAATTCGACACGATTATTGCGGCCCCAATCGAGAATGAGTCAGTCCGATTAAGCCGGGTTTTGTATATGTGTGTGTTTCAGTATCCTTTAATGCACATATACCAACGGCGACGCAGTGTAAAATTAATTTTCTGTCACTTTAACCCAGAACCGTCATGGAGACAGCATCGAGTGATCTTGAGAGAAAAAGCTTTCTGTTTACTTAACGAAAACTCTACCCTGGCTCATGGAAACACAGTACCTGTTGATTGAGTTAGCGATTGTTAAGGCAGGCTTGTCTTGCATTATGGAAAGCCGTATGAGAAATGCAGGTTGGAAGGGATTGAGAGTAGGTCATTTATAAATATACGACATAGACAGGTGATGGGGGTAGAATTATCCCCTGGGGACTCCGCCAGAGATGAGGTGGGGTTTGGATTTGGCGCCATCCAATTATTGTAAGGTACAGTCATACTTGATTTTCTTTTCGGATTATACTTCTAATTGATGACTCTATAATAAAGCTCACACAGATAAAAAAAATTAAAAAATAATAAATGCTAACGTCGCGTCGTTAGTCGATTTTCGAAAGTGATTCCCCATACAAATTTTAGTAGCCAAGCTATATATCGAAAGATCGTGAGGTCGATTCTCACTTCTATTACTTCCATTATCATTTCTTTACAGAAATTTCCTTATTTCTTTATTCTACAATTGATTATATTAAAAGAGGAAACATGTAGTAGCCTTCCATTGTATACCATAACGAGGAAACCAACTCCTATTTGATCTTAATACTTACTTACACTTAATCTTCTGAAGTGTAAGTATTGGATAGAAGTCACTTAAAGTACCCGCGTAACGAGCTAGTAAATTTCATTGTTCTCTTTCTACTTCTTTTGGCTAGAGCTCCATAACAAACATTGCACTCAATAGCATGATCAAATGACATCTTTAGTATGAGCTCTATTTTTTTACATAAGTATATAGTATTTCTGTGTCAAATACTACTTGACTTCTTCAATGGTGTGAAGCCCATTTCCACAAAACTCGACAGACATAGTCAGAGATGAGATTTTTCACGAGAAATGTGATAAAAGTAGAAAGAAGGTACCGAACTATGCTGAACTAAGCATCAAACCAACGACCCTAGAATGGTAGCAAGGATGTATTATTGTATTGTCTAATGAAACTGAAAAATATGTACGAACTGGACTACATTAATGTTTCTGATCCTCTCACGTTCCCCTTATTACTAGTCTTGCTATCATTATATTGAGTAGTAACATGGCAACAGATATGACAGACTGGAAATAAAATATGTATCTCAGATTTTTGCATATAAAAAACAAGGAAAGTCTGGAGAGAGATTTGGCCCATTTTATTCCTCCATTATAGACAAATTTAATATAATTATAAAGAAAAAAACTAGAATTTTTCATTATTAATACGAAATCCTTTCATTTCAGCTATTATATTAATTATTTAACAAAAACCATGCAAGTCGAAGATCCTCGTATCCGTTACAAACAGCTTCAAAACGAAAGGTGCTCAACAGAATCCATCCCGATGCAGGTAATGTTTTAATTTTTATAAAAAACATAATTCGATGTAATTGATGATTGCATTTAAGCTAATGATAAAAAGTAACAGTAAAAGTTGTATTTCTATAAAGAACTGAAAGAATATGTTTGCCTCTATTGTAAAATTCTACTTATATATTCTATATATTATATATGTATAGCCATTGCATGGATCCCCCTATCATGTATACCCTGCCAGTAATTTTCCTGCCGTAAAAGCATTCCAGGGCCCTAACCCCAGTTTGCAAAGTGTGTCAGCAAGTCCATTGCTGTCTACGAAGAGTCAAATACAAATGGTAAGTAAAATCATGACTCTATCCACAATTGTAATATTTGTATTTTTTGTGTTGTATAGTAAAATATTTTTTTTGTAGATACCTTTGTGCATTCAAAATTTTTAACTGGGCTTTTATTTTTAAAAAAAATGTAGGAAATGTCTCCACTTCTACGACAAGGAAGCCCGATGGCAAATCTACCTAGACGACAAACAATACAAGAGACTTCATTTTCTAATAATATCGATACAGATGCTGTTGTTGCCAAAATAAACAATATGTTTCCAACAGCAAGCGATAACCATATTCGACTATTGCTCAAAAAGTAAGTATATAATCCAAGTAAATTTTACATATTCTGTGAGAAGATGATTTGAATTCACTTAATGCCTTTTGCTTTCACGCTTGCCACTTAATAAAAAAAAACTATATGCCAAATACACAACTATGCATATACTGTCTTAAATTAAACTAACAATAAAAAAAATTTTATGCTAACAAAAGATACTACAATCGTGAGGCTGTTGTTATAAGCGCTTTACAAGTAGAGAAGCATCCGGTCACAATGCCGGGACCGTTTGCAACTCCGCCATCACAGCGGCACCTTTTTCACAGTAATTCTGCGTTTCAAATGACACCACCAACACGTCGTATTGATGCTATTATATCACGCACTGGCAGTCCCATACCGGGACGTCCAGGTAGTGTTGCTAGTGGATTATATGGATCACCTAGGATTGGGGGGGACCAAATGCGCAACTCACCAAAGCCCCATTCATCGCCTAAAATGAAGTTGAGGTTAACGGAAACTCTTTTTTTAAAAACAAATTGTTAACTAATTGTTTATATGTCGTGTTCTTTTTATGTTCATGTTGTCTTTTTGTTTTACAGTTATAAATTTGAAAATGATTTTCATAATTTTCTTTTGCATGCAGTGTATTGCTGGATAAAGAAGACAAAATTCTCTTATTTTTAATTTTATTAAATCCAGTTAACGATTGTTTTATTTTCTTTAATGTTCCAATATTTCTTATTTAGGTACCTGAAAAATGTATTTCCAAAAGCTGACGAGACTCTTCTATTGGATGTTCTTGCCAATGCAGACAATAATGTTCAAATAGCATCAGAGAAACTTATTGGGATGGGCTACACCAAAAGAGATGTTGCTCCGCCGAGGTTAAATTATCGTGTTAAAGGAAATGACGATAAGCGAGAACAAGAAAAAATTATTCCATTACATCCGAAAGTTTTAACTGCCGAGCAAAAAACTCAGAGTAAGTATTTTTCACCTTAATACTCCTAATAATTTTTCTTTTATTTACTGAATCAAATCGTGTCATTTTTCCCGACGTTTATGTAATATATTTTCTATACGGAGACTCAATTTCCTCCTGGCAAAACCGACAGCTGCAATCAACTGCCAACTTTATTCTATGAAGAAATACCCTATTGACCCAATTCTTGATGGCCGATCTTACATGGCACCTGGCTGAGCTGCAATGAAGAGCTTTCTCGGTATGACCGGACCTCAGCTATACATGATTTACAATATGATTTCAAAGAAGAAATTCGTCGTCAAAAGTGGGAACTTCACATCAAGTAGGATCTTTGACATTAAAAATGACCTGATCGTGTACAGAACCTGGCAGAAGATTGGAGTAATCCAGGCGCGCTTGCAACGTGATTTCGAGATAATTGAACGCTATAGTGATGATTGGAAATGAAAATCAATTTTGGCAAAAGCGAATCGATCCTTTTTCGGACTCCTCTAAATAGAGCGTCTCGCGACATGCGGAGTAACTGGAAAACCCCCAAAGTTTCGAAAATTTCTGGACAAACATTAGAAAATAAATTGTTAGCTTAATCTCGGCACCTCGGTGTGAAGCTGTGAAGCATAGAGTAACTCCCAAAAGTCCGCAGATAAGATGGATATATTTGAGAGGAAGGTTCTCCTAAGGATATACGGCCCAACCAATAAAGATAACGCATGGAGAATGCGCTACAATTACGAATTGTACGATCTATACAAAGAGTGTAAACTTTCAACATATCGTCCGCTTAGTGTAAACCTGCTAACTAACTTTAATAAAATTTTACAGCGCGGACAAAAAACTTCTAATAATTTATATTTGTGGCTTAGAAAGCAGTAGTAGTCTAAACCATAGTATTTACTATACAATATTACAACATAAAGCAACTATATTTTGGGTTTTCTAAGCTACAAATATAAATTATTAGAAGTTTTTTGTCCGCGCTGTAAAATTTCATTAAAGTTAGTTAGCAGGTTTACACTCTAAACGGACGATATGCCAAGCTACTGCGCTTACGTTGGGCCGGCCATGTCCAAAGAATGTATGACTCAAGGATACCAAAGAAAGCCCTGTATTTACTACCAGATGGCAAACCACGGTCAAGGTGGGAAGACAGTGTTAAGGCTGATGCAGCAAAACTCCTCAAGACCGAGAACAACGTGGAGGAGAACCCTGCCACAAGACGCCACAACAAGCAGGGTAACTGTTTCCGCCCTATGTCCCATGTGGGATTAAAGGAGCAGAAGAAAAAGAATCTTGCACTAATAACACACTAGCTCGATGTTGACCAAAGAAGTGCGTGCTTGCTTATAAATATGCTTGTTTTCTATGCTAGCTCCATGCCCTGCCATGCCATGATCTAGACGATATGCGCACATCCTTAAGATCGTTAATCGATTTACGAGTTCGGTTGAGGGTTACCCCTTCGAGATATATTTGCTCCTACAGTGACAAAATTCTTTGTAACGAGATACTTCCAACAATTTGACGTAAAGCTTGAGGTTACTACAGATCGAAATTTTTCAATGAAGTTGCTCAACTTATTTTTTCTTACCGATTTATAACAACTACCTACCATACGTAGCAAACGGGATGTTCAGATGGTCCCATCGACAATTTAAAGTCGCTTTAATTGGAAATACAACACCTATCATTGAAATGAAGATTTACACTTCTTACTAGGCATTCGGCAATAAAAAGGATGTTTACTTGCCTAAAACCCTGGAGGACGCCGATTTTCAGCCTTATTGTCGTTGTCGAGTGACGTGACAGATGTCACTTCGACCTTAAATTGGTATTTCTCATTGTCAAACTAAGAGAATCCTGGCGACTAGATCTAGAGATAAACGTCGTATTCTAATTGTCGCATGGTGACGTATGAAGTGACATTTTCCTCGATACGTTTGTAGGTATCGACAGTTTCATTTCACCGCGTCCCTCGTAGTCACGTCACTCGCCAACAAGAATACCACCTTTTGTTTTCGTACTAATCGATTTTATAAGTAATCCGTTTGAACCTGCATAGAAGGCCCGTGCCAAATGATCAAACCATTTCGCAAACTCTTCGAAATCAACCTTAAGGGCACAAACAATTCAATATCTATTGACAGGCTTCAACTGGCTCACGGGTCAGAGCCTAAATGATCGGTAACATTCCGATGAACGCTACGCTCGAGGTAGAAGTGAGTATGTGGGAATTGCACAACAACCTTACAGAAGTTGCACACCCACAGAACTCTAGCCAAAACCACTGGGCCTATTCTCCATGATCACTGATCGTTGAAGGGATCTTGAGTTTTCACTATTTGATCATGAAGCGCGAGGTTTAATCTTTATTTATTTTTAAAAATCAACAGTCTTAATTCCGTTTCTTTAATAAATTTTTATTTGTATTTCAGTCAAAGCTCGCCTAGAGGAACGTTACAAAAATATTGCAGAGAGAATAATTTCAATGGCATTAGAAAGTGTTAATTTCTCTGAAGATCGCGCTATACAAATACTGCAGATAGTACAACAAGAAGATGAAACAAAAGCACGAAAAGACAGTGCAGCAGAAGATAGCATTAAGGAAAACGAAATTATACCCGAAGAATCTCAACCGGGCACCGAGAGGTACTTTTAACATAATCATTTGTATTTATAGAAGAAATCGTGTGTAAAATAACCAAAAAAAAAGTAATATCATTTAGAAAAAATCATTTTTGGAAAAAAAAGAATGAAATTATTTCGAAATTCTCATAGTTATTTCACTATTCTTTCACTTGTTTTAAGTATGTAATTTAATTATTTTTTAATTTATCATTATGCATGCTTCTTGCTTATTGTTGTGTATATAAAAAATATTTAATATCATTTTGTCCTTTTTCCCTTTTTTTTTCTTTTTCTATTATGTATGTGACTATATTGATTGTTGCAACGCTTATCACAAACCAACAAACGCTATCACAAACCAAAAAAAAAACAACAAAAAAATTGTTCTCTCTCCATTATCATATAGCAGTTGTAATCGCGATATCACACCTAAGATCACATCAGATTCATCGTCAGCATCACAAACTTCAGCTTCTCAGGCACTTTCTTCTGCTAGAGCACAGGATGCAACTGATTCAACGGCAACCACATGTTTTGTTACTTCATCTGATATGAGATGTTATCTTGGCGGAGGAAATCAGGGTGATCCGCCCTCTTCGTCCTCTTCAGTTACATCTAGCCCCACAGAAGGAGTTAAAAAAACTGAAAGAACTCGTTACAGAGATAAATCTGATTCACTAAAGTATGATAAAAAAATAATACTACTAATATCAAACTAATTAAAAATAGATAGAAAAGTACAAAATTTAATAAATATTATTTTTTTTAATTTCATTTTTGGCTAAGTTTTAAATTATCTCCAAGTTTTATTTGAAAAATCTGCAATTTCAATAAATAATAACAAAAATAGAATTTTTGTGTGTGTTTAAGCCCAAAAGCGGAAATATATTTCCTGCTTCGTCATAGAATTAATTGAATTTTTTTTTTAAATAAAACTTTCGTTTTTTAACTCTTTTTAAACTCATTTAAATTCATCAAATTTAATTGGGAAAACTCATAAAACACATTCGTTATTTGATGTCAATATAATTGTGTGATATTTAATTTTTATTGAAAAAAAAACTCGCTTTAATTAATTTTTGTTTTGTATAATTCATTTAGAAACTCGCCACGTGGTTCAACTGAAGAAGATGCCGACAGCATGAATAAATCCGAATTTAAATCACTTTTAGGACGAGTCAATTCTAAAGGCCATGATACTGAATTAGCTAAAGGACCTGATGACAGTCTTTTATTGTGAGTAAATGTTTCGTTGTTGTTTATTGATTTTTTTTCCTATTTGCAGTTTTTGTTGCCTCTAACAATCAATCTACTCCTATTTTAAGGCATCAATCTTGCCTAAAGAAAATTTTAAATAACGTATTTTATGGAACTATTTTAAGAAACAACTTGTGGAAGTCTCCAGTGCACCAACAAAACAATAATCAATCCCAATCTCTTTTTTCTTTTCCCTGCTATATGTTTTCACGGCATTCCTCCAAGAGATGGCAGTTAAGTCTGGGATAAGCAAGCTCTAAGTGCTAGCTTGTGATTTCGCTAACCACTTAAACACGTGCCCATTTAAAATTTTAGACCCAAATCTTAAATAAAAGACAATAAAAAAAGTGTCAGGCCTTGTTTCAAGTAAGAGAAGGTGGCATCAACACCGGTAACAAGAGTGGATTCAACCGACAGGAAGCATAAACAATCTTTACTACCTTTCTGCACCTGCATCTCGGCTTCCCCGGACTCACAACCTTGATGGTTGACGGGATTCTCCTTGCTCTAGGAAGCCTAACACAACTGCAAGGTGCTTTCCGTTGGCATTGCCGACTGAATCCCCCAGACTCCTTTTAACCTATTCTATTCTTTATCTATCCTTCGAGCCAAGCTTATTACTACACATTGCACCATGACGTGAATGACATGACGGACCGGTAGTACAAAGGGTGAATCCTAAGCTTGGTTTTTTCACATAAAAAAAAAGTAAGATTGTCAATGCTGCCATTGGCAATGCAAACTTCTGAACCGTGGCACCTTGCAGCTAGAAGAATTTTACTTCGTCAACAACTTTTCATTTTTTTTAACAAAATAAAGGCCATGACAGAAAGAAAATTCAAGCCGATTTAGTAGAATTTTAGTTTCGCTATACCACCCTTGTTCTCGCACATACAATCCAGTAAATCACGATGTCTTCCCAAGGATTTGCGAAAATACAAAATTGTATAGCGCGAATGGCCTGACGTCAATAAATCAATTGGCACCAAAAATATACTTCTTATCGCCATTAAAAAATGTGCCTGACCTTTGCCTAAATATCAGTGCAAACTCTTTGCCTTATCGTACTTATCCGGAGAAAAGATGGCTCCAAAAGCTCCTGCAACTGTGGTCTAAATACAATTTCTTCTATTCTCTCCAAAACAACAAGAAGTATGTAGGCCGTTGGAATTAATAAAAAAAGGTGATTTTCAAGAAGTTTGATCTCCAAATGATTTTATTGCATAGAATACATCTCTTATGTATAAAAACTTGAAAAATCATAGTCCGTACGCACAGAATAACGGGGAAAGTCCCTTAAAATGCACAATTATGCAAAAAAAGTGCATTTTTTGCTGTTTTTGTTTATTTTTCAAGGGGGTTTCAAAGATATTCCTTTAAGATTCATAAAAATTTGAGAAAAATGATTTGTTTTAGTATTATACAAGCCTTAAGTAATATATTGGGTCATTTAGAACCCTTTATGGGCCGATTATAGCCATTAAACGCATCCAACGCATTATCAGCCAGCCATTTTGAATTTTCCGATTTTCTCTTCGAATTCGTATTTAGTGACCTCGAAAACCCCCGAGTATAAAATTTTATTAATTTTAGAGCAATTATTAAAAATTTTTTTAAGCGGGTGCGTTGGATGCATTTAATGGCTATAATCGGCTCATAAAGGGTTCTAAATGACCCAATATATTACTTAATTATTACAAAAAAGGCCCTTATAATGTGTTCTTCAGAACACCTCAACCAAAGTATACATAGAATTGGTTAGTCTGGCCTGGATTCTCTGGATATCAAGGCCTATCTTCAAAGCCATCCATCCCCTCCTACGGTTTCGAAAATGAGATCATGGCCCCTATTCTTGTCGGAATTAATGAGAAAGGAGAAATTCATCTTGTGGGGTTCGTATTTTTTCTTGAGATTTGAACGTCGGTTCTTCCATTAATTATTGGCCGCTGCGTTGCGCTTCTTTATGGAAGGATCATACCAGAAAGGTAGTGAGAATGATTTTAATGTGGGCCTATCACAGCCAATTATGTCGAACGTACTTAGAGAGGTTTTAAATATTTTTGACAGAGATCTTTGTCCCTTGGGAGTCAAACTTCCTTCGACGTCTGAAGAGATGGATACAATATTGTGCACCTTCTGTCCTTAACAATTTCAGTGATGATTCCGTGCATTTGCTTGTAAATCCCGCTTTACTTTAGCTTCATTTTACTCCCTTCGCCATCTCCTAGCTCTTCTTAATGAAGGCAACAAGACAATTGTCTCCTGCTTGTTATTCTTAACTCGAGAATATAAGAATAATTTAAATAACCAAAAATTTACAAAAAAAAACAATTTCTCTTACCCTTTTTCGATATTCATTTTAAAAACTGGCTATAAAGAACAATTATCCGTGACTATTGCCACTGGAAATGACTTCGAGAATGCCACACACTGTCACTTTCTCGACAATTGTCGCTTCAGGTGACTACGAGAATAGGAATACTGGACTGTCACATTTTTCGACAGGTTACGTCGAAGTACTGGCCTCTGTGCTGAAAGTCGATTCGTGTTGCGTGACAAGTCTCGTTTGAGTTGAAGAAAGTGACGTTTCAGTTGAATTACGATATTCAGCACAGGGGCCAGAGAGTGTAAGTGCTAATTTGAATTTATGGCCCCTGTGCTGAAAGTCGTAATTCGACTGAAACGTCACTTTGTTCAACTACAGCGACTTGCACCCCACACGACTCGACTTTCAACGCAGGTGTCTCATCTATAATAAAACCTGCACAGACCTTTCTTCTATCCTGGCTCGAAAACTGCCTTAACTGAGCTCTGAAAACTCAGTCATTGAGGTTTTGCAGTAAGAATTTCCGAATTCGAACCAACTCAAGAATTTAAATGTAGGGTTCATCGCCGTTTGCTCGAGCAACCCCAGACACTAACCTATCCTCTTCTATCCTTTAAACTAAGCTTACTACTAGACATTATGCCTGGTAGACTGGGACTGGTAGTATAAAGGCTGATTCCTAAGCTTAGTTTTCCACATAAAAAATATTAATCACAATCGGTCATAAAAGTGGGCAGAGAACTCCTATTTGTAGACAGCTTTTTACTGCTTTGATCGTGACTTAATTAACTCCCAATTACATGGATCCCTGTTGATATTCTGTGGGTAACAAGGGCCTATGGTTCCTTTCGCCAGTATGTCGAGGTGTTGATGTAGAGCAGGGTAACATGGTATGTGTTTCTGAAAAAACATACAATTTTTCAATAACAAACACAGGATCTTATAGCTTAACCTCATAACCCAAGCCATAGATTAATTAGTAACAGCATATCTTAAACCACTCACTTAAGTACTTTTCACACTGTCTTTAAAGTTTTACCTTCATAATCTTTTAATAATTTTTAATTGTGCTGACACTTAAGGATCTTCACTTGAGAAGGCTTTAATTGCACTCAGACAAGAATTTTTTTTTGTTTAGCAAATAATCTTTAATGTAATTGAGTCGGAGCAAGTGTTCTATA
Source organism: Thereva nobilitata (assembly GCA_963855945.1). NCBI lineage: Eukaryota > Metazoa > Arthropoda > Insecta > Diptera > Therevidae > Thereva > Thereva nobilitata. The sequence continues at coordinate 14,123,562 of OY979696.1, read as the reverse complement.
ATTGGAAATGAGCGACGGACAAATTAATAGTAGCTAACGAGATGTATGAATATTTTTGTTTCAACAAATTGAAATTGGAACTGAACCCTTAATAAGCACATACAGCATACACATCTTGACTACTTACAATACAATCGTCAAAAGTTCTTATGGTGTAAATAGGAATAAAACAGGGACAGTTTCGCGTTCTTAATTTTATAAATTGTTATTGTTTTTTATGTGAAAGTCTAAGCTTGGGTGTCATCCTTTTTACTACCAGTCCGTCATGTCGTTCACTTCGTCGGAGTGTTTTGCCTCCTGAAACAAGTGAATCCTTAAATATTGGGTGCGGTCTGGGTATTTCGTAAGTATAGTTTCATACGTCTTGCGGGCAGAATTGAATTTGATCATAATCTGACAGAAACTACACTATAAGGCAGCAACCCTAGAACGTCTAGGGTAAAGCATGGGACTAATAATGTTTTACAAGGCAGCGGCATCAGGCCCAATACTTTGAATCTGTCCGTGCAGTGTGGTAGGTTTTAATAGTTGTAGATTTTTGCCTTATCATCCCTTCGTATTGCATTGCGTTGAAAATCATTGGGTCAGTCCATCCTCTTGTCTAAGACCTTATCGTACTTCAAAACTTTCTGTTACTGCATTTTGGATCTTTACTTTCGTCAGTAAGCATTTGATCAGTCGTACCAGCTTTGAGGAATTCCTAATTCCTTTCTCTTTTTATAGAGTCATATGTCTGTTGAAAACCGACAAATATTTGGTACATATCTACATTACTTTCTCATGTTTTCTCCAAGATTTACTTTAAGGTCTGCAGAAGGTCCGATGTTTGTGTTTCACATGAATTGTGAAGGATTTGTAACTAGTGCTGAAGATGGAGATGCCTTGGTAGAATTCACATGTTAACAGAACAACACCTACATTTAAAATTTGATCGGCGTGATTCAATACCTTATTATTGATTAATAATATTGCATCTGTGTGTTATTTTTACGAGAGAAACTAATTGCATGATTTCTTGTTGGTTGTAATTTGTTGATGGTGCAACCCTCTTGTAATGCATTGAATTTCAACTAAAGTTTGGGATTTAACGACACTATACATTTTGACGCTATCTGCGTAAAAGAACTTTGAGATATTTTCTAATTTTTCAGAAAAATAGAAGATGGAAAATTTAATTTTTAGCATAGATGACTTCAAGTTCTCTATCGAAATATCTTAACTTTTATTATTTCTGCATTTTTTGATATTATTTTTAAACATAACTTTTAATTTAAATTGTTTATATAAAAATTATAATATTATCCTTTATTTTTAGGGCCGATTACGTGACATGGAATGGAGCTAATCCCGACATTTCATTAGGACGTAAAGGAATTGCTACTGGTTCTGATCCAGCATTGCTATGTGAGCGAAATGCTAATGCTAATGCACGCGGACACAATCCCGAATTATGTAAGGGGCCTAATGTCGGTCTAGCCAAAGGGAGCATATATTCCCAATTAAATAGAAGTCTAACTGCCAATGTTAAGTGCAACTAAAAGTCTTATTTTCCAAAAACAAAAAAACCAATTTATGGGGCATACTAACTCAATTTTTATTCGTGACTTTTAAGAAAATTAAAAAAAATCGTGTGCCAAAACTTCATTATCATATATTTTTTCAAATCTTCCTTCGTCCATTTAAAAATCCATCCTTACAATTATTCTCGTTTCGATATGAATCTTCTTTAATAATCTCTAATTAAAAATATAGGAACATTCCGTCGTTATGTTGTGATTTATTCCAAAGCAAAACTAATAGTTATTGTTACAGTAGATGTTTTTGTTTTGTATTGTATGTGTTCTGGTGGTGTTTTATGTATGTTTTTTCAGTTTGTTTATTTGAATGAAATCTGAATAAAAGGCTCAACATTGACCAATTTTAACAAAAATGAATAGAAGAAAGCAAATCACACTCTGCTTATCTTACTAAATGATTTTCCAAGACGTTGTTGCACATTAACACTGAAAGTTAAGGCTTAATTACTTTTCATTCCAATGCTCTATGGCTAAAATAACTTCAATTAATAATAATATTAATAAAAAAAAATATCAAAAAAGAATGTGTTTTTCAAAACAAAACAAAACAAAAAATTATATTAATATGCATACTCGTATACATACTACACAAGCAAGTCTAAATATTCCAATAGTTACTCTTAATAATTTACGTAAACATAGTATAAGATCGCTTAAAGTCACCTCTGGTTAACGTCCTTTGAATGAAATTCTCACCGAGTTTAATATTTATAAAATATGAAAAAAAAAACAAAAAAAATAAAGAATCGCATACACAAAATTATTTTTTGATAAAAATGCAATTTTCGCTCTCTATTAGTTTTTGATTTGTAATAATTTATTAATTATAATAAAAAAAAAATAAAAAGTGCTTACTGCATACAAAAAATGATGAAATTCTATGTCAATCACCTAAAAGTACCTAAATTGTGATGATAGATAAAACTCGAGATTTTTCCAAAATTATTATATTAAGAAAAAGAAAATTTAAAAACGCGATAAAAACCAAAGATGATAAAAAAAACATTCTCGAGGGTTAGTGTATTTTTTTAAAACAAAATTTCAAACTTTTTGTGATTTTTTTGTGAGAAAAGATTTTTAAAAATTCCACATGTTTAAAAGAAATTTCAGAGTTGAAAAATAGTTTAACAAAAAGAAAAAAACCAAAAAAAAAAACATTTATTGCATGTAAAATTGTATTTGGGGAAAATAAATGAACGTAGATAAATTTCTTCAATTTTGGAGTTTTTGTAGCTATTTTTTTTGATCATGCATCGCTGTTTATTTTATATTTCAAACTTAACCTTAATCGCAGGCATATGAATGTTGGCTCGTCCCAGAAATGGGTGATGGAGACTCAACCTCCTCGCTGTATAGCCTCACAATCGCGTAGCAAGGACATTCGTGGAACCATTTTATGGACCAACAAAAACAACAAAATCTTGTGAATTTGATGTTTTCAGGGTTAGCTAGAGGGGTCTCCTTGGTGGTGGGGATACGGAATCGGTACTCGATCCTTTACTCCTATGAGTATTTGGCTTTCGATTCTACTCATACTTTTGACTGAGTACTTTTGCTCATATCAGTATTTATAGCGTGGAATCGAGTGCTGAGTACAATTTGCTAACTGCAAGTTTATCTCATTTAAGGGACATTTAAGGGCCTTAAACTCTCCTTAATTGAGGCAGAAAAATACATCTCAAGCGCAAATTGGAGTTCTTTTATAGCACAGACATTTGTATGCTTTACTCTGTTTCACGAAGGTGGATTCCAGACAGAGATAAATAGATAGAAATTTCTGGGCGATAAAGGAGCCCCATTTTGCGTTTTGGGGTGTAAACGGGCTTTTATAGGTTTGAATTTATATCTCACCCTGACTAAAAGTCAAACTCGCCCGTTTTCAGCCTGAAACAGACACGCACAACGTCAAAACGTCTGCATGGTACCCCCCGAAACAGGCACGATACGCCTGAGTAAAAATTCTGATTTTCCAAATGCAGCCCGCTACAGGCCCGAACGGAATAGTCCAAACGAAGCACAGTGCCCTCACACTTTTTTTAGACTAAATAGAGCAAAATTGGGGCTTTAAAAAATTTTATAGGACGAAGAAAACGGGCAATAAACTTGATGACTATAAAGAGTACCATTAAGCATACTCAGGAGATCGGTGCTCGTTCGATTGCGCAGGTCAAGCAGTATTGGACGTGGTTAGTACTTAGTTGGGGACCGCTTGGTAAAGCGGAACTCGCGTTTGGAATGGTTGATTATGAATCATTCATATCTGTAACAGAGGCGTGCATACCTGATGCATTTTCACATTTTCATGCATGTAGCTAAAGCGTGGATATCTCTGGCGGGCGTATTTTTAGTTTTTCGTGCATGGGAGCGTACATACCCGTCTGGGATGCACATTTGCTCGCTATTCGTGTTTTTACTCGAGATGTAAGCTCCATAAGCACTTGTAATCTGTAGCAGCCGAAAATCGTGTAATTATTCATACACGCTAAGGCAGTTCGCAGAAATGTCAAAAAAGTACTCATCGATTCACAAGGAATCGAGTAATAGAGTAATTTTCTTTCGATTCTACTCATGAGTATTTAATCGAGTACTCTCCAGCGATTCCGTATCCCTACTTGATGGTACTTTTAACGAATTGTTTGTTAAAGTTCTCTGTCGGGTAAAGGTAAAGTAAAACGAGAATGGTGTTTGGAGGAGAAGATACAATCATGAACTGTATTGTATCAGTTGTATCAAGATCTATCGTAGAAAATATAAAAACTAACAGAATTCGACGGGCCGGTTCAACTTAGTGATTACAGCATTATTATGAACAAAACACGTGGGGCGTGGAAGTTGGAAGGTTAGTCGGAAAACCCTGCGGAACAAACCTAACTTCAACGTTCGGTTACTTCTCCCAATGGATCAAAGGCAGAAAGATAGCTAAGAACACGCGGCAACAATCCTATGTTCGACAATGGTAAAAGACAAGGTTATAGACATTGTGCTGGTCACTTAATATCTTGCTGACCGAGTAACTGGCGGGTTTCCAACCATTTCCGTTTCTCCGTTTTAAGTAAGATTGGTTAATCGGTTAATAATAAGGTAACATAGTTCCGCTTAGGACGGGTCTTCACCTAGAGGGACACCTACTTGTTCACCTGGTAGTCTGGTACTGCCGGCGTCACGGCTTTTGTCGCACTATGATATGAACGACTGGTAGTATAAAGGGTGACTCATTAACATTAGCTTAGACTTTTCACATAAAAAAAAGAATGTGTAAGTGCTTCAACGTGATTAGGCCATACAGGATCCAAAATACATGGATTTAGCAGCAGCTAAATACACGACTGAAGCCAAACTGGTATTTTTTTCTAGCGTATGGAGCCATTCTGTTTTGTAGGATAGCGAAGAATATCTTATACGCGGTACTCAACAACGTTATACCGCAATAATTGGTGCACGCTGTGATCTCTCTTTTTTTATGAACCGGACAGAGGGTGCATTTTTCCAGTCTTCTGACATCGCTTTCTACTTTCACAATCAATTAGTGAGTCCGGCATGTGCAAGCCTTCCAGGCCTTATAGGCCAGTCAAATTAGATTTTTTCGTGCCAACCGAGCCATCCGAAAAGTAAAATATGAAAAATTCCGTAGAATTTGATGAACTACTTTTGGCACTCGTAGGCCTTTGGGAAAGTTTCCAAAATGGCGTCAAAAGAGGGTCAAAAACAGATTTTCGCGTTTTAAAAAAAACCACATTGTACAAAAAAAAGGTTTAAATAAAGTTTGTAGATCTTCTTCATACTAACAAAATGACACCAGTTTGATGTCAATACATAAACAAATAAAGGAGTAATTGCAAAAAAACCGCTAAAAATCACGTTTTTTTTAAATGCTCATATCTTTTACCAAAAAAACGATTTTGTAATGAAACTCCTGGAAAGTGTAGCCCTTGGGGAGTGCAATAAAACGTTTTTGTAAATTTGCAAAATAATAAATAATTTTTGCAAAATACGGTTTTTTCGAAAAAAAGACCTTTGTTGTCGCATTCGATTAGCTCATAGCCATCAACACCTACAGAAATGTTTTTGGGCTCAAAATGTTCTGGAAGAGTTGTGCTTACAGTTGTGCTTTGTGCGCACTTTGCTACTTCATTGGAAACATACGAAAAGATGGCCAGAAAAATGAAAAAAAAACTATTTTGCTCACGATATTCGATTAATTGCCTATCGATAGGCAAAACAAAAATATATATTTTACGACCATGGGATCGTAGAAAATTAACCCCTACCGATAGGCAATAAATAGAACTTCGTGAGCAAAATTGTTTTTTTCATTTTTCCGCCGGTATTCTCAGACTGGAAACGTAGTTAACTCACTTCTTTCCACTCGGAGAATGCCCCATGCAACTGACGGGTGGCAATTTTGAATGAGAGATGTTTCTAAATCGAGTCGGGGAATACCATGCCTTGAGTGTCACATCACTTGCGAAGTCACATGACTCTCAGAATAAGGCCCAATAGTTCGGCGACAGAACGCTGACTTCGTTGATCGAACGGGAGATTGCTTATTGTGATTAAAGGAGAAGGCAGAAGGGATATCAAAAGAAAGGAAATAAGAAAGAAGAAATATTAGTAGAGATGAACGGCAATAGATCTGCGTGTGATCGAACTCTAGATATCTGAGATGGTATTAAAGTCGTGCGGCGTGACACTTAGGCCATTGGCGCCCCTTTTTTCTGCGACATCTCTTTTTCAAGGGCTTTCTTGCAATCTTATATTCTATTATAGCGTTTTTTGACGAGCTCTTTACATTCCGTGTTACAACTCCCATAGCTTCGTGAGGAGCAATAGTTATTGTAAAATTCACAGAGGCGATTTAGCACAATCTTAATAATAAAAACAAAAAGATTGAATAACTTAACAACTATCTTTATTCTACACTTCTGCTTCATTAAGCAACATATTCGGTATTCCATCAGCAATTGGAAATATTCTCCCAGTTTCTGGACATTCTAGATGACCTTCAATAATATCAATTTCTAACAAAAGATGATGGAGTTTCTGTAAGAGTTCTTGGTTATTTGCTAAATCCTCCGCAGGTTCTTTGGGTATCCCATCGGACAGGCCAACCTATTAATACAAAATAATTAAGTTATTAGGGTTTGGCCATTTTCGGCAACATCATACCATTTCTGCCGCTTGAACAACAGCACCCCAATCGAGCCTTGGTATCATTCTTGTCATAAATTCCGGATTAAAATCTGTTTGGACCTCTTCTTTCTTTACAACCTAGAATTGAAATATTCAAGTTGTTTCTGCGGATTGGCGATTTTGGGTACTTACGTGTATTTTTAGTGGATAACCAACTTTGACACCGCGAATTGCTTTTGATGTTAGGAAGTTATATGTGAAAAGTTTCATTTTGAATTAAAGTAAAGGTAAACTATTAGCAGGTTTTAGCTGGCCGCCAATGCAGGAGTCTTGTCAGAGCAGCGTGCTGAGTAGAGTAAATCCGAAACTGACAGCCCCTGTCATAACAAACAAGTCACGTGCTTGCAAGATTACGACTTTTTCCGATATCTCTAATGGGTGTGTTCACAGTATGTTAAAAAGTTCCTATGTTTATGCAAAATTATAATTATGTCGGATTCTTGTTTTTCAGTTTAACGTATTGAAATGCGGGTGATATTCAAATGTTCAATTTATTACTAAATTATTTAAGCAAAGTAATATCAAATGATTTCTTGTCTATCATTGCTTTTGTCGTTTATGCGTCTTATGGGGAGTGACGGTCAACCTGATGGCGGATATTCGGATATGACGGTTTCCCACCACTCACTACTACTAATCTCCTAATTCTACCTTCAGTGGTGATGTTGTTAACTCTAAATGGAAGCGGAAGGAAGGAGAACGAATGCAATAGGAGAGAGGGAGCACACACTTCAAAGCATACCATGTAAAATTATTGTGTCGAGGGCTGCATGGCAGTGGATAGTTTTTGAAATGTCGTTTAAAGATTTCCTCTGGGCCCCGAGCGCACCCAGTTGTATAATACCTTATCCTGATATCTATCAGGATGGATCTTCCCTTTCCTACTCATGGGAGTCCGCGCCTGGATTGGCCAACTCTAAAGCTTAGTTTACATATACGACGTTTCGGCGGGGCAGAAAAACGTCGGATAGGTAAGTTAAGCTTAAACGTTTTCTTCCTGTGCCGTATCTTAACGCGGCTAAGGAATTGTTGGGACGCGGTAGAAATGTCAGGCCCCTTCTTGGCTTCATGTAAGAATACTTGTTGGTTTGATTACCAGACACTAGGCCATCGAAAGAGGAGAATGAGCCTGCTTTTCATGCTCTCTGTGAGTGTGAGTGGCCCCGCGATAAGCCGAAAAGTCAATCAGGCTTATTCTGAGCTTCACTAAAATTGATTCCGCTGGAATTTTCATACATCTTATGCTACCAATTGTAAGAAGATTCCAGCGAAGTTCAGAATAGGCCTGAATATCTAGCGACAAGATTAGAGGCAGAATACTGAACCTGTACAAGCGGTCTGGCGTACAAATATGAGGTATAGGGGTTTAGTAGAATAGGCCAAGTGAAGTGACCGCGGTATGTTTGAACTCAATACCTCATCAAAGAAGAAGAAGGCTTTTTACCGAGTATGGAACGCCGCTCTGTTGACTAAACTCCAAACTATTGGCATGAACAGGATTGAAAATTTTTTTTCTAGCCGTTCAACCGAGGTGGCGTTATTGGTGATGTCGTCGGATCTAAGCCCTACACAATTTCGGCTGGTGTTTGCAGGGGTCAATTATTTCCAAATCTTTTATATTAATAATCTGCTTTGAATTCCCTTCAGTCCACTTCACTGCTGCGCTGATGTTACTCTTACGCCTTCGAAAATATGACAAGTACGTTTTTTTCCTGATCGTGGACTGATGTCCAATTCAATGAACCGTGATATCGAATTCATTGTTGATTAGGCCGATTTATTCGTGTTGAATTTAACGCTTCCAAAAGGAACTACTCTCTTATCTTTAACAAAACCTGCACCGAGATTCCTTCTCTCTTAGTGGACGGTGTGAATCTAGCGATTAACCAATTTCTTAACATCCTAGGCATAACTTTAACTGAGGATCTGCAATGGCATAATTCTCCGCAGTCAGTATTTCCGAACTCGTACAACATCTTAGAGATCAAACTAAAGGTTCATCTACATCTACTCGATTACTCCCTAGACCCTCTCTAACCTGTTCTATTCTCTTCTATCGTTCAAGCTAAGCTTACTTCTAGATATTGCACCATAACCTGAACGATATGACAGACCGGTAGTTCAAAGGGTGATTCCCAAGGTTTTTCCACATAAAAAAAAGATAAAGGATATAAGAGCTTTCGTGAGGAATGCACATGACTGATAGTTGATTGCGACGCCAATGCAACCCATACCGTTTGGGACAGCACCAATGACAACCACAGAGGAGAGGCTTTGCATGAATTTTTTGTTCTAAAAGAATGTAGCTATTGCAAATAGAGAGACCAACCTTCATCAATGTTGGATGAAGATAGTCATACATGACAGTCTGCAGTAGCTGGATGTTGATGACTTGTAAGACTGGCTCCTAAGCTTAATTCCGTCACATAAAAATCCAGGATGTGATGGTTTGGTCTACAATATCAGATCACAGAGTTATTTAATTTTAACTATCGTATGGATCCCCGAGCAGGGAAGACGAAATTGAAATCACGAAAGCTTCCCCAACACGGCCGTATTAAAATATCGTACAATGCTGCATACGAACTTCGAGGAAACGATGTCAAAGGCACTGAAAACTACAAGAGAAGCGCAATCTCAGTTACATGTCCAGTTACAGGCAGCGATAGAGAACACTTTTTGGGTGGCGTCAGATGCGACGAAGCAAGCTGCCCGGGAGAATTACAAGGACATGAAAAGAGCAATAAAGAAGATTCTAAGAGGACTAAAACGAAAGTAGTGGAAAAACTTCTGCTCGAGCATAGAAAGCATATCGCCGGTCAGCAGACTTTAGACAATGATTTCCAAGGACCCAGCCTCCAAAGTTGTACTTGTACGTAATGCAACGGGGAGGGTGACGGAGATGCTAGAGGAAAATAATAAGGACCTGATGGAAGCTCACTTTCCAGGCCAGGTCATTTTGGTCATACAAATTTTCACAAATCCAAACATAACATCGACTAGCTACGCAAAAGGTGCTTTGTTCATATGTAAAATTGGCTCCTATTGAATTTACAACCGACTTTAAGAAAAGTATTTGCATCTGGATGCATGCGTCCTCTTCTATATTGGGTCTGGACGCACCTTGAAATTTTGCAGATGGTTTATACTTATTCAAAAATATCAAAACAATTTCAGTGTAGATTTCGATAAAACTTTTAGTACTATAAAATATTTAAAATAAAAATGAGTACCAAAATAAAATTTGTAAAATCTTTTAAACATGTTTTAGCGGTGGAATTTTCAGACGCTTTGCAAGACTTTCGCATGTATCCCATTGGTTTTCTACATACTGAATACCTCCAGCTTTATCCACAGCCTTCATAGCAGCTGTCTCCTTTTCTCCTGGTATGAGTACAGGGTTCTTAGGATCAATCTAAAAATAATCGTAGTAAAATAATTATTTACTATTTCAAGTATTTTATATAAATCATACCGGAGTAGCACCTCTTAAGCGACCATTAAAATCTAACATTCGATCTTCAAATCCAGGAGCAAAACAATTTGGATTAACAGCAATAAATACTTGTCCTAAATCAGCTTCAGTATCTGATCCAGCATGAGTCCATTTTCTAACTTGTGTAGAGTATTTAGCACCAGCACATACACCACCTAAAATATCAACAACAGCACCCAAGCCATAACCTTTATAGCCGGATGTTTCCTCTGTACCACCGAGAGGTAATAAACATGCAGCATCAAAAGCCACCTGAGGATCTGTGGTAACTTTTCCATTTGGATCCTGTGCCCAACCTTTAGGAATAGGTTCACCTTTGCGACGTTGAATTTCTACTTTCCCTACAGCCACAGCAGTTGTTGCCATATCTAAAAGAAAGGGATCATCCTTTGCTGGTACGCCTACAGAGAGGGGATTTGTTCCTAATGCTGGAGATTTCGCCCTTGTAGGTGTCATAAATGGAGAAGTATTGGTCATACTAATTCCTATCATTCCGGCTTCCATAGCTCTAAGAGAATACCATGCAGCAATACCATAATGGTTCGATCGTCTTGCACAAACCCAACCTACACCGACTTGTTTGGCCTTTGCAATAGCTAGGTCCATACAATAGTTTCCAACTACAGCACCAAGTCCATTTTGACCATCTACCCATGCAGTTGCAGGAGTTTCTTTTAGAATGCGCGGTTTTATTACACCATCAGTTGAATTTTTTAACAGATCATTAATGTACATCTCCAACCGATTCATTCCATGACTAAAGTGGCCGCGATAATCTGCAGCAACTAATAAATCTGCCATTGCCTCAGCATTTTCAGGACTTGTTTTAGCTGCTTTAAAACAGTCGATCATAAATCGACGAGATTCTGATACTGGGACAAATTTTGGCTTTTTACCACTATCACTTGCTTGAGCCATTTTCGAGCACGAACCGCTAAGTAACCGAACAGATGGAAAACTGAAGATTTCTGTAAGAAAATTTACTTTATTTTGAAAGTATTAAGATTACAGTTGAAGCATGTCTGTAAGTGATAAGCTGTTGATGATTATTGGTCCTCTGTTGACCGAATACCTTAATGATGTATGATAAGACTTTCTTTAATGATAACAGAATAGTTGATAAGCAAAAAGAAAACCAACGAACATTTAGATGATATTTAATTATAAGTAAATAAATCTGCTAATATTTCCATAAGTATTATGAATGATGTAATTATGTCAGTTTAATGGTAAGCGTTGAAACGTTACTTAAATATACTCGTCAGATTTATTTCAAATTTTTGAAAGTCATGTTCGAAAGTTATTACTTTTGTATTATTGTAATATGTGCGATCTTCATTATAACGATACAAATTTATACTTTTTTCCTTCTAAAAATCGATGATATTCAGCATATGGTACTGGATAGCATATAGCATTCACTATATAATTTACCGTTGGCAAAATTTAAAGATTTATGGACTGTAGATAGAATAAGCTTTTCTCCTAGAGACCCCATATACTCATGCATACACTGCTTCAAGGACAAACCATGTTTCAATATCAGAGATAGCCTTTCACTCACCCATTCAACGATGTCTTTTTCAGCTTCAGCCTTAGCAAGATTCACCCAAAAACTTCAATCACATCACCAAGTGCAAAACCCATACACCTAATCAATAGTAGAAATTTTCTTTTGAATATGTACAAGATTAGCAAATCTGTAGTTGTATTAAAAATCTTTAATGTAACGATACTAACCAATTCATTCATTAGATCTAGACAAACTTCTTGGACTTATATGTTATCTAATCTTCTGCATTTTCTTGACCAAGTTTTCTTAGGGAAAGTTTAGGCCCAGGAGACACTGTTTATACTACCAGTAGCCAGTATGTCATGTCGGTGCAATGTCTTGTAGAAAGGTTAGTTAGGAGTACAGGTTATATTTTAGCAGATTGAAACCTGTCCATAACTATAAGAGTTTAATATCAGCACAGTTTTGTTCTTTTTCTTCCATTTTATGTTCTTTGGGCAGTCTTTCAGTACGAGTCATCTAAAAAACGAAAATTCAACCAAAAACTTAAGATCTTTAATTTTGTATGTGAAAATGATTGAATCTACAATACAATTCAAATCTACAATATGATAAATAAATATTGCATAATAACCATTGATAATAGCCGTGTTCCAAAATTCGAGCAAAGTTCTCGCAAGCAGTTGGCTTCTATGCGTAGCTACTCATGCTTTTGTTGAGAAGAAGCTACGAGTAGAAGCCAACTGCTTGCGAGAACTTTGCTCGAATTTTGGAACAGAGCTATTATTGCAAACATTTGACCTTGCCATCAAAATACTTGTCTGTTCAAAAATACGGTATACTAATTTCCAATTTATAATCACAATACTATTATAAAGCTCTAAAATTTAGACCATTAATTACACAGGTCAACAAAAACAAAATTTTTTTTTGAGTCTATATTTTAATGATGATTTTTTAAGCCTTTGTACCAAAAAATAACTAAAACCATCGTCGACTCTTGAAAAACTTTGCTTTTGTACCGTTAACAATGATCAATACCTATTTAAGCTTTTGTATGAGCAAATAAGTAAGTATTGTTAAGCTCCTTATATGAGGAAGGACCATTTAAGACACTACAACTTCGAGTGCTGTTAGTATAGCTATGTCGTTTCTGGCACAGTAAAGTCATCGGTTTTAGCCTCGGGAGTGAATGTGGGCTTAGCTTGGAGCTTGGGTTTTGGTTTGTTCTTGGCTTGAAGCTTGGACAACAACCTTTGTGGTGAGTTTTGAGTGGACTTAAAAGCTTTCGATGAGCTTTAATACTCTAGAGATACGCCACTACCTTTGATATTCTGGACTAAAACCGATAATGTCACTGCGTCAGAACCGACATATCTATACAACTGGAAGCAATTTGTTAAAGCTTTCCGTCAAGATTCTGATGCTTTTCAATATTTATAGAATTTCTATCCTAGTTTATCGGAAGCCAAAATAAAAGCTGGTATGAATTTTAGTCGGACCACAAATAAAGAAAATAAAGGTCAGCAATGAATGTTGAAAGCTACTCAACACTCACGAAAGTCAAGCAAGGGACAGCCTCAAAGCAGTGATTTATGTTTTTCTCGAAAACAATAGAGCTGGCAATTACAAACAGCAACATGTGTTGCAGAAGTTCTTAAAGAAAACATTGGTGGTTGTTCGCAAGAACAAGGTGAACATATTCATCAAGACTTTCATTCTGTCATCTACAAAAGCAAACTTTTTCAGGTAACGCTATTTTTATACGCTTTATATTAGCTTCACCTGTATGTATGTATGTATGTATGTATGTATGTGTGTATGTATGTATGTAGACAAATCTTGCAACTTGATTTTGACCCACTTCCATATAACCGATCAACTTCAAATTTTGCCCATATGTAAAGCTGGCGTGACAATGCAATCTGACCATTTTGTGAAATAATCAAGATGGCGGTTCCAAGATGGCGGCCGAATTTTGCTATTGTGCTCCCGGACCCCCGACATGGGTATCAAATGAAAGGGTATGACAAATAGAATACAATTAGCCTTATGGCGTCATCCCAAATTCAAAATGGCGGCCATTACAAAATGGCGGATTAACTTTTTCTTTCTAACATACTTAAAATGGGTATCAAATGAAAGGATATGACAAGTGGAACACTATAAGCTGTGTGGCGTTATTCCAAATTCAAAATGGCGGCCGACACAAAATGGCGGACTACCTTTTTCTTTACAACACCCTCGATATGGGTATCAAATGAAAGAGTATGACGAGTAGAATACATTAAGCCGTGTGACGTCATTTTAAACCTAATATGGCGACTACCAAAAAACGGAAGAAGACCAAAAAGTAAAAAAATAAAAATGTACAATTTAGCAAAACTAAAAAATTCGTTTTTATTTTAAAATGATCTGAAAAATATTGCACATATCTACAGTAAAAAGCCAGAAATGCAAATTCGATGATTTTGAATTTATTGCATTTTTCTATTCCGTATTTCCTTCTTTATCATTGCTTTCTTGTCTTAAACTGAGCTGTGCTTGCTAAGTTATCGGACCGGCAAAAGTAATATGGCGGCCACAACAAAATGGTGGAAGATAAATGGTAGACTAAAAAGTAAAAAATAAAAATATATAGCTTAAAAAAACTAAAAAATACGCTTTTATTTTAAAATGAACTAAAAAGAAAAAAATAATTTTGAAGCTTTTATTGCTCCAGCCAGTGTAGGGAACAACCTACGTTTCGAAATCAGGCAAATAACTAAATTAATGAAGTTATTGGTAAAAATTATAAATATAACTTACTTAAATGTAAAAAAAGCGTGGGCCGCTAACGAAAAGCTCCAGTGTTAATAAAATAATAATATATGTAGGTAAAGAGGCCCACGATTTTTTACATTTAAGTAAGTTATATTTATAATTTTTACCAATAACTTCATTAATTTAGTTATTTGCCTGATTTCGAAAGGTAGGTTGTTCCCTACACTGGCTGGAGCAATAAAAGCTTCAAAATTATTTTTTTCTTTTTAGTTCATTTTAAAATAAAAGCGTATTTTTTAGTTTTTTTAAGCTATATATTTTTTTTCTTTAATTAGTAATTTGAGAGAAATACAAATCAGATACGCAGAACTCAGACTCAAAATTTGTGTTGACCGGTGTTATCTTTCGAGAAATTCTTTACTTAATAATTTACCAATCGAGTTAAATTTTGGAATCGAAACCTTTGTTCACAGTTTCATCATTGTCGTAAAATGAATTCAATGCGTTCTACAGGGTGTCCCGTGATAGATTTTGTTCGGCGCGGATAATATTTAATACCCCAAAAAAAAATTTTTTTTTTGCACTTACATTGCGGCCGACTGACAAGCTCCGTCCCCATATTCAACTGACTGACCATCACAACTTTTATTTATATACAATATACAAGTTGTATAACAATTTTCAGCCTTAGTAAATTAATTTTATTACCTCTTCAGGTACCGCATCTTTGATAGCGTACCGAAGACACATGTTCTCAGATTCGTCTGACTGACCGCAGTATGTTTGCGTCCACAACCATGGTAATCACCTAAAGAAAAAACTAGGCTTAGTAAATTCAAACAGTTTTTTTGGCGCTGGCTCTCCGTCTACTAGCACAGATGGAGAGATGGTGCACGATTTATTGGAAATAAAACAGTACTTCGATTTGGAGGCATTGAATTCGACACGATCCAGCGACGCCATTCGAGAATGAGTTCAATGTTCCTGTGAATTGAGTTAAACATAAACCGCGATCGTCAAGAGAGGATCTGGCACGTGCTTGTCTTGCATTACCTACTAACCCAGAGTACCGTCATCAGCGAAGCTATGAAGTGGATTGGAAGGGAGAGAGAGTCGGTCATTAATAGCGGTGTTCCTTTTCTGCAATTTTTTACTCGTATTTACTTGGAACTACTCCTGCTCTCACAGAGGTTTATATAGGTCCCATACTACCTTAATTAAGTGGCCAGGAAGAAAACTTTCTATCCAGTTCTTCAGAGTGCTTGGAGTTTAGCTAACAGAGCAGGGTGCCAATCTCTATCAAAGACATTGGGGATATTCAGCGCAATCAGACCAGTAGCCAGTTCACGCAATTCGACGTCGACTGAAAAGGACACGGAGCGCGTTCGAAAACCTTACTATGGTTAACTTAGCTATGGTAAACTTTTCTCGTTCAAAAACTCCCTGGTTAACTACAACATAACCACTAGCATAACTTTTTAACGTTCAAAAGCTCTCATGGTTACACATAGTAAGGTTATTGAACGCGCTCCGCGTCTTTTTCAATCGCCGTCGAATTGCGTGAACTGGCCCCAGACTCCCCCACATACTAAAAGGCGGATCTTTTTAGATTTCGTTTTAGGTAGTCCATAAGTCTAATCGTTTTATTGGTTTTAAAGAGAATACAAGTAGTTCCTATTTGGAGGAATTTCTTGAGTATTCTTTTTTCGGTATGGTTTGATCAGGAGAAAGTTTAAAAGAGTCTGGATCAACTCCGAAGAAGTATTACCTTGTTTATGCGTAAGACGGTTTTAAGCTTAAAATCGGTTTAAGACGAAGAAAGTGTCGTTTAAGTTGAAGAAAGTGACGTTTCAGTCGAATCACGACTTTCAGTATAGGGGCTTGAGCTCAACTTAGCATTTCCACTCTAGGCTCCTGTGCTGAAAGTCGTAATTCGACCGAAACGTCACTTTTTGCAACTCGACAACGACTTGTTACGAAATACGACTTTCACCACAGGGGCCATTGTCAGAGCCAGTGTATTTCTTAACATGAAAGCTCTGAGGAAAATTCTGCATTGCAGTGGAATTCGATGCTAATATGTCGGCCTTGGATTTGATGTCTGTTGTCCAGCAGAGTTAACGCTCTTGTTTCGGAAACATATATCCCAGCCAGCATACTGGAAAAAACGAATAAACCGCAGCCAGTTGGCCCTCCTATAGTTCCCGACAGTTGTCTTAACTGGTTTGATTGGGGAAGGAAATTTGTAGGGGATGTTAGCGCTAAGCGACATCGACAGAGTATCGCGTTGCATGGTCCACAATTTGATGAAGATTTATTGGTGTTTGCAAAGAACTTACTGCGATTGAAAAAATAGTCCTAGTTTATAAACGGTATGGGCAATTCTGTTACAGTAAAGTGCAATGCGGAATAGCAAACTCTAGTCCGAAAGACAGAATATAGAATAGGAACGGAACAGATACTAACTGCATGCATAATCTTCATTTTAAATTGTGTAAATGCACATCATCTACGAGCATACTTTACTTAACTGAAATAAAAGAGATAGTATAAAAAAAATAGATAAAAATAATTGAAAAGAATACCATATTTCGGAACAGTATTATTTTTAAATAAATTCTAAGAATCATTTCTCCAACTACTTCGAATTCAACAAAGCAAAATATAACTAGAAATAAGTTTTTACTTTTATAAATTAAAACTTGGATGCAAATTTAGATCTATTAGCGTTTTTGATTTATTACAGCATATATCTACTGCCATAGCCTTTATTTTCCAAATAGATTTCACATTTATATGAGTGAAGAACTTCACAATTTTTCTACAAACAAAAATAAACAAAAAATATTGTGAATTTTGGTAATTACTAGACAACGTGCACCACCAATAACTAAACACAAGGACACCCAAGGTCAAACTTACTAAGTTTCCCATTTTTACTAGTTGTTAAATTTGAACTTAACGGCCATAAATTTACTTCCCGTGAGAATGTGCAACAAGGTGCTGTTGCATGCTGCAACAAAGGGCGACCCTGAAACACTCTCATTGCACATCGAGACGTCATAGTATGAAATCAGCTGTTTGTTTTTTTATGTCCAACGACGGCTATGCCGCTAGTCTCCTTTGCAAATTTATGAAAAAAAAGGAAGAGATAACTGATAGGCGGCTTTTTGCTATTTATAACTGAACAACACTTGATTCTATTCAAACAGTTTCTGACATTTCGCGTGTGACTAGTGTTAGATACTTGAAGGAATGATAGCCGCGACTGCCGCAAACAATATTAAAAATAATTTGACAAGACTTCTTCTTATTACAAAACGTTTGTATAATTAAAAAAAATAAATATAATCTTTACTTGTGACTATTTAGTATGCAGTACAACACAGAAAATTCGCAAAATTATTTTTAGATTTAATGGTGACGCGAAATTTGCACGACCACTTCGTTGATATGTTGTGACATTTGCCACACCTCCAGCGGTTTGGACCTTACTTGCCTAGACTGCATCTAAATATTCACAATGGAAAGCCCGAAAGTAAACAATTATTTTATCTGTTTTGTTGTTTTCTAGACATCTCCAGAAAAATGTCCAGCGAAGGTAAACTTGTTATAAATGAGATTGAAGGGGATTTGTTTTCTGCTCCAGAAAATTGTTCTCTAGCTCACTGCGTTGGAGCAGACATGGCAATGGCAGCTGGTGTTGCTGTAAAATTTCGACAATCTTTCGGACAAGTTGATAAATTAATTGCACAAAATGCTAAGAGTGGAGGAATGGCCTTTTTAAAAGATAACAAAAGATTCCTATATTATCTTGTTACAAAGGATTACAGCCATGAAAAACCAACTTATAATAGCTTAAGGTCTTCACTTGATTCTATGAGGAAACACATGGTAATTCCTATGCGGCTTATACATAATAGACAATTTTCAAACTATTTGCAATTACAGAAAGAAAATAACGTTAAGAATCTTGCCATACCAAGAATTGGATGTGGTATTGACGGACTTGAATGGGATAAAGTAAAAAATGAATTAACAACTGTGTTTGGACCTGAAAATTTAGAAATAACGGTTTATAACTTTGTGCCAAAGTAGCAATAACACTAGGCATAGACACAGTGCCAACTATATGGCGAATAAATTTGAAATTTTACGCTTAAATAATTTTTTTAACTTTTAAACATCTTCAAGTTGATCCTTTACTTTGTACTATACAAAGACCATCCCGGCCAGGCAAAAGAGTACTCCTGTGGTGTTGTAAACAACTGGACAGAAAATTTTTTTATTATAAACATTTTTCTTTTTTCACATAAATATTTTTAGGTGGGAGTGTCCAAGCCAAAGTCGTTTATCCCGAACAAATACATAGAAAAAGCTACAAAACTATACATTAGAGCAAGGACGAAAGCATGATTGAAATCGAACCCTCAGGGAATAGGCAGTGCCGCTTCTGCGAGGAGATTTGTGCTATCATCGCCAAAAAGAAGGTTCTTTGGGTGATTAATAGCTTCAAAAGCTTTAAGGCAGCCGGCCCGGACTTCATACTACCAGTTATGCTGCAGACATTATCTGAGTGAGTAATACCATGGTTAGTGGTCATGTTCAAGAGCTACGTGTGGTTCAGTTATGTCTCCGTGTATTGGAGAGTTGTCTTTATCCCCAAGACGGGAAGAACGGGTCACCAATCGGCGAAGGACTAGAGGCCAATTAGCCTAACATTCTTCGTGCTTAACAATGACAAAAGTCATCGATTCTCACTTCAGCCAATCTGTAGATGTGACCTATTGTCCCCAGCTCAACAAGGCCTATCTCCATTAAGACAACAAGGCCTAGGTCCATTAAGACAGCTTGGCACGAATTGATATAACCTGGCAGTCTTTTTAGGCACATAGAAGGCGTTTTAACAATGTACGTATTGAATCGATTCAAGATCTCATAACTCTAAACGTAGAAGCAACCCTTAGGCAATGGGTGGCAGTTATCTTGAGCTCGAGGATAAGGGTAAATTCAAAAACTCATCACTGCCGCATCACTGCAGAATTCAGCCACAGGCTTCAATTGAAAGTCTGTGGCTGAATTCTGCAGTGATGCGGCAGTGATGAGTTTTTGAATTTACCCTAATTCAATCAGATTTGGGAACCAAAATGGTAATCAAATGCGCTAAAAGGAGGAGTGGTCTCCCCCTTGTCACGGTTATTTAGCACTGTCCGTTCAAGGGTGTTTGCATTTATCCGCATTCACTTTCTGTTGCCAAATTGTTTAACATGTTTTTGAGGTCTTGGTGTCTGTGGGCCAGCCAGCAAACAGATATCATCCGCGTAGTCGAGGTCCTTAAGGTGGTCTAGCAATCCCCATTGTATGCCACCTGTTCTAGTATCTAGTGCGCTGACAAGGATGTATAGTAATGACAAAAGTAGGCATCCTTGTCGTACTCCTGGGGCCTTATTCTCTATTACAATATTGTGAAATTTCTAACAAAACTGCCAAAACGGTATTCTAACTGACTAAATTCTTTTCAAAACTGTAATATTGTTAGATTTTGACTCGAAAGCTCCAGGGTAATCGAGCAATTTATAAAACATTAGGTATGGGCGACAAAATTAAAACCTCTTGCACTCATTTTGTTTTCTTTCGGGGACATTTCTACTAGAGGAAACAATAATGTAATAGGGAATACGAAATTTTAGTTTCGAATATCAGTTTCGAGTAAAAAGCATTTGAGTATTGTAATAGAGAATAAGGCCCCTGAGCTCACTTCAAAGTTGTCGGATAGTTTTAGGTAGTAGCCTACGCAGTGATAATGGTGTCAATAGAAGGAAAGAAAATAACGAAGAATATTGCCATACCAAAAATGGATGTGATATTGATGGATGGATGGAAGCGAAAAATGAATGAACTTGGGTTTGGCTTGAAAATTTAGAAATAACTGTGCATAACTCTGTGCCAAAGTAGTAATAACACTACGCATCGACATACAGTGCCAGATATATGCTAAATAAATGTAGAATTCTACGCTTAAATAATTTTTTTAATATTTACCCCGATCAACAGAATAAGAACAATCTTTTACTTATTTGGAGAGTAATTATAAACAACAATCTCAACATCTAAATCGTTGAAAACATCTTGAAGTTGATCCTTTACTTTGTTCCATACAAGGCCATCGAGGCCACAGCCAATCCTGGGAATTGCTAGCTTGTTCACGCCGCTCTTTATCTGTAAATGTAATTAAAAAAACTACTTTATAAGCAACTATTTTAAGCTAAAGGTTACCATGTGCTCTTTCATAGCCATCAAGGAACTGGACATTGTATTGTAAGTAGGTTTCTGGTAAGTTGTCTGTTTTGTTACAAGATAGTAGACGTAACGGTCTTTATCCTTGATGACAGCTAAACCACCAGCTTGAGCATTCTGCCGTTTCAATTCTGCAATCTGACCAAACGTGTCTCTAGATCGAAAACATGTTTAAACATTGAAAAAAGCGTGTTCTATGGAGTACCTGAATTTAATTGCTATTCCCTTTCCCATTCGTAAGTCCGAAGCAACGCAGTGTGCTAAAGAGTAATCCTTTGGTGCTGCAAACAAATCGCCGGACAATTCCTTTATTATACACATTTTTCTTCCTATTTGCATAAATACTTTTAAGGATGAAAAATTAACCGCAAAAACTGTAATGAAGCGCTTTGCCGGTTGTTGTTTGTTTTGTATATGTTTGCTTATATTCAGCTGATTTAACCTCACCTTTTTTGTTTTGTCAGTCAAGGTATGTACATTGCGGTTAAAAATTAGTTATGCTGTTTCTCAATTTGCACTTTGGTTAACAGATGTGTGGTGAATATTCTAAGCTGGTGAAGCAACAAAATTTCAGTTGACAGTTACTGATCTAATGCAAGTAATGCAAATTCTTTATTAAAAGTGAATTAAAGATTTATTCGAAGCTAGCATAAAACCCGCGTGCGTTGCAACGCCTTTAAATAACAAAAGTTTATGTGTGCACTGTCCGCGGCAGGAAAAAAGTATAATGAAAACAACAAAACATTTGGAAAAAATCATTTTCGATACTATAAAAATTTAGAGTTACCTGTAAAAAAATATTGTAATATTTCTTCTCGAGGGTTCTCAATTTGTTTTTTTTTAACAACTTTAATTTCAAAACAAAACTTCTTGCCCACAAGTGCTCCTCCTTCCTCTTCTTTGCGGCTCAGTTAGAACAACCGTACTAAATTGAGATGTGAGACTGCGTTATGAAACATGAAACTACTCCGTGAATTGGAATTTTAACTTTCTCTTTTCGGTTAGCCGTTACACTGCCCCATTCTAACTTAGTGTTCGACCGGAACACAGTCCTTTAGGCCCCGTTCTTACCTATCGAACCTTTTTGAATTCGATAGATGACAACGTCATGATGACCGTGAAGGGGCCCTTCCATTTCCTTTGTAGTTTTGGCGATTTACCTTTTATTCGTTGAGGATTTTATAGCTAGACTCGATCGCCATCCTCAAATCTAGATCCGTTCGCACTTAGGTCGTATTGGGGGGTTCATCCTGTTGCGCGATTCCCAACTTTTAGCTGTCCTTTTTAATTGAATTATATAGAGATGTTCTTCATATTAATTTGTAAACTTATTTCTACATTTCTACCGTTCTTAACTATTTCTATAATGATTAGGGGAAATTTAAGGAATTTCCTACATTTCAGAATATGGCAAACTTCACGACAATAGAGGAAATGACTAGGATAACTATGGTCCAGCCGTTATATTTACACACCGTTCACTGAGACAGAAGGAAGATCGGTGTAAGTTTAGTTAGAGATGAGAGAGCACTTCGTTTTAGAGGCGTTGAATTCGACACAATTCTTGCAACCCCCATCGAGAATGAATTCGATATTCTGGTGAATTTAACATCACTTCAGAGGATAATGAAGAAGGCAAGATCTGGCACGTGCTTGTCTTATACTGTCGAAGGAGTAAAAGTAACGCAGAGCACCGTCTTCAGCCCAGCAGTGACAGCAGGTAAAGATTAGGAAAACTACGAGTGATGGAATTGACCCCTGGGGAACATCGTGGAAATAGCATAGGGGTTTACATTCGACGCCATCCAATAATACCTTGATTGAACGGCTAGAAAAAAAACTCAATTCAGTTCTTTAGAACTAAGTGTATACCAATAGCTTGGAGGTTAGTCAACAGAGCAGAGTGCCATACTCTGTCAAAAGCCTTGGGGATATGTAGAGCAAGCATGAACTGACTCACCAATAATGGTTGTTCAGCATAAAAGAATATTTTTGCTCTTATCACAATTTTATTACTTAAACAAACTAGAGATCGAGAGGAAGCTCCGATGGTCGGAAGCTATCCATTGAGTGGGATGCATACTCTGTGACGGTGGTAGCAGAGCAATTTCGGGTAAAGAAGAATTCGAGGCGAATAGGGATACTTTCTGTTATCACCTTCCCCTAATAAATTAAACAAGGTGAAAAAAGTAACATTCGACTTGATGAAAATTAGCAAAGACCTGAAGTTTATACTGCCTGCAGTGCTGTTGAAAATCTTACTTCTCAACCTGTTGAATGATGATTTAACTACTCACGGCGAAGTGATTCATTTGGGGAACTTCTGTACGCTCTATAGGCGGTTTCTTTAGCTTTAACTGCGTTCATATATTCTCCTTTACATTATCTATTCGGCCTAGGCTTTGTAGAATGAGGAATTTTTAAAAGAATTTTCGCCCATACAATTGTGGTGGTACCGAAAGCGACAGAGTTAGCATTGGCAGTACGGAAACTCAGGCAGATCCCGTTGCTTAACGATACTCGGCTCGAACAGTCAAGTCTAATCAACAAGCCACTAGGCAGACTACTGTTCAAGCGGTCTAACCTACAAATATAAGGTATAGGGATATGGGTGTAGTACAATAGACCAAGCCACGTTTGGAACCAACACCACATCAAAAGAAAGAAAGAATAATAATTCCTCTACTTAAATTTGTTTAGAAGAACATGCAATTTATTATTTATTTTCTTCGGCTTGCTTATCAAATACTTCCTTCAAAATCTCTGCAACTTTCGGCCTCAATTCCCGACCGATGTATGTAGGAAATGTAACTGAAACGTATTCTATATTAAAAAAAAATATGCAATACAATTACAACAAAATAATACCATCAAATTTAATATACAAATTTCCCGTCTCATCTTTTACTTTAGGCTTCGGCAATCCTTCACCTTCGATAACTTTTATATCGCCTGGACGAACAACATCAGACATAGCAACTTTTAATTTTCTGTTATCAATTGTCGTGACCATAAATCGGAAGCCACAGAGTGCTTGAATCAAATCGATTTGATACTCCATTCTCAAGTCACTAAGTTGCCTCTCGAAAATTTCATGCGGTTTGTCTGCTATAATAAAGACCACATCAGCCGGGAATCTAGTTGCACATTGATCGCCCTCTTCTTTGAAAGTTATTCTTGTGCCAGGTAAAGTCCCCGGAGCGACGGGCACAATAAGGATTTTTTCGCTATTTTAATGGTAAATAAATAAATTTAGAACAAATTCATATATTTTTTACAGGAGTCTTACCGAATTTCTGTTTTAATCTTTTCATTATCAGTAAATTCTCTTCGTAAAATTTTCATACGTTTAACAGTTCCATAAAAAATCTCCTTCAGTTCTAACTCAAGAATTTTCTCCACTGTTGGATCTTTTTTCTTTAACCCAATATTAACTCCGTATTCGTTTAATTCGTTCTTCACCTTAAAAAGCGGCGGAGGATTTACAAGAGCGTCCATTAAAGTTGCGTATGGCGAATATGATCCAAAAACTTCATTGTATGTACGAAAATTATCACCGTGATACACGTATGGATTTGCGAAACCACTTGGCATTTCAACGCCCTCACGAAGACCCCTTTCGCCATATCTGTCGTAGATCTCCCGCCTTAAAGGATTTGCTTTAAAATAGACACATAGGTTAAAATTAGAAAAATTTAATAATAATATATTTTTACTTAAGACATCATAGGCTCTGTTTATGTAATTCCATATTGTGATGGGCTGCAGTGCAGGCAGGTGGTTAACTTCGCAAATCCCTTCTGGAGGATTGATAGCGTTGTCATCATTGTCAGGATCTCGATGTGGATGATACTTAACAGCTAGTTTTCTATAAGCGAGAGTTATCTCCTCTTGTAGAGCGTCGCGCGGTACATTGAGGATTGAGTACAAGTCAAGTTCTTTAGATCCGCTCATATTTCTGTAAAACTTTTATGCTATCAATACTATTGACGTTTCACTATATTTGTTTGACATGCATATAGCTTCTTATTAAAAGTTATCTAGATTAAATAAATATTTTTATTTTTTTCTGTATCTAAAATCAGCGAACTTGTGCAAGTGGAGCCCTTTATAAAAACCTTGGTTTGGATTTTTGTAATATTCATGTGAATTCCTTCTTGGCTTCATGTGAATTCCTTCATATCCCATCTGCTTCAACATAGCCCCCCTATTTCTGGGCTAAGTGAAACCCAAGTTTTACTTGATATTGACTTTACAGCATACCAGTGCCTAAAATATCGCTGCTCACTTCCGAGTCTTGGGGATGCATGAGATTAAGCCGTGAACCTCGCGTATGAAGTTCGATGTTGCACGAGCCGAATGAGCCTTACATACATGTAGTCCGGGGAAATTAGCATTTTAAGGAGACAAAATTCCAAAATGGTTGAAAATTGCACCACAGCTTCCTTGGGACTTTTTAAGAAAACAATTTCGGAAACACAAAAAAACATGGCCGCCGGAGATATCACTTTTTGGCCAAAAAATCACTCAAAAACTATTTTTTCCGAAATTTTTTTTGATCAGTCAATACGAAACCTTATTGCCTACAAAAAAGCCTTCATTTTTCGAAAACCTAACCCTTTCAAAGTTATTCAAGGTCAAAGTGTCCAATAATCACTTTTCGGCCATACAATACCTTGAATAATTCGGAAAGATCAAGGTTTTCGAAAAAATTACAAGAGGTGTATCTTGTAGGCAATAATGTTTTGACTGATCAAAATTTTTTTTTTTCGAAAAAACCATTTTTTGAGTGATTTTTTGCTCAAAAAGTGATATCTCCGGCGGCCATGTTTTTGTTTTTGTGATTCCAAAATTGTTTTCTTAAAAAGTCCCAAGGACGCTGTGGTCCAATTTTTAGCCATTTTGGAATTGTCTCCTTTTGTGCGTTTTTTTGCTAATTTCCCCGGACTAATATATCGCTACCTTGGAAGAAAACTGGCATAATTCAAAAAAACTAAAATGAAGAAAAATATGTACAAAAATAACTTCTATGTACATATATACTTTAAACCGAGTGGAAAATGTTGCTGATATGATTTTGTGGAGGTAAGGGATCTTCAGATGACCTTTAGTTAAATCTTTAAATGGTTAAATGAGATTTTCTCCACACTAGTGGTTTTCGAGTTGTGCCGGTATTCTTCCAAGGTAGCGATATACATAACGCTCCTTTTATCCTTCGATTGACATAGGGCGGAAACAGTTGCCCTCCAGCGGACACTGTTTTGCGCGACAGCTCTGCCCAGGATCTCCCAGTTGCTGCGGCCTCTGCTAATAGCGTTCTCCTTCAAGTTGTTCTAGGTCTTCCGACTCGATAGGTTCCTTGCCGAGGGCCTGTTTGGCTAGATTCTCGTTTTTCGCGTCCAATTCCATTTCCTTCGCCTGATTTGGTCGTCTATCCTTTCTTGGTCGGCACGGCGCCATAGTTACTCATTTGTAATTTTATCTGGCCAGCGGATTTTTATGATACGACGTAGGCATCTGTTGATAAAAACTTGTAGGCGCCCTGTGATGCACTGGGTGACTTTTCATGTTTCGCAACCATACAAAAGAACTGCCTTAACGTTGGAGTTGAACAGCCGCAATTTGGTGTTAATTGAGATCTCCGTCGATCTCCATATGTGGAACAGGCATGCATATGCGCTTCTTGCTTTATTTATTCTGGAACTGACGTCTTCTTCTGCCCCGCCGTTTTCGGTAATAATACTACCGAGGTAACAAAATTTGTCTACCAGTTCCACATCACGGTTATTTAGCAATGATGTTCGCATTTAACCGCATTTCTTTTGTTTTAGTCGGATTCAGCCTTAAGCCCGCCGAGCTACTTTCTATTGCCAAATTGTTTACCATGTTTTTGAGGTCCTGGAGTCTGTGGACCAGCAAACAGATATCATCCGCGTAGTCGAGATCCATAAGGCGGTCTAGCAATCGCCATTGAATCCCACCTGTTCTACTATCTACAGCACAAGGATGTCATTTATTACTATAAGAAATAGTAATGGCGAAAGTAGGCATCCTTGTGGTACTCCTGAGCTCACTTCAAAGCTGTCGGGTAATTTTCCATTGTGAAGAACTCTGCATTTGGAGTTGTTGTATAGAGCTTTTATCAATTCTATTTTTTTATCAGGCAGTCCGAGCTCGCCATATAAAGCTCCTACTATTAACCGAGTCGAACGCTTTTTCATAGTCTACGAAAGCAAGGTGAAGGGGGGAACGTAATTTATTATTTACTGTATGGTTTTATTTACCAAGCCAATTATCCTTTCCCAGCAACCTCCAGCATATGGTGCGTATGGCGTATTGCACCACCATTTCAAAACAGGGGCGAATTAGTTTGCCATACTATTTTGAGGGATTTGCGCTACCGCTTCCCTTAATTCTCTTTCGGTGCCAATAAAATTAGTATGTACCATTATCGGAAACAAGCCTCTGCGAGCGATAAAATTTTGAATTGCCATGATGCGACCTCTATGTGAATAGCACGAATGGTTGGACAGGTAAAAATCACACCCCATCTTTTTTCTCTGCGTCGACCTATGGTGACGAGGATTGGACCAAAATAGTCAATGCCTGTATCGGTGAACGGCCGTGTAAGAGCAAGCCTGGCTTCAGGTAGATTTGCAATTTTCGGCGGCTTTGGGTTTGCTCCGTCGTTTTTACATCGCTGGCGGCTTATTATGTTCCTTGACGGTTCGTAATCATGGAATAAAAAAACGCTGACGAACCTCATTCATCACAGTTTCGTGACTCGTGTAGTGGCAATGATAGAATAAAACTAACAGGGAAGTTAGGATGTTTAGTGGGAATTATTATAGGGCGTTTGGAATGGGACGGAACAACTGTGGCTTTGTCTATTCTTCCTTGGATTCTTAATAGGCCTTTATCAACGAAATAAGGTGAGCAGGAGAGTTTCGGAAGGGTTAGGGCTTGTTTGAGCACATTCATTTCTTGCGCATACGTCACTTGTTGGCTTCTATCTCTTTTGGCTCCTCTACACGTTGGCCAATGTGTTTGCGGCCAATAGCTTGGCCATCGTGTAGAGCGGGGGTTTTGGTTCACGTTGGTATGTATTGGAATGATGGGAGTGATGGCCAGCATGTTGGCGCGAGATACGAGTGATGTGGTTTTTTGACCAATGCGTTGCGTTGGCGCGAGATCCGTGTGGTGTGATGAAAGGGGTGTGGCAGAGTTATGGCCGCCGTCCCCACGTTGGGCCATTTTGCCACAACCATTGGCACACATATTGGCCAACGGCCCCTATTCCCATAGTCACCTCACTTTTTCTCACCTCACATTTTTTGTCCCGTCACTTTTAAAATGGTATTCTCGTAGTCGAGTGACAAAGGATAAGTTAATGAGATAAAATGTGACAAAACTAAGTGTGGTATTCTCGAAGTCATTTTTTGTAGCAAATATCACTGAAAATTGTCATTTTTTATCACTTGGAATTTGTAGGTGACACCACAAGTTTTTTAAAATGGATAGTGACAAAGGGTAAGAAAGATGTTTTATTTTAATATTTTTGATGATTTAACATTATTCTTACATCCTTGAATTAAAATAACTGACAGGATATGTAAATAGAAATATATCATATGTATTTAGAAATACCGTCACTTTTTCTACAACAAGTGACTACGAGAATACGAAAATTGGTTTGTCACATTTTTCAATGGGTGACGTGACTATGGGAATAGGGGCCAACGTGTAGAGGAACCATTTGACTTAACTTTGGCCCAAGGTGTGTTCTCTTGGCAATGCCCATTTGTGTTGGCTTCGTTTTAAAAATCCTGGCCCTTGAACCCAGCTTGCGCCCGATTACACCTCTAAATTTGCAATTTTTGTTACCTTCGTCTACTATGTTTTGCATGTTTCATCTGGGGCACTAGGAAAATATAATACATCTTATTCCACCGATGGCTAACCACCGCAAAATTGACAAACAAATAAATATAAAACACACAATTTTTTTTTCAACAAAATAATAATATTTATTTCGCAATAATTTATACTCGTTTAAATTTAAATAAAATACAAAAAATGTTTCTTATTATTCTATATATATATTTATATATTTTTAAATAATTGTCTTAGTGAGTTTTGTGAGCCCACTTGAAACCGCAATTTAAATACACACACACACTATATCTCCATAATATTAAAACTAAAAAATTAAAAAACATTTACCACATTCCATTAAATTAAAAATTAAATATAAAATAAAAAATATTTTTTATAATTTAATAAATTTTTGCTACTTTCTTCCTTCTTCTGTTTTTTATTTTTATTTTTTGATAAACGGATTTTGTTTTATTGTATTCTTAATTATATTTAATTTTTTTTTGTTAAATTTTTTAAAACTAATTTTATAGTTTTTGTGGATATTTTATATTCTTTTTTGTTTTGCTTGTTTTGAGAGAGATGCTAAGAGATATTAAGTCATGAGACGCTATGTTTTGTTTTCTGTTTTTTAATTATTATTGTTTCTTTTCTTTTTTTTTTAAATTTTTTTCCTGATTTTGTTTATGTTTAATATTTGATTTTTTTTGTTTTATTTTCTTTTTTTTTGTTTAAATCAGTAAAAGTAAGTATGTATTTATAAGGCACTTTATAATTTCGTTAAAAACATAATTAATATAATATTTTTTTTATTTTAATATTTTTATTAATTTTTTTTATTTCAAAATCATCTATGGAGTTTTGTTGCTGTTTACTAAAATAATTAAATAAAAATTACAATGAGTAATTATTTAATTTTCTTTTTTGTTTTTTTTTACTAAGTTCTCTGTAAATTTATTTTAAATGTTTTCCCGTCTTTTTTTGTTTTGTTTTGTTTTAAATTTATTTGATTTTTTTTATTAAAATGTTATTAAGTTTTGCAAAAATTTGTACAATTGATTTGTATGATTATATTTAGATTTAATTTTAATGATTGTGTAAACAAAATCGAAGTAAAAAATTAAAAATTAAAAAATTTAATTAAAAAAATAAATAATTATACAGAATTTATTTTTTAAATATTAAAGAGTTTTTTTTTCTTAAAAAAATTTATGATAATTTGTTTGACAAAAGATGGCACAATATTATTTTTATCATTTCTTTTTTTTTCTAAATTATATATAAGTATGTTTTACATAAATATTAAAGTTTTATTTTTTTTTACATCATAATAACTTTCTTTTATATTGGGTGATATAGTAAGCATTAAAGGATTTATGTTTATTTTAGCTAACTCCACCAGGGTATCCTGTCGGTCTCAAGCCTGACCTCAGCAATGTCCCAGGATTAGTGATTCAAGGACCTACGATATAAAGATCGCATTATGGAATATCAGAACATTATATAGACCTGGAGCAATGGCAGAAATGATAGTTGAGTTTAGACGATATAGAAAACTCATTGCTGGACTACAAGAACAAAGATGGTAAACGAGTACTAGAACGAAGAGACTCTCGAAAGAACTTTGGGGTAGGTTTCTGTGTGTTCAATCCTACATATAATAAACATTATAGACTTAACCCCGAATGGCCTTAAAGGCGATGGCTCAATGCCGACGGAGCGTTAGGGACGAAACACATCCAGGCTACAGGCGAGCTACAGAGCCGTCCGCGGAATACTCAAAACACAATCAGTCCAGTTGATGACAGTTGTCAAATTTGTTAGCGATTCGTAAAAAGTTTAAAATTTGCAAATCATTTAAATAAAATAAAATTAGTTCACCTGGTTTCATTGTTATTTTTATCAATACAAACTCGCAAACAAAATCCCAACCTCAAAGTTCAACTGTTAAAAGCAAACTAGAGCGTCGGCCGAATTCAAATTCCAACATTGCCGGAATTCCGACGGAGGCGAGCCTTGCGGCCATCTTTGCCAAGGCTTGAATTTGCGACACAAGTTTTAATGTGTTCAATCCCATTTAAACGCATAGGTTGGATGTGCTTGCAGCTAGCTTCAGGCTTGAATGTGATCAAACCACGCCTGGATGTGTTTCGGCCCTTATACGCGGCAGGTGCTTCATGCGCGGTGACGCCGGTGAAGATTCATTCATAGCGTCAGGACGTCAAAAATGTTGCTTGGATTTTTGTCTTTACAAAGTTTTAATTTCGACAATTTGACAGTTTGGAAATTTTCAACGCCTGCCAACGCGCGAAAAGTTGAAAGATGGTCGACTTTTGCCGTCGCTTGACCCCGTTGACGCCGCAAAGTCGTGAATGGGATAACTCGATTTGAATTACACACTACCAAATATCGACGTCAACGGGCGTCAAAGCTTTGACGTGCGTAAACGCGGATAAAGTCGTGATTGGGCCATCGCCTTAAGAATTAAGTCCTGATTTCGTAATATAACAACAAAACAAGAAAAGGACGACTTTTATGAAACTGAGAGCTCCTTTCAAGTGGGTAAGGAGTCCCCCAAGGCTTTATTCTAGGCTCCTTAATGTACGATGAGTACTGACGCTACGCCTCCCCTATCCGAGTCACTGATGACATTGGGATCAGGGTAGTAGGAAGGCGACTTGACGAAATCGATATATTCGCTAACGCAGCGATATGGGAGATAAAGACGCGGCTCGAGAACGGTGTTCTAATGATACATTAGTACGGAAGTAGTTCTAATCAGCAAGCGGACAAGGTGGAAACCATTCCACTAGAAGAAAGACATCCGCTTCCAGCCCACACTTAGCATCTAGGAGTGAAGATATCTCAATTAACTCGAGAGCGGCTAGTTCGATTTTATTGTATGGAGCGTTAGTATGGGAAGCGACATTGGACAGAACGAGGAATAGGAGGAAAATAAATTCTGTGTATCAGTGCCCTGTGCCGTGCCTACCGGTACATGCAAGGGGGAAGCTCAAGGCAGTGCGACGGATTCTGGCGCGCGGCGTACCCATCGCAGCATGGCAGAGAAGGTGGGGCGAGTCTACTAAGGAACGATGGACCAATAGACTAATAATGCGGAGAAATAGCAGCTAAATAATTGATCCAGCCGTGTGACCCAATGCCTTAAGCCGGCCACGTGGGGAGGATGGGAGATAAGGAGGTGGTTTTTAGACTGCGTTTAAAAGCTACAGAAACGATAGGCAGGAGATTCTCGGTAGTATACTTTCCATCTTCCCATGTACCCACGGAGAGTTGGAAGGTCCCTGATCCATCTGCGTCACTGTTCCGGCTCTAGCGAGCACCCCTTCGTGGGATTCTTTCTGAGCGTAATGCCTTTATGACTTGTGACGGTCTGAACTCAAACACCATTGAAAAGGAATGGTTAGTTTAGACCAGTGGTTCCCAAACTTATTTGACCTACCGCCCCCTTTCCATAAAATATATTACTCAGCGCCCCCTGAAAATTAATTTTTTTTAAATTTTATTAGCCATTAAACAGAAGATATATGTATTAATGTTTCTACCTTTTTCGTAAAATATAGTAAAGAAATGTGTAAATTACAAATATTAAGGGATTCACGATTCGGTGGAAACAGGTCTAGATTCGTAGGTTCGGGTGCAACGTAGGAAAACTTTCCAAAGATACAACAGCAATTGTACAGAACCACACTTTCCAATACTGCACAAATTTTCTTTACCTCAGATCCAGTGTAAGCTTTCCTATGGCAACGAGAAATCATTTAAGTGTCAAGTGACATGTGGGAGCTGGCGATTTTGTTTCAAAGGGCTAGCGAAAGGATTAAAAAAAGGAAAAGTAGATCAAAACCAAATAAAATTTGTCAAGGGACATTCATGATATGAAGAAAACAGCTCTTGGGAAAGTGGTCCTGAGAAACATTCCCCACGAATTGTGAATACCCTTATTGAGAAAGGGAATCAGCGATTGCAGGAAACTTTGCTTCGTTTCGTGTTTCATCGTGTAAAATGGGCCATAGCGTGATCCAAAATCTGCTGGTAGTACTGCCAGTAAGTAGTCAGTACTGCCGCTGCCGTTCCAGGCGAGACCAATCGCACTAGTGGCAGTTGCCCGCAGCAATGCTCGTAGTGCTCACGTGTTTTGGAACGGCAATTCAGTGGCACCACATGAACAGTAGCAGTGCGCGATTCCTCATACCTCAATGAAAGTGAGGGAGTATGCGGGAGTCGAGCCAATGTCCAGTACTTTGTTAAAAGAAAAATTAAGCGTTATAAGCGAAATACATAAATCAATTTTTCTAAATCTTCTCTTCTTTCTTTTATGTTTTCATCGCCCCTTTACAGTTATTCATCGCCCCCAAATGCACCTGTGGCCATCACCGCCCCCCTGGATCGCTGCAGCGCCCCCCAGGGGGCGGTAGCGCCCACTTTGGGAATCACTGGTTTAGACCATGGGTGGCCAACCCAAATGGTATCGCGGGCCACTTTGAAAACGCATTATGATCCCGGGGGCCGGGTGATATATTATTGGGTGATTCAAATTTAATTTAATATTCAGGTAGACCGTTCCAAAGGTGTGCTGCGAAGGCAAAAGCCTGAACCAAATATGACGTGCTGTACCGTAACCGTACGTACCCTAACGAACGAACATATGCACGTTCATTAAGTCAATTTAGGTCAATGCCTTATAAACACTCATGTTCGTACATTAGGGTACGTACGGTTACGGTACGGCACGTCACATTTGGATCAGGCTATAGGAAGAACCCTGAGCAAAATTAACGTGCGAAAACGCGGAGGGATTGCGAAAACTGCACAAACTGGTTGAGGTATACAGGTTTGCACTCGTGTAGGATATCGTGACACAGTCGCAGAAGCCTATACTCACGAAAGTCACTTAGAGAGCAGCCCAAAACGGAGTTCGAGTAAGGTGAATTGTGGTCAAAACGGCGTAAATAAACAAAACGTACACAATCGTTAAACGCTACTTCAAGTTTATGGGCGCAAGAAGAATCGAGAGAGGGATAGATGGAAAGGCCATGTATTAGAAGAGGTCGTAGTAAGGCTTTAAGCAAATTCAGGCCTTTTCAGCAAGGCACAATGGTAACGAAGTTTAGACCGGAGTCCGTATGTTTTGCTTACAATGAAACTAATGTAATCGCAGCAGTTCATGCTGGTAACAGTACCACCCTAAGATTTCTTGCTTTATTAACGGAACGGTTATTATTATTAGAGGAACGGAGTTTAACGCGATAGCAGAAAAGTCAGGACGAACAATAGCAGATTGAGAGAGAGATAAAAATACCCTAGGATTTCGAAGGATTTAGCTGCAGTAAATTTAATGTCGACCAGTAGGATACATGACGCAAGTCAACAGCAATCTTCTCCACAGGAAATAAAGCTCCACATAGTCTGCATACATATGATTCTTAGAACATCGTTAATAAAAATACGGAATAGTGACCCAGGAATAGAGCCTTGGGGACTCCAGTGTAGAGCAGGGAACTTGAGGTACTTTAGCCACCTAGTGTAACCTTTTGAAAGCGATTAGATAAGAAACTTTGCAAAATTTTAAGAGCGGAAAGAGGAAAATGTACTTGTGAGGCCAGTTTTCGCAAAAGCACGGCGTGATTGACGCTATCGAAAGCTTTTGAGAAGTCAAGCAGCAATAGACAGCAAGCGTTATGTTTATCAAGGGAATTACGAATATCGGTCATGACTTTAAGAAGAGCAGTTGCGATACTGTGATGTTTGAGAAAGCCAGATTGCCATATATTAATAAATTTGAGACGTTCACAATACGCAATTATTTGAGTAGATATCAACCTTTCAAGGACCTTTGCCAGAAATGGAGGAGTACTGATAGGCCGAATATCGGAGGGGTTGGTTGGAGAAGAGCGCCTTTGGAATGCTATGATTAAAGCGTGCTTCCAAGTCGAGGGAAACTTTGTTAGCGTGAGGCAGGAGTTGAGAATGTGAGTTAAAATAGGCAATAGACGAGATATGAGAATTTTTAAGAAACTAGGAAATGTAAGGTTTTCGTCAGACAAGTTGGCGGGATATTCATTTTTCGTTAATTCCATTTTCCAAAAGAAACGATTCGCAGTTGAAAATTTAACCAAGTTTCACAAATTTTTGTCTCACACATCTGAAATTACAAAATTTTTTTTTTATAATATAAAAATCAAGTTTTGAATCTGATGCCTGAAAAAGGGTTTTTCACATTCATCACAAAGCGCCTACAAGTTTTGATCCTAAAAATCCGCTGTCAAGATAGAATTACAAATGAAGAACTATTGCGCCGTGCCGGCCAAGAAAGGATTGATGACCTAATCATGCAAAGGAAATGGAATAGCCACACCTGGTGAAGTGCGAACAAGAATCTAGCCAAGCAGGCCCTCGAATGTAATTCGCAAGGAACCCGTCGAGTTGAAAGACCAAGAACAACGTGGAGGAGAACTCTACCAAAAGAGGCCACAACAAGAAGGGCAACTGTTTCCGTCCTCTATGTCCCATGGTATTAAAGAGCAGAAGAAAAAGAATCCTGCCCTCATGAAACACTAGCTCGATGTTGACCAAAGAAGTGTGCTTGCTTGTAAATATGCTTGTTTTCTCTGCTAGCTCCATGACACTCAATTTTTGTTGCGGATGCGGTCTTTATATTTAATTGTTACCGAAAAACCAATTGCTTGGATTTTTATCCATCAACCCGGTCATCCGGTGCACCCCTAGAGCTAATTCTCTATGGCAGGTTGTGAATTTTAATCATTGCTCATAGCTGGCACTTTTTTTTCTTTTTCACATGTTGAAACCTTTTTAGTACATACCTACAAAATATTTCGTTAAATCTTGTTGAATCTCGCGGGCCGCACAATTTCCCCCGAAGGGCCGCATGCGGCCCGCGGGCCGCGGGTTGGCCACCCCTGGTTTAGACAGACGCAATCTGAGATTACCGTCTCTCAGTAGGGATCCCCGGCGGTGTCTCCTGTTTGGGCATAGGCTTTACAAGCGGTCGATCACACATCCTCTGCTGCTCGACTGATGTATGATTCTCACCACTCCTTCGTAAAAAATGGTGTACGCTATAGTGGAACTAGATACTGCTCATCGGTTCATTCTTCTTTTGGTTCACGGGCATCAGGACTTCAAGGAAAATGAAAAGGCGAACACTTTGGCTAGACGGGGCTTTGACACTTCATTCGTTCGGACCCCACTATAGGGGCATCCACCAGTTTGATGAAAAGAGATAGACGACCGGACATTGATGAATTACACCGAACAGTGGAGTTTAACACCTGGTCTGATAAACTCCAAGCGATTTACTTTTGGGTCGGCTTTCAATGCTGCTAGAGAATTACTGAGGCGTAGTAGGGAGGATGTTAGGACACTAGTTGGCTTCGTCACTAGACCTTGCAACCTAAATTACCCCATATGGAGGATTGGAAAGGCGAAGGATCTCATCTAGCGGCTACACCTAAAGGAGTATGAGCCTGCCCTTCTTTTTGTAAGTCACTGTCGCGCGATAGCGAGGAGCAGGGTCTCGTCAAGTTTGCTGGACCGAGTAAGTTTAAGTGACGAAACTTTTAGGCAATATGTTGAATCTGCTCAAGCGTCCTGGTCTACAAATTTGAGGTGGTGGGGTTGCTTAAGGTAGAATGGATCCAACTCGCGCTCGCGGTACGACCTGGACCCAATACTTCACTGAACGAAAGCACTAAATAACGAAATTTTTCAATACAATACACAAATGAAGCTGCTTTATAAGTTCTTGGATGCAATCTCTGAAGATTTTAAAGTAGGTAAGTAGTGTAAAAAGCCTGAGAAAAGATGCAGTTGATGACATTAAAATGAAAAATAGATATCGGTCAAATGACGACCTCCTGAGTTTATGCACATTTGTTGCTCACAAAACACCTGGCTCCAAATTGGTTATCCCGCCCCAAACAGTCACTTGAGGAGATGCCATGGCTCCTCTTGCATTTCATGTGGATTCTACATACCCCAGAAATGCAAATTTTGTTTATTCACATAACCACTTAAGTGGAAATGGGATTCGTCGCTCATTACGAGGAAAACAAGAATCAAGACATTAGTCAAATAAGCAGTAACAATAATATCGCGTTCTTCAGGTG
Organism: Thereva nobilitata; assembly: GCA_963855945.1. Taxonomy (NCBI): domain Eukaryota; kingdom Metazoa; phylum Arthropoda; class Insecta; order Diptera; family Therevidae; genus Thereva; species Thereva nobilitata. The sequence continues at coordinate 14,086,701 of OY979696.1, read as the reverse complement.
TGGATCGCTTCATTGCTTGTTGTCAACTAATTTTCTAGCTGCCTACAACATAAATATCAAAGCACAATGACATTTGACGCCATTTGCAAAAATTATGGCACATTCACATTATGACATTACTATTGCTCCATCTTGCGGTATAAGAATAATAATGTAGTTATATACCAAGTTTATAGCAGCAAAATTAAATCGATTTAACTTAAACTTACGCCAAACTTTCGAATTAACGTATAAACGGGTATTTAATACGCAATCGATTTCAACTTACATTCTTATAACTTTGGCTTAAGCCGAAAAATTTCGGTTTAAGCCATAATTCGAATTATCCCGTTTATGCGATAAAAAATTTTGGATGATCCATAATTCGAATTATTTTTGGAGTAGCTATAAACTAGGTAATAGTTAGCGCCCTTAAATTTCTGTTAACCATCAAAAATCATGCCCTATAAATAAAAATAAATCCCTAAACTATAAACTATTACTGTATCACCCTGTATATAATCAACATGTTTTTCATCTTGTATTTTAATATATTATTTACAAAATTTTCTAGCTAACTACAAATTTAATTTCTAAGCAATTAATTCTCACCATTTCTTGTTTTTTTTTTTGGTTTGTTCAAATTAAATATAATATTACTAGAATTTTGCTATATATTTATAATAAATATGTTTTGTTTTTTAAAATAATTTTACAGTTATACATTTATTATTAAATTTTATATTAAATGTTAGTTTTAAAAAGAATTGTGTGTTTAGAAATTTGGCAATTAAGTTTTTTGGTTCAATGGTTTTTTACTTTAAATTTTATTATTTATATTTAATAATTTTTTTTTATTTAAACTTTTATTATTTTAATATTAAATCGATTTTTTTTCATGTATTTGATTAAATATTTCTAAATTTTTTTTTGTTTTATATTTCTTAGTTCAAAGGTTGTACTTTAATCGGTTATATTTTAAATTGTTTTTTATTTATTTATTTTTTTTTTAATTTTATTTATTATCCTTTTACTTATATAGTACATAATATATTTTACAAATTGTTTGGTTTATTTATGTTTTTTTTGTATTGAAAAAAATTGTTTAGAAATTTTTTTTAAAAATTGATATTTGTTGTTTTTTTTAAATTTTTGTTTGGGAGGTTTTTATTTTTTTGTGTGTTATTTTTTTAGTTTTATTTTAGAAGTGAAAACAATGTAAATTTTATGTACTAGTGGCTTAATGTTATACAAATGATGTAACATGAAATAAAACTAAGAGAACAAAAGGATAAATTAAATATAAAATGTTTATCGTTATTCGAGATTTTATCATAAACGTCAAGCTAGATTATCTCTCATAAAATCCAAGGTTAAGATAATGACCGTGTTTATGCCAGAATAACCAAAATATATCTTCCAATTATCGACTTTAAAGCAATAAATGAAAGGTTATCCACCCTTCGGGTGCTAGGCAAATTTATGAACATAAGTCTCAGAAGAGTACCTCGAAGATAATCTCCGGAAAGGCTGTCTCACACTAACCCCGACCGTTGCATCCGTGGGTCAGTCGGGTGCTTAGAAAAATGTACTCATACAACATCCGAGAGATCAAACGCAAGGTCACAGGCTCCTCCTTATGCATCCGCACACTACCCTTAACCTATCCTATGCTTCGAGCTAAGCTTACTACTAGACGTTGCACCAAGACGTGAACCACATGAGGGACTGGTATAAGCGTCCCCAAAAATCCTATTTCTCCAAAACGCCAGAAGGAAGAAGGCCATCAGGAAAACCTAGGAATAGATGTAAACACGACATAGATGGACTTCCATACAATTAAGATTACCAACAGGGAGAATAAGCAGCAAAACCGAGAACTAAGTATTATTTACAGGCGAGTAGGGGGCTTCGTTGGGCACAATCAGCTCTAAGACCTCAGGCAATATTCGGCTGGAGGTATCCCTGCACTGCTGCGTTGGCAGGTGATAGGCCAGTCAAATTAGATTTTTTCGTGCCAACCGAGCCATCCGAAAAGTAAAATATGGGTAAAATATGAAAAATTCCGTAGAATTTGATGTACTACTTTTGGCACTCGTAGGCCTTTGGGAAAGTTTCCAAAATGGCGTCAAAAGAGGGCCAAAAACAGATTTTCGCGTTTTAAAAAAAAACTACACATTGTACAAAAAAAAGGTTTGAATAAAGTTTGTAGATCTTCTTCATACTAATAAAATGACACCAGTTTAATGTCAATACATAAACAAATAAAGGAGTAATCACAAAAAAACCGCTAAAAATCACGTTTTTTTTAAATGCTCATATCTTTTACCAAAAAAACGATTTTGTAATGAAACTCCTGGAAAGTGTAGCCCTTGGGGAGTGCAATAAAACGTTTTTGTAAATTTGCAAAATAATAAATAATTTTTGCAAAATACGGGTTTTTCGAAAAAAAGACCTTTGTTGTCGAATTCGATTAGCTCATAGCCATCAACACCTACAGAAATGTTGCTCACGAAATTCTATTTATTGCCTATCGATAGGAGTTAATTTTCTACGATGGTCGTAGAAAAGATATTTTTGTTTTGCCTATCGATAGGCAATTAATTGAATATCGTGAGCAAAATAGTTTTTTTCATTTTTCCGGCCATCTTTTCGCATGTTTCCAATGAAGTAGCAAAGTGCGCACAAAACACAACTATAAGCATAACTCTTCCAGAACATTTTGAGCCCAAAAACATTTCTGTAGGTGTTGATGGCTATGAGCTAATCGAATTCAAAGGTCTTTTTTCGAAAAAACCGTATTTTGCAAAAATTATTTATTATTTTGCAAATTTACAAAAACGTTTTATTGCACTCCCCAAGGGCTACACTTTCCAGGAGTTTCATTACAAAATCGTTTTTTTGGTAAAAGATATGAGCATTTAAAAAAAACGTGTTTTTTAGCGGTTTTTTTGTGATTACTCCTTTATTTGTTTATGTATTGACATCAAACTGGTGTCATTTTATTAGTATGAAGAAGATCTACAAACTTTATTTGAACCTTTTTTTTGTACAATGTGTAGTTTTTTTTTAAAACGCGAAAATCTGTTTTTGGCCCTCTTTTGACGCCATTTTGGAAACTTTCCCAAAGGCCTACGAGTGCCAAAAGTAGTTCATCGAATTCTACGGAAATTTTTCATATTTTACACATATTTTACTTTTCGGATGGCTCGGTTGGCAAAAAAACGAGGTTTTTTCGATAATTTGACTGGCCTATGAGGGAAATACAGTAGATCTAGAGAGGAAATATTCGATAAAACTCGCGATCCTAAGGTGTAAAGAATCATGCTGAAGGGATGAATGATACTGCGTGAATGCACTACCAACTCCGAATACCAGGCGGAAGTCGGTTTAACTTAGCCTTCTCATGGTAATGCAGAGCTGTGCCATGGAAGACCGGCCTTTCTCAAGCAATTCATGGGATCAATATTGATCCATATTTTGAGGTGCTGGTGAGAGGCAAGGGAGGTCTTTAATTCAAAAGCGGGGAGGAGATCATACAACGAAGTGAAATTCTGTCTATTCAAGTCGTTCTAAGGAGGAGATTTGGGATATGAATCTTAAATCAAATTTTAGGCTATATCAAAAACCTTAACCTCGAAGGCTTCGCACAATATACAAAGTTGATTGGCACAAAATTGATTGGCACAATATCGCAGTGCCTGCAGAGACGATCCCTCAAAGATAGAAGAAGAAGGAGACCGAGAACGATGGAAGAAGATTCTTGAGCAGGACAAGCTCACAGAAGGCTGCAGCGCCAATGATGGGGATGAAAATTCTGTGTTTCATAAGCTACCCCCATATTTGTCTTTCAATATCAATATCTCGAATCAAAGAATACTTTTATCCATATATTTTTATGGCAGTAAAAATCAACGAGGAATACCTTTAACCGAAAGTCAAGGATTCCCCTAGGCGGCAATCCCTACTAATATTATAAATTCGAAAGTAACTCTGTCTGTCTGTTATGCTTTCACGTTTAAACCGCTGAACCGATTTTAATGAAATTTGGTACAGTGATAGATTCGACCTTGGAGAAGGACATAGGATACTTTTTGTAGCCAAGAAAGAGCTTGAAGGGGTTGAAGTAGGTAACGAAAGTTTGTATGCTAGTCCGTAATTATTGCGTAGAAAATTATTAATGCCACCCACCATTTAAAACCGATCAACTTCAAATTTTGCGCATATGCATAGTTTGCTTGACAATACAATGTGAACATTTTGTAAAAAAAAACAAAGACGGCAGTTCCAAGATGGCGGCAAAATTTTGTATTTGTGTTCCCCGACCCCCGAAATGAGTATCAAATGAAAGGATATGACAGGTAGAATACAATTAGCGGTGTAGCGTCATTCCAAATTTCAAATGGCGGCGAACACAAAATGGCGGAAGACATATATAATATACTTTTAGTCTATATAACCGATCAACTTCAAATTTTGCACATATGCATAGTTTGCTTGACAATGCAATCCAACCATTTAGCAAAAAAATCAAGATGGCGGTTCCAAAATGGAGACCGATTTTTGCAATTGTGTTCCCCGACTCACCCACATGGGTATCAAATGGAAGGGCATGACAGGTAGAATACAATTAGTTGTGTGGCGTCATTCCAAATTCAAAATGGCGGATTACCTTTTTCTTCATAACCCACTCAGTATGGGTATCAAATGAAGGGTGTGCCGATTATAATACAGTAATCTGTATGAAGTAATTTTAAATCTAATATGGCGGCCACCAAAAAATGGCTTCATTTACTTCTTTGCCTATTGTATATATTTTAAAACAATCGTTTTTCAGTAGTAAACTGCAGCCATGCGTCGGAGCTGACACGCACTTTCTTTTTTTATAGGCAACTCAAAATTTTATATGTATCCAAAATCAATTTGGACTAGAATTTTGAGCTTTGGAAATTCTTTTCTAATACCCCGGCTTCACTGCGCAAGTTCGAGCAAATTGGTGAACCCAACTTTAAAATAACCTCAGTTCTGACACTTCTGACTTCTGGCGAAAAAGTAACAGAAATTTCAAGCACGAACTGAACATGAACTGGATTTGAGCCGGTGAAGCCACTTATGTGGATTGAACTGAATATTATTGAACTGAGGTCGGTAGAGCCGGGGCATTATTCATATTTTCGAAAGCCACTGGGATCACGTTTTCGCATAATGGATCTCCCGCTCCCACTTCTATTTCAATGTAAAGCTTAATCTCAGAGTAAAGCTCACACTCCAATATTGTTAATGCTTGTTTAGTATGGCAAATAAGAACTTTTAGCGCCACTTTCGAAACCATCAGCTCTCAAACCACTGCATTGTTGTAATTTAACAAAAACCCTCTCAGATAATGATAACATTACAACTAAGACTTAACTTCGTTGATGTATACGGCCCTTAACATGTTTAAACGATAACCAGTGTTAAATGTGAAAACTTTCAGCTATAATAAAACCCACCCTCTCAATCGCTTATGGAGCCCTATTTCCTACTTCTACTTCAATTTAAAGCGCAACCTAACCGTAAAGCTTACTCTAATATTGGAAATGCTGGCTTGCATGTAAAGTGGAAGCTTTTAAGGGCACAGAAGAAGCCATAGTCATTGTCTTGGATTTTGTGGTTAATTTAGCTTGATGTTTATGATAAAATCGCAAACAAGGATTATCCTCGTTGATGTTTACGGCCTTTAGTGTAGAATGTATTTAAACGAGAATAAAATAAATAAATAATGAAATTGTGTAACTTGTTGCATTTTGTACTACATATTCTCGTACAAATGCATTGTAACTGAAAAACTTACTTGATTAGCTAAATTCTAAGTTATAAGTATTTCTATTTTATAAATAGATACAAAGATTTTTGTTTAAATAACTAATTTTAACACTTTGGTCCCTAACAAAAGATAAAATTTATTATTAATATTATTTTTTTGACTGAAAGATATGTTGTGTGCCTGTTTGAAAAAAATATAACAATACTAACAGTAATAATAAATAGAAAAAAACTAAATTTGTTATTTTTACTTTATGTATTCCGAAATATTAATATTTTCAAAAACTTTTTACTTCAGCAAAGAAATTTTATTTTGTATTTTCCGTTTTTATTTTTTAAATTTTTTTTTCGAAAAAAAGGCACAAATCCATTATAAGTGCGTTTCCTATTTTTTTTTTAGCAATTGCAATCTGCAATCTCTCAATCAACAATTTTTGAATTTTTTTAGTTTAATTAATTATTTACAAGTTTCTCTTAAATATTATTTACTAATTTTGTTTTGTTTTTTTCTGTTTGCTAATTTTAATTTTGATTTAAACTTTTCCTTAGTAATCACTACATCGAATTTCACTAAAATAATTCCCATCGAGTGGGGAGTCTGTTGGATTTTGATTTTCTGAGTAGACAGGCTGCACTGATGCACCTATATGCAAGTTAAAATGTGGTCCTTCCAGAGAATCTCCAGTTTCCCATGGCTGGGGACTAAGAGTATCTGCTTCGGAGCCATGCATGTGCTCGTAAGGACTTTCAGGAGTATTAAAAAATGTTTCAGAAAATTTTCCAATTTCTGTTGAGCCAAAGGCTTGCTGGAAGCCTGGAAGTGGTGTTATATTCTGGAAAAGGGGTAATTAATTTTTTTTTATTACTTTATAATAAAAATTTTTTATTACCTTAATTTCTTCGCGAAACTCATATGGATCATCGGATTCATCAGAACTAATTTTCTTTTTTCTTTTGCTTGGTATAAAATCGCATTCCAAAACTCGACTCTTGTTCGTGCTCGTTACAGGCATTGGTGATGCTTGCGGGCGCGGTGAATGCACCCGCTTACTTAGTGGCCTTGGGCTGTGCTGTTGTGTCCAACTGTTTGGTGAATTTGAGTATGGCGACCAATTTCCGTTAGATTGACTTGATGATAAGTAGCCATTTTGTATGCGTGATGGTAAACTGTTTGGGGAATTTGGAAAGCCATTCGAATTATGTATGAAAGGTGTAGCTGATCGCTCAATTGATGGTGATGAATTCTGGAGAAAAACAGGGTAAATATTTATTATATATTATTGTTTAAATTAATGTTTTTTTATATAGTTGTATGTGGGCAATAATTCTCCGGTAATGATGGTATGGATAACAACAAAGTCCAGGGCACAAAAGGAACTACTACTCATTCGTAAGGAATATAGTATTACAAAGTCGAATGATGGAACGTTACAACGAATGCAGATACTGGTATTCAGGAGACTCGTATTTAAGTCTCGAAGCACTGAAGGTTGCCTGAAACTCCTCGCATTGTGGAACTGGTGGAACTCCTCCTTCTATGGAGCAATTAAACACTTCCGTTATTTCGTTGAAAGTCCCATCTGATCATAAACCGGGTCCGGGCGCTTGAAAAAAAACCAAACAAGGGTCTGATTTGACAGCTTACCTCAGATATTCGTTATGTGTCCGGTAAATAAAACGTTGTCGCAGACTACTTGTCTTGATCATTAGCGACCGACAACGTTAGCACTCCTGAGACACTTGAGTTAAATTATAGAACGACATATCGTAAATGGTGGCAGCGGTGGGATCATCTGGCAAAAAAACCAGGATCCTTCGACCTGCGCGCATTCTCGAGATTTTAATAACACTTGAGTTGCATTATCGAACGGCAGATGACATATCGTAAATGGTGGCAGCGGTGGGATCATCCGGCAAAAAACCCAGGATCCTTCAAGATGGCCACAAGTTTATCCAATTCCGGACATATCAGTTGCCACAGTAGCAAAACGTTTCGTAACCGTATATGTCTCACGATTCGTCGTACCACTTGAACTCACGACAGATCATGTGCAATGCCAGAGCGCTGTTTAGCCAGAACTCCACCTTTTTATTGCCTTTGACTCCCCGATGACCGGGGTCGTTAACAAGGGTAAATTGATTGAGAAAGCCAATCGTACCAAGGGATCGTTGGCTGTACCAAACCAATTTAGACATAATCCTACGGTATTGCCTAGGTTGCCGCTTGACTATCAGAGAATACAAAGATCCATTTGTTTTTGCAGGCCATTCTTAAGTTCTTATGAGTGCACGCCAGTATAGCGTACACCTCGACCACACGATGCCTCTTTTGGAGCCATTCGAGTACCATACTAGCCTACCCTGCGGTACCCTAGGAAAAGTCCATTATATCCAGTCCTATCTTGTATCTGGAAGGAACTAAACTCAAATTTTGAGATATTAAAGGGCATGCAGTTCGAAAGCATTCCTGCTTCCGGGATATCTGCCATAATGTCGATTATTATGGAATTTGCTCGCCCAAGACCAGCGCTCAGATAGCCATTCGCAGCACTGCGGTTATGGCGGATTTCTCTACCTCAAGGCGAAGTGGTAGTAAATTGAGGAGTCTCCTACGCTGCCTTCGACAAAGTTTGGATTTTGTTTAATTTAGTTATGAACCTTTTAAGAGCCGTTCTGTGCCACTACGGTGGTCTATATTCAGTGCATGGCTTTCTGTTGTAGACCCCATGTGGATCCACAAGCTCTGCGTCGTTTCGCGTGAGTTTACAGGGATCTGTGGGCTCTGCTGCTCAGAGTATCCATGTGATTATTACAATTGAGCTTAGTACTTAGCTTGTATAGTATAGTTCTGCCTGCGAAGAGGGTCTGCCAGTGTGGGCAGTATTTGTCTGGTGGTATACTGAACCAGAACCGTTTTGTGGGGATTGACATTAAGCCCTACGCTGGCGTACCAGCTGAAGACCATTACACGTGCCTCGGTGATCTGATTGACTCAAGCCGCACATACAGCAATTAAAAGGCACTTGGACAGTGTCCAGAGAGTGGAGATAATGGCATGCTTTGGTATTAGTGGTCTCTTTCGCACTTCACCCACCACAGCGATGGAACTGCTGCTAACCTTGTTCCCGTTGGACGTGCAAATATTGAAAATTGCTGCTTCGGTTGAAATAGAGTGCTGTACGGCCTTCGACTGATCCCAATATTGCCACATGAACATCCTGGAGCACACCACACGATCGAGGAGCTGGTGATGCCGGAGAAAGACGATCCGAAAACGCGGGTAGCCAAGACGTTCCATAGAACTTTCACTGGTAAACTCCTTAAGCTTAAGGAGGTAGGAAGATATATTTATATGTATTTCCACGGACGAGTCCATGATTGGCTGGAGAATGGGCACGGATTTTCGAAGATCTTGTATCAGGAACCGTAGTCTGCCATTGATAGAAGGCTGGTAAGGAACTGCGTTGGGAAATGGGTTGCCGAGTAACACGAGAAACGGTGGAATCACTTCTAAGCGGCTAAGGAGATTTTTGGGCTGCCAAGTGCCCCAGCTGGAAGGGAGATCCTAAATATGCAGTGGTAGAGATCCCTCAGATCCCGAGTAAAAATATTTTAGTTGGTTAATTTTCTTACTAGTACGTACGCGACCGCTGCTAGCGCGCATAGCAAATATATAGGGGCGCCACAAAAGTATGTACGCACCCGCCACAGGGATGCACGCTCCCGTCACAGGGATGCACGCTCCCGCCACAAGCACGAAAATATAAAAATTTGTTCGCTAGACGCATCCACTGGCACGAAAATCAAAAAATTCAGGCATGAACATTTATACATCCGCATCGGCATAAACCATTCCAAACGCGAGTGTTTTATTACCAAGCAGTCCCCCAGCTAAACACTAACCTCTTCCAATGCTGCTTGACTTGCGCAATCGAAGGAGAACCTTTTTACTGAGTATGCTATTGGCACCCTTTATGGTCACCAAGGCAGTTGCCCCTTTTCTTCGTCCTCTACAATTTTTTAAAGCAATACAGGTGATTTCAGGCTCCCGCCACAGGGATCCACGCTCCCGCCACAGGGATGCACGAAATCGCCTGTATTGCTTTAAAAAATTGTAGAGGACGAGAAAAACCCTAGTAAAAATGTGCCGTGCGCATTTGTTCGCTATGTGTGCTAGCTATGGCGCCATGCGTGCTAGTGCGTACCTGATGCAGACTAGTTGCGGGCGAGTTTTATTTTTACTCGGGATGGCTTTTGATATTACTCACAGAAGTTTCAAGTATCAGCTGAAAATAATGAGAAATTTTGAAGATGACACTTGTTCATTGTGTCTGGAGGAATCCGAGATCGCCACGCACACTGTGTGTAACTGTCCGGCGATGGAGAGGAGAGGGGCTGGCATCACAAATGTTGAATGGAAGACAGCAGGAACGTTTCCTTCAAACAACTGCTGGAGTTAACTAGTGCAATCGAGGCATTGGGAGTAATCTCTCACATTTTCACCGAAATGACTCTGGGCAGAAGGGTGAAAAGAGATCCGCAAAAATTGGTCTGTCGCTCGATCAATCTTTATGTATGACTAGAAAATAGATGGCGCATCTTATAGCTTATCCCAGTTAAACGTGTGAGTAAAAATTCTATTTTTCGAAATGCAGCCGGCTACAGGCACGTATCAATAAAAGACGCACGGAAGAGTCCAAACGAAGCCCGAAACGCGCACACCTTTTCTAGACTAAAGTTGTTCGTTTAGAAGAGCTTTAAGAACTCGTATAGGACGAAGAAAATGGGCAATTATCTTGGTAACCATAAAGAATGCCATTACCATACTCAGTAGACCGTTTCTCGTTCGATTGCGTAGGTCAAGCAGCATTGCACTTGGTTAGTACTTAGTTGGGGGACCACTTGGCAACACGACACTTCCGTTTGAATGATCGATTACGAATACATTCATATCTGTAAAAGAGGCGTGCATACCTCTGGCGGGCGCATTTTTAGATTTTCATACCTTTGGCTTGAGCGTGCATACCCTGTGGCAGGTGCATTTGTTTTATTCGCTATGCGTGGTAATTGGGGGCGCGTAAATGCTTTTAAAAAAATTAACAAACTAAATTATTTTTACTCGGGTTATTTGGAATTTCTATGATGATCTCATGGCAATAACTTAAAGAATTTGTTATAGTAATGGCATAGTACAAGCGTCACGTTGGCGCACTAGGGGAGACATGCTCACTACCGCCAAATGAAATAGGCACGCCATTCTGGATATGGAAACTTGTTAATAAAAATGTTAATACAAAAAAGTTAATACTGATAAAACAAATGTTAAGCAAATAAAAATAACTATTACAATATTATTACTACAAGACATTATGCACTACCCCCTCCTCTCTCTCTGCCTCCGTCCGTCCGTCTGGCACCCAGTGTACACATATAAATAAATTGAAATAAATTCGCTCCTTGAAGCTTATAAATATCACTTATGGCTCCCCTCTTCAGCTGCCATCAAAAATAAATTGACAATGATGAACACGAATTCCGGTGGGGGTGCGGTGGTGGTGGTGGAAGCTTAACCGAGAAAATAAAAGTCTACAAAAGAGAGCAACAGCTGGGCTGTGTGGGGTCCCTTTCTATTATGCTCACATGCGAGGCGAGAACACATTTCTCCCCTCCATGGCCATAACCAATTGGCGACAATGTGGTTAAATTTTATGCCGGGAAAGAAAGTTGGCGCCTCAGCGCCCCATCACCAGCGTCTTCGATAACTTGTCTTGAGTCCTTTTGGTTTTTTTAAAGGGATATATTTTTGGGGTGGTTTTCGTTTGCTGCTGGGTAAATTAAACGATTCAACCCCGAAACTTTTTTTCTCTCTCTCTTAAAAACCACAAAGAAATAATTTCGAAACTGGGAACTGGTGTTGAATACTAACGGTTTCCGAGTTCCGACACTTGTTGCCGCCTGTTTTTAGTACGAGTTGATGATGACTCTTTCGAATTTAGACAGTCGACTCCGCCACTTCAACATGTGGCTCGGAATGGTGGCTCCATTTGCTGTTATGGCTGGCAGCAGGAGCACGAGATGTAGTTTTAATTAAATGAAGACGCCCAGCATATGAAACTTTAAGCTCATTTCGTAATTGCTTTAATAGAAGCTCTGCTTTTATCCGTAACATTTTTGAAAATAATTGAAGCTAATTTCGTCTGCCATATCTGTTGCTTTAATTAAAAACAAATCTTTTGCCAGAGCCTTTGAGTGTGTAGATGATGCCCTTACTGCGCGGGGACAGGTTCAAATTGAGCAATTCACCTCGAGTTGCAAAAATGTATGAATTATTTTGTTTATACTGTAAATACCCGTGCACGAGATTTAATTTCCGAGTTTGTATAATGGAAGAAAAAAAGGATGGCTGTGTGCTTTATTCACTCTTTATTTTGGAAGTGTAATTGCCCTTTGATAATTAAGATAGAATCATTGTTAGTAACAAACAAAATTCTCATCTCAGATTTACTAGTCCAGGGAAATTAGACAAAAAAAAGGCCCAATTTCGGAAAAATTCCGTGAAAGCTGAATTTTGGTATGGACATTGATATAATTGCTCTAAGGAAAATGTCACGAGTCCCCAACAATTTGACACTCCGACACGATTTTACGCGGGGTCAAAGGTCACCAAAACCGATTTTTCGAAAATATCAGTAATACTCACTTTTTAGAAAAATTATGTGAACAAAGTTTGTAGCTTAGGTAATTTCCTACAAAAAATATTTTATAACTTTTTCTTGTAAGAGTAACCGTTTTTGAGATATTTTGATTTTTGTCCAAAGATATTGGACAAGAAAAGGCCCAGAATTTTTCCGTCGTTGAGCTTTTTTTGTCTAATATCCGTGGACTAAAATCAAAATATCTCCAAAACGGTTACTCTTACAAGAAAAAGTTATAAATTACTTTTTGTAATCGTGTAAAAACAGGATTAGGTGTAGTAACTTACATATATTCAGCTCAAAAAGGGCTATCCAACGTAGGGTTCGAACTATCGGCTTCTAGTATCGATACCAAGTACTAATAACAGAATCAAACCGTGATATCGATACCTAGAAAGTATCGGGCTGGAAGTATCGATACTACTCAGTATTGAGTACTTTTTAAAATACATATATTTAAGAAAAAAATATTTATTTAGAACAAAAGCTCGAGGATGTGAAGACGTTGTTGACAAAAATTTACGTAAATAACATAACCCAACGGTATGAAGACTCCGTTGACAAAAAAACAGCACAGACACATATGAACAAAGGCGTGACTAAGGCCAGTTTTCATCTTCAGCCCAAGATGGAAACGCAAATTGAGCATGTTCACATGTTTGGTAGAACAGCATACAAACTTCTGTGTGATAGAGGAGCTCCATTTTGCGTTCCCACAATGCGTTTGCGATGTAAATGATCCTTTAAAAACAGCTTCTGGTTAAAGCGGCATTCAGAAATAAACGTAACTTGTATGTAGCGACATCTCTGAAGATTGAAGAATATTCCGATTTTTGTGGTTTATCAGTAGTACATACAGTGGCTGTCAAAATTATTGGCACACCCAAGAAATTTTACAACTGAGGAAGATATTACAAGACTAAACTATGTTACCAAATTTTATTGATTAAAATTTCATTATTTAAATTATAAATAATAAATTTAAAAAAAAATATTTTAAATTCATTTAATAATATTGATTTAACAGAAAAAAGAAATTCATCTGTTTAAAATTTCTGGCGTGTGCCCACTGTATGTAGGTTGACAAAGTACTCGATACTTTTAATGAGTAGTACTTGACGATGCCATGATCTTGGTATCGAGTGCTCAGTATCGGCTTTCAAGACGACAGTATCGATACCTACTCAGTATCGAGAGTATCGTTCCAACCCTGCAACGACGTATTGGAGGTAGGTACCAAAATTTGCATTCTCCTTTAGATGCAAAATAAAATTTCAATGTTTTTCCAAATTCAACTTTAATCTAGGGGTGGTTTTACTCCCGCAAGGGATGATAATAATTTATTTTTGGCTGATAAATTATCTATTCAACCAAATTTCAAACAAAAACTAGAAAAAAATTTTTATAAACTTTTTGCAAATTTTTTTTATTCAAAGTTGATTTTTAAAATTGTAGGGGTAATTTTAGCCCCTTAACGGTTCAAAATAATTTATTTTTGCCTGACAAGCATTCAATCGAATTTGAAGCATAAAGTTGGAAAACCAATTTTTTACCTTTTTTTTTAATTTCAGTCGGTTTGGGGGTGGTTTTAACCCTTTAGGACTATCCCTTTTAATAAAATTTGGCTTGATTTGGTATAAACCAATCACCTTCGCTAATAAATATTGAAAAAAGTGAATTTCATTGGATTATTTTTGATTATTATTGAAATTATCGCGAAAAAACCCCAGAGGGATGTTTTTGCATTTTTAAGGGTGACGCTGATATTTTAGGGCTGCGGGACCCCGATTTTCGTAATCAGCGACCCAAAAAACATGGGAAAGAGCTTCAAAACGGTATTATGTTTCGACAACCAAAAGCGCGTTTTGAATGGACTAATGAATACAATTTCCCCCCCAACTGTAACCTTTAACCCGGTATGGCCCCTTTTTTCCACCACCTCAGCGGTATGGCTGTTTTATTTTCGTTATTAGGATAGTACGAACTATCATTCCTGAAAATTTGAGCTTTATTCAAATGAGTAAAAATTTTCATCTTTACGCCATTTTCAAAAAATTTAAGGGCGCCCACCCCACCGCCCCCGTTTAGCCATACCGGACATTTCTTACTTGGGAGGACCTAAACTAACATTTTGCAAATTTCCAGCTTTATTCAAATGGGTATGTTGTCGAGGCCACTAGCTCTTAGACTAGAAGTTCTTAGGGATGATGAACTTTTATCACCGATTCATCATTCAATACCATTAAAATCTTTAGCGATCATCTCGACTTAATTGAGCTTCATATAACGGAAGGTCTAAAGTCCATATCCGAGGAAAAAAAATATAATTCTGTATTAAAGAACACAAGACAGAAGTGAGACTTCGCCATATGAAAACTTGACGTCATATGACATATGAAAACTTGACGTCAATATAATATTAACGAAATAATAATCTTTAATACACAATCTTAATTTTTTAACTAATCGACTCCTCATTTTTATTTTACCGATGCCTGTGCCATCTATAAACAAATTTAATTAAATTGTAAATATTTTCTTGCTGGTTTGGTAGAATTTATTTATATGGCATCACTTAATTGCTATCATGGCTATCGCTGTCAGTTATTTTGTTGAAGCAGTGTGGAAAATTGCTCTTTTGGCGGTGATCTTCGCGAAATTCATCAGCTTAATTTGGTAAAATCCAAAATGTTAAACGAAATAAAGTGGGAACTAAATTGTTAGTATACTTGTGCGTTCATTCAATTATGAAATTAGTGTTACAAAACTTAAAGTGACAGCTGTAAACGAGTGAGAAGGCAACTTCCGTTTCATGCTACTGTCCTTGTTTTCGTTTCCAATTCTGAATTCACTCGTACCTGCTCGAATCCCCAGATCGGGAGAAGTGAACTTTCACTTCAAAATCCCCGGAACGAGAGCGAGGAAGTTTCACTTCAAAAATCAACTGACGGACATCAGCAATATCATTATGTATCTGCAAGCGAGAGTTCTATGTCTTGGAACAGAAGTCTAAAGCAACGGATCCCTCCGAAAACCTTCAAATAATCAGTTAGGTACCATCTTGCTGATAACGCACGTCATCTGGATGATTTGCGGCGGACTCATCCTGCAAAGCCTGGTGATTTACCAATGAAGATCGTCACTAAACTAGCATCCATGGTCGATCACCTTCTACCACCAGGTTTGCGCAAACTAGCATTCAATTCCAAAACCAACTTGTCGCACCCTCATGTTCGCTTCACACGACGAGCAGTAGTAGTAAAGAAATATTTCTGACTGCATTAAGTTGTTACCAAAAAACCAAAGTGACAGGATACACGAAGCCTTAAAGCTACCGGATAATAGATTTGAACATATCCATATGGATATAGTGGGACCCCTTCTGCCAACTCGAGAATACTCTTATAACCTTATTATCGTAGCCCGATTTACGAGATGGCCAGTAACTCACCCCTCGAAATCTCAACTGATCACGGAACGCAATTCGAATCCAAACTATTCCATGAAGTTACCAAATTACTCGGTACTTACCGAATTAGGGCAACCGACTAATATCCGCAGGCAATGGTTGAGCTGTTTCATCAACAACTCAAGATTGCAAGGACAACACCAATCATTCGAATATCGAATGTAGAAATGCCCTTCCTATTAGGCATTCGCACGGCAATTAAAAGCGATTTGCAATGCTTACCACCAGCACAGATTGTTTATGGCCCAAAACTGAGACTGCCAAATTCAACTTCCATGCCATCGGATGAAAATCACACAGAACACAACAGAATTTTTGGATGGGTTTCGTTCACCAATGCAGAACCTACAGACAACGCAAGAGGTTGCGCCGAGGGGCAACCAAGTAAAAAGGACGATTACTTACCTAAGGACGTGGAGGACTCCGACTAAGTCTTCGTACGCGTACGGAAACTTTTCGAACCTCCATACGAAGACCCATACAAAGTTATCAAACGATTGTGCTAACACTTGATTCTCAATTTAAACGGCACACATAACTCGATTCGATTGACCGACGAAATTCGGGTGTGACCACGATAACGAATACGAGCCCCACCGAAAGGTGCCACACCACGGAAAGGAAATTAGCTTGAAGGAAAACTTCGCATGCTTAAGTTTGTAAACCTCATTTGTAATTAGCAATGCCATTGTCATAATCATCCAAGTAAACGGAAAGCGCCTTGCTGGAGTGTTATGCCTCCTAAAGCAAGGAGAATCCCGTCAACTGATTGATAACAAATAATGCGCCGGCGAGATATAGGTGGATTTGCTGGAAGGGGTAACCAACTTACTTGTGCTGTCTGCCAGTAGGTAATGGGGCGCTTGGGCCTGGGAACCAAGACGGGCGTGGCAGGGGGTGTGTGGCATCTCATTTCCCAGACAAAGTCTGGTGGTTGCTTGTGTTTTACATTATCAAAGTCGTAGGACTAACGCAGGGGACCATCATCAGCAAAGTGGAGTGAAGGGGATTGAAAGCAAGTCATTAAAAAAGATTAGGAGAAGAGCGTGTAGTAGTATACCTAGGCCACTACTGAGCCACCTATTTCACAATATTGGGCAATCGAACTTTCGATTTGTGTCTTGGGTTAAAGCTTTTGCGGTTTGTGTCTTTGTTTGAAGGGGTATAGCTGTCTGTCTGGCCTATCTGATCTAGCTAGTATGCCTGGTCTATCTGCTTAGTGTGGTCTATCTGGTATGTCTGTCTGGTCTATCTAGTCTGTGTGAAGATCAAGCGCAGCACTACATATTAGGACCATCACTAGCTAATCTTATTTAAATAGACAGACAAGATAGACCAGACAGACAGGTATACCTCTCCAACCGAAGACATAAATCGCAAAAGCTCCCACCCAAGACACAAACCAAAACTCGATTACGCAATATTGTGAAATAGGTGTTTTAGTAGTTGCTATACTAGTTCTGCGGGTGACAGAATTGACCCCTGGGCCACACCTAG
This sequence comes from Thereva nobilitata, assembly GCA_963855945.1. Classification (NCBI taxonomy): domain Eukaryota; kingdom Metazoa; phylum Arthropoda; class Insecta; order Diptera; family Therevidae; genus Thereva; species Thereva nobilitata. The sequence continues at coordinate 14,069,256 of OY979696.1, read as the reverse complement.
TCCGATAACTGCACCCTAAAATCGGGGAATCGGAAGGGCGGAGGACCCCAACTTCAGGCTTCAACGCAAGATGGGCAAGGGATAGGTAGGAGCGGCCCTCTAATCCAAGTCGTAATGGGCGTTAAAGCGCGTGGTTTTGTAGTCAACTTTTGCGTGAGAGGAGGCGGTAAACTAGGAGAGATCCATCCCTTCATATTTAGGTACCGGATCAAATCTCCTATTTCCGGTTTCGAAACATTCCCCAAATATTTTAAGAAGAGGAGTCTGATATTGGCCAGAGCCGCAGAGAAAGTGTTCGGTTGTCTCACTGGCCTGTTCCTACGGCAGCTACGGCAGTGCATGTTATGCGGAATTCTCAATCTGGCTGCATGATGACCTGCATGCCCAGCCATGATGGTCACTGTCTCGTTATTATCGACACGATTCTAGCGAAATCCTTGTTTGACATCATCAAGAGGTCTCGCGATCTCTGTTTGTTGTAACAAGGCCAAGTCTTCCTAGACTTGGCACACCATTATGGGCTCTTTCATCTGGAGCCAGCTAATAAGAAAAGTACATGGAGATGACTCTTTTTAGCACTGACAGAGGCTTCTGTATATTCTCCACGAGTGTGCATGCGAGAGCTGTCCCCAGTCTGGCCGCCTTCTGGTAGCCGTCGAGGTTCCTGTGATCCAATACCCACTGGAGAGTGACCCTATACCTCTCGGCCAGCGAAAAGAGCTCTTTCTCGCAGTTATCGACCAGCTTAGAAGCTATACGGGCCGAGCCTAATGCCTTGAAAGCCGCTTAGCTATCTGATAAGAGAATTACCCTGATCCAGGCCTTGGGTATGACTGCATCGCTGGGAAAGCATGAAAAATTTCCAGGAAAACGCTGACGAAATTAGGCACGCGGTAGCATTTTTGCAAATTAAGCGATGGGGAACAAACTATCCAGTCCCTACAGCGGACTCTGATTTGGATCCATCTCTTGCCGAAAATCTGCTTACAGGTTGATAAATCTATACTGGACTTCCTTGCTTTTTCTTCGATATTCAACATTTAATTCAGCTTTTGGGTCCAGAATAAGACTCAAGTACTTAGTTGCCTTGGATAAGCTCAGTACTCGTCGTCCACATTCTCTGTCACTGTCCCTCAGTAGGCGGAAACAAGGTCTCGTTGATCGATCTGGAACAAGTCTGATGTTCAAATCTTTGGGCAGACTGCTTAACCTGTTCACATGGTGTGGCCTAAAACTCTGAGACTTAGGGACTGATAAGAGTTCAATAGGTCCAAGTTGACTTTCCTTGGTCGCGATACTTCACTAAAAGAAAGAAAGCATGCTAACGACGCCAAAACACTCTACTTATCTTAGTTTTTTAATTCATATCAAATTTCGCAGAAGCCTGAAAATTATTAATTTCTCCTAAAACAAATTAATTCCTCGCCTTTTAGCCAAAAAGAAAAATGAATAAAAGTCTCGTTATCGAAGGCAACGTTTCAATCATTCATCAATGATGAAAGGCATATCTGATCCCCTGTACGAAACTGTCGAAAGTATTAAATTTCAAGTTAAGCCGGCCGGTGGCGCTGATTGAGCGTCTCTGGAGGGAAAAGAGCCGGGCGGAAGAGAGAAAATGTTAATGTGACCCATGTGAAATCGTTCAATAAATTTTCGCCGACCCGCCGCTGGCCCCCGTAAAAGGACGAAGAAGCAAAGCAGGATGAACACTAAATTGAAAGATGAATGTCCTGCCTTGGGCCTCAGCTCATCCATTCACATGGGGAGGCTAAATTGGGGGCCGATTCCGAGAGAGAACAGCGGCGAAAGCTTTTTTTAGGGTAACCGGTCGATGGATAGGGGTAAGTGGCGCCGTTTGCCCTATTTAACACAGCACATGCGTAATTTTTATTCGATAGACCGACTCGAGTACTAGTAGTATAGTGGTAGTGGTGCTTGGATGGAGAGAGCGTAAGAGAGAGAGAGAGAGAGAAATTGCTTTCTAGGAGCTTTCCTGGGGTTGCCATTGCGCTCTGGTGAGGTAAGGGTTGGAAATGAATCAATGATTTTGGGGTAGATTTATTCATGATATGAATGCGACCTTTTTCTATATTCAATTCTCTTAGGTTTTGCAGGGAGCTTTTTTAGAAGATTGTAATTCAATATTTTCGGGGCAGTTTCGTGTGCCAATGTGTAATTGTATCTGTTGCACCCTGTTACGGGGGATAAGCCGGCATTTTAATTTAGATTCCTGCCACCCATTAAATAACTCTATTAACGAAAGTTCATTCTGGTCAAATAAATTGAATTTGCAAAACTTCCAGAATAAATGAAATTATCTTTTTTGAATTAAAAATCAGTTTTTAGGGTTATGCGGTGGAAGGGATTTGTTTTGTACTCGTAGTAGTGGTAGTAGTTTATATAAATCACCAAAAAAGGAAGTGGAGACTTTTTATTTAATAAAATTCACACACAAAAAATTGATTTCATGAATATTATGAATTGTTAATTCGGTTTCATATGTAATATTTACACTTCTATGGTATCGATTTTTAATAAATTTCCTTTTTTATAAATTTTTAATAATTTAGTTAGTTTTCCTAGATGAATTTTTAATGCCGCCAATATGTGCAGCTTGTTTGAGTTTTTATGAAGGTTTGTATTATATTGAATGAGTATCAGATTTAATAGTAAGGACTGCTCCTTTGGTATAAGTTAACTCGACTCGATTCAATTTGTTTTTTGTTCCCACGGTCGATCCTTAAGGAGTGAGACAATCCCTTCGAAATTTCTTATGTAAGGTTCGTGTGTGAATAGGATGGATGAAGGCTTGTTAGAGATTAATATAAACAAGGAAAAATATGAGTTGAAAGATAAATAAAAGTTTAAAAGGTACAGTGGATAATTAAGATGTAAAATTTTCAACTTTAAGGGTTGCTTTACTTGAACAAATTTTTGTTTTGTTATTAATCCGGTTTAAGGATTTTAATGTTTACAATTTTCATGTTACGAAATCCGGAATGTTGTTATGTTTATACACACTTGTTATACACAGATAATACACGAACTTTTCTTAAATATTAAGTGTGGGAAAAATTCGTGGCGTTTTCCCGATAGATGGCGTAAATTGCAAAAAGGTCACAAGCTACTGATAGCAGCGACACCAGTTAACGTTCGGGTGAAAGGTGACAGTTCGAATGTTAGGGTCCTAGAATATAGAACTACTGGAAAAGCCTTCACGTAAAAACCCCGTGTACGTGAGCGTAGTGAAATCTGGAGTCAGTCGACTATCAAGCAACAATTTTCGATGATACGTTCGAGCATTTCGAGTGATATTTGGCCAATGACGCGAGTATGTTGGCTTCTAATTTCTCAATCGTAGTCGGCTTATGCATGTAGACTTTGGACTTCACGGAGCCCGGAAGGAAAAAGTCTACACTGTAAAAAGTTTCTGTGGTAATTTTACAAAAAAAATACTGGAAGTTTTATTCACAAGCAGTTTTGTAAATTTGCAATATCTATATATTAATACGCAAGCACTTTTTTTGTACAGCACTTTAACCAACTTCCACTAAAACGATTTCCCTCAAACTGGTTTTAAATGGAAGTCGGAGTCGTAAAGGTGTGCACAAAACAAGAATTATTCATTTATCTCATTTCTGTCACTCAGAAATGAGTATTGCATTTCCCAATATAAAATGATAAAATGAGTAAAAATTACGGTTAGCATATAAACAGGCGAATATAAAAATTTATTATTAAGGTTTGTGAATCGACTAAGTTTCATGAGCCAAAGCTGAAAACAAAATTTAATGCCAACAGTCACCTGGCGGGAAACGGGAATAGCTCAAAACAACCTATTTTTGAGTTGTGCCACTTTTCTTGCCGTAGTGCGATATATGTATGTAATGTCAGTGTCATTATGCTTATGTTGAAAAGGTTTTTCTTTCTGGGGAGATTTTTAACGCCCCCGGCAATTTTCAATAAAAAAATTTAACAAAAATAATAAAACAAACTGGAAATTATCATCAAAATATATCACGGTAAGCGATGGTGTTTTTTAAATGGAGAAAGTTTGGTCAGAGATGCGATTTTAGATGATAATGTAGCTTTATTACACTACAAAATTTGTTGAGGTGAATACGTAAGTTTGCTGCCATGACAAAAAACCCAAGATAACGAAATTATGGCATACAGTTTTGAGTTGCAGCTCAAAAACTAATGTTTATATCGTAAAAATAAATATACCTTGACGTAGATGAAGAATGAAAGAATTTTATTGTTTACTTTCAAAATGAAATTCAAAATGGTCGCTGAAATATGACCGAAATTAAAAATGGCCGCCCAAATATAGTTGAATTTGCCAATTGTGCTCCGATTTTAATGAAAGTGGGTAGCGGGGGGGTTTTTAAGGTCGTGAATAACGAATTTGTGGTCAAAACTTATAAATAAAGAAATTTGCCAATTGCTTTCCGATTTCAATGAAAATCGGTATTTGGGGCTTTTTAAGGTCGCAAGTAACGAATCTATGATCAAACCTTATAAATTCAAAATGGCCGCTCCAAGATGGCCGATAATTTTGCCAATTGTGCTCCGATTCCAATGAAAATCGGTATATGGGGCTTTTTAAGGTAGCAAATAACGAATCTATGATCACAACTTTCATTTCCCGGTCAGCTGTAGTTGGAAAATCTGAAAACCTTTACATCTTAGCCCCCCATGGAAGAATATTGAACATAGTGTATCCTGAAGCTCTCTAAGCAATCGGTTCAGAATTGATCAACAAGGTTTTTTCTATTTGTTTTTATTTTTTATTTCCCACCTTTATGATACCAATAAAAAAATAAAACGATTTCTTTCAGAATATTTTAGACGTATTCACGTCATTTGTCCGTATCCACGATGCAGACACCCGCTTTTTTTGTTATTTTTTAGAACTAATAGAGAAATCAAAAAGTTGTAATAGTTCAATTAAATTATTAATGAGTTAATGAAATGCGTAGACGTCAAACTTTAACGGGACGGATTGAGAGAAGAGTAGGGAGGGAGGGTCGAATTTCGACCAATGGGCGATACTAGTAAATATTATTAGGAATATTCCTAATCTACTTTACGTAATTTTACCAACTGTGTAGTAAATACACAATATCTCTGGGCTGTAAAAATTCAATCAGTATTGGAGCTTTCACTTCATAGTTTTGTAAATTTCCAAAACTTTTGTGTATGCCTTCTCCCTATACAATAAATTGCATTTTGCTCACCATGCCTTGTTAAGGACCGATTCGCAAGAAAAGCTTCAAGCTGCAAGCTTCAAACTACAACTTTCAAGCTTCAGCTGAGTTTTGCTTCATTTGAGCACTGCTGTTTGAAGCTGTGAATGTGAATCATTGTACATAAACCCTATTATCCTAATTTTAGAAGCTTGCAGCTTGAAGCTTTCATTTTGTATCGGCCCTAAGCATGTGCGTGAGGCAACGTATATCAAAAATTTCTTGGCTTTTACAAGAAATGCCCAGACCCTGATCAAAGCTAAAGGTCTGGCCTTAACTTAAAAACCATCGGGTATATATGCTTAGTATTCCATTGTTGCCTGTGAATTATATCCATGAGAGGAAAAATTTAAATCTTACATTCCAATAACCAATTGGTAATTTTATTGAAAATTTATGTTCTAAAATTACGCCTCTTACTGTAAAATTACAGTGTAAAGTGTATAAAGTATAAATATTTCTTTAGTACAATCACTACAGTATATACTAAGAAATATTGTAATTATCCTATATAAACGATTTAGAAAAATACACAACATTGTGTAAAATATACTGTATCAACATTTACGTTATGCAGTATTGGAGATTCTCAATTTTATTAAGTGAAGTTACAAAATTAGTATTTCATACCGCGATTTGTAATTTTACTACACATTTGCACTGTGAATTTACATATTTTTTTTACAGTGTAGAGGTATCACAGGATCTCGGTGGCCAGCACACCGGTCCGAAAAGTGAAATTAACTGCTCATCGAATTGTTCTCGCAATAAGGTCATAGTTTCACAAGGTGCAGGTAGCAATAGCAAGTAGTCCGTTGTCATGACGCGATAATGGGCACCACTTACAATTACGTTCCAGCTGGGCTTTGAAGAAATATGGACCGATGAATGAACCATATCCAACCGTGCGTTGTAACTTTTGGAGTAATGAGTCGTCAAGTTTAGCTTTTTGAAAAAAATGTAGATTAATTACGTATTTTTTGAACAAAAAGGGAGTTGAAGTTGGTTTTTTGTTAAAAAATATAAAATTTCGACTTTGACGACTCATTACTCCAAAAGTTGGTAAGATAGAACCATCGCTTTTACCATCATAAATAGGTGGAGGAATTTTGCGTTCATTGGTACCTTATTTATGGAAATAAGTAATACGGTTACAAAAATACTGGGTAATATGTAAAATCTATCTTTGTACAGTTCTGACCGTATTATTCAGAACGGACACAGATTTCGAACTAGGCGCCATAGTAACTTATATTCAGCTCAAAAAAAACCTATCCAACGACGTATTACACATAGCTATTGGAGTGGGTACCAAAATTTGCATTCTCCTTGAAATTGTTTTTAATAAATTTTAACTTTCATAAAAATGTTATTAATATATGAAGAAACTTTTAATATAGTCCGGGGAAATTAGCAAATAAAACACACGAAAGGAGACAAAATTCCAAAATGGCTGAAAATTGGTCCACAGCTTCCTTGCGACTTTTTAAGAAAACAATTTCGGAATCACAAAAAATAAAACATGGCCGCCGGAGATATCGCGTTTTTCCCGTGTTCTCCTTGTATCTCGGTTTCTATAGGCCGTACAACCCCGTACGAGGGTCCAAAATGTTGGCAATGAAATTCTCTACAACTTTAGTTTTTACAAACATGTTGACCCGATTAACCCTTTTAAAGTTATTCAAGGGCGAAGTTATCAAAAATCACTTTTTGGCCAAAAAATCACTCAAAAACTGCTTTTTCGGAAATTTGCTTTGCTCAGTCAATACGAAACGTTATTGCCTAGAAAAAAGCCTGTTGTCATTTTTTCGAAAACTTAACCCTTTCGAAGTTATTTAAGGGCAAAGTTATCAAAAATCACTTTTTGGCCAAAAAATCACTCAAAAACTGCTTTTTCGAAAATTTGCTTTGATCAGTCAATACGAAACGTTATTGCCTACAAAAAAGCCTGTTGTCATTTTTTTCGAAAACTTTACCCTTTCGAAGTTATTCAAGGTCAAAGTTTCCAAAAATCACTTTTAGGCCAGTGAATGATTGAATGTGTTTGGCTATAGATATCTGTTGTGCACGTAGTACAAAATTTTTCCGATAGGTGGCGCTCAACGTCGAATTCTATAAAAAAAGTTGTAACTTGTAACATATATTTTATAGGTAACTCTACATTTTTATACGCTTTATATTAGCTTCACCTGTATGTTGTATGTTGTATGTTGTATGTTGTATGTTGTATGTTGTATGTTGTATGTTGTATGTTGTATGTTGTATGTTGTATGTTGTATGTTGTATGTTGTATGTTGTATGTTGTATGTTGTATGTTGTATGTTGTATGTTGTATGTTGTATGTTGTATGTTGTATGTTGTATGTTGTATGTTGTATGTTGTATGTTGTATGTTGTATGTAAACAAATCTTGCAACTTGATTTTGACCCACTTCCACTTAACCGATCAACTTCAAATTTTGCACATATGTATAGTTCGCGTGATAATGCAATCTGACCATTTTATAAAAAAATCAAGATGGCGGCCGAATTTTTCAATTGTGCTCCCCGACCGCCGACATGGGTATCAAATGAAAGGGTATGACAAGTACAATGCAATAAGCTATATGGCGTCATTTAAAATTCAAAATGGCGGCCAACGCAAAATGGCGGACTACTCTTTTCTTTACCACCTACTCGTTATGGGTATCAAATGAAAGGGTGTGACAATTAGAATACTATTAGCTCCATGGCGTCATTCTAAATTCAAAATGGCGGCCAAAACAAAATGGCGGACTACCATTTTCTTTACAACGCGCTCGGTATGGGTATCAAATAAAAATGTAAGACGAGTATAATACAGTAACGTCATTTTAAATGGCGTGGGCGCTAACGAAAGGTTCCAGTATTAATAAAATAAGAATATTGGTAAAGAGCGCCCCACGCTTTTTTACATTTAAGTAAGTTATATGTATAATTTTTACCAATAGCTTCATTAATTGAATTCTTAGCTTTTCGAAAGGTAGGCTGTTCCCACATACTGGCTAGTGCAAAAAAACTACATTCAAAATTATTTTTTATTTTTTAGTTCATTTTTAAGTAAAAGCGTATTTTTTAGTTTTTTAAACTATGTATTTTTTCATTATACCTTTTTCCTATTTTTTCTTCTTCCTCGTTGCGTTGCAATGTACGCGGGTTTTAGCTAGCCATCAATAAATCGTTTTTGTATAAAGCCATACTGCTTGTCGTTTAATATTTGGTAGAAATTTTACATAAGCTAGTTCTCCACGTCCGTCCGTCTGTATGTGACCTACTTTCGCCGACATTACAGTAGCTTTAGCGCTTGCGCGCACGAGCGACATTTGTCTCCGTGACTGTTTCGTCACTTTTGAATTATGTATGGAGATGCGCCGGTTGTCACGTCGTAACACGCGTGCATCTCCATACATATACACCGACTTGATAAAAGCGACGAAACAGTCACGGAGACAAAAGTCGCCCGTGCGCGCTAGGGCTTAGAGTACGTTTTCAATGCTGGAGTGAGCTTTTTCTGAAACTCAACGGAGATTGGCGACGTTTCCAATGCAAACGAAGTGTTTAGAAGTTTAGAATTTCGAATTTGGGAGTAGAAGCACCAGCTGAATGACTTTTTTTTATCACGATTTACTGATCGTTGATGGTGCTGTGACCGTTCAGAATCTTTGGGATGCAGTTCTGTGGTTTGCGCATGTTCGATATTAAGCTGAATGCGCAAATCCATACATACTGCCTCCTCAGAATTTCGATTGATTGGAACGTTACTGTTCGTTTGGGCATTGATTCGCCATCAAGATCATAAGTGAAGACCGGTTTAAGCCTGCTAATTCATTTTTTTTATTGTACCGTTGATGGCTTTCGTATGGAGGTTTGACCGGTGTACGTAGGCGATGATTTAATCGGCGTCGTTCAAGTGAAAGCCAGACAAGAATGAGTATTATTTTGGACTTGTCGAGAATGCGTTGTCCCGAGGTTCTGTAAGTGAAAGCGTAGACGAGTGTGTAATTCTGAGTGCTCCATTTGATTTTTTTACGATGATATGGAAATTGAATTTGGCAGTCTCAGATTCTGGTCAAAGGCAACGTCTGCTGGTGAGCAATGTTAATCGGTTTTGGTTGCGTTGCGAACGTCTAGTAGGACGAAGTTATAGTCTTCACTCCAACGAATAGTGTTGTGTTGTCCCTTGCCATCAAGGCCAATGGAGTCGTTCCATATGCCGTGGATTAAACTGTTCGAATTCGATGGTGCAACTTGATTGAAAAATTTCAATTTGAATTGGATACTTTGCTTTGACTTTTTATACGCTTTATATTAGCTTCACCTGTATGTTGTATGTTGTATGTATGCTGTATGTTGTATGTTGTATGTTTCATGTAAACAAATCTTGCAACTTGATTTTGACCCACTTTCATGTAACGGATCTACTTGAAATTTTGCACATATGTATAGTTCACGTGACAATGCATTCTGACCATTTTCTAAAAAAATCAAGATGGCGGTTCCAAGATGGCCGCCGAATTTTGCAATTGTGCTCCCCGACCCCCGACATGGATATAAAATGAAAGGATATGACAAGTAGAATACAATTAGATATGTGGCGTCATTCAAAATTCAAAATGGCGGCCAACACAAAATGGCCGACTACCGTTTTCTTCACTTACACACTCGATTTGGGTATGAAATGAAAGCAAATGACAAGCAGAATTCTTTTAGCTCTGTGGCGTCATTCAAAATTCAAAATGGCGGCCAACACAATATGGCGGACCACCTTTTTATACGCTTTATATTAGCTTCACCTGTATGTTGTATCTAGTATGTAAACAAATTTTGCAACTTGATTTTGACCCACTTCCATATAACCGATCAACTTCAAATTTTGCACATATACATAGTTCGCGTGACAATGCAATCTGACCATTTTGTAAGAAAATCAAGATGGGGGTGTCAAGATGGCGGCTGATATGGGTACCAAATGAAAGGGTATGACAAGTAAAATACTATTAGTTATGTGGTGTCATTGTAAATTCAAAATGGCGGAAAACACAAAATGTCGGATTACCTTTTTCTGTACAACCCACTCGGTATGGGTGTCAAATGAAAGGGTGTGACAATTAGAATACTATGAATTGTGTGGCGTCATTCCAAATTCAAAATTTCGGCCAACGCAAAATGGTGGTTTTTCTTTTTCCTTACAACGCCCTCCGTATGAATATTAAATGAAAGTGTGTGACGAGTATAGTACATAAAGCTGTGTGACGTCATTTTAAATCTAATATGGCTGTCATTACAAAATGGCGGAAAACGTATAATAGACTAAAAAGTAGAAAATAAAAAACATAGTTTAAAAAAACTAAAAAATACGCTTTTATTTTAAAATGAACCAAAAAGTAAAAAATAATTTTTAATGTAAAGTTTTTATTGCTCTAGCCAGTATATGGAAACTACCTACCTTTCGAAATGTAAAAAAGCGTGGGACTCTTTACCTATATTCTTAGCTCCCACGCTTTTTTACATTTCGAAAGGTAGGTAGTTTCCATATACTGGCTAGAGCAATAAAAACTTTACATTAAAAATTATTTTTTTTATTTTTTGGTTCATTTTAAAATAAAAGCGTATTTTTTAGTTTTTTTAAACTATATTTGTATCGAAACGTCAGCTATTTGGCAACGAGTGCATAATCGAGACCACTCATTGGAATCCTGATTGGTGACCAGAAGTATTTTTGTGTAATGGCTCGTCATGCAGCACAAGTACCAGGTTGTTACAAGTTGGTTCAAGTTCAAGGATCGATTGAACGATAGTAGTTAGATTTCATATAACAATCAATAAAACAAAGTCTACAGAAAAAAAACCCTTGTTAATTTTTCTCTTATTTTTAATTTACGCAAAAATTCTGTTTCTTGCTTTCATAAATTAAATCCAAAATCCAAAATGTCAGAAATCACCTCTCTCAGAAAAACGAGACAGCAAACGTATAATAAAAAACTGGAAGAAGAGGTTTCACGTAATGCTCACCGCATTGTTCGCACTTGACTAGCCCATAGCAAGATGTACGCTTGTGTAATCCCTTAATGTAATTACGGATGTAACGAAAGCTCACGCAACTGACAAAGTTGCTCTATTTAAGAGTCGGGGTGTGGGGGGAGGGATACTCCTTCAGTCAACAGCTTTACTAGTAAACAAATCACCACAAAAAAAACAACAGCCAAGGAAGTTTTTTTGGGTGGGTATACTCGTACAAGAGGATGTTGACGGAATTAACCCAGTTACAACAGTTAAAGTGAGGCCGAAGATGTTCCACCTTTCGCGTGTCAAGTGCAATGAAATACCTGGAATACCTGCTTGCTCTTAAGCGCGCCATATTTTAAAAGTTTTATGCTTTGTTGAGGGCACTAAAGGGTTAGTTTAAGGCGCTTCCAGTTAAGTAAGGTATGGCGTTTTGTGGATTGTTGCTAACGTTACAGCAACTCTTATTAGCCATTATGTGTTGTATATGTGGAACTAGCATGAAATGCAAGAATGTTGTACTTTTTACTACCTTTTTACACTGAGCCATAGTATAAATAGTGCGGCTTGAATGCCTAAAAATAGAGAGTGTTGTAAATTTTGACTGTCATGGATTTAAATCAATGACGTCTAGACTGAGAGCCTGAAACTGAATCATTCACGCTTTTATGTAAACAATATCTTTGTTGGGTGAATGAGACTGACTTGGCGAAAATAGCCTTGAATAATGAATTTTGTGCTTTTAATAAGATTTGTCTCGAGTGTCGGTGAAACTGATTCTATTCGTTGTTAATGAGTTGGTGATGAGTGCTTTAATTATCACCAAGCCTGTGTTAAGAGATGTTTGATCGTTATCTGGAGTTCTTTGATGACTTAAAACTAGGAGACTTTACTTGAAATTAGGTCATTATTATGAATTAAAAGTTGCTTTTAAGTCCAATCCTAGATAACTAAACTAATAAATATCTGATGCTCCTGTTGCGCTCCCACCACGTCACTCACAGGATTTTTTTATGTGAAACTAAGCTAAGAAATCACTCTTTGTACCATCAGTCCGGCATGTCGTAAACGTTATGGTGCAATGCCTTGTAATAAGCTCAGTTCGAACGAAGGAATAGACTATAGATAAGATTAATACCAATCTAGGGGTACTTAAGGAGGATATGATAATCATGCGTTCAAAATTTTGGATACTCTACGAGTTTGGGAATACTGAGTGAGGAAGGTTGTTCCACAGCCTAGTAGTTCTATTAATGAAAAGATTCCTAGACTGTAGTGTGCACGTAAAGAAGGACTAAAGGCTGTAAGGGTGTGCTGAGCGAGTTTGTCTTATGAAGCAGCTTTTCATGGAGGTAGGAGAGCAGGGAGCTAATCTATATATTAATACGCAAGCACTTTTTTTGTACAGCACTTTATGCGACTTCCACTAAACCGATTTTCCTAAAACTGGTTTTATATGGAAGTCGGAGTCGTTAAGGTGTGCACAAAACAAGAATTATTCATTTATCTCAATTCTGTCACTCAGAAATGAGTATTGCATTTCCCAATATAAAATGATAAAAGGACAACAACAATATAAGGTAGAAATTACGGTTAGCATATAAACAGGCGAATATAAAAATTTATTATTAAGGTTTGTGAATCGACTAAATTTCATGAGCCTAGATTGCTTAGCGAAAGTTTGCCGTACTTCCTTTTCACTACGCTTTAAACAAATCAAATTGGCATTTCAAAATTTTGTTTGTTTTTGTTTTTGTTTCAACAAATTAGATTAGAAATAAATGCATATACTATCGCAGTACGGCAAGAAAAGTGCCAACAGTCACCTGGCGGCAATAACTCAAAACAGCCAATTTTTGAGTTGTGCCACTTTTCTTGCCGTAGTGCGAAGGTTTTTCTTTCTGTGGAGATTCTTACGTCCCGGCAAATTTTAATTAAAAAAAATAAAAAAATAAATAATAAAACAAAGTGTAAATTATTATCAAAATATCACGGTAAGCGATGGTGCTTTTTAAATGAAGAAAGTTTTGTTCAAAAATGCGATTTTAGATGATAATGTAGTTTTTAATTTCACTTTTTTAAAACAATTTTTTTTTGTTTAGAACTGATAGAGAAATTAAAAAGTGGTAATAGTTCAATTAAATTATTACTGAGTTATTTAAAATGCGTAGACGTCAAACTTTAACGGAACGGATTGAGAGAAGAGTAGGGAGAGAGGGTCGAATTTCGACCAATGGGCGATACTAGTTTGTATAATTTGTCAAAGTTTTGTTGGAAAAATCCTAAAAAATTAATGCTGTTATGACACTTACTTTTTTTTCAGACGAATCTTAAAATTTTTAGCAAGTTTAGAAAGGGACGAAAATTCCTTACGGAGATTTGGCACGAGTGCGAAGAATTAGCTATATGCTTAAAATTGAAGCTAATCTACGCGAAAAAATTCAGCTAACTTGAAAAATGCTAGAAAAAGCATGAACTTTTCATACTTTTTCGGGATCTTAATCTTAATTTTTGACATTTCAGACTTCATTGTTGATAGTATTGTGGGTATCTAAACTAGTATTCTTTCAGCAGCAGCAAAACCTGTTTTGGAAATTAATCTAAGTCTACACCGGTATTTTTTCATGGCGAGTAACTTTCTTGTCTTTACACGGAGAAATGTGTGCGTGTCGGTAATTATACTTGCTACTCGCGATTAATAAAAGTAGGCGAAGGCGAATTCTGTATGTGTAAAGTTTTCACGCCAAAATTTTCTCGTGAACAGGTTACTACAGTTCCCTCTTCCCTTTCTATGCCTCTCTCCTAAAAACCCGGTTCTACTGCTGCTGAAGCAATACTAGTTTAGATGAAGTTAGTGATTAATTAGCGTGTGCTAATTGTGAAATTTAAGTGAAATTTAAATAAATATGCGAATATGATAATATTACGTTGCTATTAGATACGAAAAAGTATTTATTATTTGAAATTAACTAATTATACAATCGGAACTGCACGAAAATGCAAAGCCGCCTTCTCACTCACATCAAGATGTCCTTGTCTTTTCATACTTAAAAAGTCGACACTGAAAAAAAGTAAGTGTCATAACAGCATAAGTAAAAAATTCGTAGAATCTTGAAATATCTTGTTTTGAGACTACAGGCTAAATTATTTTCACTTATCATACCACAAAAATGACAATTTAAAAAATTCGCCGCGCAAAAGTTGAAGTTGATTCAACTTTTTTCCAGAGAGGAAAAAAAATCCCAAAAATATCCCAAAATTGAGAAATGCATAATTTTTCATACAAAAAGTATGCGCGCTCATAAGTGCGGCACAACTCATCCGCAACGATGAATCCGGCATAAGGCGCCTGGCTACAACCCCAGAGGTCCCGGGTTCGAATCCCGGCAGCACCACGATCCTTCGCCTTTCCCACGTTCTTTCTTCTTCCCTCTTTGCATTCCTCATTCCTCCTGTCATAGCCTTCCGCTAGTACTGCCCCGCTCCACCAAGCGCATGTCATCGGTTGGTTGATGGAATTCAACTCATTTCAGGAGGCATAACACTCCAGCGAGTAGTTTCTCGTTGCGCCGATGAAAGAGTCGCGATTGAAATGGTTGGGAGTAGGTGGTTGTGGCAGTTCCTTCCTACTTCTCTCTTTCCCTTCACTATCTATCGACTAGAGCTTGCTATTCGAAAAAAAAATAGATTGTCAACAGTACAAAGGGCTTTCCCTGAGCTCTAGACTTCCACATAAAAAAAACCGAAGGAATATAACGGCCCACAAAATGCTCACGCTATTACCATAGCGACTGTAAAATGGAACGCTCTCTTGCTTGCATGGCAATATTTTCCTCCAATATAAGGCTAGCCCATCCGGCTTACTTCCATACCTGCAGTCACCCGTCAGTACAACAGTCTTCCACAGTCAATATTTCTGAACTCGATATCTGCTGGAACACCTCCCACAATCCTCCAAATCTGTCCTATCCTCCTCTATCAAACTAAGCTTACCACTGGACATGGTGTAATGACTTGGTAGTTTTTTCAGATAAAAAAACAATTACTCCATGAAACGTTTGGTTTGAGCAGCTTCGTGGGGTAGCCGACTATACTTCAAAATTCGAACTAAATTTTTCTGGATGGTTTTTTTTATATTGCAAAAAATCCAAGTCTAGTAATTCGCTTCACTTCAATAAAATATTTCACTTTCACGTAAATTAAATGGCAAATTGAATGTATACCACTCTCACTTGATAGACGATACCCCCCCCCCCCTCCCTTCTCACTAGAGACTCCGTTTTTAGGGCGTTCCGCATTTGCTTTTCAATTTTAGAGAATCTCTCACCGTCAAAGAGGGCAACGGGAAGAAGTCAAGATGGAAATTGAGTTACTAAACCTGATGACGTGACTGTTACTTACCAGAGGTGTTGAGCACTCTACCCTCCGACTCGATGCTGCTGATAGTCTACCAAAAGACTTCTCCTTGTCCTTGGCAGCTTTTCTCGGTTTTGATTCCTTTAAACCGTATGGGAATCCTAAAAATAGAAAGAATTGAGAGCACACAAAAAATATATATGTATAGATATAGTATAATATATTATAGAGTATATTTGAAATGCTTGAGAACTTGAGCGAGAGAGAGAGGGAGATAGAAAAGTACAAACGCTATTTTTTTCTGCCCCTTAAACAATTCAATCAGGACGACAGGATATCTAAGTTACATCACTATGTTGAAGGACCATAATAAAACTCATATAAGGATAAGCCAAAGAAAAGTGGAGAAGGTCGATGCGAAAAGGAAGAAGCAAAAAAATGGACGTAGTCAGCTTTTTTCCTTTCGTTAGCATAATTCCGTTGACATATGATAACAAATTGCTGACAATAAAATTTGATGAATCATTGACGCGCGGTGGCTGTGAATAAATCGATATCAGAACAGTGTGCTCCACGAGATGACACCGATGACAGAACAAACAGGATATGATCTGATGAATAAATCATGCGATGTTGTAGTCCTCATTTCATCTGTGATCCCGCAAAAAATTAAAAAAAAACCCGAAACTGTTGCACGGAAAAGGAAATTTCCGGGGAATTCCCTCCTTGGCAGATGGATAAATATTGCCGAATGCTTCCTGATGTTTATTCTGTATCGGAACTCTTTGAAACGTTTCATAAAGAAAAACATCGCAAGAATACAAAATTTCACGCGTAAACGGTTTCTATTCCAGTGATGAATAAATTTTGCGCTTAAAGTAAAAAGATGTATTTTTAAGAATATTTTTAACTTCCTTAAAGAAATAGGAAAGGACGAATTTTTATGGGTATCCCAATGCCATCACAGTGGAGATGATATGACGGCATAAAACTTCTGAGAGTATGGTCTATCAAAAGGAGCCTTTCTTACATATTTTAAGCTATGTATGACCGTTGGTAGGATATACGCTTCTGGTGAATTATATTAGGACAATGGTGATGTAAGTTTAAGTAATAAATAGCGATAGGCGTTATCTGGGTAAAAATTATAGTATTTTTTGAGGGCGTAGCGTTGAAATCAATCGTGTGTGCCACAAGAAGGGTTTATGTAACCCGAAAAATAAGGAAGCAGGAAATGGTTGCTCCTTAGCTATGTTGGTTTTAATATTTTTTTTAGATGACAGTTCAAACCCTAGGACTCACGACCAGTGTACGACCAGTCCGTCATGTCGTTGGTCACGTCATGGCTTAATGTTTACTACTCAGTACGATTGCAAAATAAAGCGTGTTCCTTTAAGGATTTCCCAATTCCAAATAGGGAAATAAGTTGGTTGGTTGGTTAAAGTGGCGAGGCTCACATACTCTGTGCTGCCCTCCAATAAGCACTAGCACTAGACTTGACCTACAAGAGCTGTAACGAGTTCGTTGGATGCTCTCTTGTTAGGTCTTTAGTACGTGGCTGCCACATGAACTGTTCCTGGCCCTGGCTAGTGCCAGACCTGTGCACAGTAGTTTATTTTCCATTTCGATTCTTGCAGCTACGGCCTCATAAGTAGTATATCCAAGCCGCTACGAGAAGACGTCATCGGTTGTGGGCTCGGGTGTGAGCTTTATTCGGGACAAGAACCTGTGTGGTAAGCTTTAAGCGTGAGCGCCACCTGTGCGAAACTAGTTGAACTTCGCTGGGCTGGGTGTGTCTTGGGTGAATTTTCATGCTGGGGGTAGTCTTGGGTGAGAATCGGCGGTCTTGATTTTTTGGAGGAATTTGATCCAGGTTCCCTTGCTTAATTGTGCCTTAAGGGCCAATTACACGAGCGCTCCATCCGACCCCGCCATGCCAAAACAACAACAATTTGTATGCACTCACAATTTCGAGTGCATACAAATTGTTATTGTTTTGGCGTGGCGTGGTCGGATGGAGCGCTCGTGTATTGCGCTCTTTAGACAGACCGGATAAAACAGACCGACCACACAGACCACGCTTTGATAAACCACTATGATGTGTTGAATGGGATGCCCAATCTGATGCATGGTCTCCTAATGGCCAGTGTCTTGTATACACAGCTATAGATCTAGCTAGGTTCCTGCGGGATAGCTACGGGGAGGTTATCAGTTTTATTTTTGTTGCAGGACGCTCATGTTCTTTTCGCCGTGCTGCATATTGTTAATCCGTTCCATTTTGCCTGGTGGCCAAGGAAAGGAAGTGTAGGTAATGTCGTATTGATAGAGACAGGTCTACCTCTTCCATAGGCATCCATATTCAAACCCTCCCTTGCTAATTCGTCAGCCCTCTCGTTCCCTTGTATATTCCTATGGCCTGGAATCCACACTAGGGTAATGTTACATACTGTTTATGAGTTCGAGCTCATCTGAGCATATCTTGACCAGTTTTGGGCATATCTTAACCAGAGTGGAGTTGAGAAGCAAGATAGTAGCTTTTTTTTCCCAGGAGGTGAAAAGCTTGCGCTACCGCCACGACTCATGCGCCCATTACTGGCCAATCCCGCATGACGGTTATGTCTACGCATGCACACACACACATTCGCACATCTAAACACATCTTCATATGCATATATGGATCTATGTACTGTACACATGAGACTAAAAACCTCCTCGACGTGGTCCTCCCCCGTGGGATGGCCTTCAGTGTTGTTTCCATTTTCTTCCACATTTCCTCGGACCTCATCATGTGGCCTAGGAGGTTTTCCAGCGTTTGTGGCGCCCCGGCCATTTCTTCTAATTTCGCCCTTTCATCGGCGAATCTCGAGCAGGTAAAGAAGATGTGCTTTGCGTCTTCTTCCATCGCTGGGCATACCGGACACAACGGTGAATCATCGTGCGGTGGAGGTATTTCCTATACCCCCATGACCACCCAGGAACTTAGGGATAAGGCTGTGGGTCCAGCGACCCTTTACCGACTCGTCCCACTTCCCTTGCTATTCCCTTACGGACTCGCAGCGCGTAATCTGCCGCCGTACCTTTCTTGACTCTTGATTCTGGGTCATAGAGACCCATGCCCTCTCTCGCCAGAATGCCTATGGCGATCATCCCCGCTATCACGCACGCCGCATCGTCGGACGTGGTCCTGTTCCCCTACTTTTATCCTTACGGACACTATCTTTCTCCGTTTGCTGATCAGCACCGTTTCGGTCTTGTGCTCAGCAAGCTTCAGCCCAGCGCATTCTAGCCACGCTTTTATTTCCCAAATCGCTTCGTTCGCATACAGTTCGATGTCCTCTGGGCGTTTTCCTACGACCACTACCCCGATGTCATCCGCGAACCCGATTGCCACTGCTTCCTTTGGAAGACGAAGCCCCAACACATGATTGCACATTGCGATCCACAGGAGAGGGCCCAGGACGGAACACTGCGGAACACTGCATGTAGTTCTGAATACCTTCGGACCATCTTCCGAATCGCAATGAAGCGCCCTACCCTGTAGATAGTCGGCTACTACTCGCACTAGGTACTAGTTTGGTCAACGCCTCAACTATTTTGCTCTACCTCGCTAGAGGTAAGATAGTAGCTTGGCTGTCACTTTCCACCGCCATATTCCCTCTTGTTAGAGTTATCTTCTCTCGCTAATTGACACGCCTTCAAAATTGCCAGCATTTCTACTTAGAAGGCACTGGATCCGTCCGGGAGTGTCCAGGAATTTTTCGAATATATTGCATGATTCAGAGAATACGCTGGCACCGTCTGTGTAAATTACAGTGTCCATATCTGCCAAAACGTGTCTACTTTTCCACTCCCATCTTGTTGGAATTTTGACTTTGAACTTCTTGTCCAACTTCAGCTTGGGGCTAATGTAGTCCCTGGTGGTTGGGATCAACCCTTTGTCCAACATATCAAGTATGTTGTTAAGTCCATATGGGTTTTCTTGTCAGTACCCATTTTCTTTGAGTCTGATCGCGCTACAAGAGGCTGGGTACTTAGTATGGATGTCCAGTGGAAGAAGGCAGAGGATAGTATTTAGCGCGTCCCTTGGCGTTGTGCGTAATGCGTGATGCGTGCTATTATCTGGACCCTGCCTATATTGGTATAGTTGTACTCCTTCCTTAATACCGACCACCATACTATTGATCTATATGTGAGGACTTACAATGACTGCGTACATCCATAGCACCGATCGTAGCTTAAGTTCCCTTTTCTTCCCAAGCATTTTCTTGCATAATAGGCCCTTCTAACTCTTTTCTCAATATGGAATCTCTGGTTCGGTTTAGGGTTAAGTATAGCACCTAAGTACTTGGACGTCAAGGCTAAATATAACTGTACTCCATCCAATCTTGGACAGTTGAAAGTTGTAGTCCGACGACTATAGGGGAAATACGTTTAAACGTCAAATTTTTTTTGCTTCCATTTTGACATTTCTCTTCGTTCAGTTCATTACAAGTTAAGCCATGCTAAGCAATAGGAAGTCTGTAGCTGAATACTGCAGATCTGCGGCAATGATGCACTTCCGAAAGCGCCCAATGCCAACTTTACACTGACAACCATCTTCAACTATGAGGCACAATTTCACCTCCATGGATTCGTCGATTCGTCAACAAGCAGAATTGACGCATCTGGACTGATGGGAACCCACGAGTTATTTTGTGAAGGCTGTGCATCCACAAAAAGTCACTGTTTGGTGCGGTTTTTGGAGTGGCGGAAGTCCTCGTCCGTACTCCTTCGAAAACGAACCTGGCTAAGTTCTTGTCGTGAATAGTATACGCTATTGCTCTTAAATAACGGTGTTTTTGTGGCCGCAATTAGAGGCTATGAATTTGGACAATATGTGGTGCCACTTGCCACACATCCAACGAAATAATGACTTTCTTGCGGTAAAAGTTCAATGGTCGCATAATCTCCCTAAATGGTCATCTCTATTGGCACTCCAAATCATGTGGCGTCAGTAGTAAGACTAAGGGGTTCCTGCATCTCACCTTGCCTACAAATTTGGGGGGGGGTTATATCCGTGCTGTGGGGTTTATGGCCGTGGTGTGGTGAGAGCTTCTGGTGGCTGTAGGTATGCAATGGGGTTTACGTCCGTGGTGCCTAGAGGTATGCAATGGGTGGTGACTGGACCTTCAATGCGAATCGTTTGGAGTTTAGTCAGCAGAACCATACTCTGTCAAAAGCCTTAGAGATATCTAGAGAAACCGTGCCAGACTTACCAAAACTATGTATTTTTTGGAAAAATCGCTATGATGAAAGTATGGTTCTCGAAGGCCGGCCTCAACCAAAGAAGTTGTATTGTGAGATTGACTCACTAATAGCTTCTTCTTCTTTAACGCCTCTAAAACCAGGATCTGTTTCTAGCCTCTCGCAACTGTTTTCTCCACCGATTCCGATTTTGAACCCATGTCATCCGGTTTGGCATCTGCGTAAAGCGATGGCAGGAAAGAGAGCAGGGGTTTTTTATTAAGTGGGCACACAAGAAAAGAGGAAAGTTACCTAGGTGGGGGAAATTGTAAAAACGAAGGACCAACCGGCGGAGTGGATTCGAATCACAGACCTCTGCGATGGCAGTCGGGCGCCTTAACCCCTAAACTACCGAAGTCGTCTAATCTCTTACTGAAAACGTTGAACTTCCATCCAAAATAATAGGCTTGTGGCTATATCAAGCCATGGGTTAGCTTGGTTAATCGCTTATTTTAAATGAGTAAACACGTTCAAAACGACCAGCTGTAGGCAGGCTAGCCGTTATTTAATCTAGACATGGCTATAACCGACATGTCCATTGGTTATGGGAAACTCCTTGGGGTTTCGGTTGTTCATTTCACCCATACACGAACTGGACTCTTCGAAACAAACAACCAATGTGTTTTCTCCTCCTCCACCCCCCCCCCCCCCCTTCACTCTTTAGGAAAACAATATTTTTTACATTCAATCCAATATCAATTTTGTTCAATAACAAACACCATAAAATTTGTCTACCACGCATATTTCCATAAATTCGCGACACATTTTCATGGAAGAATTATCAGCGAAAAAGTTAAATATGAGCGATGAGCTTTCCGCTATCTGTAGACTGTGCCAATTAATTCGCTCTCCGACCGCTCGCATTCGGAAAAGCTTTTAACACAACCATAAAATGAGGAATTGTATAAAATGCCATAAAGGATATCAACAAGTTGCCATGTTGCCACATAAATAATTGAGTTTGTATTTGTGAATGACAGTCCATAGAGTGCGCCAGCGACAGGCCCACCACATCCCTCCACCCCTTACCATCATTCCAATATCATGCACAGTCATACATACATATATATAAATTTTTTCTAGATTCATTCAGAGAGATTGAAATGGAATTCACCTGCGTGCGTGTGAAGGATGTAGGATTACTTTCAAAACTTTTTGTAGTCGGCATTTTGATTTGGAGGTGCGGAGTGACGTTGATGGTGATTACTAGGGGATTTTTGGAAATATTGAAACCGGATCAATTTGCCGCTCAATGCCAACCATGTCTGGGGGAATTTTTAACAACTTGCACAAATTACATGAGGGGTTTTATATTTGCATCGGTGTGATAGTCGAAGACGGCCAAGGGTTGGTAATTTGGATATAAGTGGGGTAATATAGAATTTTTGATTTATGTGCTAAACTAAAGGTGTGGGCCCAATGAACGCCGTGCCGCCGAGCTCGCCTTGACAGATCAAATGGACCGTGTGTTTCCATATGGCAGTGCACCAAATGAGAAAGGCGAGCACGGCGAATCGCGGCGAGCGTAGCTTCTATTTGGGAAATGTTCATATCCAACGGCGCCGCGGTACGTCTTGACAGTTGTCAATTCACAGCTGTTTTATATTTACAGAGAAAAACGCGTATTTGTGTCGGTCACGGAAAATTATTTAAAGAAAAATATAAGTAAGTGCATTTATTGATTAAAATTTAATGATTGAAGGAATTTATTCAATTTATATTTATTTTTTCAGTTATGTTCGACGAAAAATTTATTAACGGGATATCCAAAATCCACTTATATTTGTTTATTTGCTATTAAATTGCACTATAAACTTGCGTTTTCTAGCAAAGAATAAATATATCACTTTCTAATTGAAGTAAACAAATGGAAAACTTTAGCTGTCAAAGCTTTCATAGGGCCCGGGTTTGCTGAGTTCGCGCGCCTGCTACGATATGTCAAGGCGAGCGTAGTAGTCGCGGCGTTCATTGGGCTCGCACCTTAAGCTTCGGAATCCCGTTTACACTACTAGTTCGTCATGTAGTTCAGGTCAAGGTGTAATGTATCCTACTAAGGTTAGTTTGAAGGATAAAAGAGGATCGATTGCTCGGATCTGGGGGTGTCCCACCGGATGACGAGAAACCTGACGTTTTGAACTTTAATATTTTGTCCAAATTCGGAAATACTGACTGCGGAAGATTGTCCCCTGTAGAGCTATTCTATTTTATACACGAACTTCTAGATCATTGTGTACGAGAAAAGAAGGACCCCAAGTTGCGAACTGAGCCACCCTAAATAACATTGCAAATGGACATTAGTTTTGGTGATGCAGTCACTATGATAGGTTAGGTGTAAAGCTGCCTCCGGTGTGACCGGAGAGACCCTATTAGCGTTTTAGTGATGCAACAAGTCTGCCCAAGGTTAATGGTTGTGTTACCGAGTTTGGTGGACGTTTAGCTTTGGCGCACATTGAGCTGTGTGACGCAGTAAGCGCAGAACATGGCAACACAGAAAAAACGGCTTTACACAGTTGTCTAAGCACATTGGGGAGCAGTTTTGTTAGGCAGTTTGACGAAAGTAATTTTGAAATGGAGGAATATCCTTTATTAAGCTCTATATCAGATTCGAATGGGGAATTTGAAAATTTATTAAAATCGTTTAATTTTTCTTCCATTTTTAAAAAAAATTACGTAGGCCGCACGTAGCACACAGTTTCTGTGCCCCATCCACAAGTGTCGTGAAGCCTGCGTCTGGCGCAGTATTCGTGTCACCTGCTCTGCGTTGCAATTCGCGGTTCTCCCTTAAAAAGCATGAGATACAGAAACTGTGCTGCTCTGCCTGTGTCGCCTACGTCTCAATGTGCGCCCGGCCTTAAAACCATCCTGTAATGTTAATGAAGCTTATCAATGCCTCGACCCCTAGTCTGAAGATCTTATTTACGTCTTCCAGAACGTAACTGCCTAGTGTGCGCTGCCTGGCATTGGCTACAGCCGGGTATTTACACAGGAAGTGAAAGAGTATTTCCCCCTCGCTCGTCTGCTCCTACCTACGACTACAGAGTTCTGGTTAATTGGACCCTCTGTTGTTTTGCGGCCTTCCTATCTCGTAGATACGCATAAGCCGATACCAGTGGATGTTGATGGCTCGACGTCTACACTCATTCGCATTGGGTTGAATTTCTGTAGAAATCGTTGAATTCAATGCACCAGGATTCACGTTCGAAGCAGTTGTACTAGCTTCGTTGGTCTCGAATGTTGGCCAATCAATAGTCGGTTCGGGAATATTTGCCTTTTTTGTGCAAATAATGATGATTTCGACGATAGCGGCTGCCATCTTTGGTTTGCACAATAACTGCGCGGATACTCAGTTTCTTCCACCACTTTGGCTGATGTCCACTCTCGATGACCCTTTTGTAGTCGCATCTTATCGCCTACTTTCAATGCTTCAAATGGGCTAGCGACTCGGTCGGCGTATTGCTTTTGTTTCAGTCGTAGATTACGTAGTTCATCGGTGAAATTTTCAACTATTTCCGGTGTTGTCGAGAAACGCCTGTCTCATTAAATTTTTCGCAGTTTGGACGTTTCTTTCGGCGAATCCATTCGATCGTGGATAACATGGTGATGACATTCGATGCGTAAAATTCCAGTCACGTGCAAAATTGGAGAATTTGTTCGATGAATATTGTGGTTCACCATCTGTTTCGAATATTTCGGGTATGCCGTGAACCGAAAACCATTGTTTGAGGTGTTAAATTACTTCCGCTGATGTTGATGCTTTTAGTTTTTGAAAATCGATGAAACCCGAATAATGATCGGCGATTAGTAAAAATTCATCGCCCTTGAAGTAGAAAGTGTGGCTGGAAACATGTTAAAAAGGATAATCTGGCACTGTTTTCATTAGCATTGGCTCACGAACGTTGCTTTTTTGCCTGTATTGACACACAGCGCACTTTTCGACGTGGTTTTTAATGTCATTCGTTTGGCCATACCAAAACAGTGACTGTCTGGCTCTGGCTACTGATTTCGTGATGCTCGCGTGACCAGCGTGAACCTGTTTGATGAGGTTTTAAATTTCAGATTCAGGCACGATTATTTTATGAGCTTTGAAAAGCAATCCGTTCTCGTAGGTGATCTCCTCTTTGAACGTAGCGTATTTTCTAATTGCTTTTGGCAATTTGTCGTCGAATGATTGCTTTGAGTAGATGTAATTCGAAATCGTTATAGTCCGGGGAAATTAGCAAAAAAAAGGCACGAAAGGAGACAAAATTCCAAAATGGCTGAAAATTGGACCACAGCTTCCTTGGGACTTTTTAAGAAAACAATTTTGGAATCACAAAAACAAAAAAACATGGCCGCCGGAGATATCACTTTTTGGCAAAAAAAATCACTCAAAAACTGGTTTTTTTTCGAAACTTTTTTTTGATCAGTCAATACAAAACATTATAACCTACAAAATACCCCTCTTGAAATTTTTTCGAAAATCTTGACCTTTCCGAATTATTGCAAGTATTTTTTTGCTGAAAACCGGACTATTATATGTTCCCTTGAACGTATTGACCGTCGGCAAATATTGCAAAACATCCCAAAGAATTTTTTGCAAACGAAGCGGCGCATTCTGCAATGGTTTTTTTGAAAATCGTCCCCAACGGTTTGCGATCTGTTTCCCCATCTAGCCGTTTTCCGTACACATATTCATGAAATTTTGTGCATGCGAATTTGATGGCCATTGCCTCTTTTTCGATTTCTATATAATTTTGTTGCGATTTTGTAAATGCTCTGTTTGCGTAAGCTGCTGGTCTGCCATCTTGCATCAGGCAAGCACCCATTGATGCAAGTTACACTATCCATCATTTCGTTAATTACCCCCCTACACAAACTGATTTTTTAGGCAAGGGGTCGCAGCGATGAGTGCAAATTACACGCATGACATATACTTCCCTGCGACCGCTTGCCTAAAAAATCAGTTTGTGTATGGGGGTAATAAACGAAATGATGGATAGTGTAACTTGCATCATTGAGTGTCAACTCGCATCGACCGATAGCTTTTCGTCCTTGTTTACGTCGTAATATTTCAAAACTGGTGTTATTGTCAATGTTCGCTTGATATTTTCGACCGCGTTATGTTGTTCGCTGTCCCAGAACCATTCTACATCTTTGTGCAATAGTTTTCGCAGTGGTTCAGTCAATTCGGACAAATTGGCTATGTAAATGCCCAAGTAATTAACCATGCAAACGCTGCAGTTCGTTGACGTTCGTCGATGTTTTCAACGGTTTAATCTCTTCCCCTTTTTCTGGATCCGCCGCCGCCGGTGCAAATGGTCAAAAATTTCTGCCACTAGTGTTTAAAGGTTATTTAGTCCTAATAGAACCTAAATACGCAGCAAATTTTTTTTTCAATTTTAACCCCTTTTTTACACCACCAACCCCCTAACTCGAGATGGGTCCACTTCCCGCAAAAAGTCATACTATAAAAAATGCTTGAAATTACTTGAAAAGCTTATATACTAAACGGAAGAGGGTTGGGACACACGATTTTTTCAAGTGCCAGCTACCCTACTAGTATCCTTCTTTCAAAAACTGATGAAACTTTTTGTTCATTACGGAATGTGGAACCATTTTTAATTTTCTTTCAAAACCACATAAAACATACCCATTGTCAACTGTTTCACATTTTTCCTAAAATGTCAAAACAAAACAAGTTAAGGTTAAATCTTTTAATCTCCTTCTTCGAGATTTTAACCACTTCGTTACTGACTAAAAATCTATGAAAGTTTTTAATGTTTTTAATTTGATTAGAAGTAAAAAATATAAAGAAACGATAAAATCAGAACAAATTTCTCCATTTCCAATCTTTTCATGTCAAAATGACAGTTGATTTCCATTAATGATATTGGAACATAAAGACAGAAGAACGAACTCAACCATCGTCAAATGGTGTTTCCTAAGCTTAGGATTTTTACATAAAAGAGCATTCCTACAAAAGAAATTTGATATCCCTGTTGTTGACATCCTAAGTTAATGTTATTATAGATTAGTTATATTTATGTAATATAGATAAGGGTAATATTGTGTTAAGTGTAAGAGTAAGAAAAAGTTTTGTCGTCGAAAACGTGCATTTCTAAGCATTGTTGGCCCTTAGTAAGAATTCTGAACAGATTAAATTCGGTTTAGACAAGTACATATATTAGCATATCGTAGATGATTTATGGACATTTTTGAATATTATTCAGTTTCCTAAATAAACAACGGAAAGAATTTAAGCCTAGAGTGACAATGTCCAAAGATAAAAGTGGGGAGAAGGAAGTATTGGCAAGATGGACAAAGCATTTCGAGGAACTACTACTAAATGACCCAGTACAGGGGCACATTAGTACCCGAAATGTACAGAACATGAGCATGGACGATGAGAATGACACACAGCAGCCTCTACCATAGACCTATGGAGCACTCGAGCAAGCCGCAAAAAAATCGGGTTGGAAATAAACGAGAACAAAACAAAGTATATTGCACTAAAAATGCCAGAAGTTGCAGACAAAACATTACGATAAACACCTACAATATAGAAGCAATAGATGATTTTGTGTACCTAAGCACGTTTATAACAAAACGTAATGATACATTGGCCGAAATCAGAAGACCAATAGCACTGGCTAATAAATGGTACTTTGGTCTACGCAAGCACCTGACGTCCAGAAATATATCAAGGAAGACAAAATTGAAAATTTACGCAACATTAGGGCCCCATACACTACAAGGTTTTATGCGTACAAACAAGGCGTTCAAACAAAGATTGACAGTGTGTGGTGAATTTGGTTTTTGGTTCTATGTTTGTCACAAGTTTGTCCCAAATATCAAAACGTTTTGATTTTTTCGTGGTTTTATCTGACAGTTCTCCATAACATAAAAAACGTCTGCTCTGGTGTTGTTTATTTTGTTTCGGTGTTTTTAGTAATTAGCTGTATTTATGTATTTAGTTTTGCTGTAAAACCCTATAGTGTATGGGCAGGCTCAGTGTACAAACAAGTTTGTCACAAAGACTGTGGGACATGTTTGTACGCATAAAACCTTGTAGTGTATGGGGCCCTATTAAT
Source organism: Thereva nobilitata (assembly GCA_963855945.1). Taxonomy (NCBI): domain Eukaryota; kingdom Metazoa; phylum Arthropoda; class Insecta; order Diptera; family Therevidae; genus Thereva; species Thereva nobilitata. The sequence continues at coordinate 14,041,278 of OY979696.1, read as the reverse complement.
AAGGCCTGTCTAAAATCGGGTCTTCACGGGCATTTTTTTCTAGCAATGGTAAGTGACAATATTGCTTGTCAACGTATCTAAGCCGGAATTTCATTGCTCGGCAATTTTATTTTTAAAATATGCGTTTACTCGAGAAAAGTACAAAAAGTAAAAAAACAAATACTAATTTTAATTGTTTTTAAAATGGAAGAATATATAAAAAATATCATCCATTTTATGTATCAGCTTTAAACCAGAAAAACAAAAGTTCTTTTTGTTTATTTTCATTTTCCGCCATCTTGATTTCAGAAATTCCTCAACTTATTACATAGGCAATTATTGCTTTGGTAATACTTTAGAGGAATATTGCCGAAAATGCTGCTGCGTCTCCACGGTCAATTTTTTCCGGCAATGACAATAATTTCCGATTGCCAATGCCAAAAATTGCCCGTGGAGACCCTGGGTTACTATATGGTTCGGAAGTGTGGACATTGAAAAACGCAGACGAAGCGTTGTTAGGAAGATTTGAAAGGAGAATCCTTCGTTCGATTTACAAAGGAATACAGGTTGATGGCATTTGGAGGAAAATATACAACTCAGAGTTGTATGAAATCAGTAAAATTCCAAACATTGACAAATTGATCAAAATAAACAGATTACGATGGATTGGTCATGTCGAAAGGGGTGTGGAGCAGAACCCGGCAAAGATATTGCTGGGGAAAGTACCGTCAGGAAAACGGAGACCAGGACGCCCTAAGAAAAGATATATAGACGACTTCAGAAATTATGAATAAGAAACTGGAAAAGACGGGCCAGAGATCGAGAATCATGGAGGCGAATGCTGGATAAAGCCAAGGTAAACAATAGGCTCTGAAGCTTCTGATTATCATGATTCAGTTTCCTTAAACTTTTAGTCAAGTAAATCTGTCGAAAATATCGCGTTTTTTTGCAAAAACTATTAACAGGCTACAAAGGTATGTAAACAATTGGAAATTTTCCGTAGAATTCAATGAACTATTTTTAAAACAAATGACGCGCTTGTGTCCTTTTCAAAATGGCGGCCAAAGTTGGCGAAAAACAGTTTTTTACGGTTAAAAAAGAAACTTGGCGTTGTACAAAAAAGAGTTAAATGGCAAAGTTGTGTAACTCTTTAATACGGATCGAGCTGCCCTGGTCCGGTCTCAAAAAATTGCAAAATCAATTAGTTATTGCAAAAAAAACGCTAAAAATAGCAAGTTTTTGAAATACCTGTAGCTCCGTGAAAATAAGATAAGTCGAATAACAGCGTTTTTACAGATTTGCAAAATATTGCAAGCTTTTTGCAAGAATCGATTTTTTCGAAAAAAAAACGAGTTTCTTCCAATGTCCAATAGCTCATACAGGCCATCATATTGTTATACCCGACCGGTACAAAATTTTCTTTAACAGTTGCGCTCACATGTACAATTAATGCGCATAATACAAAACGATCTCTAATATGCGCAGTCAGTCAAAAGATCGATTGTTTTTTATACCCCAAAAAGTCAACAATTTGCCAATCGATAGCTGACATTTTTCTACAAATTTACAAAAAAAAAAATTTCCTGTACGACCTTCTGGAGCCGAAATAATTTTCTTTTGAAAAAAATCGTGTCGCGCCATCTTTTAAGGTAAGTCGCTGAAAGTTGAATACTTATATTTTCAATAAAAAATTCCCGGAACTTGATCGGCCGTTGCTGAGCATTGTAAAATCAATTAAATTCGGAGCTCGATGCTGCGGCGCGCATTATCTAGCGCTATAGGCTCAACTATAATGCGCGTAAGAAACGCACGTCGTCTGGGCGCTCTCGTGGAAATTAATGGGTTCGGCCATATTGGACGTACGTCGGTCATATTTTGTTTCGTTAAGTTTCGTTAAACGTAAAAATGCGAAAAGAACCGCGCTGAACGTACGTTTTGTGAGAATTTGTAGTTAAATTGATGACAGCTGATTTTTGTTGTTGTTGTTTTGTGGGTTTTAAACAAGAAAGAGTATGGAAAATGTTGTTCTGCAAATTTATGGGAGTGATTTTGATGAGAAATTTATTGTAATTGAAAATAAACATGATTATTTTTAATATGTAAAGATTAATAGCCAAGTTTTAACAGTCAATTACCAAGTTTATAGCAGCAAAATTAAATCGATTTAACTTAAACTTACGCCAAAATTTCGAATTAACGTATAAACGGCTAATTTACATTCTTCTAACTTTGGCTTAAGCCGAAAAATTTCGGTTTAAGCCATAATTCGAATTACCCCGTTTATACGACAAAAAATTTTGTATGATCCATAATTCGAATTATTTTTGGAGTAGCTATAAACTAGGTAAATGAGTAATATTTATGCATTTTAATAATTTTAAACTTGTGAAAACTTTCCGTATACACAAACCATTATACGTTTGACGAAAGTTTGATATTTACGCACGTCGGCTGACGTGCGTTTCTTACGTGCATTATAGTTGGGCCTATAGTTTTCTTTAACAGTTGCGCTTACATGTACAATTAATGCGCAAAATACAAAACGATCCCTAATATGCGCAAAGGCAGTCAAAAGATCGATTGATTTTTATACCGCAAAAAATCAAGATTTTGTGATTTTTAATTTACATTGGAATGCCATCATTGCCAATCGATAGCTGACATTTTTCTACAAATTTACAAAAAAAAAAATTTTTTTTTGAAAAAAATCGTGCCGCGCCATCCTTTAAGATAAGTCGCTGAAAGTTGAATACTTATATTTTCAATAAAAAATTCCCGGAACTTGATTGGCCGTCGCTGAGCATTTTAAAATCAATTAAATTCGGAGCTCGATGCTGCGGCGCGCATTATCTAGCGCTCAGTGGCGTGGCGTCTTTGGAAGCAAGGGATGCATTGCATCCCTTACAATTTCTTAAAAAATAAAAATAAAAATTCATAAATTATCAATAATTAATTATTCTTTGCTTTTACAAAAAAATTATTTTATTTTTACATTCTGAGATTAACTTTTTATTATTCCTTGCCATTTTTCTAGCCTCCACTGTTAGGGAAAAATTCATGCATTCATTCATTTTGAGAATGAAAAATTAAATGGAAGCAAATTGCTTCAACCAATATTTTATGTTGTGTCCATGAGCGAAAGTTCTCTCCTCCTTCTCTCTGAACCATTCTATATACGCAAAGCAACATGCCACCGGACTTCGAGAAGCAGAATTTGAATTGCTTCCCTTGACTGTCCGTTGGAACGTACTTCGGTACGAACTTGTTGATGAAGAGGGAAGTGGAGATGGGAAGTCACAACTAAGGTTTGTTCCTGTGACCAGAGCCAAGGGAAGCAATTCAGATTTTGCATCCATACGAAGTGAGTATATTTTTGTTGGGTGAGAGCGGAGAGAAGTTTCCCAATAAGATTTCAGGGAATTCATTTCTCAATGCAATGAATATATGGAAATGAATTTGTACAATGAATGGCTTAATTGTAGGACATAGAGCTGTTTTAGACGGTGCGCTCCAGCGCATGTGCCTCACGAAAGTTTGGTGATGAAGGGAGGAGTGGGAATGAAGAGAGGTACCACCCCACTTCTCCCTTTATCCACAAAGTTCGTGAGGCACATGCGCTGGAGCGCACCGTCTAAACCGGCTCATAGTAAAACGCTGTAATTCATTTAATTAATTAGAAAATATAGAATTGTTTTGGATGCAATTTAGTTTGTGCGATTTGTTTTGTATGTACAAAATAGTGCTTTTTTTAATAGTAGTTTTAAAAGGTAAATTTGAAAATAAATTTGGAGAAATATATTATTTGTGTTAGTTTTTTCTTTGGTTTGTTTATATAGAAAATTGTTTTGCATGCAATTTAGTTTGTGCGATTTGTTTTGTGTGTTCAAAATAGTGCTTTGTTTTAAAAGGTAGATTTTAAAAGAAATTTGGAGAATTATATTATTTGTGTTAGTTTTTTTTTGATTTGTTATTACTTTAATAAATATCATGGGTGATGAGCATTTTTGTGTAATTGACGATTTATTGCAGCAATCCTTTGGCTCGCGTTCGTTTACGGAAAAGAAATCCATTATTGAAAATGGGGGACCGAAACGCATATTAAATATTTTAACTGAAAATAAAACATGCACTAGGCATTTTTCTATTAAATTATACGATAGCGCGAATTGGCTTACCGGTTGTCAAAATAAGCAAAAAATTTTTTGTTGGCCTTGCATTTTATTTTCAACTGAAAAGAACGTTTGGCGGTGTTCGGGATATAATGATTTAAATAATTTTCATAAAGCTGTTGATAGGCATGGCAAAAAATCCTCCGAGCATTTAAAATCGGTTTTAGCTCTTTCTAAATTCGGTACAGGCCAAAGGATTGAAAATCTAGTAGACACTCATTATAAATCCTCAATTATAAAGCACAATGAGTTAGTTAAAAAGAACCGGAAAATTATTAAAATTTTTATAGATGTTGTTTGCCACTTGGCATGCCAGGAGCAAGCCTTTCGCGGACACCGCGAGGGTCCGGATTCTGTTAATCGGGGAAATTATGTTGAATTAATTTCACTTTTGGCCAAACATAATCCAGAACTTAAAAATCATTTAGAGACAGCTTCAGTATTTTCTGGATTATCAAATAATATTCAAAATGATTTAATAATGGCTATTTCCTCCACTCTTACAAGAAAAATTACTTCTGAAATCCAAAATTCTGAGTTTGTCGCAATTATTTGTGATGAAACCACGGATATTTCTTGTCGATCTATGTTATCAACCACTCTGAGATACATTTCTTCCTCTGGTGAGACGAAAGAAACATTCATTAGTTTTAAAAATATCTCCGATGATAGAAGAGCAGTTCGTTTGCATGAACATGTAGTTCATATTATGCATAATTTCGCATGTGGTCCCAAGTTAATTTGCCAAAGCTATGACGGAGCTTCAGTTATGGCGGGTGAAGTTAGTGGTCTTCAAACCCGGGTTAAAGAAACTTATCCAAATGCTCTTTTTGTACACTGCTTTCCTCATCGCTTAAATCTTGTTTTATCGAAATCATGTGACAAGGTTCGTGAGTGCCGAATCTTCTTTCAGTCAATCACAGGTTTCTCAAATTTCTTTAGTCACTCAACTAAAAGAACCGCTGTTCTCGACTTGTTTTTAAAGCGAAGACTTCCAAAAGTAGCTCACACTCGCTGGAATTTCAATGGTAGACTTATTCTATCTATTCATGATAATTTAGATAATCTTAATACTCTTTTTGAATATATAACGGATAATGAGGAAGATATTTGGGATGCCGAAACTGTTAACAGTGCTCGAGGTCTCTCCGTACTCCTAAATGATTTTCAGTTTATATTTCTGCTGAAAATGTTTTCAAAAATTTTTCCCCAAACCGATATCCTTTTTGAAATTTTCCAATCCAAACAAAGCGACATAAGCTTTTGCACTAAAAAAATTAGAGATTTTCAGACCCAGCTTCAAAATCTAAGAAACAATTTCACCAACGTTTGGAATGAAACTTCCTTAATATGTGAATTAACACCACAACGCAAGCGCCTACGATGTTCAGTAGATGGTTCCGAAAATATTGAATTAAGCTTTAAGCGCTTGTTTGCTGAAATTATTGATATGCTTAATCAAGAAATCGTAACACGGTTTTCATCTTTAAATCAACTAAGATTTCTAGAACTCTTTGATACCTCGAAATTTCGAAATTACGCAAATAAATTCCCCGATGATTTACTTCAAAATCTTGATGAAACGTACCCTCAGTTTTTCGATAAAACTTCCTTAAAAACTGAACTCACTGTGCTTTTTTCTGATGAGGACCTTAAAGGTAAAGCCTTTCAAGAAATATTTCAATTCTTTCTTCACAATAATTTACGTGATAGTTTTATTCAAAGTTTTAAACTTTTAAAACTTATTTTGACATTGCCGGTCACTAGTGCGTCCGCGGAACGGAGTTTTTCTACACTTAAAAGGATATTGACATTTTCTAGAAATGCTACATCGGAAGAGCGATTAAGCGGTTTAGCGTTATTAACTATTGAAAAAAGTATGCTTAAAACTCTTCTTTCCTACGAAGACTTTTATAATGAAATTATTGATGAATTTGCAGTTAAGGAAAGAAGAATTGAATTAAAACCAAAATTTTAAATTGACAATGTTTTTCTTGAAAGGCTTTCGAAAACGTTAAACTGCATGATAGGAGAAAGATTTAATTGCGCTTTAAAATTATTTGTTATTAATTGAAAATTATTTTATGTTATTATGTTTTTTGTTTTATTTATTATATATGTTTGATCAGTAGATTTGTGGAAATATTACCATATTAAAAAATAATTTTTCTTTTAAATTTAATAATAATTATTTGAACTAGATTTATTTTTGTAATCATTTGATTTATTTTTATAACTTACAATAGTTTTAATATGGTAATATGGGGGCCAAAACGCTGCAGAATAAATCAGCGTGCCTACTCTCACGTCCTCGATCGTGGTCCCTGGGTGCATAAAAAGCAGCAGACGAGAGAGGTTTTAGTAATGCATAGTATATTAAAATAACATATACATCAATGTTGGCTGTAAATGTACTACCAAAAAATTTTGCAAGATTGCATCCCTTCCCATTCAAAGCACGCCACGCCACTGCTAGCGCTATAGTCCAGTGAAAATAAGCGAAAAAACCTGAAACTGGTTGATAATTTTGCAGTCATACTCTCGGAATACCATCTTCTCAGGTCGCTGCAAAAATTCGTTGATGGAAATGAGTGTACGCAAATTTCGAGGGTGTCCAATAGAAAACTACCTCACCTCCAACAAGGAGCACTATTTTTCTCTAGGAGATTTAATAAGCTTCTAGAACGCTGGCAAACACTAACGAAAGAAATTAAATTAAAAACACAAAGGCAAAAGAACACAATAAATAAAAAGCATCCCATTTCCACTTTCATCACAATTCCATTCAACAATTTTTATTCTTATGAAAATTTATAAATGTCCGGGGAAGCAGAGCTGGGTCCGCTAATCCGTTCCACAGTAATATTCTGTAGCCGGTTAATTGTTTCAAGGGCGGCATCTGATAAGTCATTAAATACCGGCGGTAAACAGGTAATAAATTCACCGAGGTCCACAGTAATTCTCTGTCCATATTCACAGTCTAACGAACGATATGCGCGGTTAACAGAATAGCGAACTTCATATCGCATGTAGCCTCTTCGGTCGTCTCTCTTTAGGGTTTTCCTGGGTGCTCCGAGAATATTCAACACCTGAAGAAGATCCACCTTTGTAGATAGCGATGAGGTCATTTTGCGGTGGCGTTTTCTAGTAATAGATTTTGTAAATGTAAGTAAAGTAGTTTTTCGTGCGAAATTGAAACTTTTAGAAATATAATTTTTAAAGTTTTTTCTTTTAACAAAATAATGTTTAACAGTTGAAATTCCGTAATCTACTGAAGTGACTTTATGGGGTTTGGGTTGTGGAATTTTTTTTTAAAAAGTTTGATAAAAAAGTTGAGGTTTGGTCTTATCACCATTTGATATATACACTCAGCGCCAAAATTGAGTGTAGGACGAGAATTATCTTTTTTCAGTTTAAAAAAACAATTGAATGATTGCAAACTGCAAATATTATGTAACATATAAACTTTACTAAATGAACTATTTTATGTGAAAGTTTAAGCTCAGGTGTCACACTTTATACTATCAGACTGTCGTGAGGCTGAGGTTATAGTTCAATATCTAGTAGTAAGCTTAGGTCGAAGGATTGAATAGGTTAAGGGGAGTCCGGCGGATGCATGAGGAGAAGGATTGAATCTTGTGTTTGAACTCTTGCATTTTATTTGAGTTCGGGAATACTGATTGTAGAAGGTTGTTCCAAAGTCGAGGTGTTACAGTTATTAATGTATTCCTAGATCGAAGTGTGCGTGTAAATAACGGCTAAGTTCTGATTCTCGTTCGCCTTCACTCATAAAAGCTAGAAGTCTTAAGGTCCGGTTACACGCAATGATCTGCTTGTGCCAATTGGCTTGCGCAAGTCAATTTGCCCAAGTGAATCGTTGCGTGTAAACGCAAATTTTTGGGCTTGCGTAAGCCAAAAAGTTTGCCTTGGGCAAAATATGTGTTCTTAGAAAATCGGCTTGTGGTTGGTGCTACCTTGATTTTTGGATTATGTGTGAAAACCGGGACGGAAGGCAAACACGCAATTATATGTCAGTGGAAACTCCTCGATATTGGGGGTCCGCAACTTTGCAAAACAGATTTCGAGTAGTTATCTTTTGGCGCGGCATGATAAAGTCATCGCCAGCGTACATATGAATCTTAAGGCTCCATACTCGAGTTCCCTATTATGGCGACACTACAATGTTGCCAGTTCATTGGACCCGCTCCAAAATTTGGCCCACACACGATAGCGCGTTAGCCGATTTTAGACGGTGGTGACGAGCATAGGAATTAAATTGTGTTTTCACAAAGCTTGCATCTCCCTCCGGCTAAAACAAAGTAAGGAAAAAATATATGAAAAATGGCTATGATTGTTGCATCGTAAAATTTATATGAAAAAGAAATTATATTTCAGGAACATTTGTATTTCAGGTCACTTGTTGCCTAGGGATATTTGTATGGTGCCGCGTCGTGGATTTCAATTAAATATGCAAAATTTTGGCTGTGGGTTTCGAGTGCATTCAAATTTTTGTTGTTTTGAATCTTTACCAGAAATGGGAGAATTTTGATAGGACGAAAATCGGAGGGTCTAGTGGGAGGAGGGCACTTGGGGTGAGTATTGCGATGATTTGGACGAACTGTTATTTGTAACGATTTAGGGCCTGTGTGAATTCTATGACTAAAATTTAGTGTCGATGATGCAGTATTTAGTCTTTTGGCGAGTAGACTAAATTTTTCGACAGTTGACTAAATTGTTGTTATGGTTACAATTTAAATATTTGAATAACTATAAGAATTTAGTCATCAAAAGAATTCACACAGCAATTCCATACATTATCCACAAAAACTGCAAAATTTAGTTTAGTCATCAATTTAGTCAGTATTCGCACAGGCCCTTAGTTAGAATTTGAACGAACGATTTGTAACGGTTAATGCAATTGATTAGCCCACTCGTCTCATTTCCTTCACCCGCAACTCCCCTTTCACGCACTCTACAAACTAGTAATTCGTTTCTGAAAAGAACAACTCGACTGTGGAACAACCTCTCGCAATCAGTATTTCCGAGCTCCTACAACATCCAAGAGCTCAAACGCAAGTTTCATCGACACCTTCTCCAACACCCTCCCGAACCCACACAAACCCTTAACCTATTCCCCTCTCGTACTAAGCTTATTGCTATACATTGCACCATGACAAAAGACAACGGTCTGATAGTACAAAAGGTGACTCCTGAGCTTAGAACTACCGCTAATTGAAGACCTTATAACGCTTCTACACATTCAATTGTTCATTCCATTTTCTGACGTTCAAGTCGTGTCTCCAATACAAAGTTAGAAAGAGACTCGACTTGAAAGGAGAATGGAAAGTAGTTGAGAGTAGAACGGAAATTTTCGTTCAAGTCCTGAGTTTCCATTTAATTTTTTTGTGTGTGCATATAATGTATGAATATAAGTCAGGGGTGAACGTAAGAAAATGGAATGAAAAATTTAATGTGTAGAACAGGTCTTAAGCTTTTCAAAATTTTTAGAGAGTGCGAAAAGAAAAGTCTCGAACGTTCCAGTAAAAGAGGGCCTCCAGACTGTGGTGGAGACATCGAGAACTTGAATAAGGGAAGAGATTGGATATCAAAATGCAGTGGCAGGGGAATTTAGAGTTAGTTTTGATTGGAAAAACGATGAAATTGTTAAAAGTAATAAAAGTGACCTAAAGCAAAAAGTGGAATTAAATAGTGAATAAGAAGTCGATAAATAGCTAATAGACTAGGAATAAGCGTTTTTAGAAACCTAGATAAAATGAGATCACTACCAGTCGCTTTGGATTTGATGGATGATTACTACGAGAGAATAAACGCAACGAAAGCAGAACCCGTCGGAAGAAGCTGCAGGTGAGGTATTCGGCCTGGTCAGCCGCTTGGTTAGCTATTAAATGTCGGTTAAGTTTTTCAGAACAGAGGTTGTGTGACGCAGTTTCGTTTTTAGATTTAACACCTAATTGGCGCTTCAAACAGCTAATGGGAGTAGCGATGACTAAATTCCTAATGCGTTTAAAAAATTTTTTAACATTTTTTAACTTTTCAATTTAAGGAATTTTGCTCAATATTTTGCTTCTCAGACTCCTCATATAGCTCAAGGAATATTATTCTATCAGATTCGGAAATTTTACCATCGACCTCAGTTATAGTGGAGGTGTTAGCCAATAAACATAAAACAAACTAAACTTTCAAAACAATATATCTATTTATTTAAACATTTTACTTTCACTAAAATATATACCAAAGACACTATATGAAATCACAAAAACATTAACTCAAGGTTTTTCTGTTGTAAACGTTAATCGTCCATTTTCTATGTTAATCCACAGCTTGCTAATAGCAGACAGAGTAAGATCCGATATATCATCAAACTCTGAAGGTAGAACAATCTTAAAACAGGATAACTCAAGAGTAACTCCCTTTTCACCTTTCATACTATGTAAAATTTTAAAACAACCCCGAAGGGAATCTATGGATTTTATAGGCTTTCCGCGTCGATTTAAGTCTTTTAGAACCGCTTCCATAGTTTTTGTTAAGTTTTGAAAAAAAAAAACTTTTTATTTTAAGTTAAAAAAAAATTATAATAAATTTTTTAACAATGCTTTCAAGTCGACTGAAAATAAATATCTGAGTTTAGAGTGCGAGAAAATGATTTTTTTATCATTTATTTCGCGATTATCGTAGTCAGGTCGAAATGTCAGCAATAATACAATGTATTTGAAAAAAAATAATCAAATGTCTCAGATTAAAAAAATTATTTCGTAATTCCATGTTGCAATTACTTAACACATTATCTGCAGCGTTAGGTTAACTTAAATTTCTACCGGGAAAAAAATTGTGAAAAAAGAAAAAAACTCCGATGAGGTGCCCTCCTACTAACCCCGACGGTTGCTACTCTGGCTGATCCCCGAAGCCCGTTACAACATTTTTTGTTGGCATTCGTGGGCTTCGTGCATATTTCTTCTATTTGGTGTGAACTCCTACAACATCCAGGAGCTCTAACGTACGTTGATCGCTTCCGCCTTTAGCACCCTCCAGACTCTTAATAACATATCCTTTCCTTCTTTGAACCAAGCTTACGACTAAACATTGCAACATGACAATGACGACATGACGGATTGGCAGTACAAAGGGAGGCTCCTAAACTTGAACTTTAAGATCCACGTATTTCTTGGTCGTACTACCATTTTTTTTCGGGCTTGCATTCTTTTGAAAATGTTTCTTTCTACAACGTGTGTGAGACATCGTAGCCGGCCCCGTTTTATTTGAGCAACCATATTTATTTCGTCATGCTCTTCCTTCGTTCTAAAGCGCCATTCGTGTTGGTTCAGCCTTACACGACCAAATATACTTCTTAGGATTATCCTTTCGAAGGTTTTGAACTGATAGTCTATTTGCTAATTAATGTCGTGCTACCATTACTTCGGGCTAGCTTTGCGCTAGTCCACATTCCGAGGTTGTGGAGAAAGGCTAGAGTAGGGTTTATTCCTAAAGCGGGAAGAAGATCGTAAAAAGAAAGAAAATCCTATGGCCCACCTTCCTTTCTCCTGAAAACGATGGAGAAGGTTTTAGATAGGAATATTGGAGAGGATCTTACAGCGAACCCACTACACTGGTTGCAATTTGCCTACCAGTCAGGCAGATCTACAGAGACTGCCATTCACGAGCTAGTGGTCGAGAGGCTCCTACGGGTCAAGGAAATCTCTCTCTCTCTGCTCTTCAAGATATCGAGGATGCTATTGGCAACGTTACCTTCTACGCGATCGACGAAGCCGCAGCAAAAAAGGGCAATGAGCCCCCACTGCGAGATGAATCGCGTCGCTTCTCAGCAGCAGATTGATAACTAAGATAAATGGTGAATGGGTTACGATAATAGCTGCAAAAGGCTGTTCCCAAGAAGGCGTTCTATTATCTCTCTTATGGTAAATCGTAATCGACAAACTACTTCTCGACCCCTTAATAACCGGGTCTTTAAAACAGAGGCGTGTGCAAATGATATCGTCATCACGATCAGCAGTGATCATGAAGGCACCATTTCGGACCTCATGCAGGTCGCTCTATTATATATGGATGGTGCCCTAAAAAAAATTTACCTCATTCATGTTCACGTTCACGTTCTTTCTACCTTAGAATATCTTAAATAGGTCTTACACAGGTTATCAGATTTCAAGGATTCCTTTCTAATGAAATCAAAGTAACTTCCGGTGTTCCTCAGGGCAGTCATCTTGGCCCTCTTCTGTTCAATATTTTCATCTCTGACTTGTCTAAGAAATTGGAGAATATCCCGCATCTCTTTTACGCGGACGATCTCAAAATATATAGTGTCATAAAATCCCAAACTGACGTATCCTTTATTCAGTCGAATCTCAATGCTTTACAAGACTGGTGCACCACTAATAAATTGCATCTTAACACCAACAAATGTCAAGCGATTACCTTCTCTCGTAAACATAACACACAGCAGTATTATTATCGTCTCAACGACAGGGTGTTGAATCAAGTCGATCAAATTGTCGATCTAGGTGTCGTCCTAGACAAAAAACTTAATTTCAATTTGCACTATGATAATATTACCGCCAGAGCCAACAAACTTCTTGGCTTCATAAAGAGAAGAGCCACAGAATTCGACAATATATGGGTCACAAAAACTCTCTTTTGCTCTCTAGTGCGCCCTATCCTGGAATATGCATGTCCTATCTGGGATCCCATATTTCTCATAAGTAGCAATAGGATAGAATCAGTTCAGAAGAAATTTATCCTCTTTGCTCTGAGAAGTCTACACGACCCGCGTGACTTTCTAAGACTACCACCCCACACGGACAGGCTCAAAGTATTGGATCTCTTGCCGCTCTCTGCTAGGAGAAAATTTCTTATCGCATCTCTCACCTTAGAAGTGCTTAACGGCAACCTTAAAGTTCAGTTTCTGTCGGATATGATCAAGTTCAATGAAGACATCCGACTTACAAGACATACGAAACTGCTAAAGGAAAACCCACATCGGACTGAGTATGGAAGGAATGAGCCGGTCAACAGATGCTGTATGATCTTTAACAATTATAGATCATGTTACTCCCTTTCTATAAATAAAGCATCCTATAAAAAAAAACTTAAATCCTTCCTGACATCCTAAATACTAACACTGTTTAGAATTAAGTAATTTAAATACGCCAGTGATTTGTTTCATTTTTTGTTGTATTTAGTTTAAGTGTGCCTTGTTTGGCGAATAAATAAATAAATAAATAAATAAATAAATAATGTGTTGATAATATTGTAACGGCTAACCGAAAAGTTGGAAAGGTTACATTTCACGAGCAGATTTTAGCTTTCACCCTCGCACCTCCCACCCCTGCTCCAACTAGGTTGTCAGCCATTGTCGAAAATGGCTCCCCCCACATCCCCTTTACATATTAAAAACAAAATTGGAAGGGTTACAAAACTCGGCTCTATCTCTTGGACTATTAGGGAAGGCAATCGAATATGTGTGTGGCTATATATATAATCCTCGACGAAATAAAGGGAAATCCCCAAAACTACAAAGGAAATGGAAAGGCCCCACACTGTCATCACGAGAATAAACCTGTCTATGTTGTCTATCGCACCCCAAAAGGTTCGATCGGTAAGAGAAAGATCGTGCATGTCGACAGGCTGAGGCGCTATGAAGAATGGGACCCTGGAAGAAGCTGTATTCGCTAATGAACAAGAGTTAAGGAGGGGGAAGTGTAATGGCTAATCGAAAAGAGAAAGTTAAAATCCTAATTCACCGAGCAATTTCGTGTGCAGAGGTATCTACTGGAATAAATACATAAGGCCCGGTTCATATTATTCCAGTAGCAATCCAGTCCAGCGATCGAAACCAGTGCTGGACTGCCATTGGAATAATGTGAAGGTACCCATTCCAGTGAAAAAACTTTTTTATTCCACCTCGCCCATTCCAGGGCCACTGGAATAGTGTAGACGACCAATCCAGTGCTGGATTAAACGTTGAACAGTGAACACGCATTAATGTTTTTTGTAAACACGCATTGTTTTAGTTCCATAATTCCTAACAATGATAAAGTTAACTGAAAACCAATAAATTTTGAATGACTGCAATAATGTAGACGATATGATCCAGTCTAGCACTGGACTGGATTGACTCGCTGGATCAAATCTCAATTTAGTACGGTTGTTCTAACTAAACCACTGAGAAGATTTGGAAGAAGAAGCGGGAGAAGAAAACGAGGAACGAGGGTAGCACATGTGTGCGTTTTGTTTGATATTAAAGTTGTTAAAATAAAAGTAACAAATTGAATTACGGTAAAAAAATGTTAATTTTTTATGTAAATTAACTTTTGATGTTCCAATTAATCGATGACGAATTCGAGAACGCTCGAGAAGAAATATTACAATATGTTAAGATTAAAACAAGTTTATGTTTTTTAGATTAATGGTTGTCACAACAAAAAAAACTTAAGCCTTTAATTTAACATTTACGCGTTTCCTAATCCAAAACCCTCATCCAACCTCAGTCACCGTTTTCCGTTGATAAGAAACATTTGTTAAAGCAACCCCAAACTGAAATATTCCCGCAGAAATCTCAGAGCATGCATATCCCAAATACATCATCTTAATGACTAGGCAAATGGGCTAAGACGTGTAACCTGTGTTTTGGAAGGCAAACGACACATGTCGCCCCGATTATTATTGGCATAGTCTCCATAGTCTCCACACTCTGTTGTAAAACTAGTTGTGTATCTTTGCTAACGTCTCTGTGCGGAATAGAATCGCATAAATTACATTCGGCTCCAGTTCAAAATTATGTCATTCAAGCCCCCGGAGCCATCAGCCACAAGTAATTAGGGGAGGCAAATGTCGAGAGTCAACTTGGGCTTCAGCTTCCAGCATCTGTACTAAATTTTATCAGCGGAATTGATGGCGCCCAATGGAGGCGTTCCGCCGGAGCAAATTATTTCCTGTCAACTGCACAGTAACGCTGTGTGAATAATACTTGGAATATCTTGGGAAATAAAACTAGCACAGACTGGTATATCCTGAGGATTGGACTACAGCAAAGAAATCAGAGAATAAGTCTCCTAATCTTGTATTACGGACGTTGAGCATCTCAATATGTATACTAGTCAGCATCTCCTATAATTCACTTTATCTTACCAAGCAACATTGATTTGTTTATGTGAAAGACTACATCTCAAAGACCAGCCCCTTTGTACTATTCAATGCGGACAACAAGCTTCACTGAAAAAGAAGAGTGAAACAACTGCAAACGCGAACACAGACTATTTTATATTCCCATCTAGTGCTAACAGTACAGAGCACTGACCTGGGTGTTCGAACAAGAGATGGCTTCCTCGCTTATTATGCTCACAGATGAAAGGCGGTAGAAAGGTCAAAGAATGGCTGCAAAGAGCGAAGACAAGAAAGAAGAAATGTCATCCATGTAAAGGTTAACACACGTCTTCGTTAATTGGAGACGGGTGCGAGTCGTCTTCATCCTAAAACCGAAAAGAAGAAACGAAGAACTATAGGCCTATTAGCCTAACATCCGTAGTACTCAAGATATTGGACAGGATTATCAACTCTCACATCAGCCAATTGGTAGATAAACAATCTCCAGCTTAACATGCATAGCTCAGAGGTAGATCCGCTGAGACAGTTTTGCATGAGGTGCTGGGAACTATTGAAAAGATCCTACATTACAAACAATACATCCTAGCAGCCTTTTTAGACATACTTGAAGTCGGCTTCAAGTAACTTGAAAGTCATGTAACCTCAGATCTCCTTCAAGCCTACTTCACTCGAGTCGGTCCAAAAAATTTATCGGATTGACTTGAACTAGCCATTATCGTGGTTACATGAGGCGATCGAAAGCTCGATTTGAAAGTGGTTTGAAATACGATCTGTGTTTTCGGTTCTTCTCGGTTGAGTTACTGATTGGAAATTAAATCCAAATAGGATTGAAACTGACAGATGACAAATGCCAAGTTGGAGTAATGGTATACAGTGAAGAAAATTATTTAATTTTGCACGCTTTTTCTGCTTATTTCAATAATTTAATGTTAATTTTGAAAATACATAATCAGCATGTGAAAATAAGAAGAAGAAGACTTTTGAGAAATTTATCCAAAAAGTTGGAAACTTATTAAAAGCATGGAAGCCATACAAAACAAGAGATTTTGGATGTTAAATAGAAGCAAGCGTGTTGTTTTTTTATTTGTCCACATATTTCGTTTATTCATGATTAAAAGCACTTTTCACAACACAAAATACTTTTGTAAACAGGAAATAAACGCTCCAAACAAAAAAAAACCAAGTATAACTTAAAAACGTCAAAATTAAATTCGATCAAATTTCAATTTGTGTTTACATGCACATTCTTGATTCAATTTCAATTCGATCAAGGAAATTTTTTGTATCGGATCGAGTCAATCCTATTTCAAATCGATCTGTGTTTACATAAGATCGAAATGTATTTCAAATATGTTTCAAATCAATTTCGAGCGTCATGTAACCAGGGTACACTTAACCCTTGCTTCAGCACTTGAGTTTTGAAATTAGTTCTCCGTTGATTGTGCAATTCACTTCCCGCGCAATTCACTTAATAAATTTATTTTGTTTATATAAGCTGCACATAAAATTGTTTCTTCCATCACGTATTTCGATGGAAATTTATGCGAAGTGTCAAATATATTTCAAGCCAGCTTGAAGTGAAGCTCTCAAGTAGGTAAACTGTCGCCGTGGATTAAGCTGCCAGTCAAGTCAAGTCCTCAGTCCGACATGTAATAGCAGTAAATTCCGATTTAAGCCACTTGAAATCTGATCCTCCGAATTGTAAGTTCTGCCGCTTCATCTTTTTGAAGCAGTGTGTCCAATTGATCTTGTACGACAAATTTTTAAATTTTGTTCTAAAGTTGTAACAAATCAGTATTAAACATTATAAAGTGATTTAGAAATGGTGTCTTTTAAATTAACTATCCTGAATCCAACATTTATCTGAAAATGGTCAAGGAGCAGCTGCATCCAGAAAAGATTATTAAAGGGAGCAGCTTCAATCAGTGTTCGGCACTGTTGAGCTACATCGTCTACCATTACATCGACGACACCAAGAAGATGATAGGCTAGATTTGCCTGCGAAAGTTAGTATGGTTTTTTATTAGTCCGGGGAAATTAGCAAAAAAAACGCACAAAAGGAGACAAAATTCGGAAATGGTTGAAAATTGGTCCACAGCTTCCTTGAGAATTTTTAAGAAAATTCGGAATCACAAAAAAACAAAATGGCCGCCGGAAATATAGCGCTTTTCCGGTTTTTTCCTTGTATCTCAGTTTCTATAGGTCGTACAACCCCGTACAAAGGCCCTAAATGTTGACAATGAAATTCTCTACAACTTTAGTTCTTACAAAGATGTTGACCCGATTAACCCTTTCAAAGTTATTCAAGGTCAAAGTTTCAAAAAATCTGTTTTTGATCAAAAAATGACTCATATAATATATAATATAATATATATATACAAAAGATTATTGCCTACCCTAATGACACCCTTGCCAATCAATAGTTAGTGATTTTTGGCCGAAAAGTGATTTTTGGAAACTTTGACCTTGAATAACTTCGAAAGGGTTAAGTTTACGAAAAAATGACACAAGGCTTTTTTGTAGGCAATAACGTTTCGTATTGACTGATCAAAAAAAAATTTCGAACAAACCAGTTTTTGAGTGATGTTTTGGCAAAAAAGTGATTTTTGATAACTTTGACCTTGAATAACTTTGAAAGAGTTAATCGGGTTAACATCTTTGTAAGAACTAAAGTTGTAGAGAATTTCATTGTCAACATTTAGGGCCTTTGTACGGGGTTGTGCGACTTATAGAAACTGAGATACAAGTAAAACACCGGAAAACCGCTATATTTCCGGCGGCCATTTTGTTTTTTTTGTGATTCCGAAATTGTTTTCTTAAAAAGTCCCAAGGAATCTGGGACCAATTTTCAGCCATTTCCGAATTTTGTCTCCTTTAAATGCTAATTTCCCCGGACTATATGGGTGGGATCCATAAGGCTTTACAATAATTTCATGACATCCTCGTTTATTCGGGTTACTACACGAATTTTTAAATTTTTCATAACTTTATTACTAGTATCGCTGTTAATGTCAGAAAGCTTCTGAACATTAAATGTAAAAAATTTTCATGGCGTTGCGGCTTCACGACTAAGATTCGCGACAGTTAATTTTACGGGCTCCATCGCCTTGACAAGTATGTTTAGAGCAGAAAACTCCAATGTAATATTCTATTTGTCTTAAATTCTTTTAATATCTCGCGAATTGTTGCTTCCGCCTTGGGCAGTGGCTAAATTATTGATGGAATGAAGCACAATGACATTTGACGCCATTTGCAAAAATTATGGTACATTCACATTCTGACATTACTTTTGCCCCACCTTGTCCCAGCTACTCCTGGACAGAAAAACTCAAATACTTTACATCAATATACATATTATGATTTCTTTTCCGTTTTTTCATCGCCTTTCATTAGTGTTGGTCACTCATAGTATAACTTACTACACAATTTTATATTATTTTCATACAGCGTTGTCGTCCTCATATTCCTTTGGCTGCTCCATGAGACAAAACTTAACTGTAATCGTTAATTCCGTCCGATCCAATAGGCGTGTTCGATCAGCAATATACGTTCATTGAGACTTTTTGACAGCTCTTTTCTGCTCTCAATTGCCCTGCTCTGTGTTCTTTGAGCCTGCTCTGGGTTGAGAATTGTCACTTTTTCTGCTCCAGCAAATTTGTAGGAGCAAACAGAGCAAGCAAAATTATTCTTCTTCTTTTTCTTTTGACAATTGTCAAATCGAAAACAGGAAATATCGGAAAATTGATTTATGAATGATTTATTCGGAAAATGCTTGGAAATATTAAAAAATAAACATTATTTTTTTAAAAAAAATAATATTTTGATACTATTCAATTGTTTTTATTGGCAAGGGTCTTCCATTTCGGGGTTGGGAAAGTATAGCCCTGCTATTTGACAACTGTCAAAAATAAACTTCAACCAAAGTGGTATTTATTTAGTTAAAGGTTTGCCATTTTACAATATGGATCGTTTGACCATCGAACAACGCGTTAAAATTGTTATACTGTTTTATAAAAATGGTGATTCTCCGGTGGCAACATTTTGCGCTTTACGGCCAGATTATGGTCGTCATAATCGGCCTACCTAGCAAGAAATAACCAACAAAATGCGGAAATTCGAAGAAACTGGATCAGTTGCCTGTGCATCAACGTTTTGCCCATTCGACTGAAAACATTGCCGCTGTGAGTAGAGTGTGGACGGAGACCCAAGTTTGTCGATTACTCGGTGCGCGCAGCATTTGGGCTTGCCATACGGCACATTGTGGCGCATTTTGCATTTGCATTTGCATCTTCGTCCGTACAAAGTCCAGCTTACTCAAGAATTGAAGCCGGCAGAACATCGTGTGCGCAGGGATTTCGCCGATTGGGTGCTCGAACAACATTGATCCCGATTTCAATTGGCCACTGAGATCGTGTGACTTGACGCCTTTAGACTTCTTTTTGTGGGGCTCCACAAAACACCGTGTTTATGTGAACAATCCTCAAACTTTGGAGCATTTGCGGAACGGCATTCGACAAGTTATGGCCGAGTTACGACCCGAATTATGCGAAAATGTGATCGAAAATTACCTCAAACGGATCGAGTTCTGCAAAAAGTTCCGTGGAGGGCATTTGAATGATATTGTGTTTCACACACAATGGCATCGTCGAAACATTAAAATCAAATAAAAATATAATCAAAATCTAAACGCCTTGTGTGTTTTTTTTTAATTTTACTTTCCCAAGGAGAAAATGGATGACCCTTTATTTCTTCTTCTAAAATTCTCGTTCATATCCAACCTTTAAAAACGGAATTTAGGGGTTTGAGCAAAAAAGTGTTCTTTGAGACTGTTGTGTTTTTCTGCTGACACCAATTTGACAGCTGCTTCAAACTTAGCTGCTCTTCTCTGAACTTTTTAAGTAGTCATAGAACACACCTAATGTCGCATGGGCTTTTACACGGGCGAACTCGAACGAACGAACTATAGGCCCATTCAGAACCAGCAGCAGCAGCGCCAGCAAACGGTTCCTAAATGGTTAATGGTGGTCACATGACAACAAAAGCAGCAGCGATTGCTGCTGCTGCTTTTTCATCTCTAATCCTAATTTTGCTGCTTTGGCCAGACGGCAGCATTTTTTGACATTTCAAAGTCTGCCAACTACATATGTAACTGTCAAATAAAAAGTCTGCTGCTGCTGTTAATTCTGATTTAAAAGGCAGCATGCTGACTGTAGTGCTGCTGCTGCCGTTGCTCGAAAATTAGGTTCTGATACAGCCTTATGTCAAAACTTAATGGGTTTTTGAATTTTATTTTTGAAATTCTCTTTTGCTTTCTTGTCCTAGCAACAACAAGAACGCAGCACGGTATACAGAAACAAGGTAATGGAAAAGAGACTGGCAGCTTCGAGTATCGTAGAAAAAGGTCTTCGAGTGACGTCAGCACTAATGCAGAAACAACAACAACAATTTCGATTTTATATGGGAAGAGGTCGCCGAGTCACGTCGCACTAAAAAGATACTCAGTCTTTTACATTACCTTGTTTCTGTATAGGGCCCTTTTAGACGAGCGGACACCGAACAGACAAAATTTAACTGTCATCGTTAATTCCTTTTTGAAGCCCGGTGAAGTGTCGGCTGGGCATTTACACGGGCGGACACCAACGAACGGACAAACGACCGAAAAATTTCAAAAATTTCAAACAAAATTTCAAAACTTCATGGCTTGCTGCTCTTGTTTTTTGAAATTCTCTTTTGCTTTCTTGTCCTAACAACAACAACAACGCAGGAAATGTCAAAATGTTCGTTCAGAGTTCGCTGAAAGTGTCCATGAAAATTGTCTGCCCTCCCCATCTTTCTCTCTCACCCTCTTCCCTATACACCCAGTTTGTTCGTTCGTTTTGTCTGTTCGGTGTCCGCCCGTCTAAAAGGGGGCATACCGCGGAACGCAGAAACTGTCAAAATGTTCGTTCAAAAGTTCGCTGAGAGCGTTCATTAAAATTGTCCGCTCTTCCCGTCGTCCTCTCTCACCTATTTCACCCTTAGCCCAGTTTGTTCGTTTGTTTTGTCTGTACGGTGCCCGGCCGTGTAAAAGGGCACTTTGTAAAAAGCAAAACAATTTATATTAGTGTTGGTTAGATATTTCCTTTATTTTTATTTTACGCCAAATTTTTTGCAACGAAATTTCAAAAACAGTGTAAACTGTTAAGAGAAAAATAGCTATTTGCAGTTTTGAAAAATCCTAATTGCAGGCGAAGGCAGGAATTAGTGAATTATGACAAGAAAAAAAAGAGCAGGGATTTGGTGAAAAGCGAAGATATGTGCCGTGGAGTGGAATCGAACCACGCACCTCTTGGATGGTAGTCGGGTGCCTTAACCCTTAGGTCGAAAAATGCGAATAACCAACGAATGTGTATAACCAGGAGTGTTTTTTCAATTAATAAGTTATTGATGATACTGAATAAAACTGGGAATAAAAAAGGCTCAACTGTATTTTTATAGTCCCCAATAAAAATTCGTTTTTTATCGCGTAAAATAAAAAGGACACCTTATCGAAATTAAGTACTTGACAGATTTCGAATGGACAAGCAATATTGTTAATGGCAAAAGCGTAAATACTGCCGATGGATACACAATCAGATCCGAAACGATTGATTTCCACACAAAACATTTCAATTCGAATGCATTTAAAATAATTGAAAAAAAAATCTAATCGACTTACCTGACGAAATCTGTTGTATTTCAGGTGAAATCTGTTGCATAGACTGCTGCTGCTCACTAGCGCGTGCACCTTCTGAAACACTTGCGTTACGTTGATACGCTGTTCCGAAACTAGTTAAGTCACTATGTCCTAGACCAGATCCAATAACACTACTTGAACAACTACTTGTAGGTCCGCTACCAAGAGGTGAACGTGCTGCTGCTATTTCCGGATTAAGTGAGCTGCCATCATTAGCAGCAGCAGTGCATACACCACCACCACTGTCAGATCGACTAGCAGGCCTGATATCAGATAACTGTGAGATGAACGAATCTTTGGTAGTAGCATTGTGCTGATGCAGATGATGGTGATGCAGATGATGATGCCCGGTGCCGGAATGCGGATGGTATCCATTTCCCACAGCCGATCCCGGATGAAAATCTCGTCCTGGTCCAGGATGTGCAGCATACATCTGATACCCACCGCCGCCGCCTCTGGGGCCAGCAGCTCCTGGTTCATAAAGGCCCCGATAATTATGATATGGAAAGCCTGCCCCCCTGCTGGCGATTCCATCATAGTGACCGTAATATCCACTTACGTCCCGAGCGCCTAAATTGCCATAGCTGAAACCATTGGCATTATAAGCAGCATATAACGGTAAATTTGAGTAACTGCTGTATCGGTCGTAATTTGGGTAGAGGTTGGGCGGCGCTGATGGTGGTGCTGCTGCTGTTGGTGGCCCAATTCCATTAAATCCGCCGGGGGCAGTCAATCGATACATGGACTGTTGGTATCTTATCGATGGATGTGCATGACTATAGTAACTGCCGTTCAAGGGTCCTCCGCCACCATTGCCTAGGACGCCCCCTCCCATGGGGTGATGCCTGTAGTCTGGATATTTACTGCAGCAGTCCATATTCTCGAGGAATTGATTTTTCTCCAAAGTTTGCTCTATCGGGGGTCTCCTGGTTTTTGGCTATGGCTGACTTCTCTGGGGCCACCAAGCTTTCCTCTACCCTCGGCTGGACCCTACCTAAGCTTCAGGAAATACCGGTATTTCCAACAGAAATACGCTCTCAGCTTAGTTCGAAGTGAATTCCTGGGTTGAGTGTGTTTTTTTTTCTTCTAAATGGTGAAATTACATTTGTGTTTGCGTTTTTGATTGCCGGAGGACATTTTTAACGAGCTCACTGTTTGAGGACCTTCCGAACGGTTCAGATTGCAAGAGTTTTTAAAGGATTTCTCACAGTTAGCAGACTTTTGGGAATTTTGTTTCATCAACTTTTGATTGGTTTAATTGGAAAATGTATATTTGCTTGACTTTGCTCTGGAACAAAAAAAAACAATTTTAAGCTATTGATTGATTGTAAAAGAAAAAACGAAAAAAAAATTGCTGGCGGCATTAGTTTTATTACGAGAGCTGAGGTTAAGTTTCATGTAACATTAGCAGTTATGCAAGCTTTACTAGAGGAATCGTCACTACGCTAACCTATTACTATCAAATGTATTCTTCTTCTTATTTATGTATTTAAAACAAAATGGTAAATTGGTAACTTATTCCCCTATTATAAATTGTCACCAGTCATAAGTCACAAGCTTTTGAGATTCATGTCTGTCATTGAGAGTTTGAATCTTGTGACTATCAGGTGTGTTGGTATTTTAAGCATTCTTTTTGTGGATTGTATAAATTGTGGCTGCAAAATAAGAATACCAAATTGCCTCAAGTCGATACTCACCACACAATTGTGATTGCGTTGTGACTTGTGACTGTTTTTGGAATACGGATATAAAGGTTTTCTGTGTCATCAGTCATCTATGAAAGTGATTGGTTGGCGTAAGGTCAATTATTATTGGGTTTCCATGCGCCGGGGTAGAGTTTTCGTTGAGTAAACAGAAAGTTTTTTCCCTCAAATTAACTTGATGCCGTTTCCATGGCGGTTCTGGGTTGAAGTGATACGTTGTGTCACCATTGGTATATGCGCAGTAAAGGATACTCAAACACACACATATGCAAAATCTGGCTTAACCCGACTGGTTTTGTCGAGTTTACTTGAATTTAACGAAACTTTACTCGCGCTTTGTCTGAGTTAACCCAGGGTAAACTCTGCACGGAAGCACTGTATATGATAGTCTAAGGCCATTCATACACGAGGGACCATGGTTCCGGAGCAAAAGCTTTTTTCGGGCAAGGGAGGCGTGCGGAGATGCAATAAGTGAAAAGTTTCGTGCTCCGGTGGAGACTTTTGTTTTCCTGCCTTTGGCCTGCGAACACGGAAAGCATGCACTCACACCAATAAGAAATCAATGATTTGGCGATGAAAAAAAACTTTCAAATAGTAAAATGTTGTAAAATTTGTATACATAATAAGAAAAAACTTTTAATTATTGAGAATTCAAACTGAGTGAGGGAATTTTTTTAAATAAATTATTTCGTAACAGCGAAAAAACCTCCATTTTGTTTTTAATGAAAAATTTGACATCTCACTAATACGAACAAATATCACGTAGCAACACAAAAGCTGCTTCCATCGCTGTTGCTCCGTGTATTTTCAGAAAACTTGCAGCAAAGCTTTTGGTCGCAGAACCATGGTCCCTCGTGTATTAATGGCCTAAAGGATCAGTGGCAGACCCCTTTACACTGCTGTTCGACATATCAAAAAGAAAAAGAGGCTCCTGTAGCGGTAGCACTGAAGACGTTCTGAATGCATAAAATTCATAGCCGCTTCCAACCTCAAAAGCGCAGCAGTAGGTGGCTGTAACTATCTTTTCTTCTTTCTCTGTCTTTTCGACACCAGAAGAGAACACTTCGTCGGGACAATATTCCGTCTTCGCCACCTCAAATCGGCTGAACAAGGTGAACTAACGATGAGGAGAAAAAAGCACAGGAAAACGTTATTCATCCTTAAAGATCCCTCCTTTTTAGAATAATAGACCAGATGTGCGGTTTGTGAGGTAGAAATGGTTCTTTTGAAATACAAGGTGGGGCAAAAGTAATGACAGAATGTGAATGTGCCACAATTTTCGCAAAAGTATTGACACAATGTGAATGTGCCATAATTTTTGCAAATGGCGTCAAATGTCATTGCGCTTTGACATTTATGTTGTAGACAAATAGAGAATTAGTTGGTGTCAAAGCACAATGACGTTTGCAAAAATTATGGCACATTCACATTCTGTCATTACTTTTGCAAAAATTATGGCACATTCACTTTATGACATTACTTTTGCCTCACGTTTTACAAATAAGTAAAGCCACAAGAATTTAACACCTCCAAAACGAAGTATTGTCCCATCTCTAATGAAATCTGCACTTGACCTTCTTTCTTTGCCAGCGGACGGTGTTTTAGCGGCTATCTTTTAAAATCCTTGGTATAACTCTAACCAAGAATGTGCGATATCGCTAATCGACAAACAAGCATCCCAATGCCTGGATTTTCTTAGCAAATGAAAGCTCCTCCTTTAGCTAGCAGGCCAGGTTGTACTCTACATTCGACCCTGGGCAGCAGACTGCGGTGTGGCGGTCATCCCAGGCGAAACTGATTTATTCACTGGGAAAACGAAAATTCCTGCGTTCAATCTCCCCAGGTTGGATGGGCATACCCTAATGGAACAAAACTCATCTGGAAGGCATACGCCCGTAAAAAGATCTTCGAAAACAGATGGGGACAAAGCCAAAGATAGTCCTGTGGATGTACAGAGCCGTTATATGTCCAATCCTTATGTACGTTTCGCTGGTGTGGTGCCCGGCGGTGAAGAGGACCTATAATGTCATGAAGTTGGGTAGGGTCCAGAAGGTTGCAAAAATAGGGCCAAAAGGGGTCTTGAAAAAACCCCAAAACGCCCTCTTCTCCTTTTTGCACTTACTCTCTCTCGACGTTAGTATCAAGCACGTGGCCTCGTATAGTGTCTTTAGACTGAGGGGAGGGACTCCGCAGCATATATATCAAAACCATACGGTCATATCAACATTTTGGACTTGCTACCCGAGGGTATGGTTACCACAAACATAAACTAATTTCCCCTTAGATTTCAGCAAAGGATTTGTCGTCGAAGAGAGTGAAGACGTAGGCGAGGTTCTGGCCATCCTAAAGGCCTGCCAGAAAATGAACCTCGAGCCTCACAAGAATGTAGCATTAGAATTTTTATAGATAGCCTCAAGCCTCCTTCGTCATCGACCAATCCAAACGCGAGTGTTGGTTTACCAAGGGTCCCCCAACTAAGTACTAACCACGTCTAATGCTGCTTGACCTACGCAATAGAACGAGAAACGGTCTATGGAGTATGCTAATGGTACCTTTTATGGTCACCAAGATAATTGCCCGTTTTCTTCGTCCGATACTATTTCTTAAAGCTCCAATTTTGTTCCCTTTAGTCTAGAAAAAGTGTGAGCGTACATTGGGTCGTTTGCACTATTCCGTGCTTCTTTTATAGATACATGCCTGTAGCGGGCTGCATTTGGAAAGGTGAATTTTTACTCAGCCCTACCGTGCCTGGTTTGGGTGCCATACACAGGCGCTATAACGCTGTGCGTGTTTCAGGCTAAGAACAGAGGAGTGTTTCTTTTACTCGGGCTGCAGATCTGAGCTAGATAAGCTCAGTAGAAAGCATAAAGTAACTTTCGTTTGGGCTCTCGACCAGAGGAACATAGATGACATCAACAAAGCCGACTGCTATGCTATTCTATTTTTGACTACGTACCGCTGGTAGCCAGCTAGAGGTGGAGCGAATTCAAGACCTTCATCATTTCTCGGACGATTTGGCGTACTAATAATAAAGCAAGAACAATGACCTGCTAAACAGACCCTGAAGAGATATTGCCAGAATTAGGGCAATCATCACGAGACGTTGGCCGATACAAGGCCACTCTGCCAAGTTGGGTATCCCATACAACGTCTGTTGTATTTGGCTGTGACCAAACAAACGAGGGAAACACTCGTTCACTTTTTGTGTAAATGTCCGGCTCCAGCCAAAGCCAGACAACTAACAACTAAGAAAACTAAGCATTTATGTTCTGTAAGACTTGAAAGGGATCTCCAGACTAGAGATTGGGCACTGATAAGCTTCCTAAACTCCATAAGATGACTTTGAATATCCACGACAGTCGGTTAAACTACTATAAAGCCTTCTACCCTGGACAGACAGCGCTGTTTAAATCGTAACTAACGCTAATCATCGTTATCTGGCCTGTATGTTGCTCTTAATTGTAAGTTCATAGCCAACTTTTGATGATTAAGATCAATCCTTAATAATCAAAATATTTTGATGATTAGCAAGTTAAACACGTTCGTTACAGCGGTTCTCTTATTTTTTTCATTTTCTCATAGATGGCGTACTATGCACACTGTAATATTTTTTCTTAAACTGTCAAAGTTTGCCGATTGACTATCAGACAGATCCGTTTATTTTTGTAGGCCCTTCTTAAGTTCTCGTAATGGTACACCTTTGCTTGAAAGATAGTTGCTAGGTTACCTAGACTTATCGCTCTATGTTTTGGAGCCATCCGTGTACAATACTAGTCCTACGGTACTTTAACAAAAGTCTAGGTTAGCCCTTCTTGTATATGCACGGGAGCCCCTAACCTATAACCTTTTTTTCACATTAATCGTTGCTGTATCATCGAAAGTTAAACTTGTGCTATCAGAAAAATATTGGGAAACCATAATCGTGTGCGGTTAACCAAAAGCACCAGTTTCCACTAAATTAAAAACTTCACTGCATTTCTAGAAATATTGTTGCGATTTTAATCAATAGATGGCCTTCGCATCATTGACATCAAAAGAGAGCCTTTTTCCACCTTCTGAATACTTGCGAGAGGAAGCATCCTGTCGCTTGAGATATCCTACAGAGCCCGAAGGCTCTTCCTGTTGACATGAAATGCCGGAGAATCAGGCAGAGCAGCAGACTGGAAAAGTGCTCCAATACATCTCTCCAAGCGCTCTGGAGCCAAAGCCAACCCGCAAGTTTATTTACAGCCCACCCACAACGGCATGCACTCAAAGCTTTCGCTCTCACCCTTATCTGAGCTTCTGTGGCCCCCCTCCCCTAACCAACATAAGCTCAGCAGTCGGGTCATCATCATGCACGTGCAGAAAGTGAAGTAAAGAACGCTGCCGCGGTGGCGTTGGAAGGTGTCAGGGCGCTGCTCGACAGACGGCGCTCGCTGTTCAGGAGGCGTATTGGTACCCGGTTTACAAGCAGAAGCATCGATTTCCCACCCAGCCCATGGCACTTATCGATTATGCAATGGAGGTGCCAATTACTCGGGAAGACGTACAAAGGCTGAATTTTCCTCTCGCTTGCTTGCGGGCTGGAAGTGCTCGTACTGTGTCGCCTCGCTCCTTGTGTGGTGACCCGACCGCCGGGTATTGCAGCGGCCGTTTGGGCTGAGATAGGGCTGACGGCTAGCGTTCAAGGAAATCAAAGAGGTGGCGCGGTAACTCAGTTGAAGCTTCTTCAAGAGTTCCCTACTGATGGAAATCGATTTCTATTGTTGGACTTTTTTTTTGGTCAGTTTTGTGCGCGCTCTTTTCTGTTGATGGGAGAACTCAATGTTGGCTAATTTCGTTGCTAATTTTAGGCTTTGCCTATTGGCGGCTGGAAATTAGGTCTGTCGCCTTTTTTATGGGAATCAATACCAGAAAATTCAGTGACAGTTGCGAAGTTACGAGTATTGTGACTCGTTACTTCGGTGACTTTTTATATTGTAACGATTATTTTTAGTTATTGCTTTTTTGTTGAACTTATAGCATTGTTGTATGAGGATAAATATTTAAATGTTTCCAACCACCTGTTTGTAACTCCCACAATTTATTGTACTTAGGAACATCCATTGTATGCGAGGTGCGACAATATTTTACAATCATACTTAGAACTTTTGTTGCGCTACACAGAAACTTGATCGAAGCTCTGAAATTTTAAATAGACACTATTCAAGCCGCTTCTAATTAGTTTTAGTAGAAGAATCTGAGGTTAGTATATTAGTTCTTTTTCTCAATTCAGTTTCCCTATTTTTTATTAACACTTTTTTTAGGAGCCAGAATTGTTGTTATATGAAACGGAATAGGGGTTTGTGTGTTGTTTTATATTGTACGAGATTGGTTTGATATTTAATTTTATTTAAAATTGAAACAAAGCATTTCAGTTTCACAATATTTTAGGTCTTGAAAAACTTTCGTAATGTTTTCCCGATAGATGGCAATGCAATTGCAAACAAATCACAAACTACAGATCGCAGCGACACCACTAAACGTTTCAACATCAACAGTGACAGTTCGAGTGTTACTTTGAGTGTAAAAGCATCGAAATTGGTGCAGTGATTGGAAAGTTGTTTGCTTTTAAAAATCGAGAAAAATAATGATAAGTTGCGGTATATTTTGCGGAAATGATTCGCTCGCTTTTGTTCTGGTAATTTTGATGTGAAATATGAGTCATACTCTGGTCGTCCAATCACTGAAAAAGCTGATGAAATTCTTGGAAAAGTCCAGCAAAATAGGCATGTCGACAGTGTCGATATTGGTATGGAGCTAGGCATCGATGACAAAACTAATTTGAACCATTCGCACAAAGTTTGATACAAAAAAAGCTCGATATATGGGTTCCTTATGAGTTGCGCGAGAAATTTGACAGACTGGTTTTCAGTTATACTGTGGACTCGAATAATAGGAAAGGTGCTGTCTTCCATTGAGTAAACTACGATGGCTCGGACACACCTCTGAAAAAAGAATGCTAGCCAGGATTTTCAATGGTAGACCATCAGGAAAAATAAGACTAGGGCGACCAAGAATTAGGTAGATGGATGACGTGCTAGAAGATATTCGGAAACTTCATATAATAAATTAGAGAGAGCTAGCAAGAAGTAGAGACGACTGGAAGAAGAGACTTCAAGAGGCCGAGTCCTACAAAGACTGTTGCACCATTTAAGAAGAAGTTATTTCGGGGAATATAGGAGAGAAAAGTGAAAGAACTAACAACGCCACTATCGAATACTACTGCGACTTTGATGATCGAAAATGAGATGGCTTCCTCGCTTATTATGGTTACATGCGATGACAGGAGAAATGTCAGGGTTTGTTGTAAAGAGAGAAGGCAAAGAAGGAGTTTTAGGACAAGTGGAAATACTAAGGACCATGCTGCAAGTTGACTCGAATCACGAATTTCTAGGATGGTAGTGGAGCGCCTTATCCGTTAGCTAATTTTGCTTGTATTGGTAGATCTTCAACGAATACAATCTACGAAATCATCAACGTAACAAAGAAGCTTGCACTCGAAAATTGTCGTATGGGTTCAAGAGAGTTGATTGAAGAGGTGAGAATTGTCCCAAGATTATGATTGATATTTTGAGCATGAACCATGTCGGCACACGATTGGTGCCACAGATGCCACAGAAAGGTTATGAGATTCCACAGGAGAGTTCTGGGCCCTGGACCGAAGTCTTAGACCCAATGTCTGCAGCCTCAATGTCTTCGATACCCCAGTGTCCGCGGAGCCAGCAGAGCGAGGCCTATTTCTTCTTGTTCTGGAGTACGCCAAAACAACCTGCAACTATTTTAGAGGAAAACTTCCACGTTAAGAGTACCTTGACAGCTTGACTGTCAGAAAAGATTTTAATGTTATTCCCCGGCTTCACCCGCCGAACTGCGCAAGTTCGAGCAAATTAGTCTACTGAGCTCAAATTTTTGCCAGATTTCCCATACATTTTCACATTTTGAAGTCAGGAAAATATGGTCGCATACGCGGAAAATTGAAAATATTTGGGATATTGTTAAGAATGTCCATGTGTCCTTTGACTATGGCCAGTTCGATGAGATCTGAAGTCTTATGGCGGCGAATTTCCATAGGAAGATATGCAAAGGGGTCAATCCAATGATTGTCTCCATCACGGCTGTGGGACAGGTCCGCATAGCTCGGGTAATGGAGAGGCAAGCAAGCCGTTTGGTGCGATTGAAGATCGACTTAACCTGTTTAGTCTTGGGCCACCAAACTATAGTGGCATAAGTGATCACAGGTTTAACGATCGTATTGCACATCCAGACTCCATGTCTTATCCAAAAGCCTTTTGCAGGCCCTTATGGCCCTAGTGGCTTTACTGATGGCGTAGTCTAGTTGAGCATTCCAGTTCAGTTTCTTGTCTAGCTTTACTCCCAGATATTTGACTGAGCCTGAGTACTCAACTGTGGTACCCTGGATACAAGTTCAAGCTAGGTTCACTCTGTAACGTTTGGAGAAAGGTACCAGGAGAGTTTATTTGGATTGATTGACCCTCCGTGGTACACCATCTTTGAACTTCTCAGAGTGCTGTTCTCATGATCTCTGTAATGTTCAAGTCAAAGTTCCCAGAGACAATAATGGCAAGATCATCTGCATAGCTAATGACAGATTCGTATAGTGTGGTCGAAAGTTCATAAGCAACGGTGTGGTCAGAGTAACGGGTATAAGACTCCACCTTGAGGGCAGCCTTTACACTAATGGTGGATACACCTAGAGCAGAAGAAATGTGACGACATACAAGCATGGCAAAGTCAAGGTCTTGCTAGCAGTTTTCTTTGCTTGCCATAGTGTAGTGAACTTCTATAGGCTTGCAAAGGGACACTGGCCTGATATGCCTCCGAGCGACTCTTTTCTGTCAACGAAGCTAAAAGTAACAGTTCGACTAAGGCGTTTTGGGTGAGTTGAGGCAATAAAAGAGAGTTCGCTGAAGGAGGATTGAGTCAAGTGCTTATATAGTTGTATTGCACTCTATGGGGCCTACTTTAAACCCGACGAAATAAATTTTAAAGAATTAAGGTTTTTTGGTTTTACTCCATAATTCTGCGTTCTTTTTTTATGTGACCATTTAGTCCAATAAATAATTACTTTTTTCTTTGCGAAAAATACCGCACGCGATTTTTTTTTACCAAATGATTTTATATATTTTTATAAGCTTAAATTCAAAATGGCGTCATAGCCACACTCTTTCTAAACTTACAGTGAAGGGAAACGCGTTTAATTCTATATCTCAGAAACTATGCTTTTTACGACAAAAATGTATATAATCTTTTTTGTAGATAAATAAGTGATTTAACTTTTTTGTTTAGAAATTTTCTTGTAAAGTCAATATCTACGGAGAAATAGTGCTTCAAACTTCATATATCACTTTCCTTGCATTATATTTCGTTAATGGTTAATTCTATATGAAAATGTCCTTCGTAAGACTTATAGAACACACGATTATCTATAATTTTTGTTATTATCATTTTTTACGTAGGGCTAATATTGCACGAGTTATGGTGCTTTAAGTGTCGAAAAACGTAAATTCAAAGGTAGTTTTTTGCCAATATTTTTTAATTACACGTTTTATTGCAAATCTGATTACAACTTCTTTTGTGCGCAATTTCATTGCCCACATAGATTACTGCAAAGATTATTCCATAGTCAAGTTATTCTACTAGATTCCTAGTTTGTAGTGTTCGCGAAAGGAAGATTACAGGGTATCTGAGTGAGGCGAGTGGACCAGTGAGTTGCGGGAAAAATATTGCCACGCAGGCACAAGGGCGTTAGTTTCAGTGGCACAATCGCTATATCTATCAAAATCAAAGTAGATTGAAATTGACGTATGTATATTGAAACAACCAGATCAAGAGACTAAGCTAAAAACCAGCATTCATACCTCTCCAAATTTTGTACTTGGTGAAAACGCCACGTCATGCTGAAAGCCTCGTTTGTTTTGGACAGCATTTTTCTTCAGCTCCTATAATTATGCTCAAGAATCCTTTGAGTCAAATGCTTCCTCAAAATAAAAAAAAAAATATTGAATCTTGCTAGCGGCACATATAAACCAAAAAAAACGATTCCATTCAACCCTACCTAAACATTCTACCTTAATCGTGCTTTTTTTTATTGTTAAGTTAAAATTTTTTAAAAAGGATTCATCCATAATTCCCTTCCTGTAAAACATAGCGACTTTCTCCACATCCTTGAATGTTTCAGTCATAAAAATTTTTTTTTGTGTTATCCTTTCAAAGTAAGGCGATAAGGATGAGGTAGATTATCCTAATGAAGGCATTCGCTAGAGTGGCAGGAATCATAGCCACTTCAGAGAAGATGTAGATCACAGAGGCAGCCCAATTCTGCTTCCCTGGGAAGTACGTGATATTTGTGATATTTTGCAACAATAGAGGAATCTTACGTTTTTCACGTACCAGAATATACCTACCATCCCCCATCTCAGAGCCCTCGTGCTTTCCTTCACAAAACACTCATAGGTAACCAGAATCGGGTTTCGTTCGCCCTATTGAAGTGTCGCAATGTAAGTGCACACAAGCTGGATGCCATCGGATGACACTAACACAAATCCAGAGAACGGATTAAATTTTTAATTCAGATCGTCCAACTCTATTCTCGTATCGCAGCCCCTATTGTGTCCTGGGTGCTTCTGTGCGAAAAAAGGGGTAAATCTGATATGATGGGAATCAGCCCTAACCTTAAGTGCCGCGGAAAGTTGATGCCGCACTTGAAACTGTGACTTTTGTGAAATCCGAAGGCAAGGACTTCGCGTATACCAAGTAGAAGAGGGTCCTTCAAATTTTTGATTAAGGATACATGCCGTTGCCTGTTCTCTGTGGGGTAGGTGTGGAGGGCGGTGGGGGGTTGAATCAAGATAATTAAAGCAGGTGAGATCTCATTGTTGCCGGTGGCTCATTAATGGGTAGCTGCTGGCTCACATCCGTTCATTCGTGCAGCTATGCTCTGAAGCGCTTTCGGTGGGTCTTCCTGTCCTTTAGAGAGCGGTCTCGTTGCTCCTCTTCATCCCTAGGTCTATGGCTTTTCAGGATTTTATGAGCTTGCAGATTTTTAACCATTGATCAAGTTTCATCAGAATAAAAGACACGCCACTTTCATGCCCATGTCGAATATTTGAAGTTATTCAAAGCATCGAGATTTTAAGGATCCATTTTTTGTGTGTGTGTTATTTTCGATGTGCCTTTTGTGATAAAGCCGAAATCGAGACCGAAATTTGTGTATATGAAGTGAAGTTGGTAAATTTTGAAATTTCTAATTAAAACTGCATGTGAAGAATATGCAGCAAATCCCTTGTAACGAAGTTTCAATTATGCCGACAAGCACCCTCAGAATATAGTTGCGTACCATAAGCTAAGAGTAGTTTCATATTCGCTGCATGCATTTTAATTTAACTATGAATGAATATCAGAAATAGTATTGAGGTTTGCACATAAACAGTAATTGCCAAGAGTATTTTGAAGTATGTCATTGAAAAGTTCGTTTTAATTAAACTTTTAAATTAGCGTTGACTGATAATAGAGACGATAGTGGGTTATGATACGAGTTTAATATCATAAAGCATTATTAAACTTTATGACTTTCATTCAAACTTAGCAAGGAACGGCTTTGACTATGATTGAGAAGTTGTGGTCCATGCAAATATTAGTTCTGCGAAAAAGTTCATGGCGTTTTCCTATAGATGGCGTCAATTGCCATCCGATCGCAGCGACATCGACTTAAGGTTCGTTTGAAATATGACAGTTCGACTGTTACTTTGAGTGTAAAATCGCTGTGTTCTTTTTACAACCTGAACCAGATCAGATCATTAACTTTCAAGTAAAGTTACAAAAACAACTTGATCCAGGTAAAATTTGGATCAAAATCTGTGAACCGAAAATAGCTTGGGTGCCAACCATATCGAAGACATATCTCATTGGAAAATCCAGTGCTTTTATAATTTTGTGGGTTGCTACTTCTGTTTTCTTTAGTTTCGTATGTTGGTACTTGGTAGTTGCAAAATTTGACATATGTATTTACTTGGAAAATTGTTGGCAGAATTTGTGCGATTATTGAAAGTTGTCTTTTGTTAATTTTGGAAGTCAGGTAAGTATTTTTCATAAATTGTTTTTAAAGCGGAAATATTTTTAGTACGGGGGAAGATACACGGCTCAACGTGTTGATCAACCCGAGCTGTCACTTCGCAATTCGGGGGTCAAAGGAAGGATAAGGGCGAATTTTGCGGTGTTGACCGAAACTAGAAACGATTTCTATTTTTCCTCGAGTTGCATGAAAAATGTTTATGTATGCGTAACTCGGTTGTGGGTCGGAAAAAATTTGGAATATTTTGAATATTAGATGTATTTTTGGCGTCGGACAGCTACTTATGTTGTGCGTTGTGTTGCTATTGTTTACCCCCCGATTCTAAATTATGACCAATAATAAGTCATAAGCTTTTGAGACTCTTGCTTGTGATTGAAAGCTTGAGACACTGTTCTTGATACTATCAGTTGTTTTGGTATTCTAAGCACCCAGTCACAAGAAAATGTAAAAACAATTCACCTCTAATGGTGAATTTGTATTTGTATAATGAGAAAGAGGAAAGCCTGCGCACCAAGCAGCAAACGTACGCCAAAAAACATTGAGCACCTCTCATTGAAGCTGGCTGTGTGTCGGGATTGGGTGAAATTTTGAAAAATATACTAGAAACGTGCTCTTTACACCCTTGTGACCCGCTATGTATACAGTCATAATTTTGAGAGTCGTTGAGACTGTTTGCGGATTGTCAAAATTGCGAGACCAAAATTAGAATACCAAATTGTCTCAACTTGATACTCACCGCACACTTGATATTGCGTTATGACTTATGACTGGTTTTAGAATACGGGTGTTAGTTTGACTTTCAGATTCATGGAATATTAAAAGAAAATTTTTGTTTGACAGAAAAACTTATGCTAAACTGATTACCCACACCTATAAAATGGCATTGTATTATACAAAGTGTTGATTGCAACGCGTTGCCTCGTGTATCAGTTCCGCTCAACAAACTGACATTTGTGTGGCATCAACACGTTGACTCGTGTATCATCCCACTAAGTTTTGGAAACTGGCTTAAATTGTGACAGAACACATCAAAAATCAGAACTACAACTTTGAAAAACTAAATTTCTACCATGATCCAACTCTGTTCTTTGATGAAGGATCTAGAACACGTTGTAAAAATAACGCAGCTTTAAACATTGAAATCGGTGCAGTGGAAGCAGGAAGCTTTTTTGCGTTCATTTTTGTCTTAAATTGTGGACTCTGCACAGGCATTCCACGAATGTCGATATTGATATGGAACTAGGCATTAACCACGGAACTGTTCGGAATCATTTATACACAACAGAATACAAAAAGAAACATCGCTTCCTCATGAGTTGACTGCGAAAAACATGATAGACCGAATTAACATCTGTGATGCGCTGCTGAAACGCAATGAAATCGACCGATTTCTGAAACGTCTCATAACCGGTGTTTAAAAATGGTTCACGTGCGACAATCAGAAGGGTAAAAGATGGTTGGTGGACAAGCGATGGTGAGCTGTCATATGCCTTCGCGAAGTCAGGAGCGGTGTCAAAATATGTGATGCTGTATGTGTGGTGGTACGGAAGGGAATTGCCCACTAGGAGGTACTTCCAGTTGATCAGCTGATTGATTCTTCCCGCCACATAGTGGGGAAGAAAAACATCGTCGCAGACACACTTGTCGAGGTGACGTCCACCATCCTGAATGTAATTGATTAACAATAGTTGGCGGACCACCAGCTACAGAACCGAGAGGACTAAAAGATATCATCCGAAACCCGGATAAATCTTCGATGACATTGCCGAACGCCAACGCAATGTATATTGCACTAGGTGGAGGTCATTTCAGTGGCAGACATAACGTCCGAGATCACATCTCGTCATGTCGGCGAGGGTTGGATATCTAAGTAGAGCGTATCACTGATAGTCACAACGGGCTTGGGTCGGCAGTTCGAGTCATCGCTGTTTCGGGAGCTAACAATAGCATTAAGGCCCCCAAACACGGTCAGTCAAATTGGATGTACATCGAAGCGCGAATGTACAACCAAAACTATCGATTATGAGCCGGTCGGCCGATCAAAACTCGTTGCGCCCATGAGTTTGATGAAAATCTGGATGTACATTCAATTTGACCATGTAGGGGGGCCTTTAGGCAGGGCTGGCGAAGTACTCCGATCGGAGTATTTGTGCTCTTCTCGAGCCGCCTACAGCGAAATTTTACTCCCTTTAGTAAATTTTATTTCAATATATCCAAACTTGCCAAAAAAGGTAAATTTTTGGACTGCTGTAACATTACGGCCATCTAGTACTTTCTTCTATTTCATGCTTTACCGCTAGTACTTTAGGTTCTGGTTCTGGTGAGTTTTGTGGTGTATTCGTGCTGTAGCGGAAAAAGAAAAAAAGAAAAGAAATTACAAGCTTTATTTAATGTAGTGTTTTTAGTTGAGCTTGTGATTCTTGAGATTTTTGTTAGAACTCTCTTGAAGATCTAAATACTACTCTGAAAAGACGAATTTTACTCCCCTCAGAAATGACAAAACCGCAGCACATTTACAGATTGCGCCGTGTCTCCCGTGGGTGAAACGGCGTGATGGAGCAGTATCATCGGACACTGAAGTCCGCGATAAAGTGTGGTCTGTGGTAGGTCGAACAAGTGAGCAGACGTTCTGTCGACGGTCCTCCTGGGATTTAGATGCCCACATTTAAGCCAGACCTTCAAGCAATACCGGCAGACACGTTGTAATGGAGCATGCTCTGCCTTCCAAGAGAGTTCTTGTCGGAGCCGTCCAAAAACAGTTAGAGTCGGAGTTTGTAAAGGACCTACGTTGTACGAAGCCATCCACTACAGCCCACGATGGAAACCCCAACGTCTTCGTTCAAGAATATTAGTAGTACGTTGGCACTCACAGCTTGCATGATAACTAATGAACTTGGTCGTTTCAAGTAGGGATACGGAATCGGGTAAATACTAAAGAGTAAAATCGAAAGAAAATTACTCAATGAGTACTTTTTACTCGTTCAGAAGTACTCAATTCCTTGAGAATCGATGAGTTCTTTTGTTGACATTTTGAATTCGGATACATAGAACAAAAAGGTTCAAAATTTACCATCCCTTGCTTGGCATTCTTCTTCTTCTATTTTGTCGAGGTACTGGGCTAAAGGTACCACGGTCACACTATTGGCCAAATTGTACTACTTGCTTTGACATTACTGATAACTTTCAATGAAGGTTTGTCATATACCAGTGGCCCCGCTTAGGGTATGCATTAGTCGATTATTGGCCGGGGCAGGTTACAAATACCTATGTGGGATATAAATTCAAACCTATAAAGGCCCGTTTACATCCCAAATACAAAGTGGAAACGCAAATTGGAGCTATTTTATGGAACAGAAATTTGTATGCTTTTCTCCGTGTTACACCGAACACGGATTCCAATTTGGTGAATAGAGAGAGAAGCGTACGAACTTCTATGCGATAAAAGCGATCCGATCTGCGTTTCCACTTTGCGTTTGGGATGTAAACGGCCCTAAACTCTCCTTAATTGAAGCGGAAAATTACTTATATGTGTAAAGCGTTTTTATTTAAAATATTCACGACTGAGATTAACTTGCAGTTAGCTTGAACTCTGGCTTGAATGCAAATTATACTCAGTACTCAATTCTGAGTAAAAGTACTCAGTCAAAAGTATCTAGTACTGATATGAGTAGAATAGAAAGCTAAATACTCATATGAGTAAAGAATCCAGTACCGATACTGTATCCCTAAGTTGCGAGTGGATTATCGGTTTTATGGGTAAGAATATCTAGAAAGCCACCTGGGTATACCCTGATGGATCATTAAACTGCCGCCATTATGACCAGTGTACAAACTTTGATTGCTAAAAAAATCAAAACTAAACAGCCAGTATGAATACGCCTATATATGTGTTACAAAAGTAATTAAACTGATTTATTGCATATCCCATGGGTTACAAAGTAGGATTTCATTTGAAATTTGCATACTTTCAGGGCTTACATTTGTGTAACTAATTTTTTTTAGAAAAAGATGAAAAACAATATAACTTAGTCCCGTTACACTAAAAATAAGGTGAATTTATTTTTTTACCTGCCGTTAATTTCAGTGGAACACGGTCCCATCACCGATGACTTTTTTAAGCGCGGTTTTATACTCTGTCAAGTCAAGGCTTTAGAAGCGCGCCGGTCCAGAAAAACGAGTTGTAAATCGAGGCAGGCTGGATGTGGGAGTTGTAGATTGCAGCGCTAATTGGTGGCTGAAGAAGGAACTAGCATCTCGTAAGAAACCCTATGCTTTGGGAATCTTTTGGCCATTTAGATATGCAAAAACATCTGTCCTTGGATAATTGAAAATGTTCAACTAAATGTATATAAATAAAATATCAGATACACATCTAGCAGTGATTGCAATAATAGATATTGCATCTATTACCAAGCAGATCTGGCAATGAACGCAATACGATAACATTTTCTCGTAATTGCAATGCGCATGTTAAGTATTCTGATATTTTGTCGTTATACCAAGTTACAGATTTTATGTAGCCATTGTTAGAGACAACTTCCTATTGGCCAAATTATTGATCTCTCACAAATTTTATTTTAAAACAAGAAAAAATATATTAAAGGAGCAACATATAAAATGTATTACATTTAAGACAGAGTAAATAGTTAATCTGATACTAAGAAACTAATCTTTTCCATTACTCCGCGAACTTTTCAACTCACTCTTATATTCGAATTCTACACCTCTAAATATAAAAATAATTTGTTACATTATCACGTAAAAACCACTTAGACACTCATTACATATTAAGTATCAACATAAAATATATTTCTTACACAATTGTAAGACACGCTCATAATTCTAAAATAAAGAATTTACATATTCATAAAAGCATACCAACATTGCCCTACCCTCTGCATTAATCATATTTTAACAGAATGCATTTTTTTTCTTCTCCAAAAAAAAAAAAAAATTAATCCCTAAAATATGACTATATGTAACCATCTATTCAACTAAAAACAACCCTTAATTTGCGGCATGTTGACATTGCCGGCGGGTGACTTATGTAACACAAGCCAAAGAGAGTATAACATGCGTCACCGCTAACGTTAGCATAAAACTAAAAGCTCCACAGCTCACATACGGTTAAAAAAAAATGGGAAGGAAATGTATAGAACAAAAAAAAAACAAAAAATAACAACAACAACAGAAAAAGCACCTTCTACACTTTACACAAATCAATAAAAAAAATTATATGCAAAAAAAAAAAAAAAAAAAAAAAATAGAGCAAAAATGAAAGCATAAAAGAACCCCCAGAATCCTCCACACATGTGGGGATTGTATGTGCGCGCCCTATTCATCTACCTTGGAATTTTATACTGTGTGACAGGTCATGACTCCTTTTTGAGCTTTTCTGTGCTATTTTCTATACTTTCAACACTATCAACAATAACTTTCATTGGGGATTTTTTTTAAAAAAAAAATATATATATTTTTTTTTTCAAATTCTATCCCAATCCAAAAAAAAAATTGTTTATATCTTTTTTTTTGTTAAATTCTTTCAACGTTCACTTTTCTTCCTTTTATTTTTGTAATTTTTACTTTCAGTTACACTTAAATCCTTTAACTGTCACGTGCTTTTTGAATATATATTAATAAAAATTCGATTTGCTTCTAGCAAGGATTCTGTGCGTGGAAAACTATTATTATTTATTTATATTTTTACGAACGCGATCAAATCATCGATAATGTGAAATTTCACAACACTTTCTCAAGTATAATTTCAATAAAATCTAAATATTCCCAAATAGAGTATCCTTATTTAGGGATAACACGAAAAAAAACGCGCGCACATGATACGCGCCCGCAATTTATTGACGAAAACGGAAACGGAAAAATTGTTTTCCTGTTCTGCTACCGCGTGGAAGGACTTCTTCTACCGAATCGAGGAGTTGTTTTGCAAAGACTGACGGTAACGTTAATCTTATTGAAGCTTTTTTGCATACTTTCAGGCTGTAAAAGCTTTTGCCACCCACTCACACATTAATACTATATAAATCCTTACCCATACATAGTCGAGCACACCCTCCAGCAGTGTGTATATGCATATACATTTTACATCGCGCCTAGTTGCATATATATAGGAGCACGTAATGAAAAATGTGTGAAAACTTCACAAACCGCCGCAAAAATGAAGCTTTTTGATGGTGTGGGGAGGGATAACGGGGGTGGCAAAATGCAATGCAATGGTTAACGGGAAGATAAATTGTCAAAACAGAGAGTCTAGAATGAGAGAATTTGTGATATAGAGACGAGAATCCAAAATAGAATGAAAGAAACAAAAGAAAGGGAAATAATCAAGAAGAACAACAACACAACAGAAAAAGGAGAGCTTTTCCAGTGCTAGAGAAAGAGAGAAAACGGTGTCAACTGTTCAACTGTGCGCTTATAACGGGAAACACAGATGTGGGCTTGGGTTGGCTTTGGCTGCCGTACAATGATTATTAGAAGCTTTCTTCGATTTTTTTTAAGGCGAGGCAAGGCTGACAAGGACGTCGATCGAACGAACCAAGCTTATGTCACCCATAGCTTTTTACTTAAGACCTTCAAGTTGGTGGCATTATTATTCTCGATAATGCGTGTATTGGCATGCACCAACACATGTAACACGAACCGAATCGATGGAATGAACACACGGCAAAAAGGAAAAGCTTTCTTCGTTGGTTGGTTATATTGTAAAACGAATTTTCGATTTTTAAAGGCAGACGGTTATAGTTTGAAAAATCTTCTTAATAATCCAATAATAGTTAAGACATTAATAAACAATTTAATCCGAGATTTAATCCAGGATTTGTAAAACTACATATTAAAGAAAATGCTACTCAAGAATTATCACAATCACTATCAGGAAAGTTTTGTTTTTGATATTGATTAGATCGATTTCTATACACTATCACAAGCTTATTATCTCTAATTCTAATGATATATAAAGTGGCTTTACTTCACATTTAAGAGGTGAATTCCTCCAGGCTCTCCTAGGGTCTTGTATATGTTATGTTTCATTCTATATAAATAATAAACATCATTTTTGGAGCACTGTCAATTAGTATTATATGATAAAGGATGTTGTATTAAAGAGTTTTGTTTTTTTTTTCTCAGAACACTATACGAAATCTTGTTACGGAATAAGGAAGGATTTCGATGTGAATGATCTTAGTATAGATGAATAATTTACACACTTATTTTACTTTGAACTGATTAAGCAGTTATATTTGTAACTAATTTAGTTAATTGTGTTTTATGTTATAACAGAGTTATTTAACGTTGATTATTTTTCTTCTAATTTATTCCAGCATTACTTTTTGAAATGTCCCTTAGTCTTTCTGTAAATATGCCACACCAAACATAAAAGCTTAATTTTTTTAATTGATGACACTCTTTGGAATTAACATTGAAAAACTATTTTTTTTATTAATTACTAGCAAAAAACCCGCGTGCGTTGCAACGCCTTTAAATAAAAAAAGTTTATGTGTTCACTGTCAGCGGAAGGAAGAAAGTGAAAGAAACAACAAATTTTGAAAAAATGATTTTGGGAACCTTTTATATGGTTAATTTCTATTGACAGCAACCTGCGTGGGGGACGGTTTATAAATTTTTTTTCGACTTTTTTTGCGTCATAATTATTTTTTCGGCCTCTACTTTTGATTTAGGGGGAGCACTCAAAAAAATCGGGACTTTTCCAAAATAAGGAC
The DNA here is from genome assembly GCA_963855945.1 of Thereva nobilitata. NCBI lineage: Eukaryota > Metazoa > Arthropoda > Insecta > Diptera > Therevidae > Thereva > Thereva nobilitata. The sequence continues at coordinate 13,998,727 of OY979696.1, read as the reverse complement.
CACCCTAATGTATTCAAGTAGATGCCTATGAACATGAAACTTCTCGGTGAATTGGAATTTTAACTTTCTCTTTTCTATTAGCCGTTACAGTGCCCCCCCGAACACAGCCTCCGTCCCGTTCTTACCGATCGAACTTTTTGGATGCGATAGATGGAATCGTTTAACCTCGTGATGGCAGTGAAGGGTCCTTCCCTTTTCTTTGTAATTGTGGCGATTTACCTTTTATTCGCCGAGGATTTTATAGGTACACTCGATCGCGTGGCAAACTTCACGACAATAGGGGAAAGTCCAAGATACACTATGTTCAATGTTCTTCCATCTGGAGCTAGGATGTGAAGATTTTCAGATTTCCCAACTCTTGAACAACCTACATACAGCTGATAGAGAAATAACACTTATTTGGTAAAATTCGTCCGCCATATTGGCCCCGAAATTTTAAATTTATGAGTTTTGATCATACATTCGTTATTTGCTACCTTAAAAACCCCCAGATACCGATTTTCATTGGAATCGGAATACAATTGGCAAACTCATCGGCCATATTGGTGCGGCCATTGTGAATTTATAAGATTTGATCATAAATTCGTTATTTGCAACCTTAAAAATCCCTAGATATCTACTTACATTGGAATCTGAATGAAATTGGAAAATTTCGTCCGCCATATTGGCGCGCCATATTAAATTTATAAGTTCTGATCATAAATTCGTTATTTGCAACCTTAACAAACCCCGGATACCGATTTTCATTGTAATCGGAACGCCATTGGCAAATACGTCAGCCATATTGACGCGGCCATTTTGAATTTATAAGTTCTGATCATAAATTCGTTATTTGCTACATTAAAAACCCCCAGATACGGATTTTCATGGAAATCGGAATACAATTGGCAAATTTGGGTGGCCTTTTTCAATTTCGGGCATATTTCGGGGGCCATTTTGAATTTATAAGTTCTGATCATAAATTCGTTATTTACTACCTCAAAAACCTAAGATACCGATTTTCATTGGAATCGGAACACAATTGACAAATTCGTCGGCCATATTGGCGCGGCCATTTTGAATTTATAAATTTTGACCACAAATTCGTGATTAACGAATTAATTAATTAACGGTCATTTTTCAGCGGCCATTTTGAATTTCGAAAATTGGACTTCGAGGTGTTTCATGGGAGACACCCACGGACCTTCGTGGCAAAATTTCGAAACTCTGCGATGACTGGTGCGCCCGCTATAGCGCACACATACATACATACATACGTACATACATACATACATACATACAGAAACTTTCTTTTATTAAGATAGATTTTCATTCCTAAATTCGAAATTACTTTATTTATGAACGCATCCTACATGCTGCTCTTCAGTAGTTTTTCACCTATATGTCGAAAAGTACCAAATAAAGCCAATTTTAACATCAAAATTGCTTCTAACTTCAAAAGTAAAGTCCGTAGCATAAAAATTGTTCAGACATTATTCATAGGAAATATTCCAAGCTTTCTAATTTTGGAATAAAAAGTATAGGTTAACTACTTATTTTTTGGAGAAAAAGGTAGTTGAACGTAAAATTTTAGTTAAAAAAACCAAAATTTTGTCTTTAACGACTCATAACTCTGGAAGTTGGTAGGGTGGAACCGTCCCTTTTACAATTGTAATTCTTCTTCACTTATACCCTATTCATGAAAATAGGTTATAGGATTACAAAACCACAGGGTGACATGTAAAACACTACCAAAAAAATTCAAATCGCTCTAGCGGCTAAACCGGTACAATGAAATCTTTGAACAAATACTGGTGTTAAAAGGTATTTTATTTGAAAAAGCTATTTTGAAAATACGTCTTTTGTATTTTGTATTTAAATACTTTGATTTAAAACCATTTTGTATTTGTATTTGAAATAAAAACATAACCAAGCATTTGCATTTTAGTCCAGTAGAATTAGTCGTAAAAATGAGAAGGAAAAAAAAATAATTCGTTACAGCAATCTGACAGCGGGATATTGACGAACAAGCTCTTGTAAAAGAGGGAAAAATAAATCGAACCGACAGCTGCTATCCGGGGTGGAATAGGGAGGGTTTTTAGGGGTTGACAACAGTTTTTCGCGATTTCTGACTTAACTGTGAATCCTATCGAAAGAAGTCGAAGGTACAAGTTGTTGTAGGAAATAAAAAGATCTAAAACTTTTGTGTTAACCGTTTTTACCCTAACCTCAAAATTTTTCGAAAAAATGGCGGAAAACCGGTTTTTTGGTTTTTAATTTTTTTCGTTGACAAAAAAATTTTTATGAAGCTGAAACTTAATATACCTAATACCTTTTAGTGTTGCAAAAAGACAGTAATTTTTTCAGACGGAAATATTTAGAGGTTGTTGTTAAATTTAATTTTTTTTTAAAAAAAAGCGTCATTTTTAACTGCAATTCCTCTTAAAACTACACTTCCTACGGCGTTCTGTTTTTTCTCACTTACTCGTTGTTACGTCTACTTTCGATAAATGGTAAAAAAAAACGGTATACTGCAATGGAAAAAATGACCGGAAAATTGAAAAAATCGAAAAAATGACTTTTTTTGTGGTAATTTGAATATTTGAGAGTGGTTTTCAATCATAAGACAGTATTTGCATGTTCCACGGAACCAGTTTATCTTAATAGTATTTTTATGAATCAAAATTGTATAAAAAATAATACGTCATGAAAAAAATCGAAGCATTTCACTGCGGGTCTCAGCTAATAAATATTAGCAGCATGAAATTCGTAAATGGGGTAAAAAAATTAAATATATTTTTAAACATGCTTAAAACACTAAATTGAAAAAAAAATATGCATTAAAGTTTCCGTGGTATTCTCAAATTGGCCCAATGTATATTCTTCTCTTTGATTGTCTTTATATTTTTTGTCATAAACTTCGGGTTGTCCTTTCACTTCTATAAATTCCTCAATTTTCCCCTTGTCAATTTAAAAAGAGTCTATTTGCATAAAAGTGGGGTTGCCTTTCCGTCAATCCGTTCAAAATATGAAATTTGCTATCTTCTCCGTTTCCGTGTTTAATCATTCCGTTTTGGTTATCTGACCAAAAAGCCAGCCCGTCCATTAAGGCCACTTGCAGGTGATCTCTGATCAAATCAGCTATCGTCCGACTGCACAGTGCCGGCTTGCTCATTCATTTATGACGTTGCCAGGAATGAGTACATCTCTCTTGTACTGATTCCTCATGATCGTACCAACTGACCTCCGTCTTCTTTGTTTCGGTTCGCCCGGCGATCCAAAACCGGGTGTTCTTTGGCTGGCACTTGCCGAATTGCCGGTCGTCACAATTACCGTCTCCTGGTTCGCCGCGAGTAATTCTTTCTCTGATGAGGTTGAAGGTCTTTGTTGTGCAGGCAGGGGCGGTTTCGGAGGGGGGTAATTGGGTAATTACCCCCCCTAAGAATTTTCGTTCGCTTATTTATTTTTATTCTTAAAAAATACCAATATTTCAAACAAACAAGTTAAGTTATGGTGAATCTAGTCGGCGATCTATGACGGTGAATTTTTCCAAAACTGCTGGAGAGTCGTGGAAGAGACCGATACCCGAGACTCCAGTTAATATGGCACGCTATGGCTGATTTCACACGAGCGTACTCACGACACGACAAGAGTCGGCTGCAAAGTGGTTTATGAAGAAGACGGTGAGAGAAGACGAAGGGGAGGGCACACAAATTTGAACGATATTTTCAGCAAATTTTTGATCGAAAACTTTGACAGCTCCTGCATTGTTGTTGTTTTTTTCTGAAATTCCCTTTCGCTCGCAAAGAGAATGTGTGAGTTCGGAAACGTCAAAAACTGCAGCAGCTATGCGGTCCTACTGCAAATAAATTTGCAGTGAATTCGGAAACTCAGTTCGAGTCATGTAAGTGCAGCGTCAAATGCTTGTTTCACACGGGACGACGGCCAACCAACAGAAAACCAATTCCACCTTCAGTCGTCCGCCAGGGCTATAATCTACAAGTCCTACATTCGTCCTCGCCTCGAATACAACTCGTATATCTGGGCCGGGGTGCCGAGAACCAACTTAGCTTGGCTGGACAAGGTGCAAAACCGCGCTCTCAAACTTATTGGTGATAGCGCCATTTGCTCCTCAATTGACTCATTAAGCCACCGTAGGAATCTAGCAGCTCTTGCAAAATATTACCGCTTTTACCACAATGACTGCTCCACTGAAATAAGTAATCTCATGCCTCCACGGCAACATTTACCCCGCAACACAAGACTGGCCCGCTCGGCTCACCCCACAGTTTACAGCCCTCATCTTCGCGCACACTTCGGTTTAGAAATTCGTTTATAACAAGAACAACACGACTGTGGAGCAGCCTTCTAAAGTCAGTATTTCCGAACTCATACAACACCCAAGAGTTTAAACGCAAGGTTCATCGCCATCTCCTCCAACACCCCCTTGACTCCCCCTAACCTATCCTATCCTTCTCTCTCTTCTTCGTGCTAAGCTTACTACCAGACATTGCACCATGACTTGTACGACATGACGAACCGGTAGCACAAAGGTTGACACCTGAGCTTAGACTATCACATAAAAAAAAATAAAAAATCGTACGGAAACATTATTTTTAGAGAAGAGGGTGAGAGAGGACGATGGGGAGGGAAGATTTTCCCATCCAACTTTCTCACACGATTTTCGATACGACTTTTTGAGAGCGGTGTGGTTGTCGTTTTTTCTTTCTGGGAGAAAAGAGAGAGAAATAGCAGAAGGGAGAATTAAGATTAAAAACAACAACAATAAGCTAAAGCATTCTGACGTACAGTTGGTTGGAAAAATTGGTCCGTGTGAAAGCCCGTACGATTTTTCGTCAAATTTCAAAAGGGAATGGACGATGACAGCAGATTTTGTTGGTTGGCCGTCGTCTCGTGTGAAACACCCTAAAGCAGCTTCAAGTTTTATGTGACGTTTCTGGACTCGTGATTGTATACGGAAAGCAGTAGTCAATATTTTAAAAGAAATAATGGAGAGAGTTTTTCAGTCATTAATTATGAATTTACAAGTGAAATGAGTAACTCTTATTTCTAATTTAAAAGAATACGTTAAATCTTAAATAAATGAAACGAAGTTAGAAGAACATTATTATATCCCTTAAAGCAACTTCCCATAACGCGCGGGCTAGAATTCAAAAAAAATCTGCCGCTGCGTATGTAGGTTCTATTAGGGCTAAATAACCGTTAAAAACTAGTGGCAGAAATGACTATTGACTATTTGCTGGGGTGTGGAGGGTGGAATGGCAACTTCAGCTAGATGTGCCTTGGGGAGGGTGCAAATGGTATTTATGGAATCAAAAAAATATTTAAGTTTTTTTCTTTTTTTAAAATTACCCCCCCAAAGCCAGTTGGCTGGAAACGCCCCTGTGTGCAGGTGTACTCGTATGAACTCCACTCTGGAGGCAAGCAATTTTTTCTCTTTTTTAAATGTTCTTACTAACCATGTAACTGCCGCGAGGTATTAGGAAGTGATTAGTATTAGTCTTGGGTTATCAGTATAAGACTAATACTATCTGTCCACGCAGCTATCGGCATACTAAACAACTTGGCTTAAAAGTGAACGGAAAGGATGTGGACACGACACAGGAATAGCAGGATGCGTGCCCGAGTAAAAATAAAACATGGCCTTACAACGGGCGAACACCGGCCGCTTGGCTTTTTAAGGGGCATATGATGGCCGTAGAGTTTTTAACCATTTTTAATGGGAGCACATACGGTCACACGACGGCCAAACTTGACCAAAAGATTTAAATGGCCAAGTACTGAGCTGTACACACAGACATTCGACGACAAATTTGACCCAAATGCACCAATCTGCACCAAATATATTGTTGAATGTGTTTTATGGGAACTTGATGATTTTCGTTATAATGGTCCTTTCGATATATTCTACTTAAAGATAATCGATGCACAAGAGAAACGAGTTCGCCAGTAGTCGGATTATAGTTCGTGAAGTATGTTGTGCGTGTTGATTTATATTTTAGTGGGAAATTTTCTTATTTAATCGCTCGACGAAAAAAAACAATCGAAAAAAAATAAAACATTTAATTGCAGTGTCTTGATAAAAATTTTGATATGTTCGAATTCGAAGATATGACCAGCGGATTTCATGATGCTTTTCTCAATAAATACGCGGTGAGTTTTGAGTTTTGTCCCACTTTTCACCCAAAATGATTTCTTTTTTGAATAGTTAAATTGCGCCAATTTAAAGTTAAATAGAATTTTTTTTAATCGCATTATATACAAAGAACTGGGGAATAATATGAAGCGTATATTCGTCGGTGTATGTGTGTGGTGTACGGCCATACAGTCCTGCAAACAGCCTTCTGATGCCCGTCACATGGCCGAGGACTATGTTTCAATCACGGTCGGTGTTCGCCCGTTGTAAGGCCATTTTTTATTTTTACTTGGGTGGGAAATTGAAGAGGAGAGGGGATTTACCTAGCTTCGTCTAGCCTTTTCGCATTAGCCCGTTAGGCATGGGTGTCCTATTCGGTGGCTTGTTAGTTCTCCAGGGTACCACCGCCGACATATCCCAATGCTACCTTCAGGCACGCAAGCTACACCATCACGGCGAGGTGTATGTAGGTATTGCTTCCAAGTTGATTTTCCCCTCGGTAATTCGCACTAACATAAATCTTTTTTTCAGTAGTAAAAAGAATTTTATCAAATATTAATTTACCAAAATTCATAATATTTTTCTCTTGCTTCGCGTTTTCAATGTAACCATTTACGTCCATTTTACAATGGACGGCATTTTTACGATACATGGCAATAAATTTTTTTTACCAGTCTGGTCTTATAGCAGTATATCAACCCAAGTAAATCCTTTACAGATTTCACATGTCCAAAAAAAAAACAGCGTCTCAATAAAAACTCATACATCAATAAAATTTATTCACAATAAAAATTTAAATAATTTTTTGACAATGTCATTTCAAATCTCGAAATTCAATAATGTCATGTAAATTTCAATAATATTTCATGATGACTTCATAAAAGCATAAAAAATTGTGTGAAAGAAAGTGACGCCGCGCGACGCAAACTCCTCCAATACAGAGAAAAAAGCGCCCGAAGAAGCAACAAGTTGCTCATTATTTTGAAATATTTGTTCGCTATCCTTAAATGTCAATTATGTTACATTGTTGTAATTCAATGTGGCCAAAAAAAGTTCACGTTTTATAACGATAACAAGAAAAAAATGGAAGTGAATCCTGGATGTTTTCATTATATTCATAACAAAAAAAAAACAAGGCTGCACAACCCACATGGATTTTTCCGCATAAAGTAATCGCGCGGTATATAACGACAGCAACGGTAGGATGCGGTCCTTTTTCCACATCGTCAAACGCGTAAAAGGAAGCGTTATCATAACGACATCTCTCGGCAACTGCATTTGGCATGAGCAATCAAACGCAAGGAAAAAAAATATTATTCCGATATATATACTTACGTACATTGGCACATATGTTTACATTCGAATGTAAACATATGTGTGTATATGTGTACATTTATCTAACTTACCTGGCACCCTTGCAATCAATGACATCTTCACATTTGCAAATCCCCTCGGAAGGACTCCACGCAAGTCAGTATCGACGGAATTTTTGAGAAGTATGAGGAGATCCTTCGTCGGTTGCTTACACAGCTTTACGGCCTCATCATATCCCTGCGAAAGCTCAGTCATCCACGTGCTCCCGTTTGTGCCACTTCAGGCCCCCACCCACACGAGGACTGTGCTGTTTTTTTTTTGTTTTGCTTTCATTGTGAATTCAATCGACTTTTTTGGGGTGCAAATGTGTTGAGGAATTTCGTTCGGTTCATTCAAACGAAAGGAGTGAAAATACAACAACGAAAAAAAAAATATTCGAAATCTCTGCACATACTAACCACGACGGACGAAGGTGGTTGAAAAAGCATATATACGACAACAGGAGGGATTCAAGAATCAGTCCATGAAGAACGACAGCAGAAGTAGAAGAGCGCGAGCGTTACGGGGGACCGAAAAACGGGCAGGTGGAATAAAAACAACAACAACGAAAAAACCAGAACTCCGCGAAATGCAGCAGGAGGAAAATTCTCTTCATTTCGAAAGGAAATTGTGGAGAAAATGCCGGAAATTGAACAGATTGGTGCTCGTAACGAATTTTCGAGATCCGACAGCAGCGGCGGTGTTGTATAGAGCAAGGTTTTGACTCTAGCAGCAAAATACCGGAGCTACACACAGAGTCAGAGAACAGGAAGTGAACTGGAAAATTGACATCTGACACGCAGGTGTGAACGCACCCTTTCAATAAGTCTGCAAGACGAATATCTCTACGACAAATCACTTTAAGTTGTGGATGAGATTGATGCCGTGCAATAGGGACTGGATCTGACATCCCCCGAGGTCATGCAAGCCCCCTCCCCCCGCCCCGAAAATTGACATGCAGCCATCCCCGATCCAATTTATTATCAAGGGACAAAAATCATGGGTGATAGTTTCACATCATAAGACCCAGGGGTGATTACTACATATCTCCATATCTGGCCAGTCGTAATAGCCTCTACTACTACTAATAAAAATGTTTGCCAATTCAAGATAGAAAATCTTAACATCAGAAAAACTTGCCAAGGGTTCTAATTACGCTCTTCACATAAAATGGTCCTTTATGATTCCTTTTAGAGTATAGAAATATCCCAGCTTAGGCTGTATTTTGTGTGTATGGGTATGTTTGGGATTCACAGCCGTCGAGTATTTAATAGAGCCACAATTTCATACTGAGAACTCCCTAAATGTCACACCTAAGAGGTGATTATAACCACTTTTCTGATTCCATCGTCGTATGTTGTCTGAAAGATTCGTAAAAAAAATATCGCAATGTTTTCACTTTGCGGTATGGACGTTAAAGGGCTCTTTATCGGGGGTGGACGGGGTGAGATCTAAGCTTACAAAATTGTTTGTTGACGATTATGTTTCTGATGTTGATTGAGGCATGATTGTACTTCTAAAGTTATTAAATACATTTTCGTGAAATCAGATAATTTTGTCTTATGGTGGGAGTTGAGCTCAAGAGCAATGAGGTGATACGCATTTACAACGAAAATATTTTCACACTATTGTCTTGGTTCTAATAAAACTTACACCACTATTCCTTTCAGTTAAGCGGACAGATCGGCAGGCACGGCCCGATGTAGGCCACTCATTACCCAGTTTGACTGAGGGATGGGGATTTGAAACAACGGCCTGACAGACCGTGGACTGCAGGTCACCTCATGATTACCCACAGACACACAGGCGAAGAGGACAGTTTAGCGTAGCAGGTTGTTAATTCAAGTGCAAAAATTTTCATGGACTCAACAAAATTTTTTTAGACTGAATAGAAGTTCAGATCTTCAGTCACGGACTGACGAAAAATACCCATACACATAAAGATTTTTGTCAGTTTTCTTGGACTATAGCCTCAATTGGCCCCATCCAGTTGAGTGATGAGTGTGGGTGAGTGAGTGTGTGGTTATACTTGGCCTCAAGGCGAGAAACCTTCAGGCCATGGCCTGCCGGCGGCCTGTATAGGAAAGGGGGCCTTTAGAAATCGCCTCATGGAAATATAATATTCCTCTCTTAAACTTTGACTATTAAATACGAGAAGAAAGAATACCATTACTGTATATAACACTGGTTGCTTGTTCTAATATTTTTTTCATATCCTATTGTAAGTAAGAAAAAATGAGGCCTTATACTTTATTAATTTTTTTTAATGCTATTCCTAAACATTCGCATTCGCAAATTCGCATTCCCAACATTCGCATTCGCAAATGTGAAAAATATCACATTCGTAACATCCCTAGTCTATATGTATGTCGAATTTTCAAGAATTTTCACTTCAGTACCATGATTATAAAAGCCTTAATGTTTTTTGGCTGCCAAAGTAGTCAGTAAGTTTGAGGTAACTTTGGCAGGTATAATAAATTGCTTTTAACTTCAAATAGGCGGCTTCGTCGGGCTAATTTGGCACCAAAAAATATGCACCCATCATCCTCTTTCTTAAAAAAATAAATTTGTAAAAATGGGAGTATTAAAACCAAAAGCTTTATGTTGGCTGCCAATCTGACGCCTATATCCAATTTTGTTAAGGCCGGCTCCACACGTTGGCACCAAGGTTAGCCCCAATGCTACTTGTCCAACGTGTGGATTTGCATTGGCGTGAGCATTCAGAATTGGCCGTCGCGTGTCGGAATCTGTGAGGAGTGAGAGTTTGTTACTATTCTTGTGACTATCAGCGGTTTTGGTGTTCTAACCTCTAACTCGCAAAAAAAATCTTAAATAATTCACATCTAATGCTGAATTTGTATTCATGTAATCAGGGGCTTTCATAGGTGCGAATCGTGCACTTGCACCGGGCGCAATTGGACGGGGCACAATTTCAGAAATTAGGATCTTCAAATTTTTGAACATTAAAACATTGAAAAAGTGTTTTCTTTTTTCCGTCTTTTTCCATTGTCCTTCACTGCCATCAAAAAATGAACAGCTAATGGGACGCAATAAGGCATACTGCACTGGGCGCAAAAAAATCCCAGCGCCGGCCCTCCCTGTAATGAGATAAAGCAAAGTCTGGGCAACAACATACTAACTAACTAATTGCTCCTTTAATCCCTCATGGGACATAGGGCGGAAACAGTTGCCCTCCAGCGGACTCTGTTTTGCGCGACAGCTCTCAGCTCTGACCAGGATCTCCCGGTTGTTGCGGCCTCTGATAATAGGGTTCTCGTCCACGTTGTTCTAGGTCTTCCGACTCGACGGGATCCTTGCGGATTCCAGTCAAGGGCCTGTTTGGCTAGATTATCGTCTTCGCGTCGCAAGGTGTGGCCAATCCAATTCCATTTCCTTCGCCTGATTTGGTCGTCTATCCTTTCTTGGCCGGCACGGCGCCATAGTTCTTCATTTGAAATTCTATCTTGCCAGCGGATTTTTAGGATACGACGTAGGCATCTGTTGATGAAAACTTGTAGGCGCCCTGTGATGAATTGGGTGACTTTCCATGTTTCGCAACCGTACAAAAGAACTGCCTTAACGTTGGAGTTGAACAGCCGCAATTTGGTGTTAATTGAGATCTCTGTTGATCTCCATATGTGAAACAGGCATGCATATGCGCTTCTTGCTTTATTTATTCTGGAACTGACATCTTCTTCTGTACCGCCGTTTTCGGTAATAATACTACCGAGGTAACAGAATTTGTCTACCAGTTCCACGTCACGGTTATGGGCAACAACATAGCCAGAAAATATTGATCCACTAAAGTAGAGGGTATGTGAATGTCCGAGCACCTCTAATCGAAGGTAACTATGTTGTAAGTCGAGTTTGTGAGAAATTATGAAAAATATGCTATAAATCGACTCTTTATACTCTTGTGACCAGCTATTTGTACTGTCACAATTTTGAAAGCCGCTGCAACTCTTTGCGGATTGTCAAAATAGTGGCTGCAAAATTAGAGTAGACCTCGCACTATAAAACAATGGAATCTCAAAATCACTGTTTCCATGCGCAATGGGAGTCTCAAGTCCTCACCAGCGAGCAACGTCCCTTTGTTTGTCCATTTACATTGTCAATCATAATTCCACATGCGCGCGGAGAGGGCCATACCAAATTGTCTCAAGTTGAAACTCACCCCAGACTGTGACTGCTTTTAGAATACGGGTGCTAGACTCCTTACACGACTGACTTCTGGGGATGAAAAATTAGAGTCTAGCGAGTTGGGCTGAACGATCCACATTTATATCGTGTTTCCCCCCCCCACCCCGGCGTTAAATAGAGATATACTATGTGACGTAGGAGTTATTTCCTGAATCTGCCCCTGCTCCAAATCGGCCTTGTGATTGCCTCATATAGTTCAAAAATGTGTCCTCAAACTCATCGGATATAACGCCATAGTATGCAGCGCCATTGTGGCAAACTCCCACTAACTCCCACTAGAGTCATGAAAATCTAAAAATGCGCCCGACAGAGATATGCACGCCTCTGTTACAGTATTCGTTATTGACCATTTCAAACGTGAGTGTCGTCTTACCATGCGGTCCCCCAATAAAGTACTAACCCCGTCCAGTGCTGCTTGACCTACGTAATCGAACGAAAACCGGTCTACTGAGTATGCTAATGGCATCCGTTTATAGTCACGAATATAATTGCCCGTTTTCTTCGTTCTATAAAATTTTCTAAAGCCGCAATTTTGCTTCCTTTAATCTGTGCGTGCGTGCCTGCTGTAGGCTAGGAGTGAGCAAATGTTATTTTTAGCCAGACGTTCTGTGCCTGTTTCGGGCGTCGTGCAGGCTAGTACGTGCCTGTTGTAGGCTAGTTGCGGGCGAGTTTTATTTTTACTCGGGCATTGCCTTGTCTTCATGTACTCCACTTAACCTATCATTGGACTTCCACAAAAATAAAGTTCTAAAACAAAAGTGCCCGGGCGCCTAATGTCTCTTTCGGCGAGTAGCACAGGTCGGGAAGATCGCCCGGTTTGACTATTCCAGATTTCTTTCTTTGGGGTTTCTTGAGCAAATATAGCTGTTCTTTTTCTTTTAATGAAGTATAAGGTCGACCATAGTACTGCCTAATTCTTCCAGTATCTTCCAGTCGATATTGGAATCGATCGCCAGAATGCTGTCGATCGTAAAAAGGGAACAAGGCAGAGAGACAACCGAACAATTTGCAGTTGTCCGACAACGGATCAGAAGAAAAGAAATTAGGAAACCCTACCTTACAGGACTCACTCCAATAGCACTGTCACATGCTTAGGTAAAGGTTTTGCACGAGCGCCGCTGTAAAACTTTGCAACTTCAGGGCCAATTGTAAACCCGCCGTTGGATCTTGGATGGGGGTGCGGCCTTTACCAATCTACCTACTTGTTGGCATTTGGACTTACTGCACTTTTGATAATCCCTTTTCTTCAAATTTATTAGTCAGACCGCTTGAACAAAATTACCTCGGATTTGCCGCTTTGACTAGGCTCTTCAAGCAGGATCGTAAGTAGTATAGCAACAGGGCTCCTGGAACAGTGGCGTCATGGGTGGTGGGATCGGGTGTGAGCTTTATCTGGGACAAGAACCTGTGTGGTGAGCTTTGGGTGGAGCGCCACCTGTGTGAAATTAGTTGAACTTCGCTGTGGTGGGTTAGTGAATCTTAGGTGGGCATTCATGCTGGGAGAGTCTTGGGTGGGATCTTGTGGGGCTTGGACCAGATAGGTCTATCTATTAATCAAGCTAAAAAATGTATTGACATCATTTCTGCTACTTATCAAAGATTCTGTGGCCGCGTTTCTAGATAACATAGGAAACCACTTAGGGTTCATGAGACAAGGTGTAGATCTCTAGCCTTCGATATCCAGTATTTCCTCAGGGTTGATCCGTTTACTGCCCTTTTAACTTTGGATAACCCAATAGCCGTTTCGATACAAACAAAGATTCTGCTTTAGGAAATTGAGTGATGAATTATTTGCCTCTACCCCTTCACACTACGCCACTGACTAGAATTCAAAAGTAAACCCCTTTATACTGTCGAGTAACTTGACTAACTAGACTAATATTTCTAGACTAGTTAAACAAATCACTGTATGTGACTTAACAATTTGAAACGCTGTCCATTCTGTCTTCAAAATCAAAATGCCAAATCAGTAAGTCGAATCACTCCCAGACTTTTTTTTCTTGTTAACTAAGCACCTACGCATCCTGTGTGATATAAAAAATCCCACGAAGTTGTAACATTGTTAAGGAAATGCGCAAATTGCTATGCTCCCCCCCAAAAAAAACTGCCAAACTATTTGCTTTATTAAATCAAGCGGAATGAACCCCAAATCACGATATTTTCCGAATAAATGTGTTTTCCAACACATTTATGGACGCCGACGTTCATATCATACATAACCCGCTCCCCATCGCCCACTGATGATACTATTTATGATCCTGGATGAAGTAGATGCAAGGGAGATAGAGGAACAGAGACAGAGAAAGAGAAACAACTACACTTACACAGCTGAAACGAGGAACTGACATCCGACCGCACTGAATGCTAAACGACACCAAGTAAACCCGAAATGAGGAAAGTTCTCACGAAGCGACAGAAAAAATCAATTTTCCTTGTCATCTTTATCCTTGACTCTAGCCCATCACCCATCGCGCCCCACTGTAGCCCACATTTGCGATCCTGGTGGAGTGCACATCCAGCACAGCACATCCGTGTATATTTACTGAAAGCTTCGTAGTACGGTCCCCGCTGAACCCTGAAGACTGTAACTTAATCCTGACGAGGAAAAGATGTGAGAGAGATCCCTCCACAGGCGGAATAAGACCCATTGCCAACCCCGGAGTCCTTTGCACAGCGGGACTATGCCCGGAGGAAGTGGCCTGGTCTTAAGAATGCAAAGTGCTCGCCGTTGAATGTATCGCCATGAAAGCTTCGCTCTGTGCTGTTCCTGAGAGTAGTAGATTACTGCTGTCAGGACACCCGCCCCCAGCCCACTGCATACCGTGCGATTCCGGTCTCCCTGCCGGCCACCCTGTGTTCCTGCAGGAAGTACGAGTGATTTACAGAAAGTTTGCCGCTACTGCTCCTGTTGTGTTGTTCCTGCTGCTAGTTTACAATGTAAACACCCCTCGGAGGTAGTGTTCGGCGAAAGGAATCTGGATTCAGGACAGCCTCGGCGAGAGAGTGAGAGAGAGCTTTTTTTTGTGTAACTTTAAGTGCACCCTCGACGAGATTAGCTCTGTTCTCGGCTAACTGACATCCATTGTTTGCAGCTATGTGCACGGTATCCGATGTCAATGACTGGCAATCTGCAGCGGCTTTGAACGTGCATGGCCATATTGTGAGGCTACTTAGCGGGAAGGATGGGGACCTTTTGTTGTGCAGTCTGAGCAACTGTCGGTGAATGTGGATATCTCTGGGTCCGGATTCTGGATAGTTACATTAAAAATATCCAAAAAAAATCATCAATTGGAATTTATCTGCGGTATTGGTGTGGTATGTCAAATCGTTCGGTCATACCCAGCATTGGGCTTCGTGGTGTCATCTTCAAGCCTTTGCTGCGTAGAATTAAATGTAGTTACTTCAGAACAGGCTTCGAATACAATCGAACTTCATATCCATGTACACATTGTTTATTTGGACGCAATTGTCATTTTCCCACAGTTCTTTTGACTTTAAGGCCACTTCCGCTTGAGAATTCCCTATTCATTTTCTAGCATACTAGTTTCAGATCTCCTGACCTAATCTACAATTTGTGGCTCCTCCCGTAGTTTCAGAGATAAAAGTGAATCATAGACCATTACAGACGCAAAAGCTATTCCCGGCCAAGGAGACGAAAAGAAGTAGAAAAATTAGAAAGTTTCGTGGTCTGTGGAGAATTTTTTACGTCCGCTATCAAGAACGAAATTTCGCTTACAAAAATAAGAAATTAGTTCTTTGTATTCGCATTTAAAGAGAAAGTGGCGCATACACATAATGCATCTACACAAAGGCCAATCATACCTGAGAGACCATGTTTCATGTTTCTGCAGTTAAAAGCTTTGCTGAAAGTTTGCTGAATGTACCCGGAGATGCAGCGATCGGAGCAAGTATGTAGTATAGCTATGGGGATACTGGACCAGTGACGTCATAGGTTTTGGCCTCAGGTGTTGATGTGGTCTGCAGTGTGAGCTTTTGGGAACTTCGCTGTCTTGGATGAGCTTTCGCGCTGGGGAATTAGGTTGAATTTCGCTGTGTCTCAGATGAGCTTTAGCTCGGGATGGGCTTTCCTGCTGGTGTTCTTGAATAGAGACCCGAAGCCGGGATTTGCCTAATCGAATTCTTGATGGAGTTTCCATATTAGTTTTAACGTTGATCACGCTCCTGCTAAGGTCCAACGTAAAAGTACATTATGAAGTTTGAAAATCATCTGCTTTAATTTTGATTTTGACCACTTTTGACCAACGGTTTCCGAGATAACCACAGACCACCTACACACCCGCAGGGCCGGCGGTTGGAGTTCAGCCCGAGTGGGTAGTTGGCGGGAGGGGATATATATTGTTGGTCGGGATGGGTATATATAAGAAAAAGGGATACGATTTAAAATAAATAAAATTTTTTTAACTTCGGACTAAAATCGTTGAAACTCTTTATATTTACTAACTAGCAAAAACCCGCGTGCGTTGCAACGCCTTTTAATAAAAAAACTAATGTGTGCACAGTCCGGGATAGGAAATAGTTATAATGAAAAAAATAACAAATTTGCAAAACATAATTTAGGGCACACAACTCGACTATAGAATAATCTCTCACAGTCAGTATTTCCGACCTCCTACAATATCCAAGAGTTCAAACGCAGGGTTAATCCGCACCTTCTTCAACAACCCCCCCGAACCCCCATAACCCTTAACCTATTCCCTCCTTACTAAGTTCCCTGCTAGACATTGCGCCATGACGTGCAAACGACAACGGACTGGTAGTACAAAGGGTGATTCCTGAGCTTGGCACTGCCACATAAAACAAATAAAAAAATTTAAAGTTACTTATAAAAAATGTGTTAGAACTTTTTTAAAATGCGGTGTTGAGCGCCACCTATCGGAAAAATTGTGTGCTACATGCACAACAATCACATTCAGAACACGTGCCTCACCCTGTGCGGAACTTGCCCAATAGCGTCCTCAACATTTTGTTCCCATTTGTTTATTGAGTTCGATATATTCTCTGTTTTAATTTTCATCAGACCTATCGATCATTTGCGGAGATGGTAAACCATAATCTTCACAGTATTTCCGCAAATTGAAAGAACAATATCTCGCCGTGACAGCATTTCATTCGCGTTCCTTCGATTATCGAGTCATGTTTTCGGTCTAACCCGACAGTCGGATAATAGTGAAAAGTATGCTAAACGCCTAAGAAGATTCTGAATCATCCCGTTAAAGTCCTAAAATCGGATTAACCGTTCCGAGCTTTGAGGTTTACAATTGGAATGATAAAAAAAGTTTCCACTGGCTTTTCTGCGACTATGGCATCAAATTTTCCGCCTGAATCAATAGTCGGAACCGAGTGAAGCCTAGAACATGCCCAAGAAAATACTGAATCTTCCCGTGAAAATCCCATCGCAATCGGATTAGCCGTTGTTGGTACGTAGGTAGCTAGGTTGTTATTATATACTGGCTGGAGCAATAAAAACTTTACATTCAAAATTATTTTTTTACTTTTTAGTTTATTTTAAAATAAAAGCGTATTTTTTAGTTTTTTTAGACTATATTTTTTATTTTCTACTTTTTAGTCTATTATATGTCTTCCATCACTTTGTAGTGACCGTCATATTATATTTAAAATGACGGCACACCGCTTACTGCACTATACTCGCTTTCATTTGATGCCCATACCGAAGAATAATCCGCCATTTTGTGCTGGCCATTTTGAATTTTGAATGACCCCACATAGCTTATTGTAATCTACTTGTCTTACCCTTTCATTTGATATCCATGTCGGGGGGTCCGGGAACACAATTGGAAAATTCGGCCGCCATCTTGGAACCGCCATGTTGATTTTTTTCCAAAAATGGTTAAATTGCATTGTCACGCGAACTATACATATGTGCAAAATTTGAAGTTGATCGGTTATATGGAAGTGGGTAAAAATCAAGTTGCAAGGTTCAAGTTTTCGGTCTAATCTGGTAGTCGAACACGGTAATCGGGCCCGATAATCGGATCCGATAGTCGGATCCTAGTAAAAAATAGCCTAAAACATGCCCAAGAAAATACTGAATCTTCCAGTGAAAGTCCCATCGCAATCGGATAAGCCGTTTCCGAGATTAGCCCGGACAAACAGACAGACAGACATACAGACATACAGACATACAGACATACAGACATACAGACATACAGACAGACAAAAATTTTAAAAATACTTGATTTCGTGTTAATATCGTGTAAATAACCATATGAACTTAGAAAATGACAATTATTTTGAAATCACAGACAGACACTCCAATTATATTTATATAGATTCAAGCTAATTAAGCTTGAACAATTTCCTATAAATATTGTTGAGACAATTTTTGTGTTACGGAATTTATTTTTGAAGATATTAGCAAATTTTGATGTTAAAACTGGCTTTATTTGGTACATTTTTCAAATAAATTTCGAAATTAAGGGGTTGTAGTAGCGGAGCTGACGCTTGAAAAAACCATGTCGTCCCAACTTTCTGCCGCTGCGTATATAAGGTTTTCAAGTAATTTCGATAATTTTTTATAATATGACTTTTTTACGGGAAGTGGACCCATCTCGAGTTAGAGAGTTGGGGGATAAAATAAGGGTTGAAATTGAAAAAAAATTCTGCCGCTGCGTATGTACGTTCTGTTAAGGCTACATAACCGTTAAATACTAGTGGCAAACATTTTTTACGATATACATTATCTATTATGTTCTGAAACTGTTGCAACACTTAATGGCAATCGTCTCCCAGGCTCAAGGTATATATTTTGGTTTACAAACCGAGACTATCTCGGCGATATAGACACTGAGCAAGGAACTGCGAGCCCAGAGTTTGCGCTCTGAGAGCCCGATTGTCAGGGGCGGATCCAGCCCTCAAAAACGGTTGTGGGCACAGCCACCCGAAAATCGGACAAGTGCGAGTCGGAGTATGAACTCGCTCATGATCGATATACTTCATTCCTACAAAGGAGATGTTTACAAAATATATGACGCCCTGACCAAGATTTTGTACAGTGTATAATTCCACGTGGGCAAGCACTAGTAGGTAAATTAATTACCCTGTAAAATGTTAGTTTGTTCGCTCACGAAAATTACAAAAGTAAATGAGTGTTTGTTTACACATCACAATGTCACATTTAGACTCTAAACTACTGAACCGATTTTGATGAAATTTTTACAGCTTTAATGGATATCAAATTAAATTAAACGCTAGTATACATTTTACATTAAATAATTTTATTTAGGTGCTTACTTAAATTACAAATTCAAGCTTACGTTTCTTTTTCGCGGAAGCGTTGGTAATTTCATCGATATTCAGGTTCACATCTTTGTGTATATTTAGGAGAGCCCGGACAATCTTTCCTGTGCCATTGAGGCACGAAACCAAGATTTTACGCTTCACAGAGTAGAAAACGATCTCTCTGCGGTAGCTACGCTGACCGGGAAAGTTGCCAGTATTTGTAAGAAAATTTTTATGTTAGGGTACAAATCTTGGTCGCTTCAATGAGATAAGCTACCACCTCTGGTATAGCGAAATTGTTTTCACATTCTCTTTTCCATTTGGCCATCCAGAGTCGGTATTCATTTATAACAGTTGATTCATTATCGTTAATGAATAGCCGGTAGGTACATCTGGAAAGCTTTTTTAACTGTTTCGATATCGATATTCCAGTCGCTGACACTAACATTTGGTTTAGCTAGAAAAACTCCAAACTGAAACAAGTCGAGTATAGATCGGGCCAAGTCAATAATGCACGTTGCGCGAGCAAATGACTTATTCAGCTACAGACTTCCAATTGCTGAAGAAGTCATTTGCTCGCGCAACGTGCATTATTGACTTGGCCCATCTTTTAAAACTCCGTGACATTTAGCGCATGTTGGGGTAAAAAGCTCTTAAAAATGTTTAAAAGCTTGAGATAAATTTTCTTCTTTGTATTTTACATATTTGCTACAGAAATAATTTGTAGCAATTTCAATTAAAAAATACGAAATTTGTGTTTTTAATACTTTGATACTAGGATTGTGACGTTTTTCGTCAGTCGCATGCGCGCTTCTGCCTGGGGAGATTGTGTTGTTTCGGCTGCGGAGAACTTTCATCTTATGAATGAAAACGCTCATGTATATTTAAAAAAAATTATTCAGGATTGTTTTTAAATTATTTTAAATTTAGAGATCAGAAATATTTCGTATAATTATAGTAAAATTATACTTATTATGATGAATAGATTTACTTTGTTGAGCTCTGCTCAATACATATAAAGATAACTTAACTTTATTCATTCGGCATGCGCGCATCCATAACCTTCTATATTTACAAGCCATAAACAAGAATAGATATTGAGAGAATCGGACTACCAAATTCTCCCAAATTCTCCAAATTACACTAACAACATAACGTGACTGCACCGAGCTGTAGTCCGATTGAGCGGAAATTCGCTCTCAATATTTTCCTTGTTAATGGCTTGTAAATATAGAAGGTTATGGCACATCCCTTCCCAAATTATTTTGTTGAGTTTTTGCTGCATTTGTTGTCTTTTTAAATGAAAAGAGGGGAATGATAGAACAAAATTTATAAAACTTGGCAACGAGGTGCGCAGAACTGTTCAAATTTTTTGTGCCACGGAGTTTTTTTTTTATGTGGAAGATTAGAGGGAAAGCCCTTTGTACTGTCGACAATCTATTTTCTTCTTTTGAAAACATCTATACTTCCGGAGACAATCTCTGCCCTAAATCATTAATAACGGAATCTAATAAAGGTATGTAAATTGATTTCCGAAAGTACTCTTCTGCCGATTTCATTCTGCCGGAATTCATACATGACAATCTTCACTTCTGAAGGTTCAATTTTACTAGGTCAAAACTTCAACGAAATCCCCATGATTTTGAGTGGCGATTTCAATATTATTTTTTCATCAGGTACTAGGTTCGAACTTTGCGGATGAAGGGGAAAGTGGGGATGATGAGAGGTACCACCCCACTTCTCCCTTCATCCACAAAGTTCCTGAAGAACGTTCTTGGAAGTCTAAACAGACCCAATATTGACAAAAGAACCACGACATACGGAACCTCACGATTTTTAGACCAGTTTCAATCGAAAATATTTCAGTTATCCTAAAACCTTTGCTTCGTTTTTAGGTTTTAATTTAAATAGGAATTCATAAATATTGATATTCTGAAATTGTACTTGTATCAAGTCCCTCGGTAGGCTCGTCCAGTAGCGTACGCAGGATGAAACCCAGGGGGGGGGGGGTTTCACAAAACATATTTTGTACGCATATTGGGTAAAAAAAATTTTTCTCATGTAATAGGACTATGTACTTATATTATATTTTATGTTATTTCACTATAAAAATAATTACCTATAGGTATATTTATATCGCAATTTTTTTATTGAAAATTGGGAAGAAACATAAATAATAATTTTTGACCATTTTTCGAATATCACAAAATGTCTTGTTTTTCTCCAAAAATCATGGTCTCGTGGTGTGCGCAAGACTTTAGACTTTGATTTAGGGCATTTTTACAATTTTTTTACCGAAAAGAAGGGAACTACTCCGAAAACTTGGTGGCGCGTAGTTTTTGAATCAGAAAATCGATTGGTGACATGAAAAAAAAATTTAAAAATTCCTTTTTTTTCAAATTTTGGCCAAAAAAGGCCAAAAAAATTGGCCAAAAATGCATCCAATTGTTTTTTGCGTAATTTCATCTGAAAAGACGGAAAATTTCCTACAAAATTCTATATGGCCATCCCGAAACTCAGAGTTTGTCGAGAGCTATAAATAAATGAGAAATGCGTGATTTTTGAAAAATCGCGTTTTTTTCAATAACAGTTGTAACTCCGAAACGGCGCACCCAATTGCGCTAAAAAAAATTTTGGTATATCACATCGAGTTCACGAACATATTCCCAAAGTTTGAGAGATATTTATTTTTTTGCTTTCCCGTTTGAAAAGAATCCACCATATATTATACATCGTTATTCGGAATATTTTTTTAATTGTTTAATAAGTTGATATATTTATTAATTATAATTTTTCCTATTATTATTGGAATCATGGGGGGGTTTAACCCGCAGTAACCCCCCCCCCCCTGCGTACGCGCCAGGGCTCGTCACTATACTTCCTGCATCTGTCGTTGGCCCTACTTTTCTGAAACCGTACTATATATCTGACAGACCTCCTATATCAATTGCATATTGCTAGCTGATTAATATTTTAATAATTGTGGCAGTTGTTGGGTAAAAAGTTGTACTTCTAAAGTGTGGTCTAAAGCATATTTTTTTATTTTATTAAGGCATAGGATATAATATCATCTGCCTATCAATCTCAATAGACCGTGAAAGTGTGACGTCAAAAGTCTATTAGGGTTGTGGGCATGCCCATCGTGCCCACAACGGTGGATCCGCCCTTGCCGATTGTTGGGCCAACGGTAAATTGAACTGAACAAGCATGTAAATTTGAACTCTCACAACTCTAAAAAAAGGTACAAAACGGCCGCTAGCGGCGAAACTATGTGGAATTCGAAAAAACAGTGAGGACAAAATTTGTGGGAAATTTTATGCTCTACAACTTTGCTCTTTTGATTTTTACACCAAAATGCATAGTTTCTCATCAAAATAGAAAAAAAGCGGAAAATGGCGAAAAAACCCCTATTAAATATAGCCTTGAACATATTTCGTTAGGCAACCCATCACCGTTACTTTTGTTAGCATATTATTTATCTTGGAAAAAAATTTCATTCGGTGACTCGATCGGTGAAGGTCGTTGTTCTACGGATCCTGTACTATTTTTATTAAAAAAAAGTTTTTAGTCTTCATTTTGTTTACAACAAGAATTTTCCACTGTTTTGAAGTTTTTTCATTACTATATTTTACACACGCCAATGCATTCATTTCTTATTTTTGCAAGTGCATGCTTTCCCTGTTCGCAGGTTTCCACCGAAGTGCGATACTTTTAACTTATTGCATCTCCTCACGCCCCTCTTGACGAAAGAAGGTGGTATTTATTTTCTTTCTTTTTTTAATTTGCTTGTTTCTGCCATTTTGGAATTAGAATGGCACCTCGCCTCATTTGAAGTATGACATTGTACTGGCTCGAAATAAAAAAGAGGCCACTCTTAACTAACTCATTTTATAATCGTTTCCTACCCAACACTGCTATATTCCTTTGCCTTTACTGGCCGTGTCTACCTACCTTCAGGATGAAGATCACTTTGAAGCTCTTTCAGGAGCGGGGCAAGTAGCTTTACTGTAGGCGGTTCTTATGGATTGGCCTAATCCGTGAACCAATAATGCCGTGCGTGTTCTTGAGCCTAATTGACATGGTGCAATCCATATCTAGTAGCTTATATGGAGAGAAGTTGTAGCGGTCTATATCGACAGCTCTGTTTAAAGGGTTGAAAAGGTTCCGGTAAAAAGTGGTGCGACACGGTTTTCTTCGAAAACAGTCTACTACAAAGCTCTAAATCGACCAGTTGCTGCAAAATGCCATAAAAAACTCTCGAATAACTAAAAATCTCTCAACAAAAATACTAAAATTATATCAAAATGATTCCATTAATTCCTCGTTAATTTTAATGCCCATAACCGCAACCTCTCAAACGAAATTAAATTAAATCACCCGATTTCGACTGATGCCCACAGAAATCTGCTCTAATCGCAGTTAATTATCAGTGGGTTTGGGGCTGATTTCAAAATCGCTTTCATTCCGTCCGAACTTCCACAGAATCGAAAGGTTTAAACTCCAAAGAGGGGAAATTTCACCCTTGTGCTTCCACAACCCCCACCCCACCTCTCACCACCTTTTTTGCCGGAACAGTCCCTTCCATTTGGTGCGTCTGTATAGTAAAGGTTGAAAGTTCACCTTATGGCATGAATGCAACAACAACAACAACAACTCTGATTGAAGCTGCTGGATATGAATTTGGGGGCGAGGGCAGCACCACTGCAATCTCATCCTCCAACAGCAATTAGTGTTTGAAGAGTTGGACGTGACTTCTCGGTGTGCAGTTGTTGGCTACGGGATTACTCTAGGACTGGGCTCTATAGTAGTTCCTTCCGCTTCAACTTTTTCTGGCTGTAAAGCAATTTCAGCTCTGGAAAACCTTAAAACCGGAAAATCGAAAAAAAAACAAATGCCAACAACGAACAACAACAACAAATTTAATGCTTACAGAGTTTAACTTCTGATTTATGTAAAGCTTCCAACATTTAAACTTTTCACACGTGTTTCATAGTGTGTGGAAAAGTTTGGCCAGTTTTGAGATTTTTTCCCCCCTCCGCTCTTGAGCTAAATCCTTGCACCAATCAAGCCTTGCTAATGCCTTGCTTGTTTCTGGACCAGCAGTTACACACCAAGGCCCAACTAATAAGTTAAAGGTATATCCGGAGATTGTCTTATTCAAATGAATGGCGCCATCCTTCCAAATGGTCCACAATTAAGTCTAAGGAGCTCCAAATTCAAGTGTGATCTATGCAAAATGGACATGAAACTCAATGGGGGATGCAATCATGCCCCTCCGTCGGCCCTTCAGTGTGCTATGCAATAAGAGCTAGAACGAGGAAGGAAGGTGAAGCTACAGGCGGTATAGAGTAGTAAATTTAATGTGATTATGTTTACTGTTTGAACAACTGAATTACACCCTGTTTACGACTGTATAATGACTGGGACGAAGCAAATAAAACTCGCTCTCAATGAACCAGCCTGTAATCATGGTGTAGCCGTCTGTAGTCAGCTATGGTGTAGGTCAGTTACTGATGGCTGATAACAGAGTGGTGGAGGTTGTGTTGTAAAAGGGAATTTTACGTCTTTACGAATGATTTCTTAAAGTTTGCGCTCTTGTGACTTTATTATCTGTAAAATTACTCAAAATTAGTGGACTCTATGGTAATAGTAATAAGAGGAATGCCGGGGCTCAATTGTTGCATATCTTTTATAACATTATAAAATATTTGAAAGGGAGACTTTTTGTGGAGCCTCCGTGTCCGTGTCATAACATCAATTATACAATAGCAATCACAACTGATGAAATAGACTTAGGGTGGGTGCCAAGTTACAATTCCGAATTTGCTACTTTCACCACGGACACTTCGAAATTACAAAGTGTGCCAAAATACAATTCCCGCATTTCATTTGACAACATGGATGACAACAAAATTTTGTAATTTATAAAATTTTTAATAATTTTTTTAAAGAAGCCCAGGGCTATGTTTGTCTTTAAAATAATGGAAATGGAATTGATTCACGAACATCATCCATTGGGGGTGGACTACAAGAAACCATGTACATATTTGAAAGTTTTAAAAAATGGTTCAAATTTTATGCAGAATTTATTCTGTTCATGTTTTTATTTTGCTTTACGTCTGCAACGTGTAAGCACTATCAGCCTTTAATGTGTCATATTATACGGTGAGAACAATTATGCACTGAAAATTGAAAGAATTCGCGATATTGTTCTCCAATAATTAAAAAAAATGAGATTCAACCACCAAAAAGCAAATCCAACAAACTGTCAAATGAATGTTTGGCTAATATTTCCCTACAATTCAAAAATTTCCTTACTATTCCAAAGACACAAACCTCCGAAAATTGAATTGTAAAATCGAAATGCGTTTTCCATACAAATTGACATTTGAATTGTAACTTGGCACAGGCCCTTAGTGACGTCCTTAAAACTCAATAGACTTCGCTGGGCTGGACAGGACATGTCGAACGCATGCCAGAAGACAGAGCAGCAAAGAAGATCTTCACTGGCATCATCGAAGGAGAAAGACCCGTAAACAGGCCGAGGAAAAGATGGAAGGATGCAGTTGTAGCAGATCTGCCGTGCAAAGGACTAATGACCTATATTTTTTGATATAAAATAATCATACTTATCCTTAAAAAAAATTTCAGACTGATTGTACTTTTTAATTAAAAGTTATCACTTTGAACAGTTACTTTATTTGCTTCGGTTTCATGTATTTTGAAAACTTTGAATGCGTTTTTCTCGAAACGAGCTTTTTGCAGATAGGTCTTTTGGCCTTTGCACGGCAGAGATGTGGAGACACTACTCCACATATCGAACTGGAGAACTTCGGCCAGAAATCGAGAAGACTGGAGGAAAAAATTAGAGGATGCCAAGGCTCGAGTTGGACTGTAGCGCCCCTGGAAGAAGAAGAATCACAGCTATCTTTTCAAACTCCTTCTAGGTAAACTAAGTATATGTTTATGCTGATTAGGAAATATAACATCATTTTTTCAAAACGTTTTTTGAACAACGTGTTTATGGCATCAGAGAGCACCAACGATATCTACCAAATCGTTGATCACCTACGCGTACCCCAGACATTGCATATCAAAGAGCACATCTCCTCTCATCTCTCACCCACCTCTAGGCAACTCGCCACCTCTAATTAAGTTAACAATTAAGGAGTCGCGAAAAGTTTTCAATAATAATCATAAGAATTATATATCATTTATGTGGAATCCGACTGGTCTAGCTGGTTTACTGATATATCTTGGAAATCGATAACTTAATTATATTCCATAAGCTTAACGGGGGCGAAAACCAAAACTCATCCAACCCGGATCAGCAAAATCTTACCCAAAACACAGCGAAGTTGAACTGCAGATTCGATCCCTCCACCTCGAAAGCTCATCCGAGGCACATCAAAGTTCCCCGAGATCAGCCAAGACGAAGCGAAGTTCAAAAGTTCATCAGGCACAAAAGCTCATCCAAGGCACATGGTAGTTTAACCTAGTTCCCCAGTATGAAAGCTCATCCAAGACGCAGTGAAGTTCAACTAATCTCACACAGGCGGCGCTCACTAATACCCAAAACCACTTTCGTACCCAAGTCAACAACCGATGACGTCACACCTCCAAAACGAATATCCAATAAAACTTTCTCCCGTTCTACCCTCCATCTTAGTGTATGGTCTGTTTCTAACGGCTGATTCACCTCTTGACATCCTAGTCGTAACACGAACAAAGGTTTTGGGAAGGACAAAATGATCATACATTCCAAATCACCAAACAAGCATCTCATTGCACGTACGGCTTATCATTTCTTCCATCAACACTTCCAATAATTCCAGTTTCTCACTTGTGCATCCCAAAAAACCGTGACATTTCAAAAAAATGAGGCCTCAGTACAATTTGCCTTCGTGTAAGGGACAAATGTACTGCGTCGTGTAAGTCCGGCTCAACTATAGTCTCCTAAAATCTCGATAGATTGGCAACACACCTCCTAAGTATCTCTTTTGCCTAAGGCAATGGCTTTCTTGTGTAGCTTTGTTCCTTGTTTGGACTGCCGAAAGTCCTTGTTTGTAATTAGTTATTGAAGATCTTTCTTGTTAATTTCTTCAGTTACGAGAGATCTTCATTCCACCACGAGGGAAAGCTTTTTTGTTCACTACTAGGGTAATGCTGTCTTTTCGTAGGATAATAGGTGTAATTTCTTGCAAAGACCAGACAGAAATCAATTTATACTTGGTAACCAATGTTTTTTTTCATTTACTTGTGACTTCAGCTCTTTTACAAATGTTCGTTAATCTCTCTGTATCTTAATGTCGCAGTAACCTAAATCTAAGATAAATCTTACATTTCATCGTTAAAACTGAGACGACGTTTGGCAGAAATTGTTTGAGGTAAAAGAAATCATCGAATTATCTGACAAGTCATAGTTAGTAATTTATCAACTACGGCATCAACTTTCGAACTAGAACAAGAACCACAAATTTGCAGTTTAACAACAATTGCTTCTTATCGTATTTTTATGGCCACAACACAACAATTTACGACTTTTCGATAATTTTTATTTATCTAAAATTATTTTTAATTAAGAACCCACAATACTTTCATATCACAATACTAACTAACCGCAGCTTGATTAGAGGGGATTTAAGGTCATAACTAGACTTATCACACATGTGGCCACTAAAATACAGAATATATAAGTCCACACCATAAATGAAGTCTATCAGTTACATCCTTACTGTTGAAAACTAAAAGTTACATTCAAAATATTCTCAGAGTATTTGCTTCTGTAAACTCTAGAAATCCAAGAAACTAGCGATGGACAAGGAAGTTCTAATCAGGGAAGAGGTTCTTGCCAAATTGAATCTAACTGGAAAACCCGTAAAGCCATCGAGTGCTTTGGTTTACGACAAAAGCTACCGAATTATTTCCGCATTTCGTCATACTGACGACGAGCATGGACTGAGAGTTCACTTTGAGGTGGACGATATGATTGTCAAAATGCCGTCTGCATTTGATGAATTGACAAGGTTTGAACTGGACAAAATTACCAACGAAAAGGATTATTGTGTTACATTTGTTGAAGTGCCAAATGAAGTAGATATATACAGGTTTAGTTTTGCATCTGAATAAAAATTTGTTGGAATTGAAGTTGTTTTGATTAGATTTGAATAGGTCGGAAGTAATGAAACGGCAACAACCTATGGCTATTAGTTAAAACTTTGCCTTAGTGAAGGAAGAGTAAGTCGTAGAGATGTCGTCTTAAACTAGAGCTATTTCTAATACTGGGCCTGATTGTTGAATCCGTCGGATTTGGGATTCCCGCCGCTAAAGAGTTTCACTTGCACTTGTCGCCGCGATTGTTCAATCCGTCGGGAGCAACTTCCATATTTCATTTTCAAAATTCAAATGACAATCGAATGACAGACCCAATATTGACAAAAGTACCACGACATATGGAACCTCCTTGATGCAGTTTTTCCGCGATTTTTAGACCACTTTCAATCGAAAATATTTCAGTTATCATAAACCTTTGGTTCGTTTTTAGGTTTTAATGTTAATAGGAATTCATAAATATTGATATTTTGAAATTGTACTTGTTTCAAGTCCCTCGGTAGGTTTGTCACTATACTTCCTGAATCTGTCGTTGGACTTATTTTTCTGAAAGCGTATTATATGTATATCCGACAGACCTCCACTATATCAATTGCATATTGCTAGCTGGTTAATATTTTAATAACTGCGGGTAAAAAAGTTTTACTTCTAAAGTGTGGTCTTAAAGCACACTCATATTTTTTTTATATTATTATAGCTGTTTTCGATTTGCCACATTTATCTGATATGCCTCACATTTTCCTCAGTTTCACTGAAAATGGCTGTTCGATTTGGCGGTTCAGTTCCTATTTTACACCAGATGGCGACAGCTTCCAACTGAAAAATATTAATATTTTTTCATCACATCAGTTGAGTAAGTGATTTTGAAGTTATGCACTGATGTATTTATTGCGGTTGAATATCTTATTTTGTAATAGTTTCATATTCAGCAGTGGAAGTATTATGAAGAGACATTTTCTTTGATCTCGGTGTATGGAAAATTAATTTATAAAATTTTTATTGTTTATCACATAAGTGACTGTTCGATTTGCTTTTTGCAATCAGTTACAATTTGACAGAAAAAAAGTGAGGCAAAAGTGAGTACGAGATTTGACATGTGAGGAATATGTGATGAATATCAGATAAATGTGGCAAATCGAAAACAGCTAATATTTGATGAATATCAGATAGTGTAATTTCATTTTGTGGTACGCAGCTCCGTGGGAATTTTGCTAGTATGCCTACTGAATCATAGATGGCATTGATTATTAGTCTCCACCTGTTTCGTTATGATTTATGTGCCCGGACATATAAATGTGTATTTCCATATTCTGTCACTTAATGCAAATGTTTATTAAGAGGTGGACAAAAGTAGAGGAGCAGGATGGAGATGAACAAATCAAAAAACACTTTTACCAAATTGCTTACGAGTTCCTTCAAACAACTTGCCGCCAAAATGACACATAACCCCGTCAGCTGTTCCCGTTTTCTCAGCTGTTTACTATTTCTCCACACTAATCTACACAGAATTTTTCCCTGTAGAAATTCCGTTTGAGCTGCTTACCGGGCATTAGTGAGAAATAAGGACTACTTAGCTTTGCAAAAGCTTGCTATTAATTATTATTTTCTTTAGGAAACAGTCAATGTCAAAACACTGCTTATCCAATGTGTTTTACCACGCGTTCTCTAATAAACCACTGCAACATACGGCGCAGTGCTGCACTGCACTGTTTTTCAATGTAGTTCAGGCTTTAGGATATAATATCATCAGCCTATCAATAGGCCCCCATCCACGGTCAAATAAATCATCAAACCAATTTTCGACAAACAGCGCACACATTTTTGCTTTGACATTTGTTGGCCATCAACGAGGGAAACTTTCTTCAAACATCCCGAGCGACAATTCCTGTAAACAAAACGAACCTTCATATGTTTTACATGGCACACATAAAAAATGCACACACACTTTTAAGCTGTTGGAAGGAAATATTAAACCAGACGAATATTTTCTTCAAACAGCGGCCTTCGGAAACTTGTATTTTATACACGCACACTTAGAATTTTTTCGATGTTGGCCAGAACTTTGATGGTTTGTTTGACCGTGGATGGGGGCCTAATTTCAATAGACCGTGAAAGTGTGACGTCACAAGTCTATTAGGGTTGTGGGCATGCCCATCGTGCCCACAACGGTGGATCCGCGCTTGGCAAGAAGAAGTCTTAAAATGCCATCAGGAAGTGTAAAACGGAGCACTTTAGGGACTTCCTTTAGGTAAATGAGCAAAAATTTGTGGAAAACGCCCCTGGGCGGCCCTGGGAAATGCCCTTGGGCAGGACGGTACACCGAACAGGGCGGCGAAGCCGGCAGGTAGTGTGGCACCAGGTGGGTCCGCTGACGGCACCATGAGCAATGAAAGCGTCAAGAGAAGCCGGTAAACTCCCGGGGGGTCCCGTCGGGCTGTAGGCCGCTATGCCTCCTAAAAATTATTGGCACGCTTTTCGAATTTGAGATTACTCCCAAACGCCAAGAGCAAATGAGCTTTGCCGGAAAGACAATTCGGCTTCATGAAGTCTAGATCGACAACAGATGCTGTCAATCAGGTCACAGCAAGATAGTCGAGGAATTGATAAAGCTGGATACACTAAAGTACCTAGTGCACATTGTAATAAAATTCCTTGAAAGTAGAGCACTGTACTGCGAGTCAGATAAGGGAGTACTGGACAACTTGGGAGTTCCTCAAGGCTCCATCTTAGGCCCCCTCTTGTGGATCAGCATATACGAGCTCAAGGCAGTGCGACGGACTAGATCCATCTACATCGTAGCATGGCAGAGGAGATTGGAAGTACATATTATAGCTAGAGGGATCCTGCATCACCCGCTCGCCCTGCTCCCCCCCCTTGCCTACAAGCTGGTTGGGGTTTATGTCCATGGTGCTCGGTTTATGTCCGCGGTATGTGGAGCTTTTGGTACGTGGAGGTATGCAATTGAGTTTATGTCCGTGGTGTGGTGAGAGGTTTTAGTGCCTGGAGGTATGCAATGGGGTTTGTGTCTGTGGTGTGGTGAGAGGTTTTGGTTCCTGGAGGTATGCAATGGGGTTTATCTCCGTGGGGTGGTGAGCTTTTGGTGCCTGGAGGTATGCAATGGAGTTTAGGTGCTTTGGGATGTGCGCTTATGGATATGCAATGGGTTTAAGTGGTTCTGCGGTGGTTGTGACTTTTTGGTGCCGGGCCGAGGGTGTGTAATGGAGTTTAAGAGTAATATCATGTTGGAACTTGTTCATCAGGATGAGTCATATATACATTGATACGTATTTAAACAAATATATATGATGATGATAACCAATTTTTAATTTTGAGTACCACCTGACCTGAGCAGGAAAAGAAATTATCCAAAAGCTTTTGGCGGAGGGCAACAGCATCCCAATATGAATGCATTTGAGATAGTGGGGGTGTTAATACTATAATAGGTCCACATTGCAGCCGTGGCACTCCTTGGGCAACTGAAAGAGGGCAATTTTTCTAATTCCGTTCTTGAAAGTATATACTAGGTATTTTCTCCACCCAACAAATATTAACTAAGACATTTAACCGAAAGATTGGATGGTCAGATTCAGGCCATACCTTCGGAATTGATCGAATAAGTTTCGATAGAAATCATGGATAAAAATATACGAGTATGTATGAATTTTCTTCATAAGTCCTTGAAGAAGTCCTTGAAGAAAGACATCCAAGTTCTTTATTAAAAAAACCAAGGCCGACATCCGACAAATACCGCAGAAGTCAAATCAAAATTCTAATTAACTTCAAGGAAATTCCGCAGAAACCGAACCTTTTCAATTTCGATAAATATCACAATACGACAGGATTCTGCAAATTGTAAACAAAGCCCGGCATTATTTCGAATCGTCTAATTGAAATAATAAACCAATGGTGATGGTTGGGCTTTGGACGTCACAATATAATGCCGCTTGGACTCCGGTAATTAGCTGCTGCTGTATTGAAAGGACCTGTCAGCAGGAGCAAC
Source organism: Thereva nobilitata (assembly GCA_963855945.1). Taxonomy (NCBI): domain Eukaryota; kingdom Metazoa; phylum Arthropoda; class Insecta; order Diptera; family Therevidae; genus Thereva; species Thereva nobilitata. The sequence continues at coordinate 13,966,667 of OY979696.1, read as the reverse complement.
ACCCGTCACGAATCAAGGATTTGACTTTTTATCAAAGGCATTAAAGTGTAATTATTGCCTATTAATGGTGGCGCACTTGAAACATTTCCGACGGCGAGCGGCGATGATTGATTGAAGGAGAGCAAGAAATTAAAAAGGCAAGAGACACTCCACTCCGCAGTTATTATTAAGTGACGTTCAACATTCATTTTATATTAAGTGAATTTCCTGGGAATTTCGAAAGATGTCCCTTATTCGATTCTATGTCCTCCTGGAAATAAATTAAGAGATCGAACAACAAGAAGAAGAAAAAAATTGGGGTTTTCCTTTCTCAATCATCGCATGCGCTAGTTCCAGGACCGATTTGCTGCCATCACATCCTTTTGGAATGGTCTGCACCACCAGACTAGGTTGAACTCGTTCACAGCATGATGTTCGCCATAGTAGTGAACAAGGATATCGCATTAGGAAGCTTGCTTTTAAAATATCGAAGCTATGGGGTGGTCGGGTCTATCTCTATTTGGATTCACAGCATGCGAACTTCGGACAAATGTTCGATGTATACAAGACCTTCTACGGCAACCTGAGGAGGAGGCATGAATAGTTGTGGAAGTCGTTTCGCCTTTAGCTACCAGCCGGAATTTCACTCTTTGGCATAGTTAATGTCCGTTTGCACTGGTTACTTGTAACTAAAATGTCAATGTTCTTCCGAAAATCCTGTGTGAAATTGGGGGCAAGGTCGCCTTATGTCAAAAAGGGTTAAGTGGCATTCTCCTTTGGGGTATAATTGGTAGAATTGTGTGAACTTCGGGGCATCGTTTTGGGGAAACTTTACAAAATTGATTTCAGATCAATTTCGAAAGGAATGTCTTCTCCTTTTTTTACTGGATTTTGGGAAATGTACGTTGAAGGACATACAAGAACAAATTTCAACTTTGTGTTAAACTTTTAGTGTTTTTTTTGCTGTAGATACAAATTCTCTAGGATTCTTTCAAAGAGTAACAAACAATCTTCACGTTTATATTTATTGCTTTGTAATACAGCTGTGTTTCATATTTAATTTCATCTGGAGAAAGGATTTAATTTCGATTCATCTATATTTTTTTTCTTTTCTGAATCATAGCTATACCATCTACATTTTAAAATATTCCTGGAAAAAATTTCAAGGCGGTTTTCCGATAGATGGCGTCAATTGAAAATTAGCCACAAACCACTGATCGCAGCGACACCATTTAACGAACACTCTTTTAAAAAGTGACAGTTCGAATGTTACTTTGAGTGCATAAAAATGGTGTAGCGTTTGGAGAGTTGTTTGCGTTTGAAAATGAAGGAAAAGAATGAAATGTTGCAGTACAAAGAGTAGAACGCAGCCCAAGCTTGTGGAAAAAATAGTGCAGTGTACGATGAATGTTTTTTATCAAAATCTGCGCAGAAATGGTTCGCTTGCTTTTGTTCTGGTAATTTTGATGTGAAATATGAGTCATGCTCTGGTCGTCCGATCCCTAAAAAAGCTGATGAAATTGTTTAAAAAGTCCCGGAAGGTAAGTTGGATGGATGCCCTGACTGTATCCTCCAGGGTGATATTTCTGTGTCTAATCCTAGCCCCAAAACTGAACTGGAATTCGAACATTGACTAAAGGGTAAAGAAAGCCTGCATAGCCTTCTACGTCGGTTAAAAGACCTTCGGCAAGAGGTTGGGTCGCAAACTAAAGATGGCTCTGTTGGTCAGCGCTGAGCAAGACCTTTAATGTCATAAATGTGTGAAGAGTCCAGAGGACGGAAACCATAGAGGAGACAGGGACCTTTCCATCGAACAACCGCCCGACTAGAATTTAGCTGAGGAAAACCCTTAACATATATCGGGTCCTGATCAGGCAGTGGTAAGGCATGTCACACCAGGTTTTCCTAGTCGGGACTTAGTCGGGTCCAGATCAGGATTTCCTCATCTTATGAAAAATAAAATACATGAGGTTTTCGTAGTCGGGAACAAGTCGGGTCCAGATCAGGAAATCCTCATCTTTTGACAAAAAAATTCTTGTCAAAGTGGAAAAGTATTGAAAGTTTTTGGAGATGGAACTTTTGTAAACCAAGAAAGAAGAAGACGTAAATTCCATTTGTTTGTTAAAAATGACAAGTGACAATCACGAGTTTTCCTTGTTCTGAAAAGGTGTGAACAATTTGTGTAAAACATTGGATTTAGTGTTTTTTTAATAAGGTCTGTGAAAAAACTGGGTGTTCAGTGTTTAATACAGTTTGTGGAAAATGCCGAAAATGGCGTACAACTTAATTTGCAAAGAGTGCGTTGACATCGTGCCCCTTTAGATGGAGAAAATAGCGAAAATTTAGGAAAATTAGGAAATTTCAGTTTTTGCGCTTACTACTGAAACCAAGGACCAAAATTAAAGCTCGCGATTTTCTCCATCAAAAAGGTAATAATATTTTTTCTCATAGGATTTGTAGTTTTGGCGCTATTTTGGTTAAAAGGAAGAAAATGTCAGTTTTTTGTGGTTTTTCGCGATTATCTCGGAAACCGGTGGTTTTTCGAGGCAAGTGGTAAAAATCAAAATTAAAGATCGCGATATTTCCCCTCAAATGGCATTAAACTTTTTTACATAGCGCTATCGTTGCGGAAAATCAACAAAAAAATCCGCACCCTTAAAAATATGCTTACCCCAAAACTAATATGCAAACTCCATCAGGAATTGGAACCCAGACTAAATCCCCGCACTGGATTCCGCATAAATGAAATATAGTTCTTATTATTACTATTGAAAACTTTTCCCGAAGCCTTCAAGCCGCCATAACATCCCATCCAAAGTCATAAAAAAACAAATAAACTCATCGTATATCAATATATTAATTTTTTTTAAATTATCTGCTTTTAACCCCATAATTTCACATTAAAAGAGCCTAATTGCTTTCAAATCAAGTAATCCTGGAAAGTTCCTGGTCAGGTCCTGGTAAAGACCTGGTCAGGTAAACCCGGGCGTAGGAACTTATGTGGCAACGAGACAGCCAATTACCTAGCCAAGCATGGAGCCTCTCTCCGGTGCTCGGAGATTGAGATGTTTGGCAGACCAATATGCGGGCTCCAAACCGCTATTTTCGACTACCACCAGCTGCTAGATAGCAGAAGTTGGAGCGCACTAGAAACCTGTATTATCTCTAGTACGATTAAGACCACTTACAATAAACAAAGAGCAATTAGCCCCCCAAACAGACTTCGAAGATTCCTAGTGCCTCATAGTGGATTGCACTGCAAGCTGGGAATCCCGCCCAATGTCTGTTGTCGTAGCTGCGCGCAGACGAACGAGAAGGAGATGTTTGTCCACTTCCTTTGTAAATGTCCGGATATAGATAAAGCTTCGCCGTACACAAAAAGCTGGATACAAAATAAGCTTGATGAATCGGCTCCTCATGAGTTGAGCGCGAAAAACATGACAGACCGAATAAAACATTTGCGATTCGATGCTGAAATGCAATTAAATCGACCCATTTCTGAAACGTCTTATAACCGGTGGAGAACAACGGGTCACGTACGGCAATTGGAAGCGTCAAAGATCGGGAAAAATAGATGACAAGCCGTTACATTTGCGAAGCCAGTGACGTTCACTTTCTTTTGTCGTACACTGCTAAAAATCTTTGTCATTCAAGATTTTTTGTTTAAGTTAATCCATAGCCAATGAAAAAATTTTTTTTGCTTATATCTCGGAAACCATTAACTTAATTATATTGCATAACCTTAACGAATGCGCAAAACAAAACTCATCCAGTCGTAGCTAATGCACCGGAATCCGGATCAGCAAGATCCCGCCCAAGGCACTCAAAACTACAGATTCGATCCGCAGTGTGAAAGCTCACCCAGCGTGAAAGGTCATCTAAGAAACGTCCAATAATTGGAACCTGGATCACATTCCTCCATGAGATCCCACCCAAGACTCCCCCAGCATGAAAGCCCACCCAAGACAGGCTACAGCAAAGTTCAACTAGTTTCACAAAGGTGGCGCCAAAGCTTACCAAACAGGTTCTTGTCTCCGATAAAGCTCTCAGCCGAACCTACAACCGACGAGTCGCATAGCTATACTACTGTGTAGAGGAGGTTTAGCTCGAGACGCGAAACTCCTCTGTATTTCTCACTACGTATGTACGTATCCCTTTTCTTCTGAAGGGGGAAAACTATAGCGCCCTCCCGGAAGACATTCTTTCACCTATATCTTCTTGATCAATGCATGTCATTTTTGCACAACTACCATGTCTCCTTTTCTAACGGGTTCAGTGGCTCTACCCCATCGATACCCGGGGCCTAGTTATTCTTTAAGCTTTGTATTATATTCGTTACTTCTCCGAGCGCGGGCGGTTCCATGCTCATACCGCCATCTGGTGTATTCGTGTGCTTGTTGGTATGCATAGTATCAGCCAAAGAGAAGACTTCTTTCCACCTTTCTTGGCCTTCGAGAAGTATTCTTTCGATCTTTCTTGGCCTTCGAGTTGCCCTACTATAACATTGCCATTATTATCCTTGCATATGATCGTCCTTCATTTGAATAACTGCTGATGTTTCTATTCTGGAAGTTGCCTTTATGTAATAACAAAATTTTATTGCCGGGCAAATAGTGATGTTAAGACTGCGCTTTACCTTAAAACATTTTCAGTTGATAATAGAAACGTTCAAGCTTTATTCCAATTTCAATCAACTCAGGTTCAACAAAAATCAAATATCATGCTACAAAGGCGAATCCTTCCCGATGCTTTTAACAAATTTCCAATGTGGCGGCCTACTGAACCCTTCTCGTGAACCCCGCCTCACCCAGAGGTAACCCCATAACGTGTTTATCCGTTAAAATCTTACGATGAAAATTTTCACGATCACAATAATTCCTTTGATATCGCAAGTGATAAACCTTTTGTCTTTCCTTTTTTCCCTTGAGTTTATCATCCCAAAAAAATTCTTTAAAAACGAAGCGACGACATTCAATACTAACACAATCCACAATGCTATCATGCATGATAACAATAAATTCACGCAGCAGGAAGCGAGCGTTCTTCTTCAACCACTGACGTACGAAGGAAACTTCTGCAACAGCCTGTCAACAGCTTAAAATCGATTTCCACCCCACCGCTAGCTATCCTCCAACGTAAAGTAACCACCACGTCTGGTGGCGTAGAGCGACACAGGCAGCTAGTTAACCAGGGCGTGTAAAATCCATGAAAATCGAATATATATATATTGGAGCTAGCAGAACCGCCAACGTCAGTTACACCTTTCCGACAGTTTATCTGATCAGATTTCAGTGCGGGAATCAGGCCCAGTGAATTGAATAGTTGAGAAGAGTCCTTCGATGCTATGGTATATATATATGCGAAAAGTCCACCGATAAAGGGTTGCCTTCACGGAGCACTAGAAATAGGACAGAGTCTCTCTCTATCTCTCGGAATACCGAGTCTTCGTGGCAGCCACCCACCCGTGAGTTATGAGCCATCCGATGGGGCTCCCGGCGGCGTTCAATAAATGGACGGATCAATATACAAGCGATGAATGAGTGGATTGTCGCAAAAATTTGCAGACGTCGAACAATTGCCTACGGTGGTTCGGGGTCGGGGTGAAATGTACGGCCCCACACTGAAAAATGCGCATGGCCAGAATCTGGAGGCCTTGAGACCTTTTCTTAAGGTTCAACGTAAATTGGAAGCTCCCTTAATGATGGGGCCCCGAGTTGTGCAACTTTAATCAACTCCCTCAAGATAAAGCACACACAATCACCACTGAGCTACATCGGCTATGGAGCTCCCATCGCGAAAAGTTTACTCCTTGTTTCCTCGCCAAAAAAAAATGTGTTCCCTGTGCCCAGGACTTTTCCACTACCCAGGAAGAATGTGAGCTTATTTCGCCCTATCGATTAACTCGCCGCTATCCTTTGTGCCGGGCTTAGCCCTAATACGAGATTAACTCTGCTAATTGCTTTTAATTTGTCCCTCGATCCACCCCTCCTGGTCCTGCCAGCAGCGCACAGGGGATAGATTTCAGCGGCTCAGCAGGAGCTTTATGTTTGAGAGCATTCCGAGCGAGGATTTTTTTTCCATTCTTCTTCGGAGTTGGCCAATGCTACAAGGATACTAAAAAAGGGAAGGAGTTTAATTAAAGCCTTTGGGATTGGCAAGGATACGTATACTCGTATCTTATCGATTGAGGGTTGTGTACTAAGTGTGAATAGGTGTTTATTTAATTTTTATCAGTTTTAAAAGTCGATTTGATCTCAATAAGTTTTGTTTGAAAACGCCGAATCAGCGCTAAGTTTATGGAATTTGAATATTGCTATGTCAGTGAGAAGACGAAACTGGGATATGAAACACTAAATTTGAACTTGACCGTAATAGGCTGACTTTGCTAAAATTCCATGAAGTTTTTTGTACACGAAACGGATCCCAAACCGATTACTACTTATGAAGTCAGATAATCGAAATTGGCCTAGAAGATCTGACCTAATGATTCTTCCGTCTCTATGAAAACATCAAACTGCAAACTGAACTTAAGAGAATGTAGACATACCCTGGCAATTTTAGCTTCGAGCAGAAGAAAAAGTCACCTGGTGTCCATGCAAGTTCCAAAAACGATATATTAAAGACTTCCTTCCGTTGCCGCTCTAAACACAAATATTGGAAACATTAGAAACTTAGGGTTGCACAAGAAATCCATTACGACCCCAAAGAGATAAATATGGAGCGAACATTGCCAATATATAGGCGGTCTGGGCGAATCGTCCAGGCTTAGCAAGATTCTATCTAAGCAACCCTTATCTTACGTCAGTTCGGAAGCTTCTTCTGAATACCCACTTCCTTGGTTTCGATGAAGTCCTCCTCACGTGTTAAAGGTTGCACGCGTTCGCGAAGATAGCTAATGTCATGGGAGGAAGCCTACCTGTTATCGAACAACGATGCTGCTGATCCATTCTTCTTTCAGGCCCTGATCAGTTGAAAGCCATCAGTAGTAGCCAGAAGGGAATAGAGGCTTGGCAACAGCCGGTGACTTTTATTCTTCCATTTCTCACCGCTTACTCCCGTGCGTTTCTACTATGAATAAATTGTCTCATCCGTGTGCACACATTTGGCCGTGCGCTTGTGGAATCCGGCCCAAGACCCAGTGGCATCCCTCGAACTAAGACATTACACCATGACCCGAGCGACATGACGGATTGACAGTTGAAAAATGATTCTTGAGGTTAGTGCTGCCATAGGAAAATAAAACTTTACAATGATTTCCAGCGTGTATTTCGCATTTAAAAATTTAAACTAGTCTTAAATATCCTTCCGTCTATAGGTACATTAAATGAAAATACTACCGACAAATTAACCAAGCCACTGTCGAAGCAAAGGTTAATAATACTGCGAATAAAATATGGACCTAGTAACAACGTACTCAAATAAGAAGTGTTGAAGTAAGTAGCGCTGTAGAAACGTCATATCAAAACTACTATGCTACGCATTTCCGCATTGCCCAAAATCGCGTAAACTCAAATTTTTTTGTATCCTTTTCTTTTTCTATTTACGAGGCGAGCTGAACAGCGCCCTCAAGGCTAATAAGTTAAATAGATTAGAACAGGTTAGAATAATGAACGTTAATTCATTTAGTTGAATTAATATTAGGATTGATATTAAGTGAAAAAATTCTTCAAAAAACTAAAAGGGATAAGCCAAATGTAGAATTTGTGCCTTCCAGCCTGGGTCCATGGCTGATGAAAGAATATGCATCTCTTGACGTAAGATGAACCATTAGTCCGTAAACCGTCCGCTGAAACGGAAAAACTCTATTGATTGACATAAGTTCACGATAATAAAGGCAAGGTCTGGCACGTGTTTGGCTAGCTTATACGAAGAGTACCGTCACCAGTACAACTGTGGAGTGGATTTGATGGGATTGAAAGAGGGTCATATACAAAGATTAGAAATAGGGTGAGTGATAGTATTAAAAAATGGAAAGCCACAGTTGAGATGTTACTGACTTTGAGTACAACGCCATGCTGTAGGTTTATTGAATGGTCAGAATGGGAACTACCAAAGTAATTTTTAAAAACTTGATCATAACCAAAGAAGCTTGCTGCTTAGCCAACAGAGCTGGATGTCATATTATATAGATAGCTTTGAAGATATTTAAAGCGGACGACGAAATATTAGCGCGGGAGATTGATTTTTGCAATTGGCCCTTGGGAATAAATGATAAGGCGAAGAAGCAAAAGAACTTCTCCGCATACAGGGTTGCCAGGAAAATGAAGCGTGAAGTCGCCACTTGGCTGCGCGGGTGTCGCCAAAAGTCGCCAAAATCTCAATAGATGTCGCCAGTTTGGCGACTTGATATTTTTGCAATTAAATGGCTGTATGCTCTTGTGAAAGCCAATAAAAACTTATATTCATTCATTTTTGCAATTGAAAAAAATGCTTACAAGGCTTTTTAATTTTTTATTGATTACAATTATTGATTAAATTATTGATTACAACTTTTCTTCATGTTTCATGTTGATCATCATGCTGTAACCGCTCGTCGTGAACTGTAAAAAAAGTTTTCATTCAGTTAAAAATAATAAACAAAGAAAATAATGTAAGGAATTTTTTAATCACCATGAATTTCCTCCTCAATTTTATGTTTTTCATTTTCATCTATCGATGAAGTAGAGGAATTTGCATCCGATGAGTTGAACAATGATTGTCGACAAGTTATGACCACCTTTTCTTTGCCTACAAAAGTGAAATAGAATTTGATAAAAACATTGAAACAAAACATTATTTATAGACTTTTTGCTAATTACCTTGACGTCTGATAAAATATATATTTTTTCCTTCGGGTGTTGTTTTTAATTCACCTGTTTGTACAGACAGAACAGGTTCAATTTCTGGTGTTGGAGGCTTTTCATTTTCCTTCCTACCACTCATTTTTCTTGTTAATTACAAATTTGAGTTTTTTTACACGAGATCTTTTAATAGGGAATTTTAAAACTAATCTCTAGAATGTCTCAATGTAAACAGGATTGTCGAGGTATTCTGTGCAGTCGGTAATCGTATAGTGTTTGGCGTAGACAGTGGCGTCACCAACTCGGATCCGTTGGAACCGTTGGATCTCCGTCGAATTTTTTTAAAATATAAACTGTTTTCGATCAAACCATGCCAAAAGTTGACAAACGAGAGCACAGACTGGAATGGGAGCGAGAACCTTGGGCAATAGGTACAGTGTGAACTTTTATTATTGAAATGACACTTGAAAAAGTACAACAAAATAAAAATAACAATGATTTTATTTTAGGATGGCTCAAAAGAAGTGACACAGATCCTTCTAAATCTTTTTGCAAAGTTTGCAAAGTGTCGTTGCGCAGTCATAGTGGTGATTTGCAAAAACATGCAGCAACCACAAATCACAAAAACAATGCGAGCGCGTTGGTACCTCCTGATGCTCGTCAAAGGACGTTACCATTTGCACCAGTCATCTCGGCACCTGAGAAAGAGAGAGATTTGAAACTCGCGATGTACGTTGCCATGCATTCATCCATACGTAGCATGGACCATTTGTGCGAGGTGTTGAAAATCGTTGGAAAAGGTACTTCGCTAGAAAAGTTGCAAATGCACAGAACAAAATGTGGAAATTTAATCAAGTTTGTCATTGCTCCATGCTTGTTGGAAGACTTGATTACCGATGTAGGAGACATGGAGTACAGTCTGATTGTTGATGAATCAACTGAGGTGTCAGTAATAAAATATTTGTGCACTTGCATAAAGTATTTTAGTGTGAAACAAAATCGCATTATTACCGACTATCTAGGTAAATTTTATATTTTTTATTCTTATATATAAGATATGCATTAATTAACAAATACTAATTATAAATATTAATTAAAGGTATAGTGGCACTGGAAAATGGGACAGCAAATGTACTGTACGCAAGTTTGAAGCAGTTTTTGTTGGACATGGGGCTGCGTTTAGTAAACTGCACAGGACTTGGGACCGACGACGGCGCGAACGCCTTGTGTGGACGCAATCACTCGTTGTACACTTTGCTCAAACAAGACTGCCCAAATTTAAGGTTAATTAAGTGCATCTGTCACTCGCTGAACAAAGCTGCTTCAGTAGCGGCTAAAGCTTTGCCATCAAATGTCGAGTTTCTCATCCATCAAATTTATAACTGGTTCCATGTTAGTTCGAACAGAAGAATCGAGTACAAAAAATTGTTTGATGTGATAAATGCAGGAGATACAAGGTGGTTATCGTGTTATAAGGCTGTCGACGTTATTTTAGAACAATGGGTAGAACTGCGATCTTATTTCAACCATTATGTCCAAACAAATAGTTGCTATATGTCGAGGCAACTCAAAGATATGCTCAACGATAATACTAACTTATTGTTTTTGACCATAATCAAGCCGATCCTTCGCGAAGTAAACAAGACAAACATTGTATTCCAAGGCAACGACATCGACCTTGGAAAAGCTCACGAAGATCTTGTGCAATTGCTATCTCTTCTTGCTAGTAAAATGTTGACACCAACATTTTTAAATGGTAACATTCAAACGATGAAAAATGCTCTAAGCAATGAGTTGGCTTTTCGCAAGGTCGATGTCGTTGACTTTGGAATTGAGTATTATCGAGAACTGCGACTTTGTGATCTTTCAATGAATCAAAGACAGTACGTTGAAACGCGTGCTTTCAACTATCTCAAAACTTTAGCTGTCGAAGTTGCAGAACGTATTACACCTCATATCGAGCGCGTTAGAAAGTTAACATTTTTGTCACCATCTGTTTGTCTCAGTCAAACTCGACCTCGCTTTGAAGAGTTGCCTTTTTTTGATGCAATAAAAAATTTGAAGGATGCTGGAGTGATCGAAAACCAGTGGAACAAAATTTTGCACGTTCGGTGGTTGGAAAACAATCCGAATTTGAAAAGTTATGAATTGTGGCCTCTGATTTACAGTTACACTGACGCTGGGGGTACGCCAGTTTTTCGTGAACTAGCACTGCTGTGTTTGAGCTTACTGTGCTTACCAACGACCAACGCTGTAGTTGAACGTGTTTTTTCCGTGATGAACGCCATCAAAACGAAAGTGCGAAACAGAATGAAATTCGCGTTATTGGATGCACTATTGCGAATTCGAGTGTCTGTGTACAGTCACAAATTGTGTTGTAAAGACTTTAAACCGACTGAAAACATGATTAAAAAGTTCAAATACGACATCGTATATCCTACTAAGTCAACGGTAGAAATTGAAAATAAGTTAGTTGAAGATGAGAATGTCATTTTTGACATAGTAGATGATATGTAAAATTGTTACATATATATTTCACCGTTTTTGATTAGTCCTAATTTAAAGTTTATAACAAACGTTACAAGAAGAAATTATTTAATAATAATTTATGAATAAAATACTAAAAACACGTTATTGTTTTTCATCTTAAATGTTCTATTCCTATGTAATTGTTTTTACATTTGTTTATTTTTCAGTTTTTTTGAAGTCGCCAAAAAGTCGCCAAGTCGCCTTCACAAAATTTTTCGTCGCCGTCGAATTTCAAAAGTCTCCAATTTGGCGCCAAATCGCCAATACTGGCAACCCTGTCCGCATAACAAAATACATGTCTTTACTGAATTCGATGCTTTCTCGATTCTGAGATTTCCAAGCTGTGTTTTGGCAATGCCCTATTCTCAAAGTAAAAATTATCGCGAACACTAGGTTCACCGAATAAATTCCCTGGTACAGCCCTTACAAAACCCACCTTCTCTTGCTCGTCCTCTAAACAAAAATTGTCGTTTACACGACTGGTTTCGTCTGAATCAATGTTCTGAAGTCCTAGGGATACTTAACTTGTCCAACCGGTTATGTGGATTTTATTTATCTGCAGGAATATGCTCGTGGTGGATTTTCCATGCCCGATTTAAGGGTTACAATCTCCGGACCGGTCTATCATGAAACTGTTGGTCAGATTCCTGTTCGTTGGAGTTAATAATAGTTGGTTATTCTGCATTGCCCTTTCCATTGTTTTCACAAATCTTCTGGTAGACAAAAAGATGTACTTCGCAATATTCAAGGACTTCCATCATCAGGCACTTGTATTGTTATATCGGGAACGTTGGTGTTGCTGGAGATGGTCACTGGCGTACGCACATCTGGAAGTATTAAAAGAATATTATCCATTTAAATAAAAAATAAAAAAAAAACTTGGCACGTGGTTCCATCCAGGATCGAACTGGAGACCTTCTGCGTGTAAAGCAGACGTGATAACCGCTACACTATGGAACCAGTTGAAGAACCGTGTACAAGAATAGCTCCAAATTATTACGGTATTTTGTGTATTATACTCCGTCATAACTGTAATTTTAATGCGATCGAATATTTAGTTAATGTGAAATAATTAAAAAATAAAGATTTCTAACGTCAGAGCTGTCTTCTGAAGCCATTTTTAATATGAATATAACACAATCCACATACACCATCTGTGTTGTGTTAGGAATATCAAATAAGACTAATTTATCCCCTAAAATGTTTTTTAACTATAATATACACATTATTTTACTCTAAAATATTCTCTATCTGAGTTTATTATATATTAACTTAATCGAAAATAGTTAAAAATGATTAAAAAATAAATTATTATTTTCATTTTACTCGCACCGCTGCAAAAAAAATTAATTAAAAGGTTTGCGTCCCAGATACGTCATGCATATAAACAAATTGACGTAACCTCACAACTCAAAAACAGCTGATTTTATATAGTATACCAACGAGCAAGTCCCAGTTAAAAAAATTAGATTAGATTATTACACACTTCCTTGATTACCTTTTCACGCAGGATAATGAGCTTCCTGCTTGGCTTTATACGGTCATTAATAAACAGCATGCTACAATTACTGTCAATTGGTAAGAAAACAATTTCGAACTCCTTAAACATTTACATCAAGACAAACACTGGGAACACCCTGAGTGTCGATCTAGACCCGAAATGGGATATTAAAAATGTGAAAGAAATTGTCGCTCCCCAATTGGGATTGCTGCCAGATGAGGTGAAAATTATATTTGCTGGAAAGGAACTTGCTGATTCTACAACAATTGCGGTAAATATATGAAAATTGCTTGGTTTAGAATTGTGAAATGTTCTGTTTAGATGAGCCTGGTAGGATTCGGGCTTCTCGAAGTCTGTTCTTCCTGTCGTTATATCGTGCTAGTTCTCTTGAGTTTGTTTTACGAAGTTTCCGTATATCTTCTGGAACCTCATTAATCCACCTAAAACTTCTTGGTCGTGTCGTCCTACACTGCTTTTTCGTAATCGTTTTTTTTTATTTTCGTGCATTTCCAGGTGAAAAGCCCCTTATGACTACCGACAGGCTCCTGCATGCCGGTTATGTGGGCTCGAACCCACTAAAAACACTTGCTCTACCCGGAAGGCTGGCTTTTTAGGATTACGTCGCGGGAATGAATCGGATTTTATCTAGCTGCTAATGCTCCTGGCGTTACTTTACCTTTCTCTCTGTCTTTGGGCTCCTTCCAGCCTCAATTTCCCATTTATGGCCTTCAGTGTCGCTTCTACTTTTCTCCACACATGTTCCGACCTCATCGTGAGCTCGAGGATGTTGTCCGGTGTTAGTGGCATTTCGGGCTTCGCTTTTAGTTCCGCCATATATTCGGCGAATCTCACACAATGAAACCTGACATTACGGGTGCAGCGGTTAGTCATCGTCTGCGAAACTATGGAGGTATTGTTTATATCATCTACGTCCACTCAAGAACTCTGTAAAGTTCTAATTCACTTCCCCATATTCCCTCATAGGCCATCTCTCCGCATTTGCGATAAGTTTGTGGGTCCACTGACCCTTAACAGTCTCGTCCCACTTATGGACTCGCAGCGTGCTTGCTGCCCATGCGGACGCTGCGTATAGTAGGATTCCTAACCACTCTCTCATACTTGCAAGTGCTGCTCAAAAGCGGACGCTTTATCCGCAATGCCTTCCAAGTGTGCTTTAAAATATCTTGATACTTACTGGCGCTGATTTTCTCCTTTTGCTGGTCAGCATAGCTTCAGTTTTGTGTTCAGTAAGCGTGAGACCAGCGATTTCTAGCCGCGCTTTAACCTCCCAGATCGCTTCGTTCGCGCACAAACATCAAACATCTCATCAAGTCGTCTACCATCAGCCTCCTAAAGGACCACATTCATAGACCTATTTCACACTAGTCCCTATTTTAAAGAACCAAAAGATCTCAAGACAATGCAAAGTGAGAATATATAAAACATAAATACACCCAGTTTTATGCTACGTGGGTCTGAGGCTTTTTCTTTTATCGAGTTCCATTTCAAGTTCAGATCCATTTCCGCACTCCTTGTTATTGGCTCTAACTGTTAGTATTTTTTCATACTCTTGCAAAATGTTTTATTATGAATTTATTTTAGGAATGTGATTTGGGACAACAAAGTGTGCTGCATGCCATAAGAATGCGCCCAAGGCCTCAGCACATATCTCAAAAAAGACTACAATCTGCTCTGGAAGAAGAAAGCCCTGAGGAACCTTCTAAGCCACTATGTGAAACTCTAGTTGATTTGCAGCTTCTAAATGATGAAAGAGAAAACATTTCAGATTCTGGTAATATTTAAATCAACTTATTATTTTATATCTTAACAATTTTGAACTATAATATCATTTTAGAAAAAGAAAACACAAAAGCTCACTTTTTTGTGCATTGTTCACAATGTGACAAACTCTGTACTGGAAAATTAAGGGTGAGATGTTCCCTTTGTAAAAGTGGAGCATTCACAGTTTATCGTGATCCTGAATGTTGGGATGATGTCTTGAAACCGAGACGTATTCAAGGACATTGTGAAAGTAATGAAATTGCTTGTGTGGTATTTCAATTATATTCTTTAGTTTTAATCGTGTTGAAATACTATTGTTTAATTTTTAGGACAATGAAGAAGGGGATCCTCCTTTTGCTGAATTTTATTTTAAATGTGCTGAGCATCCTTCAAAAGGCGAGAAGGACTTTGCGGCACCACTTAGCTTGATTAAACGAAATATTAAGAATGTGCCTTGTTTGGCATGCACAGAAGTTAGGTAAATAAAATTCAGTATTATTGCTACAAATTTAAATTAAGGTTAACATAGACTCTATATAATTTCAAATTGGGTTATTGTATTTATAGCGATCGAATAGTCCGCAAAAGGGTACTTTTATTAAGTGTAGAATTTCGGAAATTATGGGTACAATGAATTTGATATGACCTTAAGCTGGCGCTGTAGCGATCTAGTGTGAGTCCTGGCGAAGTGGTTCTGGTACCTTTTAGCAAGAAAGGAGCACTGCTAGAATTGATGGAAATGGTCCTTGCAGGTAAAGCATTAAATGCAAAACTCCACTGGAACCTAGAAATCTGATAAGCAAGACGCTGATGAGCAAGATTTCTGAACACGTCGCAGAGTCTACGTGGGAACTTCTTCCAAGTCATGTATTGGTTTTATACCACTATAATAAGACGGAGAGACTACTTCTTCGTCGCCCTGAATGATCCTTTTTCGTAGGAACCTGAAGAAAATAACAACAATGCACAGCCAATAAGAATCGCCACTCGTGCACCATCCAAGACAGAAATAGTAACCGCAATTCATGCGGTGGCCAATGGTAAAGCAGCTGGAAAACTCAAGCCTCATAGCAGATGCGCTACAACCAATCCTGGAAATAGCATGGAATACCTGAACCTTTCCGGAGGATTGGACGGAAGGTATAGTCAAAATACCAAAAAAGGGGGACCTAACATAATGTGACAACTGGAGAGGCATCTGTCTATTATCTACGGTGGGAAAAATGTTGTCCCATTTATTATTATCAAGGATAAGAGAGGCAGTAGATCGAACGCTTAGAAGACAGCAGGCTGGATTCATAAAAGGCCGCTCCTGCATAGACCATATTAACACCTTGAGAATCATAGTGGAGCAGTCTACTGAATTCCGATCCCCCCTTTACCTTGCTTTCGTAGACTATGAGAAAGCGTTCGACTCGGTTAATAGGACCTTTATATGGCGAGCTCGACGGCAACGAGGACTGCCGGACAAAATAATAGAATTGATAAAAGCTCTAGACAACATTTCCAAATGCAGAGTTCTTCACAAAAACTATTTTTTGAAGGCGTATGGATACCCAAACAGGCGACTAAAAGTTTCCGTTTTTCGAAGTTTTAATTAGTTTTTTTTTAATTAATTAGTGCGATTTTGCACCATTTTTTACATTCTACGCCTCTTGCAACTTGATTTTGATCAACTTTCATGTAACCGACTAACCCCAAATTTTGCCCATATGCATAGTTCGCGTGACAATTCAATATGACATTCTTGTGAAAATATCAAGATGGCGGTTCCAAGATGGGGGCCGAATTTTGCAATTTTGTTTCCCACCGCCCGACATGGGTTTGAAAAGAAAGAGTATTACGGGTACAATACAATTAGCTGTGTGGGGTCATACCAAATTCAAAATGGCGGCCAACACAATATGGCGGAAAACATAACAGAATAAAAAGTAGAAAATATAACCTATCAACTTGAAATTATGCACATATGCATAGTTCGCGTGACAATGCAATCGAATCATTTTGTAAAAATAATCAAAATGGCGGCCGAATTTCGAAATTGTGTTCCCCGACCCCCGGCATGGGTATCAAATGAAAGGGTATGACATATAAGGTTTGTTTATTAGTCAGTCCTAGAACTATCTAAATCATCCTAGAACATAAAGTACAGGCTTTGGCGTTCATTAGTTTTAAAACCTGTTATTTTTTGTCCGAGAGTGTTCTAGTTTGGTGTTCATTAAGTTGTTCTAAAGTGTTCTAAGTTTTACTTTTTGGTTCTAGATTTTTTTTAGGACAGTTTTGGACAAGAGTTGTTTGTTGTTGTTTTTTCTTAGTTTTGACAGATGTGTATATGAAATTATGAGAACAGAAAATGTAGAACAAAAAAGTACAAAGAAGCGTTCATTCGATTTTCTGTTCTAAGTTGTTCTAAAGTGTTTGACGTTGAATTGCTTGCTGTTCTATTCTATTCTGCTCTGTCCTGTTCTGAAAACTAATAAACAAACCTATAGAATACTATTAGCTGTGTGGCGTCCTTCCAAATTCAACATGGCGGCCAATAAAAAATCGCGCATTACCTTTTTCTTTACAAGCCACTCGGTATGGGTATCAAATGAAAGGGTATGACAAGTAGAATACTATTAGCTGTGTGGCGTCATTCCAAATTCAAAATGGCGGCCAACCCGAAATGGAGGATTACCTTTTTCTTTACAACGCGCTCGGTATGGGTATCAATGGAAAGGATGTGACAAGTAGAATACTATTAGCTGTGTGGCGTCGTTCTAAATTCAAAATGGCGTCCAACACAAAATGGCGGATTACCTGAACATTAAATATAGCTTATCCTGAAGCTCTTTGAAAAAATACCGTAACATCTGTTGCATGTCTGATTATATGCTGGACATTTTTTTTGCCCCTTCTGGGAGCAGGAAACCGAAATGGAAAAAACAGAGAGGAAATGTGTGTAATGTGTTAATTAGATTTTTTTGGGCACCATATTGCGCGTTTTTAGGCCAAATTTGCACAATTGATTACTTTTTTTGGCGGTTTTTTGGGAAAAACAATTTGGAAGGGAGAGGGCGCCATGAGCGAAGTTCTGCAGAAGGCGTCTAATCCCCGGCATAGCAAAATCTATGCGGACGATTCTGAATATGTTTGCCTGTGTCTGTTGTGCACGTAGTACACAATTTTTCATCATCGAATCTTAAAAAGTTCTAACATACTCTAAAATTTTTTAAGTCTCCAAAATCAGTTTTTGGAGATTTGTTCTTTCCTTTTGTCATTATACCTTTTTCCTACCGCGGACTGTGCACACATAATCCTTTTTTATTGAAAGGCGTTGCAACGCACGCGGGTTTTTGCTAGTTAGTAAATATGAAAGGCAGATAATCAAATTTGTAGGCTTTGGCTTGCGGAGCATGAGTCTTCCTTTCCGCATACAATTCTCTAGAAAACTGCTATGAAGGCATCTTCGTAAAATTTATTTTAGAAGAGCTATGTAACAACTAACAGCACGCAGCACGCGGAGGTTTTTCCTGTATTATTATTATGGAAAATCTAAAAGATTAGGAGGCATCCCTAAATCACATTTGCCAGGGTTCTCATTCCACAACAATTTTTTTCTACTCCTATTATAAATTAAATAAAGATAGACAGATTCAATCAGAAATCGGTCTCGACGATAATCTTAGCAAAAGAAAGCATCGATTGCAAAAGATGACCATATTCCTAAAAATATTCCTTTCAGCTCCTTGATTTCATCCAAAATATACATTTTATTTCCTTTGATCCAATACTACAATCTCTTAGCTCCATGCTTAAGGGTATTTTTCTTAATTATAAACTTTAAATCATCACTCTATTTATTTTGTTATAGTGATACTGTTCTAGTTTTTCCCTGTGCTGCAAAACACGTAACTTGTATAGACTGCTTTCGTCATTATTGTACATCCCGTCTAATGGAGCGGCAATTTATGCCACATCCAGAGATCGGTTATACACTACCATGTCCTGCTGGCTGTGAAGGATCGTTTATAGAAGAAATACATCACTTTAAAATACTTACAAAAGAACAATATGATAGATACCAAAGATTTGCGACTGAAGAATTTGTTCTTCAATCTGGAGGTGTACTATGCCCTCAACCCGGCTGTGGTATGGGATTATTGGTAGATGCAGACTGCAAGAAGGTTACTTGTCAAAATGGATGTGGGGTAATGCATAGAATATATTAATTATAAATTTAAATTATTAATAAGAAAAATTTAAGTTTGTTTTTTGCCGAGATTGCCTTCAAGGATATCATTTAGGAGATTGTTTGCCAGATAACTACGGAGTAGCTAGCACGAATTCTTGTGAATATCCTGTGGACCCAACAGTAAGTACATATTATGTTAATCGTTTTAGAAACACTCAGCATTATTACATTCTGTGTCGAATAGTACCACCAAATATTACATCTTAATAATTGAACTTGATTACAGCGCGCGGCAGGAGCACGTTGGGATGAGGCCAGTAAAGTAACAATTAAAGTTCTAACAAAACCATGTCCAAAATGTAGAACACCTACAGAACGCGATGGTAAGTTTCTACCTGATTAAAATGTACTTACTGCTCTGTATGCAATATATTTCTGTTAGGTGGCTGCATGCATATGGTTTGCACAAGAGCAGGATGCGGATATGAGTGGTGCTGGATATGTCAAACAGAATGGACCAGAGAATGTATGGGAGCTCATTGGTTTGGCTAAATTGCGATTAGAAACTATTTATTTTGATGTACTAATTTATTTTATAAAACCATCCTATTGTCCTCTTGTGATTGTGTATTTTTTTGTAAATTTATTTTCTAGAAAAAGTAAAGACTTTTACAGTCGATTAGCGCTGTTGAAAGCTGTAAAAAGGCAAAATAAAATATCAAAAATTTAATTGTTTATTTTTCTAGACTACAGTGCACAAGAAAATGAGTGGTGGAAATGAGCCGAAAGGGCTAGTCTCGTGTTGCTGGAGGCAGGAAAACTATTTCAGCGGAACAGTAATTGTGGTAATATCGTTAAAATCTTGACAACGCTGCTACATTCATAGAGTGTGTGTTAGAACAAATGGCGTCATCACAAATAGGTTTCATAGCGGGGTTTTGCACTTTTTTTAGACCTTTCGACAGTCTGGACTGAGCCAGCGTGAAGGGCGGACATATGCTATCGCCTGCCTTCTAAATCCGATTCTTAATAATTAAAAAATCGAAAAATCAAGTTAAGGCCACCACTAGTACGTCACAAAGAAAAAAGGTGGACAGCAAGAAAGTCTTCCCTACTCCCTTCGAGCACTTCCAGCTTGGATTCGCCGGTGCCCCAGACTATATTGGTCGATCGATGGGAATCGTTTTGTTTAAGTTAGTATAATACTGCAACACCACGTTACCCCCGATGATTGTGGCACCGATGTAACGGGCTGGTTCTGAAATTATGAACCTTAATGAACTCGTATAACATCCCAGAGCTCAAACGTAAGGTTCATCGTCATCTTCTCAAACACCCCCAGACCTCTATCCTGGGGCCGTATTTGGTTTCTCGAGTCGATATCGACTTCAGTCGATAAATAAAAATTGGCATTTGGCAACACGATATCGACGACCCTCTCGTCTCGATAAAGACGGTTGACGTTTATTAAAACGCTCAATTTATGCATACAATAAACTTTTAACAATTTCTATTTTAATTAAATATACGTGGTTTGCTGCACTTGGAGTGATATCATCCAATTTGATGGTTTTGTATGGCAGCGTTTATCTGTCGATTTGGTCGAAATGCCAAATATGAAACTTAGAGAAAATCGAGAAGCTTTTTTTGTCGAGTCGATCCATCGATTCGAGAAACCAAATACGGCCCCTGTTATCTTCTATCCTTCAAACCAAGTTTGCTACTCGACATTACACCATGATCTGAATCACATGACGGACTAGGAGCACAAAGAGTGATTCCTAAGCATGGTTTTCACATAAAAAAGACACCAAGGCGAGTTCCGAAAGCCCACCGCAGATAAATTTGGCATTTTTGAAACATTGTCGAATGTAGGACGTATTGCAGATCGTCGTTTAGTGTTACGCTTGGGACGTTGGACGTGAGTTCACGAAAATGAAGATAACATCTCGAGATTGTCTTATATTGTATAGTTACGCAGAGTACCGTCATGAGCGAAGCTGTGGGTTGAAGAGAATTGAGAGAAGGTCCTTTATAAAGATTAGAAAAAGAGTGCCTAATAATAGAATTGAGTACCGGCAGAGATGGTGTGAGGATTATATTGGACGCCATCCAGTACTACTTTGATTAAGACGTCAGAAATGAAGCTCTCAATCCAGTTCATTAGAACCCAAACAATACCAATAGCCTAGGGTTAAACAGAGCAGGAAATCATGCTCTGTCAAAAGACGATATCTAGAACAGCCTACGCGTTGGACTACCAGATCGCACTGCTTTGCAATTGATTTAGTTCTGTATGCCAGGAGATCGCCAGTAGACCCTTTGCTGTTACCTGTTATTGGGTGGTGTTAAAGGGGTTGATGTCAACCTTTTTGACTCGTGAGTTTGGGTAAACCGCAGAAGTATGAGGCAAAATGATAGATAATGGTATTGAGCAAAACAAACTCACATCTTGATTAAACAAAGTTGTAGAATAAATAAAATTTACTCAAAATCCGCCAAACATAATCAAGACATTTCTCCATCATTTAAAATTCAAATTCACCTCTATTACGAAATTACCACCACACAGCCTCAAGCTCACCACACTGCCATATCCATCATCAACTACAATGCATTCCATTCCCATGGAAAATGTGTCTGGCTGTCAATTTTCTAAAACAGAATTTTACCTGAGTCAGAAAAATTCAGCAAAAATTCTCTTTTTAACTGATAAAAATGTAAACAACTGCATTAAGTGAATTAAAAAAACGATTACGCAGATAAAATAGCACCAGGTTAATAAATTCGATTAGCAAACAACCACAAACACGGCGACTTAATTTAATTAGAAGGGCGGAGTACATTTTGTGTGAAAGAAAAATTCCAGCCAAAGTAAAACCATTGAAAAGAAAAACATTTCAACAACAAAAATGCATTTAAGTGCGGATATTTCGAGTGCTTTACAACAAATTGAGGCAGTGAAGAAGAGTATTGAAGAATCTGACGATGCGAAGCTGCAGATGAACACTGCTGATAGCTTGAAGACGATTCTTGATATTCTCCAGGATCCTGTGTTCAGGACTATTGTTCAAGTGCAGGACTCCCTTTCGGAGTTGAACACTCAACTAGTTCAGCATCCATCTATGTTGCCAAATGATTTTGATATCGATGTATCTGGGAATTTAATTCTTAGCGTTCCGACTGCCATTGATATGTACGATGCGGATTATCCGGATGAGCAGAGGGTGCCTTCAGCTCAGCTGTCACCAAGAAGTCCAAACAGTCCAGCGAGTAATAGTGTTCATTATTTAGGTTCTTCAGGTATTTTTTTACTTTATTTTCCATTATGTAAAAGTCTTAAACCTTGAGTTTTTAGATCACGTCCTTGGAGATGAGCATTTGCTGTTTGTTAAGAAAAACCGAGGGTATTCGGACTTGTCTCGAAGCACAGAAGAAGAACGTCCACAGTCTGTAGTAAGTGATTCGTCTAAGCATGCAACTGATCTATTTTCATCAGAATGGTCTCAAATTCAAGCGATTGAGCTTGTAAATGACGGAACTGGATTAGGATTTGGTATAATTGGTGCTAGAACATCTGGGGTGATTGTAAAAACTATCCTACCCGGTGGTGTTGCCGACAGAGATGGACGTCTACGTAGCGGAGATCACATTCTACAAATCGGAGATGTTAATCTTCACGACATGGTATCCGAACAAGTTGCTTCTGTTTTAAGACAATCTGGTACTCATGTACGATTAGTTGTTGCTCGTCCTGTTGACCAATTGAAGCCGAAATATGAGCTAGAAAATGGTTGTGCTATTGTTCCGTCCCGGGTTCTTATGGATCCAAATGAACTTGAAAGATATCTAATTGCTGCTGGATATCCGGAAATTTTTGGTAACTCGTCTACACCATCAACACCTCTACAAGTACCTGAGAAAAGATTCACATTTGGGGAGAAGGATATTATGAATCGTCCACAACTAGCAGCTCCTTTACATCTTGATGATTTAGAATTGCCAGAAACTGAGAAGTTTCAAGTCGAACTTACCAAAGATGCAAATGGACTTGGAATTACCATCGCTGGGTACGTTTGTGAAAAGGAAGAATTATCCGGGATTTTTGTAAAAAGTGTTTCCCCGGGAAGCGCTGCTGATTTAAGCGGAAAAATTCGAGTTAATGATCGAATTATTGAAGTGGACGGACAAAGCCTTCAGGGATTTTCCAATCATCAAGCTGTTGAAGTGCTTAAAAAAAGCGGAACTGTAGTTAACCTACGTTTAGAGCGTTACTTACGCGGACCTAAATTTGAGCAATTACAACAGGCAATCGCTGCTAATGAAGTGAAACAGCCAAGTGTTCCAACAACACCAGCCAGAACTTTACCAGGCATGAGTGTCATCAGTTCTCAACGCAGAAGCTCTATTGGAAACAGATTCCAGGCATCAGAAGAACAAGATTCCGAAGGACCACCAAATCAGACTATGTCAATGGAAAGAAAGAAAAATCTCATTGTTCAGCATGAAGAAACTGTTCTGAGCACATTTGGAAGTAACAAGAAACTCATCAACGCCAGGGATTCTTTAGAAACAGCAAAAATAGTCCCTGCAGAAGTTCCAATCGTCATGCCAGTTATGCAAGAGACTAAAGTGGACGAAATTGAAGATGAAACCTGCATGGATTTGCATCATGCCAAAAACACTACTCTTATTGCCAAACATAAGTTCTACGTTGAGCCAGAATTAACAACAGAGATTGAAACTACCATAATCCGGAAATGGAAGCAAATTGTTGGACCTGATATTAAGGTGATTGTCGCACAGATTAAGAAGTTTGCTGCTTCAAGTGGTCTTGGGATTTCGCTTGAAGGAACTGTTGATGTTGAAGGTGGCCGTGAGGTACGCCCTCATCATTATATACGATCCATTTTACCGGAAGGTCCGGTTGGGCAAAATGCCCTTCTGAAGTCAGGAGATGAACTTCTTGAAGTAAATGGACAGCGCTTGCTTGGGATGAATCATTTAGAGGTGGTCGCAATTTTAAAAGAGTTGCCACAAGATGTAAGAATGGTCTGTGGTCGTGGTAAAACAGAATTGATACCATTTAGTGAAGATAGTATCAAGAAAACGTCTGTCTTCAGTGGTGTTCAGAATCTAGAAAATTTATTACCAGCTTCCGATCGCCTGGTAAAAGCTAAATCCGATGGCAGTTTAGCAACCACTGGAACTAGTGCTGATGATACTTTCTCAAAACTAAAATCTAGATCCTTAGAACCGCTCACAGGATTAGCCATGTGGAGTTCAGATCCGCAAATTATCGAATTAGTAAAAGGTGAACGAGGACTAGGCTTCTCCATCTTAGACTACCAGGATCCACTTGATCCAAATGACACTCTAATTGTAATTCGATCATTAGTACCTGGAGGTGTTGCACAGCTCGATGGTCGCTTAATACCCGGCGACAGACTTCTGTTTGTAAACAATATCAATCTAGAAAACGCATCTCTAGATCAGGCAGTCCAAGCCTTAAAAGGTGCTCCTAAAGGCATAGTTCGTATCGGTGTAGCTAAGCCGCTACCAATGACTGATACTTCAGTGAAATCAACTGGAGATACAATCACAACTATTTCTACACACACAATCACTTCGACTGTGGAACCTGACTTGATTCCAGATTGGAAAAAGTAAACAACCAGCCAAATATCAAAAAAAATCAATTATTCAATTTGTATCGCTGTTATTAGATTTAGAATGTTAATTTTTAGTTTATAATTATTATATTGTATTGTTGGCAGTATTCGTTACACCACTAGAACATTGCACTGGGTGAGAGGGTTTCTTTGGGCACTTTTTTGGTTCATAGGTGTTTTTGATCCACTCCCCTCCTCAACTACATTCCTTGTGTCACACATTTCAAAACATTTCTTTAGTGGGTAAGTTTAATTCATGTATTTTTTTTCATTATAAAATAAAATATATTTTAGAAATTGATTTGACGGTTTATGGCAAGGGTGATATTATTGGGTCGTTTCTTCTAGTGGCTGATGCTAATCTAACGTTGGGCTCGATATTGCTACATCGTCCCCATAATTGCTAAATCGTCGCCATAATTGCTACACATTTTAAGTGAAAGCCTTTTCAACCCTACAAATGTCTCTTTAGAGCCAGAGCTTCAATTGAGAATACATTCCAACCATCTGGAGGAGAGTCGTGGTGTTTTTTTTTATCTCTAAACAAGGCAACAGGGATCTGGAGCTGCCTAAATCGTATAGACCTATCAGCTTAATCTCTTTTCTTTTGAAAACTATGAAGAGACTGTTGGACCTTTAAATCGGGTGCAAGCTGGAGCTCTCCATTCCTCTACATAACTCGCAGTTCGCTGACTCAAAGGGTTAATCAACAGCAGAGGTGCTTTACATCCCCTAGTCAGTAAAATCGATAAAACATTCACTAAGGAAATTGCCTTATGTGCGTTCCTTGACATCGATGGTGCTTTCGATAACACTGGCAATGATTCTATCTCTAGAGCACTGGCTCTCAAAAACCTGGATCGCCATAAAATTGAATGGATAAGTGCCCGGCTTACAGGGCGTAACGTTTCTTCTACCCTGGGTGACTACATTAGTATCAAAGAAATCAAGGGCTGCGCTCATGGTAGAGTTTTGTCCCTTTACTCTAGTCACTGATTGTCAAAGAACTTTTGACCAAACTAGACGAATCTGGTTTTGATGTCGTCAGGTATGCAAATATTCTTGCTTGATGGTCAGAACCGGATTAACCCCAAGGCAATGAGGCAGTGCCTCGGGGCCCCCACCAAATGGAGGCCCCTACCACATTGTCTTGAAATTTTTTTTTGAGAATTATGAAATGAAAGAAAAAATCATATTAATCTTTCATAATTATCTTTTGAAATTTCTAATTGCAAATCAAATTCCCGGGCCTCAGCCGAACACCCGATCTCTACTATATCCACCTTCAATGAGCCAAGATCGGCTGAGTTCTTTAACAAATATGAGCATCAATAGTGATATTTTACGAGAGTTAGATGTACCGGATATTATTGAAGAGTTGGCTAGACGAAAATCTCAAAAGGTAAATTTAATAAAGAATATAGATTAGCGTTATATAATTTTAGGCTTCACATTTAGATCTCATGTAAAATGTAAAAAATGTACCTGCGTTATCCTGCGATTACAGAAAAAATCAAAAACATAAAACTGTTTCAAAACTATTGATAAATGTAAATGTGTTCCGTTATAATAAAAGATCTTTATTAGTTCCACCCCAGATTAAAAAGAAAAGTATAAAGGTTGAACGTCGATTTTTCGAAAATCACCGGCGATGAGCCGGCCCCCACCACAATTATGCCTACAGGCCGCCATTCATGTTCATCCGGCCCTGTTGATGTTATACAACGAAGGGCTTTATAGCCTTACAAAATATGCAAACCTTTTTGCTATGAGTTGCAGATAATAATCCAGCAGCTTTTATATTGAATGTCGAACTTGATGCACTAGGGTTCCTATCAATAACACCTGCCCATTCCAGATCTTCTAAGTTTACTCTAGCTGATTCCCCTCTCTTAGGAAAACTTCAAGATGGAATTTCTGTACTAATTAGGTCTGATTTTTATTGGCGGCTTATCTCTGGAAAATTTAAGCGTATTGCAGTGCACATAAAGCTAGGTTGGTTAATTCAAGTTGTGTAGCAATTATATACCAGAATCTGAGTCAATGGCAATGTACGCATCGCCCTCGCTTGAAAAGGGTTCGTCATTAGATGATCTCAGCCATATGTGCGATCTTGAAGTTCTAGGTATAAAGATGCAAGAGATACGATTGTTGAACTCGACCGATATGTGAAGCGAAAAGAGAATTATTACGAAGCATCCCTCTTACGGTTAAAAGCAGATTCTAGTTTACATAGCTACCATGAGAGTGCCTTTGGGAAGAAGCCAGAAATCGTCCGGTATATTATATGGCCCACCGCCGGTATACGCGAGGATAAGACTACAACAAAACTGCTCTTCTTTGAATGATCATTTAGATCAGGGGTGGCCAACCCAAATGGTATCGCGGGCCACTTTGAAAATGCCTTATGATCCCGCGGGCCGGGGTCATATATTGGGTGATTCAAATTTAATTTAATATAATATATATAGTCCCAAAGCTGTTCTGCGAAGACAAGGAAAGAATGCTGACCAATCAACGTGCGGAAATGCGGAATTATAAATTATCTGTGAGGGATTGGAGTTAAGAATATCAGAATGTGAGTTAAAATAGGCAATAGACGAGGTATGAGCATTTTTAAGAAACTAGGTGAAATGTAATGTAATTGGTGGTGCAGGTTTTCGTCAGACAAGGTGGCGCGGTATTCATTTTACGTAAATTCCATTTTCGAAAAGAAACGATTCGCAATCACAACCTTTTGTCCCAGACATCTCAATTTACAAAACTTTTCTTTTATAACATAAAAATCATCTTTTGAAAGGGTTTTTCACATTCAGGTCCTCAAAAATATGTTAAACAATTTAGTAGCAGAAAGTAGTTCGACAGGCTTAAGGTTAAATCCGATTAAAACTAAAGAAATGTGGATACAGCGCTGACTAATGGTGACGTGGTATTGGTAGATTAATTCTGTTACCTCATTAGTTACGTCACTACCAGAATATATAAATCATATGGCGATCGACGGAGATCTCAACTAACGCCAAATTAAGGCTGTTCAACTCCAATGTTAAGGCAATTCTGTCGTATGTGCGAAACATTGAAAGTGCCCAATCTATCACAACGCGCCTTCAAGTTTTCATCCTAAATAAAAATCTGCTGGCAAGATAGAATTATAAATGAAAAGAAACGATAGATGACCAAATCATGCAAGGGAAATGGAATGGAATGGCCACACCCTGCGAGGTTCAAACGTGAATCTAGCCAAAAGGTCCTTGACTGGAATCTGCAAGGAACCCTAGAGTTGGAAAACCTAGAATAAAGTGGAGGAGAACCCTACCAAAAGACGCCACAACAAGGAAGGCAACTGTTTCCGCCCTATGTCCCGTGCGGGAATAAAGGAGCAGAAGAAAAAGAATCCTGCACTCATAACACACTAGCTGGATGTTGACCAAAGAAGTGTACTTCCTTGTAAATATGCTTGTTTTCTCTGCTAGCTCCATGACACTAAATTTTTGCTGCGGATGCGGTATTTATATTAAATTGTTACCGAGAAAAACAATTACTTGGATTTTTATCCATCAACCCGGTCACCCCGAGAGCCAATTCTCTATGGCAGGCTATGAATTTTAATCATTGCTCATAGCTGACTCTTTTTTTTCACATGTTGGAAACTTCTAGCACAAAATATTTTGTTAAATCTTGTTGAATCTCGCGGGCCGCACAATTTCCTGCGAAGGGCCGCATGCGGCCCGCGGGCCGCGGGTTGGCCACCCCTGATTTAGATTCTGGTCCAAATTTACTGCCTGATATTTTATCAACTTATTAACCTCGTACCTGTATCATAGCACTAGCCGCTGATACTGAGAAAGCTTTTTGGCAGATCAGATTGTACTGAGATGGCAAAGCTGTCCATAGATTTTTTGGTTCAAGCCAACTTGCCAGCTGTCCAAGATTATGATAACTTTTGGAATGAAGTGTAGTCCGTTCCTGCTTGAAGCCGTGATTCAAAAACATTTAGAAACAGAAGCTTCGAATTTTTCAGATGTTTGCTCGCTCCTAAGGAAATCATTTTATATGGATTAACAAGTGTCAACGAACCGAAGTTTGCGTTCAAAGGGTATTCAAAGGCGTGCTGTATCATGAAACGGGCTAGCATGAACATCCGAAAATGGAAAACCAACGATGCTTATCTTGGAACAATATTAGCTAAGCAAGACGAGTTACCTGTTAGGCAAAAGGTGTTAGGACTGGTTTGGAGCTGCTTGCCAGATGAGATTTCCGTAGATGGAGAGTTTTTACTAAATATAGCGAATGAAGGTGTTACTAAAAGGATTATACTGCAATTGTTGGCACGAGCTTTTGATCCCGTAGGTATTCTTGCTCCATTTACTGTAAAACTAAAAGTGTTTTTTCAAAGTTTATTGCGATTGAATATGTCAGGATGAAAATATCCCTGCGGAGCTTATGGAGACTTGGAATAAGTGCCGTCCAGAATTCGGAAAGGACCCCGCACCGTTTGTATGGGAAAATGTCTTTCGGTGAATTTTCTTGAAATTTTGCAGGTTGTATTGGGCACAAAGCCCCATCACCGCTCCTTCCCCCAAAAACCACCCCCCCGGGGCTAGGGGAATATAACTGATTTCTGAATGTAAACAATTTATTTAACCAATGACACAATGGATATTGCGGGGGGGGGGGGTGTTTTGAAACGTGGTAAATGTCGGAGGTGAGAGTCGGGGGTAATGGTTGTCTGAGAGTAAAAAGATGTTGGTTGGCCAATACTCATGATCAGTTAAATCCCTCCCCAATAATCTTCGGGGCAGTATTGGGAAGGGGTTTGAAGGTGGGTGGTGGGGAGAGGGAGGGGAGACTTTTGATCTACATGAGGGTTAGATGGTCAGAGGTTGAAGTGTCATTGGTTGCTACGTCGTAATTCAGTAATCAGAAAAATCCGTAGGAGGGTCGTGGTGGCGGCGGGGCGAGAGAGGGGAGTGGATGGATGGTCGGTGCTGGAAGGGTCAAAGGGGTGGTTGTTTGGGGTAGCCATTGGGAGGACTACAAGAATAAATTGTTTTACATTCCGAGATCAGTTATATTCCCCTAGCCCATCGGGGGTTCTTTTTGGGGTGAAGGGGGGGTTTTGGGAGTATGTGCCCATGGAGACTTTTGATCTACATATTGAGAATTATCAACCTGCAAAATTTCAAGAAAATTCACCGAAAGACATTTTCCCATACAAACGGTGCGGGGTCCTTTAGATGAATTTTTTTTACCTCGATGCCCGACAAATGTAAAAGAAACGAGTTCCATTCAATTGCACATATTCGCAGATGCCAGCCCATTAGCCTACGGGGCTGTGGCCTTTTTAAGGACTACGTCCATATGTATTTGGAAGCTTCAAGAGTTTAAATGGAGAGACCAGGGTGAGACAGGCCACGTTCGGATTTGATCGCTAGCCTGCGTAAGGAAGTGGGTATATAAGGCCTAGGAATGCCTATACTAGTTCATTTCCGACCAAATGAGTATTAAAAGGTTTTGGTGTGAGTTTTAGTTGTACCAATGAGCCGTTGCTGCGGTGTTCTTTGAGCGATTTCAACTCGGTGACACTTTGTTTAGCTTAAGCTAGTGTAAGCAGGTCGAAGGTGACTGAGGCAGCGTTGTCGGCTGCCAGTTAGCTCGTATTGGCGTGAAGGGCACAAAGCAGTGGTTTGTGAACAGTATAGATCACGAAATTTGGCCAGGGAAACGTTCGGGGCACGCGAGTGGTATTTCTGTTTCAGCCAGATTGGGAATAAATTGGTGATAAAAGTTCACCATCCCTAAGAACTTCTGGATCGATTTGATAGAAGTGCGATATCAACTAAAGCCTGAACCCGATCGTGAGATGGAGTGGTTTTATTCAAACCTCGATTCTGGTACACTAAAACGCAATTCTCTAGCTTTATGATTGGACCGAAGCTATTGATGCGTTTAAGGAGATCTTTGAGGTGAGCGAGATGCCGCAAGTCTGGATCACTGAATCACAGTGATCTCTGTGGTTTTCATATTGATTGTTCTGATCGTGGGAATTTGTTTGTTATGGCTTTGTGTAAACCTGTGAATCCAGTTGAACGCGGTCACCGCAAGTGACTTCAAGCTTCCTCAGTCCAGGATTCCCTGGACAAGATCCGCCAAAGACGAGGCGAGGGATTAGTGGCGAAAGTGCAGGTTTACAAAGCACTGTAGAATTATGAAAAAAGAAGATATATTTGGCGCCTAGAGGTTCTAAATCTCCAGAGCAAGAAGTGTTTTTATAGACTGTTAAACTTAGCAATAAGATAGTTGTTCAGAGTATTCAAATTCGTTCGTTTAATAGTATTTTGTAGCTTGTGACTATATCTTCTTATGCTTAGTACTTTGCATATTAATTCCAATAATAAAAATAAAACAATTGCAAGTCCAATAACGCCATAACGAACTCTCATTCATACATTAAAATCTCTCCTATTTCATTATAAGTTTCTCAAGCTTATCACATTTTCGCAATTTAGCTGGAGCCACACTCCCCCATAGCCACATTCGCGGCAATCCACAATTCACTAACCAACACCATCCCCTGAAACCAGCCTTACAATCGCAACAAGAGACATTCCCAAAAAAATGAAAATTAAATAGTTTCATAAAACCCCCCCACCCCCAGTAAAGGAAACCGCGAGTAGAAAAGTCAATCCACACAGATTCCACATCTCTAAATCAGGGAGGCGTTCACAGGACGAATGTAAAAATTTATCGAGCAAAATGGCAACGCGAGGGTGGAAAGCGGCGAGAAAGTGCCAGGACGAAGTGGCAGAAGACCGAGGAAATCCCCTAACCGCCATATTTTTAATCTCAGATGATGACATCCATAAAAACAAATTGACACAATAAAAAAACCGTCGCAGGGTTGCCGGTCCATTAGGGGCGCAAGGATGTGCGGTTGATGTCGTCTTAAGGCCGTTCCTGGGCGAGGAAAATATGAAAATAAAATCTGGTGACTGTAAGGATCGCAGATCCTGGGCCCCGCACTGCATATGGATGTGTATGTGTGATATGCTTTAGCTAGAGCGTAAACATACAGCAACAAGGACCATGGAAGAAATATGCCAAGATGGAAAGTGAATTGAGGAAAAGCCGTTTTTTACGGGGAATCCCCGACGAGTGTGGAAAAAAGATAAGAGAGTCGGGCATGTGTTCCCTAGGATAGGTAATGCCGAATCTGTGTGGTGGGGCGGCAGCAGAGGAGCCTTCATCATTGACATAAAGCCGATTTTGTCAGGACGAATATTGCCGGTGGTGGGGCTTTGCATGAAAAAAAAAATAAAGCTAAGCAAAAGGAGGAGAATCGGAGGAAATTCATTCTGGGGAACGGGTTGACAACCGTCACAATCTGTTATGGGAAAACTGCTGGCTTAGCCGAAAACAGTTGAAATATGCTTGATTTTGTGGTGATGAAGCAGCGTCTGGCTTTAGTTAATTAAAACAATTAAAACCAAAAAAGGGAATAACAGAAAGTTTCCCCTCTAATTGGTGGGATTGTGCCTAATCCGTCTCAGCCGGAAGCCTTGTAAATTGATGCTGATGGTCCTTAGCAGGCAAAACCATCTGATGAAGACACTGAAGCTCATTCTCGTCCAGAATAACTATTATCTAAGACCCTATTGCCGAGCTCCTAAGCCATATTTTACGACATTTTAGTCAAAGTTGACGCTTTGTGGCTCGGTTTTCTCACTGGCAAACAGACGTAGAGTGTCTGGGTTCTGATGTTAGAACGGATATGTGATGATGATAATTTGGAGAATAATTTTTTTTTTGGTTCATCGTAAATTTTTGGTTTAGTTAACTATAGGACTGTCAGGACATGCATATGGTTATGGTATTGTGATAGATTGATTGAAGTAGTTGAAAATGAATTAAATTTGTAATTTATTAGTGCCTGATTGTAAAATACACAGGACAGTCCGAAATATGAATATGTATAAATCCCAGTGTTAACATTCATGGGGGGATAGCAAAATTTACAAAAAGTAAGAGTACGTCTAAATCGGTAATCTGGAGAGAACGTAGACTAGGAAAACGTAGAAGCGACTGGAAAGAAGAGGCTCGAGTCCTAGCCTGGAAAATTTTACTGACTGTTCTACGGAGATATAAAGACAGCTCTATGAACAACATTCTTCTCTAGGAAAACAAGACTCACCCGCTCAACTCTTGCCACAGCTTACAGACTTTTTTGATGAACACTTCTCCACTATTCTCTCCAAAACCATGGAGACTTATCAACAAAGAGCTTATGGGATACCGTAACGTTAACGAAATCCTGTTTAGTTGCTCTGAAAATCTCCAAGGCTTTTGATAGAGTTTGGAAACTTGCTCGATTAGCTAAACTCCAAGCTATTGGTATTAATTCAGTTCTAACGAACTGGATCAAGAGCTTTCTTTCTGTCCAATCAAGGTAGTATTGGATAGCGTCAAATCTAAACTCGTGGACGACACTGTTTGCTCCACGATTGACCCTTTGAGTCATAGTAGAAATTTAGAAGCCTAGGAGAACTCTATCATTACTATCGTTGCACTGAAATGTACCATTTCCCGCCTCCACACCTATCTTATACCCAAAATAGTACATTTAGACTGCTTGACGCATTCCCTTTACTTACAGATCCCTTTCTGCGCAGGCTATAGACAAATAATTCGCACATAAATAGAGCAAACCGACTGTGGAACAATCTTACGCAGTACGGCTGTACAAAGGACGATTCT
The DNA here is from genome assembly GCA_963855945.1 of Thereva nobilitata. Taxonomy (NCBI): domain Eukaryota; kingdom Metazoa; phylum Arthropoda; class Insecta; order Diptera; family Therevidae; genus Thereva; species Thereva nobilitata. The sequence goes on along the minus strand of OY979696.1, from coordinate 13,933,493 downwards.
GAACTTAGAATTGCCACATAAAAGAACACGGTAGTTAAAGGTTTCGTTCATGGACAAAACCGAAGTATGTATTTCCGAACTCGCACAACACCAGACATACATACATTCAGAGTTCATCGAATTTTTCTATCACAATAATTTCGGCCAAATAGCTGTGCGTGTAGGGATGAAACGATACGAGTAAATACAAGTACTTACTCACTACTTTCCTTCCGATACCAAGTACTTTTGGTATCGATACTTTGAAACTAAGTATCAAGTAGGTATCGGTCAAAAGTACTCGTATCGGCATCTCATCATTAAAATAAAATTTGTATTGTTAGTTCGCTGGAAACGGAAATTTGGAAACGGAGGCGACACCTACACCTCAATACAAATTTTATTTTTTAAACGGCATTGGCATGGCAACGCCGCGTTGCTACTTCCAGTCTCCTCTCTGCTGCCAGTCAGTCCCACCCAATATTTTGTCGTCATTGTTTTCAACGCGCTCGTAATCCTAACCTCTGACTGAGTGTCGTCGTGGTTTATTATATCTTAATTAATTGTTTTGTTTTAAAAAGCATTTTAATCCTTTCTTAATTTAAATGTGAGAATTATTTGACTGATTGGAAATGGGACCTCCAAAGTCTAGTGTGTGGCAATATTTCTCAAAAAAAGGTGAGAAAAACGCAAGCTGCAAAAAATGCTTTAAAAGCGTGCGGCATTGTGGCAATACTTCTAATTTACATAAACATTTAAAAAGCCACTCTGATTATATTGCACCTGTTAATGACAAGATTTCAATGTAAGTATGGCTATTTGTATCTAATCTACAAATTATTAAGTGAGTTTTGCTGTGGATTTTGAGTAGTGTTTGTACGTTAATTAATATTTTTTCTGCCTTGAGGTAATGAGATGAAGATTAAATATATGTGTCGATAAATAGATAGACCGTTTATTTTTAAGATATAAAGCGCGCACTGACGTTATGAAGATTAAGTGTATTTCAATTATTTTTAGTAGAAAGAAAAAGGAAACTGAAGATATCGCAGCAGGCAGAAGTCTAAATAAAGAAATAGTTCTCGATTCCCCCGAAGCCTCGACATCGACAAAGTATACGTTTGATACTTCACAGTCTCACTCTGAGCTGCGTCCAATGAGTGGTGATAACACATTAAAATCTGTGTTCGAAAAAATTGCTTCACAAAGAAGTAAGTAATCAGAATAAAATAGTTTAAATTAAAATTACATAAAATCTGGAAGGTTAATATTTCATTACATGTACGATTTTTGCTTTGTTTCAGAGGGCGGCATGAAATATAATAATATAAATATGTGCATTTTGTATTTTATATGCAGGGATATGCGACCCTTCAATGTTGTTGAAGGGGAAGGTTTTTTGAAATTGATGAAGGAATTGGCTCCTTATTACAACGTACCTTCGTCGACCCACTTTAACAAGATGCTCTGTGACAAATACGACATCGTGAAGATGGAGTATGTTTCAAGAATATCTAATGCAACTGAGTTATGTTTGACGCTTGACATATGGACGGAAACCATGAATGAAAAGAGTTTTTTGGGTGTAACAGTACATTTTTTAGAGAAAACAGCCCTTACCAGTTCGAATATTGCTACCAGGGAACTCCAATCAAACCATAGAGCAGAGTACATATCTGATGTATTTGGCGATATTTTAAAAAGTTGGGACATACCACTGTCTAAAGTTACTTGCGCTGTTACAGACAATGGCGCTAATATGGTTGCCGCGATCAAAAAAACTCTTGGTGATTCAAAACATTTGTCGTGTTTTGCCCATACAATTAATTTGATAGTAGATTCCTCAGTAAAAAATACTTCAACTGCAATTAGTAGTAGTATCAATAAAGTTAGAGAAATTGTTAAATGGGTTAAAAACAGTGTTATACAATCAGACAAACTTAGAAAAATCCAGATTGATAGTGGAGTTTCTGAGGGATGTACTAAAAAATTTATTCTTGACGTTAAGACACGCTGGAATTCACTATATTATATGGTTGTTAGATTCCTAGATATGTCGAAAATTGCTTCGCAACTTTTACTCGATGCTACAGATAGTCCTGAATTGGTGACCGGGCAGGAAATTGAATTATTGAAACAGGTAGTCCAGTTGTTACAACCATTCGAATTTGTCACAAGAGAATCTTCAGGCCAGAATTACGTTACCTTATCCAAAATTATACCCATGATTAATTGTCTCACATCGCAGCTGATGACATTTTCATCATCAATAGAATGTGTCACTAAATTGCAATCAAAACTACTGGCTGAATGTAAAAAAAGATTTGGTGTCATTGAATTTAACACACTCGCAGCGTTGGGAACAATTTTAGACCCACGTTTCAAAAACCTCCATTTTCAAGATGCAAGTGCATGTGGCAGGGCGATACAAAAATTAAAAAACATTATTAAAGAAGATATCACAACGTCAACCAGTGGATCTGAAGAAGAAACCGCCAACGAAGATTTCGATTTTTGGTTACATCACAAACAACTTGCAGTTGGCCAAAAGCGGCGGCGTGCTAACTCAAAAGCCGATGAAGTTTCAATTTATTTGGCTAATCCAGTTTGCTCTCTAAAAGCCAACCCGTTAGAGGAATGGGAGGATTTAAAACCCGTATTCCCATTATTATATAAACAAGCGCGAATATTTTTAAACATTGTCGGTACCTCTGTACCGTGCGAAAGGCTGTTTTCCAAAGCAGGCGCAACAATCACTGCATCCAGAAATCGTTTAACAGGCAAACACCTAGAAAAATTACTATTTTTGGGGAGCACTACGAAAACCGACTTTTTTTCATAGAATGACTTATGTTTTTGTATCAATAAAGAACTTATTACTTATGTTTTCGTATCAATAATAAAGAATAACAATACTTGTAGCTGTTTTTATTTATCCTAAATTTTTATAAAAAATCGATCGATACGAGTAAGTATCGATACTTCTCAATCGATACCGAGTAAGTATCAATACTTTACGACCGATACTGTATCAAGTAAAAGTATCGATACCTCAGTGGTATCGTTTCATCCCTATGTGCGTGAATGATTTCGTGCCTTAAGGCGCAATTACAATAAGTGTGTTTCTTTACGAATCCCGGGATCTTTGGGATCCCGAGTTTTTTGTGAAGGGTGGGGATAGAAATGTCAAAAGTTAAGAAACGCTTTCTGGGATAATTTGAGAAATCCAAGAAGAAGAACTATTTATTTATTTGCACTATTGTCTCGATAACAAAAAACTTCAATTTATTTATTATTTTCATTGTTGTTTCGATAACACAAAACTTACTAGCATTAAACCCGCGTGCGCTGCAACGCCTTTAAATAAAAAAAGTTTATGTGTGCACTGTCCGCGGTAGGAGAACAGTATAATGAAAACAACAAAAAATCTGGAAAAAATGATTTTGGATACCTTATAATCACTTGGCAGCGTAATCTGTTTCCCGAAAATCATCTTTGCCGGGTCGTCTGACCGGTTGAACTATGAATATCTGTCCTGTAGAGCGTTTTTTTATTGAACTATATAGAGATGTTCTTCATATTAATTTGAAAACGTATTTCTACCGTTTTTACTGTTTCTATACTGGTATTTCCATTTAAGAATGTGGCAAACTTCACGACAATAGTGGAAATGACCAGGATAGACTATGGTCAATGTTCTACCATTTGGAGCTAGGATGTGAAGATTTTTCGATTTCCCAACTCTTGAATAACCTACATACAGCTGACCGGGAAATGACACTTATTTGGCAAAATCAGATTGGCCCCGAAATTTAAAATTTATAAGTTTTGATCATAAATTCTTTATTTGTTACCTTAAAATCACCCGGAAACCGATTTTCATTGCGGTCATTTTGAATTTATAAGTTTTGATCATAAATTCGTTATTTGCAACCTTTAAAACCCCTAGATTCATTGGAAGCGGAATACAATTGGAAAAATTTGTCCGCCATATTGGCGCGGCCATTTTGAATTCATAAGTTCTGATCATAAATTCGTTATTTGTTACCTTAAAAACCCCAGATACCGATTTTCATTGAAATCGGACACAATTTGCAAATACATATTTGGGTGGCCATTTTGAATTTCGGTCATTTTTCAGCGGCCATTTTGAATTTCGAAAATCGGGCTTCGAAGTGTTTCAGGGAAGACCCCAACAAACCTTCGTGCAAAATTTCGAAGGGCTGCGATGACTGGTGCGCCCGCTATAGCGCACACATACATACATACATACAGAAACTTTCTTTTATTATTATAGATTTGCACTATTGCCTAGATAACACGAACAAATTTTATTAAATCAATTGATGTTGAAAATTGAGAACTGCCAGCTTAGCTGAGAACTGTCACCTTTTGACATTTCTCATTTCATCCAAGCCGCCAGAAGTCCAGACCTCTGGCTCTTTGGGATGGAGGGGAAATGAGCCCGAGAAAGTAAAGAAACACGAATTGGGATCCCAGGGATCCCGGGATTACGTAAAGAAACAGGCTGAATGAGATCAAAAAACTTTCTGGAGCAAGAAACTTTCTGTGGAACATTTGGGAAGAGAAATGGTTACAATGAGAGCAAGAAACTTTCGTGAGCATAGCTTATTCTGCTGAACTGAGTTTTACACCGGCCGACAACCTTAGAATAGAGAAGAGAAGGAAGCGTAATTAATTAAAATCGGGGAAGCATTTCGGCAACACATACTCACAGCACTCCCATAGTAGTTGTGCAGTTCCCGGACAGTGGCGGTATCACATTTAGTAAAAAACCGGGAGGGGATTGCGTTTCTCAGCAACCATCCAAATGAGAACACATCACTTGGCTGAAAATGTTTGGAGAAAATCGCCCAATGGATCGCAGCTATTATGTCCACTCTCATTTACTTCTGTAGGTTACGATTGAAGTTTCTTGCCTGGCAAAAGTTCCTTGCTTTCATTGTAATTGGCCGTTAGATGCGGCATCTGGGACTATAGACGCTTATTCCAATATAGTCCGGGGAAATTAGCAAAAAAACGCACGAAAGGAGACAAAATTCGGAAATGGCTGAAAATTGGATCACAGCTTCCTTGGGACTTTTTAAGAAAACAATTTCGGAATCACAAAAAAAAACAAAATGGCCGCCGGAAATATAGCGGTTTTCCGGTGTTTTCCTTGTATCTCGGTTTCTATAGGTCGTACAACCCCGTACAAAGGCCCTAAATGTTGACAATGAAATTCTCTACAACTTTTGTTCTTACAAAGATGTTGACCCGATTAACCCTTTCAAAGTTATTCAAGGTCAAAGTCTCCAAAAATCACTTTATGGCGAAAACATCACTCAAAAGCTGGTTTTTTCGAAAAAAAATTTTGGTCAGTCAATACGAAATGTTATTGTCTACAAACAAGCCTTTTGTCATTTTTTCGAAAACTTAACCCTTTCGAAGTTATTTAAGGTCAAAGTTTCAAAAAATCAGTTTTTGGTCAAAAAATGACTCAGAAACTGATTATTGAGAATTTTTTTTTGTTCCATTCATACAAAAGATTATTGCCTACCCTAATGACACCCTTGCCATTTTTTCGAAAACTTTTCGAAAAATTTTGCAAAAATCAAGTTAGTGATTTTTTGGCCGAAAAGTGATTTTTGTAAAATTTGACCTTGAATAACTTCGAAAGGGTTAAGTTTTCGTAAAAATGACAAAAGGCTTTTTTGTAGGCAATAAGCTTTCGTATTGACTGATCAAAAATTTTTTTCGAAAAAACCAGCTTTTGAGTGATGTTTTCGCTAAAAAGTGATTTTTTGGAAACTTTGACCTTGAATAACTTTGAAAGGGTTAATCGGGTCAACATCTTTGTAAGAACAAAAGTTGTAGAGAATTTCATTGTCAACATTTAGGGCCTTTGTACGGGATTGTACGACCTATAGAAACCGAGATACAAGGAAAACACCGGAAAACCGGTATATTTCCGGTGGCCATTTTGTTTTTTTTGTGATTCCGAAATTGTTTTCTTAAAAAGTCCCAAGGAAGCTGTGGTCCAATTTTCAGCCATTTCCGAATTTTGTCTCCTTTAAATGCTAATTTCCCCGGACTAATACTCAAATCGGAGTTTGAGTCGTTTGTGTACCAGGCCATAGATCCAGAAGGCGGATCTGTTAAATTTTCATTCCTACAAATGAGGTATAGTCATCGGCTCCTGTGTTGAGAGTCGAATCGTGTGGTGTGATAAATAGTTTAAATTGAAGAAAGTGACGCGTCGGTGATGTGGAGTCAAAAGCATTTCTTCCATTCATAAATCATGGAAATAATATGGGTATCCCTTCGGTATATCAAGGCAGAACCGTTTTTAGCCTGAAAAGATAACTTGGATCCACTGTTTCTTCCAGGCTATGTGAGCTCGAGAAAATTCCAGGCGTTCCCCCTTGTGTCTATGTTGTAATAGTCGGCAACGTTGTAGAACTCGTAGAACTTGAATTTACTTCAACATCAGTTCCAATTTCCCTGGGCTGGGGTGAATTTGACCCTTTTAGCAGTATCCTACTCCTTTCTACATCTGTTGTCGCCCTTGGTCCCCCTGGTACCCATCGACTATTGATCAGTCACGCCACATTCGTTTAGTGAAGCGGCCTGCAACCCAAATGCAAACTACCGCCCATTAAGCGCGCCACTAAAAATTAATTAAACATTAATGACTACTTTGGGAATAAACTTTGGAAGCTAACATATTTATAATTTTAATTTAATGCACATTTCCGGATTGTCTTCGTGCCATCAGAGATTTTCTCCATAGGTTGCCAACCGCTGGTTTAGTGGAAAAATCACTTTTACTTATTCAGGGGCCTGAACTTTCTAACTTGGGATCTGATTTTTGGTTGGACCCCCCCCCCCTTATATATTTGTGGTTGTTGCGCCAATGAATAGCAGTAACATTTCACCAGAGCTGTTAAATACTTAAAGTGGCTCAATGAGTTCATTGAGCTGCAAATAACGTCATCACCAATAACTTTTAGAGCGCGGTTTGGACCCTGCCTCACTAAGGTGATTTTAAAAGCGTTGGCCCAAATAAACGACTTGAATTCGACGATATTTCTTGTAGATTACAGTGGGCCGACGTCTGAAGAAGGAACTTTTATCTTCTAAAACGGCTGAATGAGGAATTCTTCTCAAAGTTTTTTTACTCCACTAGCGTAAACTTTCTCCACTTTTATTGTGTGTTAAAAGAGTCCAAGAATAAGCCGACGAAATATAATTAAAAATGGAATTATAGAACTTATCCTACAGTACCCAAAGGTATCAACTTATAGGGAAACAATACCGAAATATACAATACCAACCGAAGCATATTTAAGTATATTTCAAGTAGCATACCCCAAAAACAAGCATCCCTTATCATTTTCATAATACAATCACTTCAACCAAAACCAAAATCGTCCAAATTCCCACAATATTTAAGCCAATGCGAGAGATTGCAGAGCAACAGACACACTCATCGTCGTCACACAATAAATTTCTCAATTACACAAAGTCCAATTTATATGCCACTTTTGACCCTTTCTACGTACACAATCTTCCTTGAATACACAGCCACAGGATCTTCCCCGAAAGGGAGCCGAATGAATAGAGGTCGACTTCAGAAAATGGTGGACCCACACCACCGAGAAGGATCTCTCCACCAGAAAGCAGCCCCCAGAATGCGATTTAAGTAGCTGCCATCGAGATTGCGGCGGAAGCACAATGGAAATCGGCTTATGTCTCCAATAGCGACAAGAGTAGGAAACAATCGCAGGACGAACGAGTCCTTATGGGGATGAGTATCCTGTAAAAGTGCACAGATCTGTAGAACTGTATAGCCACCACCCCACCGCTCTCCCCCCAGCCACGTCGTTTTTTCGCTGCTCGTTCCATTCGACATGTCGGGAGCTCCGGCTACAAAACGAACACCGAGTGGATGTTTGTCTATTTTTAATCCGGGATTAATCTGATAGCGAAGTTGATTAATGGCTCTTTGGGACACCGTGAGACCTCCGGCCATATCATCGTGAATTTAATTTATTTCACATTATATAATACAAAGTGGAGGGGGAGGGGATGAAACGGTTGCTTTTTCACTGTTTTAAGAGAATTTCCACGACGAAAAATTGAATAAAAGCGCGATAAATCAATTTTTCTTATCATTTTCGGTGTTGAAGAGGTGGATTTTAACTTTTTCTGCAGAACAGGATAACGAAAATGTGCAAGGACAAATGGTAGGTTGTTTGAGTGGAGTTTTATATAAATTTTTTTATTTTATTTCTCTTTGGAAGATTTTGTCTATCTGCAGAATTTTGAAATCAGTTCAGGTAAAAAATGTCAGTCTCGCTCGTGTACCCAAAGTCAACTTTCTACTTAAGAATAAAAATTGTAAAATACTCAATAGAGCGGTTCTCGTTCGATCACGAAGGTCAAGCAGTTTCTAAGTGATTAGTACTCAGTTGGGGGACCGCTTGGTAAAACGGCGCTCGGGTTTAAAAGTATTTCCTTCTCAAATCTATAGAAAAAATAATGTCCTTCCAGACTGACAGATATACTGAAGACCACCCTTCACACACCTGTCAGAAACCTTAGAATAAGCTTCCACGCAAAGGATACGGCTCTTTGTGTATTTTCTAACTTTGAGAGTGCCTCTGAAAACACCTAATCTTTGGGCCGGTCCTGGTTGCCTATGGGTTATGGCTTCCGTCTTCCATCACAGAGGTTCGTACTTCGATTCCACTTATGATCCTTTGTTTTTCCACTTCTTCCGTCTACATAACATTCCCTCTTAGTTGTCTTTCCTTTTGTAATACAATTTCCGGCCTCTTTCGTCATCACCTATGAACACAATTTTCAATAAGCGACGAAGCCTTGGTGTAATACTAGGATAGCGTGCTGACTTAAAACTCATTATCTCAGTAAAGTATAAAAGAGAACAACGATTTCTCACCTCACTTGCTGTCAATATGCTGGCAAATCCTGAGGAATAACACCGAAGTCCATGCATTGAGCCTATACAATCATAGTTAGAGCCATTGTAACCTAAACTACTCTAGTATGTAGGCCAAAAACAAAACTAAAAGGCGCAGAAGGGTAACAGCTGCAAAAATGTAAACGTTGTCTTAATATTTCAGCTGCAACAAGTATCGATCCTACTGAGGCAGGCCTCTCCCTCCACAAGCACATGAGAGTCAGAAAATAGACGCTCTTCGATGGCGAACTGGTTGTTTATCTGGATATTCAACGAGGTCCGAACTTTGAGTCAATGGCGCCTATGCTGAAAGTCGAGTAGTGTAACATGACATGACAAGTCATTCGAGTTGAAGAAAGTGACGTTTCAGTCGAACTACGACTTTCAGCATAGGGGCCGGGCAATAAACTCAACTTAGCACTTCCACTTATTGGCCTTGTGCTGAAAGTCGTAATTAGACTGGAACGTCATGACGGGAAGGGGGAATAATGTTATAGGGAACCATTTCAGTTACAGGGCCAGTGAAGTTAAATTCATCGAGGGAACCCAGACAGGAGTACGGCACCGGGACATGTTAGAATAAGTTAATCCGGTGGTGGAACAAATAAAGGAAGGTCAACCATGGATTTTCCAACAGGACCATGCAGCATTTCATACCATTAGAGTGGTTAGGAGTCCGCCTTATTGTGGGTGTCACTTTCGGTGACAAATGGCGAAGTGAGCCAAAAATGCTATTGTGGATCTCTAAAAAAGTGACATTTGTCTATTTCAGTGAGATAAGGCGTATTGCGGTTGTCACTGCTATCGAGAAAAGGCGAATTCAGTGACAATTGTTCTCACTTGATATTTGTAAGTGAGATTTTTCTCATTTGATATTTAAAGGCGATTATTTATTTGAAAGTAAAATTTTTATTTATTTTTAATATTTAAAAGTAAAAATTTTATACTTATGTTTTTAGTGTAAAAATAACGACTAGGAAGCAATTTGAGATCTTGCTAGATTTCGTGTTGCAATATTGTTTTGTGGCAAAGGGTTTAAAATATCTAACTTTTTGTTTATCATCAATTACAAACTATCACGTCACAGCAAGTGACAAACATAATTAGGCTGCACTGAAAGTTCTCACCTCACTGAATTCACCGTCCATAATATGGAAAGTGATAATGACAGTGACATTTCTCACTATGGTGAGATGACAACCACAATAAGGCTGACTGTCTCATTACTTATAAAACCTGTACCGACCTTTCTTCTGTCTCAGTGGGCAAAACAAACCTTTCAGCTGATCCTTCTCTTAACATCTTGGGTATAACTTGCGGACTTGCGATGGAATGATCACATATTCCAAATCGCAAAACAAAAATCCCAATGCCTAGGATCTCTTAAGAGATGCAAATTTCTTCTTCCATCAGCAGCTAGGGCTACAAATCTTACATTTGGCCCCGCCTCGAATATAACTCATTTATCTGGGCTGGCGCATCGAAAACCGCCTTAGTGCACGGCCACAACGCAGCCTGCCTAGCCTAGCACTGCACATTACACCATATAAGTTTAGTGTGCGATGGTCAAATTTTGTTCTTGCTAGGTGCAGTGCTAGGCTAGGCAGGCTGCGTTGTGGACGGGCACTTAGAGTGGCTGGACAAGGTGCAAAGCCGCGCCATCCGAATCATCGGAGACTACAGCCTTACCATAGCGACACAAGACTGGCCCATTCGGCTCACTCTCATACCCTACGAGCCCCTTTTTCGCGCACACTAACGTCTAAAAATTCATTTATAAATATAACAATTTGGCTGTGGAATTATCTCCCACAATCAGTTTTCCCGAACTCGTACAACGCCCAAGAGTTCAAACGTAAGGTTCATCGCCACCTCCTCCAAAACCCCCCAGACCCCCCTGATCTATCATATCCTCTTCTATATTTCAAACCAAGCTTGCTACTAGACATTGCACCATGTCATGAACGACATGACAGACTGGTAGTAAAAAGGGTGATTCCTAAGCTTGGTTTTCCCACATAAAAAAAAATAATATTAAATATAGACCTAGAATTTTTGTTTCCCTCATTTTTCTTACCTTCCCTTGTTTAATTTTCAAAACAGTTCCAGAAATTGAAGGTGAGGTCAAACTTTTGTCGCAAGGGTTTTCTCCCATGTTTTTACAAATGTTTCCTTATTTCTTAGAATAATTAGTAAAAGTTGGTAGCTAAATCATCAATATCTCGTAAAAGCAACCCTACAAAATTAATTACATTGCGATCAGTAGGTATACCCCACCTTACCTGGTTGTCGTTTTTCTAGCTGAGGTCAAACTTTTGTCGCGGAGCGCATATTCAAAATATTTAAAATAGTTTTCGATAATTATATTGTCCAATAATTTGAGTTGGTATAGTGCAAAAGTAGTAGATGCTCCTGAGGTTAGACTTTTAACTAAAAATTTTTTTTAATCGAAATATGAAAAAAAAAATTTAAAAAAATCGAGAATTACTTTTAACAATTAATTGATAAACATTTATTTAACATCATTCATATTTCCCATAAGCTCTACAAAATTCCTTGAGTCTCACAGCATTTATCGCAATAAAGCCAGCAGCATCACTAGGATTGTAGCATCCATGCACCTCCATCGATGCCAATTCCTGATTATATAAACTCTTCGATGATTCACGAGCAACAGCCTTCACATAACCTGGGCAAATTTCAACAACCACTTTTCCAGTGATATTTTCTTGAGAAAGTTCCAGACACTTTCGAGTATACGCCGCCTCTGGACTAAACCACAGTCCATTGTAGACATAATCAGACATTCGATTCCTTAAATGCGATTTCAATCGATAGACTTCACGATCCAAGCAAAATATTTCCAGATCCTGATGGGCAGTGTACAGAATGGTGCCACCGGGTGTTTCGTAAATTCCTCGAGATTTTAGTCCAACGAAACGATTTTCAACAATGTCAATTCGTCCAACGCCGTACTCTCCGCCAATGGAGTTCAAGAATTTCAGCATCTCGAATGGCTTTTCCAATGTTTTTCCAGATGTGTAGTCGCGGACAGTCGCTGGAAGGCCATTTTTAAAATCAATAATTAGTTTTCGTGGTGTTTTTGGAGCATCAGCAAGACTTTTGGTCATTTGATACAAATCCTTTGGAGCTTCAGCTGCAGGATCTTCAAGGACACCGGACTCGTAGCTTATGTGCATTATATTTGCATCCATACTCCATGGACTTTTCGGTGTAGCACTTACGGGTATTCCATTTACTTTTGCATACTCCAAAAGATCACTGCGACCTTGAAATTTTGTACAGAAGTCCTCGTCACGCCAAGGTGCAATTACCTGGCATGAAAAATTTATAAGTTTAAACAGAAATTTCCTTTTAGATTTCTTACTTTAATCCCAGGAATAAGGGCGTAAGCACATAGCTCAAACCGAACTTGATCATTTCCTTTTCCTGTAGCACCATGGGCGATATATTTCGCGCCTTTACTGCTGACCACATCCATCATTGCTACTGTAATGCATGGACGCGCTAACGAAGTGCCTAGTAAATAACGATCTTCATATATCAGACCCATTTGTATCGATGGCCAGATGTAGTTTTTAACAAATTCCTCCTTCAGGTCTTTTATTATTACCTGTAAAAAAACACTTAAAGTAATTTCAGTACAACATTCTGACTTCACAGTACCTCTTTAGCACCAATTTTAAGTGCCTTTTTCTTTGCTTCTTCAAAATTCTCTTCTTGTCCGACATCGGCCATAAAACAAATTACATCGTATCCTTTTTGCAGCAACCATTTAAGGATACAACTGGTGTCTAATCCACCTGAATACGCTAAAACTACTACATCAGCCATTTTTGGGGAAACTACTTCAGTTGTTCATCAATTAACGTTCAATAATTGACTAAAACATGCAAAATTAAGCCAATTCTGTTATCAAGTGCGGCGAACTTTTAGAGGGGTCAAAAGCTTGTGATTAGTATTACGTCAATATTTATTGATAAGAGTGTACACAAGCTTATTTTTGGCCAGTCTCTAAATGCTTAAAGTGGACATGAATCTGCATTTTGAACGTAATAGGAAATTGAGGTATTCGGCCTTGAATTCTAAAAAAAATACTTGTAAACAGATAAGAAATGCGTTTGCTAATGAGTTAACGTATACATAGAGCAATCGACACTGTTACCTACTCCGCGAAGCTACTGTCAGCTGGGGTTTCTGCAATGGACTTTGAAGGAAATAATGTTTGAGGTGTTTATATGAATACAATATGCCAATTAAATCAACAACTTTTTTTAGTAATAAATGTTGCATTACATTAGTGATAGTTGCTTTATAAGAAATGGAAAAATTAGCATCACTTTAGAAATCCGCGAATCTATACTATAAACTACGACACGCTTATTTGGCTTGAATTTTTTTTACAAAACTAACTTTGTACTAAAGCTATTAAAAATAGACGGAACGAAAAAATAATCCAATGAAGGGCAACAAATTTAGCCAAAACCGTCATAGGCCCTCCAGATCCCAACAAAAGATTATTACGGTATCTTGAGCTAAACCATTAAATCACATCACGTAAAAGCTGCATAAAAACTGTGCTTAGCAGCATGGTACAATAATTACAAGGTAAGCTCATAAGGGTCCCGTGACGTCAGTCAGATCTTTTCTCATAAAGGAAAAAAGCTTTCCCGTGACGTCACTCAGATCTTTTCTAATGTAAAAGGCGTAAAAGCTTTTCAATATGGAAACAGAGCTTTTCCGTATGAGCTTACCTTGTATTATTGTACCATGCTTAGCAGAAGGTTTACCAAAACTGAACTGGACATGGTGCTCATTCAGGAGCCCTGGTGTATAAAGGGAAAATTAAAGGCCTCCCTACGAAATCATGCAAGTTGATCTATGGCAACTGCAGTAACAGACCTAGGGATACACTATTGGTTAACAGTAAAATAAAAGTTCTTCAAATCCCAGAATTCATACAGTAATTGTATAGATACCCATAGGGCAGACAGAGGTCATTAGAAGTAGCGGTCATTAGCTTCGCGGTTTATATTTTCACTGACACATAGTGGCGGTGCTGGCGTTGCTTTCCTACTTTGACACAGCCTAATAAATCGAAGTGACAAGTGTTCGTAATAGGAAATAAATAGAAAAAACTGAATGATTTGGTAAGAAAAGCTGTAGAAAAACTCCAAAGAGCTTTGAATTATGTTAGCAAATGGACAATAGATTGAAAAATCAAGCTTACCCAAGTAACAAATTTCGTCTCATAAGACTCTAGTAGTGGCTTATGAGAGGATATTCGACTTTTTTTAAAAGAGTATCACTCTCATAATTTACACTAGTAGAACACTACAAGTGCTTTATAAATGCGTTGTCAGAATTAAATGGCACAATTATGAGAGTTATTTTTGTCTTATAAAAATACGTTAGCTCTCTTTGTAAGGGTACGAAGCTCTCATAAGAAAACTTTTTGAATTTTTATGAGAGTATTGAAGTACTCTCGTAAGGCTATCATAATAAATATCATAATCTTGCTATAAGAGCTATACTTTCCTTAACAGAACTGTTAGAAAGGGAGCAATATATGGAAAAGAGTTCGACGATGTTATTTAGAAGAAAAATAATTTCTTATGAGAGTTATTTGATCTAAATAACTCTCATATGAAATTATTCGACAAATATAAACACTTTCAAAGACATGACTAGAATTTAATATTTATTATGTATGATTATAGACTTTAGAATAAGATTTTTAGCGAAAAAATAAGCTAAAATTTTATTGCGATTAAAATTTTGTTGATAATAATACCCATTTTAGTTCGATAAAAATCAAAGCCCCTTAAAAATAATCAAAATTTAATATATTTTATTAAATTTTATTTTTTGTGGAAAAAATAAAAACTTGCGTATTGCTCAATAATTTATTTCAAACTCGTATATAATCTGAAAAACATAAATTTTTATACTTTCCACATATTCAATTGAGTGAATTAGCTTCATTTGTGGAATTTTGCTTTACTATAAAATTCTTTATTAAGCGAAAGTATGGCCGCTCTGTGTTTTACTATATAAGTTTTTTTACAAGAATAAAATTCTGGTTATGAGACCGTTAACTTTCCTTATAAGCCTTATACAATTGAATTTTGGCCATATGAGAGTTGTATTCTTTTTATGAGAATAGAAGTCTTCGTATAAGAGCTTCAACTTCTATATGAGGCATTTAACTCTTTTTATGAAGTCATTACTCTTACAAAGACTTTGTTATCAGAGTTCCTCACTTAATTTTTATTTACATTTCTTAACTGCTTTTTTTTGTCTAATCTTTTAATTCAAAATATCTTTCAATTTAAAATAAATTTTTCTAATTTTCCTTCGAAAATGAGTAGACCTTTTAACTATTTTCCAGTCAAATTTTTCTTGATCCATTTTGAAGAAGTCTGACATTTTTGAATGACAGCATTTGTTCTGTATGGTAGTTTTTATGAGAGTAATATTCTTTGCACTAGTAAAAGTCTTCTTACAAATATTTTATCATTTTTCGTCTCATAAGAGCATTTTTATAAGTAGGTGTATACTTGAAGTGATGTAAGAGCTTTCTTATAAGTATCACAACACTATAATACTCATAAGGACATTTTTTGAGAGTTAAAACCTTTGAGAGTAAAGATTTCATAAAAAAGACTCAATAAGAATAAAGGTTTTCTTGCACTCAAAATAAGAGTATAAAGATTATCTTATTGTGAGAATGAAAGGCTTAGTAACTCTGGTAGTCTTATTATCTCAAAATAAGAATACTATGAGACCTAATTTAAATCTTATTACGAGAATTATGTTCTGAGACTATCGAAGGGTGTTAAGAGAGTCCTATGAGATAATTTCACAATTTGTAAGAGTTTTGCTCTGGAGAGTTTGTTAGTTGGGTGAGCTTAAATCAGTCCATGTTACATTTACGCTGCATCGCAAAAATAACAGCTTTTGGCTCTTCTACACTTTGGCCAATGTGTGTGCCAATGGTGGTGGCAAAAATGGCCCAACGTGTGGACGCGACGGCCGTTACTCTGCCACAACCCTTTGATCTTATGGTGAAAAACCGACACCACACGGATCTCGCGCCAACTTGTTGGCCATCACTCCCCATCATTCCAATACATACAAACGTGAGCCCAAACCCCCCCTCTACACGGCCAAGGTATTGACCACAACAAGGCCCTCGTAAGTACAGGCCTGGAAGCAGAGTTTGTGTTTGTGTTGGTAATAGACCCATTATCTGTCAAATCGGAAGATATTATATGGAGGAGGTAAAAGTTCGGGATATTTTGCCGTAAAAAGTCATAAAATAATATATTTAACCAGTTTTTATTGCAATAGGATTACCAGTGAATAGTGCTTCAGTGATTTAATTAAGAAAATTTAAAAAAATCTAGTGATTAAGTGTGTTTTAAGTGAGTCAATTGTGAAGGTGGCCAATTTTGTTTACATTCGCGGTGGTTTTTTCTTGTTTATTTAGGGGGAAAATGTTGAATTTGTGTAGTAATATAATAAAAAGTGCTTTTTGAGTGATTAAAGATTATTATAGAATAGTTATTAAACACATTAAGTGCAAGTACCACCACACAACATACATAACAATAACTTTTTCACTTTTCCTTCACATTTTTCTGCACTTATGTTTTTAATAACTATTCTATAATAATCTTTAATCACTCAAAAAGCACTTTTTATTATATTACTACACAAATTCAACATTTTCCCCCTAAATAAACAAGAAAAAACCACCGCGAATGTAAACAAAATTGGCCACCTTCACAATTAACTCACTTAAAACACACTTAATCACTCGATTTTTTTAAATTTTCTTAATTATATCACTGAAGCACTATTCACTGGTAATCCTATTGCAATAAAAACTGGTTAAATATATTATTTTATGACTTTTTACGGCAAACTAATGCAAAAATATTCCGAACTTTACATCACGGCGTATAAATCCAACAAAAGTGACAGATACTGGGACTACGAGCAGCTGCGTTAGTGTTAGTGAGGTAGGCAACTTCCAGGCCTGTACTTGAGAAGGTCTTGACCACAACCATTGGCACCAACATTGACCAACATGTAGAGGAGTCATTATACACACATACTTCAATGAGTTGCAAGTGCCTCAGGGGCAGAATCTGCAAAATACCTTAGTTTCACATTTAGATTCAAGTTCAAGACTACAGTAGAAACATCAAGTGATACAAAAAACTGAACAGGTTCGATTAAAACAACGTCAAATGTACTGGCTAATTGGACCAAAATGAATCAGTATAGTAAAAAACTGGTCTACCAGTCTATGTTGAAGCCGAATCTAGACGAGACGTAATTCAACGCAGCTAAAATAAATTTCTTCGAATGATCACCAGCACTTACCGCTATGTGACTACCCAGTAGGGAATTTCGGAATTCACGAAATCGGAATGCAGGATATCTTGGTAGAAATTGGAAGCCTTCATATTGGAATGTATTGTAAGGGAAAAAATAGCTCTTATACCTTCATATTGGAAGGAATTGTAATGCAAAAAGTTGTCGTTATGCCTTCGACCCCACGACATCGAAATGTTAATCGAACCCAGTAGGGAATGGAAGCCTTACAGAGTCGATTCTGTACACTTTCCTTCGAATGCGTAATGTCTACTTTCTAGATCGAATCATCCCTTCGATTAACATTGCGATGTCCTAGGGTCGAAGGCATAACGACCACCTTTTGCAATACAATTCATTCCAATATGAAGGTATAAGAGCTACTTTTTGCCTTACCATACATTCCAATATGAAGACTTCCAATTTCTACCAATCTATCCTGCATTCCGATTTCGTGAATTCGTAAATTCCCTACTGGGAAGGGATGATTCGAAAGTAGAAAAGTAGACATTACGCATTCGAAGGAAAGTGTACAGAATCGACTCTGGAAGGTTTCCATTCTTTACTGGGTAATAAAGAAATACACAGCAATTTGGAAATAAAATGCTTAGAGGAGGTAAACCGCAAATATGCCATTAAACACGAGAAGAGACTTCTTGCCCACACCAACGTTGAAGCTGTAAAATTATTGAATAGTACCTACAATATAAGGGCGGCTGAAAAGATTGAACCCACATTAACCAACAGTGTAATGACATTGGTGCAGAAAACCCATATAAGTCTATGCTGACTTTAAGTGCTATTGTTAACCGTACTAATAAATTAATATTGATTAAGATTTTGGTAGCCATACCAGTAAAGGTGTTTTAAAAAAAACTTTTTTCTATTCTACAGGATTTGTCTTGTCGAAAAAGTTAAGATTTTTCTTAACTATGAAATTCAACAAATTTACTACAGCCACCAACACCAACACACGTCTCAACACATACTTAGAACGCGGCGGTATATGGCGTTCAAGGTTCAAACAACATTCTGTTAGTTCGCCTTTGAATACGCATACTTTTATAAGAAGAAAAAGCTATTCTGACCACTTATGATGCCTGATGTCTCACAAGACAGAGGAGCCGCGGAAAAACCGGAACTTAAAGGCTCGCAGAAAAGAGATCAGTAAACTTTTCAATAGGGCTAAAAGTTCCGGTAACTAGATAGAGTACAAGACTGTCCTAACTGCATCAAAATTGCTAATAACTTCATAACTAAAGGCCCTAGCGTAAAAATTGTCTGGACATTATTAATAGGAAATTGTCCAGGCTTTCCAATTTTATAAAAAAAAATATTAGTTAACTACGCATTTTTTGGAGAAAAAGGTGGTTTTAATTAAAATTTTAGTTTAAAAAAACCAAAATTTCAACTTTGACGACTCATTGCACTGGAAGTTGATAGGGTAGAACCTTGATTTTGACGGTTTTAGATGGGAGTATTCTGCGTACACTGATACCTAATTCATGAAAATAGGCCATAGGGTTACAAAAATACAGGGTGATATGTAAAACTCTACCAAAAACCTTCAAAACGCCCTAGCGGCTAAACCGTTACGATTCCCCCCCCCCATACGATTTTTTGTTCGCCTTTCCATAACCTATCCACAGCCGGCCGCTTTGACCCTCCTCATGGGACACCCTGTATATAAATTCCCACACACCCAGATTTGTCTTGAAGTGGCGTTAAAGGTTTGACAAAAATTAGCAGACAGGTCGCCTAGCGCCTGAACCCCGTTATCCGTTTATCCAGAGATATTTTTGTGTTACATTCATTGGCCACACGAAAGAGACTCTTCGAATATGGAGGGAAAAATGCTTGTCTCACTACTGGTTTTTCGTGGCGAGTATGAGACAAGCCAAGAAATGCATTACCCTTGCTTGAGAAAACAGTAAGAAACTTCTCAGTGTTACTGAACTTGAACTCAGAGTGTTACCAGACCTAGGGCATGCTACTGGGCATAGGGCTTGCTTCTGTCAGATATTAGGTGAAGAACATGGCTAAAATTGATGCCGACATAGGCAGATACTGTCAGGTAGAAACAGAAACTGCACAAAATGTATTTAGTCCGCAATTGTGTCGCACTTAGCCACGCAAGTTTCACCACACAGGAAAAACGCAATTAACACCTAAAGAGGTGTGGAGCACTAATTAGGTATGCTGTACTGTCGACGTAGACTCTAACAGCAAACCCAGAACCTTCATGTTCCAGGCACTGATAGGGCAAAACAAGAATGGGCCAGTATCCAGGGCGTCCTCCAACGATGGCCTGGTCTTTCAAATCTTAACTTTGGAGCTCTAGGCTAGTCCTTGAGAATTTTCCCGGGTAGAAAGGGTGTGCCTAATTATAAAATATTCCGAAGGTGCACTGGGAATCCTTAAAATAGTGGACATTTCCCAATATAAATCCTGGAGCGGTCGATTAGTTGAATTTTTGTAGTACCTGTGGAGTGAAATATAGTATCTTTAAAGGAAAAATAGTAAGAAGTTAGTGAGTTATAAAATAAAAAGAAAAAGTAGGAAAGGAAAAGAACCTGTAAGGAGGAAATTCTTCTAGTTAATTACTAGGTGGTCTTGCCAAGTATTACAACTATTTAAACTCCAATCTAAAATACAGTGAGACAAATCTTGGGCATCTAGAACTATTATTTATATTATGTCATTGAGATGCCTACCACTTATGTCCTTTTATTTGAGATTCCGCCCAAGAAAAAATCAATCTCCTTACCGCCTAAACCGTTACGACGATATACTCCTACTCCCAAAAGAAAATCTATTTCTGGAGTTTACCCGTATACACCTACACACATGCCTGAAATCAGTTCCAATTTAATTTGGGGCCCTTCTTGATGAAATTTTTAAGAAGGAAAAAGGTTAAAGTCAAGTTTTTATTGCATTTAGGATCTCCAGGGAAATGGAAAGAATAGAGTAGAACCCATGGAGATTTAGCGTGATTTTTTTTAAATTTTGAGGCATTTCCTTGGTAAAGTTATATAACTACAACTAATTTCTGAGTTTGAATTACAATTATTATTACGATTTTACTTGAATATATCTTCAAACTCTTCCAAATCTCTTTCAAAAATTAAATATTTCAATATCTCCTCTATTCTGTTTCCCTAATAACGCGATATGTATCGTATTTTTTTGTACTTAATTCAATTTCTTTTCCTGTCCAAGTGAAATTGACACTTTATTTTCTTCTTTCCAATAAATTTTCCCGAGATGAAGTTTCCTTTAGGACATGAAAAGGGCGAAAAAAAATCAATTGATCCCTCATTTCTGGTCAAGAATAAAAAAAAGATGAGTTATGTCCTCCAGCTTGAACAGTTCCAAACAGGGGTTGTGAATATTACTTGAATTTCTTTTTTGAGGGTGACAAAACTTTGTTACGGGTCATTTACTTCAATGTTTCATACTTTACTTAAGAAAATATGAAAATAAATGCATTAGGATGGTGAAAAAAAATGTGTGAATATATAATAAAAAATTAATTGAATGAGAAATAAGGAAAATTTTTGTATTGTAACTTCTTTAACATTGATGACATTTAACAGTTTAAAAAATACAAAATTGTTGCATACTTTCACACCAAAATTGTCTACAAATCCAGTTTGTTATTGATCTATTGTTGACTCAGTTCAACATCTTCGACATACTTTTTCCGACATCAATCCTGGCTTTGCGAACGCTTTTGACAGTTCATCATTATTTGTCCACGATCTTCGACGCTTTCGATTTTTGTACTGGATCCATTTTTTATCACCGATGGGTCGATTCCATTGCGTTACTGCAGTACCATTGCAGATGTTAGTTCGATCGATCATGTTTTTCACGCTCAACCCATGAGTAACCCATACATCGAGCTTATTTTTATATCCAGCTAAGTGTAAATGGCTCAAAATAGTTTTGTGGTCAATGCCTAGTTCCATACCAATGTAGACACTGCTGACATGCCTATCTTGCTGGCCCCTATCAAAAATTTCATCAGCTATTTCTGTGATTAGACTATCAGAGCGTGATTGTTCTTTCACATCAAAATTACCAGAACTCAAACGAGCAAACTCGACCTGTCACCTTTCAAGCGACTGGTATCGCTGTGATCAGTCGCTCGTCAGTTCGGCGAAATTTTTGCGATTTGAACGTTCGGCCTGATTTTTGGACAAATTTGAACATGAGCATCGGTGGTTCAGTGGTAGAATGCTCGCCTGCCACGCGGGCGGCCCGGGTTCGATTCCCGGCCGATGCAATGAAATTTTTTTTTGATGCTATAACTAATTTTTGTCTTTCATTATGCCAGTTTTTGTATGAATATGCGCGCAGATAAGCCTTTCAAGTAAGCAAGAAGTTTCTTCTTTTTTTATACGATTTATATTAGCTTCACCTGTGGGTTGTATGCTGCATGTAAACAAATCTTCCAACTTGATTTTGACCCACTTTCATATTACCGATCATCTTCAAATTTTGCACATATACATGGTTTGCGTGGCAATGCAATTTGGCTTTTTTGGCGATTCCAAGATGGCGGGCGAATTTCGCAATTGTATTCCGATTTCACTGCAAATTGGAATCACAGCAAAAACAATAACACGGGAAACACGATAAACACAGAAAACAAGGGAACAAGAAACACGGGGAAAAAAACCTTTATCTTGCCGTTATTAATTAGTACGTACACATGCGAAATTGAAGCCGGATTTAAGCCAGCTTGGATCTTAGAAAAATCCACGTATACGCAGATCGAATTCAAATAGGATCGAGCGGAATTCGATGAAAAAGCGAAACAAGAGTAAAACGATACGAAAACTACAAATCGTAGCTTATGTTCATTGCTTTTTGATCAACTTTTTCGAACTCCTCCAGGCAGCCGAGGGTGATCAGCAGTACTAACATACTGTGGTGCATCAACCCCACTGACATATAGATATGGACTGCTAAATAAGCAAAATCCCATACAAAAAAGTGGCACCAAAAACTATCGTTGTCTCGTTCCCCCTTCAAAATCCTATGAACTTTAATCGGTTTTAAAATAAAAAACAGTTCAGTGCATGTCAGCGATATAAACATAATTAGAAAAAACTAGACAGCTATAGAGTTTTTTCTTCTTTCTCTATTTTCTTTATTTTTAAAAGTTCGTTAAACAGAGGGAAAAAACCCTCACATATTTAAAAAAAATACATTTATTTAACGAAAAAACTGCTACTAAATAAAAAATAATGATGGAAAATTATTTCTATCAATTATAACATACATCTTATTACTTATTTTCCTCTAAATTCGAAAAAAAAATTGTTGTTTACATAGAAAAGGTCTTCTTCTTCTGGAGAAAAATGGTGCCATTGAAAGTTGTCAATTAGCAGTCCATATCTATATGTCAGTGATCAACCCCGAGTACTTTCCAGACACCAATAAGAATTTACATTCCAATTGACATCACCTATCGGGAAAACGCGGCGAAATATTTTTCTCTTACCTGATATGTAGGTATGATAAATGTAAAGACGAAGGACTATGACAGTACGGGGATTCGTACTACAGACCTCTGGGATATTAGTCGGTCGTGACCAGAGACACACTTGTGGAATAACAATTGAGATCGAGATATTGCAGTTTTGTCATATTGCAATATAAAAATGAGTGGTTTTGTTGTTGTTGTTTTGAGCACAGAAACATGTGACAAGAAATGGCAAACGTCAATTGACAGATGCAGGCAGTGCTGCCAAAATAAAAATTAAAATTCTGTTCTAAAATATCATTTTGGTTTATGTTCCAACTATTTTCTCGTTAAAATCTTGTATGTACTGAGCTATACCACGATAATTTTCTCAATTGAGATACTGAGTTTCAATGTTCTGTACTTATACCAAGTGTACACCGTGATTTTTTTTAGTATACAGAGCCACAATTACGGTTTGAGTGAAATTGCAATTAATATACCACAAGTATGTCTCCGGTATTAATGCTATCAGTTTTAGTCGCTACAATACTCTCCTTCCAGCGCCTTAATTCTGCACCGCTTGTTACGAAACTGAATTGCGCTTGTTGTGTTGTGCCGTTATATTCTTTATTTAGTACTTCTGTGAACGCTGGTTTTAATCTTTCCACCGAAATTTTCATCATCGGTCCCTTTTATGTCTACTGTGTAATATGTCTAGTTATCCCTTCTTATGACGGAATAAGGTCCTACGTAGGGTTGATTGGCCTTTTCACTGCATCAACCTTTATACCCTGGACAGACAACGCTCTTACTGGGCATTCGGTAAATTGACATTAACCGCTTAATGTACATTAAAAAAGAAGGCGACAGACAGCATTGTGATTAACTCATGTTTTTTGACAGTGACAACTTTGACAGTTTAGAAAAAAATAATGCTGAGTGCATGGTTCGCCATCTATGAGAAAATGAAAAACTAAGAGAACCACTGTAACAAACTCGATTAACTCGCTAATAATCAAAATATTTTGATGATTTAGCTTGATGTTAATCATCAAAAAATTTGGTATTAACTAACAACTCAGGGCGACAGACACTGCAGTTGACAATGATTAGCGTTAATTGAGAATTTAAGAGCGCTGTGTACAGTTGGTTGGAAAAATTGGTCCGTGTGAAAGTCCGTACGACTTTTCGTCAAATTTCAAAAGGGAATGGACGATGACAGCAGATTTTGTTGGTTGGCCGTCGTCTCGTGTGAAACAGCCCTATGGAGAGAAAAGTTGTACTTGTTCTTATTTTTTCAAAAGCATGTCTTAATAGAGCAAAATAATGGAATTAGATGGATGGGTTATGTATCATTCACTACCACACTAAAATACTAATTTTATTGAATTTTTTCTACTAAAAATATTGGTGAGCTGCAACCACAATTTACTGCCACTTGTAACCACAATTGACTGTGATTTAAGAAGGCCTTGAATAATGAAAAAACATAACTTATGTGAACTTATCCATATGGTATCAACTGAAGCCTGAAAACCGAAATCGTAATCTGACAAATTCCATCAGTTAATCGCTTTTCATAATATTAACTCGGCGTCATCATCGCATCCAGGCAATCAGGACTAAAAATCATCTTCCCAAAAGTAAAACCACAAGAAATCCGCATCCCATTCACCCTCTGCTAAAAAAACGCAATCCTTGCCTGATCCTTACGGTGGTGGTGTGCAGCGAAGGGACATGGCATAAAAAATTGTCAGCTGAGCACTTGCACTCGTAAATCTTGTTAACAAGTTCAGAACCGCGGAAAATTAAATCAAGGATTTTAGGAGATTATTTTTTGTTGTTGTCCTTTGTGAGAGTGTTGGCACTCACCTCCGAGAGCATGAAGGACATCCGAAAAAAGAACTTCGGGAAAAAAAGCATCAAACTGGACAAGGGCCAATAAAATTGTTAAAGAGTCCTGGAGCAGTGGAAACAGGATCGAGGAATAAGGGGGGGGTATTAAATATTTTTAATTAATTCCGGGCCGCCAGTGCAGATGATAAACTTAATCATATTATCAAAAAGGACATGCATACATACATAACACAGATCGAAAGTTATGGAAGGACATTAATTAGCCGAGATACGAAACTGTGTAAGCTCGGTGCCAGTTATTTATCACTTTTCGCCAGGGACGATTTAAAACTGTCCCCGAACAAAGGACGGCCAACCGCTGAGCAATCCATCCTTTCGGATTTGTTTAGCCGTGCAATCTTGTTTCTGCGCCATTTCATTTAATTACTCATCTCGGGCTGAGTCCCGGCAACAATCCGCACACACAGGATATCTCCGTTTTATCACCGCTTGCGCACGGCAGCGCTGCCATCCGTGTTCGCCACTCAACATCCTGGCCGGGAAGTGGCTGTAAACCTTTTATATGCCAACGGGTCCTGGTATTGTTGAAAAGTTTAAGCGCTCTTTCACCCCCAACACCGAGCGCCAATTCAACCCCGGACAGAGATAGTGGAACGTCGGGAGGGTGAGGGTGTCGAAACACGCTTTTTACCATTTCAAGGTGCTACAATCGTCTTAAGGACTGCTGCTGCGTCTGCTACAATAAATAGCGCGGGAGTTATCCTGTTTTTGGCTGTTTGGCGGTTGGCAGCTGGGGCGGGGGTGGGGGTAATTTGTAAGATTTCATTTAAGGCTGCAATCATTTAGCCACGACGCGCGCGATGGCAACTCTGAATCCGTGCCGGATGATAAGGGAATTGGCATTCAGCTCGGGCGGTATCTATGGGCGCCATTAATTTAAAGATTGATCCGATAGCATTGTCTTGTATCAAGCTGCCGAACCCTGCGTGTTACTAATTAGCAGCGACGGTTTTTAATGGCTTTCGTAAATTGAATTCGTAATCTTTTATCATTTAATGCTGCTTTCTGTATGGAATGTAATCAATAATTGTCGTTTGTGAAATGAAACTTAATGAAACGTTGTCTTGCGGCTCGTATTGTTCTCGTCGCGGTGTTCTTCTTATCAATTGCTAACTGAAATATGGAAGGTTTGAGGGTAAACGCCATTTGAGCATTTTGTTTCAATGATGCTTATGTGTTGCCTAATAATTCGAAGAGGGAAATTTAACAACTAACAGACTTTGTACATTTTGTGGCATCATACTCAAAAATGTTTCATAATTTTAATGTAAAGCATTGAGATTCTGTTGTAAGAATAGTATATGCAGTTGAATAACTGGACAAAAGGATTCTTGGAGGATTGGACCTAACACAAACTAGGTAACGTGTTTTTTTAGCGTTACAAGATGAAGAACTTAGAGTTAAGGTACTACTGAACATTAGAAAGGCGTTTTTGAGTGACTTTTGAAAAAAAAATTTTTCTCAGCTCCTTTATGAGATACCATTATACAGTTTTTTTTAAAAGATTATTTAATATTTATAGAGTAAAAAATAATATTGTTTTTCAAATTTTGATAAAGAGTGTAAATTATAGGTGGCGCCAAAGTAGAGCCTTCGAAAATATTGTTGTTCTGCAGCCGACAGTTATTCTCCGGTTTGGCTGGTCTAAAACAAATAAACCAAAATGATTCTTAAAAAGAAAGATATTACACAGGAGAATATTTACCTCAATTAACGAAAAATCGATAAAAACAAAAAAATGGAAAGGAAAGAAAAAAAATACAAAAATTGACCCTGTTTTTGACCGTTTTAACCCTGCTAAAAATTTGTTTATAATTTTTTTTTGGCAATTTGAGGTACATTCTCCTAAAAAATATGTCAATTAATAAAACGCAGCAAGATTTTTAAAAATCAGCTTAGCCAATCCGGAGATTAACTGTCGGCCGCAGAACAACGAGGACTCTACTTTGGCGCCACTTATAATTTACACTCTTTATCAAAATTTGAAAAACAATATTATTTTTTACTCTATAAATATTAAATAATCTTTTAAAAAAAACTGTATAATGATATTTTAAAAAAGTCACTCAAAAACGCCTTTCTAATGTTCAGTAGTACCTTAATGCCAGTCTTCCGCCTAATGGTTAAATGGGAAGTAGCGTACCGTAACGGACAAATATCCTATCTTACATATACTTTGCACTTGAAAGTACATTTGGTGGGGGCATATCGATATCACCATATACCTATCTCTTCTGAAAAGGTAGATAAGAGAGGCCTTAAAGACCATGACATTCGGTCTATTTAGCAAAATTATCGGTACTTGAAATTTGCGCACGCCAGAAGTATGCACGCCTCTGTTACACAATATGAATGTATTCGCAATCGATCATTCCAAACGCGAGTTTAGTTTTATCAAACGGTCCCCCAACTATGTGCTAACCACGTGCAATGCTGCTTGACCTACGCAATCGAACGAGAACTAGTCTATTGAGTGTGCTGATGGGACCCTTTGTGGGCACCAAGATAATTGCCCGTTTTCTTCGTCCTATACAATTTGTTAAAGTTCAAATTTTGCTCCATTTAGTCTAAAAAAGAGTAGCGTACAGTGCTTTGTTTGGACTATTCCGTGCGTATTTTGTTGATACGTGCCTGTAGAGGGCTGCATTTGGAAAAGTAGAATCTTTACTCAGGCGTACCATGCCTCAATTGGGTGCCATACAGGGGTTTTGACTCTGTGCATGCCTGTCTGGCAAGTCTTATTTTTTCACGGGATTTTATTCAAAAAAGTTGTCATCCACTGAAAAAAAGAGCTCTGCATTCGATCGTGAGCTCCTCACAATCTATGCAGCAATAAAACACTTCCGCTACTTCGGTGAAGACAGCGAACACAAACCCCTAGTATACACCCTCCAAACAAAGACCGAACTATTCCCGCGCCAGACCAGACTGCTCCGACTGCTGTAGTCGACTGAATTTTTGAAAGCGCCCTAGTGTCGAATTCAAAGCTTCCAAACTCTCTCACTCAAATAAAACCTGCAAAGACCTACATTCCGACCTCAGGGTTAGTGTTGCCAGGTCCGATTTGTTTTAAATCGGGGCAGAAGGTAAAACAAATCGGGATTCAGGGTTGTAGATCGGGACAAACAAAAAAACAAGGGTTTTTAAGTTAAAATTTAATATATTGCTTCATAAAGTTGATCCATGTCGAAGAACGTATCAATTTTTAGATTTTCCATAATGTTAACCATTGACGCGTAAGAGAATGAGTCGTCCTGGAGAGAAAATGCTTTAAATAAGTCCAATCTGCTATCCTTGAGTTCGTATTTAGTTTCTATGTAATGTAGAACATTTTTGTACCACGCACAACAGTCTTTTTTTATTTTCGTTACTTTATCATCAAGCAACTTTTAAATAAGTTGCTGCACGTGAATCTCACAAGATCATCTTTAATCCTCTGCCTCAATTTTTTACTCAGTTCAACCATTATTTCGTGACCTTTGAAACACAGCAATGTTTCGTTTTAACAAATACGAACCGCAACTAATAGTTTTCTAATTGTCAGACCCTTTCATTTGATACCCATACCGAGTGGGTTGTAAAGAAAAAGGTAGTCCGCCATTTTGTGTTGGCTGCCATTTTGAATTTGGAATGACGCCACACAGCTCATTGTATTCTAGCTGTCATGCCCTTTCATTTGCTACCCATGTCGGGTAGTCGGAAAAACAATAACAAAAATCGACATCTTGATTTTCTTACAAAATGGTCAGATTGCATTGTCACGCGAACTATGCATAATTTGAAGTTGATCGGTTATATGGAAGTGGGTCAAAATCAAGTTGCAAGATTTGTTTACATACATAACCACATACCTACATACATACAGGTGACGCTAATATAAAGCGTATAATGACGTCACACGGCTTAATGTATTCTACTCGCCATACATTTGATACCCATATCGAGGGTGTTGTAAAGGAAAAGGTACTCCGCCATTTTGTGTCGGCCGCCATTTTGAATTTGGAATGACCCCACACAGCTTATAGTATTATACTTGTTATATTCTTTCATTTTATATCCATTTTAAGTGGGTTAGAAAGAAAAAGTTAATCCGCCATTTTGTGTTGGGCCGCTATTTTGAATTTGGAATGACGCCATAAGGCTAATTGTATTCTATTTGTCATCCCCTTTAATTTGATACCCATGTCGGGGGTCGGGGAGCACAATATAAAAATTCGGCCGCCATCTGTGAACGGTCCGAATGATTGGACGAACGAAGATCGATTGATTGAGTGAAGCCAAAGTGAAGCACACATCGCGGAGTGGTCGCGTCTCTGAGCGAGAAAACAAAACAAAGCTATACCTATAGCGTTAGTGACGTGATGCGTGCTATTTTGAGTGCATTGGCGCACTGGTGATACGTGTATTATTTATTTTTTCTAATAATAATGGTTTTTAATAAATTTATTGATTTATCGCGACATTTAGTGTCCCGAACAGGTGCAAATCGGGACGGGAGCCCAGACTCTGAAAATAGGGACGTCCCGCACAAATCGGGACACCTGGCAAGACTACTCAGGGTGGAACTACCGGTCGACTAATCTCTTAACTTTCTACTCTCTAAAAACTAATTAGTAACTATTCACTGTTTTCCTGTTTGAACCATTGCTTTTTTTAAGGTATATACAGGGTGTATTGTTTACCCTAAGTTTACAAAGCGGCCGCTTTTATTGATTGGTGTATTGACTCGTGCATCATGGGGCTTATGACTATAGAGCAACTTGCATCTAATCTATTGAAACAGTTGCAATGCAAGAAATATAGGTATATACAAAATGCATTTAATATGTTTCAAAAAAATTATGTCCTAAATGTCCTCCCCAACAAACGACATTAATTGTTCGCTGTCAAACAAAGATAAGATAATTCCTCCGTTATTAAAGGATTATCTTTTGTGTCAGTTTTTTATTGCACAACATATTTCCGACTTGACATCCTGATTCCTAACCTCAAACAGAGCAACCACACACGTGTCGCCCATTAATTTATTGCTTATAGAGTTATCAACTCGGCAGCAAATAGGTGCACGTGCCGCACGCATTGGCACCACTGTAAGAAGATTTAAGGATTCAATTGCAACAAAAAAAAACAACTACAACCAAAAAAAAATAAATTTGAATTATTTTCTACAATTCCCCAAGGACTCTCGTTGTTCGTAGTCAGACTGGATGCAATGCAATCGGAAAGGAAGTCATATTCGAAGACGTCTCATTCATTCCGCCCGAGGCGGTCAGCCAGAACACATCCTTCTTATCTCGCCTTGAGAGACGGAAACCAATCAAAAGATCGTTAGAAGGAAACGTTGAAGGAAACACATGAGTCACAGAGGTCAATTGAAAGTCGATTAATCAATGTCCTCGTCTGGGAATCGTGTTCTTGTTTCTGTTCTACTGTCCGATAACTGATTGAACTCAAGACGAGCTCAAATTAATTGAATCCTGCATCCTGGCAGTATCCTGGGGATTGATTGGCGCTGGATTTTTATTTTTGCTTGACGTCACATCAAAGGATTGTTGTACAATGATTACCCCTTATGGAATAATCAAGGCTGTGTGTGGTGGTGGGGGGAAGATGAAAGCGCTCTAGTTCTTTCAAACCATATGGCATATGCCGTGATTGCATACGGGCAATTCTGAATAATCTAAGGAGAGTCCTTTGTATGTGTCCTTACAGAAATAGGAAAATTCTTGTGGTTTTTGTGTGGCTTAACGCTGGCATATGGCCAAAGTGTTTACGCAGAATAAGGGTGGCTTGAACCACCGAGCAAAGGGATGTTCATTGCGGTTCTATTATGCACAGGCCCGGAGGATATAATTCCTATTAAATATTGCTTCGAGGTTTTTGAAAGTAATAATTGGAAACTTAACCAAAGTATACAGATGCAATATGTGATTCACATTAGAAAAAATGATAAAAAGGCGTTTTATAGGGGAGTTAGCCAGCATACGAAAATTATCTATTTTGTTCTATTTTTCCAGAAAGAGATTTCATGTTTAGGTTAAGTTAGATTAGGTGTAGAGCCACCTCCAGTGCGACGGGATGTCAAATTAGTGCTTTGGCGGGCCAGTTTGATGCCACAGGTCATGTACTTAAGGTTAAGTGGTTTTCTCTATGGGTTTTGGTTTGTGGTGGATGTTTGAAATCATCTTGTGAAAGCTTATTTGTGCCCGACTCTTAGGCTGCGGTCACGTCTCGCGCTTGTAAGAGTGTAAGTTCGTAACTTTCCGTGTTTTTGATATAAAATCGTACTCGCGCTTGTACGTATTATAGTGACTTATACATTAAAACTTAGGCTATGTTCAGACGGCGACTATTCGATTCGAGTTTTTCACGTATACGGTTTTATCGAATACGGGACGGCTCTTCACACGGGACTGTTCGATTCGATTTATTCACGGAAATCTGGCTTAATTTTAAAAACGTATCCCTAATATATGTCCATTTTTTTATAGTCGCCTTGGCTGAAAATTGAATAAAAATAATGATTAGTGTTATTAGGGGCTCTAGCACCTAAAAACATTATAATTAGCGCTAAATAATGCACAAAAGCCGGAAAATATTCATGAAAAAACTTACATTTTTTGAAAATAGTTCTTTACACCTTCCGAAAATTATGTTTCTAATGTACTCGTTCAATAATAATTTTTTTATTAAAGGTACTTGGCAACGGGTTGTAACTGGCAATTCAAATTCGACGCACGAGTTCGAAGAACAGTTTAGAACAAAAAAGTTCGAGATTCGGGAAAATTTCATTCATATGAACGATGCAATATAAAACTAAAGGCTACTTCATCACGTATTCGATAAAATACATTCGAGATTTATCGGATCTTAGTGGCAAGTTCGTACGGTATGCGGGAAAACAAATTTCATGAATACGGGATTTTCCCCCAGTGGGAATATGCTAATCTAATTATCATTGCCACTGTTCTATTCGATAAAATCCATTATACGGTATACGGGAAAAAAATCACCGTCTGAACGTAGCCTTACAGCAGGACGGCATTCGAAATTCAAGGGCCGTTTTCTATACATTTTTTGAATTTAAATCTAGAAGTCTTCAATAACAAAATTTTTCGAGAACAATAAAACAAAATTGAAAAATGAAACAAATTTTTTATAGTTGGAAAAAGCAACGCCAAAATGCCAACTTTTATTATCTCTTAATGTCACATATAACATTTAAAAGAGCTTAATTTAAGAATCAAATACTTCTCTGTACACATTTTTGGTGTAATTTCTATCATCATTTAATAGAAGTCCCTGTTCTTCTGTTTGAGTGATGTAAAATCGAAATCCATCAAATGAACGAACTCTACTGGCCGCAACATACAATTGCTAAAACTTAGCGTAAGTTGATTTTTGAAATTTGAATTTTTGCATTGCAAAATACCGAAAACTGCGAAAAATGGTACCCTCACTTTAAAGTTATACCAACAAAAGAAAATACCATTATTTTTCAATGTTATTCTGGAATTAGGTAGTTTAAGGTATGTTTAACTTATATCCAAAACATGATCACTGTCTGTCAAACAGTTTTTGCGTAATGGATTTTGCAATTAAGTGATTTTAAAAAATTAAATTTGTTGCAGCGCCAAAGAAAAAGCTCCCATGTTGGGCCTTAATTTTTTACGTATGCTTTAAGACTCACTTTACAATATCCAATCATAAAACTGCTGTTTTTTTAAATTTTTTAAATGTATTTTAATTTTTTGAAAAAAAAAACCCCTAGCTGCAAAATAGCGCCAGTAATGCTCGGCGCGTTTCAAATTCGCTCGAAAAACAGCTAAATTGGTGCAATAGAAACTGAGTCCTTTTTCGAGCGAATTTGAAACGCGCCGAGCATATCCGAGGTAATGATATTTTGCAATTTTTCAAAAAAAATAAAAACTAAAAAAAAATTAACAAACAGCAATTTTATGATTGGATATTGTAAAGTGAGTCTTAAAGCATACGTAAAAAAATCAGGACCAATATGGGAGCTTTTTCTTTGGCGCTGCAACAAATTTAATCACTTAATTGCAATTTAAAATCACTTAATTGCAAAATCCATTATGCAAAAACCATTTGACCGAACGTGATAGGGTTTTAGATATATAAGTTAAGCATACCTTAAACTACCTAACTCCAGAATAACATTGAAAAATAATGGTGTTTTCTTTTGTTGGTATAACTTTAAAACTGAGGGTACAGTTTTTCGCAGTTTTCGGCTATTTTGCAATGCAAAAATTCAAATTTCAAAAATCAAACTTACGTTAAGTTTTAGCAAACCCAATAACGAACAAAACATATCCAACAAACTTTTCGCCTAGAAGGCTTCGTTAAGAAATATTTATCAAGAAAGGTCAAAATTTTTTCGAATTTTTCGTGAACTTTTCAGTTTTTGGGCTCCCATAAATTTTCCAGGCGTTTTCATATTTGCGCACCCCCTAGATATTGTTGGGGATGCCATTCCTGACCAATTCCACCAAAAAAGTCCGTTACATCACGCCAAAACCAAAATTTATATGTCTCACTGCTCTAGCGCCTGGACTAAAGCTACACGGAAAAAAATTGTTCAATACAGTTGGAGTGTTTAAACTCTGTAAATACGTATATTTTTTTTTTGCCTAAAAATGTTAGTTTATTCTCGATTTCGTTTGTGAAATAGTTGTTTAAACAATATTTTTTCAGCAGTCCGAACCTGAAGTTCCTTTATGTTACATTAAATTTACAGTTTACAAAACTTTATTTCAAAGAGAAATAAAGAATCAGTGAAGTTTAAGGAAAAATCGATATTTGAAAAAGGAAGTTTTTGGTTTTTATCGATGTTTTTCTATTGTGACACTATAATTTTTTTACACCATCTCAAAGTAGAGGTTTCAAAGAAAAAAAACCGTCCTGAAAATTTGAAATATCAAAATTTTATCCGTCAACTTTTCTGATTAAAATTTGACCTTTTTTTTAAATTAAATTAGTTAAAAAAGAAACAAAATTATCCATCGCTTTAAAAAAATTGCAGCTTTTACAAAACATAAAAATGAACATTTTCACTATATTTCATTAAAATCGAATCATTTTTGTGAAAGAGAAAAATGATATATGAAAAAATTGGTTTTTATTGTTTTTTATCGTTTTTCTCCATATTTTTGAGGTTATGGCGGAAAATGGTTTGAATGAAAGGTATAGATTTTTCAATTATCTACAACTTTTGCATTCAACTTTTTTCGTTAGGAGGTCTACTTTTGCCAGAAATCGTAAAAAACCGCGTTTCACCCCTAGAAACACACATTTTGGCACCCCACCCCCCTTCCGGTCATCTGTAGCGGGGCTATCGATTTTTCCGCGTTTATCTACAATTTATCCTAAATTTTGCCGCCATCCATATACTGCTAAGAGTTTTTTTTTCTCAAAAATTATCGGCACTGGTCTATTAGTCATATGAAAACAGTACGTTGATACTCACAGCTTGCATGAAAACACTAATGACAATTTGCAACGAGTTTTAGGAATGGCAGCAAGTAAAACATGAGGTATGCCCTAATAGAGTCACTCGCAAACAAGTAGACCATATGTTGGTAGAACGACGCCAGTCTCTTGACCTGATAATGGTACGAATAAACCGAGATGCCAACTTAGACTCGGATCAACATACGTATGTAGGTACGCAACGAAAATGCCAGAAACATCTATTCCCATACTTTAAAACTCGCCTTCAAAAGTAAGTCCTTAAGACGAGAGTCGAGAGTTAAAGAAAGATGTAAATGCCTTTCCTGCTGACTCCATCCTAGGCAGAAGCCGCAGAGATGGAAATTCAGGGCTTCCTAGTCTACGCCATTCTTCCAACGGAAGTTTGGTCTACCTCGCTGTCGCACCCCATAAATCTTAAGCCGCTTGCAGACTCATGCCGTGAACATTCGCGAACAAGCGTGGACGCGAGTGTGGATGGTTTCGTACGCGAAAATTTGCTGGTGCAGGGGTTACGTTAGCAGATGCACGCCAGGCTGTTAAGGCCCTTTTAAATCGCGAACGTAACATGGAAACGTAATTAGAGGTCTTTCATAGCACCGAAATTGGTATGCTTTTCTCTCTGTTGCACGAACGTGGATTCCAGACAAAGAGAAAAGCATACCAATTTCTGTGTGATAAAAGAGCTCCGATTTGCGTTTCCGCTTTGCGTTTATGATGTAAATGGGACTTTATTTTTTCCAGAAGAGAAGTGGAGCGCTTCAACACGGACTGAAAATAAACGAACCAGCCGTCGCCGTCATAACCTCACTTGATAATAATAAGATATTCCTTGCTCTTTAAATCTCCTCTCATTTACAAAACACACTGTTTCACTCTTATTCAATATTTTAATATTACCAATAGCTTGGCACGTCAGCAATTTTATAAAAATTGATTGTATTTTTTGGCACGCATACTGAAAAAGGTTCGTCACCCCCAGCCTAGAGAGTCGCGCGGAGTTCACGGCGTGAATTCTCGACGTAAATTCATGGCGTGAGTCTGGAGCCGCCTTTACTGCTAAAAAACTTTCCTAGAAGGTTCCTCAACACTCATAGTGCTAGAGTAGTGAGTACACTGATAATATAACAGTTTGGATGTAATGATTGGTTCCTTTTATTCGAAGAGCCTTGACGGACTATAAAATTGGCTCTTAATTCAGGGTCCATTCAGGCCGGCGAACGATTGTAATTGTACAACTTAAAAATAAGGCTTGGGTGTAGGACCAATGTATGATCACCCTTTAGGCATCGTTTCCTTCGTCCATATTTGCAGAATCACTTCAGGAACAGTTTAGTGAATATAGTCCTCAAATATTTAACCAGTGCTCGAAGGAAATCCAGCCAGACGCGAGATCTTGTAATTTTTGAGCTGGTTTATATAATTGTGTACTGTTTCTAAGCTTAGTGACGGCA
This sequence comes from Thereva nobilitata, assembly GCA_963855945.1. Classification (NCBI taxonomy): domain Eukaryota; kingdom Metazoa; phylum Arthropoda; class Insecta; order Diptera; family Therevidae; genus Thereva; species Thereva nobilitata. The sequence continues at coordinate 13,897,789 of OY979696.1, read as the reverse complement.
CGATAGTGGAATTAGTTATAGGTAGATCATCCAATTGCCAAATTATTAGGCCGTAACGTTTTCCCGATAGATGGCATCAATTACAATCACGAACTAGTGATGGCAGCGACACCACTAAATGCTTGTTTGAAAGGCGACAGTTCGAGCATTACTTGCGCACTAGTGATTGGAAAGGAAACTTGCCTGTGTTTGAAGATGGAGAAAAATAATAAATATTATTACCACAAAGGGAAGAACACTGTGTTATAAATACCATAACTTAACAAATATCTAAAATGTTAAAATCTAAACAAAAGTTGCCAAAATGTTAACATTTATCTTAACTCAAGGATCATTTTTCCGATCTGCTAGTCGTGGTTTGAAAGCCACTCTGGCTATGTGCTAGGAAAACAGTTCTTTCCTTTTCTTAAAACTGAATAATTAACTTTACGCGACTTATCTTATATTTAAATACGAATTCACGACTTCCGCTATCTCATTCTTCTCCAACAAGGTGCTAATATGACGGAAGTGTTACAAACTGGTGGCAGCGGTGGGATATATAAAAAGAACTCTCCTGCATCTGGTTGGAGCTCGAAAACCAGCATGTTTATTTATTTTCATCCCTTTATCTCTGGCTCACTTCAAGGATCAAGGGATATATCTAGGCTCAGCACCACGCATCTACTCGTCTTGGCATATACAATACTTCGTGGCGCATTTGAAATATATTGGTGGGCTTGGAAACACATTCTTCTAGACAAGTCGTTCTTATTTAATTATACAGTGGTTATACAGGTTTTTATGCGCCCCATGTTTTTATTTTAGTCTGTTAAAAGTCCCAGAATATTACTTAATCCGTTGACGCAGCGACACAAAGGGTACCTTGGCATACGGCATAAGAAAACAGCACGGCTAATATTGCATGATTTCTTACCAGACGTCGGAATCTCAAGAAGGTCCATGTTTGCGTTCTAATTATTTTCTAGTTTTTGGTACAGCTTATGATTTCAAATAAAACCATTTAACTTAAAAATTTTTTTACCTATTTTTTTTTGTTTTCTAGTTTTTTAACCTTAAAAACTCCCCAATACCCATTTTCAATGGATTTAGGACGCATTTACAAAATTCTTCCGCCATTTTGTATTTTCAAATTTTGATCACAGAATCGTCATTTGTGGTCCTAAAAACCACCCGATACCGATTTTCAATGGATTCAGAACACATTGGCAAAATTCATCCGCCATATTGGCGCCGCCATTTTGAATTTTCAAATTTTGACCACAGAATCGTCATTTGTGGCCCTACAAACCCCCCGATACCGATTTTCAATGGATTCAGAACACATTTCCAAAATTCATCCGCGATATTGGCGCCTCCATTTTTAATTTTCTAATTTTGACCACAGAATCGTCAAAAACGCGCCTAAAGAAGTATAACTTCAAAAAAATTATAAAGATTAGGAAAAAAACGGATGCAGTTCTTTTGAAAATAGTCCATATCAATAATTCAGAGTTTAGTCAACAGAGCAAGGTGCCATCGGAAAATTATGAAAGGCCTTAATGCTATAATTTTCACTTCACTTACAAATTCAGCCTAAACTTATGACTCCAAATTAGGACTGAGAAAAAGTTCGTAGCGTATTCCCGAAAGATGGCAGCAATTGCAAATAAATCACGAACTATTAGTACGATTAGTACGTAGTGACACCACTAAACGCTCGCTTAAAAGGTGACAGTTCGAGTATTACTTTGGTGGCAGCGGCGGGATATGGCTTTTCAACAGCGATTAGTGTCTTAAATTTGCACGCAAGTAAATTGAATTACTGTTATTGTTATGTAACACTCATTAAAATGTTACGTTTACGCTGGCTTTCGTTCTGGTAATTTTGTTGTGAAATATAATAATAATTTTGATATGAAATATGATGGGTTATCCAATACCTGAAAAAGCTAATGAAATTCTTGCAAAAGTCCAGTGGTGATGAAAAATGGACCACGTATGACAGTCGGAAGGGTCAAAGACTGTGGACAAGGGATGTGTCATCACACGCATTAGCCAAATCAGAATTGACGTCGAAAAGGGTGATGCTGTGTGTGTGTGGAGGGACTTGGAACGGAATCATCTACTATGAGGTACTTCGAAGTTGATCAGCCGATTGATCCTTCTCTACTGTTTTCAACTATATAGGTCATGCCAGACAATTGAACGAACACTGCTCAAATTGAATAATCGGAAAGGAGTTGCCTTCCATCACGCAACCCCCGACGAAACACTTCTTTGATGACCAGAGAAAAATTGGGAGAGTTTGGTTGAGAAGTTTTAGTGAATCCATCGTTAGTCCTCTGACTATTACTTGTTCCGAACTCTCTCAAAGGAATTGTCTGGAATTGGAAGTCTATGAAAACTACTTGATTCTATTTTTCAACCAGAAACTACCAAAAAGCTCAGGTTATGTTATATCAGACGCAATCATACCTAAAGTACAAAACAAACCTGTAGTAATATAATAATAAAGCTTCCTACTAGCAAAACAACCCCAAAAGCAAATCTCATTGCAGTTTTCTAGAACAATACTATTCCAATCGCAAGTTTCTGTCACCATATATAGCACAAACCTTGATAAGAACTAATTTCAAAAACAACCTCGTCGTCTGCTGAAACGAATTGCTTTTATGGTCGTCAAAACTGCACTTCGCATAAGTTCGTTAAACAAACTTTGGTCGGGCACACACCATCCCAAAAAAGAAGACTGCTGCCACTTGGACAGGGTGGCTTCCACTTGATATCACACAGCCAACTAGCCACCGCATATTAGCCCCAAGGGGATGAATAACAAACTTTCAACTACACAAAAAGATAAGTTTCCACCACGATGACAAAAAGTGCAGCTCGGGATAAGGACTGAGGGAGATAGTGTGTGCGGGCAATGTGCAGTCCTACTATCAGACGGTGTCAGAAGTTTAATTAAGCTCTGCAAACTTGCACTATGACCACCACCACGGGCAGCGACATCAGCAGCAGAAAAAGGATCCGTCCAAACTCTTTTCAGCAGGAGAACACCATACTGAATTCCAGCAAGGACATATTCCGTTCAGTGGTGGTCGGTGGCTCCATTTTCGAAAACCTCATCCTGTATACTCTCGTCTTGTTACAACCACCAATGGGCGGAGCTATTTTGGAAAGTATATAAACCACCACCAAAAAGGACTCGGGAAAATCTCTCTTTCACAATAAACCGATGGGCGTCTCCTTTCGCAAGTCCTTTTTTCTGATCCCGGCTGCCGATATCCTATAGAATCGCAGGATTCAACATAAGAGGCATATACAGAGCCTCAGTTTGCATATGTCGATTTGGTAAATAATTCAGGATTGTGCACTTTTACGGCAGACAGGTATGTACGGCAGGGGACACGTATGTGTATTGCGGGAACATGTGTGATGTGTGCGACTCCGTATGGACAAAAGGAGCACATATGACGCCGCATAAACAACCCCCGAAACATGTTGCTCTGCGAATCTTGGATCTCTGTTCGGTATCGAGATTTGAATACGGAGACGGAGGATCCTCCGAGTTTACTTATGTTACCAGATATTCTGCTGGCTGGAGATGACGTCCTTTTTGCGAGAGACTGAACAAAGCCTTGTGTGTCTTCGAGATTTATGTGTGCTTAGCTTGATTGATTGGTTGATTTTCTCGTCAGAGTCAAACTTTTTATTTTTCTTCTTCTTGCTGTGGGTGAATTTTGCGGAGGCGATGATGAAGTGAGGTAATTTACTTTAATTGAATCTGTCAAGGACATTATTTTCAGTGGCAGGATTTTAATGGGAAATGGTGTTTTTTTGTACATGGATGGAAGTTGTGCCAAATTTTTGTGATTGGTTTTTTGGATAATAAAATATGTTAATGGCTGAATTTTTATTATTTATTTTCGGGCAGTCAATTTTAATGAAATACATAATATTTTGTTGAAATTTAAATTTTTTTTTTGGGATTTGTTTGTATTAGTTAAATGGACATACTGGAAAATGTCTACATAAACCAGAAAATAGAAAAATTACAGCGACCATAAACAGTTTTATCATTATTAAAACCGATTTTTACATAATACTGGGTGCGTTTTTTATTCCAGGCTACTGGTTTTCTTTAATAACTTTTAAACGCAACACAATTTTATAAATTATATTTTATTAATTGAAGATATCACACATATCATTATTTATGAAATATAATGTTAGTCAAGTGGTCGGCTCTGGCGTGACGCAAATGTGAGCCCTTTCTAGCATATTTTTCATAAGATTCTCTCAGACTACTGGTGTTATTTTGAAAATTTCTTCTCGAATGTTATCGATAGGCTCCAAGATTGTGGTTGGTCTGTTAGTGTACACTATTCCCTTCAAGTACGCCATAGGGTGCGATCAAATCAGAGAATCGTGAGAGCCAGTCGAAATCACCGCTTTTTGACATTATTCGTCCGGGAAAAGTTTCTCGCAAAATTTGCATTGCACCGTCTTTTTGAAACCACATGTGCTGTGTTGCCGCTTGTCACGGTACTATAACCAGTAATTGCCTCTAGCATTCTTGAAGAACGGCCTTATGATGCCGCCGGCCGAAATGGCGCACCATACAGTCAATCTACGAAAGAAGGTGTAATTGTCATTGATGTATCAATTGAGCATTTTCAATACCCCAATAAAGGCTATTCTGTTTATTAGCAAAGCCAGCCAAGTCAAAATGTGCTTCGTCACTCATGATTATTTCTTGCCAAAAATGTTGATCGTCTATACCGAGCTGTAAAACTCGAACACTCTATCTTGACATCTGCGTTAGATGCTCCATAATAAATTGTTATCGTTCACTATCCACGACTGTCAAAATATCAGCTGACAAATGAAATGACAGCCGATTCAAAATGGCGGCCAAACAAAATCAGCCTGAAGCATAAAACGTGTTGTGCCAATGATTATATCATAAGATCTAAGCTTGGGTTAGGTTAGGTATGAGGTTGCCGCCAGTACGACCAGAGTCGTAAATAGTGATTTTGCATACCGTTTTGTGGCAACAGCTCGTTTACTCAGGGTTTGGTGGTTGTTTGACTGCCTTTTATGGATATTTGAAGCGAAATAGGACTCGCCCATTCTTAGTCTGCAACGGGCACGAACAGCGTCAAAACGCCTGTGTGGCACCCAAATGAGGACCGGTACGCCTGAGTAAAAATTCTACTTTTAAAATGCAGTCCGCTAAAGATACGTCTCAATAAAAGACGAGCGGAATAATCCGAACGAAGCACGGTACGTTCACCCTTTTTCTAGACTAAAGGGGGAAAAATTGGAGCTTTGGGAAATAGTATAGGACGAAATAAACGGGCAATTATCACGGTGACCATAAAAGGTGACATTAGCATACTCAAATAGACTGGTTCTCTTTCGATTGCGAAGGTTAAGCAGCATTGAACGTGGTTAGTAATTAGTTGGGGGACCGCTTGGTAAAACGAAACTCGCGCTTGGAATGGTCGATTGCGAATATATTCATATCATACCTTTATAGCGGAAGCACTTTTAGATGTTCATGGCTGTAGCAGGAGCGTGTATATCTCTATGGCGGACGCATTTTTAGATTTGTGTACCTGTACCCGGAGCGTGCATACCAGACGCGTGGCAGACGCATTTGTTCGATATGCCTGCTAGTTGCGGGCGCGTATACATATCCTTTTAAAAAAATTAACCAACTAAATTATATTTACTCAGGTTAGAATGGGATTTTGTTAAGATGGTGGCTTCTAATGTAGAAAGTTTGTATTTAGGCATAACCCCTTTGGCTCTCAACGAACGAACGAACTAACCTTAGGTTATGTATAGGTTTAGGGTTGCCTCCAGTACGAACAGATTCCAATTAGCACTTTGGAATACCGTTTTGATATAACAGCTCGTGTACCTAAGGTTTGGTGTTTGTTTGTATGACTTTGTTGTATGTTTAAAGTCATCGTGTAGGGTTTGAGGAACTTATCAGTCGCCCACTCTTATTCTGCTAGCTTGGAGCGCGACATCACTGAATATAGAGCCCTATTAGAGGCATGCCTGAAAATTCCAATGTTATACATATCCCTGTGTAGATTCGAAGTTCATTGTCATTGGGAAGGCCTTCAGAATCGTCAGTAACAGAATGCAAACAGTACGTTTTCAGACAAAAAGGACCACTGGTGATCTTTTAGTGAGTTTTACAGCTTACACTTCCGTCAGAGTTTGCACCGATTTGGCGAGTTTGGTCTGGTGGGCCTAGATAATATCCAAAGTTTTTAATAGAGTATGGCGCTCAGCTCTGTAAACTTAACTCTAAGCTATTGGTGTTGACATATTTCTACAGATTAGCATTGGGAGTTTCCATTCTTGCCCTTCAATTAAGGTAATACTGCATGGCTCAAATCCAAACCCAAGCTTATCTCTGTCGAGGTCAGTTTTTTCACTTGCTCTATTTATAATTTTTATGAATGATTTTTGCTCTCAATCCCCTTCAACCTACTCCACAGGTTGTCTGATGACGGTATTATTCGCATTTGATAAGCGACAACGATATCATTTTCTCGTCCATCAGCTGTTGAAATGTGGCTGCCCTGACAATATTTTGTAGTAGTTGAGTCAGCCAAGCAAAACATAAGGAATTGTCTCAAATTCTTTTTTGTAAATGTTAGTTACATCGATTACTATACGAAATGAACATTTTCTACCTCTAGCAACCGCCGCTACGCTAGATATCGGCCATTTTGTGAAAAATCTACCATTTTGGTCGTTCTTTCTAAATGTAGATGAGTATATCGCAGCATGTGTAGGTCCAAGAAAAGCGAAAAAAAATTGAGGCTGTACGTTATGATATTGGCTATCAGCGGTTACAATATGAAATTTTTATCTGCACTCAAAACCTCAAAAAAAACTGAAAAAACAGCTAAATTTTGGTTTTTTGATTATAGCTTCGGATGTTTTAAGTGAAATTTGAAATTATACTTTATAATGTGAACAATACTACTGCTTAAAACTTCAAGTCAAAATATATATGTATTCCAAGTCTCAAAAATTGACTTCAAATTTGAAAATTGATTCGCCAATAACTTTTGTGCGTCGCATCATATGAAGTTCCTTTTTATTTTGAATGTAAGTTTTTTTATGCAATTTATGATGGTGAACAAGAAAAAATTTTTAAAGTTGAAAAAAAGTGGAAAAAACCGATCGGAAATCGTGAATTTTTATTTTTTTTCGTCACTTTTTCGAAAAATTCCAATTTTTTTGACAAAACTCAATTTTCTTTGTATTAATAATTCATGAGCAGAATATTATTGCGCTCGTGAGTCCTTTCCTCTAGACCCTTCATAATTTCATGACATTATAGGTCCTGTTCAGCGCTGGCCACCATACCAGCAAGCGCTATACTAATGGATCGAACGTACCACGGCTATTTACGTCCACAGAAACATCTTTGGCTAAAGACTCAATCTCCTACCGAAGGTCTTTTTACAGGAGTAGAGACCTATGCAGTACATTTTCCTCGATGTTCAATTTGTCATTGCGTTTTGGGTCGAGGATTAGACCTAGAAATTTCACCTTGGAAGATAAAGAGGATAATGTCCATCCAGCCTAAGGATGTTGAAGGCGGAGATTTTTGCTTTCCCTAGGAAATAACAGAAGTTTTGTCTGGGGTGACCTGTTGCAATGGAGTTTGACATCTAATCTAAATATTTGGCTTACAATCTCGTCATGCAGGTAATGGTCGTTTGTACCAATTGTACCAGAATCGTTTTGTAGGCACTAAGACCTACGCTACCGCATCAGCTGGAAGCCAAAGAAAGTGCGTATTGCATCCGCTTTGACGTCGCTTCATCTGCCTCGGTTACCACGATGACAGATTCGTTTACGTAAACTTGAGTGAACAAGTTTTGGACACTGAGTGGCTCTAGGCGTTCATCTACAACTATGGAATGGACAGTGTTATTATATTGGCCCCCGGAGACCGCTATAAATAAGGCTAATGTCACATGAGGCTGAATTCAGACTCTGAATTGAGTCTCATAAAAATGCACAGAAATGAATTGTGCCATGTCACATGAATCAGAAATTTCAAACGGTCTGAAAAAATTCAGACTACTCAGTCTGAAAATGTAGTCTAAAATTTTCAGAATTGGAATAAAAATTCGCTTTCTTACATGTTTTCTTATCGCGCCATGTCAGATGAGTCTGAATTTTTCAGTTAAACAAAAGGCATGCGTCTGCAAGGTTATACTAAAAAGTGACGGTAAAAAAATAATTTCATGTACTGAAAGCAAAGAAAACCGTCCCGATCATCCCGATTATTTAAAACTGGAATTAAACGGAAATTAAAATCATATATTCCAAATTGCAAAACAAGCTTCAGAATGCTTGGGATTTCTCTAAAGATGCAATTTCCTTCTCCAGCCGTCCGGCCAGGGCTATAATCTACAAATCCTACTTCGAGCTAAGCTTACTAACAGACATCTGACCATGACGTGAACGACATGACGGACTGGTAGTACAAAGTGTGACACCTGGAGCTTAGGCTTCCACATAAAAAAACACTTTGTACAAAATTTCGCACAGCAGTGGTCTCCAAGCTACGGTATATGAAATATTCAGACTCATGTGACACCAAAATCTGAGCTGAAAAAATCCGAGTCTGAAAAATTCAGAGTCTGAATTCAGACTCATGTGGCATTAGCCTAAGTCGGGATATTTCATATACCGTAGCTAGGAGACCAGTGTTGTGCGAAATTTTATACAAAGTGTTTTTTTTATGTGGAAGTCTGAGTTCAGGTGTCACCCTTTGTACTACCAGTCTGTCATAACGTTCACGTCATGCCCAGATGTCTGGAATAAGAAAGGTTAAGGGGTGTCTGGGGGGTGTATGAGGAGATAGCGATGAACCTAGGATAGGGACGAATGTAAGATTTGTAGATAATAGCCCTGGCCGACGCAACGGCTGGAGGAGGAAATTGTATTCTTTGAGAAATCCCAAGCATTGTGAAGTTTGTTTTGCAATTTGGAATATATGATTACTCCAACGCAGATCTTTTACATTTAATTTTTTTAATATCCGATGAATTCCAGTTTTAAATAATCGGGATGGTCTATTTTCTACAGATTTTCTTTGCTTTCGATGCACGAAATTCATTTTTCCCGTCACTTTTAAGTATAACCTTGCAGACGCACGCCTTTTGTTTAACTGAAAAATTCAGACTCATCTGACATGGCGCGATAAGGAAACATGTAAGAAAGCGAATTTTTATTCCAATTCTGAAAAATTCAGACTACATTTTCAGACTGAGTAGTCTGAATTTTTTCAGACCGTTTGAAATTTCTGATTCATGTGACATGGCACAATTCATTTCTGTGCACTTTTAGACACTCTGAAAAATTCAGAGTCTGAATTCAGACTCATGTGACATTAGCCTAAGTGAGTGTATTTTGCAGGTTGAGGATCAGATTGGTGGGAGGAGGAGAGGCTGGCCTTGAAGGTTAATATCTCTTAACTCCTTGTCAACAATCTTCTGCATTTTCTTCAAGGCTAAAGAGGCTTATGGGCCTGACCCTGTAATCAACCAGGGTTGTAATCCGTGGCCTCCAGCTATATCTTCTTTCTTCTAATGTCATAGGTGGGGTTACTGCACGGTATACAGAAAGAAGGTAATGTAAAAGAGACTGACAGCTTCGAATATCGTAGAAAAATGTGACGTCACCCAGTGACCTAATGCAGAAAAACAACAACAGCAATTTCGATTTTATATGGGTAGAGTTGCCGAGTGACGTCGCACTAAAACGATATTCAGTCTTTTACATTACCTTGTTTCTGTATACCACCGTGGGGTTACTGCATTACTAGTTCTGGATAAGTTACAATGTATGTATATCTACTGTTGGGGGGTTGGGTTAGCTTGTACGTCTTGTAGCGTCTGGTAATAAAACGGTGTCGCCTTTATATTAAAAGTGCCCACTTTGATGGTTTTTGAAGGTTTTTAGTGACATACTTAGTCTTCTTCTTTAGCGGCTCTACAACCCGGATGTGGTTCTGGCTTTTCGCAACTTTTCTCTAAACTGATCTCGATTCTGAGCCGATTTCATCCAGTTTGGCATCCCTAAGACCTGGGCGTCCTGGTCTACGTCATCGTTCCAGCGGAGGTTGGGTCTCCCTCGCTGTCGCACCCCATAGATCTTACCACAGAGAACTTTCCGAGCAGGTTCATCTTCATTCATACGAGCCTTAAAGAGTAGCGGACTGAGTGTTTATGGACCACAACTTCAGGGTTTTCATTGCTGTGCATGCCGTGGTGAAAGAGAATGCTGTGTTTTCGTTCTTATTGTACTCGAAAGTACTCATATTGCCATGTACGTTTTCTTGGCACTAGATCAACCTTTCCACTTTTCCAATTTCGAATTTTAATAAATGACATCTATAGTACCGATGAAACTACATTGATTAAGTGTAATATGTACTGTCATCGCATGTTTCCAAAGCTAGACCTAAAACAAAGAGCTTTAGTGGCAATAAATTCACTGATAAATTCGGCAATGACTGTTATGAACAACGATCCATGGAAACAGTGAGATCATAACGAAACCATAAATCATTCAATCTAAAAATCCGAAGCTCCTTCGATTATTCAAAAAGCATAAACCGAAGACAATTCCAGAAATTCAGGAAAAAGATGTCCCAAGATTTGCATTTTCGTTCACACTTGAGGAGGTTCCATAAATTCCTTAAGAATTGTGGCTGGGCCGTCTGTTAGTCAGTTGAGCTAGTGGTAGACTCCGCTCGACAGATATCCCCGACCACTTTCAGGACTTTCAAAATCAAGCAATAGAGTCGTAAATAATTCTTATTTTGTCATGAAAGCCATCCATACAAGGGCTGCTATACGCACACCCAGTTGGCTGGGTTAACCCCGTCCTCTATCCATTGGCATAGTGTCGTTTCTCGAGAAACTTTCGCTCACTATTGCAAGGGCACGTATGCCAAGGGTCGTCTCGCAGTCATTTGCATAATCAAATGGTGGAATTTGAATATCTTTTAGTTATGATATGAGAACGATATAAAACATAAAATACAGCCCTATAAAACTACCCGAGAGATAGAAATAATCGAAGCCCCTCCACCCAGGACGGGGGTGATGCGTTGCGAAACTGCGTTCGATGCCTTCTGCGGGAGGGAGGACTTCGCGCATTTTTCTAATTCGCGGCAAATTTTCTTCGCTGGGAAATTGATAAATAATTGATATTTACGATTGACATAACTCTTCTAATGTCTTCTTGTTTGCCCTCGGCCGCATCCCACTATGGAACATCTTTCAGTTTTACGAGCACTTTCAAAGCTCCACTTTGAAGCCGGTCGTCCATTGAAATCGGAATTTCGCTCATCCCAGCATGGCGGTATTTAACTCTCAGTTCGCGATAACCAAATTGTGTTCATAAATTTTAATGGATCTGTCCTTATCTTAATCGCGCGCCGCCGTCAAGTTATTCTTCTGCCAAGGAAAAAATTTTATACTCTGTGCGCCATTCCAGAGTTATGGGCCACCCCCGCATCGCAGCGAAATCTTGAGATTTCCCCCTATCGCTGGCACGTACGAATCTAAAAGGAGTCACTTTATGGGAAGGTAGTTTCCTTGGTAAATGGTAAGGACGTGAGATACACTCAAAGTTGGGCTCGACACTAATTGCCGTGAGATTTGTAAATCTTAATTGAAAATTTTTACAATGTTTTCGTGTGGTATGAGTCTTGAATTTAAAATGTGAAGTCATAAGCTGGGTTCTTTCCCGTTTCTTGAGGAATTATAAATTTTGGGAAATATTTCCTAGGGTTTATATCTCCAGAAATATGTAAAAGTGATTGAACTTCGGTTCGATCATAACCTCCAAGCATTGGCCAGTAGTAGCCTTCTTAATAGAGAGGATAGACTAATAGACCGGGATAATTAAATAAAAGCCTATAAAGGGGTACATCGATCCCTAACCGCCGCATCCATTTAAAAGATCCCGTTTATCGGTCCAAAGCCTTTCTGTGGATATTCATGGGTCACACGAAACAGACTTTTCGAATAAAAGGGGAAGTGCTTGTCTCACTATTGGACTCACCTGTTGGGAATGAGACAAGCTATGAAATGCATTACCCCTGCCCGAGCAAAGCTTCAGTAGGAAACTTCTCGAGCTTACCAAACGCAAACGCAAAGTCTTAGCAGACCTTCTCACAAGGCATGCTCCTGTTAGATATCACCTGAAGAACATGGGTAGAATTGATACCGACATATGCAGATATTGTCAGGTAGAAACAGTAACCGTAGAACATGTCCTCTGCAATTGTGTTGCACTTGAGAGACGCAGGAAACGGGAAAAGCGCAATTTACGCCTACAGAAGTGTGGAACTCTAATCCAAGGCCTATCTTAAAACCAATCTCTAGCCAAGCCCATCTCTTGGATAAACATCCTAAACGAAATATTACAGGTCGTGGTGTTCGAAGGGCCCAGGTTGTTCCCCAAAACAAAACAAAATAAATGGTCGGAAAAGTCCCCTCTACGTAAGGTTACCGCGAACCTAATAAGCTCAGCCGCAAAGTTCTATTACTCGAAACACCAGATATGATCCTCAAAGATCGGCTTAAACGACAACCACTGCCGGAGCAAAAACGGCTTATAGTCCGGCGAAATTAGCATTTAAAGGAGACAAAATTCGGAAATGGCTGAAAATTGGTCCACAGTTTCCTTGGGGGACTTTTTATGAAAACAATTTCGGAATCACAAAAAAAAACATGGCCGCCGGAAATATAGCGGTTTTCCGGTGTTTTCCTTGTATCTCGATTTCTATAGGTCGTACAACCCCCTACAAAGGCGCTAAATGTTGACAATGAAATTCTCTACAACTTTAGTTCTTACAAGTTATTCAAGGTCAAAGTTTCCAAAAATCTGTTTTTTGACAAAAAATCACTAATTGGGTTTTGCAAAATTTTTCGAAAAGTTTTCGAAAAAATGGCAAGGGTGTTATTAGGGTAAGCAATAATATTTTGTATAAATAGAACAAAAAAATTTCTCAATAATCAGTTTCTGAGTCATTTTTTGACCAAAAACTGATTTTTTGAAACGTTGACCTTGAATAACTTCGAAAGGGTTAAGTTTTCGAAAAAATTACAACAGCCTTTTTTGTAGGTAATAAAGTCTCGTATTGACTGATCAAAACAAATTTTCGAAAAAAGCAGTTTTGAGTGATGTTTTGGCCAAAAAGTGATTTTTGATAACTTTGACCTTGAATAACTTTGAAAGGGTTAATCGGGTCAACATCTTTGTAAGAACTAAAGTTGTAGAGAATTTCATTGTCAACATTTAGCGCCTTTGTAGGGGGTTGTACGACTTATAGAAACCGAGATACAAGGCAAACACCGGAAAACCGCTATATTTCCGGCGGCCATTTTGTTTTTTTTGTGATTCCGAAATTGTTTTCTTAAAAAGTTCCAAGGAAGCTGTGGACCAATTTTCAGCCATTTCCGAATTTTGTCTCCTTTCGTGCGTTTTTTTTGCTAATTTCCCCGGACTATGAAGTTACATCTACTTCAGTGGAAGTAAGTCTACTTCACTTCTGCGTTACTTTTCATTTAGTTTTGGCCTTAAGATGGAGCAAAAGCGGGACAGCATCTGACACTGTTTTCATGCGCCCGTAGCCTGTTATTTTGGTACCCACCAGCCTTGGGAAATTGGCCTTAGACGATGGAACGGAGTGGATTCGAGTCACAGACCTCTGTGACGTTAGTCGGTCGCCTTAACCCGTCGTCGGTCGCCTTAAGGATATCAAAGCTGTGCTTCAAGAAGGACGAGTCTGTCCTTCATGTTCTCTGTACTCCTCTGGTCTCTATACTCCTTGGACCCAATACCCTTATTGCAATTAACTTGTAGGCAGTTATGAAATGTCTTGAATAAAGGAGTTTCTTGTGTTCGATGTTAAAAGTCACATTTCCTTTTACAGAAGCACGTAAGAGCAATATACAGATAAATCAACATACCCAAACTCCTATCAACAAAAACGTAATTCATTCTAACCCATAAATTTCCAGACAGTAGGTTTCTAGTGAATTTTTGCTTCTCACACAAAAAAGCTGTCAAAATCTGCACTAAATTATTTTTTTGTGATAGCCAAAAGTATTTTAAAATCTGTTCACATGATTTTCACTAATTACCGCTCGGTCCGCAAACCGTGCCTGGCATAAAAACGGCGCATATCGAAACGATCACGTGCAAGAATATGTTTCACCTTGTTAGTCCTGCGAGCCAAATATTTCAAACGTATGCACCATTTAGTTCCGGCCATGGGAGCATCGTTAATGAGCCTCCGCTGTGTATATGTATTAGTACAGCATCCTGCACAGGGTGACCTCGTTCACTGTAAACGGTGGCAAGTGGGCTTCAATTGATTTCGAATTTATTTCAAGCCAAAACGACTACATCAAACCCCTGATGACTTTGTGCTTATTCTCGAGAAATGTGTAACGTGATACAAGGACTCGGATGTACACATATAAAATAATTCCGCTAAATATTCCCATGAGAAAAGGACTTGGGGTTGAATCAGGAACGAAGGTGGAGTTCGGCATCCGTCAAGACCGAGACGAATTTTACTGAGCGCATCGAATCACACAAAGAGGGTGGCATGAGGAAAAAATATTGTCGTCAATGGATGGTGATCCTTTGAAATGAACCAAAACGAATTTCGGTTAGACGTCCTATGATATGTCAATTCAATAAGGACGGGGGAAGTGCATCAGGACCGCCGAGTGACGACTTTGTATATTTAACCGGGGGAAGATGCCATTGGCTCCACACGTTATGGATTTAATTCTCTTCATTGAACTCGCTGCTGTAGGGTCCTTGAGAGAGAGAGATATTCGGAGGATGTTATTCAATTAGGATGAGTGCATCCCCTGTGCAGAATATGTCCAGGAGATATGAATATGTTTATGGAGGATTAGTGATTCGCGCCAATTTATTTCCTTGATGGAAGTTTTTAGGGGGTTATTCGCACAATGGGATTTGCTACGGGAGAATTTTATAAATGGGGTGATGTTGGTGATCAATTTGCTTTTAATTTGTAGTTCTAAATGATGATCCCTATTAAGTTAAATAGGAACTCTAACATCTCCATCTCCAGCAAATATTAAAAGATCAAAAGCTAATCGCTATTATGTACTACATGGAATTGGAAGCGAAAGGGTTTGCAAAATTCCTAACCCTTCACTTTTTCCGTTTTCATTTTCAAAGATAACCAATTGTAATGTTAATTCAAAATCTCCATTTGACCCAGGCATAACCATAAAGTGTGCAGTGCCATGATTTGAATGTAAAAAGATCGTTTTCCTTTTCTTTTTTACTAGCATAAAACCCGCGCGCGTTGCAACGCCTTTAAATAAAAAAGTTTATGTGTGCACTGTCCGCGGTAGGACAAAAGTATAATGAAAACTACAAAAATTCTGGAAAATGATTTTGGATACCATATAAAAATTTAGAGTTACCTATACCGAGCGTTCTCAATTTATTTCTTTTTAACAACTTTAATTTCAAAACAAAACTTCTTGCACACATGTGCTCCTCCTTCTTCTTCTTGGCGGTTCAGTTAGAACAACCGTACTAAATTGACACTGCGTTATGTATGTATTCAAGTAGGTGCCTATGAACATGAAACTTCTCGGTGAATTGGAATTTTAACTTTCTCTTTTCGGTTAGCCGTTACACTGCCCCCTTCTTACTTAGTGTTCGGAGCTAGGATGTGAAGATTTTTCGATTTCCCAACTCTTGAACAACCTACATACAACTGACGTGGAAAGGCTTATTTGGCAAAATTCGTCCCCCATATTGGCCCCGAAATTTAAGTTATTTAAGTTTTGATCATAAATTCTTTATTTGTTAGCTTAAAAACCCCCAGATACCGATTTTCATTGGAATCGGAATACAATTGGCAAACTCATCGGCCATATTGGTGCGGCCATTTTGAATTTAAGTTTTGATCATAAATTCGTTATTTGCAACCTTAAAAACCACTTGATATCCACTTTCATTGGAATCGGAATAGAATTGAAAAAATTCGTCCGCCTTATTGGGGCGGCCATTTTGAATTTATAAGTCTGATCATAAATTATTTATTTGCTACCTTAGAAAACCCCAGATACCGATTTTCATGGAAATCGGAACACAATTGGCAAATTTTGGGTGGCCATTTTGAATTTCGGTCATATTTCGGCGGCCATTTTGAATTTCAAAAATCGGGCTTCGAGGTGCATCACGGACCCCCACGGACCTTCGTGCAAAATTTCTAAGCTCTGCGATGACTGGTGCGCCCGCTATAGCGCACACATCCCACATACACGCATCCATACACGCATACAGAAACTTTCTTTTATTAATTAGATATGTGAAAGTACATGCTCCGAGGTCAGGAATCACCCCTACCTACCAGTTACCAGTCGATCATGTCATACTCGTCATGGAGTAATGTCTAATAGTAATCTTAGTTCCTTCCTTCGAATAGAGAATAGAAAAAGGTAATAAAAGCCTGGAGAGTGCTGAAGGAGAAGGCGATGGATCCTGCATTTTAATTCCTGTATGTTGTAAAATTTCAAAAATACTGACTGTGTAAGATTGTTCTACTATCGAGTAGTTATATTTACGAACGAATTGCTAGACTGAACTGTGGGCAAAAAAGGCGAGCTGAATTTTGAAGAGCAGGCTTGTCTTGTGTTGCCGAACAAACATTGCCGCGGAGGCAGGAGATCAACAATTTCTGTGGAAGTAGCGCTCAGAAGTAACAAGTAAGAACACCGGCGTGCGTGGGTATAGATTTGACGCCGTCAATACTACTTTGATTGCACAACCAGAAAGAAATCTCTCGATTCAGTGCTTCATAAATTATTCAACAATAGTTTGACTAGCAGAACAGGGTGCCTCACTCTTTCAAAAACTTTGAGTGACATGATTGGCGTTCTTATTACGGAAATACAAATCCCAGTAGGTAAGTTGGTTTGAAGAAAGCGAGCAAGCCCCGGCCCGGTCTTTCGCATTCTGCCAGACAGTTCGCTTAATAGCTGTGACGGGTGCACCTAGGTGAAAATTTAAATGCGAAATTAACCCGAAAGTGAGAAAACATAAATGGATCATCATATTGGATGGGAAGAAAAAATAGCTGTGCTTGGTTGGTTCAGGGACACTCGTAGGTTGATCAACGATATTTTTAGTGTCAGGAAATATCTCGGCATCTTGGCCATTGATGTTAAGATTTTTAGAAACCCGTAGAAAACGCGGTTATGAAGATTTATAGTATTTTAATTCAAAGATGATTGAAGTTAGCCCGATTAGCATATTGAAGGGGTGCAGAGGCTAGCCCCACTGCCTCAAGTGGGTTCCATGTGGATAACCCTATAGGGCCCATGCCCTCATTTGCCACATGGGGACCACACACAGGGCCGGCCCGAGCCATTTATTCGACCGAAGCGGAACGTGGTAAAATATCAATGAAGCGATTTCGAGTTATAAAATCAAGACTTAACATCGGTGCCAAAATAATAATTTCCTGCAGGAGTTCATCTCCATTGACGTCGTATTGGTCCTCATCGGTCAGTACTGACTCAAGTTCTTTGCATTGTTTTTCAAGAATGTTTTTTTCCAATTTTTCGAGCTGTTTGATGTCATACAAAAAATTGCAAAATTTACTATGACTTTCCATCAATTGAAACTTCTCTTGTATGAAATTAATTGCTGTGTCTAGGACTACATAAAAATAATTAATTTTGAACGACTCTATTCCTGATTGTACAGGTTCATCTTCGCTTTCGTAAGAAAATTGTCTTTTTTTTTCTCCTTGGTCTTAGGGGGCATCCATAAATTACGTGAGGTGATTTTGGCGATTTTTCAACCCCCCCTCCCCCCTTGGTGAGATGTCGTGAGATTTGGCTCGACCCCCTCCCCACCCCTCAATCTCACGTGAGATTTTTAAAATTTTAAAAAATTTGTAGGATTTACACTATTATGCGTATTTTTAGTGTAAATACCTTAATCTTTGCTTGATTGCGTTGGATTTATTTAAAAAAACATAATTTGTGTTGAAGAACAGTACCACAAAATCATAACAGCACCAACTCGGCATGCACCCAATATAAACTACAATACCTGTGGATTACCATTACAGAAAAATTTCAATTCTAGTACATACCAAGGTTGGCTTTGGCATCCACTGATTCGTTTTTAGAGAGTAACGACTTGACTGTTTGAATAGTAATGGTAGAGCCATTTATGACTCTGGAGATATACAAACTTCGGAGCATTCTTCTATATATGTCATCTTTCGGTAAAAAACCTGTGACTGAAAGACCCAGGGGGGTTATCCTGGAATGCGATTCGAAAGTCATGAAATTCGGAAATAAGAAAATGGTATCCTCCACCAATGCGAATTCGAATTAAATTTTGTGGTGATTGGATTTCAGTCCGCGAGTAAAGCCATTGCCGCATGCGCTGCATTTATTTGTTTGTTTTAAAATATTCTAAAAACTCTTTAAATAATCTTGAAACAATTTATTGTTCGCATCAAAATGTCAAATTAAGTTAATAAATGAAGTTGGTTGGCTGAAAATAATTTCTTTTCGAAGATTTATCAGGCATCGCTACTAGCTTCCGTTTGCTTCCTACTTTCGTATCGCCTTAGAAAAGCGGAGTCTGAAGTCACAGCCAGCTTCTCAAATTGACGTTTGAGCCGCCTGTACATCAGGATACAGATTCAAGAAGTGCGGATCTGTTAGACTTCCATTCTTCACAACTCTCGATAATGATAACAAAAGGTTTTCAAAATCTATCTTGGCCTCTAGTAGGTATGTCAGAGCAGATGGTCGTCGGTTCCAGGTTTTTCAATTGGGCTTCTAGGCCTTTTTGTTTTGTTTAAGCTTAGACCCCCACACTAGTTCAGCGTGGGGTCGCAATCTGTCCAAAAATGGTCGTATAAGTCAATGCATACATTACTTTCGCAGTTTTTCCCAGACCATTGTATAAAATGATAAGAATTTTTCATCACGTCATACATTCTTCATTCCCAGATATTTAAATTATTTTCTTTACTTTTTTTGAATGTTCCAGTTGGATGGTATTTAAAACAGTGAACTAATACAGTGTAAACGGCAGTGTAAAATTTTTATACCCAATTGTTATTGAGTCGAAATATAGTAATAGTATCACGTATACTTTTTATGTAATGGATTCATTATTCCTTCTCTATTTGCAATATGTATTGATAAAACCTTTCACCATGTTCATCTGATACTGCACCAAGATTTTCGTGAATGAAATCTAAGTGCGGTTCAAAAAGACGATTTTAAAGATTTTCTCATTTACAGATATTGTACTTAAAATTGAAAAAAACAAAAAGATATTAAGAAATATTGCAAAAAAAATTACAGAAAAATCGATAAATACCCATTTTTAGGGCTAAAACCCCCTAAAAAGTAGGCTTCTCGGGGTATAAAATCGGTAGACTTTATAACCCCTTATTAAGAAGCCTAAAAAGAATCTCTCTGCCAATTTTCAGCCTGTACCTAATTATTTCCGCTTTTTTCGGCTTAATTTACCTGTACTATTAATTTAACCCAGTTTTCTCGCGATTTTACACTGTTTCTTGCGGAAAAAAAATTACGTGATATTTGCGCAGACCCTCCCCCTCCCCCACGTGAGATTTGGTGAGATTCGGGTCGACCCCCTCCCCCGCTAAACACCTCACGTAATTTATGGACGCCCCCTTTCCCACCGAGTATCAAAATACAAAATACATAGATCTCTTGAACAATACTGAAGAAGTTCACAGCGATATATTTTAAAAGAGTTGCCGTGGGAATTTTTAGACTTGGCGTTCCCGCTTACGGAATTATTATTGGTTCAGCACAAGGAAAACTTCCTTCAACCTCATCCTGGCGCCCCTTTGCCAATGCCGCATCAAGCGGCCGCATGGTTCGCTTGTGCCTCGGGCCGACACATCAATGCTAGTCGGGGAGCAGGGTAATACTGCTGTTGGATTAAACCTATCAAAAGGAGCTCTATTACTTGGCAACGAGGTAGAGGATCTCATTGGCTACCCGATCGCAATGAGGGCAACAAAGCCGTACATTTGGAAACCTCTTCTTACAAGACTTGGGTCGGTTCATGGATTTTGTCTAAGCTGCCGCTTGTGCCACCTACCTCGGCTCGTGCTCGTCCAATCTTTTTCTCTGGCCTACAAATTTGAGGTATAGGAGCTGCTAAGAGTACAATAGGTCCAACAGTACTGCTTGGACAGGATAGCTCACTAAAATAAAGAGGCTAGGTACTCAAGCTGCACCTTCCCTCATCCGTATTCCTTTGAAAGACGAGGCTTTTTCCCTAGTGTGAACAGGCTCATTGAAGATTTAGTAAAGTCGTTATATTCAACTATTGTTTGTTCATTCACACTTCATCGTGTAAAGC
Source organism: Thereva nobilitata (assembly GCA_963855945.1). Taxonomy (NCBI): domain Eukaryota; kingdom Metazoa; phylum Arthropoda; class Insecta; order Diptera; family Therevidae; genus Thereva; species Thereva nobilitata. Next base: position 13,877,302 of record OY979696.1, on the reverse strand, counting down.
CTACTTCACGCTATCTGAAAAGGTCATATGATTTGACATATGCTTTTTTATATGCGAAAGCATATGATTTAAACATATCACAGCTCTTATAGTTCTACGTTCAAACCTTTTGACTTTATGTGTGATTTAGCTGTCAAAAAAGAAAATGGATGAAAACGTTGTTTCTGGTGTTATTTCTGCTTTATCAACATTTTCATTATTATAATTAAATTCTATACAAAGTGCAAAAATAGAAATAAAAAATTAAAAGAAAGATATGGAGTCGTCAATGGCTTCTTAGGAGAAATTCTGGCAGAGATATGGTAAGTTTAGGACAAAAATAGACCGACACATTTGTGATTTGGCTGAACTTTTTTAAGGGTTCTACTATATCGGAAAAAAAGAGTTACGTATTCGAGGATTTTGATTTTATTTCAATATTTTGGAAAATAGAAGGAATCGAAAATTTGAGAATTTGGTGATTTTTGGCTTTTTTTTCATAACTCTGGTTCTATTTGAGCCAGAAACTTAATTTTTTATACATTTTGAAGCTAAATGAATGCGTTTTTTTAAACAAATAATTTCTTCATCAATTAGAAATGCGTCTTTAATAGAAAATTTGACGTAGAATAAAATGGTTATACTAAACAGTCGCTCCGAAGTGGGGGCGGGGCAATGGTTAAAAACCATTTAAACATTTTAATTGTTTATAACATGTTCATAATTTCTATAGAATTTATTTGTTTAAAAAGACGTATTCTTTTAGCTTCAAAAAGAATAAAAAATTAAGGTTCTAGCTCAAATACAACCGGACTTATGAATTTTTAAGTCAAAAATCACCAAATTTTCAAATTTTTCATTCCCTCTATTTTTTAAAATTATTGAAAAAAAAATAAAAATCCTCTAATAGGTATCTCTTTTTTTGATATAGAACTCGTAAAAAAAATTTCAGCTAAATCAATAATCTGTCGGCCAGAAAGGTATTCGATTTGTATAACAATCACATATAAAATTATTTTCATATAAAAATCTCCACGCTCAGCTTTTCCGTATGACTTCTCAAACGAAAGTAGAAGCAGATCTATTTTTTTTAAAGTCATATGCTTTCACATATCGTCGGGTCAATGCAATAGCCACGAAACCGATTTTTTTTTGCTATTTTAAACATTGTGGAAAAATGCGAAAAAGTCATCTTCTGCCAAAGTTGCGGATCTAAATTTTTATGGGAATCTACGGGATTCAATTTGAATTTTTTCACGAAATAACTAAAAGTTATTTTAATTGTATTATTTTTTTCGAATTTTTGTATTATGTTAGTTCAAAATAGCAAAATTTCAGTTTCGTGACTATTGCATTGACCCGACGATATGTCAACGCATAACACAGCCGCATATGTGTTTACACTGTCATTGTTCTCGTTTTTGACTTACACTGTAAAAAATTTCTGTGGTAATTTTACAAAAAAAAATACTGGAAGTTTTATTCACAAGCAGTTTTGTAAATTTGCAATATATATTATTAGGAATATTCCTAAACTACTTTACGTATTTTTACCAACTGTGTAGTAAATATAAATTATTTGTGCGATGTAAAAATACAATCAGTATTGGAGCTTTCACTTCATAGTTTTGTAAATTTCCAAAAATTTTGTGTATGCCCTCTCCCTATACATAAAAATAGCATTTTTCGCACCACGGACCGATTCGCAATGAAAGCTTCAAGCTGCAAGTGTCAAGCCGCAAGCTTCAAACTACAAGCTTCATCTGAGTTTTGCTTTATTTGAGCACTGCAGCTTGAACCTGGGAATGTGAATCATTGTACAAACCCTTTTATACTAATTTTTGAAGCTTGAAGCTTTAATAAATTGTGAATCGACCCTAAGCATCAAAAATTATCAAAAATTTCTTGGCTGTTACAAGAACTGCCCAGACCCTGATCAAAGTCAAAGGTCTGACCTTAACTTAAGAACAATCGGGTATATATGCTTAGTATTCCATTGTTACCTGTGAATTATATCTATGAGAGGGAAAATTTAAACCTTACATTCCAAGGAACAATTTGTAATTTTACTGAAAATATAAGTTCTAAAATTACGCCTCTTACGGTAAAATTACAGTACAAAGTTCAGTACATAACATTGATAAATAATACTAAGAAATATTGTAATTTTCCTACATAAACGATTTAGAAAAATACACAACATTGTGTAAAATATAGGTCACATTCATGTAATCAACATTTACGTCATGCAGTATTGGAGATTCTCAATTTATTTATGTGAAATTACAAGATTTATAGTAAAATTACAATAATTGTGTAGTAAATTAGTATTTCATACCGCGATTTGTAATTTTACTATACATTTGGACTGTGAATTTACATATTTCCTTTGAAAATATGCAAAGTGCATACAGTGTAACATATGTGAAGTCATATGACTTTCTCAGATAGTGTGAAGTAGGCTTAAGAATATTGTAGTTAACTTCATTCGCCCAATACCAATTACTTTCTCAGGACAAAATTGAAAACAATTTTTTGTCATGCAAATTAAAATCGTGTAAACTCCATCTTGAATTTTGCACGAACAAAAATGTTATGCCTCACACTCCCTTTTTTATGCTTCATAAACCTGAGACAAACTTTCCTGAAATCATCCTTCCTTTCGTCCTTCCATTTAAAATACGAAGTCAACTTCATGTGATTAATTTTATTTTGAACTTTTATTTAAGCACAGTCACCACATAATTTTCACCATTAGCCAGTTCCTCTGCACACCGTTTGCCATTTAACCGCTCTGAAAATGAAAATGGCTTTTCTCATCCTTCACAAAACTTTCCACCGAAAAGGTACACAATAGAGGACAAACCCAAAATCTAAATCCTATCCCTCCATCCCCAAGCGAAACCTATGATGGAGCCACACCGAAAATTGTTCCACTGGCTGCCGCCCGACATGCTCCGCACTGGATCTACACCACGTAGATTCAAGGAAACAGGATTCCAAACCCTACGCCGCGCTGTTGCCGTTTTTACTTTTTTGTGTGTGCGATACCGGTTGGTCCTTGGCTCTTGTGGTGTTCTTTTCCTGAAATCCTGAACCGAAATTACTGTGGGTGAGTGGGTGTAGAGGGCAGAGACAAAGGAAGCCAAAGGGGCAAAGAGTAGGGATTACAAGGATGCTTCCTGTCGCTTGACTTCTATCCAGGAAGTGTTCGCATCATTTTAAGCTACGAGAAGTAAGTTGTCAGGCAAGGATGAGATCCTTCGTCCTTGCAGTGCAGCAGCTCGGCTCGGCCAATAAATTTAATTTTATTGTGGATCTAATTTTCCGGAATTTGTGGATTTATGTTTTATTTCCTTTGAAAATATGCAAAGTGCATATTGCGGCAGGCAGCATACACACACATACCCGAGTACATCGCATATACATACGGGCACCAGCAGCTGCTTCTGTAGTGGTTGCAATGTTGTAATGCAGACAGCACATTCGGGGATAATTTTTGCGTGGATGATATATTGGCTGCCACCATATCGAGTCCTTTTAATAAACATGCTTTTAGCGAAATGAACGAGATCGCCATCGAGGATGAATGATGATTGTTCAATAGAGCAGGACTTTGCACAAAAAATTGTTAAATCATAAAATCTGCTCCACTTTCACACACAAACACAACAAATAAGATGACTTTCGAAAATTTAACTCTAAGTGCTTTAAAAAGGACACAAAAACAATAAATAACGCAAAAAAATCCTTGCATATGCTTTTCAGGGTTTTGTACACCAGCAGCGGTTCCCTTGTTTCTAAGTTTGACTTTCGCCTCTGGAATTATGATAAATGTCCTGAATTTGCACAAAAGATTGTTTTACTAATGCTGGGCACAAAGTGTTTTATGATGATCGAGTTACAGGCATACAGTCCTATACACAAAACATCCCCGCGCGGCCCGGAATACAGGGTCCTGGTGAAAGTTGAAAATTTCAATCTGCATTTGTTGGCGGCTCTCCTTCTTGCGAATTTTTGGGCTGTTTTTGTTTCTGGAGCTTGGATGGAGCTCCTCATGACACTGGGACCATCTTGTATTCTACATTTTTAATGCTAAATTTATGCAAGTTAATGCCATCAGCCAGAGGGTTTCCGCTGCTATCAGTCTCGAGTTTTTTTTGCCCCAACAAAAGAAATTATTACTGTAGGATAAGAATAAAAAATTGTGTGCATCCAAAACTAAATGATTTATGATAATGGGGAATATTTCTTGCAGGGAAATTATGTTCTTGTGGAATTTAAAAGTACAAATTTAATACGAAAAATTCATGAATTGCAACATTTTATATAACATTCAAGTATTTTGAAACATAGGAAGGTCTATAAAATACTAAATGCAGGATTGAACGTCATCAAGTTTAGCTATTTCAAAGCCACTGAGAAAGTATCAGGGTTAGAAAGCAACATTAGAATAGAATGGATCTCAAATGAGACATCGTTGAAAATCCAATACAGAAAAGAGCAGAGAAAATCGTTTTTGTGCTGAAAGGTAAGCCAGAACTCGGCTCCAAAACACCAGAGGGCGTCGAGTCAGCTACCACCAACAATTCATTGCCTTGGTACCTTCCGGTGCACGCTAGTATGGGATCCAGGTAGGCTATGACAGGGCAAGTGTCTAGTAAACAAAAGGTTATCTTAGACTACTTATGTATGCTGCGTTCACTAGCAGCCGACATTGTAGACTCAGTCATCTTCGACCTGCCTTCACTATCTCAGGCTCAACCTACAGGCCTACACTATCAACTGTCTCGGGGCCTCGGTTGTCTAGGGAGTAAGGCTCCGGGCTACCATCCCAATGGTCCCGGGTTCGAATCCCGGCAGCACCACGGTCCTTCGCCTTTCCCACCAACATAACTTTCCTTCTTTCTTCTTCCCTCTTCACATTCCTGATTCCTCCTATCATGGTCTTCCGCTAGCCCTTCCCCGCTCCACCAGCGCATGTCATCGGTTGGTTGATGGGATTCAATTCGTTTCAGGAGGCTGATAACACTACAGCGAGTTGTTTCTCGATGCCCCGATGCCAGAGTCGCGATAGTAATGGTTGGGAATAAAAAAAACATCGCGGCTTGGTTGTGGCAGTTCCTTCCTTCACTTCTCTCTCTCCCTTCACTCTCTTCCGACTAGAGCTTGCTGTTCGCCATTGCACTCTATACAAAAAAATAGATTGTCGACAGTACAAAGGGCTTTCCCTGAGCTCTAGTCTTTCACATAAAAAAAACAAGGTAACACTGAGTTAAAGTCGCTCCAAGAGCACCCCAGCAATGCCTCACGGGTGCATCTAGTACTCACACCAATACCATTTACCTCTCAACAGGTCCGGTCGGTGTAAAACTAGTATCGGAATTCTTAGACCTTATGTACCCACTTCCTTACGTAGGCTAGCGTTCAACATCGAAGATAGTCAGCCACCCCGGTATTCGTACTACGTGACGAGCAGTTACCAAGAAATACTGCTGGCCATCGATCAATAAAGACTGCAATGATCGCCCCTTGGTTGCCAAAAGTCCAAAGTGAGACCAAATTTCCAATTCAAGCTTCCAAATAATAAATTTGATCATACCCATATAAACATGTTCAGTAGGTGCAAATGCGGAAACCAAGTGATGCGTACTGTGACTCACTAGTAGGTAAGTTTCCCATACCCCTTTCCCGTCCTTCCAGCTTGGGTATGCCGAGAATACAGAAAGCCATTATCACTCGATTGAAGAGATTCACCTGGTCATAGGAGGCATAATATTCCAGATAGGGTGGTTTCCATTGACCCCAGCGATTGTATCACCGGCACAGCCGGCTGTAACTAGCGAAGTCCAAATTTGATGCTAATTTGATTGTTTTATTCCTGGGTATCATGCGATTTTTTTTTGCTACATGCAATCTGCCTCCACCATATTATTGTTCGCCATTATTGTACCAAGTAAAACCCTACGTAGAACTTAAGTGTACTACTTCTCTGCACTTAGAGGAATAGTCATTTGTATTCGGAATGACGTGGCCTTCCAGACGTCATCTTCCGCCTAGCATTTGTAGGAGGCATGCCTCATGCAGTGTGTGGGCCTCATGTGGCAAATGAGGTACATGCCGAAAAAGAGATTTCCCCGTAGGTCCCCTTGTGGCAAATAAGGACCATGGCGAAAAAAGGCTTTCCCCTAAGATTCCTCATGAACACCACACAACGAAAAATGCGTTATACCCTGTCAGTTTATCATAAGGTCCCTATGAGGCAAACCTCATTACAAATGAAATGAGGCAATCCCAGCCTTAGATATTCGGAAAGATTTTTAAAAAGCTTTCATTTTAGGCTGCGTTCCCATGGGCTGCATGTCTCACGGCAAAAGCTCGACTTCGGCTTGCCTTCGTGTAGTATTCGGAAATTTTCGTGAGAGGCTGCAAAATGCTTGCCGCATGCCTGCATCTCCTCGTTCACATGTGTGCAAATTTAAGTATGAGTCATCCTGAACTTGACAGTTCCGTGATTTTGCCGCATGAACAAAAGATTTTTCGTGCACGACTTTTGCAGGAAGACTGTAAGAGAGAAAACACGTGTCGAGACAGACATATTTTCCTGGCCAATCAGAAAACATTAAAGGCTTTTTCCGTGGCAAGCTCATAGGAACGCGTCCTAATTATATTCGTGGCAGTAAAAATTGTTTGATTGGGAAGGTCAAGCAGCATTGGACGTGATTAGTACTCAGTTGGGGGACCGTTTGGGAAAACGACACTCGCGTATAAAAACCGCCGCCGCAATTATTACTCGCATATCCAGGCTGAAATTCTCATATTGTTTAGCTCCTTATTTTCCACTCGGGGTGGGACAAGGCGTTAGATGCCCCTTGTGGTCCCTATAGCGCTATATATATATCCACATGGATTCCACAAAACCCACTGGCTTAAAATGCTAGTCGGGCCTCTTAGGAAAACAGAAGTCAACGTAGAAGTTCTAGAGTCTGTTATTGGTAGAGGGCAGGTTAGGAGTCGCAATGGGAAATGATTCGACGATGAACATTAGAATTACAGCGCGATCTCAGATGGTGAATGGTGATTAGGCTGCGCGTGCTATAGCAAAAGAGAGATCCTGAACATGCAGCGGTGATAACACAGATTGTGGCACTAACCGCAAGACATCAGCTGATAAGAATGAAAATTCTTTAAGATGACACCTGTGGACTGTGACTAGTAGAATACAGATTGTGCGTCACGGTTCCGCGTCAGTTAGGAGAAGAGTTGCTGTCAGAGGACTGACTTGGTTGAAGCGAATGAGAAGAGCAGCTTCCCTGCACACAACTCCTCGCGATAGTTATAGGTAAGGAGGGTTGGCTCAATTACTGAAATGACTATGGACTATGGAACTAAAAGATACCAGCCAAAGTTCGTCCGATTCACAATCAATATATAGGTTCCTGATTTTTCTAAGAATGTATGTAGTTAGTAATATGTTACTTGTGCTTGCAGATTTAATTTCTCATATTTAAATTAGTCCAATTCGCACGCAATTTGTTTTAGCCCCTCTTTTTGCCAACAGAAGGAAACAATCACTTTTAGCGACGTGAAGATACTAATTCCAAACCCTTCTCCTGCAATAACAACAAAATCTATTAAAACTACCAGTTCTCATTTCCCTAACAAAAAAAAACCTCCAAATGACGTCCTTGAACAAATTTATATTAAAATGAGGAATGACCACTTAACTAAATTGCATATCGTATACTTTACCCTCCGTGTATAGTGACAGATTTTCGACCAGCATATAACCAAATAATTCACCCCGTAATGTCAGACAGAGATATGATGAATGGCTAGCCTGAGCTGTCACATATGCCGTGTCTGGAGGGCACTCCAATATTGCATATACACATACATATATATGTAAAAGCCTTCCTGTGTAAGGATGGCAACAATTCATCGAACGAAATGTGCTTACTCTTGTAGTTTGCATAAAGCATCTTCTCTTAACTCATATGCCTCTTTCTATATAAATATGAATGATTCCGCCTCGAAGCACTCCGCCAGTACCCATTCATCCTCCTTTAGCCCAGCAGGAATCCCATATTTAATCTGCTAATCGATTTGCTCCTTGGCTCGCGTTCTAGCAGAAAAATCACGGACGCAATAAAGGATCAAGGAAATCGACTCAACAATATTCCCAGCCTACTTCGAGCACGAGAATGTTATCCTTTTTGCCGCAGATATCTATGATGTCTTCCACGTGAAATTGTTGGTTCGTAGACCAATAAGTATTTTCCGATTTGCGTCTGTTTGTCATAAATCTGTGCCAAAACCCTGCTAGTGTCCGCTAGGAGGATAGTCGAGGGGAACGACGACTTCGTAAGCACAGGTCTAGTGGTGTCGATGCAAATATGGTCATGCCAAACGGCGGTTCGGGCACTTTCTATTGCCAAGGAATTTTCATCCTTGTAGAAGGAGTCACCAGAAAAAGTTGAGGACAAATTTATGGGAAATTTAAGGTGAACCACCAAGTGGTGATTTACGGCGTTTTCAATTCGCAAGGTTGAATAGGTTTTTTTGCGTTTTCAGATTTTCATTGTTTTTGTCTGGATGAAACTAGAGTGGATTTTCGATCTATTACGTAAATAAATTAATAATGATGCTTTCAGAATTGTTTGTTGGATATACTACAACCATTGTTCATAGGTGTATGTTTTCGTAATCTAATTTAATAGAGGAAATTAAAAACATTGCATTTCAAAAGAGAACCCCTTTCAAACAAAGAATATAATCGCGTTATGTTTCATTCTTCGGATGGTCCTAATTTAAAGCACAGCAGCTTCTGTTTATTCTGGCATTTCAAGGATAAACTGCGTATTTAGCAGTTGCATCCATAAATCTTATATAGCGGCCTTCTTATTTATTGGTGCCCAGTCATTAACGAAGTGGAAGATATACCTATTACTCCATGGTGGGGGTTCAACGGAATCATACATTATACAGGGTTCGCAAAACATACTTTTCGCGAAGGAATTTAAAACACCGTAACACCCAAAGATACAGGTCCAAGCACCGGGTATGTGAAAAAATTGGGGATGATTAGAGACCGTTTTGTAGCCGACTAGCAGTAGGTGTTTTGTGAGATTTTCAATCAGGCACGATTCTGGTAATGTCCTTTCGCGGTGTTTAGTGTTTTCAGGAGTTGTAGTTGTTGTAGTGAGACCAAGTATTTCTAGTCTTGGTTCATGACATTAACCTCCTTCTCCTAGTGCAGTTTCTGTACATTAGCCCGTGGCGTGTCGAGCCATTCTATCTGCCTTCTCGTTGTCCTCGATTATCCTGTCATGCGGTACCCACTGAATATTGACGCCACTGCAAAACCAATGTCATCTTCGAGACATGCCATTCTTTAGACTTCGAATAGCCTGCACATCACATGGCAAAGCTGTATGTCAGCATTATAGTCCAATCAATCTACACAAATCTATCTAATAATTGTCATCAGGAAACAAAAAATATGGTTATATGAGAAAAAAAATTCTAAAAAAGATAGCGTTTTTTTTGTTTGAATTTGGAATGGCGAACCTAACCTAAAAAATTCCGGAAAGTGAAAAAAACGCTTTTTTGCGAATAACAAAAAAACTTGAGCTCGGATCGAAAAAAATCAAGTTATAAAGTTGTAGGTATTCAAATTATCTTTCGATTGATATATATAAAGTTATAGGTTAGAGCACAAAACATAGAGAAAAACGCAAAAAACTGTTAAAAATCAGGTTTTTTTAATTTGTTAATAACTTTTTTTAATGAAACTAAGATATTTGTTATTTAGCAAAAATATTGCTTCTTGCTAGCTGAAAAAAAAACAGTTTTATTTTTGTTGCGAAATATTGAACACTTTCCTTGAAATTTCACTTTTTGAAAAAAAAGGCGTTCTTCTAAAAACGCTCCTCTTGGTCTGCGGATTCTTCTAGAGCACCGCTCTATAGCTTAAAATTTTCTTAGAAATTTGTACTATCACGTACAAGTAAGAAAAAGACAATTTAAAGGTTTTCCAGTTCTTAAAATGACCATCAAAAACATATTAATAATGAAAAAACAGACTCAAAAAGTTAGTGTTTACAATCGAACGTCTGTTTGTGAGGGTTGCTTCCCCCTGTTTAACGTACTTTTAAAAATGACGCAAGAGAGAGAAAGAAGAAAAAAACTCTATACCTGTCTATTTTTTTGTAATTATGTTGATATCACTGACATGCACTGAACTGTTTTTTTTATTTTAAAATCGATTAAAGTTCATAGGAATTTAACGTGGGAGCGAGACAACAATAGTTTTTGGTGCCATTTTTTTGTATGAGATTTTGCTTATTTAGCAGTCCATTTCTATATGTCAGTGACCGAAAGCCTGAGATTTACCAGTGTCAGTTTTTTATCGCTTCTGACAGTCAAAAGGTAAACAGACCAATAGAGTCCCGTCGGACCAGGTCCATCTAAATTTGGGACTGCCAACATCCCCCCGATGAGCAGAGAATTCTAGATCGAGTTACCTTCATTAGGTGCCAGACCATCGGTGCTTCGAAGATATGTATTCATGTGTCCGGAACCGGCTTTTGGGGCACCCATCACTTTAATAAAGAAGGTCCTAGGCGATCCTAGGTGATACGTGAAGACTGGTCACACTACGCCCTAAATCACCGCATATGAGGAATCAAAGGGGTGAAAGTCTCAACTGTCACACTAAAGCGAGAAGCAGGGCTTCGTTGTTTGGCGCGATATTGCTTAAATAGATTTGTCAGAAGAACAAATCTTTAGGTAGATTGGTGAGCTTGTTCAGATTTGTAAGCCAGTCTGAATTCTACAAATTTGAGCTTTTCTTCTACCTACCAAGAGTACGATAGGTTCAAGTGGCGACCGCTGTACTTGGGGCACTGATGCTTCATTAAAATGAAGAGAAAAAAGTGTGGCAAGTTGGGTCATGCTGTTGAAAACAAATGTTTTTAAAGTCAATGCCGTCTCGTTCACTACCCGAAAAAGATGAAAGCATGACTTGATAGCGCTCTCCATTGACGGTTACCTTCCCTACTTTCCGAATTCAAAGAAAGAATCGCTTTCTTATCAATATATGCACGTTAAGGACGCATTGGTTGCTCTTGAATGGCCTTAAGTCCGCGGGAAGCATGCTTCTGAAGGAAACGCTCTTTTTTTAGCAAAGAAACCATGTGATGGTGGATAAGGTTCGAGTTTCGTGTTGCAGTGGAGTTTTTATGCTTCTGTTTTTGACCTGAAAGCACACGGGAAGCTCGCACTCATACAAATAAAAAACTAGAAATTGGAAATTTGCCAAAGGAAGAAAAAATATATTTGAGAAAAGCTTCAGAAAGCATAAGAAACACAAACATATCATAATTTATAGTAACATAAAAACTTCTTGGCATGGGACTGTTTCCCATGTACTTTCAGCAAACAAGCAGCATAGCTTTTTTACAAAAATCTGCTTCCCGTGTACTTAGGGCCAATCAGTCTCCGGATTATCTTAGATTCAAGTTCGACAACTTTTCTTTTTACCTAGCTCCCTTATCCGGTGAGAGGCAAAAATTGGCATCGAATTTTACTCTTTTCTTACACTGTAAAAAAAATATGTAAATTCACAGTCCAAATGTATAGTAAAATTGCAAATCGCGGTGTGAAATACTAATTTACTACAAAATTATTGTAATTTTACTATAAATTTTGTAATTTCACATAAAGAAATTGAGAATCTCCAATACTGCATGACGTAAATGTTGATTACATGAATGTGACCTATATTTTACATAATTTTGTGTATTTTTCTAAATCGTTTATGTAGGAAAATTACAATATTTCTTAGTATATTTATCAATGTTGTCCTAAAAAAATCCTAACACTTTGTACTGTAATTTTACAGTAAGAGGCGTAATTTTAGAACTTATATTTTTAGTAAAATTACAAATTGTTCATTGCAATGTATGGCTTAATTTTTCCCTCTCATAGATATAATTCACAGGTAACAATGGAATACTAAATATATATACCGATTGTTCTTAAGTTAAGGTTAGACCTTTGATTTTGGTCATGGTCTGGGCAGTTCTTGTAACAGCCAAGAAATTTTTGATAATTGTTGATGCTTAGGGCAGATTCACAATTAAAGCTTCAAGCTGCAAGCTTCAAGCTGCAAGCTTCAAGCTTCAAAAATTAGGATAAAAGGGTTTGTACAATCTACAATGATTCACATTCACAGCTTAGCTGCAGTGCTCAAATAAAGCAATATTTTGAAGCTTGCAGCTTGACTTTCATTGCGAATCGGTCCTTGCATGGTGAACAAAATGATATTTTTATGTAAAGGAAGAGGGTATACACAAAAGTTTGGAAATTTACAAAACTATGAAGTGAAAGCTCCAATACTGATTGTATTTTTACATCCGACAAATAATTTATATTTACTACACAGTTGGTAAAAATACGTAAAGTAGAATTGGAATATTCCTAATAATATAATATTGCAAATTTACAAAACTGCTTGTGAATAAAACTTCCAGTATTTTTTTTTGTAAAATTACCACAGAAATTTTTTACAGTGTATAGTATATCCACTATTGCATTTCCTTGGCGTTTCGTTAGTGGCGTCTAAAAATTTTGTAAGAATCTCGACGGTCGTCCCTTAATAGTTTGTTTCTAAGCTTGTTGTAGAAGCTCTTCATTGCAGTGCCTTTAGGTCTAGGAACTTCTAGACCATCCTGAGACTCAGCATAACACCGGCGCTCATTCTTTGAAGATTTTTCATTCCTCCTAGCGGAAAACTTGTTTTATTTATGGTTGCATCTTTGATCTTGTACTGAACATCCTCAACGTCCTCTGTTGTAGCGTCTTTTGCTTTAGATTTAATCTCTAACATAGTGGCAGAGTAATCTTGGGGTTTGTGGAACTTGAAGCTTCCTTAATTCTATCGTTTATATTCTATTCTATCTCCTATCAAAAAATTTTATCTCTTCCAAATAAAAATAAAAACCATTACACTTTGCAAATTCTGATTGGCAATTAAACCATTTTTCCAAAATCGCATTTTCCTATATTCAATTAACAAATCCCAAGAATTATTTCCTTCTAAATCGGTAATCCACAACCCCCCTCTTGTCTACTAATAACCCCAAGTGATAAACGGTGCAATTATTTTGACCGTAATAAATTTCCGCTCATCTCGAATCATATCCTTTCTGCCACTCAATTGTCGCTCTTATCACAGTAGTAACTTCCACGAATACATCAGCAGCAGCGTCCCAGGACGAGATTCTCGGAAACAACCCCTTTCAAGTAAGTCCTGCGCCGCCTACAGGAATGCTGTCTCCCCTTTTTCCTAACCGGGGATAGCGCATTCATCTCAGCTTGTTGTTGTGGGGAGCACATACAGGCGATTAAGCGATTTCACGGGGCTCGTTTTTGTTTACAGATTGGAGCTGAAGCCAGCCACTTGCAGTTTTTGGGGAGAGTTTTATTAGCTTAAGCACTTCGCCCCCATTATGAGTGTTAAACGTTTGTTTGCTTTACAAAAGGGATGACACAAAGTAAACAATTTACGCACCTGAAGAATCAGAGGTTAGCAAATGTTTCTATGGGAATAGGGTGTGGGTTTTTTGAAAAGTTTTTAGTAAATGGGACGTTTTGATTTATTATAAAAATAATAATAGAAAAAATAATAAATAGAAATAATAATAAAAATAATGATATTTATCTATTATAAAAATAATAATAGAAATTATTTGTACGGTGCTTTTCACTAGCAGGTGTGGGTAGAAAATATATGCCAGTTGCAATGAGCAAATCACGTTCAGACGCGACTAATTTTACAATGATTTAATTTAATTGAAGAATAATAGTTCGGCGGAAATAACGGATGAGGTGTTAACCTCCTTCAGCTTCGCATCACAAAACAGAATTTAATATTCGCCTGCAACGATCAAAATAATTTTTTTTTATGTAATAAAACTCAGGTGTAACCCGTTATACCAGCAATCCGTCATGTCGTTCACCTCATGGTGCAATGTCTAGTAGCAAGTTTAGCTCGTGGGAAAGAAAAAGAATAGGGTAAGTTAAGGGTAATCTGAGGATGCATGAAAAGGAAGCGATAAACCTGTCCTTAGAACTCTTGGATGTTGTATGAGCTCCGGAATACTCATTGTGGAGGGTTGTTTCACAGTCGAGTTGTTCTGGTTATATACGATTTTCTAGTGTGAAGTGTGCGGGAAAAGCCGTGGAGGCAGAATGTTATTTATTTCAGTGAAACATTCATTGTGGTAAAAGCAGTCAAATTTTGCCGGAGCTGCTACATTCCTGCCGTGGTCTAATGAGTCGATTGAAGAGTAAATGGCGCTATCTGCAATAAGTTTGAGAGCTTGGTTTTGTACATTGTCCAGCCGAACTAAAGCTTAATAACAAATTGTGTTATGATACGTTGATCTAATCGACACGTAAACAAATCGGTGCCAACAGTTGGACATTCCGACAGGACTTGGTGACGTCTCATAAAGATCATTTCACAGCCGCTTCACTTAAACCAGAAAGAATTTTGTATGTGGACCATATCATTGAAGTCAGCGCTTCGTCAGGAATACGAACAAATTCCACAACTAGCGGTCTCATTGTGTTCGACCTCACTTAAATTCACTGTAGTTTGTCATTTGCTGCTCTTCGTTGTGATTTGTTTACATAACGTAGGTTTGCCACATAAGAAGAATTTGCGATCAGACTAGGATAAATTCTATTGGCCAGACTATAGTAATAGACTATATATAAAAAGTGAAGCGCATTGCGTATGTAAATGAGGTTCATATATCGGAATCAATACAGTAGGTATACTTCGTCTATTTCGGCTAGATGACTACTCTAAGTTGTATCATCTTGCACGCTTAAATCTGGTTCACACGATGGTAACTTGCAATCGTATTCTTGCAAGTTTTGTTAGATACAGGTTGCGCTATAAGCTGCGTTTACCTTCGGTACATTGTCACTGCAAATCTCAGCTTTTGAAAGTGTTTTATTTCAAAACGCTTAAAACGTTTTATTTTGACGTCACCCATTTGATTTACATTGTAGACATTTTTTAAACACATTTAAGTGTTTTAAAAGTGTCGACAATGTTAATCAAATGGGTGACGTCAAAATAAAACGTTTTAAGCGTTTTGAAATAAAACACTTTTAAAAGCTCAGATTTGCAGTGGATGAGTCTGTGAAGTCGACGACCGGCAGTCGTCGTAAATGCATGTTAACAAATGCCCATATTAGAAAATTTGGGTTTCTCATAGGTTAACTGCTAAAAATAAACACAAAACTGCAACAAGTCGTATTACTGAAATGTAGGACGTAAGACAATCAGTTGTGGTTTTCCATCTATAAACAGAAAGTGCGTAAAACTCCAATACCATCCATTGATGCTGACTTTAATGACGCACAAACAAATCAAATAAAATTCAGGGTTAGTAGAGCTTGGAGGGGTTGTTAATAAATATGTGTAAGTTTACTAAAATTGGTAGTTGTATTTTTTGCCATCACTCATCTTCTCTTCAAGAATATTGATAAGACGTATAAAGCTCAGACGTTTTTATATCTTAGTTTCAATGATTTATTCTAGGATTGGTCTTTTAATACGAAGGGTTAGAACGGTGTTAACGTCAACATTCTTTTACCTTGACGGCCTTGGTGCTCTGTAGCTGGGCTCAATACTAATTTTGCCTGCAAAAGTCTTAATTATGTTGGTTGGGAATATAAGGTGCAAGGTACGTCAAGACTCAAATGTTACACCTGTTTAATTACAACGATGTTTGAAAGACGATGGTTAGATTTGAAGTTACTTTATTTTAATAAATTCTTATTATATGTACTTACCTATATATATATTTATAAACTTATTCTAACTCAAAGCTAAAATTATTAAACCCAAATTGAAAGTGCAATTTAGCAGATTCTCACGAATCCCATCAGTCGCAGACGATAATATGATCCTTGAGCAATTGTGCAAAAAATGATGACAAGTTAATTTTTGGTGCAAACGCAAATCTTAATTATAAATATGAAAATACCTAAAATTAGGTGAATATGGAATGATTTTGGAACTTGGGATTTAGTATGAATAAAACAAGTAAAAATGATTAAATTTATGTTAACGAAAGGGATCTACGAGGGGTTAAAACATCTTGAACTTTCCTGACACATAAGAAATATTATATTATATCAAATAATGGAGAATTATACCATCATTATACATACTCTATTAAGCATCGATATTGGAAACATGTATTCCACGGGCACGAAAAAGTTATTCATTTTTAAGCATATTAATTGTAAAGCCGATGTGAAGACAAGCATCAATATAACACCGTTCAAAACTAGTCTCGGCTGGTACTTCGAGCAGTTAGAAATTAAAAGTCTTTCATCAGGTAAATGGGGTATATGGATGGTAATATGGTCTACTATACCACGGTAAACTATTGAAAGGAACTGGAAACCATAAAAAAGGAAGTGTGCAAGTTGAATTACATTGGCATCGTCTTGAGGATCAACCCTCTCTCGATTCTCCAATCAAGAAATGGAACTGCAAAAAAAAAACAACGTGCTACTGCGTTAACTATTTGAGACAATGAACAGCGCCGTTAAACATATACCAGCATAGCCAGCTTTCGATTCGGAGTCTTGGGCAAATAAGGTGAATATTCTTGATAGAAGTTATTATTTTGTTTGAGAAAATTGAGGCCTGAAACACATTCAGGGTAGCAAGCACCAAGCCGCAAGTACCAAGCATCAAATGTAAGTTTAAAACAACGTAAACTTTATGACAGCTTTCACATTCGCGGTAGCAAGCATCATTTGATACCAGTAACAAATGAAGCTTGGTACCCAAGTTTGGAAAATTTTAAATTTTGCTACTTGATGCCGTAGTTATGCCAACAGAAAAATGTTATTTTCATAGCTCTTAAAGTGTCGACAGGTTGTGTTTACTTTATAGCAAATAATGTTTATATGAATGTATTATTATTAAAAATGGAAGAAAAAATAATAGAGAAAACTCTGCCAAAAAAATCACTTGTACGTTCTTCGGGTTCATTAAGTTCTCTTGTCCAAAGCCTTCTGTTATTTAATACGAAATCAATCATAACCATAAATTGCATTGCAGACCAAAAGCAATATTTCACATTTGTCTTCAAAATCCATATTGTTTTCTTGTTAGTAGTGACAATTTATAAATACGTTAAGTTGCCAATACTGTATGATACTCGCGGCTTGCAACTCTGAATGTGGCTTCTTTCTGTATCAGATGCCTGGTACTTGCGACTTGGTACTTGCGGCTTGGTGCTTGCTGCTCTGAATGTGTTTCACGCCTGAATTATTGAAAAAAAAACAACCGACTCGAATTAAAACAATTTTAATACTGACTTTTTAATAACATGGGCTCCTATGCAATAGGAAAAAGTCGAACAAGTAAACTAAGTGTATTTTACAAAATAATAAAAGCAATGCAATTATAATGTAGAGGGCTGTGTTGCCAGAATGTGTACATATGTGCACTTACATTATATAGTTTGACCCTATCCAACAGTGAACAAGGATGCTAGATGAAGACCCGACCTCAGCGGAACTTTGGTTTGGTACCCTATTATTAACCGATTAAGCCGACGGGAAGCCTTACTAGAGCTACCTTTACCGTGTAAGTGCAACTGCATATTGACACCTGTCCAGTTGCGAAAAGAAATGGTCCTGCTAAAGGAAAACTTTCCATAAAGATATTGCAATTATCAGGACAGAGAAAAAGGTAAAGGTAGACCCCGCACCAAAACAGAAGGGAATTGAGAGAATATAAATGAGTCGATAATTTGCGTTTTTAAACAAACTGAGTTATGTAACTCACTTGTGGGGACTTTATACCCTAGACAGACTAGCCTATATATTATACCCTAGAACAGCGATTTTCAGAATCCCTAATTATTTGGTGCGGGCTCTAATGCCTGTGCTCATATGGAAACGCAAGGAATTTTTTTTTCTGTAAAATTGCCCGGAATTGTTAAATTAAAAACCCAAAAAAAATAATTTATTCATCCAAGTATATTTTTTCACATTCAAAGAAGGCTCCAAATTTTGT
The DNA here is from genome assembly GCA_963855945.1 of Thereva nobilitata. Lineage (NCBI taxonomy): Eukaryota > Metazoa > Arthropoda > Insecta > Diptera > Therevidae > Thereva > Thereva nobilitata. The sequence goes on along the minus strand of OY979696.1, from coordinate 13,859,199 downwards.
AGGCTGTTAGGCGGCCATTACACGTTCATGCAAGCGGCAATCAATTCCATCAGTCATGATTAATGGAAATCAAAATATACGGCGGATTACGTCCGTCATCACCTTAGACGTTAGGTTTTCTGACAGTCATAGGCAAAACTGTGGCAAAACTGACAACAAAACATATCGTGTAATGGGCGCCTTATGGGTTTCAGCTCCTTCAGCGAATTGGTCTCAATTAATTCGACATGCCTTCTTCGAAGTTGTTATATAAGCTTCGGGAACAAGAAAAAATCACACAGGGCCCTATAAATCTAGGTATGGTATTTTATCGAAGACATTCCTTATTCACTATTTGTCCCTTTAGAAGGAATTAGGAGTACATTACACCACGGTAACCAAAGGCAACTGTGAACATGATTGATTTGAAAGCGAATTTGGTGCATTTTTTGGGGGTTTTGGCTCTTATTCGATGCGCCATTTCGAAAACTGTTGATTTGTTTGCATATTGTACAACAATATCCCATCGAAAATTACACGTTTCATGAAGTTGTAGTTACTAGAAGCTTGAAAAATCATATATACCTCGTTTATGATTAGGTTGAAAATTTGAGTCGAGGTTGAGTTAAAATTTCGACTACGAGTTCACTTTGGGTTGAAATATAGTTGAACTGAAATAAAAATAAATAATCTCAAATTTTTGTGTGAAGTTCTCATTTATAGATAAGATAGCCTCTTTTTGTTAGATCTTTTACTATGTTTTTAAATATTTCTGATTTCCTATAGAGTTTTCCATCAAAATGATGAAGGGAATTGTATTCCTGCATTATTTCTGGTATAGTTTTTGTTTCCTGATGCTCCCAAATATTTCTCTTAGCCATTGTGCAAATTAAATTTCCACTGTTATTATTTAGTTAATGTAAAAAACTAAACACGCGACTTCACGGATGATAAACAAACAAAACAAATGTCACTTCAACCCAATTTCTACTTAACCCGCGTATATGAGGCGAAATTTCAACTCGACCCAGGCAGGAGAGCTGAGGTGAGTTTAGTGGACCCAGTTTCAACTCGACTACCGTTTATGACTGGGTTGAACCTGAGTTGAACCGGGGTTGAGCTTAGTCATAAACGGGGCTTTAGGAAACAGTTGGTTGCCCAAAACTGGCTGTACTTAACTAGTCGACCAGTTTGGTCTCGATGACCATTGTCATATTAGATAATAGAAAGTAAGTTATTATCAATCTCGTCAGAACTGAAACATAGATTAGGTCGATTTAATATTTCCTTCTTTTAGTCGTTATGTGTTTGTTAAAATGATCGTAAGTAGATTCAGAGTCAGAGTTGGGGACTATGTAGACTGTACCGATAAGAATATGGGTTTTGCCCGATTTCGCTCGTATGAAAACATGCTCGAAGAATGGAGATCGATTGGTTGTGATTATTTTACTACTTAAGGAGTTTATGACAATTACAAGGACTCCATGTCCTCTTGAAAGCCCGGTGTAAATATAATCTTTATCGCATCTATAGATTGACTAGCTGCTGTATAAGATCTCCTCGTTATGAAGCGTATCGTTTAACCATGTTTCAGTGATCACAAGTATACTGAAGTGAAATGATTTTGCTTCAATGATGAGATTTATCAGGTTACATTTAATACCGCTGCAATTGTTATAGATAAGTTAAATGGTAAAATAATTTTTGTTTGATGAATTGAACTGATTTAGCACAACCCGTTTTTCATCTACATTGACTTTTTTCTTCAATATTTTGATTGTTTTTTTTATGTTTAAATAATGAAAAATTTTGGTGAAGATCTTTGTGTCTAAACAATATAGATTCAAGCAATCAAATCTTTTCCTTGACCAAAAAGGTAAATAATATTTTAGTTCCCCAAATATTTAAAATAGCCAACTGTGTGTGAATTTTTGGAGATTAGTAGTATAAAATATAGGCCCTTATCTGAAATAATAACTCCACTGAAGCAAAGCTCAACGAAAACAATTTCAAACCACTATGACATTTTTCTGTACTAATTAAGGATTATTTGATTGATCATTTTATGGTTTCACTACAGAAGATAAAATTTCAAACACAAATTTTGAGTTTGTTAAAAAAATAAAAATCCATTATAAAAAAAAAACAATTGAATTTCAATTCACCATAAATTTTATATTTACATTTATATATATATATTCACTTCCAATATTTTTAATTTAGCATAATTACATCATGAAATAAAACTATCTACCTTATATCGAATCAATGTTTCCAATCAACAAATCATTATTATTGCACAATTGTATTTTATTAATATTATTTTACTTTTTAATTACATCGATTTATTTTTATTTTGTTGTGTTCCATTTATTTTTTATTTTAAATTTGTATTTTTTTTTAACTCAGAGAAAAAAATGCATGAATTTTGAAATCAGTTTTTGTTTCATCAATCACTATTTTATTGCTGTTAAATACACGATATTGCTACTCCTAAACACCTTATGATTCAACGCTAGGATATAATATACACAACAAAAGATATAATTTTACACAAGTCCTTTTATAGTATTTTTTTTTCATTTTCTCATTCTCATTTCGAATCGATATTTTATTTTTAAAAATTAGTATCACAATTGAATCCAACTAAAAAATTGAGTGTTAAGAAAGCATTTTAAATTATTTTTTGGGATGGATGAAAACATATATAAGAATTTCTAAAAATAATCAAAAAAGTTGGATCACTTCCTTCGTTGTGTTTGATCGTCAGGATCAGCTTGATTATCACTAGCTTTGTCCTGATGGGCTGTCATATGTCGTGTTAGGTGGTGTCGTTCACGGAAACTCTCATTGCATACAGGACACTTGAGTTTCTCCTCGCGTTTCCTTCGATTTGGATCGCTGGCAACTTCGCTTTTATGGTGCGATCGCATGTGATAGACAAGATCACTGGTCATCCTAAAGCTGATGTTGCATTTGGCACAGACATTCTGCGCTGTTAAGGTAAGTGTTGAAGCAAGAGTTGGTGGTATTAGGGTTGATAGTATGGCTGCAGCAGCTGGATTCCGTACTATTCCTGTTATATCTGGCTGGGGTGCAAACGGATGTCCTGGACCAGCGAACGGGAATGCTGCTGCTGGTATATATCCAGGTATAATCTCAGGTGATCCGTTAGTCATTGGTCTATACATAAGTTGTTGCTTAATTCGATTATTTTGAGCGGCAAGTGCCTGAACTTGACCAACAGATTGAAAAGGTCCACTAAATTGATATTCTGGTCGAAAATTGTGATATAATCCATTGGTGCGCGGAGGAGTTGTTGAAATTGGTGGAGACATCGAGGGACAGCTTAACTGATCAGGACTTAATGGCGGAACTGGTGATTCTAGCCGGGCTTGAGCGACTTTTGTGAATGCACTTTTTGGATTTTCCATCTCGGGGAGAATTGTTGGATCATCGTAAATACGTGGTGAACGAACTGTTATTTGTGGATATCTTCGGGCTTCGTTGCTGTTGAATAATTCTGGATTTAGCATCGCTTCAGAAAGCATAACTTGTTTTGGTGATAAGTCCGTCGGATGTTGACGTTCGGTCATACTTTCCAGTCTCGCATGCTTCTCGATCTGTTTCTGACGCATTCTATCATCAGGCATCATCAGAAATGCAACATCGAACGATCGCTTGAGGGACGGCTTTCGGCATGTTTCAGATGTAAATTCACTCTTCACCATGTTTTCACTTTGTGGCGAAACATTTAGCTCTGACCGCTGCTGATTAGCAATGTCCATTATCATTTTTCCTTCTCTTGTCACAAATGGATTTTTCTCACACTCTCTATACACCACGATATTCACAAAAATTCACCAAACAAAAAAAAAACTCTTCTTATTCTCTCTCAATATTCTCGTACCCAAAAACAAAACACCTTGATAACTTGAAATCTCGGCACAAACTACCCTCGGCGAGCAATCTGTCACCCCTTAAGTAGAATTTTCAAATCTTTCTTCCTCTCATTATGTACCCGTACCATGCATATGTATTGGTTCGCACTTTCCTGTATAAAAGAAAGGCCTACGAACCCTTTTGCCATGGCGCGCCAAGGAGGGTCCATATGAAACCTTTTTGCCCACCCGTCTGGTTTCGAAGTTACCAACATATTCTACCGCAGATCCACTTTTATTAAAACTACCCTCCCCCAATTGCCAGGACAACATAAGGATGCTATGCCGGGAAGGTGGAGCCTTTTTCCTGCTGGCAGAATACCCTCCTGTATACCGAGAACAGTATTTTGTTACAGAGACACTGGTTGCCTGGAAAAACGGGGCGGTCTTGCAAAATGTTTCCATATGACGTTTTTCCGGGATGGAAAATTTCCGACTCGGTGCGGTCTGCGATGGTGTGCTTGCCGAGCTGCTCTACAAAATGGTGCTGCTGCCGTGAGAGTCCTTTTGATGGGTGGAAAGCATGTTGTTCGGCTAAGATAGTGGTGGGGAAATGCGATGTATACAAGAAAACAGGTTGTTGGTGTTGAATTGAAAGCTTCTCGATGTGCCAAGCTAGATATGTTGCTTCTGTGACGATCTGTGGTGCTGCTCCTCGGTTATAAGGGGGATGAGGCCGATGGGGTGGCTTCTGATGTCCTTTTTTGTTGATGCTCTTTTGTACGTTTCTATTTACTCTGCCCATTGTATTTTAAGTAAGTGATATGGAAGCTTTCAATAAATAATATCCTCGCAGATAGATGCTTTTTTTTTGTTCCAGTTTGGACGGGATTTGGGTATTTTTTTTTTATAAAATATATTTTTAGGGGTTGTGTTTTTTAGAGTGTTCTAATATAAAAAATTAATCTCTTTTTATTAAGTTATTTATAACGAAGAGTTTAGATTAATTTACTTATCAGTAGCTTAACATTCGTGATTTTAGTATCTTTTTGGTAAAAAAAATGTGTTTTAATGATTTTGATTTCGTGGTCATTTCTGTAAAGGATTAACTTAATAATGTCCATGTGCAACGTTGAAATATTTTTACATTTCATCCTTTCATCCACATAATAAAAATCCTAAGTGTGGAGAGTCTGTTTCATAAGATAGGATTCTGCTGATGTAGCGATGAGTTGCATCTGAAGAGTTCATAGAACTCGGATTCAGGCACAGATCAATTTTTGACTGAAGTGGAAACACTACAGACATAGTCGTCTTCTACTTATAGAACTTATGGATCTAGTATCGGTGCTCTTTTATCAAAGAGAATTTTTGGTTCTGCTTACTATATTTTATGATGTTTATCAGTATAACAAGAAGTATTTATTACACAAAATTGGGATTGTGGGCTTAAGAAGTTTTTATCAATAGTTTAAATCGGCCTATAAGGGGTCTAGTTTTGTTGAAAGTCTAATTTTTCTTCTTTTGTTGAAAGTCTCTCTTTACTTATTCTGTTTGAATAGGTGTTATTAGCCATTGCGATCCATTAGGACTGGTAAACTACTCAAAACTGCTGCTAGCTACTCGCAACTACCCTTGCTCTTGTTTTTGGGCAAATACACTTTACTGGTAATTGTCAAAAATCGTGTTCCATTGGTTATGTACTCGCAAGTACTTGCAAGTAGAAAAATCGCCCAATGGATCGCAGCTAATGATACGAAATACTGTTATTTTAAAAATAATGATGCGTCTATCTAGGGTCAGTCACTTAGTATCAATTTAGTAGGTCCTCTCTTATTTTTTTAGACCTATTACTGAAAAATTATCCCACAACACATCGGACAACTAGAGCTCATTTGTTTATCAGTTAAGAAATACAATTTTTGTAATTGTAATTTTATTTACATGCATCATTCCTGAAGCTGCGAATGGGATTGGTTAATTTAAGTGATTATCAGATTTTTCGACGAACATAAAGTGCGAAAATCATTCGCCGGCGGCACAAGCGATTTAACTTATGGCGTAATGGCTTATACTTCTCTATTCATTTGGGTCTTGATTTTTTTATATGAAAGACCAGGGTTCAAAGTTAAGCTCCTTTTATGCTGTCGACAGTTAAATCATTGGGTGCAATGTCGAGAATAGTGAGAGAGACCTCGGATGATTAAACTGAAAATTGTTTTCTCACTTGTTTTGGTTATAGGCGATAATGCCGTAAAGAGAGAAGAAAAGAAATAAGGAATGTTATCTAGGTGAGATAAATGGAAATATGAACAACCATTCCTTCCTCGAAATGGAATCGAAGCGCGGACCTCTGTGATGGTAGTCGATTCAATCCACTATTGTACAAATGTCACCATTGATTCAGACTTAAAATAACTAGTATCGCCCATTGGTCGAAATTCGACCCACTCTCCCTACTCTTCTCTCAATCCGTCCCGTTAAAGTTTGACGTCTACGCATTTCAGTAACGCATCAATAATTTAATTGAACTATTACCACTTTTTGATTTCTCTATCAGTTCTAAAAAATAACAAAAAAAACGGGTGTCTGTATCGTGGATACGGACAAATGACGTGAATACGTCTAAAATATTCTGAAAGAAATCGTTTTATTTTTTTATTGGTATCAAAAAGGTGTGAAATAAACAATAAAAACAAATAGAAAAAACCTTGTTGATCAATTCTGAACCGATTGCGTAGAGAGCTTCAGGATATACTATGTTCAATATTCTTCCATTGGGGGCTAAGATGTAAAGGTTTTCAGATTTTCCAACTACAGCTGACCGCGAAATGAAAGTTGTGATCATAGATTCGTTATTTGCTACCTTAAAAGCCCCATATACCGATTTTCATTGGAATCGGAGTACAATTGGCAAACTTATCGGCCATATTGGTGCGGCCATTTTGAATTTATAAGCTTTGATCATAGATTCGTTACTTGCGATCTTAAAAAGCCCCAAAAAACCGATTTACATTGAAATCGGAACACAATTGGCAAATTCCTCGGTCATATTGGCGCAGCCATTTTAAATTTATAAGTTTTGACCACAAATTCGTTATTCACGACCTTAAAAACCCACTTTCATTAAAATCGAAGCACAATTGGCAAAATCAACCATATTTGGGCGGCCATTTTTAATTTCGGTCATATTTCAGCGACCATTTTGAATTTCATTTTGAAAGTAAACAATAAAATTCTTTCATTCTTCATCTACGTCATGGTATATTTCTTTTTTCGATATAAACAATAGTTTTAGAGTTGCAACTCAAAACTGTATGCCATAAATTCGTTATCATCGGTTTTTTGTCATGGCAGCAAACTTACAGACGTATTCACGTCAAAAAATTGTGTAGTGTAATTAAAAACTACATTGTCATCTAAATTCGCATCTTTGACCAAACTTTCTTCATTTAAAAAACACCATCGCTTACCGTGATATATTTTGATAATAATTTCCACTTTGTTTTATTATTTTTGTTAAATTTTTTTATTGAAATTTGCCGGGGCGCTAAAAACTCCCCAGAAAGAAAAACCTTTTCAACATAAGCATAATGACACTGACAAACATACATATATCGCACTACGGCAAGAAAAGTGGCACAACTCAAAAATAGGTTGTTTTGAGTTATTCCCGTTTCCCGCCAGGTGACGGTTGGCATTAAATTTTGTTTTCAGCTCTGGCTCATGAAACTTAGTCGATTCACAAACCTTAATAATAAATTTTTATATTCGCCTGTTTATATGCTAACCGTAATTTTTACTCATTTTATCATTTTATATTTGGAAATGCAATACTCATTTCTGAGTGACAGAGATGAGATAAATGAATAATTCTTGTTTTGTGCACACCTTTACGACTCCGACTTCCATATAAAACCAGTTTGAGCAAAATCGGTTTAGTAGAAGTCGGTTAAAGTGCGGTACAAAAGAAGTGCTTGCGTATTAATATATAGATTTGTTATAACCTCCTTTCGATAGGTGGGGGAGTTTGACATCTATCGCGAAACAAGAATGATTTAGACTATAACTAATTGATGATGAGGCAATGTGCCAGAAATATGCCGATTATCGCAAGACGCTGGACAATTGGAGAATAAGCGGTCAAATTTAGAATACCATCCATGTCACCACGACATGAAAATTATAATTTTCTGATGAGCAGTCCATTCTTACATGTCAGTGCATTTTTTTTTTAGTTTTTAAAAGCATTAATTTAACTTAACAACTAGCCTAATATAAATTTAAGTAAACGCTTACAGTTAATTATTCTAACCTATTTTAATCTATCTAACTTACTGGCCCTCAACATCAGGCACTCTAAATTAATCTATGTCTGCCTTTCGGCTAAAGTGCATGGGACCAATTCGTTTCATAGATGGCAAACATTTTTCACTGACATGTACACTTTTGTAAATAAAATTTTTTTAAATTCGTACTTGGAAGATTGAAAATAAATAAATTCTCGTTAAAAAAAATAAGAAATATAAAATTTCGATGATTTTTCATCAATTATTTTAAAATATGCAAGGTTCTCTACCCCTGTTTCAATAAATTTCGGGGCTTATGGAGGAAAGAGAGAGAAATAAAAAAATCACTACACCCAACTATTTTTTGGAAATATTTCAAAGGAAAAAAATGAAATCAGGTATAGCAACTTTAATACCGTGCAACCGTTCTGGCGGTTTTTTTTTAAATTGCGCTAAAAATCATTCCAGAATTTCATTTACCTTTCTTCTTTTACTGCAAAAATAAAAAATTTGTTGTATTTTGTAGTTTATTGAAAGTAAAGCGTAAAAATATTTAAGAAAATGGAAAAGTGTGCAGTTTTTGAATGTAAAATTTTATTTTTTCAAGTGTGGCACTACCTGATTTTATTTCTGCCAGCGAATGCACTGAACTCATAACACGAAATTTAACAAAATTCCGGGGCTTTCGGAGACTATACTTTTTGGGTCCATGAATTTCTATGGAAATAGCAGTCCATTATATATCTACATGTCAGTGGTTGCGCTAGTATTTAGTGTCAGCCCCGCAAAACTATTCTAGTACCATTTACCGGCAACCAGATAATGATACGATTCACTGATCTTCTGGCAATATTCTAGGCTTCTCACAACAAAACAAATACATATGGAGCATTAGACTGGTGGCGTAGAACCAAGTGTAATAATTCACTACAATATTAATAGTCCATTCAAAACGCGGGGGGGGGTGGTGTTCCAACATAACACCGTTAAGAAAATCGAACCCTAGGAAATTTAAATTTTTTTCAAATTCAACTTTAATCTAGGGGTAGTTTTACCCCCTTAAGGGTTGAAAATATTTAATTTTTGTCTGATTAAACCTATGCAACCCAATTTCAAACAAAAAGCAGAAACAATTTTTTTTGCAAATTTTTGTTATTTAAAGTTGATTTTTCAAAATGTGGGGGTAGTTTTAACCCCTAAAGGGTTGAAAATAAATTATTATATACCTGGGCGATGGTCTTCAGCGAGAACATTCTACGTTAGCGTTATGTGTAATGTGTCCAGAAGCGGGAATGATATCAAACTGTATGCCCACGACTATAGCTGCGTTCCTTTTCTGCTTATTTTTGCTCGTGAGCACTTGCAGCTACTCCTGCTCTAAGATATGAGCAAAAGGTTTTACTCATAAGCACAAATTTCTCGTTCCTTTTCTTGAGTACTCAAAAGCAGAAATGGAACGCAGCTTATATCAACGCCACAAAACGCTCCAGGAAGGTTGTCAGGACACTAGTTGGCTCGGTCAGCGGGCATATTGCCCTAAATTTCCTCCTATGGAGGAATGGGAAAGAAGAGGGCCCCACCTGCAAACTGTGCCTCGACGGGTCTGATCTTCATATTACATCACTGACAAATAATAGCAAGGAACCGGGGTTCGGCACGACCATGCTTGACCAAACAGGTTTAAGCGACAAACTTAAGGTCGGCTCTTGAATTTGTTCAAAGAGTTTGATTTATAAATCTGTGCCCTTGGAGTTCAGTTTATGGTAAGCCCCTCGTTGGATCCTCACTGAAAGATAATGAAAGAAAGAAGATTTGCGGCTCTCTTTCTATGATCTTTAAACTAGTTTTGAATTGCAAAGAGTTCGATAATTGTCATATTCATGCAGATCTTATGATTATAACTGAATTTTATTATTAGAATTTTTGGCATAGACTTTACAATGTAAGCTATGTCTGTTGTAAACATAATTACCCCTTTTCAATGTTTTTTTTTCTAGAAACAAGTAAATAAAAATTAGTCAGAATAAATAAATCTCCTAAATACCACTTAAATACGAAACCAATCATTCATTTTATTGGCACGTGTGTCGCACTCTCCGATATAATTCAGCCGACAAGAATGGCCGACAATCAGTCAATCACACGAACCTTGATTTCACCCCAAAAACGGTTTTACTTGCAAGGGTATAAATTAAGCAGGATATCATGTCACAACCCTCTGGGATTTTGTGCAATAAGCGTGAAATTACTCAACGGATTTTTATCAAGATTACATCCTTTCTGGTTAAAGGATAATCTTCAGCAAACAACATCCCCAAAGAGTCCTTGAGTATTCTGCAACAATCGTCGGTGTTCCTATGCATAAAAGGAAAAAACCACTCTGGAGGAGAACTTTGAATTTTTAACGGTAAACTTGTTATCTTGGAACATATCAAATCTTGGAGACGCCCGCCGAGCATCTTCCTGGCCCTTAAGGATTCGCACAAAGTACAAAGTTAGTAATTAGAGAGGCGCGTATGCCAGCCAACAGCCGAGAATGTCGGCCGGGTGCTCCTGAGATTGTGTAACGTTTTCTGTTTCTGTTATGATAATTGTTATTAGACGGAGACTTCCGCAGCCCTTCATTATAACGTTTCTTGTTGTGCGGATATTACTTATGCAGATTTCCTGCGAAGATTGCAGCCTTCATGCATAAATTTTGCGTAAGGAATCGGGCTTAGCAGTCGAGTGAGAGAATAGGACGTTCCAGGTGTAATTGCGGAAACTAATTAAGGCATTAAAGATGTTTTGCTAATGCGATGCCTTGAAATTGCTTGGTGGCTGTCATTTTGGAATAAGGTTTGCAGAATTTATATGTATTGTCAAGGCGTTTTGTTGCAATCGATCATATATCAAAAGTGGATGATTTAGATGGTGGGTATTGAGGCAGAGGGGACCCAAATAAGAGATGTTTCTTCATTTAAATCAAGTCTAAGCTATGCCATCCAAAAAACCCGTGATATCAACACATTTCGATTTTAATTTTTTTCCTTTACTTTTGGTGAGGTATAGGACAAAAAGTACCGCCGTCACTCACTTGGCCTATTGTACTATACCCCTACTCTCTAAAAACGAACCAGTTGAACCACTGAGCCACTAGTTGAACCATTGATTAGTCAACCAATAGGAAACAGTGAAATTTCACTCAAACGAGAGCCGTATGTATGCCAAATGGAACCATTAACAGTCATGAAGATAATTGCCTAGAATATGAGTCACATATATTTTTTCACTGGTTAAACCAGTGAAATTAAAATTCACTGGTTGAACCAGTGAAATTTTTACTAATTCATTTTTATAGAGAACTTTTCACTGGTTCAATCAGTAAACAGACTCCAATTAAGGCGGAGGCACACTATTGAAACGCGACGCGATCCGATGTGATGTGACGCGTGTTGAGTCAAATCAAAGCGTACATTTTCCATATTATTTGTTGGTATGTGCACGGTTCACGTCGGGTGTTGACACGTTGCGTTGGGTCCGGTTTTAACAGTGTGTTTCCGCCTTTAATTGGTTTTCCAGTGAAATTATTGTTTACTGGTTGAACCAGTAAAATTTTCACTGGTTCATTTTTAGAGAGTATACCTCATAATTGAAGGCCAAACCGCTTTAACAGTTCTAGTAGCTAGTAGCTTAGACTTGACTGTTCAAGCAGGGTCTTGTTAAACAAGGTCTTCGCTATCGCGGGGCACTTACAAAGAACATGATGGCCAAGCCCATCTATCTTAAGGCAAAGCTTGCAAGTGAAGTCCTCCGCCCTTCCTGTCCTCCATAAGTGATAATTCAGAACGCAGTGACCGGTAATCAAGCCAACAAGTGTCCTGACATCCTTCCTACTGCTCTCAACAATTTCTTGGCCGCGTGGGTGGTCTCTTACCCAGGAAAGAGCCGCTTAGAATTGGTAAATCCAGGCATGGACCTCCAGCGTTCGGTGTGTTTCATCAAAGTCCTTTCTGCAACGCCTTATTTACCAAACTGGTGGTGCCCCAATGATGATGAATATAATGTCACAGCCCTTTCTAACCATTGCCTTTGAAGCTCCGATGACACGAGACACAAACAAAGGCAACTTTGTTGAGAACACCCAGCTCACCAATGTTACGGCACATTGGCAGTCAGTACCAGACTAATTTTGACTTGGTCCGCCCAAACTTTTAAGCGACTTTCTGTGGCACCACACTAAAGCCCCGTAAGTTACCATGGTGGTATCTACATATCCAATACATGGTTTTCCGTTGTAGACCCCTTGTAATGGTTCCAGTTGAGCTTGGCAGCTGGCGTCCTAAGTATTTCGCTTGTTGAGAAAACCCTATAGTTCTGTCTGCGAGGGTCGGTTCTGCCAGTCCCGGCTGGAGACCAAATCAAGTGCCTGCTGCAGAAGTCTTGACATGGTACTTTCTGTTTCACCTGTTGGGCGAAAAAGCTTTGGCCTCTAAGTAGCTATAGTATCAAAAGATGTATTGTCGAAGGCTTCCTCGATATCAAGGAAGGTCGCCAGCTCAATTCTTTTGTTTAATGCTGGGCTGTATAGCCAGGGGCGGATCCAGAAACAATTTTTTGGGGGGGGGGGGGATTTCCCAAAATTTGGAGATGATGTTATCTGAAATAGTATTCGGCGCAGAATTAAAAATTATAGTAAACAATTGACTCCCAAGGAATAAAATAACTCACGAAAAATAACATTGTAAATTGCTCAAAATGCTAAAAAAACGAAGAATATTAGGAATCTACATAGTATCCTCTAAATCGAGTCCACTATAGTTTCTGTTTTTCGTAAATACCCTGTATCTTAGTGGATAGTGGGTATAGCCCCCTCTCTAAAACAATTTTTTTCTTCAATTATACCCAGGAATCGCCCCTGAAAATATTAACCACGTAGTCCAACAAAGGATAGGTCTGATGACCTATTCAAGTCACGATTTTTTTTTGTGCAAGTCTAAGTTTAGGTATAACCCTTTATCCTACCAGTCCGTCATGTCGTTCACGTCATGGTGCAATGTCTAGCAGTAAGCTTAGCTCGAAGATATAAAAACGATATGATACGTTAAGAGTAGTCTGGAGGATGCATGAGGAGGAGGGAGCCTCGCGTTTGAACTCATGAATGTTGTGCGACATCATTTTTTTAAGGGACTGAACCCGAAACGCAATCGTCGCAATTAGCGGAAGGCAGCCTCACCGGAGTGTTATGCCTCCTGAAACAAGTGAATCCCGCTAACTAGCCAACAAAGGCTGTGACACAGGCAGTACCAGACTACCAGGTGAACAAGGAGGTGCACCGTCCGCTATGTGAAGGTGAGACCTAACCCGACCTTTGTTACTGTATTATTAACCGATTAAGGTGGCGGCATGCCTTATTAAGCCCACCTCTGAGGACATATGAGAATTTTAAATCTTCAAAACGGCGATATCTCAATAATGGCGATTCGTACGAGAAAATTTATTATGTGTAGATAATCGCATAACCTACAAACTTTATACAAATTGTTTTATGATACGACTCAGCATTTAAGAAATGTGATCGATGTGATCTATTTAACCCTATCGATACCAATTTATACGAAATTTGTTCAATGCAACAAATGGATTTCAAGGGTTAAAATGAAAGTGTTACTTGAGTTTACACGCTCATACCAAGAGTACTAGGACATTATTTTTGAAGTGGACATTCGAGGCCTCAGTACAATATACCGTCGTGTAAGGGACAAACGTACTGCCTCGCGTAAGTCCTGCTCAACTCTAACCGTAGGGAGTGTCTTAATCAAATACCTCACAAAGCTATTGTAGCAACAATTCAGATACAGAACAGATAACATTTCAAACTAAGCAGACAGTTGAAATTGAAAAATGTTTTAAGATTTTTTTCGTTAAAAGTACAGACAGTAATTTTTATGATTATATGTAGAGGTGAATTTCCTATTTCAATTGCTTTGACTCGATATTTTTTTCAGAACTAAAGTAATCTATATATCATAGAGCTCTTGGGGGGGATGTCCCTCATTCCCCCCCCCTTGTACCCGCCACTGGTATAGTTTAAGATGAGATGTAGTCATGTCTCTAGGTTGGAGCCCTTCTGCAGCACAATGAGATAAATTCCGTCTGCCAGGGAACTTGTATGGTTTGAACGATCTAATCGCCTCCCTTAGCTTCGTGATTGAACACGTTATTTGCTTCTGCCAAGGCAGTTTTGGCCGCTTTAGAAAGTGGGTCTGTTAACTGCCAAGCAGAAGCTGCGCTTTCCGTGTGAGTGAGCCATCAGTTCTCTTAATTTAACCGAAATCTCCCAACGCATTTTTTACTAGAGATTTGTGGAGTTACTGAAGCTACGGTTTCCAAGGAATTGCGCCAACGTAAATTCGCGACGGAATTGCGCCAGCGTACTTGCGTTAACATTGACGTAACGCAAATTCGTCGCTTGTGGTTTCCAAAAAAAATATATTTCAGTTAGGAACAGTCAATTGTCTAGGGGAGTAATCAGAAGGAGTTTGGAAAAGGATTACTTTTTATTACAAGAGGAGGATGCAGATGAAGAAGATATTTTGTTATTGAGCTTGATAAGAAGAAATCCTGTAGACGTAATGTTTAAGAAAAATGGGGAAGAAGGGGCATTGAAATATTAATTATGCAAAATTTCCATTATGATGAATTTCCATTTCCTGATCCAGCGACTATCCCAAGCACACGGATTACATTGCATTATGTTTTAATTGGAGATGAAGCATTTGCCTTAAGGGAGACTATGATGAAAACATATACCCAAAGTCAGTCGTCGTGCGATATTACAAAAGCTACGTATAATTATCATGGGCAAGAAGGCTCAATATTTCCGTTTCTTTCATACCCCGATTTCTCTAGCACCCGAAGTAATTGACAAATTAATTGTAGCAGTCTGCATCCTACACAATTTGTTGAGGAAATTTAAAATTCCATTTCCCGGTGAAAAAATATTTAATAAAACACAATTATCTTTACCCAAAATAAATCTGAATAGACTAAAGGCACTCCGGCACAAACAAACATGCTGCCAAAAGAAACCGTGAACTACTTAAAATGTATTTTAATATATTCAAAAAATTAGATTTACCCTTTTTATTCATTTTTTCGCAATATCCTGCCAAATATTCCCTTTTATTGACAAGTTTTTATAAAACTTTAATTTAAAATTATAAAGAGGAGGATTCAACTTAATTAAATCTATTAATTCATTGTCCTTCTAGTAAAATATACTCGATTTTCATGTTTATCATTGAAGAAAAAAAAGCGACTATACTTTGCGTCGATGGATTGTGCCGACGCAATTACGTCGGAATCAAAACTTTTTGATTCCAGCGCAATTGCGTCTGAAAATGCGAGCGCAAGTCCGCCGCGAGATTTTTTGGAAACCATGTACACATATTCCTTGTGTCTGATTACAACGCAAGTGCGCCAGCGTAATTCCGTCGCGTTTTTGCGTCAGCGTAATCTCTTGGAAACCGTAGCTTGAGACTCGAATAGCTTCAATTCTCTTGCAAAAAAGCTTCCAGCATCTCCTTTGGCTCAATCGCCCTATTATAAGTATTTAGTGACCTTTTAAGGCCCAATTACAATGAACGGATGAGAGCGGAACAGATTCGGATTGATCTGTCAAAGTGGTTTTCCGAGCATGAGTTTTCCATTTGAGCGATTACAATGAACGGATACAAGCGCATTTGATCGGATCTGGGCGGATTCGTTTTCCTTTGTCTAGAAATCGGCTGATTGGGCTGTCAGAATATTTGTCAACAAGTCAAGTTAAATTATGTTTTCTTTTTTTTTATAATTTAAAAAATATTTTCTGACGAATAATTAATAGGAGAAGTAAAATTCGTATTAATTATTATATAATAAGGGGAAAAGCGGTTATAAAATTACACAAAACACTTTGACGTTTATACGCGAACAGATCCGTTCATTGTAATCAGTGCAGTTTCCTATCCGCTCCGGTGCGTTTCTTTGACATTTCAATCCGCGTAGATCCGTTCATTGTAATTGGGCCTTTAGAGCTCTCCCAGTTGCCTCTCTTCTTAGCGGCATTGAAGAGTTTCCACGTGGCGGACCTTAGCTTGGAGAGCTCATTCTTTAATCATGGATTTTTCCCCATCATAACGGGACCGTTATTTTTGTAAGCAGCAGTAACCGCCTTCGTAAGGAAGTTCTCTGATATTTCCACATCCATCATAGATTTAATTGAGTGCATGAAACCCTTCAATACACTGCCAAGTTCGCAGTGAATGGGTGCCCAGTCCGTGTATCTGGAATTCTTCTGTTCGCTCATTATTTCCATGGATTCACTAACCCTTAAGTGGATGTATTTTGTGTCAGAGCATGACGGTTCGTCTGAGACCCGCCAATTACTCATGTAGTTTGGATCGTCTTGTGTGGGCAACATGCAGTTTAGAAACTCACGTCTACCACCGTTGTCGAAGTTAAGATGCATTCTACGGTTTAGTACGTGCAGGTTAGTGGTTATAGGAGGCAATCAAAAATATGCTCACCCCTTTTGTTAACTCCACTGTTGCCCTAGGCGTCATGGTGAACACTCGCATCTCATTCTACAATTATTTGCAGACCGTCCGAGTAAAGACAAGACTCGCCCGTTCTTAGCCTGAAACAGGCACGTACAGCATCCGAAACACGCACGGTATGCTCGAGTTTTTTTCAAATGCAGCCCGCTACAGGCACGTGCCAATAAAACACGCACGGAATAGTCCATACGAAGCACGGTACGCTCACACTATTTTAGAATGTAGGGAGCAACATTTGAGATTTAAAAAATGGTATAGGACGAAGAAAACGGGCATAAAAGGTACCATTAGCATACTCAATAGACCGGTTCTCGTTCGATTGCGTAGGTCAAGCAGCATTTGGCTTGGTTAGTGCTTAGTTGGGGTACCATTTTTAGATGTTCATGCCTGTAGCGGGAGCGTGCACACCCGGTGTGACAGGCTCACAAGAAACTGATTTCCAATATCTTTACTATAAAAAAGTAGCTTCAATCCTGCTTCATTTTATTTTTGATTAAAATGACATTACAGAGTGACGCCAATGTTCATATTGGACCATCCTTTTCAAACATGATAAAAAGCATATGCAATATATCTTAATATCTTTCACAGATTGAAATCATGAAAATTTATGATATTTTATGTCTGGTTTATAAATCGCAGAAATAACGAGCTCCCTTATGATATATCCTCTATCGCTGCACCTGTTTCCACACTTCCATATCAAATACCCCGAAAATGGCATGCGAATACGACGGAGTTGAACTGAACCAATAATAATCACTGAACTCGTTCATCTGAAAGACTTCTGATAAGAACAGAATGTTTCAACCCTAGAGACAGTCGAAATTGAATTTTAAAATATAATGGCCCCTTGCAAATGCGATTCAACAATCGACAATCCATATCCTCAGACCATTGCACCCCGCACTCCCTTCAGCACAACGCTTTCGAAAACTTTTCCTTCAATAATCGCGACGTAATGAATCCTTAACGATTCGAGCCCAGAACAGGGGCAAAAACAAAAAAAGGAGATGAAGAAGAAGAAGAAACACAACGAGCAAAACTGCATCCTGCAGCAAACTCCAATCAATATTATCCTGGTACTCTCCTGATTCTCTTATTCGAATCTCGTTAAGGACCTGCACGAATGAAAGTCCGTTTCCTATTGGGATTCGTGGATCGAGGACTGGGGGTGATTCAATTGTGGTGCTGGTCCTAGTAATCATCACAGCCATAGACCATATTGTCAGCCGCCGTGATGAATTTTAACTGAGCATATGGACTAGTGGCCGCCGAGGGGTCCTGGATTTCGTTTGTCCTGGATTTCCTTGGATTCTTTCGTATTTAAAAATCTCACAATAAACGAGTGTTTCGGGACAGGGTGATGGATTTCAGTTTTTAACGATGATTTTCCAGGGGGAAAAAGGCGGCCGGTTCACCCTATTCCGAGGGCTACCCTTATTATCCCTTAATGCAGGAGGGCAAAGAGACGGAAGAGACAATAAAGCCAGTTCATCCCTCATCCGAACGCAATTCCTAAATGGCTTAAGTTAAACCAACACCTGTTCGAGTGGTATTAGATGGGCCGCAGTAGCGGACTCGGGGCAGGGGGACGCTTGAAGTTTTGTATGTACTCAGGGGTTAAGCGAGGGTTAGCACTGAATTAAAATCGTATTTGAAGGATTTGGGTTGACGTCGTATTCACTTTTATCCTGAAATGCAGCCCTGGTCCTGGCCACCGTTTTTACCAAGGGCAAGGTGGATTTCTACTACAATCGGAATTGTTTAAAGACCGTAGCTAACATGTGGTTGCCACAGCATATGGCCGATACTTGTTTTGCCGCGTATTTTTTTTTCCTTCAAATGCTCCAATTAGAATCTTTTCATCCAAATTGGATTATTCCGGTGATGTGGCTGCGGCATAGAGGTTGGAAATGTTCTGGTTTTTACTGAGTTTCTGCTTGTTAAGGGATTTCGTTTGTAATGGAGAGTGGATGAGGTCCGTCTGTTGAGATTAGAACTGATTTTTGTTTAGCTTTGTAATTATTCCAAGTTTTGATAAGGATATTGCTAAGAGGGATTATGTAGTTTATAGCATGAAATGTGAAATAAATATGTGCAGAATATTCGATAGTAATTTAGAGTAGAGAACAGAAAAAATTATGCAACTGGGTACTTTGTTGTTTATGTGAATTATGATTGTACACTCCGCTCCACTTGATTAGGTTCAACTAGTATTTGTATGAAAACCCCAAATTACCTTAACCTACTTCAGAGAAAAGTAATTAACAGAAACGGAGGTCATACCCATAATTGAAAATAAAAATAATAAAGAATAATTTTGCATTTATGCAAATATATTATTTAATTTAAGCTGAACCTAATCAAGTGTCCCAACTCAACTACCCTTCAAGTAAAAATAGCACCATTATTAAAACATCGGTGCAATTAAATATCAAGAAATAGATTTATTCGCCGCTAAATGCAAGCTTTAAGACGTGGAACATTCTCTGAAATAGTTTAATGTAATTTGGAGTTTTCATACAAATTCTAGTTTGAACCTAATCAAGTGGCGTGGAGTGTATATGGTTTGATAAATTATTTGAACCACGCATGCGCGAGCCGATGTCTGATTTTTATGTTACGATTGCAAAAATTTTTCCTTTTCTGAGAATCCAGATAACGTCGCTCGCAGAACCCGGACCTGAAGCTTAAGGGTTAAGGCGTCCAACTACCATCGTAGAGATCTGTGGTTCGTATCCACTTTGCGTTCTTTCTATTTCTCCCGTAGACAACTTTCCTTTTTTCTTGTTTTCTCTTGTTACAGAAATTTCCTGCCTTTTCTCCAATGTCGGACAGCAAGCATTAGTCAGAAAGATGATGGGAAGAAATATCAACAGAAGCTTAAGTCCTAAAAGGATTTTAGCGCCATTTAAGAGGAAGAGATAGAGAATACGTGTTCCATACAATTAAGGAAGTGTCTAAATCCACTGAAAAACGCGAAACGCGAAACGCGAAAACCCGAAAACCCGGAAATTGATATATCCACACGCGAAAACGATATATCGCCACGCGATTTCCGAATATCAGTCATTTCGAATATTTTAATTGTTGTCCGAATGAAATTCAAAAGTGCAAAATTTTTATTTTGGTTATATTTGTTTTTTTTTTTTTTAATAAACAAAATTGAAATTCTTCTAATATTTTTTTTATTAACAAAATTTAATTAACAAAAAATTGATGACAACCGTCAAAAAATTATAAGGTTAGGAAGTAGCTGTCAAAATAGCTACAACGTTTGTAAAGGCGTATTTCCAAATACGCCTTTACAAACGTTGTAGCTATTTTGACAGCTACTTCCTAACCTTATAATTTTTTGACGGTTGTCATCAATTTTTTGTTAATTAAATTTTGTTAATAAAAAAAATATTAGAAGAATTTCAATTTTGTTTATTAAAAAAAAAAAAACAAATATAACCAAAATAAAAATTTTGCACTTTTGAATTTCATTCGGACAACAATTAAAATATTCGAAATGACTGATATTCGGAAATCGCGTGGCGATATATCGTTTTCGCGTGTGGATATATCAATTTCCGGGTTTTCGGGTTTTCGCGTTTCGCGTTTTGCGTTTCGCGTTTCGCGTTTTTCAGTGGATTTAGACACTTCCTACAATTAAAGCCAACGAAACCGCGTATAGAGAATACAGGCTTTCTTGGAGTGAATCGCTTCGTCTGTCGTTAGTACATCACTTTAAGAAACTCTTGTAAATGCACCATTGGGAAAGCCAAATCATCATTCGATAATAGGTTAAGATGTAAATTCATTAATTCCACTGTTGGTAGTATAAACTACTCAAGTTCAGGGTGTCGCAAAGAGTTTGATGCCAGTAAATCCACTGGTGCTGTTAATATTCTTCTTAGGGTGCATAAAAAATGTTCCTCATCTTGGGTTAATTCTCTGCGCAAACTCTTTTCCCTTTCATACTTCTCCGGAATGTACCAGGCTTTTGGAAACTGGCTCATGTTCAGCCTATACCAACAAAAGTTGACTCCAATAACCAGTCTAACTATCGCCCATAGCAAATAGTTGTATTCTCTCAAAAATCAATAAATCAATAGAAAGCTTTTGGAATATCTAGAACCCAACCAAATAGTAAACGGTTAGTAGCAGTACGGTTTTAGACTAAAACGGTTTACCTTATTCCTTATTGTATGCCTAACCGAATATCTTCGTATAGTATACATAGTTTTTGGCGAGCCTAGCCTGGTTACTTTAGATATCTTTTGGGCTTTTGATCGAGTATGGCAGTCTGCTCTACTGACTACACTCCAAGTTTTTGGTATCGACTCTGTTCTAAGTTACCTACTGGGTTGAGAGTTTTCTAGATGGACGTTCAATCAGTTGCCGTTGTTATTTGATGTATTTCAGTAAATCTGTCGAAAATATCGCTTTTTCTTGCAAAAACTATTAATAGAAAACGAAGGTATGTAAAAAATCGGAAATTTTCCGTAGAATTCAATGAATTATTTTTAAAACAAATGACGCGCATGCGTCTTTTTCAAAATGGCGGCAGAAGTTGGCGCAAAACTGTTTTTTACGTTGAAGCTTGGCGTTATACAAAGAAAAATTGAATGGAAAAGCTGTGTAACTCTTTAATACGGATTGAGTTGGCCTGGACCGGTCGTAAAAAAAATGAAAAATTAATTAGTTATTGCAAAAAAAAACGCTAAAAACTGCAATTTTTTGAAATACCTGTATCTCCGTTAAAAGAAGACATTTTTTAACTAACCACGATGAAACCGTAGTCCAAGATAAGTAGGATAAGAGCGTTTTTACAGATTTGCAAAACATTGCAAATTTTTGCAAAAATCGATTTTTTCGAAAAAGTGCGTTTTTTCAATGTCCAATAGATCATGCACGCCATCATATTTTTATACCGGACCGGTCCGAAAATTTTTTTAACAGTTGCGCTTAATCAGTCAAAAAAACGTTTTTTTATACTTAAAAAAAACATGAATATCTTTGAGTTCTTTAATTACATTGGAATGTCACTATTGCTAATCGATAGCTGACATTTTTCTACAAATTTACAAAAAAAAAATTTTGCTTTTCGACCTTTTGGAGCCGAGATAATTTCTTTTTTAAAAAAAATCGTGTGGCGCCATCTTTTAAGATGCATAGGGGCTACTGTTGAGCACTTATAATTTCAATAAAAAATTCCCGGAACTTGATCGGCTGTTGTTGAGTATTTCAAAATCAATTAAACTCGGAGCTCGACGCTGCAGCGCCGATTATCTAGCGCTATAGTGCGCTATAGTCCAGTCAAAATAGGCGAAAAAAAGCTGAAACTGGTTAATAATTCTGAAGTTGCTGAAAATTGAGCCCTTAAAAATATCATTATAAATAAAATCTCGAATCCCTTCAGTGTCAAATTTTTTTATTCAAGGTCAAAAGGTCAAAATGTCAGTTTTTGCAAATATCTCTTAAACGGTAAGTCTTATCATAAAATTGTGTTTACAAAGTTTTTAGATTATGCGGAGGCAAGCATGCCGTTGCAGTATGCTGCACTTGGTGATTCTCGTGACCTGTTTGACCT
The DNA here is from genome assembly GCA_963855945.1 of Thereva nobilitata. Lineage (NCBI taxonomy): Eukaryota > Metazoa > Arthropoda > Insecta > Diptera > Therevidae > Thereva > Thereva nobilitata. The sequence continues at coordinate 13,836,890 of OY979696.1, read as the reverse complement.
TAGCCAACAGACTATAACGGCATAACACCTGAGCTTAGATTTAGACATAAAAAATCTGGCTTTACACCATCAAATAGGCAAGTGAAGTAAATAAGCATCAAAATCGCGACGGCTTCACCGGCCTCAGTTTAATTAAGTTCAATCCAATGCGCATAAGTGGCTTCACCGGCTAAAGTAGAGTTCAGTGCTTGAAATTGTTGTTGCTTTTTCGCCAGAAGTCAGAAATGCAAAAGCTCCCTGGAATGGCATTCCACTATTCCAGTTGGTTGCTCTCTTTTGAGCGAGCTTTTACTTTCAAGCTTGATTTCAGGTTCTGTTGGGCGAAATTAGACTTTATTTTTCTTGACTTCAAAATATGAAAATGTAATGGAAATCAGGCAAAAATTGAAGCTCAGTGGAATAATTTGCTCGAACTTGCGCAGTTCGGCCTGTGAAGGCGGGGTACAACCCTGATGATTGTGTCTCAGCCGGCTACTATTGAGGATATCGGCTTTGCGAAATCGAAGCCGCGGTGCAAAAAATTTTTTTGTTTTGATTTTTGTTAGATCCGTGAGCCTCAAGCAAATTTCTTTTTTTTTAGTGTGAACTCTTACTGAATCCAGGAGGTCCAACCCAAGGTCCATCGCAAAACTCCTAGTAAGCTACCCTGCCCTTTAAAACGTCCTTCGAACCAAAGTTACTACATAGACATTGCACCATGACAAGTACGATACAGGATATGACTGGATCTGTCTCATAAACAAAATATAAAGACCACCTCCCCCTTAAACTGAAGTAGCCTATAGAGCATGCGCAGAGATAGAAGAGCATTTAATATTAGAATAGTGACATTGTAGTGAAAATCCTGTATTTTAGATAAAAGTTTTATTTTATTATATACACATATATTTTACAGGTGTATAGATTTTATAATGTTCAATTTTTACACTGGTTATTTCTTAAAAAATTTTTTAATGAAAATATATCTTCTTAAGACCTATACAACACACAAAATGTAGTAAAAAATTTAGTTCTTAATTTTACTAAACATATTTTGAACTTTATCAAGCAAATTCCTAGTAACAGACTCACTAGACGAACAACTCTTCTTAATAAAATCCAACAAAATCTTCGGAACTTTAGAAAACTTCTCTTTCTTAATAGAAGCTTCAATATCAGAATTCAATTGATAAAAATCGAAATCATCTGGATTAACACTAGAGTTTCTAACTGCTTTTCTAAATAATTTCTCGAATTCTTCGGTAATTTCAAGCGCTGTCAAACGTACTTCTTCAGGAGAAATTTGCTGCAAATTTGGTAGCGGATATTTTTTATCCAAAATTGTTTGCAGCAATAGTAAACCCAGAGTCACATTATCGTGTAAACAAAATAGTTTTTTCAATTGAAGTTTATCGTGATTTCCATTTGGACCATCCAAGCAGACATTTGCTTTCGTATTAAGACATTCTTTTCCAATCAAGTAATTTAGAATGGTGGATTTAGTATCAGAAGTAGCTTTATGAATAGATCTTTTCGTTCTTGTATATTCATTATTAAAATGTTCAGCATCGTTTAACGCGGCAATCATTTCTCCACTAGCACCATTTGCCTTGGCTATATCAATTGGTTTCTTATTTTGTCTATTTCTAATTCTAAAGTCAGCTTCTTTTTTTATTAAGAACTGCAGCAAACCCCAATGTTTATATTGCGCAGCTAAATGCGCAGGAGTATTTGCTTCTGTTTCAGCTTGGCTATTTATTTCTGCACCATGCTCAATAAATTCTTTTGCTGCGTCAATTTTTCCAAACTGAATTGCCAAATGTAATGGTTTTGTGTAGTAAATAACGTCAGCAGCTTTACTTTTTTTTACATCGATACATTTTTCGTTTATGAATTTGTAATCAACAAACTGAAGCATGGGTTGAGTTCCTTGTCCAAATGGAAAGCATATTTTATGTGTTTGTAGTAAGTTGTATAGTTTTGTTAAATTCTTTTCTTTTGCAATATCAGCAGGTGTTTTTTTGGCTTCATTTCCAAAATCTGGCTTAGCACCCTGTGATAGTAGATATTCAGCTATATTCTCATGACCATATGTAACAGCTTCAAGTAATCCTGTTGTCATTCTTACTTTACCATTTGCATCTGTGCTAGGGTATATGTTGTAAAGGAAACGATATCGGTGTTTGTTTAGTATATATCTTACAATATGTATGTTATCGTATCTGGTAGCTTCGAGGAAGAAAATTGCATCATCGCGGTCTTTTACTATATTGACTTTATTTTCGATTAAATATTTTACCACATTCAAATGGCTGCTTTTAATTGCTAGACTTAGTAGTGATCTGAAGGTGCCATAATGTTTTCCATCGAATTTATAACCATCGATGAAGTATTTAAGTATATCAACTCGGCCGTTTTTAATAGATAAATCGATTAGTTCTTGTATTTCGTTGTTAGCTACTGTAAAACGATTTGGATGGTTTTTATCTAAAAGATATTTTACTATAGTCAAATTTCCTTTTTCAGTTGCTAGTGCTAAGACGGTTTTCTTAAGTGGTGATACTGCCTTAATGTTAGCTTTATTATCTAGTAAAGTAGTAAACATTTCTAGATTATCATGCATAGAAGCTATCTGAAGAGGTGTTAACCCATCGTTTGTTGTTTCTTCAATTTTAGCACCATTATTTAATAATGTTAAAACCATATCTTTCTGTCCACTACCAACAGCAATATGTAAAGGTGTAGCACCAGTTACAGTTTTTGCATTTTTATCAATTTTTTCATTCTTCAATAATTCTAAAACAACATCTTTTTTGGACATTGTTACAGCATAATGCAGGGCTGTCCAATTTTTTGTATCTCTAGCATTGACATTGGCATGATGTTTTTGAAAGAATTGAATCATTTGTACGTCACCAGCCATTGTGGCAAAATGAAGTGGTGTCAACTCTTCAGTCGCTGGACTATCAAGATTCAAATCTTCATCGGTCGCCAGCATTTCAGCAATCTCTACAGAATTTTTAGTTGCTGCTAAATGTAATGCAGTTTGTCCATTCGATGTTTTTTTATTAACAAAAACTTTTTTCGTTTTAAGTAAAGCTTGAACATAATCTGCACCATTAGCTACTGCATAATGTAACGGTGTTTGGTCACTCTTAGATACCGCATTTACATCGATATCTTTAGTTGCAAGGATATCTTCTAGGGCTGTTATCGGTAGCTTGTTAATAATAGCATAATGTAATGACGTAAGACCATTTTTATCAGCTAAATTAATATTAATATTAGTAGTTTCAGTTAATAGTTTAATTGTAGTTAAATGTTTGCTTCTAACAGCGAAATGAAGTGGTGTTAATTCTTCACCCAAAGTTTTTACATTAACATTAGGATTATTCTTCAATAGCATTTTTATAAAATCATCAAGCCCTAACTCAGCTGCTATATGTAATGCTGTATATCCATTATCATCTGTAACATCAATATTAGCATTGAATTTAGTTATTAAAGTAAACGCCATTGGTATATTATTCCTTTCGGCTGCAGCATGCAAAGGCTTTCTTCCATGATTAAATGACGCGTTTATATCAGCTCCATTACCAATTAATTTAGCAATAAACTTTTTAGTATCATCCTTGTTTTGCATTAACGCAGCATTGTATAAATCTCTATTAATATCCCACAATTCTGTTTCTGCATCATCACCAACAACACCAACCAATTCTGGATTATTTTGTGTATCGAACTTTCTGAAAATTAATCTTGTTGTTCCTTGTACTGGTACATTTGGCAGATCAACAGTACCAAATGCCTTGTCACCAACTATATACTCAACAGACCATGGACCAACTTTTGAATATAATCCATCACGTCGATACTGCATTGCATACTTAACACGTACAGTTGGTTTCCACTCACAAATTGGTGTTTCTATGCTTGATGGTTTAAATTTAAGAGTAGACGATGTTAGTAACTTAGTTGGAAGATCCAAAATCATTGGACGTTTTGTATTCTCAAGTTCAGTTTTAACATTATTCAAAGTTGTTATACGTCTTGGTAATGACTCAATTAAATTTTTAAATTCATCTGTAATAAACTCCTTATCTTGAGCATCTTTCAATATAAAAACAGCTTTGTCAATTAAAGCGTTTTTATCAAATAAATTTTTAAAATCATCAAAAACACCTTTTACAGAACTCAACTGCTTATTATAATTTTCCAAATCGTTTTCTTCATAGTAATAATCAGCGAGATAAGAATACTGCTTGAATAAAAAGAATAAAACATTAACATAACTCTGTACACCATTGTACAACCCATCAAGAGCTAAGAAGCCAGCATTATCAAGATTCGATTCGATAATAGCGAAATTCTGATTGATTATATGATCTACATTCGTATGCAACGTACCAGTATTCGGTTTAACAGCCTTTTCCAAATAATCAATAAACTCCAAAACACCATCAATTTCACTTATATACTCCTGTCTGGAATATTTACTAATCTTAGCTTTATGTAAATCGAAATAATCAATGAAACTCTTCAATTCCGACAACACAGGCTTAATCCTCAAATCATTAATCGAACGTAAAACTTCATCAAATCTTAGATGCATTTCAGTTTTTAAGGTTTGAATTGCTGCATAATTCCGATCAATGGATCGATCTAACTTACTAAATCTTTTATCCATAATTTCTTTTATTTCGTTGAATGGTATATCATCACATTCTTTTTGTATATGAGCATAATCTACGGCCATGTTTGCAAATGTCATTACACCACCAAATAATGGTCCAATAATTGGTATTGCTGATACTAGGGATTCTGAGCCACCTAAAAGTGTTGATGATACTTCCAGGGCATGACATTCGCTAGCAAGATCACGTTTGGATCGATGCATTGCTGTATCGCCTGCACCCATTGTAATCATTGTTGAAATCATTGATTTGGTGATTGAAAAGTAGATGGCGCTAAAGTTCAGTAATTGCCAATTATTGATTGAAGTTTGTAGTGTTGGTGTGAGTTTGCCTATGGAAAAAAGTAAAATTAATAAAGTTATTTCTTTTCGTATTAAAATATTTTCATTTTTTAGGTATTTGTTACGAGTTGGGAAAGATATCGATTTTAGAACGTCCATATTTAGTACAGTACAGATGAACTGGAAAATCGGGGTATGCTCCTTTAATTCTTTGAAGGATGATTTTTCATAAATCGTTAATGGAGCATAAAACAATCTCAACTCTAAATTTGAGTAAAATTTTTAGTAGACGTTTTTTGGAAAACTCAAAAAGTTTTCGAAAAGCGTTTTTCTCTTAATCTACGCATTTTAGAGAAAAGTTTTTTAAACAAAAAATGTAGAGGACAATGTTACCTACAGTTTGTGTCATAGAGGTTATTCTGTATAACTTCAAATACAGAAGCTAGGTGGCGCCAAAATTTCCAAAAAAAGGTTTTTTCGTTTTTTGTCCCAGAAAAAATGGTTTTTTTACAAAAGTGTAAACCAGTAAATTATTCCTCTTAAAAATTTCTACAACATTTATTCAAACTACTTTTCCCTCCGACTTACCGTTCCAAAGTTATAGCGTGCTGAAGTGTGAGAGTTTGTGCTCTGAAGATGGCACACAGGTTAATTTGAGTACAATCTTTTTACAAACAAACACACATTCATTTTACAAGAGCAAAGTTTTGACGCTTTTACTTGCGAAAACTCGCATAGCAACTGAAAAATGGACGCTTCTTAGTAACAATAGGACCGTTAACTATGCAGCGTAGCATTTACTGCCCTATAACTTTGGAACGGTAAGTCGGAGGGAAAAAAAGTTTAAATAAATGTTGTAGACATTTTTAAGAGGAACAATTTACTGATTTACAATTTTTTAAAAAAAAACCATTTTTCTGGGACAAAAAACGAAAAAAACTCTTTTTTGGAAACTTTGGCGCCACCTAGCTTCTGTATTTGAAGTTATACAGCATAACCTCTATGAGACAAATTGTAGGTAACAATGTCCTCTACATTTTTTGTTTAAAAAACTTTTCTCTAAAATGCGTAGATTCAGAGAAAAACGCTTTTCAAAAACTTTTTGAGTTTTCCAAAAAACGTCTACTAGAAATTTTACTCAAATTTAAAGTTGAGCTTCTTTTATGCTCCATTAACGATTTATGAAAAATCATCCTTCCAAGAATTAGTGGCGCATCTATATTACACCGGTACTGTACTAATTCACCAAGGAATATAGAGTGAAATAAAAATAAAATAAACAGGCAATTCAATTTCATCTTGACAATATTTACTGCCAATTTTGTCTGATTTTAAAACTCCCAAATTTGGTCGCTACAGTTATGGCAACTTTAGCAATAATAATAGAAAAAGTAGTCGTTTTCTTCCATCGCGCAGCGGATCGCATTTGTCTAAGTTCCGAAGCAAATGACAGAAGCCTATGATCACGTTAAACGCTAAACGGAACAACCTAAAACTGAATTCAGATATAGTGTTGGGTAGGACACGATTATAAAATGAGTTTGTAAGAAGTGCCTCTTTTTTCTTTTGAGCCAGTACAATGTTATACTTCAAATGAGGCGAGGTGCTATTGTAATGCCAAAATGACAAAAATAAGCTAATTAAAAAGAGAAATAAAATAAATACCAAAGAAAAGCTTTTTTACGAGTTTGATTGAAATATGCATTAAACTGTCTCAGAGTAAGTAAGAAACCTATGACTCGACAAGGAATATTTTTATTTTACAATCTCGCCTCGCCTCATTTCAAGTTAGAAATTTCACTTCTTCAAAAAAAGTAAGAAATGTTTCTGCAGTACAAAATTTCACTCCCTCGAAAAATGTAAGAAATGTCTCTCCTCTACTTCGCGCGTATACACAATCATTAAAAGCTACTTCAAGCTTTCTGGGGCAAGAAGAGTCTAGAGAAGGAATAATTGATATGCCATGCATTAGATGAGGTGGGAGTAAGGCTTTCACTAAATTCAAAATATCAAAATTTTACAAAAATACAGGGTGATATGTAAACCTCGACAAAAAAAAACTTCAAAACGCCCTAGCTGCTAAACCGTTACGATTTACCGCCCCCTTCCATACGATTTTTTGTTCGTCTATCCAAAACCTATCCACAGCCGCCCGCTTTGTAAACTTAGCGGTATGCACCCTGTATATTGGGAAACAACTACTTTTGAATCTACGTTTTTCGACACTGAAAGGGCCATAACTGGTGCAATATTAGCCCTACGTAAAAAATGATATAACAAAAATTATAGATAATCGTGTGTTCTATAAGTCTTTTTTCATGTAGAACTAACCATTAACGAAATATAGTGCAAAGAAAGTGATATATGAAGTTTGAAGCACTATTTCTCCGAAGATATTGACTTTACACAAAAAAGTTCTAAACAAGAAAGTTAAATCACTTATTTATCTACAAAAAAGATAATATGCATTTTTGTCGTAAAATGCATACTTTTTGCGATATAGAATTAAACGCGTTTTCCTTCACTGTAAGTTTAGCAAGAGGGTGGGGATGACGCCATTTTGAATTTAAGCTTATAAAAATATATAAATTTATTTGATAAAAAAATCGCGTGCGGTATTTTTCGCAAAGAAAAGTACCTATTTATTGGACAATAAAGCAAGATCATTTATAAAAATGCTGAATAGAAGCGGTCCGAGAATGGAACCTTGAGAGACGCCTGAGTTTAGTAGGGCAATTAAGGAACTGCAGGCACCTATTTTAAATTGTTGAGAATGGTGAGTTAAGAAGCTATGTAGAAGAGTTTTTACAGAAGCAGAGTGTGAATAACGCTATTCAAGTCAAGCAACCATAGACAGCACATGCGATGCTCATTTATCGAAATAAGTACGAATATCATTCGAGACTTTAAGGAGAGCAGTTTCGCAGCTGGTACTTGCGGAAACCAGATTGCGGAAACGGGATTAAGGCAGCGATGAATTCAAGGCAAGGGAATCAACACAACTAAAGCTGATGCCTCCAGATGAAACTGTAACAGGGATATTAGCAAGTTCCGTCGTATATTGCGATATAAAGTATTGGGTTTTAAGACTGAGGTTTTATTTTAGCTAAGAGATTTTTACTTCTCAGAGGCACAATGGTCATAAAGGCCAATTAAAATTCTATTGTACTTAGTAATTTTCTCATCAACCTCAGTCATTGAGAAAATGTCAGTCCAAGGTAGACAATGATATCTATGGCCAAGACGTTCCTAGTCAATATTAGAGAAATTTCGATAGGCAAACGCTCTCGCAACTGGGGAACCGCCATTTAAACTATGACTACGAATAAATTGCTAGGCAGAGAGATTTGGTTAAGAAAAATAATAGAGTCGATATGGTTTGTGAGAAACACGTCAAGCAAGGAAGGTGTACTACAATTAAAGTAGGTATGGAGCACATTGACAGACGCCAAAACGAGAGAATGCATATTGTACCGAAATGAGTGTTGTAGAGAAGAATTTACTAATAAGCTGACGTTAAAGACACCACCTAGCAGTATGCTTTTATACCCGCTGGACAGGTGCTCAAGAGTACCATTAAATTATTTAGCATTGTTAGGGTTAAACAAGCCCAGAGGAGAGATTGCACAGGCAAGAAGGAGCTTTTCGGTGAAACTAGAAACTTGGACACATAAAAAGCCAATTTCCGATTGTTTGGAGAAGCCAACGGTTTTGGAATTTAAATTATCACTCAAGTAAATGGCCACTCGTTTTTTTTCAGCAACTCAAACAAATGTGATATTTATTTCACAATCTTTAAACAGTGGGAATTTAAAAAATCAATCAATTCATGAACAAATATTTAAAAAAAAAATAAAACTTACCAAACTTTTAAAAACAATAAATAAATAAAATATTCCTCAAATGGCAATTATTAACAAAACTAGAGACTGAAGATTTTTTCGTATAGCCAGCGGACTCCTTCGCCAACTACTGAATTAAACTTAACACAATTTCCAAATTTAAATACCTGATCCCATACCAACTTGTTTTTCTTGTCGAAATTTTGCACCTGAACAAAAATCTAATATTTGATTTTGTCGCAAAATGATGATGCCAAATTTTAAATACATTTGATTAAATAAGCGTTTTATAAGCAAGCGTATTGGAAAATATTTGCAGAAAAGTACAATTTACTTTTGTATCAATAAAGGGCACCTGTGTTTAAAAGAATATTTTTTATAAGACAATAGTAATTGTTCTGCATGTGAAAAAATAGAATTAAAGTTGAACTGCGTAATAAAAAAGAAAATTATCAAGAACAATAAATTGAAGCTTCGAAGAGAAAATGTTAATATTTTTGATTCCCCTTATTAGATCAAGTACTTATTTTCGAATTTTGTGTTGAGTAGATTGTTCGACACTACATCAAGCGATAACAGGCGAAAAGGAAAAACTCAAGACGTATGCAGCAGTAAGCGATCCCAAAAACTGTTCTGGTACCATTTACCAGGAAAAGAAGACTGACAAGATTGACGGAGGTGATCCTCGCATGAAAAACTTCTCAGGCCTCTCACAACAACTTACCTATTCAAACCAAAAGCCATGTATTGGGTATACTGGACTAGACTGGTATGGTTCTCAGACGGCAACAGGGGAGAGGTAGTGTGAGTGGTGTCTGAGCCTTTCAAGTAGAAATGTCTACTCTAACTCTACTGGCATGATCCTAGGAGGACTTAAGAAGGGCCTACGACGAGGTCGAAGGATGTGTGAGAAATGTGAAAGTGATGCTGAAGTCCATCCACTAGAAGCTTGAGCAATATGAAGTTCGAAAAGACAGAGAAAGGCAAAGAAATGATGTTCCACTTTACAAGTGTATCCACTTTTTTTAGTGAACAAAACATTTCTGTTCATTTTGCGAGTAGAGCGAGTGTAAGTTATGCGTTTATGAACGTTTTAAAATGGCACTTGTTCTTATCTTGTACCAACTGACAAAATTGTTTACAGGACATTTCGAAATACCCCTAAAATCCCTGTTAAAACTTTAAAGACAAAAAAAGTATATGTTTTATTTTCAAACTAAAATTAAAGCACTAAAAAATGTTTTATCAATCATTAAATATTAAAATATGCTTTATTATGAACATCACAACATCACTTTATTTATAAACTACTTAGTACTTCAAACAGTACTTCTGCTGCGTCATTTTTAAAATCATACATCTGAACATTAAAAAATTTAAAATTATTTTTAATGGATTAAATGTTATACAAGATCCGCAGTCTCGTTGTAAAGTTCAAGCTATTCAAATTACCGTCAACCAATTCAACAACTAATCAGAATTCGAATGAAAAGCTAAGGGAAATGATGCCATCAGGAGATTTTCCAGAACTGTTTAGTCGTCCCAAACAATTTTAAGCCCCTAAAAAATCCCAATCAGCATTTTGTCAGAGGAGCTCAGAAGTGGCTCTGCTCTTTCTTTGAGTAATGTAAATAGGTTTAACCATTTATGTAAAAGCCTGTTTTAATCCATTCACGAACACAGGTATCCTTTTATTCACTTTGTTTCTACATTTTCTTCGCCTTCGTAAAAGAAATCATCATAGCTTGAATAACTTATTCTTTTGGCGACACTTTCCTAAAAATAACATCTACGGAAAATGTGTATCACTTCTTCATTACTCTTTCCAGTAAATGTATAAATCTCAACATAATTTCCACTTGAATGTATACATCTCAAAAAGTGGAGCAAAAAAAGTGTAACTTTCCACTTTCCACTGATTAAGTTTATAAGTGTAAATCCGTTTTACACTTCCATTCGGTTCCATTCGCAAATGTATACACTTAAGTGTATAAGTGGAAACGTACATTTATTCTTAACATAGATTTAACAAAAAGTGTGTGTGTGTGTGTGTGTGTGTGTGTGTGTGTGTGTGTGTGTGTGTGTGTGTGTGTGTGTGTGTGTGTGTGTGTGTGTGTGTGTGTACTTATGTACGCGCATTAGAAGTTATACTTCTTTGGCGTGATTTAAGACTAATATTTAATTTGCATGCAAATAATTTATTGGTTTTTATCTTATTTGCGTGCGTTGGCAGGTGGAAGCAGCATGATGCCGACACGTTCCAGCCTGTCGGTTATACCGGATTCTAATCCTAACTAAAATCACCTACTAGTCAACCCATTCTCCGGCAGAGAGGAAACCCATGTTTTTATTTTAGTCTGTTAAAAGTCCCAGAATATTACTTAATTCGCTCACACAGCGACACAAAGTGCCCCTTGGCAAACGACATTAGAAGACAGCACTCCTACTATTCCAGAAGGTCCATGTTTGTGCTCTAGTTATTTTCTAGTTTTTGGTACAGCAGATTTAAAATAAACCCATTTAACTTAAAAGTTTTTTTACCTATTTTTATTATATTCTTTTTAGTCTTAATTCAGTCATTTTTGGATTTTACTTTTTACAAAATACTGGTGAAGTGATTTGTTATGCATACCATATTTCCAGCGCCATTTTGAATTTTCTAATTTTGACAACAAATTTATTATTTCCGACCTTAAACACCCCCAAAATAGCTATTTTCAGTGAAATCGAATCGTAATTGCCAAAATCGTATCGCCATATTGACGCCGCCATTTTGATTTTTTTAAATTTTGGCCACAGATTCATCATTTGTGACCTTAAAAACTCACCGATACCGATTTTCAATGGATTCGGAACACATTTGCAAAATTCATCCGCCATTTTGAATTTTCAAATTTTGACCACAGAATCGTCAGTTGTGGCCCTAATAACCCCACGATACCGATTTTCAATGGATTCGGAACACATTTGCAAAATTCATCCACCATTTTGAATTTTCAAATTTTGACCACATAATCGTCATTTGTGGCCCTAAAAAACCCCGATACCGAATTTTAATGGATTCAGAAAACATTTGCAAAATTCATCCGCCATATCGGCGCCGCCATTTTTAATTTTCAAATTTTGACCATAGAATCGTCATTTGTGGCCCTAAAACCCCCCGATACCGATTTTAAATGGATTCAGAACACATTTGCAGAACTCATCCGCCATATTGGCCCGCCATTTTGAATTTTCAAAATTTGACCACAGAATCGTCATTTGTGGCCCTAAAAACCCCGATACCGATTTTTAATGGATTCAGAACACATTTCCAAAATTCATCCGCCATATTGGCGCCGCCATTTTTATTTTTCAAATTTTGACCATAAAATCGTCATTTGTGGCTCTAAAACCCCCCGATACCGATTTTCAATGGAATTGGAACATAATTGAAAAATTCGTCCGCCATCTTGATTTTTTTACAAAATTGTCAGATTGCACTGACACGTTAGCTGAATATGTGTGCAAAGTTTCATAAGAATCGGTTTAGTAGAAGTAGTAGAAAAAGCTGTCGCAAGATTTGAACCAAACAAATATACGAAGTCAAGCTAAATAAAATTGTTCATTGTTTTATTTTCCCAAATAATAACAGTAAATATTTTGTATTATATATTCAAACTCATTTCTGATTGAGTAATTATATTAAGTTTTAACCATTCAAAATCATTAGTAAAACAGTAAATAATTATCGCTTATTATTGTACAGTTGCCATATAGCTTTATTATTATCTTGGCCAGTTTCACACGGGCCGACAAAGAACCAAGAAAAATCTTCTGAAAAAGTTGGCCCGTGTAAAACTGGCCCTTAGAAACTTGCGCTTAGGTGATGAATAGAACACGGATCGGATTTCATAGCCTCGCGACAGAACCCCTCACCCGGCAACTACGAATCTTCTTATACCTACAAAAAGCCCAAACCTTCGCTTGGCTGATGAATCGTACATGTAATTTATTTCCCTCCATAGCCTCAGGATAAAAACCCCCTCACCCATCGACATCGTGAACAGACATCAGCTAAAGAATGGGAGTTGAAATGCTTGCCCTCCATACCCCTTCGCCTCCGTCACGGTCTCGTGTTGCGTCTCGCGTAGCGTCTCGCGTTGCGTCTCGATAAAAATTCACTCTCATAATATTTTCCAAACGCGCCTAAAGAAGTAAACTTCAAAAAAAATTTTAGTTCAAGATCTTTTGGAATTTCAATCTCCTTAAAGGGGGCCCAATCATATTTTAGCCCCGGGCCCCGCAAGGTTATGTGGCAAGGCCGGTCGCACGCACAAAGTAGTAATAAATTTGAATGTGAACTCAAAAACCCGCATAACCAATTGTCCATCCCTCTCAAAAAAAACACCAAAAAAAATGCAAAAATATTGAACCGACAATAGAAACAGGATAAAATCGCACAACTAATCCTCAACCATAGCAAATACCCTTCCAGTGTTGCATTTGAGGGTAGTTCTTAAACGTACTTTCTGGTCGGAGGACCATATGCTGATGCCACATTTAATGTAACATTCACTTGTCACCGACACATCCCATATCCAGGGGTGGAGTTCTGCTCAGCTTGTTTCGCATATGTTCAAATTCTCGGCCCTGTTTTGATGCGGTTCCAAACATAATTAAAGACGATCTGGTTTAAAGGATCCAAGGTCCTGGCGCAGGAGATTCCGTATTCTGATTACGAAAATGAAATTTACTCATTGATCGGAGGCAGAGGGGCAGGCGAAAGGATGGTTGCGATTTGAAAAAGTCGTCATCATCGCGCCATCGACTTGGGATAAACTAAAGGCGCCACAGTTCGACTGGTCGCAATAAAAAAGTGCACAGATGGTCCTTGAATATCACTCTATTAAGGGGTAGTTTTCATTTGATTCTTGTTCACAGTTCTTGTGCGAGGGATATGACCAGAGCACAGTACTTTTAGGGTTGTTGCATGACATGAACGTAAACGTATTGTTTTCTTAATGGATGTTCCTGACAAATGCATATTTTCCTAACTAAGCTGTTCTCGTCCTCTGGTAAAATGCTGGAAATCAAGAGGAGTCCTTTCAAATATTTCAGGCTGCTCCCTTGGGTTCATTTTAAACTTCGCCTTTGAATAGGGCGAATCAAATTACATTCGTGCACTTGCCAATATGTTGACTAATGCTGGTTTCGGGATAAAAAGGGTATATACAAATATGGTCCGTACATACTCTGTGTTTTTCTGCTTAAAGCTTATGTAAATGTCGAATCCACAAGGAAGATTAACAACCTGTCAAAAATCATAAAGGACATCGTTTGATATCAATTAATTCTTTTCAAGCCATACAAACCACTTCGTCTGTAACGAATGAAATTTTAACATGATAATCCCTCATCCCCACCTTAAATGAGAAGCGTGTCCAACACGTGACCAATGTGTAACGAATGCCTGCATTGTTGGCACTCAACAATTTTGTCACTTCGGGCCAAGTCGTCCTTGCCAAAGCCGAAGAGTCAATAAAAACAAAACAGTCTCAACCCAACGAAACAATACGAGAAACTTCCCTCGTTATAACTTTGGCTTTTGCGTTAATTTGATTAAGGATTCGTCTTCAGGAGGAACTCATCTGAGTAGAAACACATTTTCCATATTATCCTTAAAAGGGACCGAGGCAAAATCTCAGTAGTCAACAGACCAACGTTAATACACTGTTGCTACCCCTAATGAGCATTTTATCTTGCCGAGTATTTGCCCCGCTCATATGTTCGGAATTTTTGTTCCCGGATTTATGATCGTCCTAATCATCCTGGCATTTATCCTTTGTGTATCCTTTTTACGGGCGAGATGAGGTTCCAACTTCCGCGACTGGGCGCTATACACATTAAATGTTGATGCAGCACTTACTTTGTCTGTATGTGCGTGTGTGTATATTGTTCGCCACAGCATATAGATTTGGCGAAATGATTCATTGCTGTTGTGCAGGGATAAATCGAATTAAAAGTCTTGAAAATCCCCTTGCCAGGATTTTTATGGCAAATCCAGCTCTAAATAATGAAATCTGAAAGAGCACCACAAGGGGATCGAGTGTTCCGTTGAAGGTCCTTACGCAAATGTTGTTGATTTGTGTTTTTATCCCTGCATAATGCTGCTTGGATTACATGTAATACTGGCAACGGACGTAAAGTGCACATATTTTTATTATGGCTTACAAATTAAAAATATATTGACGCATATAGGAAGGATGTGGAGGTGATTAGGTAATGCTATTCGTTATTTAATTAAAATTAAGTGTAGATTGATAGACGTATGTTTTTAAAAGATTTCGATTAAGTTTAAGAAAGGATTAATCATAATCAACTAGAACAGAGGAATTCTTTGAAAGGAGATTTTCAATAGAGGAAACTTTGGCATAGAAAATCGCAGCAAGAAGAGGAAAAAGTCGCTAGGATCAAATCGGGACTGTAGGATAGGTGATCAAAGATCTCCCAACCAAAATCTTGAATATTCCCGGGTGAAAATATAAGACTGAAAACAGATTGAAAAATTACTAGGGGTATTCATGAAACCCTCGTAAATCGTGTAAACGTAGTAAACCGCATAACTAATGTCAGATTAACATTAATGTGACATTAGTTACGCCGTTTACTAGGTTTACGCGATTTACTAGGGTTTTCATGAATTCCCCCACTAATTTTTTCAATGTTTAAGAGCAGCCGGAAAACGAACGGAACCTAGACTGAGGTATTGAGCAGGAGACGGAACTGAAAATGCATTGAAAATGATAGACATTTGGAAGAATGGAGTAACGAAAATTAAAAAATTTCCAAAATTTGTCTAAGTCCAAGAAATGCAAGAATTTCCGCCTTGTTTCGGCCTCTTTTCAGTCTTTTTTTGATACTCATGAAGGGTAACTGATATCAGTTTTCAGTGTAAATAATAATTTCCGCCTTATTTCGGACAGAATTCCGTCTAAAATTCATTTTTCAGTCTCTTTTCAGTCCTTTTTAACCGACTAAAAGAGGAAGTTATCAATTCGACGCGTAGGTATGTTTTTTTGGTTCTGTTCACGCATAACTTTGTAACGCAATAACTTTTTTGCTTTTTTCTTTTTTTGTTTGTAAGGGTAGTTTCCCACGGTGGTCCCATGCAATATTTATTAAATTCTGATAAAAGAGTTCGAAGGTAGGCTTAAAAAACTGGTAAAATTAATACACCTTGAACAGATTGAATTATTTTCAAAGGTATCACAAAATTCTTTATTGTCACAAAATACTTAAGAGAGACTTGGCGTAGCGTCTACGTAAAAGTCTACCGAGCTAATTATTGCGGGTTCAAACCCCGGGTCGGACAGTGCGACTTTTTTTCTTTTTTTCTCTTCTTCTAAATTCATTCTGATTGGATTAATGTTGTAAAGAATTATTACAAACTCTTCGGTGGGAAATTTCATGCATACTCATGTAGACTGTAAGAGTATTCCTTTGAATTGGAAAACTATTTAACTGAATTTCTGAAAGGACTTATTTACATATTTAGCCAGCGCATAGTAACACTCTCTCGTAGCGCAGCGACTTAAGTAACTACCTCTCGTCCGGAGGTTCCGAGTTCGATTCTTCGGCCTGTTGCATTTTTTTTCAATCGACTTTATTTTCTCACAATAAATATTGTTATCTAGTTTCCTTCGGGGAATTTTGTTTCATATTAAATAAGTTTTTTTTTAAATTACTCCGAAAATACTGCAAAAACTATTTAGCTACAGCCTCGATTCTTGTCGACGGCGGCGTGTCATACTTATCGTAATAAATAATTTTTTTTTAAATTGGCCTAGAAAAAAAATGAACGGACTAAAAAGTACGAAATAAAATAAATTTTTAAAAACCAACTTCAAAAAAAACCAATACCGTCATGCACAAAAAAGGATGAAATAATTGTTGGTAATTCTTTACAATACTAATCCAATCAGAATGGATCTAGAAAGAAGAATCACTTTTGAAGACGGTGCCAGGTTGAGTTTCATTGAACTCGTTCTTGCTTCGAAAATTGGTTTAATTTCTTTGTAAGAAGCTTGAAGATTGATCGAATTTTCATCTGCATGCTTGAACAAATCTTGCTTGAAAACAAAAGTGTGAGTGCGAGCGAGCGCGTCGTCACTTTCGAACGAAATTATTTAAGGATAAAGTGCGGCTATTCAAGCATGATTGCGTCGTGTGGAGGCTACAGAGAAGTTGTGCGAGAATGCGCAAAAAGATTAAACATGCGTGCTTGTCAAGCATGCAGTTACGTGTATAGCCGCCTTAAGAACGCGTATTGTCCATATTCCAGACAATAGTTTCGCACGTCTCCGTTTCTTAAACATTTCACAGTGAACTTTTTTGAAATCAACTAAAATAAACGCCCTTGTAGCCTCAGAAAACCGTATCCATCATTTTCCGACTCAATTAAGGTTAAATTGCGCCCAGCATTGGCTGTTGTTTGACTCATTACTGTAGGACAGTGGCGGTTTCAGAGGGGGGTAATTGGGTAATTACGCCCCCTAAGAAGTTTCGTTCGCTTATTTATTTTTATTCTTAAAAATTACCAAAATTTCAACCAAACAAGATAAGTTATGGTGAATCTAGTCGGCGAAATATGACTTTGAATTTTTCCAAAACTGCTGGAGAGTCGTGGAAGGGACCGATACCCGAGACTCCCGCTAATATGGCACGCTATGGCTGATTCCACACGAGCGTACATGGGGATGTACGATGGGGAGGGCACACAAATTTGAACGATATTTTCAGTAGATTTTCGATCTGTGTTTGTTTGACAATCTGACCATTTTGTGCAAAATCAAGATAGCGGTTCCAAAATGGCGCCCGATTTTTGCATTTGTTTTCCTCGACGCCGAAATGGGTATCAAATGAAAAGTCATGGCAGGTAGAATATAATTAGCGGTGTAGAGTCATTCGAAATTCAAAATGGCGGCCAACACAAAATGGCGGAATACATATAATAGACCAAAAAGTAGAAAATATAACCGTCAACTTTAAATTTTCCCCATACGCATAGTTCGCCTGACAATGCAATCCAACCATTTTGTAAAAAAAATCAAGATGGCGGCTGTTAAGAAATGCTAAAATCATCATTTCCATACAACAACCATCAATGCCAAAAATTATTCAAAATAATCCAGACGTAATTTGACGCCTCTTCCGTTCGATGGATCGAACACGTTAAAATTTGTGAAACCATTTTGCCCAGATAGCAATTTTGAGGGAAACATGTGTACTTATTGATTACGCAGCAATTTAAGTTTAAACCTTTGAATTTTGTTCTTATTTCATGTATGTAGTTGTTTGTTATTTAATTTAATTTGTTATTATTATGTTTGTATTAATAAGTATAAATACCTGGAGAAGTGAAAAATAAATTCATTCATATTTTGAAGCTTGAGAATTGATTTTTATCATTCTAATTAACATTCATTGCGCTTAAGTGTTGCACTTATAGCGCAGCTCATCAAAGGTCTAGGTGTTACACCTAAATCTAAATCTAAATCTAAAACAAAGCGAAGAAACAAAAGAGTTTCTCCGCTTAACAAATACATTGGTGACCCCGACGTGATCACAAGTGAATCACTTGTGACACGATCACAGCCATCAGTTGAACCACATCAACAATCCTGCAATCATCTCGCCATAGAGACGCCAGATTTTATCCAGAGGTTTAAATTGGAATAAAACCAGGTACATCCAGCAGGGGCAGCTATCTACACCACACAGTTAAACCACAACTCCAGCGAGGATGGATGAACTTTTGGATTTACAATCGCAGTTAGGCGAAGAGATCCAGAACAACCTCCGCAACTTCAGAAAGGATTCCAACAAAAGGAAGACAAGGGAATACCTAACCAACCGCCTAGAATGGCTTGAACAGAGATGGGAGCAATTCCACGCTAACCATCACCAACTCACAGACTTTGAAGCCAGCAGTCCAGATAATGATTATTTCACCAGAAATTATTTCAACACTATTGAAGAATTAGTAAACCAATACAAGCAACTATTGCTTGAATTATTGCAAAACCAGCCGGGTCCGAGCCAGTCAGCACATGAAGCCAGCCAAAAGGCACCAGCGAAGACTGCAGCAGAACACCAGGCTGAGCATAGCCCACCAAGGGAAGCCCAGCAAAGAGTAAGGTTTCAAGAACCACTCAGCCCAGCATCATCAGAGCAGTCGCAAGAAGAAATACAGAGGAAGATTAGGCGACAACAACGTGCCATGGCAATATTAACGCGAACCCTGAATGACATAACAACCAAGTCAAGTAGTACACAGTCAAGGGTGTTCTACGAAATCAACCTTCAAACCATCCACAAAATGTTCGATGCAATAACTGACCTGGATCAAGAAATTTGGGAGGAAGTTGTGGATGCGCCACTAGATTACACTAGAGAAGTATATGAAGGCCTCTACGATTGGGTACAGGAAACCCTCGTACACTTACACGAAAAATTAGAAGCCAGGGAAGCCACCACACCAAATGGGCAGCCACCCCAAATCAAACTACCACGTGTTACATTGCCAGTCTTCGATGGAGACTACACAAAATGGACTCAATTTCATGACTTGTTTGAACAAATGATAGAGTCCAAACCGATTAGCAAGACGGAAAAGATGTTCTACCTCACAACAAATTTGAGCGGTGAAGCAAAGGCACTACTGAACCATCTTCCTATATCAGATGCGAACTACACCACAGCATGGGAGACCTTGAACAAAAGATACAATAACCAGAGGTTGCTTTGTACAGCATTGCTCAACAAACTCTGGGACCAACCATGCACGCAGGGTCAATCAGCAAACTCAATCAAACAGCTCCACGATGTAACCAGTGAATGCATACTCGCCTTAGAAAACACAAAGGTTTCCACCACAAACTGGGATCCAATGCTAATACATCTTCTTCTCAAAAAGCTGGATAAGAACACACACGCTCTTTTTGAAGCTTCATTGGATTCACCAAGAAATACTCCCACCATAAAGGACCTGCTAAATTTCCTAGAGAAAAGATTCCAGACCTTAGAAGCTCTTGGTAAAGAATCATCAGGCCATTCTTCAGGGCGAGAACAAGTATCCTCGAGGAAAGGTAACAGTTATCCTCGCTCCTCACTGATGTCGACAAACATGCACTGGGCGGCATAGTCTGCAAACACAAGAATCACCCGCTGTACGCATGCCGAGAATTCCTAGCACAACCAATCGCAAGCCGTCGACAAACCATCAGGCAGCACAATTTGTGCATGAATTGTTTGAACGATGGACACAAGACAGTAGAATGCACTCTTAGAAGTTGCCCCAAGTGCTCTGAAAGACATAACTCCTTACTACACTTGGACATTGCCCCCAAATCAGTTCACTTTAAGCAAGGGAACTCCAAACAATCTCACCCTTCAACTTCAACACCAGCTCCCAAATCATACTTCAATCAAGGAATTTCAAGGCAAACTCAACCACCAGGTTCACCGGTTGACATAACTGCACCAAATCCAACGGCATTAACAACCAACGCTAGAAATAATATGCGTAGCTATGTGATGCTAGGCACAGTCATCGTAGAAGTTAGCAGTGGCCAGGGACAACGAGTGCGATGTCGAGCAGTCCTTGATTCTGGATCCCAACTCAGCTTCATCACTGAGGATTTGGCAAGGCGACTACGAGCTCTCCGTATTCCCGAAGCAATGTATATCGATGGCATAGGTGTGGAGCGACTAAAAAGTAACCATAGGGTCAATATTCAGGTACACTCCACGATCAATAACTACTCTACACGACTAGAAACCTTCGTACTTCGCGACATCATAACAAAGCAACCAGGCCACAAGATAGAAAGGGAAACCTGGCCCATTCCAAATAACTTGCACTTGGCGGACCCCGACTTCGACGTACCCGACACCATCGACATGTTGATCGGAGCAGAAATATTCCTCGACTTGTTATCAGTCGGACAGATCAAGCTCGGTGAGGGATTGCCAACACTCCAGAATACAGTATTTGGATGGATGATAGCTGGACCAGTACGCCATGAAGGTGCACCCTATGCTGTGTGCGGCATCTGCAGTGAAGACGAGAAGCTTGAGAACCAACTCAGCAAATTTTGGAGACTGGAAGAAGTCGAATCATCAGACGAAATCAGTACATTGACCAGAGTAGAACAAAGGTGCGTGGACCACTTCAATCAACATGTCAAAAGAGACGAACAGGGCAGATTCATTGTCAAACTCCCTTTCGCACAAGATCCCAACGCGCTAGGAAAATCAAGAGACATCGCTCTGCAGCGATTCCACTCATTAGAAAAAAGGCTTCTTCGACAACCGGACCTACAGCAACAATACATCAAGTTCATGAGGGAGTATGAAGCATTAGGACACATGAAGGAAACAGATGCATCCTCTATCAAAGGTCCTCATTACTTCCTGCCACACCACTGCGTCACTAAGTTAGATAGTAGCACAACAAAGCTACGAGTCGTTTTCGATGCGTCGGCAAAGACCGCATCAAATTTATCATTAAACGACGTGCTATGTAAGGGCCCAACCATTCAAAATGAACTATTATCAATCTTGATACGCTTCAGGTTTCCTAAATTTGTATTCACAGCGGACATCGAGAAGATGTACCGACAAGTAAAGATTGCTGAAGAGGACCAACAGTATCAATTAATCGCCTGGAGAGAACATCCACAACACCCATTGAAATATTTCAAACTCTGCACTGTCACATATGGATTAACACCAGCTCCGTTTCTAGCTACTAAATGCTTGGATATGCTTGCTACCCAAGGTACCCTGACACATCCACTGGCAGCTCAGGCTCTCAAACGCGACTTCTATGTGGATGATGTCATGTCAGGATCGGATAGTTTACCCGAAATACTAGAAATTCAAGGGCAACTCAAGGATCTCCTGTCTTCTGCCGGGTTCAATCTTCGCAAATGGTGCGGAAATCATCCACAGCTACTGAAGAACATCCCAAGAGAAGACATCGAGCTTGAAGTAAACTTTGACAAGCCTACGGACGAATCCATCAAAACACTTGGGCTGACTTGGCAACCAAGCGCTGATACTTTTCAAATAAAAACCAACTGGAGTGACACACGAAGGATTACCAAACGAACAGCTCTCTCTGATATATCACACATATTCGACCCACTTGGATTCATGAACCCTGTCACAATAATCGCAAAGATGTTCATCCGAAAGATCTGGACATTGAAACTGGACTGGGATGCAGCCTTACCAATGGACATGAACACTAGCTGGAGTAGATTCCGGGAGGAGCTAAGAGTACTCAACGATATAAGAATTCCAAGACATATAGCGTCTGGGAAAAGATACAAAACAATTCAATTTCATGCCTTCTCAGATGCATCTGAAGCCGCGTACGGAGCTGCTATATATGTGAGGACGACACACCATGACGGCATCATCACTGTTCGTTTGCTATGTGCTAAATCAAAGGTAGCCCCAGTAAAGACCACGACCCTACCAAGACTCGAACTATCTGCTGCAAAACTGGCAGCCCAGCTGATGCAGAGAGTAAGAAAGGAAGTGAATCTGCCCAACGTGAAGGTGCATTTTTGGACAGATTCTGAAATAGTTCTGGCCTGGATCCGATCAGATTCGTCATCCTACCACACGTTTGTGGCCAACAGCGTTGCAGCAATTCAACGGTTGTCCAACCCAGAACAATGGAGGCACGTTGGATCTAAGGACAATCCCGCAGACATTGTTTCACGAGGAATGACACCAGCTAAACTGATTAAATGTAATCTCTGGTTTTATGGACCACAATATCTACACGGTCCAGAGACCATTTGGCCTGCACAACCATCAACAACAAACACAGATATAGAGAAAAAAGGTCAAGGAAAAGTGGCATTAACATCAACCAATCAAATCTCATGGATCAATGACATCAATCATGGCAACTCATTTCAAAGACTCCTGAGAATTGTTGCTTATGTGTTACGCTTTGTTCAAAGACCAGCAAAACAACAGTCGGAGAGACAAAAGACTCGGCATCTAACAGTCAGTGAGTTAGACAAAGCTCACCGAGTGATCATTTCCCAGATACAACAGGAAGGATTTAAGGACGAGCTCCATCAGCTTCAACAACACAATTGCGTCAACAACAACAGTCCATTGAACAGCTTGTGTCCTTTCCTCGATGAAGGAAATATTATCCGTGTCGGAGGCAGACTAACAAACGCAGAGATACCATACGATGCTAAGCATCAAATGTTGCTTCCGTACTCTCACCCATTGACGACCATGGTGATGACAGACATCCATATTCGTAATCTCCATATTGGGCCTCAAGGACTTCTGGCAGTCACCAGGCAACGTTATTGGCCTATCAAAGGCAAAAGCATTGCCCGAGCGATCGTGCAACATTGTGTCCGATGCAACAAGGTGAAGCCCAAACTGATGACACAAATCATGGAAAATCTACCCGCAATGAGAGTTCAACCTGCCAGACCTTTCGTAAATGCTGGGGTTGACTTCTGCGGCCCGATAGAGACCCACTTCAAGCTACGAGGAAAGCGACCTCAGAAAGCATACATCGCCGTCTACTGCTGTTTTGCCACAAAGGCCGTTCACCTAGAGGTCGCAAGTGACCTCACTACAGAGGCCTTCATAGGAACACTCAAACGCTTCATCGCTAGAAGAGGGAATTGCCGAAACCTCCATTGTGACAACGCAACAAACTTTGTTGGTGCCAAAAACCAGCTTATGGAGCTCCAGGACTCCATATACTCTCCTGCCTCACAGCAGAAAATTTCCTCGTTTTGCCAAACAAAAGGAATAGACTTCCACATGATTCCTCCTCGAGCACCTCATTTTGGAGGTCTATGGGAGGCCGCGGTAAAATCAGCCAAGACATTATTACGAAAATCAGTAGCCTCAGCAGCACTTACCTTTGAAGAACTATCAACCGTAACCGCAGAAATCGAAGCCATCTTAAATTCAAGGCCTATAACGCCATTAACTGCTAACCCAAATGACTTGACAGCTCTAACCCCTGGGCATTTCTTAATTGGAGAACCACTCACCACAATTGTGGACCCAAATGCTGCTCCACAAAATGTCAACCTTATAAGAAGATGGAAGCTGGTATCGCACATCAAACACGAATTCTGGCGGCGATGGTCCCATGAATACCTGTGTGAACTGCAACAACGACAAAAGTGGAGACAACAAGGCCAAAATGCCAAGCCCGGCATGATGGTGTTAATCAAAGAGGACAATCTACCACCATTGAAGTGGCAACTTGGACGAATCGAGCGCACCATCCAAGGAGACGACGGATTCGTGCGAGTTGCTGACGTCAAAACTACTTCAGGAACATTGAGACGACCAATCCACAAACTAGCCCCATTGCCAATTGAAACGGAGGAAAAGTGCACAACCGAAGAGTCAACTGAACCCCTCAGAAGCAACACCAACACAAGACCAGCCATAGCTAGCGAAACACACCACAGGGCTAAAAGAATGCGGCCATCAACCAGTTCAGCTATCAGCACGTTTCTCCTAACTTGCCTCATCCTACCAATCCTGGGACAATCTGCAGTTGAAGTTACTCCATTTACCTCACAATCAGGAATGTACTTCGAAAACCTCGGCACAGCAAATTTAATCAGGAACGAGTGGTCACTCATTGTCTACTACAACATGGAAGGTTACTGGAAGGAGGGTGCTGCAATAGACGTTAGTATTAATAATCTGCGCAAGCTTTGCAATTCACGCAAAGACACAGATCATTGTTCTCTGGTCATCAATCAATTTGCTCAGTTATCACAAGAACTCGCCAGCAACAACGAATTACTGCAACCTGTCGCGTCCAAAAGATTGAAGCGATCCCCACTCAACATCGTTGGAAACATTGCCGGAGCACTATTTGGGGTCCTCGATTCCGAATATGCTGAAAAACTATCAGTCACAATAGACAACATACGGAGCAATGAAAACCATCTTCTAGATCTGATCAAAAATCAGACATCTCTCATAGATTCCACCCTGAACGTATTAAAAAATGATCACAAGGAAACAGAGATGCAGCTAGAAGCCATTAATAAGCACATAAGACTTATAGACGATCAAGTCAACAAGGTTTCAGACGAACTCTACCAACAAAGGGTGGCAGAAGCTTTTTCGATGTTGGCAGTGCAACTGACTTTGATGACAATGAACTATCAGCGGGCACAGACGGCAATTACAAATGTGCTAATCGACACCCATCACGGGAAGGTCAACCCTCAGCTCCTGTCTCCTAAACAAGTAAGGGAACAATTATCCACTATAAAAGATTATTTACCATCAACACTGAGACTACCTGCAAGACCAGACAACTTGCTTCAACTATATAGGCTTATGAAAATACAGGGTCGAGCTACAAGCAAATATATTATCTTTCAAATAAGACTTCCACTGTTTGCATTTGAAGAATTCGAACTGTATCATCTCATACCTGTACCCGTCATAGTCAACGGAACATTTATGGCAATTAAGCCGTCCGCCGAATTCTTTGTGATCAATCTACACAAGGACAAATACTATCCACTCAACAAGCAGGAATTCGCGCTATGTGAGACCATCGGCGAATCCGATCATATGTGCATTCAACAACATCCAATTTATAGAAAAGGTGCAAACATCAGCTCCTGTGAACTCAATCTCATCACTTACCTCGAGCCAACCAACACTTGTGAAATAATCAACGCCGAAGAACTCCCTAAATGGATTCAGCTCTACAATCCCAACAAATGGATTTACTCTGTGCGTAAAACCACGCTTGTCACAATCATTTGTGGCGATACAACTGTTCAACAAGTCCTTCAAGGAACAGGAATCTTGAGTATGGGAATCAATTGTGAACTTAGGCAGGACCATCTAACATTGCAGTCCCACAACGTCTATCCGAAAACAATGAAGTCTTCGTTCAATCCAACACAAAATCTCACAGCCTTGTTGCACTTGGAAGGCCAGGAGCCTCTCCTCAAATTCGCGGCACCTATCACTCATCGTAATTTTGAGGAAATTAAGAATTTACAGCAGCAAATCCAAGACCTCAAAAGGAATGAAGTTCTTCCCCATAAAATAGACTCAAACAACACACACCAACTTGCATTGGGATACACAGCCCTAGTAATTGCTGCATTAACAGCATCCACCATGTTGGTCATCAAGTGGTACAGAAGGAAGCAGACACCCAGAGGCAGACCAATTCCAGCCCCAAGATCTTCACTTGGCAGTCGGTTTGTGATCGATCCGGAACTCATCAATTGCCCAGAAGCTGGTCAAGGCGGGGGAAGATGTTAAGAAATGCTAAAATCATCATTTCCATACAACAACCATCAATGCCAAAAATTATTCAAAATAATCCAGACGTAATTTGACGCCTCTTCCGTTCGATGGATCGAACACGTTAAAATTTGTGAAACCATTTTGCCCAGATAGCAATTTTGAGGGAAACATGTGTACTTATTGATTACGCAGCAATTTAAGTTTAAACCTTTGAATTTTGTTCTTATTTCATGTATGTAGTTGTTTGTTATTTAATTTAATTTGTTATTATTATGTTTGTATTAATAAGTATAAATACCTGGAGAAGTGAAAAATAAATTCATTCATATTTTGAAGCTTGAGAATTGATTTTTATCATTCTAATTAACATTCATTGCGCTTAAGTGTTGCACTTATAGCGCAGCTCATCAAAGGTCTAGGTGTTACACCTAAATCTAAATCTAAATCTAAAACAAAGCGAAGAAACAAAAGAGTTTCTCCGCTTAACAAATACAGCGGCTCCAAAACGGCGGCCGTGTTTTGCAATTGTGTTCCCCGACCGATCGACATGGGCATCAAGTGGAAGGGCATGACAGATAAAATGCAATTAGTTGTGCCGCGTCATTCCAAATTCAAAATTGCGGATTACCTTTTTCTTCACAACCTGCTCAGAATAGGTATCAAATGAAAGGGTATGACGATTATAATGCAGTAATCTGTGACGTTATTTTGAATATAATATGGCGGCCACCACAAAATAGCGAAAAACATATAATAGACTAAAAAGTAGAAAATAAAATTTTTGTAATATGTTTTCTCAAATCAATATAAATAAAGATATGGGTTCATTTGCTTCCTTTGCCTATCTATACTATTATATAAAGAGAAAATATTTTATTGTTTGTTTGTTAGGGATAAACTCAAAAACTACCGAACCGATTTTAAAAATTCTTTCGCCAATAGAAAGCTCTATTATCAGCGAGTAACATGGGGTATATTTTATTTTTCAGAACATCGAAATTCAAAATCGTCGCCGAAATATGACCGAAATTCAAAATGGAAGCAGAAATATGGTTGAATTTGCCAATTTTATTCCGATTCTAATGAAAGAGGTATGTTGTATGGTTTTATGGTATCCGAGATTTTTTAAGGTAACAAATAATGAATTTATGATCAGAAATTATGAATTCAAAATGGCCGTGCCAATATGGTGGGCGCATTTTGTTAATTTTGTTCCGATTCCAATTAAAGTGGATATCTAGAGGTTTATAACGTCGCAAATAACGAATTTTTGTTCAAACCTTATAAATTCAAAATAGCCGCACCAATATGGCCGTAGAATTTGCAAATTGTGTTCCGACCCCAATGAAAATCGGTACCTAGGGTTTTTTAAGGTAGCAAATACCGAATTTATGATCAAAACTTATAAATTCAAAATTGTTGGACCAATATGGCGGACGAATTTTGCCAAATAAGTGTCATTTCTCGACTGTACGAGCTGTATGTAAGTTGTTCAAGAGTTGGAAAATCGGAAAATCTTGATATTCTAGCTACAAATGGAAAAACATTGAACAAAGTGTATCCTGAAGCTCTATAAGCAATCGGTTCAGAATCAATCCACAAGATTTTTTTGGTAAGATGGTAAGGAGAAGCGGAAATGTGGGATTTATACGGGTTCCAGCTAGTTGTATATAATTTAATACAATCGTCGGAGCTGACACGCAGTTTTAATTTTTTTTTATGTTGATTGTTTTGTATTTATGGAATAAAAAAATATTTAATTTTTTTTTTAAATTACCCCCCCTAAGCCAGTTGGCTGGAAACGCCCCTGCTGTAGGACCACAAACTAGGCACAATTCCTGTTGAATTGAGCCATTGATATTTCTTTTGGACATAAAAATTGAATCCCTGCTCGTACAGACAGACCAATATTTTCGCAGACGTTGGTCTCTGCATTTACCGAAAGCCAAACGATTAGTGAACCACGAGAGAATAACTTCAGTGACTTCCGATCAATCAATAGATGGCGCTGAATGCGTACAACTTTTTTCTAAAATGTAAGCGACTTATCGAATTCTCTTCGTGTATCGCTTTATGAGACTTAACTTTTATGATAATACTAGAACGTTTTCGCTTCAAAGGTCTTCACAACTTCGGCTTGATCATCAAATTGGAAAAGTTCGTTTGCAATAAATCTGAGATGAACTCACCACGATCTCGGATTACTTCTATCCTCAGATAAGGTTAAGGCAATCGTTGATCTAACATATCCAACTTCTATTAAACAGATACCGAAGTTCTTTAGGGACGACAAATTTTCATCACAGATTCATCCCTAATCTGGCTGAAATATTGCAAAAAAAAATTCTCATTTCGGGCCTTGGTAGCCTAGTCATAACACGCCCGACTACCATCCCTGCGGTATGTGATTCGATTCTCCTCAATGAAATGAGACATCGTTTTTCCACACTTCTCCCTGTATTTTTCATATGACTCCAAGCTGCATTTAAAAGAACTAATGTCATAAATATGCCCCAGCCAAACCGTTTTAGTGCTTATTTTTATTGAAAAAGCCCTATGAACTGTTCCGCACCCCTACAAAGCTCAATTCGAAATTTTTTCGATGTTAAAAATAATCCAAAAATTAACAAACCAAATAAATATCGAAATATAACCTTTAATACTTTCACATATTATCACACAACTAAAATTCATTGAACCATAAATGATGTCAAGCTTCCACAAGATGTCCTTTTCCCAGTATCCCGGCCGCACATATTCTCATCGTTACTTTGCCCGAAGGACTGGCCTCTGCCTTCTCCGTTATTAATTCAATTTTGACGACATCTTATCAGTGGCCCTTTCTACACTAAATAACCATATAAGAGCTGGCAATGAGATGTAAATCGGTTTGTTTTACC
The DNA here is from genome assembly GCA_963855945.1 of Thereva nobilitata. NCBI lineage: Eukaryota > Metazoa > Arthropoda > Insecta > Diptera > Therevidae > Thereva > Thereva nobilitata. The sequence continues at coordinate 13,807,848 of OY979696.1, read as the reverse complement.
CCAACCCCTCCCCCAGTTAGCCCACAGCCGGAGATCGAAAAAGGACTACAAGGACTAAACCGATGTATCCCATAATCACCCACCGAAGAAATTCAAGGGAATTTAATTAACATCAGCTTAAGGAGGGCTCGTCTAGTCCTGGGGACATGTTCTTAACTGCGACTCGATTAAAGGAGAGGATTTAGCAACTTCAGGATACTGAACTTTGTAGGGCTCCTCCTTCTGTCCGAGGACGGCTGGTGTAAGTGTGCAGAGGAGTGACACTAAAAAGATTTCACCATGGATACTTTTTCGGCCGATTGATTGAATGCCGTATGCGGATCACGTACCACTTTGGGAAGGACTAGTTTTCTGGCTTAGTTTTCCGGGAAAAAGAAGGTGATAAGTTGAAAGATGGACGAAATACTGACAACAGCACGTTTTTCACACTAAACATATTCTTAAGTCCTTTTGGGCAAAAGTTCGGAGTAACGGTTAAGATGTTTTTTCATTGAATTTGTGTTTGTTATCGACCCATTCGCTGCCTTACATCTACATATATGCGCCCATTTCGAAACATAAACACAATTTCCCTGCCATTCTGAAAAGGACAGACTCACGTCTAGCCCTAAATAAAGTTCGCCTCCTTCCAGTGATTACATATGATAATGGTCCGTAGAATGTTGATTTTCTTCCTGGCGGCTAGGTCTAACACACAGCCACAAAAGCACTGGAGGATTTCGTATAAAATTATTCAAATCACCCCAGAGATCAGAGGAGTCCCACCCCAGCGCCGCCATGGCACTTCCTTGAGGACTGTGTAGCCTTTCCTGTTCATTTCTAATCAAAAATCGAACCGCGGAAATTCGCTGTTATCCAATTTCCTCAAATTGAAAACTCCTCCACAGCGCTCCTTCTGGGAACAAGAAGGAGCATCGTGTGTCTGTTCGACACACAGGATTCACTTGCACATGCCGACATACATCGATGTATGCGAGAAGAAGCGTCCGTCGATATTCGAAGTTGTCGATTCCTTTGGTTTTTACCGATTTTGCCGTGGATACAGTTCGAACGTTTCTTTCGGGTGGGAATTGATTATGGAGATTTATTTAATGCTCACCAAATGAAGCAATCAGAATGGCAATGGCGGTGGATGTAGAGGTCGTATGTTTGTCTCAGGACTTTACCATTGCGCCGCATTTAACATAGCTTTTCTGAGTTAATGGGGCGAGAATGTGAATTTTTTTGTTACCTGTTTAAGGGCTGATTGAATTCTTCGGATTATCTTACTAATGATGGTGGAATGAGTCCGTTTGTTACTTTACCATAAATTTCACTACGGCAGATTCAGTTGTCAATACTATAAAGGCAAGGAATATTATTACTTTAGGGTTGGTAATGGAAAAAGTTTTCACCTGAAACAGCCAATGGACTAGGTCGGCTAGGGGTTACGGCAACGACCATCCCAGGGTCTGGGGTTCGATTCCACGGATCAGAATTGTAGTCTTTCCACTTTTCCTACCTCAGATAACATTTTTTTTCTAATATTTTTTCTCTGTATAGCCATCTCAGACAGCCAAATGGATCAAATCAAGGATTGGAAATGACAATACGTAAAATCAAAGTTTGACTCCGATCAGACCGTTCTATTTGCTGTTCTTCCATCTTATAATTATATGCTAGATACGAGAGAGTTGCGTTGCGAAAAGGAATATTTTTCCGTTTTTATAACAATCACGTTGATCATCGGGCTGCCACCTTAAAGCGACAGACTTCGTTCATGATCAAGTCTGCAGTGATTTGCGAAATCCTAGCTTAAATAAACGTACAAACCTTTTGTTCGAGAATAGCAATTTATTTCCGACCATACAAAAAGCTGCCGCATGTGTGTAACTCAATGAAAGATAAAATTCCAAACTGAATGCTCTTTATTGCGTTAATATACAATTTATATTCTATTTTCTAACGCTAAAAGTTCAGACTTAGTTTAGTTTTTCTTCTGGTTAACCCACCTTCTGTTTGTAGCTAGAATTGAGGCTTTAATTTGTTGGATTTTGCTGCGTCGCTGCGTGGCTGCTGCGTGGCTGCTGCGTTACTGCTGCGTGACTGCTGCTTGATAATTGCTGAAAATCAATTATTAATTATGGAGGTCCAGTGACCTCTGTGTTTTGGTGACACTCCATACGTCAGTGGATCTGAGATGATATAGGGTGAAAAGACCTCGACACAGTATTTTCGGGATACTGACTCAGCAGGCTACTGGATCCTAGGAATGAGTATGACAAAATGACCTCAACACAGTCTTTTTATTTGATTGAAATCACTTGCTTAGAAAAAAATCTCAACACCATTTTTTTTATATCTTGTAAGCTCAAGACGTTGAAAGATCTGAAGTAATCTGATTTGACTCCGACTGTGCACCGGTATTTATTTTCCATTCGAGCAATAATTTTGGTGGGGAGCTTCGATTCGAAGTATATGTATATGATTTTTGGTTCGGGTTTACGGTAATCAGCTGTCCGCCCCTGCCTGACGGATAGACTTCATTTGATTTTAGTTAAGTACAAATTTTTGTTTTTATTTCTTTTAGCTATTTTTCGGAGTGGTGGGCGAATTAGGACGGCTGGATTTTATTTAGGTAGGTATTTTTGTGGAACGTGTTTTACTTTTTGTTGATTATTTTTATTTTCATTTTTAGGTTCGTCCGAGGACAGCACACCTTGGTCAATGTCTCAAGAAAAAGGTGTTCATCTCCACCACAAGTAACTCAAGAGAAGATTTTTTCTACATAGTAACGGCGTTTGGATTGTGCAATGCTCCAGCAACATTCGAGCGACTGATTTAGTGCGTTTTGCGAGGCCTGACATGGAAGACTTGTCTGGTTAATTTAGACGATATCATCGACGTTGGAAAAAGTTTCGGGGAACATCTGGACAATCTTGTAACGGTCGGTTATTTAACGAAAGTTTCCCCCTTTTCGATGCTCCCCCATCTATCGGAAATTTCAGGCTTTATGAACAAATTTACTTCACAAAAAAAAATTTGGAAAATTTTTTTTTAAATTCAAGGAGTCGAAACAAAATTTAGTTTTTGGGAGTGTGGAAAAAAAAAGAGGAGTGAGGGAAAAGTTTTTATGAGAACGAGTCAGGATTTTTTTTGCCGGTCGAGAAGGGATGGCATTTTGAGCCTAAAAGTTGTAGTATTTTTAAAATCATATAAGTTCGAACAAAGAGTTAGTTTTATTAACTATAAAGATACGGCATAGTTCCTGATTGGGAAAACTGAGGACGACCCCAATTCCCTTGCGATTTATGAAGAAAGAGGCGGTGTTGACTGGGCATAACTGGGTGAAGGACGGCACAGGCGGAATTTTACTGGACTGGTGCCTGGATATTCCTTGCCAGCAGTAAGACAAGAGCAGCTCTTCGATAATAGCGGTTATACTTTGAAGTCGGAGGAAGAAATTGAAATCCTGGTACGACGATTCGTAAGGTGAAGTAGCGGCCTTGGATCAGCAACGGGAAAATTTACCTCCTTGGAAGGTTTTCGCCAGAAGCTCCCATTGCCGAGTTTCGAAATTAATTAGATTGCAACCATTTGCCATTTGGGTAATTCTAAGTACGGAAATGAACGGTTTTTTTTGTTGTTGATTGAGACGGCCAAGGGTGAAGAAGAAGGTGTGGTGGAAATTCCAAATTAGTATCAACCCGTACAAAAGGCAACCAGGAGTACTTAGCCTGTTACGCCGAGTATATGACAGGAAGAATACTGGTATACCCTTGCAATACTAGCTTTAGTTTTATTCATTAGTAGTGATATTTATTGATTAATATTACTTTCATTTTATATTTGATTGTTTTTGTATTGACATGATTTTTCTTGGTAACTATAGTTTTTAACTAATTTAAATGTAATCACCAGGTTACCATTTTAAACTCTTTTAATTATACTAAAAAATATTTATCTTTCCAAATCTTAACTATATTCATTTGCATCACTATATTTACACTGTTATAATATTACTACACATATATTCACCGTTTCTTATAATATTGATTAACTAGTTACCAGTTATTAATTGTTACAATATTTCTCAAATAATTAAATATTCCTCCAATAACTAAGAAGGTTGTGCTTTAGGACACACCCCTAATTATAAATTTATCGGTTGGTTTTGGGGGGTTGTACGAAAGAAAGGAATCCTCGACTGGTACCAGCGCGACGATTGGTTTTTTTCTTTTCCTTGTTGTATGGAAGTTCTATTCTGTGGTAATAGCTGGTTGTATCCACATTACCTAGATTGTAGGAGTATTTGTTGTTTGGTTTACATCTAGTGTTTAATGCAAACTTACCTTATTTTACTGTTTGATTAACATTGTCTTGAGTTGTAAACTATTGAATAAAATACTTGTTGTAAATTTCTTTAACTATACGAGTAGTAATGGGCAGTATGGCCTAAGGGGATAAATTATCCAGGATGGTTGGGTTTCACTTTCTCTCCAGGGTCCTTTCAAGGTCGCGTTGAACATTTACAGGTCCATCAAGTCGATGGAAGAACGGTATGAAGAGATCTCCCTTTTAATTAATAGGTAAGTGGTGAATCATGTGTGTCGAATTCCGGTCACACAACCCCACGCCCCCACCGGCGAGCTAGCGTAAACCATGTGGCCGGTTTAGCATCCCCTACAAACATTTAGGAAACTAGGGAGGATGTGGTCTTTCAAAATTTTTTTATGTTTACCCAAGCACGATGGCAGTAGCCTTGCTGTCACCAGCAAGGAGCTCCATTGTGCCGGTACAATCTGCGTGAAGTTTTCTAAAAGTTCAGGACTGCCCAACTGAAACTTTGCCCTAAGAAGTGCGTACTATTCAGAGACCAAGTCAACTATCTCGAGGAATACATATTCTGAAAGGAAACCCGTTTATCTGGACAGATAAGTGTGAGGAAAGTTTCAACACACTAAAGCGAGGACTTTTTAAAGCACTAATACTGACATACCCGAAAAGTTTTTATTGGTGAAAAGTTTTTATTGAACACAGATCCGAGTAATGTCGTTGTTGGTGCAGTGTTATCGCAAAACATAAAGGGCCAGGAAAAAGTTATAGCCTACTACTGTTACTGTAGAGCACTATCAAAATCGGAGAGAAATGATGAGAAGAGAGCTATTAGTAATAGTGGAGTCGACTAAGCATTTCCACAAGAATCTCTATGGCCAAAATGTCATCCTTCGAACGGATCATGCAGTATTGAAGTGGTTGATACAATTTAATAAGGAAAGGTGGCAAGATGGATCGGGAGACTTCAGTCCTATGACTGCAAAATAGGGCACAGAAAAGGAAGAAATCATGGAAATGTGAACCAGTCTGTAAATATTGTTGGCGTATTGAAAAAAACTCAAAGGACGACTGTTGACCCATAGACAGGTTGGGATGATCAGGAACTCCGCGATGCTCAATGCGACGACCCAGATATTTCTCCAAAGAATACGAGGAGAAGCCTGAATGGAAGGACTTGGCAGATAGAAGCGAAATATTGAAGAGCTATTGGATCCACTGGAATTTATGGTACATCGAGGAACGAATATTGAAGCTGACAGTGTCTATGATCGAACGCAGGCACCATGTCCCTCGCGCTAGAATTACAGATATTTTGGGGGAGTGGGGCATCAGGAGGACATTTGGAAGTAGTGATGTGCGATTCTGTATCGATTTAAGACAAAATCGATTTCCCCGTGTAAAAAAATCGGGGTTTTCCGATTCTTTTCCAGCCGATACCTTTTTCGATAATCGATTCTTTTTTAGAGAATCGTAAATACGTTAAGGGATAATTCCTGGGTATATTTGGAGAACAGAATTGTTCTACAGAATGGGGCTATCTGACTTATCCACTTAGAGACCCTAGTAAAAATGTACACTGCGCATTTGTTCGCTATGCCTGCTAGCTGTGGCGGTGTGCATGCTAGTGCGAACCTGATGCATGCTAGCCTCGGGCGAGTTTTATTTTTACTCGGGCATAGGGTGTTTAAGAAAAGACGTTTGAAGCATTTTTTAATTTACTTAAACTTTAATTACTCCTCAACTATTTATCGTAGAGCAACGTAATTAGGCTCATTTTTTAGAGAAATGTACCTACTTTCTTTAATGTATGATATCAATATCATAAACCTCAGTCGAATATGTTAGTTTAAAGTCAAAATTTTGTTTTTTTTAACTAAAATTTCAACTTTTCTCCAAAAAATACGTAGTTAACCTATAATTTTTTTCCATAATTTTAAAGCTTGGAGTATTTCCTATGAATAATGTTAAAACAATTTTTATGCTACGGCCTTTACTTTTGAAGCTATAAGCAATTTTGATGTTAAAATTGGCTCTATTTCGTACCTTTTTAGTACCTTTTCACCTAAGCTTTGTCGAAAAGTACCAAATAAGCACCAAATCTGCCTGGATGCCTTTATTTTTTATAACAATGAATTATTTATTTAAATGTCTTTATTTTTTATAATATAGTGAATTATTTATTTTATTTTCGTAATGAAATTCGTTTTTTTTGTTAAATTTAATAAAAATTTTATCAAATAAATGTAATTTTTCTTTAAACATTGTACACGATTTTTATAAAAATCGATTTTTTAAGGCCAATTTATAGAAAAATCGATTTCATTAAAAAAAAGTCGATTTCCAAAATCGATTTTATTTTTAGAAAATCGCACATCACTATTTGGAAGTTAACAAAACTTTGGTAAAAATAATAGAGAAGTTTCTACTGGCGGGAGGATGTTGCAGACTGGTGTCGGAAATTCACAAGTTTGTGCCTGCAACAAGGGTCCTCGGGTAAATACAAAAGGCCAAATGCAACGTGGCAGTTTCATTTGACAGAAGCGTTATCGATGTAGCAGGACCGTTTCCAGAGTCAGATCGAGGAAATGGGTACATTTTGGTCATCATTAACTATTTCAGTAAGTGAGCCGAAGTATATGCCATTCCAAATCCTAAACCAACTACTGTTGTAGAGAAGTTAGTGAGCAATTTATAGCAAGAAGCTGACGCCACTTCACCCACAGTCCCATAGAATGGTAGAACAGTACTAGATCATCTGAAGGGAAAGTTGTTAACTAGCACCAGCGCGATTGGGATAGTTATCTACATCCCAATTTTTTGTATGGCATATCGGATAGCACTTCATAATTCAACAGGACAAACTCTTTCTAATGTGATTTTTGGAAGACAAATTAGATTGCCAAGCTACCTGGAAAAATGAGTCACCTATGGAAACTAACGATTCCACTAAGGAATATGTGGGCGAGTTTTCTAATCGGCTCGCAGTAATCCAATCCACTAGCTTACAAGGAAGAATCTTAAAGGCCCCCATACACGGTCAAATTAGATGTACATCCAGATTTTCATCAAACCCATGCTCGCCTTCGATGTACATCCAATTTGACCGTGTATGGGGGCCTTAAGATAGCTAGTGACAGAATGAAGATAAAGTACGACCTCCGAGCAAACAGTAGCAGCAGACCTCGTATGGTTCTTCAACCCTCAGCGATGGAAATGGATATCTCCGAAACTTCAGCGCCAGTGAAAGGGGCCCTATGAAATCCTAACACGGTTCAATGACCGCGTTTATGTGCAGGGACCGAACTGGTCCAAAGTAACAAAAAAGGTCAAAAAAAAACCCGCATAAACCAGCACAGGACCGAAAATGCGGTTTTTTGGACCTTTTTTGTTACTTTGGACCGGTTCGGTCCCTGCACATAAATGCAGTCATTGATGTCGTTTACAGGATTCATCAAGGACCCAAGGCAAAGAAGAAGTTAACTGTTCGTGACAACAGTCCGAGTGTGATTTGATGTGATGATTTACGCCGTGGTGCTATCTATTAGGCAAAGTAATTTGTAACGATGTACGCGCCATCTATTGGACATAAGTTGAACTAACTATGATTTGTGGAAAGCCTCGAATGAGGTGGAAATATCTAGAAATTAGATAATAAAGGGGCTGGGTTATATAAATAATTCAGGGGCATCGATATTTAGAGTCAGTTTTGATTAGAAAAATGATAACAGAGTTCAACACGGGAAAAATGTTCCTAGTGACCAAGTAAAGGCGATAAATACAGATGAGATTTAGCAAATTTGAAGAATTGTGCTTTTAATCATTGAATTGCCAATAAAGAAGTTTTGTGTGAACATTTTAAAAGTATATTCCTTAATTAATCCTACGAACCAGTAAGCCGAGAAAGTGTAACATTAGCTGCGTTCCATTTCTGCTTTTGAGTACTCATGAGTAAAGAAGAAAAGGAACGCGAAATTTGTGCTTATGAGTAAAACCTAACCTCAAATTTTTGATGTTATTTTATTTGTATACCAATAAAAGGTGAGAATAATTTACAACATAATTTAAATTAATGCGGGAAATTTATTATTTATATTTTTATTTATTTTATTTATAAATTTATTATTTTTATATTTATTTATAGACGTTTTTATATGAAAAAAGCTCAAAACCATTAAAAGCCTATCTATAGGCGCAAAATAATTCACAATAGACTGAAAAAATTTATTTTTCCTCTGGCGGATGCTAGTTGCGAAACTGCTTGTGCTTTTGCTCATATCTTAGAGCACGAGTAGCTGCAAGTACTCACGAGCAAAAATAAGCAGAAAAGGAACGCAGCTATTATTAAAGTTTGCAAAGACTGGTGCCATTTGAGTAATTTAGCCAATTTACATGTGAACATTGAAATCACACACAACAATGATTTCACACTCCGGGTGAGAAGATAAAAATGCGGAGATCCTTTCGAAAATAGCATCCAAGGTTAAAGTGGAAACTACATTACTAATGTTAGGACTTCTGCACTAAGCTGAAATCGATCTAAATCAGGATCAGATGAGACTTAAGTTTCAGCCATTGTAAGAATAGCGGGGGGAGAGGGGGAGAACCAGATAGCACATAACAGATAAAATATTCCCCGAATATTACAAAACTCTTAACAAATATCTTTGTATCAGGGACTCATTTGCGTAAGTTTGATGAAAAATTTTATAACAGACTGGGCCAGCGATACAGCCATCGGGGCTAACGGGAAACAGTCTAGTTGGAGTGTTATATCTTCTTAAACAGGACGATTTCCATCAACTGACGCAGCCAGGCTGGAAGCGGGTGGAGGAGACTTACTTCCTGTTCGTCCATATTTCATTGTTTGGTAAGTTATGGTGGAATTTATTTGATTTTTTGATTATTATTAATTTTTTTATTTTTTGATATTTTTGATCGATTTTATTTTGGGTGTTTTCAGCACTTCAAGCTAATCCAGTCCAGCCTTCCTTTAAGAGGAGACTTGTCCCACATATTAATTGAACGATGGTCCTGTAAGTGCGAACAAGCATAACCCATCGACATTCTGCAAGTTTAGCTAAGTTGATCATAAGTCCGTTAAATTTACAAAGTGTATAAGATTAGCAGTGTTGTATTGCTTTGGATTTTCCAGCGTTTGTTCAATAACCCATCATTGTCCCTTCAAATCGAAACAACAAACCCTACTTACCGATTTTCTTTGTCTGATCAAAAATTTCCTTGCCCGAAATTTATTACAATCACACACCTCCTTGACTAAAGTGAAAGTTTTGAAATTATTTTTCCATATTTCTCTATTCCACCCCAAACGTCTGCAGCAAGGAAATTATTGCCATCAATAAAAGGGCGTCAATTTGGTAAAAAAGTTCCTTTCGCCGTGATTTATCTCCAACAACTTTTGAAAGATTTTCCTTTGGGACAATAAAACAATTTTGAAAATTGGCCAACTTTCGATTATTGTTAATCGAAAATTGGATTTTTTGTTGTGAATTTGATGAAGTATTTCCACTTTTATTAAAAATCTTTCCTAATCAGCCCAAACTGGCGGCGACTATATTTTTCTTCAAGAAACAGCCAGAAAAAAACAAAAACAAAAAAACACACGCCCAAAATAAGGCTCAGCCCCACTAGGCCTTCTGTTGTGGAAATTCTGAAAATTCAATCCTTAATAACGCCATTAAGGACTTTCGGTGGCGCAAGTTGACTTTTCGCATTTTCATCGTTTAAAATTATAAGAAAATTCAGTTTTGTGTTGTTTGACAGCTCGAAGGCATATCCAGGCGCTCCTGTGCCGAGGAGCCCCCAAATGGCCTCATCACGTATTCATAGAATCAAATTGGAAAGTTGTTGGGATCCCGGCGGGGGGTGGCTGTTGTGTGAGTTTTGGGCTCGGGCGGGGGAGAAACGACGATGCACAATTTATATTGTGCTCAACAATGTTCAGAAACAACAGCGAGGATATCAGAACACACACAGCCAATGGTTGATCCTGTATCCCCATGCCTGGTGAAGTATCATAAACCCTAAAAAGGGATCGGGAGAGGACACACCTCCACCTCGGGCGACTGTCCTCCATTAACTTCGGAAAACAGTGTGTTTTTGTGATTTCTAGGGGTGATGGAAGTTGTATTAAATGCCTGAAGAAAGGATACATTTTTTTGGGTTGTATTATTTTTCTATAAAAGGAGATTTTTTACCATTTCTGATTTATTATATTTCGACAACCAAAAAAATCCCGACAAATATTTCAAATAAAAAAGGAACGTTAAATTTTAATATAAACTAGTAATTCATAGATGGCACAAAAAATAGTAAAAAGTAAAATTTGTTCGAGTCTGTGATAAGTATTTAGTAAAGGCAAGAACCAGTTGCTCAGTTTAGAATAACGGTACCCAAAATCGGAAATAATTTTTCTTTATTTAATTAAAACAGTTTTGTATAAATTGATTTAATTTTATTTTTTAGCTAAATTAAGAAAGCAAAGTTTTAAATTTAATATAATAAAAGTTTTTCTATTAATTCCTATTCGAAAGCGCTTTCCATGAAAAACTTCACTTTTTCCCAATAGGTCGCGATTGAGAAATAAACTTGAAAGCTTTCTCGATTCCGATGCTTTCTCGAGTGATGAATGAAATAACTACTAAAAATGTAACAAAGCTTTTGAATGTTATTTCATTTACATAGAGGTCTCTCGTGAATTATTTTTCAAAACTTATTGTCCTTGCCAGGCAGGAAATGGTCAGATGGCTGCAAAGTAAACCGCTAGATGGAGTGCGACAAAACTAAAAATTCGTTAATGGAATTCTTACTAATTTTAGAAAACTTGCTTTTTTATGTAAAAGAACTTGTTAAAATTTTATAACGTTACAATCATAACCATCATCAACAGGAACTCCACAGACTATTGTTGGCCTTGGCTTCCTCCAGTGTTCGTGCGATTTCGAAAACGCAGGACTGCAGTCATTCAGCAATTGGAAGTCTGTAGCTGAATACTTGCAAATGACTGCAGTCCTGCGTTTTCGAAATCGCCCTTCGCCTCCATGATTCTTGATATCTGGCCCGACTTTTCCAGTTTCTTATTCCCAGCTGTCTTAAGTCTTCCTCTACGTCCTTTTCTTAGGCCGACCTGGTCTCCGTTTTCCTGACGGTACTTTCCCCAGTACTGTCTTTAGCGGGTTCCGTTCCGCACCTCGTTGGACGTGACCAATCCATCGTATTCTGTTTATTTTGATCACTTTGACAACGTTTAAAATCTTACTGATTTCATACAACTCTGAGTTATATCTTCTCCTCCAAATGCCATCAACCTGTAGTCCTTTGTAGATCGAACGAAGAATTCTCCTTTCAAATCTTCCTACCAATGCTTCGTCTGGGTTTTTCAAGGTCCATTCCGAACCATATAGTAAGACAGGCCTTATTAGTGTTGTGTAAAGTGCCAGATTTGTCTTGCTTGATATATTCTAGACGTCAGGTGCCTTCGTAGACCAAAGTAGCAGTTATTAGCCAGTGCTATTCGTCTTCTGATTTCGGCCGATGGATCATTACCTTTTGTTATAATCGTGCCGAGGTTGTTGCGATTCATGAATTAATTGCGCAAGTATGGGAGCAGGAAGCGGTGCCAGAAGACTGGAGAAAAGGCATCTCTCTGCCCGGTACATAAAAAAGGAGATATCACAACGTGCAGCAATTATGGTGGTATAACCTTGTTGAGTACCGCGTATAAGATATTCTCCGCCATCCTGCAAAACAGGATGGCCCCTTACGCTAGAAGAATCGTAGGCCAGGCCAATACCAGTGTGGCTTCAGTCCAGGCAAATCAACAACCGATCAGATTTTCACTTTGAGGCAGGCTATGGAAAAATGTCTAGAGTTTAAAAACTCAATCCAACACCTCTTCGTAGACTTTAAAGCCTCCTATGATAGCATAGCCAGAGTAGAACTCTACAAAGCCATGAGAGATTCCGGCTTTCCCAACAAGCTGACAAGACTATGTTGGCTGACCATGACCAATGTGACAAGCCAAGTAAAGGTATCCGGAACACTGTCCAGACCAATCAACATCTATAATGGACTCCGACAAGGGGACGGTCTGGCCTGCCTCCTTTTCAACCTGGCTTTGGACAAAGTAATCCGAGATTCGGGCTTGACATCAAAGGGTACAATCCTCCACAAGTCCACCCAATTACTGGCTTACGCAGACGACATTGACATCGATTTATGTAGCAGTGTCTGCCAATTAAATAAAAGTCGAAGAAGAACTCAGGAAAAAACCGATGGTCTCAGTCAAGGGGATTTCCAAGACGCGTTTGAATGGCTCGCTGGATGGGGTGCTTCCTGGTTCCATAAGTAAGAAAAATATTGTCCCCAATTACGAAATCAAGTAATGAAAGTAGCGTGCAGCTGAGATAATGTGAAGGATAATGTCGACTTGGCGTACCGACTCCGGCTAAAATACTCAGACACTCATCTGTTCATTTCGTAGGCTTCAGCCACTTTCAAACTCTACCCCTGGACCTTGTTGATAGTCATCGCGTAGCAAACCTTAACGGGAAAGGGCAGGCGTTTGAAGTCAAAGTCTAGTGGGATCAGAGGAAGTCGGGGGAAGAAGACACGTGATTGACACCTGTGAATATTTTGTCTTTGATTACGTGTTTGTACAGAGTTGCATTGCACAGTTTCGGAGAGTTTAAATTACTCAATAGCATAATTGGAGCGCTAACCTTGAGGTAGAGGACTTGAGGTGGTATTAAGAGAAAGAGTGTGTAAGAATTGCACAGGGTAATGTGCAGCATTCTCGACCTCCATTGCCGAGTCCACAGATTCATATTTTATATGCTCAGTTGGCAGAAAGTTTTGGATACTGTTGGCTGGTTGTTTGTTGGAGTGAGAGTAGCTCTTTCCCTCAAGCAATGATGCGCAATCCAGTCCAGCCTGATGAATGTTTTCGTATATTCTGTCAGTCAAACTAATCAGATCTCCCACATCATAAAGGTTACTTGATATATTTATTGTTCCTTCCTCTTCCAAAATCTTTCCATCACCAAAACTCCTCTGCCATCAAATCACGTTGAAGGTGGACACGCATGTTAACTCTTCAGGATAGAACTTTGACAGTAAGCAGTAAGATGGATGACTTGAGACAGGCTTTAATTTAATCTGCACTCTCGTGGCACAACAAGCAAAGTCTGTTTGAAGTCACCAGAGAAAAGCACTGTAACCGGTTGGTTGCGGCCATAATGTCCTGAAGCGTCCTGTTTAGAGCCTCGATACCTTACCATGGTGCACTTATTACACACTATAACTTTGGCTTATAAGACAACATCCTCAAGAACGATATGGCATTGGTTATATACAATGTCGAAGACCAGTTGAACATTCCCACGCTCTCCCTCCATTTGCCATCTAATATCTTCCGCAAGACTGTCTCAGCATTTTCCCCACAATTTAAGGGGATCTCCAACTTTGCAGAAAACCAATATGATGGCAAATAGCTCACGCATTTTATTAGGAGAGTCAGAGGCGGAGGCTTCTTCCAGAATGCGATACCAGTGTGCTTCGACCTCCAGCAAGCCAAGTGCTCTGCATGCCGCCTGAAATGTCGGGTGGTGCTACTTTTGCCGTATAAGGAACTTACTTGATTTTCAAGTTTTATACATAGTTTAGGAGATTTCGTGGTGAGTGAGTGGTATTTTGCTTTTATTAATATAGATTACCATTAACAGTCAAAATGTTCTGAAAGGTTGTTGATTCAGGATTGAATCACGAGAAGGTGATAAGCCTTCCGTTACATCTAGCTACTTATCTCCTCCCACTAAAGGTACTGCGACGAATGCTGTTTGCCCAGTGGCTGAATAGGTTAGCAGCAAACGGTGCCCACGATTACCCGGCAAGATCGGCACACATGCGTGCTTAACTTTGTACCCACCCAGCTTAACCCGCACCCAGTAAACTTACTCTTTGCGAGGTTACTCGTAGGAGCAAAGAACAACAGAAAACAAAATCACCAGATACACAGGTTTCTGGGAAAAGAAAGGAACAAGGAACGAAATATTTGCAACCGCCTAATTCTTTGGCTGCTTCTTTATTTTCTGAGTAGCATTCCTTAACTGCTATGACTGACCTGCCTACTAAGTTGAAGTCATCGGTATACCCGATCACCTGAGCAGATTTGTTTATCCGCGTGTAATTTCGTTGAATTGACGTCTTTCTAATAACTGCTTCCAAGGCTAGGTTGAAGAGCACAGGGGCCAGTCCATCCCTTTGTTTGAGCCCTTGATTAACTTGGAAGGCATATGTTAGAATTAGTGCTGCACACGAGACGAGACGAGATTTGGCCCAGTCTCGTCTTGGTCTCAAAAAAATGGGTATTTGCAGGTCTCGCCTCGATCTCGTCTTGTCTCGAAAAGTCTCGTCTCGTCTCGAAAAGTCTCGAATTTCACTGTCAATAATACAAATTGCTCAGTCTTCTGTATTTCGAGAAATATCAATATGTGCGATATTAATGAAATTGTATACAAATATTTCTTATATTTCCATGCTAGTCACTTCCCAGACGTAGACACGTAAATCTGCCTTTTGCAATGGCACCAGAGGGGGATCAATGTAGAGTTACATTTACGTAGAGTCCGTTCCAAAAGAGAAGATGTGTTTTACAGGCATTTCATTTCATTTTAAATGCGTTGAAATGAAATGAAATGACAGTAAAACACCTCTTCTGTTTTGGAACGGACTCTGCATTTAAATGCTTATTGAATGCGTACTCTTCGCCTTGTCTCCGCAGCCTGCTCAAGTCATGTATTGGTGCCGAATGTTGTGCTGGCCAAAGAGCGCAGCGTGAAGATACTGAAATAGTTGGTGTCGATACGATTTCAAAATAAGGTTTTGATTTCGAGACCTCGAGATCTATCGCGAGATCTCGAATGGTAGTCTCGGTCTCGTATCGATTTTTAATCTGAAGGTCTTGTCTCAAAAATCGAGACGAGACGAGACGATTTCGAGACAAGTCTCGTCTCGTGTGCAGCACTAGTTTTAGAATGTTCTGAGCTCTTACTCTGGCATTTGTGTCAAGGGGGGTTAATTGTATCAGACGTAATAGTTTAACTGGCACACCTAATTCGAGAAGATAGCTGTTTTCTCTAGCTGGAGTCGTATGCCTGCTTGAAGTCCACAAAGATCTGCTATATGTTAACATTATCGAGTACCACACGGAGTACTCCAAAGTCAGGCCAAATAGTAGTAACAATAGACGCGAGAGGAGTCATCAGCACCAGTGACTATGATAGCAGGACGAAGCAAAACTTGCATCCAGTTCCTTCTCTGTAAGTCCATGTCGTTATTGAGGAGTGGAAGGCACCCCAGAAAGTAAACGTGACAGTAATGAATGAACGCTATTGGTCCAAAAAGAAAGAGTTTCCACGAAGGCAGTTCGATAAACTCCTAAAACAGTCCAAAAAGAAAGGAATCAAGATCAGCCACACTCGGCAAAGTTTGCATACCAGAATCGATCCTGCAAGGTTTCACAGAAAGCCACGCAGAATCCCGAACTCCTCAAAGATAGCAAGTGGTTTTCGAGTCATCCGTGCACTTGAATCGATTCTTGAAAGAATTTTAAGATCTGTGTATTCCGCTTCTAAGCGACGTCTTGGAGGAGTCTTCTTGATGGATGCGGTGAGTGCAATGGGAACCTAGGATCAGGCCATCGACCATCAAGAGTCCCTGCATCTTTTAGAACAGAAAAGGCCATGGCAAGCCTAGATATTGTTTTTTTTGTCAAGAAACGCATTAAAGCTTACGTTTGTTGTACTTGTAGCACAGATGAGCCAATCGTTGTGACCACCAACAGCAGAAGTTAAGGAGCTATTTGGATTCTTTAATAACGGCAAGATAAAGTTTTTTTCCCGTCTTTCCCGTGTTTTCCGTGTTTATCATGTTTCCCGGGTTTTTGTTTTTGGTTGTGTTTCCAATTTGCAGTGAAATCGGAATAATTGCGAAATTCGCCCGCCATCTTGGAATCGCAAAAAAAGCCAAAATGTATTGTCACGCAAACTATGTATATGTGCAAAATTTGAAGATGATCGGTAATATGAAAGTGGGTCAAAATCAACTTGCGAGATTTGTTTACATACAGCATACAACACACAGGTGAATCTAATATAAATCGTACAAAAAAAATAACTTTTTGCTTAAGGCTTATCTGCGCGCATATTCATACGAAAACTGGTATATGAAACACAAAAATTAGTTATAGCATCAAAAAAAAAGTTCATTGCATCGGCCGGGAATCGAACCCGGGCCGCCCGCGTGGCAGGCGAGCATTCTACCACTGAACCACCGATGCTTGTGTCCAAATTTGTCCAAAATTCGGGCCGAACGTTGAAATCGTAAAAATTTCGCCTCATTTTTTCCACCTTCAAACAAACAACACCTTCCAGCTGAGCTCACTTTTTCACGACCTTTCATCGTGACTTTGGCAATTAATCATCACATCATGAAAAATTGCGAAACCAAGTGACGAATAGCACTGGGGATCCGTACGATAAGCATCCCATGGCCCGCGGGACCGGAGGAGACGCATCTGACAATGGAGGAAGCCGAAGAAGCGCCAGCCCAGCGCCAAGCACAACCAGGAGCTGACCTTAGGACGGCAACCGAAGCACGTGCTTAACCCCTCGGACCTTGCTGCTACTTCGACTGGTGGAGCTGCGCAGCTTATCTGGGCGCGGATCTCGTCACTTTTTGCCAAGTTGCCGGCGGCGGGCGAAATTGCGCACCGAAAAGGCAGAAATTGCGGGCACCGGGCTATCGGGGCGAGTTCGTGCTCAACACAAAGGAGCCCCGAGAACTCCGAAATGTGAAGATGGACAAAAAAATATATATATATATAAACGGTCGGGAGTCTGGAGATGACAGACAGAAAAATTATCGGTGAGTCTCGGCGAAATTTTTATACCTGTTGATGCGAATTTTCACCTTTTACGCGCGGCAGGTTCGCGCGCTCCATAGCGGCTGGCTCATAATCGTAATTGGTTTCGAGGCAGGACGTGAGTTGCAAACGGGATTGATTCCCGTATTCCTGAGCTGTTTGCAATTAGACATCCAGTACCTGCCCGGTAATGGAGTCAAAATCTCATAACGCTTGACACGCTCGATGATTTAACAGAATCCGCTCAACCGAACGACAGATGGACACTTTGCGACGCGGCGCAACTGCATTCATTTTAATAGAGTTCAAGACACCGAGAACCACCGAGAGTCCGAAAAGTTCAACAATTATCCGTCTGCGCCGCCGCGTCTAACCAACCGCCGAAGCCAGTGATGGAACAGTGATTTGGCGTAAAAATCGGTGCGCCGCCAATCCAGTCGGCACCGAATCAGCCGCCGAAATTGAGATAAATTATTGCGGTTTGCGGTTGACGCCTGGCGGAGAGCGCATGATTACCACCGGGCACGGCCACCACAATGGTTACTTGAGAGCACTGCGCATGCGGGTTTGCTGAGTTCCTTTGAGAATTTTACAAATCCCCGAAAATTTTCAATCTGTGGGAATCGCTGCACGACGGACGCAATATCTCGTCACTTAGATCAATTTTAGGATAATGGCGTTTTGGGATTTTCAGTTTAAATTAATTGAAATCGGTTGTCGGTGCACGGCGTTCTGGGATTAACACATCATTTGTTTTAATAAGGGAAAGGGAATTAAAGTGGTTGGAGTGATTTTTCAGTGATCTTGAAGTTGAGTTTTTGCAATGGCTAGCAAACAAACACAGCTAATAATGTGGGTGTGCACATTTAAAACTAACTAGCATCAAGAATATTCTCTTTTTGAGGCAGTACCGACAGAATTTGTTTAGTAAGTAGTACAATCACAGTCACGTGTTTATTATATTTAGTTACAACCTCGAGATAAAACGCAATTTGGGTGCGTTTTATGTTTCAAGCATGGAGGCTATACAAGGAGATAAAACTCCGTGTTGTCAATTTTCGTTTGATTATTGGTGGCGCTGCAGTCAAATGTACCCCAAAAAGCATGGCCGTTTGTTTGTACCTATTTATCGGGTACATGGCAAAGTTCGTTTATTACTAATATATAAAAATGAATGTGTGTATGTATGATCGCTATAGGCTCCTTCACCGTGCAACCGATCTTAATGAAATTTTAACCATGTGCTATTTACATTCAAACTTAGAACATCGGCTATTTTATTACTTTCTAAAGCCACTCGTAGATGGCGCTGTCATGGAGAGCTTCGTTGAAAATCATCGCAGATCTTTGAATTTTTGCATGAAGTTCCGTGGAGGTCTCCTATGATACACCTTGAAGCCTGATTTTCGAAATTCAAAATGGCCGCCGAAATATGACCGAAATTCAAAATTGCCGCAGAAATATCGTTGAATTTGCCAATTTTATTCCGATTCCAATGAAAGTGGGTATCTAGGGGTTTTTAAGGTCGCAAATAACGAATTTGTGGTCAAAACTTATAAATTCAAAATGGCCGACGAATTTGCTAATTGTGTTCCGATTCCAATGAAAATCTGTATCTGAGGTTTTTTAAGGTAGCAAATAACGACTTTATGATCAAAATTTAAATTCAAAATGGCCACACCAAAATGGCCGGCGAGTTTGCGAATTGTATTCCGATTCCAATTAAAATCGGTATATGGGAGTTTTTAAGGTAGTAAATAACGAATTTATGATCAACAAAAAATTGCCTTTTTCAAACTCTCCTACTGTATATTAAAA